>CM076606.1:20925000-25925000 GCA_038502835.1 Octonoba sinensis
CCCATATACAAAGATTTCCATGTTTTTATGATGTTTTGTTCACAGTCTGATGAGTGGCGGCTGTCTTCCTGTTGATGTCATCAAGATTAGTTATTTGATCATGGGCTTTGATTTCCAAGGGGGTGAATAGTCTTGACTTTGCAGCATTTGCATCTGCTAGTGTAATTGTGGTTGTATTTTGATTCTATCTCTGGCTCTTTTAGCCAAGGAATCGGCTATTTCATTGAACTCAAGGTTAACATGGGTGGGAATCCACTGCAAGAAGCATTTCTTCTGGAGACATTGAAGTTGTCCAAGTTGTTCCAGGATATTCAAGATTAGACTCGAGGTACCTTTACTGAGAGCCTGTAATGCAGACCTGCAGTCGCTGAAAATGGTGATACCACTAAGCTGCTCTGACAGTCCAAGATTGATGTACGTTTCGATTGCAGTGGAAATGGCTATCAATTCTCCCGTAAAGTTAGATTTTCCAGCACCAGCTGCAGTCTCTCCTCTTTGAAGATCCATCAGTGAAAGCCCTGACGTGATTGAGACCAGACAGAGAATTGATAGTTTGCAGGTTGTAAAAATATAATATATTTAATAAAACAATAAAGAAAAAGTTCCCTACAAAAGAACAACAATTCAAAGTATCCTACTGAATACTCCTTGTTATTTTTGTAACTAAAATCCAAAAAATTAGTTTTGAAACAAATTGCAAATTTTACATTTGGTGTATATTTAACATAAGACTTGTAATTCCTCTATTGACTGCTCTACTTGTTGATTCATTGGGGGTAATACTTATCGTGTCTATGTTTCCAGGGATAGGTTATAACATACAACAAAAATTTTTAAAATTTTCTCTTTGAGTTTTAATTCTCTGTGTTTTTATTTTTAATGCTACTCGATTTTCCCCTCGCATTTTTTTTTTTTTTTTTTTGCTTGACGAGTAGCCTGATTTGTATAAATTACCTAAATTCCAAATAATAATAAGAGAACAATTTTTAATGGAAAATTTTTTTCGTCGGTGGGCAGAAATCTAAAACCACCTTATCTTGAACAAACTCTCTAAATAAACAGCGTGATTCTCATATGCCTCGTATTGATTTTTTTTTCCAAGCCAGTAACTTGACGAATTTGAGATCTGATTGGAGAATTGAATGCGAATTTGTTAAAAATGATAGTGAAGCTAATCTAAATACACAAGAATCAGACTGAATGCATCATTTGCTAAATATAGATCACAAAGATGTTGGGAGAGTAAAAGTAGGCAGGGTGCATAACACACTGGTACCATGAAATAATAAATGAACTAATAGTTCAAGTAACAATTTCAAAGGAAAAGGGAAGCTTTTATCATAACACAAGATATCTATTCCCATCTGGTAAACATAGTAGCATAAAAAATAGCAAAGGATTTTCAAAAAGTAAAGCAGACTTTACTGAGAGCCTGTCTACAAATCCCAGAAAGGGCATGACTGTTACCGATTAGTATAGCACTTCTTCTAATCATTTTTCGAGAGTTTAGAATCCCACTTTAAACTCTGCCAAAGCCGGTCCCAAGCCCGGTTGAAAAAAGAGGAGGGTGCCAAAATGTCCATGGCATAAGCCTGCTCTGTGTCAGAATGTCTAGTGGTGTCCTGGGCTTGCCCTGTGACTCACCGGACAGGACGGCTGGAGTGGGTGAGCGGCAACCTAAATCCAAGGTGTTAGAACCGTGCCGAAGAGAGTGTGCGTCGCACATGGCAACCGGGGTCAAAGGTTGTTGCGAACGGTTCACCTCGTGGAGTGGCGACCCACGTTGTATCTTTTTAGCCTTCCACCTGTAGAGAGGGTACATGCAGGTGGTGACATCTCAGACCCTCAGTAACTTAACCATTTTATGAAGCCTAAAAAATTCAAAAAACCCGGTGGCAAGACACCTAAAAATCCTACTGCTTCAGATGCTGTGGTGCCCAAACAGGGTCCCTCATCTGAAGCCAACAAACCATCCTCTTCAGTTCTTGTTGGTGCCACTTCGGTGGCTCACAAGACTGAAATCAACGCTCCGGTTCTCGAAGGTATCGTCTCGACGGTCCAAGAGACCGGAGCTATCTCCAAAGCATCAACGTCTTCTCCTGCTGGTACTGCTTCGGCAGCCGGCGGAGAAGACCCTCAGAAGCTGTCCAAAAGACAAAGGAAGAGGCTGATGAAGGCTGCTAGGGATGCACAACATCAGGACCTAGCAGATAAAAAACCTGAAGCCACGAAGAGAGTAAGGGTGTCAGAACCCGAAACTCCTTCACCTTCCGCAAAATTGCCTGCTGTCAAGAAGCAAAAAACTTCTGGCCCATCTTACAGTCAGGCTCTCTCTGGAGTGAAGATGGCAGTCATCAAGACATCTCATCCAGAGGAGAAACTTGCAAAGAAAGATGTCGATGATATTTTCTGTGACATCGACAATGCAATTGATGAAATGCAGGAGGGTAAGGGCCCCCAGATCAACTCTTCGGAATTGGCTGGTGGTGCCCTTATCATCAACTGCGCTAATGATGCCACTGCTACCTGGCTAAAAGAGTTCTTCTCAGGGAATAAGTGGTGCGAGCTGGGGATAGAAATATTGCCAGCTTCGCAGCTACCAAAACCTGTGAAGATTCTCTTCAAGACCCGCAACACAAAGATTGTCGAGTCGTCCAAATTGTTTAACAGACTTCGTCTGTGCAATGAGGGCCTCGACACATCTGAATGGCGTGCAAGAGACAGGTCAATCTCTAATACCATTGCAAAATGGATCATAGAGATTGACCAAAAATCAGCCCAATACATCAGGGATAACGACATGGGGCTTTATGCAGGTGCTTATGGCAAGGGTCTTGTTAAGATCCTTCATGACCCTCAAGCCCCCAAGCCAGCTGATGCAACAGCCAAAGCCACAACAGGGACCACAATAACATCCGTGGAAGACCCTGCAAGTGTTACAGAGACCCCCATGGAGGAGTCCTCGTCTCTTCCTTCTACTGAAACAGAAGAGACGACTAAGACAGAAATTTCGTCTTCCGAAAAAGTAAGTGCTCTTATTCATACAGATCCTAGTGTCTCCCCTAGGAGTATTGCTAGCACCTCTGATGAATCTAGTATTTCACTTTCCTCACAAATTCATCTTCTAGGTCTAATGGAGTCTGAAGATGATTTCGATTGCACCCTAAAGGGTAGCCTCTCTCCCAAGGTTGAAACTCTGCCTGCAGAGTAACCTTGTGTGTCTTGTGTCTATGGCTTGTGCTATTAAGATTGCACAAATCAATCTGCACCACAGCCAGTCGGCTTCTGCCCTCTTAAATAAAGAACTGGCCGAAGGTAGAGTAGATGTTGCCTTAGTGCAGGAACCCTGGACCAATAGAGGTAAAATTCTTGGTTTAGGTAACTGCGGCAACCTATTTTTCGATCGCTCTTGTAGCAGACCTAGAGCTTGTATTTTAGTTAGCAAAAAACTAAAAGCTCTTTGTATGGTGGATTATCTGGATGGGGATAACGTTGCTGTTCAGCTAATTCACAATAATGAAGATATTTTTTGCCTAATGTCGGCATATCTTCCCTATGAGGATGAAACTCCTCTAGCGCCTCACGCCAGAAATTTTGTGCATAAATGCACTAAAAATAGCTGGAGGTTTATCGTGGGATGTGATGCAAATGCACACCACGTTATTTGGGGCAGCAGTAACTGCAATAAAAGAGGTGAGGAATTACTAGAGTTTATTCTTTGTAATAACCTAACTATCTTGAATTCTGGCAATAAGCCAACTTTTGTAACAAGTAGCAGAAGTGAGGTCATTGACATTACTTTTTGCAATGACAAGACCTCTGCTTGTGTTAATGATTGGCACGTGTCCGATCAGATTATTTTATCTGACCACAAACTAATCAAAATGACACTTACAGGTCCTGCAATAACATCCCAGCAGGACAAAAGGAATCCCAGATTCACCAATTGGGATTCCTACAGAGAAGACTTAGGACTTCTCCTCAGAGGTAATCTTTTTAAACTTAATTCTGTGATTGACATTGAGATGGCCGTTGACTTCGTGCAACGGTCCATACTTCAAGCATATCAAAATAACTGCAAAGCAGTCACCACTAGTTTACCAAGACGCGTCTCTTGGTGGAATAAAAATCTCAGTGGTCTTCGTAAGAACTGCAGAAAGCTCTTTAATAGAGCCAAAAAAACGGGAGAGTGGTCAGTCTACAGAGCTGCTCTTACTAGTTATAATAACGCCATTAAGAAAAGTCGACAGGATTCCTGGAGGGATTTCTGTGGCCAAATTGACACCCTGTCAAGTGCTGCAAAGCTCACAAAAATCTTATCAAGAGATAAGCTTTGTCAACTTGGTTCCATCAAAAAAGAAGATGGAACTTATACTGAGGATGGTCAAGGTACGCTAGAAGTAATGTTCAGGGTTCACCTCCCGGACTCAACTATTGTAACAGATGAGGAGTTGGACACTCCTCAATTTACCCCACGTGGCAGAAAGGCAGACTGGCACCTAGCTAAAAAAATCGTAACATGCAATAAAATTGCTTGGGCGATCAACTCGTTCTTGCCTTTTAAAACTCCTGGAGTAGATGGAATAATACCTGTCTTACTCCAAAAAGGAAGTGACATCATTATACCTTACTTGAGCAGGATATTTAGGTCCTGTCTAGTATATGGTTATGTTCCTACCGCTTGGCGCACCTGCAGGGTTGTTTTTATACCTAAGCCGGGTAAACCTAACTACAATGAAGCGAAAGCCTTTAGGCCTATTAGCCTTATGTCTTTTCTTCTCAAAACCCTAGAGAAGTTGATTGATAGGCACATCAGAGACGAAGTGCTGAAGGCCAACCCACTCTCCAGGCAACAACATGCCTATCAACCTGGCAGATCAACTGACACTGCTCTCTATGATTTAATCACAATTCTAGATGGAGCTGTAAATGGTAAAGAGTTGGCACTTGCTGCCTTCCTGGATATTGAAGGGGCCTTTGATCGTGTGCCCACTCAAGTTATTCTAAATGCTCTTATGAGAAAAAATGGCGATCATCTGGTGTGCACCTTTATTGGTTGCTTGCTATCTACTAGATCAGTACAGGCAACTCTTTTGGGAGACACACTTGCCGTTACGAACTGCAAAGGCTGCCCGCAGGGAGGTGTACTTTCACCTCTTTTATGGAGCCTTGTTGTTGATGAAATTTTAAATAAAATTAATCTCTCAGGTGTGACCTGTATTGGTTATGCAGATGACATAACCTTAGTAGTAAGAGGAAAATTCCAGGATACTGTGATTAGCCTCATGAAATCTGCCCTCAAAAAGGTTGAAAATTGGTGCAAGGAAGTTAGCCTGACTGTTAATCCTGGCAAGACAAACCTTGTACTCTTTACTAGAAAAAGAATCAAAAATGTGCAAAGTATAGAATTTTTTAATACTAAACTTGCATACTCTAACGAGGTTAAATACCTTGGTATTATTTTTGACAAGACTCTAAATTGGAACAGTCATGTCGAACACAGCACCACCAAGGCAAAGAGAATATTCTGGGCCTGCAGACGTGCAATTGGTCCCAATTGGGGCTTTTCACCTAGTATTGTCCATTGGATCTATACTAAAGTAATTGTCCCCATTATCACTTATGGATCTATCGCATGGTGGAACAAAGCCTGCCGTGTGACAACAATGAAAGAGCTTACTAGTCTCCAAAGAATGGCAACTATATCAATGACTAGTGCCATGAGGACAACCCCCTCTTAAACCCTAGAGTTACTACTAGGCATTCTACCACTTTATAAGCAGGTAGAGATGGAAGCAATCCTTTGCTCCCAAAGAATAAAATTTCTAAAACTATGGAAATTATCTTCTGAGAGATCCTTATATAAATTTAATACACTGATCAAGGATCACCCATTGCTTTCCATGAACTCGGACTGGATGCTTAAACGCTTTGACTTTGAGTCAAAACACAATGTTGTATTCCCTTCCAGAACTGATTGGGAAAATCCTATTAAGCTTATTGGCCACGCCAATGAAGTATGGTTCACTGATGGATCTAAGACTTCCCATGGCACAGGTTATGGTGCCTTTTGCCCAAATAATAATATTAGAATCTACTCTTCCTTGGGAAGACTAGCAACGGTATACCAGGCTGAAGTGATGGCCATCCTGGCATGCGCAAATAACTGCCTAAATAGATGCATCTCTGGCAAAACCATCAAAATCTTCTCTGATAGCCAGGCTGCTCTCTTGGCACTACAAAAACACTGCTTCTCTTCAAATATTGTTTGGGATTGCTATAACACTATTGCTGAATTGGCCGCAGTGAATAAGGTGACTCTTTATTGGGTGCCTGGTCACCGTGGCATTTCTGGCAATGAAATGGCTGACCAACTGGCTAAATTGGGCACAGAAACTCCTTTCATTGGCCCAGAACCTATCCTTGGTCTGCATTACAGTGCATTAAGGAAAACAATCAAGGAAGTCCTCCTAAAAGAGGCTCACAATGCCTGGCTTAAAAGCAACAATCAAAGACAGGCGAAAGAACTTAACCAAAATTACCCTTGGTTAAGATCTAAGGAACTGCTGAAACTCAGTAGAAATGAGATTAGGGTGATCATTGGTCTCCTAACTGGTCATTGCAATCTCAAGAGACATCTTAACATCATGGGCACGACTGCTGACCCAATGTGTAGATGTCATGATGTAGAGGAAAGCTCCACACATATTTTGTGTGAATGTGATTATTTCTCTGCTCATCGGTTTGAATATCTTGGTTATCACTATATCGAACCCTGGGAACTACCCAATTTCCCTGCTAATTTATTGCTGAAATTTGTCTCAGCCACTGGTCTGTTTCAGACTCATTAACTTGGTGTTGTTAGTACAATAGACCTGAGGTCGCAGTGCTAGTGCTCCTTAGAGCCACCCCCTAAACAATTCATTCATTCATTCATCCCACTTTAAGTTGTAGGTCTCCCGATAATCCGTAAGAATACTTCATGCTCTGCCTATTTCATTTAACCAAATACAAGTGCACAAGATGGTCGCTCATTTTCATTCCAATCAAAGTACTAGTCTTGCGAAAATTACCTTGCATTGTTAAAAATTTAATGCATGGTTATTTAATTTATTTCACTTTGGGGCATTTGTTTCCGTTTCTAAGGAAAAGGGAAAGACAAAAAATATCTCCCCCCCCCCCTCCTTAAAGGAACTAAAAAGGAAAAAAAATGCCTTTATTGATTAAATGTCAAAAATACCGACTAACACTGACCAGGCCAAAAAATACAAATACAGTGATACCTCGAGATACGAGTTTAATTCGTTCTGTAACCTTGCTCGTATCTCAAAGCAATTTACTGTGCAGGCGCAGCAAACTGGGTGGGACGTGGCATTGCAGCTGGCAGTTCCTCGTATCTCAAATGTTGCTCGTATTTCAAAACAAAACTTTGCTGCTCGACAACGCTGGTATCTCAAATCACTTGTATGTCAGGTTGTCAGGGCACTCGTATCTCAAGGTACCACTGTACTGACAGGTCTGCTCAATGTTTTACACCTTATAATACATTGAGCAAATAGGGAAGCTCTTTTGTCAAATAACTCTACTTAGGTAATTTTACTAATTTTTAACTTTTCTTTAACCATTGATGAAACTTTGTTATCCTCCTGGCCTCACTTAAGATTCTTTTGATGTATGAAATTTTGGGGGGCAACATATAACTAACAGTCGGTTTGCTACATTCCTCTAACTTTGTTAAATTCCTCATAAAGGCTAATAAATTCATTAAAATTTTTAAAAGCAGTTTTATTTTTTCAGAATTTGATTAAAAAAGGTTTTTGGACAATCACCCACTTGATTCAGAAAATGAGACATTTTCGAAGCCAAGTTTGGAGACAAGACACACTATCTAAAATGGGATAGTCAAGCCATGCTAGGCTTGTTTAACAAAATATAGGTCAAGTGCAGAAGATTATAAGTTGATTGAGCTACAACCAAAGTAAAAAATGGATAAACTAAACAATTCATGTAAAATTAAGGGAAATTGCTAAAGTTTCCAGGTGTGCTATAAACATACAATCTTTGCATTGCACTTCAGTGTAGTACAATTTTTTACTTTTGCATGAAGCAATTTAAAGGTTGAATCTTGCCTTGCTATGTATTTAATATTATACTTTAATGCAGAGCTTCAGAAATGCTATGAGATAGGTCCCTTTAGCACATATAAAAGTTATCAAACAAATGAAGACTTATCTGACATTGGATTGTTCATTGAATGAGATGGACTAAATGACAGATCTTTGAAACTTAGTTTTTTCTTTCCGTTTGCTTGATCTACATAATCATACATAATGTGGAAAAAAAATGTACACTTTAATGGAAATTTTACTTTATTTCCTCACAGCATTACTACGTTAGAAGGGAAAACACAGATGGCAAAATCTAGTCGCATTACTATAAAGAAAAAGGGGAAAAGCTTACAAAAATTAAGGGATTATCGCCAAACATTTGGCGACCGCGAAAAACCTTTTAACAAAGTGTCCACTAGTATATAAATATTAGAGGAAAAGTTTACCATTACCATCAATTAATAGAGATATCTCCAAATTTAATTTAAATGCAATACTGAAACCATATTAACATAAAATGTTACATTTCAGCATTATATATTAGTATGGTAATGATTTAAATTATCTGTTTATTCATCACATATTTTAAAAAAAAATTAAATCTCTGGTGACTAAACGAATACTGCGTGCTACAAAAAAGTTTTACGTATACTTGTCTATTTATCCACACACATACATACATAAGTAGGATTTTAGTGCAAAGTGAAGTTTGAAAAATATATCTTTTTGATAGAGTATTTTGATAATCTTGAACTGTCATTGTCATAACAATATATCAAGCATTTTAGACAAAACGGATTTACCCAATCAAGAATCAGGATATCGATTTAAGCATCATGAAGCAAATTAAAAGTGAAATACATTAAAACAAGGACCATATGGGTGCATAAATATTGTACCTTCCTCTCTGGTAAAACTTCTTCAACACCATTGGGATGCCACGCAACTCGAACATGTCCCTTTTTCATGCGTTCCCAGTCTCTGTAATCAGAATCATCAGAAAGTTCATCACTGCTTATGTACTCTGAATTTTCAAGAACCAAACCTACATCCACGAATTTTTTCTTGTTAATTTTGTACACTGCATCTTCGTCAAAAAACTTACATGAAGAAGCCATGTTTGTGGATCGAAGACCGAAACTGAGGTTGAAGTGATTTTAAGTATTGTTGCCATCCTGAAAAACACTATTCCACAATGCGCTAAAAGATGCTAAAAATAACCTAAATCCTCAAATTTCTCAAAATGTTTCTTTGTAGGATTTTGCCAGAAAAGAACAAAAAAAATTTTTAAATCAATTTATTTGCATTATAAGGTATCATGATTCTAATTTGAGATGTACTAAACATGAAGAATACATGCTTAAGAAAATCTATTCCTATATAACAATGATTTAAGTAATTTCAAGTATTTTTTATAATTGAAAAATACTTTTAACAACATATCTCGTTGCTTTTTTTCATTTTCAGAACCCATATTCTAAAAAAAAAAAATTAATAACTTATCTAATATTTGAAAGCAGGATGTATACAGCTAAGTTAAACATTTAGCAGAAGACAAAACAAATCGAAACAAGATGGCTTCTGTTGTTTTGAAATTTGCTAAAAATACCCTTGCCACTAATTATATGCTCCGGCCCATCTCACTTAAACAAATAAATCGCATTCCTTTAAGGCATCGTGTTACAACAGAGTCGGGAGCCTTTCTCCCGGAACCTAAACGAATGCATTTTGGACTTGCACGAGTATTATTGACTGTTTTGCTCGGCTTATATTTGGGAGCCACTATAAGCAAAGAAGGTGCAGCATTTCTCGAAGAAAATGATATATTTGTCCCTGATGAAGATGATGATGAAGATTAATGATTTGATTTTAATCAAGCAAACATTTAGAAACCTCAAGGCTATTCCAGACTTAGCTTATTCTTAGAAAGTATTAAAAGACAAGAAACTTTTCTATCTGAATTATGTAAATACTCATAAGTCTATTTGTTATGGTTGTGCCACTGTGTCAAGCAACTATAAATATGGTATAAAATTTTCAAACCACTACTGATACTAGAAGATTGTACCTAAACAAAACATGGTTCAAATGTGACACATAATTAAAAAGAATATATTTGACACGCTTGGCCAAAGTTAAAGCTGTAATGCATGTATTTTAAAGTACTCATTGTTTTTCTTTTTTTTTTTTTTTCATCAATAAATGGACATGATAGTTGTGTTCTTATGCTTTTTTAATGATTTAATTATGGAGAATCTTTTCTTTAAATTTACCTATTAGTAGAAAAACATAATTCATATTCAATATATACTATAATCTATATTCCCACAACACAGAAAAATTGTATATATATTGTGGAGAGCGTAATTAATGTGTACAACAAATGAAAATGCAATTAGTGTGTGAATAAACCTTTTGAATTTAAATTTTTCATTCTTGCCACTTTATGAGCAGATTTAAATTCAGATGATGATTCAACTTATATTTTAAAAAGAACTCTAAAGTACCCCTTTCCTAAGCATTTATAAAGGATTGTTTTGATAATGTACAATGCCATGAAGAAAAAAAAAGTTACATGTGATACTGCTATAAAAAAACCTTGCCTAATTATTTATAAAGCATTACCTTATCAATCTAATCGTCATTCATGAAACATGTTACAAAAATTAACTACCTCACAAAGGTATTCTTGACAGCTTGATGTGTCAATATGTATTTTTGTGACAAGATATAGCAATGTTTTAATTTCAGCCTATCTTGCCAGGATTTGGACAGTAAATATCACAGCAATGCACTGACAATTTAGTGTTGGAAACATGTAATGATTGGGCAATCTTTATACTATTTGTTCGTATTGACGTTAAAAATATTTATACAATCTTGTTGCAAGTTATTTTCTAGCTGGAACGTTATGTATGCATTGGTAGAGAGTATCCATGACCTCCCATTAGATTTTTTGCTAACGATGCCTATGTTTCCCATGGTCCTTTTTATGTACTTGAATAAAGTATATCTGTTATATTAAACTAATAGAGACTTATTCATTCTTGGCTGAAATTTTATAATCCAATAATGAATCACTCAAAAGGTTGTCAAAGTATGAGTTCATAAAATTTTCAATAGGAAAACCCTATTACTTAAGCCACATACAACGAACGTCTTTTCCCAAGACAGTAGTACTAATAGGGATTCTAAGCTGGACACTAAATGCAATTGTTTGAATATTATTACTATTGATAACAGTTTAAAAAAGAAAAACCTTAAAAAGCAGTATTTTACCTACTACAAATTTTTAAGCATTTTAAACTTTTTTCTTTGAAACCTCAAAATTGCACTTCACATTTAGTAGGTAGAAATTAATTACCTTTTCATCCAAGGCCCTGTTTATGCAGAAGGATCGTGTTGAAAACGGTTTAGAATGGAGGAAATTTCTATCCTTCATTAATGAGGGATCAAAGGGGGATTCTCCTTCTATGCCTGTAGGGTTGTTTATTTTATGCAGAAGGGATTTTATTTTTACACAACTAGTAAGGAATGGAGAAGAAACCATGAATTCTATTTCCTCAATTGTTATATGAACAAGAAACCAATATTAGAGCTTTTATCATACATATCTATTTTTTCTTTCCACAAAAATTAATCATTTTTAAACTCTTTTAGGGGTGAAAGAGAGAGAGAGGAAAACTTAGGATCTTTGAAAGTTGTTTTCCATTAATAGGGAGATAATATCCAGAAATTGATAATACTTCATGAAAATGATGGTTTTCATGCTGAGACCAATCCCACTCTGTTCAAACTGAGGAGAGAAAAAATCTAACATCACGCTTTTAGGAAGTTGGAATTAGTCTGTTATTTGTGTTGGATTATTCGTATCTTGTTTTGCAATTACCATTTTGTTGTGGCAATTACTATTTAAAATTAAACATATGAACTGTATGTGCTTCATTATCAATTTAGCTAAAGTTATTTTATATAAATCTTTGATATTACTGTTGAATATACATTTTAATTCATTGCAACTTTCATTTAAGAACATTTTTTTTTTTTTTTTTTGAAAATGTAGTTACAGTCGAACCTTGCTATTCGTACACAATTTGTGCTAGGAGGCAGTTCGAATGGAGATTTGTACGAATGGCGAAATATTTTTTCACACATAAGATACAATGTAAATTGGATTAATATGTTCCAGACCCACAGATGGTTGCTTATTTAAAGCTATGAAAAACAAATGTACAGTACCGTACATGAAATTATAGATAAATAAAAATTTAACTGCACTTTGCTTGTACTGAGATGAGCTGATGGCATAAGTGGAATGTTGAGAGGAAGAAGCAGTGGTGTAGTCCTGGAAAAAAAGGTGGGGGGACGTCTACTTTTACTAACATCCAAAGGTGGGGGTACACTTTTGTTAAAATTCAAAACAAGTGGGGGGACGCTTGTGTTAAAGTAAAACGGTAGGGGGACGCCGTCCCCTTGCGTCCCCCCTCAATTACACCACTGGGAAGAAGAGAAATGGTTGGAAGAGGAGTCCCCTTCTATAAAAACATCAGGTGATTTTTCCCTTTCTGCTGTTCTTTCTTTTTCTGTCTTTTTGCACTAGAAGAATCTTGGGTTTCTTTCTCTAAAATGCTGTCCAATGTTGTCTGCCTTTGACGACTCTTCAGAATTTTTCTTAAATGGTCAATAACATTGTTATTGAACAAATTAATGCTGTTGACCACAGCAGTGTTGGGATGCCATTTTCCCTCCACTCTTTGTGTTTTCTCGCAGGGGTAACACAGATCTAATTTCTGCAAAGGAGATGCTTTCCTTACTACTTTCATCCTCTGAAGAAGAAAGTCCTTCAAGCACTTCCTCTTGCTACCCCCTTAGAAAGTTAAAATTGTCAATAAAATCTTAAAAAGTATTCAAATTTTAAAAATATCCGAAATGCCAAACAAATTATTTGCAGACGAGTTAAAAATGAGCATAATTTCTCGATTTTTTTCTTGAAAAAGCCAAACTTGGCAACCCAGCTGGCCCCTGGAGCCGAATGGAGAGTTGAATTTTATTTGAACAAGTTGGACAAATGGCGGGGTTCTACTGTAATTCAATTTTTTATAATATGGGATGTCATATACCTATATTTATAGTAAACTAAAAGATATATGGCACCATTAATTTTTCTTATTCAATACTGTAACATTAAAACCATAATGCAGAATGCCATTTTTTCTGTAAAATACTAATCACTTGACTCACACCGGTATGTTTCTCACCCCTTCAAATAAAATAACATACATAGTTATAATGCTAAAATGGCAAAAAAAAACATTGTAGCTCTTTTAATTCTGTCATGTATATGAGCGACACATAAATTTTTGCTTTAAAATGGTATTGAGATTCGCATTTGTGCTGAAATGTGCATCTAGTACACATTTTGGGGGCTCCAAACAGTTCTTGGGAACCACACAAGGTTTTACAGGCTATTCAAGATATTTAAAAGAATGGTATCTCTTTGAAAGTCTATAGAGCATTTTAAAAAGTGAAAAAAGCTGATATGTTGTTTATTTCTGTTTTAGAGGGTATATTACATTACTGGAAAAGGTGGCATTATTTTACATCTTCTTATAAATGAAGTTTGAATATTCAGTTTTCTTAATTCATTATTATATTGTTTAAACACATCACACAAGCATATAATATCCTCAGAAGTTTTCCCTTTTTTTTTTTTGTCATAAGTAACTAAAATAAATTTATACACAATTATTCAAAAATCTAAAATATAAAAAAAATATAATTTATTTTTCAAATATTTACAATACACTTGACTCATTTTCAAGCTTTTTTTTACATAATGAAATTAACCAAGATTTTCTTTGCTAATTACATGACAGACATTAGTTATAAAATAACTTTATCAGATGTTTTTAGATTCTTCAACATATCTTAATGATAGGAATAATTCAAAAAAATAGTACAAAAAGAATATAAAAGCAATAGAATGAAGACTGTACTCTATCAGACCCCCTACCTCTTAGCTGAAGCCTTAGGATTGCATGTGCGTGAGGCTGGTGAATAGAATGAAGACTGGAAAATTCTTGTTCTAAGTGTTTTCCATACTTCGGACTAAGAATTTTTTTTTTTTTTTTTTCTGTACAAAAAGTAATAATGCAATTAGGGTTGCCACAGTAATGGATCTTGGCCAAATAATTCCCTGGGATGAAAAAAAAAAAGTTTTTTTCATTTTTTCAACCTATTCCTTAACAAAAATGCAATGGGACACTATAATAAAGGGGGATTTTTCCTAATGACTGAAAATACTGGAATTTGTATTTTACACTTCTGAATCAGCTTAACAGATATAGTTAGAGAAACAATTCAATGCAAAATGAACTTCTAGTCAATCAAATATAATGAATTTTATTATCTATTTCAGTGCTTGGCAATACTTGCATATTATTAGATAGATTAGTGCTTGGCAATACTTGCAGCTAAAGAGTCAAATTTAGTTTAAGATGTCATGAAAATTTTGTAAAAGTCAAAGTTATAGTTCAACATTTTTTAATTCATAAGCAGTAAGGTAAAGTGCCAAAAACTTAAGTAACTTAACCAGGGTTCATAATCAAATAGCCAAAAAAATTTCCATTACTATTCCAGATAGCTCAAAGCAGAATTCCAGGTTAACGTTCTAAGTAAAAATATTTATTAGCAAATGCCCTACTTGTACATTAAATATGCTCGCCATAACATTTTATACATAAAATTATATTAACCTCATATTAAAAAATTCCACACAGGTGCTCATCAAGATACCAAACTTATATTATATAATTTCAAAAGCAACATTTTGTGACACACCACTGCCAAAAGCTTTTATTTGCATCCATCTTTTTATATATTTTTTTAATTTAAATTTTAGAAATCTAATTTAAAACTACAAAACATAAAAGAAAAGAATAAATAAAATAAAATAAAAATTAAGATGATCCCAGTGGGGACAAATCAGCTCTTTAACTCTATAATAACACATGAAAACAAATATTTAAAGAAATGCTGATGAAGGCACTTTTATGCCATGACAGTATAATAAACACCATTATATAAAGAAAAAGACTATATAAGAAAAGGAAGGTGAGTTAATAAATTCAGGACATATTCATTTTTAAAACAAACACAATACTTAAAAATGATCTGATAATAAAATCCATTGAATGACAACTACTCAATGGCACTGAAGAAATAAATTCGAAACTCAAAAAAAAAAATAACAGTAATAAAAGAAAGCTTAATTTTTATTTTTAAAGAGCATTTAATAAAATTACATACATATACAATATGTAAAGAAAAATATTATGAAAAAATGGAATCAATCTCCATGTTAAATAGAATCAAAGTCAGTAGACCTTATACATTTTTGGGCAGTTCAGAAATTTAGCTGTTGATATTAAGGTTTAAAGTTAGCTGCACAGAAAGTTTATATTTTTTCGTTTCCTTTCAATTTTCTTATTTGTTCCAATGCTTTGCATTTCTCAGTTTCTTTTTTGTTCATTTCATGATGTCGTGCCGAACGCGTTTTTTGAATGATTTTTTATTTTCTTGGTAATCTGAGAGCATGATGAGCATAGGTTCCCTCCAAGAGGGGAAAAAATCCCTGACTTTTCCAGGTTTTGTCAAAAATTTATGTTTTTCCCTGACTTTTCCATGACTTTTGCAAAGGATATCAATTTCCATGACTTTTCCAGGTTTTCCATGATCTCCAGGTGAAGTTTGAGCCCTGCTTAACTAACTTAAAAACTTAAACTAAACAAGGGTTCAAAAACACAATTTGGTAAAAGTAAATTCAGAGAAAATATGTAGTAAAGCTTGGAACTTATTAATTCACATTTTCTGCTAGGAAGTTTCAATGAAATCCAACCTTACATTAGACAGTTACATTCTGATATGTTGTACAAGTAAAAAAACTTTTAAATATTGAAAACTTATTTGAATTCTATCTACATGATATGTTCTTATAAAGATGTAATGAATTTTTAATCATATAAAATGAATAGTTCATTGTTTGTACTAAACATAAATCTAAATTTCACTATCATAAATATTTTTTTACAAATGAGATGTTCGTAACTACATGTATTAATAAGAAGTTCTTTATCAAAAAAAAGCTTGAGTGTTTTGTCAAAGCACAGGAAAATACCTTCGTCTAAAAAGAATCAGATTGGTATTTTTTTTGCTGAGTGAAAGCCAATCCCCCACCAATAGGAAAATGATACCTATCAGAAAGAACTCTCAAACTTTGTTTGATAAAGACACTCAGATGCAAATATAATGAACATAAATGTGCATTTAGTAATTTTGTTTATTATGGTAGGTTTCAAAACACTCTCCCAAATGCAATGGAACTTGACAAGATTTACACATAAAAGAAGTTTCTTTCCTTATTTTATTTCTATAGCAAACACGACATCTTCTCCTTTTACGTGCACCTGATTCAGATATCTTTACCAACAAATGCTTTAAGTCTCCAGAAAGTCTTTGAGCTGAATCAAAATGTGCCGCATATGGAGCTGATAATATAGTAGCATAATTCCAAACATCTGCAAAAAAAAAGTAAGTGATTACCATAAATCAACTTAGCATTTTATTTTTAAATTTATTTTAATAACAACCGAATAAAAGTTAAATAACTTATTAGAACTACTACAGTATGCAGTAAACATTTATTAAGTGAAATCAAACATAATCCAAAATCATGATATGTTGTGGTATATTAAGGGATTCTTTAGTTATAATAATTGATATGATATCTAAAGGAAAGTTTTAATAAGTAGAGTAATGCTATATGTTAAACACAAGAAGAGTCATTGTTTAAAAAGATTGGAAGGAAAAAATTGAATGGAAAGGAAATGCTGAAAAACCACAAATAACAATAAAGATCTCAAACATCTAAGTATTCTTTTTAACTTCCTTTTTGTTTTCACCGATTCTAATTAAAAGAGTAGGCACCCAGGGCTCGAAAATTATATTGCCCGGGGGCATGTAAAAATTGCAATCGGGCATGAATCTTCTACCTTTACATGCCCGGCAGGGCATGTAATTTTTAAATCCAATATTTATTTCCAAAACTATTATGTCGCATTTTATTGAAAAATCACCTTATCCTTACCGGAGCTCAAAATTGACATGTTGACGGACATGCACGTCAGCAATAAAATTGGTAATACAAGTTAAATTTTAAAACTTGTAATAACTTATTATGTAATATTTTGTTTATAATGTAATCTTTTAATGATTTAGATTAATGTTAAAATGATTCCTGATTCGGATATAAAGTTGTTAATTTAATTTTTTGTCTGATTAATGCTGTACGACAAACTCAAATGTTTTTATTAATGTGTAATGAAGCAACTTCTGAGCATGTAAAAATTTTGTTTGGGCACGCATTTTTTAGACAAACATGCCCGGCCGAGCATGTAAAATTTTAAAGATTTTTCATGCCCTGGTAGGCACAGTACAAAACTGATGATTTTGAACGTATGAAGAACATCTACTGTTTATGTTTGTCATCTTTGAGTAAAAGATAACATGATGCATGTAAGAATGCAACTTTACAGCATGATTTCGAATATTTGATAAAATTGTAATCAAACAGCACATCAACTATTTACATTATTTATGTACTTATTCACAATAAATTTATTTTTTCTATTTTTGACTTCCATAAGAGTTATGTGGCAATTCTGTTCAACCATTAAGTCAAAAGTTAAGTGGCAATTCTGTCGAAATAAAATATTAAAAGTAAAATATCACAAAATATTTCCTAATAATGTGATACCAGTGTAAAGAATTTGTATATACATAATTCAGCTTGCAGATTTTTAATTCATGGTATAGTCAACTGTACCAAAATCTGTATATAAGATGGAAAACATTGAAGCTCTTTCGACATTTTATGATAACTAAATTATGATATCCAAGATAAATTCCTTTTGCTCCAATTACTTATGCTTCAGAGAATTTTTTTCTTTCTTTCTTTCGGTTTTTGTGTAGTTTCGGTTTTGTATGGACTCCTCAAATTTTGCACATAAAAAACATGAAACTTGTCAAACTGTGTTAAATCCTGCAAACTAATGCTAAGAATTAGATTAAAATAAATGAGACAAAAAGTAACTTGGTTGAAGTGTTTAATTTTTTGTCTAAATGGAGTAACGAATCTTTGCATCTTTTAAAATGTAGCAAAATTGAGTAAACTGCTTGTGTGAAAGTAGGTTTCAATTTAGTTATAACAAATGCTCACATCTCATATTCCTTTGTCTTTCATATCAAATAATATTGTGATCAAGCATGTACTAAACCTATCATTTAGTTGTATTTAGCTGGGAATAACATAAATATGAAATATTTGTACTCATTATTGAACTGATATTTCATGACACAAGTAAACTTTACTTTTCCTACAATCAATACTGAAATATTTCCAACAACTTTTGTCAAATTTGTATTGAAAAAAAACCAGGGTTTTTTTCCCCATTCCGTTTCAAGTTCGGAAAAAACAATCTATTTCAAACAGCTCTTGGTATTTATGTTCTATCCTGTCTATTAGTCACTTGCCCACTTTGGGCTACTGTGGACCTTGTTCCCTTTTCTTTTTTATGCACTGCTGAAGAGGCTTGCTTTTGTAGCCTTGAAAAGGCCAATCCACGGAGGTTTCTTCTTCTTCTCAATTTTTTCTTTTAATCTTGTTGTATTCAGGGACATAACTAAGGGAGGGCAGACGGGGCTTATGCCCCGGGCGCCAGATTGTAGGGGCGCTAAATTGACTAAATGTGTGTGCGTATATAGTATGTGTGAGCTCTTTTTGTGTTTGTGTCGGAGGAGGAGGGGGTGCTAAATGTCTGGTTTTGCCCCTGTTGGAAAACGACCTAGTTACGTCCCTGGTTGTATTACTTCACTTTTAGTATTATAGTACAAAGGTCAATTTATACTAGTGTTTTACAAAGCATTAAATGTTTGAAAATTAAGTTCATACTAATTAATTTAAAAACATATATTGATTATTTAATGGTATATTAAATAACTATACATACATAAAAGTTTCTACACTACAGCTTAATAAATATCATTTTCAAACTCTAATTAGAAAAGTAAAAACTACTTCAATAATTACATCTTGCCAAAATTTAATATTTTAACTAAGAAAAAATTAATGCATACAGAGAAAAATTAGCTTTAAAATAAAAATTCATTAGATTTCTAATTATTTTAATAATAAATTATTCTAATCAATTAAAACTTTTATGCACATCTCTAGCTATTGAAACAATTTTATTTAAAAAATGTTACTTATTGCTCAATCAAAACTCTCAAAATTAGTTTAGTTAGTAAGTAAATATTTTTGATAAAACCTATAACCCACTTATCTTGAAAAGTTTTATAAAAATTAGTGCACGAAATCCATACCTTTAATGTAATTTTTTTTATTAAGGAAACATTTTGTTGATATATTTGCCAGTATATTCTTTCTCAAAAATTTTTTAAGTAAAATTGATATGATTAAAAAATTATTTATTCAAATTTCTTTTTATAATTATTAATCTTTAATTATTATTATTATTATTATTATTTCTCACAATTATTTATCAATTGCTATTACAGTTTGCCTTTGGAAACAAATACAGGGGAATAAGATCAAAAGAGAATCAAGATAATTAAGTTTATATACTAATATGACTTCCTAGTTACTTCATTGAAGAAATACTTACTATAATTATTACGCACAGTAGAACCTTGTGAATTCGTCTCCTGATATATCATTTTCCTCCTTTAATTACTAGCGATTAGCCTCACACTCATTTATCCAACTCTAGCCATAATTGAATACCTGGCTTGAAAAACGTTGTGAATTTGTCTCCTGATATATCATTTTCCTCCTTTAATTACTAGCGATTAGCCTCACACTCATTTCTCCAACTCTAGCCATAATTGAATACCTGGCTTGAAAAACGTTGTGAATTTGTCTCCTGATATATCATTTTCCTCCTTTAATTACTAGCGATTAGCCTCACACTCATTTATCCAACTCTAGCCATAATTGAATACCTGGCTTGAAAAACGTTGTGAATTTGTCTCCTGATATATCGTTTTCCTCCTTTAATTACTAGCGATTAGCCTCACACTCATTTCTCCAAACTCTAGCCATAATTGAATACCTGGCTGGAAAAACGTTGCATGTAGAGGAAGTTCAATTTTACAGGGGAGTGAATTATGTTCAAAAAGTGATTAAAATGACAGCTGGCAAACTAAAAAGTAACATACAATGTTTTTCCACTAAATAAAACTCAGTTGCAAAAACATAATATTGGGTTTACAAAACTTACCTATTCATTAGTATGTTCATTCACATTTGGTGAACAGACTTCGTGAAAAAAATGACATGCAACGTTTTTCCAGCCACCCATTCAATAGTCAGTATTGTATAAATTATATTGTATGTAATTTATTATTATTATTTTATCACTACATGATAATATATACAGAATAAAATGTATAATAATATTTTTGTTAGGAAAACTTGCCCTTTTTTTTATCCATCTATATGATTAAAAATGAAATGTTTATCCTTTGTAGCCAATGTGGTTAACAACTTAAAAAAAGAAAAAAAACACAAAAGTGCAAAAATTGCAATATTTGAGCACTTTACAGTACAGTTTTTGATTTTTTTTAAATCTTTTTATTTTACCTATCAATGCTTCGGTCCCATGATTGGCAGTTAATCAAGCCTCTACTATAGTCATTAAATTTCAAAGAACAGACACTTTTAATGATGCTCAGCAATGAAATTTAAACTAACTGAATTTAAAATGGTTACATATACATATAAGGGAATATACAAAAGCATTCATATACCAGTAGTGTCGTCAAGGGGCCATGCCATCCCTCGGCCCCCACAGCCCCCCCCCCCCCATTACCAAAGAAGTTCTTTAATATTTATATGTACATATTTAAAAGCATGTTGTATTAAAAACTATGTTTGAAACTATGAATTATAATAAGTTTTTTAACAATGAATTATAATAAGCTTCTTAATAATAATAAGCTTTAAAATTTATAGATGGGAAACAATTTTTCACTGTGTGGACAGTAAATATCTAAACAAAGTTATGAAAATGTCATTACTTTTATTCTTGTTAAATAACTTTTGGTAAGGAACATAGATAAATACATTGATTGGTGTGTTCTTGTCAATATAAATAATCCCAATCACAGGTTAAAAAAATTTAGAATTACTATAATTTTTAAACATTTGTCAGCCACAAGAAATTTCCCTCTAAATGGACAAAAATGTTATAGTAGTACATAGTTTATGCACAGTAAACCTTTAATTTAAGGTCACATACAACAAATTACTAAGCAATTAATTATAGCTTAAAGCATAAAACATTACTCTTGGATTCAATTAAATTTAACAGGAATTTGTATGTAATGGAAATCGTATACATCACTGGTGTTCAGGCAAAAGTTGACAAATCCGAAAGTCCAGCTTTGAGACATTCTTAATTTAAACATCCGAATCATTATGAAAAACAGTAAAAATCACTTTCCTGACAACCGTTCACAAAGATCAACTACATGTTCAAAAAAGGTATTGTGTAGGTACTTTTTGTTTAAAACTACACTGATACAAAAGGCATGATAATATTATTAATACAAGTTTAGTCATCAAACCTTTTAATATCTGATTGTTTCAGATTTTGCATCAAACCTATAATAAATGTACTGCTCTTAGGTGATACTTGAGATGGTGATGCAAAGTAAATCGCTTTCCGCAAGTAATACACAAATGTGGGCGTTCACCAGTGTGAGTTAAAATATGCTTCCTCAAGTCCTTTTGAAAATCGGTGGTGTATCTGCAGAACTCGCAACTAAATTTACGACTTGGATCTTCTGAACGACGGCGATTGTAACATTCTTGATTTGTGAAGGTTAAGTATGATAAACCTAAAAGCATAGAAAATATGAATATTCATAAAAAAAATTTAAATACTAAATATTTACAATTATTCACTATTTTATGTATTTTTCACTCCAGAAACTTATGAATTTTTTGCTTTTAAAACGAAACACATTATACAGTTCTTTGCAAAAAATAATCAGTAAAAAGATAAAACAGGCTAAATAGTTCTCAGTAAAAACAGAGTTGATCACTTCTGATTTCAATTTTTTTCTGTCGAATATAAAAATCTTAAGGAGTTTCAGCAAGAAGCATTGGACAATGCAACTTTTCTTGCCAATCACGAAACAAATGTTTCTCAAATACCAGCCAAAAATAGCTTGAAAACAGTTATAAAGAAAAGGAAAGAATTTTAAAAACAAATCTTAAACTCTTTTATAAAATAAAATGCATTGTGTAACCTCTGTAGATTAAGAACATGTTTACACTAAACAAATAGTGAGTTCAATAGAATTTACACAAAATAAACACTATTTGTTATATAAAAATGAATTGTATTAAGCAGAGTATATTAACTATTATAGGATGTAAAACCTTTCTTATCTTGCATCTGTAATAATTCATTTACAAAAACTAATATTTTAAGTGGCACAAATTTTAATAAGTTTATCACAGTTACTATAAAAGCTACTATGTTTGTTTGAAAGTAGCTCAAAAATTTTTAGTTTCTGAATATTAAATATTTAAACATGTTACTACATGTTGAAATACAAAGTGTATAGTTCTTTGGTTACATTTATGTTTTTTTTTTTTTTTTTCAACATCAAAAAAAAAATTAAAATTTTGAACTGAAATATTTATTTATCTCCTTCCCTCTTTCTTTACTTAAATTATGTAATTGTGAAACTGCCCAAAAAATTTTTGAAATTATAAGAATACAAATACATTATTTAAATTTAGTGCATGTATGATACATTACATATTGCAACAAGATCAATAATGTTTTTGAATCAAATACAAATGTAATATGTAATACAAGGTCAAGCAGCACATTTTTTTAAACATTATTAAACACAAACAAAAATGTTAACAAAGCACAAATAGAAAGAAAAAATGAAAGAAATATTTTTAATTACTACTTCCAATAAAGGAAAATTTGCATAATAAACATCAGATAAAATTAACTGAAAATAAAAAGTTATAATTACTCATTTTTAAACCCATCTGAAATGTCTTCAACGATGGCTGATAAATAAAAATGTAAAAAATGAGAATTTTAATTATAAAATGCAATAACATATCTAGTTAATCGAGAATTGTCTTTCAGCATACATTTAAAAGAAAAGCCATCTTCTATCTCTTTAAGAAAAAACATAAAGCAAATAAAAAAGTCAACAAATAGAATGAAACAATCTTAAAATTTTATTACTCAATTTTGGCAAATTATCACAAAATACACATCTCTTTTTCAAAATCTTAAAGCTTTGTTACTAAAATTAGTTGTGATGTTTTAGATTCTGTAGGAATAACAAATGCAACAAAATTAGTTCATTTTATCATAAATACAGCAAATACTTTTAGTATAAATTATCTCACATGTTTATTTTTTTGAAAATAAAAATGTACTTGTTTATTAAATTTTACTCTTGTAAGTGATAAAAAATATCTTTTTTTTTTTGAAAGACATTAGGGATCATTCATAAATGAGTCATGCTTTGCGGGGAGGGGGAGTTCGTGAAATTGTGACAAGGGGAGGGTAGGGGATAACAAGTGTGACATCAGGCTCATACAACATAGCGTTACATGTGACAAAGGGGGGAGGGGATCCACTGAAGTGTGATATTTTGTGACAAAGGGGGGTGGGGAGCCAAATATATCAGAAAAAAGTGCGACATCATTTATGAACGGTCCCTTAAGCAGACAGATATAAAGGATGTTCATGATAGCAAAAGTTTTTTAATAATCTATTTGAAATAAAAATTACTTTAAATTTACATATAATAATGGCAAATTCTCACTCTTTGTATGATAATGAATATACAATTTCATAGTTTCTTAACTTTTATATTGCAACTTTTAAACAAAGATGGTATTTCCCTCTTTTTTTTATGCAAAAATAGCAGTAAAGTCATCATAAATTGTCCACCTGAATCTTACAAAAGTTTTACGTTAAAATGTACAAAATGATTTACAGAAACTTTAGAAAATTTTGAAGTTATTTAAATTTTGTGTAATAAAGTTATGGTATATAATATATTGAATGAAGATGTAATTATGAAAAAAGAAAAATGAAATTTATCATGTAATAAATCAGAATTATTTCATTAAATCAGTCATAGTTTTTCCTCTCTCTTATGCGTAAAAAGGATCAAATGACCTTAATAACGACTTCTGTTTTTTCAAGCATTGAAATTAAAAAACTTTATGTTAATCATTAAAAATTTGATATGACAGAATTAACAATGCACAAATTAATTATTCTTCAACACTAAACATGACAATATAACTTCTAAAAATTTTAACAATATAAAATTATTCAACAAATTGATTGCATAAGGCCCCATGTTCAGAAATTAAGTTTCAATTACGAGAAATATGAAAAAAGTTAATCATCTTATAGGTAAATTATTTTGCTAAACTGCTTCTCAAAGCAATTAGTTAAAATTTTATTTTACCAGGTGTATGCAAATGAAATGAGACGATTGTTTTTAAAAAAAACACAATAAAGTTGCGTAAGCTGTTCCCCCTACCATTTTATTTTATTACAAGCGTCCCTCCACATTTTTTAAATTTTAACATAAGTGTCCCCTCACTTTTGATTTCAATTACTTATCTTTGTATGCATAAGCGTCCCCCCAACTTTTTTTTCAGGACTACACCACTGCAATGCACACAGAAACTCGTCCAAATGTAAACTAAACTTTTGAGTATCAAAAGTCAAACTATAAAAAATCACGTGTCACGTTTTCGTGATGTTTGCATATAATGTGTGGCGACATCCCTTAGCAATCGTCTCATTTGATATGCATACACCTGGTAAATAGCACTTTTTCCCTGTCAAATGTTACTTCAGTCAAACTGAGAAACATTTGCTTCTTTTACCATCCAATATCAGCAATATTACAGCAAAGCAAAGGTGTGTTGTTGCCCCAACACACTGGAAAGCCGTTCTGATGCTGTTGCTTTGAAGAAAAAAATTTTCCTTTAGCAGAAAATTTGTTTTAATTTTTGGCTTTGCTTTCATTTTAACACTAATCATTTTTTCTTTTTTTGTTTGCCTTTTTTTCAATGCATGTTGTAGATGTCCAGCTGAAGAATAGAGCAGAATTCTTGTACTATATTATAACATGAAATAAAATTCAATGCTCAGATACTGAAAAACTCGCAAGTGCGCCACTATAGCAAAGAGCATGACAGCACTAAATAAGGGCTGTAGTAACAAGTAGCATTAAGGAAAATATTTGAACTAGTTGATATTTGATCAAAAAATAAATCAAAGTATACACATGCAATATCATTCAATTACAGTGAATACTGACTCAACAAAAAATAATTATGTTACAATAAAATTTCAGTAGAACTAAGCCATCAATTTTAGAAAATGATATTATGTCATCTGAATGAGAAATAAGTTTATCATTTACTGATACCACCCCAGGAGGAGAAGCAAAATAAAGAATAAATTTAAAGTAGCAACAACAATATAGACACAAAGCTGTACTTGCATAAAATTATGAAAATCAACTGCATTTCATCATAACTTCACTAATTGATATTTATGACAATAATTAAATATTCCATCAAATTTTTAAGACATTTTGCAATAAGAAATCAAAACTCGTCTCTAAAAGTTTCCCTGTGCAACAATTTTCACATTGACTTTAACAAATGGCAAATAAAAGTCAATAGTTCATAAATTTTAACTATTTATCTCTATGCAGTTGTCTATGCTTTTTCAAATGATGTTTTAATGTGAAACGGCTTCCACAGACATCACATCGATACTTTTTTTCACCAGTGTGAGTAAGAATATGGTTTTTAAGATTTGTTGATATATCTGTTGAATATGGACAGTATGTACAAGTAAATCGATGAACAACAGGACTTGCAAATGGAGGATATGGCACCAAATTCTCCATCCTTATTGGAGGCATTACAAATCCTTAAAAAAAAGAAAAATATCCATATAAAATATCAATACATAAATACAATCTTTTGATAAAAATGTAGAACTAAAACAAACAAAATTGTACCGGAGTCCATCAGCACCTTAAGTTAAAAGGGGAAGAAAAACACTTATCATATATAATGCTAAAATATAAAATATATTACAGTCCAAATTTCAAAATAAATTAAATGTATTTTTAACAAATGAACATGAATATTCATTATATGATGTTGAGTTCAGGCTTTCTTAAGTTGTAGGTTTGGAACATTGAAATGTCCTTTTATAGCCTTAGATCAGTGCTTCCCAACGCTTATCCAAGGAACTTTGCTGCTGGCCAATAAGAAATGTAACATTTTAGTTGCATTACTAATGTTATTTAAATTTCTCAACTACTTCCCACAAATACAAACCCAAATACATAAACATCTATGCATCAAAATAAAGGAGAAAACATATACATTTAAATTTGAAATAATTAAAATTTGCATGATCTAAATTTAACAATTCCTTCAAAGAATCACACCACTGAGATGCTACCCACATTCGAATGAGTTTAAATATTTCTTGATGTCTCTCAATGTATAAAATTTTTTTCTGTTATATGGATATGGTTGGCAGTTTTCACAGCTTCCATGATTCAGTGGGAAAAAATTTCAACTATGTCAGTGATAAAAAACAAATTGATTGGATGCTAACTCATATTTCCAGTCCTCACAGACAAACTTGAAGCTGCATAATTTATTGAACAATTAGCAGCAGAAAATGTCCAACAAACTAAAAATCAGGGCCAAAGCGAGGCGCTTGCTTCACAGTGCAAGGCAATTAGGGATGGCAGCTATTAACAGCTAATTAATTTATTACATAGTATTATGCTTCTATTGAATAAGAAAAATAAATACGTCCCATGGATATTTAATCTTATTTAAATACACAAAAACCCATTTAGTAACAATATTTTAAGTGCCTACACTCTACAAAATATACATTTCAAAGGGCAGAATATTTTGTTGCATCATAGCACTGCTTATACTTGTGCCAGGCCTGGTAAAATTTACACATTAAATTCAATACATACCTATTTTTATACCGTTTTTATTTTCCCCTGACATTAAGGAGTGTAAAAGGTTAGAAAATACAATCTTAGACAATGGACTTCCTTGGAGCAAAAACATTTTAGCTGATTTTTTAATGTCAATAAAAAAAGAGAATTGATTTCTATTGCTTCCTTATTTATTTATTTATCTAATGCATTAAAAGAGGGTATAAAAGTTCAACCAACATTTAATTCAAACCAAAAATAAGTAAGAATATTTTCCCCACTGAACTGACCTAAAAATAGGTTTCACAAAAATACCAACCTACTCTTTCCTTTTTTCCAGATTTAAATCTTTTTTGATACATCCCTATAAATGCAGACGAAAAAGAGAAATGAAAACATTAATATGATTTCATATTTTAAAATTACACTAAAGTCCACTAAGCAAATTTCATACTACTGAATTCTAGCCTATTTTACTCAAAGATGCCTTTATATAAGCTAAAAACTAGTCCTTAAGAAATACATTTCACAAAATTAATTAATTGAATTTCAGTCGAACAGTAATTCAAACATGAAAGCATCAATTTAAAAGTGAAAAACTTTGAAACGAAGAGAAAAGGAGCTTTTGAAACAATAATTTGATGATTTAAAATGTAAAATTACAAAGGAAAAATATTTTTAAACTACTAAAAAAAAGTTGTTAAAATTGACATGATCTTTTGTTGATATCATTGAACTGTTCGTGGCAGTTACAGTTTAGTTTAAAAGAACTGACACTTCAGGAGATGAATCTATATGGAGAAATACTTGAAAATTTAATTTTTTCCTCCATTAAACAAATTAATGAGCTCGCCCAAACGTTCTCATTTTGTGGGAACGTTACCCACTTTTAACAATTTGTCCCCAGGCTTTGAAATAGCGAGTGGGGACCCCATTTTCTGATATTTGACCCCACTTTTTCAAATTTATTTAGAAGTTTACAATTTAAAGATATTTTTAAAGTTTTCTATGCATTCCAGTTCGATTAGTGAAACATTTCATTTTTACTTCTTAACTGTCAATGCTATTACTTTGTTAATATTATTGTCTATTGAACGTAAATGTTTTCGAATTTCGGAACTCACTCTTGCATAAATTTCCTAAATCCGTATCTAGTAACAATTTCGTGTCAGTTCAACACAAGGTGGACGTGCAAGGACACGGTGAGAGTGGTGGAACAGGTCTTCCGGAGTCGGGGATTGAACCTTGGACCTCCACGCTTTGCCAAAAGGAACCTCGTGGCCAGGGAAGAAGTTAGCTATTGAAAGCGTCGACTCGCACCGCCACACATCAATGCAAGGAGGGATATAATAATGTACCATGTCTTCTGCAATTAGTGACGGCAGGGCAATAAAGGCTTATGTAAATGTGAGGCGAATAAAAGTATATGGATACATCTATGCTTCATAAGTGATCTTTCCCTACCGCCTTTATTTTTAAAATTTATTTTTAATTTGCTGTCTGCAATAATTATGTATGAAAACCCAGCTCATAGAACCTTTTGTCCTCACTTCTCATTTCAAAAGGGAGATGTTGAACGGATTTGTCGCTACTTGGAGATTAGAAAATGTGGTCGCCTTTTATAAAAAAATGATTTTTTAAAAATATGCTAAAATATGAATAGAATGAATAAAAAATGTAAGTAAAGCACATATAGGAGAAATCGTTTTTGTCAAATTTCTCAGGGAAATTTTCTGTTAAAAAATAATTGATTTTATTTATTTATTTTTCTTTAAAAAAGATTCGCCAAAGACCAGAGCATATTTTAAGGAATTTTCACTAGATGACATTAAAGCTTCTTCCCCGAGCTCTCTCCCATCTCCCTAAAAAGAGAGAGAAAATTTCATTAGCTGACAAAGTTGTTTTTACTGACATTTTTATACTTTTTTTCCGGATTAAAAAAATAAATAACTTTATTCTATAATTTTGTGTTTAAATGATAAAAGTAATAATAATAAAGAAAATAAATGAATAATTCTAAAAACTTTTTTAAAAAGCTGTTTATGGGAGAGAAAATTTATAGATCTAGATAAGGGTTTTCTACTAAAAAACAAGAAAGAAAGATTTCAAGATTTTACTACTAAAGACACTAAAGCAAAAAATATTTTTTTACAGCGAAAAAAAGAAAGAAAAAAATTAAGGGGGAAAAAGGGCCAAAAAAGAAAAATAATTAAATTCTTGTGACTGCTGATTAAATAAACTTTCTTTAATTCTTTAAAAATGTCATTTTTATAATTTGGATAAATGAAATAACTTTAGCATAAATGAAAAACTGCAGGATACATCGTAGTAAATTTTCTTCACATGAGTACTTTTAATAGAAAATTACATATTATATCTACTTATCTTTCTAAAATGAGAAAAGTTTTTCGTGCTGTGAATGATGTGCCAACAAATTTTAAATCAATATTGTCCTTATGACCTTTATTTCTAGATAACTTTTGCGAAAATAATAGTATAAAGATTGATTTTAATCTCAAAAATCATTAGAAAGTCAGCTTTATTTTTTGACATAGAAAATTTAAAATTTAGCCAAGAACTTCAAGGATTTTGAAAATTTAACCCCCTTTGGGACTGGCAGTGACGTGGAAAGTTTTTGCTCGTTGCATAACTTTAACTTTGTGTGGCTACTGTTGTCATCAAAAATCCGTCTGAATTAAATTACCTTTTAAAACCAATAGTGTATTTTTATTGTACAGGATATCGACACATAAACCCGAGTTTAATCTGAGAGTTAATTTGTAAAAACTGCTTTACCTGAGACAGCGAATTGCACGGATTTGCCGAAGTTATTTAATAAATCCAATGAATTGGTAGTTAAAGGAGGGTTATGTAAAAATTAATACATAGGTTTTTTGGGGGAGGGGAGGAGTGAGCTTTCAAGAAAGAAGACCACATTCGCTGAAAAAGAGAAAAGAGTGAATCGTCGTGCGAATTCTTACTGGACGTCTTGTTCAGAATTGAAAAAAATTTGGGTTTTTTTTTCCGGAAACCCCAACTTTATCTTTTTTTTTTTTTTATTCTTTTCTTCGTTTTTTATTATGTTTCTTTTTAAAGGTCGCCTTTTGATTCGGCAACCCGGTGCTTTTTTGACGCAGCGCCGCCGTGCGCCAGACGCGACTTTGCGCATATGGACGGCGCGAGCACTGGCGTCACAGCAGTCTAATTATTGAGGAGGACGACGCTAATTTTTGACTTGTCTTCCTAATTTTGCAAAACAGTAATTGAAACTCTTTATTATTTCAGCAATAGTATTTCCCATTTTTTCTATCGATACAAAGTGTGTTAACTATTTATTTATTTTGTAAACTTAATTTGCAACAAAAATTAGTTTAGATGTGATTTAGAGAAATGAAATATGTTCAGAAAACATTAAAGTTAAAAATATTTATTAAAAAAAATTAAGAAAGGTTTTTTTTACTCTGTACAGAATCATTTTTATATGGTTTATGAATAATGATGTGCCGACAGGGTAGCGTAGTGGTAAGGCTCAGGCCTCGTACGTCCAAGTTCGCAGGTTCAAACCTGGCCCAACTCAGTGGATTTTCAAGGTGCAGAAAATCGTCTGTCCCCCCTGTCGTATGATTATGCGGAATGTAAAAGATCCTTTAAGTACCCGTTTGGCATAGATACTCTCGGCTAAAGTAAATTCCTAGTGCCGTTTGCATCAGCGAGAGCTCAGGTGCCGCCATTTAGGGGGAAACTGAGCGTCAAAAATTGCGGCATCGGTACCAAACTCATTGTGGTGCCGCTGAAAGAGTTGGTATCAATTTCTGGGAATGCACAGGTCTGCAATGGTTGAGGACCAATACTACAGCCCATTACAAAGAAGAAAAATAATTATGTATACGGACTTGTTTCATTTCTTTCCTGACCCAAAAATATTTCTCCCACTGTCTTTGGTAGAAATAATTTTTTTTGAGATGGATGTCGTATTAACTTGATCGATGACATCTTGATGAACGAAACACATCTCAACGTGATTCAATCGCTTTTGTGTCATTGTTGAGCGCTAATACAACTTCAGCTTTTTTACGCGCTGAAACTTTTTTCCGCCTCACAACTGGATGCTGGAGACACCAGCAAAAGTCGTACCAGAATTTCTATATTAGAGAATAAACGCCTAGATCCTGCTTCCATTTTTAGTAATGCTTTTCTAACATCATGTGCGCAAGTCATGTTTTTAAACTCCTCTTTGAAAGGTGCAAGTCGAATCCTTAATTTTGAAAAATTAAATTCTGGGTAGTTTACTGCAAGCTCCAGATTCTCTTCATGTAGTAGCATCTTTTCTAATTCAAATTGTTTTTGAATTACCTTTGATTCAATATGCGATTTTTTAGTCCGGCAATTGTCACATCAAGTAAGTAAAAGAATTTAATGCGATAGTATTCTGCAAATGAAGAAAAATCATGACCTACTGCCAGACCATCAAACCGCTTAGGACTTTTTATTTTCTTGTCAATTTTAGGGGTTTTAGTTCAAGTTCCATTTTTTTCACACAGTCATCAAAATGGTGGAAAATACTGCGTCGTTTCGCATCTTTCCCAAGTAATTAGCATCTGTTTGAACTGATTTGACCAGTCCAGCTACTGTACTTTTCCTCCTTTGGAAGGATGTGTTCAATTCTGCAAATCAATGGTTTGTTTCCCCAAAACTAATCCCAGATAGTTGGAACCGTTTTGGAAAGCAGCTTAAGGACTGCTAGCGCTATCATAAACGTCTTCATCCAACTGACTCAACGTGTCCATAATTAAAGAATATTTTTTCAGTATTTCATCAGTTTGAGAGCTTCGATATATCCAAATTGTTCGACACAGAGGTCTAATTTTGCAAGTATTTCCAACGGGACATTCAGATTCATTTTCCAAAAGGCTCTGAAACAAGCCGTTTGTTTTTATTCTAGACAAAAACATCCATATCTGATTGGCTACTTCTAAAGAGGTCTTTACCACTGTCGTGGAACTGCAACGGTCTCTCATTATTAAGTTAGTGCAATGTGGCCCACATTACACTAACATTGAACAAAATCTGCTAAAGGCTGTTTTTTACTCATAATAGATAGAACACCTTTAATATGGCCACTCATTTCGGCTGCTCTGTCACATGTTGGCTCCGAAGATTTGCTATTGGAAGTTGAAGTCGAACAAGGGCGTCACATATAAGGGCGCTATAGCGTTTTCCGTGACTGAGCGGATTTTGTAAAATCCTAGAAAACTTCCACACCTACGTTAAAGTGAAGAAATGTGGAGTACTGGGGTATTTGTTAAATATTAAAAAAAATATCGGGCCCTCCCCCTCCCACTTTTTTGCCTAGGCTTAGGACCACTGGTATAAAGTGAAATATGTACTGAAGCTCAGTTTGGGTAAAAAAAGAGCATGTTTTTCAAGCCTATCTTAAAAATTTCACCCAATTTGTAGAAATAAGGGTTCGTAATATATTTTACATGCATTGAAGACATTTCGAAACGTGTGTTTGCAATTTTTGTTGCACTACTTAATTACTCTTCATGTTTAACAAGTTTATAAAACTCTTAATTTCTTCCATGTGGAAATATTGATGCGACGGGAAGCGTATTTTCTCGGATCCCCATTGGTCCCATCACAAATGGACAATGACACAAGATTACATTCCAGAATGTTCATATAAAAAATAAAGTGGTAGGACTTTTTGATTCAAAATCTATAAGCGCATGGTCCCTCCCTTGTTTTGAATTTTAGCATAAGCGCACCCTCACTTTTTGATGCTTGTATATGTAAGCGTCCCAGCACCTTTTTCCAGAACTAAACTTCTGGGTCCTTTTATTTTTCGTGTGAAAGGGGGAGACTTTCCCCTCTACCAAACTATTGAGGAGGACTGTCCCCTCTGCCAAATTATTGGGGGGGACGCGTCCTCGAATCCCCATAGGTCGTGACGCCCGTGGGCGCGAGCCTGAAGGGAGAGGGAGAGAGAAAGGAAAGAAAATACTCATTGAAGAAAATTCACATTCGTAAAAATTGATTGAACAAGATTTCTCGAGTAAAAAAGAAATACAAGGTGTTTGTAACATTTCGACCAAGTTAAGTGAAATTTGCCTGAGAGCGAAATATATGATGCATATATGGTTTTCCTGAAAACCTAAATTTTTTTTATGCATGAGGTAGTTATAAAACTGGTTTTAATCGCGCAGTAAATATTATTCTTGAAAATTTGCTTAAAAAAGTAATTTTTCAAAATAAATGAATAAAAACTAGATGCTATAAAATGCTTTTTAAAATATCTATGAAATTTACTATTGAAAGAAATTTTTGCTAGAAATCTGCAGTTTAACTAAAAGTACTTGCTAAAAAATATTAATTCATTTTTAAAAATATTATCACTTTTAGCAAATTTAGACTCTTTTATAAAAAAAAAAATGCTCTCTCTCTCTATATATATATACATATGTTACCGTTAAAGTATGAAATCCGTTATTTAATAGAATACCTAGCTATTCCATGAAATAACTGATCGTGTCCGTTAAAGTGTAAAACTCTCTTGTATTTCATGGTTTAACTATAGTTATTTCATAGAATAACGATCTGCAGCCCGTTAAAGTCTAAAATAATCGAATCTGTTTTAATGAACTTAATGTTCAAAGAGAAAGAGCAAAGTCTAAAAAATGTTTAGAAACTCAAGCGAAAAAGATGAAATTAATGTCGGATAAATCGCATTCTGAAGCCCCTGTGGGGTTTACCGTCCGTATCCCAGTGCCTGAAGTTGACAGAGGAAAAGGTGATGCAAATCTATTTTAGCTATCATCATAAAAATAACCGAAGAAGGATTTTTCCAATTGGGCACAAGAAAGAGCCGCATAAAACAATTACATTCCCGATCCCAGTTCAGTGCCTGCGAACAAAAATTAATTAAAATCGAAGAAGTACCGGATGTAGAAATATCGCTCCGGTCGGTTGTTACAACTCAAAGTTTAGGTACTGGTCAGGGATTTAAAAAATGTTCGTGTAAAACCCAGTGTGACAACAAAAAATGTTTTTGTTTTAGAAATAATGTTCTTTGTAATTCCAAGTGTCATTTCAGTAAACCTTCTTGTAACAAATGACTTTATGGTACGTTAGTAGTAAGTGCCCCACTATGTGCGGCGGAAGTGGGCGTGGCCGAAAGGTGGGCGTGGCTGTCACGTGACCAGCGCCATCTTGGATGGTCACGTGACTTTCTCGTGAACTTCTACGGGGATTGTCCGCCATGTTGGATGACGTCATGTGTGACGTCATTGTACGGCCGCCATCTTGGATGGTCACGTGATTTTCCGTGATCTTCTACGGGGTTTTTTTTTTTTTGTGACGTCATCCATCTTGGATCCTTATTCTTGCACGTGGTGTCGTCCGCCATCTTGGATTATGTAATCGACTCATTTTAATTACTTAATTAAATTTAATGACTTAATTATTCTAATTACTTACTGAGTTAGTCATTTGAATATTGGATTTTTATTTCAGTCTAAAATGCATTTTGCCCCAGCCGGGAATCGATCCGACGACCCTTGGATTCGCAGGTAAGCGCGCTAACCACTAGACCGAGAATTACTTACTACGAATGGGGAAATAATATCTTAAAACGATAAGAGTAGTCTCAGGTGAATGTTAAATTCCGAGAGATGCGGTATAATACTCTTGGCGCCATCTGCCGAAAACTTTGGGCGTTAAAAGGAAAATAGGATTTTCGAATGAAAATAAAATACGCTTAAAATCGAGGGAAAACAATAGTGGCGCCATCTAGTGAGAGAAATATTAATTATTTCCTTTAAATATATTTTTTTTCTGAGTTAAGCTTCTAAGAGAGGGGGTATAATATTCTTGGCGCCATCTAGAGAAAACTTTGGGCGAAACAAGGAAAATAGGATTTTCGAATGAAAATAAAATACGCTTAAAATCGAGGGAAAACAATAGTGGCGCCATCTAGTGAGAGAAATATTAATTATTTCCTTTAAATATATTTTTTTCTGAGTTAAGCTTCTAAGAGAGGGGGTATAATATTCTTGGCGCCATCTAGAGAAAACTTTGGGCGAAACAAGGAAAATGGGATTTTCGAATGAAAATAAAATAAGCTTAAAATCGAGGGAAAATAATAATGGCGCCATCTAGTGAGAGAAATATTAATTATTTCCTTTAAATATATATTTTTTTAGACTTGGAATACTTCCGTGATTTTATTTAATTTGAATTTTCTCTTTCATAGCTCGGGAATCGAACATGCGACCTCCTGCTCCAAAAACACGCTTGACGGGATGAATACCGCGCCTTATCCATTCGGCCAACCGTGTTTCAAGCAAAGGACGTTTAAATGAATCTTAATATAATTATTTTTCAGGTGTTTGGAAAGAACGATCGTGCTGCTATCTAGCGAGAGAAATTATTTTTGAGAAATAATATTTCATGGGATTCGAAACCAGGCAATATAATATTTAATTACGAATATGCAATTATTAATGAACTTTTGAATTATTTATGAATAATAATAATAATTCTAAGAGAGTCGGTTTAATACTCTTGGCGCCATCTACCGAAAATTTTGAGCGTAAATGGGATTTTCGATGGAAAATAAATACGCTTGCTTTAAAATAGTGCAGCCATCTAGTGAGAATAAATGGAAAAAATATTTATTCAGAATTTATTTAAAAAAGAAAATGATTGAACGAATCATGTTGTGTTTGACCGTATAAATAGTGATGTGTAAATATGTTCACCTCATTATATTGATATGAACATTAACGTGAGCATTGATAATAATTCTTGTTGTAATGGACAAGGTTCTGAGACCTATGTATCGGGATCCTCAGATTCCAGGAAGTTTTGGTGGTGTGAATGCTTTACATCGTGCTTTAAAAGGACGCGTCAAGACAAAAGACATCAAAAAATGGCTGCAGACCAAGGATTCCTACACTTTGCACAAGCCTATCAGACATACATTCCAGAGAAATCGAGTGATCGTGGGAGGCATAAACGAGCAGTTTCAATCTGACTTGGTAGATATGCAATCTTTAGCGGAAACCAATGATGGCTATAAATATCTACTTACTTGCGTGGACATCCTATCAAAATACGCATGGGTTATCCCTCTGAAAAATAAGAAAAGTGAAACAATCTTATCTGCTTTTAAAATAATATTTTCAGAACGGGCACCGGAAAATTTGCAGACAGATGCTGGAAAAGAATTTATTAATAAACAAGTGCAAAAGTATTTGAAACAGAAAAATGTGCATTTTTTCACGACTCACAATTCAACTAAAGCTTCCGTCGTTGAACGCTTTAACCGCACCCTCAAGACGAAAATGTGGAAATATTTCACAGAAATGAATACGAAACGATACATTGATGTGATTGATAAATTGGTACACAGTTACAATAATACATGGCATCGAAGCATAAAAATGAAACCATCATCAGTGAACGTAAATAACCAAGACCAGGCTTGGAAAAATCTCTATGGGGACCTCGACAAAACAAGTCAAGGAACGAAACCGTTATTTCAAGTAGGAGACACGGTACGAATCAGTAAAGAGAAATTGCGATTTGAGAAAGGATATGAACAAAATTGGACAAGAGAAATATTTACGATTCATAAAGTAGTGACTAGAAATCCCGTCGTGTACAAATTAAAAGATCTCGCAGGTGAAGTATTAGAGGGTACCTTTTATTCACAAGAGCTTCAGAAAATCACAGATTCTGGATATTATCCGATCGAAAAGATCATAAAGACAAGGAGAAGGTTAGGAAAGACGGAATATTTTGTCAAATTTCAAGGTTATCCTGAAAAATTCAATGATTGGGTTAGTGACGTTAAAGGAATATAAAAGAGAGTTGTACTTACCTTTAGCATTTAGTTACAGACATGTCTTTCTACGTGACACTTATCAGTGACAGTTCTAGTCACTTCTTCCCTGATAATAAAACTGCCCATTTTATTACACAACTCCCGTCAAATATTCATTTGAGTCACCATGAATGGGAACTCGGATTGACGGATATTATTTACCCACATTCGTGGTACAACATTAGATCTACTAACAGTTTATTTGGATTTCAGTTAGAAGATGGACAGTTGCAAGGACGTCGAATACCTCCTGGTTTTTATGAAAATATCCCAGATCTCTTGAAAGCTATGACTTTATCATCATTTCAGAATAAAATTGATTTACAGTATCAACCTGTAACAAAACGAGTGACGATCAAAACACAAGAAGGTTGTAAGGTCCTACTTTACAAAGGTTTAGCGGAACTATTAGGTTTTAATGCTGGCGAGTTTAGTGGAGTGGTTCAAAGTCCCTACGTAGCAGATCCAGCGGCGTCCTTCCCCGTCATGTATGTGTATTGCGATCTTTTAGAACCGCAAATCGTAGGTGATGTTAAAGCGCCCCTTTTAAAAATTATCAAAGTAGAAGGACGGGATGGTGAAATGGTTAATGTTCATTATACGAGACCTCACTACATACCTATCATACGACAACATTTTCAAACAATTGAAATAGATTTACGCTTACATTCTGGCGAATTTGTTCCATTTGAGCGAGGCACTGTATACATTGTGCTCCATTTTCGCATGAAACAAATTGTATAAATACTGCGGGACTTTAACATAGTCATCGTTTGCATACAACTTGTGAATCATGCTTGTTCCTTATACTTGTTGTCCGAAAAAATTTGAAGATTATTATGTGGGACAAACCGGAAATGGAATGCCCTTTTACCAAGGACTGTCTCTTCAAAAGGGGTATGGCATTGGTGGATTTTTCGCCAAACTTTTCCGCACAGCCTTGCCTTTCCTAAGAAGTGGGGCTAAAACAATAGGTAAAGAAGCTTTACGAGCGGGAACTATGATCGCTAATGATGTGCTGACTGGGGAGAAATTGGAAAACTCTGCTAAAACAAGAGCCAAAGAAGCGGGAAAATTACTAGCAAAGAAAGCTCTTAAGAAAGCCGATGAAATGATTGGCCATGGAAGGTTTAAAAGAAAGCGCAAGGTCCAAAAACCAATCAGTCGTTCCAAAGTTAAGAAAGCTAAAGGACGTGATATTTTTGACTCCTAGAAATAATGGCGTTCGTGTTAAAAGATTCCCCCGAATGTGCAAAGTCTGAACTTAATTTATTTACTTTACCACCCACACAAACGGTGATTGAAAGAGGTCAATGGATAGAATATCACCCTGTCGCGAATGTCTCGGACGGTAGCCCCATTGAATTTAATATTTCTGGAAGCGGCGAGGATTATTTGGATTTGTCCCAGAATCTCCTATTTGTTAAAGTAAAAATTGTGAAAAGTGATGGTACTCCTTTGACTGCAGAAGATAAAGTGGGTCCAGTCAACTTATTTTTACATGCATTGTTTTCTCAAGTAGACGTTAGTTTGAATGAAAGAATTATATCATCTAGCAATAATACCTATCCGTACAGATGTATGATTGAAAAATTATTGAATCACGGTTATGAAGCTAAGACATCACAGCTCTCTTCGGAATTATTTTTTAAAGATACTGCTGGTCGAATGAATAATTATGATTTATCGGACGTGAAAGCTCCCAACGAAGGATTTATTAAAAGAGCCAAAATGTTTCAACTTAGTGCTACAGTAGATTTACTGGGACGCCTACATGTGGATATATTTCATCAAGATCGACTCATGCTTAATATGGTGGATATGAAAATTAAGCTTATTCGAAGCAAGCCGGAATTTTGTTTATTGGGTGAAGGAAACTTTAAAGTCATTCTGGAGCATACATCGCTGTTTGTACGCAAAGTTCGAGTCAGCCCCGGTGTAGTATTGGGTCATGCTAAAAGTTTGGAAAAGACAACGGCCAAGTATCCCATCAACAGAGTACTGTGCAAAGTATATTCCATTCCTAGCGGAAACATGAGTTTCGTACAAGATAACATTTTTACAGGACAAATGCCAAAACGTCTGGTTGTAGCTTGTGTCGACAATGATGCTTTTAATGGCAATTATAAAAAGTCGCCTTTTGAATTCAAACATTATCATATCAATTTCATTGGAGTATATATAGATGGACAACCAATGCCTCATAATCCATTACAACCCGACTTTACCAACAAGAACTATATTCGTGCGTTTCATAGCTTATTTTGTGGTTCTGAAGATAAGGGGCTTTATTTGTCAAGAGAAGAATTTCCTGACGGGTATTGTTTGTTTCATTTTAATTTATCGCCGGACCTGTGTGACGGGGCTCATCTCAATCTCATTCGTCATAGTAATTTAAGATTGGAACTTAAATTCAATACACCTCTAGCACAAACCATATCTTTATTGGTGTATGCAGAATTTGAGAATTTGATTGAAATCAACAAAGCTAGAAACATCTTATACGATTTTGGTAACTAATGAATTCCTTGGATATACGCAGAGTATTACTTCGTCATCGACCTACAGCAAAGTATTTTGTAGGAGTTTTTCCTTGTGATAAAATTCCTCGCGTTGTGTCGTTTCCTGCTGCGATAGTCGTTAACACAGATAAACACACGGAACCTGGAAAGCTTTTGGATTGCATTGTTTATAGAAAATTCTCGTACTTTGGAATTTTTTGACTCTTATGGATTACCTCCTGTTACCTATGGTCATCACATATCAAGTTTTGTGAAGAAATATGCAAATGTAAAATGGAATCAAGTGCCTCTACAAGGTTTAACGTCAAATGTATGTGGGCAGTATTGTATTTATTATTTAACAAAAAGATGTCAAGGTTTATGTATGGATATTATTGTAAAAACCATTTTTCATAAAACCAGTGATTTTCAATTGTATCAATATGTAAAAAAGACGTTTGGTGTAAATATGATTTTTCACAAATAAAGAAAATTAAAAGAATAATTGTGTTTCCTTTCCATTTTTTAAACGAAAAATAAAACATTTTTATAAAAACACGGGAGTAAATTATTAATAAAAGGGAAGTAGGGGTAGTCAGTAAAAACACATAGTTACAAAAACATATTTTTATTGAAAAACTAATATTTTTCCCATACAATTGGTTTTACAACACTTCTCTTTTTATGTCTTGGTTTAGCATACGCAACAGTTTTTAAATATTTATTTTTTACAAAATCTAAAGGAAAATGAATTTCATGGAGTACATTTTTCATTGGAATAAACCCATGCGGCTTACTTCTTACATTTCTTAATAAATAGTTGATGAGTGAAACTACATTGGTGCCAGGTTGAACACTACCTTTAACTATAAGTTCCTTAGAAGCATTCCAAGATAATAAGTCCTTGTGATTCTTTAGGAACAGAAGAATGCTGTGCATGACATTTTTGTGTTTCACTGGAGCAGAGGACATAATCTCATTTTCTAACAGCTTTTCTTCATCATGCGGCTTTTCCTCTTGTTGCGTTTTTTCTAGTTCTTCGTTAGACCTTTGCAACTCGGGAAACTTGACGTATTTCTGTAGAACTTGTAAATATAATTTTGCCTTTTCGCTCTCATCTGTTTTCTTATCAGATAAAATATCATGCATTTGTTTGTCTAAATCGGACAAATGTTCATCTACAAGTACTTGCTCTCGATCGGCAGGTAAAAGGACAAATTTTCGTGCGTTATCCATGAAGAAGAGAAGTCAGCGCAGATATGGCAATAGGAATGAAGAGAGACAAGAAACCTTCTCCTTTTTGAAGTAATTGTCTCCTTTTTTTAAAGAAAGGCACTCTTTTATCAATGAGTTTGCGCAAAGTCCTTTTATAGGGCGTCAAGCGATCTTTTTGACGTCTGGTTAATGTCACATTACCCCTTAATACATTCAAGGCGCATTCACATACCCTTTTAATTAATCTGTTGGGGCATTTCCGTAGCAAAGCTGTTATACACTTGCTCTTGGACAAAAATTTCAACGTTTCAATGTCCTGCGCTGTCCGCATATTGATCTCAAATGATCTCTTCACAGCGGTTGTTCCAGTTTAAATAGGTGCGACGCAAAAGCCTCCGCTTTTGTTAGAGCGCAATGAGGGAAAAAAGCGGGGTGTTGGGGGCAAAAAACGTTCTTCTTTTCTAAATCATGTAACGGGGGACAGTCCAAGTCCTCCAAATTAAATATTTTCTGTCCTGAAAGTCTTTCTAAAAAGCGTGTTTTCTCAAAACCTTTCACATAGATGTCAGAATAAGAGGAAAATAAAAATTGAAGTATTGTATGCAAAGCACTATACGGCAATTCCCCGCTCTCCCAGCTAAGATGATGACGATTTCTTTCAAGCCAAGCATTGGTCTGTTTTTCTTTTGGCGATAAACTATTCCATGAATGGGGAGGAAGAAAAGTCCACCGGGCGTGATATTCGTTGTAAATTGTGTAAAAAGCCAACTCTTTCACAACAAAAAGTTCCTTCTGATACTGAAATCCCTCCAAATCTATGACAATGGCAGACATCTTTCTCTTACCAGGTGAATGACTGAAATGAAGAAAAACCGAAAAAGTACCGCGTTTTTATTAAGAAAAACAGGATATTGTGACATGAAGGGGCACGAATAAACACATTAACGAGGCTCGTAAACAAAATGTTTATCTCTCGGAAATATGCCAGTGCGCAAGCGCAATGTTTCGTCTGTTTCAGGCCTTAAATCTACGAAAAGGTACCCATAAGCCGGAAAAGTCGCATCATGAAAAATTTCTTGAAATGCTTTCGTGTTACCTGGAAACATTTGCTTAGCTAAATGCATGACCTGGCTTTTATCTCTAGGGTTTTTGTACAATACTAAATAGTGGGAATTTAAGTTAATATTACGCATTTCTTTACCCTTATGAAACAAATTTTGAACAATAAATATAATTGAAATATTCTTATGGTGACTCCCTTTCGTAAAAAGATTTGATAATCGAACGTCATGGCTTAATTCCGACATTAAATCGTCTATAACGATAACAGCATTTCTAATAGAATTTAATTGAGCTGGTAATCCTTCTACAAATTCCGCATACCTCATGGTATCAAAGAGAGGTTGATAAGCGCCGTAGCAGTAAATAATTCGTTCTGGCCGAGGGGAAAACATATTTTCTTCTAACAACCGTTTGACAAACATACTTTTGCCCGAGCCTGTCGGACCGCTCACGAGACAGGTTGAGGGATGCTTTAACCGTAAGAGCTCCATGCTGAAAATAAAATAAAATAAAGAAAAATACCACCTTTTATAGGAAATCCACTTCTCCTGGAGGGGAAAAATAATTGGCTCTGAAATGAGCCTTTTTTTCTGCGGTCCTGAAAAGGACCTTTTTTTCTGCGGTTCTAAATAGAACCTTGTTTTAAGTCTTTTAAGAAAGACCATTTGCCATAAAATTCACTCCTTTTCATGTAAATGTGTATGGCCCTGAAAAGGGCCTTTTTTTTTTTTTGGCTCTGAAAAGAACCTTTTTTTTTTTTAAATTTCTGATGGATATTTCAGTGACGAGTTAACTCAAGCAATTTTTCGCTGATCCCGACGTATAGTGATAACGTCCACGAAGAACCCTGCATCCAGCATAACTTCGTCCTTGGACTGCAACACTTTGAGGACTGCAGCTAATATTATCTCGAGTTTCAAATCAGACACCGTCATCATTCTCGTCGATATGGGGCGATCCAAGCCATCCGCTTGAATGCAAAATCGAATCAGGTCCTGTGGCCGTAAACCTTCTGTCGATCTCTCGAGGATCAGCCGGAAGAGTTCCCTCACCGACTCCCTTACAGCGGCCAGGGGATTAATCAGAAGTTCTGTAGGGAGTTGTTCGGGATCCACCCGAGCTCTAAAAACTACTTGGTTAGCATTGTATTTCCCATTACGTCTTCCGGAATGCACTTCTAAATGTATTGCGTTTTCCAACTGTCAAAAAAAAAAAAAAAACATGCACTGAATAAATGTAAAATAAAAAATAACAAATAAATAAGAGAGTCAAAATATGAAAAAATTACATTGCGGTTCTCATTTCTATTTTCTTCAAAGAATGTCGGACCTGTATCTGAAGTACCTGGTTTATTCTGCAAAGGCAAATAAATAACTATGAAATGATGCAACTTCAAAGATTAAATCACAAAAACATCATAACATTAATAATTTTTAAAATGGATACCTCAAAGCCTGAACCAACTTGGTAATACAATGCTTCCAAGGACGACTGCGTTGACTCAGTAATAACCTACAAAAGTGAATAAATAAACGAAAACATGAGCAAAAAATCATTATTAAAATATTTTCTTTAGACAGTCAACGAAAAATAATACGAGTGAAGGAAAAAACTCACATTATCATCATCTACTTCCAAAAAATCTTGGGTTAGCTCCCCAATCAACTGAAAATAAAACAATAAAATAAAAAATAAGTCAACCAGAAAATAATTGAATAAAATGAAATAACGATAGAAAATTTAGAAAAAGCTTACATTATCATCATCATCATCCATTTCAAAAAATTCTTGCGTCAATTCTCCAATAAACTGAAAAGTAAAAATGAATGGTAAAATAAAAAATAGATCACAAAATAACTTAATGAAAATGAAATAAGAAAAACTTGAACAAAGCTCACATCATCATCAGCTAAATCCCTCATTTCTTCTGCATACTAAAAAAAAAAGAAAACAATAAAAATAAGTAAACATCTCCTAAATGCAAATAAGTGTAGAAAAATAAAAAATCGCTAATAAATTTATACTTACACTGCTAAAAGCATCTTCAAATGTTCTCTTGTTTGTGAAAGACATCCTAAACTAAAATAAAGTCAGCAGAACTGTAGTAAAAAATCCTAAAGCTAAGCTGCGGAGAGAAAACTTGTCTTACACTCTCGCTGAAAAAAAAAAAAAATCAGACAACTGTGATAGTTCGTCCTGGAGCACGGAGTATTTATGTGTGGATTATTTCAATCGGAAGGCAACACTTTTCAGATATCATGCTCTGACGTCGTCAAGAAATAGGCTGCAATCCCACACTATGGCTACGGATCAGACCACTGACGTAGTGAAAATTGCACGAGTCCAGTTAATCATCAACGTTTAATGAATCAATCGTACCCTCTCGCGATAAAAGTAACCACCTAGATCCGCTTGGCCCCGGAAAAATTAATTAGATAAACATACCGCTCTTCTATGTGATAGCAAGAATCCGGTTACTTGCTTGATGTTTAGGCCTGGCGATTGCGAAACCCCAGTTTCCCCCGGAAAAGTGAAATAGATAAAAGGTTCCGCGCCTCTTTGTTGCGCTCCCCAAAATATTGCAACCTTCTTGCTTGTATCAATCCGTGATCGTCCAAGTGTCTCGCAACTTAGTTTTTCTTCTGTGAGAAAGATACTTGAAATATATTGTGTATATTAAATATTTAGATTCCTTCAAAAAAAAAGAATGCATCTATTTGTTCAACAATGTTAAGAGCATACAATTTTTGTATTTTAGAATATTTGATTGAATGCATTTAAGAAATCATTTATAATTACTGTTACATTTTTTCATTTTCTTTTCACTTTAAGCAACATTTTCAAAGAATTTTAGTTATTTGTTAAGTATTAAAATCATTTCGTAATGAATTTACTTTTTTTTTTTTTTTTTTGCTTTGATTGCTTTTTTTTTTCTTCTTTTTTTTCTTTTTCTTTTTATGTTTGTAAAATATTGTTACAATGAAAACACATTTAATTCTAAGCAATGACATTTTATTTAAAAAACTAAAAACTATGTACAAAAATAAAAACAACACATGATCTCAATACAGAAGAAGAAACAAAAATATACAAATGATCTGTTTTACATATTTTCAGAATCATCAAAAATTTTAAACGCGTTCGCTGGGCAGAATTTTTCCCTTACAGAAGTGAGAATTTTGTTTAATTGCACTTGTTTTAAGAAAGGTTCAGTGACATACATTGCCGGTTTCATACAGAGAAATTTCTGTTCTTCCCACAATTTCTCCCGAAATAATTCGGTCATTTCTGAAATGTCCAGAGCTAGTGCAAGAGAATTAAACTTTTTCACACTATTTCCCCAAAGTTCTTCCGCCAAAGTTTCTGGATCTCTTAGTCCCTTGTCTTTGAATATTTCACATAAAACACTCTCTACAAGATTATTTAAGTAGTGCTTACCCAGGCTAATGTCCATTGAAGCAGGTAAGGCATCTTTTGCTATGGGAGTATCAGCGATGTTACGGAATGCTTTGAAGAAGTCCATTGCAGAAAACACATGATCCAAAAGGCTATCAGCAATAAGGTTATATTGACGGATCATCTCGGCCCAATGTGAGGCAGACAGTGTAATACACCGGGAAACTGATTCCGTTGCTAAACGGGTGAACTTGAACTTTTCAAAATCAGAGCTCTCGATTATCAATTCATGTTCGAATAATGAATGCAGTTCTCTAGATGATCGCGGCACATTTTTTTCCCCAAGAATGCTGGGAATCCACCACGGACGCAGAGTTACGCCTTCAGTCGTAGGGTAGAACTTGTCGCCATACTTCTTAAACTTTCGTACATGAAGACTTGCACTTGACCTAAACGTAGATGCATAAACATAGACATCGTCTCCAATGGGAAACATTCCGTTTGGCATACTCTTCTCCGAAAATGGTTCTCCTGGCTGGAAAGTAAGAAAAAATAATTAAGAAAGGGGACAAAAACTAATAATCATATTACAAATTGATTTTTTACAACAAATAAATAGAGTAGAATAGAAAACAATACTTACTTTTATTGGGTCAACTTTTGCCACTTTGGCTGTTTCCTGCGATTCCTCACATTTTCGTTTCTGGCTTTTGGAGTTCATCGTGAAAAATCAAAAACCGTAACTCAAACGCAGGGTGTAAACTGAAGTCTCGACTGAATAAAACTTCAAATGTAAATGTTATCTGATAACAAATCAGGACCCTGATTGGTCAGGTAATTAACTTCTTCTCTGACGTACAAATCATTTCTAAATCCTGTTGCAATACATGACTGCCGCCGTAAAAACAGGTTGGAACCAGAATAATTAATAACCAACTCGTTTTCATAATTCGTTCATTCTTAATCATTACTACTATTATTATTATTATTCATAATTCAAGACTGCATTAATAATTGCATATTCGTAATTCAATACTATATTGTCTGGTTTCGAATCCCAAGAAATATTATTTCTCAAAAATAATTTCTCTCGCTAGATAGCAGCACGATCGTTCTTTCCAAACACCTGAAAAATAATTATATTAAGATTCATTTAAACCGTCCTTTGCTTGAAACACGGTTGGCCGAATGGATAAGGCGCGCTATTCATCCCGTCAAGCGTGTTTTTGGAGCAGGAGGTCGCATGTTCGATTCCCGAGCTATGAAAGAGAAAATTCAAATTAAATAAAATCACGAAAGTATTCCAAGTCTAAAAAAATATATATTTAAAGGAAATAATTAATATTTCTCTCACTAGATGGCGCCACTATTGATTTCCCTCGATTTTAAGCGTATTTTATTTTCATTCGAAAATCCTATTTTCCTTGTTTCGCCCAAAGTTTTCTCTAGATGGCGCCAAGAATATTATACCGCATCTCTTGGAAGTTTAACATTCACCTGAGACTACTCTTATCTTTTTAAGACATTATTTCCCCATTCGTAGTAAGTAATTCTCGGTCTAGTGGTTAGCGCGCTTACCTGCGAATCCAAGGGTCGTCGGATCGATTCCCGGCTGGGGCAAAATGCATTTTAGACTGAAATAAAAATCCAATATTCAAATGACTAACTCAGTAAGTAATTAGAATAATTAAGTCATTAAATTTAATTAAGTAATTAAAATGAGTCGATTACATAATCCAAGATGGCGGACGACACCACGTGCAAGAATAAGGATCCAAGATGGATGACGTCACAAAAAAAAAAAAAACCCCGTAGAAGATCACGGAAAATCACGTGACCATCCAAGATGGCGGCCGTACAATGACGTCACACATGACGTCATCCAACATGGCGGACAATCCCCGTAGAAGATCAAGAGAAAGTCACGTGACCATCCAAGATGGCGCTGGTCACGTGACAGCCACGCCCACCTTTCGGCCACGCCCACTTCCGCCGCACATAGTGGGGCACTTACTACTTACGTTTCCATAAATACCATTTATACGCTGCATAAATTAGATACATTGCTTCGTTTTCATTTTAATTGTCTATCATTAGTTTATTTATAGAATACCTAGTTATTTCATTTTAGATAAATTGTTTATTTTACACTTTAACTGTCTCCCATTAGTTAATTTATAGAATACCTAGTTATTTCATAGAATAACTAGTTAAAGTGTCAAATTAACGGACTTTAACGGACACGATCAGTTATTTCATGGAATAACTAGGTATTCTATGAAATAACTGCATTATATACTTTAACGGTAACATATACAAATACAAATACAAAAGTGACGACTAGTACTGGGCGATGTCTAATTTTTGATACCGCGATATATCGTCACAATAATATCGCGATATTTCGATATATCGCGATGTTTCAGTACAGTATGGGACCGAAAATTCGGAATCCCGAAATCCGGAAGACCCAAAATCCGGAACTGTTTCAAAAAAAAAATGGTAGCTGAAAAAAAAAAAAAAACATTTTGTTTTTTAAAGATAAATCGGGAAATATTTCGCACCGTTTTTTTGGAAATAGACATTTTAAAAAGAAGTAAAATAAAATGTAATGAACATGTTTAAGATCGGAAAAGTGCAGTTTTCAAAAAAAGTTATTAAGGGATTTTCTGAAAAGGGTTCGTTAATAGAGTATTTATTAATTGTTTGTTTTAATACTGAGTTTTATTAGTATTTTCCTATAAATGAGCAAAATACTAATAAAACTTCCAGAGCAAATTATATGGGCTCTTATGCTACTTACAAAATTTTTTCAATGAGGACCCAAAATTCGGAAATCCGGAATAATCGCGGCCCCGAGCGTTCCGGATTTGAGGTTCTATACTGTATGTTAAATTCGCTGTATAGCTAAGCAAATATATAAAAGAAATTCGTTTGTAAAAAATCAAATATAAAACACTAATAATAATATCATCAAATTTTGCTTTTTTGAATTTCTTGTAGTTATATTTATTTTTTAAGATGAACTAATTTTCGCGCGATACAGAACATTCGCGAAATTGAAATTCGGCATTTCTCGCATTTTCCCGGTAGCCTCATCTTTTACTGCAATTCAGTGACTAGAGATTATAAAATCATATCAGAAAAGTCTAGATTTTTCGATTCAAATGTAAGTCGACTCCAACTTCGTTTTTTGTGTTAAAATTCCGCGACTTATAGGCAAGTATATACGATAATAAAAATGCTATAAATGAGCAAAATATTAATAAAACTTCCAGAGCAAATTATATGGGCTCTTATGCAACTTACAAAATTTTTTGAATGAGGACCCAAAATTCGGAAATCTGGAAAAATTGCGGACCCGAGCGTTCCGGATTTGAGGTTCTATACTGTATGTTAAATTCGCTGTATAGCTAAGCAAATATATAAAAGAAATTCGTTTGTAAAAAATCAAATATAAAACACTAATAATAATATTTTGAAATGATATTTTAATTTATTTCATATGAATTTTGAAAAATATAAATGCTTCTCTCAAAATGACATAGTACTTCCAAGTATATAGACATCATTTTTATTGAAAACAACTTACATACGTTACCAAGTTTAAAACTGAAAATAATTCTTTCGGAAATTGAATTTCGAGCGAACGAGCGCACGCCCCCCCCCCCCCTTTCTTCCCGCGAATTTCCCTTAGGTGAAAATACCGATTAACCTCCCTCCCCCACCCTTTGATTGACATTGTAATTATAAAGAAGGAATAATTAGCAAATTAGAAAAAAAACCTTTTACAGAAATCGCAATCGCAAAAAGACAGACAATGAGTAAAAAAAATGCTTAATTTACTATCTTTAAATATTCCCTAAATTTTATTTTCAGTATTTTAAAAATATTAATTTCAACTTTAAGATAAGGAAATACAAAAGAGAAATTCTTTTATTAAAAGTCATTTATAGAACACCAATAACAATAATACAGTACCGAGCCCCAACTTCGGTATGCTCGGGGCCGGTGCTATGCCGGATCCTGACCTAAAATGGCAAATTTACAAAACCAAATGTGGCCGACTTACGTAAGTATCAACGCCGACATACGCATTTTTACTTCGTATGCAGTGTTTTCTCAAGTGGTAGATAAATAAATATTTTTTTTTTTTCTCGTTTAGAAAGTAACATAAGTAAATCGATGCGTTAATATATTATATTTTTACAAAACAAAAAATAATTTATTCATGAATTCTGATAAAACGCTCCAAATTATAACACACAATTTAGCGAAAACAAACGATAACTCAGTACTACCAGACATAGTAGCTCTCCATTTCGCTTTCACCTGCATGTGAATGAAAATAGAACAATTTCACAGACTATCAGTCTGACAGATTGCAACATTAAGTGATGTGGTACGGCGCCACAATCTTCCGAAGTGTAACCATAATAATAAACGATTACCCCCCCCCCCCCCCAAGCTCAACACAAAAACTGTCCCCTTTGCTATCAATTTAGCTAAGAGCCGAAGCAAGCGGCATTTTTTCTCGTCAATCAAACAGTGTAATAAAAACAAATTTCACGTTAAGAAAGCACAATTAAGCATTAAAATGCTGACATGTTTCCGGATTGCTTGGAATCCCTTTTTCAACACGATAGGGAGCTTCTAGATGTGAAAATACTAGAATGCTGCAGAAGCTCGAAGCTCAAAAACTCCGTCTGGGGAAAAACAACCATTGTTCGTGGACCTAAACATGTGCTAAAAGGATGTTTGCATTAGTCAAGTTGAAAATAAAACATGCGAGAGAAAAAGAGCCAACTATTCATATCAATTAGCAAAGATATTTAAATATTTCGTTTTCAACTATATGTATTATATTAGGTTAGGTACTTATGTTTTTAAGGCAATTGCAATCCATTCTTCAATTCGAAAATAAGAAGATTTTTTAAACATCCTTACTATGTAATGGCACTTCAAAAATCTTAGTTCTATACGAGTAAACACGACCTCTGTCAAATTAAACTGTGCAGCATTTAATTTTCCTACGATTTTATTTCGCCCCTCCTCTCCCCGCGTAGATCGACCAACTCAGAGGGTTTACTGAATTTACGGAAAATATATACGTATGTCTATGTACATGTATATGTTACCGTTAAAGTATGAAATCCGTTATTTTATAGAATACCTAGTTATTCCATGAAATAACTGATCGTGTCCGTTAAAGTGTAAAACTCTCTTGTATTTCATGGTTTAACTAGTTATTTCATAGAATAACGATCTGCAGCCCGTTAAAGTGTAAAATAATCTATATCATTTATCTCGCACGACAAAAACATTTACCTTCCACCCCTACCGCATTACAGGTTTAGGTACCGGTCGGGGATTTAAAAAATGTTCGTGTAAAACCCAGCGTGTCAACAAAAAATGTTTTTGTTTTAGAAATAATGTTCTTTGTAATTCCAAGTGTCATTTTAGTAATCCTTGTTGTAACAAGTGATTTTATGGTACGTTTCCATAAATATCATTTATACGCTGCATAAATTAGATAAATTGCTTCTTTTTCATTTTAATTGTCTATCATTAGTTTATTTATAGAATACCTAGTTATTTCATTTTAGATAAATTGTTTATTTTACACTTTAACTGTCTCTCATTAGTTAATTTATAGAGTACCTAGTTATTTCATAGAATAACTAGTTAAAGTGTCAAATTAATAACATATTACACACTTTAACGGACACGATCAGTTACTTCATGGAATAACTAGGTATTCTATGAAATAACTGCATTATATACTTTAACGGTAACATATATATCAGTAACGTTACTACGGGGGGTGGGGGGGGGGGAGAGCGGAGCTGCAGTGGATCCAGAGAAAGTATTTAGACGTCGGAGCGAAGCAACGCAGAAAAAGTAGCTGCTCCACATTTTTTATATTAACTGCAAAACTACAAGTTATTCAACCCAACATTCTTTTTCTTTTTGTGGAAGGGGGGAGTGCTGACACCCATGCTGGAGTACGCCACTGCTGTAGCTTCACTATTTAAAAGGGGGGGGGGAGATGTTCACGAAAAAATAACACTCTCGGAGAATATTATCGCATTGTATTCAAAAACACAACAGTTCTCCATCTTCTTCTTTTAATAATAATAGCTAAAACATCTACTTATTTCATGAATTTAGAAGAATCACGCATTAATAACGCATTAAAAAAATACAGACAAATTGGACAAAGTGCCGTTGCACAGATTTACCGAACACAAATTTATAATTTTACTATTAGTAAACTGTTTGTGAAAATGTACTATACAAGTGTTTCCTATTTTGTAAAAGGAAATAACTTGTTTTCGGTTAAACTTTTTCAGAAACTGAACAACATTTTTGTTGTAAAAGAGAATGAATGAATTATTTTAAGATTAATTCAAAAACATACATCTTGTTTTTTCAAACTTATTAAATATATTTTTCATGCATTAAGAAAGTCTTAAATACCATTTACAAACTTAAATACAAAAAATAAATAAATAAATAAATCACTTAAAGGCTTGAGGCATGTTGCAGATTTTAGCCTATTTTAGTAAAAAGAAAAAAAAAACACATTTCATTTTAGCAAGCGTTTACCGCTTGTCAATTAATGAAAAGCAAAGGAAACGAAATATTTTCCTAATCATAAAGAACCCCATCAGTTCCCATTATTACCGTTAGCAGACCCAAGTCAGAAGTTAGGAATGCACACGCCACGCTAACGTTTCGAAAAAAAGAACCAACACACGAAGGAGCGCCGACAACGATTTCCTGGGCAAAGACCGTGACCTTCGAGACTCCTCTCGAAGGTCACACAAAGACGCGCCACAATGATTTCATCGGCAAACGCCGGCAGCACATGTTTTCCCCCGCGTCAGGAAAAGCAAAGAACAAGAGCTTACGAAGAATCCGGTATCACCGTCAGTCACGATAAACCGTAATGTATCGGAAACCGGTATCACCGTCAGTCACGATAAACCGTAATGTATCGGAAACCGGTATCACCGTCCGTCACGATTAACCGTGATGTATCGGAAACCGGTATCACCGTCAGTCACGATAAACCGTGATATATCGGACCGCGATATACCGTGATATATCGCCAATCACGATATATCGAAAGATACAGCAATGTGAAATCGAACATCGCGATGAATGTGTAATACCGGTATTTTGCGATATATCGACATATCGCTCAGTCCTAGTGACGACCAGCAACAGGCTCAGGGCCCAGCTAGGCTGGTCCTAGTCAATTTAGCAGTCCCCAATGAACATCAAGAGATTTCTTAAACGTTTTTACCCCGCTGCAATTAACAGTCGCTTCTGGCAAACCATTCCAATGGCCTATAACCCTATTGAAGTAGTAATATTTCCCAATTTCAAGATTAGCCTGAAACCTGAAAAGCTCAAAACAATGACCCCTGGTTCTACTTTCAGCACATAGCTGCAGTCCCTCAACATTTCCCACTTTAATGAATCCAAACAACTGAATCACGTCCCCTCTAACTCTCCTATGCTCAAGACTAGACACATCGAGCCCTTTAAGCCTAACTTTTATAAGTCCACCTAGAGCCGTAATAAGAAAAGTACATCGTTATAGAAAATGAAAATTTACGTATACATTATTTTCAATAATAGTAAAAATGTATTAAAAAAATTGCTACAACTAAAAATTTTCGAAGCATTTTACATTTAAATTATCAGTAATAATATTAGTTGCAATGAATCCTGTAAAAGTTGTTTCTTTACAACGCAGTATTAATGCAAGGAAAACAACATAATCTTGCTACATTGTATGTTGTGTGTGTACAGAGAGGAGAGAAAGCGAGATCAAAAGAAGGTACCTCTGTAAAAATTTTTCATTTTAATTTTCCTTTTTAACCGACTTCTCAAAGGAAGGAGGTTATACATTCATATTGTATGCATGTCGTTTTTTTTTTTTTTTTTTTTGTCCACTCATAACTTCTCATCGGATGAACCGATTTTCATGATTTTTTTTTTTTAATCGATCGAGTGTGATTTTCCTATAGGTCCCGTACCTTCGTTTGACCATATTCGATAATTAGAAAAAAAGTCATGAGCAGAATAGGGTCATTTTTTTGGTTTTTCATCCATATGTTTTGACTAAATGAACCGATTTTGATGACTTTTCCTTTAATAGATAGAGGGCCGTCTAACTCAAATATCGTACATCAATTTGACTACATTTGTTTTTTAGAAAAAACGTTACGGGTGAAAAATAAGTATTTTTTATTTTAATTGGAAAGGCTTGACTTGATTTTTCTTTGTTGGGAAAACTATTAATAAATATAAAAGTCATTGTTAAAAAAGAGTGTTGCCATTGAGCTATAATATTAAAAGCAATTATAGCCACAGTTTCACTGAAGGCTTCTCTGAGGCAAAAATTGAATTGGTTTGCTAAAATCGACTTCTAAACGGAATTTATCATACAAATGATTAGTTTTTAGTGCCATTCATTCAAAGAAGGTTTGCCCTTTGATATGAATTTTTTTTTTTTAAATAAAGTATTTCTATAAAAAATATTTACACTTAAAAGAATAAAATAAAACAATTTTTGAGAAAAAAATAGAACCGACTTCAAAGCAGAGCAACTATAAATTGCGCTAAAAAGTAAAAAATAAACTCGTTCTTTCAACAACATCGATGTGACTCTTAAACAAAGTTTTAGAAGTCGGTGCAAAATTAGGATAGGTAAAATCTATTGCAATGATTGATCAATTGCAAGTATAAATGGCCCAGAATTAGCAACACTTCCAAGATGAAGTAACACATGGGGACATGGTGTAATGGTAATTAGACTCCTAATTTTGCACCGACTTCTAAAATTTTGTTTAAAGTTACATCAATGTTGTTTAAAGAATGAGTTTATTTTTTAGTTTTTAGCGCAATTTATAGTTGCTCTGCTTTGAAGTCGGTTCTATTTTTTTCTCAAAAATTATTTTATTTGAAATTATATTTTCACTTTTGAAATAAAATTTTCATTTCATCATCCGCAACTGTATAACCAATGACCGTTACATTTCAAAACACAATGTGTGAGACTGTTATAATCAATTACATAATATGCACATGATTACATATTATGTATACACGCAGACTAGGTCGAGGCCTACCTCGTCGGCCTCGACTTGGCCTGTCATTTGCGCGATTGGGGGTCGGGGTTATTTGCCCCCTTTCGGCCGTTTTTAGAAATGCAATGTATTTTTATACGTGTTTATGTATTTTGTTGTTTTTCTATCTATAATATGCATTGAATATATACCTTTTGCCCCAAGGAAAATTTTGAAATGACGGTCCATATTGAATCTCCATTTTGAATTTTTGCAAGGGGGCGGGGCGAAGGGTATACTCTACTTCTGTATTACACTAAGAAACAAAAACAAAATACATGCACATTCACAAAAATATATTATGTTTTCAAAGTCAAGAGGGGAGGCGATTGCCCCAGGGCCGGCGGGAGGCGGAAGCAACGACGTGCTTGCCTCACGGTGCTACGCCCTTAAGCTCGGCAAATATTAACAGATAATTAATTTTATTACGTAGAATTACCGTCTAATACATAAGAAAAATAAATCTGACCTACTGATTTTAATATTATTTAAATACACACATATATATTTATCGATAATATTTTTAGCCATTCTACTCTACATATAGTAGAGCTAGGGGCACAGAATATTTTGTTGCCTCATACTCATAGCTCCGTTTAAACTTGAGGCAGATATTAACAGCTCGATAATTTTACTACGTAGAATTACCGTCTAATACATAAGAAAAATAAACCGACCCAATGATTTTAATATTACATTAGCCCCCGTTATATCGCGCTTGTCGGGGAACAGCAAAAAAGAGCGATATATCCGAATGCGCGATATAAATGATGCCGTTAGAAGTAACTCAAACAGGTAAAGTAGTAGGTACAGATAGTAATGATTAAACTTTGTGCAAAGTAATAGAAATAAAATTTCACGTTAAATTAAAGCACAAATGAGCATTAAAACGCAGACATATGTTTCGGGATCGCTTGGAATCCCTTTTTCAATGCGACAGGGAGCTTCTAGATGCAAAACATCCAAATGAAGCAGACAGAACAACAAAAACAAAGCTTATATAGCCTAAGAATTAACTGTAACCAATGAGAATAAAGGCAGTGTGAAGTGGAAGTAGAAGTAGTATTAAAGGCACCAATAAGAGAGCAACAACCGAATGTAGTTGGAAGTACAGAAAGTAAAAAGGAATATCAATAAAAACAAAGAAAAAGACAACAGCGTGCATAAAAATGTGAAAATACATGAAAATTGCAAAAAAATAAAATAAAATACAAAGAATAAAATGGAAATAAAATAAGTACAGAAAATACCAAAACAAAAAGCAAAACAAAGTACACATGCAAAAGAGGGGGAGGGGGGGAGAGAGAAAAAAATTGACACAAAAAAAGGAAAACTAACAAGAAAACCAAGAAAGAACAACAAATTAAAGGAACTTATGCCAGACCTGTGAAAAATAAGGAGTTGAGGAAGAATCATTAACCAAATTAGAACTATTCCTGTTAATATGATAAGCTTCCCAAAAGTCAAGTTCTAAAGGGGAAGAACATTTTTGAATGTTCTCCCCCTTTAGAACTTGACTCCCCCTTTAGAACTCTTGTTAATAGGAATGCGGTTGTAAATCTTTCGAAATTTTCTTTGAATAGTAATGAAATTAATGCTTTGAAATGTAATAACAATTTTGCTTTGGCTAAAAAGCCTTCTTTTTCTGAACTTATTGCTCCGGTTGAAAAAGCTTTCAAATTTAGTGCCTTAACTTCCACTCAAAAAGAGTCAGTTCGGCATCTTATTGCTTCCAATGTTGATTTCAATTCAAAAGTTCCTAATATTGGTTTTACCCATTCTGTGAAACGCTGTGTCAATAATTTAGTTTCAAATTCTGATTTGGTCATTACCAAAGCTGACAAGGGTGGTCAGATTGTTGTTCTTAATAAATCATCTTATGTTGAAAAAACTGATGATTTAATTGCTTCTGGTCCTTATTCTGAAATTTATAAAGATCCTAGCGACAAGGAGTTAAAAGCTATTTCTTCTGCTGTTAAGTCTGTTCATTCTATTCCTTTGATTGCTAAACGGTCTGTGATTCCTTCTGTTGCTAATTGTGCGCGTTTCTATGCTTTACCGAAGGTACACAAGGCAGGTATTCCTTTCAGACCAATTGTTTCCAATATTGGCACTGCTTCATATAAACTTTCCAAGTATTTAGTTTCTGTGTTTTCTCCACTTAGGAGTCGGAATGTTTTCACTGTTAAAAATTCCACCGATTTTGTTAAGAAACTTCATAACTTCGTTCCGAATAATTCGGTTATGGCCTCTTTTGATGTTAATTCTTTGTTTACTAATGTTCCTGTTGATGGCGCTTTGACTTGCCTCAGGAAAAGGCTTTCTGAATTCCATTTTACTTCTGTGGAAATCGAGGAATTAGTTTTTCTTACTCGTGTGTGCTTGCAACAGAGCACTTTTGTATTTAATGGTAAATTCTATGCTATGGTAGATGGCCTAGCCATGGGAAGTCCTCTTAGTCCTATTTTAAGTGATTTCTATATGCATTATTTTGAGGAAAAACTATTCCAAAAATTGCAATTTCAATTTTATGTTCGTTATGTGGATGATTGTTTTGTCCTAACGGACAGTAACTTGTTAGGTATTGATGATGCTCTTTCGATTATGAACTCCATTGATTCTAATATCCAGTTTTCTTGTGAGAAAGAACTTAATAGTAGCCTCGCGTTTCTTGATGTTTTGATTTCTAGGAGTGAGTCTGGTTTCACAACTTCTGTCTATCGTAAACCTTTCACTGTTTCTTTACCTCCTCACAGACTATCGTCTCATCCTCCCAACCAAAAATATTCGGCTTTTAATGCTCTTGTCCATCGTGCTATTAATATTTGCTCTTCTCCTGAGCTTCTCAAGATTGAACTCAACTATCTGAAAGCTGTAGCTGTTGATAGAGGATTTTCTCACTCTTTAATTGATTCTGTTCATAACAAACTTTCTAAAAAAACTTCTGGTCCCAATCATGTGGTTTCTAGAAAGGATTTGGTTGTGTTACCATTCTTTCATTCTGTAAGTTTTCGTATTGCTAAAATCCTAAAAAGGTTTCAATTTCAAGTTGTTTTTGCTCCTAGCAACAAACTTTCCTTCTCTTTTCTTAAAGATCCTGTTGATCAACTTAATACTTGGGGTATTTACCAAATTAGTTGCCGTTGCGGCCTTTCTTACATTGGACAGACAAAACGTGCTCTGAAAATTCGGTTAAATGAGCATAAAGGTTATGTACGAAAGCAAGAGCTGAATAAGTCTAGCATTGCTCAACATTGTTGGAATTCCAACCACTCTTTTGATTTCAATTCTAGGAAAATTATTCAAAAATGTTCTTCCCCTTTAGAACTTGACTTTTGGGAAGCTTATCATATTAACAGGAATAGTTCTAATTTGGTTAATGATTCTTCCTCAACTCCTTATTTTTCACAGGTCTGGCATAAGTTCCTTTAATTTGTTGTTCTTTCTTGGTTTTCTTGTTAGTTTTCCTTTTTTTGTGTCAATTTTTTTCTCTCTTCCCCCCTCCCCCTCTTTTGCATGTGTACTTTGTTTTGCTTTTTGTTTTGGTATTTTCTGTACTTATTTTATTTCCATTTTATTCTTTGTATTTTATTTTATTTTTTTGCAATTTGCATGTATTTTCACATTTTTATGCACGCTGTTGTCTTTTTCTTTGTTTTTATTGATATTCCTTTTTACTTTCTGTACTTCCAACTACATTCGGTTGTTGCTCTCTTATTGGTGCCTTTAATACTACTTCTACTTCCACTTCACACTGCCTTTATTCTCATTGGTTACAGTTAATTCTTAGGCTATATAAGCTTTGTTTTTGTTGTTCTGTCTGCTTCATTTGGATGTTTTGCATCTAGAAGCTCCCTGTCGCATTGAAAAAGGGATTCCAAGCGATCCCGAAACATATGTCTGCGTTTTAATGCTCATTTGTGCTTTAGTTTAACGTGAAATTTTATTTCTATTATTTCTAGTAGGTACAAGTATATTGAGTGGCCCTCAGAGGCGTAGCTAGGGTTTTCAGCGCCCGGGGACAACTCAAGATTTTGCGCCCCCTCCCACTCCAGGGGCGCTCCTCCCCCTGGAAGGGAATTACAAAAACTTTTATGCTTCCTAAATGATAAATAGCTCTAAGAAGCAGCTCTTTTAGCTTGCCTTTTATTAGCGACCATTCACATTGAAGGGCAAAATGGGACACTTTAGCTTCGCAAAATTATTTGTTTTTCATCTGTCTCAACTGACCTTTCCTGTGCTCTCTGGGCTTCCGGTTCTTTTACCTCTGCTGCTCAAAGAAAATGCCCATAGCCACTAGAGAGTCTTCACGGGTCCGATCCCTATTAGAAAACACTCCAACTCAAAAGTTGTCCTGTGCTACAGTCATTCCCTATATGATTTGAGATGCTCCCACTTTTTTGTCGAACATATTCACACCTCTTCAGTTCACATAATTTTCTTTTCGCTTTTAAAAATAGAATAAATTAACATTAATTTGGCGCCCCCTTGACGTTGCGCCCGGGGACAGCTGTCCCTCCTTGCCCCCCCCCCCCCCCTTAGCTACGCCTTTGGTGGCCCTGCGCGTGTCACCTGAGCATGGTGTGAAAACGATGTCAAAGATAAAGGTAACCGTTTGCTTTCTAGAAAATTCCTTTATCTATCACTCTCCCTTTCTTGGTTAAGGGGATTGTATAATTTGGATTTGTTCAGCCAAGTGCAAATCGTTTCTGTACTAAAAGGTATCCAAAAATGAGTGTATTTTCTCCTTGTTCAGTAGACATCTGTCTCTTTCATTCAATGGGCGTTATTAGGGGTTAACAGGTATTTAAATTGGGGAGTGGGAGGAGAATTGTTGCAGGCTTTTAACTGCAGCAAATTCAGAAGAAAGGAAAACAATCCTGTTCCATGGCTTTGTACGAATGCTTCGAACAAATTTGCTTCTTTGTTTAATGGGGGAAAAGAGCTTTACTCAGAAATGTAATACTTTTACTTTTGAGAGCTCAAACTAAAAATTTTTGGAGACATAGAAAAAGCGCGATATACCCGAATGAGCGATATAACAAGGGGTTACTGTATTTGAATACATACGTAACGTACGTATTTATCGATAATATTTTTAGCGATTCTACTCTACATTTGGTAGAACTAGGGGCGCAGAAGGGGGATTTCGTTGCTCCATAGCGCCGCTTACACTTGCACCTGCATCCCCCCCCCCCAAATCCCCCAAAATAACGGGAAATTTTTGATATTTTTAAAGTTAATTTTTTTATTTTTAAAAATTATGCTTTGATTCTTGAAATTAAATTTTCATTTCATCGCCTCTGAGATCCGAGCTTTCTAGCCAGTGGCAGTTACACCTCAAAATTTGACAACGTGAATTTTCGTTTCTCGAATTATAATGAGCAGTGGAAAGAAATTTTAATTTCATCATTTTGTACTCATGATTCGGAACATACTAAATATTGGTTCTGCCTGCTATCGGATATCTGGTACCCCGTGGTCGACGAATCCGTACTGGATATCTGGCTGTGATATTAAAAACTTATGAATTCTACACATATTTTTAAACAAAGCGAATTTGCAATTTACATGTATTTTTAGAACATGCTAATTAATGGCATTTTAAAAATCAAATTTTACATGGCAAATATCCGGATCTTTCATGCAGTGGCCGGATCCAATTCTAAATGCTTAAAAAACGGTCGGGTACCAGATATCCGATGAATTCGGGGGGGGGGGGGGAGTAGACCGATAGATAAATAAACATAGATAATAATGATAATAGCAGAATAACATATTTTGAAGATTTAATGAGAATATTCTACTTAGCCCCAGGATGTTAATTTAATTTTATAAAGTTATGCAAAATTGAGAGGAGCAAAAGGCAATCGAATCTGAATAAATGAAATGACACACGAATACTAACAAATGCAAACCACGAAGGGGGCGAAGAATAATAAAAGAGGTTTTCAATGAGTCCCTATAGAATTCGTACTGCAGACTTCAACAAAGAAGTTAGACAAGGAAAAAAGCAAAGCATGAAATCTTTACGCTCTTCTTTTTTCTTGTTTCTTTTCTTGCTTTCCCGACCACCAGCGATGTGGACCACCCGCGCTGCAAGATTCCTCTCCTCAGCCAGTTTAGCTCTAAATGTTCATTTGTGTTGGGGTTTTAACACTGAGGTCAGTTCTCCCGAAGTGATTTCATTTTCCTTTTGACCTGCGAAAGGATACTTTATTAAATGGATATTTCGGTAGAAGGGGACTTCTCACGTCGCTGTTTTTCGCTCTTTCCAGATAGTGAATTCGATTTAAGAAATTTTATTGGCATCATTGATCCTTTTTCAATATCTACCACTAAGAAAATATTTTAGAATTTAGCTATCTTTATTATTATTATTATTATAAAACACTTGAGGATTCTTAGGCAAGGCACCTGCTTTGCTGAGGCCCCATGCGCCTGTGCGGCAATTCTGGAGACTAAAAAATTTGATGGTGGCCCGTGGACAGTAAACCCAAAAAAGTTAGTGGCCACTTAGAACCATGTTTCAAACTAATCCCCCCTCCCCCACCGGGGCCTCATTTTGCATACAAACATGTAGTACATACATATACCTTAAACTTGAAACTACATTTTGTCACAAAAGTCTTATTTAAAATAATAATAATAAATTACAAACCTTTTCTAAAAAATTAAATTTTTCATCTTCCTCGTTTACTATAACTTGAAAGTTGTCTTCTAATACTATTAAAAATTAATAGTAAATTTCAAAAAGTATTGTCAAATTCTTAACCTGTTTTTGGCTTAGTCAAAATTTTCGAACATTTCCGATTTTCACATTAGATGGCTACTCCATGTATACTTATAAAAATTGCCAAAATTTCTTCCACATTTGTACCAAACTCACATACTTTATATATATACATACATATATATATATATATATATATATATATATGTATGTATATGTATGTGTATTTGAATAATAGAATTTTATTATATAAATATAGAATAAGTAAAAATTTACATCTTTAATAACTTAGAGCAATTTTCAAACAACTGCAAATAGTGCATTCATGTAAATCTTTATCCAGCAGGATTTCGTTTCCAAGCAGTTTTAATCAATGCATTTAAAAAAAAAAGAATAGTTTTGTTTTAATGCAGTTCCCTAAGTGTGGAAAAGCCGACAAACTACTATGATGCATAATTGAAGAGATGATTAAACAACTGAATAAACAGGTAGAAGTATCTCTCAATTGAAAATCATTTGCTAACAAATTAGAGGAGACATGCTTTAAATTGCAAAATAAATTAGCTAAAAATTTTTAAAATACTGGAAACATATTTTGAAATGGATTGGACTGCCTCCAACGCTCGCGTCGGAGCTGTTCGTATAGTGTCAGCGTCATCAAAGTTAAAAATAATAACCAAATGAACTGAGGTTTTGGCAGTTCGATAACACATATATCGCCGCTGTAAGCTTAGTTCCAGCTGTAGTCTTAAAAATTCTTTGACACACTGTGTACAAACAGCTTCGGCTTCGACGCGAGCTTTGGAGGTAGTCCCACAAATGTGAGCCGGAACGGGCATTCGAATCGTTGTTGAACCGCTGTAACAAATGTATTGAAGCCGAAGGAGCTCATTTTGAATTAAAAAAATTTTAAAAATATAATTACTAGTTATTATTTTATTTTATAAACCTAGTCTTAAAAACTCTTTGACACACTATGTATGACTATAGCGTCTCTATGTATGACTACCTAAAACAGAGGCCACTTTTTTCCTCTATATTTAAATTTTTTTCTTTTTCATATCCCCTCCCCCGTTTTCTTTCTTCTTTTTTTGGGGGGGGTGGGGGAATTCTCTGTTTTCCTCGGGCAGTTAACTTGCTCCGAGGGGGCGTTCCTCCCCCGGCTTGAAACAAACACTGGTCCTAAATCCGCTCATGCCTGTGGACCGTTTATTTGCAGTACGCATATGATTGAGTTATGATTTGAACGCATATTCCAAGTTTAATCTCTGTATTACGCAATTACAGCTCATATTAATTCAAATCGAAGATGAAAACACTTGATGATAATACCATGATGCTTGATACCTAGAATTTATGTCCCTCTCTCCACCTGAATTTATTGCGGCTTCTTTCACAATATTATATCCATATTTAGCCTACTTTCCCGTAAAAGAAAAAAATAAATAAATAAAGTTTGAAAGAAGGCTAATTGTATCGTAACGCACCGTTAAAAATAAAAAAAAAAGTAAAAAAAAAGTGAAGTAATTAAATGAAAATTGAACAATAAAAAATTTGAAAGTAGGGTTTTGAGATGGGGAAAAAGTGTGTCTGTCGGTCTTTCGGTCGGTCTGTCTAGATTTGTGACACCACACACTTTGGTAAAAATAAAAACATTTAAAATCAGCAGACTAAATATTTTTATGTAATTTATTCATTTTATTATTTTGTTTTTTGTTCTCATTGATTTCATTTTGTACTGAAAGCATCGATGCTGATTAAGAATGAAATTAACTTCCATAGTTAAAACCTTAATTTTAAAAAAATATTGGGCATTTCACTTTTAAGACCAAATTGCGCGGCTAATTTTTACAGAATTGGAACAGTTAATAATTTTTACTATTATGTATTACTATATTATACTTTTTGGAATTAACCTTAATCTCGTTTTACACAGATTAAATACACACGTAATCATTATTTTTCTTAAGCTGAATGTCATTTAGTTCAAATATAAAATTGGAAATGTGATCTTTGATCTATAACATAGTCTTTTGTTTCTGAATTGCAAATACATTATGCCAATGTAATATTGTGTGACATGTGACAGGGGGAGGCGGAGGTGGTCTGTTAAAGTGTGACATTTTGTGACAAACGGGGGAAGGGGGTCAAAAAATGTGACATCATTTATGAATGGTCCCTTTCCTATTTTTTCTAGCATGCGAACAGCTTTATATTCTTTGGCTGCTGTACATATTTTCGCTAAATAAAGTAATTAAAGAGTCATCTCGGATCATGACTGCTACAACTTTGGCACACCAAAACTGTAATACGATATACTAGTTAGCCCGGTGGTCATACGAAATGACCGCTGTTCTAGATATTATAAATATACAATTATCCCAGTAACTGGAAATGCCACATCAAATCAAAGAGATATTTATCGGGTAGAACAGTAAAGTTTAATGAATAAATAATAAACATATTATAATTTCGGAAAAAAATATTCTTACCGAAAAAAAAACATCTAAGTTATAATAAGTTGTAAAATAAAAAAATTATTTAGTATATAATCAAATTGTTTGTGAAAAATATTTATTAATATCCAACGTAATCATCGTCAAAACAATAGTTTTAACGAAACTGAAAAAAAAAAGAGCGCTGCCACTTTAATATATATAAAAAGCGCAGACGATAAATAAATCAAAACAAAGAAAGAAGGACTAAATTAAATTCGCGTTTGCATTAATTTTTAACGGAGATTGCAAATCTAGAGATGCCTCACTCAAAATGCTTGAGAAATGTTTTGATTATTAGTATACTTGACATGTGTTACAACAATGGCAACTGCATTACAGTTACGCAAGCAGCCAGTAAGCTATCGGCGACAAACAGACACTTAAGCGGCTTATATATAAGAAGATATATATACACACACTTACATAATGGATAAATTAACTAGTAAGAAAGGATTTAAAACGGTATACGTTCTATGCCATTTAATTTAACAAAGCGAAATGTATCATCATAACTGCAATTATTGGCAGGCAGAGTTAATCAGGTTTTAAAATAAAATTTTATTGGTTTATTCTTTTGGGTTTTTTGTGGTACTGTCTGGACGATATTGTGCCAATTTTCTTTTGACTCTTCTTTTTATCTAAGAAACCACTAACTATTTGGTTCAACATAAAATCGAGAAAGCTACATATGTTTTTAATATAGTTTTAGTTTTTATGTGTCAAGAAATATATTAAAAAAAGTTATTCACAAGAACAGAAACATACTTCTTCGTATACTTAACACTGACAAAGGTATGAAGTTGTAATTGATTCACTCATTAAACGAGTTTTGCCACGGCTTTTAACGCATTTTGCACACATTTTAACTGAGTATGGTAAAACGTGTTTTTTTTCTTTTGTCTATTTAAATTTTGTTGAAAGGTCACGTAGTGATTTCTTTTAGAATTTTTCTGCTAGAAACATTGTAAGGGGAGTACTTTTCGTACTTATTTTAATTAAATGAAAAACGAGTGTTTTTTTCCCGACTGATTTTTAATTGCGATGGAAAGTAGCTGCAGGCAGCCTCTTTTAAATTTGCACCTCGGGCAACACTGGTAGGTACGTGCGTATTGTAAATAAATAAACAAGCGAGGGTGTTTTTTGTTCTTTTTGGTAGGATAGAAAAGATGAATAAGAATTTTAGATTTTAAATTTCGCTGAAAAGTGCGGCTTTTTTAAAAGTTACTTTACGGACATCGCTGTGATCATTTTGTGAGTATTTGTGAGGAATTCTTTACCAGGAACATGGATAGAGAGGGTTTTACTCACAAAAATTCAACTTTTATCCCAAATCACAACATAAATGTACTGAGTGATTACAAGCACTTGTGATGGATTTGTGAACTTCTTGAGAAATAGCACTTTTCCAAAAAATGTTGAAATATACCTCAATAAATTTCCGATGTCTTTCTGCGTTTTCAAGATATTCAACTGAAATTTTTTTGTGAGTTGCCCTGTACACTTGGATCTGAAATTATGACAGTTAAAATTTGCTATCTTTACGCGTGTGCATAAAAAATAATTCCTTTAAATATCAATTATTTAACAAATATTCAATATTTTTATTTCAAATTTCAGTATAATGCTACACTTGTATGTTGTCAAATTTTCTGAAAGTTTGGTAACGTTTTGTGAAAAAAAAATTGAGTGTTATAAGCCAAAAACGAGTGAAGGAAGTTGGAGAAATGCCTATAACTTCGGGAGTATAAGTACAATTTTAACGAAAATACACAGAATAATTGTACATGGCAATTAAACTATTTTCTGAAGTTTACAGCTTATTCCCCAGCTTTTTACGAGGCAGGATGATCCATAACATTTTGCTCTTTCTTCAATTGCGGGACCGGCAGTACTCTCTCAATCAGGTTTGGAGTCGATTACAAAGAAACGTAATCGATTACGATTACGATTACAAAGGGAGAAATTGAGAGATTATGATTACGATTACGATTGTAATCCTTTGCCAAAAAGTAATTACGATTACGGCAGCGATTACAGTCGTTGAAAAATGTAATCGATTACGATTATGACATCCGATTACGATTTTGATTACGATTAGATTAGCATAAAATTATCCGATTTTATGCATTCAACTCTCATTTTCACAATAGTGTCATAAATCAAAAAGTTATGATTTTTAATTAAATTTTTGATTTTATAAGAGATAACTGTGATGATGATGAATGCAATGATAATGAAACAATTTCAACATCACATTTCTGGAATTATGACGTCGTTGCAGAAATGAAAAATTTGCATTATATATATATATGTATGTATAATCAGGAAAGGCACCATTCAGTATTTTTCGAATATTTAAAACTCATGTGAGGAATAACTACATTGATCGTATTTTGTATATAAGCAAAGACGATGCACTAAATGTATATATAATGCATAAGTGATTTACCTGGTTCATTGTTATTTTGTGTGCATACAATCAAAATTTAGTTGGCCGCAATTTCTGAAAATGTATATTTCTCCATTGTATTTATTTTCTAGTTTAAATTGTGCAAATATTTCACATAACACCAATTAGTTTACTGAAAATAATAATTTTCTATGATTCTTTATGAAATCACTTATAAGATGTGCATGAATTGCACGGGATAACAAAATATTCAGATAGTGTAAGAGATAAATAATCTTTTGAAAATAAATGCTGCATTTTAGAATAATTTCAAAAAATTTGAACATGAACATTCAAATAACTCTTAGCAAAATTAGTAATCGTTAAAAAGTAATATGAAGAATAATTATAATACGAATGACTATAATATTTTAATACGATTTTTGTGGTTTTTTTTTTTTTTTAACATGCACGAGCATATATTTTTTTCGATGTTACAACTGTTTTAATAAAAAAATAAAGTGCAAGTAATTTTACAACACAAATTTAACGTACAAGATTCAACTGAAATACAAAATTCTGTTGAGGTAATTCTAAGAAGAAAAAGATAATTAATTTTTAAAAATAATTCCTAAATATTAATTCATGCATGTAAAAAACAATTGGGAAAATGTCTGAACATACATCATTTTCTTTTACGTACCTATTAATTAAAAATAATATTAGCATTAAAATATAAATAAATTTAAGATTTAAATGTATGTACTTTTTTAAATATTCGAAGAACATATTTTTAAAAATAATAATAATCACACGTACCAGGGTTAAGATTTCATGCATCTTAAGCATAGAGCATCATGTAACGCCTGCTCCTAAATTGCTGAAGTGTAAATGTGCTATTCTTTAGAAAAATTCTTCACTTCTGCCGTTAAAGAAAGGCGAAAACACAAAAGTCATTTCATGTCTCTTTATGTGTGTAGGTGATAGTACCAACACTAGATTTTCAGGGGGGCAGTCCACTTCGATTATTGAAAGGGAAAATGGGGCGCCCATTCTTAATGCCGGCTCAAAACCGGGACCCCCGCGGAGAGAAGAAAGGGGAACCCTCTTTTACTCGCGGCGGTCCCGTCCAGACTCTCGCCTATTGCCCAACCGTTTGAATATGTTTTGAAGGGGTAATTAAGGAAGCAAATGACCGATGCATTTGGTCCTTCTATAGACACCTTCCCCTTTCTTATCTACCCCGAAATCTGTGACTTGCGGACAGATTACCGCTCTTGTACCGAAACTGGACGACGCGAGGAGACCGGAGACCCCCCCCCCCCCTGAGAGCCCCAAGGCGATGCGAGTGACATGTCCAGACCAGACTCCCTTTCTTCTCGGGCTCTCCAGCCATTCCCCGTGGAGAGTGGAACCGCAATTAAGAATTCTGAGAGACCGCAACAAGTAGGACAACAAGCGTCTCTAGCAGACTATTATATGGTCCTGCCATCAAGGCTCTGCGACCGCCACACAGAACCTTTTATATTATGATCGCCCGTAGGTTACAGACCGCTTGTTATTAGGATAGGACTTCAGTACACAGTTTGAATCCTTTTTCTTGTAATCTTATCTCTTCTATCCAAGGGTAGAGCTAATAATTTCAGCGTTCAGCAGGTCAAGATTATACGATTGCAGGACTAGCAGATTACGGATTTTTTCCTTAAGATTACGATTAAAATTACGGGAGAAAAAGGATTACGGGATTACACAACTTCGATTATGATTATGAGAATATGCCATCATCAGATTACGATTACGATTACGATTTTGTCAAAACGTAATCGATTACGGCCGATTACGATTACGTAATCGCGATTACTCCAAGCCTGCTCTCAATTATGATTATTGCACGAAATTACTCTAATTTACATTCTTTTTTGTTAGTAACATCCCCGGGATTCACACTTTTAGTATTCCCAGTCTGGTACATCACAAGTTTGTTATGCCTACTTCTGGTGCATTGGAGAGATCTATAAGTTTTTAACTTACTAAAAATTATAATTAAAACCTTTTTTAAATTTTAATTACTTGGTCACTTTAGGTAATTATTATTTCCGATGAGAGTTTGCCAAAACCATATATATATATATATATATATTACAAAACTTCTATAAAGTTTATATGATAATTGAGAAAATAATCTGAAGGGGCCCAGTACTGTAGTATTTACCTAAACAGTGTTGTATCCTTCCTAGTATTTATTAATGACAAGTCTTTAAGACAACATAACAACTTTATTGAAGTCCATGCGACCTCGTTCGAGTGCTCCCTGTGCTCCATCGAGCCATCTTTTTAACAATGCCAGACGGTTGCAGTTAAGAGCAGAGGATTACAGTTAAAGTATATATTATACAAATATATCACATCCCCCTTTTAAATTATACAATATACATAAAACAAATCAATTACATATATAATCATTTAGGTACTGAGGTCGCCTTATAATACGACCAGTCCGACTACTAATTTGATCATTCACAATATCCGGTTCTGATCTGGAATCTGTATTAGAAACTATTTCAGATTCCTTTTCTGGAAATTCATTAAGTGTATCATCATAATATTCATTAACTGCTTTAGATAATCTTAAAAACTTTCTATTTCTTATAAAAATTCGTCCAGAATTTGTTTTTATTCTATATGATCTGGGGTTTCTGGTTTTACCTAATACAATAGCAGGTTCCCATAATTTAGACTTAATATTTTGAACAGTAATTTTATCACCAATTTTAAGTTCCTTTAAGCTTTTGCTAGATTTATCATAATAGTGTTTTTGTTTTTGTTGTCTCCTTATTAATTCTATGTTAATGTCTTTGAAAAGTTCGGGATTAAGAAGTTTATTGGTAATGGGCAATTTGGTTCGCAGTCGTCTGTTGAACATTAACTGGGCAGGAGATAATCCCAATCCTGAAATAGGTGTGCTACGATATTCTAATAAACCCACTGAAGGTCTGCGATTATCCTCATAAGCTTTTTTAAAAATTGCCTTACATATCCCCACTGCTTTCTCAACCATCCCATTGCTTTGTGCATAGTTAGGACTAGTGAATATTAGTTCAATATCCCACCCCTTCCCAAAGTTTTTGAATTCATAACTGTTAAATGGCACATTATCACAAATAATAGTTTCAGGGATTCCAAATGTTGAAAAAATGTTTTCTAACTTAATCACAATTTCTGAAATAGTCTTATTCTGAATGGGTATTGCCTCAATCCACTTTGAATAATAATCAATCAATACAAGATAGTCAGTATTGTGAAAATACATTATATCTATTCCTATTCTCTGAAAGGGCCGAATAGGTATCTCGTGTGGAATTAGTGGTTCTTTACATTGAGATTTTTGAAATTTTTCACATACATTGCATTTGGAAATGATATCTTCAATATCTCGGTTAATACCTGGCCAGTACATTAACTCTCTGGCTCTACTTTTGCATTTTCCAATACCTAAATGAGATTCGTGAATCAGCAATAACATGTCCTGCCTAAGTATATTAGGAATAATAATTTTATCGTTTAGAAACACTAATCCCTCCACACAAACAATGTCATTTTTTACCTTGTAATAATGCCTCAAATTTACAGGCACATTTTTCTTTTCCGGCCAACCCTTCTGGAAATATTGCTTAAGTAATTTTAATTCACTATCACGCTCTGAAGCTTGTTGAAATTGTTTGAACCTACTTTCACTCATTGGCAAAAGTTTAGATATAGAATGTACCATATTTAGCATTTCAGGATCATCAGACACTTTCTCTTTAATGTATGCTCTGGACAATGTGTCGGCAACATACATTTGGCTACCTGGTAAATATTTTACTGTAAAATCATATTTTAATAATTTAAGGAGCATTCTCTGTAGCCTAGAGGAGATTTTACTAATTGGCTTGTGTACTATAGAGGTCAAAGGTTTGTGATCACTTTCAACAATAACTTTGTGCCCATAAATCAGATTGTGATATTTTTGGAAAGAAAATACTATGGCCAATAATTCTTTTTCAATCTGGGCATAATTTTGTTCAGTTTCTGTTAAACTTCTGGATGCAAAAGAAATTGGGTGACCATCTTGCAACAAACAAGCACCCAGACCATCTTTAGAGCTATCACATTGAATGATAATAGGTACCGATTCATTAAATACTTTTAAGACTGGTGTTGAACTAATTAACTTTTTAACAGTCTCAAAACTTTTCTCTTGTTCCCGACCCCATTCAAAGTCTATGTCATTTTTTAACAAATTTCTTAAAGGGGCTGTAACAGCTGAAACATTAGGTATGAATTTAGAAAGAAAATTTACCATGCCTAGCAATCTTTTAATATCACTCTTATTAGATGGCCTATCTAATTCAGTAATAGCTCTAACATGGCTAGGATCTGCTTGTATTCCATTTTTTGATATTAAAATACCCATATATTTTACCTTCAGAACTTTAAATTGAAACTTATCTGGATTGAATTTTACATTATTTGCTTTCGCCCTCTCTAGAACCTCTAACAAGATTTTATCATGGTCTGTTTCATTTTTACCTGCAATAATCAAATCATCAAAGTAAATCTCTACTCCATTAATGTCCCCAAATAATTTCTGATTCTTTTTTTGAAATACCTCCGGTGCTGAACAAATACCAAAAGGCAAACGATTAAATTTGTACCTACCAAAGGGCGAATTAAAAGTACATATGTCAGAACTTGCATCGTCTAATGTCACTTGCCAAAATCCTTCTTTTAAATCCAACACTGAAAAAATTTGTTTCCCTTCTAATTTACTAATTATTTCATCTGCTGAAGGTATTATATGATGCTCACGTTTTATTGCCTTATTAAGATTCCTAGGGTCAAGACATATTCTTAATTTACCATTGGGCTTTTCTACTACCACTAAACTACTGACCCAATCAGTTGGTTTATTTACTTGAGATACAATGCCTAGCATTTCTAACTCATTTAGGGTACTTTTTAGTTCTTTATGTAAAGACTGGGGTACCCTCCTAGGTGCATTAATTACAGGAGTTACATCTGATTTTACTTCAATGTGATGAGGTTCCCCGGGAAACTTTCCCAGTCCCTCAAACACAACTTTGTAATGTTCAATCACTTTTATTTTTGATTCAAGGGAAACAACATCAATACATTTGATTAATTGTAGCTTTTCACAAGCTTGCAAACCTAGGATGGGTTTAGATTTTACATCAAGCACAATAAATGTAAGTAAAACATTATAATGTTTATCAGTGCTACAAGCTAAATCTATAGAGCCAATAGGCTTCAACCTATTATTTCCATAGGACACTAAGACAACATTAGTTGGGCTTAAATTTTGATCTAAATTTAATGTTTTTAGAATGTGTAGTGGCAAAACATTGACCTCTGCACCTGTGTCTAATTTAAAAGATATCTGATGACCCTCAACTGATATTATCTTAAGCCATTCACTTCGGTTAACTGAATGAACACTATGTACACTATCAACAAAAAGACACATATTAGAGTCACTATTGGATTGTACCTCTACCTCATTTACATTTCTATGACTGTTGTTACCAATAGGTGGCTGGACATTGTACTTACTTCGGCATACCACTGCAAAGTGGTTCCTTTTCTGGCACTTATTACAAATTTTGTTAAATGCTGGGCAGTGTCCCCTACCATGCATTCTGCCACATGCCTTGCATTCTACCGTCTGGTGAACATATGTTATACCTCTTTGTTTTTGGATAATATCAACACTCGTATTTGTTGCTTCATTAATAGTTTTGACTTGTTTTCTGCTTAATTCAGAGGCACGAACACAATCCATCGCTTTCTGTAAGGTTAAACTGGGCTCCCTCAGTAGTCGTTCCTGCATTCCCGTATCTTTTACTCCTAAACAGTGTTATTGAAAAAGCTGAAATTAATAAGAAATTTCGTTTAGAACATACATGCCTACTTTCCCGTATGCACCCAACTTCAAATTTATAATCTAGCTATCTTTTTCCCTCTTTTTCATTTAGCTTTAGCTCTTAATTACTTCAAATAATATACTGGTTCATATATATACCGGTTCGTATAATTCAACGGTTAATACATATTCATTCATTCATTTACTCATTTATGTATTTATTCACTCATTTAACTATTTTTTCATTTATTCACTCACTTATTTACTGATTTATTCATTCTCCTTTCACTCATTCATTTTTTCATTCATTTATTTACTGAATTATTCATTTTTTCACTCATTCATTTTTTCATTCCTTTATTCACTCATTTATTCATTCATTTTTGAACTCTTTATTTATTTAATCTTTCACGCATTCACTTATTCATTCATTCTTTCAGACATTCACTTATTCATTCATTCATTCATTCAGAAATATCCTTATAAAAATAACGGTCAAGAAATTTCATAGGAAAATAGGCTCGTTTTAGTCTTGCTGGTTGCATTTCGTATCTGCACATGTTCTACGTCATTGCATCTTTCTGATAAAGTTTGTTGCAAGAAAATCCGTCGGTTAGATCAGGATTTATATAGGATTGAAATTTCCTCGAAGAAGCAATTTCAATTTTTTTTGAACTTTTGAAATCAAAAAAATATTTCACGCCGAGAGCTTCTTCCAATAAGCTTGTTCATAGGGACTTGGATCCTATGCCTAGAGTTTGCATAATTTGTTTCATTTTTGCCCATAGGCGTTAATATTAAAGTTTTTTGAACTGTTCAAAATAGAACTGGAAAAATTGTTAAAATTAAAAAGTACAATATGGAAACGATGGTCCTCGCCGAGATCTTTCGAAGTCAAAAAAAAAAAAAAAAGACTTTTATGTCATTTATGGGGAAATATACAAACGGGTCTTGCATTGAAGGTGATTTTTTGATACCTTATAATGGAATATTCTATGAAGAAAAATTGAAAGCTTATGGCGGCAGTGCATGAATTGATATTTAGTGCATCTCCATGAATCTCTTGTCTCCCTGCTATGACAAAAGAAATTTAGCTGTAACTGTTACTACATCCGTTATTTCAACAATTTTTGTTGTTTTCGTTGTTTTTTTTTCATTCATGGATTCGTGCGGCTGTTTTTCCAACAATGTATTTATCTTCAAATAATTTTCCTTTAATAACGCAATCATTTAGCTGTTTAATTAGTTTTTATAAATATTTATATGATGATTTTTCGGTAGTTCACTGAATGGCAACATTTGTAACTGGTGTTTTAGAAATATAAATTGTTTTACACGCTCTTAACTTCGAACGCATTAAAAAAAAGTAAACAAACATGTTTTGGACATAATCCTATTTATGAGAAAGAATGCCTGTATTTATATCTGTGATATATTGACTCCTAAAATGGATGTGTGAGTTAAACTCTGTTCCCATATTCTAAGTCATTTTTTACTGGTATGATTTACTTAATATATAAACTAAATTTTTGTGTCTTTTAAATATTTGCCTTATATACGTAATTCTTTCATTAAATACTAAAGTTGCTTAATGCTCTCAGTTTCACCGTTTCCTGTGGAAATTTTACAAGCTCCCTTGAATTTTAATTCCATCATTCGGTCTTTTTTTTCTAATTAAAAATTAAATCGATGAATTTGATTTCTAAATATTAATTTCTTAAAATATAATTTTAGTTGTATATATAATTTGCAATAAATCTGCGATTTTTGTTTCTCTTTTGATTATTTTGTTTTTTTGAAATAGCAATACATATTTTTATTGAAAAGTTGCCTTTATTGAAAAGCCAATAAGATTTCTCTTTATTTTCATAAAATCTTAGTTTGAAAAGTTGAAAAAAAAAAAAAAAAAAATTCTGTGCCCATTGAGAGAGTGAGCTTTTTAATGTCAAAAAGATAAATGCTAAAATGCAGGTTTAATTTTGCAGCAATTAAAGTTTAGTAAAAGACATGCTTAATCTCTTCAATAATTTTAAAAAAAGGAAAGAAAAAATGAAACTGATAAAAATGAAGATTGCATTTGAAAAAGTCTGGTGACTTTGCACAAGTTGCTGCTGCATTATAAGGATAATCATTTCAAAGAAAAATGTTTATTGAGAACCAATATTTAATAGCATTTAAAAGATAAAATAATTATCGTAAATTTTCATTGATTTCAAGTTACTTAATTTTTGAGAACAAAATGATTTAGTCTTGTGTTTGCTATAAAGAATGAAAGGTTTTTTTTTTCACCCTGTAAAATGTGCATGGTGTATTAAACTGTTGAAGTTGTCTAAAAGGGAAATTTTAAAAATTACACTTGTTTTCACTCTTTCTTTCACATTAATTTTACATCCAAAGAATACTTCTCAACAAAAATTCTGAAAAATAGTTCAACTCTTGAGCTTGACTCTAGAATATAAAATTGCCGGCACACTGCTAGGAGAGAGGGTTTGTCTTTAAGACTAGGATCAAGGACTAAGAAATGTGTATTATTTGTTTATTAAAAGTAATAACAATATTTTTCTATTGGAGGACTTATTTTTAAAAAGCACAAGTTCTTCCATTTACAAAAAGTTTGTAATTTTTTACTTTACAATATTTTTTGAACAATATAATAGGGTTAAACTAAGCTATTGTAGGGAGACCCAGTAACTAGAAGCAGCACTGCCAGCAGTTAGCGTATTAAAAAGCAAAATTTTTTATGGACTTGATTCAAAACAAATAAATAAAAATCCTAAATGCAAAAATAAATACCCTTTAAAAAATCAAAAAAAAGAAAGAAACTCTCATGCACAAGTATAGAAATTTTACTTTTTTGATTTTAAACGTGTTCATTGCATTTCATTTTTGTTTTTTCAAAACGCATGATGTTTCCATCAAACCTGGTAAAATGTTTATTTCCAACAAATATTGCTTTCCCATGGTAGTAGGCCAACTTAAATGTGGGTTTCCCCTGCTTTTTTTATAAGTGTGTAAGGGAGCGGAAAGGTAATAAAATCATGAGAGCTATTTGATGTTTAAGTCAATCATTCTAAAATCTATTTTAATTTCCTTACATTTTTTAAGAGTCTTGTTTCAGTTATCGGAAAAACATTTTCGTTTTCGAGTAGGGGTTTAATCAACATGTCAAATTTGACATCATCTCCTTGAATTGAATTGAATTACATTTATTTTCCAGTTCGTGTGCTTAGTCTCGGGACTCGCTTATGAACTGTCGTCCAATATGACAGATAGCACAAGACAATACATGAAAGATTTTATTACATCACAGAGAGAGGAAATAACAGAAATACACCCAGGGCAAGGTGGGAATCGAACCCACGACCTCGTTACTGCGCGCAAGCAGCGGGCGGAAACTGGTACTAAGACCGCTCGGCCACCGAGGCCCCATCATCTCCTTTAATTAAGCGTTTTAATTATTTTCTGTAAAGAAAACTGAATGAAAATTATCCAGACTTTTTATAGAAAACACATAGGTAGTTTGTTTTGAAATCAAATACTATTCAGCAGAATTTAGTAACAAAAGATATTATGCAGTACATAACCAACATGATATGCCATTTTTTTACAATATGTGCTAAGAATACTTCAAGTGGGGTTATAATAACAAAGAAATTCTAATTTCTATGAGTGTTACATTGTTCCTATTTGTAGTATTTTTTTGTGTAGTCTGATCATTGAAAAAAAAAATCTAATCTATGAGCTATTTTGTTGATAAACTCTTTTTGAAGGATGTTTTTTCATTTTTTAGGTTAACTAGAAGGATGACTATTTTTCAAATTAGTATTTTCTTTCTTTTATCTATTTCAAGAAGTTATGCAAGCATTAATAGCCACAACAGCAAAATGTCATCTAGGCATTACAAAGATTACACTGATCCTGAAGTATGCATGCTGGAAGGCGTTTGCCAACCTGTTCGTAATGCTACTTGTTTTGGTACAACACTGCCATATGCATATACCTCTGTAGCTTTGGCAGAAGATTCAGTTTCACATTTTGAAGTACAGGTGAAGGACTTTCTTTGATAGTTCATTGATATTATTAAAATGACTCAAAATTAAAGAAATTATAGAATGCTTTATTGTAATTGTGTCGCAATATTTCTGGCAGTCATGTCATAACAGAAATGAGAATTGAATTGTATAATACAATAATCCATAAATTAGAAATATTGCTTGCATTGAAAAAAAAAAGTCTTTTGAGATTTTTTTCTGATAACAAAGATGTGGTTATCTTTCCATTTATATATAGTACTCTAGATATCATGAATTCAAAGGGGTGTGAAAAAAAAGAGAGTTTTGGAGATAGCAAGCTCATAACCAAAACATAAAAACTCGCATAAAAAACACAACATATAAGATAATATTCTGAAAATTAGAGACATGATTGATGAAAATAGGCATAAATATATAATGGTAGTTGACAACAAGTATTGCACTATAATAAATTTAACACGTTCAACTTTTTGATCAACACACAAGTGTTTTCTTTTCTTTGGAAATTTCAATTTTTGAAACAACTGGTGATTTGTGGAGATGTTTTAGGGCTTCACTAACGTTTCCATTTGACTTTGATGTGTAGTGAATTCTGAACAATTGCACCTAAGCAACACGCATGTGTCATGACTAATGAGATTACTATAGCTCACAGTCACATGCTTCCTGCCACAAAATAATACAAGATGCCTGTTTTTCTCCCTTTGTTTGCTATTCAAGTGAGCTCCAAATTCTTGGAGTCATTTCTGACCCTTCAAAGAAATAATGAAGCGCGTGTGAGATTCTTGGAAATATACCTTGGTTTGCTTCAGTACAACAAACTGCAATTTTTCGACAAGATTAATTTTTTGCTTCAAAAAATATTTCACATAACAAGGTTTGAGTAACAAACCCTTCGACATACGAATTGAAATTAACATTAGATGATATCAAGGGGAAAGATAATTTTTCCCATGTATCAAGGTTTTCGAGATTTCAAGAGTATGCTATTTCTTATAAAAGGGGGGAGGGGATAAGTCTCTTGGTTTGGAGATTTGACAACATCAAAACAGAAAAATATTAAAATCTTACTTGAATTTATGCTTCTTTTGATACAATGAAGGTAAAAATTCAATATAAATTAGAAGCAATACAGTGGAACATAAAGTCATATATTTGCAACAATTTGGCAATTTCCTGCCAAATATTGCTCTTTTTTCGAAGGAATTTCGGTGTTATATTTCCAAGTTGTTGCTAATTTATGACATTGCTCTCATCAGCATTTTGTTTCAAGACTTTTGTTTATGTTAAGCTTAAAACTTAACATAAATGCGGCTTTTACCTTTGACACACAAAAAAGAAGTATAACTTCAAAAATGTATATCCAAATCATAAAAGATGTGCAAAGCTATTCAAGGAGTTTGAATGTAACTAAATTTTAATACATTTGTTGTTAATTATGTTCTAAAAATTATGTTTTGAATATTTGTTTAGGAAAAGAATTTTTTGATTAATACATTTCTATTTCTTTTCCAGGATAATTTAGCACTTTGGCAAGGTTTAAGAAGTGTTCCTAGATGCTGGGCTGTAGTTCAACCATTATTATGTGCTGTTTATATGCCAAAATGTGAAAATGGTTCAATTTTCCTTCCATCACAAGAAATGTGTAGAATTACGAGAGGTCCTTGTAAATCTGTTGAAGTCAAGCATTCATGGCCATTTTTCTTACGTTGTGAAAACAAAAAGCTGTTTCCACCTAGATGCAAAGTAAAAAAAAAGAGAAAATCTTTTTGTCTAACTTTTATTAATTATATAATCAGTTGAGAAATCATATTGTCTAACATCTGTTATTTATAATTTGTTTCTAAGTAACTTTGTTTTGGGTGTTCCTTTGTCCTTTGTCAGTAACGGTGAACCTGTGATGCATGTGTATCACAAGTGACAGACCGACACAGTTTGGATGTCACCCATCATGCATTTTTTTTAGAGCTTTGCCAGAGACAAAAAATTGTTCTCACATGCTTATCTTCATATGTACGATTTGTACAGTAAAACCCTGTTAAAACGCGGGTGTTTCAGGGGACATGTTTGGCACCTGCGTTATAACATAACTGCGGTATAGTGAAACTATTCTGCGGAACCACATTCATGAAATAATACTCGGTTTTGTTGCATCATTTTTAACTTTATCAATTACTCATAACTTTTCTCCCCTATAGTACAATTTTTTTCTGTTCTTCTTTGCTGCCATTTTATTCACAGTAATTGCTGTGCAAGAAGCACGCATCTCAACTGCTAATCCGTCTATCAAGCGATAGGTTATAAACCAACTGTGTTCCGAGAAAAAAAGGGGCTTAAAAATCTCTTTATGTTATCAACATGGTATTGTGAAGGGGGAGGAAAACTTTAACAACAGGAAAATTTCTGTCTGATGCAGGCTCTTAGGCTTGCATACACTGGAGAATATGTATACTTTTCAGGAATGCTAAAGAATATAGAATGAAAAGGTTGATAGCGCTATAAAAGAAGTTACACATGCACAACTAGACTTCTGAAAATGGAATAGTTAAGCATTGAACTGAACAGTCCCTGACAGATTGAGCTACGCCAAGAGAATCAAGTTGGAGCGATTGCACCCGATTTTGAAATCAAGCTATATTGTCCTAAGACAGAAGCAAAGACACAAAAAGCATAAAGCATGAAAAAGGTGTACATGAGGCCTATCACGAGAGGGCTTTATCTGTTAGTGTGTCTGGTAAAGGGATTGTTGCCTCTTGGCTACAACAGCGGATCTAAGGGGGGGGGGGCGATCCCCCCCCCCCCCGGGCTGATTCAAGAGTTTTACTCTTTGTGCCCCTGGACCTGCCATTTTTTTATGTTCTTGGAATCCCTGCCTAATAGCCCAGTTTCAAGCAGTATTTCAAGTTCTATGCTTTCCCCCTGTTCCTTTGTCCTTTAGTATTGCTGAGTTGCTAATCCTGGGAGTAATGGGAAAGAGATTCCCTGCTCTATTCTTCTATCTATCAAACTGGTGACAGCTAGCCAACCCTTAGCACGTGGTGTAAATTCCTGCAGCATTTACGCTAAAACCTGGAGTCTGAAACATTTCATGAGACATTCATTGAACATTCATAATTAAAGATGTTGATATAAATTGCACATACACGTTGATGGTTTTTTTAATACATATTTAGTATTACATTTTAAAAATTTTAGAAAATATACTACTAATAATTGCTATTATTTTGTAATTTGGACATATCAACTCAAATTTAGAAAATGTATTTACAAGCCTACATTTTTCTTGAGAAAGCTTGAAGGAAATCCTAACGGTTAAAACTTGGCTAAGAAGCAGAATGAGTGATGATAGACTCACAGGATTAGCGTTATTTCATATCCATAAAGATATTACATTAGACGTTGAAAAAGTTATAGACAAATTTCCGAAAGCAAAAAAACGGCAGCTTGTGTTCCTTTTATAAGGGTTTTGAATAAATGTATATGCAGTGAAAAAATGTGTTAGTAAAATTTTAAATATCACTACACTAGTATTTTCTTTTTTTGTTGTTCCTGCTGTTTGAAAAAAAGGGGGGGGGGGAAGTGTTGAAAAGGAATGAAGAATCTCCTCCATCCATTAAACCCCGAGATTTTCAAAATCGCACGCCCCCTTGAAGATTTTCTAGATCCGCCCTTGCTTGGCTAGAATATTTGTGTGCTCGGGCTGGCTTTATTACAGTGGCAAATAAGGAATCACCTTTAAATGGCAATGATAAAGGGTGGTTTAAACATCGGGAGACATGATAGTCACCACGGTATATCCGATTCCGCAGTATACTGAGGCTCAGTTTTACTGTATTAAGTTTTAAGTCATGTTTCACGGAAAGCAAATGTCAAACTTTTGTCGTGCAAAAGCATTCTTTTCAGGTTCTCTTTTTATCTATATTTTTTCTTAGAAGTAAGAAAAAATAAAATAAGTAAATAAAATAACAAAGAAGAAAGAAAAAAAACACCATTTTTTACTATGGTTGCAAATATCAATAAGTTATGCATGTTTCTGTATCCAGTAGTGTAGTCGAGGGGGGACGGCGTCCCCCCACCTCTTTATTTTCACTCAAGCGTCCCCTCACCTTTAATTTCCAGGGAGGATGCTAAGGACGTGAGGGGTCGATGAGCTTCCTAACTTATTTAATATTCAAAATAGGCACTCATTAGTAAATTAACAGCTTTATGAAATAAAACAGAAGCTTTTAAAACTATACATAAAGGCTGCTTATGAGTAAGCGGGAACTATATAAATTCAGAGAATTTGTTTCAGCTGTGCTGGTCTGCCTAGGAAATAGGTGTGCGGGGGAGGGGGAGAGGATTCAAATATCATAATAAGTTTTTGAAATCAAAATATTTACACTGCTTGTACTGTTTTTCTTTTTCTTTTTTTACAAAACAGTGAGACGTTGATATTATTCGAGTAAAAAAGTTGGGGAACGTCCTCTTTTGTGCCCCCCTAGACTTCACCTAAAAAAAGTAGCTTTCCTTTTGGTATGCAATATCGAAAAATGTACAAGCATATTAAACATTTTCTTTCAGAATCATTTGTTTTCTCGTCATCGCTTCAAGCCTTTTGCATATTCAAACTTTATGCATTACGCTTTTTGTTAAACAATTTCAATTAATGTAAAAAAATGTTTGGATTACAAATGATTATCTGTGCAAAAACCTGTTATGGCACGGCACAAAATTGCGGTGTAAATTCAATTTAAAATGCCTTTATCACTTTCAATTTATTCAGCGTTTTTTTTTCTTTTTCGGTGATTATCAGGCCCGAAAAATCCAAAAAGTACTTCAGGGTTTTTTTTAAATTTTGATTTTTTTCAAAGACAATTTTATATAAAGGACATAAAAGGCCTATATTTTCACAGTCAGAAAAAAATTCAATAAGACTGGAATGAAGCAAAAGCAAACTGATCTTTCTCAGTCTCATGCTTTTCCATTTATTTCCTATTGTTAACAAACTTTGTTATTGCCAGCTAATTGAAAACATCTGCATGGGAAGTGGCAACCGGCCGAATAGCTTTTCTCTGTCATGACCCCACATGTTGTCACAATTCATCAGGTAGCCGATACCCAGTTGAGTATTTTATGATGTTTCCAAATTGCTGCTTGCCCAGGGCTACAAGGCTTCAATCACCCGACCAGAAACCCTTTTGAGACAAATAAACCATGCTGTCCTACGGTCCCTTCAAGATAATTGTTTTCGTTCTTCGTGATCGTCGGTTTCGACCGAACTCCCTCCTCCCCCAAGCCAAAAAAAGAAAGCAGATTCGTAGAAAAAGCTTGGAGATATGGGTCTGGTTTAAATTGCTCTCGGAAACCAATACTGTATACACCTGCTGAACGACATCACATGCAAACTAAATTCTAAAAGGGACTGACATAACGCACAAAAATATAATCTGTCTGTCCTAGTAGAGGTACGCTACTCTATCCATTGATGCATTGATCACTCGTTATAGATCGAACAAACAATTTCTCAAAAAGCAGGGGGAAAAAGAAAGAATGAAAAGATTTAGGCAACAAAATCTGTTGGAAACATTTTTAACCCCTTCCAAACGCAGAAATACTAGAACGGAGTTATCAACTGAAATAAGAGATGAAACATCCAATCAAAGTGCATTGTAAGTACTTTTTTATGATTTATGCACTCATGTTTAATAGTTTTCGATTATAAAATTAAGCTGAAATATCGTCTCGCTCATTTTCTTCTCGCTCCGAATTTTAATAAGATTGAGTAGTTAGAATTTTGGTTTGTGTTTTTTCAGTTTGAAGTTTCTTTCCTTCTTCTTGGCTAAGTCTTTAAATAAGTGAAACATGAAAAGCTGAAAAAACAAATTTAAAGTTAGTTAAAATAAAAATAAATTTACTTTTTTTAAAGTTTTTGCATTGAAATATTGTATTTTAATTAAATGAAGTTTTTAAAATTTCTCAAACTCTTTTTCCTCGGCATGAAATAAATACACACATATAGAAATATGGTGAAAGTCAAGGCCGTATCCAGAGGGGAGGGGGCACGGTCCCGGACCCCCCCCCCCCCCCCCCCGAAATCCCGAAATTTTTCGCAATGTAGTATGTCCCTGAAACTTTCCTCGACATAAGTGTTTCTAAGTCAGGGTGCCCCATCTCCCCGAAAATATTTCTGGCTACGGCCTTGGTAAAAGTTAGCTCCTATAGGCCTCCTAGCTAATTTCTAAGGAATGAACAGATCCAATGGCACTACATTTGGTTGCCCTCGTTTGTTCAGCGCCTATTGATGTCTATGATGTTATGCAAATAAAATACACAAATTGATCTCTGATTTTAATTCAAAACAAAAATAATTTTTTTCTCCCCAATGCATCAGGTATCCTTATGTTACCCGAAAATAGTAAAAACCAGAGAATAATTTGATAATAATAAGATTTCTTTTATGTTTTTAATGTAATTATTAACATTGTTTGTTGTCGAACTATATAGTTCTTCAAATTTGAACAATAAAAGTTTTTGACGTTTTTTTCAGTTTAACAGTTTTAACCTCTGAAATTGAGCATTTGATTAAAGCTAAATTATTGTTTTCAAAACAAAATATATATTATATGCTTTTTTTTTTTTTGCACCGTATTATATATATATATATATATATATTTGTAGTTTTGCGCTTCGGTATTTTTACGTACAGGGTGAAGGGTGGTCCAAAATTATTGGGCACATTACATGTTTGTAAAAAAAGGAGCAAAATAAAGGATATGAGTAAAAGTTTTCATGTTTGAATTGTATTGCGGAAGTTAATCGAATGAAACATAATCATTTGATACCATGATACCTCCCGTTGTATTGTCTCTCTCTCCTTTTTCTTTTTTTTTCAAACATGATTTGTGCTCAGTAATTTTTACTACCCTGTATAATGAAAAGAATAGAAATAATTACACTTAGAAAATAGTTTATTATGAGTCACTTAATAACTATTAGGGTTGTAATGTGTAACTTGGTATCTTCCTAAAAATCACGTCTTAACTCTTTATAAGGCTGGACCAAAATTTCTGGTTTCCTTTTAGTAATGGTAGATCAATATATTTTTTAAAATATAGATCAAAAATAAAATTCATATTGGTCATTAAAAATTACAATTTGTTTTACCTCCCCACCTGCTAAAATAGTTTACTATAAATTTTTAAGTTGGTGAATTTTCTGTGAAGTGTACTTTAACCACGGCCCTATTAAAGGGTTAAAAAAAAGTTACATATTTATGAATATGTGAAACAAAAGAAATGTGAAGTTGTTTTTAAGTTATTATTGTTATTATTTAAAAATTATTATTTCAATTAATCAAGGTAGAAATATCATAACATATGATGTTTTAATACATTGTTTTTAAGCACTTCAATAGCTAAAAAAATTGAAATTTTGTAAATATAAGTATTTTATTTTTACAAGATATATATAAAATTCATTCTTCAGTGGGGAGCACTGCCTGGATTGTTGTTTTTACTAAGAACTGTCGCCCTTTTTGCCACCAAAAGACAAACCTAGACTGAATGGCCAGTCATTCCAAAATTTTTCCGGGGGTATATATTCAATGCATATTATAGAAAAAAAACAACAAAATATATAATCACAAGTATAAATACTATGCGTTTCTAAAAGTCAAGGGGGGGGGGGGCGATTGACCCCCACTCCTGATTGATCAAATGCCGCGCCTGTTGAATAGAAGGAAACGACTTTTTTTTTTTTTTTTTTAACTTTTCCCTTTCCAAAACTCATATAAGTAGCTTCCATTTTTTCCGTTATTTCTCCAATGCAATACCGGCATAGGAGAAATAGCAGGGAAAAAATGGAAGTGACTTAGGGGTCATTCCATGCAAGTGATCCAAAATCTCAGAAAAAATGTAACTAAACTATGTAGCTTACCCCCAAGGCCGCAGCCAGAAATTTTTTTTTGGGGGGGGGTGGCTGACTTTGAAACACTAGCTTTGAGGAAAGTTTCAGGGAAGAATATATGCTACATTGCGAAAATTTTCGGGATTTTGGGGGGGGGGGGCCTGGGCCCGTCGCCCCCCCCCCCCTCTCTGGAGACATTTTGAAAGCAAATTGCTTCGGGTGACAAAGATATATGTTTGCATTTGAAAGCGTCCCCCCACCTTTTTTTCCAGGACTACACCACTGTCTGTATCTGACACGGTACTAGAGTTAATATAGCATTTTTTTCTCACTTTTGACATGCCATGATCAAATGGTTAGCCATCATTGTCCTCTTTTTTGCGAAGTTCTTACCATATAATGCTTCTGCAAACTTATTCTTTGTGTAAAAATAAAATATCAAGATGAAAAGAAAGTATTTTAAAATGTATGCTTTGTAATTTTTATAAAAATAGTATTAAACCATGTAGCATAATTCAGAAATATTTTTTTTTTTTTTTGTGCTCAAAACTGATGAGCAAATACTTTTCCCATCACAGTCATGCACAATTATGAAAATATTTTTACCACTGATGTTGAACAAACTGCTTGAAATTTTAATGATAATAAAATACTTCATGATGTAAATATTGGCTTTGTTGCAGTGTTTTGCAAATTAGTTTATTTAAGTTACATCTTAGAATAACTATGTATTGTCTTTCTGAATATTATTTGTCAAAATAAATTGATTGAATGATTAATTGTCAGTGATGAAATTTATTGACTTCAGTAAAATATCAAAAGAGGTAACTTGCTACTTAATGGATGCTACTATTCAATGATATTTGTGTTAAAAGATGGAGGTGGGAGCGACAATACTTACTTGCCTGGACTGACAGCCTCATCTGACCAAAACTTTTTAAAGTATTGTGATTGGGCCATGGGTGAAAGGATTTCCGTCTTTTATGAATCATTAGGTGGAAAAGGGCAGAATACCCGGAACTAATTATGCTTGGAACTAAGATTTATGATATAGATTTGAATGTGTTATAAATGTTTTTCAATGCTGCTTCCTTAAAAAGCTTAGTATGTGATGGTGTTGCTAATTATGATAAACTTGGTAATTATTTTTTTTTTCAAATATTTAAGAATGATTTTAAAATGCTCGACTTGAGTTCTCACCTCAATTATTAAATATTGTTATTGCTAATATTAGTTTGGTTATTCTCAGGAGGAGAAATATAAATAATTAATGCATGCAATGTGTTAACACAAATTTTGAAAGCGTGTGTTTTTGGAGAGAATTTTCAGCTTCCATCCTTTGAAATTGTTTTTGCTTTCACTCATGGACTTTCCCCTGAGGATAACTAACCCTGGTCTAACTTACTAAATAATGATATTCTTTAATTTTCTGGTAAATTGCAATTATCTGTTTAATTATGTTATTTCTAATTTAGCTTTCTAATGTATTGTAGAATCCACTCCAAGAAGTAAAATTTAACACAAGTTACAAATGCATATCACCACTTGTAGAAACGGATAATCCTGTTAACAGGTTCCATGAAGTTGAAGGCTGTGGAATTCAGTGCCAAAATCCATTTTTTACTGAAGAAGAGCATAACAGTACACATCACTATATCTGCATTTTAGCTTCAGTTTGTTTGGTACTTAATTTGATAAGTGTGGTATGTATTAATGTAACTGGAATATTGTTGTTTTATATACAGTGTGTTCACGTTTTTGTAACATCTTTTTAAAAACTTAAAGTTTATTCTATTTTCATGTTAATTGCATTATTCTTATTATTTCAATCTCACACATTTAATACATTTAAATAAAACTTGCTTGATTCTTTTTTGCTTATAGACTGAAGATATATAAAATTTCAAAATGTATGTTTAGATTAGAACCTATTGATGAACTGGCCCAGCCAGCTAGTCAGTTCTCCTCGACAAGGCCATCACCCCAAGTGGGCCAATGCCACTGCCGGATCTGCAGGGCCATCAAGAGCGCTTGCTAGGCATGGTTGATTCATGGGGCCTGGCCTTCGCTGTGGACCAGCTTTGGCATTAGAGCAGTGCAGAGCCAAAAATGTTTATGTGCCTAAGATGCATGTGTCATTGGAGGGGGTAGGATTTGACGATAAAACTGACATGCCTTGTCTCTGGACAGCCCTGTGACAAAAGGAACTAACGAGGTGCAATCCTGTACCGTGTCTCGGGCATCAACTTTTGGGGGATGGTAAATTCAAATGCGACATCTGGAAATGATTTTTTAACAAATTTGTATTTCTGACTTCAAATTCGGAAAATTTCTGGATGATTTCTCCCGACCTCCCATTTTAGCTGACGTTACCAAAAATAGCTTAAAAATGGATCTTTATGACTTCGGTTAAAAAAATTTTTTGGCGGAGAACTCCTTTTTTCTTCTCTTTAGTGTTGCCATATATGGAATAAAACTGCATTTTTAGGATAGCAATTCCAAAATATTCCCAGGAGACTTCCTGGGGGCCTTTCCTCGAATGTCCCCAAAGATAGTCTATAATTGCACTTTCAAAACTCAAAAACTTCTTCAGGCGCTAATCTCACCCAAAAGAACTTAAAATTGCATCTTCAAGACTTCAATTTCGAAACATTTTTAGAGGAGAGCTTCCAAACACGCACCCCTTCCTGTTGTTACGAAAGATAGCCTAAACTTGACTTAAGTTTCAAAAATGATTTTGGGAGGGAACTCCGACACCTCCTGCATCTAACTTAACCAAAGTAATAAGTTTCAAATAAAAAGAAAAAAATCCAATGGAGAATCATCGGCCTGTCCTTTCCCTTACCAAAAATAACCGAAACTTTTAGTACAATAGACCTCTGGTCGCGGTACTTGGTCTTTTGAGCCCCCCCCCCCCCTTTCCTTCATTTCATTAACCTAAACTCCAGTCTTTAGTATTTAAATTTCGAAAAATTTCTGGATTTCTTCACGTCACCAAACATAAGTCCTAAAAGTGCGTTTCTAGGATTTCAATTTCAAAACACTTTGAGATGCGAGAGCCCTTGAACTCCTCCTTTCTCTAATATTACCAAATATAGCAAAAATTGTCTTTTTGTAAAATGATTTAAATTGCATGGTCATTTTGAAAAAAATTCCCTTTAAAATCTCCCGACAGCCAAAATTTCATTTTTATTACATTTTGAGACAAAGCTATCGGAAACACTAAAGTCCCCTAAAATATCCTGAAATTGTGTTTTTGAAAAATTTTCATATCTCTTCGACCATGTTATAAAAATTCAGAAATTGTAGGAGTTATGTTTTGAAACAATGATGTAAAATTCCATCAACTTAACTTAAATGAATTTAAAAAGAGAAAGAAAACAATTTTAATTTTATATCAGATCAATTAAAACTGAAAAAGAAAATTATATGGGCTCTTGGCTAATGTTTTTTAAAGGCAATGCCAATAAAAAAATTATATCAAGTGTTCGAAAAGTAAGGATGATGATAAATATTAATTTCAACTGATATTTTGACTCAGTGAAAATATACATTTTTTTTTGGATCAAAGTTTTTAAACATCCAGTGTCAGGAAAAATGTATGAACTCTTGGTTATTTGTAATTCTGACATTTTCATCATTATATTTTTGTAAATGTGAATAATTAATCAATCCCCTGTATCTATAACAGGAAAAGTAAGAGAATTATGACTTTATAAAATAATAAAAGTTTTGAGCAGTGCTTATAGAAAATCTAAAATTCATGTGTGACTTTTTATAGTATGCATTGAGTATCTACCAACTTAACTTGGAGTAAAATATGAATTTGCAAAAAATACCCTTTCGCTTTTATTTTGAAAAAATTTTTTTTTGTAATAGTCTGTTTTGGTCATAGGAGAAGTTGTCATATTTAAAAAAGAGAAAATATGTTTGGCCATTCAATTTATTTGCATTTTGTTATTAACCCATTAAGCCTGAAAATTTTGAAATATAACACAAGAAATAGGACTTTTTTTTTAATGGAAGTGATGATTTACGTATTTTATCAGTTAATCACAACTATTTAAATCAATGCTTCTTGCAGTACAAATATACACTGAATGACCGATACAGTCCGGACATTCAATTTGACCCCCATTAGTAGTCCAGCCTGGTAGGATAGGCTTCAAAACAATTTTTGAGACATAGTAAAACTTGACACTTTTTGCACAACCACCAACGAAAATGAATGCATGATTGGTACAATCCAGTCATTCCCTTTTTCCCCATTAGTAGTCCAGCCTGGTATGATAGTCTTCAAAACAATTCTTGAGATGTAGTAAAACTTGACACTTTCTGCACAACCACCATTAATGCGAACCACAAAACCGTTTTGTGTTTCAGCATTAATGGGTTAAAGCAGTAAATATAATACATTATAGCAAATTTTCACACAAAAAATAGTTTGCAATTAATTACTTTTATTGCATATAAATCACAATATGTTTTGACAGTTTTTTCTGTAGTTAAATATTGTTTTTTTTTTTTTTGTCATTTAATATAATTTTGGAATATGAAAATGTTCTGTAATCTGCTAGATATATTATTAGGCAATTTTTTTAGTATAATAATTTTGATATGTGAAATAGATATCGGGTGCCCTCACTATTTAGATAGTTAATTGATTTCTTTCAATTTGAGATATTCTTTATTTTCTCTCAAAAATATTATTTTTTTTTGTCTTTCTTCCTATTAATTGGAATATCTGATGCTTTCACTCATACCTATATGGAACTCATTGGTATATTTGAAAGTAATTGCACTTAAAAGTTTATGAAGTCTGAACGGAAAATGTAATTATAATTACACAATTTACATATTTTGTTTTCTTTTATAGGTAACTTTTATAAGAAGCTGGAAAGCAAGCAACAGATACCCAGGCATCATAATTTTTTACATTAATCTGTCTATTGCTATTGCATCTTTCGGCTGGCTCATTCAATTTTTCCCAGGCGCCAGAGAGGGAATTGTTTGTTTGAATGATGGAACCCTTCGTCTTCATCAACCAAGGTAATTTTGCAAAGTTCATTTTGAACTTAAATGGGCAGGATGTTCAAATTTATATATATATATATATAATCACTTTGAAGTATATTTTAAAGTAACAATTTATTGACTTTTTGCAAGTTTTGTAGTTTGCGATTTCCAAAAAATTTCAACATGATTAGCTTAAAAAATAAAGGTAATTTTTGGAATCAGCACTAAAAAATATCTTGGAATTAATTACCAAAAATTGAAGCATATTAAAAAATCCAATTTTTCCAGACTTGTGACATTAAACAAATTGAAAAATGCCTGTTAAACATCTTAAGTTTCACAATAAGGTTACATTGCAATGAAAGTTCTCTCTAAACCTTTTATTTTTACAAAGCTTTCATCTTATCTTCACTCATAATATGTTTTTATTTTAGATCAAGCCTTGATTTGTGCTGTATTTCATTTCTGTTAACGTACCCCTCTCTCATGGCGGCAATAGTTTGGTGTGTAATATTGACATATGCTTGGCATTCTGTATTTAAACAATCAGGAGCACCTGTGGATGTTTTGAAGAAAAAAGTAGCCTATTTTCATATCTCTGCATGGTGTATTCCTGGTGTTCTCACTGTTACTATTATGGCAATGTCAGAGGTATGTGTTTTTACTTTTGTCTCATAGTGTTTTTTATATGATTTCTGTCATGTGATTTTATTTATGGTTTTGCCATGACTTTATTATATTGTCATCCTTATTATATTGACATCCTTCTGGGAGATGAAGTGCGTCAAGTCAGAAAAGTATTTTCAAACAAAGTAATTGAACCTTTGATGTAAAAAATATTTTCCAAAAAATACTTTATGAAATAAATATTTTACTTTTTTAGCCAAAGGTGAAACATATTGTACAATGGAAACTCCTGGACAGATCATTGTTTTGGCATTGTCAAAAAATGAGAAACGGGTTTCAATCAAAGATTATGCCAAGGCATAAAATAATTTCAGAGAATATGCATTGACAGCTCACTTAAATCTATTTTTGTATTTTATCGCACCTATTTTTTTAGGGTTATCCATCACTGAATTTCTATAGCTGAGCATTAAAAAAATTAATGTGCATTTTGTAAAACAATGCATAATCCCCCCATCACGTAATTAAAATAAACTTACAGGAAAAAATTTGAAAATTACTTCAAACTATTTAAAAATAAAATATATATTCATATTTTTTTAAATCTAGGAATTAAACCAGAATGCTTGTAACTCATTACAGTCTGTTTAACTTTACAATAATATTCATCAGTAAACATAAAACTCACATTTTCATTTTTTGAAGAGTGAACATAGAATCACTCTTTAAAAAATGAAAAATATTTTATACTGAAGAAACTAATGTGGTTAATTAAAAAGCAAAATAAACTGTCAGGCGTGATTTCAACTAATTTTGAAGGACAAGTGGAACAACCTCATGGCTTTCTGTTCAGGTTACTAATGAAAAAGTGAGTAAATAAGTAATTTCAACGAAAGAGAACTATGCAACCCATTCATGGTATTTATGAATAAAAAGTAGGTAGTACTTAATGAGAAATTACAGAAGTTATAAATTGTTAATAAGAACATTGGTAGTGGAAAATAAAGAGCATTTTTTCGAGGAATAGACGGTATCTCAGTTGTTAGAGTGAAAAATTTTTAAACTTGCTATGCTACTAATACATTATAAAAATAATTTAACTTTGTGCAAGTAAACAATAATAAAAATATAATTACACGTTAATTTAAAGCACAAATGAGCAATAAAATGCAGACATATGTTTCGGGATTGCTTGGAATCCCTTTTTTCAATGCAACAGGGAGCTTCTGCATTGAAAAAGGAAGCTCCCTGTTGCATTGAAAAAAGGGATTCCAAGCAATCCCGAAACATATGTCTGCATTTTATTGCTCATTTGTGCTTTAAATTAACGTGTAATTATATTTTTATTATTGTTTACTTGCACAAAGTTAAATTATTTTTATCAGTTAGGCTTAACGTGCCTTGAATTTTGTTCTTCTTTCTTTGTTTTTGTTCTTCCATCTGTTCGCTGCTTGGTGAGTGTTTGTTTTTTGTTCTTTTCTTCATTGCCTTTCTTGACTGTGTTTGTTTTTGCTTTTTTGTTTTCTGACATTCGTTCAGCATATTGTTACGTTGTGTATGTTTCGCACTTGTTTTTGAATTTGTTCTTTCTGTTTATTTTTATTTATCGAACGGTTTAGCTATTGTTTTCCACTAATGTTTTGGTTGTTTTGATTCTGGTTATGTCTCAGGTTAACAGATTTTGTAATCTTCGAATTAAAAAGGTTCGGTTTTTGAACCATTTAAAATTTAACCAGTCTTGCAGGCGCAAGAAAGTTATTCCTAAGTTTATCACCTTGCAGTGTAATTTACCGCGTTCTGTTAGGGTTGATAAGGTAATTTTTCGTTCTAAATTAGCTTTACTTAGAGCTTCTATCCAGGAAACTAGGAAAAAACTTTCGTTCATAGAACATGAACTTTATGATTTACATCTTTCTGTATCTAATTCTAATTTCGATTTTGAGTCTATTGATAGAATGTCATGGGCAAGGGCTCTTCGTTCATCCGACAGTCACAAAATTATTTTAAATAAGAAATTGACTAAGTTGTGTAACGATTCAAATGCTCCTGTTCCGGCTGATTTGCCTCTTGTTAATATGAACACGGTTGTAAATCTTTCGAAATTTCCTTTGAATAGTAAGGAAATTAATGCTTTGAAATGTAATAACAATTTTGCTTTGGCTAAAAAGCCTTCTTTTTCTGAACTTATTGCTCCAGTTGAAAAAGCTTTCAAATTTAGTGCCTTAACTTCCACTCAAAAAGAGTCGGTTCGGCATCTTATTGCTTCCAATGTTGATTTCAATTCAAATGTTCCTAATACTGGTTTTACCCATTCTGTGAAACGATGTGTCAATAATTTAGTTTCCAATTCTAATTTGGTCATTACCAAAGCAGACAAGGGTGGTCAGATTGTTGTTCTTAATAAATCATCTTATGTTGAAAAATCTGATGACTTAATTGCTTCTGGTCCTTATTCTGAAATTTATAAAGATCCTAGTGACAAGGAGTTAAAAGCTATTTCTTCTGCTGTTAAGTCTGTTCATTCTATTCCTTTGATTGCTAAACGGTCTGTGATTCCTTCTGTTGCTAATTGTGCGTGATTTTATGCTTTACCAAAGGTACACAAGGCAGGTATTCCTTTCAGACCAATTGTTTCCAATATTGGCACTGCTTCATATAAACTTTCCAAATATTTAGTTTCTGTATTTTCTCCACTTAGGAGTCGGAATGTTTTCACTGTTAAAAATTCCACCGATTTTGTTAAGAAACTTCATAGCTTCGTTCCGAATAATTCAGTTATGGCCTCTTTTGATGTTAATTCTTTGTTTACTAATGTTCCTGTTGATGGCGCTTTGACTTGCCTCAGGAAAAGGCTTTCTGAATTCCATTTTACTTCTGTGGAAATTGAGGAATTAGTTTTTCTTACTCGTGTGTGCTTGCAACAGAGCACTTTTGTATTTAATGGTAAATTCTATGCTATGGTAGATGGCCTGGCTATGGGAAGTCCTCTTAGTCCTATTTTAAGTGATTTCTATATGCATTATTTTGATGAAAAACTATTCCAGAAATTGCAATTTCAATTTTATGTTCGTTATGTGGATGATTGTTTTGTCCTAACGGACAGTAACTTGTTAGGTATTGATGATGCTCTTTCTATTATGAACTCCATTGATCCTAATATCCAGTTTTCTTGTGAGAAAGAACTTAATAGTAGCCTCGTGTTTCTTGATGTCTTTATTTCTAAGAGTGAGTCTGGTTTCACTACTTCTGTCTATCGTAAACCTTTCGCTGTTTCTTTACCTCCTCACAGACTGTCGTCTCATCCTCCCAACCAAAAATATTCAGCTTTTAATGCTCTGGTCCATCGTGCTATTAATATTTGCGCTTCTCCTGAGCTTCTCAAGATTGAACTCAACTATCTGAAAGCTGTAGCTGTTGATAGAGGATTTTCTCACTCTTTAATTTATTCTATTCATAACAAACTTTCTAACAAAACTTCTGGTCCCAATAATGTGGTTTCCAGAAAGAATTTGGTTGTGTTACCATTCTTTCATTCTGTCAGTTTCCGTATTGCTAAAATCCTAAAAAGGTTTCAATTTCAAGTCGTTTTTGCTCCTAGTAACAAACTTTCCTTCTCTTCTCTTAAGGATCCTGTCGATCAACTTAACACTTGGGATATTTACCAAATTAGTTGCCATTGCAGCCTTTCTTACATTGGACAGACAAAACGTGCTCTGAAAATTCGCTTAAATGAGCATAAAGGTTATGTACGAAAGCAAGAGTTAAATAAGTCTAGCATTGCTCAACATTGTTGGAATTCCAACCACTCTTTTGATTTCAATTCTGGTAAAATTATTCAAAAATGTTCTTCCCCTTTAGAGCTTGACTTTTGGGAAGCTTATCATATAAACAGGAATAGTTCTAATTTGGTTAATGATTCTTCCTCAACTCCTTATTTTTCACAGGTCTGGCATAAGTTTCTTTAATTTGTTGTTCTTTCTTGGTTTTCTTGTTGTTTTCCTTTTTTGTATCTATTTTTCTCCTTCCCCCTCCCCTCCCCCTCCTTTACACATGTACTTTGTTTTGCATTTTGTTTTGGTATTTTCTGTACTTATTTTTATTTTTATTTCAATTTTATTCTTTGTATTTTATTTTATTTTTTTGCAATTTTCATGTATTCTCGCATTTTTATGCATGCTGTCGTCTTTTTTGCTTTATTTTTATTGATATTCCTTTTTACTTCCTGTACTTTCAACTGGATTCGTTTGTTGCTCTCTTATTGGTGTCTTCCTGCTACTTCCACTTCATGCTGCCGTTATTCTCATTGGTTTACTGATAATTCTTAGGCTATATAAGCTTTGTTTTTGAAGCTCCCTGTTGCATTGAAAAAGGGATTCCAAGCAATCCCGAAACATATGTCTGCATTTTATTGCTCATTTGTGCTTTAAATTAATGTGTAATTATATTTTTATTATTGATTACTAATTCATTGTTAGTTAACTTGTGGAGGAGAAAATGTCTTCAGTGATTTCAGTGTTAAATTTGATGCATTTTAAGAAAAGAGATTTTACAAACAAAATAATGCTTCATTGTGATCATTTTGAAAGTTACGGCCATAAATGTAGTTTGACTTGCCGCATTGCATGTTGTGTATGCATACATGATTTTTTAAACAAAAGATGACATTGAGATGTTTGCAATGTGTTTAAGAACTTACTATTCAATTGCTTTTGTAAAAATGTTTGTTTCAAAACCTAAATTATGATTTTCCATTTCTCCTACACAGGTTGATGGTGATTCCATGAGTGGAATTTGTTTTGTTGGTTACAATAACATCAACATGCGAATATTTTTTCTTCTTTTACCTATTGGTATTGCTACAGTGATTGGTGGAGTCTTTCTTGCTTTAGGTAATTGACTAAAGTGTATAAATTTTTCAAAAACCTATTTTTTGTTCAAAAAAATCTCTAATTTACCATCTTTAAAATCTCAGAGTTTACTCAATGCATTATAAAAGAAAGAGTTGTAAAAGAAAGGCAGCATTAACTGTTGGTGTAGTTAGAGACAATTGAGGCAGGGGGCCATGCGCACTTGGAGGCACTTATTTGGGGCGGTAGTATAACTTTTTAACATGAAGTGAAGTGCAAGATGCTATTTCCTTAAAAGAAGACAATTTTCTTCATATTGCAAGAGAGGGGGAGGGGTGAGGCTAATTATAAGTCTGGTTTTACTATGAGGATAAAGCAGGGTTCACACTAAGGAAAAATACAAAGTGGGATTTCCCAACTTGACCAAAATGTTAAGTGGGATTTGTGAAATTTAAGCGAGAACTTTTCTTTTCGGTTTTGTTTTTAAAAGTATTACTAAATCGTCCGATACTAACTATGTAATAAAAAATGAATATCTAATCTATGCTCAGCAAAGAAAGAATAAACATTTACAAGGTTCACACAAAACGGATCCTTCACAAAATTCGCGATCACAAAAATGGGTGCTTTATAAAATTATAAGCATGAAAAATATCCTCTTAAATAAATAAAATTCTTTGTTGTGTGATTTTTACAAAAAAAAAACAAAAAAAACTAAAATTAGTTTAATATTTCCTCTATTTTTTCTGATCATGTGTCATTTTATCTATTGATGTTTTTCTTTGAAAACAGTATAGAAACCAGCGTTCTCTGGTAACTTGTAAAAGTGAAGGTTCTTCAGTATCTATCGCTTGTAACGACTTAAATAATATTGCGCACTATATTTGAAACTGCATTGTTTCAAATATAGTGCGCAAATATAGTGTTGCAAATATATATATATTACCAGTGGTGAAAGTTTTGATTAATTGATGTTTTCTTCTTTCTAACATTAGCTTTTAAAATGAAGAAAACTTTTGTTACTTGCATCAGTTGTCCTAACTTGGCGTTAATTTTTAGTATTCAAATGCATTTGATTAAATTTTTAAAATAAATAATTTATTTTGTTTAAGCATGCCTCACTATCTCTGACAATAACCCACACACCTTTTAGTCAGCTTAAATTTAGTTTTTATTTGTCTTAATTGCAAATTTAATTCTAAATTCCTAATTGACAGAATAAATTTGTTATGCTTTTGCTGCTGTGTAATTACTAGATGGCCAGTTAATGGCTCAGTTACACTTGTTAAATATGTATGATATTTAAATGTTTGTTAATTATATATGATATTTTTATATTTTTTATTTATTATTTTAAAATTTTTTTTAACATTTCAGTTCTTTACACTCTGATCAAGGTAAAGTTAAATGGCGCAAATATGCAAGTCAAAAAGATACGACAAATGATTTTTAAGATAGGTGAGTTTGTCAAAGCATGTTCATGAAATTTATAAACACTGACTTACTGTTTGAATGCATAAAATACTTAACTTTTTACTTAGCTTTTGAAAAATGTTGACTTTTAACTTATGAATAATTTATATTAAATTCTGTAGGCTCATTTACTGCACTTGTGGTTCTTTTTATAATATGTACTTTTGCTTGTCATGCTTACGATTTTTCCTATCGAAAGGAGTGGGATGACAGTCTCAGAGAATATATCATGTGAGTATATGTGTTTTATTTTAATTGTTTTTATTAGAAAATAAGCATTACAATTGACTAACTTTCAATAGATAAATGTTCATGGCTGCATTATGGCTATATGAACACATAAAGCTAACACACAGATGTTTTACAATAAAGTTAAAAGTAATTTTTCAACAGGACAAAAAAAAAAAGAAAAGAAAAGGGAGAGAGAGAGAGGTTAAGCTCTTTACAAAACTGATATAATGATAGATGATTGAAATCTACTGCTTTAATTTAATGTACCCAAACAATAGTAATGATTTCCACATTTCAATGACAAAAAGAATTGAAGTAGCAATAGCACCCTTCACATGGCACATTTATAACCCGCTTGTACCTTGCTTATCTCTGCATTTCAGTTTTTTACCAGGTAAATGGATCTAGTTGCCTCCTGCCCTGGAGCAGGGTTTTTGCATCGTTTCTACCCAGCATGCCATTCGCGCAGCAGAATAAAATTATATAGTATTCAAACACAGTTGAATTTTCTTATTACGAGCACAGTTAATCATGGTTAAAACGAGCCTTTTGTTCATTATGTTTGGTTTACTATTTAATAACACTAAATATCTCATGCATGTTACGAAGGCTAAAATACAAATTTCGGCTTAGACAGAACAAAATTTCTGATTTATTCCCAAAGAAATTTCTCGATTGTACATAATTAATTTTATTTTAGAAATTGCTTGGTTATTTTGAGTCATTGTAAACCACCAAGTACATATTTCTAATCATACTTTGAGTCTTTCGAGGTAGAGAATAAAGCTCATGCACGTGTTGGCTTTTGGATAGGTCAGTCTACTCAGGTATCAAACCCTCTATTTTCGAATCATTCTTCTTCGAAAGGGTTGTTCTGCAGACGTGATTAAAACAGGTTCGCACAATGAAAATGACCACCTCCGACTCCCTATTTTAGGCCCCTTTCCTAGAGCATCGTTAAGGCACGTTATTTCACATTGTAAATCAGTTTTAGAGTCCAGAAAATGACAATATACAAATGGCACTAAGCATTTTCTACAAAGGTAGGCATATGATAAAATTTAATGTACCTCAAAAACAACTAATCATTAAGGTCAAAATTGTTAAATTTTAAAAGGCAAGTTCACTTTTTCTCAATGTACTAGTAAGATTTAGAAGTGTATATTAGCAAAAATAAATCATTTGTTTTCACTATTTATTTTATTTTTTACTATAAATAGTAGTAATTATTTTAAAAATATAAACATGCATTTCTAATACTTTTTTTACACAATTTTACTTATTCACGGTTGTTACAAATAACGGCTAATACGAACAAATTCGAGAATTTTTGGCATTTCGTATTAAGCGAGTTCAACTGTAATTTCGATTTAGCACTTAATGTCCCATGGCAAGCCTTTAGTATAGAACTATTGTAAGCTTGAAATGTCTAATTTCTGGAGGCAAAGTGTAGCTTTGTAATATTTGTAACTTGCAAGAATGTATGTTACAAGATTTTTTTTTTTAAATCGGGCACTTGCCTAACAGTTTGTATTTAAACTCAATAAGGTTTTAATAGAAACATGTTTTGGAGTTTCATTTTTACATGATTTGGGATTTTTTTCTTCTATTAAGTGAGACATTAGCACCATTTTAGCAATAATTTATTAATCGTAGAATTTTGTAGACATGCACCTTTTCAGTTTTTGTAACTCGACTGTAAATTTGTTATTTTACTTGTTTCTTTGAATCTTGTAAAGTTGTTTATTTTACAATGTCCTCATTCACAAAAATAAACAAATCTACCATGGGTTTGGGTTTCAAGGCAGCTTGGAACATAACGAAATCGTATTTGTGTCAACACACTTGTGTGAAAATAGGCATATATCTATTTATGTATGGAGGGGATCACAGGCTTTTGAACTTTTCAAAATATGGTCGCGACGTGAGACCGGTTGGGAAGCACTGCGCTAAGTTTAACGTATCTAATTATGAGTGGTTGATACGGGGAGAAGGCATTGTTGGCAATTGCCTGATCCCTAACAGTCAAGTACTGAAGATCGTACAAATAGTGAATGAATTAAAAATTTATAAATCTTCCCTTTTTGGAATTTTTTTTTCTGGGAGATGGGTAAAATCAAATAAATTGCTGTCCTTTCAGTAAATTTATGTAAGAAAATTTCACCAGTAGTAAGCCACTTAAATGTTTATGGTTAAAAAACAAAAAAATAAATACATCAGAATTCAAATGATAGTCAAGAAAATTGATTTCCGAGTTCATTCATACACAATATGCTTTCAACCATAGTGACTCATATCTATTCATTTTTAGATATTTTGTTTTATTACTTTAAAATGTAGTAGAGGGAATGATAAATGTTTCAAATAACTCCTGCAACAAAGCTTCAGTAAATAGCACATGAAAATATACAGAAATGTTGTTGTGTGTTTTCAGCTGTAAATCTGTAAACACTTTGGCAAAAAATATTACCTAATTATGATTGTGTATATGTAATGTGAGGGAATAATAGAGACAAACTTTAAAATAGTTCTGTAACCATCTTTTTACAAAAACTTGAATTTATAAGGGATTTTTTTTGTAGCTTATATTCTAATATTCTATAAATAAATCCAAATTTATAAACTAAATGGTTGTTTCCCCTGTAATATTTGTTTAGTTTCAGAGAAAGAGTTTTAAATGGTATTTTGATACATGTAGCAGTCAAAGCATTAGTAATTTTAGTGTTGTGATCTTCTTAAGAAACCGAAAATTTACATATAAAACCTTGACAATTTTATATTTGTACAATATTGAATTCTCTCACACTTGATCATAATTCAAAGTACTTTATTTAATCAAATAATGTTTCTTACTTTTTTTTTTTGGGAAGATTGCAATATCTTCGTTACCCTAAGGCAACCCCCTAGTTGATAAACTATGATTTCAGCTATGTAAAATACATAGAAAATGCAATTTACAATTTTTTAAAAAATATACTTTTTAGATTGCATTCTAAAAAAGTAAGTTGTAAAACAATCATAAAGTAGAGCAGGAACATGAAAATGAGTTTTCACAAGAATGACCCATCACTAACTTTTCTTCTACTAAGCATCTAAACCACAAATGAATAATATAGAAATAGTTTTTCTTTTTATTTCTTTTTTTTTAAATCTAACTTTTTCTTGGGTGCAGGCTGAAAAGTTAATAGTGTGCCCAGATAACCTGTGTTACCATGGATTTTTACATTATTTCTAATGAATCAGAATAGCATTCCCAGATTAACATGATTTTCACTTCTATTTAGATTACCGAGTCTAAAATATTCAGAAGATTGGAGAATTTTTAATGCTTTTTTCTAGTTCCAAAATATGTTTCGGCTATTCTTGAAATTCTCTGCTAATTAGTGTGTCATTTATAGATGTCTGGCCATAAATTCTGCACAGTCACTTTCAATTATGGGTGAGTCAGCAAACATGAAGTGTGAATTGAAAAGTAAACCCAATATTTCAGTCGTACGTCTCCACCTATTCTGTTTTTTTGGATTTGGGATTATGATGTCAATGTGGGTCTGGACAAGAGAATCTTTAGAATCCTGGAAGAGGTTTTTTTATGGGTAAGCTTTGCTTTTTTCTCAAAAGTGTACTTGTAGATTTGGATGAAAAGATTTGCTGATGTAGTTTCTGAAAAATATACTTACAATTTATAATTGTTCTTATCGAGTTAAATCATGGTTTTTGCTTACTCCTAAAAATATGAAAATATTTAACTTTTTGGCAGTTTTTTTACATTATTACTTTGAATGACTATCATTCATCCGATATTTTTTCATAAATTATTTGTATGAGCAACATGTAATTTTTCACCAAAATTACATAAATTTTAAGTTTATTTTAAAGCAAATTTTTATTCACAACTCGTGGCTGTAATCATTTCCATTGCATCACTGATAAATAATGTATTTTGTAGACTATGTGAACCTGCAGAAAAAGATGCTTTGAAATTGAAGCGACACCAGATCATTGCAAAAGCTTTTCCAAGAAGACATGATATCAATCAAGGACATCTTTCCTTCAGTCTTAATAGCACTCACGAAGATCCGCTTGGTAAATTTGTATTGTATAAAATTATCACTAATTTTGATAAGATTATTTGTAAGCAGAAATGTAATAAAGTTATCTATTGTAAAAACTTCTTTTGCAAATTGTATGCCAACATTTTGTAGTTGAGAATTGGAGAGATCTAACATTTCAATCACCTTTAGGAGCAAATTGAATGCTTGCATAAATGATGTAGTTCAATTTCAGTTACAAATGCAAATCAAAAGGTAAATGTTGAGGTTCATGATTACATACATTGTGTGTTCAGATGCAGGTACAAAATGTGCATTGTAAGATAATTGTTTTGCAGTTCATCTATTTATCTAAATAAAATAATTTATCATTTTTATTATATGAGGTGGTTTGGCATTTGCGCATCGCATGCAGTCGTTTTAGCAACTGCGGAACCAAATGTTAGCTCACTCGTCTCCTTTAATTTATTAAAAAAGCTATTGTTTTTCTCGTGTTATTCAAAATGCTTTGAAATTAAAAAACAAAAATTATCACCAAAAACACTAAGTGCAAATTATGCTCATTCAGTTTTCTGGTCAAGTGGCATGGACTTGAAAGTTGTAAATGCTCATGGAAACAATGCAAACATTGGTTAATGACCCACTGCTTTTAAAATTAAGATGTTAAAAGCCTTTTTGTGATTAAAAAAAAAAAAAAAAAGTTTGCTGAAGAAGATCAAGTGGTTTCTGTTGAAGGATCTTTTTTTCAAAGAAATTCACTTGTTGTTCAAATGCTATGAATAATTCTTTAAGACTGGTTAACGTTTTTTTTTTCTTTGAGTATTTTCTTAAACTTCATTATTTTAAATCAGCTTGCTGTTCTTCCATGCTAATAAAATATTCCTCATCAATACTCTTAGAGCCCCTAGGAATGCACTCCATGGCATTGCCAACATCCAGTGTTTGTATTGAATCAAAACTTAAACCATGTACAAATATTAATTTTTACTGAGGTTATCTGAGATTCATAGCAAAAATCATTAACGCAATCAAAGCAAAACATATTTGCATGCAGTTTTCAATTTTTTTTTCATTTAATATTTTTAGAAGAAAATTTTTCGAAACTTCATAGTAGTACATTAATCAAAACTAATTTGAAATTTATTACTCAACTTTCTAACTGTACTATAGCAATGTCAGCAATGAGTGAAGCCACATAGTGAGCACATGCATTTATCCTCCTTTCTCAAAAAAAAAAAAAAATCTATTGTTTATCTTGATTTTAAGATTTCTATGTTTTTATAATTTATTTTTAAATATTTCTGTAGAAATACTCTTTTTTAATATTTTTATAGAAATAACTCTGTTTCTACCAGTTATTGTTCACGCTTTTCTCTTTAAGTTCATAAAGGTCTTATAGAACTCGTTTTAATTTTAGGAATGAATCTAGATGGCAACAGTGTGGCTTCTAGAGACATATCATCATCTTGGGCTGCTGCTTTACCTCAGTTTTTGATGCGTAGAAATGCTGTCACTGGCATAAATTCATTTCTACCAAGACATTACTCTTCTGTTTCAGGTAAGTACATTCTTGCTAAAGACAAAAGCTTTTATTTTGTTTACTTTAGTTAACTTATTTATACATGCATTGTTTAAAGTAATTATTTTATAACTCCATAAAGCATAATTATAATAGTTTTTTTTTTTTTTGTAGTAAGAAATTTGAAATCATTTACATTAACTTCAATTAAATACCATAAAGTAAATTAAAAAAAAAAAAAAAAAAAGGGGGCAAAATGTTATGTAACATTGATTTGGCTCTGATTTGAACTCTTTCCAGTTTTTCCTTGTACCCTTTGGGATCATATCATATCTATTTGTAATTATCTTGAGATACTGTTTGGGTAGTTTTCATTTTTCTACAGCACTTGTTTTATTTTCCTGAATTTTTCACTATTAATTAGTTTAAAATTTGTATAACCAGCGCCTGGAAGTTGATGACCCAAAGAATGTGTGAAAATGCTCTAAAAATGCGTCGAAATTAACCCCTTGAACTACAAGTTATTTTCACTCAGCACTGCTCAGGCAGACAATTTAATTTTCTTAGTTTTAAGAGGAGGGATTGGTATGTAAACTTACCTTTTTGTTGCTCAAATAATTTGTTATTATTAAAAATAATAGTTGTTCCACACATTTATATGAATGTTTATTGTTATATATGCATATAAGAACACAATTAGTGTCGGGAAAGTTCATGACTAGCTGGACTCGTCATTTCAGTTCAAGGGGTTAATACAAAATGCCATTAAGGCTGAAAAATTATTTTAAATGGTCACAGTAGCAAAAATATATACCAAATATCAAAATTTTTTAATTGTTTTTTTCTAAAACTTTGAGTTTTTAATATACTGAAAGAAATATAATCACTCTAGTTGCATTATTTGAGAAGTTATATGGGATTTTATGTCAAAAAACTACTGCTGATGCCAGCTTTTTCATCAGATAAATGCTGACTAAATGTTTCTAAGTTTCAAAAAGTGACTATTAAATTGTGTTTTTTGACGTTTTAAACAGCTTTTAATTTTTTGATATTGGTAATTGCGAAAAATTGTATTTGTATTGCGTAATGTTACGCAATAAGTAAATTTAAATACATTTTAATTCTTTAATAGTTCTTTTACTAAAAAAAACTTCAAAGTTACAATGATCAACAACTTTAAAGAGTGCTGTTTTTGAATTTCAATGAGAGCGCATGCAAACCTTTCAAAAATATATTTATTTCTGTTAAATTAAAAAAAAAAAGTTAACAAGATAATGTGACTACTTAAAAAATTTGAAACCATGCTCTTAATATTCAAAATCAAAATTCAATCAAAGTAGTTAAAATAATTGTTTTTTGACAAATTATAATAGCAAAATCACCAAATAACTTTCTTAAAAAATAATAAAATAAAATAAAAAATCTGGTATGTATGTGCTTTAAAACCTTAAATGCAAGAATCTGAATTAAATAAAGGATTATCTGGTTACCCAGGCATGGAAGATCAGAAATTCAGTTTTGTATCAGCTTTGTTTCAGTATAAATACCAGTTTTGTATCAGGTCCTAAGCGCTTATTTTTTCAACAGTGATTTCTTTAAACAATTTCATGCTGTAAAATGTCTCGATATTAGTTGCAACTACTTAGAAAAACAAAAGTTTGTACTTTGCCATCCAATTGTATAGTTCTATTTCTAATAAAGCTTCCTTGTAAAAAAGCATAGCAATACTTTTAGAACACATCTCATCTGAGTTTTTGTATTATTTTGCTAGATTTTTAAAATTTTAAGTTTCTTTGTTTGTAAACTAAACTTCATGTATTTAGAGTTTCTCACAACATGTTTTATTTCTTAGATGTCAGTCATCATATATCAGTAGACTCCTTTAATCAGCCTAATTTGGATTCTCTAAGTATGCAAATCAGTGAACAAGAATTTGTAGCACATGCTTTGAGACATCAACGTCGGAAAACTAGAAAGGAGAGAGAGCGTTATCTTCGTGCTAATAGAATTGCTCCTTGGTTTCCTGGTGGTAGAAGAGGTAGTGACACATCTTTGCATAGTTCTATGATGTCAGCATCAATCGCGGCTGCTGCAGCTGCAAAGCATGCAGCTCTTGGTGCTAAAGTAACTAAAGCAACCAGCACTGGTGATTTGGGTGCTGATGTAATTCTTGCTGGTTCATCTGTATTACCTCCTATGCTTATGCGTGGACCTCCACATAGAAGCACTATATCAAGAGAGCCAGTAAATCCTCCATTTACTCATGGTATGACTGACAACTCACACAGATTGGGTAACAGAAATATATCTTCAGCTCTTGGCAGCACTAATGCAAGCCGAAGATTAACACCAAATCCACTAGCTTCAGCGGCCATCCCAAATCCTTTGATTGGAATGTCTAGACCTCCTGTTTTTCCTCAAAATTACAATTTCATGAATTCAATGCCATTTGCATACCTTGGTGGCGGCGTTTATCCATCTTACAATGGTATTTTCCCAGGCTATCCTTCTGCTGCTGATTTTATGTATCATTCTTACAATTCAATGCCATACACACCTTTTGGGGACTTTCAAAATACTGATCCTGTTTTAAATCAGTATCAGGAACCTTTGTTACCTATGGAACCAAGAGAAGATAGTGCTAGTGAAGCTCGTTACTTCCCTATAATCATGTCTGAAAGTGAATATACTGACACTGGGTTCCGATCATATGATGAATCTCAGCTGTTTTCTGCACAGCGATTCATTCCTGAACAAGTTATTAACCATCCTGTTCAAGTAAAGCTTTCTGAAATGCATCAACTAAAGTCTGGACTAGAACCACAAGAATGTGCCAAAACACAATTTCTCAAAAGAATGGGTTCTTTCAACTCCAAAACTGTTACTGCAAAATCTCCTCATCCTCCTTCTGGGAAAAATTCACCACACAGTGAGGCTCCACCACCATCTCTAGCTCAATCTACTAAGAGTTTAAATGAAGATGAGTTGGATGATGTATTTGAGGATTCTCAAAACGGTAATGATGTTTCGTGTGTTTCATTGCCTCAAACTTCTGAAACAGAAACTCTCTTGGGAAAGCTAAAATCAAAATTTAAGCGTGCTACTTCACAAAATATACAAGATCAAGAAATGCTGGAATTATCAAATAAACCATGTGATAATTCCGTAGAACAAGTGCCTAGTGCAGATGTGAAAAATCGCCCTGCTTCTCGCAGAAACACACCTAATGAAAAACTTTTAGCATCATCAGAAGGAACTAGTTTAATAACAGTAAATGAAACTGGGGAAAATGTTTCAAGGTGACAAATATTTGGACTTAATTCTACATGAAATGAAATTGTTCAGCATCTAGCTGCTTTTATGAATCTCATTTTATCTTCATCAACCATCCATTTCTTCATTTTTTGCATTCATTTCTCAGGCAGAAATTAGCCCCACGTTGAAACTTTTTTGTCATTGATGCATTATCATCAAAAGAGACCTTCAAGACATTTGCTCTAAACTAATTAATAGTTTTTTTTCCATTGTCGGCATCAAGTTACATTTTTCAGTTTTGTAATATTCCCCTCAAGAAAAAAAAAATCAAATTTTTGTATAGTTGTCAAATTTTGTCTTCTGCAACATGATGGCAAGGTGCTAAATTTACTTTTTTCCTAAGCTCAGTAAAAGTTTTGAATGATAGATGTGGAAATCTTTTTGTTTCAGAAACAATCTAAGAGGATTCAATTCAGATTTCAGGCAGAGAGAAGCAAAGGGTGCAGTGGTGTAGTCGAGGGGGGACAGCATCCCCCTACCTTTTTATTTTAACACAAGCATCCCCCCATTTGTTTTGAATTTTAACACAAGCATACCCACACTTTTTGATGTTCGTATACATAAGCATCCCCCCACCTTTTTTCCCAGGACTACACCACTGGATGTAAGTGGCAAAAACATGCTGTATAGCAGTACTTGTCAGGTAAGCCACTAATACTTCTTTGCCACAAAACAGATGGATGTTTCCTTTATCATTTGCACTAGTGACCTCAAAATTTTCATTTTTGCCAATGTTTCTTAGTGCTTTGATTTACATTTACATTGCAATTAAAACGACATTATATACAAAAGATGCAGGAACGATAGATCAAAGTTCTACTTATTTACTAACAACATGGTGAAAAATGTCATTAAACATTCTTTTTCTTTTTATTTATGTGATACTGATGTTTATAAACAAAATGACAGATTCCTAAAAAGGCCATGTGTAAATAAATTTTTTTATATCTATCTATCTATATATATATATATATATGTCTCCCTCCCCCCTTTTCTACCAAATTTTTTTATATCTATCTATCTATCTATATATATATATATATTTTGTCTCCCTCCCCCCTTTTCTACCAAAGTTTTGGAAAGTCTTTTTTTCTAGGAGAGTTCAGTGCTAAAAGCCTTGTATATATATTTATGCATAAGATCTTAAAAAGGTAAGAGAACATTATAATAGACCTTTTTAAATTAAGTGTGCAAATGTTTTCATAAAAGTAAATTTTACTTATAAAATATATTATCCAATATTTAAACCAAAATGTTGCACATTTTTTTATTGTACTGATTATTGGCTTTATAATTAATATGCTTTAGATTTCTCTTGAAGTTAAACTCTTTAGTTGTTTGCACTGAAAAGAAAATTAATAAGAAAAGGATAAGTACTACAGCTCAACATTTTATGTGAGTAAACATTCAGGGACTAAAATTCAAATTTTTAAGTGAAGGGAAGACTCTCCTCTGGGCTTCACGTGTGGAGGGGATTGCAATTTTTTTGGGACAAAAGATTAAGTAGCATTATTTGACTATTTCAGATTTTTGTGTATTCCTATGTTGTAAAAGTTTGCATTCAGTGTTTTGTGTTTTGTCTAAAACTTTATACTACTTATTAATAAAGCATTTATTTCTCTAAATTTATAAATGATCAAAATTTTAATAAGAAAAATTTAAATCCTAAACTAGTGTAAATTCTGGTTTTAGTAGAGTGATATAAAAGGAGAACATAAGTAACACACAGGGTTCACACTGGGGAAAAATACAAGGTGGGATTTTCCTCCTTGACCAAAATTTTAAGTGGGATTTTTAAAGTTTAAGCCCAAAAAAATATTTTTTTGAGTGAGATTTCAAAAGATATTGCGGGAATCGCGTGGCCTAGCGACACCCCTGACACAGTTTTAGTACTACACACGTACTAAAGCAATATATTAAGTGAAAATAATATCAAAACTATTCAGCCACAGTGTAGAGATCAATGTTAAATATTTTTGAAAGATAAAATTCAAATTCCTGTTGAAGATGTAAAAGGAAAGCAAGTTTACTTTACAGGTGTTGTAAATGAAATAAGAAAAAGTAGAAAAGGGGGGGGGGGATAAGCTTTTCAAATTATATATTGTTGACTATCGATAACAATATCTATTACACTTCAAAATCAGAAAAAGTTCTTTTTTTTTAATTTGCACATACATAAAAAAAAAGAGGGAGAGAGAGAGATTTTTATGCAATTACAGAAGTTTTTTTCAATCTTCTGCAGGCAGCAGAATCCTGTCTGAACTGTGTTCATGGAGGGAATCTCAAATATTTCAAAGTACTTTAGCCCCAGACATTTTATGCTAATATTTAATACATTTATTAAAACATGGTTTTATATAAATTAATAAACATATTTTTAGCGTTTAAAATGCATTTTACATATGAAGCTATTTGATAAAAATCAAAAAGAAATTTTGTTTTTACACTTCACTGAACTAGCCATTATACATTTCAAGAGAGCTAAAAGAATTACATTTCTGTTGATCAGTTTTATAATAAATGCCTGAAAAACGATAAACAACTAACTACTTTTATGGTTAAATGTTTTTGAAACAATGAATAAAAAATATACTCTGAATAAATATGAAAATTAGCTACGCCTCTAAAGTGACCACGACTATTAAAATGTCCAATAAATGCAAAATATTTTTCATATAGTTACTATTTTAAGATTACTATGAAATATAATAACTATTTTGAGATTATTATTGTAAATACGAAATTCATGGAATCTTGTCTCATATTTTAGCATACGTTGTATTTTAATTTTACATTGGTTTTAAATTTTCATTTTAATACTGTTTCCTAAAAAGCAATATGTTATGAAATTTACATTGGTACTTATGATGTTAATGTGTACTATACAATTGTTATTATACATGTTTGATGATTATTATGTGCCTTTATTTGTGCCATAAAAATTTTTTTGTGTTGCTGTGCTGTACCATTAAATTTAACCCATTTTATTATTTTTCAATTTCAATAAAATGAATCGACATTCATTAAACACATTTTCATGTTTCCATCTAATTTATTGTTTTCAAAGAAAATGTATATTTCTTTATATTAAACCACATATTAGCCTTAAAAAAATTAAAAAAGTGCAAAAAGCACATTTTAATATGTTATAAAATGTCAGGACAGTATATATTTTCTTAAATATGTTTAAAAAAAAAAAACCTTAATACTATTACGATTTTTGCTGTGGCATATAAACATTCAAAAAAAAAAAAAAAAAAAAAATTTAAAATTTTACCTTGGTTCCATAAATTCCATAGTGAATACTGGAGTTTCTTTTTTAAAATTCTCATTTATATTTACCATTCCAAGAGTAGCAGATGAAATGTGTGTATACATTCACGAAAATTTTCAGCTCTGCAAATCCAGACATTAGCCTTAAATATTTATTTATTATCTCAAGAGTACAAAAATTTTAAATTCGAACATATTTTTAGTAGTTGTTACAATACAGGGAACCACAACCCTTCAATGATACTCTTCAAGCATAGGGGTATCAAGGAGGGCCAGGTCCACACAGCAATGTAGGAATCTACCTCCGGTCGGTCACGTTACCCGTGCCCGGGGGAGGGCAGCCCTAAGGCCACGTAACAGGGGTTGCTGACAAAATGTAAATACAATGAATGGGCGGCATTATTGATTATGACTTTTTAAGAAATCTGGAGCTATTCCATAATCCTAATAAACACCCTGTTAATGGGAAAAATGACAAATATGCATTGAAAAAGCTTTTATGCTTCAAAAAGATAATGGTACAGTAATGGAGTACTATACTTGTTTAAAAATAACGTGATTTGTTTCTTTTGCTATCAAAATCATAGCTTATTTGCTATGTTACTTTAATCACAAAATTCAATCAAAGTTGAAATACAATATATATTCCATAATGTTTCAAATGTATGAATCATTCACTGATCAAAGAATTTTCTTTAAGTTTGACGAAAAGAGCATCTGTTGGTTTTAAGGTGCACATCAGACTGGCTTTCTGATAATATGACGGACATAATTCGATGTTCTGAATCACAGTATCTAGTAAATGGGCCTTCTCAAACTGACTTCCAGGTGTAGACTTTTGTAAAGAGTTGAAATGAATATGAAGATGATAATATGATGGCTGATAATGAAGATATACTCGTAGCTGCTCCGGAGGAATATTGAACTTTTTGAAAATAACATCCTAAAAAATAAGAATAATTCTAGAAAATTTTTATCAAATATTACAAATTCATATTCAGGAATAGAGATGGGAATGGTCGGAAAAAAACCGGAAATTTTGGGAAAAAAAACCCTTTTTTTTTCGTTTTTTTTCCAAAGAGGTTTATTTCCACCCGGAAAAATTGAAAACTTTGAAATTTCTAGTATAAAATAAAGCATTCAGAAATTTATAATAGTTACATTCCAAATTTTTTTTCTTTAAATATTATGTATATTTAAATATTACATAAAAAAAAGTTTCCCTTTTGTACGAGAAAAATGTACAGAAATATATAATTTCAAAGCTTGGAATTCTTCCTCATTTTCTTGGACTTTATTAAGGGGTCGGTTGAAAAATCCGAATGAAGTATTCATTGAACAATGAATAGAATGAATACTTCATTGAAAAATTTTAACCAACCCCTTAATGCAAGCCAAAAAATCGTGAAAAAATCCCAAACATTGAAACTAAATATCGCTGTTTATTTTTGTCATACAGAAGGGAAACATTTTGTGTTATGTTCGTTAGGATGGGCGGGCGTCAACTTTTACTAAAATATGACTATAAAGACTGGGGGACTGTATAAAAAGTTTCTGTAATTTTCACAAAATTGATTTTTTTTTTTCAATTTAAAAATGCTATTATCATAAATGCTTACAATTTTTAAAAAATTTTATAACTGGAAGTGTATGTTTGTGACCAACGGTTGCCGAAATAAAAGCCTCCTAAGGACATTTATTTGCACCCTGTATATATACATACATATAAATGCATGTAACAAACTTTGAAGAAAAAAAACTAAGCAACTTTGTAAAAAAATTTATTTGATAATTTACAAAAGTTACATATGCTAAAATCTACTCGCTTTATAACCATTACTTCTGTTCTGAGTTAATTACTTTAATGATAAATCAATAAAAAAATGTTGCTTTAAAATTTATAATTAACTTTGGATTCAAATTTAATTTTATTTTTGTGATTAACTTTAATCTGAATCAGTATCTGAATTTATTGAAGCAATGCTGCTGAAACATGAACATTCACATTCCATTGCAATACTAGACTTGGACTCTTCATTGAAAAATCCTAAATTCCAGCGAATAGCAACCAATTTTATGTGAACTAAACAGTATTTTAAGTTTTGCTTCAGCTTTAAAATTCTAAAGGTAAACCAATACAAATACAGTTTTGGTTTAGATTTAGACTAGAAAGCTTAACAGAAACTAATTTAGTTCTGGTTTGTATTTTGACTGGAAAATAAATTAAAACTAAATAAAATCTTTTTACAGACAAAAAAAATATTTTGCAAGATTTTTTTTTTTTTCAAAACAAACTTTTAAACAATAAAAGATTTGATATTTACAATATTTATAATGACAGATACATTTTCTTTCTGTAAATTGGCAGCATTTATCTTGTTAAAAGGAATGATGGTGTAAATGGATTATGGAATGTACATTACAATTAAATATTTCTTTCAAACTATAGTAATATTGTTACTTTTCTATTTTTGGAAAAAAAAAAAAAAAAGCTTTAATGGCAGTTTAAAATAGAAAATGTTATTGTAATGATTATACAAAAGGGCAGGATCAGTAAGGCTACAAAGATATAACAAAAAAAACATTTACACATTTTTTTTCCAATAGAAACACCCCTGATCCCAAAAACTATTAAAAAAAATCAATTTTTCCATTTTTTCCAGAAAAAAAACTGGTCTTTTTCCGCCACTTCAAAATTTCCGGAAATTTTACATCTCTATTCAGGAAGTACATAGAAATAAAATAATTCTTCAGCACATAAATACAAAGTATGCCCAAAATATATAAAATTAATTCTAAAAAAAAAAAAAACTGATTTCTAAATAGTTAGTTTTTTTCTGATTTAATTAAATATTTCCTTTCCAAAATGCCTTCCTACATAGTTCAAACTTTGATGTATTTATTTGTTAATGTTTGAAAGATATTCTCTGAACCTTCTTCACAGATTTATTAGCAAGTGATTTTGTTTCAGAAATACTTTGTACTTTTTGTGATTCATAGTATAGAAGTTTGACAATATCCAAGCTGTTTTATGAGTTAGTCCTCGTCATTGGATATTTGGAATTTATATTGGAAACAACCGCAATAAATGGATTAATTATGCAAAATTACAATATGGCTTTTATGAGAATTGCAGATAAACTAGGGTAGGGACTTTGTTTTATGTTGGTGTCTCGGAAAGGAAGTAAAAATGAGTTGCATGTGTAACAATGTTAAAATACTAATATGGCATGCTTTAGACTTTTGAGCTCAGGTCACAATCACCCACAAATTAGTTATCAGGTTGCAAACAAAGTTTCAAAAATACAGGAAATCCAAAGCAACTGATTGCAATGCTACATTTATTAAGATTTGCTTTTTAAAAAGTTAAAGTAACCGAATATTACTTACCAAACTCTTGCTTTTGATGTTGTTTAGCAAAGGCAGATGGTGAGGAGTAAGATCTCGTAATGATTTAATATTTCTTGCATGACATATTGCAATCAGATAGATGAAGTTCTTTTCAGATTCATCCCATTTTAGATCAGGAAGAAGGATGAACCCAATTTCAGGATCTGGGTCTTCATAAACTATTCGTTCCACTTCACTCTTGTGCTCCAATATATTGTATACCCACTGTATGTTTAAAAGTAATAATATATACATATATAGTTAATGCAATAAAAGTACAAATTATAGGAAAAATATTAAGCACAAATTCAACATTTTTCGGTTTACATAATGTTTCATAAGACAAAGCAAATCAAGCATTAACATTTTAGCGCTTAAACTTCTACCCTTTGATCTATTTAAATGGATTGTTAAATGTGAAATTCTGTATTTTTAAATACCGAATTAGTTGTAAAAAATAAACTTTTATTGGACCTCTTTAGCGAACATCCAATAACTGGAATCAGAGATCTAAATTTTATATTACTAAAGTGTGAAGCCCAAACAATGGCAAATGGTAATACAAAAATATATCCAGATCAGCATGTAACGATTTCAATAGGTAGTAAAATTACTGCAAACAGAAATACAAGCTCAATGTCAATTTTCAATGCTGTTAATAATTTCGTTCTTTACATCTTAAGGAAACAATTAATTTAATAGTAGCAAAGGATATTTAATATGCTTATTTAAGTTTTGAAAAAAAAAAAAAGTTTTCATCCTTTAATGTCAAGCAAATATTTTAGAGGAAAAGAATGCAACAAATTAAAGTGTTATTTTTTTTTGGAGAAACAGCACATTAGAGAAACTCACAGTAGAGAAACACACTAGAGAAACAGCTTCATCAGTTCAATCAGATTTGATAGTACAGGCAAAAATTAGTGTGTTCCACTTCTGCACAGTCACTTTTTATCATATTCTACTGTGAATCATATCTTTTTATTCTTTTTTTCTCCTGCTGTACGGAATGAGTTTTTCTCGATTTTTTTCTTCTTCATGGGAAACATGACGATATTAACATGACAATTTAAGCTTTGCCGAAAAGTACCTGTCAAATTTCAATCTTTTCAGCATCCTGTATATATTTAAATCATTTTAACAGTTCTGCATATTTCTTGTTTTATTTAAATAATTTATTTTCTAAACAATTTTTGAGTTAGTTTTCAATTCTTATTGGCAATTTTAAAAAGTGGCCACTAACGAAACTGAGTCGACCGGCCACTGGCTACTAACCAAATTTCCCAGTTTTCACCTATATTTGATAGTTTTAGTTGAAATACAATAAATAAAATAAGAGCGACTGCAAAGGAAGTGAGGAAAAATTGCAAGTTTCAGCAATTTTCTTATGCATTAGCACATTCAATAAACAAAATAAAGTACATATTTTTAGATAAATCAATTTTTCAATTTGGTTATATATTTTTTATTTATATCTTTAGACTTACTTGATTTGAAAACGTCTGAGATTCTAAGAAAGGCAAAACTATTGTTTCATAAATTTCAGATGTTTCACAGAAAAGTAATCTAGGCTGATACTGGTACTTCTCAATATGCTTTGAAGTTGCAGGATAGATTATAGTAGCTTTAACATCTGAAAGAAAAATAGACACACAATTAGAGACTTATATATTTTAAACTACTTTGTCCAAAGTTATGAAATGCGCTATAAAAGAAATCCCTCAGTAGTACATTAAGCTCCTCCTAAAAGGAATCGGGTACAAAAATGCAGTCTTGTGCCGTAAATACTAAATTTAGACTCGGTGAGGAAGGAAAGACAAACAATAGAAGAAACTTTGATAGCAAAAACTTCTTGGTCAATCACTAGGGAAACAAAGATGGTAGGGAACAATGGGGTTGCTTGATGCAATAAGAAGCTTGAATTAAGAGCTAATGTTATCATTTTTTAAAATGCACTTTATCTATTTTCAATGCAGTATGTTGAATTATGAGTCATTAAAAATGAATCTTGAAGTTCTAAATTATTCTTTGGTCAAAATTTTGATGTTGTGTTAGGAGGAAGAAAGCAGTTTTTGTGCATCTTTTTTTTGAACTAATGATGCAGTGGCATTCTCATTATTTTCAAAAACATTTGCTTTCTGCTAAGTCTAGTTTAGAGAGTCTGCCTTTTTGTTGTGCTTAGTGTTCAAGCCAAAGTCAAAAGTGACATGTTTTAAAAGAAATACACTAAACTTTTTTTCTTATCTGACAATTTATGATTTGCGATGGTGAGAAACATAGTGGTGTAACTGAAGCAATATTTTGAGAAAAATCATTTTGGATTACGGTTTTAACGTTACCAGATTGATTAAGAAAAACCTTATGCTGCCATCAGTAGGTATATAAATTCCTTAAGTATTCCTTAAAAATTGAATTAACTATATTTAAAAAAAACATGACTTATAACAGTATGTTTCTTACCACCTGATTTCCTTCACCATTAGTTGAGACATTATCAAGCACATGCAACAAATTTTGTCTTTTATCAAACAAGGGAGGGGAGGGGGCAATGGAATGTCCCCCCGAGGACATTGCATCTTCAGTATCCGACCGATTTTTAAATATCCGGAATCTGATCCCACCATTCCACGAAATACCAGTTATCTGGCATTATCAAGCACATGCAACACATTTTGTCTTTTATCAAACAAGGGAGGGGAGGGGGCAATGGAATGTCCCCCCGAGGACATTGCATCTTCAGTATCCGACCGATTTTTAAATATCCGGAATCTGATCCCACCATTCCACGAAATACCGGTTATCTGGCATGTCAGGTTTGATTTTAAAACTTAACTAATTAGCATGTTTTGAAAATATATTTAAATTACAAACTTACTAGATAGTTGAGAGCTCTGCGATGTTTAAAAACAGGTATAAATTTACAGGTTTCAAAAATCAGAGCCGGATATCTGCTACATTTCCGTGAGGCAAGAGACAACAGATATTCAGTATAAGGAGCATCTCTAATTCTGACCCTGGTTTTAGGGGTGATTCTGATCCGAAATTCTCAGACATTTCAAAGAGCCTACTCCGAAAATTAAAAGAAAAATTTTTTGGTTTTCCGCACATTTTTCAATTTATTAATCTCAAGATTTCTTTGACTGTACTTTTCTTTTTTCCTTGACGCAAACAAAATATTTTGTACTACAGTAGAGCCGCGGTTATCCGAGGTAATCGGAAACTCGGATAACACGTACTCTGTCCAAATCGAGAGGGAAACGTGGGTAAATGGATAAAATGAATGAAAACGTCGTGAAATAGGTGAAAAAAGAATTTGCTGTACACATTATAATAAATGATTCTCTCAGACCTAAATCTGCTAAAGCCACTTTTTTAAATGCATCTCCTTTACCGAGTCTGTTGATGGCTTGTAATTTAGTATCCAGACACTCAACAGTTCGTTTGCTTTCAGCACTCATCACGTAACAAATACAGCACAGTACAAACAAAAATAGAGAAACTTTACTATCAAGATGAAAAAGCAACTGACATTAGTAAGTAAAGGCATCATTGGCACAGGTCGCCATCAGAAAAAAAAAAAAAAAAAAAAAAAAGCCTGCTCCAAAGGCGATTTTTTCATGGACTAATGTACCCCGGTTAACCCGGAACTAGGATAATCACGGCCCTACGGTACTTTGAAAAACTTTCAAGACAATATAATAACGTTTCCGAGGGAAAAAGAAAGACTTTTGGTATTAATAATAGACCTTTCTTTTAATTACTACTTAAAGCATTTTTTAAAAAAGATTATAGATAAAGATATACATTCATGTATGTATTCGGGGGGGGGGGGGGGGGCAGGCACATGTTCACTTAAGTACATATGTAATTTTTATTTTAAATTAATGGTGCATACTTTTCCGAAAACTTTGTGTGAAGTTCCGAAAAATTTCTTTTTGCTAAGTACATATGCTTGGTTTAGGTAAGTGACAGAATAACATTTCTGTGTCAATCTATCAAATCTAAAAACTTGAAAAATATAATATGTTTAACAAACTTTTTTTTGGTGTTTTTTCATCTTTGAACATTTAACAATAGGATGCAAAGAAAAGAAAAAGTATGTTTTGCGGAATATGCTTCACTGCAAACACTTGCATTTAGATTTTTGGATCAAAAGTGTCAATTTTTACGCATGGAATTGCCCAGTCCAGCTCTTGTTGCTAAATATGAATGTATGATGCATGATATAAGATCTATTACAAGTCTAAACAAGAGTTTTCACTGTACTTGAAATTTTGTAAATAGTACACAATGCCGGAGCCATATTTTTTTGGAATGATGAACTGACTTTGAAACAATTATAATTAGTACACAAATTAAATAGACTGGGAGCCAGAAAATATTTTAGAGAATTACACACCACAAAAAATGATTATTTGTATTTAGTATTGGCTAAAATGGGAAGGCAACCAGGCATGAAAATTTTTGAAAAGTGCATTCCTCTCTAAAATGGTCTATACTTGTAGTGTAACTAATAATGATGCATTGGGTATTGGAATTTTCTCACAGTTTAATCTTTAAACTTCCAAGAAAATTTCTGATGGGCATTTCTGTATAAAAATAAAATTCCGCATCTAAGGAGATTCACTACACATGTTATGCTTATTGCTGTTGTTGATGAAGAAACTTTATTCAATAAATTTTGAGAAATTGATGAAATTAGTCATATTTTCTTCACTATTTAATTAGGGATAAGTCTTAAAATATGCAATAAAGGCTCGAGTACTGAAATTGTTCCTGTCGTTCCAAGAAGTATAATAATAAATAAAATGTGTATATAAAAATACTTATTTTGCTTTTATAATTTTGACCTTAGGATACGATTAGCCTCAGTTTAAATTTCTGATGAGTGTATTACATGGTAACTTTATATACAGTTTTGATTGTGGATATTATACAGCAACATTTGGAACCTTGCCAAGCTTCTGATACTGTGTACCTAAAATCTATGCACATGTTACAAGTTATATTATAGTCTTGATTCCAAAGAGTTATGTGCAATATAGAACGTTATTTCTGACAGAGAATGGATTCTTTCCATAAAGCTACTCTAAAAAAGTTTAGTTTGTAATGAGCGAGCGAAGCGATCCGAAGGAGCTGTGCAAGCAATTCTGGGGATTGGCGAGCAGGAGACAGGAGCCCCCAAGTACTAAAAGAAATTATAAAATCCTATGTATAAATAGAAAATGTGGGAAAGAATTAAAACGAAAAAAAAAGAACTCTGACTAAAGGGGACAGCGAACAACTTAATGCAACAGGATTGTTGAATATCTGGCGTGAATTCTCAATTTCCGGAACCCCGTACCAGCAAATTTGACACCCTTCGTATCCTCAATTTGTATATGAATTCACTGAATTGTTTGAACATTCCTACAAAATATGATGTTACATTTCAGATGGATATTCAAGAATTAAGAAGCAATATTACCTCCTTTATCAACTGCTGGGTAGCATGCATAATCAATGGCGTTCGAATCTGAGGTGCAATTTGCTTTCAAATTTAGTGCCAAATCGGCATTATTTAGCAATTTTTCGATCGTTTCTTTAGCCAGAGGTAATTTTTCAAGTAAAACCACAGCACACTTCTCATCTAATACACATTCAAAAAATATGGATTTAGAATATTTATTGTCGGATAAAATCTGCTGTAAATTAAAGCTCTCAAATGAGTTTAGGCGAAAGTGGGCACTTAAATCTTCAGCTGTGGTGTTCTTCTCATTTTCATCAGTTAATTTTATTTTTTTACTGGAACTACAGCTAGGAGCGTCTATGTCCGAAGACATTTTCAAACAAAAACATCAAAATAAACCATGGAAATAAACAACTCCGGCTCATTCAATTAGCGTTGCCAGATGCTCAGATTTTCAATCAAGTTTTCTTCATGGAGCATAGAGAATCTTCGTATTGTCTTAGAATCCAAGTACCATGGACAAATTTTGATTTCAGATGCTGCGGTGAGGAGAGATGAATTATCATATTTTAAGGAAGGGGATATTCCAGGGGGAAGGTGAACCTTCTTTTCGAAAACGTTTTGAGTTCTCAAAGATTAGAATTGGAAGGTTCCACATTCTATTTCTACATTGTAGACTTTACGTTTCATATTATAATATCAGCAGTTACCAGTAATAATGTAATAACTTAAATTATCATACACCAGTAAACAGTAATATAATAGTGATTATATCTGAAAATCCCCATCATACAGGATAACAACGATTGTCAGTTGTAGAATAAGGACAAAAGTCAGTCCCATCATTTGAAAATTTTCAATGGAGAAAAAGGTATATATTCAATGCATATTATAGATAAAAAGCAACAACATACATAAACGCATGCATAAATATTCTCTTTCTAAAAGACAGGGCAATTACCACTCCTCTCCCGATCTGCCAAATGGCGGTCCTGGCAAAAGCTTTTCTCATATACATCAGTAATAATCCTTTCAAAAATCACTACAAGAAATATGCCAGTTGTAAAAAATGAGCTTATTCCAGAAAAATCCCTAGCAGTATTTCTTTAAAACTTGCGTTAGTCTTTTTTAAATATCTAGAAAATTACAATATAGTATACTCGGAGGCTAATGATGGTTAAACTGCAAATTTCTGTGTGTTTAATTGTACATAGATCTATGTACTACGAGCCCACTTATATGGTAGCGGGAAATAACTTCTGACCAAATTCAACAACACACTTTTAAGTGTTTACAGGAGACAGGCATAACATCATTTCATATGAAAAATAAGGGTATATAATTTTAAAAAACCGGTGTGTGTGTGTGGGAGAGAGGTAGAAGATAATATCTTTTTCATATTCGTTAATAAAATGTTTTGGCTTATCCTGAAAAAAAAAAAAAAAGAAAATTATATATATATATATATATATATATATATATAAAAGAAAGGCAGATTTGAAAAAAAAAAAATAATAAAACGGAGAAATAAACACTTATCACCTAAAGATGCGCAAATCAGCAATAATTTAAGTAAAGCAATATATAACAAAATGTTGTAAAATATTTTCGAAAATTTTACAAATAGGAAAAAAAACGAGAATGAGACAAGGACTCTTCAGTGTTGGTTTGTCTCAAAGAATGAGCGACACAAAGCACCTCACAAACCCCAAGCAAAAACACTAGAGCGGACTGCTGTCGGCTCTAGTATGTCGACTCACTGAAGAGTCCTTTGTCTCATTCAAAATACAGTAAAACCACGTTAAAACGCGGGTGTCGGGGACATGTTTGGCACCCGCGTTATAACATAACCGCGGTATAGTGAAACTGTATCGCGAAACCATATTCACGAAATAATAATCGCTTTTGTTGCATCATTTTTAACTTTATCAATTACTAGTAACTTTTCTTCTATAGTATATATTTTTCTTTTCTTCTTTGCTGCCATTTTATTCACTGTAATTGCTGTGAAGTAAAGAAGCCAAGAAGTACACATCTCAGCTGCGCAGTCTATAGAGCGATAGGTTATAAACCAACTGTATTCCGAGAAAAAGGGACTTAAAAATCTCTTCATGTTACCAACATAAGATTGTAAAGGGGGAGAGGTCTTAAAAAAAAAAAAAATAAGATGTGGAACTGGAGGAACGCACTTCTCAAAGAAACAATGTTTTAAGTGAAAGACAAACAAAGCGTGAAAAGGCCTTTTTGGCTAGAATATTTGTGTGCTCGGCCTGGCTTTATTTACAATGGTAAATAAGGAATTACCTTTAAATGGCAATGATAAAGTGTGGTTTAAACGTCGGGGGTAGTGTTCGGCAACTACTCGTCAAAAAATAGTTAACTATCAACTACTAACTGCTCTAAACAAAAGTAGTTGCAACTAGTAGTTAACTACTTTCTTCTGAGACTAGTTGTAACTAGTAGTTAACTGTTTTCCAAAAGTAGTTAACTACTAGTTAACTACTTTTAAGTATAATTCATTTGGATTCCGATTTTTAGGCTTGTTCTTAAATATTTAATCCTAATAATTCAACTCAATATTATTTTTAATCATTAAAACAGTTTTAAAGAAATTCCTGTAAAACATTCAAAGATTAAATATTTCCAAATAATTCCACTGAACATAAATATTTCTACTGAACAATTAATATATAAAGAGAATATGAATAAAGACAAAACCTTTTTCTCTAAATTTAAACTTTCATTTTAATATGTATTTGTTTAATAAAGATAATAATTTATGTTTTAAAGAAGTAACAATTTCTCAGCAGTTGTTGTAAAATGAAGGGGTTTACCCTTAATATCAATTTAAAATTCTCCCTCTGCCCAACCCCCATTCATTAACAAAATTCTTTGCAACGCGCATGCTTTGAAATTTAGATTATATTCTTTTAAATTATGTTAAAGGCAAGGTTGGTGATTTTTTTAATTAAAAAAAAATGTTTACAAAATAGTGTTTTTTTTATTTAAATAAAATTTTTTGGATTTTTTAAAGCAAAATATGTTTGCGCACACAAATACAGTAAAAAATTCAGTTGATTATTTATGTCTTCAAAGGATTTTAAGATATTTCAGTTGAAAAAATTATTTATTTCTATTGCAAAATTAATTTTAATTTATTAGATTTATAAAAAATGTATGCTTAATAAACAGAGAACAACAAGATACAGAAGAGAAAGCTTATGTTTCTATACTAAATGTATTATAATTTCTTGAATATATACAAATAAATTGACTGGACTATTATAATTTTTTTTGAGTGAAATTTCTTGAATATATAAACAGAGATGGCAAACATCACATAAAATGTTTACTACAGTTTAATCAATTTTACTATTTAGATGTTTCATCAAGAATACCAGTTTTGATGCCTTATCAACCCCCAATAAATTTCTTAATTTTGAGTGCACTATTCCAAAGGTAGAAAAAGTCCTTTCCAAAGGTGCGGTTAATGCTTTTTCTGTAGTCAGCATGCCAAAAAACTTAATATTCTCTGATAAAATGTCATTCTTTGACACTTAAATGAAGCTATTCTATCTTATCAATGAATTACTTGAACCCAGAATATATTAAAATTTATAATAAAAATAGCTATACTTTAATAATTTGGAAGAAGCTGATATAGTTTTTTTTAATCATAAAAATCACTATTTTGTCTAAAAAAGAATCATAAAAATCAGTTTTTTCTAAAAAAAATCAGTTTTTTCTTAAAAAAAATCATAAAAATCAGTATTTTTCTCCGAAAATAAAATCATAAAAATCTGTATTTTCTTCTAAAAGAAACCTAAATATCAGAATTTTTTCTCAGTATATATTTTTTCTTTTTGTGTTTTATGGTATCCCAAGCGCATGCATGGTACTGGGGTAGAAGCAAAGCTTCCCCATAATGAAGATTTGGTCTTTAAATGAAACTTCATTGTGTATGTGCTGGTGTCGGGCGCTATTTATTGACTATATATTAGAAAGCTTTTTCTAATTTGCGTAAATTTTTCTAATTTGCCGTAATTCTTCGGCAGTTTGCTTGGGGAAAAAAAAAAGAAGTTGCGCCGTAGGCGCCGCTATTTTAATCTTTTCCACGGGCAACGCCATTGCGAGTACCGCTAGTATAACCTAAAAGAATACATTTGTGTGAGTAACATTCATAAGCTAAAAATTTAAATAATTTAATGTTTAAAAAACAGATTAAAATTTTTTTTTTCGAAAGTAGTTGGAATTTTGAAAGTAGTTGTAACTAGTAGTTGGGAAAAAAATAGTTTAACTAGTAGTTAACTAGTTCAAAACAAAAGTAGTTACAACTAGTAGTTAACTACTAGTTAACTAGTATTTCCATTAGTAGTTAACTACTTCTAGTTAACTACTGCCGAACACTAGTCGGGGGACATGATAGTCACCGCGATAGTCACCGCGAGGCGCAGTATAACGGGGTTTTACTGTAATTGTTTTTTTTTTTTTTTATTTCTAAAATTTTCAAAAATAATTTACTATATTCATATATTTATATATATATATATATATATTGAAAAAAAATGTTTTTTTTTTTTTTGTTGACAAAAACAATGTTTTCATGTTTTGTTTTAAAATGAGGGAGAACCCCCATTTTAAAACATATTTGTCTTCATTTAAAACTTGTTTTTATTTCAAATAAAATTTTTATTTTTTGTGTTAATACTATTTGTTTGTGAGTTTGTGACATAATCTTTTCTTCAGCTTACGACATGGCCAACTGATTATTATGCTGGAAAGCAAATTTGTCATGTGACACATTCCGTCCGAAAACGCGAAGGAAATCAATTGTGGCCAAAGCAATTGTGGTTTCTTTCCTTCTCGGAGGGCCAGCTCAAATCACGTTATCACCGAATTCCCTGTACTTTGGAATGTAGTTGGCTGTGGCCGGAAGAGCTTTATACGTTGTATTTTTACGAATATGAAAGAAAATGAATTGTACATGTACGTTATAAACTCATGGCAATTTTTAAGAGAATATTCGATAAGTAAAGAGTTGATTAACAGGCAAAGCATTCAGCTTTTCGGAGGCGTTTTCTAAAGAATAAATCTTAATATGTACGAAAGATGTGCAAAGAGCTTTAGTAAAAGTTTCTTTATTTGCAGATGTATACGTAATGATTAAGGTGGAAAAAAGATAATGCTGTTTGAATGAGTTCCATTTATAGGAGAGGCGGATGAATAGAAAATAACTTTGAAAATTCCATTTCTTTTGTTGATACGTCTTCGAAGCCTTTGTGTAATAGAAGTCCAAGAATTAATTAAATAACAGGCGACTGCTTTGACAACGTAAATTTTTGTTATTGCGACAAGAATTCCACTGATGTCTTTATTTCTTTCTTCGGAGTATTCTTTAGAGTTCTGTTTACTATTATCTTTCCTTTAATAAGTATTAATGATATTACAATAACAATGACAATATTTTACGAACTACTTTTATCTTTAAAAAAACTTGGTTTTAAAGTAATGTAGCGCAAATCAATTCTTTTATAATTAGCACTTTCGAAGAAATATTTAAAACAAGTTAGTGTTTACGTTTTAATGATCACATTTTCCAACTAGAGAGTGCTTAAGATATCGTTAACAATTAAAAAATATATAATTTTATTTGATGCTAATGTACGTTTAAATATTTGTTCATCGCCTGCCAAAGTCAAAGCATTTCATACCTCCCATTGAAATAAATACAGTTCTTTTATGGTAACTTAATTTATTAATGTATTTGAATGAAGGTTTTGTTTTTTACCTATTATAATAGCATGTTCATTTTATCTGTTACTATATTATGTTGTTTTATAAATTGCTAATGAACTTTGAGAAATAACTGCAGGAAGTGCAGGTGTTCTAAATCTACAAAAATTTAGAGATAAATTTGAAGTGAAAAAAAAGAGTGATTTAAGGTGTTCACATTAGCCCCTGTTCCCCCTCGCCTCTCCCCCCATTTTTATTTCAATGATTCCCTTATGAATTGATAAACTATTTATTACTTTTTTTGACTTACGAAATTGCATTCAAAAATTATATATATATATATATAGCATTAAAAACAAATAACTATTTCCAACTCCTTTTTAAATTCAGTTTCGATTTTAAAACGCAATGACTAAAATGGCCTACAGACAATCGTAGACACTTTATATATTTGCCCTTTCCCTTCCCCTTTTTTCATGGCGCGGAGAGGAACTTACATAACTCTGCGGTCCAGGGCCTGCCAATCAGAAATACCGTGCGGTATCACGTGACGGAGAGCTCAAAAAATTGTATAAGGCAGGAGAAGCAAATTTTGTGGGATTCGTAGGATGTATTTTGGTGTACGAATGTGAAAATAGCTTTTGTGTTTTGTGTTCTCGTCGTCTTGTGAGTTGGAGTGTGTTCATTTACAATGTAGAAGCTGCAAATAAACTAAGGATTAATTGAACTCTGTTGCTACTGACTTTACATTTTGACAGACATTTGCCAAAATGATGAGGTTACAAGTACGATATTATATATTTTTATTTATAGATAAATTTTTGAGCGCAACTTCGTAAACCAAAAAAAAAAAAAAAAGAGAGAAAGAAAGAAAGAATAAGAGTACTTCTACTTCTTAAAATCGAAGAATGTGAATTTTGTGACAAGCTATATATCACTTTTAACCTTTTAGAATTTTTTTTTTTAAGTCCCACAGTCTAAAAATTGCAGCTTTGAAGACATTTGTCGTCTGACGCCATTTTTCATATCCCCCATACCTTCCTGCATACTAGTACTTTCTTCCCTTTTATGCAAATCGAGACTCATCCGTGACGGGCATAAAAAATAGCCGTATTGGAACAAATCGAATAAATCGAAACTGAATTTCATGCTGCCGGAATGCACGTATTTTTTATTATTAAAGCATTCTATTTCACCATTAAATAAAGATTTATGGCTTTGCATACCGAAAAAATGACTCATGAATTCCATTGAAAATAAGTTTTTCCTATTTAAGGAGATTTCTTGGAACAAGTTGACTGACAAAATATGCATCTATTGTGTAAATTAAAAAAAAAAAAAAAACTAGATATACATACACACTCACTCTCCTCTCTCTCTCTCTCTCTCTCTCTCACATACACACACACACACACACACGCGTGTGTGTGTGTGTGTGATTACCACCTATGATCACCAGGGGTATCACAGTAAACTAATTAGTTATGAGTATACTAGTTAAAATAAAAATGAAAACGTGTATAAAACGGTAATGCTAATGGTAAACACACTGAATCGGATTTTAGGGGGGAGGGGAGAATCCAGGTATAGGAAATAAGAAGGAAATTCAAAAGTAAAGGAGACAGGGGGCGGGATGCTTGCGCAACCATATTTCTAAATCATAAGCTAATTATATATAAAAAGCGCTGTATAATGTAACAATGAAACGAATAAAAGTTGTAGAACTCATGGAAACATGAACAGGGTACTGTTTTATAGCAAAGGAAAAAAACAAAGAATAAAAGATAAATAAAAATTGTAAAGTACAATACGTTTAAAAGAGTACGTATTTAAAAAAAATCATATTATGAAGCATTGATACACATTTCAATTAAAGGAAGAAGAAAAAAATAGCCAAGCTTTGCTTGGTGCAGACAGTTCTCAAGCTTTTATTTTTCAGATAAATCACGAATGCAGTAAAAAATCGAAGAACAGTCCTCTGAAAACAAGTTTAATGTATCCGAATATGAGAAGATATAACGGAAGTTCGAATAAAGAAAGGTACTAACAGAGTGAGCGTTTGATTTATTTGTTTTTATTGTTTTTAATGATAATTTATAGAAAAAAAAAAAAAAAAAAAAACAGGACAAAAGTAGAAGAAACTCAATTTTCAGTCATATTAGAGTTTACTCTCAGTTGTCATATGATATGCCAAAAAAAAAAAAAAAACCACGAGCAGGTTTCTGTATTGGCACAGTTATCATCTTTTCCTGTACTTTTTTATGCCAAAAAAAAAAAAAAAAAATCGTTAGTTTCTTTCTTGGCCGCCCGCGCTATTCAATGAAAATCAACTAAGGATTGTTCGTGTAATAAAATGTGCAGGCCACCTCTGAGCACGACCACGATCTATCGAAAATTACCCTGCGAGCCACTAGTAGCTCGCGAGCGACAGTTTAGCGACCACTAGGTTACAGTGCAGGCTCGATACTTAAACAAATTTAAGTCAGAAAGGAAAAACCAAATGATTGCTATACATCTGCACGGCTTTTAATAACAGAGAAGAATTTACATCGGCCCGGAAAAAAATTACGCCATTGAAAAATTCCCAAAACCTCGAATACATGTCTGACGCTAGTATGTTCTTGGGAATTTGTTCGCATGAGAGGTTCAATTTCCCCTCCATTTTCTTGTTAATGCTAAAAAAATAAACTGTAAACCGTGTATGTATATCGCTTTTTTTTTTTTGTCTACGGCTAACTTCTCACTAGATGAACAGATTTCGATGATTTTTTTTTTAATCGATTAAGGTTGGTCGCCTTTGGTTTGTACATATTCGATAATTAAAAAAAAAAGTTATGGGCAGAAATGTTATGGATATTTTGTTTTTTCATCCATAAATTTTGACTAAATAAACCGATTTTGATGAGTTTTTTTAATCGATAGAAGGTCGTCTAACTGATTTATTGAACTTCAGTTTCACTAAATTTGTTTTTCAGAAAAAAACGTTATAGGTGAAAAATTATTATATAAGGCTTTGCTTGTTGGGAATTCTTCTTTGTTAGGAATAACAAGAGTTTGAGTGAAGGCTTCTTTGTAACAGAAACTAAATTCTTTCAGATAATAAGTTAGGCTTTTTATTATTACACGGTTTTATTTAACTTGAAATGTCACGGAAGTTTGTTACGTGGTTTTTGAAAACTATTGCTGCATAAATTATCTTCAAACTTTGCACACAAGCTTATTTTCGATGACAATACAATATTCCATAAATTTTATAAGTTATTGTAATGTTAATTAAGAAAAAAATAATAATTTTGGCTCTGAGGAAATTATCAGAATTATTATTTGTCGAATGGCAACGATAGCTTTGTTTGGATAATGCAACGATGTAATTTAACTTGATTTGTCATGGAAGTTTGTTTTTTGAAAATAAAACTGCAGTTTAGTTTTTTGAAAATAAAACCGTGTAACTTAAAATACTTTTTGGAGATTTACTATTTATTTAAAATCAACTTCAAAACGGAATTTATCATACAAATGACTAGTTTTTAGTGCCTGTCATTCAATGTGGGTGTGCTTTTCCATTTTTTTTTAAACCAAAAGGAGTATTCATATGGAAAATGTATCTAGATTAAAAAGAGTAAAGTAAAATAAATTTTTGATAAAAAAAATAAAACCGACTTCAAATTAAAAATTGCACTGAGAAGTAAAAAATAAATTCATTCTTTAAATAGCATCGATACAACATTTAAACATAGTTTTAAAAGTCGCCGTAAAACTATGACAGTCTAATTACCAATTATTGCTTCATAATGGAACTGTTGCGCACTCTGGCCCATTTATATTTATAATTGATTCATGATTGCAAAAGATTTTATCTATCATAATTTTGCACCGACGTCAAAAAATGTATTTAAAAGCTGTATCGATGTTGTTTTGAGAATGAATCTATTTCTTACTTTTAGCCCAATTTTTAAGTCGGTTCTATTCTCCCCTCAAATTTATTTTTTTATCTTCTAATTTCTTTAGTCTGTGTCACCCAGAATCTATGGAAAGTGAGTGACAAAAATGAGAATTTGGAAAAAACTAGAACAAATGAGAAACACCAATCTGTTTTACAGCAATAAGATGTCAGTGGCAGTCTTGAGAAATGCTGCTACCCAAGTGTGGTAGAGAAAAATGTGAACCGAAATTTCCGTATGATTCAAACTTTTGCTCCTCGTTTCACTCAAAAGCTTTCTTTCGTCATTTAGATTCCTTTGCATTAATTCAGTATTTTGTAAAAAGTAGGATAAAAGTACACAAATTTTAATATATTTTTCAGTGCCGGACCTAAGGGGGGAGGGGCAAGGTAGGGCCCTTGCCCCGGGTGGCACTTCTGGGAGGGGAGGGGGAATTTAATGCGATGCACTAAAAAAAGAAGAAATAAATATTTTTAATTAAGAAAATTTAATTTTTAATTATTTTTAATTAACTTTTGGAAAGAGAATTTAAATGCTAGTTCGGCGCTCCGATTTGATCATCGATCGGCTATTTTACTAACTATTAAAACCAGTTATAGACTTATTCTTTTGTGCGTACTGTCGGACGCTGAAATTCAGGTAAACTGATCATGTTGCGTCATCGATCAGTCGACCGGCTCCTGAGGTAAGTAAAGGCTCTTAGGAGAGCAATTTTAGGGGGCAGCAAATTTTGCAATGTCAAAATTAAAAAACTTAATTTAGAAAAGTCAAGTTTTTATCTCCTTGTGATAGCGAAATATAAATCATGCTATGCTCAAACAATGCAATAGTTTTTCTTTTACAAATTTTAGAACTATCCTTTTGGGAAAAGGTCGTTTGAGAAGGCAGACACATGGCTCTACGATATGGTGATTAGTAAGGGGGAGGGGGACCGAGGTCTTGCTCCCTGGATTGCAATATAAAAACGCCAATTTTGTTCTTCGTTTTTATGAGTAAAAGCCTTTGAATTTAAAAAGATTTTGCTTGCTTTTTTTCCTAATATTTTTGCGGTCTCAAATGCGTCTCCTAAGGCCTCAGAACCAAACGCACCAGTTTGCATATAGTCTTTAAAAGTTTCCCGGGGAGAGAAAACCCCCCGGACCCCCTACAACTGTCAGAATTTCATATCTCCAGTTAAGGGAGGACACTTCACATAGCTCTTCACCCCCAATGTTGAGCTGAAAGGGCCATGACGTGGGAACATTAACGAAAGTTCCATGAGTTTATCAGTGTACTCCAAGTGAAAAACCCTTACAAAAATGCCCAGTTCATAAAAGTGATGTGAAATATGAAGAATAATTGGATTGGGGAGGGGGGGGGGCACAGTGGTATTTTAAAGTTTTGCCCCTCCGCGGAAAATTACAAAATTCGATACTGATATTTTTTATAAACATATTAATGCCGGTTAAACTAAATTTGCAGTTATTGAAAATGAACATTTCCAGACAAAAACTATTTTACTTTATTATTGTAACGTTCTTCTGATGTATGAAACTGGAAAATCGTCTAGACAATCTTGTAATCTTTATCTCCATACAAGAAGTAGATTACTCAGCTGTCAACTTCATTATTGCATTTCCGTAGTATGATGCTATTTAACTCTGTCACTCCCAAGCTATTCTAAAATTCTATTAATTTACTGACATTCATTTGGTATTAAATGCACGTTTAGAAGCTTAACAGAAAATATGATGTTTCTATTAAATTTAATGATGATCGTTTGGAATCAGACGCAGTTTTAGAGACCGAAAAAGAAAATGGAAAAGTAAAGCATATGATGACGCCAAGTAATATTACTGAGACTGAATGATCTGACAAAAGGGGGAAAAAATGGTTGACTTTCGATTTTACGAACCTCTAACTTACGAACACTTACGATTTTACGAACGATTTACGAGTCTCGAAAAATCTTTAATTGAATGTACAAAATGGGGGGGGGGGGGAGCATGAGATGTAACTAGGGGGTCTACGAGATTGGCTCTCAATTAAGCAGGTTAACATAAAACCTTAGCCATAATGCACCTAATACTAATTTTGCTGTTGTATTGTTATGATACTTACTTATATATAAGAAGTATACAGATTAAATAATTATACATTAATTAAGTATGTTTCACGAATTGTGTAAGCATAAACCCATTCTCTTTGTTCTCGTAACTAGGAGAAACTTGCAGTTTTGATATCAGTAGAAAGGTTGTACCCAGAAGGGACCTCGCCAGAAGATATTGATGCACAAAAGTGACATTTTGCATGGTGGAAACATAATTCCTAACTTTTTGTTTCACTTTACATTTTGTGATTTTCAGGTGATTTTTCCATACAGTTTGCTCTCTTCCATCTGTTTCAGAGTGGCTTGGGGGGAATGTTAACTCTTAGCTTCCCTCAATATAAATGTTGCACTAATCGACTTATTCAGGTTAGGCCAATGCTGGCAAACGTGCGTGATCTACGTGACAAGAAACGGCGTACGTGTGTCCCCTAGGCCGCAATGTCAGCCTAAAGTTAGCATCACGGCGTCTTTCTGAAATAGACATATGTACCGGAAAATACAAAACAAATTCAGAAATCTGTGGATTATGAACTTGCGACAAGAAAATTTTTATTTAAATTACAAAAGTAATGCCTTCTTAAAAAGATATACACTTGTGTTATTCTTTGGTGTTAGGCTAATTATTCATGCATACAAAAAATAGTAGTGACTGACGCAACACAAAAGAAAAACGGGCTTCTAATATTTATCTAGTTACAGCCAAATTGTTTATTGTGAAGAAGTTTTTTCTCACAAGCGCGTAGGAAGAGTGCTTGTAATTAAGTTCTGAAACCCAAAAAACATAAGAAAGTAATACATACTTGTTAAAATTTTTCATTTTAATGTTTCCCAAAGATGCCCACTTTTACATGTTATTGACCAACAACAATCTACTGCGACAGAACTATTTTGTTGCTATCTCAATTGGTGTGAATTCGCCATAACACTCTTTTAGTCCAGGTTAAGCTGGTCCAAGTAATGTCTGTCCCGGATTAGAGGTTAACTATTATTTTCGAACTCGCAAAGTGATTGATTATAGTCTCATAGTATTGAAAAGTTACTCACCGATAACTAACTCCGAGTTATATTCGAATCAGCGAGCGATTGTTAACATAATGGTACGAAAGATTTCGCGACCGAACTGAAACGCCCAAAAGCAACACCCGTAATGATAATGTTACGGGAGATTTATCCATTAATGTAACTTGTCTTAAGGATTTTGCCAGTGTAAAATTACCTGAGCGTTTTGAAATCGTTGAAGCTCCAAATGGGAATGTCTTTCCCTGCCATTGAGCCCCAAAACGCTTGAACGAATTCTGTTTGGAGCAACCCTGGAAGAGAACATGTTGGTTGAAATGCTACTCGCTTTTATTAATGACAAATTTTCCTAGAGAAAAAACTGGTTAAACAGCCCGCGAACGTTACAAATTCATCCTTCAAAGTGACAACATTCTGTGTAGGCAAAATGTAGTTATAACATTGAAAAGAAAAAAGAGCATTTTGGAATGTTTTAAGTATAATTGGATCAATATCCAAAACTGATTAATGGCGAGATTGGATTTAACAGCATATGAAGATAATGATTAATGAAACGATGTAATACTTCTAACAGTCTATAAAAAAACCGTAATCACAGTTTATGGCTCGGTATGTAGTTCAGTTTGAGGTTAGTCACATATTTTCGAAATTTGATTAAGTGCTCTCGAGGGTAACATAGTAGTAAAAATTATAAAATTCTATATTTTTTACATAAATAAGTAATTTTCATATTTGATAATTAGCATCAGTTTTTAAAAATAAATATTGTTGTTTTTGACTTCAGTAGTTCTAATAGCCCAGTTAATAAATTTTTATGAATGTTCACATTAATTTGGGTAACCTACTGTAGCTAAAAAGTTTTAGCCCGAAAATACACGAGAACCTTCTGGAAATAATTTATCTGAACTCCATCGTAAAATTACAGAGAACTAGAAACAGGAAACTATGAAGTCTTTGGAAAAGGAAATTATAGAGAATGAAAAACAGAGGGCATTATGAAAATTTATAGCAACAGATACTATGCCACCATCTCTGACTGCAGAAAAACTATTTCTGGTACAGAAAGTCGAAGACGAGTTCAATTGAGCTCACGCTGCCGTGATTCCTGTGCCTCCGGAGCTGGGAAGATTGGCTTTTGGATATAGACGACGAGCTTGCCTGCTAGAGCTGACTAGCCCTTCTTCTTCACACGCCCTTCCTATGGCAGTGAATTATTCCATTTTTATTGCAGGTGGGGAAAAGATGAAATTATCAACACTTTCATATTGCATTTGAAATTTACTAGGGCCATCTACTAACTTCAGTTTGAACAGTGCGCCAACACTTATTGCATTTATTCACAAATTCTTAAACTGGCAGTCACACATTTCAAATGCATATTTATGTCTTTATTTACAATTTTTAAACTGGTAATTTCGGATTTCAAGTGTTCAGTTTTATGTAACTTGACAAATCTTTCTCTGCAGTCGTATAGAGTGTGGGAAATTCTTTTTATTGAGAAACTGTTTGTAAAATCGTTCAAATTTACAAAAAGTCAGTTTCCCTTCTGTGCTTTTCCAAAAACGTTTTACAGTGCAGACACATTACATTTTACCAGGGGCACCTTTAAGAGCGATAACAACCCCTCCCCCTCAAAATGGGCGACGGATATGACCTCTAAAACAATATCCTCGGGGGACGAATGCGTTATTTGGACTTATAAGAAAAATATGACTAAAAATTTATAAACCAAGCATGCGGACATTTAAATGTGGCGCTGGGGAAGCTTAGATTTTGAAGAAAATAACCTGAGCCTTTTTTTGGTCACTTATAAAGATGTTATTTGGATTTTTAGGATTCACGACGTGACAGAATACTGCAGTGATTCTCTAAGAAGATATATGACCACTCTACTCTTAACACGATGAATGATACGGCTGAAAGAAGACTGATAAAATATTTAACGAATCGGTTCGGTGCGAACCCGATGTCGAGCATCACAGAAAAGCCGACACGAAGCGCACAAAAGAGTGGGATCGCATTTTTTTACCAGTTGATTAATATATACTACCAATTAATCATAGTGTATCAATTTAATGTTATTGAATTCTGAGATTTCGAGTTTGCGCAGTTAAAGTAATTAACATTGAGATATAGTATTTTATGCCCATTTTTACAAAATTGATCAAAGTGTGCAACCTCCCCAACCTTCTTAAAATTTGGTATATATGCCGTTTACATCACAAAGACTCAGGGCCTAAGCAAAGTCTGCAAAACTGTCCATTTTTTTAACGCTACAAAATGAAACACCCTAATATATTATACAGGGTGGGGCAGAAGTAATGACCTGGTTTTGACGAGGTGGAAAAAAAACTAATACAATTTGAGACTTGAATTTTTTTTATATGTTGGTCTGTATATAATCCCATTTTTTGCATTAAGTTTTGAATACCACTTCAGCAAGACGGTGGCCTTCAGCACCAATACACTGATGCAGTCCATTTTTGAAGTTTTGGGAAACTTTTCTGCACATTTCAAGGGGTATGGCAGATATTTCATCGATAATTTGGTCCTTCAGCTTTTTTGAAGTATGGATTTGGTGTTTCCAAACTTTCTTCTTCAAATAACCCTACAGAAAAAAGCTTAGGGACTGCAACATTACACGGAATATTGAAATGCACACAAAGATGCTGTCTATTCTCTCTGCGCGGAAAAATGAACTGCCTCAGTGTATTGGTGCTGAAGGCCGCCATCTTGCTGAAGTGGTATTCAAAACTTAATGTAAACAAGAAGTTCCGTCTAGAACTATACGAGCCTACGAGCCTACTTTCCCGTATACACCAAATTCAAATTTATAATCTAGCTATCTCTTTCTCTCTCTTTATTATTTATCTTTAGTTCTAATTATTGAAAATATACCTTTTTCAACGGATAATACATATTCATTCACTCACTCATTCATTCTTTCATTTATTCAGCCATGCATTTATTCATTCATTCGTTACCTCATTCAAGTGTTTATTCATTCATTTACGCATTCATGTATTTATTCACTCATTTATTTATATTTTCATTTATTCAATAATTTATTCATTCATTCTTTTCCTCATTCATTTATTCATTGATTTATTCTTTCACTCTTTCATTTATTCATTCATTCATTATTTCACTCATTGAGTCACTGAGAAATATCCTTGAAAATCCCGATCAAAAAATTTCATAGCAAAATAGGCTCGTACGTTCTGGATAAACTTTCTATTTCTACATGTTCTACGTTATAAGAGCTTTCCGATAAAGTTTGTTCCAAGCAAATCGGTCCGTTAGATCAGGATTTATATAGGGTTGAAATTTCCCCGTAAGCTCTGTGTTAATTTTTTGAACTGTTCAAAAATGAACAAAAACTGTTCAAATCAATATTTCACGCCGAGAACTCCTTTCAATAAGCTTTCAATAGGAACTTGGCTCTTGTGCCCAGAGTTTACAGAATTTGCTTCAATTTTGTCCATAGGCGCTAATGTTAAAATTTTTTGAACTGTTCAAAATTGAACAAAAAAATGTTCAAATCAAAAAGTGAAATATAGAAATGAGATGTCCTCGCCGAGATCTTTCGAATGCAAAAAGAATTTTTCCAATCGGACAATTCGTTCAAAAGTTATTAGGGGGGGACAGACCGACAGACCGAAAGACAGACAGACCGACAGACAGACCGACAGACAGACCGACAGACCGACCGACAGACAGACCGACAGACAGACCGACAGACAGACAGACCGACAGACCGACAGACACACTTTTTCCCCATCTCAATACCCTACTTTCAAATTTTTTATTTTTCAATCTTTATTTAATTACTTCACTTATTTTTGACTTTTCTTGATTTTTAACGATATTTTCACGATACATTAAGCCTTCTTTCATGCTTTATTATTATTTTTTTTTACTTTTACGGGAAAGTAGGCTAAAAAATGGGATTATATACAGATCAAAATAAAAAAAGTTTCATGTCTCAAATTGTATTAGTTTTTTAATACCCCCTCACAAACGGGTCATTACTTCTGCCGCACCCTGTATAAGCTTAAAAAAAATAAATCGCAAAAGTTGTTAACTTGTTTACATTAGCATTTTGTTTTCATTGGTTTTAAATGCGAAACATATTCCTACACATGATTAATTTGTGAAGTAAACTGAACAGTTGAAAAGCCTGAATTTGTGTTGTTAATTTTGATGAAATGGGGTAAAACAATATCTTATGTGATAAAAAGAAAATTATCATACCATCTATGTACACATTTCATGCAGAGGTTTTATATCAAAAAACAGAAAGAAAATAAGTAGGTATTTATTCAAACTTTCAAACTTTGAAATTGAATGCATAATATTGTTAGAAAGTTATAACTCTTTTTTTTTCTTTTTAAGAAGCAGGGAGTTTTTCTCCACATCTTGTCAAAAATGTTTGTGACTTTCTTAGGCGAAACATATGAAATCGATCAATGTCGAATAACTTTTTCTGATTTCACTTAATTTGACATATCGCTTAGGTCGATCTTCTAAAACTTTGGCTAAAACTTCTTTTTTTCTGAGTGACATTTTTATTTGAGCAGTGTTTAGGAAGTCAAACATTACATATCCGAGGTTATGAACCAGAATGCAGTAATGTTATAACTCAGAGTTTTGAATGAAAGGAATTTTTTGGTTAAACAAAAAGAAAAAAATGTGGTAACATTTTAGTAGATAAACCTAATGATCGATGAAACAATTAAGCTCTCATAGATAGTTTAAGCTTATATTAGCATATTTGAAAGCAGTTTCGAAGCTGAAATAGTTTGAAATTTACATGCATTTAATGCATCACAACAGATTTTAAAAAATAAAAATAGAGACCGGGAATCAATAATACTGTCCACTACAATATGCTCTTTATTCTAATTAATATATTTTAACAATATCTTAGTTTGTGATGATACACCAGTAGACGTAGTATTCATTTTTAACGTTTTCAAACAATCGTTTTATTACCAAAGAATTTTTATACATTCGTTTTCTTATCAATGATTTAATAAGAAAAACCTCTAATAACCTTTTTTAAAATTCATTGCTTCCAAAATTCCATTTTATGTACTTACAGCTTCGAAACCCAAGTGTGCAATTTTTAACATAAATTTGTGCCAAATAACGTTGAATTTCTCATGGTATATCTCCTGGTGCCAGAAATTTTCACTCTAATTAGAATGTATGAATAAATTTAATATACTAAAATTTCCTTTTAAAACTCAGAATGGCAACATATTATGGCCTATTATGTTTTTCAAGTTTTTATGCGATCGTCAAATGAAATATCTCATTTTTTACGCTTTATCGTAAGGAATAATTTATTTACTTCTTTTCTATAAAAAGAAAACCATCACTTTAGTTGATCACTCAATTTTTTTTGCTTATAAATAGATGCTTCTATTAATTCGGAAATGCTATGCTTTCTAAATTTATTTTTATTTACTCATTCATTTCCCTCAGACGATTCCAACATAAGATATTTTTCTTTTTCTAGCTACACGTATAAAAGGAATCAATTTCCATTTCTCTTATGTATTTATTGAAAAATGAATTCTTTTGACTGGAATGATAATGTGCCCTCAAAACACTTTAAAATGATTCATTAATTGAAAATGAATCATTAGTACAATGCTCACCTTGATTTTTCTGAAGAAGAAAATGATATAGTGATATTACGAAAGAAGTGTAAGATAACTTATCAAATGTGAAAGTAAACTCTTCTGAACGAAACTGTTTTATAAAATTCATGGCGAGCTCATCTAATAGTCAGAGCTGTGCATATGTTTATGCAAAATGTTTTACCATAAATTTGGAAAGTACTACTTTCTTCGTATTCTTTATCAGCGACGTGTTTTTTTTTTCAACGTTCTTCTCATTATGGTATCCGTGCCGTCAATTTTCTTCTGTTAATTAATATGCACTAAGAAAAAAACCCCAGAAAAAAATACTGTTTCTTAACCAAAATCAGTTGTTTTGAATTCAGATTTTTCTTTGTTGAAAAGTTAGGGCTACCAGAACGAAGTTTCTTACATTACATGGAATTAACAAATCTCGTCAAATTGGGAGAAGTCTAAATGCCAGAGAGAATGGAACACCGCCAAAAACGATACTTTCCAAAAAGGACAACCCCTCAGAACACGCTCTCTGATCCAAAATGGCGGATAATTTGGTCTGTCTATATAAGGGCTCTAGAGAAGATTAATATAGCATGTATTAGTCTTCATTCTCATTCAGTGTTTTTCTACGCAGTTTCATAAATAAAAGCATTAACACTCGCATTTCCACTGTTAAAGGTTATGTTGATTTCGCTACATTTTTTTAAAAAATATAGTGCTTCAGAAATTAAAAATTTTCAGGTTAAAAATATATAAAAAAAAGTAACGTAATTTTGATTTTCTTCTTAAAAAAGCGTATGTTCTCGAAACCGTAAAAAACTCGAATCGTTCGCAGTATTTGAATTGCACAATTTTTCTTCACCCGAAAAATCATTCAAGTTGTTATCCACCGTGCTATTGGTGCCCTATATTTTTCGTTTTCAGCTTTTTCAGAGACACCTTTTTTTACGTTTCACTTCGTAATTATGAAAGTTTAGACAAATACATGCATCGTGACGATCTTTTTCGTTCACTCCTGTTAAATTACAGTGCTTTCTTGCTTTTATGGCCCTCTCATTTTTCTCCCTTCCTTTTTATAGCGAACTTTGCATGGGGGTGACTTGATTAGATGCAAGTGGGTGGGTTCAAAGTTTACGGCATCGATGAATTGAATTAAAATTTTAAACATGTCAGAATCAATTCTGATATGACGTAATAAAATTTTAAATAAGGAATTCAATGAAAGAACAGTGGCCCAATGCGTGCAGCTTGAGCATACCGGTTAAAAGTAATCTTGTTATTTTATTGGTATATATTGAAACTTATTATCCCCGTCCAACTTCTCATTAAATGAAAGGCAAATGAGAGAAAGATATGGTAAATTTAAAGGGGGGGGGGGGGAAACACTTAAATAGGTTTTCATATTTGCAGGCCTCAGCAGTTTTTACTCAAAACTTCTAGGGCATGAATGCAGGTGAAGGGATAGAATTTCCGTTAATTTTACCTTAACAATTGAATATAATTAAAAGCAAAAAATATTTGTAATGTCCAACGAAAATTTTGTTTGAAACAAAACGAAATGCAAAAATAAATAAACGCATTTAATAAATTAAAGAAAAACAAAGGAAAACGAGGTTGTGATGATTAAAATAGCTTTCATGTAGGTAGGGATAAGCTGTTAATAACTTAAACTAAGATGTTTTTAATTTACTTAGCCTTGAATTTATAATTTATTCGTATTGCCGGCCCACTGATTGCAGCTGGACTGCGCTAAAATGAAACTCCGCATAAACTCGAATTAGCAAAGAAAAAAAAAAGTAAAACCCCTTAAAACTAGTTTGTTGTGGCCACCCCGAAAATTTCTTCATCGTTCATATGAATCTCAACTCTCTAAATATGCCTATTATGATTCAAATACCACTTATTAAAAAAAAGTATTCGAAGTTGATTTAAACCAAGATACCGAATGAAAAGTTTTTGCTACCAGCGAAGCCTCAAAATGCTAAAAATATTACTGTAATTTTATTTGTTAACGTGTCAAATGGCAACAGTACGTTACAAAACGAAGTCTCTGCTTCCTTGGCGCGATTGGTGCCAGAATATAATTGTTTGAGTTGTTGGATTCTAGAGATCACAGAGTAATCATTAACCAGAGGGTCAACTCTCAAGACGTTTTGTAGTGTCGATTTCACTAGCGCACCACGGAGAAAAAGATGAACTAAATTACAAGAGTTCCATTGAAGTTTAACTCATGTCTCCTCTACGACGATATTATCTTTGTTTTGAAAGGAAATTGCATATTTCTTCAGAATCGGTTCGGTTCGTTCATTTGCAGCTTTGCGTAGTTCTTTCAGTTTGAATCATTTTTGCACTTTCATTATTTTTGTTCGTCATTTTCTGGAATATTTTTCAACGCTAAAGTTTATTTACGGTATTTAGAAAGGATTACTTTTTAAAGTAATATCTTACATAAGAATTTCTTGATACCAAATATGTTTAACTGAACTTAATTAGAACATGTTCAACATTTTCATTTTTATCTGTTGAAAATTAATACTTAATTTATTTATCTTTTTTATATTGGATTTTATTTAACAGGATATATTTTATTGATTTTTATAATTGTCGTGCACCTTGTCTTACTACATAGAGAGTTTAAATAAAGATATTTTTATGTATATTGTTTTATGATTAAACTTCTGCACCAATTTTTGGTTTTTCCGATTCAGGGGGCTGGCGATAGTTTTTTTTTTTTTTTTTGCTAAAACAATTTGTTTAGTTTGAGGAGTTCGTTTCTGCGAAAAATATTTAAACATCACCAACGGCAATCCAAAAATGATATAGTAGATTGATTTGGCTAAAAGAAAAATAACAATAACCATCGCCAGCCCCCACCCCCCCCCCCCCAAACGGAAAAGTATCCGATTTGTTAGATCTTTTTGTATGATATTTAATGTCATTTTTAATTCAAAAAGAACAGTAAGTACGTTGAATAAAACAAAATGCTAATCTTAAAAACTATTCTGAGATTCATGCAAAGCTATAGGTTTTAGAAGTATAGAATAAAAGATTGTATTAACGAAATTAAAATCAACCGAGTCAACAAATATAATGCTAGGCGAAGTAAAAATGAGAAAAAGGTAAACAAATATTTAGAATTCTGAAATAAATTAACATATTTTGAAAGTGTTATTTTAAGTATGACTGTGATAGGAAACATCAGTGTGAAATACATCTTACTTGCAGTTTAATTTTATAAAAAGGGGAGAGAAAAAAGGAAAGAGTATTTTGAAATCAATTTTTAAAAAAATGTAGGTAAGAAAATTAAAGTCGTTAGTAGAAATGGCATTTTATTTATACGAAGCAAAATTTCAAAGTAATAGAAGCAGTTTTCCGAAACCGATAAAAATTACGGACAATTATTCACAAATAAAAGAAATGAGTAATGGTTATAGGAGTGACGTCAATAACCGTAATAGCCAAGAATGGGGAGTGACAACAATTAAAGTAACGGCAAAACCGTCAAAAGAAGTTCCTGTTTTTCTCCGTGGGGGCGTTGAACGCAGTTTTTGACTACATAGGAATTAACATTAAGATGTGTCTCTGGTTTATGATTACTCTGTGCTAGAGATATACTCTTAGCGAGAAAAACGTTCAATTGTGTGCTCCCCCACCCCCTTGCAGCGGGTGGCGCCAAAAATTAACTAACATTACTTCCTATCAGAATGTATGTGTGTACCAAATTTTGTTTAATTCTAAGTATTACGTCTTGAGTTACAGCAGCCACAAAAAACTAATAAAAAATTCAATTGCCCCACCGCACTTGGAGTGAATGTCGCCAAAATGTAACCAGCACCCGTTCTTATTGAGGTTCACTTGAATACCAAATTTGTTGGAATTCTTCCATTACTTCTTGAGATATAGAACTCCCGCTGATCTAGAAAAATGTTCGATCGCTCAGCCCCTTCGAATGGATTCACGCCATAAACTAATCAGCACCAGTTCCCATCAGGGTCCACGTGTGCACCAAAGCTCGTTCGATTCCATGCATTACTTTTGAGTTACAGCGGTCACAAGAAAGACGAAAAAAATACCATGTACACGTACAGGCACACATCAGATATCTTCTAAAAATGGTCAAAATGGCTTGTTCAGCACACCTCCAAACGTGTAAATCCGTCGAAATTCGAAAGTTGAAATTTTTCACGAATCCAATACTTTTTTCTGTATATTGGATACAGAGAAAGTAAAAGCATCACCTTTTTTTTTTGTAATCAAGAAAATGGGATTTTCTTTAAAAACACTCAAAGTTTGAATTCTTACGTTGCACATTAAAAAAACTTGATTTTCATTTCCTTTAATTGTTCTTGTTAAAGCGAAGGAAGAATTACTAATCCAGTGTAAAAGTTTAAGACAAGGACATAGAAGAATTCCATGGATTTTGTTTTTGGTTCCGGAGTTTTTTCTTTTAAAGGGAGAGGGGAGGTGCGGAGTAAGTTTGGAATTTTTACGGAAAACTTCGAAAAAAAAAAACACGACTTCGAAGAGCACTTAGGCAAAAAAAGCAAAAATTGTAAAGAAAAATTTAGTATTAAAACTAAGACTTTTAGCAAACTAAGATTTCTGGTGGAAAAAAAAAAGCATTTGCTTCCATTTAAAAAAATGTCTTAATCTGTTTGTGCTTAAAAAGCTAACGATTATGAGACTTCTAGCGGCGAGATGGGAAATATTTAATAACGCAGGATAAATCAAGGCCTAGGAAGCTGCCGGAAGGGCCCTGTTTTCCAGGGGTGTACTGGGGGCAGGGCGCACCGGGGTGACGCCCCAGCACTTTTTTTCAAGGCAGGGCGCCGCCCCGGTTAATCAAAATATCCCTCCCACTTTTTTTTTTTTTTTTTTTAACCGTTGTGTGTATGTAAAAAAAATCCCCCCCCCCCGCCCCCGAAAAAAAAAAAGTTTTAGACAAGTTTAGAGATTCAGATCACTTCCAACTTTTTATTATAACTAAATTGTAATTCTCATTTCATCCCATTTGTCCCGCTTTGCTTCAATAAAAATGAAAAAATGTGGCCATTTTAAAGGAGTTGGAACAATGCAAGAAATAAATAACAGCAGACGATGAAAAGATGTTAGGCGCGAAATAAAGTCGCCGGCGCTTTGGCGCACATTAATGGTTGTTTCGTTTACAGACACGTGTATTTTCATCAATCACCCCCACGTGGAAATGAATTCGGCTGTTCCGACGGCGGAGAAAAGTGCCAGCTCGTGAGAAACACACAATACAAAGGTAGCATTCTGGGAAAGATAAGGATTGAAAAAAGAGCTATTTTTTTTTTTTTTTTTTGTATTCGGCAATTCGGAAGGCCAAATCGTTGGTCGTGCTCACGCCATGCTAGTCCGTGGTCGTGCTCATACTGTGATCTAGAGAGAAACAGTTTTTCATCGGAAACAAGAAAGCTGATTAGGTAAGTCTTTTTTTCTTACGTTTAATGATGAAGAGAACTGCAGAAAAAAAAATCACAAGTTTTTTTTCATCGATTCCATCAAAAATTCCGAGAGTAGACGATGAGGCTTCGACATCATCTACCAAAATATGTGAAGAAACAGAAAAGACGAATATACCTATTCCGCCGATGTCAGAACCCAACGAAAATGACCCTACTAATGAACTGTTAACTGTCGAAAAAGCAGAGAATAAGGAATCAACTGGTATTTGGAAAGTTTGGTCTGAAAGCCAATGGTTGGAACGGAAGCAGAAACACGCATGGCTAATAACAAAAAATGGTTTTTTAGGATGCAACTATTGTTCTGAAGTACAGACATTAGGCTCGTATAAAAGCCAAGGTATCTCATTAAGTCCAGAATGGATTAATTGCTTAGTCATTTTTAATGGTTCTGACAGAAATCAAAAACTTAAATCATTGCGGACTAAAATTTCAGCTCATCAGTTATCAACAGCTCATAAAACTGCTTTCAAAATTCTAGAGGAGGCCAAAAAAACAAGATTGGAAAAAATCAATATTAAACAGAAGGAATCTTTTATTGAAAAAACTGAGAAGCTTTTATACACGGCTTATTACACTGTAAAAAGTAACAGGCCCTTTTCAGATTACGAGAGGTTGATAGAGCTGCAAATGAAAAATGGAGTAGATTTAGGGATTACGTTACATTCTCGTAAAAGTGGTTCTGAAATAATAATGCACATAGCCAAAGAATTTAGAAAAAAATTAACAGCTAATTTAATTGAGGAAGACAAAAAATTTTCAGTTTTAATTGATGAGTCAACTACATTAGATAAAGAATCAGCTCTAATTATTTATATTCAAACGTGCCTCAAAGAAAAAGAAGAGCTTATATTTCTTGACTTAATATCTTTAAATACGCAATCTGCACCAGTTATTTTAGAAGCACTCTTTGATTGTTTTTCGTCATATGGCCTCAATGAGGAATTTTTACAAAAAAACTTGATTTGTTTTACTTCTGATGGTGCTAGTACAATGTTGGGCAAAAATTCAGGCGTTTCCAAATTGTTAAAAGACAGATTACAAAATCCAGACATTATTATCTGGCACTGCTTAAATCACCGTTTAGAACTGGCCATTGATGACAGTATCAGTGATATAAATGCTGTTTATCATTTCAAATCTTTCATGGACACTTTATATGCTTTATATAGTCAATCTCCAAAAAATTCAAATGAATTAAAGAGTATAGCCGCAGATTTGGGGATACAGTTAACCAAAATTGGTAGATTATTAGATGTTCGTTGGGTTTCTAGTAGTTTTCGGACAGTAAAATCAGTTTGGAATACATATACTGCGTTAGTGAAACATTTTAAAGAAGCCGCTAATGACAGCTCTAGGAAAAGTACAGATCGCAATAAGTACAGAGGCCTGTTTGAAAGAATAGAATCTATTGAATTTATAAAAGACTTGGCCCTGATTTATGACGTTTTAGAAGAATTATCCGCTCTGTCTTTGCAACTCCAGGAAAGATTTTGTACTATCGTCAGAGCCGATACATTAATCAAAAGAACAATTAGAGTTATAGGAAGTATGAGAGATCAACCTGGATCTAAGGAGCAAGAATGTATTAGATCTGCAGAAAAGATGAATTTTAAAGGGATAGATCTGAGTAGAAATAGAAAGATTGTTTCTATAAATAGAGAGCAGTTTATTGCTAGCATCAGAAACAATTTGGAAAGTCGTTGTTTTGGGTTGACTGCTTCTAAAAGGTCGAGAAATAATGATGAATTTGAGAAGGAGAAGTCCAGATACAATGTGATGCTGAAAGAATTTGCAATTCTAAATCCTGACACCTGGGCCGACGATGATGATCAAGCAATGTCAAGATACGGAGAAGAAGAAATAAGAAATATGTGCACTCGTTATAAAATTGGTGATGAGCGTTTAGTGATCAGCGGCTTCAGAGATTTTTTCGAATCAGGCGGAAAAACTATTCCAAAATATCTTGCACCTCTCATGGATATATTAAAAATAATTCCTTGCAGTAATAGTGAATGTGAGCGAGGTTTTAGTGCCATGAATTTAATCATCACTTCATTGCGCGCAAAACTTTTAATAAAACACGTCTCCTCAACCATGTTTATTAAACTTAATGGCCCTCCACTGAAACAATGGGACGCAATTCCATATGTAAAAACGTGGTTGCTTCGACATAGAAATGCTGAGGATAATCAGTCTCGACACGTAAATCACGAGTGTCCTACAATTAGTCAAGAAAAAGCGGAACTGTGGTCGTTGTTCTAAATAAATTGTTTTTTTTTCCTCCTGTATCGTTGTTGTAAATAGATAAATTCCACAGACAGACAGACACACACAGAAAGAAAGACAGACACTTGCTTTTAATATAGATTACAATACGTTTTCTAAGGGAAGAAAAATTGGCAACGCCCGCTTATTTAAATTTTTTTTTTCGCCTGGCTTTTTTTTTTTATAGCGCCCTGGCACTTTTTTTTTTAGGAGTACACCCCTGCTGTTTTCTCTTTGATGTTTTTGAAAGTTGCTAAGCTAAAACGAGTGTGATTGCGAGGAACAGGCTCTTAAGTATGAGGGAAAAGCCTAATATATTACAGGGAAAAATGGGAATAAGTGGTCTCCGAAAAATCCGAATTTCTGTTTTGCCGGTCCCGGTGCTATTAGCTAGACTCCGTTGAATCTAAACGATTAATTTTGAATTTCGAAACTATGTTTCCATGTAAAACGTACGACTTCTTCGTTTGGTCAAAAATATTTGATTGATGTGTGAAAGCAATAATATACTAGCATAGTGGGTTTGATTGAGAAACTAGATTAATCATGATATATGTTTCAGTAGACAAATTATTTTTAATTTCAAAGCAATAAAATGCTTTTAATTTTCATTAATGTCAAATTAATTTCGAAGCGAAGTCACTTTTACGTTATTTAGACGCTACATTCAGCTTGGTGAAGATTTAACTTTTTATAATTGAAATTTTGTCTTTGTTATCCCCACCCCCATTCAACTAGCTAAATTATTTTAAATTCAGGAATTTTTCAGCCAAGGAATTTGTTTTCTTCGAGACTGTCTCATTTTATTTTCTTGCGTAATGTTTTCTCCATCCCTTATGCACTTAAATGTAACTTGGATATGCTATAAGGGTCTTTTATTCTACTCTTGATGATCAGTTTGCAGATCACAATGTGACTATAGAGGCACAAAATATAAACATATGGTTGTTCTTTCGCCATTTTTGATCTCCCCATAAAAGGAAGAATATTGGCTTATTGAAAAGGGTTCAAAGGAGAGGGCCCCTAGGCAAGTAACTGAACTTTCAGATTTATGAATAAAAAGCTAAATATGTATAGTCTCGAGTAAGGGAGAATAAGAGGGCACACGATTCAGATAGTTTAAAAAGTTTTAAAATTGAAGATGTTTATGGGCTGCTGTTCTGCACAGGAGGCAAAACCAGAGGTCATTGTTTTAAGCTTTTCGAATCTCAAGCTACTTTTGAAATTAGGAAAAGTTTCTACATCGGAAGGGTTGTAGACTTTAGAAATAGATTACCTGAAGCAACTGTTACTTGCAATTGGGTGAATAGTAGTTTTAAAAGAACTATCTTCATTGGCAATTGATTAATTGACTACAATCAATGTAGTAAGGCCCAGAGCCTGTGGCTGGTCGTCACTTTTGCAGCTGTTTATACACACACTTTTCTTAATCTTTCAATAACTGAGACTCTTGGTACTAACTTTTCCTTATGGGTTGTTATTTTAAAATTATATTCGCCAAAAAAAAAAAAAAAACCCAACAGCATTACATTTCTTTAAGCTTGAAAGCGGCAGTTTTCATTAATACGAACATGAGCAATTCAATAATATGTATATTTTAATGAGATGCATATACTCATCATAATTGTTTACTTCGTATTTTGTTCTAGAAATACATATATATTAATTAATGTGACTACAATCACATATTTTTATCGATAAATATAAAAATATTTTAAGAACTTCTTTGTCGCCAAATATGAAAACTGTTACGTATATTGCTGTTGGAATTTAGTTTTGTCCTTAGGTTACGATTCGCTTCACTCTAGATTTCCGAGTGGAATCGTTTTACATTTTAAAAATTTCTTTTTTTCTTCACATGACATTAATATTACACTGACATACTCAAGAACAAAGTTTAAATGCTTCTTAAATCCATGTGTGTGTACGCACTACAAAAGAGTTTAAAGATAAAAATATAAATCCTTTCTGCAATTAAAAAAAGTTTGTTGCTATTAATTGTTAAGAAAAACTTTTAAGGATCCTATTTTATTAAAACTTTTTCCATAAAATTCATGCATATATAATTCGTTACCTCACTGTTGAATCTTTTATGGACAAAGTTGTGCCAACTTCTAGAGAAAAAGAAGTTAAAAGCTAACAAATAGATTAACTTTAAGCTTGTTTCTCATAGTTCATCAAGTAAAACATTAACGCCAGATAATTGGAAGGCAGATAATTACGCACATGACATTAATATTACACTGACATACTCAAGAACAAAGTTTAAATGCTTCTTAAATCCATGTGTGTGTACCCACTACAAAAGAGTTTAAAGATAAAAATATAAATTCTTTCTGCAATTAAAAAAAGTTTGTTGCTATTAATTGTTAAGAAAAACTTTTAAGGATCCTATTTTATTAAAACTTTTTCCGTAAAATTCACGCATCTATAATTCGTTACCTCACTGTTGAATCTTTTATGGACAAAGTTGTGCCAACTTCTAGAGAAAAAGAAGTTAAAGCTAACAAATAGATTAACCTTAAGCTTGTTTCTCATAGTTCATCAAGTAAAACATTAAGGCCAGATAATTGGAACGCAGAAAACATCTGCTCCTTCTAATTGAAATTCAAACTATTCAAGCTAAGAGTATTCAGGTATTGCTTATGGCAGACAAACATTCATCAGAATGCATTTTTAGCTTGTTTCATGCGGATATTGCTATCCATAGATATGCTTTCCTAAATTATTCCATTTGGATATTAGGCATCTTCGAAGAAAAAATATTTGGAAGCAGTGTTCTTAGAAAGAGAGTTTGAAAAGCCGCACAAAATAGAGTATTATTTACTTATGTTTGAAGTAATATGTAGTTTATATTTTGAATCTTTTTCAAGATTTTTAATTTATAATTATGTTTTTTTTTGCATGGAACAGAAAGCTGTGTTTTGCTGATTTTCACACAGTTCCTACGAGAATTCATGTACTTTGGTAATAAATACATTTCGTTAATATTTTGTAGTTTATTTGCTTAAGATTCAAAAGTTTAATTTTCTCTCCATTAACATTTCTAAAAGCTCTTTTATATATACACACACATATACATATACATAAATTTTGTTTTCTTTCTGAAATCATAGCCCCTTTTACAGTTCTACCGGCAAGAAAGACCGCTGCCTGGCAGAGTGTCATTTACAGTTCTGCCATCAACTAAAGCGATCTTCCTGGCAGAGTGCCAAAAAGAATCCATTCACGTTCAAGGGAGGAACTGCCTGGCGTAAGGAATATGCCGTTTTTGTTCTAGTTCTAGTTCGTTTGGTATACTTGATTTCTTCCGAACTGTTCCGAACCGTCAGTTTATAAATTTAAATGCCTTCAACAAACAAGGAAGCAAACATTCTGATTCGCGTGCTAATAAACGCACCTGCAAAACGAACTTCCCTAAACCTCGAATGGATTCGACCTTTTCTGCCATGCGCAGAAGCGACCAAGTGTCAAAACTTCGTAGTCGAACTGTACAATGATATTTTTAAAAGTTTAAAAATTCCCTGTATAAAGGAACACACTATGCTTATTACTTTAAATTTTTAAAATTCATTAATTTTTCTTTAATTATAACTTAAATATATCAAATTACAATAAAGGCTCCTTCAAACCGTTATAGCAGTTCTCTAAGTAGGTTTAAATCATTAACGTCTATTTAATTTATTTAAACTTGGAAACATTATTACGAAACGTCTCATGAATTCCAGCACATCAAATTATTCTAAAGAAGAGCTGTTACAAATGCTGCATCAAATTTATTGGTATTATATTACTTAAGTTAATTAGGAGTAAAAAATAAGACAATGTAAACGGATGCATGTTTTGTGTTTTTATATTATAGGTAAAAATACAGCGAAATATATATACAACTCCAAATTTTTATTTAAAAAAAAAGGGGGGGGGGGAGGGAAAGAGAATTTGTCTCCAACAAAAGTTTTACAGCTATGAGTAGAACAACTCAAAAAGTTTTTTGAAAGTGTTAGTGAAGTTTTACGCGAAACCTCTTCTCTTAGCACAAATAATGAGAGGATAATATTCTAATGCCACTTCGGAATTTTTTAGCATACCAAGATTACATTTTATGGTGACTTGCCTCTCTTAATTTAATTCCACAACATTATGACGTTTAGTTCGGTACACAATATCTTAAAAATCATCACATCTTTCAAAAAGCCCGGAAGAAAAGTCTAGTCCTTTCTTATCGTCGTTTCTTCTCAGGAGTCGCTATTTTCACTAAATATGTCTTATGTGCTATGCAGTGCCATATAAACTCAAAAACACAACTTAAAATCTCTTTTTTAAGTTGTCCGATAAATAGTTGTAAGAATTTTTGTTGTAGTCTTATAATTCTTTTAAGTATAAAAGTTTCAAGCTGCATGGTTCCGTTAGGATACCTTGTGCAATTTCGTTGAAATTGAGCAAAATGTTTATTTTCCTTTTTGCTGCTACAAAATCCATTCTTTGTACTAAATAAGTAAATTTTTATCACATTTAACTCTCTAGTATTATGTTCTAAACATAATAATATCCTTATAATTAAAAAAATAATTTAGCTTTTAGGTAATTTAAATTTCAGAATAAAAACGAATCACAAGAAACAAACAATAGAAAAATAAGAAAACTGCTTCCATATTTTCAGCTTCTTTAAAAGTGAAGTGAAGTGCTGTTTCTGTTCAAAAAATTTTTGGTGGCCTTCACGCTTTTGAACATTTATTTACTCTTCTACAGTTACTTGCTTATTAATAACTTACTATGAAATGAAACGAGATAGGGGGGGGGGGGGGAGAACCAGGTTTTCAGGCGCTTCTGATTGAAAGATTTTTCTCATTCATTGACTCTATTAATGATTAAGCAATTATATTAATGAATTTTTAATCAACTATTGGTGAGTGTTAATTACCTCAGAGAAAAATTGATATATTTAGCATGCTTTTATTTCTTTTCTTTTGTAAAAAAACGAAAACAAAAGAAGCATAAATAAACAAACAGTAAAACGTTGAGTATTAATAAAAGCAAGCAACTGAGCTTAATCTTCCGGAGCTTTTTCGCTACTGTAATTAATAGTTTTCAGTTTTAGATAAAAGTTCTCTTAGGCTTTGAAATATTTGCTTAACCATAAAGAGGGAAAAATAACTGCTGTTAGAAATTCCATGTTGGTACAGGTTGATTCAATATTCTAAAAGCTGGCAGGGTAGCGTAGTGGTAAGGCACTGACCTCGTACACCCAAGTTCGCAGGATCAAACCTGGCACAAGTCAGTGGATTTTCAAGATGCAGAAAACCGTTAACGCTCAAGTAGTATGATATGCGGCATGTGACAGATCTCTTGAGTATGTATTTGGTTTGGATACTCTCGGCTAAATTAAATTCCTGGTACAGTTACGCATCATTAAGAGCTCAGATGCCGCAACTAGGGGGAAACTTAGCGTCAAAATTCTCAAGTGGTAATGGAAAACCGCCGATAATGGGTGCTACTTGAAAAAAATAGATGCCGGTTTCCTTGGAATGCACTGGGCCTGCTAAGGTTAGTGACCGACCACAGTCCCATTAGGAAAAAATATATAACTATCTATGTTACATTTTAATCGCGATACTACCAGTTTCATTTTAAAAATGAAATGTTTCAATTTCCAGTTTAAGTATTTTTATTAGTGGGAGTAAATTATGGCTCTGAAATTAGATCTTCAACCTTGAAGCGATATTTTAAAGCTTTTGAAGGATCTTTGTTCAACTTTTGCTATAAATAAAGCTTTTGAAAATCAGAAAATCATTTTTCTAATGGATTACTATCTAAATTTCGAAACAGAATGAAACTTGGCTGGTAATCAAAAGCTCCAGGAGAAAAACGTGGACAAAAGGAAGTCCTTGGTGAAAAAGCAAAAAAGAAGCTGAAAAGACTTATCACTGTAGAAAATCCTCTGCCTCAAAGAACTTTAGCAAAAAAACTATCGCAATCGACAATTGGTCGTAAGATAAAGAAAAGTAGCTATAAAAAAGAGAATAAACCAGTCTGCTATCAAATGTCTGCAAAGACAGTAGAAAAACGAAGAAACGTTCTTGGATTCTGGTATTTAATGTTAAGCAAAGGCAGATACATTAGAACCTCTCTTAAACGGCTCCGGATTAACCGGCCTTCGCTTTATCCGGCCCGTATTTTCAAAATACAGTAAAACCTCTCAATAAGGGACACTAAGGGGACTGGAAATTTTGTCCCTTGAATAGAGGTGTCCCTTCCTCGGAGGTGCATAAATTGATGCATACACATATAGTGTATTAACTTAGTTTAACTTTTTAATAGTAAACATGTGTTACCATTTAAGCTTAAATACTGAAAATGTCTCATGCATACAAAATATAAGTTGAAATTTAAAATTTGTTCATTGAAAAACTGAAATTTTAGCATAAATTTCGTATTGGCAAAGTTTTGTAACTTACAGAAAGTTATTCGAAGTTATCGGTTAGATGGGTTTGTTTCAAAGTATGTAATTTGGGCAATACAGTAGAAATTACGTTCCGTGCACTTTTTACAATTCTTGCATAAAAAACTTGTTGGTAGCCAGGTACTGGCCAGGTCTGTCCTTGCTGAACACACATGTATTCCATTGTACAAAAGAGGGAAAAGGCTTTACAAGTAGGTTTTGTCAAGCACTTTAAAATACAATTGTTTCTTTGTTCATGCTTCTAGGACTCATATCAACTTCCAGAAGTTAATTTTTAGAAAAGAAAAAAGAAAAGAAAGAACTTCAACTTCCAGTAAATTTTCTTATCTATATAACCTGAATTTTGGAAAATTTTCTCCAAGATTGTCCCTTAAATAGAGTGTCCCTTATTCAGAGGTAAATGCATTGCAGTCCCTATTCAAAGGGACTGGGCCAAGAAAAAATGTCCCTCAATTAGAGGTGTCCCTTTTTCGGAGGTGTCCCTTAAAGGAGGTACCACTGTACAAAAACAGCTTTTAGAGCGCTAGTTATATGGAAGAAACAGGTGCTGTGGTACTCGAGTGAATTTTTTCGGGACTCCTTATCTCTCGGGACAAAAGCAATATTCCGATGTCGGAGAGAGGAAGGGGGGAGGGTGTTCTAGGAATCGCGTACGGGGAGGGGGAGGGTTTTATGAAATAAAGTGTGGCTATTGGTTAATCACAGGTTCAGTGGGTCGGTCAATTCAGCCTTTCTAAGCACTTGATAACTGGAATGTAACTCTCGAAGTAACTGTACTAAAAAGCAATAAATCATCACACCTACACGCTCTTTTAAATTGAAAAATATATCTCCAATTTTTTTCTATTCCCGCTTTAACCGTATTTTTTCTTAGCCGGCTTACCATCCGTCTCAATTAAGCCGGTTAACAGAGATTCTACTGTACAGACAAAACATGGATAACTTCGGATGAAGCAATGTCTTATTTGTCCTCCACAACTGGCAAAACGTCCCGCAGTGGACCAGTCGGTAAAAGTTCCGTTTTCGCAGAACACCGACCACAGTGAAGCAACGTTGACTGAGGTCAGTGGTGGGACAAGCTTTCGCGGTTGGTTGCTTTGGGACCGTGCACGCTAAAGGGAGCTGGTGCACGATAAGTCCGGCGTGGCTCCAATGTCCTCCAAGTGAAACGATACCTCTTAGGGTGCCAACCCGAGGTGACGGTCTCTCACCCGGCTCAAAAAATTCAGAGACCTCTCAAAGAGGCGGAAGTCGGACTCCAGCCTAAAAGTGCCTTGTTAAACTCAGGAGCAGCGCACCCATTCTTCCTCGCTTCGCGCGAGGACACGACAACAGCAACAACTGGAAAAACGAAGAGGCAATATATTTCACGCGAAAAGCGTCGCAAAGTTTTGCAAAAAGCAAGTTGGCCGTCAAGTGTTGTGGTATGCATGGGAATATCCTCTCAAGGCTTAACAGAACCATTTTTTGCAGAACCAGGGGCAAAACTGCTAAATACTATCAGAATAAAGTTTTGAAGCACGTGATCAAAGAAAGTAAACGTCTTTACCCCCAAGGAAACTTTGGTTTTCCCTAAGATTCTGCACCAAGTCATAGGGTAAAATCAACTGTAAAATAGCTAAAAGAATAAAAAAAAAAAAATTCCTCCTCAGAAACGGCTGTCATTACCTCCTGACTGTGCTCTTTGCGATTATTTTTTATGTTTATACTTACAAACAGCTCAAGGGCTTCAAAAGGCAATCAAAAAGGAAGTTGGAAAAACACCCCACAAAAATTATCGAAAAAGCTCTTTTGAATTGGCCTAAACGTTTACATAAAGTGTACTATGCTGAAGGAAACCACATTGAAAATTTCATGTAAATAATTTAATTTAATAAAAACTTATGATGCTCTGAAATTGGTCACACTATTTTTTAATCAACCTGCATATGTGAAAGTATGGACATTTTCCTATTTCTATGTATTTGTATAGTATACATAAACGCATGCAGTACATATTTACTGCTGTATTCCTTCAATAGTATACAGTAACAAATATATATATATATATATATACACATATATAATATATATATATATATACATATAATATATACAGGGTGTCCCATTAATATTGGGACAAACTTTAAGGGGAGGTAGGTGACATGAAGACAAACATTATTCAGTCACAAATATTATTCGCAAACGTCTTGTGTAGGCGCTAGGGGGCGCTAAAGTTTAAGGTCCAAAACTTCAAACGATGATTAAAAACAGAAAAATAGGTCGATTTGTTTGCGGTTTTCGCTAAAATCATTCTTTATATCACCTTTTCCTTCAAAAAGATTTTTAAAATCAAAATTCAAAAAATGTCGACAGAAGGCGCTTTAGCCTTTAGAGTTACAAACAAGTACTTTTTACCGTTATTTTTTGCATGGATTTAAAATTATTCTAGCGTTTAGACTTTAACTTAAATTTTAAGCCCAAAATCGAAAACATTGGCATCGGGTAACAAGGAAAAATTGAACTGTGAACAGGAGGGGAAATTTTAAATGCTCATAAGAACTGAACAATATATTCGATTTTGTTGCGTTTTGCGTGTAGATCAGTCCCTTGATAATTATTTTCTTCAAAATGACGTACAGCTTTGGTGTCCTCATTTTTTGATAGAGGGCGCTTCCGACACTTCTCCGAAATTTCGAATGACATTACTCCTGGGTGTTTTACATCCAGACCAACATACTTCCAGGAAGTGTTAGGGATGCAAAGACAACTCGGAATCACATAGCAATGTAACGTACAAAAAATGAAGGGACGCCAAATTGAGATCATCAGTAATATTTCTTGATCAAAGATGTTAGATATGCAAAGATATTACAAAAATAGTACATGATGTTTGAAAATTTCACAAAAGATGTTCAATGCTGCCACCATTGCTAGCGATGCATGCGTTAAACCGTCGGACCATTGATTTGCGAACTCTTTGAAAGATACCGGCATTTTGCTGGATATCCGCAGCAGCACAGACAATTCTTGCGACCAAATTCAGTTCTGAATTAACAGGTGTTGCATACACAACACTTTCTAGAGCACCCCAAGTGCGAAAAAAGAAGAATAGATGCTGTTCAATTCAGGAGATTGTGGTGGCCAGGGAACCGGTCCACCACGACCAATCCATCGGTGACAAACACGTGATTCAAATGTTCTCGAACTTGTCAGCCATAATGGGGAGGTGCCCCATCATGCTGAAACCACATATGGTGTCTGGTATGTTGTGATGCAGCGCCGCTACAGAGCTAAGCGCCCTCTGTCAAAAATTGAGGACACCAAAGCTGTACATCACTTTGAAGAAAATATTACCAAGGGACTGATCTACACGCAAACCGCAACAAAATCGAATAGATTGTTCAGATCTTATAAGCATTTAAAATTAACCCCCCTGTTCACAGCTCAATTTTTCCTAGTTACCCGATGCCAATGTTTTCGATTTTGGGCTTAAAATTAAAGTCTAAACGTTAGAATAATTTTAAATCCATGCAAAAAATAACGGTAAAAAGTAGTTGTTCGTAACTCTAAAATCAGAAGCGCCCTCTATAGACATTTTTTGAATTTTTCTTTTAAAAATCTTTTTGAAGGAATAGGTGATATAAAGAATGATTTTAGCGAAAACCCCAAACGAATCGACCTATTTTTCTGTTTTTAATCATCGTTTGAAGTTTTGGACCTTAAACTTTAGCGCACCCTAGCGCCTACAGAAGACGTTTGCGAATAATGTTTGTGACTGAATAATGTTTGTCTTCATGTCCCCTACCTCTCCTAAAAGTTTGTTCCAATATTAATGGGACACCCTGTATGTATATATACATAGCCTTGCATATATATATATATATATATATGGAAGTATATGTATTATAATAAAAACTAGCTACAGTAGCAAAGATTTTTATATGACTTTTTTTAACCTTTACTATGAAAAATATAACCTCTATTTAACTCCTAACAATACACAGTTGAAAACCGTTTTCTTAATGATATTTGAACCCCATTCCATGATATATCACTCACCGGTTCCTTCTTCCCTTTAACACGGATTGATTAATGCTGTGAATGTATTAGGTCCTTCCACCCTATTTCACATAGTAATTCATTTCATCGGAATTTTTTTGATGAATAGTTCTTTAGTGAACTTCCTTGAAGATATCTATGAAACTACAAGAATAATGTACTCATACAAATCAATAAAACGATGTTCATTCGAGGGAGAATATTTTATCGCATTTTTTGGGCCATAAACCATTTGCACTCATCTGCCCGTTTTCGAGACATTTATTTTTTAAGTTTGAGCAAAATGAAAGGACGAAAAGGTATTGGTGGAATGAAACAAGCTAAAACAGCAGCAAAACACATTAAAAATACTCTACATTTGAACCATATTTGGCAATAACCTTCTTGCTTTTTGGCTTCTTTTATTTTTAAATTAGTATATCTATGCATGCTTTGGGACCGCTCATAAATGTCACACTTTTTTTCAAAATTATTTATATCATATTGTTACATGTCACGCTATGTTACATAAGCATATATACTTGCTTATGTACTTAATTTGTATTGAGTGAGTTTAAGGTTTACAACACGAAAGATAATTAGTACAGAACAGTAAAATATAATCATTGTTCGAATTCTGAAAAAATAACCCACGCCATTTTATCTTAAAAGCGCCTAAGAAAATTTTCTTCTAAATTTTTAACAAGAAGTAAATTTAAAATTTTATCAGTATCGATGTTTACGATACAAAATGATCAATGGAACTTTAAAATCAAACTATGAAAAAAAAAAAAAAACAAAAAAAAAAAAAAACAAATTTAACTTGCTGATTTTAAATGTTTTTATAGAAACCAAAATGTATAATGTCACACTTCTAGTTATCCCTCCCCTTCCCTTGTCACAAACTGTCACAATTTCTCGAACTCCCTTAATCGCTCCAAGCGTGACATCATTTATGAATGACCCCTTTGTATTTAATCTGAATATAAAAATTTTGTTATCAGATTTTATCCACTTTTGAGTTTAAATTATAAAATTCTCCGAACTTACATACATCTCGAGAACAGGTGGTGGAAGCAATCGCTTTTTAAGAACACCAACATGATTTTACAACTTTTTAAAAAAAATTTCTAGCAACAGCAATTGTTAATTACATCATCCGCTGACGTGGAAAAGCATTCCGCGCAAAAATATATAGTGTAAATAAGAAACATTAAAATATAAAAGCTATTGAAAAACAATTATACACGTAAAGAAAGCACAAATGAGCATTAAGTTGCAGACATATGTTTCGGGATTGCTTGGAATCCCTTTTTTGGCTTCATTTGGATGTTTTTGCATCTTGAAGCTCCATTACTGCATTGAAAAAGGAATTCCAAGCAATCCCGCTCATTTGTGCATCTTAATGCTCACTTGTGCTTTCTTTACTTGTATAATTGTTTTTCAGCTTTACTAGTGCACAAAGTTCATTTATTTTATATAAAAGTTATTATCTGGAATTGGCAAGCACCACAAACACGAGTTATCAAATAACATTAACAGAAATAAAAACATTAACATTTTAAGTCAGCCCGTTTACAGTGTATAAGATGGACAATCAAAATGCTTTGTGCTAAAATGTAAGTACAAAGATAAAACAACGTAAAAAAGCACAAATTCAGAATAAAAAGTATCGCAAATAGCTATTTCGAAGCTACAATGGTAATGGAGACTCTTAATCAGTGCAGAAAAGAAGGGCTCAACACACGACTAGAAAGCTGTGAGTGAACAGCTTTAATCCTGTTCACTCACAGCTTTCTAGCTGTGTTGAGCGCTTCTTTTCTGCACTGATGAAGAGGCTCCATTGTAGCTTGGAAATAGCTATTCGCGATACTTTTTATTCTGAATTTGTGCTTTTTTACGTTGTTTTATCTTTGTACTTACAGTTTACAGTGCGTGTACTGTACTGCTCTTTTGCCCGCCGGTACCTATCGTAGATCTTTATAGCAACAGCGGGGCAAGTTCTCAAGTTTTATGAAGATGGATTTTTAAAGTGTACATACACTTTAAATCGCCAAAACGATACCAAGATGTTGCCTTTCAAACGATACCAAGATGTTGCTAATATTCGGAGTAGTTTTTTAGTAACTAGGATTTTTCTCGAGGTACCCCCTCCCCCCCTACTGTGTAAAAATCCGTGTTTCCTAAACTTTGAAGTCCATGTCTGAAGAATCATATTTCAGCCATGTGAAACTTAACTTGAAACAAAATAACTCAACAATGAATTAATCTATTATAGTTATTTGAAAACCACAAAAATCTACATAATACAGTGGATGTGGTATGCATCAATCAGAGTTTTTACTGAATTTTTAAAAGTTGAAATTTCAGAAAAAAATCACGATTTTTTATCCATTAGTAGTGAGAAATATTTGTGTAAAAAAACTATACTCTTCACTATCTTGATTGAGTCACAAAACATGAAGAATGATATTAGCTATAATTTCCAACCTGAATTGTATGTCTAAACAAATTACATTTTAAGATATCATGTTTCAAAAATTATGCGAATTAAGTAATTAATATTTAGTTTAATATGATTTTGTGATGCTAAAATGTCATTAAACACACCACTGATATGCTGTAGAAAAATTGGATTTTCAAAATCAAAATTAAAAAAAAGAAAATCAAGTGTGTACGTATACCTGAAGTTGCATTCTAACTTAAAGTTAAAACGTTTTTTAAGAAATAGAAAAAATAATGATCATGTAATAGTTAGTAATTAATTTACGAATAATAAGAAATTATTAATGTGACCACTTGGCTTTAACTTTTAAACTTGATTACTCTGTGTTTAATCAACACGACAAATGTACTTTCTTAATTATCAAAAAGGTTAAAAAGAAGTAATTAACCCATCAATTGAAACAATACAGATAACTTATTTGGATTTATATTCTTTCACGACAAGTAAGCGCAATCTGCTAATGAATTTAATTAAATATTGGATTCATTTTATGGGACATAAAAAACGGAGAAATCGGAGTTGCACTTGAGTCGTGACTCTTCTTTTTAAACATTAGAATTGTTAACTTTTTTTTCGGGGGAAGCGTAGATAATTAAATGCTAAAATGCCTTTTATTTACTCCAAAGTTTATTTCCTTACCTTTGAGTGCATACTCTTTTGATTTCTTCTTTTAAGGAAACTAGTTTCTATTTCTTTATTATTTGCATTTCCTATGCTATCCGTACCTATCCTACCATTATACAACTTCTAGTGCTAACACTAAAAGATTATCCGGGATATCAATGGATAATATTTGTTCGAGATAAAATTCTTAAGTATTTTTAGTTTGCTAATTAAATTAAAACTACATCACATTTATTGTTTGAAATTAGTTAAAAAACTTAATTTTAGCAAAATACGATGGTATTTTTATTAAAACATTCAGCTATTTTAGTTGCGCACCAGTTGGTTTTGTTTAGAAAAATTCACATAATTTTAATGCGGGGAAAAAGTGGGATGGTTTCGAGGATACAAGCGTTTTGCTTATGAAGAAAAATTTCTTTTATGGTCGAAAAATAGCAAAAGCAGGCATTTTCTTGTTTGATTCATGTTTTTAATTTCACAGCGAAACGACCTTTTTCATGAGGCCATGCTTCAGTTAGATACTGTTTCATTGAGTAAAATAGAATTAATACAAATAATAGAGAAATATGTAAAACCATGTAGGCTACTCCGTGACTCACATAAAAGAAACTCGAAACTTTTGCTCAACATATAAAGAAGACAATAAGTTTTGAAAAGAAAAAAGGAAAAGAAGTTGCAAAACAGCGACGTTTGAGAACTGAAAGGCTTTTTATAAAAATATCTTAGCACATCTATAAAAATATCTTATCCATGTTCACTGTATGTAAACAGCCTTTCCACTTCGTCACTCTCTTCTTCAAAGAGAGGGGGGGGGGGGGCAGAAAATAAAACAGCTTTCCATGTTTTGAGCGAGATGTAAGTTGAATGCATCTTTGGTTTATGAATAAAAACTACGTTTAGTGTTCTAAGACAACGAATGTTTCAAATTCTCTGTAAGCTTTTGAGAAGCTGAGCCGAATTTAAAAAGCAAGCCTTTCAAGAATTTAATTTAAAAATAATAATAATTCCTTCAATAAACTTCAACGGAAAGGATTTTTTTATGTGGAACAAGCATAAAAATATTTTATGATTTGCTTATTTAAGGAGTAAACTTTGAACCAATAAAACAAATTCTGTATTAGAGTTTATGAAAGAAATTCAAACTTTTTTAATATAAAAACACTAAAAATTACTTTCAGCACAAATAAAAAATAAAAAGAGGGAAAGAGAGAGAAAATTGCAGACAAACCAAATAACAAAACTTTTCTTTTTCTTCTAGAAAAAGGTTATTAATAAAAATCGAAGTAAATTTTTCCGCAGACTTAATATTGTCGAAAAGGGCTTGGGTCAGTGATTTAAAACACTTTACTTATGAAGAAATAAAAATAGTTTCAAACGGCTTTTTTTTAAAATATGAGTAATTACTACGTTGAAAAAGTTTACTTTCATTACAAATCATTATTACTGTCATTATTTATTTTTCTTTATTTTGGTAATCTTTAAAACTAAAATAATTTAGTAATGTAAAGAAAAAATTGTAATTTCGGCATTATTTACTTAAAATTAAGTGCCTTTGTAAAGATTTGCATGAAAATTGTTCTTGCCTTATTTATTTACCTTTTTTTACCGATTAAGATTCAAAATTTTGTTTTCTGTGAAAGTTTTACTGTAATTCAGTTTTAGTTTTGTTCTCCTACGTTTCTAAGCTTATATACTGCAAAAAAAAAAAAAAAAAAGAGAGAGAGAGAGAGAGAGAAAAGAAAAGCTAAACGCTTTTAATGAAGAAAACATTTCGAGTTGAAATTTACTTAAACGTAACGTTCAACAGTTTGAAGGAATAACCATTTTTTTTTGTGTCAACTAGCAGTTTGTTTACCATTCACGAAATTATTAAAACGTTATTATTATTATTTTCTTTCTAATGGGGCTGCGTATGGTCACAAACTTTAGCAGACCTAGTGCCTTCCCCGGAAATCGGCATGCATTCTTGCAAGTAGCCACCACTATCGCCGGATACCATTACCACTTCAGAATTTTGTTCCACTCAGTTTCCCCCTAGGTGGCGGCACTTGAGCTTTAAATGATGCAAAACTGCACTAGGAATTTAATTTAGCCGAGAGTATCCAAGCCAAGCGGATACTCAAGGGATCTTCAACATGACGCATACTCATACAACATGGGCGCTGACGCTTTTCTGCATCTTGAAAATCCACCGACTTGGGCCATGTTTGATCCTGCGGACTTTGGCGTACGAGGCCAGTGCCTTACCACTACGCCACCCTGCCGGCATTAAAACATTATTAGAAACAGTAAAAGGAATACATTTGAAGTGATTTGGAGCCCCAGCGAGTTGGATAAGTTGGATGCCTAAAGAGGTATGGCTGATGTAAGAAGATCAAGCTGGTATTCTAAAATTGGGCTGGTTAAGATCCGAACGAACGTTTCGTTTCATTTTGAGAGGTTATTAAGTTTCAGGCTTTTAATAATGTGCAAATAACATTGCCTTTTCTTAAATGAAAAAATAAATAAAATAAGAAAACTCTTTTTGAAACACGGTAATTATTTTTTCACTAACTCCCAAGGCTCACAGATTTCGTGTAGCAGCATGTATGTAAATTTGAACCTAAGAAAGATTAAACCTTATCTTATTAAAATTCTGAAATTGCCTTCGCGTTTCAGCGCTATTCATAACATCATCAGAAATTGGTAGGTTATATAAAGGAAAAAAAAAACATTATGAAAAAGTGATGCACCATTTTAATAAGTGCTTTCCAGAGCAAACTAGCTGTTTCCAAGAAATTTCCATGTTTCTCATTTGCATTATTAGTACATGAGACTTACGAAAGTGCAGTAGACGCCTGACGTAGCAGAAGAAAAACTCCATCTTGATTAAAAATCCTTGAGAGTAAAAAATAATATAGTTAAAAGACTAACAAGACTTATTGCATAGCTGGGTGCAGTTTGGAATGAAAACACGGCTTGTTTTCGCAAGAAATAATGGTTCTAGTTATTAATATAATTTGGTTTCTTCTTCTTTTAATAGGAAGACTTTCATTTTGGTTTTATTATTACGGATTTAGTTGCGAACATGGAGTTTAAACTTTCTAAGTATGTAAATTTATATCTTTAAATGTTGAATGATTACACAAACCTGCGATGGTTCTGTGCTTTAGGTTTTGACAATTGGTTATTACGTATTTTAAGTGCTGAATCCAAAAATGACCTTCATTTCCCCCCACCACGTTCAGTTCGACCACGGACTTTTGATAGTTTGACGCTTCTGCGCATGGCAGAAAAGAACGAAAGCATTCGAGTTTCAGGGAAGTTCGTTTTGCCGCGTTTATTTAGTACGCGAATCAGAATGTTTGTTTCATTGTTTGTTGAAAGCAACTAAATTTATAAACTGTCATATAGCATCAGTTCGAAAGAAATCAAGTATTCTAAACGAACTAGAACGACACCAAAAACGGCTCATTTCATGTACCAGCAGTTCCTCCCTTGAATATGGATGAATTCTTCTTGGCACTCTGCCAGGAAGATTGCTTTGGATGATGGTAGAACTGTAAAGTTTTTTTCAGAAATCACGCATTTAAAAAGTTGAAAAAAATAATCGAAAATTTGTCACAGTAAAATATAATTAATAAGTTTGCTCATATGATTTATTCACAATTTGACTTATAATATGAAGTATCATATCTTAACAGGTGAGGGCTCTCAGATAAAAGAGCGAGGGCTCATTGATCCCTTTAGTTTAATAATGAATATTGAAGCAACCTAAATTTCTTTATAGGGAAACGTTTAAATTAATTTATTTAAGTACCTTTTTTGAGGCATGTTATCCCTTCAGAAACAACTCAATCTTCATCCACCCTTGTCGACGATACATGTAAAATACTTTCAATTTCATTTAACATTTCTTTGGCCTATTCATGCTCTGTTTCGTCTTTCTTCTTTTATGCAATATGCAAAAACGAAGTGTTACAATTTGGGGCCTCAGTGGCTGAGCGGTCTAATCGACTGGCTCCGGTGCCTCCCTGCGCGGAGTGGAAGAGGCGTGGGTTCGATTCCCACTTTTCTCTGGGTGTATTTCCTTCTTTGTATATTAAAATATATTGTGTTGTCTTGTTCCATCTGTCATATTGGACGAGAGTTTGAGGCATATCCTTGAGAATAGCAAATAAACTCGAATATTTATGTGACCTGAAATGGTCGTAAACAAACAAGTGTTACAATTTATAAAGTAAAGGAACAACTACTTAAGTTATGACGTAAGAAGTTCCTTAAAAGCCTGAATGCTGACGGTTTCGCGGAGTCTTCTGCGTTGAAGTCCCATTGTTAAATGTAGGCGTGAGAAAACCTTGTGTTGGAAAATTGTTTGCAAGCCGACTAGAATAAAGATGGTGTTTAGATATTAAATGAAAAAGTTTAAATTAATTGATATTGTAGAATTAGTGTGGCCCTTCGATATGCCTTTTCTAGCGCAATGAACAAAAAGGACTTCGCATGCAATTGCAGAAGACATTAATAACATATCATTCAAATACCAACTTGTTAAGGTATAGACTGCTGATTGAAGTTTTAACGGCAAGATAGATGTGTTCAACTCAGCGGTGAACAAGCAGCGTGGTGTGAGGGTTGTCCTTGTTTTTAATTGCCTTTCCAGATTTTAATCTGGGAATATATTAAAACATTAACGGCGGGCGATCTCGACGAAAGTATGCTAGGTAGCGCCGCGGCCGCCCCGCCTCGTTTTTCGGCCTAGAGCGGGCAATATTTTGTGTGATCATACAAAAATTTAGAGTTAAAAAAGTTTATTTAAGTAGAATTTGAACAACCGAACAGCTTCAAACTACAAAATATACTAAGTACAAATATAAAGTGGCGCATGGATTGTGCAATGTGGTTGCAAACTGTACTAATGCGACTCCCGCCTTTAAGGTACCCAGTCGAGCTAAATCGTATTACTACGACTCCCGCCTTTAGGCCGCAGTCGAGCTAAATCGTATTACTACGACTCCCGCCTTTAAGCCGCAGTCGAGATAAATCGTAGTACTACGACTCCCGCCTTTAATGTGTTAAGAAGAAACTCATCTTTTTTCTTAGTAACATTCTTGTTTCCCCGTTCTCTGTAGAACTACAGAGAGAGGACCAATCATACCTGTGAGGTTACGTAAGCACTCGTACAAAAGCCACGAATCAAGTTTTCGGTAACCGCTCCACGGGTAAATTGCTTCTTTTTTCTCACTGTAATTGATTTCTGTAAAAATAGAGAAAAACATTACAGTTGCGGCGCACGTTCAACATATATAAATATAACCTCTGGCCTTACACTCCAGAGGAATCTTTGGTCGAGCGGTTAAAGGCAACGGAATCAGAATACATTGTGCTCAAGCTCTAAATCTCCCGAATGGAGATCGCTCACGCCTATCTTAGAATGCTAGAAATAGTGACTACTGCACAGCAGTTTTTTTTTGGTCATTTTTGGAAATTTTAGAGTTTTATGGTAGGTATTTTGTTTTTGAGATTACAAAGTCTTATGGTAGGCATGGATTTTTTTTTCAGTTAATTTACTAAGATTTGGGTACTTTACTGCTGCCATTTACAGTCTGTTCTCTGTAGGTTATTTGCTTCTTCTTTGTAATTTCCTCTTTTAAAGTTTTTTTCGTGTTTTTTTATTCTTCGTAATTTTACATCTGGATCCAGATAAATGATTTCCAGAAGATTTCCGAGCAGAACTTTTTTACAGCGAGTTTTCTTCTAACGAGATTGCATTTTTTACGCATGGAATGTGGATACACACCTGCAGAACAACCAAGATCCCGAGGAACACGTAGAGAACTATATCTAAGCTTTGTAAGAGGTTCAACAAGGTAGAAACATAAATACTAAAGCATAAATATTTAAATACAGTAGAACCTCTCTTAACCGACTTATTTGAGACCGATGGTAAGCCGGTTAATTGAAAATACGGTTAAAGCTGGGGATAGCAAAAAACGGGAGATTTATTATGCAATTTAGAAGAGAGAGTGGAGGTGTAATGATTTATCGCGTTTTAGTAAAGTTACTTTGAGAGTTACGTAAGCGCTTGTCAAGTCTGAATTGATTGACTCACTGAGTCTGAGATTAGCCAATAGCCACATTGTAGTTCATAGGAACCCCCCCCCCCCCATATGCGGATTTCCAGAACACCCTCTGCTTCCCTCTCTCTGACATTAGAATGTCGCTTTCGTCCGGAGAGATAAGGATTCCATGAAAAAATTCACTCGAGTACCGCAGCACCTGTTTTTTCATATAACTAGCGCTCTAAAAGCTATTTTTGCATTTTGAAAATATGGGCCGGATAAAGCAAAGGCCGGTTAATCCGGAGCCGGTTAAGAGAGGTTCTACTGTACACAGATAAAAAAAATCTCCATCGTGCCTTCAGATTGTTAGCCGAAGTACAAAACTCTTTATTTCCGAAAAACAAACCAAGTAATCTAGTAATGCATTTGTGCAATAAATATATTTTCAAATTTGACCTTCCCGGGTTGACCCCCATTGTTGTTCTCACTCATTTATTCTTTGCACAATGATAAACGTTTACTGCTTAGAGCTAAAGTAGTGAAAGGAAAAAAAAAATGGTAAGCGCAGATGATAATTCGAAAGAAAAGGGAAGCTTAAGAAGAAAGAAAATTTGAGTAGAGATGCATAAATGTCAAAACAATGAAGAAGAAGAATGTTGAAAGCCCTCCAACTTCGAAGAGAGGGAAAGAATGATATGACTTGCATATGAGAGCTAACCGTCAAAAAGGTTAAACTTTATTCTGTCAGAGTGGATGATTTTTAAAATTTTCAGGATGGAAGGTAAATTTTTCCTCCATTCCCCCTATTCCACTTTTCTTGTTTTTGTTTTGAAAATTCCCATCCCGTAAATAAAAATTGGCCGTTCATTTAATGTCATGCAGCCATAAATACATTTATTATTTTATCATTTAAAAAAATATGTATAATTTTGAGTATGTATACATTTGTTTTATGTACTTCTTTCAATTTAAACTTTCTTTTATTTGTTTTTAAGTAACTTTTTCTCAAAGGTGAAAAAAACGTATGAAAGAATGCGTAATGTACCTTCAAAATATCGTTAAAAAGTCAAAAATATTTTTTTAAAAAATGTAATAAAATTAAAAAAAAAAAAAAAAACTGAAGTCCCACCTGTTTTGAGGTGGGAAAAATGTGTTTGTCGGTCTGTTTGTTTGTGCCTTTCTAATATCTTTTAAAAAGATTGTTTGATTCGAAAATTGTTTTGCGTTTGTAAAAGCATGACCCTTACTTTGTCTATAAATACAATTAGGAATTTCGTTTATAATGATATTATCGAGTTCTGAAAAAAATGTAATTATACTATCACTATTCTACAATATTATTTCATCATGATTTAATAAAATAAATCTTAAATTTCAGTCTTAAAAGAAAGGGAAAATAAAGTACATTATCTTCAGTAGCCCAACGTATACCAGCCCTTTTTCGATCGTCCCAACTAATTTATGTTTTCTCTTTCAATTATTAGGGGGGGGGGGGGGAATGGCGACACTAGCGAATCCATAAAACATATTTTTTATCGTAATTAGAAAGCAAAATACTTTCATTAATTTTATTCGTTTTTTCACAAAAATTTAATTTACTCTATGCTGATGCTAAGTTTTAGGGGGGAAAAAAAAGCTAGATGAAATATTTTTGTTAATTAGAGTCAATTACTTCTAACATTATACGATAAAACTAAGTAGATTAAGACATCAAGTATCTAGATGAAAAAAAAGAGTATATTTATTTGAATCGTTTATTTGTTGAGGAAAATGGAAAAAATTGCTGGAGAGTAGCAATTAAAAGAATAAAGGAAAAATGGCGTTTCTTCAACTTATAAGCTTTTTGGCTTTTAATATTTGTTATTATTTTATTAATATATATATAGCTATATATACATACACATACAGTAAAACGTGTAAAGTTGACCAACTTTGTAAACTGATCACCGGTCTAAGTTGACCACTTCCGTCAGGAACGGAATTAGCTCTATATTATATAATGGAGGGAAACCTTTGTAACTTGACCACCTAGTTTGATCACTTGTCTATATTGACCACTTATGTAAGACAAATTTGGATGGGAGTGTTATAAAAAACCCTTTGTAAGTTGACCGCCTAATTATTTCTATATTTATTTGTTTATCTATTTTTACAAAGATAAAAAAAAAACTAAAATCACCCCCCAGGATACAATTTATGCTATAATGTTAGACCAGTGTTTGTCTGGGTGGTTGAAACATCAATATAAAGTTTGCCTGCACTTCTTTGCAGGTTAACCATATGGGAAAACTACTATGAACACTCTTTATTCTTTCAATAAGTTTCCTCTTTATTCTTCTATCTGATGTAGCCATTTTGAAAAATTATGCATTTTTAGGAAATCTTTACTGTTATATAAATAACTTACGTAATTAATAAGATATTTGTCTTATTAACAACAGTATTTTCATCCACGGCGTGCTCAAGAATGCCTCGTTATGCACGGCGGACACTTTGAACATCTGCTTTAAATTGTGCATGCTGTTGATATGTCCAATGCAGTGTTTTTTCTTGCACCGGCAGTGACGTCATACTTTGTTTTTCGTATTTTTCTTGTAAACTATGGATCGTACAGGAACGCTTCTTTGGGCAGTTTTTATGTACTCCCAACGAATAATCTAGCTGTGCAGAGTTTATGCGCTCGTTTTGGGACACCCTGTATACTGATACGTCCCGTTTATACGTGTTCTGTCTCGTTGTTCTTGAACATAGTTTAGGGACGCTGAAATGTCTCGGTTTCGGAAAGAGAGTTATATGAAGCAGAGCCTCTATAATATATTAACCTATTTTTACAAATTTAAGGGCCTTGGTAGCCTTGTGGCTAAGATGTCGGACTTCCAGCTGGAAAATTGGGTGTTCGATATCCGTCCCGCTGAAGCCCCACCATGTACACTTGGGGATACGTGCATGTAAAATCCGTGTACTCAGAAGTCCCGGGGGGAAAGGGGGGAGAATTTCCCTTCCCTTCACTCTTAGGTCAAAAAAGGAAGGTTGTGTTTTTGTGGTGGCGCCATCTGGTGTCATCCAACTACATCATGAGCCAAGTCGTTCTTCCACTGTTGTGGTGCTCATCTATAAACGAAAAGTGCTCCTTACTGCCTTAATTCTTGGTCGCTCTGCGAAGGGGAGCTTGGATACCCAAGCGGCATTAAAAACAACAAAAAATTTTTAAAAAAGGAGGAAAAAAGTTAGAGAGTCGGCCATCTGCTGTAATTCGAATCCTATGAACTATTACGCTATAATAGAAAACATGCTTTTTTATTTTCTTTGCTTTGTTGCACTTGTTGAAATAATCTTATCAATAAGCAGTGAAGTGGAGTTAAAACGTAGTTCTGCGAAACAGAGTTCTTGAAACAATGCTATTGTCACCACAGAAATTGTTCTATAACTTCTAAAATCGTCCTCGGTTGCGCCCTTGGACACTATGCTACTTTCGAAAATTAGGGATGAATCGGATTGTGATTTTACTGAATATCGGATATCCAGTGGCCTTTGTCTACTGAATACGGATATCCCTAGATTTTTTTCTGTAATGCCGACTCGCAACAATAAATGCTTCGCATATTTTTTCTTAAGAAAACATTTAAAATGTACTTGCATTTTTTTTCGAAAACCGTCTCTGTATGGAAACTAAGCCTACATTTCACTCTGCATATCCGACTGAGGTCGCCGGATAATACCTATAGAATATAGTGTCATATCCGGATAAAATTCCGACATAATTTCAAAGCCATATAGGGCCATGTACCTGATAGTTACTGGACGTCTGATTTATCTCTGTGAAAAAATTATGTGTGCAAAAAAATCATTACGCATTTGATCTTTGCACTGCAGCCTTTTTACTTCTGATATTTATTGCTCTTTCTTATTTTTAAAAAGGGTTATTGAAAAATATTTTTGATTTGATTATATTTTAGGAACATATATAGGTTATCCCAAAGGGGAGGACAAATTCAAGTTAAAAAAAGTACAATGTATAGGTGCAAAACGTCATTTTTCGTTACATCACTACATTGGCAAAATGTTTCAATTCAGAAATATACCACGTCTTATCACGCAACACGTTTTTTGAACTGCAGACAGACCTTGCTATACGATCACCCCACAAGACTTCACGAAAATGACTTTATATACGATTCATACACATTTAATATTTAATGAGCTGGAACTTTAGAAAAATGACCTCAAATGCGGGTGACCTTATATCGAGGTCCAACTGTAGTTATCTACACTGTTAGAAATGTCATCATAAAATTACGGTTAAAAAGCCGGCAGCAGTTTGTCCATCTAATTAACAGTTAAATTTACGGTTTGGAACATTTTTGTATTCTTACGGGTTTTAAACCGTTTCCAATCAGCTTGGTTAAAAAGCCGTAAATACAAAAGGTTTCGGTTTCATAACCATTTAGTAGCACTTATGATAACATACTGCAGGCTATGGTAATTACTATACGCGTAGAATCCTCGAGACGTAGAAACCATTCGCAGCTATTATAGTGTGGCGGACGACGAGGTGCGAGGATACGGTGGAGCAGGAGGTCTGCCGGAGACGGGGATAGAACCCCGGACTTTCTCGGTGGAAAGCCAGCACTTTCATGCTTTGCCAAGAGGTACCTATTGGATGTCCAAGATTTTGAGAAGTTTTTTTTATTCTGAGAAAGATAAAAAGACAATATCAAAAAATAATTAAATGGGATATGTTTCCACAACCCGTTTTTATGACTATTACGAACTTCATCTTCTCTTCATTTCCCCCGTTCAGATAAAAACTATACAATGTTATTCAATGGAATTCTAATCTTCACTTTTCTTAGATCCACAACCAAGATGGACTCCCGATTTTCATTGATTACGAAACCTAGGTGGCGCTCGTAAATTACGGTTAATTAAACGTTCTTTAGGAGAAACAGATAATAAACGATATTTTTCACAACCAGAGGTTTTAGTACCACCTTTTTAATGGTTATTCGACTGTTGTAATTAAATATGGTGAAATAACAATCAAATAAATTGTTATTTTATTATTTTTTCACGGAAGTTTTCAACAGTGTACGCTGTTCTTATACGAGTCCTCTCATCATTCAGAGTCCCAGTAGTTCTCTGACCACATCCTTCTGTGACTACATCTGGGAGTATTTGAAATCAAAAGCCCATATTAACAATTCCTGAGCAGAGTAAAAACTCAGTAGAAAATGAATGTGTTATAAGATGCATCTATGGTTTAAGTGTGTGAAATGGTCCTTGAAAAGTTCATAAACATAGCCAAGTGCTGCAGCGCAAGTCATGAGCAATATATGTTTAAAGATATCCTTTTCATATTTAAATTGGAACATTTATCCATTTTTGTAATTATATGATATTCGTTTAAAAGATGTAAATGTTTCCTTTATATTGGGACCCTGTATTTAACTCTTGTAATGAACGCTGGTTTCGTTGTAAAGGGGTCGTTAGTCGGTCTTTTGTAAAAGCGTTTTTTGTTGACAGTTTTGTTGCTTGTGAGTACAGAATATTATAAGTAAGGCTCGAATTTAAACTTAAAACTAATAAATTCACAAAAATACTGAATCATCGTTCTCATAAAATTGCGTTATCAATTATACTCTGAATATTTAATTAATTTATTATTTTTTTATTTTTATTATTTTAAGAATCACTAGAATATCTGTTAAGTACGTTCAATATATTCATTCAAAATCATGAAACTGAGCATTTAATTACCCAATATAAAAACGAAAATAATTTTGTGAGCTAGAATGTGCTATGAAATGTGAACTGTACTCACCCACTTGCAAAGAAGCATGGCCCTGACGTATCAAGATACCCAAAATAAAAAAAAATGTAACAGTATTAGTTTTAGTTTGCAGGTGCCTATCATGTGTACTTTCGCATGAAAATACTATGAAAAAGTTTAGAAACGAGTTAGGAAGCAGTACATTAAAAAATATGCATAAACTAAAAAATAACCATGACTCTACTAGTTCTGCTCGTGCAGCTAAAGTTACCCAAAACTAATAAATGAACTTGAATTTTTTTTAATACTCCAGTTTCGTCAGGGCTCTTAAGCGGTTATCACACGACAGGAATTACAGGCAAACGCAACCGTAATAGGAATCGTCAACTCTATCGGAAACTGGTTTTTCCACCAATTTCCCCCATAGTTTCCTCAAAATGCTCGTGTGCTTTTCTCCACCAGACTCCATAACCACTTAGCCGAATATTTAAGCAGGCAGAGCCGCCTCGAACTTATATTTTTGGGACGGGAGGGTGATTTTTAATTTCCCGACTGAAACTTCGTATTTCACCGAATCGCGAAGATCAAACTTAATTAAACATGATCCTATTGATAATAAGTGATCATTATATACATAAAATAAAATTTGATGCCTTGCAATTGCAACTGCTATTGACAACTATATAGTTGTTAGTCAAAAATGAAAAACTATTGTTATACCAAATGGTCAAATTTGTCATGGTCTGTCAGAATTTGAGGAATAAGAACAATTTTTGGGAGGTCACAGTGACTTTCCGTAACCTTGCATGCGCTGCCCCTGAATGCAGAAACCTACTTGTTTGAACGAAATATCAAGTATAAAAACTAAACAAATGCCCAACACGAGGATACAGATTAGAAAATGGTAGCCCGTTATGAGCAACCGTCCGAGAGACCGGGTGCAAACCTGTAGGAAACTCCGGATCGAACATTTCCTCCCGAGGTTGCCCATAGAACGAGGTGGAAGTAACGTTTGCTTAAAAATTCCTGTCGTGTGATATCCGCTTTAGGAAAGGGAATATGTTAATCGGCTTTTATATGCAAGTTACTTTAATACATGAAATCAGATCTACTTATTTTGTTTGTCAGACTTATTAAACTTGACACAATAATTACGAAACTTAATACTTATCAAAACTTTTACTTCATCGTTATTATAAATAACCGTACATCAGTAGGGTCAGTTGGGGTAATTGTAAACGCTTTTTCCATGTTTTAACTTTTGATGCTTCCCTACCTCTTGAATGAATTCAGAGATAAAATTGTGAGCATTGTAGCCACTCTGTACTTCTTGGGAGTAAATGTGTGCAAAAATTTTGACTTTATGACTATTTGTTAGCGAATGAGCTCGTGTTTACAATTATCCCAGTGTGTTTACAATTACCCCAGAGATCTGGGGTAATTGTAAACAGTGGTATATTTTCGAATAAGGTTGATGCAAATCGAAAATTGTTTCATACACAGTCTGCTTAAAGGCTTAAGAAGTTCTGGAGCAATGGTTCTTAATCTGCGGCCAACAGGCCGCAAGTGGTCCGCTGAGTTATGTTATGAGTCGGCTGAGATCATTTAACGAGAAATATATTGCGACAAATTAAGTAATGCGACAAATTTATGAAAAATTTGTCCCGTAGTGGATCAGTCGGTTAAGCTTGGGTCCCACATACCCCCGAAAGTGAAGCACAACTGGCTGTGGTTATCGCTTGAGAGGGTGACCATCTCCCGTGACTGATTACTCTGAGACCGAGTGCGCTAAAGGCAGCTGTGCACGTAAAATACATCGTCGCTTCAAATATCCACCAAGTTAGAAATAATTTCCGCTGAGGGACCAACCTAAGTGACGATCTCTCATCTGGGAGCTGGTTCAAAATCAGTAGGCCCTTTTGAGCCAAGTGTATTTCATTCTAGCGGAGCTCATTAATAATCAGTAGGAGCTTCCTTAATTCATGGACGCCCTGCAAGGGGGGGGGGGGCTTGGATTTTCAAGTGGCATTAGCAACAACAACAACGGTTATGTAAAATAGACACAAAAGTGTAATTTACATCAAAATATAATACTTATTGTCCCCCCAAAATATTGGAAACAGGATAAGTTTAAGTGTTTACAATTACTCCAGAGTACGAAATATATGGGGTAATTGTAAACACCTAACTTGCACATGAAAAATAACAGGGAGGAGTAAATTCATAACTAAATGTTTTTAGCAGCATTCCGTATGACAAATAAAAATGGTTGAAACAATGCCCCCTGCATCAGGAAGCCGGTCAACAGGCAAGCCACGTGATCAGCAGAAGGCCAGTCTCTCAGTCTCCGTTGCTAAGTTGCTAAACACGATGAGTGAGAAAGACCGCTTCGCTTCGCGCTTATTTCTTTTCAATTGACTGCTACTTAAAATAAATCAATATTTGTAAAGAAAAAAAAAACAGAATAATTAGAAATAATAATTGTGAATTTATGTAAAAAAAAAAAAAAAAAAACAGACACCAAAAATTCAGTCATTCCAAAATATCTTTTACATTATTTGTTTCTTTTAACGCTCATCTTAATTTCATTAGTTGATAACTTTTCATCTTAACCCATTTTTAATTTAACCTTCAGCCTTTTTTTAATCTACGCTATGATGTTTTTCTTTAATAAGAAAAATAAAATCTTGTCTATTTCGAAAAGCAATCCAATATTGACATTCTCTCATATATTTTCATTAAGGAATTATCCTCTCAAACATTCTATATGATTTTGAAATTTATTTATATATTTAGTTCATGTTAATACTTAACACTTGGAAAAAAGTTGAAACCTAAAATTCGGTACTATTTCTATCAGAACTCTTAAAAGTGTAGAATAAACTTAGACATTGTTTGTAAAAGTTATACTACAAGCTGTATGATTCTTTTCTTTTTTTCTTGTATTTTAAACAACCATTTGATATTTACTGTTAAATTTCAAAATAATATTAAACTGATTTCGAGCCAAAAGAATACACTTTATACAAATATAATCTACCTTGTGTTATAAAACTTGTGAAACGTTGGACTATGTATGAACTTATGAGGGAGGTTATGTAGAAAATTCCTATCATTAGAATAAATACCTCTTTTCTCAAAAGTCTCTTTAATTTTTGAGTTCTACTCGTATTTGAGCTGTGGGTAAGGGATCATTCATAAAAGATGTCACGCTTCGAGGGGGGTTCGTGAACTTGTGACAAAGTGTGACAAGGGGAGGGGAGGGGTAACAAGAAGTGTGACATTCTGCATTATACAACATAGCGTGACGTGTGACAAAGGGGGGAGGGGGTCCGCTGAAGTGTGACATATTGTGACAAAGGGGGGGGAGGGAGGTCAAATATATGGGGGAAAAGCGTGACATCATTTATGAACGGCCCCTAAAATCTTTAAAATATTGAAATCCCTTTTAAAATAAAACATAGAAGAGTCATTCCACAGCATTTTTGTGTTACCTACTGGAAATGTTAGAACAAAATTTTGGTGTGTTTAATTTTGAAAATATTAATGAAAAGTTTTCAAAAATTTTTATTACAGTCCGTACATTTGGAGCCAACAAAATTTCTTTTCAATAGGGTCAATAGTTTATTATTTAAAAAATATTACAATTTTGATAAGTACGGGATAAGTACGGGACATTTGTGATGTCCCGTGCGAAACAAAATTTTAATATTCAAAATGTGTCTCCAGCTGTACAAAATGTTCTAAAAATTTTTGAAAACTTTGCATTAATATTTTCATAATTAAAAATAATTAAATAAATATAACAGAATTTTGCTCAAAAATGTTCCGCACGTAACACAAAAATAAGGTGGAATCACCCAGAAAGCAATATGGGACCGTTCATAAATGATATCAGGATTTTTTCCCATGTATTTGACCCCCCCCCCTTGTCACAAAGTGTCACACTTCAACATACCCCTCCCCCCTTTGTCACATGCCACGCTATGTTGAATAAGCAAGATGTCACACTTCTTGTTACCCCCTCCCCTTGTCGCTACATCACGACCCCCCTCGAAGCGCGATATCATTTATGAATGATCCCTATGCTGTATTCACACAATATAATACAGTGAGTAACCTACCCCCTAAATTATAGATAAAACAGAGCACACTTACTATTGGTAACAGTACTCTTAAACAAAATTATGAACACTAAAGAAATGAATAAAGAGTAGTACGTTAAAAGTAAGTGTACATTAAAGCGTTCAAAAATAATTTTAGTTAATAAATAGTAATATTAAGAATAACAAAACAACTTAGTAATGAGTTTTAACTTAAATGTCATGTGTATGCAAAACGATCAAGAACCAAATTCAAGTTTTCTAACTTCATAAAATATGATAAGCATAGAGTAACCTTGTCATACATAACTGACATACAAACTAATAAATATATCAAGTCGGTATTCTTTCAAATTGCAGGATTAGGAAAGATGAAAGTCGTTCATGAAAATTAAAACTTGTTAACCATAAAACTTTAATTCCACAACATAAATGACAAATGATAATATAACACATCGCACACTGGCAAGAACAGTGACACAATTCAAAAACGAAACACCTTCCCAAAACATGATTTATATATTTCCAGTTTCTATATTCTTAAGGCGAACTATAAATTAACGAATTTAATTACTCACGCGGGAACTATTCGATGGTTTGAAGTTGTTGCTCCTCGTCTTTGATGTCCACTCTTTTAAAAGAACTGAATCTTTCATAACTTTGAAATTGACACCTTCTGTCCGGAAGCATAATTGCATAATTGCCCTTGCAGCCGTAAACGGCACACTTGTAAGGCATTTTAAAACTTTGAAAATTGATTACAAGAAGATAAAGATAATAGAAACGATAAACAAACATACAACTGTACCGGTAGCGACACAACACACTGCAATGGCAGATTTGATGGCCTTCTCAAAACCACGTGACATTATTTAGACTACTCCCGTGCAAAGGCTTCCTAGATATAGGGATGCTGGTTGAAACCGCTTACATCGCTTTTGTAGATGAGCTGGAGAAGAAAAGGTAAGATCACTAAGTTTTGTTAAACAACTTTTTTCACAGTGCCATTTTCAAACAATAGTGACGCCTCCACAGTTGTTTCGAAACTTACGAAACTGTTTCAATGTCTTCCATATGCTGCCAGTTTATCACTCACAAGCAGTTATGTTTTCAAAACCACCACAAGTGTAGTTATGAAGCTTGTTTACAATTACCCCATGTTTACAATTACCCCAACTGATCCTATATGCATTACAACTCTTAACGGATTCATACAAACTAAATTTCCGGGGACTTTAAATTTTAATTCCACATGAGCAATTCTTGCACAGCAATGCTTTATTTTGCCATATTCAATTATTATTGGTTTTGTAAATAATTACTGGTTTGCTCATTTAAATACGCTAAGAGAAAATTATTATCATTATAGGTAGGTAACACGCATCTTGTTTGAACAACGACACAGTTCTAAAATTCCAATATTGAAGCACGAGAGAAACATCAAATGAATAATTAATAGTTAATCAATTCTTTTCGTGAAGTATGGTCGTGGCGTAACTAAGTTCCATTTTAAAACTCAAGTACAGCATGCAATTAAATTTGGGTTCTCGGAACAAAGATTCTCAAGACCATTTTAATCGAGGCTCCAAACTTCGAAACTATAAATTCCTAAGTTACAATAAGAGATCGTCTGACAATTAAATCGGTCACAAAACGATTTTGTTGAATATGCACCATAAACCTAAAGCGAATAAATTAGTCATTTCCATTAGAGTTAAGTTAAAGAACTTAATTTAACACACGGATATTTCACCATTCTACAAAATAACGGAGTCATGAGGCATTTCATAACATCCGCGATAGATATGAAAGTTCGAAACTAAACTTATTGAAATATAAAAACTATTACATGTAAGCAAATATAGTATTCCAAAGGATGTTAATGGCCTATTTCTCCCTTTGTTTACTAAATATCATGCATGTAACTGTGCTCGATGCATCAAACGTGCTGATTTAAATAGAATTTTGTTCTAATAATAGTTTAACGGATTTTTAAATCCGAACTAACATTTAGGACAAACTAGGCTCAGGCATATTTCTGGTATGGCTAATGATTTTAATTAATTAGAGTGTTTTGTAAGAATTTATAGCATGTGAAAATGATGACTGCAGAATCCGTCATCAAATTTTTTTTTTAATTTTAAATTATGCATTTTTTAGCCTACTTTCACGTAAAAGTAAAAAAATAATAATAATAAAGCATGAAAGAAGGCTTAATGTATCGTAAAAATATCGTTAAAAATAAAGAAAAGCAAAAAAAAAAGTGAAGTAATTAAATAAAGATTGAAAAACAAAAAATTTGAAAGTAGGGTTTTGAGATGGGGAAAATGTGTGTCTGTCGGTCTGTCCCCCCTAATAACTTTTGAACGAATAGTCCGATTCGAAAAATTCTTTTTGCATTCGAAAGATTTCGGCGAGGACATCTCATTTTCATATTGTACTTTTTGCTTTGAACAATCTTTCGTTCAATTTTGAACAGTTCAAAAAATTTTATCATTAGCGCTATGGGCAAAAATGAAGCAAATTATGTAAACTCTGTATACAAGGTCCAAGTTCCTATGAGAAAGCATATTGGAAGAAGCTCTCGGCGTGAAATATCGATTTGAATAATTTTTGTTCATTTTTGAACACTTAAAAAAAAACTAACATTAGTGCCTGCGGGTAAATTTCAAGCCCATATAAATCCTGATCTAACAGTCGGATTTGCTTGGAACAAACTTTATCGGAAAGCTCTTATAACGTAGAACATGTACAAATAGAAAGTTATTCCAGAACTAACGAGCCTATTTTCCTATGAAATTTTTTTATCGGAATTTTTAAGGATATTTCTCAGTGAATAAATAAATGAGTGAAAGAATGAATCAATGAATAAATGAATGAGGAAAAGAATGAATAAATGAGGGAATAAATACATGAATGAGTAAATGAATGAATAAACATTTGAATCAGTAAACGAATGAATGCATAAATGAATGGCTGAATAAAGGAAAAAATGAATGCGTGAACGAATATCTATTGTCTGTTGAAAAAGGTATATTTGAAAAAATTAAGAACTAAAGCTAAATGAGAAAGAGAGAGAAAGAGATAACTAGATTATAAATTTGAATTTGGTGTATAGAGGAAACTAGGCTCGTATAGTTCTAGACGGAACTTCTTGTTATTTACAAAGTTCATATTTTCTAATATATAGGTTACATTATTCTGGAACAATTTTCATTATTTATCAAATTTTATTTTTATCGATTGTATAAAATTGGTTTCGTACTCTGCATTTGGCTGCAATTCCAACACAGGTTTGCTCTTGGAATATTTTAACTCATTATTATATGTCTGTACAAAAAAACACAACTAATATAGCTTACACTTAAAAAAAGAAGAACATCATCCGTTTAAAAGAAGTATTTCATTTCTGATTTCGAAAGAACGGTTTTTGATTGCACCAGTGTATTACGATTTAATTTTCGCTTCGTCTTTGGTGACACTGGCATTTACAGGAATAGAAAGTCTCATGTATTTTCTATGAGTATTGCTCAAAACTTTTGGTGGATTGTGACGACATAGCAAATATAACTAGTGTGAGTATTAGGGTTACTCTTAAGGCTGGTCAACATGAAAGCGATGCTTTGCAGAATCAAGGGACCGCTTGGCGAGCTGAACAGTTTAATTTTCAGCCAAGCGGTTTTCAACAATTGTTTTTTTTTTCAAATTTAATTAAACATTCAATGTTCATCAATTTTTGAAAGTTGCCTGAAAAACTTCCTTTGATATTTCATGCGCAAACAGTTTGCATGTGAAACAAGGGTAAATATAGGATTACAAAAAAATACGTGGGCAATTATGTTTTCTACGTTATATCAATGCTAATATAATAATCAAAATTTTAATTTTAAAAGAAATGCCGAAGTTTAGGTTCCAATTGATTTTTTTAGCCAATTCTTTAGTTCCTAACTTATTTTATTCAAGTCTTCGTTATTTTCCTAAGTCTGTTTACAAAGAAAATCTGTGTCAAAGAGATTTTATTGTCTTATCCTTGTGCTCTGAAACGGAGTCGTAGTTATTGGATTTTACACACTTCAAAGTCTTGATATATTTACGCCATGTCAGGTTTTACGTTGTGAAAACCCCTCTTAGATTAAATATACGAATGTTTATCTTTCTTAACTATCAGCTCAATAGCTATTGCAAAGTTTGAGTACTCTTTCCTGATTGAGTCTTCCTTTCTGTATCTGAGAAAATTAAATAAATATTGGGTTTAAAATTTTTGTGTTATGTCACGACAAAATTTATCGCAATTGCTCCAACTTTATAGGTAATGAAAATATATTTTTCGACATTTAAAACAATATTTTCTTTCAAAAACGAGCAGCAAGTTAATTTAAACATACAAGAGAGTATAAAAGAAAAAAAAAAGATTTTAAAGATATAGTTAACAAGGAAATGATATTGATGTTAAAGTCAATGTAAATAAACAAAGGATTATTCATATAGATTTTGTTTGACAGTTTTTTACAATAATAAACGCAAACTATATTATTAGAAAATATACTTCTACAAATGCTTCAAGATTTCTGCAGGACGCAGCGAATGGTAAAAAGAAGTATATAAAGTCCGGAAAAAGTATATAGGGTCAGTTGGGGTAATTGTAAGCATGGGGTAATTGTAAACAAGCTTCATAACTACACTTGTGGTGGTTTTGAAAACTTAACTGCTTGTGAGTGATAAACTGGCAGCATAGGGAAGACATTGAAACAGTTTCGTAAGTTTCGAAACAACTGTGGAGGCGTCACTTTTGTTTGAAAATAGCACAGTGAAAAAAGTTGTTTAACATAATTTAGTGATCTTACCAAGGGTGGATCTAGAAAATCTTCAAGGGGGGGGGGGGGCGATTTTGGAAATCTCGGGGTTCAATGTAAGGATGGATGAAGGAGATTCTTCATTCCTTTTCAACAGTCCCTCCCCCCCCCTTTTTTTCAAACAGCAGGAACAACAAAAAAGAAAATGCTAGCGTAGTGATATTTAAAATTTTACTAACACATTTTTTCAATGCATATACTTTTATTCAAAGCCCTTATAAAAGGAACACAATCTGCCATTTTTTTGTTTTCGGAAATCTGTCTATAACTTGTTCAACGTCTAATGTAATATCTTTATGGATATGCAATAGCGCTAATCTGTGAGCCTATCATCACTCATTCTGCTTCTTAGCCAAGTTTTAACAAAGTTAGGATTTCCTTCAAGCTTTCTCAAGAAAAATGTAGGCTTGTAAATACATTTTCTAAATTTGAGTTGATATGTCTAAATTACAAAATAATAGCAATTATTAGTAATATATTTTCTAAAATTTTTAAAATGTAATACTAAATATGTACTAAAAAACCATCAACGTTTATGTGCAATTTCAGACTCCAAGTTTTAGCGTAAATGCTGCAGGAATTTACACCACGTGCTAAGGGTTGGTTAGCTGTCACGTTGATAGGTAGAAGAAAAGAGCAGGGAATCTCTTTCCCATTACTCCGAGGATTAGCACTTCAGCAATACTGAGAGGACAAAGGGACAGGGGGAAAGCATAGAATTTGAAACTGGGCTATTAGGCTGGGATTCCAAGAACATAAAAAAATGGCTGGTCCCGGGGCACAAAGAGTAAAAACTCATTTAGGAGTGTCGATGTAGTATCTACTTGAATCAGCCCAAGGGGGGGGGGGGGGGGCGATCGCCCCATCGCCCCTCCCCCTTAGATCCGCCGTTGGATCTTACATTTGTCTCTCCAGCTCATCTACAAAAGCGATGTAAGCGGTTTCAACCATTTTTATTTGTCATATGGAATGCTGCGAAAGACTTTTAGTTATGAATTTAATCCTCCCTGTTATTTTTCATGTGCAAGTTAGGTGTTTACAATTACCCCATATATTTCGTACTCTGGGGTAATTGTAAACACTTAAATTTATCCTTATTCCAATATTTTGGGAGTACAATAAGTATTATATTTTGATGTAAATTACACTTTTGTGCCTATTTTACATAACTGTTGTTGTTGTTGCTAATGAAACTTGGAAATCCAAGCCCCCCTTGCATGGCGACCATGAATTACGGAAGCTCCTACTGATTATTAATGGGCTCCGCTAAAATGAAGTACACTTGGCTCAGAGGGGCCTCATGATTTTGAACCAGCTCCCAGCTGAGAGATCGTCACCTAGGTTGGTCCCACATAGGAAATTATTTCTAACTTGGTGGACATTTGAAGCGATCATGTATTTTACGTGCACAGCTCCCTTTAGCGCATTCGGTCTCAGAGTAGTCAGTCGCGGGAGGTGGTCACCCTCGCAAGCGTTGACCACGGCCAGTTGTGCTTCACTTTCAGTGTTCTGTGGGATCCAAGCTTAACCGACTGATCCACTGCGGGACAAATTTTACATAAATTTGTCACATTACTTGATTTTTTACAAGATATTTCTCGTTAAAGGATCTCAGCCGACTCATAACATAACTCAGCGGATCACATGCGGCCTAATGGCCGCAGATTAAAGAACCATTTCCCTGGAACATCTTAAGACTTCAAGCAGACTGTGTATGAAACAATTTTTCATTTGCATCAACCCTATTCGAAAATAAATTACTGTTTACAACTACCCCAGATCTCTGGGGTAATTGTAAACACGAGCTCATTTGCTAACAAATAGTCATAATAAAGTCAAAATTTTTGTACACATTTACTCACAAGAAGTACAATAGTGGCTATAATGCTCACAATTTTATCTCTGAATTTATTCAACAGGTAGGGAAGGATCAAATTTAAAACATTGAAAAAGTGTTTACAATTACCCCAACTGACCCTATATTCCAAAGAGGAGTGACAAATTTACGAGAAAGAAGGCATAGATGTTTTGTTTCTGTTATACGTTAAGTCTTTTTTTTAAATAAAGTAATTTTTAGTCACTTGTTTCATCATTTCTGGAGTGTTTACTATTAGAACTGAAAAAATGAGATAAAGAAAAGTTTTACAAAAACTTCACATTAGAAATTTAATGAAACTGCAAAGGATGTATTTTATTCAAATAAATTTAATTATTCAAAAAAATTGCTTATTTTGATTTTGTTTTATATGTTAAAAAATGTTTGTGAAATTTTTACTCAGTAGTTTAAATTGAATCTTGTTTTCATTTATTATGTAAGGATCAAACAGTCAAACGAATTTGTTGAATGTATGCTTCCGTAGAAAAAAATGTTTTTGATGGTTATTAAGATGGTTTCTACCACACCATGAAATCTACGAGTATTTACATCACCAACTGAAGTTAATAAGATAATAAATGTTAGGATATTTATATATTACTGGCTGTTCCCGCGACTTCCTTCCCGTGGGAATTTTGATGAATATGTGTTAGAATTGACGGCCTGACCAAAATGTGATCAATGTATGCGAATAATATAAAAGGCATCCTTTCGGGCGCTGCATTTCTGGGCGGCAGGACTACTAAACAAAATTAAACTTTGTTGGGGCGACGATGCGGAACAGCGCTTTATAACTTTTTTTTTAAGTGAGCGGTCAAACACTCACTTAAATAGACATTTGTGGGAGCTGATTTCTGGGCGGTAAATATTTTGTCAATTCTTTGCTAGAAAGCACAGTATAGAAAGACGCTACTATACACAACGGTCGCTTTCAAATAATATTTTTTTTCTTCTCTCAATTAATTTATAAATTACCTGTTGAAAGGTTTAAGTTTAGGTTTCATTATATAAAAATAGTGCATAAACGTAGGATTGACGGTGTGGGTCGACAGTTATACCTGTATATGAAATTGAAATTAAAGTAGTGTAGGCCTGATATCTTAAGTGGTAGAGCACTCGGAGCGTAACTGCCAGACCTGAGGTCGAGTCTCAGTTCGGACCAATCGATTTTTACTCCATTACTGCTAATACCCTATTTACGAAACTTTAACAAAATTCCTTTCAAATACTCGGTTCTGTAGGATACAATTGGAGGGTTCAGAATACAAATGAACCAAGTCAACTTTTTGTCAGTTTCGAGTTAGCAGCTCAATAGCATGCCCTAACTATGTAAAATTTCAGTGCAATAATGAACAAAGTCTCTCTTTTGAACTTTTAAAATTTAATTTATAATCAAAAAACATTTAAGAGGTAATTTTGTTATAAAGCTTTAACTTTAAACCTCTGTAGCACAAATAAACTTTTTATGGACTTGGTTCACTTGTATTCTGAGCCCTCCAATTGTTATGCTATCCTATAGAAATCGTGCATTTTTAAGTAGTAAAAGGTAGCCTAAGTGCTATTAATTGAGTAAAAACCAAGTAGCCCAATCTGGGACTGAACCCAGATCCTTCAGGTGCGCCGAGTGTTCTACCCCTTAAGCTACCCAGCAGATACCGATTTCTTTTCAGTTTCATTTATAATTATTGCGTCACACCGCTTATCTTATGAAAATGCACCATGTTTACGTAATAATATCCCACGAGAACTGTACATTTTTCCGGTATAAAAGTAGCCTATGTGCTATTCTAGACTATAATTATATCACTGCACCAAATTTGATCCAGATCTGTTTAGCCGTTCTGTCGTGATTGAGTAAATAACAAACACACATCCAAACTTTCGCAATTATGACAGTAGTAAGATTTTAACTGCGCTTTCAAAAGTATTTAGATTTACAGTTGATGGTCCGTAAATTTTCTAACGTGATCAAGTAAAACGATCACAACAGACATATAAAATGGAGGAGAAGATTAAACCTAAAAGTCATTCAGAAAATTGACTCTGTCTGCTGCGCAGCTATTTAGATAAATTACCTGGTAAATGAAGCGTATTTAAAATACCGAGATAAGAAACTACACATTAAAGCGATTGAATAGTTTAGTTTCGCTATCTGCATCTATCAAGTATATAAAGGACGTACGATAAAAGATAAATTGGGAATGAATACGAACTATCCTAATGATTTCTGTTCAGACAACTATATAAATAATGACCTAACATATTACCAATAATATAGAAGAAATGTTTGTTAGAATTTATAAAACTGTTCTTAAATATAGAGACCAACAGAGGGCGCCTGAGACGGTTTAATTGAAGTTTTAAAAATGAAATTATTACGGAGACGAGATTAGTGTAGGTGTAGTTGAAGTATGACGAGTGTAATGTTAGGTAGTCTGTAGTATACTTATTTTATGTTGTGTTCGTGTGTGTGTTGTGATATGTCTACGTTAAAAATAATTATTTGAATGCCTGACTCTTTGTTTCTCCTTGTGCATTTCCCTCAGTTACAGTATTTAAAAGTTAATAAGTTATAACATGTTTTATCTTGACAATTTTGCTCGAATACGCCTATATACGAGTTTTGGAGTTACAAGTACTTCTTTCTTCAGAGAAAGGGTCAGCTATGCAAGGAAAATCACTACTAATATGAAAATGCAGTGGAGCTCGGTTATTGTGGGCTCAGATTAAACAAAAACCGGGTTAAATAAGGAACATTAAAACAAATTGTTGGTTTATTGTTAAAAGCTCTATATCAAAGCTCGTAATTGCAAGCATTATTTGAATTTAGGGAACATTTTTTCATGGAAACGTCTTCAAAATTTTCTCTTCGGAAACATGTTTTCCGAAATTCCATTGAAATTTTGATTCAAAAAGATATTTTACTAGAATTGGGTAACGGAGCTAAATTTTCCGAAAGTATGGAATGTCCTCGTATGCAGTTTGAACCCCGACAGAAACCAAAAAAACAGTACAAAAAATTCCTAGCAACATAGGCTAACATTTTCCCTGGCATAATAATGATAAAAAAACGGAAAAGTAATCCTTTTTAAACTATCATTTTCAATAAATTCATTTTATGAAGTGAGATTCGAGTTTACAGTAAATCCGGTTATTACAAGCACTCGAATTAAACGAGCAAATTATTTTAATCCTTCACCCTCGTTATTAACGAAATAGACTATATTATCAAATTATCTGAAAAGAACGACAGAGAAAACTGATGGTGATGTCCCATTTCAGTCGTTCCCAACTGAGTCGGTGCAGGAATTTTGCCCCAATTCACTCGGGGGGGGGGGGGGGGGGGTTAGTGATAGTTTTGTATCCCCATTTGAGTTGGTGGTCCTGACTTGGCGCAGTTTGTATAACTGGCGCCAGAACGGTGAGGGGGGGGGGGGGGTTGACAGAATCGCCATTGCAGAATGAGTTATTCCTCGTTGGCGTTCTACCGCACTTATTGAGTGCCAAGCAGAGAGAAAATTCTGATTTTGATTTTTTTTCTCGTCATCCTGAATTACTCATCCGATTTTCAAGAATGAGATGAAAATGGAATCATTCAGATGGTCCGGGTGACACAAGCTACATTTTTATAGTTGTTTTTTTGGGGGAATTATTCTGTATAATAAAAGCGATGAACTAATAAAAGTAGGTGTCACACTGTGCAGTTATGAGTCAAAGTCAAAGAACTGACATAACCGTAAACTACTGAAGCCATTTTACCTTTGCCTGAAAAAGACTCAATCATTCATGAAAATAAAAGGAGATTCACGTGATAGTATGTGTGATCTCAGTTATAACCCCCCCCCCCCCCGATCTTCCAATATTTTAAATGTTTCGCTTATGGTATTATTAAATTTCAGAAACTTTGAAACTTGAAACTTTATACTTTTAGCCTATTTTTTAATATTTCTTCGATGTCACGTGTTAGGCACAATAATAGCTTTTTAATGCAATTGTGCAGCAACTTTTTTGCCTCTATTTGTGGTTTAAGTTTCATTAATAGTTTACAATCAAAAGCATATTGACTAAAAATGCAAATAAAATTTTGAGTGTGAATGTTTTTTTTTTTTTGGTTGAAATGTTAAGATTCAAAGTTTGACTCGCATTAAAGAAACATTTTTTATCAATATATTCATGTAGTATGTGTTACACGAAAAATGTCCTTTGGATGAAAATGTCTGTTTCTTATGTACTTTCGGCTGAAAATTACGAATCTGCAATTATTTTTTGCCTATCACGTACCATTTTCCCAAAATTCCACATTTCAGATTTTGAAATTTGTATTTTAGCTTTCGTAGTATGCGTGAGATACTTGTTGTAATTGAATAGTAAACCAAACTTCATAAGCAAATTGTTCGTTTTAGCCGTGATTTCGTGAACCGTGCTTGTATTAAGAAGGTTTAACTGTACTTAGCAACTTTCTGAATATTCCTAGGAATGAAAAAAAAAAAATCTTTTATATTTTTCATCATGTTTTATCATTTTTTAATCGATTTAGCAACCATTAACGTCATCACGACGGAAACATTTATCTTGACTACAATGTATTTAAATTTGTTTTTCTAAAGAAGAGTTTTCATGGCAAGTATGAGCGCTATACAGCCAATTCTGGTAACCTGAAATTGCACCGACTTAAATGGAATACCCGAAACTCATTATAACCCTTACCGACTGAGATGGCACAATTTCGCCCTACCGACTCAGTTGGGAACGACTGAATTGGCACTAAACCAAACTGATAGATTAAGATTCAAAAACCTATAATAATGTTGCAAAACCGACTTAATGGAATGAACTATGTAAGTAATAAAAACGAATGCCGAACCTGAGAGACAAAAAGAATAGAGGGTGAAGTATTGATAAAGTTAGGTGGCCTCTCCAAAATGTATAGAAGAGATGAAGGTGAAATGCTTAAATCATTGCCGCAAAAATATCAACAGAAAAATCAACGAAGACAGAAGCTGGGACTCATAAATTTCATTTTTAATTTTTAATGTTTTCCTATGGACATTTTTTAAAAAAAATTCTTCTAATTACGTACATAGGAAACAAACATAATTTTATTTACAGTTATTTATTCGTTCTGAGCATATTGAATTTTACGTGACAATCATTAAACTATGCGACTGGTAAACGATAAAAACGTCTAAAAAATCAGTAAAAAGGGGCCAAATAGTATTAAAAAAATTTTAAAATGAAATTTCAAAATTCGGGATTTTAAGTGATTGCTCTTTAGATCATCGCACGCACATTTCCTTTTTCAATGGGTAGAATTTTTTTTAGAAATCTGTATCTATTTTGTATCATACCTTATGAGAAGCTGTCTATATTTATTGACAAATTTTTACTAATTAATATAAGCAACAAGTTACGCAAAAGAAGATAATGAATTGTAGAGACTACCAGAAAATGCTCCTTAAATGAAGTTACAAGTTTCCTACTAATTTGATTAATTAAAAGTAAAGTCTGAAAAGTTTCATTTACTTTACTTAATTGTAATTCATAGCCGAAGCAAGTGTAGGGAAATGAAATTATAATATTTTTACGTAAATAACAAAAATATCGGTTATTTTAAATATTCAAACAAGTTTTTTTCCTGACATACATTTTAGGAAGTGTAATATTTAAAAAAAAAAACATTCTATCAAAAATTAAATTACTATCTGAATACAAGTTTCAACACATGAAATGCAAAGTATAACGCTTCGAATTTAGTTGTCTTTTTATTCGAATTTATTACGAATCAAACATTTTTCTTTAGTTTTCATGTTTCCCCTCAGGCGACTGAACAGCATTTCATCCGTAAATGTTTTGCCCTTTTTTAAGAGAACATAAAGTTAGAGAGCCTTTTCTCATGCCTTTATAAGAAGAATAAAGATGGGATATTTCTCACAAGTTTTATCACACTTAAATGATTTTTGAAAAATAAAAATTGTCGGAAAGTCTTTTCCAGCGTAGACGCATAGACACGTTCTAGAATTTTGAATATTTTTACTTTGACTAGTCATTTCTTTTTTAGAGATTGTGTGTTAGCTTTTTTAATTGATGGTGTGGTATATCAGAAGGTATTCAAAGGGACCAGGAGGGGGGAGCAGGGCAATCGTCTCAAGGAGGGGCGCGGGAAGGTGCACAGCTTCACTGCACTTATTCTCAGCGGGGCGAAAATTTATTTTTTATTAATAGCACTCATAGGGAGTCGAAAGTTCTATAAAAAGTTAAAAACCAATGAGGGATAGCAACTATACAAATTGAAAGAAAAAATGAAGTTTTATAAGGAAGCAACAATGTAGAGTTAAGGAATAGCAACAATAAAAAAAATGAAAGAGAAAAAATAAGTTTTATAAGCAACAATTTAGAGTTAAGGAATAGCAATTATAAAAATTGAAAGAGAAAAATTAGGTTTTATAAGTAACAATGTAGAGTTAGGAACATATTTGCTACTTGATAACAATTCAGGAATATAAGACACAGAGAAAAAGGTTGCTATTACCTTTTAGTATGTATTAACCTTGTACTATTATTAGAGAAAAAGATGTACAGATGGGAACAGATGTAAACATAGGCACCCCTCCTGAAGTGACTATGGAAGGTGTTGAATACTGATGACCAAAACTGCAAATAATGCCACTTATTGATATAAGATATCAGAGAACAGTTGTAATGATTCTTTTAAATAGTACATCGGGAGTTATTTTGTGATTTGGTGCTTGCTCCGGGCCTGCAAAGTTCTGATAGGTATCTGAAATCATTTTCGTTCCATGTTACGAATGGTTTGTTTAAATTAACTTCACATCGAAATTTTGAAAGTGGCGATTCTGAACTATTTTCAGAAGCACGCTTTTAGGCATTCACACTTTTAAATTACACGTCATATTGACCATCTTTCTGATAAGCGGTTGCTGTAAAATGGGCCCCCAAGGGAACTTCAGATGCTGTTTCTACATTTGACATGTTGGGGAGTAGTTTTCTCTTCTTAATGTTCCTGCCCCCCCCCCCATCTGTTTCCGGAGTATCTCCCCTGTAAAAATCCTTGCTAAAATATAACAGGATATCTTAACGAGAGAAAACGTTCGATTGCTCCACTTTCCTTAGAGGAAATGCACTCAAATCCCTAACGGCATCGGTTTTGATTGAAATCTACGTGAGTATTAATTTTTTAATGAATCTATTACTTCTTGAGCTATAGTAGTACAGCAAAATGGGAAAAACGTTCTATGTTTTCACCATTTAAAAGGGATTCCCTCCAAAAACTAATCAGCACCACCTTCCAACAGTTTCCGTATGTGTACCAAAGTACAAAACTTCATTCGTTTCCATGCATTACGTTTTGAGTTAGAGTGGCCAAAAAAAAAAAAGAAAGAAAAAACAAAGAACAGACACATGCAGACACGTATTTCCAAAATGGTCAAAATGGCTTCAGCATCTTTCAAAATGTGTAAATCCACTGAAATTCAAAAAATGTACTTTTTCACGAATCCACTACTTTATTCTTAATATAACTTTGGATGTGGAGGAAAATAAAAATGAACCCTATTACATATTATAAGCAAAATATTTGTTTGTTCAAGTAAATAAATCAAACGATATTGCGAATTTCAGAGTTCCGAGACACAAAATTCCCAATACCCGATGATGACAACGATAATGTTGTTACGCCACCGATGAAGTAAACAATCGTTATAACCCCCGGCTAGGGTAATATAAATGTCCATCAAATCTGTTAAAGGTCTTATTATGTGCATTTGTCTTTATTATAACTACCAATGGCTTGGAATGAAAGTCAAAATTGCTTATAGATAATAAAAATATTTATAGGTTGAATAAAAGTGATCATAGAAGAAAATTGAGTACCTTAAAAAAAGAATCTAGGTTATGTTGAAGTAGTCGCGAAATATGAAACAATAGACAAAATAAATAAAGAAATTATTATACTTACATAAATGTGCTTTTATCTATAGTGTGTCAAAGAATTTTTAAGACTAGGTTTATAAAATAAAATAAAAACTAGTAATTATATTTTTAAAGCATTTTTATTCAAAATCGGGAATTAGTCGTGCATCATAAAATAATAATAATAATAATAATGATAATTATTGTTATTGGTGTTGTTGCTGCTGCTGTTTCAATGCTATTGAGATCAATTTGATATGGAAACATCATAACAGAGTTTTTAAGTGAAACGTTACTTAAAATAGCCTGCCTAAAACAGAAATCCATTCTAAAGTTTTATTTTCAATAAAGACAACTGAAAACTCAATTAAAAGAAAAAGTTTTCTGTAATTATTATTTTTAGATTACGGGAGCGTAACCTTTAACACATTTCTCTGTTTTATCCCTCTGCTAAAAAAAAAAAAAATGCTAAAAGTTTCAAAATGGATATTATAAAAGAAAAAAATATGGTTTCATTACTTACATTGAGAAATTCACAACTCGGGAACATTTTGCCTCGACACATGACGGTAAGCATAAAAAACTCATCAATTTCCGAAGTAAAACTCTAATTTCTGAGGACTGAAAATAAATTGATGCATAAAAAAAGACATTCGTCCAGGTTTATCATCGATCCATCGATCCTACTTTTCCGTTATGCCAGTAACTATTTTTTGATTGCCAGAGAATAGTTATTGCGAAAATAGTTAAAACAAAATGTAACTTTCATTCAGAAAAGATTAATATTCCTTCAAAAAATTTTAACTATCAAAACATTTTAAAGACAAAAATTTTAACATTCAAATGCATTCAGTGCTTATTTTACTTTAAAGCGGAATAACAAACCATGAAAACAACACAAAAAATAGAGGGGAAATATTGTAAATAAAAAACAAATAAATAAATGAATAAACTTAAAAAACAATTCAATATAAGTAAATTAAATATGTACCAGACTAGTATATTTAAACTGAGTTAGTTAAGTGAAAATTATCTAAAATGAAGCTTTCAATTACTAAGATAAAGCTTAGTTTAGTTTTACAAGCTTTCAATTAGCTAAGCTAAATAAATCTAAACTGACTGAAATGTGATAAACAGTTATATCTTAATAGCTGCCAAACACACGTTAGTTTAATTTTAAATCAGTTTCATGCATTTAAAGTTGTTTTTTGTAATTTTTTAAACCTCATGAAAAAGTTTAGCAATAAGATTTTTTTTTGCTTTTTTGAAAAATATTTATTAATTATATTACTATTCATTTACACGAGAATCGTCAGCGTCCATGTCGTACCATTATGCGGCATGTTAAAGGTCCCTTATATGTCCTCGGCTAAATTAAATTCCTAGTGCAGTTTCGCATCGTTAGAGAGCAGCTGCCGCCTTCTAGAAGGAAAGTGGGTGTCAAAATTCTCAAGTGGTAATGGAATCCACAGATAGTGATGCCACATGAAAGAATGGATGCCAGTCCCTGGCGAATGCAATAGGTCTGCGAGGAACCAATATGAACGCCCATTACAAACGAACAACAACAAACAACTATTCACTTACACACGATGATAAATAAAATATGATTTATTTGCATATATGCAAAAAAAGGGTACTGGAATTTGTGGGGTGCGTATATTTAAGAAATTATGAGATGGGTGAAAATTTTTCTGGGTTTCGAATGCTTTGTAATTTTTTAAAACAAATATAGTCTCCAAAAATGAGGTATGAAATTTTTTTTCCGTTCTTTCGGGAAACATTTTCACGACAAATATACGAAAGCATCCATTCATACCTACACCACAAAAGTTTCTTTAAATTTACATTAAAACCCCTCGATAGCGACACCAGCGGATAAAAAATATTTGTCCGTAAGAGAGGGGTATCCGAAAAAAAAAAGAGGTTTTTTTTTTAAGGCTCAGTTCTTTGCTGGCGGGGAATAAAAGCTGTCCGCCTAAGAGGAGTGTCCGTATTTGAAGGGGTGTCCGTTAGAAGGAATTTTACTGTATATCAAAAATAATACATGGCATTCGCAACAAATTCAATGTGGTTTGTTGAAAAACATAACAGTACAATGAATCACAAAGAGAAAACCATCTTTTGATCGAATCGTCATATTTTCAGCAGTTTCATTTTTATCTGTGAAAATTCACATCTATCTGTTGCATGATTTGAAGGGATGCATTCTACCGTGAAATTTTCTATTCTCGAAAAGCGGAAACAATTGCTTCAATCCTTAGGGCTCACAAAAAGCCTTTTCCAATCTTTTACTCCGTAAATCGTCGAGTTTTGGCAGTTTGTGTCGAGTTAAATTATGGAAGCATGACGTTCTGGTGGATGATTTCTGAAAGAAATTAACCAATAAATAAGAAGTGTTCAGAAGCAGAGCCTTAAATAACGATATCCTCCTTCGGAGCCATTTCCTAATTCCATATAAATATATAATTCATCATGACTTTGAAAATAAGCTGTTGGCTTAGGACAGTAAGAAACATAATTTTTACAGAGCGCAAAAGAAACGTAGACTATTTTTTTTTTCTACTGAAAACACAAGAGAAGCTCCTGGTAAATCATTTGTGCGCAGTCAGACGTGAAACTACAGAGACGTTCTGTAAATTGATGGCAGCATATGGTGTGCCGCAGTAGTGGCACAATCTGTGATTACGCTGATTTCATATTTTTGTGCCTTAGGCCGCTGGGCCAAAGATGTGTCCGGAGTTGGGAGGACTGACGAGGGCTAGGCTGCTCACTGGAGCAGAAATTAGGCAGCGCTCCAACAATAAATCATGCATTTTTTGCCATTTTTATAAGCTGGTAAACCATAGTCAAATGTTTACTTATGCATTAGTTTATAATTTTTAAACTGGTAGCTACAGATCTCAAGTATTCACTTCATTACGTAATTTAAAAGATCTTTCTTTGTAGTTGTACAGCGAGGGGGCAAAACAAGAATTATATTGGGAAACTGTTATCAAGAAACTTGATAACAGTTTGATTTGAAATAAGTTCTTCGTAAATTGAAAAACGCACTCGGCTTCCTTTCCGAGATGTTATACACAGACATACACACACATATATATGTTACTGTGAATGCCCGAAATCGGAAAATGTCGACAATCACCGGTCTGATAGATGGTAAATGTCGACATTCACCGGTGATTGTCGACATTCTGTATTTGGTGCACGTCGACATTCTGTATTTGGTACATGTCGACATTCTGTATTTGGTACATGTCGACATTCACCGGTGATTGTCGACATTCTGTATTTGGTGCATGTCGACATTCACCGGCTGATTGTCGACATTTTCCGATTTCCGACATTCACCGTAACATATATACGGAAGCACCAATCTGTTGTCTCAGAATAATCTATTTTTCGGATGCTGATCATTATTGCCTTTTATTTCAGTTCCTATTTTAGAAGTTGGTGTTGGACTTTTAAAAAAGTGTATTAAAGTATCTTGCTTCTTTGTTCTTCGAGGTTGTTAAAAGAGTATATATAAAAGCTTTCTGATGCATTTACCTGTCAACCTGGCACTCTGGACACATGCTCCACCCCATCCAAATCACCGTTTAGACGCATTAGGACTGTAGGAATGTGTATGAGAGGCTAGGCGCCCGATCGCAGTCCTCTATATGATTTGCTGGGCCGGTGGCTCACTAGATAGAAGATAGATAGGAATGTGTATGTGTTAAAAAGAGAGACAGAGAGAGAAAGCGTGGGAGCGATTTTAAGTAAAATTGTGATTTTTATTAGAGAAAACAGTTACGAAAAATTTGACTTTTTTATTTTGTTTAATCTCTACAATAAATTTAAAAACTATAGTAATTGAAGCAAAAAGGTATCCTAAACGGGAAATAAGTTATGAATAATAGCAATTGAAATCATTATGTTTAAAAGTTTCCTAAAAGCAATAAAATTGAACAGCAAGCTTCCGCAATCCATTACATTTCGCAATTCAGGTTTCAATCAAAGAAGAAGATTTAAAAGAAACAAATAAATAAAAGTAAACTAAGAATATTAGTTTGATTAAAAGTGACGAGTGTTAAAAGTTAATAGCATTTATAAAAAAAAATATTTGGTTGCAAAAATTCTAAAGAGCTCTGGATTAAACACTAATTTGACCAGATTTACTTCAGAAATATGACATACAAACGTGAAGAAATAATACCTTGCTTTATAATGCAGATTGTTTAAATATTAGTTGAAGCAAGGCTGAACTTGATAGTTAAACAGTAAACTGGATCATGTTCAGCCTTGTTTGTAGTTACAACTCAACGGTCACTTCCGAAAATTGCTTTTGTTAAATCGCAAACGTGCAATAAATTGTGGATGCTGCTGAAAAAAACTTATTTCAAGTTTTTGGATTTTGTCACCTCCAAATTTTCTGAATATAAATACGTCGGAGCATTGAAACGATCTTTCTGGAGGATGAAACTTTCGAAATGACTGTGGCGGAATTGAGTTCTTATCGAACTGAGGATATGTCTGGAATATAAGCGATCAGAAGTGTCGGGTCGTGCAGGACAAGTGGCGTTAGTGGAGGTATTTTTTCTGCCAAAACTTAATAAGTACGGAGCTAAAGATAATAATATCACGTAACCCATTCAGAATTCAACCTATTATTATTCGGCAAATATGCTCTAATAAGTGTCATCTAGGAACTACACTGTCTTATAATTGAGATTGTTTCGTTAGCCTCTTTTTTTCCTTTAAAATAATAATAAGGAATAAAAAGAATTAATAATGCCCAGAAAAAAATCTCCAAAGACGATAGCCAGAAAACAAAATGAACTAATTCAATAAATATCTTTAAAATGGCAAGATGGAAAGTAGGATTATGTGATAGGGAAAATATATGTCTCCCGGTATGTCTGCTTGCCTCCTTCTTAATAATGCTGGAGGTAATAATCCGAATAAAGTAATATATTTTTGTTTGAGAAATTTAAGTTAACACACCTCATTGCCACGTTTTACTTTTCGATTGTAACAATTCTTAAATTTTGAACAGTTAAAGAAAAAACCACATTAATGAGAAATTTGAATCTTCTGCATAAATCCCTGTCTAAGAGCGGATTTGCTTCAAACAGACATCATAGAAAAAAAGCTTTTGAGATGTATGTGGAAAAAATTATTATTTCTTTCATTTCATTTTTTAAAGGGTATTTTTTTAACAATTCAAAAGTATCTACTATGACTGCCTATGGGAAAAATTCCATTTCATTGATAAGCATACAATGCTATTGCAAATTTCTGAGGTACCACAAGTCAAAGTGCAAAAACCTTAAAATGTATTTTTCATGAACTTAAATATTTCAATAAGATATGGAAGATTTACAACAAACTGAAGATAACGATTTGCAGTCATTTTAAGTCAATAATTGCAAATCGCTATCATGAAGTCTAAAATGATACGCAGTAGTAAAACAAATGTACCACAAAACTACCTAAGTTGGGAACATTGGTATCAGGCAAACGATATCACTATCGATAATGAATTTTCGATGATTGAAGACTAAATATCAGTTTTCTACAAAATGACTTTGAATTGAAAAATAAATAAATGAAATATAAAAGAAAATAAATAAAACACAAACAACTCCAGTCTCTAAAGCGAAGCAAGGGGAACTTCCTTTGCTGTGCTGATTCCCACAAGAAGAATGCAGCTCTAATATAGAATCTAACTAACTTCTTTTCGTTGTTTTGAAATTCTTTCTTCGCACTATAATTGTCGCGTGATAACGCGAAGAAGATGTTTTCCCATGGGACGGGAAAAACATTTTTTCCCCTCAAGACTTCTTTTTCAAAAAAAAAAAAAAAAAATAATTTCACAAAAGATTAGTTAACTATCAAAAGCTGATTAATGATTAAATTGAACTTAAATTGTTTCCTTTCTTTGCTTTTTATTTCCTTCCTTCTTTAGTATTTTTCTGTCTTCCTTAGAAATTTCTAGGGAATGATATTTGCAGCTGTTCTTTTTTATTCACATCGCTGGTGCCTATGTTTTTTTTCAACGCAGATATTTGTTAGACAATTTTTTTAAAGTATTTATTAAGCCATTCATTAAACATATAAGAAGAAATCTAGCTTTCTTTAAGATTAAAAAAAAATCTATAAGATGTATTAGATAAATAGATTTCATTAAAACAGGAAAATTCAATGTGGTCGAACTTATTATTCACACAAAGACTTCTATGCATCTTTCTCAGTTTTAATTAGATTTTCTAAAATCCCAAACAAAAGTGTATAAAAATTAATGGAATTAAACTTTCACGTATGCGGCATTCATTCAGTCGTTCACTTCGTATTTGCATTTCTTTGTTATGCATTGTTAAAATTTTTACACTGCATATACAAAATACCGGAGGATCAGCGGAAATTTAACTTAAATTCTGTTAACATGATTTTGATTGGCAAATTAAGTCATTAAACTCAAACTGTTATTCTTTCGACATTTTTTTCTGAAATTTATTAGCCTTTAAAGTTTTGAAGAAAAAAAATTCTAAGGGGGCTGCGTATAGTCACTAACCTTTGCAGAATTAGTGCATTCCCGGAAATCCGCCTCCGTTCTTTCAAGTAGCACCACTATCGGCGAATGCCATTGAAAATTGTGACGCTCAGTTTCCCCCAAGATCGCTGCACGCAAGCTCTAAACGTCTCAATGATGCGAAACTGCACTAGGAATTTAATTTAACCGAGAGCATAAGATACTCAAGGGATCTTCAACATGACTCATACTCATACGACGGGCACTGACGCTTTTCTGCATCTTGAAAATCCACTGAATCGGAGCAGGTTTTTATCCAGTGAACTTGGGCATACGAGGCCAGTGCCTCACCACTACCCACCCTGCCGGCGTCGACATAAGCACTCTGTATTTGGGAATCGTTTACAACCACAATATATTCTATGGGAGTGTTCATATATGATGTCACGCTTTTTTCCCATATATTTGACTCCCTCCCGCCTTTGTCATCAAAAAGTCACACTTCAACATAAACCCTCACACCTTTATCACACGTCACGCTATGTTGCATAAGCATGATGTCACACTTTTTGTTACCCCCTCCTCTCCTCTTGTCACAATTTCACGAATTCCCATCGAAGCGTGACATTATTTATGAATGATCCCTATAGCAGAGCTCAATCTAAATAATACTAGGGTTGTGAGCATTGAAGAGAAAGTGGCTCAAGATAATATTTTCTATGTTTCAGGTCAATGATTCCGTAATTTAGGATTTAACGGTAATTATTAATTAGATTCACTGTATAATCAAGCTATGCGCATTTTCAATAAATTATGGAATACAACAAAATATACGATACAATAATGTGTAGGTGAAGTAAACGTGGAATGACTAATTGAACTAACACAGGACAATTTTTTAACTTAGTCTAGCGCATGTGCTCCATCTCGCTGATATAAATTGCCATAATTCCGTAAGTTTGCTAGAAATGAATATAGATCGCCTTCAAGGAATTCCAAATAACGCAAAATTTTCCAGCCATTTGTGTAGCCGTTTGTCTCTGTTTGCTCAAAGAACTTTCAAAAAGAGTAAAATATTAAACTGATATAAATTCGATACTTCTGAAACAATTTTTTATGTATTTTGGCTTTATTCTATACATCTTTTTGTTTGTTTCTGTCCATTTGCTTAGCTTTTTGTGCCATTGTGTGTGCGAGTGTGTTTGTATTTGATACTATCTTTTATACATTTTTATATAATATATTTTTTTATTTAACTGGTAACGTTCGGATAATGTCCCTATCTCCAGATGCATTAGAAATAATAATAAAAAAAAACTTTCTTCTGTATTCAAATGTTATAGAAGAAAATATTGGTTTATAGAAGAAGTTAGATATTTGAAATCTTATTTCCATTTCTAATATGAGAAATGAACATATTTTGACTTTTTTTTGGTAGTGATGGCGGTATGTGTGTGTACGTCGTTACGATACATGGAGCATGCGCACTAGAGAGCATGAGAGGTAAGAATGGCTAGAGTTGAAACTGAGCGTTCGCTGAAACTGCGAACAGTGCTTAGGAAACAATTAATTACATTTACTTCATTCTTAGTTTTAACTCCTCTTTCAAGCAGGAAAATAAAATTACTTATATAACTTTACTCTTTTGCTGAAGGAAGTTACATTCAACATAATTTTTCAGTTTAAAAAAGTAGTTTTCTTCTTGAAGACAAAAGTTTAACTTACATAAAAATTGTAACATTTTTTTTTTTCTTCTAAAAAAGAGTTAGGTTTTACGCATATTTTTCGTAACCGAAATGAACAATACACATTACCGAATCGTGTATTACTTATGACTCAATTTGGGACCATTCTATCGAAAAAAAAATTTATGTCCCACTGGTGGCAGCCATATTTCATTTTCAAAAAATACATAAAAAAGGAAATATTTTTGCTTACGAAATCCCCCATATGTATAATTTCTTCGACAAAACAAAAAAAAAAAAAAAAAAAAAAAAAAAAAAAAGCTCATTACTATCCTTATCGATTTTTAATGTAATAAATTTATCACGTGTGGGGAGTACTTTCGTGGAATGTTCCTTCTGCAGAAACTAAAGCAAATTGTAAAATGCAATGCAAATACGTTATCTTAGCATTAGTTAAATGCTTGAAAAATTGCAAGTCTTATCTGTAAAAATTCAAGAATATTTAACTTAGGATTAATTATTTAATAATAAAAATAACTTTAAAAATCCAAAGCAAATAAATAATTGATAGAATTATAGTAATGTTAGAAACTTTTGTAGTTAATATAATTATATGCTAATTAAGGAAATGCTACATTTCTAATTAAAGTAACGCATAAGTTATGTAAAATTTTGTCAGCTGACTCCGCTTCAGTGACATAAACTAAACACTTTAGATTTCATGAGCATTTGTTGTAGAAAAACATTTGAGTGCAAAAACAAGTTCATAATTCATAGTATTTTGAAAACGAAAACGTCCTCTTAAAACCCTTCGAGCACACATTTATTTGCACCAATAATGACTGAAAAGTTGACATAAAGAATAATTTTCTGCCCTCATCATTAATAATGTAGAATTGAATTATCTTGTTATCGTTGCCTTTTCACTTTAGAGTTTTTGCAGCCTTTAATTGAACTCATTAATCATAACATTTTACATATGACTTCAGACCCTTCTGACACATAAATTAAATGAACATCAACTGCATATTTAAGAGAGTTTATAAAATTTCCCGTTGGTATTTTAAAATTGTTAAGTGAAAAGTTTAATTCTAAGTTTAATTCCAATTTACAATAAATTATTTTTATTTAATATTTATAATTATTTTAAATATTATTATTATTATAAAAACCAAAAAGTGCAGCACGAAAGTTTTTTGAAGATGAGAAAAATTTGTTGAAAGTAAAAAATTGTTTTCTTTTTCCGTCAGAGAAGAAATGAAACATTAAGTATTTCCGTTGAAACGGTATTTTTATTATTAAGGTAATAAATATGGTATTAAGGTAAATGACCCGGTAGTGGACACAGTTAAGAAAATTTTCGTACTCTTTTACGTGGCAAATTTTTTTCAAGGGATTTGCATCAATATTTGCAAATTTAGCTTAATCGCCAACTATTTGTCTAAAAATTAATTACCTATAAAATGTCATTTAATGAAAAATTAAAATTTTTACGCCAAATTTACTAAACGCTTATTTTGTATCTATAGTGGACATTTATAAGACACGTATTTGCATTAGTAGTGACCAGAAACTAATATCATCTATTTTATGCTGTTAACTTGGAGAAATAATTAAAAAAATGACTAAGGGACCATTCATAAATTATGTCACGCTTTTTTCCCATATATTTTCCCCAAATCCCTAACCTTCTTATTAATAGGTTTTAGTAAAGAGCAGCAAATGTGACCGTTCGGGAGGAAGCTAGAAAATATTATGATCCATGTACTTGCATAGAAGCTCCACGCCAACTTTAGTTCTATTAACCAGCACTAGGAATCGTTTGCTATAGGTTCTGATAATTTCATTCAAGTTTAAGGTTACATTCGCTTATTTTAGTAGATTAAAGATCTAAGTGTCCACTACTAGAGCAGTGTCCACTACCAACCTGGAAGGTCGCGCGTTCGATACCCACTGAAGACCACCATGTATACTTGGGGATATGTGCATGTAAAATCCGTAGACCCCACTACCTCTCCCCGTGCGTAAGCAATCCTAAGGCCTCGGCTAACAGGTAGGGGTCTGGTGGAGAAAAGTGCCCACTACCAGGGCCGTGGTAGCCTAGTGGTTAGCACGTCGGACTTCCACCTGGAAGGTCGCGCGTTCGATACCCACTGAAGACCACCATGTATACTTGGGGATATGTGCATGTAAAATCCGTAGACCCCACTACCTCTCCCAGTGCGTAAGCAATCCTAAGTCCTCGGCTAACAGGTAGGGGTCTGGTGGAGAAAAGTGTCCACTACCGGGTCATTTACCTCGTTATAAGTTTAGAAACATCGTTTGGTAAAACAAGGTCATTTTATTTTAAGACAAGTCACGATCAAGTGCTTGCCCGACTTGGCACTGAACTTTTTCTTGCTTACAAATGTTTTTGTTTTTTCTTCCATAAACTGCTTCATTAAAACAGCACAGCTGCTTTAATGCTTTAGACCATCGGTTCCCTACCTCCGGTATGCGTACCACTAGTGGTACGCGAAGCTTCCCCAGTTGGTACGCGTGTTGGCAAAACAAAAATAAGAGATTAAAAAAGATAAAAACATAAAATTTAAAGTCCAAATAACTAAAATACTGTTTGAAGCAGTTAACCGAAAGTGACGCGAGTGGTAGACACCAGAGGCACCTCATTTTCAGTTCTGCTCAACTCGGGCTGGCTAATTCGTTTTCTGTTTCAGTTCATCATTTGCTTTGCTGTGTGTCCGTATTTTATAATGAAATAATATTAAATTGCTTCAATTACTTGTTAGGGTTGTTTTGAGAGGCACTTAATACGATTACGTGAAGATATTTTTATGTGGTTTTGCTTTAATTTAATTTTATAAATCGAATTTGATATTAAACATTAATAATCATGGAAAAGTGGCTGACAAATAGCAACAGTCAACTCAGTGGTAGTATTGGATAAAAAAATATATTCGATTGGCAAACACTACCCTCAACCCTACTCCGTTTACAACCACTTTTATCTTTGTGAAACTGCTTTTCAAATATGATATTTATTAAAAATAATAAAAGCAAATTAAACGTCGGCCCAAATTTTAGGTTAAAACTAACTTCTACTGAACCAGATATCCCCTCTCTTGTATCTGCCATGCAGCAGCAACCTTCTAATTATTATTATTTTTTTTTTTTTCATTTTTTTACATGATAGGTATTTTGTACTTAAAGACGTATTTCTAACGCTGTTTCGGAAGTACGCATTAAAAATATATTTTAAAAATTTCATATGTTTTATTTTATGCATACATCTTTATTTTAATAAACGTTTTTTTCTGTATTAACTACAAAAATGGTATGATTTATATTGCCTATTCGTCCTAGTATTTTTGTAAAATCTATTAATTTTTTTATTCTATTAAACAAAGTTACATTAGAAGTGGTACGCAAACGGTTTGCAAGAAAAATGGTAGTACGTGAAGAAAAAAGATTGGAAACTGCTGCTTTAGACTACAAGTTAATAAAAATTTTAAGCTAACTGAAAGTTTTAAAGTAAAAGTTACTAAATTCGGAAATCTAAATAAGTTTTTAATGACGCTTGCATTGAGTACAGCTTTAAAAATAAAAGGAGTGAAGGTGCTGTCTGACCAGGAAGATCAGTAACAAACTTTTGAACAGTAACAAAAAAAATTGAATGACATAAATAAAAATTTAAGGGAATACTTTAAAAAAAAAATTTCCCTAAGAAAATTAAACTATTGTTCGTAGAATTCACTAGTAGAAAAGTAAACATCTCAACTTGTGCATAAAATCTACTTCGAATCTGTTTCATCTACATCTTATTCAAAAGATGATTTTGAACAGTGAATTCTTTCGTTGAGTGAATTGTTTTTCATACCATGGTGACTTTTTTCTCATGGTTGGTATTTTTTTGAGATTGCGCACATGGGTGGGAGAGATGGTTTTCTATAAAACGTTTTTTTAATTTCTAATGAGCTACTGTTGGCTTCTGACAGTTGCGAACCTAGTGCTTTCCCCAGAGATTGGTACGATCTCTTCCAGCGGCACCACAAGGAGTATGGTACCATCGCCGCATGAGAATTTTGACTTCCAGTTTCTCCACCTGAAATGGCAAGCACCCAATGTTGATGCGAAATTGCACTTTAATTTAGCCTTGAGCATCCAAGCCAAATATCTACTTAAGGGATCTTTTACATGCCGCATAATCATCATAATACATCATGGGGGCAGACGATTTTCTGCTTTTCGAAAATCCACATACACTGCCAGGCTCGATCCTCGGACCTGGGGCGTACGAGTTGCGCACCTTAACACGACGCCACTATGGGTTGATAATTAATGTTAGAAAAATTTTGTAGTTCACATAATAATATTTTTCCAGAGAAAAGCACTTTATTTATGTTTCTAAATATACGTTCTTGGAAAAACCGGTAAAAAAACAGTTGTTTCCCAGAAAGCTTCATAAAAGATGCATGAAGAAAACAAAACTTTGAAAAATTGTGCGAAAATCAATTTTAGGTTACAAGACAAAAAAATCACGAAACAGAGAACGCACTCCGTTATCTGGGGATTGTTTTACAAGGAAAACCTTACATATTCTTCCACTGTAAAAAAAAAACAGTTCAACGTTGCACCATAAATATGGTGAAAGCTGAACGGCTGCTGATGATTGAACCAAAATCATGGTTCAAGCAGAAGTGCGAAATCTAAAGTTACGCCTTTAACCATAATTTCGGTTCAACCTTGAACCAAAAAGACGAACCCGGCACCCGGCCGGAAACAGAGAGCCGCCATCTTGTCAAGCTGTGACTTGAAGCATTTATTTTTCACAACAGTAAAAGGTAAGTAAACTTCAATGTATATATCTAATTTTTTGTTTGATATTTCTTGTTTTCTGTGTTTGTATGTCTTAATACGCACAAAATAGGTTGTAAAGCCTATTTCAAAAATGTTATTATCATATACCGATCCTGTCACCTTTAGTGTTAAATTGACTAATTAACTTTATTCAAAATTTTAAACCTGTGTATATTAATTTAATTTTGCTTCAATATTAAACTATTTTTTTACCTGATTTATCATTCACCCCCACACATTTTACTTTTGGCTCCCCTGATCTACATTTAAAGTTGTAACGTTGACTTGTTTACATTTTAAAAATTGCATCTATTATCGGTATTTTTACTCTAAACGATTTATTTTTTTCATTTTTATTTCCAAGAATAATTTTCTACGGCGTTACCTTTCTAGCTGCACCTCTTAATTTTTATTTAATTGCCTGTTGCTGTCTTTTTAAAATTCATTGAACTTATTTGTTGTTCGACCCATTTTGCACAATTTTCACCCGTAGTTTTTATCAAAGGCGTAGCCGGTGGAAGGGGGGGGGGGGGGCGAAGGTTCGATCCCATCTCCACACCCGAAATTTTTTGAAGTTTCACATGCTATAAATGACAATTTGAATATTCTGATAAGAAAACCTCATTTGTATAAAATTTAGTTCTGTTTATTTCCGATCCCGCGTAGCTGAAGGGGTGAAAATTTCTAAAATTTTGCATGCCATAAATGAAAATTTGAAAATTAGTGAGTAAAAGATAGTCTGATAAGAAAACATTCAATTATATAAATGTAGTTAGTTGAATTTTGATTCCAAGGCCACAGCCAGGAAGTTGGGGGGGGGGGGGGGGAGGAGAATCCCTCCCGCCCTGAAATTTTTACATGCTCTGAAGGATAATTTGAAAAACAAAAATATTCTGATAAAAAAAACACTTTCATCAAATTGACCTATGCCCCCTCCCACCCTCCCTCGAAAACCGATCCAGGTTGTGGCTTTGATTTGTAATGATTCTTACTTCCTAATCATTCGAACTAACTATTACACCAAGAGCAGGTAAAACCAGTTTTGTATTCAAAACATGTCTACTATAGGAATTTTTTGAGAAATTGGCTCAATTTTGCATGATTTTCGAAATAGCAGTTTCGTTGCCTTTAACGTTAAATTAACTTTTTTCCAAAATTTTCAACCTGTGCATGTTTACATGATTTTGCTTCAATATATGCTTCCTTCTTACGTGATTTAATACTTCCCCCCATGTATTTTACATTTTGCTCCGGCTCTACACTTACAGTTGTAACAATGATTTGTTTACGTACAGAAAATTGCATGTTTTCTTATTACATTTATTGCAACATTATTTTTTCTCTCGTTACTACCAAACCACTTTTCCGAACTGTTACCTTTCTCTTTTCTGCTCTTTACATCTATATTTTTTAATTAACTATTACCAGTGGTGGATTTTAGACTACATTTTACTTCCTGGTGTTCTCTTAAGAAATTATTCCTGGATCCGACCTTGACTACTGTTGTATTTTCAAAATAATTAAACTTTCATTTTCGACCACGACTGCCATTTTACAGAATTTTCACCCATAATTCCTTCTAAAATTTCGTCCCAATCATTCTAACAAAATTAAACAAATGAACCTATTTCAATAATAGAGTTTTAGGAAATTAGGGAAAAAGTTTCAATCGGAGATTTCAGATCTCCAAATGCAAAATAGATGTTTTATCAATAAAAACGGTGCATTGCAATACACGGTTGATGTCAACAGAACATTGAATAGACGGCATACAAACCAGATACGCTTTACTGTCAGTTCTTTTATATCTTTACAGGGTGAAATGTTACTCATCTGGGCGGTCTTAGCTTGAAGTGCCACGAACTACTGCACGTTTTAGCCTTGGAGTAACATCTGTGCCGGAGCCTCCCAATAATTTTTAATTATTGTTATTTGTGCATTTCATGGTTTTTCAATTATGTTTTCAGTCATCTTTGCATGCATATAAATAAATTTAATATTTTTGATGCTAAAGAGTGTTGAAATATATTTTAGAAAAAAAGTTACATAATTCAGAAATTTAAAATGTTCGCTATCAATTAATTATTAACTTATAAGCAAAATTTCAAACGCCATTTATGTTAAAATTATCTGTTGACGAACATAAAAAAGTGTACATATATTTGCAAAGGCCTTCCTTATGGTGACTTATATTGCAATTTTGAAGAATATAACTAAGTAACATAGTTACTTGAAAAATACAATTAGTTTCTGATACAGTGCATTGGGATGTTCATATATATAAATATATGAATAAATACATTTATATATATAGAACATTGAATCAATCATTGAAACGATGGACTTCCTAATAGCAATGAATCTGTTCTTAGAATTAAATCAAATAATTAACAAAAACTCAAGTTAAATTTAAATATTAAAAAACAGAAAATTCGCTTTGTAAATTAAAATTGGTAATAAGCTTGTTTCCTGTCTTACCGCTTGAACATAAAAAAATAAAAGTATTTATGTTAAAAGTCAGCATTGCAACATAAAATGGTGCAGTTCAAACTTCACTTTCATGCTACAACTCTGAGCTATGACAGTGGCTAGTAACAAGTCCATCGTTATGAATCAGAGTTGAATCAAGATACCAATAAAAATAAAATCTATGGTTTAGGTTCAAGGTTGAACCATAATACTGGTTAGAAAAAAATTTGATATCATGGTTCAAAGTTGAACCGTAATACTGGTTAGAAAAAAATCCGTAATCATGGTTCAGTGCTGAACCACATTCATGGTGAAACTAGTAAACCATCATAATGGTTCAAATTAGTACCAACTGTTGGTTGCAGCTGCATTTCACCAACTTTTAGTGAAAGGTTGAACCAGAATTTTTTACAGTGTACTTTCAAAGAAAAAAAATAGGAAAACGGCGAAATTCGCAAAATAGAAACTGGTAAAATAAATGTCCGACGATGTGTATACGTATACCAGTAAGAGTACCGGGAGAAGCAAATGAAACGACATAATAAAAAAAAGAGAACCTTAGAAACACTTCGAAGCTAATGGCAAAAACTACAGAAAACTAATGTCAATAATTCAAGTCGACTCTTTCTAAATTTGTCCCTCTTTCAGACTATATATATATATAATAGAACACCCGGCCGTCATACGAAATGACCATTGTTCTAGATATTATAAATTGTAATTAAAGTGATTTGGGCAAAGGTGTCTGCTAATTTAAACTGAATTATACAGGTCAGGCAGCGAGGACGTCCCTTTGCGTTCTGCCCCACACTACTATATATGTATTTACTATATAATCAAGTTGTTTGAAAAATATTTATTTATCATCGAAATAACTCATTGAAAATTTTATTATGCTTTTCAAAACAACAGTTTTAACGAAACTGGGCAAAAAGAGCGCTGCCACTCTAATAAGAAAAATAAAAAAAGCGCAGACGATAAAGAAATAAATTAAAAAGAAAGAAAGGATTATATTAAATTCGCGTATGCATTCATTTTTAAGGGTAAATTGAAAATACAGCGAAGCCTCACTCAATATGCTAGATGAACGTTTTGATTATTATTAGTATATTTGTTACATTTGTTAAATGGCAACTGCATTGATTTGTTTGTTCACACGGCAACTGTAATTATACTGCTGGAAACGACAGCAACAATGCAAAAATAAAATAAAACGGGTCAAAAAAAGCATTGAAAAATTTAAAAAATTAATTAAAAAAAAGCTAATCGAGTCACAACTTTCATTTTGGCGGCGATGCGTTTTTTCGGGTCGTAAACATTAACCGTGCCGAATGTGGGCCCGATCGGTTAAACGGCCTGGGATCCTTTAGCGGACAGACAGACAGACAGACAGAATAAGGCGCATATATATAAGATATTGAGATAAATAGATAGATAGATGGAAACTGGAAGCTATATTTACATATTTATGAAAATCATTGTTTCCTCTACCATCTGAGCTTCTTTTTACGTTACGTTCGATACTTTTGCAAAATTTCAAAATCTGAAATTTCAATACGCGTTGGTTGATAACATAGCGCTAAGAACCACTACAGGAAAAAATCTTCAGCTTTAAAATTCAAGAGAAAAAGGGCTTCTTATTTTTCATGCTGTTATCACTTGTTTCTCCCCCAAACAGGGGATGAGCAAAAATATCTTATATTTGAGTTTTTTATTATTACACTGTAAAAAATTCTAATTCAACCTTTCACCAAAAAAAAAAAAAAAAAAAGGGAGATAAATGGTGAAATTTAGCTGCAACCAAAAACCTAAAGTTGAACCATTATAATAGTTTCTAGTTTCACATTTATGGTGAAAATAGATGAAACTACATCACTATAATGTTTCAACTTAGCACTAAACGCTGGTTGTAGCTAAATTTCACTGTTTCATCCATCTTTTTTTTTTTTTGGGGAAAGGTTAAACTCGATTTTTTTACAGTGTATTATTATTTTGTTTTAAATTTTTTTTCGGATTATCTTCAACACCGCATTTCAAACAGTATCATTAAAATGCGTACAAGATGTAGATTCTAGTTCACTCATCATTTGTTGTTATTAATTCAAAATATTTTTGAAGTGCACACAACAGCTTTTCTCTATGTTTGTTTTTTCTGTATGTTTTCACCATTTTTTGCATATCCTTAAACGAGCAGAAATTTTTTGTTTATGTCATAATTCTTTTTTCTCCCTTATTTTTTCCCCTGCATTATTACTACGTTGCTACTCCAACTTTAAATAAAACTATTGCGTTTTTTGCTCCAATCTTCTTCTAAATTTTTACTTATCAGAATATCTTGTAGAGCCTAAACATAATTTTAAGTTATCTTAATCTTTAAAGTATATTTTTCGACAATTTTTATCGTATTTCCTGATAGAATGAGAACATAATATTTAATTTAATAGGAAGCTACTTTTTAAAACCTGCCGTTTTTACCTTGATCTTCACGGTTTCTATTAATTTTGCTATTGTAAAATTGAAACAAATGTTATAGCGTAGTCTAAAAAAAAATGCTAATTTAATCATGATAATAATATATTGGTTTCAAATTCCTATGATTATGACATATTTATTTTATAAGAGGATAAATGGTCTTTTTTTAAATATGTACAACTGTAGCGTGTCGCGATCCTTCTTCGTCCTACGACACCGTTGGTTCTTTTTACGTGAAATATCGAAGTTTTCAATGTCAGAGCACACTAACCTGCATCCATATACATCTCTTGTTTATTAATGCAGTGACTTTATACATTTTGCACAATGAGGCTATTTACACGAGCATAACATGCTTATATCAAACAAAGTTATCCTACAAAAGTATTACGCTAGAACCAGCACCTTGCAGACACTGCTCTCTACGACTCCTCGAGTCCTTCTTTCTGATCAAAGTTATTCTAAATAAGAAATAATCCCTCTAGAGCCAGCGCCTCCCAGCAACTGCTCTCTACGAGTCTTCGATTCCGTCTCTCTCTTTGCATCGCTCGCATCCCGGTTCAACCCCTGCGCGAGAGCTCCAGGCTAACCTAACCCACGCGACCAGGAAAGGATGACTCCAAGGTGCGTAGGGTCGAGTACGCCAGACACTGCAACAACAACAAAAGTTTTGGTTTTGAACGGAAAAAAAAAAAAAAAAAAAAAAAAAAAAAAAAAAAACAAGAACGAGTGAATGAAAGTAAGAAAAAAAATATTTCGTTTTGAAAATAGTAATAATAAATATAATAATGGCGATTAATGTGGATTCACACGGATTGTAACCGTGACAAAAGGTTTGTCATAGAATTTCAGCAAGCATTATTAATTTTATTGAATTAGCAAGCTTTCGTATTGATTCATTGGCATTTTTAATGAATCTTTAAAAATTACTTTAACCCAGAGGGCCTTGATACATTATGCTGTCTTCTGGAATAGATAAATTTTCACTGTTAAGAATTCACTAGAATTCATTAAGCATTATGTATAGTTGACTATATTTGTTTTTAATTCTAAACGTCTGTGACAGTTCTTGTACAAATTGCCTTTAAGTAATCACGTTAAAGGGAAATGAAGTCATTAAAAAAGGGAAAGAGAGAGAGAGAGAGAGATAAGTGGCAAGCATTCTCAATTTTACTTGCTCTTTGTCTAAGGTTTTTTGAAATTTAATTTTGCTTGTGCTTTAAAATAGATCAAATCTAATAGACTGAAATTACTATTTTTCAGTTATCTCATTCCTTTAACTATTTTTTTTTAATGTAAAGCCTTAAGTTGACCTTTTTCTTTATTCCCTGCAAAAATTAGGAATTTTTATGTATTTCCACTCAGAAGAAAATTTTGTTCGCGTTTTTAATTTAGACAACGTACATTTCGCTTCTTATGACGCGAGAATTCGAACTTTTGTAAAAAAGCAATGAGGCACGTTCTTGATGCGCTTCATTGTCCCATAAAATTGTTAATTTTATATATACTATTTTTGATGTTGGTGTGTTGTTATTGTTAAGTATTTTTGTAAAAATAAAAGATTAAAAAACCAAGATTCAAGAATTCCTTAATTGAAAAACTTGGTGGACTTTTACAACGTATTTGAAATTTCGTGTATTGTTCATGTCTTATTTTTTCTTGTATTTTGTGGCAATTTGAGTCGCAGACAGTAGTTTTTACTTTCTTCGCCATTTTAAGGTTTTAGTGTCCGCTGTTCTAAACATGGAAAAATATTATTTTTTGTACGCAACATTTGTTTATTTCTGTATTATTAATTAATTTCTTTTTTACATTTTTAAAGTCATAGTGGAATGCTGATCACATATTTGTGAAATGTTTATAAATTATGTATATGTGGGCGTAATATAACAGTAAAAATGAAAAAAAAAAAAACCTGATGAAAATGAAAATTATGAAGTATTTATTAAGTTTGGAATAGAAATAAGAATTTTGTAAAAATTGTCCCAATGTGTCCAATTCTTCATCATACCTGTAAACGGTAGTCTACGTTGTCTGGTTTGGAATCCAGGGAATTAGACAAAAATAAAGATAATGTATAGTTTTTTTTAACAAGCAAATATAAACTTTTGTTGTTTTTAAGCTTGATAACGGGATGATATTCTGTGCTTTGCGTATTTTGTCCCTTGTAGAACAAACGCAGTATATTAAGATGAAGGAGGAGTCAGTAACAAAAGGTAAAGTAAACAAGAATTTCCGTCTAGAACTTTACGAGCCTACTTTCCCGTATACACCAACTTCAAATTAATAATCTAGTTGCCTCTCTCTCTCTTTCTCGTTTAACTTTAGTTTTCAATTGCTTCAAATATACCTTTTTCAACGGCGAATGAATACACATTCATTCACTCATTTATTTAGTCATTTATTCACTCATTCATGTATTTATCACTCATTTACTTATTTTTTCACTCATTTGCTCATTTATTCATTCATTCTTTCACTTATTCATTTAACCATTCATGAATTCAAAAATATTCTTGAAAATCACGACCAAAAAATTTCATAGGAAAATAGGCTCGTTAGTTCTGGGTGAAATTTTTATCTGTACATGTCCTACGTTATAAGAGCTTTCCGATAAAGTTTGTTCCAAGCAAATCGGTCCGTTAGATCAGGATTTATATAGGATTGAAATTTCCCCGAAGGCGCTATGTTAATGTTTTTGTGACCTGTTCAAAAATGAACAAAAATTGTTCAAATCAAAAAATTACGGCGAGAGCTTCTTTCAATAAGCTTGCTCATAGGAACTCGAATCTTACGCTCAGAGCTTACATTATTTGCTTCATTTTTGCACATAGGCGCTAATGTTAAATTTTTTTGAACTGTTTAAAATTGAACAAAAAATTGTTCAAACCAAAAAGTAAAATGGGAATGAGATATCCTTGCCGAGATCTTTCGAATGCAAAAAGGATTTTTCGAATCGGAAAGTTCGCTCAAAAGTTAATAGGGGGGGGGGGGGGAGGACAGACCGGCAGACAGACAGAAAGAGCGACTGACCGACTGACACACATTTTATCCATCTCAAAACCCTACTTTCAATTTTTTTAATTTTCAATTTTTATTTAATTATTTCACTTTTTTTGACTTTTCTTAATTTTTATAGGTATTTTTACTATACATTAAGCCTTCTTTCATGCTTTATTATTATTATTTTTTCGTTATAACGGGAAAGTAGGCTAAAAATAAGACCGAACTTTCTCATCACTTTATCTTCAATGCAAATCTGATAGTTTTTGAGCCAAAAATGCGTAGTAAATGATTTTATTTATATTTATACATACATACATATATATACATATATATATACACACACACACACATAAAATTTTACTGATCAGTATTTGATAAAAGTGTCATTCGATGATGATATGATGAAGGAAGGGCTTAGCATTATTAAAATAGTTAGGCAATGGGAACCTGAATTTTCGTCCTTGAGATTCTTTTAAATAGAAATATACATATAATTTGTTTTGCATTCTTAATTTTTTCTTCTTTTCATTTATTTATCATTCTAGTTGTTAATTCTATATATTTTAGTGAAATAAAAAGGCTGAAAGGCTAATTAAAATTTTTATTAGAAAAAGATTTACTTCTTCTAATACACAACTTTCCCAGCATATTTCAAATAATTTTATTTAGTATCGCTACGTTATTTTATTTATTTTCTCATCAGCACGATCTTAAAAAAGAAAAACATTGATTTCAATATCCCTGTGCTGTGGATATTGCCCCAAGAAACTATAATCAAAATACTTACATTATTGAATTAATCTTTAGAAATAAAGACTAAAAAAAAAGTTGGGAAAATAGTCTCAAAAGCTTCAATCATTAAATTTGCATTTACAAGCAACACAAGTTTAAAAAGATAAAAACATAATTTATTCGCAGTGTACGCTGTAAAAAAGTAAAAATAATTCAGCTGAAAGGGGCAGAAATTAACTGCAATATTTCCATTACTCAATCGTAGTTCGTTTCGAGAGAATGACACATAAATCCAGAATTGTTTTAGAAAAATTCTTTAGAAAGAATCCCATGTTTTAGTTTTTATTGCTACATTTTTGACTATCAGCTGACTTCTGACAAAAAGAGTCTTCTTATTTTTGTCAGAAGTCAGCTGATAGTCAAAAATGTCAAGAATTTAAGAACCTGTTATTTTAAGTAAATAGCAGTTTTTAAAATTACTAACCAATAAAAATAATGCATTTTATGATAATATTTTCAAAAATTCTAATGTCAACTTATCAAAAAGAAAATGCATTTCGAAATACGCATTACCGTTTAAAGGGGTCCCGTAATAAATAGAGGGGTGGTGCATGGATAACAAATTATGAAAATTATTACATTTTAACTTTAATAATGTCTAATGTGCGATTTTTTTTGAAGTTAGGCGTTTTTTGTTCTTTGATTATGCACAAGATTTCCATCGATAAAGACGATGGCTTAATATGATAGTGATTTTTATAAAATTTGTTTTTATATAACAAGATTTGAATTTATAGTAAAGCGGGAACTACAAACATTCGATTTAACAAACAAATTATTTCAGTCCCTTTTCCTCGTTATAACCGAGATTGCAAATTCGAGGAACCCTGCAAATGCCTGGTATTTCAGCTATAGCATACATACATGAAGATAAAGACCAAAAAAAAAAAAAAATCAGAAGATTTCTTGTTATCTATTTTTAATCATTTATCTGTTCTTTTATACAACTTGTTCTTCTTTCACTGACTGGTTAAACTTTTCTTACATAACTTGGCTTAATATTTTCAATTTTTTCAAAATCTTAACATATTATTTTCGTCGTTATTCTTGTAATGTTTCGACCAACATCACTCCATTGTTGTTTATTTACTCATTCAAGGATAATGTTCTTTTTTTCTTTTACTTCCTTTTCTTTCTTTCTGTTTTTTAGTTTGGAAACAATATTCTCTCCATGTTAAACTACTTAAGGTGATAAGAACACTAGATCAGTAGTTTATTCTACAATAAATAACAATAAGAAGTATATACGCAAGAGAATATCCCGTTTATGATTCCATGATTGGAGTAAAATGCGAAAACATGTGTTATTTTGAATAATACACATGTTTGTGAAGTAAAAATTGTCTTGATTAACACGTATTTCTTTCAATATTTATTTTTTTTTGCACACAAACCTTCAAACGTCCCTTGCTTCAAAAATCTTCAGCGACAGAAATTTTGTTGCTGTTTCCATCGATCTGCAGTAGACGTAAGAGTAACAGCAACTTACTTGCGTGGGTGTGCACTGGGGGAAGGAGGGGAGAGCGTGGTTACGTTATTAGAGAAAGAAGAAGGGTCTCGAATATTAGAGAAAGAAGTAAAAAAGGGAAGAAGATTGATGCAAAGGTGCCGAAAAATGAAATTTCGAAGAAAGCCCTACTAAATAATTATTTTTATTAAAGTTTTTTTTCTTCTAGAATTCGTGCATATAACTTTCGTGCAGATAACTGTCAACGATCTTTACTTTGTCCATGTATAAAATTTTGGCAGTTATATATTTGGATTACAAATTTGATACATCTCCTATGGCTGAGAATTTAACCAATAGCTTCTTCCAAATGAGACATTTACTCCTATGTCATTAAAACGATCTGATATTTAAGACAAGTACTACTTATATGCAAAACGTCTAAATTTATCTAACTATTTCTTCGCTAAAACTCATGGAAAATTGAAGGTACGAAGTAATTGTTATTATTATGATCTTGAAAAAAGAAAAGGTGCTAAGGAGGTAACTTTGTCCCACTATATCTTGTAAAAAATTTCATTTTTGAAAATAAAACAAAGAATTGTAATTTGCTTTCAAAATTGTAACATAAGACTTACATTCGAAACAACTATTTTTGTGGTTACAAAAATGTATTAAATGCTTGAAAAAATTTCCTGCGAGGCACACCTAATTGTTAATGACATGGAAGAAAGTCATTGCTTACATCAATTAGATTTAAATGAAACAGGATGTGAATTCAAAATAAATTGAGAAGACGAAGCTATATTTTTAATAGCTAGCATTATTTTGAACTCTAGTTTTACCAAAAACTTAAGAATCAAAGTACAATCCAGCTAAAATTTTATTGCATGAATGAGGAAACTTTAATGAAATAATCTATTTACATAAACGCAGCAGCGTTACTACGGAGGGTGTGGGGGTGGGGGGACACCAAGAATGAATTGAAGAGCTTTTGAAAAACATATATACAAAATTATTCAATTGTACTAGTTCCATTTCAACGTATCATTACTGAACATACATATAGGAAAGTTACACAAAATAAATAAAATAGAATTTCTTAAGGTTTCCTTTTTTTGCACAGCAGAAAATATAATATAAACTGCAAAACTACAAGTTTATAAAACACATAAAAGATTCTATTGTTTACCATATATTACCACCGCGGGAGACACCTATGTTAGGAACGCCACTGATAAACGGAATGTTTACACGGAATTATTCAGAATATTCCTTCAAAGGTGCAGCAATAGTACCAGAAGTTGAATACAAAGTAAACTCGATCAGAATGAGAACGAAACTCGATCAGACTGCAGTAGTGCAACATATAGTTCGACGCAATCTAATCTAATTTTTATGTCACTCGCACTTCTCCTTTATACTTGTCACTATACAGCCTGAATTACTGCCTTCCCTTGAGAGGAAGATAAACTTCGTAGAAGTATTTTCACCGCGAGGGCAGTGTCAATGTAGTGAAACTCTTTTGCGGCAGTAAGCAATAAAAGTGTAGAGTTCAGCGATAAAACACTTTTTATGACATTCAAATGGACTGAGCTATTAAGCGGAGCCAAATTGGATGAAAAATATCTTTTTTAACAATTTTGGCAAAACAATATTGACATGTTTAAGCTTTTTCATTTTAAATAAACAATTATATTTAAGTTAAAAAAAATTTTTTTTGAGGCAATTTTCCGGTAATTTTTTTCTTTGTACCCCACAAGGACAAAATCCAAGTCTATACTAAAAAATTCCTGTAAAAGTACAGTAGGGAAACAGAGCGTTTCTTTAAATTTACGAAGAACTGCTTCTAAATCATATAATTAAATTTCTTGATACCAGTTTTACAATAAAATTCTTGTTTTTCCGCACTCTGTAAAACTACAGAGAAATATTTATTAATTTACGTAAAGGTAAGTACTTAAGAACTTGTGAATCGGGCACTCATAAGTTGTATTTGTTTCCCTTTTCAATTTCTTAAAACTATGTTCTTGTGAAACAATATTATTTAGTAACGATCAGTTTAACCGACTTCAAGGCAACGCACCTATAAATTGTAAACACAATTTTTGAAGTCGGCACAAAATTATGAAAGGTTAAATCTTTTGCAATCATAAATCAATTACAAATATAAATGGCCCAAAGTACACTGTTAAAAATTTCCGTAAGAAAATAGTAATATAACCATTTATTTGATTGTTATTTCACCATATTTAATTACAACAGTTGAATAACCATTAAAACGATGGTACTCAAACCGCTGATTGTGAAAAAAATCGTTTATTCATGTTTATCCTAAAGAACGTTTCACCAACCGTAATTTACTAATGTCACTAGGTCTCGAAGTCAATAAGAAACGGGCGTAGATCTTGGTTGTGAAACCTTAGCTGTCGTACATTGTTGTTAAAATATGAATAAAGATTGATCAGTTCAAATCTGCATGTGTATATAAAAAGAAGGAAAAAAAAGTGTCTTAAGCAGTGGTTACTAAATAGAAACACATACACAAGTAAATCAAAAATTGGAGACACATCGGATTCCCGAATGAGCGAACCCATAATTTGAGCTGCTAAAGCTTGTTCGTATTTTAATTTTTGCAGCAAATGAAATGATTTCCGTCAATATACAGTAAAATTTAAACCAAAAATGACTTTGGATCCAATCAAAAACAAAAATCTCAATTTTAATGCAGTTGGCTTGTTGGAAAAGAAGATTTATTGATAAATAAACGGCCGCTTTGAGTGGTGTAGATGACCGAATGATTAGAGCGCAAGGTTGGTATACTATAAACCCGAGGTTCGATTCCCACAAGCTTCATTTACGAGTTCTACGCCTCGAAATGGTTCAAAAACCGTAAAAATTTAGTTTTGAAACCATTTTTAAATGGTTATAAACCGTAAACTTTTGTATTTACGGCTTTTTAACCAAGTTGATTGGAAATGGTTTTGGTCCCGTGAAGATAGAAAAAAGTTTCAAACCGTAAATTCAACGGTGAATTAGATAGACAGACTGCTGCCGGCTATTTAACCGTACTTTCATGGTGAAATTTCTAACAGTGTACCGTGTACGCTAAATCGAGCTGGTGCACGTTAAATCCGTCACGGATCCAATGCCCTCCAAGTGAGACGATACATCTGGGGGTACCAACCGCAGGTGACGGTCTGTCATCTGGGAGCTAGTTCAAAAAATTAAGAGATCTCTCAAAATTGTGTACCTTATGGTAATTAGACTCTCATAATTTTGAGAACAAACTATACTTAAAAGTAGTATTGATCAGGGCTCGAAAAATCTTAAAAACTTTAGATGCACTGCCTGGCATGTTTTCCTAAAAAATACAGGCCAGAACAAACTTTTTACAATTCCAGAAGTTGTATTATTGCATATTAAGGAAAACATTTGAATTTGTCGTATAGCACTAATCAGACACAAAATTAAATTAACAGCTTTATATCTGAATCAAGAATTATTCTAAGGTTAATCTAAATCATTAAAAAAATACATGACAAATAAATATTACATAAGTCGTTACAAATCAAAATTACAAAAATTAAATTGTATGATCAATTTTATTGTATTCATGTCCATCAACATGTCAGTTTTGAGCTCCGGTAAGGATGCGCTGATTTTGTAAAATAAAATACGACATATTAAAGTTTTAGAAAGAAATATTTGATTTAAAAAGTGCATGCCTTGCCGAGAATGTAAGGGTAGAATATTCATGCCGATCGGATTTTTTACATGCCCCGGCCATGTCGGGCAATATAATTTTCGAATTATCCTCGTATCAATGTTGTTTAAAAATAGATTTTTTTAAAACTTCTTTTTAGTGCGATTTATAGTTGCGTTGTCTTGAAGTAGGTTCTATTTTTGTTTTCCCAAAAACTATTTTATTTTATTCTTTTCAGTGTAAATTCAAAATAAATAAATAAAAAAAAACTTGAAGCGCACACACACTTTCAGTGACGGCCACAAAACTAATCATTTGTGTAATAAATTCTGGGTTGCAGTTGATTTAAAAAAGCCATCAGAATGAGTAAAAAGATTGAATGAATTTAATTTTTGTTTCAGAGAAGCCTCCACTCAAAACTCTTATTATAATTGTTTTTAATACTACTATTTAATGCAATTTTTTTCAACTATTATTTTAATATTTATTCATCATTTATTCAACAAGGAAAGTCCAGCTGAGCCTTTCAAAATTAAAAGAAAATACTACTTTTTCACAAATAGCGTACTTTCTAAAGAACTGATGTAGCCAAATCGATGCGCAATATTTGAGTCAAATGATCCTCTATCGACTGAAAAAAACATCATCAAAATCGGTTCATCCAGTGAGAAGTTAGCTATTAAAAAAAAAAAAAAAAAAAAAAACCGTAGTGAAAAGTTAGCAATAAACAAAAAATAAAAATTATATATATATTTATATATATATATATATATTCATACGGATGAATTGATAACCATTGTGCAGGAGAAATCAGTTAAAAAGAAAGTACTTCGGTAAAAGTCATATATTGCCAACATTAAATTTCCGTTAATATCCTGCAGGGAGCAGACAATTTTTCTCTTCTCAACAACGAGAAATTATGCGCTTCTTAATTAAGAGTCTAAATCTTGGTTAATGCATTTGCTAACTTAAATTTACTTTCATTCCAAATAGCAGGTCCCCTTTTATATGCGTACAAAAAGTAAAATAATGAATGGTGGTTTAAGTACTATTTGATAGAATATAATGAATTAAAGTACTTTTTTCTTTTATTTAGGAGGGCTATAACGTGTGAACATTTAAGAACCTTTTAGCTAAATATTATGGTTTTCCGGGATTCTCATTTAGTTTTGTGCACCTCTATTTTTTTCAATTTGAGGAACTGAAACTTGACCATTAGGTATTCAGGATAAGAATATAGGTTTGTTATTTTTAAAAGCTGAAAAATATATATTATCCCGTAAGTTGCATGTTATTGTTTATGACAGATAAATGTTTTTGCTCTGCATTAGATGTGATATTGTTTTTCGTATATTTAATGCGACACCGTACTTTTGAAATAAAAGTTTCTTTTTTAATTATGCACTGCAGTTGGACGTATTTTAGCATTGGGTATAAATATTTTGGGTAAATTTTTAATATTAGACCAACGAAAAATATTTTTGGCTGAAAAAATTTCAAAATTATTTACGAATATAAAAACACAAAATTTTTTTCTTGCATCTGAAATTTCATCCAAACTGCATTAAAATGTATACATAGATCTGCACCAGTAATGTAAACACTTTCTGGCAAACAGTTGCATTTTAATCGTATAAGGTTTTGAAAAACAAAAATTTTTTAAAGCTTCCAGCATATTTTTTCAAAGATTGGTTTTCTTCTTTCTACAGTAAAATCACTACAAATTTTTCAAAAATAAATGCTTCATAAAAAGTAATGCCAAAAAATATTTGCAACACCCATAACAAACTGTATAAAAAGTTGTAAGTAAATTACTCAAAAATTCAGACTCAAGGGTCTATATTTGTGTTTTTCATAATTTTTCTATAATTTTGAAAAATTTTCAGTCAAAAATATTTTTAATTGTCTTAACACCTAAAATTTAGCCAAAATATGCACAATTAATGATGAAATAAGTCCAACTACAGTGAAAAATTAAAAAAAAAAAAAAAGAAAAAGAAAATTCTTATTTTAAAGGCCCAAAATTCCACACCGTTATAACTTATATTCTCCAGTCAAATAGAACTTATGAGGTAGTTTGAGGCATTTTGTTGGTAAAGTAGGCAGTATAAACAAAAAACGATTGACAAATAATTGATAAATGTTTCTCAAGAACAATTAATGCCAAAAAACAAAATTGAATGAATAAGTTTCAAAGATAAACTAATGCTAAAAGAAGGCAGGCTTTCTAATATTGAATGTTTAACAGAGTGTAAAATAGTACAGAGTGGCACTCAGGAGAGTTAAAGAAAAAAATAACTTCGTTTCAGTTAATTTTCACAGCGTAGTATCCAGAGATGTAATTGAATAACATGAAACTTAACAGAACTCTTTTGGTATATTCAGAATAATTCATTATTGATTAGCCATCTCATGCATATTTTAACATTTTATTTATGATTTTTAATTTTATTCCAGATCAATATGTCTGTGTTCAAACTATGGATAAACCCTTAAAGTGTCACTTAAAAATATTTTAAAATGGTTAATAATTTCTTTGACTGAACATCTTGAGAGCTCTTTGTTAATTTATTGAACACATTTTTGAAGATCGACACATCGAGTGTTCATGATAGTTTATAACGTTGACAGTTACTAAGAAGGACGTCTAATGAGAAGATAATTTCCCGCTTCGATGAATTTTCGAAAATAATATCACTTGTTCCATGCAGTTTATATCATGATTAATGAATGAGAAGTATGTGAAGAGAGTAGAAAGGTAAGCGCTTTGTAGTTTAATCACAATTTTTGTCTTGTATTAATAAATAAGAGGCATCATAAAAAGTGATAGTCATACAATTCAAGTGCGAAATTTTGACATTTGGACGGTACTGCGGAGAAAAGAACGACTCCATTCGAGTTTTAGGGAAGTTCGTTTTGCAGGTGCGTTTGTTTAGCACGCGAATAAGAATGCTTTCTTCTCTGTTTGTTGAAAGCAACTAAATTTATAAACTGGCATATAGAATCAGTTCAGAAGAAATTTAGTATGCTAAACAAACTAGAACGAGAACAAAAGCGGCACATTCCTTCTACCAGCAGTTCTTCCCTTGAACATGAAGGAATTTTCTTGGCACTCTGCCACGCAGATCGCTAGAACTGTACACAGTTTTGATGATACGTGTTTATTTCTGAATGATTTCATCAGGAAGATATTATTAATAGTCCAACAACGATACATTTTCTGATCTTCAAAGACGATTGATGGAATTTGAAGATACATGATACCACGTTGAGTCACACGGTGCTGACTGCGTCTTCACTGCAACAATTCAATTTTGTTTTGTATGAGAGATATATAGTTGATTGTAAGATGCCCACAAGGCAAGACGAAATGCACTAAATGTCTTGCCTTTTAGAAACTACATATGTTCGGCTTTCCACATATCTTAGCTCTGAGACACAGAAATAATTTCTTTTTTTTTTTTTTACCTTTTCTATTTTCCTTTTCAAATTTTTCGTAGAAACGCAATCGTTCTTCTATCCCCAAAAATAGCTTCTCTCACTTCTAAATGATGGCAACGTAAATATTCATCCACAGCAAATATACTACAAGAACGAAGATAAAAACTATGGAATACACATACTTTGATTCACAACTAGTGATTTTATCCGATTGCATAATTACGGTTCCACCATCAATCAAAGCAATCAACCTGGCAGAGTGCCAAGAAAAAATCCATCCATGTTCAACGGAGAAACTGCTGGCATAAGGAATGCGCCGTTTTTGTTCTCGATCGCGTTCGTTTAGCATATTTGATGTCTTCCGAACTGAGATGTGCCAGAGTATAAACTTAGCTGCTTTCAACAATCAGAGAAGCAAACATTCTGATTCGCGTACTAAATAAAAGCACCTGCAACACGAACTTCCCTAAAACTCGAATGGATTCATTCTTTTCTACCATGCGAGAAGTGTCCAAATGTCAAAATTTTGTGGTCAAACTGCACATATGTTACCTACATCAGAAGTTGAGGCTCATCAGTGTTTATTAAAAATAATCGATTCATTCCTAAACTACGCATTCCTGAACGAACTCAAAAAACAACGTTCCGTGTCGTTTGAAATTAGTTGTAGAAATAATGGTAGAATTTATCAGCGAAAGGAAATTAGAACGGCTAATATCGCGCAACCATTACTAATCGTACTGTTTATAAACGAAATATTTTTTTTTTCAAACCCATCTTTTAAGCGTTTGGTAAGTCTAGCATTACAATATGTTCGACTCAATAAAATGTGCATCGTTTGCAAAGAATATACTAAACCTTATGATGAATGCATCTTGTATCCACTTCTATATTTAATTGAATAATTTATCCTTTTAACATTTACCCCTGCATTACTCTTAATGTCAGCTAAATTTTAACTTACGTGATGTTCCGAGAGAATGTTTTAACGTTTCACTTTAAACCACGGGGAAAAATAATAATAAATTCTTTAACGTTTTCTTAACGCATTTCAAGTGAAATATTTATTACTTACGTCATTTCTTTACTTTTTTCTGCGTTTTCTTGACACTTTAAAACTACGTGACATTTTAGCATACTCTACATCAAGATTTTACTTAACACTTGTAGAAGATGCTGGCAGCATTTTTCTTCTTCATTCTTTTTTCTTGTGTGTGTATAAATTTTAAACTATTTTTCGAACTTAGACGCTTCACAAGAAACAAATTCTTTTTATGGCTATCTTCCTAACTGGTAAAAAAAAAAAAGAGGAAAGCCTCCCTCGAAACTTGTATTTTATAAGTTATAGCCTAATAATTTCGTCACAAAAACAACATCTTCAAATCTTCAACGATTTATCTATAATCTAACAAAATAATGTTAAGTTTGAAAGTTTAAATATATTCATACAGAAATTTTATGTTGTTTAGATTGGTGGGTAATCGGGCAATGAAAAAAAAATGAAAAAAGATATAGATTGTGTAATTATGGACTGACGCATAGAGGATGAAGCATTAAAACTGGAAAGTCATTAAATAATTTTATTATTTTGTTGTAAAGAAATTCAATAAAAATAAACATTCATTCGAAAACTCAGTCCGATTTTTCGATTTCTCTACTTTAAATTGAAAAGTGGAATGGAATTTCAGAAACTCCTTTCTTTCCACAAATATTTCGAAAATGTGTAACTTTCTTTTGATCCGCCAGTGGAAATGATTTTTTTTCTTTTGTTGCCAACACATCTGTTAAAAAGTCGATACATTCAATAGATACGATTTTCTATAAATCAAACTTCAAAGGAAAGAAAGAGTATTCGTCCGTGAATGCACAGAAAATCAAAAAAGGGTATTATATATTCTTTCATATTACTGAGACGAATTTTGTATGTAAATATATTTTTTTTGTCCAGATTATCCATATTATATAATCTGCAATTCTACAAAAAAAAAAAAAAAAAAAGAAAAGAAAAAGTGTGCAATACAGATTTTGGTAGCTAAGAAGCAGTGTCATTTTTAAGAGAGAAAGATCTTGGAGTAAAGAAAAAGAAAAAGGAAATATTTGCGTAGTGTTAAGTTTCTTATTTGAAAACCAAACGTTAAACAAAAGCAGACGACACTTTGAGTTATTATTTTTTAAATTAAGAGCACAATATACTTGGAAAGGATTAGACTTTAATGTAGGCGATGAAATAAAATACCGACCATGTTTTTCGGAAGAGAGTAAAGTTGTGTTAAGAACTTAAAAGCTAATTGGTGTGTAATCATGTGTATTTTAGAAACAAATGAGTATAAATGTGCCGCTCTGATAAACTATTTATAACAACGGTTCTCAATCTTTTTTGGTCGCGTACCACCATTTTTCTTGCAAATACATTTGCGTACCACTGTGAAAATAATTTTAATATGTAGAATATAATACTAATAGATTATAGAAAAATACTAGGACGACTAGGTAATATAAATTACAGCATTTTTGATGGTTATTAAAGCAGAGAAAAGCGTTTATTAAAATAAAGCTGCATATATAAAACAAAAAATATGAAATACATTTTCAATACGTACTTCCAAAACACATTTAGAAGTACGTCTTTAAGTACAAAATATATATAAAAAGAAAATGAAAAAACGAAATTAATGAGAAGGGGGCTGCTGCACGGCAGAGCCTTAACGTTTAATCGAGAAAGCCATCTCACCTCAATAAGTAGCAACTGAATATGATCACTGCTTATTTCAGAATACAGCTTTGAAAATAATGGAGAGTTTAGTGTGGGCCCGTGCTTTAATGAAGTTGACCACCTTGACAGATTGCTGTAAAACACATTTAAATGGCTCAGGCATACCCTTTGATACCAACCGCTGTTTATGACTACAATGATCAAAACTGCAGTTTTCTGTCAAAGATTTTAGTTCGGCAAAAACTCCTTCGTGTTTCCCTGTCATTGCCCGAGAACCATCAGGACAGAAAGCAGCGCAATTCTTCCAGTCCAGTCTATGTCTTCTTTTTTTGGCTTGCACGCGTACCACTTGGAGAGGCTTTGCGTACCACTACTAGAACGAGTACCACAGTTTGGGAACCGCTGATTTATAAAGTTGCTACTCCAAATGTTTCTAATCCTTTGTCGAGTTTGTTATATGATGTTGTTATTTGATTTTGTATTTATCATTTGCTTCGAAATATATTACTTAATTTCATATTTGCGAATTGATTCGATCGTTGTGTCAATAATTATTGTTTCATTAGCAACATTAAAAAAAAAAATCTTTAAAGAATATTTTCTAATAACAATTGATATTTATATACTAATTCCTGATTCAATATCATAAGACATACATCATAGCACAAAAAGATAAGAATATAATGCAATACATTTATAAGCGAAGTTTTTATACTCTCAATAACCGAATAAGGTTCTACAACATTAATTAGTGGGAATGTTTTTGAAATACAAGCATAATTCCCAATCTCCTTCTGCGCATCTGTAATTGTTTTACTTAGATATGGACTGATCAGAAAAATACTAAATGGCAAAACTGAAAAACCATTATTCACGTGAAGATAGCACAAATGAGCATTAAAATGCAGACATATGCTTCGGGATTGCTTGGAATCCCTTTTTCAATGCAGTAGTGGAGCTTCTGGATGCAAAACTGCACAAAGTTCATCTATTTTATATACTCAATGGTAATTAGAAAAAAAAAAAAAAAAAAAACGAAGAGGAAGCTTTACGACCAAAGTTTTTGAAACCTTAAGATGCAGTCACCTTAAAGGCGACGCAGATATTTTGCTTTCATTGTAGCCATTTATTGTAATTTTATAAACTATATTTTTTTCCATACTACGGATTTCAATGCCTTCACGTTATGCTTCAGAACCCACAAATTAATGTTTTTTTTTTTGAAATGCTATCTTTCAGTTGCTTAAGTTGATAACGATTGAAATTAACGAAAAAAGAAACGCACTATACTAAATTTACATCCTTGCTTTTCCTTAATTATGTAGTCTTCTTGATTTATAAACATAGAAAAGTGTGTTTATTTTTTATTTTGGAAACATACTAAAAAGATACTATTTTAATTACTAAATTAAAGATTTTTTAATTACTAAATTACTAATTTAAAGATACTAAATTAAAAGATATTCAGGCTTAAAGACAAAAGAAATGTCTTTAAGCCTGAAAGTTTTCCGCCAGAAGGAGGCTGCGAAACAACTGCAAGTTTCAGAACAAGGATTGACAATCTTTATTCTGAAACTTTAATGCAGGACACTCTTGAGTATTCGGCTTAATATGGCGAAAGGGCAAGCCGGAAAACAAAAACAAAAAAACAAAAAAAGCTGGATAATCCGGAGTTCTATAAACTCATTATTCTTGCCTCACCAATACCAGAAGACAAAAGTTTTACACTATTATAAATACATATTTTCTCACTTCTTATTTAATACAAAGCCCTCCATTTATCTCAAGTCACGTAGAAGGTGAACGCGACCGCGGCTCGGGGAATCATAGAAGTAGCTGCCGATAACGTGTCTCAGTTAAAATAGAAGGCTTTTTACCGGTAATTTATAAATGTTTAGCACGTTTCAGGAATTTAGTAGAGAAAATATAAATTAAAGAATATAAACTGCTCACATTTTAACACGAATTCTTAAATACAAGAAGCATAACAAAATATTCAACTTAAATCGTCAGCCTAGTTCTTAAGAAATTCTCTTGAAAGTATTCTCTTGATACACTGATAAAAGATTACAAATATGAAAAGGTGGCCCTAAGATAAAAAAACACCCTAAGATAAGGAGGATCGTAGCAGACACCCGCTTCCAACGGCTAAATGTAATTTGTTTCTCATTTAATTACGACAAAATAAAACTAGGCCGTATAGTCCTCAGCCGGATGTTCGGGTTCCTACTAGGGATGTAACGAATATTCGGCCACTATTCGGTATTCGGCCTATTCGGCTCTCTGGTCAAATATTCGGCCAGGCCGAATAGTCATTTCATCACCTAGCCGAATATTCGGCCTGGCCGAGTACTGGATAAGGTCAAATTCGGCCTGGCCGAATGTTGATGGACTATTCGGCCGAATAGTTCTGCTGCAGTAGAAATGTAAAAAAATTAAGAAATTTGTAGATTTCAAACGTTTAAAATTGCATTATAATTATTGCAAAAGTATACATTAATACATAGTTTTAATAAATAGACATATTTTAGAATAAAGGTACATTTTTTAAACCTTGTTTTAGGCTTGACTGAGTAAAAAGATTTTCAAGTTGTATTATTGTATTTTGTACTTAGCATTTGCTCCCAAAAGCTGGCAATAGTAATTTATGAGGGAGAATATGATGTTAATTTTGTTATCATTATGAAAGTGGAAGTCAGACTTTGTTTGGGTAGACTTATTTATTGTAAATATTGGGTATGAGAGAAATGTGAAAAGCCTGGAATTGATCATGAATATTTAGATTGCATAAGTTATTGGGGTTTTTGTAAATAAAAATATATTCCAGTTAAGTGTATTAGAATTTAATAGATCTTTTAAAAATAGGTATGTAAAAACCCCATAAATTAAAGATATTAACTTTTAAAATATCTTCATAGAGCAGTTTTGAGCAAAGTAAAAGTGCACTAAGCAATAGTAGTTCTTTCATTTGAATTAAATAATTAGTAAAAACAGGCTAATGCTAACTACCATAAAACCTGTCATTTCTATTCCTCTTGGGTGAAATTCTTCGTTTTATTACATTCAAAACAATAGAGAAAATAGATTAAATAAATAATTTTAAATAATTTCAAATTCTTGACAAAAAGAATTAAATCATACATCATAGATTGTATGTAATTGATGTGTGACTTTGTGAATAATTTTAAATTTGACAAATACTTTCTATTACAATGATTTCTAGAAATTTTAATATTCGGCCTAAGACATTGGCCGAATATTCAGTTTCGGCCTATTCGGCCTAGAAGAAATGGCCGAATATTCGGCTTCGACCTGGAAGAGATGGCCGAATATTCGGTATTCGGCTAAATTCGGCCAAATCACTATTCGTTACATCCCTAGTTCCTACTGTATTTAAAAAAGGTCATGTAAACAAGCACTCAGAAAAAATCATATGAACGGACACACACAAGTAGGTAACATTGTTAAATACCCTAAAACATCGTCTTTCGACCTTGTCCAAATGGCGAACCTGCTTAAAAGCCAAAAACCTGCATAAAAAGACTAGGGACCCCCATACCACAATATTTTCTGCGTACAACACTGAATTTTGTAACATTTGATCCTAATTTAAGGTATTTTGTTTAATAAAGTGATTGTTTTCTCTGTTTTGTCAGATTACGTCCCCTTTATATCTAAGCGGTACCCTAGGTTGGGAAACGATGACCTAAAATATATCATTATTTTTGTGAAGTAAAATATTCAAAAACTTTATGTAGAGAAAATAAATAAATAAAAAAACTAAATTAAAAAATAAAGAAAGCAACAATCACATTAAAATTTATATAAAAAACCCGTTTCCAAAAGAATAAAGCTTATGAAATCGTTTCTATAAAATTGTTTTTCTCAAAGAATTTGGAATATTTCAAGCTGCATTCAACAAACGATGTTCATAAAAAATAAGAAAAAATACTTCCAGAATTTTCACGAACAGTTTAATACAGAATTTCTAGTTTTAAACAGCAGATCAAATAAAAATTAGATTTCTATGGGTCTGTTCTATTGGGTTTAATGAGCTTTGCTGCACCACCAGTTTTCTAAAAACTTCTGAGAAGTTTTGCTATTTTTTCTTTCGGAAAGTTTAGCTTACGTTTGAGATATTTTGTGTTGTTGCAACAACATCACGGAAACTTGCTTTTATAAACGATAATCCTGATTAAGATGTCTATTGAAACAAAAGTTTTATTTTTTACGAATTTAAGGAAAAACGTACGTCGTTTTTCTTACCAATTGAGGTTGAAAAAGAGTTTTTGCAGAGCAAAAAAATCAAAAGTACACTTTTTTGAAAAAGTCTAAGCATACTTTCTTTTAAAAGCTGGTTAGTAGAGCTGTTTTTCGAAATGTGGTAAAAGAAAATTTTGTAAATGGCGCAAAAATAATATACTCGTACTTATACAATTGTCACATTATACGCATTAAACCGTTTTTTAAAAAAGACACTATATATCACTTATTTAATCTGATAAATAAAATTTTTCAATTTTTCTTATTTTAAAGTTGTAAAATTTATTTATCGCAAGTGAAAAATAGAAGTAAGAGTTAACTAAACTTAGATAATTTATTATACATACTAATTTCTTAGTATATACAGTAAATTAATATCAGATTTATTTAAGTTATTAAGAAAAAAAAAATTATTGTACTAACTGCCTATTTCAGAGAATAACAAATCTTAATAAAAATAATTTCAATGGTTAGCACCTAAATCTTAAAAAAAATATATATGAAATTTAAAAATTTTTTTAAAGAGAAAAATGTATTTTAAATTTTTTATTTGCCTTATAGAAAATACCATTAGAGAAAATTTTAGTAATATTTGTTTTAGTAGCATGCGTCAATTAAGTGTATGGTAAAAGTTTGGCTAATTTTTGCGCAAATTAATTGCGCTTAGAGCATTTTAAGATTTGGCAATTTTTCTTCATTTTAAAGTTTTAAAATTTAATTATCTCAAGAATAATTCCAAATACTTCATTAAAAATTTGTAAAATAGCATGTGTTTACAATATCAAGAAATGACACAATTTTCCAATCAATTCACTCATAATTAAAAAAGTCAGTTTTGAAGGTCCCTTGTACAATTAAATTAATTGTTGATAACATGTAATGCATGCGTATATTTTATTTTGAACGTTTACATATCGAAAAGTTCAATAATAATATTATACCGGGCAACTCCGGGTAATTTTTTTAGTTATATTTATATTTTAAAAAATATCCCATTAAAATGCAAAAACGTCAATTTAGTTCTAAAATTCCGGAGAATTCCAATTTAAGAACATTTAACATACTTACTTAACTTAATTTTGCTATTTAACTAAACTCTTTTTATTATGATAAATCACTTTCAGAGGATATACATCGTTAATTAATTTATCAAGTTAGTTGAGAAATAATTACTTTAGCATGTTTTACGAAAAGTAAGAGAAGAACATAATTGCGTTGTTACGATACCATAATTACCACTGAAAGTATTCATTTCTGAGTGCTTGCACTTTCAAGCGTTTGTCATTATTGGTGTACTACATATTCCTTATTTTCTTCTGTCTAAAATTATAATAAAATGGCACAAGAATATATAGACAGGGTGGAACACGGTAATTTGCTGTTTTGGGAGCGAAATAAAAAATAATGAGCTAAGAAACTTACATATATATTTTTACCATATTAGACAATAATGGAAGTTTCTAACTGCATGGTTTTAAACAGTGGATCTGGCAAATGTCAGCAACTGCTGCAGACGTTTTCTGAAATTCTTGTGCACTCTTTCAAACAGGTCTTCTGGTATTCTTAAAATTCCCGCCTCAATATTTTCTGTAGATCATCCAGGGTGCTGGGACGGTTGCAATACACCTTCGACTTCAGATAACCCCAAAGAAAAAATTCACATGGGACTAAGTCCGGTAAGCACGCTGCACTGCTATGATCGAGTGGGAATGGAAGCAATTCACCGCTAGAGGGACTCATGAACGATCACCATTGTCACGTGATATCCGCTCTTTGTTCTCTAGACAAAATTAGTTATCTTAAAATTAATTAGACTATTTTCACAGCTTTTTCTGATTATAACCCAGTATTTACATTTAATTTAATCATTATTCTAGAAATTTATTAATTGTTACAATAGTTATAGTGTTTTATTTAGTGTTAATTTTATGTAATGTAGAAGAACTTTATTTAGGCCTAGTTTTTAATAGATTTTTTGAACTCGAAGTAAAGCGATGCTGGCTTCCTTTCTTTACATTGCTTGAATCGCTGCCACGTGACCAATGACGCTGCTTGAATTGCCTCCATTTGAGAAATACACTTCAACACAAAATGGACGCTTCTCACCTGTCCATTGCACTATGACAGCTGAATAGCAGATATACAAACCTCCCGATGTACTATTAAATATAGTTAGTATCTTATTTCTTTAGGATTTAGGAGGGGAAAAGCTGACAATTCATATTAATATAAATCAGGGTGGTCAAAAATATATGATTCGGAAATTGTGGAATGGAATCAGACTATTCCTTAAAAAAAAGAATTCTAAATAATGAATCAGAAGGTATTTTAAAAAGCTAAAGATAAACTAACGATGTTAATTTATTTGACTATTAAATGGGTTTTTAGTATACGTCCCAACATCTGTATTTTTTTCCTACACATTTTTGATGCAAAGCCGAAATTTTAATTGATAGTGCTTTTTTAATTAAATAGGTTTGAATTTCGTTGAATGCCACTGCAAAAAAGTTTTGCAAATGCAAAATAATTTTCATCGGGCGACATTCAACTATTTTCTAGTGTTTTAGTAAAATGTGTTTGTTGCATGCTTATATTTTTCTTTTTACAGTTAAACAAATTTTCATAAAACCGACGATGCACTTCAATTTTTTTGTTCTACGTATCTCAGAAAAGAAATATATGTTGCCGAAATGTATAAAATGAAGAATTCAAAACCAAGAGAGGTACAGCAAATTCTAATTTGAAATGCATTTCTGAAACAGAAAAGCTAGAAAAGAAAGAGGACTTCATCGCTGTATATACAGTTTCGAGATTTCAGAACCCGTAAAACGATTTTCGTAAAATGGTACAGCCAAAAAATAGAGTTATAAATAACTAAAATACTCTCCACTGGCTTCCCAACAAAACGGAAAATATAGATTTGAAAGCTTTTAAAGCTATTTTAACTTTTCTTGTGAAAAGGAATATAAAAATATGTTGTACTGACATAAAATATTGAAATAACAACTTCACTTTCTTATACATTTATTCATATATTATGAATATAAATAAATGTTTAGTATAATATTTATTTACAAATATAATTTTGAAAATTTTGCAGAATTGTGCATGTGGTCGTTCATTAGAGAATAGCACAAGAGGACAACACAGTCAAGTCGGCATGTTCGAGACATTTTACGATCTAATAAATTTTTAAATGAAATCAACGTTACCAAGACATAATTTTTACTATTTAATTAGTAGCATTAAAATATTGGTGGCGAATTTCAAGTTCATATTTTTTATGCCCAGCATTAATTATGAAAGTTTTTTTCCTTCCTTTTCTTACGTTGATTTTTTTTCTGTTTCATTTATGAAAAGAGATTCTTTTCCTTTCCATTTAAGAAGATTATACAGAAAAAAATATTTCATTCAAAGTTTCAGTTATAGTTTATAGTTTTCCAAGTGGAAAAATGTTATTAATTAGAAAGTCTCAGGTTCATGGGTCCGAAAAATAGTATATAACCAACCTTGAAAACAAATAAATATGTACCTCTTTACCTCTATAAGGAAGCCTTGAATACATATAGTATATATATATATATACTATATACTAGGGGTGATGAAAAAAAGGTTACAAGTCGAATAAAGAAATATTTCTTAACAATAGACAGAAAATACAAAAAAAAAAAAACAAAAGAGAATTATAAGGTATACGTGCCTATCACTTTTCGACATAATCACCAAGTATATTTAGGCATTTATCAGAGCGCAGAACCAACTTGTTCAACCCGTCTTGGTAAAAATCAGGTCCCTGTCCACTGAGCCAGGTCTCGGTGGATGTTCTCACATCATTGTCTGAAGAGAACCGTGTGCTGGATAAGTGCTCCTTCAACCGTGGAAATAGGAAATAGTCACTGGGTGCCAAATCTGGGCTGTATGGAGGGCGACTCCAGATTTCTCACCTGAACTGTCGCAATGATACTTCGTTGCTTTAGCAGTATGGGGCCTGGCATTGTCATGCAGGAGGATGACACCTTAACTCAAGATGTCAGAATGTCACTGTCAGATGCGGACACATTTTTTGCCCGTAAAAATCGAATCAGGGCTCACGGCTCACACTTCCGCAAGAAACCAATTTTCTAAGGGTCTTACCATTTCAATCGTCCTGAACCGTCTTGGAAATTTCACTACCTACCCGCACACTAGCTGTATGACAAGTAGCGCCACCTGTCTCCTCTCTGGGGAAACAAAACTTTCTCCACAATGTGTAGTTTTCAAATGCTGCGACTTGTAACCTTTTTTTCTGATCCTCTCTCGTATATATATATATGTGTGTGTGTGTGTGTGTGTTTAATTCATATCCCGGTCAGCAAGACGTCCGGTTTTGGAAGAATTCTGAAATTCAGACGGCTGGATTTGAGACTTCGCACTGTGCACATAAAAATATTGTTAGAGTGTTGTAAACAAATCTCTTCCCACAGAAAAAGATTTTGGTTGTGTTACTAGTTTTAAAAGATTTTCATTTAAAGAAAATTCGCAATATTTTGCTCAATGTGATTCAAAACTTTTTCTTGCTGTTATTAAAGGCACTCGAATAACTGAGCCCAATTAGAAAATGCTACTCAACCCTCATATTAAAGACTAAGTTGAGCGTCTTCCGTTTAACATGAGAAGCACTAACGTTTCGGTACCTTTGTTCTAGACATGAGGCAGGACAACAACATGGCATAGCAGCCCTAGAGGTATTGATTTTTAGTAGGAACTTGGAGGAATTTGTGACCACGGCAGATTTAAAGTGCAACAGTCACTTTTAATGTACTCTGAGGATCTTCGAATGGCCGGTATCGAGCCCGAGGCCTCCAGCCACGAACCCGGTGCCTAGCTAATCGAACTACATCGGCCTTGATTCAAAACTAAATACTCTAAAACCTTTCGTTTGGATGTCTTCCACAGTAGCTATTATCAAATGATGGCTGTCTTGAGGGTGGCCATCTCTCAGGTATAAATTTCGTCCATAAGGCATTTCTTTTTATCTCAAGATATCAACTACCTAGCACAAAATTATGTCCTTTTCTTTTCGGGCATCTGGTTCCCAGCTTGCTCCTGATGTTACTACAAGTTTCAGCGCTAACCTACATTTCTTATTTGTCTTAACCTTGATCGGAGTTCTTTCTTCGATGCATCTGGACACAAAGAATTTAAATAGAATCTAATTACTAGTACGCACCCGCTCAAGTGTCTTTACAGGATATTTTGTTTTGTCTATGCTTATTCAATTTTTCCTTGTTTGTGAGAATTCTGTTTTAGTTCCAACGTCATCTTGTAATTTTAAGCAATATACAGCGACTTCATTTGACAACTAGTAGAAGTTTTTCTTTCGAAACGGAACCTTGTTTCTTGGCTTCAAGCTGCTTCCGAATCGAAGTACCGGGCGACAGCTCGTGCTTCGGCAGGACGATTTATCTTTTGTGTGCAAATTTTTATTGTTCCAATTAGCTCTCACGTGAATACTTTACTTTGGAAGCTAGGAAATGAATTTTTCAGAAGAACTTATGAGATACCTCTTGTACTAGAAGTTGCGTCCTAGCCTTCACAATGACTTCATCTGGGACGACAAACTGGGAAAGTTTAGTTAAAACCTACATTCATATATATTTTATGTGTGATATGAAGATTACATTTAATTACGAATCCCAATATCTGTTAAAGTTGTCGCAATGAGCGCAATGCTCCCCTTCCTCCCACGCTCAGTAAAATTACTGCAAATGTAAAAATAGCGAAGAAGATTCAAATGTAACCCTCTCGTTGCCGACGAATAAATCCAATAGAATTTTCCATTTTCTCTCTTCCAACATTTTAGCAAAGACATTTTTGGGGAAGAGGAATAATAGACACAAACTACGCTAGTAGAATTTTAAATAGATTTAAACAAGAAGCTAACAAGAAAAATCAAGTGAATAATCGGAAGCGGATAAATAAGATCTCTTAAGGATTCTTTTCATCCTTTCATTCTTAAGAGATGCCTATTATGTTAATGAATAGGATCTGTTAAGAATCCTACTTATCCGCGTAATAGTTATGGCATCTATAAAATTAGTTGTAATTGCGTAGCCATACACAGAACAGGCTAAACGCGGGCTTTAAAATTTCGCTTGAAAGAGCACTAAAGGTAAGTGAACAATTGATTCATAAAGAGTATTGGTCAACATTGTTGCAATTCGAACCACCTTTCTATTTTTTTTTCAATAAAGACATTCAAAAAGTGACATCCCCGTGTAAACTTTAGTTTTTTGAAGCTTTTCATATTCTAAGCTACTGCTCTAGTTTAGTTCATGACTTTACTGCTATTCCTTACTTTTCAGTCTTGGCTTTCTTTTATTTCTTAATTTCCTCTTTTTCGTGTTTACTTACTTGCATTCTTGTTAGATGACGTCACTTGTTTGACTTTTTGTCTCAGGTTGGTTTATTCTTTTTTGGCGGGGACTTTTGTTGAGTTTTTGCTTCCGTTGCTTCCATCTTTCTCTCATTGAAAAAATAATTCCAGTTGTTTAAAAAACATGTGTCTGCATCTTGTACTGTAATTTTAGGCCTAAAAACGTTGCTTTTATGCTTACTTAATTTGTTGCACGAAAGATAAACTTTTTTGCTTACTAAAAATAAAGGTAACATGTCGTACCGTACATGCAAGTCGACTTTGTTTGATCACATAAGGATGATCCAAATTAGACGATTCTTTAATAAATTGCAAACTCTTTTGAAAATTTGATGCAATTTTTTTACACATTTAATCGATCTGTCATGCTGCATTATTTAACATTATCCCCTGGCAATTATTTCTGCATTTTTATAGTACTTCAACTTCTTGTGAAAGAAATATTTTTCATTTCGCAAGTGCACACGGAATAAGCCCAAGAACGAAATAATTTTAGGAATGAGAAAAACGGAAAACATAATGATTCTAGTGATGTAATATAATGCTCGTCCCAAGTGTTTCATTTTCCTTCCACGTTATTAGTATTTTGTTTATTTTGTGTTGAACCATTTGTTGAAAACTCATTCCATTACGTCGCCCAAAAATATAATGTGTCTGAATTCTGATTAATGGTAGGGAACCTTTCTTTTCATTTACAACATCTTTCAAAATAAGTATATGAAGCGATTGTCCATTAGACTGCAAGAAGTTTAGTCAAAAATTATTTTAGGGAGAAAAAATTACGTAATAATTTCGCATTTAGTGCACATAAATTATGGTATCGGCTCTAAAAGGAATTTAAATTCATTTTTGGTTAAAAACTTTAGCGTAAATAATAGACCCTAATGTATTCGGATAACAAATGATTTTACAAGACCTATCAAGTACAGCAGTTTTTTACGCATGCAGATTTAGTTGCAGAGTTAAATTGAATTAGATTCACTAATGTTTAATATTATCTAATTTTTAGCAGTCGACGAAAGTAGGATATATTTTTGCGTGTTTGCCTAATTATTAACTAATTTCACGAATTTAAGACAAAAAATGTAGTGAAGCATCATTTATACGACAACCGTTTGTACGACGTTTACACTTGTACGACGTTTTAGTTTCGTCCCAATTCTTGGATCTATCCTGAAGGGTAAATCGATTATAAGACGTTATCGTTTATACGACGTTTACACTTGTACGACGTTTTAGTTTGTTCCCAATTCTTGGATCTATCCTGAAGGGTAAATCGATTATACGACGAGTGTGTACACATATACCCCATGTGTATAATTTAGGTACTCCTACAAAGTAAAAAAAATCATCAAAAAAGTGTTCTTTCTCAAATGGTATATTTTGTTGACACTTGTACGACGTTTTGGTTTGGTCTCAATTCTTGAATCTATCCTGAAAGGTAAATCGATTATTCGACGTTATCGTTTATACGACGTTTGCACTTGTACGACGTTTTAGTTTGGTCCCAATTCTTAGATCTACCCTGAAGGGTAAATCGATTATACGTCGTTATCGTTTATACGACGTTTACACTTGCACAACGTTTTAGTTTGGTCCCAATTCTTGGATCTATCCTGAAGGGTAAATCGATTATACGTCGTTATCGTTTATACGACGTTTACACTTGTACAACGTTTTAGTTTGGTCCCAATTCTTGGATCTATCCTGAAGGGTAAATCGATTATACGACGTTATCGTTTATACGACGTTTACAACACTTGTACGACGTTTTAGTTTGGTCCCAATTCTTAGATCTATCCTGAAGGGTAAATCGATTATACGACGTTATCGTTTATACGACGTTTACACTTGCACAACGTTTTAGTTTGGTCCCAATTCTTGGATCTATCCTGAAGGGTAAATCGATCATACGACGTTATCGTTTATACGACGTTTACACTTGAACAACGTTTTAGTTTGGTCCCAATTCTTGGATCTATCCTGAAGGGTAAATCGATTATACGTCGTTATCGTTTATACGACGTTTACACTTGTACAACGTTTTAGTTTGGTCCCAATTCTTGGATCTATCCTGAAGGGTAAATCGATTATACGACGTTATCGTTTATACGACGTTTACAACACTTGTACGACGTTTTAGTTTGGTCCCAATTCTTAGATCTATCCTGAAGGGTAAATCGATTATACGACGTTATCGTTTATACGACGTTTACACTTGCACAACGTTTTAGTTTGGTCCCAATTCTTGGATCTATCCTGAAGGGTAAATCGATCATACGACGTTATCGTTTATACAACGTTTTAGTTTGGTCCCAATTCTTGGATCTATCCTGAAGGGTAAATCGACTATACGACGTTTTTCGGTTGTCCCTTCAGCGTCGTATAAGCGAACTTAAATATGAGTTTTAACTATTTTAAAAAGGTGTTATTATTTCGATAACTATCCTTATGCAACAAAATTATGTAATGCTTAATGTTTTGATTTAGCAGAAAGTAATAAAGTGCACGATGTATGCCAGATTTGAAGACAGCTCGTTACGAAAATTTTTTCTACCAGAGTTGAATTCTGTAAAAGAAGAAGTCGGATCAAAAATTGCAGGATTAATTTACTCTTAATTAATGCAACAGTGTGACATAGCTTTTCCATGTCAGTTCAAACATTTCATTAGAGTATGTTTTTGGAACTTAATTAAATTTTTTATGAGAATTATTAACTTCCGAATATCCAATTTGCATTTTAAAATGCGAAAATAGACATTGAAGAGGTAGAAATTATATTAAATGAAAAAGCCACTTCATTGGGAGTGGGAGTCAAATTGAAGTACCACGTATTTTTATAAATGCAACGAAAAAATTACGTATGACTGTCTCAATTGTTCTTGACAAAGGTAGTTCAATAAAAGGAATTCATTAAACGTTATGAAAACAGATTATAGCCCAAATCTACCAAAACGCAGTCAAAAGTCTTTTTCTCAAAAGTTCCCACATTTAACACTATTTTTTACATCATTTGTTTAATAATATGTGTTTTGTACTTCTAAAGCTTTTAAAACCATTTTATCAGCATTTAAGGAAAAAGAAAAACTTCGAAGGAAACATAAACTCCCAAGGAAACATAAGGGCAATGTTTTGGACTCAAATTATAAATATAGAGCAATATTTATTTTAAAAAAATTTCTTTGAATGAAAACAGAAAGTTTCTGTCAATTTATTGTCACGAGGAATTCCATTTTGTGCATAAGCAACTCCTTTTCTAAAGTACCGAGAAAACTACAACTCATAGCTGCGTTTCAAAATACCGAATCTTAATTCAAAAGCAATATAGTCTTTTGAGTGCTTCGGTTGAATGGCTGTACAGAAATTTATAGTGGAAATGTAAGATATGAGGACATTTAAGACCTTTCTAAAAGACTAACCTGATTTAATGACATCGCAAGTTAACTAATGAGTTGGTTTAATGAAGGAACAATTTCTACTTGTTACACTTCATTAAAACTTTATGACTGAAATTTCTCTAACGAGGGTTTTGTTTGAAAGTCCCCTTTGATTTCAGAGCTAAATACGTTACGATAGACATACAATATTTCAAAGATAAGTTAAAGAAAATATTTTTCCACGTCATATGATTATTACCAAAGATAATGTAAAATTTCTGAAGAACTCAAATATGAAATTTAGCTTTTAAGAAACTATTTAAAAAATGTTTTATATTTTGCTATCATATCTCATGCAAAACGCAAAAAATTGTTTTTAATAATTTGCTGGTTATAAATAAAACATTTTATTTGAAAAAGAGTGTATATTAATATTTAAAAAAATCATTACCGCATATGTATAAATTAAGTACTCCTATAAAGTTAAAAAAAAAAAATCATCAAAAAAGTTTTTTCCCAAATGGAATTTTCTTCTCCATATAATATATTTAGTTAACTTTACCTGTAATGAGGCATTATTTTTTTTAGAAGATAAATATTTCTCTATTATCGAAGTTTGAATAATTCTGCAAAGTAGCTGCAAGATACTGGTTTTTATTTTCTTTAAAAAATGTTTTTTCTTGCTACTTATTACAAATATTTCTTTACGGTTTGTTAGTTACCTTTTATTATCTTCATACAATTGTCTAATCAATCAACTTTTTTTCATTTCACCAAAACCTTTCAATATTAAATCAGAAAACATTTATTTCTTAAAATATTTATACAAAGAGCTATACGTTATTGTTCCCAATAGATATTACCCAAGGCTATTGGGCTAGACATAACCGTACTTGATTGAGACGCATAAATAAGTCAAGACAACAAATTAAGGACGTAACTCATTGCTGCTTGTCAGGAATATATCGCTGCTGCAGTTCAATACTAAGACATCTTAAGAAACATCACTAAGTAATTGATTCATTTTGTGATTGAATTCTAATTACATTACTAAAACAACACTGTGAGACTAGTATGTTGTCCAAACTTCATTTACCTTGGAACAACGAATTTTCGACGACGAACTTTCCTGAATTACAGCGCGAAAAATAAATGTTCTAATTCGTGTATCTCAAAACAGCAGTTTTAGGATGTCTTAGTGTTGAATTAAGGGAACGATACACTGTGGTAAATACATTCATCTTCAAGTTAGTTTTTGAGAATTAGCTTCATGTCTCTGCAAATATTAGCTTGAAATACTTATTTCATAATTTTAGCGAAAATCTGTCATTTTGGTTGCTTTGGCTTACTTTGTTTCCTTTATAGACAACTATCCGACTTTTTTTTAATCATTAAAAGTTTTCTGATGATAAAGTTGTAGTGTAACTGAAATAGATACGAAAAAAAGAAAAGAAAACGAACAGAACGAAATTCGAAAGAAATATTAAACGAAATTTGAGGGCTTAGTAGGGTTTAGTTTCTTTCGCATCAAATAGTGCTTTACATAATGGATTAATTTACTAAGTAAGCTTAAATCAATAATTTCTAAAACGCGGCAATTAAAAGTAAGTACTGCTTCAGTAGACTTGGTTTTAAAATCTTATAACTGAAACTTATATTCTACGAAGAGTGTAAATTAGATTTGAATTTCCTGTAGTTATCGATTTTTATTCTCATGTGATAGGGAAATTTCACTTAGGGATTTTTAATCGATAAGACGTCCGACGTTTCTCGAACACTTTTCAAAGTGAGGTTTAAAATCTTTCCCTGGAGAGAGTTAAGCGAAATCAACATAAATATACTTAACTTTACTTTTATCTCATTAAAGATGATGCAGTTTCTTAACAGCTTCAGAATGTTGTTTTTATTTTATTTTTCATTTCTAGCATCAGCACTTGATGAATACATAATTCCCTAAACTGACATTTCGGCAATCGTCCTTAACAGAGTCTGCAAATTGCTGGGCATTTGAATAAAATCTGCGAAGAACCATTTGTGAGTGTCAGTATGATGTAGTATTTTAAAAAACAATGTTTTTATATTTTTTATTGTCGAAAAAATATTGGAATTGCGTGGGGGGGGGGGGGGGGGGGCGACTTATTCAAGTTCTTGAAGTTATTTAACGCATTACCTTTCTCAGGAAATGATTAGATTTTGTGCGAAATTTCATTCCAATCCGCCGATTGGTGCACTTTGTACAGCGTGCTTCTTTGTACAGCATTTACACATTGATGCTCACAAACTAGTTCTTTTATGTATACATATATATGTTTTCTTTCAAATGTTTACAAATGGTTTTGTTTTTATTTTGAATGAAAACAACTTTGAAAGTAGGGATTTGAAACATACCCCTTTTCAGACTTTGTCTCTTGTATGAGAGTTTCAATCTTGAATTTTTTAACAGCTTTAATTGGAAATTGATTAAGCTATTACGTGTTTAAACAAATTATTATTTTTAACGTCTTATTTCTTTCAAAACATTATTTTTTACTCATGAAAGCACACTCTAAAAATTACTTTCGGATTCATGAGAGAAGACTCAAACAATTATTTTCGGACTCATATTGAATTACGCAATAATCAAATATTACTTCTTTAGAAATAAAATTTCACGTTAAATTAAAGCACAAATGATATTAAAACGCAGACATATGTTAGTAATAATTAACAATGTGCAAAGTAATAGAAATAAAATTTCACGTTAAATTAAAGCACAAATGATATTAAAACGCAGACATATGTTTCGGGATTGCTTGGAATCCCTTTTTCAATGCGACAGGGAGCCTCTAGATGCATAACATCCAAATGAAGCAGACAGAACAACAAAGACAAAGCTTATATAGCCTAAGAATTAACTGTAAACCAATGAGAATAAAGGCAGTGTGAAGTGGAAGTAGAAGTAGTAGGAAAGGCACCAATAAGAGAGCAACAAACGAATGCAGTTGGAAGTACAGGAAGTAAAAAGGAATATCAATAAAAACAAAGCAAAAAAGACAACAGCGTGCATAAAAATGTGAAAATACATGAAAATTGCAAAAAAATAAAATAAAATACAAGGAATAAAATGGAAATAAAATAAGTACAGAAAATACCAAAAACAAAAATCAAAACAAAGTACACATGCAAAAGAGGGGAAGGGGGGGGGGGGGGGGGAGAGAGGAAAAAAAAAAATTGACACAAAAAAGGAAAACTAACAAGAAAACCAAGAAAGAACAACAAATTAAAGGAACTTATGCCAGACCTGTGAAAAATAAGGAGTTGAGGAAGAATTATTAACCAAATTAGAACTATTCCTGTTAATATGATAAGCTTCCCAAAAGTCAAGTTCTAAAGGGGAAAAACATTTTTGAATAATTTTCCCAGAATTGAAATCAAAAGAGTGGTTGGCATTCCAACAATGTTGAGCAATGCTAGACTTATTTAGCTCTTGCTTTCGTACATAACCTTTATGCTCATTTAACCGAATTTTCAGAGCACGTTTTGTCTGTCCAATGTAAGAAAGGCCGCAACGGCAACTAATTTGGTAAATACCCCAAGTATTAAGTTGATCGACAGGATCTTTAAGAGAAGAGAAGGAAAGTTTGTTGCTAGGAGCAAAAACAACTTGAAATTGAAACCTTTTTAGGATTTTAGCAATACGAAAACTTACAGAATGAAAGAATGGTAACACAACCAAATTCTTTCTAGAGACCACATGATTGGGACCAGAAGTTTTTCTAGAAAGTTTGTTATGAATAGAATCAATTAAAGAGTGAGAAAATCCTCTATCAACAGCTACAGCTTTCAGATAGTTGAGTTCAATCTTGAGAAGCTCAGGAGAAGAGCAAATATTAATAGCACGATGGACAAGAGCATTAAAAGCCGAATATTTTTGGTTGGGAGGATGAGACGATAGTCTGTGAGGAGGTAAAGAAACAGCGAAAGGTTTACGATAGACAGAAGTAGTGAAACCAGACTCACTCCTAGAAATCAAAACATCAAGAAACGCGAGGCTACTATTAAGTTCTTTCTCACAAGAAAACTGGATATTAGAATCAATGGAGTTCATAATCGAAAGAGCAACATCAATACCTAACAAGTTACTGTCCGTTAGGACAAAACAATCATCCACAAACGAACATAAAATTGAAATTGCAATTTTTGGAATAGTTTTTCCTCAAAATAATGCATATAGAAATCACTTAAAATAGGACTAAGAGGACTTCCCATGGCCAGGCCATCTACCATAGCATAGAATTTACCATTAAATACAAAAGTGCTCTGTTTCAAGCACACACGAGTAAGAAAAACTAATTCCTCAATTTCCACAGAAGTAAAATGGAATTCAGAAAGCCTTTTCCTGAGGCAAGTCAAAGCGCCATCAACAGGAACATTAGTAAACAAAGAATTAACATCAAAAGAGGCCATAACCGAATTATTCGGAACGAAGTTATGAAGTCTCTTAACAAAATCGGTGGAATTTTTAACAGTGAAAGCATTCCGACTCCTAAGTGGAGAAAACACAGAAACTAAATACTGGGAAAGTTTATATGAAGCAGTGCCAATATTGGAAACAATTGGTCTGAAAGGAATACCTGCCTTGTGTACCTTCGGTTCACAAGAAGAAATTACTTCTTTAGCTGCAAATAACATTAATTTTGCAGAACAGCAAAGGCCTTTTAAAAGAAAGAATAGGAAGGATAATAAACTATACTTGCAGCTCTTTTATCCTTTCTTTCTAAGTAGTTATTTCTCTAAAGGGAGAAGAATATAGCATTCTCAGAAAATTTTGTTTTCTAGAGTAGTAAGGGGCTTTGATTCCCCTGATACGGCAGCATGAATTTTTCATAGAAGAAACAAAAATCTTAAAGTACATGTGTTTTTTTCCCTTAAAGCTTTTGTCTTTTCTTCGCAACAACCAAGATTGTATTTTACAAAAAACACCTAATTAAGCTAGCATGATAAGAGAAACGACGAAACGCTAAAAAAACAAAGCTATTTTTCATGCTTGTGCTGTAAAACAGGAAGTCAAAATTAAAGCTTACGGGACATGTACAATAAAATTGTCCAGTATGTTTGAGAAGACTTTTTGTCAATAGACTTTTCTCCTCCTCCAACCTATTTCCCTATTAACACTAGGACTTAGGAAGGCCCTCCCCCGGGCCCGAGGCTCACGAATTTTATATACACCTATCCTCGTGTGTACATAGTGGGTCTTCAGCGGGTATCAAACATGCGACCTTCAACGTGGAAGTACGATCTCCTAACCACCAGGATACCACGGCCCTTTTGTTGATAGACTGATATTAAGGTGCTGTAACGTCATGATTTTGCAAAATCATCATTATTATTCGCATTAGATCCCAGAAATTGATTTCTCTCCGCATTCAACTGCACATGCTTTTAGAGAACTGCTGTTTGCAATACCGGCATTTCGGTATTCCGAATACCGGTATTTCGTGTTATTTTTCCATTACGTAAAACCGGTATTTGCTAAGCTAAAATCCGTTAATTCATGTTAATAAACATCGATGCAATTTTTTTTAATACCGGCATTTCCGGTTTTTAGAAAAATATTTTTTCAAATAAAAACAATTTAATTGAACTTATTGGATATATGATGTTATTTTAAATTCAATCATTTGAAGTCAAAATTTTGTTTGAAAATTTTTTTTCCAAATTTGAATTTTTTTTAATATTTACAAAAAGGGATGCAGGAGTAGCACTATAATACATAAAAAAGATTTATGCACTGCATTGACAGTATAAAAAATCATTGTGGTGTGAAATAATTATTGATAACCATTTGCTACAAAAATGATGTTGTCTTTTCATCGTTTTCCTTTCAGCGCTGCCTTCTTGTTCGTAAAAAGCTTAAAATTGCATTGCTGTTTATTAACATGAATTAACGGAGTATCAACGTAAAAAAGCATCTGAAGAACACAAAAAGATATTTTTATCACTAGATGTTGTGATTAACCGTAACCATTTCCTTAATTTATGTGCACCATGATTTTATTTCATCCACTCCCTTGTTCATATGCTTTCGCTCATTAGGCTATCCCACGGGTCGCTTCGTAAAAGCTCATTTCAAGTACCTGTCATTAACATATTTTCGCTATGATTAATTTATTCTAACCGTTAATTGCAACATTGCTTTATATTATCATTATTTTTAAATCTTTGTCCCAGTTATGTTGGATTTCGAGGAAAACTTTCTGTGCTCATAACAAATGGTACTTTTCGCCGGTGTTAGTTTGTGATTCTGTCTCGCTATTCAGTATTTAGCCCTTTGGTCGATTAATATCTAATTTCCTTTTGAACTTTTGTCTTTGCACTTTTACTATATTACAACTGTAATTTGCCTTTAAGTCTCTCGTTCAGTGGGGTTTTCCTAAACATTGGGCAACCATTAGAAGCATTATCAGTAGCTACTATTTGCTATGAAACCACGATTTTGTGATTTGTATTCATAAGACGCTTTTCTCTCTTTGTCTGCGCAGTGTAACAGTCAAGAGTTCAACCGCACTGTAAAAAAAAAAAAAAAGTAGCCCGAAAATGTTTGAGAATCTTCTGGAAATCATTTATCCGACGTAAAGATACAGAGGCTTAAAACAAAAAACACGAAGACTTCAAAAAATAAATAAATTAGAGAACAAAAAACAAGGAACGTTCTGTAAATTGATTGAAACCGACAATATATCGCAGTAGTGACGCCGTCTCTGAGTATGCTGAAATACGGTTCCTGGTTCATAAAGTCGAAGGTGAGTTCAAAAGAACCCACGCCACTTGGCCAATGATGCCTCCGGAGTCGAGAAGGCTTGGCCGAGTGCTAAATAGCGCTGAAGTTAAACTACACGCCAATAATATATAATTCATTTTTAGCAATTTTTAAACTGGTAGTCAAATATTTCAATCGTTTAGTTATGCGTTTGTTTAAAATTTTTAAACTGGTCATAATGGTCTCAGGTTTTCAGATTTTACATAACTTAAGAAATTTTCCTCTGTATTTTTACAGAATGCGGAAAAACAAGCATTTTACTGAGAATCTGTTATTATGAAACTTTATTATTTGATTTAAATCAAGTTTTTCGTAAATTTAAAGAAACACTCAGTTTCCCTTCTGTACTTTTACAAAAAAATTTTTACAGAACGCGGAAAAACAAGCATTTTACTGAAAATCTGTTATTATGAAACTTTATTATTTGATTTAAATCAAGTTTTTCGTAAATTTAAAGAAACACCCAGTTTCCCTTCTGTACTTTTACAAAAAAATTTTTACAGTGCGTAGAGAAAATGTCGTTATTGTTTTAAATGTTTGAACATTTAGATATTTTTTAAATGGGTGATAATGTTGCTCTTATTAATAATATTTGATTATGCCATTTGCTTCTTTGTTGTTGTTGTTGTCGAGTCCTCGTGGCGAGGAAGAATAGGTACGCTGCTCCTGAGTTTAACGGGGCCCTTATAGGCAGGAGTCCAATTTCCGCCGCATTGAAAGGTCTCTCAATTTTTGAACCTGCTCCCAGATGAGAGACCGTCACCTGCGATTGGCACCCCCAGAGGTATCGTTTCACTTGGAGGACATTGGAGCCACGACCTATTTAACGTGCACCAGCTCCCTTTAGCGTACACGGCCCCACAGGAACCAGGCGTGAGAGGTTGTCACCCTCCCAAACACTGACCTTAGTCGATGTTGCTTTACTTTCGGTGTTCTGCGGGAACCGAGCTTCTACCGACTGGTCCACTGCGGGACATGCAATATTTTATTTATGGAATATTGAATTTCGTAATTCTTCACCCATGGAGGAAACAACTAAAATTCCGTTGTAGCTTTCAGGGCGTGTCATTCGCTCTACATAATTTAGTAACCACACCCTTGAGTTGACTCATTGGAAATTTGTAGTTCAGTCAATAAACGTTGCTTTTTTCCAGAGGGCCGTGATTTGTTGATTGCACTTTGATGTCACTTGTAACAGGTAAATCGGCGCTATTTGATTACCATAGCAACAGTCTATTCGGACAGACGCAAAAAGTTGCCGTCCCCATTGGTGTGATAGCACCTTGAGAGTCAAGCCACGTATCATTATACAAAAACATTTATTAACTAGTTTGAAAAATATCAGTAAAACAAGTTACTCGATAGCAGTTTAGTCCTTCTCCGGAATACGTAGTTAGTGTTGTTTAACTCTTTAAAACCCGTTGCCACCGAAATTCTTGTTCAGAATCCCCGCAGTAACTTGACATGTGAACGATATATGCTGCATGCAATTTACTAAAACAACTGCAGTAATTTTGAATAATCTACAAACAAAAAAAGTCAAAATTAAATTAATCTTGCAAGACTTTGAATGATTAATTACTTTAACATATTTTAAGACGCGAATAGAAACTTCAAATACCTTAGAAAAATTTGGAAAGTGGAAGGGAAACTTTTAAACTGTGCCTGAAGTTCCAATGCTTCTCAAAACACTTATCCTTTTACTTCTCGAGTGATAAATGATTAATGACAAAGCAGACAAATGAGGTATACTGAGATAGTTTGAATTTGGAGGATTAAAATCAAGAACTGGAATTGAAAACAATGCAAGACTTTTCAAACTCTTCATCGGAAATTGAAGTGGTTACTTAAATCTGCTGCCTCGAATAAATTAGTTCCTGAAATGGAAGTGGTGAAGATCTATTTAACTTTTCAGAAGTGTTTGTTTTTATTGGATCAAATATTTTTTTTTAATGTATAAAGAATCAAACGTCTAGAATGTGTAAATAAATAAGCAGTAGTCAATAAAAAGAACTATTTAATTATATTAGGTATTATAGGTCGATAATATTTATGGAAATGAGTTAAACAAAGCTGAAAAATTACATTAATATGAAGAAATAGAAACATGACAATTTTTATAAAAATCATAAACGGAATTTTCTAGTTTTTTAAAAACTTCAGATGTATTTATAGAGCTTGCAGTGATTTTTCTAAGATTAAAAAGATGAAAATACTTAAAATAATGCTGAAAACTATTTAAAGTGGAAATATAGATGATTTATTCAAGTGTAGGACACTTTCTGCAGCAGAAAGTATTTCTTGCTCCTAACAAGAAATACAGATTTTTGTGCTATTATTAATGGAAAACTATATTTATTAACTTATGTTATTTGTTTTGTTTATGTATTCAAATTCTTGTCAATTTCAATGCAGCAAATTAAAATTTTATCCTGGGTTCATAGCTTTAAAAAAAAAGCCAATACAGCCCATGTATCCAGGAAGGGTGGCGTCGTGGAATGGTGCTGGCCTCGTACATCAAAGATCGCAGGTTCAAACCTGACCCAAATCGGTGGATTTTCAAGGTGCAGAAAATTGTTAGCTTCCATGTCGTATGATTATGTGACATGTTAAAGGTCCATTTGGCTTGGATATTCTCGGCTAAATTAAATTCTTAGTGCAATTTCGCATCGTCAGAGCCCAGGTGCCGCTATCTTATGTGAAACTGGGCGTCAAAGTTCTCAAGTGGCAATTACATGCTCCGATAGTGGGGCTACTTGAAAGAATGACAGTCAATTTTTAGGGAATGCACTAGGTCTGAAAAAAGTTAAGGACCAATAAGCATACCCACTAGAAAGTTCATGAATAATCAGCAGGAGTATTATTTGATGGATTTCATTAAAACTATATTTTTAAACCTCATTTCAACACAAAACAGGACGTTTAACGTTAATTCTGAGACATTCAAAAACTCATTATAATTTAAAATTTATTTTTCCTTGCAAAAATAAAAGTATATTTTTCAGTTACTTAACTGTTTAGATATTAAATTTTAAGTACTTCTTCGATGCTTACAGTCTGACTATAAGTCTGAAATAACTTCGAAGGGTTTTAATTTATTAAAGTTTGTTTACAATAAAAGTTTCTAAAATGAATTTGTGAGATAAAATATGTGTAGCCTTCGTGGCGAAACAGTTTTATACAGTTTTGCGGAAGGCTTTCAAAGGCATCTTTGATTTGCTGGATGCAATTGTGACAACACTAACTCTGGCAGAAGAAAATTCAATTTTTGTTAACATCAACTTCATTAGAGTTTCATCGAAGCTTCACTTTGATTCTGGATTTTAAACACGAAAGTCGAAAGAGATCTGAAAATAACGTTGCAAGGAGTCTTGACGAATGTTTACAATTTAGTCCTTTAAATTAGAAATTGCTGGAAAGGCAAAATTTATGAATATGAAATTTAAAATTTGCAATAATCCATCAGAGCAAGATTTCTCGAGGAAATTTTCAATCAAGCAATTAACCACAAAACAATTCTCTTTAGTTTAAAGAAGTGTTTTTACCTTCTGAATTAGTATTTATTTAAAAAAAATAAGTAAAGCAATGAAAACACATAAAAATTGATTAGAAAAATAAAAGGAATTTTTTTTTTACATGCAAAAGTGTTTATTTGTGGAAAAATGGTAAGACAAATTTAAATAAGTACTTTAATATGACTTGATAATTTCGACTATACTTTAAAAAGTACAATCATCAAGAAATCATTCGAAAAATCATATGTTCTGTATAAGTATTTTTTAAGCAAAAATTTTAAAAGTAACTTTTAGCATCGCTTTATATTTATGATATGAAGTTCTATCCATAAATTTCAAGAAAATGCACAAAATTTATATATCTTCATAAATATAATGATGGAGTATGAAGGGCAGACTCTTACTTGGGGACATTAATTGCAATTGTAAATGATAGATGTCATAGTTAAAACATATCCTTTCAAGATACAGAGTCATCCTTTTCTCAAGGACAATTTTTTTGCATTTATTATTTTCACGATGTTTGAAGATAACTTGTAATAAGTAAGTACAGCATATTAATTATTCTGCGACTGACTAAGAATGTTGAGAATGATTTGTAGGTTAAAAGAAAGAGGGAAGTATAATGAAAAAAAAAAAAGTTCTGTTATATAAATGAAATTTTTTTTTCTTATTAAAATAGGTTCCTCTCTGTTATAGATACAATCGCATCTTTCATAAAACTTTACTTTGCTTTTTTAGCCTACTTTCCCGTAAAAGTAAAAATAATATATTAAAGCATGAAAGAAGGCTTAATGTACCGAAAAATATCGTTAAAAATGAAGAAAAGTCAAAAATAAGTGAAGAAATAAAATAAAGATTGAAAAATAAAAAATTTGAAAGTAGGGTTTTGAGATGGGGAAAATGTGTCTCGGTCTGTCTGTCGGTCTGTCTGTCTGTCTGTCGATCTGTCTGTCTGTCGGTCGGTCTGTCTGTCTGTCGGTCTGTCCCCCCTTAATAACTTTTGAACTAATAGTCCGATTCGAAAAATTCTTTTTGCATTCGAAAGATCTCGGCGAGGGCATCCCATTTCCATATTACTTTTTGATTTGAACAATTTTTTGTTCAATTCTGAACAGTTCAAAAATTTTAACATTAGCGCCTATAGGCAAAAGTGAAGCAAATTAAACTCCGGGCATAAGAGTCGAGTAAACAAGATTATTAAAAGAAGTTATCGAAGGAAAATATTTGCTGAGTTGAACAATTTTCGTTCATTTTTGAACAGTTCAAAAAAATAACTGTACTTTTTTCTTTATCTCGGAGCAGGCGATAAAGTCGTCAATAATGATGCAATCGACGCCAAACGAAACACCTCCGCTGGTAACCTTTTGCGCGTTTTGTTGCCTTGGCGAGATTTGCGCCAGGATAAAGGAATTCATTTTGAAACAGTTAAAAAAAAAAGCGCCTGCGGGGAAATTTCAATCCTTCATAAATCATGATCTAACAGACCGATTTGCTTGGAACAAACTTTATCGGAAAGATGTTTGGCCGTAGAACATGTACAGATACGAAGTTCAACCAGAACGGAACGAGCCTATTTTCTTATGAAGTTTTTTGATCGGGATTTTTAAGGACATTTTCTAATGAATGAATGATTAAATGAATGGGGGAAGGAATAAACGAATAAATCAGTGAATAAATAATAAAATAAATAAATGAGTGTATGACGTGAAAAATAAATAAATGAGGGAGTAAATACATAAATAAGAAAAATGAATGAATAAATAAACGAATGACTGAATAAATGAAAGAATGAGTGAGTGAATGAATATGTACTAACCATTGAAAAGGTATATTTGAAGTAATTAAGAACTAAAGTTAGATTATGAATTTCAAGTTGGTGAATACGGGAAAGTAGGCTCGTATAGTTCTAGACGGAACTTCTTGTTTTAGTCTTGTCAGAGCAATGTTATTATAGATCATCCGGTTAAGCCTTTGTTTGATTAATTTTAGGGGTGACTTTTCCGCATGTGTTGAGTTTTCAGGTACTAAATTATATTACAAAATCAGATAAAAATTAAAATGTGCTATCCATCTATTGTTCTTCACTAATAAACTCAATTGGTAGCTTACTTAAGATTCTATATAAAAGTTAGCTAAGATTTTTTCGGTCAATGATTCAGTACCACAACCTAAGATGTCAGTTTTATTATAATTAAAGTTATAATTAAACCTATAACTAATGGAAGTAATTACCATTCAGTATCTTGCAGAATATTCGAACAAATTTCGCCTGACGTATTTCTCAGCTTTAACATGATATAAAACAACAGATTTCTCCTATGCCGTATTGTCAAAACCATTCTTAAAGTTGAAATAAATAAAAGAAAACTAGTTTGAAGTAATAAATTTTGTCAACAATTTTTTCAGGGGTTACTAAGTTTTGCACCAAAGGTAGAATTACATTCAAATAAACAAGCAAACACGTATTCATATGTATAGATAACGAATCGCAATGTGTTAATGCTATATAACAAAACAGGAGTAAGATGACGTGTGGAGGAAAAGAGAGAAAAAGAAGAATTCAAATATAAAATACATTTAAGCGTAAGAATATTTGGAATCAATCCTTTTCTTTCTTTAATTTTTTTTTGAAAGCTGTTTCTTTAACACGATTCTGTGCTTCTCATTAAAAGCAATAGAGCATAAAACGCAATAAAGTTGAAATACGAAAACTTTATATCTTTAAGTAAAACAATGAAAAATTTAATTAAAAAAGCTCACTTGAAATAAATTTAAAAACGAGAAAACTTTCAAATATATATATATGTATATATATATATATATATTTAAATCTAAAGTCTACTTCTATATAAGGTAAATTTATAGCTAAATTTTGAGAGAAGTAGAAGTATGGAGTGTAAAGCTTTGTAATAGATTTTACTATACCGCCTAATTCTTCTCTAAAAATTTTAATATAAATCAAGCTAATATAAAAAGCCTTCAGATCTTTTTCTTAAAATGTTTTTTTGAAGTAATTTAATTGGAAAATTTGATAATTAACTATCAGTTAGAGATATGAAACAATAAAAAATACAAACAAAGGTAACCTCATCCGTACCAATATTGACCAGGAAAAGATGGAGTTATGAGAGCCTTCTTTTTATAACTATTAAAGCTTAAAAATGCGAAAAATTATAGTTCAACTAAAGATGCTACATCCTCTTCCAGCAGAAAAAGAAATCATTATTTGAAAAGCTGTTTTCCAGCAAAAACAAATTATTGGTTATGCAATGTAGGGATTATAGAGCTGTTAATGTTATGTAATAATTTTATTCTATTATATTAGTATTGGAAATCAATAAATCTAATGATTCTAGAAAAATACACAGAGACTATCAATTTTTCACAGAAATGTTACGCCACTGGACTGGACACGCTTCAGGATGATGCAACGATAAATCTCTAGTTACACTGTTGAAAGAAAGTTATTTATGTTTGTACTTTTTTATGACTATAGAAATGGAAAAATTACATAAGAGGGGAGAAAATATATATCTTCACCTCGCAACTTGCTTAAGTACTTAACTGAATCACATTAATTAACTCACTTTAATCTGAAGGTGCTTACTGAAATACTCAAATCTTCAATAGTTAAACTAAAAGAAATATGAGTTTATTTATAAGTTAAATAACAATAAAATGTTCCATTCGATATATGTGCAGGTCATCAAGCTGCCTTTTTTACTCCATTTCAATTAGATTAGTAATGGAATTCGATAAATTTAGTGAATATATTTCACGAAAAGTCTCGTAAGGCTATAAATCTCCTGTTAAGTGCAGTTGTTTCGTGAAAGGAAACATTCAAGTAGAAATACGTTAGATTCTAACTGCTTGAAATATGTTATTACTCATTAGTTTAATTAAGTAAAACCGGAATCCTTGAAGAAAATATTTAGTTGCTTGAAGACAATATCGTTTGTGTTGTTATGATTATATACTTCTAAAAATACGTACTTGATTAAGATAGTTATATAAAGTTAGATAATTATATTTAAAAGAAAAAGATCGTCTGAGAAAGTTGATATTTTTAATTGATTAACAGAGGAGAATTTTAAACGGAAATCTAAGGATGTATTTTAAAAGGGTATTTTCATTTTGAACAACAATGCAACAGGCCTAATTTTGCGTGCAGAAAACTTGAATGACATTCTAGCTGGTGAGCAAATTGGATCGGGCAAAGTGGATCACCGATCCACTTTGCTATGTTTCGAAAAATCCTAATAATATCAAGATAGAAAAATTAAAGTATTGTGTTCAACGTATTTTTTTTCGTTGGTGATTGTAATGTAGGCCTCTAAATGTCTAACTTTTGTAATGTAGGCCTTTAAATGTCTAATGTTCGTAATGTATGGATAAGATGAGTCACATGAGACCAGATCAGGAGAATAGGGAGGGTGAGGCAAAATTTCAATTTTCTTTACAAAGTATGTGCATTGTCATGATGAAGAATCAACTCGCGGAGGCCCCGTTTTAGATATTTTTTCCGCATCATTTATAATGGCTCAGGGAGACATAAATGCACATACCAGCCCTGTAGTAACAGTTTTTCGCCTTCAAGTGCAATGGCTGCAATATGGCCAGAGTAAGCGAAGAAAGTCACCACCATTTTCTTGTTGACAGTTCTTCCATGACGATCTTTAGTAGGTGGCATTTCATTTCCAAAGACTCAAACAGTGGATTGTTGCTTAGTTACTCAATCGCACTGATAAATTCATGTTTCATCGCCCGTCACGACATCCCAGATGCTCTTACCGGTGCTATCTTGGAATCTCTTTTTCATGAAAAGACACCAATCAAAACGGGCGGTCGTTTGTTTTTCTGTGAGGGGAGGAGGAATCCACTAAAAGTGAAGAGTTGATCATGGAGAATGGAATTAACGTTTCCCAAACTTATAGTTACCATATTGGAGAGCTCTTTATACGTTCTTCGTAGATTCTCTAGGGATCCACGAAGAACGTACAAAGAAGGTTCTAGATCTTCCAAATAGTGGATCATGTTGTAGATTATCAAGGAAAATTGTACTACGTGATGGTGCACAATCAGGAAAAGTCGAATACAAACTTTAATGGCGTTCGTCTGACGTTAACCCTTTCGAATAATTATGAAAAACGAAAGCCCGAAATTCTTGTCTATCTAGCTCCATAGTTAAAAGAAAAACATTATTTTCATCATTCTTTTCCCAACGCCCACTGAGTGAGAGTTGATCATGGAGAATGGAATTAACGTTTCCTAAACTTATAGTTACCATATTGGAGAGCTCTTTATACGTTCTTCGTAGATTCTCTAGGGATCCACGAAGAACGTACAAAGAAGGTTCTAGATCTCCCAAATAGTGGATCATCTTGTAGATTATCAAGAAAAATTGTACTACGTGATGGTGCACAATCAGGAAAAGTCGAATACAAACTTTAATGGCGTTCGTCTGACGTTAACCCTTTCGAATAATTATGAAAAACGAAAGCCCGAAATTCTTGTCTATCTAGCTCCATAGTTAAAAGAAAAACATTATTTTCATCATTCTTTTCCCTTCAAAGAAAAGAAAAAGGAATATATATATATATATATATACATATAACGTTATACTATGATATGTTACCAGATGTTCAGATAGGTAAAAGCTCCCAAACCGATACAGGAGTAAAAGCAAATAAATAATATTTTTAACATGAATCCAAAAACATTTAGAAGACCCTACGTATACATACAAATAAACGTGTTCTTTTTATATAGATTTATTTACAAATTATCAAAATTACCAGGTGTTTCCCGCTGCTTGAATAATATTCAAAAAATATGTTAACCTCTTATATGTTAAACAGCATGAAACCTGGCAGCAGAAAATTAACAATTGAGGTTAAAGTAAAACTCACATATTATTTTCACAACAATGAATCCCATTGCAATAAATTCTCTCCAAAATCTTCATTTAGCAATAGGGCGTGTCCTAATCCCCCTAAAAAGAAATAAGATTCTATATAATGCTCCAAGCTTTATTTATTGTAGAGTTTTTGAAGAAATTTTATATGACCTAGGTTTTTTTTATCAGCTTCAGGATGATATACAAATTTTTGGAAAATGAAGTGGAAACAAATATTTAAATTGGAATAAAAAGAAAAGAAAAAACACTAATTTGAATTTCCAAATAGGACTTTGTACATTATATACTTTAGTACTTTATATATACATATAAAAACAAAATATACACTCTCAGAAACGCATGATCAAATTTCACGAAACTTCCGTCGCATTTGACGAAATGGCTTCATGAAAAATGCTCCGAGTAAACCTTTCGTCAAATTGACGAAATTTGCGTAGTAACTTTTTTAAGTCACGTGATAGCGCGAGGAAAGAATCGTTGTAAATGACGAAATTGTAAAATCCTCAAAAGTGCGATTTCTATTTCTGAAAGTGTATACAGTGACGTTCCTAGCATGGGTGTCATCAAGGGTGGTAACTTGTGGTATCATCCCCCCAAAAAATATGTTCTTGTGTGGGATAAACAAAACAAGTTAAGATATTCCATTTTATTGATCTAACTTTCAATAAACTAACTTTATTTTCAGATGATATGATGAAATGACACTAGTAAATTAGCGTATGTATCCAAAAACCCTTTATCGTATTTTAGGGGTGCTACCTGGGGAGGATCACCTCCTCTGCCCCCCGTAGGGACACTTGTGATAGATAGATAGATAGATATAAAGGTTTTTTTTTCCGCTAGGAAATGTACTTGCTAATGCTCGAAATCAACTCTTCGTAAAATATTAATAAATGTACAAATAAGAACACCGTTAAAATGATAGAAAAATAATGCATGAATACGCAGAATAAAGTTATGAAACAAATCCACTTTTAGGAATAGTAATTAAATGAATAGCTCTTGATTCAATCCAACTGCTATGTTAAGAGCAAGGCAAACTTGGGATGGAATAGATAATCCTTGACACGAAATGAAGTTTAGTTAACTACGTTATAATAATAATGTGATAAACGTCAAAATGCGTTTCCCAATTGAATAAGCAGTCTTCGCTGTTGCTGCTGTGAAAACTTGATTATACTTATCAATTAATTCGCTTCAAAATCTCAATTACAAATATTGAAGATTGCAATTAATGAAGAATATTTCGAGAATTGTTCATTTTATCATCAATCGAATTTAACGTTGAAGAATAAAATAGTTTTCCAACTTGATGTTAGGGATATTAGCGAAAGAAAGAACAAAGCTCATTTGCTCAAATGAAAGCTTGTTATAAGGCTTTCATAAGAGACTAAATCGAAGGCCAGCAGTAGCTCGTAGCAAGAATCTCCATCAAGATTCTGATTATTTCGAATTTAGGATAGCAGCTTCTGATGATAGATAACGTTAAACTTTAATGGGTTTCTCGCGAGTGAATTAATGATGCCAATGCGAATGATGAAAACTTGAAGTTGCACACGCGTATCGAATTTTCAAGAAACCTTTTCTTCAGTGCAAAGAAAATGGGCGGCTCTCAGCAAGTAAGATACTTTCATGCAATAAAAAAATATAAATCAGGAATTTGAGACTCTTTGTGCACGATACTAGAAAAGTTACTTAATAAGAAAGAAAAAAAGAGTCGTCACAATCATTATTAATAAATTATATAATTATTAGATTTTTAAATTTTTACTAAAATGAGAGATTCTGATGGGAAGTGGCGCTGATTATTTTTTGCGCTATTCCCTCCAAGAGGTGTGGCGCAATCGAACGTTTGTCTCGCTTCGCAAGTAGTAATGGGAATATTCAAAGGAAAATTTCTATATAGGTGGACCTGATTGGGAATAAGTGCTGATTAAGCTTTGGCACCATTCGCTCAATAATGGCGGGGGAGGGGGTGTACTCGGACGCTTTTTCTAACACTGACTGATTTCTCAAGAAGCAATGCAAGGGTACAAATTGCTATATATTTCCGGGCCACAATTTTTGGCACCATTCGCTCCAAGGGGTGTAGCAAATGAAAGTTTTCTAGTTAAGTCTGACAGATATACATCAAGAAGCAATGATATGTTTAAAGAAAAAAAAATGGTTTCAAGCAAATGTAAACAAATATAGTTGTATCTCAATTTGAAACAATGGTGTTTCATTTTTAGCGCCAAAAGCTGCAAGAGGCGTACAGTAGTTACGCAGGCGATCGTTTTTTGTTTTTCTGTTTTTGCTAGTCATATCTTTTAAGGGCAAATGCAGAATTTTAAATAAAATTGGGTGGGAGCAGGGGCTGATTTCTTTCCGACATTATACGCTCCAAGGGGTGAGGGGAGGGGGGAGGGTGACATAATTAGGCAATCGAACTTCTTTTTTTTTGCCAAGCGCATATCGCAAGTTATGCAAGGATTCAAACGAAAATTTGCAGCCAAGCAGATGTCAGTCGGAACAGACGTTTGTTAAGTTTTGGAGCTTTGATTTCTAATTGATAAGAGCTTTTAATTTCTAATTGATATATAGAAAAGTATAAAAGAAAAGCTTTTGCTCCATTCGAAAATATTTTTTCCCTCCCTCAAAACAACGGATGCTGAACCCTCGCTATTTTCAAATTGTATTCCATCGATATGCTGACTTTTAGAAAAATGACATTTGGTTTTCACATCATATACTTCTTTTACTAGTTTTAAATTGTTTTGTCACCGTTGCAAGCAATAACAAATATCTAAAGTTTGTAACCATACTAAAAGCATTAAGGAGCTTGTATCTTCTGTGGAATTCGAAGCATTATATTCAGCCTAGCGTAATTAGAGGTATATTGGTCGATATTTAACCCTTTGCGGTCGCATTAAGTTCATATATGGGTGTCATACTAGTCGTAATTAATTTTCGTTGAGCGGTAATACGTAATATGCAAGATTATGAAGGAAAATAAAATTTATTCTTTTTTAAACTTTAGATATATGTAACCCAATAACATGTTTTAATTTTCTGTAGAAAATATATTTTATAGTACTGTATATACGGTACCCTTCCTCCTGAAATTGGGAGCTGAGGGTAGACATACGACCGCAAAGGGTTAAAATAACTGTGAGAAGCATTAAACAAACGAAAACCTTAATTAAAGTTTATTCAGTAAAATTATAGCATAGGTTCCTATAAAAGTTGTTTAACCTATTATTGTGCATAATTTGGTATTACTTTAATGAATGAAATTATTAATAGGACAACTATTGTTTAATTTCGTATTTTATATTATTTGGTATTAATTTATTCAGTAAAAACTAGTGTTCGGCAACTACTCGTCAAAAAGTAGTTAACTACCAACTACTAACTACTCTAAACAAAACTAGTTGCAACTAGTAGTTAACTACTTTTTTCTGAGACTAGTTGTAACTAGTAGTTAACTGTTCTCGAAAAGTAGTTAACTACCAGTTAACTACTTTTAAGTATAATTCATTTGAATTTCCATTTTTAAGCTTGTTCTTAAATATTTAATCCTTATAATTCAACTCAATATTATTTTTAATCATTAAACCAATTTAAAAGAAATTCCTGTAAAACATTTAAATATTGAATATTTCCAAATAACACTGATCAATTAATATATAAAGAGAATATGAATAAAGACAACATTCATTAACAAAATATCTTTGTAACACGCATGCTTTAGAATTTATATTATATTCTTTCAGATTGTGTTAAAATCCCAACGAACTGTGTCATGTGAAACATTGCGCGACTTCAAGTGAAGTTTGGACAAAATTAAAAGATGCATATGAATCGAAAGGACCAGCGAAAAAAGCAACGTTGTTAAAACAACTGCTGTTTAGAAAAATGGGGGGGGGGGGGAGTAGACTGAAAATATGTCTGAACATTTGAACAATTTCTACGACATAGTGGATAAACTCCGCTAAATGGATATCGAAATCGCTGATGATCTTATATCGATACTTCTTTTATATAGCATTCCTGATACTTTTGAAAATTTCCGATGTGCAATTGAATCACGTGATGAGCTGCCAAAACCGGATGCATTGAAAATAAAATTGCTGGAAGAATGGGAAGCAAGAAAAGGTAAAAGTAATTTTGATTCTCAAAAAGCGTACTTTACTTCTAATAAAAGGACTAATGCAAAAGTAAACACTGAAAAGTGGAAGCCAAACCAAAATAAATATGCCACTAATATGAATCATAATACTAGATGTCGCAATTTTAAGTGCAATTATTGTTCAAAAATTGGACATAAAGCTTCCGAATGCCGAAAGAAATTAGCCGATAGAAAATCCAAAGAAGGTACTATGATGGCGAAAATTTCTGATGAACATGTCGCTCACAACCCTACAGTTTTCTGCCTGGACTCTGGAGCAACTTCTCACATGTGCCGCGATGAAAATTTTTTTGTGACTTCAGAAAATGTGCAAACACCTTTATAAAACTAGCAGTAGACAAAACTGCAGAAGTAGTAGGAATCGGAACCGTTCGCCTTGTATTGCCAGATGTGAAAGGACTAAAAACTATTCGCCTAGAAAATGTTTTGTGTGTTCCTAAATTAAAATGCAATCTACTCTCTACATCGAAAGCCACATCAAACAACTGCTCTGTTATTTTCACTGAGCGAAGTGCGAAAATTATTAACGCCAATGGAACTATGCTCTTAACAGCAGAACGTAAAGGTGATTTATATTTCGTCCAACCAAGGATAGAAACTGCCTCCATGGTGAGTGATTTTGAAAACTGGCATCTTAAATTTGGTCACTTAAATGAAACAGATCTGAAGAAATTAAAATCTGATAACATGGTTCATAATTTAAATTTCAATGATAAACATTCCTTAAAAGACTGTCAGATATGTATACAATGTAAACAAACTGTAAAACCATTCCCTAAAGAATCCAAATTTGAAAGTCAAGATTTATTACATTTAATTTATTCAGATGTTTGTGGACCTATGAGATTTCCCTCACTTTCAGGATCTCGATATTTTATTACGTTTATAGACGATAAATCACGTTATGTAGAAGTATATTTCTTAAAAACCAAAGATGAAGCGAAAGATGCATTCCTTAAATTTAAAGCATCTGTTGAAAATCGCTTACAGAAGAAAATAAAAACCCTCCGTACAGATAATGGTCTTGAATATTATGGAAAAGAATTCGATAAATATATAGTTCAATGTGGTATTCGTAGAGAATATTCAGCTGTTTTAACTCCTCAACAGAACGGCGTGGCGGAGAGAATGAACCGTACTTTAGTCGAAATGGCTAGATGTTTACTTATGCAATCCCAGCTTCCTCAAGAATTCTGGGCTGAAGCAATAAATTGTTCCGTTTACATTCGCAACCGTTGTCCCACGAAGAGCTTACAGGAAACCAAAACCCCGTACGAACTATTTTTTGGCAGAAAGCCAAGTGTGTCATACTTCAAAGTTTTTGGCCAAAAAGCATTCGTTCTCGATAAACGATTAAAAGGAAAATTTGATCCAAGGTCACAAGAACATATCTTTGTAGGCTACTCTACTGCATCTAAAGCATATAGGCTGTGGAATAAAACTTCCAGGAAAATAATTATAAGCCGAGATGTGCGATTTTTTGACGAATTTCAAAAAGATACTTCGTCCAACAACAAAACTGAGTTCTTTATTACTTTGGAAAATCCCAGCGCTAAGGCTCCCGGACCGATGCATCGGCGCCGATTGTTCAACAAAGTTGCCATCGGCCATCGGCATCGGCGGCAGATGTTAACTTTAGAAAAACATCGGCCCATCGGCCTAAAAAACATCTAAAAGCCGATGCAAGGCCGATGTTTTTCGCAGGGACAACTTTCCAGAAAACATTCTGTCTTTCACTTTCTTTTTTTCTCCATAGATCAATTTCTATTTCCATACAATAACAGGCAGCACATAAGTTAAAAAAAAAAAAAACACAAAAAAATGTCATTCTACAAAAGTATTTGATAAAAATTTCGGAAAACTAGTTTAAGCGATCGCTGCCCGAAAACCTTCATTATTAAAATAGTTCTCTTTGAGCAGAATGCTCGCTGTTAGAATATGTTAAAGTAAAAGTCATAGAGACGTCTTATGAGTGCTATTTATTTTTCGCATTAGGTTAGTTGCCTCATTTTTGTCGGTTTTTCTTTTAATAATGACTTACTGCATTAGATGTCATTGTGCAATGATATTATACCATCTGCTTTTAGTTTGTCATGTTTCTTATTATTCCGAAATTGTAAACAATAAAAAGTCAACTCAATCAAAGTAGGATAATAATTTTGATTTTTACCAGCGTAAACTTTTTTCTCTTTGCGGTTTTTTTTTTGCTTCTTCGATCCCACGTGTTACAGTTTTTCTGCAATTGTGCAGCAATCTTGTTGCATCTGCTTTTAGTGTGCGGTTGTTCTCATTATTTCATTTTTAGGTTACAACATAGAAAAGATTGGTCAAAAATAAGAAAAAAAATTCCAGTATAAATATTTATTGATCGAAATTTTATGCGTCCAAATTCGACTTGCAATTTTTAAAAATTGAATCCTCAAAATGCGAGTTCGCGCGACAGGATTTAATAACATCTTAATAAAAATGCTTAAATTTCTTTATTTTCACAGAATGATCAATGCATATTTTTTTTTTTCAAAATGCACCTTAACATTTTTTATACGATAATTATTTTTATTTTCCCCCTTTTATACTTCGTTTTTTAGTGCTTTTTTTTTTTTTTTTGGCCCTTTTATGCCACGTGTTAGACAGTTGACAGTTTTGCTGCTATTGTACAACAATCTCGTTGCATCTGCTGTCAGTTTAGGATATTTCTTGTACAACATAGAACATATTGATAAAAAATATGGATCAATTTTTCAGTATAAATGTTTATTGATCTAAATTCTATGTGTCCAAGTTCGACTTGCAATTTTCAAAAATTTAATTCTTTTTAAAAAAGAGTTTGGGATACAGGGTGGAATAATACCTTAATAAAAATACTAAAATTTCATTAATTTCAAAAATTGCCAACGTATATAAAATATATATATATATATATATATATATATATATATATATATATATTTTCAAAATACATCTTAATTTTTATAAACGATCACGTGTTTTCAGAAGATTATTTGTCAACAGAAAACTGCGGGTGCTCAAAATATTGGTTTCTTTCGGTGACCTTACATTGTGCTCATGAAAATATAAAGAACATGTCAAGTATTTCAGTGTAATTTTCAACTCACAAGAAAAAAAACCAATAATATTAGTTCTTAAGACCCAGCATTCATTTGCAATGACAAAAAAATCTCACGTCTATGTTTTTAAAGCAATATTCAGTATTTCTTGGTTATGAACATGGTATATACTATACAAGGGATAATACTGCGAGCGAATTTTTTTAATATTTTATTTTTATTTCAGAAAAAGAGCTTAAAATAACTTTTTAAATGAAAAATAAACATGTAATCATTCCCGCTTTTCTTTTAAAACGGGGGGGGGGGGGGGGGATCATGAAAAAAATCTGAGAGGAGGGGGTGTACAGTTTCGTTAAAAATACAAACCCACATTATTTGTTAGTCTGCGTCATAACATCTGCATTCCTCTCCATGAAAAAAATTATAAAATAAAGGCAGCTGCACATGGCATTTGCAGTGCAGGTGTTATAAAGAGAAAATGTTGAAGGAAAGGGAATTAGATCCGAGCGGATCCAATAGTTGTTGATTTTTTTTTTTGCAAAGATAAGAAAAAAGAATTGAAAATCCTCTGATATAGAATTTTTTAATTTTTTTAACCTCCGAATAGTTTAATTACTTTACTAGAATCGCGAGAGATTCTTTTAGTTTTAATTATTATGTAAACTGCCCCCAAACAGTTTTACGGGGCTTGAATAATGCATTTATCTTATATATCTTATATATATTCTGTCTGTCTGTCTGTCCCTATAGAATCCCAGCCGTTTTACCGATCGGGACCACATTCGGTACGGTTAATGTTTACGATCCGAGAAACTCATCGCCGCAAAAATGAAAGTTGTGACTCAAATAATTTTTTTTTAAATTCATTTTTTAAAATTTTTTCAATGATTTTTTCGACCCGTTTTATTTTATTTTTGTATTGTTGCCGTCGTTTCCAACCATATAATTACAGTTTACGTGTGAACAAACAAATCAACGCAGTTGCCATTGTTGTAAAAATGTAATAAATATACTAATAATAATTAAAACGCTTCTCTAACATATTGAGTGAGGCTTCGCTGTATTTTGTAATTTCCGTTAAAAATTAATGTATGCGCGAATTTAATTTAATCCCTTCTTTCTTTTTAATTGATTTATTTATTGTAATTTTATATTTTTTTATTAGAGTGGCAGCGCTCTTTTTCCCAGTTTCGTCAAAACCTTTGTTTTGAAGAGCATAACAAAATTTTCAATAAGTTCTTTCGACGATAAATATATATTTTTCGCAAACGATTTGATTATATAGTGAATAAATATATAGTAGTGTGGGGCAGTAAGCAAAGGGGCTTCCTTGCAGCCTGACCTGGGTAATTCAGTTTGAATTAGCAGACACCTTTGCACAAATCATTTTAATCACAATCTATAATACCTAGAACAGCGGTCATTTCGTATGACCGCCGGGCATACAAGTGCTTTTATAAACATAAAAATAAATAGTAAATGATTTAAATGACATTTTTGACAAGCATTCTACACGTTTTAATGGTTTAAAGCGACTTTTTTTCCCATCGGCCATCGGCCGATGGAAGAGGAGAATAATCGGCAATCGGCCATCGGCCGATCTCGGAACAATCGGCCAACAATCGGCATCGGCCCATCGGCCAAAAAATGCCATCGGTCGAGCCCTACCCAGCGCCGATCATACAGAGTTAGAAACAACAAATTCAGAAGAAACAGATGTATCGTGTCCACGTGATCAAGATCAAAATATTCAAGCAGATGATATCTCATGCGATGAGGGGGGAAGCGATTGCTCAGATTCTGAAGTGGACACCCTCCCGACGTCAGTAAAGGCGCCTGGCAGGCCAAGAAAAATAAAAACGGGCAGCCGTGGTAGACCAAGAAAAGAATATAAAATGAGCATTCAAAAAACCGATGAAGCTTCATATGCTAATCTGGAATCTAATCCTACTGTTTTTGAAGCGTTAAATGGTGTTAATAAAAATGAATGGAAAACAGCCATGGAATCTGAATATAACGCCCTAGTGAACCAAAATGCATGGAAAATTGTGTCAAGACCGAAAAATAAGAAAGTAATTGGTTGTAAATGGGTTCTAAAAACAAAATATAAACAAGACGGTAATATTGAAAAGCTGAAAGCGCCTTTAGTTGCAAAAGGAAACGAAGAAAAATATGGTATTGATTTCGAAGAAAATTTTTCTCCTGTAACCAGGTTGAATTCGATTATAACTGTACTCGCGTATGGCGTTCAAAATTGCTTTACAGCATACCAACTGGATTTTAAACTGGCTTATGTAAATGGAGATTTACATGAAGAGATATACATGGAAATACCAGAAGGTTTTAAAGAAAATCATAGTGATGACAAAGTCTGTTTGTTAAAGCGATCTCTTTATGGTCTGAAGCAATCAGGAAGGCAGTGGTACATAAAATTAGATGAGAAATTAAAACACATGGGTTTCAAAACTCTCAATTCTGATAAATGTGTATATCACTCAAAATTACCTTTTGAAGCGATAATAGTTGTCTATGTGGATGATTTAATTATTCTTACAAAAACAAGTGAACACTATAAAGTCATTAGGGACAATTTGTCAAATTCATTTAAAATGAAAGACATGGGAGCTTTGCATTATTGCTTAGGGATTGAGTTCGTTCAAAGCAAGGACGGTATGGATATATCTCAAAAGAAGTACATTCAAGACATTCTACAAAAATTTAAAATGCAGGATTCAAAACCTATATCAACACCTATGGACAATAGTATTAAATTATCAAATGAAATGTGTCCTAAAAATGAAGAAGACTTAACTGAAATGAAAAATATACCGTATCGTTCTTTAATAGGCTCTTTAATGTATCTCTCTGTAGCGACTAGACCTGACATAACATACGCTGTGAATTTTCTGAGTCAATTTAATAATAATCCAGGAAAAGTTCATTGGATAGCTGCGAAAAGGATTTTAAGGTATCTTAAGGGTACACAAGATCGAAGTATAAATCTCAAGCGTGATGAAGAAAGGTTATCCGCATTTGTAGATGCTGACTGGGCATCAAATGTCGATGACAGGAAGTCGTATACTGGATTGATCTTTAAATATGCAGGTGGTGCTATATCATGGGAATCAAGGAAACAGAGGACTGTAGCCTTGTCTACAACCGAAGCAGAATATATGGCTTTATCAGAAGCTACTAAAGAAGCTGTTCATTTGAGAAACTTTCTTAGTGAACTGTTTCCAAACTTGATAAAATCTCCTACAGTGATAAACTGTGACAATCAATCAGCTCAGAAACTAGTACGAAATCCAATTTATCACTCCCGTACTAAACATATAGATATTCGTCATCATTTTGTCAGAGAAGCTTATGATGAAAACAAAAGAGATGTTAAATACATAAGATCCGAGGAGATGCCTGCTGATATATTAACAAAATCTTTAAACAATTGTAAACATGATAATTGTTGTAAATTAATTGGTTTAACAAATTAATTTTAGTAAGCAGTATTAATACATGTATATGTACGTTTATATAACGGTAAGTATTATTTAAAAAAAAAAAAGGAGCTGTGTATAATTTTGTATTTGTAGAAAATAAGCATTGTGAGGGGGGATTGTTGGAATTCAATACTTTTTTTCACTCTTTTTATTCATTGCATAATACGCATGTCTGTAATTCATATTTAACTCCCAGAAGCCTTTGCGCTGTTGTCAAGCGCCGAGCACTTGAAAGATGTAACTATGGCTGCGATGTAGTATAGTTGTGTTATTGTAGCTTTGTCCGTTATGGTAGTTTCATTAATAAACGTGTTTGTATAAAGGATTATCTTTTACTCTGCCAACATTAACAAATTCAGCTAATTAGTTATGTCTTCAAAGAATTTTAAGCTATTTCAGTTAAAATAATTATTTATTACTAGTTCAAAATTATTAATTAATAATATTATATAAAAATGTATGCCTAATAAACACGGAACATCAAGAAACAGAAGAGAAAACTTAAATTTCTAGACTAAATGTATTACAATTTCTTGAATATATACAAATAAGCTGACTGCACTTTTATAATTTTTTGAGTAAATGCAAATTTTTTGAATATATAAACAGAGACAGCAAATATCACATAAAATGTTTACTACAGCTTAACCATTTTTAATATTTAGATGTTTCATCGAGAATACCAGTTTTGATGCCTTTCAACCCACAATCTGTTTCTAAATTTTTAGTGCTTAGTGCGCTATTCTAAATGTAGAAAAAATTCTTTCCAAAGGTTCTGTTGATGCTTATGCTGTAGCCAGCATGTCCAAAAACTTATACAAATACAAAAGTGACGACCAGCAACAGGCTCAGGGCCCAGCTAGGCTGGTCCTAGTCAATTTAACAATCCCCAATGAACATCAAGAGCTTAACGTTTTCTGGTAAAATGTCATACTTTGACACCTTATCGAAGCTATTCCATCTTTCCCTAGAGAACCAGAGGCATTAAGGCTACCATATAGTGAGTTAAAATTCTAATGAATTACTTGAACTCGGAATATATTCTTGTTGTTGTCGTCGTCGTGTCCTCGCGCGTGGCGAGGAAGAATGGGTACGCTGTTCCTGAGTCTAACGGGCCCTTGTAGGCAGGAGTCGGATTTCCGCCCCTTTGAAAGGTCTCTTAATGTTTTGGACCAGCTCCCAGATGATAGACCGTTGCATGGGCTTGGCACACCCCCATGAGGCATTGTTTCACTTGTAGGACATTGGAGTCACTACCTATTTAACGAGCACCAGCTCCTTTTAGCGTACACGGACAGCAGCAACCAGCCGCGAAAGGTTGTCACCCTCCCAAACACAGACCTCAGTCAATGTTGCTTCACTTTCGGTGTTCTGCGGGAACCGAGCTTCTACCGACTGATTCATTCGCAGTATATATTCAAATTTACAATAAAAAATATCTATACTTTAATAATTTGGAAGAAGCTGATATAAATATTTTTTTAATCATAAAAATCAATATTTTGTCTAAAAAAGAATCATAAAAATCAGTTTTTTCTAAAAAAATCTTAAAAATCAGTATTTTTTTCTAAAAAGAAAATCCTAAAATTCAGTATTATTTCTTTCTTTTTGTGTTTTATGGTATCCCAAACGCATGCATGGTACTGGAGTAGAGGTAAAGCTTCCCCATAATCAGTGGTGTAGTCCTGAAAAAAAAAGTTAGGGGGATGCTTCTACATAAGAAGATAAGCAATTGAAATCAAAAGTGGGGGAGGGGGGGGGGGACGCTTATGTTAAAATGCTAAAAGTTTGGGGGAGGGACGCTTGTATTAAAATAAAAAGGTTCGGGGACGCCGTCCAACTGCTTCCCCCCCCCCTCGACTACGCCACTGCCCATAATGAAGATTTGGTCTTTAAATGGGGCGGAGGCAGTCCATTGTGCTGTTGCGGGCGATATTTATTGATTATAATAAAACGCTTTTAATAATTTGCGTAAATACTGCAAAAAATATTATGATTTTTATGAGTTCTTTTTTATTATACAACATAATATAAAAAAGACATTTGTGTGAGTAATATTCATAAGCTAAAAATTTAAATAATTTAATGTTTAAAAAATCAGTTATTTTTTTCAAAAAATAGATTTAAAATTTTTTTTTCGAATGTAGTTGGAATTTTGAAAGTAGTTGCAACTAGAAGTTGGGAAAAAAGTAGTTTAACTAGTAGTTAACTAGTTCAAAACAAAAGTAGTTGCAACTTTTAGTTAACTACTAGTTAACTAGTAGTTGCCACTAGTAGTTAACTACTTCTAGTTAAATACTGTCGAACACTAGTAAAAACATATATCATAGAATTCTATAACAATTGTTTAACATATAATTGTGTGCATTTTATAAAATTCGAAAATATATATTTATCATCGAAAGAACTTATTGAAAATTTTATTATGCTTTTCAAAACAACAGTTTTAACGAAACTAGGAAAAAAGAGCGCTGCCACTCTAATAAGAAAAATATGAAAATGGCAGACAATAAATAAATAAATTAAAAAGAAAGAAAGGATTAAATTAAATTCGCGTATACATTAATTTTTAACGGAGATTGAAATACAGCGAAGCCTCACTCAATATGACGTTAACGGAGATAAACGTTTCGATTGTTATTAGTAAATTTGTTACACTTATGACAATAACAATATCAACTGCATTAATTTCTTTGCTCACGCGGCAACTGCAATTATATGTTTGGAAATGCGGGAAACAATGCAAAAGTAAAATAAAACGGGTCAGAAAAATCATTGAAAAAATTTAAAAAATTAATTTAAAAAAAACTAATTGAGTCACAACTTTCATTTTTGTGGCGATGCGTTTCTCGGGTCGTAAACATTAACCGTGCCGAATGTGGTCCCGATCGGTAAAACGGTCTAGGATCCTATCGCGGACAGACACAGACAGAATAAGCCGCTTATATATAAGATTTGTAGCAATCTTATAACAATCATTTAACCGGTAACTATCCTACAAACTTTAATGTCGTCGGTCTATTAAAAGTTATTATTAAATTCTTTGAAATTTGATATAAATATGGAAATCTTTTACTGAAATTTCTGTGCCCATTCAACCCAACAAGTCCACAGTTATTAGTTCTAAGCTACACTGTTACGTCTTCTTTCGTGTACTTTTAGTCACGTTTTAATTAAGGATGTGCGTGCATATACATCAAATTTCAAAGGCAGTGTTCAACAATGCTCGTACAAATGGAATATCTGTGCCCGGAGGAGTGAATTAAGACCAGTTAATTAGTTTTAGCTTTCGTGTTTCAAACAACTAGACTTAATTTTGGCGAATTCATACATACAATTGCTGTAAGCATTCTTTGTAAATACCATCGTGCAACTGGAGAATTAAGATATTAAGCCCGTTCACATTTTAGAAGCTTAGAAGTCTTTGTTCTAATAAACAGGAAATTCTTACTTACTCTTTTCCAGAGAGACATATTAAATTCTTTGAAGTTGTGTTTTTTATGAAAAACATGTTGCAGGGTAAGAAATAATGTTTTAGTATAATAAAGTCAATCCGTTTGGAAAAAGAGGAGTTATAAACTTTTCAATATTCACATAGAGAGCAACTTAATAAGATGCCAAGTTGCGTAAAAACGTTTTTATTGCGGCAAAAGAGATGAATATTTTTCGAACAATGAACGTATTTTTCGAATCAAAATATTCCCGCTACAATTATTAGCGGGCAAAAAGGAGAGACAGACTGACAGACACAAATTTCCATTTTCTCATAAACCTACTTACTAACTTTAAAAAAAAAAAAAAAAAAAAAAAAATTTTATTGGATCGCTATTACTATTATTCTTGTTTTAAATTTATTTCTTTCTGTTTTTATATTTTACTAAAAAGAAAAGATAAAAACATGTTTACTTGTTCGAGTGTTCGCAGAGTTTCATTTTTAATTTTTAAAAAAAGTTTAAAAAAATAAAAACACACCACTCAGAAATGAAAAATGTTAAAGTAAAAAAGGAGTAAAAAAAAAGGAGAGTTTATTAAAATATTTGAAATTTTGGATGAAAAATATTTTTTATACATTCTCCATTAAAGCTTTAATAAAACTTCTTAAAGTAATATATTTTCAAGTTTTGCAGGGGGCTATTCCATGGAAAGAGACTTCATGTCCCACACACGTGACAGCAATATTTCTTTTAAAATATAGTAATTGAAAGAGATACTGGGAAAAAATTTCCCTTAAGCAATTACAAATATGTGTGGTATTTTTTACATTACTTTCCTGTTGAAATGTAAGAGTCTTTCGTGAGTTACTTTTGGTGGAATGGCCCATATTTATAGACCTTATTTGAGCGCGCTTTGAATACATATAATTCTGACAGCAACATTGTTTTATTTATTTATTTATTTATGTGTACTTTTTATTCAGTGTTTGTTTCTTCTTGAATGATCGTCTGACAGTGAAGTTAATGCTTCCCAAAAGATATTTCCTTAGAAAAAAAGATAAATAAAGCACTGAGTAATATAATGTCATTTCTGATTCTTATTGCTATTTTTCGTACGGTTGTATTATCAAAACGATTTACGTTTTATGGTAAAAAACTACACCTTAATCCGTTTCATTTAAAATATTTTCATTTAAAGTACCTTCTGAAAGCTTTTGCTTTTATAATTATCAAAAATTCCATTAATTAATTTTTTTTTTGGAAGAAAAACCGTATTACTTTTCCAACTTATAACGGTTTATGTTTCTTCGAAAACTGAGTCTTCTTAACTTTTTCAGCTTTTCAGTGAGTTAACTTCAGTTTGAAAATTTTAGTTAAACCTTAAAAGTTTTGTTAGTACCATTATTTTTATCTTTTACCAGTAATCAACAAAGAAAAAAATATTTTTCAAAGTTAACATATTTAAAGCTACAATTAAAAGAAAAAGGAATCAACATTTTTTTCTTTTTTAAAATTCTTTTTTAATTTTGTATGGCATTTTCTCTGACCATCTCACCGTAATAATCTTTTCCTAATTTTAAATTTAACAATTAATTCTGCTCGCGTCAGTTTTCCATTATGTGTGCTTCAATTATCTTTTTAATTTTTTTTCATTTGGCTCATAATTTCAATTTCAGTTGAAGTTAAAGTTTCCATAAAAAATGCGTCTGTAAGGTAAAGCCGGTAAAGTTGGAGCACAATTGAAAAACATAATAAAAAAGAATGAAAGCATTAATTTTTTTGCCACACTTTTGGTGAATATTATGGACTGCATTCCTTCTGCATACATTTTTATCACTAACTTTCATTGTTATGCTGTAATTTGCTGTAGTTGCTTGCATAAAACCAAGACAGATATTTTCTCTTCTCAGTGTAGTGCGGGTGAGATTGCTCACATGGATGGGTCACGCACATGGGAGATGGCTTTCGATAATTAGATTATATTAATTCGATAACAGATTATATTAATAATAACTGCAAGTAAATTGTCAATATAGCAGAAAAAACGTTTTTTTTAAAAACTATCTTGCAGTACTCTCATCACAGTGAAAATCAGAGTAACAGTAATGAAAATTTAAGCCCTTGTATTTGGAAAGCAAGCAATAAAAACAATGTTGTATCATACGTTTCCAGAAAAAAAAACTTGTGCGTTCAAGTACACACTGTGCTGTTGTGGCTGTACAACTAACTACCTGAAATCGCAGTGCACTCCCACCTCTCTTGCCCTCCAAAAATTCAGGTGCGCTATTTCTTCCACCGTGCCATCTTATCAGGTTTTACCTTAGATCATTTATTGATTATTCTACATGTATATATGCGCACGATTACTAAACAAATAAGACTTTCGCCATGTTAACTTTCAAGCTAAATCAAAACGTAACGTAACTCTTAAAGTCCTGTTTAAAAGTAACGCTTTCAAGCTAAGAACTTACTCTCGGTTCACATTGAATACTTTTTTCAATTTGAAAATGTTATATTTTGCAAGGAAGCCTTTGCATGTACTCTGGAGAAGCACTATTGTTGTTTTGGAGCATTCAAAATTTTGATAAAGTCATCTAAAATAACTTGAACAAAATTTGACGCCCAATTTGATGCCTCATAATTCTAACTAAACGAAACTAACTGCAAGCACGGACTTCACTTTCAATGATAATTTTATTTACGGGATTTGCATAGAAATAATTTTGCTGGAATAACCCATAATACCCCATAATAAACCCATGGTTTATTACTCATCTGGTTTGTTTTTATAAGAATACTCAGTTCTCAATCTTGATTACCCGTATGGGACAGTCCATAAAGGATGTCACGCTTTTTTCCCATACATTTGACACCCTCCTTTCTTTGACAAAAAATGTCACACTTCAACGGACCCCTTACCCCCTTTGTCACATGTCACGTTATGCTGCATAAGCGTAATGTCACACTTCTTGTTAGCCCCTCCCCTCTCCTTGTTACAATTTGTCACAATTTCACTTCCCCTCGAAGCGTGACATTTATGAATGTTCATTAACTATTAATTATTATATGTATATCTTCTGTAATGTGATCTCTCTTTCTTTCAGCACAACACTTGCATGTTTCTTTTTTTTTACGGCTTCAAACACTGGCTGCCGCTGAAGGTGAAATTACGCAGTCCATAACTGACTCAGAACAAAATATTATTTTCACTCACGTGGCGTATTTTTAGCCTACTTTCCCGTAAAAGTAAAAAAAAATAATAATAAAGCATGAAAGAAGGCTTAATGTATCGTGAAAATATCGTTAAAAATCAAGAAAAGTCAAAAATAAGTGAAGTAATTAAATAAAGATTGAAAAATAAAAAATTTGAAAGTAGGGTATTGAGATGGGGAAAAAGTGTGTCTGTCGGTCTGTCGGTCTGTCTGTCGGTCGGTCTGTCGGTCTGTCTGTCTGTCGGTCTGTCGGTCTGTCCCCCCCTAATAACTTTTGAACGAATTGTCCGATTGGAAAAATTCTTTTTGCATTCGAAAGATCTCGGCGAGGACATCTCATTTCTATATTTCACTTTTTGATTTGAACATTTTTTTGTTCAATTTTGAACAGTTCAAAAAATTTTAACATTAGCGCCTATGGACAAAATTGAAGCAAATTCTGTAAACTCTGGGCACAAGAGCCAAGTTCCTATTGAAAGCTTATTGAAAGGAGTTCTCGGCGTGAAATATTGATTTGAACAGTTTTTGTTCATTTTTGAACAGTTCAAAAAATTAACACAGAGCTTACGGGGAAATTTCAACCCTATATAAATCCTGATCTAACGGACCGATTTGCTTGGAACAAACTTTATCGGAAAGCTCTTATAACGTAGAACATGTAGAAATAGAAAGTTTATCCAGAACGTACGAGCCTATTTTGCTATGAAATTTTTTGATCGGGATTTTCAAGGATATTTCTCAGTGACTCAATGAGTGAAATAATGAATGAATGAATAAATGAAAGAGTGAAAGAATAAATCAATGAATAAATGAATGAGGAAAAGAATGAATGAATAAATTATTGAATAAATGAAAATATAAATAAATGAGTGAATAAATACATGAATGCGTAAATGAATGAATAAACACTTGAATGAGGTAACGAATGAATGAATAAATGCATGGCTGAATAAATGAAAGAATGAATGAGTGAGTGAATGAATATGTATTATCCGTTGAAAAAGGTATATTTTCAATAATTAGAACTAAAGATAAATAATAAAGAGAGAGAAAGAGATAGCTAGATTATAAATTTGAATTTGGTGTATACGGGAAAGTAGGCTCGTATAGTTCTAGACGGAACTTCTTGTTATTATCTAATTCAAACAAGAGTGAACGTGACCTTACAAGTACATGTGTGCTAAAATATATTGGGGGCAATATCACATCACATTCATGCCATTCCGTTAAGAACCATATACTGTGAGCATAGGAACCTGCGAGCATGAAACTACATTTTCTGAAATTGAATTACAGGAGGATATTACGGTCATGAGCGTGATGAGTTTTTATTGTGTAATTGAAACGACAACAATCGGGATATTTAGTGCATCCTTCTGCTCATAAAAGTTTGCAATAGATTCAGAAAAACCTTGAAACACAACTGTTTGTTCAAATGTCATCAGTAGATTCGAGTCACACAAAGAACCAGTCTGGAGAATCCACCACTGATTTTAGAGATGGTCTCACAAACAGTCATGTCCAGTGAGACCTTTAAAGAGAGCCACTGCTGTTTTCCTTAGATAACTGGGGATCTTTCCGCTTTCCCCAGAGACCTCCATCCCTTGCTACGGGTTTGTTGCGTCATATCTCGTTTGAGAAGTTTCCTGAGGGTGAAGTTAACATATAATTTAGTAGTATGGAAGGAAAGTAGACGGTTCATGCGATATTCTACCAAAGCTCTATCTACCTATGGCAGATCAAACCGAGTGCTTTCCTTTTCAGTGAATTCTTATTTATTAAATAAACTTTAATTTGTGTCCTATACAGAAAAAAAGACACTAGAAGATTGATTACACTGTATCGAAGTTTAAAACAGTAAAATTAATTTCTTTTGGTTTGGAAATCAACATCTCTTGGAGTAATGCCCCCATGACTTGTTTATTTATTTTATATTTATTTATACCTCATCGATCATCACCGTACCTACCCTGACTAGGGTTTAACCGGATGTGGTGATTGAGAGGAAAGAGCAGAAAAATAAAAGAAAAGAAAGACCCCACTTAACACCCGCTGAGTGTCTCAGAGCATGTGATGTTCCTTACACAAATTTTGAGAGATAGGAAGAAGAGTGCAAACTTAAAAAATAAAAAAAACATTGTACATAACAAACAACAATAATAATATTAAAAAATGACATAAATATGATGAACAAGGAAAATAAGAAAGATTCGAGAGCTGCAAATGAAAGTCCTATTGAAATTATTACGAAGGAAGCTGAAAGTCATCTCGACGAGTGTTTAGGAGGAACATAACTGCATGCAAGAGTTACTGGAACTTGCATGGAAAAAGAAAATAATGAACAAGGAAAATAAGAAAGATTTGAGAGCTGCAAATGAAAGTCCCATGGCTTGTTAACCTCCTATACTTTCCGACTGGTACTGGACATGGCAGGTACTGTACAATCCCATCTGCTTTGTATTTCACCAGATCACGTACACACTTATTAATCCAGAGTGATAAACGCATCAGCTTTTATTTCAGCTGCCTATCATTTTCTTATTTTGTTTACTAGTTCTTTTACTACCGTTTACTTACCAAAAAATTATAATCGATGTGTCTATCCGAATAAATGGATCTTCTATACAGTTTATATGCCATTGCACGAGTAATAGAAGGTTTTGGAATGTAATTTAATTTTAAACCGATAAGCGTTTTCGTAATACATATCATATTATTTCTTGTTAAATAGTTAAAAAATTTGCAATTTTTTTTTTTTTTTTTTTTGCATGTTTAGAAAATATTTTCTGAACACAGGCTGAATTGTTGCTTTTTAATTCGAACGCCCCTCCCCCTTTTTTGCTTCATAACATATTTAAATGCGGAAAAAACATTCCTTACAAGAATATTTTATTCTTTATGTCATACTATTTGGAAAGCATTTCATACCCCCCCTTATGTACTAATTCAGTGAAATAAACACTTATTCACTACTCACTCCGATTCTTTGAGGTTGTTTTCAAGCTAAAGTAGTAAAAGAAAATGACTTGGTTTGATTGTTCCTCCTCAAAAGCCTCTTAAACTAGAAAAGATATAAGTACTCTATCTTATTTTCTAGAGATACTAAAAAGGAAGAAAATAGCTGATTTAATGTAATTTTTATTGTATTGAGAAAATACGATAGCAATACAAAGTACTATAATATATACAGTTAGGATTTTTTTTTCTTTGTGTAGGTTGACAGTAAATTGTGTACGAAATCACATAAACAAATCATTAAGCATTTATGTAGCAACCATTACTGATGTTGATGAAATGCTATTAATGGAATACTGACATAATTGCTCCGAAATAATTATTGTTTTGAAAATTTTAGTAAGTAATTGAATAGTCTTGATTTGGAAACTGCCCTTCTAAAAAGAAAACCGATTTTGAAATGAAATTTAATTAATTCGATTTATTATTGTTAAAAAAATACTACGTTCTGTACTTATTGTGCTTTTAATAATTTGTTTCTTCCAGCCCTAATTTTACAAAGTGAAACCGTTCCTTGTATGGAAAAAACTTGAAGGGAAGTTTTTTTCGTAAAAAGCTGGTTTTGCATTTATGATTCAATGTATTGTCTATCGTTGGCCATTACTTTAATCCATCTTTCTGGTAGAGAACGAATTCCGCGTTTAAAAAGTTGATCATGTTTTGAAGTGATCCGCAAATCAATCCAATATTTTAGTTCTTCATAAGACCGAAAGTGCTGGTCTCTGCCAGGCTGTGTGATATTTTAGTTCTTCATAAGACCAAAAGTGCTGGTCTCTGCCAGACTGTGTGCCATTAATCGAAACAAGTGATAGTCAGAGGGAGTAACGTCAGTAAAAATTGGTGGAGAGGGTGGGACTTCCCATTTCAAAGTTGACCACTTTTGCAACATGGGGTTGATCATGGTAATGTTGCAAAACCACTTTACCATTCCTTATGTCTTTGTGACGTTCTGAAATTGCTTGTTGGGGCCAAAGATCGTACCAACTTCTTTTGACACGAGTCCTCATTAAGTAATCTTTTCAATGCTGCATATTAGAAAACCTTATGTCTTTCATTGCTATGCTAGTCTTGAACGTGAAAATCATCTTTCTTGAAGAGTTGAAATAAACTCAGGAGACACCATTTCACTAAGAGTGGCCTCACCATAAGTATTTGAGAGTATTGTGAGCTTCAGCTGTATATTTATTCATATTGAAACAGAAAATTAAAACCTCCCACAAATGACGGGAAATTGGTTCGCAAACAGACATTTTTAGTTGGGAATAACATTGATGCAGTCATAAATTGACTAATGTTTCTATCGGATTATGTTGACTCATGATCAAGTTTATTGCATGACGTGGATGAACTGCTTATTTCTGTCACTACTTGCCGATAAAGGCAACATAATAAAAAAGGTGGTATCTGAATCATACTCTTAATGTAAAACATTCGTAAAGAACTACACTCTCTGTTTTGTTTTCACCAAAAGGAAATGTATGTGCATGACAGAAGGGTATATCTTTATATCAGTTAGGTCTATTTTAGTAAAAATTGTTTTACATTAATTTTCACCATTCTTAACATTGAGCGATCGGGAGCTTTCTAATTTAAGCATCAGGAGTATTGCCACAAAGTTATGACAACGGAAAATGCCAATCGTAAGAAAGAAAAAAGTTGTTCTAGCAGTAATGGCGAGTCGGGGGAAAAAATATGTGATTTTTTTCCCAGAGAACAAAACTTCCAAACCAATTCGAAGTGTATCCCAGGAGCCGAATATTGCAAAATACATGGTATGCAGAGTGCTTTGCATACGTTTATGACTCTTTGCATACAAAATTCAAATGTTCGCATGGTGAAAAATTAGCTTTCTGTTCGGTAGACTTCATTTTCAATAAATCAGTATGTGTCATGCATAGCTATCTGTGATCAAAAACAGACAGTAAAAAACTTTTTAGGCTGCTCTATCCATACAGGCAAATGTTTCTCCTGCAGAGCTATGACTATTTTATTAAATAAAAGTTTGTAGTTGTATGGACGTTTTTTGAGTTACCCAATATATTAGTAGATTATATTGGATTAGAAATACCAGAATGAACATTCACATTCTATGAAATATATTTTTTTACGATCAATTTTTTTGTGTACGTGCTTCTTTATGCATTATACCATATTTGTGTACTAAAAAATTCTAAGGCACAAAAATTTTTTAAATTTAAGATAGATTAGACATATCAAATGATTTGCTGTCTTGATTTTTATAAATGGAAGCAATTTCATGCATCATATATCATTCTAATCATTTACGAATTTTATTTCATCATTTTTTTTTTGTTTAAGCTCATTTATCACCTCCATTCAACACGCCAGCTCAACTCAGGGGGGGGGGGGGAGCCCCCTTTTCATTCTTTCAATGCATTTTTTAGAGATTAGTTTTAGCTTATGTACGTTCGTATTTTTTCTGGAAACACAAGAACGCTTCCTTCGAATTTGCAGAATTAATCTCATATAAAGGGAGATTTTGAAAAATATTTCTTTATAATTACTGAATATCTGCAGAAAAAACATAACAACTTATCTCCAAAATCGGTTTCCAGTTTCTTTTTGTTTTGGTGTAACATTCAGCCATTTTTAAATTTTTTTCCTTTTCATTCCATTTCGGTGTATTGGTTAATTGTCATTCCTGACTTATTTATTTGTTTATTTAATTATTTATCGAGTTTCTTTTATTTTAGGTCTGGTTAAAGCCTTACAGCAACATCAGCTGCTCTTTATAACTCTGGCTACTGTTGGAACTGTTGCTGCTACTACCAGATACACAGACGTAATTTACAATATTTGAAGGATAGTTTTTTAATTCGACACTTGATAGTCCATATTTACAGTTACAATCATATTATTTTTACTTATTTTTATTGAATTTTGCATTTACTAGTAATTTACTTTACTTACATTTTGATTTATTTTTGGAGATCTTTGGTTTTCCGTTTATAACTCCAGCAATAGTGTTACTATACGTCGTCATAGTTTCATTATTTACTACATTACCATTTGTTTGCCACGTTTCGATATTTGAAACTCTGTAGTGTGACAGTTAAAAAAAAAAAGGCTTTAAATTTCGCTGTACATTTGACACATTTTTTTTACCCTTCTAAAATAATTATTTCGTTAAAATACTTAATGAAAAAATCACCTGAAATTATTCTCGCTTTTTGTTATGATTTCCTGGTTCAGACATTATTTTTCTCCTCAGAATGGTTTTACTGAGTAAAAATAAAAAAGTAAGTGATCTCAATATTACGTTTACATAAATAAATGCAATTTTGGGCATTAACCGACATTAAAGTAGCCATTTGTGAAGAGCTGTATAGTTTTGATAGCAAATTCTCAGATCAGAAGCAAGTGTTTGTGAATACATCACTTCCTTGAAGTCAATAAATCTATTTTTAATCGACAAAAGAAATCAACTGAATTAAATTTTCTCTGAATCGAGTGAAAATGAGAAATGAAAATGAATATTTAATTAAGAAAGTACCGACTTAAAGCACCTTCCAATTAGTTATGTTCGTATTAGTTCTTATTGTGTTGCTCTTGGCAATCCAGCCACCGCTAGATACCTTTAACCCAGGGCCTTAACAAAGAGATCTTCCTATAGACCTGCCTTTAACCCACACGCCATGGAATTTCATTGGATTGAACGGAACTGAAAGGAGAGCAGGTCACCTTCAGAATAAGTCGCTCTTCGAGATCTGACGGTAAATGTATAATTGTGTATATATGCTTTGCGATCTTGCAGAAAGAGGATGCTTTAATGTACCTAAACTTTTAAAAGATTTCTCGCATTCACCCCTGCTTGTGCAGTGCAATTAATAATGTACCACAAATTTCTGTACTCAGCTATGAGTGTTTAGTCTAGATTGACCCCGTAAACAGCTACATGTACCAATTATTTACAAAAAGTACACTTTTTTATTGTACGTTTTTCTGTACGTAAATATTTATTAGAATCTGCGTTTGCGATATTGATATATGTATTACTCCAATTAAAACTATTACCATACCGTTACAAATATTCATAAAGAACTTTAATTGGTCTTGGCAATTTTGGAATACATTTTATTTCTGTTTTTACAACAGACATCAAGAGAAGAATCTAATTGATGTAGCGCCATTTTATAGATGCATATAATTTAAGCACTCAAGCTTTGAAACCATTTGCAAAACGCAAAAAGTTTAAGATTTCCTCATTTTTGATTAAGTACAAACTCTAAATTACTTCACAGATGAACAAAACTCAATATTTGTTAGGACACGATGAGCGAAAAGATAATTTCTAGAGCTGTTATCGACTTATATCTCTTTCTTGATGAAAGTCTTTATGATAAGAGCACAGCACTTAGCGTAAAGGGATCAAAATTATCCTAAAAGCATTTCTAAAAGCTTCTTGTAAGATGTCGAGTAGTCTCTTTCGTTTAAGTTCCCTTGCTTTCTCTGTTGCTTTAAAAATTGAGAGTTGTATTTTATAAGACTGATATTTATTAATTTAGTGGCAAACGTGTGATAAATTACTATAGTTTTGCTTAATATAAATGTAAAAGTTTTACGAGGTAATTTATTTCTTTTCTTTTTCTTTTCTTTTTTTTCCCTACAATCGCAGAAACATTTCGAAAAAAAGAAAAAAATTAGCACAGAAATGAATTATTTTGTTGGAGAATTGGAGAAAATACTGATATAACACACACATCTATATATTAGGGTGTATCGAGAGATCATGTGACCCTCTGTTAACGACCACTTTTATATCTGATAAAACATATTTCATTCATTTTAGTCTACTTTCTCGTAAAAGTAAAAATAAAAGAAAAAGCAAACGAAGGAAGGGTTAATGTATCGTAAAAATATCGTTAAAAGTAAGAAAAAGTCAAAAAAAAGTAAGTAAATAAATATTGAAAAGCAAAAAAAAAAAAAAAAAAGAAAGTAGGGTTTCGAGGTGGAGAAAAAGTGTCTCTGGTCAGACTATCCTTCTGTGTCTCCCAATAACTTTTGAAGGAATTGTGCGATTCAAAAGATATTTTTTCATTCGAACTACCTAAGCGAGGAAATTTTATTTCTATATTTTACTTTTTGATTTGAACAATTTTTCATTCAATTTTGAACAGTTCAAAAAATCTTAACATAGCGCCTATGGGCAAAAACGAAGCTCATCATATAAACTCTAAGCATATGATCCAACTTCCTTTGCACAAGCTTATTAAAAGAAGCTAGCAACGGGAAACTGTTTTTGATTTGAACAGTTTTTGTTCAATTTTGAAGAGTTAAAAAAAAAAAAAAAAAAGTAACATTAGCGCCTACGGGGAACTTCAATCCTGTATAAATCTTGTTCTAACGGACGGATTTGGTAGGAATAAACTTCATCGGAAAGATCGTATGACGTAGAACATGTACAGATAAGAAGTTCATCTAGAACCAAAAGAGCCTATTTTCCCACGAAACTTTTTGATATGGATTTTTAAGGATATTTATAAAGGAATGAATGAATAAGTGAGTAAGCGAATGAATAAATGAATGAGTAAATGAGTATGCATAAACCGTTGACGAAGGTATATTTAAAGTAAGCAAGAGCTAAAGCTAAATGAGAAAGAGAGATATATATAGCTAAATTATCAATTTGATATTGGTATGTCCGGGAAAATAGGCTCGCATAATTCTATACGAAGCTTCTTGTTTCCTTTTAAAATTTTAAGTGCTCGTGTTTAAACGTTTTCGAACGAAGAACTTACATTATTTCAACCTTTCAATCACTACTATAACTCAGGGTCAAAAGCGGAAAGCCCGTCTAATTACGTTGTTCAAGAAACCAAACCTAGCAAACAAGACAACCTAGCATATTGACCTTTCAAAGATTGAGACAAAGACTTTTTGTGAAATTCAGCAAGTATGAAAGGCATTAAACGCTCTTCTTCTTCCTTAATTGTTTTTTTTTTTTTGTTGGAAATTTCAAAGCAAGTACTAACTTCCGGAAAAACCAAAAAATCCAAAATATCTTCCCACTATAAAAGGGTTTAAATGTTTTTGTTTCCAAAATGCACACATTCATAAAAAAACAGTAAACAAATAAAAACGGAATTGTTTTTAGTGTTTTTTTAGCCTACTTTCCCGTAAAAGTAAAAAAAAATAATAATAAAGCATGAAAGAAGGCTTAATGTATCGTGAAAATATCGTTAAAAATCAAGAAAAGTCAAAAATAAGTGAAGTAATTAAATAAAGATTGAAAAATAAAAAATTTGAAAGTAGGGTATTGAGATGGGGAAAAAGTGTGTCTGTCGGTCTGTCGGTCTGTCTGTCTGTCGGTCTGTCTGTCTGTCGGTCTGTCTGTCTGTCGGTCTGTCTGTCTGTCGGTCTGTCTGTCGGTCTTGTCCCCCCCCTAATAACTTTTGAACGAATTGTCCGATTGGAAAAATTCTTTTTGCATTCGAAAGATCTCGTCGAGGACATCTCATTTCTATATTTTACTTTTTGATTTGAACATTTTTTTGTTCAATTTTGAACAGTTCAAAAAAATTTAACATTAGCGCCTATGGGCGAAAATGAGGCAAATTATGTAAACTCTGGGTACAAGATCCATGTTCCAATGAACAAGCTTACTGGAAGAATCTCTTGGCGTGAAATATCAATTTGAACAATTTTTGTTCATTTTTGAACAGTTCAAAAAATTAACATAGCGCTTACGGGGAAATTTCAACCCTATATAAATCCTGATCTAACGGACCGATTTGCTTGGAACAAACTTTATCGGAAAGCTCTTATAACGTAGAACATGTAGAAATAGAAAATTTATCCAGAACTTACGAGCCTATTTTGCTATGAAATTTTTTGATCGGGATTTTCAAGGATATTTCTCAGTGACTCAATGAGTGAAATAATGAATGAATGAATAAATGAAAGAGTGAAAGAATAAATCAATGAATAAATGAATGAGGAAAAGAATGAATGAATAAATTATTGAATAAATGAAAATATAAATAAATGAGTGAATAAATACATGAATGCGTAAATGAATGAATAAACACTTGAATGAGGTAACGAATGAATGAATAAATGCATGGCTGAATAAATGAAAGAATGAATGAGTGAGTGAATGAATATGTATTATCCGTTGAAAAAGGTATATTTTCAATAATTAGAACTAAAGATAAATAAGAAAGAGAGAGAAAGAGATAGCTAGATTATAAATTTGAATTTGGTGTATACGGGAAAGTAGGCTCGTATAGTTCTAGACGGAACTTCTTGTTAAATAACAGATAACGATATTGTTCAAGCAACGCAGTTTTCACGAATATATGAGCGACCATCTTTCGTACGATCGATTTTGCTCGGAACGCAGAGTAGTCGCTCCAGAGAAGTGTTCCTGTATAGATACAATATATGTAAAGAATTGTTTAAAAAATCAATACTTTCAGACACGTCTTAGCACCCAATAAATTTAAGTATACATTCCCAGTCAGAACGTAGGATCAAAATAAATATAAATTAATTTTTGTAAATATTACTGGCTTTCCAATCTCTATTACGGACTATTACGGATGAGCTAAGGTGTTTAGAGCTGAGAGGGCTTGTCAATTGTCGTTATTCGAAAGAGCGAACAGCCATTTGATGCCGAAAAAGATCCATTACCGAAGCATTCAATTCGTGTAAGTGCTCTTTTCATCCTATAAGCCGTTCAATCACGGAGTCAATGGAGTGTTTGTCACGTATCTTAAGTGATCTGAAAACGTTTTTCGCAGCGGTAACTGCTTTGGAAGTTTGGAATCTAGCTGCAAGTCACGTGCTTTTTCGATGTGCTACGTTTTGAGCACGTATGGAAAATTTTGGGAAGAGTTAGGATACTTAAGGGGAATATTTTTTTTGTATTCAATTTCTCAGGCTTGCATCTCTCTCTCTCTCTTTCTCTCTTTAAAAATATATCCTTCGTGTTCATTATTTCAGCTCCAGACGATACATCCCTGACACATTAAAGGCATGGAGCACAATGACATGGAACTCCTACACCAATGCGAAACGCGCAACCCAACAAGGTGGCAAAGTTGTGAGTGAACGTGCTTTCTGCTGTAATTCGTAGACAATGTAAGTTGATTATTAATCTAATTAATCTAGAGGAGCGGCAGTGTGTCAGCCATGTTCAGGTTTCACTTTCTTACGTATATTATTATCTTAGACGTGTTTTCATATTGACCGGAAAGAAAAGAGCTTTATAAGATAAATTATGCGTGTGGACATAGGGAAAGAAATCGAATTCCCCTCCCTCACACATTGGATTCCTCGCCCCTAATTTTGAGAAATCCGAAAGCACTTTTCTCCCAAACTAACTAATGATGTAATTTGTCCTACAGTGAAACAATTATTATTATGACTTACATTGCAAGCTTCTTTTGCGTAGTTTCCTGTGCAGAGAACCAAAAAGAAAAAAAAATGCGAATGCTGCTCCTCAACTGCTGGTCCCGGGGATAAAAAGCTACTTTTTACCCGTAAGAGTAAAAAAAAAAAAAAAAAAAAGAATGGAGGACGGCTTAATGCGTCGTGAAAAACATCTTTAAAAATATGAAAAGGTCAAAAATAAGTTAAGTAATTAAATAAATATTGAAAAATAAGAAATTTGAAAGCAGGGTTTTAAAATGGGGATAATGTGTGTATGTCGGTTTCCCCTAATAACCTTTGAAGGAATAGTCCGATGCTAAGTATTTTTTCTTTCATTCGAAAGATCTCGGCGAAGACATGTCATTTCTTTCTTTAACTCTTTTGATTTCAAATTTTTTTTGTTAAAGTTTGAACAGTTCAAAATATTTTAACATTAGCACTCATGTGCAAAATGAATCAAATACTGGGCAAAAGTAGCAAGTTCCTTTGAACAAGCTTATTGGAAGAAGCTCTCAACGGGAAACATTTTTTATTCAATTTTGGACATTTCAAAAAAAATTTAACATTAGCGCCTATGGGGACATATCAGTCTTGTTTTAGTCCTATTCTATCAGACGGAGTTTCTTGGAGCAAACTTTATCAGAAAGATCTTATGATGTAGAACATGTACAGATCAGAAGTTCATCCAGAACTAAGCGAGCCTATTTTCCCACGAAACTTTTTGATCTGGTTTTTTAAGGAGATTTCCGACTGAATGAATGAATAAATGAGTAAATGAATGAGTGAATGAATATGTATAAACTGTTGAAAGAAGTATATTTGAAGCAATTAAAAACTAAAGTTAACTGAGAAAAAGAGACAGAAATTAGATGGATTATCAATTTAATATTGGTGTATATGGGAAAATATGCTGATATAGTTTTAGACATATACAGGAAAAATACCCAGTAAATAGAAGTAACAGTAAAAGTGAGTAACCTTAAAAATAAGTCAAGGGGAGGTTGATTAGAAAGTTGCAAGTTAAAATTAGAAAAAAAAAAAAAAAACTTCCGACCTCCGTAACCAACGAACAAACACAAAAATCTCAAAGCTGAATAAAAATAAAGTAATAAAAAATTAAAAAAAAAACCCTGAGAAATTAAAAAACAATGATCTTTTAATACATTTTTATAGCTCAATTGTGAGTGTAATTTCAATGAGTGGAATGCGTTATTTCATGACTTATCTGATTATTCGTACTTCATAAAATATTAAATTAAGAAATAATTTAATGACTAGATATTTTTCGAAATAATCGAATTATGCTTCTTAAAGTGACAGATATATTAAATTGCTTAACCGAAAAAAAATATAAAGAGTTTGAAAACGTAAAGAAAAACCTTTAAAATAAAAAATTACGAAATAAAAACAATATTTGACAAAGGTAGGGCATTTTCTGATTCGCAAGAATGCATTTCTTATCTTAAAAGTTCACTGAAAAATGCTGGCATCTTGTGCTATGAAGGTAAAAAGAATAGTCAAAGTGGTACGTTCTCGATTTTTCATTCTCTAATACGTGAGGATAAATTGATCTAAAATTAATGAACAAACCTTTTCAAATCTTTCTTAAAATGATGAATTAGCAACGCCCTTGTTGGAAATGAAGGTCATTTTTCATTTTTTGGAATGAAGATCATTGTCAAATGAAGAGGAAAAAAGAAAAGTAGGGGCTAATGGAGAGCTAGAAGCGTCAGATGACAGTGATATGGATTTTTCTGGTTTTTGAAGGATCGATAATTTTTTTAAAGTATTTGACAGTTTATCTATTTTTTTTTTCTAGAAATCAAGTTTGAAAGTTGTGAAACTTCACGGAATTGAAAGCATAAGCTTTTCCTAGAAAAGTTTATAAATTTTGTGGATAAGTATGTTTTGAATTGTCTTATACATGGGAAAATGTGTGCTAAAAGATAATATTGTAATAACTACAGTAACAAGAAGTTCCGTCTAGAACTATACGAGCCTACTTTCCCGTATACACCAAATTCAAATTTATAATCTAGCTATCTCTTTCTCTCTCTTTCTTATTTATCTTTAGTTCTAATTATTGAAAATATACCTTTTTCAACGGATAATACATATTCATTCACTCACTCATTCATTCTTTCATTTATTCAGCCATGCATTTATTCATTCATTCGTTACCTCATTCAAGTGTTTATTCATTCATTTACGCATTCATGTATTTATTCACTCATTTATTTATATTTTCATTTATTCAATAATTTATTCATTCATTCTTTTCCTCATTCATTTATTCATTGATTTATTCTTTCACTCTTTCATTTATTCATTCATTCATTATTTCACTCATTGAGTCACTGAGAAATATCCTTGAAAATCCCGATCAAAAAATTTCATAGCAAAATAGGCTCGTAAGTTCTGGATAAATTTTCTATTTCTACATGTTCTACGTTATAAGAGCTTTCCGATAAAGTTTGTTCCAAGCAAATCGGTCCGTTAGATCAGGATTTATATAGGGTTGAAATTTCCCCGTAAGCGCTATGTTAATTTTTTGAACTGTTCAAAAATGAACAAAAATTGTTCAAATTGATATTTCACGCCAAGAGATTCTTCCAGTAAGCTTGTTCATTGGAACATGGATCTTGTACCCAGAGTTTACATAATTTGCCTCATTTTCGCCCATAGGCGCTAATGTTGAATTTTTTTGAACTGTTCAAAATTGAACAAAAAAATTTTCAAATCAAAAAGTAAAATATAGAAATGAGATGTCCTCGACGAGATCTTTCGAATGCAAAAAGAATTTTTCCAATCGGACAATTCGTTCAAAAGTTATTAGGGGGGGGACAGACCGACAGACAGACAGACAGACCGACAGACAGACAAGACCGACAAGACAAGACAGACACACTTTTTCCCCATCTCAATACCCTACTTTCAAATTTTTTATTTTTCAATCTTTATTTAATTACTTCACTTATTTTTGACTTTTCTTGATTTTTAACGATATTTTCACGATACATTAAGCCTTCTTTCATGCTTTATTATTATTTTTTTTTACTTTTACGGGAAAGTAGGCTAAAAAAGGGCCTAAAATTATTTAAAAAAATATTACAATAGATTATATTTGAGGTGCAAAAGTACCATAATTCAAAAAAGTGAAAATGGAAATCAGTCCAGAATTGAGAATGTTTTATTGAGTTCTTTATCCTGTACTAAGGACATGTCTTTATTTGGATTACATTTTAAGTTATTCGAGATAATTTAAATTACAGCTAGAGCTGCTACTACATAATTCCATAATTATGCAAAAATTGTACATACCGTAAAGCCGGTAGAGTAGGCGCACAATTGGGAAACAATGATAAGGAAGAATGCAAACATTAATTTTTTGGCAAACTTTTGGCCGCTACTATAGACTGCATTTCTTCTGTGTGCATTTACATCACTATTTTGTTGTTACGCTGTAATTTAAAAGGACAGATGGAATAAAACTAACTTGTACAAGTTCTGTCTCTACAATTGGGGATTTGAACATGACATATATGGTCTGAAACTACACCACCTGTATAGTATAAACGTTGAATTCTACCGGCAGACATCAAACGGTATAGAAGATATGAGGGTTTTTAGGAAAAAATGCAGTATACATTGGAGGAAAATGCATTGACCACACATGAGCAATTTATATTAATTCAATCATTTTCAAACAATCATAGTTAAATTATTATGTATACTGGAAGATATTATCACGCATGGATGAAAGTGTCAGAAAAAATAAATCAAAATCAGACTACAAAAAGTTTTGTTTAAACCTGGAACTGGATACCATAATGGAATTTAGTTTACACGATGAAGCGGAAGCCATGTGTCGAAAGTCATGTTTGAGGCTCCTCGTTCAGTTATTATTTAGCTTTATAAAATGCAAATCTGACCTTCTTCTTGAGGGGGAGGAGTATTGAAGTATGGTGAATGATTGAACCATCAAGTTTTGTTGTTCCGGCCATTGTGAGTAAAGTACGTGATGAGCGGTTTTCTATCGAAAGAAGTAAACATCGCTATTCAGTGCGTTTTCGGCTATCAGTTGCTCCCTCAAAACAAGGTCGCATATCGATCTGAAATAAAATGCTTTCTATTCTCATTTTGAGCGCTCTTAATGTTCAACTCTTTCGATAATGTCCTTTGGTGTATAGTAACTTAAGTCAGATGGCCTGAAAATATTGAAGGGAATAGATATTGCTCATATGTAGCAAATACATTTTCCTCTAATATAGAGTACGTTATTACCCAAAAACCCACATAAATTCTATACCGTTTGACGTCTGCCGCTATAATTCCACATTTCCACTATAATTCCACATTTCCACTATTCAAGTGGTGTAGTTTTAAAAGATATGTACCATATTCTACATTGTTAGGGGGAGAACGGTTACTGTTAAAACACCTATTTTTCGCTTTTCTCCTTATAGGGCAGCGATATTGCGCACAGTCGAGAGATAGATTTCGATAATAAGTAAATTGCATTAATAATAACTGAAAGTAAATTGTCAGAATAGCCTCTTTTTAGTTGTTAAGAATAATAACCAACCTTAATGTATAGTTTTTTCAGTTTTTTGCAAGCATACATAGATATTATAAAGAGCGGATTTGATTAAATTGAAAATTTTGAAAATTGACAGGGACTTGAGGAAGTTAAATTAGTTGACGTTATTGTTGTCAGCACTAGTGACAGCGTGAACATCTGTACTGCTTTTTGCAGTTACCAAGTCTACTAGACGCAATTTGTTTTATTGAACTCCAACTCATCACCGTTCCAACTGCAACCAGGGTGCACTAAAAGATTATTTTCGATGCGAAGTGAGTGAAACAAAGTTTGCATTAGCAGTAATAAATTGAAGTTTTGTGCGGCGAAAAAAAATATTTCAAAGTACAACATTGCAATAAAAACTGATAACATGACACTTATTTCGGAGAGCCTCCTTTTTTTTTTCTTGTCTTACTTTTTTGCAACTATAGTTTTTTTTTTGTTTTGCATTCAAAAAGGGGTTTCTTGTTTCTCCGAAACACGTGTCTGAAATTTTTTTAGTTGATTCTATGCTTTAGAGATTACTTTTTAAAACTGTATTTTCTCAGTGTTTCCGGTTCAAACTTTTTGTTCGCTCTAGACTAATACCTTGATCCTTCTTAAGAGTTAACGCACGATACATTGGTCTATGTGAGGAAAATAAAACTTCCCTAGCTCTAGATCTATCTTTCTCTTTGTACTGATTTTCTGCAGCCTACGCCTCAAGCTGAATTGCAAAATATTGAAATTGCTGCCTGCTGTACTAATTTGGAGCGATACATTTTGTACTATCTTTATGGCCAGCTTGAGGTTTTCTTCTTTCCAGGATGCTTTTTTTTTATGTACATATTTGGCACTGTGCATTAAAAAGCAAATAATAAATGCGAAGAAAGGAAGTTCAACATTTGTTACTAAGTTTATTGATTAGCAAAACTAACATCAGATTAATACAATTACAAAATGTATGTATCCTAGTTAGATGAAACATAGTTAAGTAAGAATTAGCAAATCAATTAATTGGCAACATTTCTCCCTCTGTTAAAAGTAATTCATTCCATAATTACTTTCAAAAACTACGTATGTTTTCTAAAATTATTCCAAAATTAATCCATTTAGCATGTGATTTTCAACATGCATTATTACCAATCAGATGGAGGTAATGTAAACATTTTGCTATCTCTCCATAGAACCACATGCGCCAACTCTCCCGTTTCATTAGGAAAGACAGCGCAGCCTAGTTTTCAACATATTAGTTTCGACCGAGAATTGTAGGTGTTTTCACAGTTACTCAAGGTTAGTAGTTTACAGAAAAAACGTTTAACTAAAAAGTATCTTGCAATACTTCATCCACAATGAAAATCTTAGGGACAGTAATGAAAATTCAAGCCCTTACATTGGGAAAACGAACAGTAAAAACGACTCTGTATCACAGACGTTCAGAAGAATAAACTTATGAATTTAAGTTGACACTATGTCGTTGTGGCTGTGCAACTACTTGGGGTTGCAGTCCTTCAGACCTAAAATTCAAGTGCGCCATTTCTCCGACTGCGTCATCTCACCGGGGTTTACCTTATAAGATGGTGAGAAACATAGTGGTGTAAGTCAAGTGGTTAATATTGTGAGAAAAACGGTATTTTGCATTACGTGTTTTACGTTACGATATTTAATCAGAAAAAACTGTTAATTCACTGTTGTAGTCTCCTCTAGTTTGCTGTAAATAAAAGTAGATGACATCCCATGTTATGGAAAATTGAATTAACTGCATTAAAAAGAAAAAAAAAAACTGACTTACGCCAGTACGTTTCCACCACCTCATACATTAAAAAATAAAAATGCCTACATATAGTTATAACAATCCGAAACTTTTTTTAAATATGAATTTGAAAGATATATTTTAAAATTATGATTATGTTATTTTATGCTTCTTCTGAGCTAATAGACCATTTAGAGATGTGGCAATAATGAAAAAAAAGAGCAAAATAAAGGAAAATGCAGTAAACAGCACAATTTTTATTACTCATATTCTTAAAAAATTTTATTTTACTCTCATTACTTCCCTTTTTTTAAGTCTGAGTTCATCGTTACACACACAAACACACATACATATTGCATGAAAGCAAAGTTCCTTTGCTTCTTCATTATAGTAAAACAAAAGATCGTTCGACAACAAGTAAAGAAGAAAAAAAAATGACCGCCAATCAATTCGCATATAGACAATAGGCAGACGACTGGGTTTAGAAGATTTCTCCGCGTGAAAAATACCTTTCTCAAACGGAACTTATCCAAGAACATTTTCCACTACTTACGGTTGCAACATAAAAATAAACTTCGTTTTATCTCAATAGCTTCAGATATCTTTGTTGATAAATAAAGTTTAAATACTGCTTAGACGTGTTCGATCATGATTATTTTTTCTCCAGGCTGAGCGCATGCTCTGGTTTCGACCAGATGATAGAATGAAAGGATATTTGAAGATTTTCCTCTTGACAGCATGAAGATGAAATATATTTCTGTATGAAAGGTAATTGGTTTCACATCATTCATTGATTTTAAGGATGAGTGACGCACAATGCTTTAATGTATTACAAGTAAGTTCTTTTTCTAACCTTTCCACAGGGGCTGGGACACATGTTGTCCCACTGATACATGACTTTATGTAGGGGCTCAGGACACTTTTCGCCTAGGGAGGGGGAGGAAAACCAGTCACGACAGCGACTGTGTGGACGCTTTGCGTTGCTAATCCTTTACTTTCAACTTCACGCCCCGTATAGAGCGGCAGCCCCTCAGAAGAACTTGTTTTCCTTAGAAATAGCCCCTTTGAAAAGGCTAATATATAAAAAAAACTTTCTAAGTCTAATAAGTTTTTTTTTTTCAATAGTCTCATGAGCTTATTAAAAGTAGACAATGATGGAATAATGGTAGGTAGTTTTATTTTTGTCATTCGCATTTAATGTAAAATAGTAAACAGAAATCGTTCTACTTTGGTTAATGATTCTTCCTCAACTCAATATTTTTCACAGGTCTGGTAGAAGTTCCTTCATTTTTTTTGTTTGTTCTTTCTTGGTTTTTTGTTGGTCGGTTGTTGAATTTGCTTTACTTTTTTGTCTATTTTTTCTCTTTTTGGTCCCCCTCCCTCTTCCCCTCTTTTACATGTGTACTTTGTTTTGGTTCTTTCTGTTCTTATTTCTATTTTAATTCTTCGTTTTTAATTATTTTGCCATGTTCATGTACTTTCGCATTTTTATGCATGCTGTGGTCGTTTTTGCTTTGTTGCATTGATATTCTTTTTTTACTTTGGGTACTTTCAACTGGGTTCGTTTGGTGCCTTCTTATTGGTGCCTTTCGTGTTACTTCAACTTCCACTTCACGCTGCCTTTATGCTCATTCGTTTGCTGGTAAATCTTAGGCTATATAAGCCGTGTTTTTGTTGCTGTGTCTGGACTTCAGCTATTGGGTTCATTTGGATGTTCTTGCATATAGAAGCTCCCTATCGCATTGAAAAAGGGAGTGCAAGCAATCCCGAAACATATGTCTGCATTTTAATGCCTATTTGTGCTCTCTTAACGTGAAAATATTTTTTATTACATTTAGTGTATTTGAATCTTACCTTCTTACAATTCAATTTAACAAAAGTAAGTATCATTTTAATACGTTTTACAACTATAATACGTATGAAAACAAATTGAAAGAGCATTGTAAGAGTATACAAATTAACTTAAATTACTAAATTCATTTAGATAAATACCATTCAAGCATTTAACAAAAATGACACTTAATTGGAAATGAAACATCAATTTCATGTGCACTTTAACGTAGATTATTAAGCTAAAATCTTTAATTTTTTAATAACTTCAAGCAAGTTGTCAAAATAGCTAAAAAAGAGTTTGCTTAAAAGGTATCTTGCAATAGTTTCATTACAACGAAAATCAGAGGACCATTAAAAAAAATAAATAACTCTTTGTAACCCTTTTAAAATTGAGTTTCGATTTTAAAACACAAAACTAAACTGACTTACAGACAATTGTAGGCACTTTGTATACGTTCCCTTAAGCCGGTTCCTTTTCTCATCGCGGGAAAGAAATTACGTAGCGTGAGCTCCAACTGGATTTGCAGAACCACGAATCAAAAAATAGTTGCTTCATCAGGTGACCAGATAGCGCAAAGATTATTTAAAGCGATTTCGCAGTAATTTCTGGGGATTCGTGATATGTAAATACTGTATAGCATGGGTGATGTTTTGTGTCCGTCCACGTGTTATTTTGAATGTGTGTATTTCCATTGTTGATGCTGCAAATAAACAAATGATTTATGGATTTTGTTCACGACTGTTTGATATGATTGATTTACAAACAGACATTCTACTGAAATGAAGTGCTGATGTAACCGTCTTGTTAGATACACACATACACACACGTATTCATATAAGTTAGCAGTACAATTTTTGCAAATTTTGAAATATTGAGAGTGGGTAATACATTGAATGGAATGGGGGCAAGGAGGGCCACAATTCAAAACTATTGGCTGTTAGTTGTAATTTGGGCCTACGAAGTTCTACTTGCAAGGTAGACTTTTCATCTTCATGTGTGATATGCCGACCTGTTATTTTGAGAGGTCAATAGGAATCAAACTTCTCCCCTAACTTGAGAAATATAATGTATATCTGTGTATTTACGTGACATCCTATGTTGCAGAAAGTTACATTGACTTACAGCAGTGGTACCCACGAAGGAGAGGAGCCATGATGCACATTGCACCAGAGGAAATTTTGGGAACCTTTCCAAAATTAGTGCTGTGAAACGAATTTAAACAGTGCTGTGGGGAATTTGTTTCTTTTGTTATATCTTCTATATTTATTAATAAAATCATATTTTGATAAATGTTACTCTGATAACTTTCTTAGGAGGGGTGGGAATTCCCTGTGGGTGGGTGAGGGCACCCCCAAGGTGCACCAACGCTCTAGGAGGGAGGGCACCTCTGGTCTTGTTAATGAACTCGTTCAGCATAGTTTCTTGTTTTGGCATACTAAAAATAAATTAAATATAAAATTATTCTTCAATAGACCTAAACTGGCCGATAATAAATGATCGGCAAAGTGGTCTATTACAGATTACTGCTGATTAATCGGTGCATGCCTAATTTGAAGTTTGGCTCTAAAAGTGGTTTCAAGGTAACCTTTAAATTAAGTTGAAAATTACTTTTGATGATGTTACATGCCATAAAATATTATTTTTTTTGTCCGTCATGACATCATCAGTTTCCTTAACGTTACCCAAAATATTCTGCTTTCCAGCTAGTCAGTCACTGTGTAATATATTGAAATTTTCCGAAATTGTATTGCAAACTGATACTGTACTACAAGGTAACACCAAATGTAACATTCTGAACAAATGAATTGCATATTTACCCGTCACGTGAAATTGGACTGAGGGATATATTGCATAAAATATTGTATGTTTTTCTTTTTTTCTTTTGGTCAGTCATGGCATCAGACTTCGTCACGCAAAATACCCTGGTTTTCCCTAATGTCTCTATTTCTAAGTCACTAAATCATCATTCTTTAAAAGGTCAAATTTTGTGCAGCAATTCGTTTAATAGTCAAACATTTTCAAGACATGATGAGATAATTTAAAAATCAGGGCGAATACGCTGCATTTCAAAGCGCAAAGAGCTAATGTGAAGATTATTCTTGACAAGCGATAGAAAAAAAATTTCAATATGTCCCATCCCATTAGTATGTCTCTGCTGCTTGACAAAAGACGATAAAATCGTCCAATGAGAACGGAAAGTATGCCATAAAGAAACCAGAATGCGAATAGTTTCTCCCTTCGAGAAAGGCTGAGAAATAGAGGGGAATTTTACAACTATTCTGTTTCTGGGAAGGTCATACAGTTTGATCCGCTTAAGGGAACATCGATTAAAAGAATATTCCGCTTAATGTGACAAATTTTGTACCGAACCATAGTACAGGGTGCGGCAGCATAACTTCCTTTATTCAAAACTGAATGAAAACCGTTTTATGAATCTTATAAACTTTAAATGTTTTTTATAGTGTAGGTACATGCGTAAAGTTATGTTTTACACAGTTTTGAAAATCAAACCAGGTAGGTGACGTCCCCTATTCCTCATGCACTGAAAGCCGAATTTTAGCGCTTGTCACTATCCTACCAACATAGCAGCGGGTATGTTAGCAATTTGAGCCTGTAGCTGGCCTTTAGGTGTTGTAGGGTCATTGGACGATTGACATAAAGTCAATATTCCGAAAAAAACCCGAAGAAAAATTACAAGGGACCAAATCCGGAAAGCGGCTGGCCACTTCAAATCACTGAATGTACATTCAAAAGTGGGCCTCGATGGAAAACTCCTTCGAGATTCCAATGCAGAATGGCGACTGACCAAGGTGGGAACAAAACTTTAGAACCTTCCCTTTGGAATGAGACAACTCCCACCCCGCAACAACATTTATAGCCTGAAAGTCGCACATTTCAAAAAAGGAAATTATTCTGCTTCCCCCAGTATATAGTTTCTGTGATCCCGGATAATGTAATATCCCGCTTATTGGAATAATTTTTCACGGCAAATTGACTATTGCATTACGCGGGCTCTTCTGTGTATAGAAATCGTTTCGTAATCTGAACTTTTAACTTTCAATTTTTTTTAATGTGTTAAAACTTACGAACTTTACAATATGACATAATATACTTTTGTATCCGTAGTTTTTTCTAGTATTGCCGATTTATATAATTCATTTTTATTAAAAAACAAAAGCAACACTATTTTTAAATTTGATCTTCTCAAACTTTGAATTTTGATCATACCAAACAGTTAAAAGGATCATTATTCGATCAGTTCAAAAACTCAGCAGAAAATAAAGAGAAGAAAAAAGAAATACTATGAAATCCCTTCTTTTCAACTAAAAAACTAATAACCTGACAAAAAGCAAAAGACCCTTCTCCAAGAATACTATCAACTTTAGCAAACACGTATATTGTTTCTTACATAATGACTTGGTGATGCTGTCCAATTTTCAGGGCGTTCATAAATTGTTCGTGTAATTTGTGTCACAAGGTAATAATTTTCACCCTTCGCTCCAAATATCAGGTGTCTCAAAACCTATTATAACAGGAAAAAAAAAAAAAAAAAACGATTTTTTTGCTTTATAAAAAGGATAGAATTTCGGACATGCATTATGCTGTAATTCGTTACTTCAGTGACGCAAAGGTACTAAAAATACTACCCATGATTTTTTTTTTTAAATATATAATTCAGAATGATCTGTTATATTCTTTTTAATAGTTGGAAAATAATTTACATTTTAAGACACATAATGAACTTGTTTTACTCTTGTAGATTTTTCCTCCTCTACTCACATATATATATCTACATTTCTAAATATATATATTTTTTTCTATAGAAGTAAGTATTCATTTGTAAAGAATTATAAGGAGATATCACTAGTACTCGGAAATACGTTTATCATGCCAGCTGTAGAATATTCTGAGTACTCATAGAGTACTTCTGAAATACAAGTTTAAACGTTTAAATGGTGATGAATCAAATCATAAACCCTATCCCAAAAATCTAATACACTTTTCAGAGGAGAAATAATGCATCACGTCATTATTTAAAAATTCCAAACCATGAGAGAAAAACAAAACGAAATGTTTAGATATGAAAAAAAGGTTCATCATTCATACATCTTGGATTTCAGGCATATTTAAATTTTATTTTTAGACTTTCGATGCATGTCGATAGTCTGCTACGAGAAATCTTGTAGTTGAAATAATACAGAGTAACACACTTGATAAAAAAAATTTTATTTCTTAAGTTGCACATTGAATTGCAGGTGCACTCTGATAAAAAAAAACTTCTCTTTTCTCTCTGACTGCTTGTTGTATAGTAGTTTGAGAGGGCATAGCGCCTCTTCGCTGGCAGGTAATGAACATACAATATGGCAACAGGACTTAACAATCGTGTTCTAATGTTCCGAACAGTTTCGTCAACATTTTATATTAGGCAGAGAAATACAGGTTTTTAAATATTAAAAAAATTTAAATGTGCGAGAAATTTTTCGTTCACTGACTCTATGCATGGTTGAAATTGGAATAAGAAAAGGAGGACTTCAAATTTTATTTTAAAAAAAAGAAATGAAAAAAAACAAACAAAAAAAAAAAGCGCTTACGATGACAAAGTTTTATAAAAGTCGGTATAGGGTAGTTGCCCTTCATGAAATACAATACATACAGAGAGGCATCTGGGTCTTTCCATATCAAGTGATCCAAGGAATTTTACCTCAACCTTTTTGATTTCTTTCAAATTTGGCTTATCAACTGCACCCCTCAAGGTAATTAAAAACACAAATTTTTAGATTTTTATCTTGTTTAGTTATTGAGTTATCAGGCTTTGATTTTGTAAAAAACTCACATTTTTACATGCAAGCTTCAACACAAAACAGGCCCTAACTCATCAACAAATTTGAGATAAAAAGTTCTAGTAAAAAGCGCTTTGAAGTATATTGAATGCAGTTTTATATGATATGCATCATGACAAATTTTATTAAAATTTTAAATTTTCTGACACCAGCTCAACTTTTCAATTGAAGTGTTATGAACATTCCTTTAATTCAGTTTTTTTAGGTAACTGTTCAGGAATATTCAGAAGAAAGGGAGTTATTAAAAGATAGATTTTTAAGAGCACTATCAGCCGAAGAAACACATAAGTTTCACAGCTTTGTTCCATTCAGTGAACATAAAATTACTACAAAAGTGTGTTCACATAGTAATAACTTTCAGAAACAGAAATTTTTAGAAGAAAGTTCAAATGTATGACAAATCTGAAAGGGGACATTACATGTGAATATGATGAAAGGTGTTGACTGGCTGAAGTAATTTAAACAGATGCACTTTTTTTCCTCTCATATGATTAATATCTCATTAAAATATATCTGAAATTTGAGAATTAATCAGGAAAAATTATTATTAATGCATAAAATAAGTCAATTTGTTCATTTAAAAAAAACTATTGAATAATCTGAAAACAATACTTTGAAATAGCTATGATAAGACAAAAATGTGAATGTATTCGTTGCTTCCCTCCCCCAAATAAATTTTGTACTTGCTCATTTCATGCACAGACATGTCCATGCTTGTTAACTCATGCATAGATGTGTTCAGAAGGCTAATTAAATCATCTCCTTTAAGAAACCATCATCTTAAAATAGCTTGAATCACAAAAATGTTCATTTTTTTGGTAAATCAAATATTTTTGAAAATTCGGGAAAATATGATCGCATTGATTCCCCAAGCTGAAATTTTGCATAGATAAAGATAAAATGCACAGAAATATTTGAGAATTTTTTAAAAAAAATTAATCATACGTTTTTCGAGAAATTTAAAATTTAAATTTTAAGGTCATTTTTTTAAATTTAAAATTTTAATAAAATTTGTCATGATGCATCTCATATAAAACTGCATTAAATATACTTAAAAATGCTTTTTACTAGAACTTTTTATCTCTATTTGGTGATGAGTTATGGTCTGTTTTGTGTTGAAGCATACATGTAAAAATGTGAGTTTTTTACAAAATCAAAGCCTGATAACTAAAAAACTAAACAAGATAAAAATCTAAAAATTTGGATTTTTAATTACCTTGAGAGGTGCAGTTGATAAGCTAAATTTGAAAGAAATCAAAGAAGGTGAGGTAAATTTTTCTCAAATTTTGGATCATTTAACATGGAATGACCCATCTGTTATCGCTAAACATTTTTGTTTACGATGTCACACATGAAATATAACTCGCATTTTCTTTCCGTATTATTGTTTTGAATAAAAACGGCTGACACACAAACACAAATAAAGCATTTGTTAGAAAAAAATCATCGCCGCGATCAATTGTAAACTAAATATTCGTTGTTTTCTATTCATCTGTCAAAGCAATTATTTTACTTAATACAGTAAAACTTTATTTAAATTCAAGAATATCTGTTATCGCTCATGTGTGTGTGTATTTCTTCTTAGTAGGATTTGACCACTCAATGACTTCAGTTTGAAAAAAAAAACTTTAATTGGGTTTAGGAAATTTTTTTTAATGCTCTCTATAAAAAATGAGAAAAAATAAATGAAAAATTTGAAGATAAATTTCAAAGTAAATTTAATCATTCGTATTAAACTTTAATGCTGAAACTTTCCATGTCCTTAAAGGCTTAACAACTTAAAAGTAAGATCCCGTTCTTAAACGTAGCTTTCCCAAACTGGAATTAATACTCATAAATATTAAGTTATTTCAACGTTAAATATTTATACCAACAGATTGGTTTCTTACTCTTAGAAGACACGGTGGTCGAACGAATGCTTTAACATTTTATACTTGTGGGTTCATTAGTGTATTTATTATTAATGGAGAGAGGAATGGACTGAACGTTTATTACTCTTAAAACATTGCGTCAACGGACAACATCCCGTGGAAATGAAATTCTGGCACTAAATTAGACACGATATTTTTGTGGTCTCAAAAACCACTTTCTTGAGTTTAAATCAGCAGTTTGAAAAAATAAATAAATTTTAAAACATTAAAAAAAGATAATAATCTTAGAACACAAAGTAAATAAAATCGTTATCCAAAATCCTTCAGAGAAAAATTTCACTAATTTTTAAAGTCAAATTAAAAAAACAAAACAAAAACAAAACTATGGAGGAACCGATAAATAAAATACTTTCCTAAAATTGCATGCTGATATTTATCAAATTTTTTAAGCCACCTCAAAAAATGTAACTTAAAAATAATTTTTACGGCGTTTGATGCTTATCAGTGTTGAACTGCACAAAACATGACTTTTTGTTTTTACGCGTTGTATGCAAGTACTTTTTTTTTCACATTTGCGGTCCACTATAAAAGTAAAAATCGTGTTCGTGTTAGCATTGCTTTTATAGTATTTAATGAACAATATCGTAAAATGGGGTGAGATTATGCCACTTGGGGTGAGAGTGGAATTTCTCCACAACAATATGCAACAATACTGTACTGTTAGAAATTTCATCATGAAATTACGGTTAAATAACCGGCAGCAGTCTGTCCATCTAATTCACCGTTAAATTTACGGTTTGGGAAATTTTTCTATCTTTACGGGACCTAAACCATTTCCAATCAGCTTGGTTAAAAAGCCGTAAATACAAAAGTTTACGCTTTATAACCATTTAAAAATGGTTTCAAAACAAAATTTTTACCGTTTTTGAACCATTTCGAGGCGTAGAAACCGTAAACGAAGCGTGCGGAATCGAACCCGGGTGTATGGTATACCAACCTTGCGCTCTAGTCATTCGGCCATCTACACCACTTAAAGCGGCCGTTTATTTATCCATAAATCTTCTTTTCGAACAGGCAAACTGCCTCAAAATTGAGATTTCAGATTTTGATTGGATCTAAAGTCATTTTTGACGAAAATTATTTTATTTGCTGCAAAAATTTAAATACAAGCAAACTTCAGCAGCTCACATTATGGGTTCGAAATTCTGAACTTCGTGATGACACATTCTCACCCTTGTGGCATAATCTCAATCTCATCCCATCTTACGGTACGTTTCTCCTTCATCCCCCTTTCCTGTCAGCGTGAGGCCTTGGGGATGTCTTTTCGAGGGCTCCGGGACCATTTTACGGTACAAGTACACGTTCTGTGCATGGTAATGAATTGAGAAAAAATTCATTTAACGTAATTTTCCCTGACTTTTGAAATGACACAAAGTTTGAGGAGGTAAAAGTATGTCCTCGATTATCATTATTATAGAGTTTTTTTTGTATAAAGGTGAATTGTAACATAAGCGAAATTTGGCTTTAGAAAACACGCACCCACACATACATATAAGTACACTTAAAAAATTCTTAAACTATGAACTTCCAATGAACCATCATTAAACAGTTTCCCTTCGCTGGCGAGAATTACGAGTAAGATTAAGATGTTTTGAGTAATTGACTTTAAATTTTATGTTTTCTACATAAGGTTCACGTGACGTTAGGCATCAACGGACTCCTTTTCATAATCATATGAACGTAAAAACAGATTTATCGAATTCAGGTGTATCTTTAATCGAATTTTGAGCCCAGAACTGTCCAATTTTTTCAATACTAAATTCAAATAATTTTGCAGTTTGTTAATTTGACTGCGCAACAACTTTTTCGCTTGTGTTAATGCAGATTTAAGGTTGTACTGTACTGTAAGGTTCCAGATACGGCTCTAGAGTAACCTATAGTTTCAGGTTTGTATACTATTTATACAATACATATTTGGAGTGCAATAATAGTATGGTTAATCATATGAAGTTTGTGACTGTGACGCATGATTAGTGTATATGAATACTGACCCATCATCTCTGTCTAATATAATATAAATATCTACCCTGGTTACGATGTGTATGATAATACGTTCAGCAACTAATTAAGATACTATTTATGCTCATATGATTCGGACATGACATCATTCTCAGGAGAGTCTTTGGCTTTTTCTTCCTTGCGAAGACGTTAAATGAAGAAATAAATGATCTGGTAGAAATGCAGACAGCTATAACAACAATGATTTTGTTTCTTTTATTAATTTTAAATGCATGCATTTAATTTTCCACTTAACAACTAATGAAATATTTTATCAAAAATGTTGCATTTATTCAATATTCTAATGATGATATCACAATCAGTGTCTTTCTTGTATGAAACTGACACAGAATACGTAGAATAAATTATAGACTAGAATAGTGTAGGAATAGTTACAATAAAAACAGCAGTTCTTTCACTTTTTTTCTACATTTATTAGCCAAGGCACGGCAATAAGGAAGGCCGTGGTAGAGTAGTGGTTAGGATGTAATACTTCCAACTAGATGATTGGGTGTTCGACCCGCTGAAGACCCACCATGTACAGTTGGGGATAAGTGCACGTGAAATCCGATTACTCTGAAGTCCCCAGGCAGTTCCAAGGGTACCGGAGGGTGGAGAATTTTCCTTCCCTTCACTCTCAGGTCAAGAAAGAAAGGTGGAGTATTTGTGGTGGGGCCATCTGGTCTCATCCAAATACCTAATGGGTCGTACTTCCACCATTATGGTGCTCATCTATAAACTGAAGGCACTGCCTTAATTCCTAGTCGCTTTGCGAAGGGGAGCTTGGATGCCTAAGGGGCATTAGAAACAGCACAAAAACACTGCAATAATGAAAATATGCTGAAGAATTGCAGATGTCAGATAATTTGCAAGTATTTTAGGTTTATAATATTTTTATATAATATCATAATCACAGAAATATGAAAATATATTACGGATAATGTATATAGTATTATGGATAAACTGTAAATGAAACATAATCAGTATTTTACAATAAGAACAAGTCTATCGCACCAAGGACTAAGTTTTCTGGATATAATATTACTCTAAGTGGAATCATTCAACTTCATGTTGTCGCAATACCTGTACATTTTCCGGTAAAAATCAACATTATTCTCTTTTTTTTTTGTTCTGGGAATGCGTTAGGTGACATCTTCAATGATAGATGAGTGTGCCTATCTTAGTTTCGAATAACATTCCTAACTAATTAACGATAGTTTCCTTTAGAGTTCGTATAATTTATAAGCTAATCCCACTTAACATTTCATTTTTCATTATGTCCCTGCTACTTAATTCAGAAATATGCTATGAAAGCTCAGTTTATTAATATGAGGACACCTTTTGTCAGCTTTTGTTTTAACAGGCGTCAGTGCATGCTACATTCCCCGTCTAGATAAATTCCCCGACTTGTTGAGTAAGCATGAATGTATTGTGCCTTCGAGAAATCCATTTAAACAACTATCTCCCTTTATGTAATGTCCCTGCAACTTGCAATTAATGTCGCATCTAAATTGATTGCTTTTATAGCTGAGTCTTTTATCATTATAAACCAGGTTGAGAATAATAAGTTTAATGTGGCAAAAGTATTTCCGGCAAACTATAATATTTTCCAAGAAAAATTGATTGACATTATAACTTAAGTTCTTTGTCATTATAAACACAGAAACGAAAAATAAGTTTCATGTGATAAAAATACTTCTGCAACCTATGATATTTCAAAGAAAACAAGAAGTTCCGTCTAGAACTATACGAGCCTACTTTCCCGTATACACCAAATTCAAATTTATAATCTAGCTATCTCTTTCTCTCTCTTTCTTATTTATCTTTAGTTCTAATTATTGAAAATATACCTTTTTCAACGGATAATACATATTCATTCACTCACTCATTCATTCTTTCATTTATTCAGCCATGCATTTATTCATTCATTCGTTACCTCATTCAAGTGTTTATTCATTCATTTACGCATTCATGTATTTATTCACTCATTTATTTATATTTTCATTTATTCAATAATTTATTCATTCATTCTTTTCCTCATTCATTTATTCATTGATTTATTCTTTCACTCTTTCATTTATTCATTCATTCATTATTTCACTCATTGAGTCACTGAGAAATATCCTTGAAAATCCCGATCAAAAAATTTCATAGCAAAATAGGCTCGTAAGTTCTGGATAAATTTTCTATTTCTACATGTTCTACGTTATAAGAGCTTTCCGATAAAGTTTGTTCCAAGCAAATCGGTCCGTTAGATCAGGATTTATATAGGGTTGAAATTTCCCCGTAAGCGCTATGTTAATTTTTTGAACTGTTCAAAAATGAACAAAAATTGTTCAAATTGATATTTCACGCCAAGAGATTCTTCCAGTAAGCTTGTTCATTGGAACATGGATCTTGTACCCAGAGTTTACATAATTTGCCTCATTTTCGCCCATAGGCGCTAATGTTAAATTTTTTTGAACTGTTCAAAATTGAACAAAAAAATTTTCAAATCAAAAAGTAAAATATAGAAATGAGATGTCCTCGACGAGATCTTTCGAATACAAAAAGAATTTTTCCAATCGGACAATTCGTTCAAAAGTTATTAGGGGGGGACAGACCGACAGACAGACCGACAGACAGACAGACCGACAGACAGACAGACCGACAGACCGACAGACACACTTTTTCCCCATCTCAATACCCTACTTTCAAATTTTTTATTTTTCAATCTTTATTTAATTACTTCACTTATTTTTGACTTTTCTTGATTTTTAACGATATTTTCACGATACATTAAGCCTTCTTTCATGCTTTATTATTATTTTTTTTTACTTTTACGGGAAAGTAGGCTAAAAAACGAAAGATTTAAATAAATACCTCTATAATATCAGACAAACAACAATATTGCTTTAATTAAAGGATACTCTCTTAATTTCAAAATTCCTGGAAAAAATAATTTGTAAATAATTCCTTCATATTAACCGGACCTTCCTAGTGACCGGATTCAAAAAAAAAAAAAAAAAAACATTTTGAAACACAATTTGTCTTTTATTTCTTGTTTAAATCACGAGAAAAATGCTTAAAAATCACATTTTAATTTAGTAAAACTTAGAACCTGCTACTTAGAAACTGCTGGATAACATTGAGCTTTAACTGAAAGTAGCAATAAATCTTTAGTCAAATATCCTAAAACACGCATAGTTATAATTGTGGTGGAGTTGGAAGCCGGGGCGAGGGAATTGGAAAAAAATACCAGGAGGCCAAATAATAAAAAGCTTGGTTAAGCCAAAGATCGTAGTGGTGTGTACATTGGGAGTGCAAGGTCAAATTCAAACCAAACACCCCAGCAACCAACTCCAGCCAACAAACGCGACATGTGTAAATCAGGAATGGGGCCTGCAGATGGGAGGTATGACCAGGTTCTTAGCAATAATGGATCCAGATAAATAAAAAAAAACATAAGTAACATACCTTGCTTCCCAAAAGACCACTACCTGAAAAAGCTTTCGGATCCTTCCTTAAATCAATAACGAACAGGTTTAGTATACTGAGACCAATTGCATCTCTTGATAATTCGGAGCATACTTGTCGATGAAAGGAAAAAAGAATATGTCACACAAAAGGATAAAAAAATGAATGTGATTTAATTTTGCTGTAAGTGAACTTTTCTTTTGTATGTGTTATTCTTTGAAAACTTAAAACAACATTTTTGATTTAGAAGACAAAATAAATTTTATTCACTTGACATACTAAATAAAATACTCGTATTTTATTCAGGCAATATGGTACCTGAACTGAGCTTCCGGTTATGCAACCATGAAAATCCGTTGCATTTTGCAACGCTATGTTTCAACTTGAATAGGAACACTATTTCAGAACAAGTGGAATTAATGTCCACTTTAATGTAAATAGAAATTTATTATTAATGACACAGCTATAAGCATTTTCATTACTTGGAAATTTAAGGTGGCACTAAAACATATTCAGTCGGTATGCATATAGATAAACAATACTTCACTACTGGTACAAGACAATGGCACACACCTAAACAATCAACAATTTCAAAAAGGCACATCGTATTTTGTCATTATTTGTATTGCCACTTTAGACTAATCTTTCTTTTTAATTATATTTGGCCTTACAATTGAGCCATTTTAAGTTAAAAGAGACAAATGCATGTTCCGTGCATTGTCTTTCGGAATGAATTTTATGGTCAGCAAACAATGGCTGCCATTAGTCAAAAAAAAAACAAGAAGTTCCGTCTAGAACTATACGAGCCTACTTTCCCGTATACACCAAATTCAAATTTATAATCTAGCTATCTCTTTCTCTCTCTTTCTTATTTATCTTTAGTTCTAATTATTGAAAATATACCTTTTTCAACGGATAATACATATTCATTCACTCACTCATTCATTCTTTCATTTATTCAGCCATGCATTTATTCATACATTAGTTACCTCATTCAAGTGTTTATTCATTCATTTACGCATTCATGTATTTAATCACTCATTTATTTATATTTTCATTTATTCAATAATTTATTCATTCATTCTTTTCCTCATTCATTTATTCATTGATTTATTCTTTCACTCTTTCATTTATTCATTCATTCATTCTTTCACTCATTGAGTCACTGAGAAATATCCTTGAAAATCCCGATCAAAAAATTTCATAGCAAAATAGGCTCTTAAGTTCTGGATAAACTTTCTATTTCTACATGTTCTACGTCATAAGAGCTTTCCGATAAAGTTTGTTCCAAGCAAATCGGTCCGTTAGATCAGGATTTATATAGGGTTGAAATTTCCCCGTAAGCTCTGTGTTAATTTTTTGAACTGTTCAAAAATGAACAAAAACTGTTCAAATCAATATTTCACGCCGAGAACTCCTTTCAATAAGCTTGCAATAGGAACTTGGCTCTTGTGCCCAGAGTTTACAGAATTTGCTTCAATTTTGTCCATAGACGCTAATGTTAAAATTTTTTGAACTGTTCAAAATTGAACAAAAAATTGTCCAAATCTAAATGTAAAATATAGAAATGAGATGTCCTCGCCGAGATCTTTCGAATGCAAAAAGAATTTTTTGAATCGGACAATTCGTTCAAAAGTTATTAGGGGGGGGACAGACCGACAGACAGACAGACCGACAGACCGACAGACACACTTTTTCCCCATCTCAATACCCTACTTTCAAATTTTTTATTTTTCAATCTTTATTTAATTACTTCACTTATTTTTGACTTTACTTGATTTTTAACGATATTTTCACGATACATTAAGCCTTCTTTCATGCTTTATTATTATTTTTTTTTACTTTTACGGGAAAGTAGGCTAAAAACGTTAACTTGCATTTAAGCTTGGCAGGCCATGACGGCGATTGAGGTCTCAATTACTACTGAGCATATTGAAATTAAAGGATATTATGGAATGTATCAAAAGAATAAAAAGTTAAATGAATTCCAGAAATACTCATCCGACGTCTGCTTTTGGTCCACTGGCTTCCATCGTTGCCGTGAAAAAAGGTGGGCAGAAAATCCCACACTCCTCTACTGAAGGCTCGCAGTCAAGTGTGTCTCGAAAAAGTTTTCAAAACGGCCAGAAATAACTTCTCAACCAATCAGAGGACAGGGTTCTCTGGAGATGCTAGCGTCTTCAAAGCAGACCAATCAATGTTCAAGAAAGATAGGGACCCTTTTTTCGAGGCTAGGGTTTATGGGATGTTTACAGAATTTAAGAGTTGAATGCATTGCAGAGTCTGCGAGTTTCTCAAAAATTGTTCCCTTTGTGACGCGCCTTTCGGGGGGCCGTCACATGTAAGGAAAACTGACTGTTTTCGAATGAAAGCTTTCTGGATGAGTCATCTTTCGAGGAGTACGATAAGGGGCTGTATATGTGATTGCGCTTGTAATCGCATGCTCAGACAGAAAAATAAAAGAATTGAAGCACTTGAGCAAGCTTCTACTATAATAAAACATAATTTGATTTAATGTGAGAGTCACATTCTCACAATAATCACAATACTTATTCTTCGCTGGAGAATGAAGAAGTATAAAACTGTCAAGCGTACAAAAACGGAGTAGAATATTCATGCAGGAAATAGTGAAAACGGTAAATCTATTTTGGCAACAACAGGCATTGGAGCTTTTTTTGTTGTTATAAACTTTAAAAACTAACTTAGGTACGATAGCCGTTGGCAACTTGCGGCATTTAAGGGCTAAAAATAGTTATATCTTGTCATTCATTCTGAAATTGTTTTCGAGAAAATTGTTGAAAAGTAGAATTACTACTGACACACACAGGTAGTGATCAAAAAATCTTTAGAAACTTAAATAGAATTTTTCAAAAATTTATACATTATGACGATTTATGCATACCCCCTCCCCCCATTGATGACCTTTAACTAAGAATAAATTATGATCCTATTTATAACTCAAAAATGCTAACTTTTATAATGGCTGTTGCTAACTTATATAACTAACCCTTAAGGTTTGAGCACTTTTATGGATTTTTTTATATTTAAATAAATTTTCTGAAGTTAATATACCAAACGAAGTGTTGATTTTAACTCGATCATTTAATATTTTGCTTGTGCGCAAACTTGCTTTTTACGCTGTCATGATCAAAACTACTGTTCGATTTTATTCAAATTCGCCATAAGTGATTAGTATGTAGGTCATTAAAAATAACATCATGTAAGCTGTATGTAATATGTGAGTAGAGTGAAAATACTCCGTCGGGGCAAGTTTCTATCTTTAATGATATTTGAAAAAATCACGCAGTTGAAGAAATTTTTTTTCTTATCAGAATGAGTAAAATTTACTTGAAATGACGCAAGTAAAAGTTAAAGACCTGATTGTGTTGAGACCTGCTTGGTTCGGGATCGATGTCTTAAGTATTTGAACTTCTTGTCTACAATAGTATTCCATTACTACGCTCGGAACTAACGAAGAGGGCTAATTGCCCTTGAAAACTGGTCTGCCGTTTTAAATCTTTTAACTTTTACATGTGCCAATTAACGTTGACATCGTTTTTAATTGCGTCGCCTTTTGATTGCGCCGTCTACATTGCTTTAACTAATTCTGAATATGCGAAATTGAATAAGTGAATTCTCTCTATTATTATTATTATTATTATTATTATTATTATTATTATTATTTTGTTCAAAACGTTCATTTTGCACTGGTGAATGGATTCTTTGTATCCCCAAAACAAGTGCCTGCAACTTCCCCTTACACTTAGTTCCCAAGAATAGGTTGCGTACAGTTCTTATTTTTGGCTTAAACGAGCCTGAGATTTGCATTGATTTTCCCTCTTCCAATTCAGCTTAATAAGTTTATATAGTCCCAGGTTAATATATTTTTCACTCTTCGTGAAGAAGTTTAGATTTCTAAGCTATTTAAATATGAATTTTAGTCAGGATTATAATCTAAAGAAAATTATTCCTAAGTTTTCCACATAAAAATGTAATCTACCGCAATCTCTCAGTGTTGGTAAAGCAATTTTCCTTTCACTTGAATTTCTACATTATTGAAAGATATTTTCACTCCCAAAAATTTGAAACACATACTGCATTATATCCATCAAAAGTTTCTTATGTGCAAAAATTAATATTTTACAATACAAAAATTATCAGCTTAACGACTCGTATTCATATTCAACAATAAAAGAGTTTACACAAATTAAAAAGAAAAAGTTGGTCGTTACATTAGAATTATCAAAATTAGGAAAAAGTAATAAATAATAAATTCCAACTTTAATTACATCGATTTCTATTTAAATATGACGACTATGTGTTACATACTTTTCTTCTTTGTAATAATAAATTTCCCCATCCACTAACTAGAGCAGTTGATGATGCACTTTGTAACCCAATGGCTTTCACCAAAAAGATATCTGTAAACATTTTTGAGATAAAAACTAAAAGACACATGGAAGTTGTCCAAATCAGGTACCTCTATCTGCATCAAAGAGTAATCAAATGCATTTTTAAGCAAAAAATGGAGTTATAATTCTTAAAGAATAAAATCGATTTCCGTTGGCGCTTTTCGGCTTTGTGTAAACAAACTGCTTGGCAACAATCCATGTCAATCTCATTAATTTATTCTTAAAAGTATATATTCTGCAATACAACTTTAAAAACTTGTTTTCATTAAGTTGTGGGACAAGTTTGAATTAAATAGTTAAACGACACACTGATATTAGGTGATTAAAATTTAGAATATTTATCACATTAAATTTTCATGTTAAATATCCTTGTTGTTTTTCCCTCGTAAAAGTGTAAAGTCAAGAATGTATGTGAAAATAATCCATGCACTAATTACTTAGATAAAAGTTTTAGAGTTTACAATTAGAAACCAATACTAAATTTTAATATATAATAATTATTTATTTAGTAATTATTATTATTTATATTTGTAATGCATCATAAAGAAAGAATTGGAAAAACAAGTAACTTTTATGAAGCATTTATTTTAATGCAAAAAAATGCAAATGAATAATTTATCTTGATTATTTTCGAACAAAATTATTTCGGGGTAATTCATTTATTTTCGCCGAAGAATGCTTTTGTATTTCATCCTGTTCTTGAAACAAAAAAAAAAAAAAAAAAAAAAAAAAAAAAAAAAAAAAAAAAACGCAGTGTCTTAGAATTATTTTATCGCATATTCTTTAATCTTTTTGCAGGGTTACCAAAGTAACATTATTGTATTATAAGTATTTAAATAATTATTTGTAAACGGCGTGCATTCCAATGACTGAGAACATCCATAATAAAATGTCACGCAGTTAAGTTTGTTTCCACTTAATATGGTGCACTCATTGGCAAGCTCTGAGGCTAAAGGCGCGAAACAGCAAAGTTACGTAAGGTTTACAGAATTTCCATCATCCATGAAAAAATACGTCACTAGTTTTTATGGCAACTTGTGCCAAGGCCTTTTCTATTGGAGGTGTTGGTTTCAGTCAGTTACATTTTCAGTTAAGGCAACTTCAGAAAGGCAAATATTCAGCCGGTAATTTGTTTCTTGAGAAACTCTCCATGTTATACTTGAAAAGTAAGTACAATTTGTTTATTTGTAAAAATATATTATTAGCGCAGATTTTGTTCATTTTCTTCTCAGATGCGTGCGTGTGTATACACGCACACACACACGCAAACACACGCACACACACACACACACATATATATATACCTCATAAAGGAAACACACTACACATAAAAAAACGACATACATACAATATGAATGTATAACCTCCTTCCTTTGTGAAGTCGGTTAAAAATCCATGTAAAACAGTAATAAAATCATAAATAAATAATTAATAACAGTAGCAATATTACTGAAAGTACATACACTTGAAAGCTTTATTGTGTTTCACGATTTGTACAAGAATTTCTTGATGGGCTTTTAATCGATAAAAATGCTTCAAGTTATGGAAAAGATAAGAAAACTGAAGAAAAGATTATTGCTGATGTAGCATATTTTCTTTCGTATAATTTCTAAAGGTACGAAAGTAAAAGCATCTATAACAATTTAACTGCCATATGCTAAGTTTCGTTGCTCGCAGATTTCTCTTCGGAGAATCCGACGCGAACTGAAAAGAAGTCTTCTTTTCAGTTCGAAATAAATAATTATTATATAAAAACGATAAATAATTATTATATAAAAATAATAAATAATTATTATATAAAAACGATAAATAATTATTATATAAAAATGATAAATAATTATTATATAAAAACGATAAATAATTATTATATAAAAATGATAAATAATTATTATATAAAAATAATTATTATGTAAATAATTATTATATACCATGAAATAAATAATTATTATGTAAAAAAAGTTTCCTAAATTTCTCGATTAAAGTTCTTGCACAAAAGACATTTATTTTACAGTAAAATGCCTTTATCAATATTTTACACATTAGGTGATTTTCGTATTATTTATGAAAGCGATATAAGTTTATTCAATTTCAGTCCGCGACTTTCAAAGAAAAACGGAGAGTAAATGCATTAGTTATAAAAATCTAATTTCTGCATAACACATAACAGAAATCTCCTTTCAAGAAATGTTTACTATAATGCATCACTGATTCTTTTGCTAAAGTTAATAATATTTACTCGCGAATATCCCTAAGAAGTTGTTTACTACACTCTGCATTTCATTTTCAGAACAGAACAACAGTATATACGTTGTTTTTTTCTTCTTCCTTTTAAGCATTTTCATGTCCTGGAAATTTTCATGTAAAGGAGAAATGGGTTCACTGTATTTTTGAGAAATGAGTTATCTGTTAAAAGGAATTGTTATTAAAAAGAAAAAAAAAGTGTTTTATTTCTAAGCTGATTTTTAAAGGTCGAATAGAGCTAAATTAAAATAATTACTTGAATACAGGTTTAAAAACCTAGTTATGGTAACTGTAAGGATGCTTTGACATTTAAGGCGACAGAGACAATAAACTTTCATTCTAGTCATTTTTCATCTGCGAAGAGCAGAGCACATTTTTGGAGGAAAAAATATTCTCTGCGTTTGCGTAGATGAGGAAAGACAGGAATTGTCTATGTCACCTTAGGGGAAGCACCCTAACTGATATCAGCATAGAAAACGGGGAAAATAAATTAGCTAAAAGAATTGTCCAGTACATTAAGGAATCATTTTATTCTTAATTTCTTGTTTTTGTTAGCCTATTAGTTGGGAAAACTATAATACATATCTTTATTTATTTATTTTTTTAACTACAAAATTCGGGAATATTGAATACAACATGACGACAAGTGTGTACAAGTCAAGTGATATTGATGTTATCACTATTTATTTTTGACATCACCTACTCTTTAACGACGAGATAGATGATCATGCCAACAGCCGACTAGATGCGCCGTTGAATGGGTTATCGGTTTTTTCAAAGCCTTTCAACTGTTGTAATTATTCCTTCAACATAAAAACCTATGAAAAAATGTTTTTTCTTCAATGTAACTATTCAGTTTAATGTAGTTTTTAAACATGCGCGTAGTATTTACATAATTGCCGTTCTGAAAAATTCACTGAGACTATTAATTGTCAATTTAAATTTTAAACTCTTTATTAAAATAGTAAAAATCATTTTACATATCCCTAACTCCTGAAGTAGGTTTACTTATGTAACTTTCAAGTTGTTTAATTGGTAGATATCATGTAAAAAATTTTTTTAGTCTACTTTCCCGTAAAAATGAAAAAAATAAATACATAAAGTGTGAAAGAAGGCTTAATGTATCGTAAAAATATCGTTAAAAATAAAGAAAAGTCAAAAATAAGTGAAGTAATTTAATAAAGATTGAAAAATGAAATATTTGAAAGTAGGTTTTCGAGATATGGAAATTGTGTGTCTGTCGGTTACCGCCTAATATCTTTCGGGGAAATTGTCCGATTCTAAAGACTTTTTTTTGCATTCTAAAGACCTCAGCGGGAACACCTCATTTCCATATTTTATTTTTTGCTTTGGCAATTTTTAGTTAAATTTTGAACAGTTTAAAAAATCTCAACATTAGCGCCTATGGGCAAGATACAAGATCCTATGAAGAAGGTTATTGGAAGAAGCTCTCGCTGTGAAATATTTTTTGATTTGAACAATTTTTGTTCATTTTAGAACAGTTCAAAAAAAATATTAGCGCCTACGGGGAAATTTCAAGCCTATATAAATCCTGATCTAGAGGGCGGATTCGCGTGGAACAAACTTTATCAGAAAGATGTTAGGCCGTAAAATATGCACAGATACAAAGTTCAACCAGAACTAAACGAGCTTATTTTCTTATGAAACTTTTGATCGGGATTTTAAAGGATCTTTCTGAACGAATGAGTGAAAAAATAAATCAATGAATAACTGAATGAGTGAATGAATAAATGGGTGAATAAATGAATGAGTGAAGGAATAAATGGGTGAATAAATGAATGAGTGAAGGAATAAATGGGTGAATAAATGAATGAATGAATAAACGAATGAGTGACAGCATAAACGAGTAAATGAGTGAAAAAATAATTAAATAAGTGTATTAATACATGAATGATTGAATGAATGATTAAATGAATGATTGAATGAATGATTGAATGAATGAATGAATGAATGAATGATTGAATGAATGAATGAATGATTGAATGAATATGTATTAACCGTTGAAAACGGTATATTTCAAGTAATTAAGAACTAAAGCTAAATGAAACAGTGAGAGATAGCTAGATTAGAAAATTTGAAGTTGAATTACACGGGAAAGTAGGCTGATATAGTTCTAGACGGAACTTCTTGTTCTTTCTTTCTTTCTTTATTTATTTGTGGAGTTAATGACTGTTACCAAAACGCCGATGAGGAATTATCGTAGGGGGTCCAATATTTATAAATAAGAAATAAGCAAACACGCATTATCTTTTGGAAATCTTTTGTGAGAATCCAAGGGCGGATTGTTATGGCAAAATGATGTAGTCTCTAAAGAGAAATCAATAAGGTTCATGGATGAACGCGAGCAAAAGGTTAAGATCAAATACCACAAGGATTTAATATAATCTGACGTCTTGCATTAGAAATCAATGACGCTCTATTTTAGTCCCTAGACATATTTATTTTGGAATCAAGACTTCATCAGTTCTTTCTTATCAGATTCTTAGAATAAGATATGAAGCACTTTTATTAGCTGAAGGCAAACGACTGCGAAATCATTTCTTTTAATCCATTTTTCTAAGATGATCTTTCATAGCCTCAAATGAGATATTAAAGTTTAATATGCGTTGTAACTTTCAAAATTGAAGAGCAGCGTTCGCGAATGTGACATTACATGCATATTAAGATAACAGCTGTTAGGAATGGGCATATATTACATCAATAAATGTAATTAGTTTAACATATATAATCAAAGTGTCAATTATGGTTGTTTGGTTGGTGTCGTGTCCACCATGAAGTCAAATGGATCCGTGGGCTCAAATGACAGCCTAAGTGTCAATTATTAGAGCCTAAGTTAAATAATGACTATTTCTAAAACTGCTAAGATTTTAAAATTGTAAAAATAAGTGTTTCCTAAAATTAGATTCTATTTTACCTTTTAATTATTCTGAGAATATTTTCTTATTCTTTTAAAAATGTAAAAGGAAATCAAACACAGCACAAAACTTCTTTTGGGTATTGCAGTTCGTTATTAATAATTAAATATGTGAAATATGTTTAGTGCGCATTTAATACTATTGTAACACTTGGGTGCTTTACGATCTGGAAGGTGAGCTTTATTTTCTATATACCGCTACGGTTCTATTTCAAAGCTGAAAATTAAAAATAAAAAGTGTAATGTGATCAGTAAACACATTTTTACATGCTTGTTTTACAGTAAAAACTATATGTAAGATAACGACCTTTATTGAGTGTGCTAATTTAACAAGAACTGCACTTATTCTAACTAACTATTCAATAACAGTACACTCATTTATCTGTTTATCTTATAAATATATCTAATTGTACATGTTATTACCCCACATTTCCCTCTCCCTAGGTACTAGGAAATTTACATGTAGGTATTATAGTGTATTGAATTAGAAAAATTTTATTTATTCCGAAAAATTAAAATTATACATCTAATACATTCTCAAACAGTCTACGTTGATTTTTAGTTAATTTTAACCTTATTAATGTTTTTTTTTTATCGTGGAAATGAGATATTCTGGCCAAAGATTTTCCACTCGGATTATTCTATTAAAAGTCATTCGTAGAGCGAGGGGACATACATACAGACAAAAACATGCACATTTCTTCCAATTTCCCCCAAGTCATAAGGTTACTTTTAGATTTTTCATTTGTAAATATTTATTGAGCTAATGTAATTTAGTTTTACTTACCTTTTTTAGAGACGTTTTATGATACATTATTGCTTTTTAAAAAAATATTTTTAATATTCTTAATTATAACAATATTTTTTTCAACTTTTACAGGAAAGTAAGTTTAAAATGACCACTAAAAGAAATCCCCTGAAGTCGTTTCGGAATAAATTCCCATAATTTAGCAAAATCATTGAATTTCAAGAAATTGAAAGAAAATACACGACAGAAGATTAGTAAAAAGTATTGGAATTTCTGGGAGAACTTACGGTCGGAATTGAAGTATTGCAAAAGGATTTAAATAAAATGTTTCACGAACTTTTGCACCTCCGATGTGCGCTCCAAAAATCAATAAGTTTTTTTTGCTAACTCATATAACTCATATTAACTTACTCTAATGGCGTTGTAGTAAATTTTTGAACAGTTTTTTTGCATTTCGTTCTTTTTAAGGATAAAGTTAAAAGTTTATAGGCTTTCCTTTAAACTTCAAAAGAGATGAATGGGAAGTTTTGTGTTTTCCATGTTAACAACAAGTTTATGTTCGGCATTTTGTTCCTTCTTTTTTATTGTCGTTTATTTTTCCTTTTTATCCAAATTTTACTCATATGAATATTAAGTCTACATAAATAATGTATACTATATATGTTCCTTATAAGACTTCGCTAGAATTTGATCGGGGTTACTTTGGCAACAGGATAGAGGGATTATAGAATGTAAAAATGTTTAAAACCTTTCTAATTTCAATTTAAAAATCATAAGATTACTCTTTTCTATGTATGAAAGAATCATTCTATCGTTTCGAGTTTGTAACATTCGAAAGCTAGTGAAAATTATTTTCTGGAGTTGAAGTCTGCATGACAATTAGAGTGTTTTGAGTAGTTTTTCTGGCGATATTTATTAGAAGGTTTCGCTTAGTATTTTTCTATCATCTGCTCGAGTTATAATGAGCGTAGATAAATACTCAAATTGAAAGATGAATTAAATAAAAAATATTTTCCCTGTTACAAAATAGTTTACTTTTCCCCCCTCCTTTTCAGTGGAATTGTACATACATTTAATAATGTTTTTTTATTTAATAAACTAATAAATAAAAAACACTATTTCAAGGTTTATTTCAGAACAGACAAAAGAAAAAAATCATCTTCCCAGTTGAGAACGAGTCAGTTGGTTTCCTTTTTGTCTAACGGATCTTTATATTCTAAGTAGGTGAATTAAAAAACGCTATTTCAAGGTTAATTTTAAAAAGAATAAAAATTCTTTTTATTCTCTGAGAACATAGTTAATCGCCTGCTTTTCGTTTAACAGATCGTTATATTCTTTGAAACTTTTACGCCAGTCTTACTTTATAGCAGGATAAGTTATACAACTTAATTGGCAGGATAGATTGTGCTGAACGTGTTTTGTAACTCAAAAATACGTTAATGTCTTTTAATAGAAACAGAAGCAGACAATTTTTTCTGTAGCAATACTTCTACATCGACAGATCGTTTAGAAAAACAAATTTTCTAGTGACTATGGGTCTTACCCTATCGTCCCTGTTTTTGTCTAAAGGTAATGCAATTATTTAATGAGTCGTGGTGTGTCTCTTATTAATTTGCAGATTACCCCTAAAACAGCCCATCTTTTTCGTTTTTCCAGCAGTTGCAGATTTTATTGTCTCGAGAAAGTATCGTTTCTGAGATCAATTCAGGGACCATATCAAAGTTTTCTATAGTCCCTTTGATATAGTCAGAGACTATACCAAAATCTTTTATGTAGTCAGAATTTCTTTTTAACACATTTCTCAGCTCTTATTTCATTATTTTCACACTGCGACCCATTCGAAACAATTCTCCTGTGCTTAAGGCCTGAAGAAAAAAAGAATAGGTTTGCCGCAGCTGGTTTAAGGGTATTTTATTTATTATTTGATCCTCTCTTCGAATTGACATATTGTATTTAAAACCCGTGCAGAGCCGGGAGAAACAGCTAGTAGCAAACAACAACAGGTATTAAATGTTTACAACAAAATACATAAATAAAAATAATCCAGATCTTTTTGTAGTGCTAACCTGAACGCTATAACTCCTAAGATGTGTTTGCTGCCTATACAGCATGAAAGAATAGTCTCACAAAGAAAAAATTCTGGATTTTGTGCAACAAGAATGAATTGAAACAAAACGCATAAATAAATAAATGATTAAATAGAGCTACTCGGAAGGTCTTATTCCTAAGAAGCATTAGACAATTTCTGAGCTCTGCACATAGAAATAAGTATCATACGTTAAATTTGATTTAAAAAAAAAAAACATGTAACCATGCTTGCGGAAACGTAAGAACTTTTTTTTTTTAGTAAAATGAGGGACTACTACTGGTGAAACTACTACTGTTTTTCTTAATGTATTTGCAAAAGTAATAAATAACTCTTTAATGCCAAAATTTAAAAATGAACGTTTTTCTTATTTAAATTTTGTCACTTAAATTTTTAATTAATATTTTTAAGAAATATAATTTTAACAATATTTTGTATGAAAATGCTTTGTTATAATTATACCAAATTCTGACTTTTTGAACTTGTGCGTAGATTTCGCAAAGATTGGGCAGTGCAGAGCTAAAAGAAACTGATTTTAGTAATCTGCGTAAATATCGATAACAATACGGATACTTAATGAAAAGCTATAACATATCAGATCAGAAGAGGTACTTGTTCATAATTTGAAATGCCTTTCATTTATATATGATATATTTCTACCAAAATGAAACTTTCCCCCTATTTTATGTATTGACATATGTTCCAGAACAGAATACATAATGTAAATATTTTTTTAAATAAAATTTTATTTTCTTTTCCTTATCATACTTCATAGTAAGCTGATTCTTATTTTGACAAGTTCGGTGTTGCTTGATATTGGAAAACAGATGCGCACTCCGACGAAAAAAACACACCTATGCTTATATGTCTAGAATTTCGTGGATATTTTAAAAGAATTCAAGGCAGGAAAACTTTAGGAGATGAAAATAGATGAATGTTTATAAATTATTACTTTAATACAAGAAAATGAGATAGTAATTTTGCTATGTTCATTTAATAGTTTCTGATAGTGTCGTACGTACATTCACTCCTAATTTCCGTAAAAGATGAGAAAGAAATACCTAAAAGTTAACCTTTAAAAATTTCAATCTTACTTTGAAAAGTTATTTTTTAGGTACATTTGATAAAGCTACGGAAAAACTACTTATTATTTAAAAGTATAAATTTTTGTTTCCTACCACTCATCTGGGTTATAAAATACTTAATGCATGGCGCCAAAAAAAGATGTTTTTCTTTTTTTTTTTATTACAACGTTTTTCTTATGTCGCTTTCTTGTCCGTCCGTGGAATTTTGTAATCGAATTTTTGACCATTTTCCTATAAGCTATTGTTCTGAAATTTTACATATAGCTCAGAACCAGATGACAATGCAATATTCTACGACTTTTATCATGATTTGATGAGTTTCTGAAGTATTTCCAATAAAATTAAATATGGCGATTAGTTCCGAAAATTGCCACCAAAATTCAGTAGTGGCGCTGCGAACGTCAAAAAATCGTGGAAGAAAATTCTGGAAAAAAAAAAAAATCACAATTTTCGACCTTTTTAGTGCGCAAGACGAACGTTGTTTTTTATAATTTTTTTTATAGTTTACATTTACTGAAATGTCTGTTTACAAAACAAAAGCGCTAAACTTCAGTAGATCATAACAACTTAGCGAACTTATCTATGAATATTATTTCGATACAAATACTTATTTTTCATTAAAAAATAATAAAATGAATAATAACAAACAAAAAAAGCCTACGACGTACCACTTACATTAGTTCTTACAATACACGGAGGAGAGAACAACATGGGAGTACATTATTCAAGGGATATCAGTTAGAAATTAGACAGATATACTTAGACACCCAAACTGCCTCAATGTCTGTCATAGCAGTTAAAATCAGTGTGGCTTAAATCATGTTATTTCTCAACCTTGAAGTGAACATCAGAAAATGCAATTTCGGATTTACGACTGAAGTGTGCGAGTTTTGTCACGGGAGGCTTTCAGTTACAGTTCGACTAAGGAATTTTGATAGTTGGAAGCTTCTGCGCTTGGCAGAGGAGAACGAATTCATTCGAGTTTTAGGGAAGTTTGTTTTGCTGGTGCGTTTATTTAGTACGCGAATCAGAATGTCTGATTCTCTGTTTGTTGAAATCAACTAAATTTATACACTGGGATATAGCAACAGTTCGGAAGAAATAAAGTATGCTAAACGAATTAGAACAAGAAGATAGAGGCACATTCTTTGTACCAGAAGTTCTTCCCTTGAATATGAATAGATTCTGCTTGGCACTCTGCCAGCCGGTTTGCTTTGGTTGAAGGCAAAACTGCAGGAAGCTGACTCTGTGTAATTCGATTGTGTTACAAAATGTGCATTCTTTAATTCCGAAGCTGATGCACCAGAACGCAAATTCTCTGTGCTACATCAGCAAGTTTGAATAAGTATAGTTAGTTTTAAATGGACACGTTATTATTATTATTATTATTATTATTATTTTTTGCAAAATTTTATAGATTTGTTAGTTACGATCACTACGAGCATTAACTTTTACGCTAACAATTGAGAACTTATAAGTTTACCTACTAAAACCTTTTTTGAAAACATTACTAGCAGTATTTAAGTAAGAAAATCTTATATTACACCAGAAACGATATAAAATATCTGCTTTTCGAATAATGTCTGTTTTATTAATTCGACTTACTGTTTACAGTTAGAATTTTAATGAGGTAAGTGTTCTAATTCTATTTTTTTGCAATTAAAATGTAATATACAGTTGTGGTTAAGAACGAAAGATACATCTTATAGTGCTATTGTTTAAACTCTTATTAGAGAAATGAGTAATATGTAGGTAAATAAATTTTATTTTATATCATAAATGACGTAAAATGTGTGGTTTTAGGATAATGTACGTTTTACAAACTCTACTCGCATTTATATTCACAATTTTTATAAGTTAAGTGTTTCAATTTTGTTTTAAAAACTTCTTTATTTAGTGTTGTTGTTTTAAAGTAATATCATAAGAAAACACAAAACGTAGAAAGTTTTCAAATCACTCTACTTCTCATTAAAATAAGATTTATTTTTTCACTTGGAACATAAAAATAAATTATCCAGTGTGTACTTTGTAAACTTCATGCTTTTATTGAGATTTTGAAAGTTCTTGAAATACTCTTTAATTTAATTTCGTTCCAAAACCCTCATTTAATGAAATACTTCTTACGTAATTTGATAATTAAAATTTGGGAAAGAAAAATAAATGGTCGTCAAACACTCTTTAATCGATAAAGTTCTTAGAAATTTATTTTACGCTATGTTAAGCTTTTCATTCCATGATTTTCTAAAACACTTATACAATGAGAAAGAAAAAAGCGTTTTGTTAAGTATAAAGACAATAGATTTTTAAAAAATATGTTACTGTCAAGTTGAAGTTAATTAACTAAGCAAATATCGTTCTGGTAGATAAATAAACTTATTGCAAATTATATGATTTAAAGTATGTACACTGACAGAAAAAAAATCCGAACATCAAGACAAAATTTTTGCAGACTTATGAAATTTTTGCAATAGATTTGTAAAATGCTGTTAAATTAATAACCTATATAACCCATGAAATTTTTAATGTAAGAAGACAAACATGCACGTATGGTGTCTTATGAGTACTGGATATCAGTTTGGAGGATGGAGTTTCATGCCTGTTGCGCACACTGGTTGCGCATCTGGAGCGAGGACTTCCCATGCTTCAACAAGCCAGCTTGCGAGCTGACTCGCATGAATACAGTGCTCCAGCCATCAAGGCAAAGCACCGCTAACTTCCCATTGCAGAAACATTGGCTCGTATAGTGTATTGTAACAAACTTCGATTTAATTTATCATAGTTTGTCAAAATTTTTTATTTTCGTCATTTAGCAATACGTTTGCATCCTGTTGTGCATTTTGATGTAAAAATAAATTCGTGAAACTTAAAAGAAAATGGTGTTAAAACTCATTTCAATGGAGAGGTGGCTATTTAAACTTAAAATGCCTTGCTTTCGTATTCCATCGTTGAATGGCGTTACTTCATAGAAATTTAACTTGTATGCCCATAATGAACACAAAATTTTTTTGAATGGATAAAGCTTACCATTCATGAGTTACCTTAACTCATAATCTTACAACTTAATAACATTGCTGAAAAAAGTTAAAACGTAATGTTTCCTTTTATCATTAGAGTCTTATAGTATTTCTGCTGTTTTTCTATAATCCAATCTTATTAAGTAATATTTCATTATAAGTGAAAATATGAGTTGTACAAATAGCTAAATCGTGTATCCTTTTTGCTTTTATCTTAATTTGCTAGTTAATGCAAAGTTTATTTTGATGTCTTTAATTAACTTTCCATTTGAGTAAATTTTGATTTTTGCTTGTGTTGATTTTTATTTTGTCAAAATGTCGTGACTTTTTTCAAACATTTATTTTAATTTTTATTTATTGTTTTATTACTAAATTAACATCTACACTCAAAAATTTCAAATGACTTCATAAAACTTTGAAATGCAGCACTTTTCCCCTGTAAAAATACTGATCAGCTAATTTTTTATATTTGTGCATGATTAAAAAGGATTATTATCCTCATTTATTTAATTATTAATTTTTGTTACTAAATTAACGTCTGCACCCAAAGAGTTTTAATGTGTTTATAAAACTTTGATTTACAACACTCACTTTTTCCCAGCAAATATACTGATCAGCTACATTTTTAATTTGTGCATGATTAAAAAATCAGATGTAGAACTTTTTAAATTATTGTTACTTACATTTAATAGCCATAAATGAAATGTTCCATTAGCGAGAAATATTTGTTAACTTGGTTATTGGCAAGCAAACTTGTAAGCAGAACTTAGTAAATATAAATTTTGTAAATGCTTACACATTTCAGATTTAACTCAAAATAACATGCTCTATTCTATAGTTATTTGCAGACTTTTCTTTATAAAAATTTTATCCTACACAGTGCCCGCAGTTTAATAAAAACACATTCGTCCTGCACATTTTGATTTTAGTACGCGGTTAATTTTATTTACCGAAGATTCCATAAAATAATATGATTTTTTAAAAATTACTATGGATGTACCGATTGCTCAGTATTAAATATTGTTCTTTACGAATGTTTTAAAATCAGTAATTTAATAGAACTAATTAAAATAAAGAATCAGTTACCTTAAATTAAATTTGAAAATAATAAGAGATGCATAAATTTTACATTTTTTTAATGTTTTAAGTTTTTGAAGTACTTAGTGATTGTGCTTTGTTTTGCTGATTCATTTATCAACTTTTCTACAGTGTTTGAAAATGCATAAAACTTTTCATACTGTTCTCTATCACCCCCCCCCCCCTTTTTGTTCTAAAGTTCGGCGCAAAACATCCAATGCTTGTCAAGCTTCAGTGGCAGTAGGTCGTGGTTCGTAAACGATCACTTCGTCTTCTTCTGATGAGTCATTTGCAGAGCTCTTTGTTCTTTGAATTTTTTTTACGATACCAAAGTCTGTTACCCCAGCTGATGTGTCCACATCCTTCGATTGATGAGATTATTCTTTCTCTTGATAGTCCCTTTTATTTGTAGAAAAAAGTAGAACCAGGAACAAATTTTCGATTAGGCTTGTCTTAAACTTTGGTTTTAATAAGCGGCGATGTTGATTTTATTAAGCAGCGATTTTATAATGCTTTCCTATTGATTTGATTATGTTCCTGGAGATTTAATTTTATGAACCAGTGATTTTAATAGCGGCGGGCACTGTACTATATCCAAAAATTGGCTTTTTCTTTTCTTTTTTTAAAGTGTTTCTTCTCTTGAATTTTATTATGTTTCAGTGCAATGTCAAAGCATAAGGTCTCCAAAACGCATTTTTCTGTTTGTGGGAACAAAAGTTATATTGATGCTTTTCGAAGCTGTTCACTAAAACTTCTTATGACAGTTATAATTTAACTATGTAAAATATATATTCATAAGTAGATAAGGAAAGTTAACCAATTAATCAGGGGCGCTTCCTTGTTTGAATAAACATTTTTTTAACCTGCCACAGTTCCACATAGCATTCAAAGATAATAAAAAGTTTCGATAACAATCGCATACTGTTTTTTATCGTGAAAAAACATATGAATATTTATGCTAAAATGCTACGCGAAGTTTTAAATTATTACATGTCCGGCATTAGAATAAATTTTTTTAGGAAAATCGGAAAAGAACTGAGAACTCGAAAACGCTTTAAAGTTAATCGTTTTATCATTGCGCGAATTGGTAGTTTGCACGATTTGCCTTGATGGCTGTAAAAGGTGTGAACCAATAATCGCTCCAGATGCCTCTATTTAGCTCAGTGGTCAATATTGGAACAGTTCATGCTTGTTGTGGATGACGCTGGAGTTGTAGTTAAACAATGTCCCCTCTATGATCAATTGGAAAAAGATCTGGTGATCTAGGAGGCCTAGGGCAATGTGGCGACACTTAGGTAGCCTAGGCAATGTGTAGAGCATGTTGGTTTAGAACAGCGGCATGAGGGCGAGCGTTATTATGTTGAAAAAGACCTCTTGAATGCAGTTTATAAATGCAAATTTTCAGATTGATAAAAAATGTGCAGTCAGGGTGCGTGGGATTAACACGTGAGTGCTCCTTCTGTCAAAGGCGCATAACTCTAGGCACAGAAATTTATATTTTTAAGAGAATTACTTAAACAATTCAAAAAAATTCAACATTTGTGGGTACGGGAGAAATTTAAACCTCATAGTCTAAGTAACGAATTACACTAAAAATTATTTCTTAGCAGATTATTAATTAGAGTAAAAATCAAAGGGATCCTAATTATATATTTATATATTTTTTCAAGGAATAAAATAAATAAATAAAAGAAACATGAGAATAAATAAACAAACAAGTAAATAAATAAAAATAAAATTAGATTTAAAAAAAAAAGAAACAAAAAAGATGAAACCGAAAAAAATAGCTATGAGAAAGACTATGCAAATGGAATCGTTGTATAGAAAAGCATGTTCATTGCTAGAAACAATGTGGAAGAATTTTCTGTTAAGTGCAAGTTCGTCCAGTACCATTTCATCATAATAAGTCACTTATTAAAGTGTTGTATTCAACAGCAGATACCTGATTCCAGTGCAGGTATAGGCCTTTTATTGGCATTTTATTTAACTTTTTGACCATTAATGGAAGTATAGATTATTCTTAAACTATATTTTGCCTATTACTATGAGAGGTTATTTATTCAATAACCTCTCATACAAAATGTGAAAAGTCTTGCCCCAAAATAGATATACGATACGATGCACGGAGTTACGAATAAAGCAAAGGATTTTTTTTTTCAGATTTTTTTTGGGTATTTTCCTTTAGTGTTGTAAATATTAATGCTGCTTAACACTTGATATCTTAATTTAAATTCATAGATAGCTTCGAAAGAGAATTTTAAAGTTATGCTTGAAAAATAACTTATTTTTTTACTCGCTTCCCGCGTTCTTAAGAAGAGAAAAGATTCTGCTCTGAACAATTTGTTAAGGGATTATACGTTAAGTGATCATAAGCTTGTTAAGTGACTTCTGATATAGAAAAAAAATTGATTAACAGAATCAACGATAAAAAAGGGCTTTTTTGCAGCGCATTTTTCAGAACCTAGGAATTTACGTTTAGAAAAACTTGCTTTTCACCTCAATGAAAATACTCGCTAATATCATTTATATGTCTTCAAATCTGAACGAAATCTGATTAATGTAAGAAGAAAAAAAAATGTTCATTATCATTTCATTTTTCTGTGCTAGACAGCGTTTTTTAAAAAAGCAGCTCTTGAGGAAGAATTTCATAAACTCTGTGTATTAGTAGTCTAGACAAATAAATCAACAAAATTACTGAAATAAAAATTTTATTTACGTTATGTTTCTCAATTACTTACGCTATATATTTGAAAATCCTCTTAAGGAAAATGAAACAGTACCTCTATTAGATAATATATTTTTTTAAACAACTATGTGCTCCATTTATTACGGAAGGAAAGGAAAAGGAATAGAAAAAAGAGCAGAAAACAAAGAGGTAAAATATAAATTATGGTATATTTTCAAATTGGTAACTAACCATTGTTTTTCCAACGGTAAGTTACGAATGACGTCAGTGAACTTGTTGCTAATACATTTGCTCAATAATACAATAATTGTGTACTTTGTTGTAAAAAAGTGCAGAACACAGGAGTCAAGCACAGTATATTCCACTAAAATGTTTACTTCTGAAACGAGGAGAAATTACAAGCAATCTTGACCTCATTTCACTATTATAATGAAGGAATGTTTAATTTTTAATTTCTTTCTTTTCTTTTTTTCTTTTTTTTTTTTGCTTTAAGTTCTGGGATTTCTGGAAAAACCCGTTGATTTAGGTGGAATTAACTTTCTTAACAAAATAAAGATATCTGTTGAAAAGCAGAGAGAAATAGAAACAATTCAAGAGTTTTATATAAACTTTAAAAATTTATATTGCCAACATGTTTGAACTTAATTAATATGAAAAATACTTCATTTGTTTATCGATTTTCCCTTAGAAGTAACATAAATAGAAGTTTTATTTTCAGAAATGATACCGTCAATAATTGTATGCCCCGAATAATATTTATTTAACGTCAAATAAAATAATTTTAAGGTGAGCATTAGTGTAAAAATATAAGAATAATAAGGAACTTGTCATGAGATCGAAATGGAATCTCTCTCAAAAAACAAGTAAGTCAATAAATATAAAACTGAAAATTTTAGAGATGCGTGTAGATTTCAAAATATTAGATTCAAAATAAGGCTGCCTTTCTAAGTTGTGTGTTTCTTTTCTTGCAATACCTGTGCTTTCCCATCCAATCCATTTATTTTTACTCCTTCTATATATTTATATTAGTTTTGCATCAGAACTTACTTTATTATCATAACACGCACATACACGCCCATATATATATATATATATATATAGAGAGAGAGAGAGCTATTTGAAAAGAAGGATCAGAGTTCAAACATTTGTTTCTTCCAAACTGCAAAGGATAAAAACCCAATGCTAACGTTCATGGAAAAAGAAAATTTTCAATTTTTTATTTTATGCATTCAGTATGAGCATTATGTGTAACACGACAATAAAAATCAAAACGCTCAACGGCACACAAAATGCTTTTTCCTGTTGTGTCGGGTTACTACAGATAATGAACATGACAAGCAACAGCGCCAATGCGACGTTGATTGGAATTTCTTCCTGGACTGTTCAAATTTTAAACATTTGTCTGTCATAGAACGTTGGAATGATGTCTTTACCTTTTAGTAATCTGAAAGAAATAAATGTTTGAAATCTGACCTTTCCTTTTGAATATGATGAGCACATAGTAAAGCATTCAATTACATAATGATTGGCTGTACGGCCTTGAACTAAGAATTCTCGAGGGGCTTTACCGCCATCCTTCCTGAAAGCTGCTCTTGAAGCTTATAATGTATGCTAATCCATAAAATATAAATATTATGCAGATTAATTTACATAATTTTAAGCTGCTTTCAGATCAACGCAACAACTACAAGCAACAGCGACAAAACCTTTCAGGGCACTGCATTGCTTCTACATAATTTATTAACCAAGCCCTCGTATTAACTGATTGGCGTTTTTTATTGCATTATTGAAAATGACTTTCCCTCAGACGATCGTGATGTGTTGATTGCGCGATCGAAAAGATACGTCATCGCTGTTAGTTTGATAACCAAAGCAGCAATCTTTTACAACGAAGACACAATGTCCCCGTCGCCCGGCCGTGGGCTCTGTTAAGTAGTTATTCAATGTAGGACTATGCGACTGAAGTTAACGAAATTGGAACATAGCATTAAAAAGTTGTTAAATTCCCACCTAAAACGACTTTTTTTAAATTATTTTGTGCCCCTTTTCAGTTTTTAATACAGAAATTTTACAACATTTTTTATGGTTGCTTTAATTAATTTCTATTTTGAGATTACCAACAAATGGATAGGTAGATAAAATATGCATGCACAATATTTGAATATACTTGGTATATGAGTTTTTTTTCTTGTAAAAGGAACGGCAGTTAAAGGAAGCATGGGAATCTCTAATATAAAATAACTGAAAGTATTATGTATTACATTAATAAATTGGAAGAAAGAAAAGTACGTTGAAAGAAAATCGTTAAAATCCATTTAGTGGAAGTTGCGCAGTTATCGGAAAACAATCTTATGAAATTACAGTGCATGACATTGTTCAGACAGTATTTCTATTAACCTTTAAAATAAAATTATTCATTCTTTACTTTCCAAAGAGCCTTACAAGGAAGTTGTAGCATTTGCTTTAAGAGTTCCAGGAGGCATTCTGTCATTAGTGCAAATGCCGTAATGAAATGAAAGTAGATGTTTTTCATCAAATAGATAGATAATGAGAGGGAGAGAAGCAATTATTTGTTTTTCATCGAGTTTAAGAATGAGTACATACATAAGAATGAGAATCAGTACATACACGTTTCCTTACATGAAAAAAAAACTAATTAAAAAAATATTTTGTACTGTGGAGGAAAGCTACATAGAAAAAACCCAGTACCGGTAGTTGGTGACAAAATTACTTTTCCAATCTATAGGAAGACAACTAAAACTAGTTGTAAACAACTTCCAAGTTATTTCGTGTTAAAAAATGAGGGTTTGTGCAAGCCGATGTTTAAAGTGAGGTTTTGTACATTTTCGTTATTACCTCAACCGTTTTTACTCTGTAGCGCCTAACTGGTTGAAGATTTATTTTAGGTAAGTTTAAGACTTGACAAAAGAACCTTTATCTATTATTTCAAATTTATTACTCGGTGGAAGAAATATATAAAAATATCGTCCACGGTTCCACTGTGATATACATTGTTTTAAACAATAAGATTTTTTTTCCTTTTAAAGGTACTGTATTGAAACTTGTTCGCTAAATTTAAACTTTTAAAGCATGGAACATAGAAAAACGGTCATGGAAAATAAAATTAATATATACTAATATATCGGGTTGTAAGCGGAACTAAAATTGTAGCTCATGATTAAAAAATAAATACACAAACTAAAATTTTAAAAAATCTATCGCGTAAAAAACCAAAACACTTTTCTTGCCTGTTTTGAAATGTTGCTGGCAGCAGGCAACGCTCGCGAAACTGCAGATAAATCCTAATACGATTTTTCGTAACTTTTTGTAATACTTATTATGTGTTCCCATTCAATCTGTGTACCAATAAGTAATCGAACCAAACAAAAAATTTGAACTCAACATAAACGTTCGATCGCTTTATCCCTCTGGACGCGAGTATTTTGCTCAGCATCAGCTTCCATTGTGATACAGAAATCAAGAGTTAGCAAGAAGAAACATTCGATTTCTCCGTTTGAAGTCCATATGTGTACCAAACTGTTTGAATTCTTTCATTGCTTTTCGAGGCATGATGGTCCAGAGAAATGAGAAAAACGAGCTCTATCCAATGGAAGGAATTTCATTGGATTCCATACAATCCATGAATTAGAGCTCCCACAGAAAAAAAGGGGCAACTTCCTCCCCACACACACAAACACATTTCCCAAATATTGTCAAAAAATGTAATATTATTATAAATCCCATATTTTCTTCTATATCCTATAGAGCACCTGTTACCAAACTGTGATGCCACTAGTGGTACGCGAAGCCTCTCCAGGTGGTACGCGTGCAGGCAAAACAAAACTATCTATAATCTATTAGTGTTCTATTCTATATAATAAAGTTATATTAGCAGTGGTACGGAAAATGGTTTGCAAGAAAAATGGTGGTACGCGAAAAAAAGGACTGGGAACCGCTGCTATCGAGGAACATAAAAGAACAATGAGTTTTTTTCTTTTTTCAATGTTTAAAACTTTTTAGTTGCTGTAACTGGAAAGCTGTATCTTTATCTGTATCTGTAATTGCTGGGTATCTTTCTCTAGAATATGTGCCAATTTCCATTTTTATGTATTTCAGTTTGTGTAGCCATTAAAAAAATATTTAGATACATGAATAAATAAATATGTATTCATGCAATAGGGTATACATAAGAATATATATCATACGCAATTCTGAAATTCTAATAACGCTAGGAACCAAATCAAGAAATCGAAAATATTTTTTACTTTTTCTTTTTTTTTTTCATTTCTTAACATTTCATTCCATTGGGGTAGCTTCGTGATATAAAGGATTACGGTCAACTCGCGTTGACACATCCATTACTAAGTTTATAAAGCTTAGTCTTGCATGATAAAACTAACTGAACAAGCACACCAACTAAAAAGATGTAACTATGCTCATTAAAGAAACATCAACGTAAAGTTATTGAAACAGTGTTGCGTTTTCAAAACAAATATTCTCATTTCATTGTGCAGCATAATTATTTTTTTCTTTTTACAGAAATTTCTGTAAAAAAAAAATATTTTTATTGTATCTACTTTTATACGAGCTTTTGCAAGATGAGCAAAACTGACAGTGAAGGAGTTTTTGTTTCTTTAAATCTAATTAGTAAGAACATTTTTGCTTCATGTTTTAGAATGTTTTTTTGTCAGTGGATGCATTAATTAAATAATTTCATAACAATGCTTACATTAATTCCGAACACTGTTTAAATGTATTTATAAACAAGCAGGGAAGAACAAGTATTCAAATTGGAAAACTAGCTGATGTTCATTAATCATTAACAAAGCTTATTTAAAAACCTTAAAACTTTACTTTGCTCAGGCAAAAAAAAAAGTGCTTTATTCAAATATTTTTAGTGACGTTTCCGAACCCAAACTAAAAACAGATAAATTAATAAATGAGAAAAGGGAAAAAAAGAATAAATAAAAAATATTATTTTCTTTTAAGCTATACACCGAAAGTATTTTTTTTCCCCCTTCCGTAAGTAGCCATTCGACTAACAACACAAACGACGTATCTAACCTAATCTACGAGTATGCTTTCGTTAACCCTCTGATTGATTATCCCGCGATTTCCACGTGCAATGTAAAAAATGTAGCGAAAATTGCTCATCCCGCGATTTCCACGGGCATAAGCTTTTTAAGTGTATTTAAAATATTATCCCTCTGCTTCACAGTTAAAACGTCAGTAATGCAATTTCTCAAGTATCTATATATTAATTAACATTTTTGGGGGCTGTCTTAGTCAAGGGGGCACAGACAGGGAGGGCAGGACTGGACTGGTCCCCAGAAGGCATCGAATATCCGGCATCCTATCATTTTTTAAATATCCTAATATCCTAATGATCTGGTTATCTGCATGTCAAGATGGACTTTCGGTAGGCTATTCGGAGAGGAGAAGCATTTTTCAAGCAGGAAAGATAAGAGGAATTTTGTCTAATTTCCTTTGTACATAAAATAGTTTTAATAAAATAACTTGAAATCGTAATGTAGTGAATATAAGAACTTAGACTTTCACCGCCGGTGTCCATAAAGCCAAACATAATATTTTCTGGGCTAATAGGCAGTGGTCCATCCAAGACATTTCTGTCTGAAGCAGTTCCAGCAAGCCTGAGATTGTGGCTTATCCAATGTGGTTTAAGCACGTGTGATGCTTGATATTTGAGGACCAGACCTCTGCCCTGACTTCATTCTCGCTCGAAAAATGTCAGGCGAAACGTGAGCCAGAAATATCTTGGTTGGTCCACGGCCTATCAGCCCGTAAAATAATCTGTTTGGATTTTTCTAATGTGATGATGATTTCAAATGCCGAACATTAGCGCTTATGTCTTTTGTTCACGAGCTCTCAAATACTTTTTAACAATGTCATCAAAATGGTTAAGTGCAACACAACTCTTTAAATGTTCAAATGTCATCAGTTGATTAGAGTCACACAAAGTAAGTTGATCAGAGTTTGGGAAATCCACCACTCTGATTCTTTTGAGATGGTCTTATAAACAGTCAACGCTCATTTTTCTAATGTAGTGAGGTTTAGTTTTTTCTTCTTTCTGGAAATACCTATTCTTTATCACGCTCATAAAAATGCATGCTCAAAATCTTGACTACAAGTATTATGAAAACTTTAAAAATGCAATAAAAAATACAATTATTTCTAGGCAGATACAAGAACTTACATGCTAATCAAATGGCAATGCTTTTTCTGGCCGAATGCTAAATACTCAAAACAAGGCATACTTAAAAAAATATATTTCTCTTATTTCATCACGCTCATTCAGCTGCACTCTAATCAACTTCTAATTTTCAGGATATGATTTATCCTAGATTTATTTTTAAATCAATCTTCTGGGACTGTCAACCACCTTCAGGAATCTTTAAGGTTATTAATGATGTATCTTTAGAGTTTACATTATTTTTGTTAAAATAAAAATTCCTCGTAGGAACAAACACATGAATTAAGAAACACAAGCATTGTAATGTACTTAGTCAAACAAGAAGTATTTGTTTATAATTAAGTTACAATTATTAATTTTTAAAGCAAATTGCCGTTTAGAGTTCAAAATAATAAATATTCTTTAAACACTCTTATGAGAAAGTATTCAACAGTTTACTATAAAGGATCCTAATGTTCAATTTTCAAAATCATTTTTGCTATATGCGAAGCAGACTAGAAATTTTTCATCTGCAATTAGTTGCAAGGAAAATAAATGATTTTGCCTCTCAAACGCATCTACTTTAATTGCATGCTAATTTCTAGCAAAAATGTTTACAATATTTAAGTATGCTGCATCAGTACTTTATATATATATAAACGATATCATCAATCGATTATATTTTTTCCCCATGAAAATATCAATGCAGTTGTTTTGACAGCGATATTCGTGATTTATTTTTCTTTGAAAATTTATTTCGGTACCGGTCCGAGAAACATTTCCTTCCCCTTTTTTGAAGTTCATATAGCGAAAAATTTCAGTAAGAAAAACAACGGTTTAAATATTTCAAATTTCAGATATATTTGAAGTGTGTAAAAAGATATGAGTAAATAACACTAGAGTTTGAGAACATTTTCGGACGAAAGATTTTTCTATCTGAAGGATTTTCGTATCATTTCCTTTTTGAAAATAACTATAATTTTTTTGCTCCAAAAATATTAATCTATATAGTGCGACAAAATCTTATGAAAATATTTTTTATGTAGAAAAAAAAAAACAGTGTACCCTAATGGGGAGGATTCAGTCATGTTGTGAACATCAATGACTATCTAAACAACCTGAAATAACCAACGGTGCAAATATTGTTCATTAAAATTTCTTATTTACGTGTCAACTTTTTTTGATACTTTTTTAGTATTTTTTATTTCTCTATTTTCGGACATACAGGAATTCATTGTATTCCCTATACCTTTACCTAGAAACCGCGGCACAAGTATTTTTCACAAAACTATATAGTTTTTCGTAGAAAATGGTAGTGTGCCTGTTCATGTAACGCAGGAAAAATGCCGACTATTCCAGCCCACTATAAACGAATTGAGGCAAATTTTCTAACTGTGCATAACTAATCTTGTAACTTAATAATTTAATTAACTAGTATTTGCATTTCTGAATAAAAAAAAATCACACTAATCGTACATATTACGTAACTAATTAAATTGGATATAGAAAATAATGTAGATTAGATTTTTACAAACCCCAACTATTTTATTTTTAGAATAGTCATTATCCTTATCTGAGACGCAATGGACATAAACAAAAATTGAAGCTGTGTAGTCTTTATGAACTCATTTATTCTCATTTTGTGCGCTGCACATACTTTTCTTTCTTTCTTTTTTTTTTTGCCTGAAAATTGGCGTATAGTTGATAGCAATAAAAGCAGAAACAATGTTCCTCTTCACCATATGAGGGAAAGCTTTTAATACATTTTTGAGGTTTTAATGTCTTAATAACTTTTACATTTGGACGAAGGTCAAAATAGAGAGATTAAATTACATTTGTATAGCCATTTTTTTAAAAATGCATTCTTGGTTTCCTTTTTTGTTCTTAAATTATTATCTTTATTTTAAATTTTACTTTCAACTGATGTTTAACGGGAGTATGAGTCAGTATAGGTGGCTCATTTTTCTTCTTTTCACTTCGCATTTGCCTTCACCTGAGTGCCACCTAATCAAAAGATCTAACCTTCTTGATTTAGGACAACGTTGTTTGGTGTAGAAGGAATGCTTTCTTGAGAAGCTATAGGGGATCTAGATTTAGATATTGGAGCTCAAAAGGAACAGTTTGTTCGGAAGTGCTACCATGCGTTGATGTAGAAACGTTTTATTTTTTCGACGGGTTTGTTAAGGTTGATTGTTCTGTACCAAAAGGGTTTCGAAAGTTTCTAAAATCACTAACATGCATACTCAAAATCGAATCCCATTTGAGCATTCTCAATACATCAATTTCGATGTATTTCTAGAAAGAATAAAAAATGCATCACGTAGTACATGAAAATCAAGTTTTAAATTGATTTTATGCCACTGTTAAAGAGTTTATTCTCATATTCGAACCATTTGCATACTTTAGGTTTGAGCGTGACATTTAATTTCCCAAAGGTTATTCAGTTTTGCAATAACGCTTTTGCAATGTAAATAGTTTCAATATCATAATTATGCTCTAAATTACAGCAACGTTATACTACTCTGCATGTAAATTTATCGCATAATCTTTAATTAATGAGCTGCACTTGCTTTATTGACTTCGCCAGTAGACTTAAATTAATTATATTCAATGACAGTAGCACAATTGATTTATTATTACGTCGCACAAAGCTTTAAATCTCTAAATTGTCATTTTAATTGTAACATTTAGATATTTAATTAAGTTTGTGTTTTCTGTTTGTGAATTATTTACGAAATTTGCAACTTGTTCAATTAGAAAAACTGGGAATTTTGCGATCAATATTTCATACACAACATTCCAAAAGCATTGTTCCACAGTTCAATAAATTATTTTTACGTTCTTGATGGGAGGAGACACGAGTTCATATTTAACAGCACGAGAATGAGAATTACTTGGAATTAGGTATGTTATTATTTGAATTATTCAAAAACTGTATTTATTATTACTTTCGTTCGGGAAAAATAAAAATAAAAATAGATCAGAAGAGGCACATTTAACATTGCATGCATTATATGCAAATTAGAAGTTCTTATTTCTATTTGATTTTTTTTTTTGTTATTTCTAATGAGTTGCTGTTGGCGTCTGCCAATTGCAGGCCTGGTACGTTCCCGAGAGATTGGAACTATCTGTTTCAGCGGCACCACAATGAGTGTGGTACCATCGCCACACGATAATTTTTACGTCCAGTTTCTCCATCTGAAAGAGCGAGCACCCGGACTCTGTTGATGCGAAATTGCACTAGGAATGTAATTTAGCCGATAGCATCCAAGCCACATGTATACTCAAGGGATCTTTTACATGCTGCATAGTCATACAACATGGGCTCAGACGATTTTCTGCATCTTGAAAATCCACCAACACTGTCAGGCTCGATCCTCTGACCTGGGGCGTACGAGTCCCGCGCCTTACCACCGAGGTGGCCTGTTTCAAGAACGTTCAAGTGGGATAATGTACAGGAAAAAAAAATCACATTTGCATTGAGAAAAGTACACTTACTTCAAGCATAACTTGTGTTTTTTAAATGTTATACTTGAAAAGTATATCTTTTAAAATACGCAAGTTTTAGTGTATTTTAAATGTTAAGAAAAATTAAAAGCTATAAAAAAACGTAACTTGAAAACTAACCGAGAAATAAAGACATTGTTATTAGTTTATAAACTTCCGTTTCTAATTAACCTATCAATCAATGCTGAGCCAGATAATTGAGAGCCCTCAGATTAAAGACTGAGCCGTTAAAGTCGCCCAATGAAGGCATTTCTGTCAAAGTAATCTGGTTTTGTCACTGATAAAGTCGCTACTTACAAAATCTCCTTCATTTCTTGACCAAATCCACCTCTTTCACTCTGACAACCAATTTCTACCTTGCTTACAATGGAAAGAGCGGTATGTTATCTTTTTGAGATCATGATTGGTTGTGCTTTTGTTCTTTCTCTCTTTCTTTTTTCAAGTCACTGGTTTTAGGATTTTTTTCACATGTTATTTTTGGGAACAAAGCATCTTAGGGATTACTGTTTTCCTGTGGAACTTATAAGAGCGCCTGCTTTGCCTGCACGTATTATGTAAGCTCGTCTGCAAACTGAATATGGGTCAGGCTGGGGTCTTATTCAGTCATCAAAACTAGAAAGATCAAAAATTAATTAACTACTCCTTGTCATATGAAGCAATCTTTGCAATTAAGCCACAAAACGATTGAATATTCATGTCATTAAGACAAAAGGAAAAAAGAAACTATTGTGTTGTGACCATCAGGATATTTTGTTTCTATCTTTTATATCAATGCTCTCTTTAAATGTTCCTCTGGAGCAGTTGACACGGCAACATAATTAGCTTCATTGAGGTACACTTGTATTGTACACTAATTTTCGTTTGGATCCTAGCGCAAGTTCCTGAGATATACATTTAGTAAAACACGTTCGATTCAGTGATTACGTCCGCCGTCTTGGAGCGATTTTACCAAAACGAATCAGCTGCTGTTATCTTTGAAGTACACTTGCATAATAATTTTTGTTTGAACTCAGGCATTTCTTCTTGAAAGTGCGGCCGTTTCTCCGTTAAAATTTGCCAAACAGTATTTTTTTGTATTCCAAGATTATATTCTAGTTCCCTCATAGTCAAACGACAACCTTGTCAATCGCAACTCGCACACACTCGACATTATCAGATGTTGTTCCAATCCAAAGTCGACCAGAACGAGGATCACTGTCAACAGATGTGCAGCTACTTTTAAACCGCCTGTACCACTCTTTTATTTGTTTCTTTGCTCATGCACTCATCTCACAAGACCTTTTGAAACATTTCAATAGTTTTCGCACAACTTTTACCAAGATTAAAACAAAAAAAATATGCAAATTTGCTGTCCAGTTCTTTCCCGTCATTTGTAACAATAAACAAAATCCGACGAATGTAAAAAAGACGTAGTAAAAGAAATAACGTCGCGCTGGAACTAAGGCGTCTCATCGGTAACTAAAGCATCTGAGGAGAAGGTTAGGAGTTACTGGGGACGTTCGGGCCTTACAGAGGTCGCCTAAGTGTTGTGGTGTAAAGATATGAATACAGGTCGGATACTTTTGGGACATACCTCGTATATATATATATATAATGAAAAACAAAATTACTCATTGCTTTCAGTACACTGCGTCTTCTGATTTTACAGAATTTAGTCATTAATTAGCAAGCATTTAGCTACGACTCCATATCTCCGAGTTGGCGACAAATTTGACACCAAATTCCTTCATGATTCCCCCCCCCCCCTCTAAATCCGCCCATGTCCGTTCCCCGGAAAAAAATGAGTGTCACTGCAGGAATTACTTATTTTAAAATAGTTATTGCATTGCCTTTTGAAAAGTGGCTATAAAATTCAAAGGTTCATTTTAGAACAAAATGCAAATATCCATTTAGTGGCCAATTTCCAATAGAATTTTGATTTAGTTAGCCCCTTTTTTTACTAATAATAGTATCTTTATCCCAGATCTCCTAAATTCTGTAAAAAGCATTTACCGCATAAATACATTTTCTATGATGTATTATATACCAGCAAAAGTAGCTGGAGTTGCCCGTTCTAATAATATTAAGAAGAAAGATCAGTTCCACATAGTAAAGATATAAATAAATAAGTATTCATTAAGAAATCAGCCCTGTGATGTTCCACTTTCATATGAGAAATACAATTACGCTTAGACAAAAAAATGCTTAAACAAAAAGAAAATTTCGTTTTTCAAAAAACAACCTACAGTGTTACCACTCCCATTTGACTCTCCGTAAGTACACACCAATGTGATCTTGACCCACAACCGCTTGGCTATATAACTAAGTTAGTAATTTATTGGACTCGTGAAGATGAATTCTAAGACAGCTTTAAAATAAGTGGCAGTTTCATTTACAGCAATTGTCATTGGCGCCAAATGTTTAGTGGCTTGCAATGAAATCTCACGGAGAGGTGAAATAAAATGTATTCATTTTAAATAAATACGTTTTATTCCAGCTGCATTATCTGACGATTGTTATGTTACAGGCCTGTAACCAAACTCTGACTCCAGTGGGGGCAAACTTTTGGACAGGAGGGTAGACTAGTTTTTCAATTTTTTTCTAACGTGTTAGAATTTATGTTGCATTTTGGGCGTTTTCTTAAAATTTAAATTAATAATTTATTTAATAATTAATGCAATTATTTAATTTATTAATTGATTAATTAAACAGTTAATTAATGAAACTAATACTAATTTAATTCAATATTGAAACTATTTGATTTTAAAAGAAATACTTAATTAAAACTTGATTAAAACAAAAGGCAGAATTGAACTTTTAAAGCTTATTCTAAGATTGTCTTTTGTAAATTAATAAAATATATGAAATAACATAAAAAAGTAAACATTTTTTAAAGATAATTTTAATGTGAACGATCATTCAAAGTAAGATATTGAAGCATAAAACATGCATCGTCAGGGTTCGTTGATTTAAATCAGCTTGATTTAAATCATGATTTAAATCGCGATTTAAATCAAGTGATTTTTATAAAAAAATCATTGATTTAAATCAAGTGATTTTTTTCAAAAAAAAACAAAAAAAAAACATTGATTTTACAATGTTAGAAAGTGTTGTAAAAATGAAATATGTTGCAATTACAATCACTGTTTCAAACTAAACTTCCTTGGTCCATCTGTCTGGATACATAACATATTTATAAGTTTAGAACTAATTACTATTTATTATATTTTACAATAATCTTTGCTGTTAAGATGCCTTCAAGCATCTTAACAGTAAAGCATAATTCATTCAATCATTCAAATTAGAATTCATAATAATCATGAACCATTCTATGTTTTTTTTCTTAAAAATAGTATTTAAGGTCAATTTAATAAATGCCACACAATAAATAATTCAGAATGATAGCGTTTAAAACAACAATTGTTAGAATTTAGAATATGTATCCTTAATGTTTCATCCATGTCCCCTAATAGCTTAACGTTTTTTTTCCTTCTAAAATATTTTGTTATCATAGAAGTTTCCAATAAAGATATTTGATCAAAATAAAAAATTTCAGTTTTTAGTAATAGTGTGAGCATATGATTTTACTAAATGGGTAAAAATATTTCAGGCTTTTTCATTTATAAAATAGAAAAATAATTAAAGTACACTCAATGTAAAAATTAAGCACATACAGTTGTTACCCTTTTTTCAGCTTTCAACAGCAAAATAATTCAGATTAAATTTGTTAATTTTCCTTGTACTATTATTCCTGGTAGGGTTAAGTTTCATTTGAGTCATGCATTTGCATTAAAATTTGTTCATAATTATTATTATTAAAAAATATTTATTGCTGTGAAAATAGCTTAAAGTGTGTTTTTGCATATTGATTAACATGTCATATTGTTGGTATGAATGTAACATTCATAAATATCCAGAATATTTAAGGTCTTTTTTAAAAAAATAAAAAAAATCCGATTTAAATAAAAAAAATCCGATTTTTTTTTATTTTTTTTTAAAAATAAAAAAAAATCACGAACCCTGTGCATCGGTATGTTACAGTAAAAAACTGGACTGCCCATGATCCTTTCATTAGTGCCTGGTTTAGATTGAAAACAGGAAAAAAAATGAGCTGAATAAAGGAAAAAGTTCATGTTTTTTATTTTTTATTTTTTCTAAAATTTGATAAAGGTGCATGGGAACAGAATATTTTCGATATGACTTTGCGTTTAAACAAATCAAAGAGTTAAAAGCAGAAATACCATAGATTATTAAGGTCCAATTAATCACCGTTAGGACGGGCAAAACATTTTCCAGGTCGGGCATTGCCCGACCTGGCCCCCCTTTGGCTACGGGCCTGTTATGTTATGCGAACAATTTCGGTTGGTGACTGAAAGAAGGAAAAGTACTTTTTAATTTTCACGTAGGCCCAAAATTGTTTAAAAAATCATAAAGTAAAGTGAAATCTGGTGTCATGAATTTAGTAATTGAGACATTTCTACTTTTAAATCATGATTACAACAATATGATTATTGGGATTCATCCTTTTCCAAAACTTCATTTAGCAATTAAGGTTTAGCTAACTGTGCATAAGAAGAAATAATATTCTGGGTATGGGGCAAGATACACAGGTTGTTTCCAGGTGTTGTTGGGCATAAGAGAATTCACGTTTCCTTTATTCTAGAATTTTCAACTAAATTGTATCGTATTTTCTATCAGATTCAGAATAATAAAAAATTTTAGAAAAGGAAGTATTTTTTTCTTTCCTTATTGTCAAAGAAATCTTGAAATTGTAATTTTTAAAAAAAAAGCCTATAATTCGAATGGGACTTCCTGCGTTACCTTTCTCAAGTGATGATTGAATAGTTTATGCCAAGTTTCATTTCAATCGCTCAATTGGTGTAACTGTGTATAGCAAACATACAAACGAAAGAACGCATTCTCGAACGAATTTTTTTATATATACCGCAGCTAATGTCCAAAATTAGTGGGGTTACTCTTAATTTGCAAAGAAAAATTTTTGCATGCTGCCGGTTTTTAGAGTCTAAAACATTTCTTCAACTAGAATTTTCTTCATATGATACATTTTTCTTATTTTGACAAGAAGTAATTCCACACACACACACACAAAAAAAAAACCCATAAAAATTAAAAAAAAAAAAAAAAAAAACTGAGAAAAATTAGAAAAATGAATAAAACCATCAATAAAAAAAAAACATTTTTATGCGCTGTGTTACTCAATCAGAAATCTATGCGGTTGTTTCTTTCTTTCTTTCTTGGCTATTTTTTGACTTCAAAATTTTTATGGAATAAATAATATTTATCTTGGTTTTAGAGGATTTTCGCGTTTGCAGGGGCGCATCGAAGGGCGGAGAGGGGAAAGGGGTTAACCCTTCTACAGCCTTTGGTTTTGACGGTATTGCCAATCCTAGTATGGTAGTAAATTACTTTTCACAAGTACTAGTATGTTAATAAGGACATAATTGCAAATCCTAGTACTGCAACTAAGGATGAAACCCTCCCTCCTCACCCTCCATGCAAGAGAAGACTCAGGCTGCGGTACTAAACTCTTTTTTTTTTTTTTTTTTTTATCGACAGACGTTTTATAGAATGAATTTGAAAACTATTTACAAGAACTGAACAAGTAGTTATATTTTCGGGGCCCATAATCCCTACATCTGGTATGCTTCAAGCATAACATACCAAGGAGGGTCAGGTTCATACAGCAAGGTTATATTAAGGCTGGGCAGGCTAGTAAATTTATTGGCAGGCTAGTAAATTGCGGCTACGGCAACCGTGAAAGATTGACGGACTCCACTTCCTCGAGCCAGGGGAAGGAAATCTCTAAGGCCTACTAACAGGCGAGGGGGATGGAGGAGAAAAGTATATTTATATTTTCTAAAAAACGAAGTATTTATACAGTCAATAAAGTTCAGCTACAGTTAATTGCTTAAAAGATTGCGCTACGGAAACCATGTGTTCTTTAATTTGATGCTTTTAGCGTTATCTATCAAATAAGTAATTAACTAAAGAGTTAAATTGAATCTATTATTTACACTACGATGCTGTCCCAATGTGTGAGCTACCTTAGTTTCTCTGCGGATCAACAGGTGTGGGAAGAGTGCGTGATGGAGCGGGATTTAAAGTTGTAGTTAAGAGTGTACAAGTTTGTCTTTTTTGAATTTATCTCAACAACACACATACACATGACATACACAACCCCACATGACAACACGTAATCTATAATAGGGTAAAACCCGCTAAAACACATATGAGGAGATAAACTCGCTGATAATGAATGATTCTGAAGGTGGGCCTTTATGCCCGCTGCGTCTGCTCGTGATGAGAGCTCGCGCAAGACTGACGTGATGACACGTAGGGACATGAGCAGAGCTGGTCCGAACAGTCGGTTCACTAAAACTGTTGTTTTAGAGTTCCAACTTGCTTTTTAAGCTTGTAGTTCTCTTTCAAATTTAAATTCATTTATTTTACACTTAGTTATATTTTGTTGCAGCTTCCATTGGAGTGACTCAAAGATTAGGGGGGAAAATGAATCAATTTTGAAAGGTATACATACATCAAAAGAAAAAAGTAGAAAATTACCGTTAAATAAAGATAACACACATATATATATACATATACATACATATATATATATATATATATATATAACAAATATATATATATATATATGTATATATATATATATAACAAATATATTATTTTCCTTGAAATTACTTTCTAGGTTAATTACCATATTTTTTTCTGCATGAGCTACACTCTTGAATTTGATATTTTTCAGGTTAAAAAAGCCACGCTTCAAAGCATAATTTAAAAAGAAAAGGTATTTTCAAGCATTAAATTTGCTTTATGTTTCTAATTTTGAAATTTAAAGAATGCCATGCGTATAAGGATCGATGGAAAACTAGTTTTTTTCCTTACGCCAAGGGTTTGATTTACTCAAAATTACTGCAATTTACATTATTTCCACAAGTGCTCTTCTTTTAATGATATGGGTTTTTGTTCCAAGTTCCAAGTTTGGTCTTTGCTCACTTCATCTGAGTGCACCGAGTTTAAAGCAATATTTTTTCCTTCAAAAAATACGAGTAGCCTTCTAGAAGTTGTTTAAGTTTGCTGGATAACAGTTTTTTTTAAACTGAATCATTATCATGACTCCTATAACCTAAAACTGCATCTTACGCCATTTCAACAAAAGTAATATTTTGTCAACGATTAACAACTGAACTTTTTTTGCCTTTCTTTCTTTCTTTCTTTTCTTAGTAGACTTAAAACCTTCATTGAGTCTATGACAGGCTTTTTTAAGCTCATTTTGAAGTCCCCCCTAGCACTCTTGTTGTTCCCTTTTTTAAAGCGGTATTGCCGATCCTAGTATGGTAGTATATATACACGTCAGGATCAAATCTCTCTGCTTCCCAGTGAAATTTCTGCTTGCAACATTAAAGTTATTTACTATGAAGGTTAAATAAATATTTTTAAAATGAAACTCAGATTTTTATGATGATTTGTAGTCGTCGATATCTTATATGGGATAATATCTGGATATCATTGCTGAGCGTAAAAGTATGGCATCTCTCCCCCCGCCTCCATTCATTTACAAATAATGCAAAGCAATCAAGAACATGTACAGCAGAAAACACTATTTTATTAGTGAGTAATTACACACATATATTGCACTTTTTTTAGTAAGTATACCAAAGTAACGTACAAAGAAGTCTCAAAACATATTTATATAATAGTGTAATTTATGAAGTCTTTACATAATGAATGGTGTCTAAAAATATTTGTTTCTTTTCAGGATAGGACACCGCTTCTACTGGCTTTGTATTGGAAAAGAGAGAAAGAAAAAAGTTTTTCTCAGAATCCTGTGAATAATAAAATTGTTCTGAGACATAACTCCAGTTGAGTAGTTTAGTGAGAGGAAAATAATTAAAAATTGCACTATAGGTTTATATAGTTTTAGGGTTCATGATCAGTTTTATTTTCAATTTCTCTTATCAGTAAATGTTGTTTACGAAGGATGGCCCTTAAAAGCATAGCTTAATTCCCATTTCAGTCTTCTGTTTTAGGGGGGGGGGGGACGTATTTTTACATATTAACTTTGACCTAGTTTCTAACCATTCACTAGTTTTATAAATAGCTTAAAATTTGAACCAAACTTCTTACAATGAATTTTACGTTTTTAGATTAAGGAATAGAATTGAACGTTTCCTCTTATAGCTTGAAAATGTTTATGTCATCTAAAAATATAGACTTTTCTTTTCAATCTTTCATTTTTTAAGGCAAAAGAGTGAAAGTGACTTCGTTTTCTTCCTTTTCCTCAAGAGTGTTTCTCATTTGTTCTTATTTTGAGTTTGATATATTTAAGCAATTCCATACATAGAAAAAAAATCTTCCGAAAAGTAACATCTATCTTTCATTGAAAGTTCTTCATTTAAATAAACATAATGAACTGCACGCATGTAGCTCAAATAATACAAATTTGTCACGAGGAAAACTTGTATTTTATGTCTAAGTTTGTGAACGAAATTTAAAAAAAAAAACTTTTTCTTATTTCTGAACTTTAGTTCATTACGATAATTAGTGGTTCCAATTCTGAATTGTTGTTCAATATTTTCTTTGACGCCTGATCGTTTGAAGCATGATTAATAAATACAAGCCATTCTATTGTCTCCCAAGTAATAGTTCTTCTTTGAAAGCTCGTGAGATTAATGATGTAAAATTAACTGTTTCCGAGTCTGTAACAATAACTTTTAATTAATCTTTCTTAAAGAGTCAAGTTTGAAAAAGACGTCAGAACTATTCGTTCGCAAGTCAGCGAATTTCCAAAAAACCCGAAAGGTAACAAATAACTAACAACCTACCACATTATACATAATTAGAATACATCAATTAATTTAGATGTTCAAAAATAATCATTTGCGTCTAAAACTGATAGATAAATGAAGTTTCTCATCTAATTACTCTATACATAAGCCAAGTTGTCATTGAAAATAATTCTGATATTTTTGAAGCAACCAATTTTCATTTATCTTACACAAAAAATTGACATGAATGAGTTTGCTCGGATAAAAACAAGCTTCCGGGAATTTTTCCTTCTATACATCAGACAGTGAGAAAGTTTAGTGTGGAAGTTATTAATGGGTGTTTTGCGTTTTCGTGCGTAGTTTCTAGTGAAAATTCAATAAATAAGTCATCTATTTCATCTAAATAAATTCTCAAACCATGAGTACAACAGCAAATAATCGATCAACTTTTTCAGCAAATCAAATCCCAAAGCTATTTTTATCCCTTAACGAGACAGCTCATTTAAATATTGAGGATTTGGATTTTGATTTCAGTTTCCTGAAGAATTCAACAAGCTTCACTTCCAGGGAAATCTTAATTGTTATTTGTTATGGCATTATCATCGTCGTTAGTCTGTTCGGGAACCTTTTGGTTTGCAGCACGGTTGTGAGATACTCCAGCATGAGAAGAGCAACGTACGTTTTCATTGCCAATTTGGCACTTTCTGATTTACTCATGACGGTGCTCAATATTCCTTTCAACGTGGCGAGAATACTCCTTGATAGTTGGCCATTTGGAAGCTTCATGTGCTCCCTCATGCCCTTGGTCCAAGTTACATCAGTCTATGTTTCCACCTTCACAATGACCTGCATTGCAGTGGACAGATACAGAGTCATCAGTAAACCATTTAGGCCAAGGCTAAGGTTGACACGGGTGAAGTAAAGATACGAATAGCAATAATTTTACTTAAATGCTTCTTTAAGTATTTCTTAATATTTTCAATAATTAGTAATATTTCTGATGCATAGTAAAAAGAGTAATCGAGGAGTTCCCAAACGGCGCTGTAACGTTCCTGAGCAATAGATGATGCTTGGGAACTTCTAGTATAATCTATCAAGGAAATACTTTTAAACAGAACATCAAAGCATAAATTTTCTGTTTTACAGGAAAGGACATGTTTTCAATTACAATAAAAAAAGGAATCAAGATGCTATCATGATTCTACATATCTGAACCATATATGAAGGCATAAATACTGGGACGTTGTTTAGATCTCTAGAATCACGCTCTGAGCAAAATTGTCTTTAAATATGTTTTGAGTCTTGATTTTTTCATCAGAACTCTAGATCTAAAATCCCCTTTTTTCCTTCATGTGAATTGCTACCGAAAATAGTTTTGAAAAAAACAGAAAGAAAGAAATGAAAGGAACATTTCAAGTTCTTTTTTGCAAAGAAAAAAAATGTTATGGTGCAGAAATTTCAATTATTTTAAAAGTAGGACTACACTTTACAAAATTTGATTAAGTTAAATACTTATATTTAAAAAAAAGTTTTTAGTATTTGTTTTGGAGTACTCAATAAAATAATCTTCTGTTTATGCAAACTACAATATGTTAGCCAGTGGCTAGTTACAATACTCGACCCCATGAATCCCATTAGTAGTCAGGCAGAGTAAGGTGGTCATAAAATTCATGTTTTTCAATTTTGGTCTTTGGTGTATAATACATCAAAACTAAACATAAATCCTCACTTTACCCCATGGGGCGGGGTAAAGTGTTCGTTAAAACTTTTGTTTTCAAGAGCATAATAAAATTTTCAATAAGTTCTTTCGACGATAAATATATATTTTTCACAAACAATTTGATTATATAGTAAATAAATAGGGTCAGTTGGGGTAATTGTAAACGCTTTTTCAATGTTTTAACTTTTGATCCTTCCCTACCTCTTGAATAAATTCAGAGATAAAATTGTGAGCATTGTAGCCACTACTGTACTTCTTTTGAGTGAGTGTGTACACAAATTTTGACTTTATGACTATTTGTTAGCGAATGAGCTCGTGTTTACAATTACCCCAGTGTGTTTACAATTGCTCCAGAGATCTGGGGTAATTGTAAACGGTGATTTATTTTCGAATAAGGTTGATGCAAATGGAAAATTGTTTCATACACAGTCTGCTTGAAGGCTTAAGAAGTTCCGGAGAAAGGGTTCTCAATCTGCGGCCAACAGGCCGCATGTGGTCCGCTGAGTTATGTTATGAGTCGGCTGAGATCATTTAACGAGAAATATCTTGCAAAAAATCAAGAAATGCGACAAATTTATTAAAATTTGACCCGCAGTGGATTAGTCAGTTATGCTTGGATGCCCGCCCGAAAGTAAAGCACAACTGGCCGTGGTCAACGCTTGGGAGGTTGACCACCTCCCGCGACGGATTATTCTGAGACCGAGTGCGCTAAAGGGAGCTATGCACGTAAAAAAACATCGTCGCTTCAAATGTTCACCAAGTTAGAAAATAATTTCCGCTGAGGGACCAACCTAGGTGACGATCTCTCATCTGATAGTTGGTTCAAAATCATTAAGCCCCTCTGAGCCAAGTGTACTTCATTCTAACGGAGCTTATTAATAATCAGTAGCAGCTTCCTTAATTCATGGTCGCCCTGCAACGGGGGCTTGGATTTCCAAGTGGCATTAGCAACAACAACAACAGTTATGTAAAATAGACACAAAAGTGTAATTTACATCAAAATATAATACTTATTTTCCCCCCAAAATATTGGAAACAGGATAAATTTAAGTGTTTACAATTACCCCAGAGAACGAAATATATGGGGTAATTGTAAACACCTAACTTGCACATGAAAAATAACAGGGAGGATTAAATTCATAACTAAAAGTCTTTCGCAGCATTCCATATGACAAATAAAAATGGTTGAAACCGCTTACATCGCTTTTGTAGATGAGCTGGAGAGACAAATGTAAGATCACAAAAATTTGTGAAACAACTTTTTTCACTGTGCCATTTTCAAACAATAATGAAGCCTCCACAGTTGTTTCGAACTTACGAAACTGTTTCAATGTCTTCCCTATGCTGCCAGTTTATCACTCACAAGCAGTTAAGTTTTCAAAACCACCACAAGTGTAGTTATGAAGCTTGTTTACAATTACCCCATGTTTACAATTACCCAACTGACCCTATATAGTAGTGTGTGGGTATGGGGGTTGTGGTAGTTTACAATCCACTTGCGTTGTGTTAAGATATGAAACTGTTAGAGCAGTTAACCCAAACTGGACTTAAAATATCAAGTTAGAGTGGCAGAAAACTTTCAAATTTTTAAAAATATCAGATAGACAATTACCAAAAATACCAAAGCTATGATGTAAACACTGAATAAATCATTTTTTCACATTGGTTAGAGAAAATTAATTAAATTGGTATACCAAATACTTATTTTTTTCCAGAAACTCAGAGTATGATAACGGAAAATATAATCTGGGATATATAAAAAAATATATATATGTACAAAAATTCGTACTCCCGTGCATTGACATTGGTCGGCAGAACATGTAAAAATAACACAGCTCATCTTCTGTTTCATTTTAAAAAAATTCAAACTGTTTCAAAAAAATTGCGTATTAAGATAAAAAAATGTTCTTGAAGTCACTTTTGGAAATTTTAAAATTAAAAATCATTTTCTTGCAAGTTTCTGTTGAAGATGACTGGTTGAATGGGTGGTCGGCAACGGGATGGCATCAAATAGCGTTTTTGGAAAACCGTTGGCGGCGGACATATTCAAACGGTCTTTCGAATCTCCCGATTTCTTCTTAGCTGCTCTGAGCACTTTCTACCAATTTTGTAAAATGCTAAATCGATGAGTTGCCGTCGGCTCCAGAATAACTTGAATAATATAGGAAATGCCGATAACACATTGACATTTTTGAAGACTTGTTAAAATCATAGTAAACTATGCAATATTTCATGTTTCTGTAAGGTTTAAATTACCCGTAAAAACCGGTGATCAAAAGCGTATTAAGACATGGTAATTCTAGACTTTTAATTATTAGATTTAAAATTTAAAAATCACTTTAAAATAAAACTTGATGGCAGAACGGTTGCTTACCCGGAGAAGAGGGAAAAGCCCCAAAACTCCGGGCTCACGTCATACCCGTTCACAGCTACCAGTCGTAATGCCGGGAAATGCAAAATTCGCACCAGATTTGGGCCTCAAATAGGGTCAATTACTTCGCGAAAGTAAATGCCCTGTCGCGTATTTAAAACTATTTGAATTTGTAAAGTCGAAAATCGCCGGAACCAAGTGTAAAATAAACAGTGATTAAAGGGTAACTATGGGGTAAAAAAACTAATTACAAAAATAATTTGAAATGGTGTTTCGAAAGAATAAAATGGTGTAAAATTTTTGATCGCGTAGGCAATTAAAAAAGAGGTAACAAGTCGTGGTTACGCCTAGCGGTTAATCCGAAAGAACCGTGAATAAAAATGCAAAGGCTTGTCACCAAGATCTGAGCGAATACCAAAGTATTCGGTTAAAATAACTAAATTCGCCCGATGTAACAAGCATCTTGTTACATTCCCCCCCCCCCCCCCCGGAACGAAAAAAATTTGAAGAAAATAGGTTACGTAAAAGTTTAGCAAGTGTCCTATGACTGATCACAATCGACATGCATCATCCTTCCACATAGATGACATGTAACAAAGATAAACAAACACATTTGAAAAAAAATAAACAAAACATGAATGCTCAAACACATTATGAAAAAAATTGTGACACAGTGTATTCATCACGGATAGCCCCTTACATACCCATACATGATATATCTGATAAGGAAAAAAATGTTGTTTTGTGAAACACTTTCAACATATTGCAATCAGAACATGGTACCAAAAATTTATCTCATTCAGATATTGTCAGTACCTTAATTGTTATTCATATTTGTACACAAAAACATTATGCGATGATTAAATACTGAGTTGAGGAAGAAATCACAAAAAAAATTGTGTCCAAAATGCTTGGAACATCATTTCATCATTGAATTTTACATTTCTGCCAGTCAAATGCGGAACCAGCCTGCCATAAAACTAGAATGTCATTTGGCCAAAACAACATATACAGAAAAAACAAAAATGACACTTTTTTTTTTGAAAATACTTCCCCCAATCACTTAAAGTTTCACGCATTATTTTCTTTCATTACAAAAAATTATTTAGACAAATTTAAAATTTTAATCTAAATTGAGATCAAGTTGTTGAAAAAGTTTGCTAGCATGTAATTTCATTGTTTTGTTATTGATCTCATCTTTAATTAAGTAGTTGTCATTTCTAAATTTTTTATGACTTCATGAGGTCCATGATACTTTTGTTGCAATGAGTTGGGATGTTGAAAGGCAGTAACAAAAACTTTATCCCCAATTTCAAATTCTGGTTTCTTTCTCCCTTTTATATTTTTTTTTCTTGATTCAAAATATTGATCCTCGTGCTTATTAAAATTGTCCCTGGTTTCTTTGATTTCATTGGAAATCCTGTCTAAGTACTCCTTGTGATCCTCAACCAGTTTTGGATCATTATGCATGTTGATTGGTATGTTGAGTTCCCTGCCAAAAAATATCTTAGATGGGGAAAAACCTGTAGCTGAATGAATTGCAATGGAGTTTGAAAATTAACAATTTCTGAGACCATTCAAAAGTTTTGTTGCACATTGCAGCAATGCTTTCCATCATGGTTCTATGAACTCTTTCAAGGAGTCCATTAGATTGAGGAAAATAAATTGAACTCTTCCTGTGCTCAATATTTAATTTTTCCAGAAATTCTGCAAATTCATGTGAACAAAAATTTGACCCGTTGTCAGAAATCAAAACTTTGGGAATCCCAAAAAGTGAAAAATATTTGTCTAGAGCTTTAATGATGGAATTGGTTTTTATGTCAGTTAAGGGAATAGCTTCTAGGAATCGAGAATAATGATAAATAATCGTCAAAATAAATTTTTTATTATCTAATGAACGTGGAAGTGGCCCTACGATGTCAATCGCACAGTAATCAGATGGGTGTAGGTTCTTTTTGGATATCAGATTGTAAGTTGTTGAAGTTTGTTTGGGTTTGTGCTGTAGACATTGACTGCAATTTTCACAAAATTTTTTTGTCATTTTGAACATGCCTTTCCCATAAAATCTCTTTTTTAAGAATTCATAAGTTTTTTGAGTAGCAAAATGAGGTGCATGAGCCTCGGTTAAACAAATTTTGAACATAGAGCTAGGAACTAAAATTTTGTTTTCCAAACTTTTGGATTTGAATTTTTTGTTTTGATTGATTAATTTGATCATGATAAGATCAGTATGTGAATCAATAAAATATTTAGATTTTGTCTTTTCTGAATTGTTCTCAATTTCCTGAATGATTTGTGAAATTTGTTTATCTTGTCTTTGGTGGATTTTTAAGTTATTATTGTTTACCTGATCCGAAACATTGAATGTTTGGAGGTTGTTTACAACATTATTTTCCTGAATTACTCTCGATAAAAAATCCACAGGATTCTTCCAGCCTTCAATAAATGAAATTTTGTAGCTAAATTGTTGTAAATACAAGGCCACCTGGCAACAATTTCTGGTTGTTTGTCCAAGTGAATGTGATAAGTAAGTGCTTTTGCATCACTCAAAATTTCGAAAGTCTTAGCATACAGTTTGTCATGAAAAAATTTTATGGAAGCAAAAATAGCTAACAATTCCCTTCTAATTGAAGGATATTTCTGATCTGCAGGATTTAATTGTCTGGCAAAAAATTCAATTGGAAAAAAATTATCCCCTACTTTATTTAATAAAATACCACATATTGCAATTTTAGAGGCATCAGTCACCAAATATAAATTATCACCCGAGTTGAAGTTCTTTAATGAAGGTTTGTTAAGAATAAGGTTTTGAATCTTTTCGAAAGCTTGTTTACATTTTTCACTCCAGATGAATGGTACATTTTTTTTTTTGTGAGGTTGACAATAGGTTGAGTGATTTCAGCAAAATTGTAAATCATATATCGAAAATAATTGATCATACCTAAGTAAGCTTGAACCTCTTTGACATTTTTAGGAGTAGGAAATTTTGTAACTTTTTTAATATTTTCATCAGATGGTGCAAAACCCTTTTTACTTAAGTTAAAACCCAAATAAACAATTTCCTGCTTACAGATTTGCATTTTTGCAGGGTCTAAGGTGAGATTAAATTTCTTTAGTCTATTGAAAACAGTTTGAAGGGTTTGTTTGATTTCAGAAATTGAATCAGCAGCAATAATTATGTCGTCCAGAAAAAATTGCATATTGCGCCCGCTTAAGTCGTTTAATGCCTGTATGATACACATAGTGAAAAAATATGTTGAGTTTCGTGTACCAAAGGGTAAGACGGTTGGATGATAATTGCCAAATTCCGTGCAAAAGGCAAGTTTTTCTTTGTCAGATTCTTTAAGTTGAATTTGGAAAAAGGCGGATTTTACGTTTTACGTTAGGGGTTTTTTTTTTCATCGATTTTTTAAATTGTTCATTGTTCATATTTATTACAAAATACTAACAGTTTTTTTTCCACAGACGATCAAAATGCTTATTATTGTGGTAATTTTGTTTGCTTTGTGTTGGCTTCCTCTCAACTTGTACCACATTCTCAAGGTATTTACCAAAATCCAAGAACTACAGGGCTCATCTGCAAGTGTTAGAAGCTCGACGATTTTCTTCTCCTGTTACTGGTTTGCCATGAGTTCAGTATGCTACAACCCATTTATATATTGCTGGTTAAATACACAGTTCCGGTCTGGTGCTGCTGCTTGCTTGCATTGTGTAAGAGATTTTGGAGGCTGAATCAACTCCAGCATAAAATCGCCCAGAGGATCTAAATTAAGAAAAGCGCAGTATGATGTCGACACGACGTCTTTTGATATTAAATCAGAGAGCAATGCCAGTGGATGTGGAGGAAGATATTTAAACAGTTTTAAAGCTGAATCCAGGAAATTTCGTCCAAAAACAATTCAAGCTAAGAGAGGTATCCCAATGGTGCCAATGTTTAAGTCAAAATTAAGTCCTCCAGAAGAATGTGGCCATGTCATGAAGAGAAACTTCTATTCGATGACTGGGCTGAGTTCTTATAACGATACAACAACCACATTTCACAAGTCTTTGAGGAAAAGCTCTTCTTGGACTTAATCTGTCATAATAGTGTCTCATCTACTTTTGAGAATGTACAAAGACTATTGACAAACGTTTTGCTTGTGCAGGACAGTGATCAAAAATATTGGAGAACTAATTATTTTTACATTTAAAATTTGTCTTTCAATTATTTCTAAAAATGTATATATGTTACCGTTAAAGTATGAAATCCGTTATTTTATAGAATACCTAGTTATTCCATGAAATAACTGATCGTGTCCGTTAAAGTGTAAAACTCTCTTGTATTTCATGGTTTAACTAGTTATTTCATAGAATAACGATCTGCATCCCGTTAAAGTGTAAAATAATCTATATCTCGCACAACAAAAGTATCTCGCACAACAAAACATTTACCTTCCACCCCTACTGCATTTATGAACTATTCCAGGCCATAAAGAGAAAGAGAAAAGTCTAAAAAATGTTTAGAAATTCAAGCGAAAAAGATGAAATTAATGTCGAATAAATCTCATTCTGAAGCCTCTGTGGGGTTTACCGTCCGTATCCCAGTGCCTGAAGTTGACAGAGGAAAAGGTGATTCCAAATCTATTTTAACTATCATCATAAAAATAAACGAAGAAGGATTTTTCCAATTGGGCACAAGAATTGGCCGCATAAAACAATTATACTCCCGATCCCAGTTCAGTGTCTGCGAACAAAATTTAATTAAAATCGAAGAAGTACCGGATGTAGAAATAACGCTCCGGTCGGTTGCTACAGCTCAAAGTTTAGGTACTGGTCAGGGATTTAAAAAATGTTCGTGTAAAACCCAGTGTGTCAACCAAAAATTTTTTTGTTTTAGAAATAATGTTCTTTATAATTCCAAGTGTCATTTTAGTAATCCTTGTTGTAACAAATGATTTTATGGTACGTGTCCATAAATACCATTTATACGCTGCATAAATCAGATAAATTGCTTATTTTTCATTTCAATTGTCTATCATTAGTTTATTTATAGAATACCTAGTTATTTCATTTTAGATAAATTGTTTGTTTTACACTTTAACTGTCTCTCATTAGGTAATTTATAGAATACCTAGTTATTTCATAGAATAACTAGTTAAAGTGTCAAATTAATAACATATTACACACTTTAACGGACACGATCAGTTATTTCATGGAATAACTAGGTATTCTATGAAATAACTGCATTATGTACTTTAACGGTAACATATATAATGAACAAATACTTAATTATATTTGCTTTTTACTCATGCAGTACTGGCTAATGTATTGAAATATATTTTTAAAACTATTATTTCAAGTTTGCAATGAAATTTAGTTGAAAAAATTATTTTCAGAAGTCACTATTTTTTTAAACTGTACAGTTTTCTGAGCTATTAAATGCCAGTATATTCTACCAGTATTTAGAAGAGTTTGTGCAACATAAGATTTAGAACAGAATTTTCAGTTTTGACAGTAAATTTGTTTAATAATATTTGTTTTATATAACTGTTCTGGAAAGTAAAAGTAAGTAATAATAAAATGCTAAAAGAAATTAGCTATTTTTTTTTTCATTTTAAATCTTTCCTGACACTAATCTTCTGTCAAAAATATGAGGAAAAAGTTGATTTTTCACTACAAAGACGAGATAAAATACAGGTTTTGTTGACAAAACATAGGCATTATGCTACTCATAAATGCTTCCAAACATAGGTTTTCTTACAAATGGGGTGTTGTATAAAGAAAGCCTTTAAATTAGGATTACATGAAGAGCAAGAGGGAAGAAAATAAATATATTGTAATAATTTGTCCAGTACAGTAATTTTGTTTCATAACTAAATTTTGGATCTTAAATACTTTATAAAAATATCAACATATTTTCTACTTTTACTTTTTAAAAGTATATTTTTATTTATAAGCATTTATCCATTCACATTTCCATTCAGAAAAGTTTTTGTAAGAATGAAGCATGTTTCAATTGCACAATAATATCTGCTATCGCAATGTTGTTTAAACAAGTCATACCAAAAATAATATTTATGTGGCTGAAAAAAGAAATTATGTAACTATGCTTCAGTCAAAGACATATATGTTTGTAATGTGCTTTTTATGGATTGTTGCTGCAATAAACTATGAAAGCAATTACAGTGTCATATTCCTGCGTTATATCATCATTAGAGGGAAATTCTTGGGATTTTATAGTGAACTGTTATAATATAAAAATTACGATGGATATTTTCTGTTTCCAAGTATAGGAAAGAAGTCAATAAGAAAAATACAATTTTCAATACCATTCAAGTCTAGTACACCAATATATTTTCTTGAAATCAATTTAGATATTCTAAATTTCTTTCTTTAATGTTACGCACTTTTTCTGGTTTTACAAAATTTGGATGCTATTTTTGATGTTAAAAACTTTAGTAATCGGTGAGCATGGTCACAACCTTTGTCTCTTCCGCTGATTTCGTAACATTACCGTGATCACAGAGTCAGTTATTTTTTCACTAGTTTGTCTAATGCCTTCCAGTATTTCACAAGCACCCATATCTAGCTATCTGATCTCTAAATTTCCAGATTTAAACTTTTTAATGTCTATAAAACGGACGATGGGCAGCACATAGATAAAAGAATAAATTGAAAATCCATTAATCTTGGTTACCACTGCTGGTGGTTGGACGAGGATGGCAATCGAGGCCTTACTTGCATGGGAACTCAGCTCTTACACTCCTTTTTAATTTTGCGGAATACTTACATATTATACGGAATATAGACTATTTATACATTGCAACAAGCTCTAAAGATTATAGAGCTCCCGCACTTTTTTAAGAAATTAATCCTTGATGTCAATGTTACAGCACTTATGACGTTCTTTCAAATTCAGTTCTTACTATGTTACAACATATGATAAAATCAAAAATAAAAATCACGGCTAATATGGCGTTAAAACTAAGGTCTCTTTTTTAATTATAAGGATAAAAGCGAGGTTTGACGATATTTCCAAAAGGAATCTATTGAGGCCACCAATTTGTTGTATTACAACCGATATGTCGTTAAAAGCGGTGTAATCATAAACTAGTCCGAGCTGTATTAGCATTCTAGATAACTTGCACTAAGGTGAATATTTTTAATTTCAGATGCTACTTTCAGAAGTTTTTAAACTTATGTTGTACATACCACTAAGTTCCGTTTAATATACTATTTTACATCAATGCTTTATCAAATGCAAAAACTGATATAAGAGTTTCCTTTACATAAACGATGCTGTAAAATATAGAAAGTATTAGGAAGTTGTAGGAATAAACTTTCTCTAGATTCTATTTCAACAAAATACTATAAACTAATATAAACTATTTCTTCGCTTCCACGTATCAAGTAAAACGCATCATGTATTTTGAATGGGTATTTTCCGTTTTAGAGAAGGAAATATACCAAAGAAAAGTATTCCTTCCAGAGTAGTCATATTCCGTGAATTTTCTTATAAAAACTCATTTTTCTTTATTTGCAAGAACGGATAAAATTTCTATAAAGTGTTATTTTAAGCCAGTCACAGAGTACGTTTAAGCATTTTTTTGTGAAATTTAAAAAAGAAAAAAAATTAACAATTATTTTTAAATTAATGAAATCGCGCAATTTCATCATTCCGGACATAGCAAAATAAAGTCAGGACAGTCTTCTAGAAAGTTTATTGTGCTTTTAAAATTTATTCGAAGCAAAAGGTTCAGTTATTTTAATACAAACCCTAAAATAATTAAAGTGAGGTATAGAATTTTTTAGTGTTAGGAGAGGACGCAGCAATTGAGTTTATTAAAACACTTCCAACTGTGCCTCAAAAAAAAAAAAAAAAAAAAAAAAAGGGCTCCAAATCATGCACAAGTAAAATGAGTTTTAGTTTTCTGCAAAATGACAGCCAAGTAAAATCTTTAGTCAAAACGCGAGATGATTTTTTTCTTCTTGTATTTTTTTCTTATGACATTATGACCTATTTATTTGGGGGGGGGGGGGACCTATAAACATTTTATTTCTAACTCAGTGTAATGGACCATTTTGATCATTATGAAGTCAGCAATATAAGATCAAGACAGGCTTTTAGAAAGGTTGCTTTTACACATAAGTAGTTATTTAAAAATAAATTTGACATGATTGTTGCATTGTTACAATACAACCCTTAAAATAATTAAAATGAGGGCGCAGAAGTTCTCAATATTGTATTAGTCGTAAAGGCAAAGAATGTGCGAATCTTATCAAAATATTTCCATCCGTGTCTCTGAAAAGAAATTACAGTCCCAGACTTTAATGGGGGAATCCTGAATGAGTAACACTAGTTCAAGTTTTCTATAAAATGATAATCATATAAAAGATTTAGTTTGATGCAAAGAGATTTTTTTACAGTCATAATTCGTAAGTGAATCAGCATACGGAATTTTCCTGAAAAACATTCGATTGGAGCCCCTTGGCAAACTTTTCGAATAAATGTCTCCGACCTGAAGTAGCTCTGAAATTATGGCTGCTTCCCACAAAAGTAATCAGTAGAAAAAGACTTGTTTCTTTTAAAATGTTCGATCGTGCTCTATTTTTGGGGCGTATTGTGCAGCGTAATCCGTGTCTAATAACTCACTTCGTATTGCATTCAGGAGTATTTTTTTTGCATAAACAATACACGATAGTCTTAAAAGCTAACGGAGAAAGTATTCTGAGAAGGGGAACGTTTTGCGGGATTTTATGTCACTTTAAAAGGCTTTAAATAAACTGACGCTTACTGGTCTAGTTAACTAATACATTGGAATCTCCCATATTAAATAAAAAAAGAGAACATTGCAGAACTCACAGCGAAAGTGACAGTGATTGATTTGAAAATGCTCAAGATTTCTTTACACACATGTTTATCAACATCCATTTTCCAACCTGTTTATTTTTTTATTTTTGTGCCATTAAACATTTTGCGTGTATAGGTTGAATTTGTTTCTTCAAGCAATGGACAAGTCTCTAAACGCCTGAGACACTCATGTACACACGACAGCAGTTTCAATGCATCACAGAGGAGTAACGCAAATATGTATGTATATATATGTTACATTGCACACCAGTTGGGACATAAATTATAATTATTTAAAATTTATTCTTTTTATCAGAATCAGTCTTAGAATCAGTCTGTTCAGACGCATTCCCGTAAAGATTTGAGATTTGTAAAGCGTTTGACATTGGTACACATGCAAGGGACTTCATTTACAGAATTATATAAAAGTTCACAGTTTTCAAAATCTAAATAATGTTTTTCTCAAATCAAGGAAAAAATATAGTATTTTCAATTGGAATTTTTGCAACAGAATTTTCAAAAACAAATATTTGAGATTATCAACGAGCTTGTAGAACTTAACCTCAGATTTTTAACTTAATACTACAATCTCTCAAATTCGAATAACCAGAGCAGTACCAAAGGTTTCAGTTAGTAATAAACGAAATATATCTATTGCATTTAAAGGTCTTCATAAATGTGTTCCAGGTAACTCTAGCTATCCCGAAATCAATCTTCGAATAATTAATTCTTCTTGCGATTGGAAGAAATAAAATTTCGAGATATCGAAAATCCAACGAAATTTATTTCGACAAAAGTTAACGTCATTCAAAAAAGGAGCACTAAACACTACTTCGCCTAAAGTATCCATTCAGAAATACTTGGTAGAGATAACTTTCTTTTGGCATTCATGAAATATTTTCCAAATATTAAATGACTTGAAATGTTTTTGTGCTATGGCTGGTAGCGAATCAATATAAGTCCTCATCGCATTTTTAACAAAGGTTAGTATTTACGATATGTTAAAGGTTAGATTGCGGTCCTGTAGAGGAGGAAATATGGCAACTAACTATTGAAGTTTCAACTGAGATGGCATTTTGAAAACCATATCTCTGAGAGAATTATAATGAGTCGAAGGAAGAAAAGAAAACATGAGAGGGAAGAAAAAATGTCATGTTTCTGGGAGTAAAGAAAAAAAATCTAGTTTCGAGATATTCCATTTGGCTAGTTGTTGATACAAGAAGTATCGATTACGGCTGTCTCCTACTACAGGTTTCTAAATGATATGTATTTAAATAAATGTATGGGCAGCTATCATGAATTGATTTTTTCATTCCTAAGGAGTAAAATAGTGTTTGGTCGTCCGAATGATTTCACTTTCGATACAGAAATCCGTTGGGAAATCAAGTTATTTAGTTGAGTTTTTCTCTTCTTTTCCTTTCCTTATCTCTCAGTTTCCATCTCTTTCTTTCTTTTTTTATTATATTTTTTATTAGAGACGCTAGCAGGAGCAAAGAACATAAGTATGCAAAAAAAAAAAAAAAAAAGGAAAATCTTCCTAATGAGTTAATCACTGGTTTTGTATAGAAGACAAACGTTACAGAAGATAAAAAAATAAATTGATCTATTTCTGTATCCTGGGTATCGTTTAACCAACCTTTAACTGAAGAATATACGAAGTACCAATGGTGCAGGATAAAGGCAATTTCAAAGTAAATTGGCTACTACATAAAGTCTTATACTTACTGGTTGCAGTTCGAATTGTATTAAGTAAGAGAATTTAAGCTCACACTTTTTTTTGCAATAAGAAAGAGAAAAAAAAAATGGCTCGGCTGCAATTTTTATTGCTATTTCGTCCTTTAAATTTATTTTACGCTTTATTTTAAAAAGATATAGATTCTATTTCTCTTTTCTTTATGTGTGTTTGTTTGAGATCTACATAAAAGACTTTAGAACTTCGCACCAGCAAATTTCGCATACATGTACGCGTACTTTGAAGGCTGACAATGTGCACTCCGGAGCCATTTTTTTAATTCGATTTTTTCTCTCTTTTTCAATTTCAAAGAACGCTTTAAAAAATTGATTTTTATCAAAATTCTCTGAAATTGAGAAGAAACTTTACTTGCAAATTTTAAATATTTTACACCATTCGAGAACATATTGCTACCCTCGAGAAGATTGTTTTAAATTCAAAGTTAATTAGGACAGAAATAGTAATTGCTTTCAACATAAAGAAAACAAAGCTGGGGCAAACCATTTTTAAAAACTTCTCATCACGACACTTTACGCCATTTCTCAAATTATGTCACTTATCTTGCTGTAGATATTTTTCTTAAAGTCGTCACTTGTATTTCGCTCAGAAAATTGATTAGTATACATCACATGATTTAAGAAAGCATTAATATTCTAGATATTTCGGTTTTTATGGTATTTCTCGTAAACAAAAATCATTGTTTGACTTTTTCATCTTTCCCCAATTCGTACTACGTTAATTACACACTAGAATGCTTAGTTAATTTTTGATTTAGAGTTTTGGCTTCGGGCGTTTCTTGTTTTTGTTTAAAGGTATTAACTTGGATTTCAAGCCCCCTAATACTTTATTATTATGCATTTTGGGTATATTTTAATTAAATCACTTAAATGAGAGCTTTTTCTTTTATTTTATGATGTAATAATGCTTTTACTTGAAAGCCAAATGAGACTTATTTTCTTCTTATTGTTACAATCGTTTAAGCTTACCTATACACGCAGCTATAAAACTGGTCGTCATAGGTGGCTAAATTTCAATTATACTAGAACGATAGATATCTAAAAAATATTATTACCACGTAAAAAATTTGCCTGTATATATCTAGGCAAACCAACGGGGTGCCGTAAGCTACTTCTTTTAATATTTTAGCTTGGGAAACAGCGTACCATGAACCTCTAGCTCTGAAATATAAGTCAACATATGTAAAAGGCTCTATTCCTGCCCCCCTCCTTTTTTTACACGAAATTAAGGTACAATTGCTTGGACATATTTTTTTTTTAAATAATTCTTCTGAAAAAATTAACACTTATGACATAGTGCCTTTGAGTATAGCGTTTTTCTTTACACAAGTATAAACAAAAGGCAAAATAGTGGAAAGAGGTTCTTATCGTTGAACCAAAATTATAAACCATAAGAAAATAATGATTAAAAATAACTGAAATAAATACTTAGAAATATGTTTCAATTTAAAACTGAAGAACAATTATTCACGTAAACAAAGCACAAATGAGCATTAAAGATGCAACTTTCATGCTTTCTTTACGTGAATAATTGTTCCTCAGTTTTACTGTGCACAAAGTTCATTTATTTTAAGTTTCAATTTCTCAAGGTACAAACGTATTTTTCCAAATCCAATACGTTATTTCTCACTTTTGCAAATGAATGACGCATTTTTTAAAATGGAGTCCTTTAATAAAGGCGTAAATGTCAAGTTTCTGCAAAGCAGGTGGCATCTTCGGCTTCTAATTAAAATGCGAAATCTTTGTTAGAAAAATAACTGCTGCTCAACTCGTGAATAATGTGAAACAAGCGGCCCTATATCAATGACATCAAACGAAATACGAATCGGTAAATCTTTCAGAAATTATATGCCAATGCAAATTCTGTTCTAAAACTTCTGAAGCGACTTTATAACTTCAATATGATTTGTAATAAAGAATGCTTTTGGTTCATTATCAGGAAAGTAATGAAAAAAAGAAAAAGAAAAAAAAAATACGCATAAAGAGGGCGACAATAAATATGTTAAGAATTTTTGTAAGGTAAATAACGAGAAAGATATTTTCGGTTAGAAGGTATCTGAGAGACATCGCCAAATAAAAATGAAACCATTCTGCTCAAAAAACGAATTGAAACTTTTGCATTAGATTGACTCGAAAAAAGCAAGGGTGATGTTTTTTAGCGTAAAAATAAATTAATAATTAAAATTTGGATTTGTTTTGGGCAAACTAAAGATTTAGCAATCAAGGATTGCAATCACGTCCTTGTCTCTTTTATTTTATGTTTGTGAATTAAACATAAAATTTTCTTGTGTACTAAAATGTTGACTTGTAGTACTTGTAAGTAAATACCTTATTAAAAAGAACTAAAATTGATTAAAATATTACCTCAGAAGGTTGATAGCAACAATTTCACTGCCTACGTTCTGAATTTTAAAAGTTTAGTGTAATAAGTACATACTAGAATGACCTACATCAAATTTTATCAAAAACCTACATCAAAAAATACAATGTTTTTATAGGTTTCTGAAATTGCGGTAAAGTTGATTTAACTACCAGGAAAGAGCTATCAGTGATATTTAACAATGATTCTATTGAAATCTCGGAAAATATCACCGCCAATATCGCAAATATTACGCGAGATTTGGCAGCGGAATGTGGCAACAGAATCGAAAGTGATCTATGATATCACTTCCATTCCGTTTCATATTTTCCACCCTATTATTCATTCATCGTGTCCTATTCTGTCAAAAGTAGATAAAAATCAATATCTAAAAAAAAAAAGAAGGGAAAAAGTGAAAGAAAAGAAAAGAAAAATAGGCAATTGTAATAATTTATTTAAAAAAAACCCTCTAAGATATCTATCTATAAAATAATTTTAAGGCTGGCATTCATTGGAATTTGCAAAAGAAAAATAACACGTGATAGAAATAGAGCTATTAGAGAAACACAGCCATACTCTTACTATGCTTGGAATGAAAAAGATGCGTTATACGCTAAAAGAGCTTTTAGTATGTTACAACAAAAAATGGTGCCAATTTCCTCGCTACAAATGATAGGGATCAATTTTACTATATTTTAGTGCAACCTGCGAAAGTAGCATACAAGTAAAGCTAATTTCGCGCTTCAACTATTGAATATCTGCACCATACATTACTTTATAGTTTATTCAATTTTTTTTTTAACATTCGTACTGAGCGTGAAACGTATAGCAAACTATTAGTCACAATATGATTTGAAATTAACAACATTCTAAGAAACATAAATAATAAAAGTGTACATACAGTGTAACAGTAGTTCATTATTTTTAGTGAAAAATTCCAATAAATAAATGAACAAATTAGTTGATTATTATTAAAATAAAATGAAGTGAGAATGCAGTGCGAAAAAAGGAAATAATTTTAAAATTGCGAAGAATTATGTAAGCAGAAATAAGCGTTTCCCAATTTAAAGTATTTGGATTGTGAATATTAAAGGAACTCGTCTTAATTAAATTCGCCATAAATCAATATCTTATCAAATGTTTTAAAGTGTAATGAAAATTATGTTTTCATTGTGCGATTTCTTTTTAAAATTAACCAAAGGAGAAAATTAAGTTCTTAAAATTTTCATCATTTTCTTATCTTTTATTCTAAACGGGCCTGAAATGAGTTTTCTAGAAAATTACTTTAAAAGCCCTAAAAGCACCGGAAAAATTGAAGAATTGTTTTTTTTGTAGGATGTGAAATACATATGTACAATTCACAGTATTGAAATACAGTTTTGGAATTCAGAAAAAAAATATGAAACTATAGAAAGGATGAACAAATCTTCTTTAACACAATAAATTAACTGCGCTCTATGTCAAAAACAGCAGAATGAAACATGCTTTAGTGAATTGGTGCTCCTTGGTTTGTAACTAGTTTCTCAAATTGTGCTCCACGGAGCACTTATTGCTCCGCGAAACAAATTATCATGCTTTGCAAAGGACAAGTTTAAAACTACATATATTTTATTGAACACATTTTAGCCTTTGATAAGGCTATTTTATCTAATCCTGCTATATGAAAACTATTTGTAGTTTAGTATATGTTTTAAAATGTAAATTAAATTAGGTTTCTTTATCCCCAACTCCTTTTCTCGGCAGATTATGCTTTATGAAAAATGATATATTAGGTGATTTAGACTTAAAAATGTATGACAGTTCCTTTAGACTTAAAAATGTATGAACTAAGATGGAAAATTTGTTCATCAGAGAAATTTAATTTTTATGAATTTGGTGGAGAGTTATTTCTTAATGGGGGTTAAGGATTAAAGATTAAATTATTATTTCTTCAACAGCAATGTGAAATTAATCAAGAAAAATAAACAAATAAATAAATAAATGAATGAAAGTAAATAATTAAAATATAAGTAAGAATGTCTAATAAACAGAGTAGTTCCATGTTGCCAAGTTTTAGATCAAGCACGTTTTAAAATTGTAACTGTAAGAAAGAAGAGGGCTAATGCGGACAACGTAAATAATTCTGTTATTTATCAGCTCAATTTCTCAGTAAATCTTTGCAGTTTTGTAATACTATTTTTTCTTCTTCCCAAGTAGTACAGTCGGTTACCAGCCAAGCCTACCTCAGTCAGCTTATACCATCTAGATCTATTTGGATCTATCGGTTCACTCCCAAGTCCTTCAACCAGTTTTCAAATCTATCCATCCACATTGTTCTCGGTCTTCCTCTTTTCCTTTTCCCCTCTGAAGTTTGAAAAGTTAATTTCTTAACAGAATTTTGTAGTATTCTCCAGATTCCGTTTTCTCTAACTGACCTAAAGAGTTTTCTCAAGATTTTTCGCACGAAAATGATCAGTTTCTTTTCATCTTCTTTGTTAAGTGCCCAGCATTTGCTTCCATATAAAACAAGTGGTCTTATTAGTGTTTTGTATAGCTGTATTTTTGCTTTGCTGCATATGTATTTAGGAATAAACTGGTTACGTAATCCGTGGTAGTATCTGTTAGTCATCTTGTTTCTAATTGTAACACTGATATACACTTATATATATAATAGGAAAAATGATATTAAAATAACAAATGAATAATAAAAATGTTAGCTCAAACCAAAGACCTATGATGTTCTTGTTAATTTACCTAATTGATGACAAAATAAAAGTAAGAAATTGAAATGTGAAAATTTCACATCTACACAAAAAAAGCGAAGTTATATATGTATAAGTAATCTTAAGTTTTAAGAGTCGCAAACGCATTAATTCTAAATAAAAGAGCCACAACACTCCTGTTTTATTAGCCATTAGGAAACCAAAGCAATGTGTGCTGAATAATTCAAGACAAAAGTAACAATTTGATTCCTTGCACATTATCTTTACTCAATTCCTTCAGCAAAGGTTTTCTCCACCTTTAAGTGAAGTTGAATTCCACTTTCCGCTGATTTAAAGCAGATTTTACTTATATTCATTAAAAAATACAAAATTTCTAGACACACTGAAAAGCAAGGAACTCTAATTGAAAGTAAAAGAATTCTTCGGAGCAGTCATTACAAGATAGCATATAATAATGTCAAGTAAAAGCTGATAAAACTCTAAGACATTAAAATAAGGGTAAGGACGTTCAGAAAGAGTTAGGGAGAACGCGTTTAATTTTGGTAAGATAATTGGAAAAGCTCTTAAATGTAAAATTCTTTTGAAACATAAGCAGTTAAGGAACCAAGTTTTCAAGGAAACTGAAACTGCTCTTTTTTATCATAAAAGAAAGGAAATGAGGAAGAGCATCTGTGATAATGTTAAAATTTATTATGTAAAAGAAAAAAAATACATGTCACTCTAAAATAAAAAAAAAGAGAAAATGATCTTTATCAAAACAAACTCTCGAAATTAATTGAAATTTTCAACGTAAATTAGTTTCTAGGCAGTAATATTTCTCATAAATGTATGTTCCTTACTATTTTTAAGAAAACTTCTTCATATATATACATGCATTTCACTTCCTCATTTTTATTTCTTTCTTTGTTTTTATTTACTTATTGATTTATTTTTAAGTATTATTCTGCTGTTAAAAAGCATGCGCGGAAACTGTCCTATTTGATGTTGCAGTATAAATTACTGGGAAGTACTAATTAAATCGACAAAATAACATTTTATAAAGCAAATGTGTATAATACTAAAATTATATGACAGCGACATATGTTTCGATGGGACAAAGACTTACTCTACGTCTATGGAATGCTATGTATGAGTAAAAAAACCGAAGAAAAAAAGAAAACATGAAACTGGATATAATTTTGCTTAGCACTAAACTCTGTGTACCAACACCAATTTTGTGGCCATGCTTTTTTATAATCTACCATCACCTTACTGTTTTAATTTCTGTTTCCTTTATTACACATTGCACACAATTAATTTAGTACAGAACAAAATGTCTTTTCCAATTTGCCATTTTTGTTTCCTAAATAAATTAGGCAACATAGTTCTAGTTATTCATAACCCATCAACTAAGTATCAAATATAACTCGTCATGTCAAACATATATCTCGCTAATGCTCAAAACCGGTAACATTTCAAAATTTTCTCTAAAATGATGGGAACATAGTGTATATTATGCCAAGACTGACAAGAGTGATCAAATGTTCATATATCTTAAACAATGCATTCACTTTGCGCGACGAACCAAATGCAGGGGAAAAAAACCATTTAAAACGCATAAGTAAAGGCATAAAAGACGGTAGATCGGTTTCGAGGGCAATATGCCCTCGAGCTTTTACTGTTCCTTAGATTTCTTCCATTTTGATAAACAGGCTCGAATTTGCGTTTTCCGCTATCTCCTCGGCCATAGTGTTTTAGCAAATGCTGATACTTGATTAGTTACAGGAGGAGGAGTCAGGTGTTGCATATATAAACCCCTTTCTCACAGTGGTTTTTCATTTTTACTCTTGGTACTGAAGAAGGGGGTTGATTGCCCTCGAAACCGTTCTGCCATATTTTATCCCTTATTTCCGCCTTTTAAAGCGTTTTTCTGCATTTGATTTATATATCTGTGTCTGGGAGGTGTAGGTCTATTATGTCCTTTTGTTTTTTTTCAAAATTGGGATCAAAGCACCATGTACGTTTTACACTCTATTCAGACATATAAAATATGAAGTCCAATTCTTAACAGTAAAAAAAAAAATGACAATGGTTGAAAAAAAAACAATAACTGACAATACAGTGAAGAAATAAGCCCGAAATATTAATCCCGTATAATTAAATTTATCTATTGTTCATTGACATTAAAACAGACAGACGAAATTTTGTAGCTTGCAGAAACAAACAGCAGCAAGCAAAGCTTTGAAAGCGGGAAAAACCTTTCATCCGAGCTCAAATAGGAAAATAACATATATGTGCGAATTCACTGGAGAAAAAAATATAAATAGTAATAATAAGTTGGAACAGCAAAAATCGCTGCAAAGGATAAAATTTCTTTAAAACAAATCTGCGCAGTATGGAAAATGGTTCCGTAAAATACATATCAAAATAAAGCTATCGATCGCATGTGAGCCGCAGGAAATAAATTTTAATTCGTTAAAAAATAATCAAAATCCAAAAGAAAAAATAAATTAATTAATTAAAAATCGGTTGCTCCTCAAAATGCTAAAATCCGTAAGAAATTAATTCGTTCAAAAAAAAAAAAAAGTATCATAAGCCAGTCGCCATGGTAACAATTCAAATAAAATAAAAAACAAGCGCTTTATCAATCGTCTGAAGAAAATAAAATTAAAGTTAATAATCGTGAATAAAATAATTTTGATAAAAAATAGAACCGACTTCAAATTATAAATTGCGCTAAAAAGTTAAAAATAAATTAATTCTTTAAGCAACATCGATGTGACTTTTAAACGTAGTTTTAGAAGTCGGAGCAAAAAGGTGATAGCTAAAATCTTTCGTAATGCTGAATCAATTACAAATATATATATTTTCCCAGAATTTGCAGGATAGATAAAATTAGGATAGATAAAATCCCTTGTAATCATAAATAAAAGACTCAGAATTAGCAACAGTACTAGTATGAAGTAGCACATGGTGGCAATAGACTCATAATTTTGCACCGACTTCTAAAATTATGTTTAAAAGTCACATCAATGTTGTTTAAAGAATTAATTTATTTGTCACTTTTTAGCGCAATTTATAATTTAAAGTCGGTTCTGTTTAAAAAAAAAAAAAATATTTTATTTTATTCTTTTTAGTGTAAATATATTTTTTATATAAATTCTCTATTTTTAACCGACTTCACAAAGGAAGGAGGTTATACATTCGTATTGTATGTATGTCGTTTTTTTTTGTTTGTTTGTCCACTCATAACTTCGCACCGGATGAACCAATTTTCATGATTTTTTTTTTCAATCGATCAGGGGTGGTTTCCCATAGGTCCAGTACTTTCATTTGACCATATTCGATAATTAGAACAAAAGTAATGGGCAGAAATTTAGTATTTTTTTTTGTCTTTTCATCCATAACTTTTGACTAAATGAACCGATTTTGATGATTTTTTCTTTAATCGGTAGAGGATCGTCTAACTCACATATTGCAAATCAATTTGTCTACATTTGTTTTTTAGAAAAAACGTTACGAGTGAAAAATAAGTATTTTTTATTTTAATTGGAAAGGCTTGGCTTGATTTTTCTTTGTTGGGAAATCTATTAATAAATATAAAAGCATTGTTAAAAACATGTTTGTTGTCATGGGCTGTAATATTAAAAGAAATTACAGCAAGAGTTTGACTGAAGTGTTCTGTGTGGCAAAAATTAATCCAATCAGTTTGTTTGCTAAAATAGACTTCAAAAGGGAATTTATCATGCAAATGATTAGTTTTTAGTGATATTAATTTAAAGAAGTTTTGTCCTTTGATATGGATTTTTAAAAAAATAGAGTATTTATATACAAAATGTACTTACACTAAAAAGAATAAAATAAAATAATTTTTATAAAAAAACAGAACCGACTTCAAATTAAAAATTGCGCTAAAAAGTAAAAAATAAATTCATTCTTTAAACAACATCGATGTGACTTTTAAACATAGTTTTAGAAGTCGGTGCAAAATTATGGGTCTAATTACCATTATACCATTTGCTACTTCATATTGGAACTGTTGCTAATTCTGCGGAAATATATATATTTGTAATTGATTCATGATTACAAAATATTTTATCTATCCTAATTTTGCACCGACTTCTAAAACTGTTTAAAAGTCACATCGATGTTGTTTAAAGAATGAATTTATTTTTTACTTTTTAGCGCAATTTTTAATTTGAAGTCGGTTCTGTTTTTTTATAAAAATTATTTTATTAAAAATATCCATATCAAATTGGTATGATAAATTCCGTTTTGAAGTTGATTTTAGCAAACAAACTGATATTTAATTTTTGCCTTAGAGAAGCCTTCAGTTAAACTCTTGCAATAATTGCTTTTAATGTTACAGCTTAATGGGCACAAAAGCTTCTCTAACAGTGACTTTTATATTCTTTAAAGTAGTTTTCCCAATAAATAAAAATCAAGCTAAGCCTTTCCAATTAAAATAAAAAATACTTATTTTTCACCCGTAACGTTTTTTCTAAAACAGAAATATAGTCAAATTGATGTGCGATATTTGAGTTAGACCACCCTGTATCGAAGAAAAAAACTATCAAAATCTATTCATTTATTCAAAAGTTATGGATAAGAAAATAAAGAAATAACTATCTGTCTGCCCATAACTTTTTTTCTAATTAACGAACAGGGTTAAACGAAGGTCGGGACCTATGGGAAACCACTCCCGATCGATTTTAAAAAAATTATGAAAATCGGTTCATCCGGTGAGAAGTTCTGAGTGGAGAAACAAACAAACAAACAAAAAAAGATACATACAGTAGGAATGTATAACCTCCTTCCTTTTTGAAGTCGGTTAAAATGTCACATTGATGTTGTTTAAAGAATTAATTTATTTTCCCCTTTTTAGCGCAATTTATAATTTGAAGTCGGTTCTATTTTCTTATAAAATTATTTATTTTATTCTTTTTAGTGTAAATATTTGTTATATGAATATTCTATTTTAAAGAAATCCATATCGAAGGGCAAACCTTCTTTGAATGAATGGCACTAAAACGACATACATACAATATGAATGTATAACCTCCTTCCTTTGTAAAGTCGGTTAAAAAACTAATCATTTTATGATAAATTTCGTTTTGAAGTCGATTTTAGCAAACAAATTGTTTATATTTCATGTTTGCCTCAGAGAAGCCTTCTGTCAAACTCTTGCTGTAATTGCTTTTAATATTACAGCATAATGGCAGCGAACACTATTTTAACACAATGACTTTTATATTTATTAATAGTTTTCCCAACAAAGACAAATCAAGTCAAGCCTTTCCCAATTAAGGTAAAAAATACTTATTTTTCACCCATAACGTTTTTTTTTAAAAAAACAAAACAAATGTAGCCAAATTGATGTGCGATATTTGAGCTAGACGACCCTCTATCGATTAAAGAAAACAGCATCAAAATCAGTTCATTTAGTTAAAAGTTGAGAATGAAAAAGCAAAAAATTATAAATTATAACTTTTTTTATAATTATCGAATATGGTCAAAGAGGTATGAGTGGACAAACAAACAAAAAAAAAAAAAACGACATACATACAGTATGAATGTATAAGCTCCTCCCTTTGTGAAGTCGGTTAAAATAATTATTTCGAACTTCAGAGAAAAACGCTTATAACTTCGTCTCTAAATAATTTAGAGGCTTCTAATTTTAGCACATAGAGCAAAACTCATTCTTGAGTAGTTTTTAAGCGAACTTTTTAATGGTATCAAGTTCGAAACGATGCGATAATTTCTTTCTATAGAAAAGAACCCTTTTGTGAAATTTTCGGCTATAAATTGCAATAAAAAAAGAACAAATTCGAATTTCGGAAAAAAATCTCCGAGGTGCAAACACCCCATGTTCCAAACTATTTTCATGCCAAATTTCATGAAAATCCGCCGAACGGTCTCGGCCCTAAGTCGGACACAGACAGATACACAGCCATACTTGCTGCTCTATTATTAGTAGAGAAGAGATTCTGCATCACACATCTATAATACTTCGCAATTTACTAAGCCGTAAAAATAATTTTGGCGAAAAACTATGCCATAACATACACTGAGAATTACTCAAAGTATGGTTTATAACTTTACAGCCTAAACGGTTTTTTTTGCATAACCGATTTCTATCAGTGTCAAATGCTCTAAACAGCTGAAATTTGCATTTAAATATAAATCGGTGCAATCAGGCAGTGATAAGAATTCACGTTCTGAACATTTGATTTAATTGCTAGCGAAATGTTTACTGCCGATGCATATGCCTTGTTGCTTTGCACGAAGTGATTTTAATTTTAACTTTTGCATCTGCTTGTGAATCTTTACCTCTGTCATCTTCGTTTTAAATTGAATGTGGCATAACCCAAACGCTTGTTGCCACAAGAGAAATATGGTTGATTATTTTGGATCTGGCAGCATTGTTCATTCTGCTTGAATACTGAGTGTGATAATTTAAAATCCTTTGCTTCAGAAGAAATACAACATTTGTCTTCATACGTGACAATAAAGTAAGTTTCTATACACAGTATACGCCGATACTGAAAATGATATAATTTTACAAAGAGATTGCACAATTACACTGAATTTGATAACTGAGCATCATGTTTTGTACCAAACTGCATTTTGGGGGTTTTTAATTTACCATATTGACCATTGCATATTACTTCTAGATTCCAAAGTCAAATTACGACCGCATCTAAGAACTGCTTTGTATATATGCGTCCAAGAATTTGTAAATAGCAAGGAGAGCCTACAAAGAGAAAAAAATCACAGCCCAAATCATAGCTAACTTGTATTTATCATTATCAGTTCACTTTAAATTACCTAGCAGGAGAAAAACAAAAAGTTGTACATGGGGAGACAAAGGGTTACACAATGAGAAGATAGCCTAACAGTGGATCAGCTTGTAGAACGCAAATCTCCCGCATCTGTACATGGAGGGGTTTCTTTTACGTTAAACGGCCTATATTTAGCGACGGTTTTCTGAAATGTCGCCACCATGTATTGGACAATATACTTTATTATGGTGATAAATAAGTATTGCTGCATTAAATACTGAAAATTATTTTTCCTGGAGAGCTTAGCACGGTAGGTATTTTAACCGAAAAGTAACCATGGATGTTATTGATCAGTAAAACAATATATCCATTATGTCTTAAAGGTGCTTTCACACCAAAGGCGACAAAGACAATATTCCTATCTTTTCTCATCTGCGCAAGCACAGAGTCTTTTTTTTGCCTACAGAAATATGCTCTGCGCTTGCGTAGATGAGAAAAGACAAAAAAAAAAAAGGAACTTGTCTTTCCTTATTTGCGCCTGAGCAGGGTATATTTTTCAAGGCAAAAATACGTCCTGCGCCTGCGCAAATGAGAAAAAAATATGTTTTTTCTCTTTGTCGCCTTTGGTGTGAAAGCACCTTTAGTGGTTCGTAAATACCAGTTGGAATTTTTGAATGGACTTCATTAGAGGGTAATTGCATTTTGTGCTAAATGTGAATAAATCCGTCAGTTATTGGGACTTTGTTTAGCGTACGAACAAAAAATAAATAAATCGCACACACTATGCGAGCAAAACTTCGTAAATCTTCATGCTTTTTCATGATGCATGAAAAACTTCGCTCTCCGAAAGAAAAAAAAAAAGGTTCTGAGAGATGTATGAAATACTTTTTTCTTGAATTGTGATAGTTCAATTGTGCCCGGTACATTTTCTTATCCAACTGTCCTCATACAACTGTAGATAAAACAACTCTTAATACTGATTGCCTGTCCGGAAATATATGAATGTAAACAACTTTGTCTAGTACTAAGTCTGTCTTTTTAATCATGAGCTCTTTTTTTTCTAGGACGCTGTAACATAAAGACAAAATGGAAAATCCTTGTTGTAAAGATCTGGGAAAAACTTTCTTCGATAAAAAGACATCTAATGTCACCGTTATCGATTCACAACGTACTATGAACGATCTGTCTAACACGGTTGATTGTAACAAATTCACGGTTTGTGAACTTGATTCTTCTAAAAAAAAACAAGTATTGGTGGAAGAGCTCTCCTGCTTTGATTTCTAATGTACCAGTTGAATATGAATATTCCAAGTGGAATCCTTTCCCTTCTTCTTATGAGACTACGTATTCCGGAGATTTTTCAAAGCCTAACACTACTTCAAGATATATCGACTAAAAAAATTTTAAAAATCACGCTTTCATGCTCTGGATTTTTAAGTTATAACTGTTTTGTTGCCGGAGAAAATAAATGAATAAAGTATTTTAAGCAGACTTTAACTTTCGTCATTTTGTTTAGCACGTCATTTTTATATTGGTATGAAAAAACTTATAAAAGCTTTACTCAAAGAAAATATGTAAAATATAAATTGAAAAGTTCGAATATTTTTCTGGCTGTTGCGCGGAGACGTTAAGTATCATGTATGAATAAAACCTATTAGAAGATTTTTTTATAAACCTTTCGTATGTATTGTTCGACTTTGGTAAACTGACGCCTGCCTCTGACAGTTTGCACTCGGGGGTATCTAAAAATACGATAGGCCAGAAAATGGCAGGTGCGGGGGGTTTCTGGGCGCACTTGCCCCTGACAGTGTTTATTATCTTGCAGCATTCAGCGGCGTCGGAAATCCAACTCATTTCAGTGCAAAAAACGCGCTATCTTTTCCCCTGAACACTCTAATAAAAACTAAACACTTCCAATGTCGAGCGTCAAAGCCAAACCGTACATGAACATTATTAGAAGCACTACGGTTTTTTTTAACAATTATATTTTAGTCATCAGTCTAGCGTAAAGTTGAGTTTCAAACATTTGGTAATGTTTCACAGCAATGGGCAGTGCAATAACGCGTAGTGGTGTCGTAAGGCAAAATCGCATCACGTTATCTCGTGCTGCAAATGTGGTAGATGTAAATGCGTTTCTGTTACTTTACTTATAGTTTGGAGTGCATACAGCAAGCATTCATTTCACATTGAAAATGTCGGAATTTGCTCAAAAAGTTTGAAAGAAGTCCTGTAAGAAAAGGTAGTATATGACGTTGCTAAATATTTGAGAAAATATTTCCTTTAATTCAAATAACTAAGTTTGGATGAATATAAAAATTCACATTTCTGTAATCACTAATATCTGTGAATTCAAATTTCACTGCATAGATAAAGCTACAATTTCAACATTCTTTTTCAGAAAAAAATTGAGTTCCTTAAAACTTTTTATATCATATGAAGGAGTACTTTAGCCCATCCAAATACTTTTCTTCTCCCCCGAAACGACCATGAGCCAATACTTGTTCCCCTCTAAGTTGGAAATCTCAAGATAGCTCTTGGCGTTTTACTGATAAGAATCATTATCCGAAGGACGAAATTTCTAACACCAATATATGAAAATTTCTACGTACACGTTTTATTTATTACTATATGATATGCCCGGCGTTGCCCTGGATAACATTGCATTACTCCCAGTCTAAGTGACATATGTCCAAAATTTTGTTGGAAATATGTAAGGAAAAATTTAGTTAAAAACTTCCAGTAGAAGATGGGCAGCAGTCCTTAAAAATCCCATTTAAGCAGCTAAACTCCTTAAAAATCACGGTTACATAAAAAAACAGCAGTAACTAAAAATTCCTTTTATTAGACTTAAGATAACAGTCCATAAAATACAGCAGTAAAAGGAAAACAGCAGTTCAAAAAAATTGCCCTTACAGTAAGGGCAACAGCAACTAAAATACACATGTGCGTAAGAACATTAGTTCCAAAGTAACATCAAGAGTCCGCAAAAATCCCAATTAAAATATAGACAACACTACATATAAAAATTCCCACCAGAATAAGAGTTGTACTCTCTTTAAAAATGCGCATTAGATGAGGACCAAAGGTCCCCGAATATCTCTGCTAGAATAAAGAAAACGTTCCTTAAAGCTCCTTATTTAAGTAAAGACAACTATTCCTATGCATCTCTAATAGAATAATGATATTAGTTCCGAAAAATATCCATTAGAATAAAGACGTCAGTAACTAAAAATACTCATTACACTACTGACCTCTAAGAGCTACTGTTTCTAAAACTACCAGCAGTCCATCTTAAAGCCCCCATCAGAATAAGGACACCAGTTCCTAAAAATCTCGCTTGCAAAATGGTTAAAATATTTTCTGAAAGTTCAAATAAAATAGCACTTTTATAAAAGTCGATAAAAAAAGGGAAGAAAAGCATTATTTCTAAAGACAAATTAACATGCGCATTTAAGATTTAAGTTGAAAATGTTCAGTACTGAGTCAAAACCGTGTGAAATATAAATTGATAGAAAGATATATCTAAATTCTGTCCAAGTGGCGTCAAACATGTAGTACAAAAAATAAATTAAATTGTATAAAATAAATCCCTTAAGTAAAATATGCAATCAATAAAAAACGCTGCGTAAAACGTTTAAAATAAAATAGAAGATCGCCAAATTGCACTATAGTAATGGAAGCATAACGGAAATGCGCCAAGATCCTACAGTGAAAATCACGTATTGAATTGAATGAGAACAATATTACTAACAGCGATTTGCAAAAGTTACGAAGCTTAAAATGATATATTGAGGATTATTAACTGCACGGGGTTAAAAAAGTTACACCTCTTTGCGAAATTGTAAATTTCATCAAAAACCAGCGGTAACGAATGCCTTTCAACCTAGTAAATGTATGCGACTTAATCTAAAGATAATTTTCCTCAGTTTTCTGTTCACAGGAATCGTCTATTTGCCGACAAAAGTACAGCTCATTTTGGCGAAAATACTCCGATTGACCGAATAAATTCAGAAGTATTTTGAGCATCGTTTTAAAATTCGTAAAACTACTTAAACTACTTAAAATGAATATTGCGGATGTTCTATTTGGTTCTATGAATTTCAGAAAGACATCTTATGCAGTTATGCAGAAAAATTAGTTATACATCTAATGCAGAAAATTACGAAACATAAAATAATGAATTAAAAACAATTAACTAAAAAAAGTTTTTAAAAAGCACGACTTAAAAATGTTATCTTTTCTTGGCGAGAATAGTATATGTTTGCTATTTACTCCGAAAAGAAATTTCATTAGTTTTACTTTATATTTTCTTTTTGGCGATAAAAGTACTATTTATTTTCGCGAACACACGCAACTTGAGCAGATAAATTCAGAGGTAAGCCTCGATTTAAAATTCGAAAACTACTTTGAATATTTCGCGTGTTCCATTTATTCAAAGGACTTCAGAAAGAGATCAACATGTGCAGTTTTTTTCGGGCATTAATATGCTGTAAAAATAGAAACGGTGTGAAGTTTCTCCGAAGAGATAATCCCAAAATTAAGTTTTGCTTAAAAATGGAATAAAAAAAGAACAAATTCGAGCTTTAGGTAAAACGCTTCGAGGTGCACGAGGACCTGACCCAAGGTATCTGTGACCAAAATTTTGTACTTCTGGACCTTTCCATCTCGTCAAGAAGCGACCGATACACACACGCACACACAAACTTTCGGTTTCAGTTATCTAGATTATGACTTTTGGCGACAACAGGAAGAATTTAAATACTCAACTGATTATTGCATATTTTAAGAGAGTATTAAGACGTTTTTATATTTGGCGACAAAGAAAGCGTTTACAGCTTAACGAAATGTCATGCTTTCCTTGGCGAAAAATATTTTAAAATAAGAGCGCACGAGAAAAAGTTAGTCTCACGCGTATCAGTTATTGAAATATCTTCCAAAAATGTTGCCGCTCTGGTTATTTAACTGTATTAAAATAATTTAAAGCAATCAAATAAAAGAAAAGCATTACAATCGCGTCAGCTTTCAAGATATGCGATTTTCTAAACTTTAAGCACGATCATGCTTCTGTTTGGCTGCTGCTATTATTAGCCGTTGTTACGATTTTATTGGTTGCTAAAAAACATCATTATATATTTCTATATATATGTAAGGCTTATAAATAGTATAAAATTTCATTATTATACATTGAAAGCAATTTTATCTAAAAGTAGGTAAAGGTGAAAAAAATATATTTTAAGAAATGCGTGAAAAAACAAAACTTACCTGCCACACAGTGCATTCTTTTTTTTTCAGAGCCTCTCTGACACTCGAAAGTTGTTTCAATATTTTAAAATTTACAACATTATGTCTTTCCTCACCACATAAATAAACATCACTTCTGTGCAGTTCGGTATTACAAAATGCATCGCTTCTTCTTAATCCACTAACACTCAATCGCTCATAACTCTGCACTCTGATTTTTATGGGACAACTAGCAAAAATGAGGTTTAAGCTTTCTAAACTGTTTACATGGGAGCATTCTTCAAGTTTATAGTACAAATAACAGCTCAAAGAAAACTTTCAATTGTAAAATAGAACTTAGCGATTTACAAATTAAACACAAATAATTATTCAAAAAGCATTGGACAGACTCAGAATAATGTTCTAAACAAATAAAAGTTCACGCAGCTTATAAATTTTCTAATTTGAAAGTCAAGTTGTGTAGTTGCAAACAAGAAGCATTACTCGTGATTTGCTTGTGATTAGGGTAGCCTTTGACATTAAGCTCTACATTATGTTCTTAAAATTCCTTCATACATCTAATTTGTGTGCAAACATGGAAAAGAATATTGCTTTTCCAGAATATACTTATTGTTTGTCTTGTAATTAAATTTAATGATCAGTACATCTGGGAAGCATAGTGTTGGGTGAATCATTTCCATCACGCAGCAGCAACGTACCGCCCATCTTGAACGACTGATTTTTTGGAACGGAAAAAACGCGGATAATTTTGTAACAAGCAATTCTTGTATATATATATATATATATATATATATATTTTTTTTTTTGAGTTCTCGAAAACGGCTCTAACGATTTGGACCAAGTTTTGTATTTAAATAAGGTTTTGCTTTTTAAGCTTACCTTTGTAGGTGTCTTCCCCGAAAAAACGCTACTTTACACAAGAAAACCATTTTTTTGATAACGCAATTGAGGTACTTGTAACAGTGAACAATCATCCGCTATAGATATTTTACTTCAACTGTGATAGCAATACACTGAGTGGCAACACTTATTTTTAATTTACATTTGTTGATGGAAATTTGCTGTTGTTACTAGTTGTGAAATTTAAAATGCCGAGGAAACCCATTGGAAAAAAAAAGCTTCAAATAATCCTGCGCGTAATTTGAATGTATCAGAAGGTCTATGAAATTGTGTAATACTTATTGTGACAAGTTTAAGTAATAACATGATGAAGGCGAGAATCGTTATGGTGAACAATCTGGCGAGGAAGTATATATTTTCATGGACCTATATTCACTTCTTGAGTACAGTGTAGGAGCTTGCTAGCGACATTTTTGGCATTTTTTTATAGAAAAATGTCTAAACCAAAATTGAAGCTATACTATACACAATATGCGGATTGCGAATCGGGTTCTGACTCTGAAGGCGTCGAATTGTATTATAATTGGGTGTTGGTGATGAGTATTTGCATTACTTATAGTTAAATGTACCAATCTATGGATACAACGTGAAGTTTTAATAAATAAGCAATGTTACTTAAAATCTGGTTCTGACTCCGAAGGTGTCGAATTGCATTATAATTGGGTGTTGGGGATGAATATTTGCATTACTTACAGTTAAATGTGCCAATTTATTGATACAACGTGGAGTTCAGAATATTCTACGAATATTCTCGTTCTACGATCATTTTCTCATAAGAATATACTCGTTGAAATATGGAGTTGAAAGTTGGAGAATAATCGATAAATGCGCTTTTATTTTAAGAGTAAATATAAAACTTTCTAAATACCATTACTTTTATGCAGTAATGTTCAAATATGGTTATCAAATCATGTAAACAAAATAACACTCTGCTTTTCTGTGAATGTAATTTCTAAGCAAACATCGGTACTTAAAACTGTGAATTGCGCTTGCTCATTACTCAAAATTACTTTAAAAAAAATAAGCAAATAATCAGGTACATTTTCTTATTTTTAACCAAGCATGTTTAACAGTGAAAAGGGTCCATTGCAGCCTCGATACATATCGTTGCTTGAAAAGAATAGTGACAGAACTCAAAAAAGCAACTTTTTCAGGAGACCTGTTTTTAAATCGTTGCTATACGTAATTTATTGTTGTTTCATTCATAATAATTCCTAATTATTGTAATGCCCCTTAAAAGTGGTTAATACAATTCTTTTTGTTTATTTCATGCAGTTTTTGTGCTAGCCTTTCAGGGTTCCTAGAAATTTTAATCAAATTTAGGACTCTGTGTCTCTTTCGAATAAAAACAACAATTTTTCTGAAACAACAATTTGAGGAATAGTGTAATAGCCCTGAAAAGGTTTTAAAAAATTGTAGCATTAAAATCAATACAGACACAATCCAAATATGTCTCTATTGTCCATAATAAAGTTTTATGAAAAAATCCTATATTAACAGCAATACAAACACAACACAAAATAGGTATCTATTGCTCTATAAAAGAGCCCTTAGGACCTAATCGGTGTTGTGCCTTTTTTCAGTAAAATTGGCAGTACTTACCCAAGCAGCAGTCGAAACACAACACGAGTTATGCCTCTGTTCAACAACAAAAAAAAAAAAAATAAATAAATAAAAATAAAAATGGCGTTTTATTTTCATTCTGAAAAGACACTTATGCTATCTACGACTTGGTTCTTTTTTCCATATAAAAGATCAATTTTTTAAAAGTATTATCAATTAAAAATCTCATTTTCGGTATTTTTTGAGTTGTGTCACTATTCTTTTCAAGCGACGATATGTATGAAATAAGCTTGCACATTTGGGCGTTGTTAATAGTTTTTTTATCATTCAGTTTTTCTCTATCCTCCGCTACATGTGAAAAAATCACATGAAAATGCATATTGCATAAGTAACTGCATAAAGGTACATAAAAATTTATGTATTTGCTGTTTCTGTCACGTTCCGAAGCATTAACAAAATAAATAATCCACAATGTTTCTTGGAAACCCTTAATACATGTACTCAGTATCTCAGCAGCAATAAATAACCATGCATAAGAAACAAATGATGATTTTTTATCCTCTTATCGACTATTATATGGCTTATTTATATCATCACTATGTACTATTATAGTCTATTTCCATTGTTACGATCGTGACATTTTTACGATGAGGCCTGGAAATTCGATGATGTTTATGATGTCTGATACTTTAGTTTGCACTAATAAATAAAGTATTCTGTCGTTTTAATATTTTCTTTTATAGGAAAAAAAATGCAATTATTGAGTTTTGAAGAATGTTTTTGTAGCTATTAAAGGAAGTTGTATTGCCATTATACAGAAGTTTGGTAAGATCTCATTTGGAGTATGCTGTTCAGTTTTGGTCTCCTTACCTGAAGAAGGAAATTACCTTATTGGAAAGGGTTCAAAGGAGGGCAACTAGGTTGGTAAGTGGTCTTTCAGACTTAGATTATGAGGGCAGGCTTAAAAGACTCAATATGTATAGTCTTGAGCAAAGGAGAGTTAGAGGGGACATGATTCAGTTGCTTAAATTCATTAAAACGGGAAATATTGATGGGCTTCAGTTATTTGCGAGAAGTAGAACCAGAGGTCATCGTTTTAAGCTTTTCAAACCTCAGGCTAATCTTGAAATTAGGAAACATTACTACTTCAACAGGGTTGTAGGCAGTTGGAATAGTTTACCGGAGGCAACTGTTAATTGAAGTGGGGTAAAAACTTTTAAGGAAGCTCTTGATGTTCATTGGGGACTGCTAAATTGACTAGGACCAGCCTAGCTGGCCCCTGAGCCAGTTGCTGGTCGTCACTTTTGTATTTATTGTATTTGCATAAATATCGAAAAAACTATCGATTTTTTTAATCATAATTCTCTGTTTCTTGTTCTGTAGAAAGGGTTTCTTAGAAGTCCAAAATGTTTTCATGCGCTATTTATTTATTTATTTTGCTATTTATTTTTCTTTTTTTTTAAATGCTTTTGTATGTGTGTAGATAATTGGAAACGCCAATAAAACTATGTGGTTAGGGTGAGAACAACACACATTTCGTTTTTTTCAAAGTTGCTTGTCAAAGGACTTTACCAGACAAAAACTATTTTATGTAAGAATGTTTTTACGTAAGACAAAAGGAACTGAATGAGTTTCTGCAACATTATTTGCTATCGCTTCAATTATTCTGTTTTTTGTTCACATTAAAATATATATGCTTAATGTGAGTTGAAATAGTCTCTTTAATCTTTTTTTATTATTTATTATTTATTTATTTTATAGTACACGTTTACGTACTATTATTCACAAGTATTATTGAAAAATTTATTTTTTACTTAGTTATTCAAATAATAAAACAAAAAGAAACAAACAGTAGATTTTGCTTTAAATACTAAAGGCATTAGAATTATATTTTTTTAAAAATGAGCTTAAATGCTATGTGGGAGAAGTTTCTCTCACTTATTGAGTAGAGATAATACGTGATTATATTCTTCGTGCCACAGAAGAACTCATCAACTATAGAAATTTTTAATGGGCGGGGGGAACATTCTTAAATTTTCTGAGAACGAATCTGTATCAGGAAGAATCATGATATTACGATCTTTCACATCGATAATTGATTCGTATACCGTTCCTGGGTATATAATGTTAACTACGTAATACCGGATATAGCATCTAAGGCAGGGGTTCAGTTCTCCATTTTAAACTAGACAGCATTTAGAAGTTGGAGTATATACTAAATTTATCAGCATTTGTCGTCAATCTCCAATTCCTTCAAGATCAATTTGAAAAGTGCTTTCAACCATTTAATGTTATCGAGCCCTTGGTCACTTTTTTGTAAATCTTTCTACCAACCAAATAAACGTAGTCGAAATAGCAACATACATTTCAGAATTTTTTAAGTAAGGCGAGAAGAAGAGGAGAGAGACATTTTGGATCTTCAGAATGACATTATCCTCAAAACTAAAAATTAGCACATGAGGAATTCTAGAATATAGTTGAGGGAAATAAATTTTCATTCCTAAAAAGAGTAGGATATAAAATAAAGTCGTTTTTGGGTTCCACATACTTGTGTGAATCATTGTTTTCGACAATGAATATCATAAAATCAAAATATGGATCACGACTTACAGATGAACACCTTGACGATTGCTTGCGAGCAGGAATGTCATCACGTTCTTCCAATTATGAAGCGGTGAGTGAAATGCAATGCCAAAGTTCACTATGACTGTATTTAATATTTAAATAATTTTTATACTTCGGATGTTTTGAAAACAATTTAGTAATCATTTATTTTACAAGAATATTGATACTAATTATATTCTTATGTTGAATTAATTTTTAAAATAAATTTTTTGTGCATTATATGTAGTGTGTATTATTAACTATGTCCACCTACAATAAAATTATTTTGAAAAAATAATATTGCCCGTCATTCGACCGATATTCTGGTATGTGCTCTTAGGTACAAATAAGTTGGAGACCCCTGATCTAAGGCCTTCAAGGATCCTCGAGGGGCCCTGAACTCAGCACTCGTCTTTCATTCCTTCCAAAAACTCCGAGACACTTAACAACCAGAACGGGTCACAGGGACTGGACTGGCGAGCGTTGCCTACCTGCTTTACTGTCGCGGCACCGCAGTCTCTCTACAAAGAGAGTATAACATCTGCCGGAAGCAGATTGGTGGACATTTAGTGTGACCCACTCCGCACCACGAGGAGGCTGCCCCCTCCATTACGGACCATTGTTTCTGGGTATGTAAATCATTTTATATACCTATTGTAAATACTCGTTTTATCTTCAGAAATACATTTTTTTCAATAACCTTTTTGATTATTTTCAGTTAGTTACACTTTGCATTGTGCATAAGTGATATCATATATAACAAAACGTCCTTGAATAGCATTATTTTTTTATTATTATTATTTGTACGTAGAACCTTATTCTTATCTCTGTTTCTTTCAAAAAGGTATATAGTGCACTGTAGATAACAATTCTCATGTGTGATCTCGAACAGTAACTTTATGTTTCTCATAAAAACTGCACCTTTAAATAGTTGGAACTGTTATAAGAAACAGTTTTAACATTTTAAAAGTAATATAAAAATTTAGCATTGTTGTTTTTTTTTTTCATTTGAAAATGTTAACTCCTTTCTTTTTACTTATTTTATTTTTGTCATATTTTACAATTTTTTCGCAACGTCTTGTTTAGGAAAATTTTTCTACTCCCAGATCCTTAAGGACTGTAATATAAACATGATTTACGCTTGAGTTTTAATGCTTTGAAGTCAAAGGATGATAAGAGTGTCAAAATGTGCATAGTACAGCTACATATGACATTCAGGGAAATCGGGCAGAGGTTTGCATAACCTACGCTACTTTGGCTCTTGGTCCCTCTTTTGCACACGAAGAGAGACTTCACACGAACTGATATAATTTTCGTTGATATCGCACCGCTAACGATACTCGAGGCGTATATATATCCAGTAAATCTTAAATCCGACTGGTAGTTAAAAAAATGTATACTGATAAACTAAATGTTATTTTGCGCATATTATACATCTTTGACTCACTATTTTTTAACAGAGTTTTTTTCTTTGTAACCGAAATATTTTTCACTGAGACTTAACAGCAATTTTACATTACAACAAAATATTTTTTGTAGAATTCATTTCAGACTTTAGAAAGAGAAGTCTACTGAAACTTATATTTAAAAAAAAAATACATTCGGACGAATAAAATAATAAGAAGTCTTCTTATGTGGGCCAAACCACGATAGCTAGTCTTCTTGTTCCCTCCGCACCAGCATTTTTGTTTTGTTTTTACACTTTCATTTCATCCTTGGTCCAGTTTTCCTATGAGAATGTTTTTAGCATTTCTTTATGCACTCATTAAAAAATGAACTTGGAAATTCATTTATACTTTTTTGAGTAATAGATTGAAAAAGACAAAATATTCACTTCGAATGGGACATATCATTATCGTAGTTTGACCCATGCATTAAAAAAAAAAGACTGAGATTTTAAGCTAGAAAAATATTATTTATTAGAAACAAAACGTACTTTTGCTTTAACAGCATATTTCTGATGAAGTTTTACGATTACAATAATATTATTTAATAATTATGTTATTGTATTTTTAATTACTGAACAGGTGCACTGTAAAAAAATTTGGTGTTACTGAACAACATTTTTGGTGCTCAGTCGGTCTAAAGTTGAAAATTATTCATTTTGTAATGTATTTTAAATTTTTTAATGTGTTTGTCTAAAAAATACAGACAGCAGAATGTTTTTTTAGCATATGATGTGTGTTAACTCATATGTGCATCAAAAATTTTCTTTACGATTGTTCATTTATCCTATTTTGATAGAAATGAGCAATCATAATGAAATTTCGTTACGTAATAGAGTTAACAAATTTCATGTGTCAAGAGAAGTGATACTGTCTACTTATATTTTTTTAGACAACCACATAAAAAATTTATAATGCATCAAAAATGAATCATTTTCAACTTTACATCAAGTGAGGCGGTGAGAAGCAAAGGGAGGTAAGTGACAAAAGTATCATTTTGAGTAAAACTCTTTCGAAGTTTAATTCCTATATTAAATTCTAGAGGTTCTTCATATAAAACATATTTTTACTTTTGACTCCTATATGTATGTGTTAGTTTAAGCATGAAGTTTAAAGTGTTTCTGATAATTATAACTGGCGTAGGATTTTTTTAAAAAATAGCTTATTTTTATTTACACCCGTTGGCTTCCAACTAGTTAACGTACACCCCTTTGCCACTAAATGAAAAACGTGTCTCGTTCATTTTGATAATTTACGCAGTAATAAAGATAGTTTGTTAGTGATATAAACTTTATTAAAAACTGCATAATATAAATTTCGAATAATTATATTTATCAACAAACTAAAAACCATTGCCATTAGACAAATTGCCGAAAACAAAACAAGACAAAAATAAAATCTGCAGACGATTTAACCCTTGTTTTTAGCCTACTTTCCCGTAAAAGTAAAAAAAAAAATAATAATAAAGCATGAAAGAAGGCTTAATGTATCGTGAAAATATCGTTAAAAATCAAGAAAAGTCAAAAATAAGTGAAGTAATTAAATAAAGATTGAAAAATAAAAAAATTGAAAGTAGGGTATTGAGATGGGGAAAAAGTGTGTCTGTCGGTCTGTCTGTCTGTCGGTCTGTCTGTCTGTCTGTCTGTCGGTCTGCCTGTCTGTCGGTCTGTCGGTCTGGCCCCCCCTAATAACTTTTGAACGAATTGTCCGATTGGAAAAATTCTTTTTGCATTCGAAAGATCTCGGCGAGGACATCTCATTTCTATATTTTACTTTTTGATTTGAACAATTTTTTGTTCAATTTTGAACAGTTCAAAAAATTTTAACATTAGCGCCTATGGACAAAATTGAAGCAAATTGTGTAAACTCTGGGCACAAGAGCCAAGTTCCTATTGCAAGCTTATTGAAAGGAGTTCTCGGCGTGAAATATTGATTTGAACAGTTCAAAAAATTAACACAGAGCTAACGGGGAAATTTCAACCCTATATAAATCCTGATCTAACGGACCGATTTGCTTGGAACAAACTTTATCGGAAAGCTCTTATAACGTAGAACATGTAGAAATAGAAAGTTTATCCAGAACTTACGAGCCTATTTTGCTATGAAATTTTTTGATCGGGATTTTCAAGGATATTTCTCAGTGTCTCAATGAGTGAAATAATGAATGAATGAATAAATTAAAGAGTGAAAGAATAAATCAATGAATAAATGAATGAGGAAAAGAATGAATGAATAAATTATTGAATAAATGAAAGTATAAATAAATGAGTGAATAAATACATGAATGCATAAATGAATGAATAAACACTTGAATGAGGTAACGAATGAATGAATAAATGCATGGCTGAATAAATGAAAGAATGAATGAGTGAGTGAATGAATATGTATTATCCGTTGAAAAAGGTATATTTTTAATAATTAGAACTAAAGATAAATAAGAAAGAGAGAGAAAGAGATAACTAGATTATAAATTTGAATTTGGTGTATACGGGAAAGTAGGCTCGTATAGTTCTAGACGGAACTTCTTGTTATTCTTATTCTTCAACAATTCGAATTATTTTCCTATTTTTTTTTCTCCTTCTCCGCTTTAAGTTTCGTAAATAGATCGTCTGCATCGCGTATTTAAACTAACTGAAAAACCAAACAATTTTATTTAGAGGCAAACGGATGTAAGTGTACTTGCATCCCTTTGCCACCAAACGGAATGCAGCTTTTATTTAGTAATTTTTTTAAACCACGCTTTTTTGCAGTATCTGTCAAAGCTACCACTAAAATCTCTTTCCCACAAAACAGAAGGGGGTTTAATTTATCATTTGCACTAGCTATCTCAAAATTTTCATTTTGGTCACTTACACCCCTTTGCTTCTAAGTGCCTGAAGTGAACACCAAAAATCGTGTTCACTAACACCAAAAATGGTGGCAACTGAACACAAATTTTTCAGTGCATCTGAAACAACAACAACAACAACAACAAAAAAAATGAAAGAAAAGAAAAGAAATCCACACAGTACGCATTTATTGCACATGAGAGATTCACTGTGATTCGTCCAAATTATGCAGTTTCTTATAATTCCGATTTCCAAGACGTTATCAACAAACTGCAGCCAATGGTAAAACTTTCAGCGTGGTAGCAGTTGGAAGAGATAAATATCCCTGCGTTTAATCTAATTACGTTTCGCGATTCTTCGGAATTGAAAAGTTCTGCCTTACATAAGACTTACAAAAGTGCGTGAAGGACAGAAACTGTTGTTTCGTTTAAGTTTACGAAGATAAGGTAATGCGTCCTTCGTAACAATTGCTTTCGATAAGAGCCTAGAGGAGAATGACTTGACGAGGATTTGTGAAAAGACAGATTTAGAAGAATCTTGAATAAAAGGCACTGTGGAAATAATATAGCTAAGCCGTATACATGGGACCGTCCATAAATGATATCACGCTTTTTCCCATATATTTGACCTCCCTCCCCTCTTAGTCACATGCCACGCTATGTTGCATAAGCATGATGTCACACTTCTTGTTACCCGTCCCCTCCCTTTGTCACAATATCATTAAGCCCCCGCGGAGATTGACATCATTTGTGAATGATCCCCATAGGGAAGAACTGGAAAAATCAAGCTACTTAGAAATAAACACCTATACCTAATAACATTTTTTCTAATCTTTCTTTAAGTAACACCTTAATTGGGATGCACCGATTAATCGACGAAGATTTTTTTAAAATATTGAGTTTACTTTTAGCTTGTCAAAAGCCATGCTGAATGAATTTATTAACAATTAACTTTCCCCAATTTACTTTTTAAATTGAGAATTTTTCTTTCAACAAAAAAATTATTTTTAATAAATATCTTTTGATTTCTTTAAAACTCATGATTTTTTTTTCTTTTAGAGAAGAAAAAATAATTATGTGGACACGCTTTAAATTTCTTCCACAATAATAGAGAAGCTGACATGGTGAAGACAGTAAGTCACAAATTTCGAGTTTTTCGTTTTAATTCATTTGTTCATTTAATTTTTCAATTCGTTTTCAAGTTAATTCGTTAAATTTATGATTCATAACATTATTTTACGTTTCCTTACGTTTTAAAGAATTTCTGTAAAAAAATTCTCGTTTTTTACATTGTAAAACTCGTTTTTTGCTTCCCCTGTAATATTTACTTTTTGTGACTATTTCCTCCATGTCTGCATCTCAAATGATGTTTGATGCAATATTACTTATCTAAATTTTCCTTTTTCTATTTTAAATACAAATGAACACTATGTTGCAACATTTCACAATATCTATATTTTCCTCCGTACTCTATCTTTAGCATAGTTCTTTAAGATTATTTTACAGAAATTATACATACATAAATAAAGTAGAGAATTTGTGTGTTAGTGTATATGTGCGTGTGTGAGAGAGAGAGTTTAGTTGGTCACATACTCGCAATAGGTTAGTCGCCTTTTACCCTGATGAGCAGGTCGAGAACTACGAAATTTTAGTTGCAGGTTCCTCGGACCAGTTTGTGATGCACCTCGAAGGGATCATTCATAAATGGTGTCACACTTCGAGGGGGGAGGGGGTTCGGGAGATTGTGACAAAATGTGACAAGGGGAGGGGAGGGGGTAACAATGAGTGTGACATCCCTGCTTATGCAACTTAGCGTGATGCGTGACAAAGGGTGGGGGGGGGTCCGCTGAAGTGTGACAATTGTGACAAAGGGGGGGGGGTCAAGTATATGGGAAAAAAGCGGGATGTCATTTATGAACGGCTCGAAGCGTTTTTCCTTAAATTCGAGTTTGTTATTTTTTTATTCTAATTTCAAGAAAAATTACAAATACGTAAATATCAAATGGCAATACCTTTTCGATTTTTGCAGCGTATTAATGCCCGTAAAGAACTGCATAAAATAGTCTTTATCCGAAACTCGTAGGACAAGTAGAATGCATGTAATATTCAGTTTCAGTAGTTTTCGAATTGTAAAGCGAGGCTTACCTTTGAATTTGTCTGCTCAATTTTAGTATTTTCGCCAAAATAAAGAGACATTTGGTTGTCAAAAGGAGCATTTCTGCTAACTTAAAATTATTAAAAATTCTTTCTGGATTAAACTGGGAACATATAATGTTCTCGCCAAGTCGTGTTTATAACATTTTTCCCGTTTTGATAATTAGTTTTTATGTTTTGTAACTTTAAAAAACGGCGCCAAAAATCCGTATAGTAGGATCAGGGTGCATTTGCGCTATAGTACACATGGCACTTTTTGTAGTGGTTTGGCTACATTTTATATTCAAATGGAGAAAAGTCACGTACTTTGCTCCATTTTTTTTAAATTGAAAGATGCCCATTGCGGGAACTTTTGCGCTGTTGAACGCTTTCAGAAAACTTTTAAAAATTCGCATGTAAATTTTTTTCTAATTAGCACATCTGGATCGAGTCAAAGAAAACTTGTTGGAATATAATTTAGAACCAAAAATCGAGGCAAAACTTTAAACGAATTTCTATATTTTTTTCTTTGAAATATTGTAGGCAGAATAACCGCTTTACAACATTTTAATGTTGAATAATTACTTGCATTTATTTATTTTTTTTTATTCAGTCATTTTATACGAAATTCCAAGAGTAGTTTTCCTTTTTTTCTATTTTTTTTAAATAAAAAAAACACACTTTGAGTTCAATCCATCCAGCCTGGTCTTTCATTCATATTTGATAGAAACAATTTACCAATTAATTTTACTCATTAAAACATAGACTTTTAAGATATAGTCTGACTTTTCGCATTCATTTCTCAAATGTGGCGAAAAGGGCGCTACAGAGTCAGCCAATTGGCTATGCCATAAAAGAGCTACGGATCTACAGCTGCTATTTCTGTTAGCTTTATACACTGAATGGTTTTTTAGGTCATTCTCACATGATTCCGTTCATTCGCGGTATCTAGTTCTTAATGGTCTATGTTCCTATCCTATGGCATATGCTATTACTTTATTACATGAATAAAATACTTCAGGCACTTGGACGTCGCATCCACATGCAATTCATTTTCTATGGATTAGCTATACAACTATTTCAAAAGGAGGAAAACATAACAATGTTTTTATTGCATTTAATTTTAAGATACCTAGTATGATTTTTGAGATTAGTTTGTAGCTTTTAGTGGCTCTATCAAGTACATTATTAATACTCACAAATAGTACACTGTAAACGAAAGCACATTAAAAATAGTAATAACAATCAGGCCCTTTCTTTGTGCAGTAAAAGCACTAATGGAACGAAAAAATAGTACATTGCAGTGCTACCTACATCTTTCAAAGTAAGAAAAGAACATTAACTTTAATTTTTTCCCACTCAAGTATTTTATGTATTTTTGTCTTAAATTAATTTAAGATAGAGACGTACGGGTCATTCCATGTCAAGTGATCCAAAATCTGAAAAAAAAATTTACCTCACCTTCTTTGATTTTTTTTTCAAATTTAGCTTATCAACTGTACCCCTCAAGGTAATTAAAAATCCAAACTTATAGATTTTTATCTTGTTTTAGTTATCAGGCTTTGATTTTGTAAAACACTTACATTTTTACATGTATGCTTCAACACAAAACAGACCATAACTCATCAAAAAAAAAACAACAAATACAGATAAAAAGTTTTAGTAAAAGGCATTTCAAAGTTTCTTGAATGCCTTTTCTTATGATATACATCATGACAAATTTTATTAGAATTTTAAATTTCAAAAAAAGGACCTTAAAATTTAAGTTTTAAATTTCTCGAAAAACGTATCATTAATTTTTTTTTTTTTTAAATTCTCAAATATTTCTGCGCATTTTATCTTTGTCTATGCAAAATTTCAGCTTGGGGGCTCAATGGGATCATATTTTCTTGAATTTTCAAAAATATTTGATTTACCAAAAAATGAACATTTTTTGTGATTCAAGCTATTTTAAGATGATGGTTTCTTAAAGGAGATGATTTAATTAGCCTTCTAAACACATCTATGCATGAGTAAACAAGCATAGACATGCCTGTGGATGAAATGCACAAGTTCAAAATTTATTTGGGGGAGGGGGCAACGAATACATTCACATTTTTGTCTTATTATAGCTATTTTAAAGTATTGTTTTCAAATTATTCAGTAGTTATTTTTAAATGAACAAATTGACTTATTTTATGCATTAATAATAATATTTTTCCTGATTAATTCTTAGATTTCAGATATATTTTAATGAGACATTAATCATATGAGGGGAAAAAAGTACATCTGTTTAAATTACTTCATCTAGTCCACACCTTTCATCATATTCACATATAATGTACCCTTTCAGGTTTGTCATACATTTGAACTTTCTTCAAAGAATTTCTGTTTCTGAAAGTTATTACTAAGTGAACAGTGAACACACTTTTGTAGTAATTTCATGTTCACTGAATGGAACAAAGCGGTGAAACTTCTGTGTTCCTTCGACTGATAGTGCTCTTAAAAAGCTATCTTTTAATAACTCCCTTTCTTCTGAATATTCCTGAACAGTTACATAAAAAAACTTAAAGGAATGTTCATGACACTTCAATTGAAAAGTTGAACTGGTGTCAGAATTTGATCTGAATGCAGTTTTTGAAGGCTAGCTTTGGCAGTACGACGTTTCACTGTCCCGCCCAAATCAACACATACTCCTTTCCCATGATCTGTAGCATAGAATTGCCATTCCACAGCATCTCCAATATCTGCGTTGCAGCTCCTTTAAGTTTCCTTCCTTCTTATATTATTTTTTATTCATGTTTTGGACGTGAGGTATGGAAAAATGCTTGGATATACAGGTAGATAAAATACATAGCTTTGCTTTTTCTTATAATGCTTCCGTTTTTTTCAACTTTATTTGTAACCCCCAACCTATTCAAGTTGGAGGGGTAAGCTACATAGTTTTTTTTTCTTTTCTTGCTTTGTCAAATACTAGTTCATAAGCGCAAATCAAGACTAACACCCAAAAGCTGCAAACTCTAGCATTTGGGCCCCTTCTATCATAATTTCAGATGAGTTTAATTGAATACTTTTTTCGCTCATATCATTAATATCTCATTAAAATATATTTGAAATCAAACAATTAATCAGGAAAAAAATTATTATTAATGCATAAAATATGTCAGTTTGTTCATTTAAAAATAACTATTGAATAATTTGGAAACAATACTTTAAAATAACTATGATAAAACAAACATGTGTATGTATTTGTTGCCCCCTCCTACAAATAAATTTTGAACTTGTTCATTTCATGCACAGACATGTCCATGCTTGTTCACTCATGCACAGATGTGTTTAGAATGCTAATTAAATCATCTCCTTTAAGAAATATCATCTTAAAATAGCTTGAATCACAAAAATGTTCATTTTTTGGGAAATCAAATATTTTTGAAAATTCGGGAAAATATGATCCCTTTGAGACCTCAAGGTGAAATTTTGCATAGACAAAGATAAAATGCACAGAAATATTTGAGAATTTTTTAAAAAAAACTAATGATACGTTTTTCGAGAAATTTAAAATTTAAATTTTAAGGTCATTTTTTAAAATTTAAAATTTTAATAAAATTTGTCATGATGCATATCATATAGAACTGCATTCAATATACTTCAAAACGCTTTTTACTAGAACTTTTAATCTCTATTTGTTGATGAGTTATGGCCTTTTCGTGTTGAAGCATGCATGTAAAAATGTGAGTTTTTACAAAATCAAAGCCTGATAACTAAAAAACTAAACAAGAAAAAATCTAAAAATTTGGATTTTTTATTACCTTGAGGTGTATAGTTGATGAGCCTAATTTGAAAGAAATCAAAAAGGGTGAGGTAAAATTCCTTGGATTACTAGATATGTAATGACCCGTACTTTCTAGCCGTTAAAACCGATAGTTATATTCAAGTTTTATGCGTCAAATAAATTCTTCTTGCAAAGAAAAATTTGCCTTAATAGAAGGGGCAGAATTCCGCAGCCAGAAATCTTTACGTTCGGGCATTAAAATAACTTTTAGAAAATACTATAAAATACACTTCAGTTTTAAATTCGTCAATTTTTCATTGTTTAGGAAACATTTATGTTGTCAAATAAGCGTTAAAAGATAATATATTTCTGTTGCTGTAGCTAATTTCCCTTAGAAATCCAAGCCCTAGGAATTAAGGTAGAGAAGGGGAACGCCTTTCGTTTATTAATGAGTTCATGTAGGTTGGACGTGCAAAAGTGCGCCAAATAAGGCCAATCTAAGGCTTGTCCAGGATCAAGCTCATTTATGATTCAATTGGCTTCAACTTTTACACATTCATCAGCTGATTTATTAAAAATAAGAAAAAAAAGTAAATATCGTTTTTTAACGAAAAAAAAAGAACCTTCTTCAAATCAAAAATAGCACTTACAAGTACAAAATGAATAATTCATTCGTCAAAAACCACTGACGCGACTATTACACAAAATTTTTGAAGTCAGCGAAAAAAATATGACAGTCTAATTTCCAATACACCATGTATTACTTTATCTAGGAACTGTTGCAAACTTTGGGCCATTTACATTTGTAATTAATTCATGATTCCAAAAGATTTTATTAATCATATGTTTGCACCGACTTCTAAAACTACCTTTAAAAGTTTATGCTGTTTGCAGAATGAATGAATTTATGCTTTACTTTTTAACGCAACGTTTAACTTGTCGGTTTTATTCCCCCCCCCCCCCGAAATTATTTTATTTTACTTTCCCTTTTTGTGCAAATATATTTTTTATATAAATCCTCTATTAAAAATAGACTAAAGGGCCCACACACTTTGAATTACTGGCACTAAAAATCAATCACCCTTTTATGATACATTCCGTTTTGATGTAGATTTTAAACAGTCATCAGAGCCAGCAGACTGAAATAATTTATTCCTTGTTTCAGAGAAGCCTTCACACAAACTCCTATTATAATTACTTTTAATATTACTGCGTTTAAAGCCAACAAACTCTTTTTTAACAATGAGTTGTATAAGAAAGAAACATATGCAGCCAATCCTCTCCAATTTAAAGAAAAATAATTTTTTTTTCACCCCTAACGTTCTTTCTGAAGAACAATTGAGACAGTGAAAAGAAAAGGGATGTAAGTGACTAAAGAAAGCGATTCTGAGTAAAACACGTCCAATGTTTGGATATTATGGCAGCTTCAATGTTACTTTTTTTTTCGAAATCACGTTGGGGTAAAGGGACACGTTAGCTTCTATCACTAACATATCTTGCCAGAATATAGAAATGTACTTTCCCTATCATTTGCACTAGTTACCTCCAAATTTTCAATTTTGTCACTTGCACCCCTTCGCTTCCAAGTATTTTAATTGAGGGTCTTGGTAGCTTAGTGGTTAGAGCGCCAAACTTCCACCTGGGAAGTCGCGCGCTCGATACCCGCTGAAGACTCAATATGTACACTTGGGTATACGTGCGTGTAAATTCCGTGGACCCCCACTACCACGCCCCGTGCGCAAGCAATCCTAAGGCCTCGGCTAACAGGTAGGGGTCTGGTGGAGAAAAGGTACTTTAATTGTAGTCAAATCAATGTACGATATTTAAGTTATGCGATTCTCGATCGATTGAAAAAAAATCATTAAAATTGGTTGATTTTGACAAAAATTATGGATGAATATGAAAAAAAAAAAATTCTACCCATAATTTCTTTTCTAACTAACGAATATGGTCAAACGAAGGTACGGAACTAATGAGAAACCACTCTCGACTGATTAAAAAAAGAATCATCAAAATCGGTTTATCCGCTTTGATGGTTATGTATGGTGAAACAAACAAACAAAAACAAAAAACCGTACGTACGGTATGAATTGAGATCCGTTCTTCTTTTAGAAGTCTGTTAAAAATTCCTAATACACATTTTCTGCAATAACGTCAAAGCTCGAAAATTTATTGACTTTGAGGACTATGGGGATGATTTCATTAATGTTCGCAATCATTCAGCACTAGAGTCACGCAGTGGACCAGTCGGTAGAATCTCGGTTCCCGTAGAACACCGAAAGTGAAGCAACATCAACAAAGGCCATTGTTTGAGAGGGGGACAACCTATCGCGGCTGGTTGCTGTGGTCCGTGTACGCTAAAGAAATCTGGTGCACGTTAAATAGGTCGTGGCTCCAATGTATTCCAAATGAAACGATACCTCTTGGGGGTGCCAATCTCAGGTGACTGTCTCTAATCTGGGAGCGGGTTCAAAAATTAAGAGACCTTTCAAAGGGCTGGAAATCGGACTCCTGCCTATAAGGGCCCCGTTAGACTCAGGAGCAGCGTACCCATTCTTCCTCGCCATGCGCGATCACTCGACAACAACAACAACATCCAGCACTAGTAATTTAAAATCATAATTTTTTAGTCACGGCGTTGTTGCAGGAAATGAACATTGTGACACTTGAAACGAAAAAAAAAAAAAATCATCCAAGCAAAAAAAAAAAAAAAAAAAAGTTTAATTTTAAATTTCCCCTCGAGGATTTAAGCACGTTTAGCTCTAGCACTTAGTAATTGTTTTACTCGCTCGTTGAAAAAGTAGAACATGTCGTGAAAAGTAATTTATCACAGGATAATTAAAACACGCCAAAATCTGATTAAATGATCATTAATTACACTAATGGAATAATAATGAAGACAATGAAATTACCAGAATAGATTTTGGTTGAAGCGTTAATGAAAAAACGCCATGTATCATCCGTTTGAATTACAGTTTATTTTTTCGGTATGTATATAAATAAAAATGTAAGTGTTCGTTTGTTCATAGCTTCAAATCTCCGAAAGTACTTCACCGATTGCTTTGGAATTTTGTCAGAACATTGCGTTCGAATACGTGCGTGTTTTTATATATCACTTTTAATTTGTTTTAAATTTGATTTTCGTTTTTCAATGTTTTGGCGGCACGCTTTTTTATCTACCAGTTTTTTTAAAGACCTGAATCGATACTGACAATTTTTTTTTTCTTCCGGCTTGATGTTTGACTACCAGTTTTTTGCAAGACAAAGTGCCAGAAGCCGAAAAAAAAAAAAAAAAAAAAAAAAAAAAAAGCTATTTTGATTGCAAATGTTCTTCAAAACTTGGAAATAGAAACATAGACAACAAATATATATATATATATATTTATTTATTTAAATGCAATAATACTATACTGTTTCTACCGGGCAGGTATCAGAGCATTGCGTTTGAATATGTGCGTGTTTTTATATATCACTTTCAATTTATTTTAATTTTGATATTTAATTATTTCGTTTTTTAATGTTTTAATTGAAATATTTCGTTAATAATAAGCAAACATAAGTTAGCTGCGAGTGGCAACAGCTGGATTTAGAATTTTCTTCTGTTTACATTTGTATTAGGCTTATTTTGGGATTTCTCATATCGAGTCGTGTTTATTTCTGCTGTATCGAAGTGTTTTGTTAGCATGTTTGCTTTTAATGATTAAGGGGAAGTTTAAAACAAAGATTATTTATTTTGAATGGAAATTTTTTAATTTAGAATTTTTGTGTTTGTGTTTCTTCTATTTGGATAAGACTTATGCTGGAATTTTTCAATGTGTCGAGCAAGAAAATATCAAAATCTTCAGACAAAGGAAGGACAAAAAAAAAATCGCCCTCAAGCATTGCAAAAAAAACCTAAAGCTCAAGACCAATCAAACAAATTGAGCAGTTTCGGTTTAGACACGGATTGCTTCTCACGTGGACATTTATATATTGCGTGTTCTAGAATGGATAAACCAGACAATCAAATATTTTCAGACAATGAAACAACAAGCATTGTGAAATGAAACATATTAAAATATATGTTCTTTCTCTTGCTTTTCCATCTATCCAGACTGAGCCACCGCAACGCGTGGCCAGGTACAGCTAGTTTTAAAAGATATGAATTACAAAAATATCAGGAACAGTAATTTCTGAAAAGTGTTAAAATTTTAATTAAAATGGAGAAAGTAAAACAATTATATTATAAATATATATATATATATTATAAACATATATACAGTAAGCCCTCGTTATATCGCTCATTCGGATATATCGCGGTTTATCTTTATCTCCGGAAATTTTAAATCTGAGCTTTTTAAAATATATAATTCATTTCTCAGTAAAGCTCTTTTTTCCCCGTAAAATCCATCGAACGGGAATGTTATCCTTTCTTCTGAATTTGCTGCAGTTGAAAGCCGCAACATTTCTCCTTTACACAGCCTGCAAAATGATTCTACGCAAACCAGTTGACGTTTTACTTGACATTTCTTTTGGCATTGATCCTAACTCCCAATGAATGAAAGAGACTGATGACTACTGCTCAAGAAGGAAAAAATACATCCATTTCTGGATGCCTTTTAGTACAGAAAGGATTCGCGGTTGGTCAAACAAATCCAAATCATACGATCCCCTTAACCAAGAAAGGGAGAGAGGGGTAAAGGAATTTTCTGGAGAGAAAATGGTTGCCTTTATCTTAGGTTTTATTCGCTATTTTTATTAAAAAGAATGTCATTGTGTAAGATTAAGCCAAGTTTTTTACGTTGACACTCAATTTACTTTTACTTTTTGAGTTATTTCTAACGTCCTCGGTTATATCACGCATTCGTATTTACTACATCCATATTTTCAGACGAACGCAGATTTATTGAAGACAGGACACTTGAAATAATTACACAAAAACATAGATACAGAGTTATGACCGCGTCAAGGCCGGTGAAATTACGTCTAAAAGTTAGGGTTACGTCGAAGTAGAAAAAAAGAATATTCATCACAATCTGCACGTCTCTGCGGCTTTTTCGTCTCTGCTCCGCGAACTCTGTGCGAGGGCGCGCGTGATCGGGTTGAGTAGTTTCCCTCCTCCACATAGATGTAACATGACGGTTACATCAGCACATTATATTAGGGATCATTCATAAATGATGTCACGCTTCGAGGGGGGAGGGGGTCGTGAAATTGTGACAAAGGCAATGAAGGGGGTAACAAGAAGTGTGACATCAGGCTTATGTAATATAGCGTGATATGTGACAAAGGGAGAGGGGAGTCCGTTTTAGTGTGACAAAGGGGGAGGGGGGGGGGTCAAATATATCGGAATTAAAGCGTGACATCGTTTATGAACGGTCATTTAGTAGAATGTCTGTTTATAAATCAATCTTGTAGAACAGTCGTGACCAATTTCCATCAATAATTAATTTATTTGCAACTTACACATAGTAAATACATACTTTTCCAATAGCAAGAAAGCGAACACAAAACATCAACGTTTTATCTACATATTTACATTTTATGAATCGAAAAAGAAATCCTGCGAAAATCGCTTTAAATAATCTTCGAGATTTCAGGTCACGTGATGAAGCAACGATTTTACTACTCGTTCCCTGCAAAGCCCAGCTAAGGCTCACGTTACGTAATTTCTTTCCCGCGAAGAGAAAAAGGGACCGGCTCAAAGGAACGTATATAAAGTGCCTACAATTATCTCTAGATCACTTTAGTTTTTGTGTTTTAAAATCAATTTAAAAATTAATTAGGTAGTGGAAGTAAGTTATAATTATAAGTAAGTTCAGAATTTTACTTCTGTTAGGTTTCAAAATATAATTTACATAACTTGTGAAAAGTGTTAAGGGGGAAAAGTGTATTCTTCTTATACAGTTAGCTTGGTTTCTTAAGAAGGAATTTTTTGTGATCTATTTAATTATTGTACCAGCGCCATACGAATGGGTTAAATTAAAATTATGATAAAAAATTACATTACTTTCGTTCAAATATGAATTCGATAAAAAGAAAAGAAAAATATCGTAGTATAAAGCTTTATACGTGAAAGCGCTGCCTTTTTCTCTTGTGGATTTCAAACAACTAATTACGAATAATTTTCCTTTCGAAAAATATTACTAACGGTATGATAAAAGTCGTATGAGACACATTATTTTTAATTGCATGGATAAGTCAAGCAAAAGTCATTCTTACAGTTAATCTAATAATATGAAATAAACTGACTTTCATAAGTTCTGTAAACAAATTATTTATTCCAATTAGGACGTCTGGAACAAGTCAAAGAAAGTTGTTTATAATATTTATTGAAACAAAATTAAGAAGCGAAACTTTAAGTAATGCACGAGCTGTTTTTTTTTCCTTTTGCTAAATAATACAGACGGAATGAGATTCTGCCTTACTACATTTTAACGTTTATATGCGTTTGTTGAATAATAGCTTTTTTAATAACCGCCTAATTTAACACTAGATCTACCAGGACGTTTTCAACCATTTCTAAACTTTCATTTTACACCAAATTGCTGCTAATTATAATAAAACTTTCAGTCACTTTAACTTCTCCTACTTACGGTGTATTTGGAAAAGCCAATGCAACCGAAAGTTGCTCTATAATTAGTTATAAATTAGGCAAAATGGAAGCTTCGAAACAGTCAAAATGACTGGTCTGGCAAATCCAGTGTTAATTCAAGAATTATACAAAAAGTAAGCGCCAACGCTATTTTATAGATTACTGTTCGATATATACTGTTTTACTATAGGCTTACTTTTTATATACTGTTTTACTATAGGCTTACTAAATAACTACTGCACACATTACTTTATATCATACTTTCTCATTACACTAATTCAGTGTTTCTTAAACTGTGTTCAGCGGAGTCCCTGCGTTCCTCAGAAATCATTTGAGGGTTTCGTGAAGATTGCATTCTTACCTTCCATAACATTCAAGAAACTCATTAGAAACGGCAGTAAAATTTCGAACAGGCGCTATTGCTCTTCGAAATTGAAACAAGAAGTTCCGTCTAGAACAATACTAGCCTACTTTCCGCAAACCCGAACTTCATATTTATTTTCTAGGTATCTCTCTCTCAATGTCATTTATTCATTCATTCACTCATTCATGTACTCATTCATGTATTTATTCACTCATTTATTCATTTATTTACTCCTTCATCTCACACGCCGTATAAGGAACGAAGCGAAAAATTGCTGTTTGGATCTGTTCCTGCTGTCGTTTTAACAACATTACAAGGAATTGGTGATGAAGTAATGTGCAGTATAATATTCACTAAGAGTTTGGCAAAAACGCATCGCTTTCATTATTTTTTATAATGTTTTTTAATTGTGCGCCGTCTCGCTAACTTTACCTTAACTGTTTTTTTTTTGGCGGAATCAACTATATGTTATGTAACATAGTTAAAATGTTATTAAACGAGTAGCCTTGCGAACAGAGTAAATGTTTTAAATTGTACAGGATGTTACAGGACAGTCCCGTATTTTGAAAAATTGTCCCGCGGCCCTGGGAACTTCAATACCGGACGACAAGTCCCTCTCTCTTGCCTGGATATTGATTTTCCCGGATGTCATAAATCCTGTGCTTTTTTGTGAAGAATCCGTGCCGAGTATCCGGCTGCGATATTTAAAACCTGTACCTTCTATACATTTTTTGAACATTCCACGGTACCAAATACGTAATAGGATTTAAGTTACATATATTCTTAATTTTAAAATACACTTATGATTTGTTAAAAATAAAAGTTGACGTACTGGATAAGAAGATCTTTTTTAATGAAATGACCGGACCGGATAGCTCCGTCGTCACTCCTCCCCGTTGGTCTGCTCCTGCCCTCTCCCGTATTTTCAGTTATTAAATTTGATAACCCTGCTCCATATTTTCCAACTCATACGTAGCAGCTTCAACTTGCTGATTTTCAAGGAAAAAAATATATATATTCCAAGTTTTTTAAACATATTATTATTTTCGCGCTCAAAAAAAAAAAAAAAAACACACCGAATACCACGAAAACTAAAAACGGAACAAAGGCGGATACATACATATACATACATACATACATATATATATATATATATATATATATATATGGAATAATTGGAAGATTGTCCACAAAATATATCTTCTACAAACAAAAGTATTATTTCTCTCAGGGTTTGCACTTGATACTTATATACTTATAACTAGAAAGTAATTTATGTTTTATTTCGTAATATCAGAATGTGCTATTCCAGGAAATATTTTTTTGATCAACGAATGATTCTACTTTTGTGTATCAGGAAAACAATTTAAGAACGCAATTGTTTCTTTTTTACCCTACTTTCCAATGAAAGTTAAAACAAAAAAATATATGAATGAAATATAAAATTTAAAAAATATGAACGAAGATGTAATGTATCGTAAAAATATCGTTAAAATAAAAAAAAGTACAAAGTAAACAAAAGTCAATTAATGAAAAATGAAAAAAAAAATTGAAAAAGTAGTGTTCTGAGATGAAGAAAATGTGTGTCTGTCGGTCTGTATGTTTCTCTCCCTCCTCCCAAATCGTTTGAGAGAAGTGTCCGATTCGAAAGATTTTTTTTTTTTTTTTTGCATTCGGGAGAATACGGGAAGGAGGGAATGAATGAATGAGTAAATGAATTAACCGTTGAAAAAGGTATATTTGAAGTAATTAAGAGCTAAAGCTAAATGGAGAAGAAGATAGAGATATAACTAGATAATAAACTTGATGTTGGTGTATACGGGAAAAGAGGCTCGTATAGTTCTAGACGGAAGTTCTTGTTCTTTAAAAAGTTAACTGCTTTAAAAATAAATAAATAAAGGAACACAAAATTAAAAATACAAACATCAAAACGACTTTTATATGTTCACAATAATTTTTCAGTTCTAAATTCAACTCATAATAATGTTTATTTATAAAAAGAGCTAAAGATTTGATTTTAAAAAAAAAACGGATATTCATTACAAGAACAAAATCCTTTCGCTTTATATTAGCTTCAGTTTTGCTTCGGAAATTGCGATACAGTTTACAAAACATTTAAGAATAAATGCTCGAAAATTATATGCATATAATTAATAAAAATACCAGAAGTTTCCCTAACCACGGTTAACACTTCTCATTATAATATCAATGAATTCCTCCTGAACTATGATTAGGAAACTCGAAGGAAATTTAGCAAATAACTAAAGCAAAAACCTTTTAGCACTAAGCTGACGGCTTAGCGTATCATTCAGAAAACTTTTCCTCCGTGATATCTTTACATATTGTTTTGCTTCATTGAATGTAAAGAAAACATTGTATTTCAAAATGAAATCCAGCTCTAATGCACCAAGAAAAAATAACTTTTCATAAGTTTAATGTTATTTTACAGCCAACACATTCGATTGAAACCTCTGTTCGATCTAACCTTGTGTCATAGCAAATTGAATTTCATATTTCAAAAAGTAAATGGAGTTATCTCGACTTTTCTAATAAAATGTTCTTTTCATCTTAATATATCTCTGAAAAGAAATATTTTAAATGATAACCTAGACGCAATAAATACCAAACGAATTCGTGAAAATATTAAGGATCATCTGGTGTAAATTTCAAATTGTTTAAGATTGTATTTTTGTGCTTTTATCACTATATATTTAAATTTAAAATATGATTTTAAAAGAAATAAACAACATCAATGAATTTATGAATTAGTTCCACGCTGTATTGAATATGGTCCGTTTATTCCGAGAGCATATTTAACGAAATAGCGCCTGATTTTTTTTAATGCAAGAATCGTTTTTGAGTTTTAATTTACCAATGTTGCCGTGGTAGCCTAGTGGTTAGGATGTCCGACTTCCAACTGGAAGATCGGGTGCTCTGCACGCCCCGCTGAAGAACCATCATTTACACTTGGGGATACGTGCATGTAAAATCCGTGGGCCGGTTCCGAGCGTACCGGAGAGTGGATAATTTCTCTTCCCTTAACGTTTAGGTCAAAAAAGAATGGTGGCGCATTCGTGGTGGTGCCATCTGGTGTCATCACAATACATCTTGAGCTCCTTTGTACTGCCACCGTTGTTGTGCTCATCTGTAAACGGAAATAGCCTTCCCTTAACGATTATCTCAAAAGAGCATGATGGCGCATTCGTGGTGGTGCCATCTGGTGTCATCACAATACATCTTGAGCTACTTTGTACTGCCACCGTTGTTGTGCTCATCTATAAACGGAAGGAGCTCCCGTACCTCTTCTAAAGCGAAGGGAAGCTTGGTTGCCCAAGTGGCACAAGAAACAACAATGTACCAATGATTTGAATATAATAACAATAAAAAATGATAAAATAAAAAATAATAAATAAAATAAAATAAAAACTATTCACTTGGTTAAATAAGCTCTACGAACAGCATGCTGAGACGGGAGAGCGTTTATGTCAATTCCTCCATAGCGTAATGTGCTCTTTACTTCCTAAGAAACTGTATTGCAATGTAAATAAATATTGCAAGAAAAATAGCTTAGTAACAGATCAGCTCACGTCGAACATAGTTCCATATTACTGACAAAAATAGTCCTGACAAAAATCAAACAGCTGATAGAAATAGTTCGGAGTACATCACGTTAAAAAAAAAGTTATTCTCTGATTGAAAAAAAAAGTTTCAGATTAAAAAAAAGATATATTCACATATTTACTTAGTTTTGTTTTTTAACCAGAAAAGTATAGAAATGAGAATGAGTACATTTTACCCGCCCCTTCCCCCACCTCTTACGGGAATTGTAAAATTTAGAAAAGTAAAAATAAACAATGCTGAATTTTAAACGTGCTTTCATGCATTAAATTCGGAGCTATTTTCTTCAATCCAAAATTTTTAATTGTAATCAATACTGTGTATTATTAAAAAACAATAATAAAAACATAATAACGTATAGTAATTGTTCAACTTAAGCCATTGGTCGGATATAAATTTCATTTCTTTATATAGTTGTGGAAACGATGTAGAAAACCCGAGACCGAAGATCTCGAAGAAAAAGATTTAGATGTGAAAATTATTGTAAATGACGAAAGAAATAGCTATGATAAAAAGTAAGGTGCTCTCGTAATAGTCCTTATAGTCTATGTAAATGTGTCAATGTAAATAAATGTTCCTTTTCTATATCAAGATTTCATCATTGATTATTAGACAGGTTGTTTCAATATTATAAGACAAATTACTAATGAATTGTAACAGTAATTATGCCCTGGAAAATAAAATAATAAATAAGAGTAAAGACTGCAATAATACCAGTTCTGTTTTGCAAATTACAAACTAAAGTTTTGCACTTCAATTTACTTTATATAGCAAATCAGATTGAAAATATATATTTAATATTGAATTCATATCTATTTCAAGTTTACAGTATACATTTTTTCAATATAAAATTTGACAGCATTAGCGTAATGCTAGTTTCGTTTCGAACCTTTCGAGTATCTTCGGATAATATCTTATGCCCATGATTGAAAAACCTCGCTCGCATCCAAGAAAGAAGCGTTAGAAAAAAATCCATAAAAGAAAATGTCCTCAAAGTGAAAGTTCTTTTAGAAAGAAATAAACTGTTGCGAGAAACTTACTTTTGTCAAAAGTGTAATAGAAACAACGAAAAAATGTGATTTTTATATTTATATTATTTGTATTTGTTTTCTGAAGTAATTAGCTTTTTCAAGAGGAAAAATATTTTTTGATATGCTAAAAAACTTCCTTAGAATGTTTTATTCTAAAATTTCTTTCGCTGAAAAGAAACACACACACACAAATTGAAAAAATAAATATCACAATTAATCAAATCCTTTTGAGCAAATGTCTATGCCAGAAATGCTTTTTTTTTTTTCACATCTGGCCCATGGTTCTTGCCAGGAACATGTTGATGGTAAAAATTTCTAAGAGGTCGATTATTGCGACCAGTAGGTTTTCGTTTATACAAATAGGCCACTTTGTATTACTATATGTAGCAGTTTCCATTTTTATATGTATATTGCAGAAGCAAAATTTTAAATTAGCAATCAACGGCCAGCAGTTGGTTTGGCTATATAAAGAGGCAACTTTATTTTGTGTACCAAAAAAAGAAACGAAAATAAGGTCTAAAGTGAGTTAAAGTGATTTTATTCTTAAATTATGAAACAACAGCAAGATCCACTGCATGTTTCGTTTATGTAATTCAAATACTCATGAAATGTAGGCCAATACAGCATAGGAATATTTGATTTTTTTTCTAATGGGGCCGCGTATACTCACTAACCTCTGCAGACCTAGTCCCATCTCCGGAAACTGGCATCCATTCTTTCAAGTAGCCCCACTATCGGCGGATGCCATTATCACTTGAGAATTTTGACGACCTGGATGGCGGCACCTGAGCTCTAAGTGATGCGAAACTGCACGAGGAATTCAATTTAGCCGTAAGTATCCAAGCCAAACAGATACTCAAGGGATCTTTAACACGCCGAATAATCATACGAAATGGGCGCTGACGATTTTCTGCACCTTGAAAATCCACCTACTTGGGCCAGGTTTGATCCTGCAAAATTGGGCGCACGAGGCCAGGGCCTTACCATTATTCTACCCTGCCGACAGAATATTTGAAATTGAAGTTAAAATATGAAAGCAATTTCAAACCAAGCAAGAAACTAAATAAATCATAAAACAAAAACAAACAAACAAAAACTTTCTGTGTGGAATTGAGGTAAATGCTAATGTCTTCATATTTATATACATGAGAGTCATTTCAAAATTAATGCAAACATTTTCGTTGTTTAAAGGATCATTCATAAATGACGTCAAGCTTCGAGGGGATTAGGGGGATTCGTGAAATTGTGTCAAAGTGTGACAAGGGGAGGGGGTAACAAGAAGTGCGACATCATGCATTATGCAACACAGCGTGACATTTGACAAAGGAAGAGAGGGGGGGGGGGAGGTCCGCTGAAGTGTGACATATTGTGACAAAGCGGGGAGGGGGTCAAATATATGGGAAAAAGGGTGACATCATTTATGAACGGACCCTAATGAGATGATATGACTATCTCGTTCTAAACTATTGGGAATTCAATACTATTAACCTAGGTTCAACCTAGGTTCCAACGTCTAAGTAGCTCTTGAATTATAGCAACACTTTGTTGAGTTTCCAAATGGTTCGGGCTCTGTAGGCAGAAAGAGTAAGTTGGACACATTTCAAGTTAAACTGCAAGTTAAACATTGCGCTCATCCTTAACTATTTACTAATATTCTTTAAATTAATACACATTTAATGCTCATCGCCTTTCTGTGCAGAGAATTTCATGCGTAACGGGAACTTTAAAAGCATCAAAATAAATATATACAACTGATTTGTATTTATGAATATCACTATGCTCAGGAAAGTTACAGATAATGGATATTTTATGCGTTAAAGAAATGCGTTGTAATGGTTATTAATTCATGATTTTTTTTAAAGAAAGAAACAACATTGAATTATGCGTTTACCTGAATATAAATTAGAATATATGAATAAAATCTTTTTACACTTTATATGTAACTTGAAGACTTCCTTTTTAAACAAATTATCATAATGTTACACAGACTTAGGAATGCTGCAAATACCTTGAACAAAAGAAAAGCAAAACTGGCTAGTAGTATAATTTTGAAAATGTACTTAAGTGTTGTATGTATCAAATGCTTGACACATTATAAACATGCGAAACATTTGTGAAAAATATCAACAATGTTTTTAACTAGTAAATAAGCTGGGTTTAAAAAAAAAACCAAGCTCATAGAGAGAGAGAGGAAGAAAAAAAAAGGGGGGGTATCTTAAAGTTTTTTTTTCTTTATTTTTCTTTAAGTATTTAATAAGACTTTTGAAAATAATACAACCCACACTTGGAAAAGAAATTTTGAAATTTAAATTTATGCAGTCTTATATCCTTGCTTAATAAACTAACTAAATTTAATTGGCATCGAAAAAAGATTAAGAATTGAAGGAAATAAAGTTTCTGAGAAAAAAAGGTTTCATGAATTAATTTCGCGGTTTTCAATTTCTGAAATGTTTCACTATTCGACGCAACAAAATTAATTCATATTAAATTTATTTTTGCGTATCAAAGAGATTTGGCGTTGACATTATACTTTGAAAAACATTGCCGAAGTAATTTACTTCTTTTGCTCATCGAAGAGTTCCATTTGATTCTCATTTACTTTCTTGGGATTCGTTTTAATAAATTAAACTAGAAAGATACAGGATTTAAATATCAATAGAAAAATAATCATCTCATTGAAAGTACTTCTTTTGTTCCTTCTGTGGAACAAAGTAAAATTACTATAAGAAAGAAATACATGTTTTAAGATAACAAGTACTTTGGGACTTTGACTTGAAAAGATGATTTAGGTTTGTCTGGATCAGTGAATTAAGTGCTGAATGAAATTGCACTTTTTTTTCCCCTTTCAGATGACTAACTTTGTCATGGCAGAATTTACATTTCTTGAAATTTCTCTCACAATACCCAAACAAATCATTTATCTCTAGCCAGCAGGGTGGCGTAGTGATAAGGCGCAGGCCTCGTTCTCCCTAATTAGCAGGATTAAACCTGTCCTAAGTCGGTGGATTTTAAGATGCAGACAGCGCCCATGTCGTATGATTATGCGGCATGTTAAAGGTCCCTTGAGTATCCGTGGTTGGCCTGGATAATCTCGGCTAAATTAAATTCATTGGGAAATTTCGCATCAATTAGAGCTCAGGTGCTCCCATATAGGGGAAAGCTGAGCGTCAAACTCTCATGAAGCGTTGGTACCACACTCATTGTATTGCCGCTGAAAGAGTTAGTACCAATCTCTGGGAAAGCACTAGGTCTGCAATGGTTAAAAACCAATACTAAGCAGCCTATTAGAAAAAAATAATCTTATTTTCAACATAAAAATTACATTAAAAAAAACCACAAAAAATAGTTCTTTTTTAATACAAATTCTATGAAAGGTTAATTTATTGGAGAGTAAAAGTAACGTTGTCTTTCCTGCCATACCAAAATTTCTCAAGAAATGAAATATGAACACATTCGCAAATAAAAATTATTCTCGTTTATATAAACAAAAGTAATATTATTTCGGAAGAATGCAGTTTTGTTTTTCCTTTTTTTCTGTTTTCTCCCTTACGCATGACCATAATGTGACATATGCAGTCATTTATTTTCATGAGTGGCCACACCTGCGTAATGCGTCACATTTGTCTTCTTTATTTTTCCCCTCTACGCCAACTTAAATAAAAAAAACTGGCATTACATATTGAAAAACGATAGAGAACATTTCTTTTTATATTAATTCATGGGCAAGAAATATGATCTAAAACATTTTGTACATAAAAAATAGAGGTAGGAGGGGGATATCTCCTACCTCTCTAAAGAATACATAAGCAGCAACATATATAAACCTTTGAGATATTGTTTCCATATACTAAAAATAAACAAAGAAAGAAAGAACATGTAAAGTAAACAACATTTGGAAGGAAACTCATTTGTAAAGAATAAGCATTTCTATTATATTCAATACCTAATAAATATTAGGCTGGAACAAAAATTATATTAAAAATGTTCAATGTTTTACCCTGGGGAATGAATAGAAAGAAAGAAAGAAAGACAGAGGGGAGGGGGCCTTACTCATTTATTTTTGAGTTTTTGAATGCAATTAGAAAAATAGAATCAGTGGAACAGCTCACCAAAGTTTTTTCTTTTTCTTTGTTTAGCTCAGTTTTCTATGAAATCTCATTGCTTTACTGCCCCGCCCCTCCTCTCCCCACTCCACTCTAGCTCCCTGAAAATCATTGACTGCTACTGGTACGTATATAATATTTCTTTAAAATTTAAAAAATATTATTATATTATTTTTATTTATATTTAATTTTTTTATTTAATAATTATCTATGTTTATTTATTTTATTTCATTTGTACATGTATTTATTTATTTCACATCATTTCTTTTCCAGAAAATGATTAGAGAAAAAAATAAATAAATCCCTTTTTGAAATTAATTTAATGCACCATTAAATACATCAAAAAGTGGAACACAGCTATCATTACTTACTTAGAAATGAATGCTTTTTTACAACACGCTTATTTCACGTAAAACCGGAATAAAATCAAAATTAAAACTATTCGTTTTCAAATGGAAATATGCGCGTTAGCTATTTTAGGAGGTAATAGAACTTTGTGCCAAATTTCGTTCCAATCCGCTGACTAGTGTGACTTTGTATAACGAACATACAAACAATATATATATATATATATGTAAGTTATTCTGAACCGATAGTGCTAAATTCTCAAGTTCGCATTAACGTGGAATTAGGCATCTTTCTTTTATTAAGGCGACAGTAAACATTTCAATGAAATCCCTATTGGAAAAAATCACAAAACCGGTATCAAAATGATACTGGAACCAGTACAAACTATACTGGAACCAGTACAAACAATACTGGAACCAGTACAAAACCAGTACAACCGGGATTTTTTTTTCCAATAGGGAATAATCAAACATAAATAATTAAACATTATTAATTAACTCTCATGCATGCATTTATTTATTTGTTATAAAAAAATCATATGCTACAAACCAATTTAGTATCTCAGGATTGTTGTGTAATAATTTATATTTGGAAATTTTGCCTTGTATAGTCAAAAATTCGTATACAAGGCATATATAAAATAAAAGTACGTAAAAAAGAACGTAAAAAGCATACATATCCTTATGCTTTTTTTGCCATATTTCTTCAATACAACAATAAACATGACAAAACTGAATATTCAAACTTAATTTATAAGGAATAAGAAGCTATAAAATAATATGAAACTTCCCAGTAATGTAATATACGCTTCAAAATAAATAAACAGAATTTAATTCGAAACTAAGATTTTCTCTACTTTCTTGAATCCTCCATGGACTTCTATAGACCTCTTCATCTTTTAACGATCTTGAATACCCTATGAAACTTTTTGTGGTTTCCAAGAACTACTTAGAGTCTCCAGATGAGGACGACATACAAATTGCAGCACAAAAACGAATCTGCATAAAAATTTCAAATCGGAGCAGTAGTTCCTGAGATTAGCGCGTTCAAGCAAACAAACCTTCAGCTTTATAACATTAGTATAGATATATCTATCGCTTATAGAAATGAACAGTGTCATATCTTCAAAAAACCATTTTTTTTTTTTTTTTGGTTTTTATATCAAAATTTTCAGATTTTTGCACTCTTTATATCGGGAATAATGCTGTAAGTAAATGTTAAACTTAAGGCTAGAGGCCAACTGTATTTTTTTGGTGCTATACTGTAATAACTACTTTTTACAGGAATTTCTGTTTTTTTTTTGACACCATTAACATCCATAATGTGAGAAAAACTAGACCAATACCTATTTTCTGAACAAAATAGATTATAATAATCATTGAAACAAATAAGGTAATTAAAAAAAAACAAATTGTGAAAAGTTCAAACTCCTATCTTGAAAAATATCCATTTTGCAGATATGACACTGTTCATTTCTATAAGCGATATATATATGAAATCGTGAAATCGTAAAATAGTAAACGAGATAGCAAAATTATCAGAAGACGAAAGTTTCCCCTAAACTACTCAAAGTCTTGACAAATTTGTTTTTTGGAGCTAAACGAGGATTGATTGAGCATTTTAAATCAAATATAGAAATTTGAACAAATTAAGTTTTGAAAGGGGTTTCAAAGCTCTAAGAAGATTAAGGGCGCAAGGGTAATATGCTGAGTTTCACTCTTTCCAAAGTTATCATTTCAGTGCAGTGTTGCTTTTTTCCGATGATATATAATACAATACAATATTCCATTCATTTTATAATTTATTATAATGCTAATTAGGAAAAAAATAATTTTGGCTCTTAGGAAATTATCAGAATTATTATTTGTCGAATGGCAACGATAGCTTTGTTTGGATAGTGCAACGATGTTATTTAATTTGATTTGCTGCTGAATCTGTGGCACCGTGGTTATAGCGTTGGATTCTGGCACCGGAGGTTGTCAGTTCTAAACCAGTTCCCGGTCTCATCCATTCCATTCAACCTGATTGGTCACGGAAGTTGGTTACACGGTTTGCGACCACTGTTACTGAATTTTACTTTTTTTTAAATGAAACCGTGTAACTTAAAGCATTTTTTGGAGATATAATATAATATTTTTCCTCTCATATCGGTTGTGGTAAAACCAAAGCAGACCTGACGCATGCGCAAAACAAAAGAAGGTTAGAAAATCAGAAAGCAGATCCGCAGTTCGAGTGCCTGACGGAGGTTCTAATCAGTTGGAGATTACAACAGTGAGGCATCAATCCTAACCATTGGCAAGCATGAAAATGTCTTTTCAACCTATTGAAATTAGCATTCTTTTGATGCATCAGTAAAATTAATCTTTACGGCATGTTTGGAACATGTTGGAAAAGCAATTTCAACTGCCTGGGAGCTCTACAGAGCTAATTGATCAGTTGTTACATTTGTAGCAGAGCGACATCACTAAACGCTAGTACCATGCCCTGCCTAATATCGACATCAGCTTGTATATCTGCACAAAATAACTAAAACCTACTTTTCTTATAACTCCCTACCCTACAGCACGAAAGGAGTGCTACACGATGCTGAATCAGTGGGAGTATTTTATTATACATGTAGACAACAAATTTTTGAAAGAATTTAGCAGGATTAACCGTTTCTTTTGGATCAAATAAACCGTTTTAACTAAGAAACATGCATTAACAATGCCGTCTTTTTGGTTTGCATCCATTTGAAATAGAAGTGTATTAATTGGGAAATTCTTTGACTTTATCTAATGAATATGGATGCTAAGAAAACGAAAACCAAGCTTTTAATGAGCTTAACTATAAAGGAAATTTAATAAAATCTGTCCGTCCCCATGTCAGTTATAAAAACCATGATACCCACTATTTGATTAAATCTTAAACTCCTTTCTAGAAACAGTTTCCAAGTAACCATGACAATAATAGAAATTGGATTTTCTAAATCGAATTTCTTCTGCTGTAAAAGGTTTGACTTGAATGGCGATATTTCTTCCTTCTCTTGTTTTATCAGTTTTTGATTTTCTATATAAAGCTTAACTATAAAGTAATGCAGTTTCACTAACTTGTTTCGAAGCAGTTTTAGTATGCGATTGCTTTTTTGGGCTAATTGCGTTAATGAAAGTCAACTACTTTTATCAAAGTATATTCAGAATGTTTGTTTAAGATGTTAATAGTTTTAATAATTAATTCTGGATATTACTTTTTGTCAATTGTACGCTAGTTTTCAACTTCGAAAGACTTTGTTAATTGTATATAAATTATAAATAAAAGAATTCAGGCATTTGCCAAACATTAATGAACTATTTCTTATATAGAGTAAGTTTTATTAACTACCTTGAATCCGCTTTAATAAGATATGCATTCGGAAAAGAGAAAATTCATCTCTTTTAGCGATCAGTTTGACTGTATAAGAAAGAAAAAATAATGATTAAAATTAAAATAATAGTGATAAAAACAAATAATAATGATAATACTAATAATAACAAAATAAAATCAGGGTAAGCAAGTAATTTATGATTTAAATTTATTTTATAAATATATAATGTGTGAAATTATTATCAATGTAATGAGTACATTGACAATAATTACATTGACTCGCAGTGTACATAATTATGTGGTCACGTTATAATGTACGCAATTTACTAATATACTTGTGCTTTTTAGATAACACACATGCTCTTTAGTGATGAGCACGAAGATGTTTTGCTGTATAAGTACGCTTACGATGCTAAAGGTTCATACAATTTTAGAATCGAAGTGTTTTTAAATGCTAATTCTTTAATTCGTTGAAGTATTTCAAAAAAAAAAACCTAGTATAAAGAACGTTACATATTTATGCAATCATTCCTCGTTTACAAAGATTTTGTAAAAGCAGTCACCACAAAAGGGAACACTTTGTAAGTTATTTAGAAGCAACTTGTGAAAGAGAGAAAATAAAATAACCACAAGCCAGTAACTTTCAGAACACGGGAGTAAATGCTAACTGAAAATATTTTATGCCATTTCTCAGTACTAGTTTACTGGTCAATTATTTTCTCAGGTAGTTTTCACAATATGGCTGTTATTGACCACAAAATGCGTTATATTCATTGCCCGTTACATTTAAAACATGGCGACAGGGTGGCATAGTGGTAAGACGCTGGCCTCGTACGCCCAAATTTGCAGGATAAAAGAAGCCTAAGATGGTAGATTTTCAAGATGCAGAAAATCGTCAGCGCCCATGTCGTATGATTACGCGGCATATTAAAGATCCCTTGAGTATCCTTTTGACTTCAATACTCTCGACTAAATTAGATTCCTAGTACAGTTTCGCATCATTTAGAGCTCAGGAGCCGCCCTCTCGGGGGAAACTGAGCGTCAAAATTTTCAAGTGGTAATGGCCTCCACCGATAGTGATGGTACTTGAAAAAATGGATGGCGGTTTCCGGGGAATGCACTAGGTCTGCAAAGGTGACCATACGCAGCCTCATTAGAAAGAACAAAGAAACATTTAAACATTTGTCCTGTTAGGTACTAAAAAATGCATAATTATAATTCGAAGTGGTTATAAATATTTATATTTAATATATCTAAATGCACCTACAGGAGTTACTAATGGCGCCTGGCGTGAAAATGAAAGTTACCCTGCAAGAGCTCGATTGTTCGAAGTGGAGACTTTGGAGGGTGGACCATTGTTCTTGTTCTTTTTTGCCAGGAAAGATGCATTTTGTTTTTTTCTCTTGCTCCAGGAAATGTATTGCTTTCTTTTGCAGGGTTACTCTTCTGCGTTTCATTCTCTTTGTATCCCTTATTTTACTTGACTGATCAGATTCGCCATTGAATCTGCTGCCATTATTTTTCCCAGCATAATTTCAATATCTTTTGCTTTCTTAAAGATACTGCTCATTCATGAAGCTTTTTTTTTCTCTTTTCTTTTGATAGCGTATTTATTATATCTAGCATATTTCACATAGACATTGCTTTAACTGTTCGAATTTTCTAAGCAACCCGTTTCGAAGTATTCTCTCAAAATAATACTCAAACACACAGCGGGCTACGGAATTCAAAATTACAATCATTAAAATTACATTTACAGTTTATTACGTTCTGATATTCGCTTATGTACAACCTAAGTTGAAATAAAAATAATTTAACTTTGTGCAAGAAAACAATAATAATAAAATTACACGTTAATTTAAAGGACAAATGAGCAAAAAAATGCAGACATATGTTTCGGGATTGCTTGGAATCCCTTTTTCAATGCGACAAGGAGCTTCTAGATGCAAAACAAAAGGGATTCCAAGCAATCCCGAAACATATGTCTGCATTTTATTGCTCATTTGTGCTTTAAATTAACGTGTAATTTTATTATTAAGTTGAAATATCGGGGAGTATTATAAATACCCTTTGTAAATTGACCGCTTTTGTCAGGAACGGAATTAGCCCTATATTATGAAATGTAGGGAAACCTTTGTAACTTGACCACCTATCTTGACCACTTATATAGACAAAATTTAGGTGGGAGTATTATAAATACCCTTTGTAAGTTGACCACCTAATCATTGTCATGATATTTATTTATGTAATAACAAAAAAAAAATTCCCAGGATATTTTTTATGCTATAATGTTACATTAGTATATGTTTGCATTGTATGAATGAAACAGTAATTATAAAGCTTGCCTAAACCTCTTTCTAACTTACCCAATGGAAATACAACTACGAGCATTCTTTTATTCTTTAAATAAGTTTCTTCTTTTTTGTTCTTATCTGAGATACATATTTTGAACAATTATCTTTACCATCAAATAAACAACTTTTATAATTAATAAGATATTTGTCTTGATTTTAGCTACATACTTTAATTTTAAAGTTGCATGATACGTTGTAAGGCCCCCCCCCCCCCATTCAGCTTTCATTTCTCTAATGATACTTTGGTGAAATATAATAGCTAAGTACTATTATTTAAAGTAAGGTTAACACATGACTCTAAGCTAAAATGTATGTTAATTAGTTAAAATAAAAAGAATGCGTGGTGTAAGAATGAAGAAATTAAAAAAAAAACAATCATCTCCACCCTTTATAAGTTGACCACTAAAACATTGCACCGCAAGTGGTCAATTTACACAGGTTTCACTGTGTATATATATATATCGGGCTATCTATCTAAAAACAAGAATTATTGGCATTTCAAGACATTTATCGATTTAAAGGCTTTGGCATAACAAGACATTACGGCATCGGGTAGTCACAATTTGACATAGATCGTGCCGCTTTAAAAGATGGCCTCGTAATGCATTAACGATGTTCTCTCGGTCAAATAAATATTGACGATACAATGCGGTTTTGTAGTAATCGGTCCCGGATTTGACTGACAAGTGCATTGCTGTGACTTGATATAATTGAAAGCCCTCAACTATTGCATTATCCCTATCAAGAGGCAACATAAATTGTTTTAAATATTAAGATAGTGTTTTCCAAGTCTAGAACTAAAATGAGTGTCAAATAATTTCAATCTTGTTCATTTACAGCGATCTTTTATTTGTGCTTGGAAGAATATTTAATTTGTCTGCGTTTATGGTATCGATTGCCAGGGTAGTACAGTTCAATTTCGATTGCCGCCAGTTTTGAGACTTATAATCTCTATCCATTTCTGTTGGCTGTACTGCATAAACTCAACACGCTTATAAGATTGGGCCTTTTTTCCTCAATTACGTCAGAGAATGGGCCCGATACCAGCTCTCTCCGTGCAACTCAATACAAAGCTTTGAAAAAAGTTGTCAAATAAAGGTAAAAAGAAAAAAGGGTTTGCCATCTAGGTACAAACTGTTAAATGTGTAAACGTACATTATCTCTGCTGATAAGCACAGGGGGCAGTGCAGTTCGGTATGTCAGTGATGCCAATGCGATGGAGGTGTCCCGGAAGTTGTCTTGTCCATTAGTGAACCTAAAGTTAGCAGAAAAATCCTGCTGACGAAGATCAATGGGTATAGGATTCTGAAGAAGATTGGACCTTGCTAGCGTGCCTCTAGAAGTAAGAGGGATGACAGGCTACTACGCATGCTCCCACCGCCATCTTTTTACCAGCGGAGCTGCTTATCGTCGGCTTTTACCAAGTGGCGCACGCCTCGAACAACGATTTTGAAGTCAACTTCGGGGCCGTTCATAAATGACGTCATACTTTTTCACATATATTTGACCCCCCTCCCCCCCTTTGTCACGCGTCACGCTATGTTGCATAATGCATGATGCCACACTTCTTGTTACCCCCCTCCCCTTGTCACACTTTGTCACAATTTCACGAACCCCCCTCCCCCCTCAAAGCGTGACATCATTTATGAATGATCCCTTCTTTGTTTTTTCGTCAAAAAGTATCATGCGCGAAAAGGGATTCGACTTTTTTTAGGACCATTCAAATTTTAAGAATATAAATTCAATAAAATAACTACAACAAAAAATAAATAAAACAAAAAGTATCATGCGCGAAAAGGGATTCGAATTTTTTTAGGACCATTCAAATTTTAAGAATATAAATTCAACAAAATAACTACAACAAAAAATAAATAAAACAAAAAGTATCATGCGCGAAAAGGGATTCGACTTTTTTTTAGGACCATTCAAATTTTAAGAATATAAATTCCGCCGATTTAAAAAAAAAAGCTGTTAGCACACTTTAAAAAAGAAACTATGATTTTTATTTTAATTTTAAGACATTAAAACATTTTTCGTAGCTTGTATTTGATTATTTTAAAAATTCCCATCGGTTAAAGGAAATACATCTCTACTAATAATAAAGCAGTAAGTATGTGTGTGTGTCTGTGTACGGCGTAGGGCCCAGACCGTCCAGCGGATTTTCATGAAATTTGGCACGAAATTAGTTTGGAACATGGGGGTGTGCACCTCGGAGAGTTTTTTCTGAAATTCGAATTTGTTCTTCTTTTATTCTAATTTATAGCCGAAAGTTTCATAAAATAGTCATTTTCTATAGAAAGGAATTATCGCATCGCTTCGAGCTTGATACCGTTGAAAAGCGCGTGAAAAACTACCCCGGAAGGAGTTTCGCTCTGTGTGCGAAAATTCGAAGCCTCTAAATTACCTAGAAAAGAAGTTATAAGCATTTTTCTCTGCAGTTCGAAATTATTTTTTCACGGTAATTAACTTTAATTTTCATTGTTACCATGCCGACTGACTATTAATCCTTTTCTTTAACGAATTAAAATTTTTGCGGTTTTTAGTATTTTGAGGAGCAGCCGATTTTTAATATATTTATTTCTTTTTTTGGATTTTGATTATTATTTTTTTAAAGCGATTGGAGATTTATTTCCTGCGGCGCACAGGCGGTTGATAGTTTTATTTTGATTTCCTTATTTTGACATGTATTTTACGAGACCATTTTCCATTCTGCACAGAGGTTTTTAAAAGAAATGTTATTCTTTATAGCGATTTTTGTTATTCCAGCTTATTATTACTATTTATACTTTCATTTATTTAAATTTTTTTTCGCCTGTGAATTAGCACATATGTTATTTTCCTATTTGAGCTCGGATGAAAGGTTTATTCCACTTTCAAAGCTTTGCTTGCTGCTGTTTGTTTCTGCAAGCTACCAAATTTCGTTTATCTGTTTTAAGCCGGGTCCAGACGCTACGTTTTGCACAACTTTTTGTCTCCGAAGTTCAACACGTTGCAGATAAAACGTTGCGTATAGATTGGAAAAGTGCGTAGTTTTGAGTCCGGTGCGAAGACTGTACAGTTGCAGCGATAACTGAGCTAGAAAGCATAGTCTGCACATGTCTTTGAACTGTGCAGACAAATCGGCACATGTAGGCGGTAGCACCCTTTTCCAAATCATTTGGTTTCTCAGTTTCAATTCGTCAGGCGACAATGGCCGACTCTCGGCAATGTTCTCGGGAGTTTCTCACAAAATTTATTGCATTATGTGAAAGTTTCCCATGCATTTGGCGTATCAAATCCAAGGAGTATAGTGACAGGGATAAAAAGGGGGACGGTTATGAAAGTTTAGTGGAAAAATTCAAAGAAATTGATGCAACCGCAAACAGAGAAACAGTTGTAAATAAATAATTCTTTGAGAAGAGTTTACCGTAAAGAATTGGCCAAAGGTTATAAAGCAATTCGATCTGGGGCTGGAGACGAAATCTACAAGCCATCTCTCTGGTATTTTGATTTGTTACATTTCCTAAATGATCAGGAGACACCAAGGCAGTCTAGGAATACCATCGATGAAAATAAAGAGATTGCAGTTGTCGAACCACCAGAACAGGCAACAAAAAATATTTATTTTATGTAATCGTTTGACCACTTTGTACGCCGGGTACTTCTGAGACGTTCCAGTCTTTTTTTTTTAACATGACACCATGCCAAAATTGACCAGAGTACTACCTCCTTCATGACGATATCGCACTAAACTGAGTGAAATATACAGATATCTCTGCACCATGTAGACGCATAAAAAACTGCAGCGTTTTCATTCAGTATTAAGACTGCATAGACAAAAGGTTGTACAAAACGTAGCTTCTGGACCCGGCTTTAATGTCAATAAATAATAGATAAAAATTAATTATACTAAAAATATATTAATTAAAACTATTATAATGTATTAAAATCGTCCTTTTTGTGTGGGTACTTGAACTAAACAAATAAAATGCGTTTTCTTTCAAATATTTTCTTTTTTGTTTTGTTTCGTTTCTTTCTTTCCTTTTTCCTTTTTATTGTGCGTGTTATGTAAAAAAAAAATTGCTTAAATATGTAGGATCTCTGGCTGATTGCCGTGGGCAGCTAATTTTTAATTATGTGGAATGCTACTCGTTATAATAAAAACTATAATTTACATCTAAACAAGTTATCACTGTATACACAATGGCAAACCGACTGGTCTTTTCATTTTTTTAACACGGGCATAGCCGTGCGGGTACCGCTAGTAATTAATAAACTTCACTGAAAGCTATTTTTTTTTCTTTTTCTATGTCACGTCGCCAAGAAGGCGGTCAATTTTTAAACGATCTAGCAATGATTTTTCGAATAAATTACTGTAACTAAAGGGCAACCTGTAACTAAAGTGAAGAGCTATAGCTGTGTTAGTTGTAAGAAAAAATAAAATGGACGACACTGATATGAAATTCTTTGTAAATACTACTGTTCTGGTTCCTCACCATTCAAGCTTACTACTATGAAGCAAATAAAAGTGCCTTAACAGTGGAAAAACAACCTACTTTTAACAAATTTTTACTAGGAATCCAGACTTTCAACATTATTGAATAGATAAATAGGAAGTGGAAGTGTTTGCATGCCTTTTCTACTAAGATAAGGCGTATTTTTTAAAGGACACCGACAAGCCCCATGCTAACCCTACGGGAGAAGAGCGCTTGTAGCTCGAAGGGGTTAAAATTAATAACTTCAACCAATGACTAGATGTCACCCTGTTGTCATCTCTCTTCTATTCAAGCTCGCTAGACCATGCGTTCCCCATAGCATCCAAAGCCATAGAATTCTTGTGTTGGTAACTTCCTAGTAATTTAATTGAAACAGACATATCAGGTTTAGTGTTAGCGTTAGTTAACTCCTTGTTATGGAGTAAGTCACAGGTGCCTTCACAAGGGAGAACTCTGATGCCAAATAGCAACGCTTTGAAAATTTAGTCGTTGCCCGGTTCTCTTATGATGCTTCACGTCTCACATGCTGGTCGAACAACATCACGGGATGTAAAATGCTAAACTACGCAAGCGTGTGATAAGTATTAGCCATGATGTTCTATGCATGAAACGAAGTAAAAGCCACTTTGAACTCCTGCTGTATCTTTTGTGTGTTTTGCTTACTAATAATTAGCATTTTGAAATGATTTACTACACTGTTAAAAATTACCGTAAGAAAATAGTAAAGTAACCATTTAATTTGATTGTTATTTTACCATATTTAATTGCAACAGTTGAATAACCATTAAAAAGATGGTACTCAAACCGCTGATTGTGAAAAAAATCGTGCATTCTCTGTTTCTCCTAAAGAACGTTTAACTAACCGTAATTTACAAGCGCAATTAGGTCTCGTAGTCAATGAGAATCGGGCGTCCATCTTGGTTGAGAAACCTTACCGGTCGTACGTCGTTGTTAAAATATGAATAAAGATTTATCAGTTCAAATCTGCATGTGTATATAAAATAAGAAGAAAAAAAGTGGCTTAAGCAGTGGTTACTAAATAGAAACACATACACACGTAAATCAAAAATTGGAGACATCGGATTCCCGAACTGTTTGCAAATGAGCGAATCCATAATTCGAGCTGCTGAAGCTTGTTTGTATTTTAACTTTTGCAGAATATAAAATGATTTTCGTCAATATACATTGAATTTAGACCAAAAATGACTTTGGATCCAATCAAAAACTGAAATCTCAATTTTAAGGCAGTTTGCCTGTTGGAAAAGAAGATTTATTGATAAAACGACCGCTTTGGGTTGTGTAAGATGGCCGAATGACGAATAGAGCGCAAGGTTGGTATATCATATACCCGAGTTCGATTCCCGCACGCTTCGTTTACGGTTTCTACGCCTCGAAGATTTTACGTCTAGAAATGGTTCGAAAACGGTAAAAATTTAGTTTTTAAACCATTTTTAAATGGTTATAAAACCGTAAACTTTTGTATTTACGGCTTTTTAACCAAGCTGATTGGAAATGGTTTAGGTCCCGTAAAGCTAGAAAAATGTTCCAAACCGTAAATTTAACGGTGAATTAGATGGACAGACTGCTGCCGGTTATTTAACCGTAATTTCATGATGAAATTTCTAACAGTGTAGGTACGTTTTGTAGCAAGTTAACGAAGTTGTCACCGTCTATATTTTCCCTGATTTTTTTTCCACTGGAGGCTTTACTTCCGCGCATAGATACTTGAAAAGGTGGAAATTAGTTTTAATTGGGCTCTTGAATTTCATTGAGTATTGATAAATTAACTAAGACCAGCCCCGCTGTACCCGGAGTCTGTTCACTCTCACACATGCTCAAATCTAACGAAACTTTCGTCGTATTTGACGAAATGGCTTCGTGAAAAATGCTCCGAGTAAACCTTTCGTCAAATTGCCGAAATTTCTATAGTAATTTTTTAAAGTCATGTGATCTCGCGAGGAAAGTTCGTTATAAATGACGAAATTTTCTTGACGATACCAAAGTCCTCAAAAGTGACGATTCTGTTTCTGAGAGTTGCTGATCACCATTTTTGTGTTTGCGTCTTAGAGAATACTAGCTGATCACTCGAAGAACATCTGCGGGCTAGAGTTTAACAATCACTCGTTAAAAAAAAAAAAAAAAAAAAAAAAAAAAAAAAAACTTTAAAATTCGAAAGGCTTAAGAAAATATCTCTCGATGTAAACAAACCCAGGTGTTGCCACTCCAAAGAATCGTAAATTGGAAATTCCTTTTAAGGAATAGAAATAAATTTGTTAAAGCTCGTAAATTACGATAATAAATACAAATATTTTGTTACTTTTCTGTACTAATCATTAAACAAATTTTTAAATATCGTTTTACCAAAGTTTATTTTCTGCATGATGTCACTATCGTATCGTTTCGGAAAATTTAATCGTAACTGGTCCACCTTAAGTGAAATATATATATGGATGTCCTTCTTGCTTTATACTTCATGTTGGTCACTTTGTACAATTATTGCCTTTTAAAATGTCCGTTTACTTATTAATGTTCATCAAGCGACGCCATTGTCTCCCTTTTCTTTTTCCCGTCTGTCTTTTATTTTTTATATAAATTTAGCTGCTCTTCCGTCGATTATGATATGTTTATTTTTCGAATCGATTCAACTTCTTAGTTTTTGACGAACTCCGTTGATTTTATTTTTCGAAAAGGTTGTATGGTTGGCCCACAATTTTGAAACAATTGAGAAAATGTGTGAAAAAGCCAAACCTCTTCTTAGCGCAGTTTAAGATCATGGAAACTGCACCTTAATTTTATGCAAAAATTAGAAAAATAACATAATCTATATATAAATAGGTAAATACAAAAAGTTAGAACCATCTTCTCTTTTTCAATCGATTTTCTAATTTTTGTTTTGGTTCAGTAGCTATTGTCGAGGTTTAGCGATATCAATTACAAAATTTTGGAAAGAAATTATTATTGGTTAATTATTTCCCCTTTTCTTTTGTCAGGCAAGCCTCATGCAAATTGTAAAGTTATATTGTTATAGATAGTAGATGGAAACATGTCTTGCTTAAGTAAATTATTAGGTAATAAATATAAGCAATAAATATAGGAATTATAATAAGAATTTAAGTGAAGGCTTCTCTAGGCAAAAAAAGGAAAAATGAGGACAGTGTATGGAAGCAAACATTTAAGGTTTATTCAACTGCCATTCAACTTAGTACGAAATCGGCAGAAGTACAAGCGGCTATATTTATGAGCGCAATTGCCCCTGCGGTGACAATGATTTAGCATAAGTTTGCTTTAAGGGAGGATGATCAAAATAAACTAGACGTTATAATCGAGAAATCTGATGAGTAGTACTTATATGATTACATAATTAGCATAACGTTTTCAATGCTAAATTTAATTATTACTGTTGAATTTTGACTGTTGGGCTCACTCTAGTTCTCATTAAAACCTGATCACCCAAAAAGATGTAAAATAAGCCAAGTTTAATTTTTTCCCGTTCCCGCAAGGTACAATTTCAATCAAGTACAGTGAACCCTGTGTAAGTTGACCACTTGCGGAGCAGCACTTTAGTAGACAACTTAGACAGGTGGTCAACTTTTGGAGGGTGAGGTAGAGGGTGAAAGGCTAATTCCGTTCCTGACAAACGTGGTCAACTTAGACAGGTGGTCAACTTTACAGGTTTTATTAGTACAAACAGACATTTCGTAAATTTTTAAAATTAAATTTCAATTTTGTAAGTTTTACATGCGTTCCGCTGAATTTAAATCAACACATCAGCAGCAGTATTATAGTGTATAGCTGGTGGCACTTATATTGAAACCTTCTTACGATTATATTGCACAATGTCCTGTAAAAAAAACGGTACAGAAATAGGTAATTATAGGCAGGATTCCATGTTTATATATTTTTTTCACCACTTATAAAAAACTTTATTATTTTTCTTTTGCTTTTGCTTCATTTTTTTATTTATTTATTTATTTTGCCATCTGATAGTTCTTTTCTAGCTTCTGGTAAATTGAAATAATTTATCCACTTCTCTTTTGAATGAAAAATGAAAAGCACAAGAGCAGAAATAGAAGGCATTTCTAAGAAAAACTCAGAAATGTAGAAATCTATCAATTTCTTTTCCTAAAGCTGGTAAAGAAAAGGAGACAGAGAATGCTTGACATAAGGTCATGACAGCCTAACTTTTTTTTTGACGTAGATAAGTTATTTTAAAGCAGCAGGAAACGCATTTTGTTCAACCGGAAATTTCGCATTTGTTTGTGAGAAAAATGCTGTTAGAAAATTACAATATTTCTTTAAAATAGGGCGAAATAGGAAATATGAATAAATACTTTAACAGATGGGAGCGGTGGGAACTTTGCACTATAGATTGCTTTACGTAACACGAGGCTCTAAAGTGAAAAGTTAATTAGTATTTCCTGTCCTAGAAACCTTACTTCCTAGGAAAGGAAGTCTAATTAGGAAGTGTAAAGAAAGTCTTTAATGTCTAGATTACATTTGAGTAACCTATTGTGCTCTGAACATTAGTAGGTTACTGGAAGTATCGCATAAAAATGAAATATTGTTTTCATGTTAAATAATAACGCTATCAATTAGTGTTTAAAAAGTTCTGTACTTCAGGAACAGACTGATATAAGTAACAAAATGGCGATTTTCAGGTATTGTGTAATTTTACGAAAATTAACCAACAAGAGATAAAGCATACACATATTTTTATTGTTACCAATCATGTTTAGAAACCTCATTCATATAACAGCTTTGTTACTACGCAACGAAATCATTCTTTTCGGTTTTTACGCTTAGTTCTTAGCCTACTTTCACATAAAATTAAAAAAAAAAAAAAAAGATTGAATAAAATAAGGCTTAATGTATCGTAAAAATATCGTTAAACATAGGAAAAAGTCAAAAATAAATTAAGTAATTAAATAAATATTGAAAAATGAAGAAAATTGAAAGTAGGGTTTTAAGATGGGGAAATTGTGTGTCTGTCTGCTTGTCGGTCTATCTGTATGTCCTCCCTAATAACTTTTGAAAAAATAGTCCGAATCGAGATTTTTTTTTCTGCGTTCGAAAGATCGCGGCGAAGACTTCACGTTCCCATATTTAACTTTCTGATTTGAAAATCTTAACATTAGCGCCTATGGAGAAAAATGAAACAAATTATGTAAATTCTGGGCGTAAGATCCAAGTTCCTTTGAACAAGCCTTATTGGAAGAAGCTCTCAACGGGAAACATTGATTTGAACAATTTTTGTTCAATTCTGGGCAGTTTAAAAAACGCTAACATTAGCATCTACGGAGAAATTTGAATCCTATACAAATCCTGTTCTAACAGACGGATTTGCTTGGAACAAACTTTATCGAAGATGTTATCACGTAGAACCTATACAAATACAAAGTTCATCCAGAACTGAACGAGCCTATTTTCCTACGAAACTTTTAATTTTTAAGGATATTCCTGAATGAATAAACGAGTGAGTGAATTAATGAATAAAAAAAGAATGAATGAATAAATGAATGAATGAATGAATGAATAAATGAATGAATGATGTAATATGTAAAAACCGTATATCTGAAATAATTTAGAACCAAAGCTAAATAAGAAGGGGAGAAAGAGAGATAACAAGGCTATCAATAATTTGATATTGGTGTATACGGAAAAGTAGGCTCGAACAGTTCTAGAGGCAACTTTTTGATAAAGTTGTGATAATGTGGCTTACGTTAGTCTGGCTCCGAGCTACAGAGTTTACTATGACTTCATAGGAGGTACATTTGCCCAAAGTAATATATTTTTTTATCTGTTTTCAAAATATACTAACTATATTACTGTTTCAAATAGCGTCTATTACAAATTGAACATAGTGATAAACATTTTCTATTGCTACTTACTAGCATTTCTTCCATATTCCTGTCATCAATACTTCCCTCATATACGAGTGCTCAGCTTTGCACAGAATGTTTCAAACGTATGGTTCGGCCTTCTTCAATGAAAGAATAAAAAAAACGGACTAGGTGTGAGAAAAAGTTTTTAATTTCAAGTTCAAATATGTTATATTGATATGACTTCTTTTATTGTGACGATACGCCACTGTCCTAAAGCAGAGGCTCTTAGCAATTGAAGTTCCAATAATTATGGTGCTAGGTTATACAGGCCGCACGCCAATGAATGGGCAGTTTGGGTATTTTTTTCAAAAATACGGGTTCAAACGATTTTTCCCTAGATGGATTGACAACAGTGGTTTTCTTTCCATGCAATTTAAAGATATCTGACACCTGAATGATTATTAGAATCAAAATCTTACATGTGTACTATCTAGACAATTTTGGGTTCATTCACTTAAGATCCATGTTCCTGTGAACAAGAGTATTGAGAGAAGCTCTCGGCGTGATTTTTTTTTTTCATTTGAACAATTTTTTTTCATTTTCGAACAGTTCAATAAAAATTTAACTGCGTCAACGGCGAAATTTCAATCCCATAAAAATCCTGATCTAACAGACGGATTTGACTGGAACAAACTTTATAGGAAAGATGTTAGGACGTAGAACATGTACAGACACGAAGTTCAACGAGAACTAAACGAACCCCTATTTTCGTATGTTATTTTTTATCTGGATTTTTAAGGGTATTGATGAATTAATGAATGAATAAATGAGTGAATAAATAAGTGACTAAAAGATAAAATAAATGACTGAGCGAGTGAGTGAATAAAAACATGAATGAGTGAATGAATGAATGAATAACTGAATAAATGAATGAACTAGTGAGTGAATAAATACATGAATGAGTGAATGAATGAATTACTAAATAAATGAATGAATGATTGAGTGAGTGAATAAATATGTATTAGCCGTTGAAAATCGTATAGTTGAAGAATTCCGAACTAAAGCTAAATGAGAAAAAGTGAGAGAGAGAGAGAGAGAGAGAGATAGCTAGATTATAAATTTGTAGTTGGGTGTATACGGGAAAGTACTAATAGGCTCGTATAGTTTTAGTTGGAACTTCTTGTTTTTCATTTTTTTGGTGAAAGGTTGACGTAGAATTTTTTACCGTGTACTTACTGAAAAAAATAATATGATTCTTTAAAATTACGTTTAAGCGTTCATTAGCTGGTCAGACTACCCTGTATTTTGTCAGTTCAAATGTAAACACTGTTTTTTGCATGTAAGATTTGAGATTGTTCACAGAAACATCAAGAAAGAAAAACGCTGTTTATGATATCAACACAAAATCTTGGAGCCATAAATGTATGATCTCATCTTCTGTAATGTGAACTTTCTGACAAACAAGTCGGTTGTAAGTCATTTTATGTAATACGAAAATTATGTCAAGGCTGTGTGCAACTTGTTTGGCAAAAACTTCAACAAATCAATACACTAAAAGCGTAATCCTAACTTTTATATAACATTACCCGCGTAAACCCACGAACGTAAAATTTTTATAGCTGGAGAGCTAGGCAGCAGTAGATAAGAAATACATTTGCATGTCATTAATTTTCAAAGTTCTGGTCGAAAATATAATACAAACGCTATTTTTTTTATATTGATGTGGATTTAAATGTCAGTTCAACGTTATATGTTTCTTCTATCTGTCAGCAAAATTCATAACTAAAGGAGCAACCTTGAGCAATGCAAGGAAAGCTTTAGCTAATTAAAGTGCATGCATGCATTTTTAAATGAGAATAAAACCAATAAAAAACGTAATAAAATGCAACTTCTTAAAAATAAAGTAGGTGTTAAAACATAAATGTCGTACGGCTTTCAATGAAAATAAGGAATAATGGTTGCTAGTTGCAATAATTAATTAGGAATTTATATTTCATGATTACTATTTTTAACTACATTAAAATAAAATCATAAAGAAAAAAACGTAAAAAAAATGCAACTTTTAAAAAACAGAGTGAGTGGGTACTGAAAGATACATGTCGCATGACTTTCAATGAAAATAAGGAATAATGGTACTAGCTGCAATAATTTCTTAAGAATCATGTTTTTATGTAGTTTTCTGCAATTTAAATAAATTAATTTAAAGAAAAAACATAGCAAAATATGTTAACATCCTACTTGATTTTCAGAAGTGAAATTTTTACATGTTCAATTTACTGCTTTAGAATGATTTAAACACAAAAGTAAAAGTGTATATGAAAAATAGTTTCAATCTAAGTTGTTTTAGGATAATCAGAAATATATTTTTTGTAGAATTTATTAGAAATTTACAATTTCAGTTTCACGCTTCAGTGATTTCATTTTAGACAATTGTTCAATGAAATGAAAATGTGACCAATAAATTCGTAATGCATACATACATTTATGCCTTTCTTCCCTTTAATAAATTAATGAAAACTAAGAAGACAACTAAAGAACTAATGAAATTAATGGTGTATGAGAGTTACTCCCATTAACAGAAGCAGTTCTTAATTTTGTGATATAAACTTTTTAATGCAAAAATTCAAATATTATAAAATGTTGACACTTTCTTAATAAATATTTGTAAAAAAGTGCCTTGAAAATTGTTGTAAAGCTTTTCATTAAAATCCTCATCTGCTATCTATGCATAAATTGGCAAAGAAAAAACAGTTCAGTATCATTTTCTCTTCTGTTTGTCAACTGATTTTCATGCTTTGTTTTTATTTATTAGCTATTGATGAATTTTAATGTTATCAATAGAAATTTCTTGGAAATATTCAATTGATTTTTCTTCTACTTTCCGCGTCGATCTGAAGCCTCTTTTAGCGGTCTTTATTCGTCATATTTTCATACTACTCCCTACATCTGCAATGTAGAATGTTTGTACAATACCAGGGATGGCGCCGCCCAGGAATGGGGGGTTTTGGCGCAGACTGCACCATTGACTTTTTTGGGAGGAGAGTGTTTTCAGGGGGACTAGGTGCTTTTTTTTGGGGGGGGGGGCTTCGTAGCTTTTTAGGGAAGGGGTACACCATCGCACTGAGGAAGGGCATCCCTGACAATATTCAATACACTTTTTCCTCGTTATAGTTAAGGTGACCGACTACGTTCGGAACAATTTTTTTAAAAAATGATATTTCTGCTCATGTTTTATACTTTTTTGGTTAAATAATAATTTATGAACATAAAAATACTTTTAAAAAATCCACACGTACTGTAGTTTCTGAATGAAAGGGTAAAATGAGGAAAATTTAAGTTAAATTTTATAAAAACGGTTAACACTGTAAAAGAAAAAATATCACTGCAGTATTAATTATTTTCAGCCATTAGTTACAAATAACAATGATCTACAAAAAAAAACCTAAAATGAAAGAAATATTAAAATTTATGAAAATAACAATGAAAATGTGTGCTAATGCATAGTTTTTCGGAATTTTTAACGCAAATCACAGAAAACCCTTCTAAATAAAACAAATATTTTATTTACATTAAAAAGGGGAGGTCACATGATAGGCGATAGTATTTAAAACATACACTGAAAATTTTGTGAGAATACAGTGATTATGTTTTCAGATATCATGATAACGGTAAATGGGCTGTGCGAAAAAATTACGTTGGAGAAAATTGCAGTTGAAAGTTACAATTCGTTGAAAAACAAGCTGGAATTACATGAGTAGTAGCAGACGATATATTTTATAATAGTTATAACTTTTTTTAAAAGCACGTGGAGGAAAAAGGAAAACAGTTTTGGAAGGAGAAAAGTTCAAAATATTAGAAACGCAAATAAAAAAAAAATTAACCTTAAAGTCAAAAATCGATGTTTTTCGCGTATTCGGTCGCCTTAAAAGAAGGAGAATTGCCAAGAACAGAATAAAAGAGAAAACGTAATCTATTAAAGTAATGTCAAGGCAAAATGTCACTAATCTTAAGCTGTCAGTTATTTCATTTCCAAAATAGATAAGTCAGTCGGATTGTCTGTCCAGTACAAAATCAGATTGTCTGTCCAGTAGAGCCAAACAAAATAACATAATAAAGATGAACTTGGTCGTTACCTTTACCATACACATAAGTAACAGTTAATTGGATCAAATTCAGCCTTGTAAAATACAATTTTGAAGCTAACAATGTCCAATTTTATTAATATTATAAATGTGTTTGTTACGCAATCACAGCAGAACGGTTATACGGATTAGAATGAAATTTGGAACAGAGATAGATTATAGTCTGGAATAGTACATAGGATATTTTTATCCCGGGAGAATACATGGTTTCTGTGGGACAGCATAATTATTGCATCCTATAAAAACCGTGTATTTAAAAGGAGTTCCGTTAAATTTCGTTTAACAGAGTTTTAGTATTAATTGAGTAAAAATCCGTTAGTCCGGACACGGACTCGAACCCAGGTCCCTCAGTTACGCACTAAGCACTCTAACACTTAAGCTATAACGCCTATATTGATTACCCTTCAATTTCATTTATAGCTATAGAGCTATACTGTCCATCTTACGGTGATGCACAATTTTTATATACCGAAATCTTACTTTAAAATTTTTCAATAGATAATTTAGAAATTAAGTAAAACTAAAAAAACATAAATTGTTTATTATACTTTGAAAACGACCGTTGTGTATTGTTGCGTCCTGGTGCTGTGCTTTCCAGCCAAGAAGTGAGAAAATATTTACCACGAAAATATCAGCACACAAGGGGCGTTTGATCGCTCACTTTGAAAAGAATAAAAGGATGTTTAGTGCATAATGTTCCGGTTTTTAAGCCAGCAACGTCTCAAAGCCGTTTAATTTTGTTGCCTTAAAATGCAGCGTCCAAAAGGAAGCATTTTATTTCCTTTTGCCCACATTTATCACATTTTGATCAGGCGGTGAGTTGTCACATATACACATCAAAATTTCTACGCGAACAGCTATTAATAGTATGCAATGAGATAACAAGTGCGATGCCACGTTATTTTGTTTTTAAAAATTTTTTTAAAAGTTGTTTAAAAGCTCGAGGCTAAAAAAAAATAATAAATTGCGGTCAAAATCCTCCCGCTAGGCGAACTCTAGGTTTCTTAATTTAGTGGTTCAAGAATTAACTAGTGCCTTATAACTTCTTAAGTTTATCAACTTTCTAAATCGTGAAGAATAATATTTTTTATAGTTTAAAAATTTATTGTTACACGTATAGAAAGAAAAACCTTATAAAATGAATACAAATTGAACGAAACGAATAAACAACATAATTTAATCTCTCTTTAGATTTTCAAAACCAGGACAAGATTCTTATCTCAAATGCTTCACAAAAAAAAGTAATGTTTTTTTAAACCCTAAGTTAGGGAAAATGATAAGAGCTTCTTCTAAAAACTTTATTTTTTTCTCGTAATTTTTGTTAAATTGTTGTTAGAGTATATTAGTAAGTGTTTTAAGGTTAACCCTTAACAATATGCACCTGAATTTAAAGGGTTTAAAAAAAAAATTGCGCACATACTTTTCGTACGGTAGTCTATTTCATTATAAGTTTTTCAACTTTTAAACTTATTTCTAAACTTTGGCAAGGACATGTCTTAAGATCAAGTTAATTAATAGTATATAAATTTAAAAGTAACCCATTAAAATGTGTAGTATTTATTTATTAAAATTTTCCAAAATGTTGTATTTTTTTTCCTATGGCAGTTTGCAGGTATCTATAATATATATGTTATAGGTACTAAACATCATTGAAGTGTTTTTTTTTTTTTTCAAATGTTTTCCCTTTATGCGAAATGTATCTTTCTTCCTCCCCAAAAGAAGTATTTTCCATCATGGAGTCCATCTTATACCTGATTGTTTGAATAGTAAATTCAACATCAATACACGATTTAAAGTGTCCCGTGCACAGTAGCAATATATTAAAATGTTCCAAAATGTTTTTTTTTCGCATGGCAGTTTTGCAGCTATCTTTAACATATATGTTATTGATACTAAAAATCATTGAAATGTTTTTTTTTTTTTTTCAAATGATTTTCTTATGCAAAATGTATCTTTTTCCCTCCCCGAAAGAAGTATTTTCCGTCATGAAGTGCATCTTATACTGATTGTTTCAACAGTCAATCCAGCAGTAATACACGATTTAAAGTGTACCAGCACAGTAGTATTATATTTCAACTTGAAACAGTAGTGGTCAAAATTGTAGAAACCTTAAAAACAATTAAAAAGCTGCATTTTTGGGGTTTTGATGGCTCATAAGACTATTCTATTTTGGAATAATTCGCTAAAATGTTACATTGATGCAAAGATTATTTTATTGAGAACAAAAAGGCAAAACTTTCGTTTAATTACTTATTTTTATAAAAGTTATGTCCAAAACATTAGGCACAAAAATCTTAGATACATATAAAGTAGTTTTCTTTCATTTGAATTTAGCCAATGAACATAAGTTTAGAGAGTTGTTGCTTCTTATCTCCCTGTCGTAGGGAAAAACCTACACCAGGTCCAGAAGATCATGAATGATCCATGGCTAAACATGAGATGCAGCTTCACATTTTAGCGAGGAACCACGGGGACTTAAGGCTGATTAAATCTCATTAATGTGGTCTCTTAATTTTTGTACCAGCTTCCAGATGAGTGACCGCCACGTGGGGTTAGCATCCCTCCGCCAGAGGTATCGTTTCACTTGAAGGATATTGGAGTGTGAACCAGCTCCCTTTAGCGTACATGGTTCACAAAAACCAGCCGCGAGAGGTTGTCACCCTCCCAAACACTGACCTCAGTCAATATTGCAATAAAAATAGAGAGTAAAAGGGTATGTGTAAAGTTTTATCCATATATAAATAGGCAAAGACAAAACATTAAGAACCATTTTCTAATCCGTTTTTCAACCGATTTTTTTCTGTTTAGTAGCTATTAACGAGTTTTAGTGAAGTCAATTGAAAAATTTTGGAAACAGTTTATTATTATTTAATTATTCCCCTTTATTTTTTTAAAAGGCAAGCCTTATTTATAATTGTACTGTTACATAGTTATAGATAGCAGAAGGCAGCATGTCTTGTTTGAGTAAACTATTAGGTAATAAATATAAAACTTATTGTTAAAAAGAGTTTGTTGCTATTAAGCAGTAATATTAAAATCAATTACAATAAGGGTTTCAGTGAAGGCTTCTCTGGAACAATGAAAATTGAGAGTAGTGGCCCTGAAAGCAAATATTTATGCGCAAATTTTGTTCAACTGCCACTCAACTTAGTACGAAATCGGTAGAAGTACAAATGGGTACATTTATGAGCACGATTGGCCCTGCCGCGACAATGATTTACAATACGTTTGCTTTAAGCGTGGATGTACAAAACTCGACGTTATAATAGCCATAGTTGAGGAATAATACTTACATAAATATCCAACGCTAAATTTAATTACACTAGTCAACAAGTATTTTGCCCCAAGAATGAATTTCACTTTTATTGATGCAGTTTTGCACGAGGAATCCATATCTGGCATCAAAAGTTTTCCATCACGTATAGGGGTTTTAGTTATGAGGAAGGAAATGTTCGATTTTTACGTTTTTTCTGTGTTTTTCCGATCATACAGCATCGTATTTTTTTGAGATAAAGTACACAAAAGAGTTTAAATGTCAACCGTTAAATCAGTGGTTACTTTATTTTGCTGGAAAAAACTTAGTGGAGTGTCGCAAACAGCCGCCGCAGACCCCCGAACGGAAGTGCGTATCAAATTACTGCACTAGGGGGCGCGTCTCAGGGAGGAATTTCGCGAGAATTGGGATACAAAGGCAACTAGGCAAAAGATTGATACTGTACGACACGTTTAATGAGCATAAGCTACTTTTTTTATCATAGAAGTCTCCTGTTGTGTGTAAAAATACCCCGTGACAACATGGGAGCCGTATAACCGATGAACATGGAGAGCGGTTCCATCAGGACATTTCAGTTATCGAAAAGAGATATCAAGGTGGGGGCAACGTGCAACTATGTTAGCAGATTACTGCTGGACGTTAAAAAGGGACATTCTTGAGGCAAAGTATCCCAGAACATGTCAAAATCAACCCGTTTAAGGTAAATAGAAAATTGCTTGGTTTTTTGGTGGAAATGCTTCTAATGTAAAAATTACAATGCCCTTAAAAAAGGGGGTGGGGTTCCTAATTTCTTTATTGACTGATCTTGGAAGTATTTTCCAAGCTGAATTCGAAAATGAAAACCATTTTCCTTATCACTTAAGGGTTTTGCTTGTAAGGCACTGCAATAGTTTACGGTAAATATGTTATTGTCAACTATTACAGCACCTAGCACGGAAAATCCTTACGTGATAGAGAAAAATGGTTTTCATTTTCGAGTTCAGCGTGAAAAATACTTCTAAGGTCAGTTAACAAAGTCTTTAAGGGCAGAAAAAAGTTTTTTTTCTTTTTTGTAGACCAGTGTTATTATTTTGTAGACCAGTGTATTGTTGAATTTCGACTGTTGGGCGAACTCGATAATTTCGTCTAATGAAATGCAGTTTTGATGGACCAAAATCTTTTGAGTTATACCCGTATGCATGTATATAGAGGTATAACTCAAAAGACTTTGTTTTAGACCTTTATCTATCTATTTTTCTACCTATCTCTCTTTCTCTCTATCTATCTATCTATATATATATATATAACATTAAAAAACAAATAACTTTTTCACACCCCATTTTAATTTCAGTTTCGATTTTAATACATAAAAATTTGATATATGCTCTCTTGAGCCCGGGAAATTAACAAGGGAAAGATTATGTAACGAGTGCTAAAAATAGTTTTTACAGAGCTCATCCAACCACAAAAGGCGTGCAGGGTCACGTGTACCGAGATCTCGAAAGAGTATAAAAAGACAGATTCGCAGAGATTTCTGGGGATTCACGATGAAAATATTCTTGTATAAACGTTGATGTTTGGTGTTCGTCCTCGTGTTGTTTTGAATCAGTATTTCCTATGATGAAACTAAAATAAACCAATGATAAAATGTACTCTGGTCATGACTGTTTTCCACGATGGCTTCATAGACGGACATTCCATTAAAATAATGTGCTGATGTAACCGTGATGTTACATATATAAGTGTAAGTTCAAATCTACTATCTCTTCATAATGGATCCGTCAACTAAACAGGATATTACTAAACCTATTAATTCTCTTACACATTCCGAGCAAATAACTTCAACTATATAGTCACAAACATCCCCTGTTTATGAGAACGAGATTGCATTATATAGTAAAGGTTAAGAGTGAGATAATCTAATATTTAATCACTGAGAGAAGCAATTAAGTTAAATTAATGAAGGGAAATCACAGGGTTCATTGATGTCCCGGATTACGGCATTATCGAAATTTTAACACACATATTGAGTGAAGATAATTCATATTATAGAGACCAGAAGTCATTTGCATATATAATTATCATTCAATCTAAAATTAAATTGTTAGTCGAACGTTCAATGTATTAGAATGAATTTCGAATAAATATTTACTGCTAGATTTGGACTGTAGATTTAACATTTTGTTAACATATTCAAATTAATTGTTTTTTTCAATGATTAGATTTTTTTATAACAACCATATATTTATTTACAGAGTTATTTTATTAATAGATGAGTATGTAAAATATTTGTATATATATTTTATATATATTCATGAAACGAAAATATATATATATAATTTAAACAGAATTAAAATTAGTGGGTACGTAAAAAACAACAATTAAATTTTAAACGCTGACCGTGGCAAATCAAATACGAACATTAAAAAATGAAAATGCTTTTTAAAATTACATTTTTTAATGTTCGTATTTGTGATTTGCCACGTTCAGCGTTTAAAATTTAATTGTTGTTTTTTACGTACCCATAATTTTAGTTATGCTTAAATTATATATATATTTTCGTTTCATGAATATATATCGCAACTGTTTAAGTGTGCTGCCTCGTGCGCCTTTTTACAGATAGATTCATTTTGTTACCTTATGATTATATTATACATATATATATATATATATATGTATATAAATCGATAGCACTTAATTTGGAATCAAATACACACACACATATATATATATATATATATGTGTGTGTGTGTGTGTGTGTGTGTGTTTAACATCACAGTTACATGCAGCCGTTATTTTAATGTAATGTCCGTTAGAAAATCAATCGTGGCCGAAAATCATCAATCCTTAATTTACTAGTAGCTTTACATGGTAAATACACATATTCCAAAATACAAGACGACACAAAACATCACACTCTTCTATCACAATATTTATATCGTGAATTCCCGCGAAAAGCTTGCGAGATCGCCTTTTATAATCTCTCGAGCTATATGTCACGTGATGAAGCAACGATTTTTCTATTCGTTCTTCTGCAAAATCTTCTAGGCTCGTGTTACATAATCTGTCCCGCGTTAGTTTCCCAGGTTAGGGAACATATAAAAGATATTTGTGTTTTAAAAGCGAAACTGAGTTTAAAAAGGGGTTTAAAAGAGTTATTTATTTTTTAATGTTATATATATATATATAAGATGATGTTGATATGTATGAGGTGGATTATCTGAAACACTATCCGTCGGATTTCGCTGAAAATTTCGTATTTTGTCTCAATTAGCATGAAGCAGGATTGTAGAACTATTTAAAAAATCCGAAAGGTAGATCTTTTTTAATTCCAATTTTAACCTATACATATAATAGAGGATGTTCCTATGTATGACTGCGGTAAACTAAAAACTACCCGTCGGACTTTGATGAAAATTTCAGTTTGTTTCTTCTAACATGGGGTAAATTTACAGATTCTGTTAGAAAAAAAAAATCCCACAAGTTCCTTTTTTTATACCAATTTTAAGCAAAATTTTCATTTAAATTTCCCAATATAAGGTAGAAAAGCGTTGCACATATTAATATAATGTAGGAATCGAAAGCGCTGATCCTTCTACACACGATAAACTTTGTTCGAAGTTCTTAAGTCAATAAGAACCCAGTTATAACCTTTTCAGTTCTTAAGGCTTTCCTCAACCCAAATTATTAATTGGAAGTTTCTTTAGCCCCGTCTGAATAGTGAGAGCTTCATTTCACTATAAAACCTTTTTTTCGAAATAGCGAGTCATCAGTTAAACTTTCAACGGAAAACAATAATAAATGATATCTTTGAGGTAACGTTTTACTCGAATTAGTAATATGTTTTTAATTCGTGATTGAACATAATGAAAGTCATGTCCTCTCGATCTAATAATTTCCTTGATTTATCATTTGAAAGTCCAGAGACAGTCGTTTAATCGAGGTTATACTGTAATTGAAGTACTTCAATCAAACAAATAATTGTCGCAAAGAAAGGGAGTACGCACGGTTCATTCTTGATGTCAAATAACGTGACGACGGATGACGCGCCACAATTTGTTTTTTATTTTTAATTCGCAGTTGGCGACAAATCGGAACACACGAAATTGTACACAGACGTTTTTAAACTATGGTTCACAATCTGACTTGATCATTGGCAGGCGATGCTTTCTAAACTCTTTATACAGGCAATACCGATGTTTTTTTAAAATCTTTGCACAGGAAACGCCTGAGGCGACGTTTTATGTTTTCTAAACGCTTACCACGTGCATCGCCATGCGGGTACCTGCTAGTATACGCACAAAAAATTACTCTTCTATCGCATACTTTCACCACAGCTTTAGCTCACATTTGGGGGGAAAAAAAAAGCTTAGTTGCTGAATTCAAAGAAGAAAATGCTGAATTTAAAAAAATGGACATTACCTGATTAGTGTGATTTGTTATAATACTTTTTTCTCTAACTACGCAAATTCTTCAATTCCACAAATTTATCACAAAAGCGTGTAGTTTTCTAAACAAAAAAGATAATTTACAAAATAAAACCTTTTTTTTCTACTTTTTCTGTGCCTTGAAAAACATATAGCATCCCAACCACCAAGATATTGCTGATTTTGCACATTATCTGCAGATTCTGCATTTTTTGAAAACGAATAAACTAATATAGAGCATAAACAATGATTTACGTGTATTTATGGTGTTGTCTTCATCGCACTAAATTTAAAAGGGACATTCATAACCGGAACAAAATCGAAATCTCCTCCCTCAAAAAGCTTCATGATATACTTTCAAATATAAGATAAAAAGTTTATTTTATTTATTTATCTTTTTCTTTAATTTTGGAAAGTTGGAAAACTTTTTCCGATTTAAAAGGAAAAGAAAAGTAGTGCAAGTGAAAATAAATAAATGGGAGTTTCTATTAGAAAAGCTGACACACAATCAAAAATACTTTTTATTTGAAATGACAACTAAGACATAGTGTTACTTTATAGCCTCAAGAGATCTCGCATTTTGGATGGGGAGAGGATACCTAGATTTGAGCACAGCTCTACACTACATTTACTAAAATACCAAAAATTTTTGTGATTTTGAGTTGGTGAATAGAGTGTACTATGCCGAAAGCGTTTTTAGACATTACAGACTGCCCTAAATGAAATAAAGCAGTTATTCTTCTAATTTTTTGATAGCGTAAGGTACTTTTTACCTTTCTAACTTATTTTATACCTTTCATCCGAGAAAAAAAAAAACCTTCGTTTTTAACCTTAAAACAAAATAAATAATACAATTAAATCACTTAGTTTGCTTTTCCATGTTAAATTATTATGAATATTATTATAATTAATTTAGGAAATACTATTTTTACTTGTTATTTTAAAAGTAATATACGATGCAGCGAGAAGCAAATGGGTGTATGCGACAAAAAAACTACAATCTGAATAATACTATTGAAAAACTCAAATCATGTAGGAGTTTTCATTTATTCGATTTCCTAATCACGATTGGTTGCAGCACCTGCCTAGTATATCATTATTCTCTCTTTACAAAGGTCGCAGGCTCAAACCTGGCCTAAGTCGGTTGATTTTCAAGATGCAGAAAATCGTCTGCGCCCATGTCGTATGATTATGCGGCATCCCTTGAGTATCCGTTTGGCGTGGGTACTCTTGGAAAAATTAAATTCCTAGTGAGTGCCGTTTGCATCAACGAGAGCTCAGGTGCCGCCATCTAGGGGGAAACGGAGCGTCAAAAAATTGCGGCAATAGTACCACACTCATTGTGGTGCCGCTGAAAGAGTTGGTACCAATCTCTGGGGGCGCACTAGGTCTGCAGTGGTTGAAGACCAATACTACAGCCCCATTAAAGAGAAAAATCTTTCCAAATTACAGATTGGAATTTCTCGTATCTTTAGCAATAGTCACCTATATTTATTTTACCAATTATACCAAATACTTACTTTGCTTCAAGTTGTGTCATATTTTGTACCTAACACACCAATACTGAGCCTTCTACATAAGCTTTTTCGAACCGCACGTGGCCCGTGTATCGCTGCGTCCGTAGAAAGTGTACATCGAAAATCGGTACATTAAAAAGTTTGATTCCAAATTAAGTGCTATCGATTTATATGCGAAAGAAGGATTCGATGATAACAAACACCTTCCACTATTTCTTAAATATTAAAGCATTTTACTTTACAAATTAAAATATTATTTTGAAAATGTTACACGTATTTTAAAATAATGTTGAATGCATCTTTTAATAAGTATTGGGAATAAATGGTTTTTAAAAGAAATATCGTTGTTATAATAATGATATTTCCATTGAAAACCATATATTTCTTCATTTCTTATTGCGTTCAAAATAACAGCAAATTTGAAATAGTACATTTTAAATTGTTTAAAATGTCGGTAGTTCCTAGTGTTGAATGGCTTAGATTTCCAACAGATTCCAATGGTTTAGATAACAATCTCATGTCAGTTAAACCCCTGAAGTTTCCAAGAATTAATTGGCTTCCGGAAAATTTTCCAAAAAACACGATGACTGCCCTTATTCAAGAAAATCTGACATTTCGGAGTGGATGTCGAGACAGAGACAAACGCGCATATACTTTCTAATCATGGGGATAATTACTCTTTTATTACAAGATATAGTACGGCAGAAGTTCAGCGGTTACCAAAGTGTAGCACGCGAAGCCTCTCCAGGTGGTACGAGTGCAGGTAAAAAAATGAAGAGAAAGACTGGACTTTGAAGCATGGTGTTGTTTTCTGTTCTGATGGGGCTCGGGCAATTACAGGGAAACACGGAGCAGTTTTTCCTAAAATGAAATATATTTTATATAGTTCATATAATTTAATTTATATACAACTATATTTAATGAACGCTCTTCTCTGCCTTAATAACTATCAAAAATTGTATAATTTATATTACCTAGTCACCCTAGTATTTCTCTATTATCTATTACTACTCTATTGTATATAACAGGGGTGGCCAAGGTCCTTGATAGTCCCAGCCATTTTTCAAAATTTAAAATTTTTCGAGAGCCGCAATTAAACACGTATTTAAAAGGTATTAAAAATATTTTTTTACAGAAATTATATTTATTGAAAACATATAAATAAAAGTACAAAATATGTGTATTGAATTAAAATCTTAAAAATTGAACACATTTATTTTACTTCTCTTGATAATTCTTTAAAATTTGGTGAATAATTGGTGACAGCACTTCTCAGTAATTCTTTGAGATGCTGCTTAGTTAATACTGATTGGTGTTTGGATTTCACGAATTTTAAAGTGGAATAAAATGATTGACATAAGTACGTTGTTCCGAATATTGAAATAATTTGACAAGCAGCCTTTTTTTAATTCAGGATACTTCGATTCTGGTACAAATTTCCAAAACTCAGTAATTTACGTCGACTTATATTTTTATTGTACAGCTTGATCTTTTTGCATCTCTATTAATTCTAATTCTCCAGATGCTTTTTAGGCCATAAATATATTGGAAATGGAAAACTCACCTTGAATTATGCTGATTTCAAATGGATTCAGAAAAAAAATCAAGAGACGATTTAAAATATTTCAAGTCTTGAGATCTATTGTGGAATTCCGTAAATATTAATTCTAGCTTTTTTATATACTCGTTGAGTCGAGAGCCACAAATAATCCTTCAAAGAGCCGCATGTGGTTCTCGAGCCGCAGGTTGGCAACCCCGGGGATATAATAAAGCTGTATTCGCAGTGGTACGCAAATGGTTTACAAGAAAAATAGTGGTACGCGAAAAAAAAGATTGGGGACAGCTGCAGTAGCTAAATGCATATTTTATCAAGAGTAAAATATAATATAGGTAGGATAAATTCTTTAAAAACCAAAAATTGTTTCTTACCCTTTTCGCTATGGCACTGGTACAACTATTGTACCAGTAAAAGTTCTCATTTTGCCACCATTCTAACTGCATAAGTAGAGTGTCCAAGGATATTTCTTCCCTCAGTATGAAAGCTTTGTTGTTATAGATTTTTTCCCCTATAACTGCAGAGCTGAAATCCTTATAGTTTCCTATATAACAAACATAAATATGTGCTAACAGTTTATTTTGTTCCACAAGTGCTTGCCATAGGGAAAAAGTTACTTATGTTTGCTTTTTATATGACTTTCCTGGGAACTACAAATCAGCCATCTGTAGAAATAATACCCCGGAATACTGTTTAGTTCTTTTTACTAATTCAGAGTGCAAAACCCTGTTTGAATTTAAATTAGATCATCAAATTTAGAATGAACACCACAATTCAATGGTTACGCATATACTAACACTCATTCTTGTATCTTACATCATTTAATACAGATTTGTTAACTGTGAGAAAAGCCTCTATCTATAAAATTATGCAGAAATGAACATTCTAAATTTTACAGCAGGAACAAGTAAAAAATATGAACTCGTTGTTAGTAATATTTCATTCGTTTAATATTGTTTAAATTCAATTTAAATGTGATATTGCTTTTTTTCTGGTCGTAAAAAATTTACATTCTCAAATTTTGTGGGTTAATGTTTTAAAAAAACTTAAGGAGAACTTTTTAGATGCACTTTTTATAAGCAAAAATAAAGGTAATCTGAATAATTTTGCCATATTCTTAAACGAAAACTGCTTGAAGCCTTTTTTCCTATAAAGATATTCACAGAAGATAAAAAGATACCATTAAAGCTTTTATAGCTTTTGTTTATGACATTTAAAACAGCAGCTGTACTTTACGGCTTTTGACTATTTTCATCTTGCAGTCAAGAAGCTAATTTAAAATGGAAATAAATATTCAATGTCATTTTAAGGAGTCAAAATCTATTTGCGAAAAAAAATAAGGTTTGTCAAAATTTAAATGCGGGTTATTTATGGGAAATTACTTTAAGAATGATATCACCTATACATTTAAAAAGTAACTAATGCTTTCTTAGGTTTGAAGAATGTTCTTTGCTTAAAATATCTCAAAAAATCGTTGTTATTAAATTAATCTGCAAAAAGGTGTTAGAAAGGTTCAAAAGAATATTAAAGCGTGCGAACAGTTAAAAGTTGTTTAACCTAAATTTTATTAAAGCAAAACGTTACGATGAGTGGCAGTTAATTTTTTCTTTACAAATAGTCACAAACGATTCATTGCTTTTACAAAACTAGTCGACGATCTATGAAAAATGTCTCATACCACTCAAAATATAAAATATCGTTTTAAATCAACTGGAACGTATCTTTTAAAACAAACAAAATAACCCCACAATTGGTTTTGTTCCAAAATATTTGCCTCTTATCAACTTTAAAATATTCCTCCAAAGATAATGGCACACACTAACATCTCATCAATGTCAACTAACTTCAGCACATCTTTAAACTTTGATGTACCAGCAATTAACTTGAATACCTCTGGACCATCAACAACATGTAACTGCATCAAGCTTTTAAACTTTACCACATCAGCATACTTACCATATAAGTATTAACAGCTTGAACACTCCTGTACCATCAATATCATCTAGCTGCATCACACCTATAAAAACATATCAGGGTTTAACTAAAATACTACTAAAACATCAGCCCCAGTATCAGCAACCTGTAGCATACCTTTAATTTTTGACAGAACTTTAATTTTTTCAGAATTTAACTTGAATGCTAATCAGCTCTTAACCTGAACTTACTGCATCAACCTTTAGCCTGTAACATATCAACATCTAACTTGAACGCTACTGAATTTCTAACATAAGAGCACAAATCATCTTTGCACATCAATTTCATGTTAAAATGTCGATACAACATTTACCAGATACCAACCACACTATTGCCTTGACTTCTTTAGAATAATTACTACACGAACAGTTTAAAGGGTCAAAAGTAGTGACACAAATGCTACTATCATTACAAATGATGGATTTCTTGAGCTATCAACAAGATTTGCAATCCCACTACTGCATTGACTTCTTCTGAAGAACTACTAAACGAACAGTTTAAACGGTCAAAAGCAGTAACACAAATACTAATATCCTTCAATAGTAATGATGAATTTTTTGAGCTACTAGCAAAATATAAAGGAGAGGTAAAAAAAGAGGCCTGAAAAGTACACTGAAGATAAAAAAGCAGTTGTAGACACTAATTAAAACTGAATAATTAAACTAAAAACTTCTCAGTATTGTCTTTAATTTAATATCAAAGTCTGCACTTTCAAGGGCAAATTCTTAAGTGCCTCTAATTAGCTTATAACGACTTTCAACAACCATGAAATAATCATTCATCATCAGTATCGCAATAATCATAGCAAATTAGCTATATAACATTCCGAAATAGCCTTTTATAAAAATGCCTTCAGAACATACCCGCATACAAATTTTACTGAGTACCTTTATTCCTTACACTTGCACAACAGAAATGACGTGTAAATTAAAGACATGTAGTTAAACTCTTTAGTCTGCATTGTTGAGTAAGAAAAAAAGAGGAAATTGCCAAGAAACGTGTGTTTTCTTCATTTGAGTACATAGTTTTGAAGGCGAAAGGATTAGTTTAAGCACATAAAAAGTGCTTTCGAACAAATAGTTAAAGTAACTTATTTTAGTCGTTGATTGCAATGTTAAAAGAAAATACTTTTTAAAAATTAGGCTGCAGTTTTAGTGTCAAACGCGTTAAATTGCAAGTAATTTAATGGCCGTATGAAATGAAGAAAAAAAGTCACAGTCATCAGGAAATGAGGATTTGCTTAAGTCTCTCACTGTCTGTCTTTCTTTCTTTCATTTTTTTATTTTTTTTTTGAGTTTTTTTTATGCACTTAAAACATAAATTTCAAATGGTTTCAAGTAAGTGCAAGAGAAGTTCATAATGTAATTCCATGTGTTATTTTATTCCTTTTTTCATTTTTTCGTAAGCTTGTTACTTTTGTTTTTGTGTATTAATATTTTTTTCCCTTCTAAATCTGTTATTTATCTTAAGACTTATATTTTTTCTGGCTGTTTTATTCAAAACTTTTCTTTATATAACATTTCCGACAAAGGACAAAAAACGTTCAATTCAATTAAGACATGTACTGTGATAATATTAAAATTATGTTAGATGATAACAAAACAGTATGGCATTAATTTTTAATGAAAACTGATAAAAAGACAAGAGTAAAGAATTTAATTTTACTGTATAATGTAAATAACCAATACAACAAAACAAAAAAAACAAAGTAAAATAAAATATATTTTAAAATTAATAGGTAATTTTACTGTTGTCGTTTCGTTTAATGTTTAATATTTCTTTGTTACTGTAAGTAACACTTTTCAATCACGGAGAGATTTTTTTAAACTTTAAGTATTATATAATGTTATCTCAAATATTTGTTCTTAATATATATATATATATATATATATATATATATATATATGACTGAGTTGTATCAGTGTTGATACAACTCAGTGTGTTGAGTTGTATCAACACTGATACAACTCAACTGAGTTGTGTTGACTCAGTATTAACTGAGACATATATATATATATATGTCTCAGTTAAGAATAAAAATTCAAGTTTAAATGTGACCATAATGTACTAATTATAAAAATCAATCAGCAATCGATTTACATGCCAAACGACTTTTATCACAAGTAAATAAAACAAGAAGTTCCGTCTAGAACTATACGAGCCTACTTTCCCGTATACACCAAATTTATAATCTAGCTATCTCTTTCTCTCTCTTTCTTATTTATCTTTAGTTCTTATTATTGAAAATATACCTTTTTCAACGGATAATACATATTCATTCACTCACTCATTCATTCTTTCATTTATTCAGCCATGCATTTATTCATTCATTCGTTACCTCATTCAAGTGTTTATTCATTCATTTACGCATTCATGTATTTATTCACTCATTTATTTATATTTTCATTTATTCAATAATTTATTCATTCATTCTTTTCCTCATTCATTTATTCATTGATTTATTCTTTCACTCTTTCATTTATTCATTCATTCATTATTTCACTCATTGAGTCACTGAGAAATATCCTTGAAAATCCCGATCAAAAAATTTCATAGCAAAATAGGCTCGTAAGTTCTGGATAAACTTTCTATTTATACATGTTCTACGTTATAAGAGCTTTCCGATAAAGTTTGTTCCAAGCAAATCGGTCCGTTAGATCAGGATTTATATAGGGTTGAAATTTCCCCGTAAGCTCTGTGTTAATTTTTTGAACTGTTCAAAAATGAACAAAAACTGTTCAAATCAATATTTCACGCCGAGAACTCCTTTCAATAAGCTTGCAATAGGAACTTGGCTCTTGTGCCCAGAGTTTACAGAATTTGCTTCAATTTTGTCCATAGGCGCTAATGTTAAACTTTTTTGAACTGTTCAAAATTGAACAAAAAAATGTTCAAATCAAAAAGTAAAATATAGAAATGAGATGTCCTCGCCGAGATCTTTCGAATGCAAAAAGAATTTTTCCAATCGGACAATTCGTTCAAAAGTTATTAGGGGGGACAGACCGACAGACCGACAGACAGACAGACAGACAGACAGACCGACAGACAGACAGACACTCTTTTTCCCCATCTCAATACCCTACTTTCAAATTTTTTATTTTTCAATCTTTATTTAATTACTTCACTTATTTTTGACTTTTCTTGATTTTTAACGATATTTTCACGATACATTAAGCCTTCTTTCATGCTTTATTATTATTTTTTTTTACTTTTACGGGAAAGTAGGCTAAAAAGTGATAGGAAAGGAATCAAAGAATTTAATGGGAAAAAATCAATTAGTATAATTAAGAGCTGTGTGAGGGGTATTTGAAAGTTTAATTTATAGTGATGTACTGTACGCAGAGATTCAAATTCGATCAATGGTACAATTTCTCATTCTTATACGCAAAATTTGATCAACATCCATTTTGTTTGCACATTTAAAACTGCTCAGTTATTTAAACGCTAGTGTGTGTGAGTTTAATGATATATTCATAAGTGTTTTTGTCATACCAACACAAACGAAAATGAACAATGGCGCAAACCATTGAAATATGTTGCTAAATTAGGGATTCTCAACCACTGTGCCGTGGCACTTTTGTGTGCTGCCAAATTATAGAAAGGTAGATAGTACAAATTATACTGCTTTTTTTAATTACGAGTAAAGTTTGTTTAAATTAAAGAATTTTCCAAATTTAGATATAAAAAAATTCGATTGGGTTCTCAATCCATTTGTAATAACGAGTATTTCTGTATTTGAATTAACGTTGAGTGAAGAGGAAGAACTAATTTCGCTTTCTAAGAATCGAGATGTAATTTAAAAATATTCGTAAGAATCAATTAATTCATTTTGCTTTAACATTAGATGCGATTATCCCATGAGAGCCAGAAAAGCTTTAAAATATTCGTAAGAATCAATTAATTCATTTTGCTTTAACATTAGATGCGATTATCCCATGAGAGCCAGAAAAGCTTTAAAAATATAGTACTTCTTATTTGTGTGAATTCGGATTTTCAGTATTAACCAACACAAGAACGAAAAAAAGATCGAGACTGTTAAATGTAGAGGACGATATAATAAGAGTAGCATTGTTTTTTTACGGCCAAATATAAATGAAATTATCCAAGAATATCAAACTCCAATTTCTCACTTAAAGGATTGTTATTACTACCTTGTAATAATGCTAATAACTAATCCCTTAATAAACGTAATGTTGTTTTTGTAGTACATATTATTTTACATTCAAAATTATTAGCATAAACTATTTTACACAGTGTGTTTAGGTAAGTAAACGTAAACCACTTTTAAACTTATCTTTTTCTTTGTGTGAGGCGAAAAAGAGCTAACAAAAATTCTGGTGATTAAGAAAATAATCAGTCAAAATGATTTTGTCAAGATATCAATGCCTAATATTCATTATTACTTATTTATTTATTATTTGATTTTGTATATATAAAAATGTATGAAACTTGGCATTGTACACTGAAACTTTTTGTACTCTGCGTTGTTCATAAATAATTGATTATGAAAAAAAAAATAGGTTTAAAAAAAATTTAAAAATCTTACTTGAGCAACTAATTTTAATGAATAAATTATCAAGCTCGTATTACCAAGCGAGTAATTTTATAAACTTCCGTGCCAATACTTTATTTACAAATGTATTTAATTATCGAAAAAAATAATTTTATATTTAATGGCATATTAAGTGCACTCTTCAAAATACCCATAAACCGATTCTGCTATTGAAGTGTCCTGAAGTAAAATGAAAAAAAAAAACTTATTTTGTTCTAGCATTTTTGATAATACATAGAAAACAATCTAACATGAAGTGGATCAAGATTTGTTTTAGAAAATGTATCCGCAAATTGGGCTGTTAATTTTTAGAAGGCATGTTTTGGCAGTATTAACTTTAAAGAAGCCGCATGTTAAAGATCGTTTGAGTATCCGTTTGGCATGAGTACTCTCGGTTAAATTAAAATTTCTAGTGCAGTTTGCGTCAATTAGAGCTCAGGTGCCGTCATCTAGGGGAAAAGTGGGTGTCAAAAATTGCGGCAATGGTACCACGCTCATTGTGGTGCCGTTGAAAGAGTTGGTACCAATCTCTGGGAACGCACTAGGTCTGCAATGGTTAAGAACCAATACTATGCAGCCCATTAAAAACAAAAAATATACAAATAAATAAATAAAAAATAAAAACTTTCATAAATTCAAGGCAATTTGCGAAATCAGACTAGAAGACAACACAAAAAATCTTGGTTTTTATAGCACCAAAATGGGATTTTTTTAATCTTGTGTTTCTATAAAAAAATTAGTTTAAGTCGTTTTACTAGTTCAATGTAGTAGTGTTTGTTGGTGCGTACATAGGACAAGTTAAGTAACTTGTCCTATTAACAGTTTGTTAACAATTGCTTTAGTTTCTTATAATTTTGAACTTAAAAACTTATCTCATTAGGACATTCCTTAGATTCTTGTCTTTTTTTTTAATCTCATTTTTTGATCTTATAAAAATTGATTTTAACCTAAATAATTTTGAATTCCTGTCATAGTATTTAACAACGTATTTTCATTTCAAATGTATTAGTAAAAAATGCAACGATGTACAAGCAGTAAGATTATTTTTACACTTAAACACGTCGACACTTTTTTTTAGAAAAATATCTTCGAATAACTGTTAAGCCCATGTTTTTTAATGTAAGACAAAACCACTTTTGAAGCTCTTAAGGAATGTTTTCTCATCCAAAGCATTGCACGGTAATAAGACATTTTTGAGAATGATTTTTTTTTAAAGTAAATTTTGTATTCCGAAATATTTTTTCCCCAAGTTCATACTTCAAACAGAAAAAAAAGAAAAAAAGCAAAGCAACAAACGCATAGTGTTGCATTTCACTTCTTATAATATTAGTAAAAAACATATTTTTCTTTTTTACCCAGTTTTCTGCAATAACTTGACAATAATATTGTCAGAGATGTTGCCAGCTCTGACAATTAAGTATTTTCACCTTTCACCTTTCACAAAAAAAAAAAAAAAAAATTGGTCATTTGAAACATTGTAAATTAATCTTTTTTAAGCGTTTCGTTTAAACCTATATTTCATCTAGGTTAACAAAATGCAGATTTTTTTTTTTTTTTTTTTCAGCTTGTTACATTTTCTAAAACTGAACACGGATACATTTAAAATAGCTGTCGCGATAGAAAATAATGAAAACTGCCATAACGTTTCTGAATTGTTGAACATTTCATCTAACGTACATTTGAAATATTTACCTTGTCAAAAGAACTTTACTCCGGAGAAATGTAATCGTGGACATAAGTTTCTGACATGCAATTGAAGAGAATGTTCTTCGATTGTTCCAAGGTGATAAATAACATTTATCATTTTAGTTGCTGAAAGTGTTAAAGTTTTATTGCATGGAATATTTCTTTTGCAATAAATACTTGTTTGTTTACTCATTGCTTAACATTTCATTGTTTTTCTGGATTCTCATTTATTGAAAAAATAAATTAAATTGTCTAGTTTAAAAACTAAATAGAGTATCCACATCTGGCGCTCTAAGTTAATTGCAAAATTAATTTAAGCAATAAACGCGAAAACCGCTGATGCAATCTCGCTTCTGATTGGCTATCGTTATCAGTCGTTAAGATTTTATTGGTTCCGGCGACACTATCATGAGATTTACAAATATATATATACATTAAAACAGAAAGGAAGAACAACAAAAGGTTTTTTTTTCTTTTCTTTCTTTCTTTCTTTTTTTTTTTTTTTTTTTTGCAGGTGCGAAATATACGATCGTAATCGGTAATTAATGCAAATTAAGCACAGCATTGTAGCTATTATTTATTTAACTACTCTTGAAAGGACAGTGTTCTATATTGAATAATTCCGTGATATTTTAAAAATTTGTCAACATATTTTACTCTCGTTTACTTCTAAACTTTTGTAATGCTTCTTAAAAGAAAGAATTTTTTTAAAACCTTACGAATATTGAATTAACACTTCATTCATTTAGCCCATCACCAACTAAAATGAGGCCATACTATAGAGGTAACCGAGATTATCCTTAAAGTTTTATATTATTTTGAACGTGTTATTTTTTATTTAAAATCATCCTTAGTCAACTATATAAAAATATATATGATCAGAGTTTATTGATTTATTAAGCCGGCAGTGCGGCATAGTGGTAAGGTACTGGTCTCGTACGCCCAAGTTCGCACGATCAAACCTGGTCCAAGTCGGTGGTTTTTTCAAGATGCAGAAAATTGTCAGCCCCCGTATCGTATGATTATGGGGCATGTTCAAGATTACTTGATTATTCAATTGGCTTGGATACTCTTGGCTAAATTAAATTCCTAGCGCAGTTTCGCATCAATTAGTGCTCAGGTGCTGCAATCTAGGGGGAACTGAGCCTCAAAATTCTCAAAGTGGTAATCGCATCCGCCGACGGTGAGGCACTTGAAAGAATGGATTCCGATTTCCGGGGAAATCACTAGGTCTGCAAAGGTTAGTGACCATACGCAGTCCCATTAGAAAGAAATAAAAAGTTTATCGATTGAAATTTACAGTTGCAGATATGTTTTCCTTTAACATTTTTCTGCTAATTATTAGTACAGAACTTGTATGAAAAACTTCATACATTATTAGAACTGTGTCTCAGATTCACAAGAAGCTTCTCGGCATTCTAGATTATTTAAATGTTCTACCAACATCGTTTTCATTCATTTCCATTTAGGCATATTAATTCTTTTATGAAACCTAAGTTAAAGCATGAAACACATGGGAGTTCGTGTTTCTGATATCAAATTCTAATGGTAAAAACTGATAAATTTAAAACGAGGCAACATTTATATCGCGCTCCTAATCTAACCGAATAGAAAATCACGTCAAACAACATCCTTTATACTTCGCGAAATATTAGGATTAGAATCGGACATCTGTGTTTATCAGCTTTGGTTAGGACGTTTGTTTGGAAAATTCACTTTGCATTTTGCACTTATCAGGGTTATATATTGCTGGTTTAAAATAGGGACAGTCATGATGGGTGACTTTAGAGTTGCATGGTGTATAATGTCATATCAGCAAATCTTTATTTTTTTTTAAGTTAAGGGTACAGTTTATTATTAAGTTAAGGGACCTCAAAACTGACTTTTTTAATTACGAGTGAATTGATGTGAAAATTTTGTCATTTCTTTAAACTGTAAAGACATATTATTTTGAAATACTTGAAGAAATATTTTAAATGGTTCTTAAGATAATAAAATTTTAAAACTTTTTAAATACCGAAAAAATGCCACACTTCAAAATGTTCCATGTGTAATTGCTTTGCACACAGATTCACAAAACTTTTTTCCTTACTCTCATTTATCGTATAAAAGAGTATTTTACTAAAATTTTCTTACAGGACAGCTAACACATATATTAATATTATAACTCTTTACTGCCACGGGTATATATATGCGCCTCGCTATAGCGGTGCGTTAACTGTCCCGCGAACGTATATATACGCCTTCCCGAAGTGCAATTGCCAAAACCTGGCTGTAATTTTACTGATAGCAACACAAGGCAAAGAACCGCATTTCGGGAAGGCAGATATATGCACCCGGTGGCAGTTAACGCATCACCATAGCCAGGGGTATATATACGCTCGCGGCAGTTAAAGGGTTAAACCCATAATCAAATATGGCAGTGAGGCACTAAGGGGCCGTTCATAAATGACGTCATGCTTTTTTCCCATATATTTGACCCCCCTCCCCCCTTTGTCACTATATGTCACACTTCAGCGGAAACCCCCCCCCCCCTTTGTCACGCGTCACGCTATGTTGCATAATGCATGATGTCACACTTCTTGTTGCTCCCTCCCCTCCCCTTGTCACACTTTGTCACAATTTCCTGAACCCCCCTCCCCCCCTCGAAGCGTGACATCATTTATGAATGATCCCTAATTTATGTCTCAATAGGGAAAATTGAGATACGAAAGAAAGCACGAAACAGAGCTCTGAGTTATCATTGGCGCAGTTAAGACAACTCCAAGCTGCAATGCAGTTGCATATTGAAAATCCTTCCATCTCATTTGAAATTAATAAACAAGCAGTGGGAGGTTTTGTCAGAATGAGGGCATCTGAAAGAACCCTATGGTTAAAGGATGCGCAATCCAATTCACGCAAAACTCAGAATTTCCCAGTTGAAGCTTCGCAGCAAATTCTCGAAAAACTTGGAGCAAATATACCGTTGGAATCATCAAAGAGAATCATCTTTTCTCTGCTTTCAAACGCCAATTCCTTCACTGCCCGTTGAGTTTGTTCACAAGCTACGTGATTTCAAACCTTATGGTTTAACTATGGCTTAGTTTGATGTAAACTCGCTTTTCACCAATATACCGGTTAATGGTGCATTGGATTGTTGAGACTTCAGGAACATCATTTTTCTAGTTTTGTGATTGAAGAACTTATTTCTCTTACTCGTGTTTGTCTTGAGCAAAACACTTTTGTATTTGGTGGTGTGTACTTTCGCATGACTGAAGGTTGCGCTAGTCGTAATCCTTTAAGCACTATTTTAAGTGACATTTATATGCACTATTTTGAGACTAAACTTTCCCAAACCATAACGTTTCCTTTTTATGTTCGTTATGTTGATGTTTGTTTTGTATTGCTTAGTCAAAATCATGCGGATATTGATCAAGTGGACTTGATTATCTAGTTCAATTGTTCCTTCTATTAAATTTAATGTTGAAATGGAAATTGATAGTTCATTTTCACTCTTGGACATTTTAATTACTAAAATAATGACGAATCTATGACTACACTCTCAGCGATTTGCTGTTACACTACCTATTCACAAATGTCCTTCTCTCCCTCCAAACAGCCCTGTAAGCCTCTTTTAATGCTCTTGTTTTTAATGCTTTGAATATTTTTTCCTCTTCTAGCTCTTTGCATGCTGAGCTTTCTTATATATAAACGTGTGGCTTTGGATTGTGGCTATTCTCCTAAGGTCTCTGATTCCATTTATAACAGATAATCCTTCTCACTCTAGTAATGCTTCTGCGCGTAAGTCTGCTTATACTATTATTTTACCTTTTATACTGTTTTTTCCCTTGTACTCATTTTTAGCAAAGAGCATTTTTGACCATTTTTCTTATAAAAAGTGAAAAAATGTTCATCTTAAAAATCATCTTCGACCATATTGTTAATATTTAAGCGTAAATATATGCGCCTAAATATTTGCCGTATATGTATATGTAACATCACGCTATGACGAATGTCTGTGAATCTTTAAAGTCAGTAGTAGCCGAAATCAATGAATCATTAGTTTATTTGCAGCTTCTTCCTGGTAAATACACACGTTCCAAATCACAAGAAGACGAAACACAAAACATCAAATCTCTGTACGCTATTTACAACAACTACGTCTTAGGAATCGCCAAGAATCCACACAAATTTTGCTTCTCCTTCCTTATATAATATTTTGAGCTCTCTGTCACGTGACATCGCAACTTTTTGACTATTGGTTCTTCTTCAAATATTATCTGGGTCTGAAGTTATGTAATTTCTTTCGCGTCATGAAAAAAAGGGGAAAGGAAGGGGAAAATGTATAAAGTGCCTACAATTGTCTGCAGGTCACTTTAGTTGTTTTGTTTAAAATCGGAACTGAATTTAAAAATTGGTTGAAAAGAGTTATTCGTTTTTTATGTTATATATATATATGTGTATATATATATATATATATATATATACTCATGGTTTTAAGAGCAATAAATTATGAATGACTTCTCTGTTATTATTTTTAAATAAAACCGTAAAACTCCAAACAAAACGAATTTATTTCTTTAAAGTCTAACAGATGTTACAGTTATGCTGTCATTCATGCGTGAGAAAATATTACAAACATCATTTCAGTATTTTATTCGGTTCAAGTTTATGCTTCATCTATTGTTCTATGGATTCTTAATAAACACTTTAAAAGTAAGCACTCGCTTTAAGAGTAAGTAAAAGAAGCTCTTTTAATGCAATATTCTGAAACAGGAAATAAAACATTTTCTTTTTGGATGATTTCGATTTCCATCCTTTGTCTAAATAATTGCTTGCATGGTCTGAATATACTTATTTATTTATTTGTTTTGAAGTGAATATTCTTTTGTTTTGTTTAGCGGACGTTCTTTTGCTTGAAAATATTATGAAAGAAGTGTTTTTTAATGCTTTACGTTTGTGCAAAAAATATACACAAAAATAAAATTATAAGTACATTATAACAATAAAAATTGTAGGAAAAGGAATTCCCTTTTGAATACAAAGATATGGAGCTTCATAACACGTACACGCATATATATATATATATATATATTTTTTATATATATATATATAGGCTCTTGATTTGGGTGTCTAGGGGTTTCTAAAAATCATCACTCACCATAAAGATATAAAAAAAACTGACTATATTTACACTTTCCTATTTACAAAACTATATACAGAACAGCTTCAATTACGAACAACAACATCATCCTAGCACCGCAGCGCTTACGTCCACACAGAACGGAGTCTTACTCAAAACTGACCGCTTACGCTCCCTATCGCCAGATGGCGCTGCTGTCAATGTCTCTTCGCAGTCGCATCCTACATATATATATATATATATATATTAGGGATGTAACGAATAGTGATTTGGCAGAATAGCCGAATACCGAATATTCGGCTGCAGAATATTAAAATTTCTAGAAAATCGTTGTTATAGAAAGTATTTGTCAAATTTAAAATTATTCACAAAGTCAAACACCAATTACACACAATCTATGATGTATGATTTAATTCTGTTAGTTAAGAATTTAGAAATATTTAAAATTAATCTATTTTCACTATTGTTTTGAATATAATAAAACTAAGAATTTCACATACAAGCAAAATATAAAGGACAGGTTTTGCGGTAGTAAGCATTAGCATTATTTTACTAATTATTTAATTGCAATGAAAGAAATACTAGTGCTTAGGGAACTTTTACCTTGCTCAAAACTGTTTTATGAAGACATTTTAAAAGCTATAAAAGTTAATATTTTTATTTTATGGGGTTTTTTACATACCTATTTTTAAAAGATCTATTGAAACTTAATGCACTTAACTGGGATACGTTTTTATTTTCAAAACCCCAATAACTTATGCTATCTAAATATTCATGATATATTCTGGGCTTTTCACATTTCTCTCTAACCCAATATTCACAATAAATCAGTCTACCGAAACAAAATCTGGCTTCCACTTTGTTAATAATAACAAAATGAATTCATCATATTCTCCATTATAATTAACTATTGGCAGCTTTTGGGAGGAAATGCTAAATATAAAATACAATATTGCAACTTTAAAATGTGTTTTTGCTCAGTCAAGCCTAAAACAAGATTTAAAAAAAGAAGTTTATTCTAAGTTATTTTCATTTATTAAAACTATAGTGGACTAATGTATTCTTTTGCAATAATTATCATACAATTTTAAATGTTTAAAATCTACTAATTTCTTTATTTTTTTACTTCTTTACTGCAGCAGAACTATTCGGCTGAATAGTCCATCAATATTCGGCCAGGCCGAATTTTACCTTACCCAGTATTCGGCCAGGCCGAATATTCGGCAGGGAGGTGAAATGACTATTCGGCCAAGCCGAATATTCTGCCAAAGGGCCGAATAGGCCGAATACCGAATAGTGGCCGAATATTCGTTACATCCTTAATATATATATATGTATATGTCTTGTTCATACCTTTTGGTAAGTTAACTATACGAGAACATTGCTAGAAGCGCTTTTATTCTTTTTAAAAAAATATGCATTTTTTTAGAAAATTACCATCAAATGAGTAACATAGATAATTAGATATTCATCTTTATTTTAACTGAATACTTTAATTTTAATGTTCTATGATACATAATAAAGCACGCAGGTAAAATTTCTCAAATTATTTTTTAGATAATTCTCAAGTGAAACACCTAATTTTAAAGAAACGTTAATACATGAAGCTGAACTTAAAAATATTTCAATTAATTAAAGAAGGATGAATGCATAGAGAATGGAACACAGAAAAAAATCATCTCCACCCTCTATAAGTTAACCAAGAAAGTGCTGCACCTCAAGTGGAAAAATTGCACAGATTTTACTGTATAATATTTTGACGTAAATGGAACACACATTGAAGAAAATAGATGTTGAGAAAGAGCATACAAGGTGGATATTTTTACAGTGTGTATAAGTCAAAAACTCTTCTTGAATGTCAAGTAATATACGAAAATATTTACATCTGCAGTGCGTATGAAGAATTCTAAACATATGAATCTTCCATCTAAGTGGAGTTGAGAAGAAATCTATTCTACGTCATACTTAATCTTAGTAAAACCGTCGCGTAGAGTAAAATGAAGAATGCTTATTTGAAGCAAGCTTTCCAACGTCAGATTTACAGAAGAAACTGTATTACTTATGTTAGGCCAATCTGCAAAAACTACAAAATAGGAAAAAAATTTTCCAATTTATATAAAAATCTCTTGTAAGCGATGCACCACAATTAAAATATATGGATCCTAAAAAAAAATTTGTGAACAGTGATCTTTATATACATGTTCCCATCTTTTAAAATAAAAATACGCTGCTTAACTTCGTGTACTAATTTAAAATCAGCATATGATCTGAAAGAAGACAAACGTTTTTCCAAACGCAATATTAATTTTATTTTATGTTCCAAAACTATAATTATTATTTATTTATCAGACATTAAATTTTAATAAATTTAACTATCAACAATTAGTAAATATTTAAGCATGATCAGAAAATCAATATTAAAATTTTTTCATCTCAAGGAACATTGGATAATTCTTATAATGAACCAAAGCAGATTTTTTTTTTAAATACTGCACAGGCGTTTTGTGAACAAGTTTTTTGATAATCACATTGAAAAGAACTGCTCTTATTCTATTTATTCCTTTTTAAAGAATCACCATTTGTAAAAAAAATGCAGATTCGATTGAACAGAAAAAATTGTGAATTACATTAGTGCATTTGATTTTTGTTACACAGGAAATTCGGTATATTCGCATAGGCACACACACCCAGGACTTTGCTTAGGGGGCGGACCAAGGTCCTAATTAGGGATAGGCCAGATTTTGATTTCCTTCGATACCGGATATCTAGCTCTGGTGTTTGAAACCTATAAATTCAATGAATATTTTAAACTACCCAACGCTTCCAAATAGGTCGTAAGTTTTTAATTTACATTTATTTTCAAAACATGCTAATTAATTAAGCGTTAAAACTCAAATTTCAACTGCCGGATAATCGGATATTTTGTGTGATCGGATCAGGTTCCGGATATGCAAAATACCAGATATCCGATGTATTCTGGTGGAGGGAGGGAAGCAGTTCCGTTGGTTCCTTTCCATCGGTACCCCTGTGTGTAAGTATGATTTTAAAAATTTGTCATTAACATTATAGTATGAAAATTTAAAATACTTTTTATATGCATATATTTGCGTGTGACAAAACAATAAATGGAATAAGTTTAAAACAAAGGAATAACATAATTGTAGTCGAATAAAAATGTTCTCAAAAACAACGAGCTATATTTATTTTCATAAATGTAATCGAATATGTTTACATCAATCCCTTGCAAACATACAACCTGTTTTGTAATTGTTTGTATTTCAATACATCAATATTGTGTGTGTGTTTGCGTGTTTGCGTGTAGAATCCAAAAATTTCGTTTAAAGCTGATGAATAAATCTTTAACAGGCGTTTTAAACGCATTTTAGCATAGCAATTTTATTTAGCAATGCACTAACTTGGTCACATTTACTCTGATAATTATACATTAGGGAAGATCATTTATTAGAAATAAGACAGTTACGATGCATGCATTACTAAATCTAAAATGGGGACTTCTCCAAAGTTCATGTAGATAATATGTGAAAGTATTACGTTATTTAGTAAGCTGTAATTGTTCACACCCTAATTCGCGCCGTAACATGTATGTATATACCGTTACATTTTCTACAAAGTTTTAACAAATCTAGAAAAAAAAAGAATGATTTTAAGGCACAATTACATGTTGGAGTCTTAACCAAACATATTTTTAGATTTGTCTGAAATTTATAGAAAATACAAGGGATATACGTGCAGTATACATACATGGCACGGACTAAACATTTTGTCCCAAAAACCGTGAAATGCCACAATACATATTGCAAAGGATATACATATTTGAGAGGCTTATACATACAAGGATTTGTATGACATTTACTTTAGTTAAGAATGTACTATGTGATATCCCAATAATTTCTGAATAAAGTTTCGCAACAAAGGGAAAATTAGACGCAAAGCAATAGAATTGATCCTCTTTTTATCTTAGTTTCCGGTAAAAAGTTTTAAAAAAAATGAAAAAAATTATGAAAAGAAGGCTTAAGCATCGTAAAAATATTCTTTAAAGTAAAGAAAAGTCAAAAATAAATGAAGTAATTAAATAAAGATTGAAAAATAAAAAGTTTGAAAGTAGGGTTTTGAGATGCGGGAAATGTGTGCCTGTCGGGCTGTCTGCTCCCCCCCCCCCCTTAATAACTTCTGAAAGAATCGTCCGATTCGAAAGATTTCTTTTGCATTCGAGAGATCTCGCCAAGGACATCTAAGTTCCATATTTTGCTTTTTTATTTGAACATTTTTTTGTTCAATTTTGAACAGTTTAAAAAATCTTAATAATACCGCTTATGGGCAGAGATCAAGTAAATTATGTAAGCTGTGGGCATAAGATCCAGTTCCTATGAAGAAAGTTACTGGAAGCAGCTCTCGGCGTGATTTGAACAATTTTTATTCATTTTTGAACAGTTCAAAAATAAAATTAACATTAGCGCCCACGGGGAAATTTCAATCCAACATAAATGCTGATATAGCAGACGGATTTGCTTGGAACAAACTTTATCGGAAAGATGTTAGACCGTAAGAAGATGCACAGATACGATGTTCAACCAGAACTAAACGAGCCTATTTTCCTATGAATTTTTTTTATCGCGATTTTTAAGGATATTTCTGAATGAACGCCTGAAAGAATGAATGAATGAATAAATGAATGAGTGAATAAATGAATGAATGAATGAGTGAAAGAATGAATGAATGAATGAGTGAAAGAATGAATGAATGAATGAATGAGTGAAAGAATGAATGAATGTAAAAATGAATGCGTGAAAGAATGAATGAATGAGTGCAAGAATGAACGAATGAATGAATGAATGAGTACATGAATGAGTGAAGAATGAATGAGTGTATAAAAACATGAATGAGTAAATAAATGAATGGAAGAATGAGTGAATGAATATGTTTTAATCGTTGAAAAGGGTATATTTGGAGGAATTAAAAACTAACACTAAATGAAAACAAGAAGTTCCGTCTAGAACTATACGAGCCTACTTTCCCGTATACACCAAATTCAAATTTATAATCTAGCTATCTCTTTCTCTCTATTTCTTATTTATCTTTAGTTCTAATTATTGAAAATATACCTTTTTCAACGGATAATACATATTCATTCACTCACTCATTCATTCTTTCATTTATTCAGCCATGCATTTATTCATTCATTCGTTACCTCATTCAAGTGTTTATTCATTCATTTACGCATTCATGTATTTATTCACTCATTTATTTATATTTTCATTTATTCAATAATTTATTCATTCATTCTTTTCCTCATTCATTTATTCATTGATTTATTCTTTCACTCTTTCATTTATTCATTCATTCATTATTTCACTCATTGAGTCACTGAGAAATATCCTTGAAAATCCCGATCAAAAAATTTCATAGCAAAATAGGCTCGTAAGTTCTGGATAAAATTTCTATTTCTACATGTTCTACGTTATAAGAGCTTTCCGATAAAGTTTGTTCCAAGCAAATCGGTCCGTTAGATCAGGATTTATATAGGGTTGAAATTTCCCCGTAAGCTCTGTGTTAATTTTTTGAACTGTTCAAAAATGAACAAAAACTGTTCAAATCAATATTTCACGCCGAGAACTCCTTTCAATAAGCTTGCAATAGGAACTTGGCTCTTGTGCCCAGAGTTTACAGAATTTGCTTCAATTTTGTCCATAGGCGCTAATGTTAAAATTTTTTGAACTGTTCAAAATTGAACAAAAAATTGTTCAAATCAAAAAGTAAAATATAGAAATGAGATGTCCTCGCCGAGATCTTTCTAATGCAAAAAGAATTTTTCCAATCGGACAATTCGTTCAAAAGTTATTAGGGGGGAAACAGACGACAGACAAAAGACCGACAGACAGACGGATTTGCTGACAGACTCACAGACAGACAGACCGACAGACAGACAGACCGACAACCGACAGACACCTTTTTCCCCATCTAATATCGCTATTTTTAAATATTTCTAATTTTGAATGTTTATTAAATTAACTTGACTAAAGTTTTGAGTTTTCTTGATTTTTAACGATAATGTTAAACAAATAACAATTAAGCCTTCTTTAAATGAATTTATTATTATTTTGGTTTTATTTTTACGGGGGAAAGGTAGGCTAAAAAACTAAACAAGAAGTTCCGTCTAGAACTATACGAGCCTACTTCCCCGTATACACCGAATTCAAATTTATAATCTAGCTATCTCTCTCTCTCTCTGTCTTTCTCGTTTAGTTTTAGTTCTTAATTGGTTCAAATATACCTTTTTCAACGGTTAATAGACATTCAATCATTCATTCATTAAGTCATTCATGTATTTAGTCACTCATTTATTCATTCATTCTTTTGCTTATTCATTTAATCATTCATTGATTCAAAAATATTCTTGAAAATCCCGAACTAAAAATTTCATAGGAAAATAGGCTATTTAGTTCTGGATGTACTTTCTATTTGTACATGTTCTCGTCAAAACTTTGTAATTTGTTCAAAAATGGGAGACAAAATAATTAGGATTGAAATTTCCCCGAAATGCGGTAGTTAGTTTGTTATTGTATTATATTTCAACGCAAAATGAACAAAAATTGTTCAATATTTTTACGCCAAGAAATTCTTTAAAGTTTGTTCAAAATTTTTGTCCCCAAAAAATTTGTTCATTTCACCAATAGCGCTAATGGAAATTAGATGTCCTCGCCGAGATCTTTCGAATGCAAAAAGAATTTTTCCAATCGGACAATTCGTTCAAAAGTTATTAGGGGGGGACAGACCGACAGACAGACAGACAGACCGACAGACCGACAGACAGACAGACCGACAGACAGACAGACCGACAGACAGACAGACCGACAGACCGACAGACACACTTTTTCCCCATCTCAATACCCTACTTTCAAATTTTTTATTTTTCAATCTTTATTTAATTACTTCACTTATTTTTGACTTTTCTTGATTTTTAACGATATTTTCACGATACATTAAGCCTTCTTTCATGCTTTATTATTTTTTTTTTTACTTTTACGGGAAAGTAGGCTAAAAAGAGAGAGAGAGATAGCTAGATTATAAATTTTAAGTTATAATATACGAGAAAGTAGACTCGTATAGTTCTAGACGGAACTTCTTGTTTAATTTAATTTTCTTACGCATTATTCTCCCCAAGCTGCAAAAAAGCTTTTTGTTTTTAAGCAAACATTTCATTCTGGCATTTTCTGCGTCCTTCGGATTTGATTCTTGAAAAAGGTTTCATAATCTTATTTAGAATTTTATGTCTTCTAATCTTTTTCCTGATGCCATTCAAGGAAAAATAGCTTCAAATTTAAAACCCTTGACATTTTTTTTAATACTTTTTAAAATGCCACTGAGAAATATATATGTTTTCCACTTAAAGTTTTTGAAGTAAATATGCTATTTGCCCTACTTTAATGCCAAGTTAGCCTTACATTAAGTGCACTAAGATGTTTTGCATTACCCATCCATACAAAACAGGGAATAACGAAACGCTTTTAAAATCGGAACTACGCTAATACCGAAGAAGTATTTGGGATTTATGTTGCAAATTTCCTTTAAAATACTTTGGAGCTAAAGACACGTTATTGAAAGCAAAAAAAAAAATAAATAAATAAATAATAATAATAATAATAAATACATACTATAGTGGGTTGCTAATTTTATGTGGACAATCACATATTCTCTCAACTTAAGTGACTTGGGCTTAAGTATTAATGTTTGATATCAAACGGCAATTTACTTTAAAAAAAACTATTGTTTTTTCTTTTTCTTTTTTGCCTTCAACAATTCTAATAGATCAATTAATATATTTTTATGAATGTTCAAATTAATGTGACAACCCACTGTGGTTGCATTACTAAATTTAAGATATTAAAAAAAATAACTAAATTGATATATTATTCTTATAATTTAATAATATTTCTAAATAGACCGTTCCTATAATATTGCAGATTATAAGAGATTTTTCCAATTTTGCACATTTTGTGCAATGCATTATTAAATGGGATTCCTGTGGTATCACGAATAAAAAAATGAACTTCATTTCATCTAGGGGAGACTGGGGTAAAATGGTCCACGGGGTGAAATGAACCACCCCCTATTATCTATATTATTACTTTCTTCTAATGTTTCATGTTTTGGTACATAGATGGTAGCATTAAAATAGTGATAACTACTTTGCAACTGTGTATCTAGGTGACAATTTAGCCGTTTTGTTCTAGAAAGTTGATTTGGGGTGAGCAAAAGTAAATATTTTCATCAAAACTTTTATTCTTTTCTTTATTCAAGAATTATGATTTGAAAGATATTACGCAGCACAATAAAAAAGATAAGGTCTTATATTATTATATTCAACGTAACTAAATTAATTTAATTAAATATGTGTTATTTTTTTGGACAATTTTTTTAAAACTTCCATATGGTGTAAAATGGACCACTATGGACTGGGGTAAAATGGAGCATGGTTCATTTTACCCCATTTCTGTATTCCATGTACTTTTTCTAATTGATATCATGTGTGGATGTAAAAATTGATAAATTATTTATTTTTCATGAGTAAATTAATCAATGATTCATATAATGTGCATTTGTAAAAGTTATATGCGTAGTATACTTTCAAATTTCAAAATTAATCCCAATTAGTCCTAAAAGAAGAGTAAACAGTCATTTAATATTAATCCAGATTTCTTCTGATTTAGATTTCATTCAGTTGATTTTGAGTATTTATACTTTTACAAATATTCAATTATAGCACGCTATAATTAAATATTTCTTTAAAAAATTATGTCTTTTAGATTATAGCTACAGATATTCTATATAAATTGAGATTAATTTTATGAGGTACAAGTGCAACACAATTTCACAGATCATGTACTTAAAATAAACAAAAAAATTTCAAATGATTTAACTTGTATCATAATTAGGTCATTGCAAAGAATATCTTTTTATTTTTTCACTTTATCATCATTTAAGTTATTACAAAGAGCTTATTTTTCATTATTTCATCATGTATATCTATGCCACGGGAAGTTATGAAGAACGCAGTAAAAAGTGTTCTGAATGATAAAAAATCTGTTCGATTAGTCTGCAACATTCAGTCAAACATTCCACACACAACCCTACGTTATATACAAATGCATTAAGCTTCTAAATTAATGGAACTAGAAAATGGTAGTAAATCAGCCATTAGATTTGCGCCAAACTATACGCATAAACAGATATTTTCTATAGCAGAAGAAGTGGTCTTCCAGACCCCAAGGTGCCACAAGAAAACAGCAGACTTTCCGTGACACAAAAATCTTTTGGTGTATCATTTGCAAATTTCAACGTGCGTTAATTTTGTTTTATATGTATAAATTGAAGCAATGAATAAACCAATATAATATTCCTTTATATTTGGTACTGTAAAAGAATGTACTACATTTTTTTTTTAAACTTTGCCTGTGGTCCATTTTACCCCGGGCTCGGGGTAAAATGGTTCACTTTCTCTCTTTCTATTTAAAAAATTATATTAAAAAAATATGCATAATAATTAATTTTTATTGAGTATATTATAAAACATAATATATAGGTAACGTGCTTGGATATTTTCAGGAGTAAGAAAACATTACTTTGAGTGTAAGGACTGAACATTGTCAAAAGTGGTCCATTTTACCCCAGTCTCCCCAACGGTATTATGTTTAAAGACATGTGCAAAAGCATGGATAATCTAGGAATACAAGGACATTAACAAGATATCAAAAAAGCACAAATCATCCTCGGGTCCGCAGGGAATTTCTCATTCATTTAAAAAAAAATTCTGCATAAGTACTTTACAAGAATCCAATCTATATTCTTATGAGAAATATAGGAATACATCTTTATCACCAAATATTCATAAGCTGCTTATGAAGAGAACATAGCAAATAATCTGCTATTTTTGCGTGATAAGCGTGTGAAAGGACATCCTCAGCAAGTTTAGAAAACTGTATTTCTTTTATAAGTTAAAGAAAGGAAATTAAGTGAACAGATCTTCCTTTCGTCCCGGAGAATTCCGGTAAGTAAAATTTTAAAAATCTCTTCCTAAAGTGACGTTGCCATAGCTTTCCTTATTAAATAAATTTTACTTTCAAGATAATTGCACTTTGATAACTGAGAATCTTTCACAAATGGAAACGTATTTTGCGTTTCTTTCCTACTTAATTATAGTTAGGTTAGCTTGCAACAGTAAGGTTTAGATTATTTTACTTTAACATAAAATACAAAAGCTAAAGTTTATTTAAGGAAATAAATTGTTAGAGCTTGATACTGATGATAGAAAACTGGTTGTTTATTTTATATTAGGGCAATTCCATGGTGACTAACATAACAGGAGCACAAATATTTTAATATCATTTTCTGTCTCCTAGCTTGAATTTTTTTCATGATACCATAAACAGGGTATTAATCTTCTTTGCACTGTTAGGTTTTCCAAGTAAATGCAAAAAATTGATGTTATAATTTTTATTTTTATTTTTTAGAGGGCATTTTTATCAGTGTGACTAACATAACAGATTTGCAACCCTAAAGATTTTGTGTAACAGTCATGGACACCATTCTCTGAAACTAAAACAATAAATCATGTCAGTTTCACTAGCGAACAAGCATTTTGTCTTAAGTTCCTGTTTTCAGTTCAAGAAAGAACCGTTTTTTTTTTTTTTTTTTACATTGCTCACAACAGCATGCTCGCTTAAAACTTGGCTGCCCCAGTGTGCTTTATATTAATAGCTACTTCAATGTATACTTTTCATGATATAGGACACTAAAATTCCATGACCTGTACATTGCATCGTGGGGGCTCTTTCTATGATATAGGATACTAAAATTTCAATCATTTAACACCTGCACAATCCAAGTTAAGGTTATCAAGGAACATATATTTTGAAAATGAGTAGCAACTTTATCTGTCCATACAATCATAGATTTCACAGTAATCCCGTTAATTGCAGTAAAGTCATTTCTAAGTCTTTCAACAAAGTTGTTTACTTCATAAGCAGAGTGCTTGTTAATAAATGGAAGAAATAATTTATTAATAAGAAATTAAATGTATTTCTTTATTCTTAAAATAATTTTAATTTTTGTTTATAATTTAGTTATTTTATATGTAATCATGTTATGTTAGTCACACACGATGAAGTTATGCTTGTCACAAGTACTACTACCAGAAAAAAAGAAAATTATTTATGTACAGTCTCATCAATCTAACTGTACCCATTACATAGAAGACATCGGGGAAAAAAATTGAAAAAATTTAATTGTTTTAGGCAAATGGCTAATTTAATTCATGTTTTTGTGACTAACATAACAAGTAAATTAGGTAAAACACTAATTACCTTTGAAGCATTAATTTTATGTCAATGACAAAAAATTATGTTTTGCTGTAAAGAAAAAGGACCGTGCTTCAATGACAAAGTAGAAATTAAAATGCTACTTGGAGTTTTACTGATAAAATATAAATATGAAAAGTGAGAAAAATTTGAGTGATTTCATATGCTGTATTGACAGCTATATTTTATAGGTTTGGAGTTGTATTTTACGAAAACTGAAGTTAAATTCTAAAAATTTCAGAAATTACCTTTAAAATGATGTATAACATAATGTATGTCTTAAAAGTTGAAAAAAATCATGTCCCATTACTACATTTATGTTTCCTGTAGGAGATAAATGACTTTTAAAAAATAAGTAGAATGTGCGAATTATGAATCATATTATTGCATAAGTATGCAATTTATTGTAGAAAACGTATGTTTATTTGTTTAGTGCATTTTTTTAAATATTTTGTATATCATCGGCTTACAGTTTAATCCAAATGAGCAAAATTTGAAAGGATTTTTTTGGAAAACTTATGTAATGATACTTACGAAACAAATATTTTAATAAGTTTTTTTCCTGTTCTTCATGACTCGAGGTGGCGTAGTTATTTCGTATCTATTATTAAGGACAACTATTTATATTTGCAATATATATAAAAAATATTTTCATGCCGAAAATTCTTTCCAACAAATCAACACAGTTTTCAACACACTGAAGTAGCTCACTTTTTTTGCCGCCCAGAGCGTGTGTCAATCTCCCACCTTTTCATTCTGAAACGCCTAATGCGTCAGCAATTAAAAACTAACTTTGACCCCTTGACCTTCCAAAGTGCCTCATAAGTCTCTTAGGACTAAAGAACAAGACACAAATTTCAATTAGTGCTGTGTTGTTGTCAAGGGAAGCAGATGTCCTCTAAAAGAGTAATTTTATCTTTGCGTAAAAATTAAAACCTCTTTTTGATTAATTACAGCCTTATGATGCGTAAGCGCTCTCAAACGCCGCTGTTGAACATAGGACCTGAAAGCGCCTAAAAAGCCCCTAGATTTTGGCTTGAAACCACATTTGAATACTTCCACATTGAAACATTCACCCCCTAATAACAGTAATCCGGAGGGTGGTAAGGAATTGTTTAAAGCATTTCGCAAAAAATTTGGGAAAAAAACCTTATCACCAAAAGTTTCTTACTATTTGGTCTTTGAATAACGTTATGAAATTTTAAATAATAATGTAGTAATTTAGGCAAAGTACTTCAGTAATTATAATGTTAATTTAGGATAAAACATTTAAAAACTAGTTACTATTACGCGTATAAGAAAACGATTAACCGTTCCCACAAAACTAATGATATTTTTTTTCGTTCTAATGGGGCTGCGTATGGTCTCTAACCTTTTTCAGACATTCCCGGAAAACGGGGAATGCCCATTAGTATTAATGAAACTTAAATACCTTCAAGAATCACAAAAATAAAATAAGTAAAATAAAAATACAGTAAAATATGTTCAGGGAGTTTCTAATCTATTCATCATAAAAAAACACTGGCAAAATATCACCGTTATGTTTGGTGTAAATGTATCCTAATTTAATGAATACCAACTAAAATTATAAAATGCTATTTATTTTATTTATCTTCTAAAAACTCGTTTTTTTTTTTAAATTTTTCAATATCGGGTAGAGCATAAACGCTTCTTATTTCTACCACTTGTACATTTTTCTTTAATACAATAATCGTCATCGTCTTCCAGCTCTCTCCATTTTTTCAATTACCTATCAAATAAATATGTAAATGTTAAGAAGCGTTTAAAAGATTCAATCTAAGAAAATCTAATTAGGTGATACAATTAATATGCATCGTCGTGATAGAAATCCTCTTGAACGTAAAACTCATCGGAGGAATACATGCGCTGCAAAATGAACATCTGATGATGCATCCAATCCATTATGGTTGCCAGAGAAGAACAAATATTTCATGACAAGATCAATTGATTGCTTGATGAAAATAACTTTATCTAAATGTGAGATAACTCCCAAACTTCTCGTTGTTCCTCAGTGCCATTCCTCATTAGCGCCATCTGCATCTGACATGGCGATTCTTCTTTCTTTAGGGTTTGAGAAAAGTTATATATATATTCGATAATGCTTCTTCTTTGATTGAATTGTTTGCACCAAAATTAAACTTTAGCTTTTAATGTTAATATTTTTGAATGTTAGCTAAGCATTATGTATATTAATACAAGTCATCAAGTTTCTAAAATAATTATGGTAATAATAACACTGTGCAACAAATTTAAACTTTTTTTGTCCTTATGAAAGTATGATTCTATATAAACAAAAGGTGCTTGATTCAAATATCCAAACCAAAATGGTCCATCACGTACTGTTTTTGCTGGAGACCCACTTCTCATATTAATGCAATTTGGTTATAGAAGAACGTAAGTGCGGCTGTCCTATTGAAAATACAAACACTAAAAGGATTTTTTTTGGCCGTTTCATCTTGTGGGCATCTGTTGGTGTGTCCTGATAACAAATTAGCAGTATTCAATTCGTATACTTCCATTCTATAGACCGCTGAAACGCTTTTCAAAAACAGATAGCCTGATGAAACCTTTCCCCGTGATCATCATTAATTGCGCCAAGGTTTTGAGAAAGGAAGTAAATATGGGAGTGCAAAAAGTGTAGTTTTAATGAAATATAGCAATCTAATAATACAAAAGCATTTTATCATGTCACCAACAAGATTTTCGTAGTTTTTAGCTTTCTCATTTCCAAGGAAATGTGAGCATACTGATTTGGCAACCGAGGCTGATTTTTCGGCATCTGACTGTTTGTTTTCGTACTCTTCATCATGAAAGGACTTCCTTAAGTTGTGGGCCAATAAAAATACTTTTTTTTTTAAATTTTGCCTCAATTAAATGTTTGAATTTATTCCTGAGATGCAAGAAAGCCACTACTTCTCGGTCCAGAGCTTTTACAAATATTTCGATAAACCAAGTTTAATGTGAAATTGTGGGAAAAAGGCACATTGTAAATTTAGAAGTGGCTCATTTGATATGTTTTTGCCTCTCATAATTTTGAAATTTCTTTTGTGTTTGCAGAATATGCTACAGGAATGAATAGGGAAAAAATACTTACTTAGATGGAGGAGCACTGATAAACAAGCGCCACTCTGCTGAATTGTGCTTATGTCCTAATGCTTGATATAGAACATTCAAATCACAGCAGTATACTATTTATTCTTTCTCCGCAAAATAGTCTACAAAATGCTTTTCTCGTTTTGTAAAAGACTCGAAACTTCGAGAAGTAGTTAAAGCTTTTGTTGCCAAAAATATTGCTAAAGTAACCCAAGTTCATTAAAAAAGGTCTCTAGAATGGCAACGATATCACTGTCAATGAGAAAGATATAATTTATCATAAAATTAAGTCGATAAATTACTAAAATATGCACATTTATCCAGAAAATATGTAAAAAGCTAAAATGCGGAATTTTGGGAAAATGGTACGTGGTAGGCAAAAAATAATTGCAGATTCGTAATTTTCAGCCAGAAATATATAAGAAACAGACATTTTCCTCTAAAGGACATTTTTCGTGTTGCGCAGTGTTATCAGTCCCTTTCAGATTTTAAAAAAAAGTTCAATGTTTTTTTTTCTTTTTTCTTTTAATGTTTTCTTATCATTAAATTAATAATTATAAAATTAAGAATGTTTGAAAAACATAGTAAAATTTATTTTATAACCTTTAACAGTTTATTTAACTGATTACACTGTGCAACAAATTTGATTTTTTTTTTTTTTTTTGTCCTTTAGATGAAACTATGTGATTCTATTGCAGGCGTAAGATCTGATTCGTAATTTTGAGCCAAAAATACATAAGAAACAGACATTTTTATCCAAAGGACATTTTTCGTGTTGTACGGTGTAATTATTAAAAATAATAATTCGTACATGTTGCAGTGCGATTGCAATGTCACACTCGCGTCATGTAAACGCAACGTGAATGAACAAACTTAACATAAAGCCCCATATTCCGGATGGAAATGTCATGTATGTGGAATTATCAAATAAAACTAAGGATACATCCATAGCCGAACTTTAACAACTTTTTAAAATCCTTCACAATAATTTAAATCTGCTTAAACTCATTTTTGCCTCTTGAGAAAATTTTCAAATGTTTTCTTTGGTGAACTGAACTCGTCATATCTGTTTACAAAACATGTCTGACATGAGAAGCTTTTATTATAATAAAAGTACCAAGATATAAGTGACGAGAGGCGGGGGGGGGGGGGAGGGCTACGAACATATAATATCTTCGTACGTCTTATCAGTATACCATTCACATATATAATCTTGCACGCTTCACAAAAGTTTTGAGATACTAGATTACATGTCAAAACTTATTTCTAGCGAATCACTCAGATTAAATGTACGAGTTTTCTTCTCCAATTCCGAGATAAAATCGGTGAGCCAACCAGCAATACCCATTTTATATTTTCATCCGGGAGAGGGTAAAAACATGTTATTGTGCTTCAACCTTTGCACAGTAAGAAACTCAGTGTGGCAAAACAAAATTAATAAACAGCGCTTTTTGTACGTGCGTATGTTAAAGAATACGAAGAAAAATATGAATGATGATAATATCAGAAAGTACTTAAAACGTGTAACTAATTTTTATTTAAATGCTATGATCTGCAGAGAAAAAGCGGTGGATATAAAAAAATGCAAATAATTTTGAGGATAAACGTTGCTCTGAAAAAAAAACTCTCAAAAATTGTATTAAAAATAACGTGATTTAATTACTTGATTTGTTTAACATATGAACCTTTGCCGGCAGGGTGGCGTAGTGGTATGGCACTGGCCTAGTACGCATAAGTTTGCAGAATCAAACCTGGCCCCTTGGTGGTCCTATAGACCACTTTAGGAGCCACTGATTGAATTACACATTAGCACTATTGAAGTTGCATTACTAACCAAATAGTTCGATTATTTTTGTTTATCTATCTATATATATTATTGCTCTAGCCTGTTTTTCTGTCGGACCGCGGTATCTTCCTTATTCCTTTATCAAATTCCATGATTTAAACCTCATTTTAAAGTTTTCCACCCCGACTAATAACGAAAAAGAGACCCACGGTCCAAAAATGTTCCGCTTCTCTTAAATTTGAAGTTTTAAATCACCTAAGAAGTATTTTTAATGGATACCAAATTGATGTTGTGTATGCTGGCGCCATCTGTTGTGAAATAAACAAACAAGAAACTCTTCTCCTTTTATTGTGTAGAAAATCGTTTGGCTCTACACTCATTTATACTACGAGTGTGTATAGCCTAACCAATCAACGGTAACTATATTTTAAGTAATGGAATTGTTTCCTTATTGTATTTAAATGCAATGTACGCTAATAATTAAAATAATTATCATTATTATTGTGATTATTTTCTTATTTTAAATATCTAAAAATAGTGAGAGAAAAAAATTGTAACAGCTATTTGTACTGATGTGTTCAATTACATGTCTTCTTTTTTACCAACACTCGTTTACTTTTTTTCAATCTTCTTTATTGTGTCCTCTCTCACAAATTAGTGAGGAATTTCGCACGGGTCGACTAGTATACTATATTGTATCAAACATAAAACTTACGACTGTTTTTTATGACATATTTATTTGGTTTAATGTCGCTAAACGGTTAGAAAAAGGAAAGGATGTACAAATAACATGTAAAGAAGAGAAAAGAGATGTAGATTGATTGCAATATCAAGCAGTAAATTGCTCAGAGATCCATAGCGGCATGTCGTGCTTGGCCCATCTTCAACCAAATATAAAGTAGTTGTCAAGCTATGTTTAAGACCAAGTTTACCAAGACAAAGTTGACGTTCTTTTAGAAATGATAAAATTTTGCTGTAAAAATAAGATTTTAAGTGAATAAACTTGCTATCTTACATTTATGAATAAATTCTTGTCAAGGATTTAACGAATCAGCAAAATTTTATCTTTAGTTTACTACCTGCAGTTTCCATTAAAATTCGTCAACTCATTTCGTAAAAACAAGTTATTAGTTTCAAGAATAACTTGGGAACATCTTATGCGTGAAATTATAATGTCGCACATCCTTAGACAATTTCTTTTTACTAGGATCGAAAAGTTTCTGAATTTATGAATATTAAATATCTAGCCCTTTGTAATCTTCATCTCCCCCATTTCAAGCAATCTTCACATTTCTTTCGAGGTTATTCTAATCCTTTGGAATGATTTCCTGGAAAATATTTACGTAAATGATATAGGAATGTTACAACTTTGACTTCTTCGTTCTAAATATTTTTTTAACTATAAAATTAGTCTATACATGTACTTTGTTTTCGTTTTTCTTCTTTAATACGAGATTTATCTATCTGTATAGGGGTAAAAGGGAACTTTTATCGCCTTACAAAAGGGGTGAAAATAAACAAATCAAACACTTTTTAATTACATCTTGTTTGTTCAATAATAAACAAAGGAACTTGAACATCTGCTACATTGAATTACTTGTATAACAAATTGAAAAAAAAAGGAAATTTTCCCCAACTTGCCCCATATGGTAAAAGGGGGTAAGACGGGGAACGAACGGTAATGCAACTTCAAGGGGACTTATCATTTTATTAATAATCTTTTGTATGACTTTCGTATTGCACACATGTGTGAACGTCCTTGTCGTCTTAACTTTCTGTTTTAAAAGGCATAGGAATTGGTGGGCCAGATGCTCACATGCAATGCAATGCACCGTGCTGAATCTTCTTCGGAGAAGTCGTCGCAATGGGTCGAAACATTGTTCGTCATCATCTTCTCTCTCACTGGATCTCATTTCGTGGTGTTCTCAGCATGAGAGCATGCTTACGAAAACAGAACACCATACGTTTACCTTGACATTGGGGGGAAGGGGTCGGTTTCTTGTTTCATTGGTTTGCTTTCGTTATGATTAAGAATCTTTGAGGGATTTTTTAAAAATGTCTTTAACCATTTCATTCTAATAAGGGGATTCTGCTAAATCAAGTTTTTCGCACGTCTATTGCAGGGTTTTCTTTTGCTTTGGATATCTACGTTTGAAATAGCTAAGTAAACTCGAGGCTGTTCTTCATCTGGCGACTTTTCTAGTGTTACACCTTTACACAATCTTTTTAGTGTGTTATCTTGCCTCTCCTCGTCATACTCCCAGGCTCTTATGTGAAGTAAGGCACTAGATGAAAATCGAAACTGTATACACCATTTTGTTGCTAAAGACATACTATTTAATGGTATACATACCATTTGAACAATCATCAGTTTACTACCCGTATTAGAGCCTTAAAAGTAAAAAAAAATACTCTTAATCAGTGCAAAAAATTACACACATCTTGCAAATCCCACAGAATTCGGCTTAGGAATGGAGTCAGGAGAGGTAAACACTGTGGTTGCTACCTGTTGATGAAGCTGACATACTTTCCGCCAGATAGCATTACTTTAACTATTATTTACAGTAAGTCTTTCCCCCCATCCCCACCCCGTTTTGCCCCCGTCTTCCCTTATATATGTATTTATCTTCTGAAAGTTGCTCCAATTTTGACTTTCCATGTTCTTTTTTTTTCCTCATCTTTTTTTTTCTTTTCCGTCCTGCTCTATGTTCTCGGTTAACTATGTGTGAAGTCCTGCTTTAAATTATTAGTTTTAAAATATTTATCGCAGGCATTGTGATGACATCAAATCTCAGTTTTCCAAGCTGTGAACTGTTTTATCCTACTCTTTACTGTTAGAACCCGTTAATCTGCATTTTTCTTGCATTCTTTCTAGCGCGCGTAAAAATGTATCTTACTTTCTTTTAATTAGTTCTTGCTTTATATGTAACTTCTGCGTTTTTTACTATTTATAGTATGAAGCTGTTAAAGAATAGTATTAAGGTGTCAAAGAAAGATTCAACGCTTTTATGTATTTTCCACCTTAAGTATTGAAAGATCCATGAGAAGTGAGGACTCGTCTGTCATCATCAAGACAATTGCAGGGTTCGCACACTTTTAGACCGCACCCCACTTTGAAAGGACTCTTCGACCAGTAACTTTATAAAACTATCTTATAGATAAGAACCGTGAAATTCATTAAAAATTAAGATAAAAACTTTCAAATATACTGGTAATGAAGTCCTTACGAAGTGGGGTGTGGCTTAAAGAGAGTGCGAACCCTGATTTGCAGCTTTTTTTTTTTTTTTTTTTGAGAGGTGGGGGAAGTGAGAAAGTTACACTTCAACGATACTTAAAAGCTTAGTTGCTGTGGAAAAATCGTTTGGTTTCTAAAAGCTCTGAGCTGGAGGCGTGTAAACAGTTTCACTTTTATGTCTTTTGAAACATTTTAATTTATTTTTTCAATTACGGATCCAATTGTATATTATCTCTAATCACAGGCACAGTCTCACAAAATAAGTCATGAAAATTCTCTTCTCACACATTTTCTTCATCCATTTCGAAATATATATTAGTATTTTCTGCATATCTTTGTATAATACTATTAAAATAGACATAGTTTATACGATTCATGTAACATTTTTCTGTATAAAGCCGATTCTCAAAGTGCATTTTAAGCTGCATCGGAAATATATCTCAGAATATATATCTCATTATACAAGACTCTAGTGATGGGTATAGGTCAACTGCACTGCTAGATGGGCGGGGCATCCCAACTGCACTGCTGTGATCTTATCTCTATGTCCGAGCTGCACTGGCATGCCTCCGGAAAAAATGTCGGAATTGCACCGGAAGTTTCCCCCCTTCGATGTCTTAAAATACCAGGAAACGCCAGTCCTTATAATTTATGTGCAGCCATTTTTGGCCACTTTTTCGTAAAAGTTAAAAAAATAAGAAGAACCCTGAAGGATGTCTTAAATGCATTGTAAAAATATTGCTCAGAAATAAGTTAAATAAATAAGTATTCAAATTAATTTGTGAAAGAAAAAAAAAGCTAACCCATTTTAAAGCAGAACAGTTATGAATTGTGTTGAAAAGTAGAACATAAATTCATTCTTTAAACAACAATAATACTACTTTTAAACATATTTAAAGTCGGCACAAAATTATAACAGTCTAATTGCCATTATACCATGAGTTACATAAGACTTTTTTTAGAAATTGCTGCAAATAGCTCTACATTATTTATATTTGTAATTGACTAGAAAAGATTCTATTTAAGGTATACGTACACACTTTAAATTTTCTTCTTTAATTTTGATTTTAAAAATCAACTTTTTCTACACCTAATCAGTGATGTGTGTTTGATGACATGTGACAGATTAATTCATTGCTGAGTTATCTTGTTTCAAGTTAAGCCTCACATAGCTGAAACATGATTCTTCAGAAATCGACTTCAAAGTTAAGGAAACGCGGATTTTTACATAGTAATACCTCGAGAAAAATCCCAGTTACTAAAGAACTATTCCGAATATTAGCAACATGTTTGTATCGTTTGAAAGGTAAAGAGTTGGAGAACAATTTGAAGTAATAAATGTTTTTTCGATATTTTGGTCGATTTTAGCAATTTCAAGTGTGTATGTACACCTTAACATAATTCTGCACCAATTTCAAATATGGTAGTAGAAAGTAGTATTGATGCTTAAAGAATGAATTTAGCTTTTTGCGCAGTTTGTAGTTATTTTGCTTTGAAGTCTGCTTTTTACCCTAGAAAAATTCTTTTATTCATTTTTTTAGTGTAAATGCATTTTCTCAATGCACACTAAATTAAAAAAAAAAAAAAAAAGAAAGAAAGAAAAGAAGAATATTGAAGAGCACACTTATTTTCAGTAACTGGCACTAAAAACTAGTAATAATTTCTATGATAAATCCGCTTTGAATTTGATTAAAAGAGCACTTTATGTTTACTAATTACTAGTAGCACCCACACGTCCATGCCATGGTAAAAAGAAAAAGATTGTCGTTATACGTAAACTGGTAACTTTTTTATAAGCTTAGAATATTTGTATGGAATTCAGCAGGCAGATATGAAAATAGCAGCTCACGGCAATCAATTGGCGATTTTATTGTACTTAATCAACTTTGTTGTATTTAAGCAACTTTAGTGTATTCAAGCAACTTTATTTTTTGTCCAAAAAAAAGCACTGAAATCTATGTTGGCATACGGGAAAGTAGTCTCATTTGATTAGGGTGTAACTTGAATTATTTTTGTTTCTTTACAGAATTTTCCCTTCACACTTTTTCCAGGCTTAGGACTGGCAGTGGCAGAAGCCCCTGGCGTGTTTAAAAAATTTGCAAGAATGAAATAATTCTTTTGTCTCAAATCGGGCTGATGTTCCTTCGTCTTGTTTCAAAAAATGCAACTGAGATTTCTAACAATCATTATTGTGATTTTGTTTGTATTTTTTATAACTATAATATGATACAGCATTCAAATAATGCTTTCTTGAAACTTCTTTATTTTTATACTTAAGCTTCAAAATTTCCAAATTTTCTATTCGTGTTTTGAATTTTCTGTTTGTTATTTCTTTCTTAGTATGGGTGCTATTTTTAAGTGCATATACATCAACTTGTAACAGCTTGATTGCTTCAACACAGGCATAAATATTTGGGTGAGGTGCACTGAAATTTGAACTAAATTTAGCATGGAATGATTCGCAGGCGTTCGTTGTTCTTTCTCCTTCCAACGTATTAGATGCCCAGATTACAGGAGGAAATGCGGCTTCTTCAGCTATGTACGTGTCTGTCAGATAGTCAGCATATTTTATTAGCCTTATATCATTTGGAATATCGGACATTAAATCTTCCGTGAAAGCATCCGCAACCTCCGAATGGTGCAAATAAAGAAGACCAAAAGACAAATGAAGCCATTTTCCGACTTCTGAACTTGCATCTCTATAATCATTTACCAAACCTAAATGTTGGACTTTTCGCCACCACGACTGTGCTGCATGAAATCGACATCCTGTAATATCACAAGTCGGCCAAACATTTTGAACTGCTGCATGTATACCCGCTTCAAAATCGGCAACAATACTTTTGGGTTGCAGGGTAAGCCCCAGTTCTGAGCAGCGGCTGGCGAGCATCCTGAACATATCTTCATATATGCACGCACTTTTTGTCGGCAAAAGGAAATGAACAAGTGGGATGTAATGACCATTTTCATTCGTGTGCACAGTAAACAATTGGAAAAAAAATTTCGGACAGTACTTAAATGTCCCATCAACAAATAATGTTTCACTTGAACACAAAATTTTCATGTTCGAAGCAGTCGCAAAACACACAATACCCTTGGCTTCGTCATTAATTTGAAGCATTTCTTCACCTTGATGGGTTTTGATATCCAGCGAAAACAGAGAAGCATGGACTTCTCTTGCGTTTTTTGGTAAAGCTGGAAGGATTGTTCGACGTGCTCTGCCTATATTTTTCCTCATGTATTGTATATCCTTCACACTGATTTTCTCTACATGTTCTGAAGGGGCAATGCTGATTTCTTTTCGGATTAATTTTTGAGGCCTCTCAGTTAGATCATCAATAGCTTTCCTCTTTATGCTGTTAGAAATAATTTGTCTGTTCAAGTTTTTGTCCAATTCGTGATTGTGTACTAGTTCAGACTTCAAAATAACCGTCGCATTTCCATCTAGGTATAATTTTGCATTGCATTTTCTGTTTACGCATCGCCATTTCCAGCCGACTTCTGTTTCATACTCTCTATAAAACTTAAAACTGTCGTATATTACTAATTTACGTCCTCTTTGGCTGTACATAAATTCCATTTCGCTCAATAATCCAAGGTTTGTTACTCAAGAAAACACGCGTGAGAATGACTCTTGGCCACTTCGTCTTAAGTAATTCAATCGGAATACCTGTATGAACCAGTTTCCTACAGTGTTTTCCATATTGTCTTCGCGCGCTTTGGATTATCATTGGATGTTGACGATCACGTGCGTGGTTGGATTTCTAGCATCCGTTCCGCTCGATATCAAAGACATATATGCCGCCCGGACTTCCCGATATACTTTAGACATCATTACTATGTCTGGAGCACGTGCACCAGAGAATGCCTTTTTAGCATAGCAACACAATATCTCACTTTAACTCTCTCGAATTTAAGTAAGAAATACCAGCTTGGAAACCAATAGTATTTGCAGGCAGTGCAGCCTGCTGTGTAAAACTTTAATATGTAGTAAAGAAATTTTAAAGTTAAAAAATAGAAAAGGAAGATATTCAGGTTTTAGTTATACATTGTGTTTATTAATTTTTATATATGTTCAAATATAAAATATATCTATTAATACAATTATGATAATTACGTTATGCATTATAATATAAAATAAAATTATGATGTAAAAGCATTTGCTTTTCAAGCAAATTTTTTTACAAGGTTTTATTTATTTATTTATTTTTGGATAATTGCCTACTTCTAAGAGCAAATTTCGCTCTCTACGATAGACTTTGATAATTTCATTTTGCTATTTTTAACAGGGGAAGGCAGACTTTGTAGCGTGTAAACTGGTTTACTGAGAATATTAGGTCTGCATCTGCACATTTAAATAAATAAATCTATTTCAGAAAGTTCATTAAATAGAAATATTAACTTCCACAACTTTTCAAAAAGTTGAATAAAACTGTTTCGAACAAGATAAAAGTTCCCTAAATAATAGTGTTTCATTTTGAGTCAATATTTATTTTAATGATGCAAATACTTGCATTAAAGTATGCGTAATTTGCATCAACTTAGAGGTAAAATTATCAGGTGTTTTGCATTCAAAGCAATGCAGGAAATACACTTAATTATAAATGTTTTTTAAATTTTAAAGAAACCTAACTAAAAAACAGAAAACATATTTAAAGACTTTGCAATTTCTTTTAAATTTATCAATACTTTCACTTACAATTAATTTTTAGAGATTTTATTGTTCGGCGGCCGAATATTCGGCTTCGGTCTGGGAGAAAAGTCGAATATTCCGCCAAACCACTATTCGTTACATCCCAATTTGAAACATGCAAAAATATATTAACTACATTCGTTTTCATTGTAAAACATATTAACGATTTTTTATTTATTATTCAGCCAAACCACTATTCGTTACATCCCTATTTATAACATGCAAATGTATTAACTACATTCGTTTTCATTGTAAAACATATTAACGATTTTTTATTTATTTTGTTAAATCTAATGCGTTGCTTAATTAAGATACTTGATTGTTTAGTATAGTAACTGATATTCTTTTGATAATCCCTCGTTCTATATATGAATCGCATATTTGAAATGTTTGGGGTAAAAATGAGTGGAATAAAATACCTTTGTACAATAAAGTTTTAATAACAAGAGTATGAATTATGAGTAAAAGTTAAAAAAGAAAACTTATGCTTTGTTACTCTTAAACTTTCCTTAAACGTAACCTTCTTATTGCTTACTCTTAAACGTAACCTTCGAGAAGCTAATCATATATTAATGAAACGAAGCCACAATCGTGATGAAGCAAAGCTCAGGAAATGTAGCCCAAGATGGCGGATGATGCGTCTTATTCAAGCTTGAGCCAAGGAGCAGGTGTTTCCACCTCCCTACGGACACAGCAGTGCAGATCGACCACTGATAAAAATATCGGACAGTGCAGTTCACCCCTTTTTTGATTGACAGGTATTATGGGGAGTGCAGTTGACCCTCGTCCCTAGTGATATACAGATAAGGACTCACAGAAAGAGATAGGGATGGGGATAAGGGACTCACAAAAGCAGCTCAGGCTACAGGCGAAAGGGGATGACATATAATCTGCGCCAGGTAACTGAAAAAGAGCATCCAATTTCATCCTTTTCGGATTACAGTGCAATTTTGAATAACAAAGTGATTTCCGATGCAAATACGAATTTTCGAAGTGGATATTCTAACACTTTTTGTCGTAGTATCTTAGAATCTGGTTTCTCGTCTCCTAATATTTGGATTTTATTACTTTGACAAGAGTAGTAAGTTGTAAAATCTATTCCCTTTTTGATATAATTACAGCACAAATAGCGGGAGGTATTCACGTTTTCCTGTCCCTTCAGCGTGTACTTGCCAAAAATTGACAAAAAATTTGTGTACATTTACAGTAGAGTATGAGGTTTCAATTTAAAAGGCGGGGGGGGGGGGGGGGAGTTACCACTAAGGGAGAGTTTAGTGCTGCAATCGTAAAATGAGTAATAAATAAGTACCTCACTATGAGTAAAAACAGTAAATAAAAATTTTGCTAGAATGAAAAATAACGTTTATTTTTACTTACAAATATGACTAAAATGGTGCACATCAGACGTACGTAATCGTGTCAAAGTTCTGAAGGGTTTTGGCATGCCAAGCGAAAAAGACGAAGCAAACCAGTAGCGCATTCATGTTGTTTAGTATTTCCCCACAAGTTGTTTATGTTCATTGGTGTTCTTTCTATATTTTTTCAGTTATAATTTCTTTCCATCTTATCTCTGCACAGAGCATTCTCTCTTTTTTTTTTTGGTTTTGTTTTGTTTTGTTTTTCCCCATAGTGACGACTTTTGGTGATACATTTTTTTCTTCGGAAGTCAAAATTGCATAGTACTGAGACTGCACATTCCTACCTGTGCGCCAAATGTTGTTAAATTCTGTCCAGTACAGTACAGTGGTGGTAAAAAAAAATGCATCGCCCTCGCATTTTCACAACAATGGTATTTGAAAAGTTTTGGTCGACCGATTAACAATGAATGTATGTGAAATTATGCAAAACTTATGAAATAAACATTAAACAGCAGGAATCCAGTAATTATTTACTTTACTTATGGAAATACATGGCCAAAACTGTAACAGGTACAATGTGAAGTGCATCCACGTTGCCAAGTGGACGACGAAAAAGTACATATTTTACGATGTTCAAACATGTTCATGTTACTTTTGTTTATTTTTGAACAGAAAGAGTGTTACAATTAAAATCTACTTGGCAACGTGGATGCACCTCACATTGTACTTGTTACAGTTTTGGCCATGTATCTCCATAAATAAAGTAAACAATTATCGGATTCCTGCTGTTAAATTTTTATTTCACAAGTTTTGCATAATTTTTACATACATCCATCGTTAATTGGTCGACAAAAACTTCTCACATACATCCCATTGTTATGAAAATGCGAGGGTGATTCAATTTTTTTTTTACCACCGCTGTACGTGCTACAGGGCTTTTTTTTTAAAAAAATCGATGATTGCATAGTGCACATAAGTTGTGAAATGGAGTAGTTAGAGCACACAAAAGTTTTCTTTAATATTGCTCAATATTTAGCTCCTTTGACACTGAAAGTCAGGATGCCTCTACTCAATTTCGAAGCAGGAAATTATATTTATTTATTTGATATATCAAACTGTGCTGTAACAAAGCCACCCCTCAAAATTCAAGTAAAGTATTACGACTTCAAGGAATTGGGGAACGATGTAGTTTCCAGAACTAACTTTCGAGAATTTTCCACGTCACACGCAATCTACTGAACGATGTGTTTCTAATATATGAAGCTGCAATGAAAATGGATTCATTCGTGCCCAACTTCAAGGGAGGAAAAAACTTCCAGCGTTTGAGAGCAAGAAACAATAATATTCAATATGCATACGCTATTGTATAGATTTCAAATTTGTACATTTTTGTTTGAATCTGCATTCTGTCCGTATTAATTCATAGAATGAAACAAAATATTATTGCCTAATAGTTGTATTATTAAATTATTTGTAGTGCTATTTAATTAATCAATGTCAATAATATTTAAAAAAATAATTTCCATATCAGTTTTTCTTTTGAAAAATTCAATATTTTTCTAAAAATTTTGATGTTAGGTGGGGGGGGGGGGGCGCTGTTAAATATCGAGATAATTTAATAAAAGTGTTTGTGTGCTCCAAATGAGATATTATGAACCCTTTTATTGTATGCCAGTAAAGATTTTGGAATTCAATTCAAAAAGTTTTTTTTTTTAAAGTAAAAAAAAAAGAAATTTCCTTTTAAAGTAAAAAAAAGAATCTTTTTTTTCCTGACAAAATGCAAACCGCCAAGCACCTCATTCTGAAATTGGACGGTTGCTTGTTTTGAAGATTTTCAGGCCCATATTGCTGTCGGCTCTAGTGTGATTTTGCTTGGAATTTGGGAGGTGCTCTGCATCGATCATTCTTTGAGACAAACCAACACTGATGAGTCCTTGTCTCATTCTCAAACCTTTATTTTCTTTTATTTGTAAGCCTTTCAAAATTATTTTACTGCACTTCTAGTATATAAATATAGTAAAGTATATATATACTTTATAAAGTTATGCATGGAGATTAATATTTCTAACAAATAGATATAGTCTAACAAATAGTATGAGTTTAATATAATGTATGAAGAAAAAGGATGTCACAATAAGCATAATTACTTTCTCATTTTAGTTCACGACTTTCAAATAAAAGCTATAAAAAAAATATAAATATATTTCGTAAATTTTATTTGAAAGTATTTTCTCTTCCTCTCACGAAATTCTAACGAAACTTCAATAACTTTATTCTAAAATAAAATTTACATATATATGCATTGTATTCAAAGAACGTCTTGAACAGCAACCATATAAATATAAAATTATATTTATAGATCTCAATGTTTTGGCTTTTATCAGAGTACATTAGAGGAGCCTAAAAACACGATCTGAAATTGTTCGGTAAATTTTTAAACTGGCGCATTTGCAATTCATGAATTTATATTGTCGTGGAAATAAATATACCGCTTACCTCATGCTCTATTATTGGGATACATTAATCTTAAATGCAGTTTATTTTTGATGAAGAAAGATGATTTCTTTTATTTTCAAGGCGACATCAGACTGTCTGACAGACATCCATCTTTGAAATCTCGATATAATATAATTCGGCCTCCCTTTTTTATGTGGATGAAGAAAAACAAAAGAATATATATATATATGTATGTATATATATATATATATATATATATATATATATATGTGTGTGTGTGTGTGTGTGTGTGTATTTATATATATATATATTATATATATATATTACGGTGAATGTCCGAAATCAGAAAATGGTCGACAATCACCGGTGAATGTCGTCGACATAATTATATTGTTGTTGATTTATTACACACGTGAGTGTGTAACAAATTAAGACAATCAGAACAATTTTTAACACAATTAAGTATAAAAACAATAAACATCAAGAAAACTTGCTACCTCCTCAGGGGTCGTGATCAATTTTACCTTAAACAGCCAAAACTATAGCCCCTCCAAATAAACAGCATGCTAATCTAAAAAAAGTAAAGCATACTTTTTTTTTTAATTAAATAAATGTGTGCGTGTGCATTTATGTCCCCTCGCACCTTTCTATATGTAATCTTGAGGCAACGATATCCTGTCATGAACTGCAAAGAATCATAAATAAAAATAATTCTGTTGTTAGTGTTTTTTCATCGTAATCTTTAGTTGCTTGTCTCAATGTTTTTACAATTGTCTTATATTAAAACGTATTTTAACACTTTTATATTTTTATACTCACTAGTTTCTCAATAAGTATATGCACGGATAATACAGTATAGGTCAATAATGTATTCGTATCATAATCACAATTTTCAAACATGAAGGGTAACGTTAGAGCAACTCCTAGGGACCGTTCATAAATGATGTCATGCTTTTTTCCGATATATTTGACCCCCCTCCCCTTCTGTCACAATATGTCACACTTCAGCGGATTCCCCTCCCCCTTTGTCACATGTCATGCTATGTTGTATAAGCCTGATGTCACACTTCTTGTTACCCCTCCCCTTGTCACACTTTGTCACAATTTCACGAACCCGCTCCCCCCCCCCCTCCGAAGCGTGACATTATTTATGAATGATCCCCTACATAAACCGCATATCAAAACATAGAAATCGGATATTTGATCGGCAGTGACGCAATCTAACGAAGTATTTCTTTTTATCAGGAATTATAAAATAAAGATTTAAGGTTATTTACGTTCATGATGACATTTGCGATAAACACATTGAAATAGCTTCATTTAAAATTCTATCTTGAGTATGTTTTGTGAGAAGGAAAAGCACTTATCAACTTGAAAACCAACGGCCTTGTTTTTGATGTCAATCTGAGTTGCTGATCTTGTATTATTCAAAAACCTTGAGCAGAACATTTTGAATAATGCAGAGACTCATCACTTCCGAGATCGTTTATTATTCGGATGTATTTGACCACACACAGACACATTTCGATGCACTATTAAAACAGAAACCAGAGTATCAAAGTTTTAGCATTGATTTTAACAATCCCTAAAAAATATTTTACTCTGCTGGCCATCAAGTTGCCAAAATCAAAAGCCCGTCAAGAACTATACGAGCCTACTTTCCCGTATAAACACACAACCACAAATTTATAATCTTGCTATCTCTCACTCTATTTCTCGATTAGCTTTAGGTCTTAATTACTTCAAATATACCCTTTTCAGCCGTTAATATATATTCATTCACTCATTGATTCATTCATTCATGAATTCAATTTCGAATGAATCTATTCATTTATTGATTCATTCATTCATGTATTTATTTATTCATTCATTCATTCATTCATGTATTTATTTATTCATTCATTCATTCATTCATGTATTTCATTCATTCATTCATGTATTCATTCATTCATTCATTCATGTATTTATTTATTCATTCTTTCATTTATCCATTCATTTATTTATTCATTTATTTATTTATTCATTCTTTTACTTATTCATGTATTCATTCCCTCATCCAGAAATATCCTTAAAATTCCAAATCTAAAAATTTCATGGGAAAATATGCTCGTTCATTTAGTCAGTCATTCATTTATTCAATCATTCATTCACGTATTTATTCATTCATTCATTATTTCACTCTTTCATCGATTCATTCCTTCATTATTTCACTCTTTCATCAATTCATTCATTCATTATTTCACTCTTTCATCGATTCATTCATTCATTATTTCACTCTTTTATCGATTCATTCATTCATTCTTTCACTCATTCATTCATTAATTTATTCACTGAGAAATATCCTTAAAAATCCCGATGAAAAAGTTTCATAGGTAAAAAAGCTTGTTCAGTTCTTGTTGAACATTCTATCTGAACATGTTCTATGTCAAAAGAACTTTCCGCTAAACTTTACTCTAAGCAAAGCCCTCTGTTAGATCATGATTTATAAATGTTTGAAACATCCCCGTACGAGATAATGTTAATTTTTTTTTAAACTGTTCAAAATTTATCAAAGATTGTTAAAATCAACAATAGTTCACGTCGAGAATTCTTCAAATACGCTTGTTCAAAGGAACTTGGATTTTATGTGCAGGGTTGATTTAATTTGCTTCTTGTTTCCCTATAGGCGCTACTTTTAATATTTTTTGAACTGTTCAAAATTGAAAGAAATTCAAAATTTGTTCAATATGGAAATAAGTGGCCTCACTGAGATCTTTCAAATGCACAAAACATGTTTCGAATCGGAATATTTCCATTAAAGATATTGAGGGGAACAGACAGACAAGCAGTCGGAGTGAGACATATTTTCCTCATCTCAAAATCCTACTTTCAATTTTTGAATTTTTCTTATCTTAATTAATTAAACAACCTTTTTAAAACTTTTCTTTATTTTTAATTATATTTTCGTGAAACAGTTTGTCTTTTGTAAAAAGTAACAATAACACTGTTATTTAAGCTCAAATGAGCATTAAAATGCTGACTTATGTTTCGGGATTGCTTGGAATCTCTTTTTCAATGCAATAGTGGAGCTCTAGATGCTAAAACATCCAAATGAAGCAGACAAAACAACAAAAACACTGCTTATATAGCCTAAGATTTACCTGCAAACAATGAAAATAAAGGCAGCGTGTAAATGAAAGTAGAAGTAACCGGGAATGCACCAATAAGAAAGTACCAAACGAACCCTGTTGAAAGTACACAAAGTAAAAAAGGAATATCAAATACAACAAAAAAAAATTCCACAGCATGCAAAGGCGAAAATACATGAAAAAATGTAAAAACATTAAAATAAAATGCAAACGATTAAAATGGAAATAGAAATAAGTACAGAAAGAACCAAAACTAAAATGCAAAAACAAAGTACACATGTAAAAAAAAGGGGGGGGGGGCATAAAGTAAATCCACCAACCGACCAACAAGAAATCAAGAAAGAAAAACAAATTAAAGGAAATTCTGCCAGACCTGTGAAAAATATGGAGTTTAGGAAGAATCATTAATCAAATTAGAACTATTTCTGTTAAGGGGGGAAATACGTGTACTGGTCTCAAAAAATTATTTTTTTTTTCTTCATAAATCGATTCTACACCTGCTCAATAATATACCCTGAAAATTTCAAAGCAAAATTCCAAGTCGTTTAAAAGTTATAATCATTTGAGCGAGCGCCCCTTTTGCAGCAGTTGAGCAGGTAGTCAGTCCCTCATGAATGACATGAAGGGTACTAGAGAACGTTAGCAGATGTCCTTTTATTTCTTTTAACAATTGAGACTTCGGATAGAAATTTCTATAAGTATTAGTATCTATAAGTATTAAAAAGAAATTGAATCATTTACTGCCTTAAATTTACCTTCAATACCAGTGTTTTTTTTTTTTTTTTTTTTGAAACACGTTTTTTTTCGAAACTACTTTTTCGAACTTACGTGCACTCTAGCTCGAGTTTTTGATCAATCCTTATCAAATTCAGCGCACATTTTCTTTATATGTACACGCTTTAGTTGAACTAGAATCATAAACATATGTTTATTTTTACTTTTTTTATTGTAAAAAAGAACAAAAAAAAAAAAAAAACGGTTAAAAATCGTACCTAATTTTCCCATTCTAAAAAAAATTAGAAATTTTCAATTTTTCGTGATGATTTTAGTTCAACTAGAAGAGACACTTATAAAAAGATTAGATTTAAAAAAAAAAAAAATGATTTCAGATAAAAATTGTGACTTTCAGGATGTACGCAAACTGCCGATCCAGGTGGCGACTTACAGTGAGCAGCAGCCGATATCTATGGTATTTTTCAAGAAAAATGTTTGAAAATTTCAGAACATATTCTTCAATATATTTATAAAATAACTTCAAATCTCAATAAAATATATTTATTCTTTATATGTTAAAAAATTCATGAAAATTGCTCTTAAAAGTCGCAATGGATGCAAGAAAATTGCTTACTGATATAAAAAGCACTAAAGTTAAATAATAAAAGACAATAAAATATAACCAAAATGTTGAAAATGAGATAAAATAAAAATGAGCTGAAATAAAAAACACACTCAAAAAGGGGAATAGAAAAGAGTCGCTAAACAGTCAAAAATCGTTCACTTGATGATGAGGGGGGGGGGGGGTTGCATCTTGCAGAGTCTTAAAATCATAAAGAAGAAAAAAAGATGTAAAAAATACACAAATAGCAAAAAGAACTTCGCCTTTCATGTCTACCGCAAAAGTCGAGGAGTCGGAGTCGCTTAAAAACGTGTTGATGGCCGAATATCGAAAAAATGACCCCGTTTATTCGCCCTCCCTGAAGTCGGAGTCTGACGACCTTACAGTCTTATTCACCAGCTGATTTGAGCCTTCGAACTGCAGATCAAAGGCTTCTTCAACAAATCAGAACGCTCAAATCGTCTGTTCGAGTGTTTGACAGAGGATTGCATCTGTTGGTGAATAAGGATGTAAGCCAGCCGATTTGGAGCTTAGGACCAAACGTTCATATCGGCGCGGCGCGGCGGTCCGAGGGTCTGACAGAGGTTCAAATCGGTTGGTGAAAACCCGTTAGACCATTTATGACCAAATATCGCAAAGGAGGGAGGGGTAGGGTTAGCGTGTAGTATTCAAACCAGCTGTAAAAAGAGCGTGTTTAAGGTCAAACTAGAGTTACAGGCACATTTTCAACTGTCAAGTATCAGGTGGTTAGCCTGCTTTGGAAAATAAACTACCAACGATTGTTTGTAGTAGTTGATTTTAAAAATTTCGAAAAATATTCGCATAGCTTCGGAAAGAAACGAGAAAATAGATTGATTGGTATAGATATTAAGTATATGAAAAGGCGATAACTCTCAATATGGTAGCCCGTTCGTGTATTTTGGCATTTAATAAATACTTGAGAATTTATTTTTTGTCCGTTTTTTTTTTTTGGTGTGAGTTCAGAAAGAGGAGAAAGGGGAGAATAGCTCGCAGTAGAATTTAAACACGATACGGTTCCTCAGTAGCATCGTAAATTTAGCGACCACTGCTCTAAGTATTAGTTTCATTATTTACGTTTCCGCTCAGTTCTTAAAATATTAAACATATATTAAAGTAGGATCCTGTTAGTAGAAGTCAGAGAGCTACAAGACGTCAGTAAATTATCATTTCATTTATTAAACACCAAATAACTAGATATGCTACATTATCCCTCTCCATCTTTAATTGCAAAAGTAAATAAATAAATCTTAGAACTTTCGCTTTTAGGAGTATTTTACCAGGCTCACGAAATACTCAGAGCTCGAAACAAATTCAAGTAAACCGTATAAACATCTTAAATGGCATTATTTCTAGCAGATTTGAACTATAAAAGCTTCCAGTCGCCATTTTCTGGACCGTTTTTGTAATGATATCCCCTAGGAAATGCTGGAATTTTAATTAGAAGTAACAGATGTTTTCTGCTTCCAATTTGTCATTTTTATCCCTTCATAATGAATTGCGTGAAATAGTTTCTAACTGAAGCTTTTGCTTCAGTTAGTAATGGAAGTTTAATTTGAGATTATATAATTCTTTATATGAAGAAATCGAAACATAATTAATTGAACGGAGTTAAGTTGTCATTCCGGCAAAAGTCAGTACAATCCAAAAATTTTGAATTTTTGGATTGTTATAAAAAATAATTAAAGTTATTTTGCACACCCACAATTCCTACATTAAAATCAGGGATGTAACGAATATTCGGCCACTATTCGGTATTCGGGCCTTTGGCCGAATATTCAGCCTGTCCGAATAGTAATTTCATGACCTAGCCAAATATTCAGTCAGGCCGAATACTCGGTACGGGGCCGTTCATAAATGACGTCACGCTTTTTTTCCATATATTTGACCTCTCCCCCCCCTTTGTCACAATATGTCACACTTCAGCAGACCCCCCTCCCCCTCCCCTTTGTCACGCGTCACGCTGTGTTGCATAATGCATGATGTCTCACTTCTTGTTACCCCTCCCCTCCCCTTGTCACACTTTGTCACAATTTCACGAACCCCCCTCCCCCCCTCGAAGCGTGACATCATTTATGAATGATCCCTAAGGTTAAATTCGGCCTTCTCGAATATTAATGGACTATTCGACCGAATAGCTCTGCTACAGTAGAAATGTAAAAAAATAAAGAAATTAGTAGATTTTAAACATTTAAAATTGCAAAACTGAAAAAAAAAATCACGTTAAGAAAGCACAAATGAGCATTAAAATGCAGGCATATGTTTCGGGGTTGCTTGGAATCTCTTTTTCAATGTAGTAATGGAGCTTCTAGATGCAAAAACATCCAAATGAAGATTTTTTTAAATTTAAAATTGTATTATAGCTATTGCAAAAGAACACATTAGTATATACTTTTAATAATTAAATATAATATAGAAAAAACTTCTTTTTTTAAACATTGTTTTTTAGGATTGACTGAACAAAAACAGAGTTTAAAGTTATAATATTGTATTTTATACTCAGCATTTGCTCCCAAAAGCTAGGAATAATTAATTATGATTGAGAATATGAGACTTTAATTTTGTTATTATTAACAAAGTGGGAAGTCGGACTTTGTTTGCGTAGACTGATTTATTGTGAATATTGGGTGAGAGGGAAATGTGAAAAGCCTAGAATATATCATGAATATTAAGATAGCATAAATTTTTGGGGTTTTTGAAAGTAAAAATATATTCCAGTTAAATGCATTAAACTTTAATACATCTTTTAAAAATAGAAATGTAAAAAAATATATATATAATAAAAATATTGAGTTTTATAACTTTTAAAATACCTTCATAAAAATATTTTGAGCAAGGTAAAAGCTCAATAAACAATAGTATTTCTTTAATTTGAATTAAATAATTAGTTAAATTAATTCTTATGCTTACATTAGAATCTGTCATTTCTATTCCACTTGGGGTGAAATTTTCGGTTTTATTACATACAAAACAATACAGAAAATACATTAATTTTAGATTATTAACAAACAGAATTAAATCATACATCATAGATTGTGTGGAATTGGTGTTTGACTTTGTGAATACCTTTTAATTTGACAAATATTTTCTCTTACAACAATTTTCTAAAAATTTTAATATTCGGCCGCCAAATATTCGGTATTGGGCTTCGTCCTCGATGAAATGGCCGAATATTCGGTATTCGGCTATTCGGAAAAATCACTATTCGTTGCATCCCTAATTAAAATACAATTCGTGTTCGACCTGTTTCGTCAAATATAAGTGCATAGGGTAGATGGCAATGGATTACGATATAACTGCTATGTAATTTTTAAATTATATAGTCGGCTCATATCAAGAAATATAAAACTTAAAATTCTGCTTGACTGAAGCAGACAGTCAAATTTAGTTTTACCGGTAGCTTAAATGAGTCTTTATGTCTTAATTCCTTAAAACAGTCTCACTATTTTGAGGAATTTTAATTTAGAGTTAAACAAAGAGCGGGGAAGGGGGGTAATACAACGAATGGTCTGGCAACGGAGCCCATTGAATGATATGGGGACACAGAGTAAGTGACAACCCCTTTCCATCCCCTATCTGTAACCAGAAATTGATGCTAAATGCTCTTTGTCTGTATTAAGAAATCCAAGAGCAATTCCCCAAGTATTAACTGGTTGTGGGTTTATTAAAGATAAAGAGCTAAGACTTTATAAAGTTTCCTTTGCTTTCTCATTTCTTTGTTTAAAGTAGTTGGAGTAATTGAAGCAGAAAGATTATTGTATTAGTTATTAAATATCGATTAGCCTTAGCAATTTAATCAAAGTTATTTATATCATTATCTAGTTTATTTCGTTATTGAGTAGTATCTTTTTTTATCCCTCACTAGCTGTACCCGGCCACGCGTTGCTGTGGCTCAGTATGGTTCGATGGAAAAGCAAGAAAAAGCACATATATGTTTCATTTGACAATGCTTGTTGTTTCATTGTCTGAAAATATAGATTGTCTGGTTTACCCATTCTAGAACACGCAATATATAACTGTACACATGAGAAAATCTAAACTGCTGAATTTGATTGATTGGTCTTGAGCTTTATGTTTTTTCACAATGCTTGCGGGCAATTTTTTTTTTTTGTTCCATTGTCGGTGAAGATTTTGATAATGTCTGGCTCAGCACATTGAAAAATTCCAACATAAGCCTTATCAAACAGAAGAAACACAAACACAAAAATTCTAAATTAAAAAATTGCCCGTTCAAAATAAATAATCTGTGTTTTAAAGTTCCCTTAATCGTCAAGTTCAAAAATAATTAAAAAATACTTCAAAATTTTAACATTAGAATGAAAATAGCTAAATGAAGCTATTAACATTCAAAATAAGTAATCTTTGTTTTAAAGTTCCATTTAATCTTCGAGTGCAAAAATACTAACAAATACTTCAATACAAACGGAAAAAACAAAAAATTTTTAAATCAAAATGAAAATAGCTAAATTAAACTGTTGCCATTCAAAATAAGTAATCTTTGTTTTAAAGTTCCCCTTAATCTTTGAGTGCAAAAATACTTCAATACAAACAGAAAAAATTATTAAATCAAAATGAAAATAGCTGTACCCTGCCAATAGTTGCAGTGGCTCATTCTCCTTAATAAAACATTAAAAAACGAAATATTTAAATCAAAGTTGAAATAAATTAAAAGTGATATTAACATGTTCTGATAAAATTTCAAAGCAATCGGTGAAGTACTTACGGAGATTTGAGGGTAGGTACCAAGGCTGCACTTTATCGTAACAATAAACTGGATCAAGTTCAGCCTTGTATGAACAAACGAACTTACATTTTTATTTATATAGCTTATATTACCCGGAGTTGAGGAAACTGCTAATTATTATTTTTGGTTCAAGGTAAGCCTTAAGAAGTCGAACTAAAAAGTTTATAACTGGCGTTCTGAATGACTTAGAAACTTCGAACAAATTTCATCTTGTGCAGAAAAATCAGCGCTTTCGATCAATATATTATATTAATATATGCAAGGTTTCTTTCACCCACATACTGGTGAATTTGTGGGGAAATTTGCGTAAAATTGGAATAAAAAAAGGAACTACCCGTCGGATTTTTTTTCTAATGGGTCCACCATCATCTTGAATAACTCTGTCTACTGGCAAAATTTCAAACCAATCGGTCAAGTACTTTCGGAGATTTGCGGCTTGCACAAATGAACACTTACATTTTTATTTATATAGATTACTTTCGTTCGAAATTCACTAATGCCGCCATTTCGGGAGCGAGAAATTAGAAATCATGTCCCTTTTTATAGATAATGGTGCTAAACGAAACAAAGTTGACGTGTTTCGTTAGCATATTAAAAAAACAGAAAATATTAAGATTTGGCAATTCTTATCCTAGATTTAGGGGGGAAATATATGAAAAGACTCAAGTGATTTATCTCAAGTGCCCTTAACAAAAGTAATAGAATAGGATGTGTACGAAATGCATGTTTTTTAGAGTCAAACAACCCCCTTCCCATCTTCATACTATTTTCTCTTTCTTTTCCTGTATCTTTCTTTGCTAAAAGGAAAATAAGGTCAGTTGGGGAAATTGTAAACGCTCTTTTAATCTTTTAACTTTTGATCCTTCCTTACCTCTTGATTGAATTGAGCGATAAAAGTTTGAGCATTGTAGCCAATACTATACTCCTTGTGAGTAAATGTGTATAAACATTTTGACTTTATGACTATTTGTTAGCGAATGAACTCGTGTTTACATTTACCCCAGAGTCTCCGGGGAAATGTAAACAGGGATTCATTTTCCTATTAGGTTGATGCACATAGAAAACCATGGTCCGCTTGGAAGCTTAAGAAGTTCTGGAGCATTGGCCCTCAATCTGCGGCCCATGGGTCGCATGTGGTCCGCTGAGTTATTTTTGAGTCCGATGAGATCTATTAATGGATATATATTTTACAAAAATAAAGTAGTGCGGTAAATTTATTTAAAATGTGTCTTACAGTAGACCTTTCGCGACTGATTAGTCTGGGACCGTTTACTCTAATGGGAGCTACTGCACGTAAAATCCGTCGTAGCTCCAAATGTCCTCCAAGTTTGAAATAATTTCTCCACTAGGTGACGCTCTCATCTGGGAGCTGGTTCAAAATTAGTAGGATCCTCTGAGCTAGCGTACCTTGAATTGTGCAATTCAAGGCACGCTACTCTGAGCCAAGCTGTACTGCCATCCTAGAGGAACTCATTAACGCTCTTTTCCTCTGCCTTAATTCCTAGTCGCTTGCGAGTGAAGATTGGGTTTCCTAGGTGCAAGTGCTACAACAACACTAATAACATTCATATAATATAGACACAAAAGTGTCTATATTATATGAATCAAAATGTGCTATTTATCGTCTTCCCAAAAGGTTGAAAGAGCCATGAACTTAAGTGTTTACAATTACCCCATAGTACAAAATGTATGGGGTAATTGCTAACACATAACTTGGAGGCAAATGAAACATAAAAGGGAAAATGAAATTCTTAACTAAATGTTTTTAGCAATTTTCCATATGACAGATAATAATCGTTAAAGCCGTTCATTTCACGTTTGTAGATGAACTGGAGAGGAAAATTTAAGATCATAAATCCTGATATAGAACTTTTTTCAGTGTGTCATTTTCAAACACTGGCGACGCCTCCTCAGTTTTTCGAAATAAACGAAACTTTCAATGTCTGCCCTATGTTGCCAATACATTATTCATCAGCTTTAAAACCATCAAATATATATATATAGTTCCATAACAAGACTTGTTATTTGTACACTTAATATACAGTAAAGATTAAGAATAAGCAGCAAGAAACCCCGATTTTCGTTCGGGCAGTCATATTTATGTGGGGGAAAATATTCTAGGCTGCAAACAATCTTCCCAACACCACGTGATGGCACTTGTTAAATGTTTTAAATAGGAGGGACATATGGATAATAAAATATATTATTGGCGTTAATCCCGTAGACAGAGGTTGGCCTAAGTCTACAGGGGAAAATATAGTCTAGAGGGAATTAATGAGGGGGGCCAAATCTGAGGTTATGTATGACCATATACGGTAACGCGTTGAGGTGTTTATGAGCGGGAAAACCATGAAGTGTGAAACTTAATATGGAAAAGCCTGACAAAGGATTTTTTCATATTACATACTGTCGGCCCCGCTTAAAGGAATACCTTTGGTTCAGCATATTTTATTCGATTAAGCGGGGTATTCGATTATGCGGGGAATATTTCTTTACCTTATAGAACTGATGATATTGCCTCGAAACGTAATAATAAATCAGTATATCTAATTAAAAGAAGTTATTAATGTTAGTGTTTAAAAGTTCTTTTAACTAAAGTAAATAAGAACAAAGTAATTAAATAATTACATACATTATTATATATTTTTAAGTAAAAATTAAAATGATGAAAAGTAAGGAGTTGCTGAAATATCAACTTGAAAATTCAAAATATTTTCTTATTTACTTCTTTATTTTTGAAATTTAATCAATTCTTTTATCAAAAATATTTCAAAATCAGACCAGTGTTATTGGATTATCCTAGGAAAATATTCGATTAAACGGGGATCTTTTACATTGCGTCTATGGGAAAATATTCGGTTCCGGAAGGTCTTATTCCTATAAGCGGGGTATTCCTTTATCCGTTACCCGATTTAGCGGGGATGACAGTATATATATACGTATATATATGTGTGTGTGTGTGTGTGCAGAATTTTCGTAGTTTTAACCCTAGTTAAAAAGGAAAAAAACAAAAAAAATTACCTTGCTTTATTTATTTTGTTTATTTATGTAGGATTTCTACTCTTGAAAAGTACTTTTAGTCATAATACCTTTTAAATCAAAGGACTCATGTCTCGTTGTGCTGTATTAAGTTTCTATCACAAAATATTAATTTGTACCTATTTATGGGCCAATCATCAGCAGCCGGTTCATTATTCCTCTCATTGCATTGTACGCTATCATTATCTCGGAAATGAAGCCCATGACCATCACTGTCATCAGACATAATTACTCATTGCTTTGGGATTGGTAGTATTCTTTCTCGCACTTTTTTCTTTCTGGATTCGATATCCGTCATTGATTTTGGTGTTCTACCCATTAAATTTTCTTCGATTTTCCTTCTTCTGCAGAAGCACTACTTTATGAACTATTTTGGTGAACTTAAAATTGGTTAAGTACTCCTAAGTTAAGGTTTTTTTTAACCAAGAAATTCCGCTTTTCCCGAACTAAACTGGCTCGTTATTGCCAAACCATTGGAAAATCGGAATCAACCCTTTTAGTAAACCCGCTCTCTGTATACATGTCATTAAGAAAAAGAAGAAAAAAAAGAAAAGAAAAATCTTTGAACTAAAAACAATAAATAACTAATTAGAAGTAAAAGAAAAAAAAATCTTTTCTTTTACTTTGAAGAAGAAAGAAGGACGCAGAGCAATAATTAAAAAATTCTATCTTTTCCGACTGTCAAACTAGACGGCATTTATATTTTTTTTTCTCTCTCTCGTCTTAGCACTGGAAGATTTTTGATCTGAAGTTTTAATAAGCGGAAACATCTCTTATCTTATGGGACCAGGGGTTCAACAAGTGGTTTAAAGGGATGTCCCAAGGAAACTAAATATATTTCCAAACGTTTTACAGTGATGTGTGTACTTATAATCCACCCTTCCCATTATCATCCGAGAATGAAACTCCTGTTACGTTGTGCATCAACTATTCTGAAATTCACCTGCATTGCTGTTCTATGTATCACTAATATAATTTCAGTTATATACGTAATGTTACCAAAAGTATATGCAAGCCAGTGGCGGCGTCAACAACCTAAAGCTCTCAATTTTTTAACTTTAAATTGGTTATTTGCTATTTATCTGATTTTGATTGGATGTTCTTTGTCCTACTCGCATTAAAACTTAGGACAAATGTATACAGGACCTATAATACCGTGGTTTATCTTCTATATGTGAGCCCTATAATAAATTACTTAAGTGTTTAACAATCGGGTTTTAGTTACAAAACCCACGATGTGTTAAGTAATTAATAAAATAATGAAAATCTCTTTGATCTATATACATTACGCAACTGATTGTTTGTTATACAGTAGACTTTTATTTCTAAAAATTTACTTTCAATAAAATAATTTCAATTAGAAAGACCGATTATAGTACCATTAATTACTCTCAATGGGATTTTATTTTCTTTGCTCACTTATTTTTCGTGGAACAATTCTGAGAGCTTTTCTTCTCGTATCGTCTGAAATACCACTTCAAATGGGCTGAAAGATTTTGGGGAATCCATTTTACAGCAGTATACACCAAATTTTTATGTATTTTTTATCATGTTATCTTACATGCCCCAAGTTTAATATTTTATTTCAAATTTTTATTTTAGACAGCTAATAAAAAGTTGCTCATTTTTGCTTAAAATATTTATTTCATGACTTTTGGGAAAAACTACTTCAGATTCAGATACATGAAAAGTATGAACATTACAATGCTCTTAGAAAGTGATAATATCCACACACACACATACTCGGTACTGACGAAGGGGAATGATTTCCCTTGAAACCCGTTCTGCCATTTTTAACCTTTTTACTTGGGCCCTTTAACGTTGCTTTTACTCATATTCTGAATATATGTGCAAAATGAATTTCTCTCTTTTAATAAAGTCCTAGCAATCAATCAAATTTGAGGTAGCACACAGACACAGGATATTCTCATGACTGCAGTTAGAAAAATGTGTAGTTTTATAAGAATTAAAATATACATTACTAAAAAGTTAGCCGTACAATTTCTTTGCTAATCATCTGTTATATATATGTGATACAATTGATCCTATAAAAAGGTCAATTTTAACACATTTTCTTCGTAGCTTTTTAAGTCATTATTAAATCAAATATGGTTATGCTGGCCATGATGATTACAAGAAAGTAATCAGTTTTTTATCACAAAATTTGATATATCGATGGCGAGAACTTTCTTATTTATGATCAGAAGTATAAACTTGGTTTCCCTACTTTTGAAGTTTCTAAAGTCTACCTCTAAAGGCTCTCCTCTTTCTGAAGTTTGATAAGCTAATTCAAATTATATTAGGCGTTGAATTATGCGAAATATTAGATACCTATTAATTATTGCAAAAATTATACATGCATTTAAACACAATAATGCCCATAAAAGATTGTAAAAAACCAAAATGTTATGTAACCTTAGTTATAGTTTTGAAAAAATCGACTCAAAAATTTATAATTAAAAATTTCAAATGCTTCCCCCGAAAAGGTAGTCGAAGCCCTTTTGCACTGGAGGTACGATATGATTCATGAAAATATTTTTTGCCCTAGGCGGTTCCCTTTGTACTGGACAACTCTCAGCCTCCTATGTAAAGCACTTTTAAATGTCATGTCTTACTATGTCCTGCCCTCTATTCGCAACAAATAAATAAATATTATAAAATATAATAATAATAATAATAATAATACTAATAATATGAATAACAGTAATATATATTAACAGAGAACACAAAATTGCTTAGAATATTTATTGCTGCAAAAATCGTTTAAATGTACATAGCAGATGCAAATAAATCTGTTGTTACAATAATATTGAATGTTTTCATGTTTATATTTATTATTTTGCTCCCGATATAAATATAAATAAGCACATCGCAACACTTAAAGCTGACTATAAATTATAGAGAAATATGATCCTATTTAGTAAAATGTGCATTTTTTAAAAAATTCGTTCAAAATGTACAATGGGTTTTCTAAGGTATTTTCTTATAGTTAAACAAAATATTTTTTAGGTTGGAAAAGTAGAAAATATTCCTTTTTAATTTTATCATGTTGACACATGTCTGGTAAAGTTACTGATATAATTGGAATTTTATTGCATTATTCACAATATTTGCATGTTATTGTGTGTTTGTAGAACATATTTTTCACTGGTTAAAACTAACCGAATTTTTTTCCTGACTTTTAGTTAGCAAGTTAAGATGTCCAAAGCGAACACATTTTCAATGAATATAGTCAGTTAATTTTTTTGAAGAATTCATTATTGTTTTCCTAATAACCTTTTTTCTCCGATAAAATATTTTTTCAAAGATTTTTTTTCAATGAATATATCAAGATGAACTTGACGTTCTTTGATACGCAATGTTCCGGGTTTAGCTCGAAACTTAGTAAAGTAATTTTAGAAGAGCAGTTGTCACAAAAGCTTAAGCCCAAGAAGAGCATTTTTCCATTGAGACGTGCAACTTGGATGCTGAGTTGTTAATATCTTTCAAACTTGTCACAGAGTAAAAGTCTCTTTTCATGACAGGATCAGTGTTGACAACGGGATCACAACTTGCTCTGCAAATTGGTTCCAATGGAATTAAGTCGTTTGTTATTTTTGTCTTCACACAAGATCTTCTTGATTCAGACCTGAAACTGTTTAAGTATCTTCTGCCACTTCCACTGGTATTGCTGTCAGATTTTAGATCAGAAGACATTGTGTGAACATCGTTATGCGAGGATTTTAGTCTTGTTCCCCTTGGGGATTTTATACTGAAGTTAATTTTATTCCCAACATTCCGCACGCAATGAAAGCAATCAGCAGCACCTGAGCGGAACTGTGCATTTAACCAACAATATATAAACGGGTTGAAGCACACTGAACTCATGGCAAACCAATGGCAGCAGAAAAATATGGTCGAGGTTCTGACACTCGCAGGTGAACCGAGTTTGCTCTGCACTTTTGTGAATTCATTAATGATGTGGTACACGTTGAGAGGAAGCCAGCATATAGCAAATATAATTACCACAATAATGAGCATTTTGATAGTCTGTAAAGTAAAATAATGAAGTGAATAAATGTTTTAAAAGTTGAAAAAAACATTAAAAAGTTCAGAAAGTGAAGGGTCCACTGAAAAAACGACCTAAGTCACCATACTACTTTTTGAAATTTGCTTTATGTTTCATTCAACTATTTTATAACATAAATTTTAATTTTAACTATTCGAGCCTACTTTTCCGTAACACCGAAATTCAAATTTATAATACATAATTTATATTCATTTATTATACATAATTTATAATAAACAAAAAGCGAAGTTCAAAAAGTTGTATGTGACTTAGGTCGTTTTTCCAGTGGACCCTTCAAGTGTTTATAGACATTTAGACATTCATTGACTGAATGAAGAAATAAATGAATGAATGAATGACTAAATGATGAACAAGTGAGTAAAAGGGACAGAAAAAAATAATAACAAGAAGTTCCGCTTAGAACTAGTATACGAACCTACTTTTCCGTATATACCAATATCAACTTAATCATATAGCTATATCTTTCTCATTTAGCTTTAGTTCTTAAGTACTTCAAATATACCTTTTTTTCAACGGTTTATACACATTCATTCACTCATTCATTTATTCAGGCATTTATTCATTCACTCATTTATTTATTCATTCATTCGGAGATATCCTTAAACATCCAGATCAAAAAATTTCGTGGGAAAGTACAATTGTTTAGTTCTGGATGAACTTCGTATCTGTACATATTCTACGTCATAACACCTTTCCGACAAAGTTTTTTACTAGCAAATTCGCCTGTTAGAACATGATTTATATACTATTTAAATTTCCTCGTAGGCGCTAATGTTAAAACTTTTTGACTGTTCAAAATTGAACAAAAATTGTTCAAATTAAAAAATATTTCCCGTCGAGAGCTTGTTCCAATAAGCTTGTTTAAAGGAAATTGTATCTTTTGCTCAGAGTTTACATAATTTGCTTCATTTTTGCCCATAAACGCTAATATTAAGATTTTTTAGCTGTTCAAAATTTAACGAAAAACTATTAAATCAAAAAATAAAATACGGAAATTAGATGTCCTCACCGAGATCTTTCGAATGCAAATTTTTTCCCCCAATTTTTTCCAAAAGTTATAAGTGGGGAGGACACAGAAGGCTGATATATACATGCATATTGTGTGTGTTTGTTATAAAGGTTAGTGCAGCGTTTCTCAACCTTTCAATATTCGCGGCCCAATGTTCTATCATAATTTTCATCGCTCCCCCCTCACCATACAATGTATACAACAATAATGTATATGAATACTGATTCTGTTTTTGAATTATTTTTAACTAACTGCCAAAACAAGAGTAAAAACAAGTAATTTTAGTAGTAAAATTAATTTAGCAATAAATCACTATTTGAATTTTTGGCAGGAGTAGAGGATGATTTTTATGCACTAAAAACAAGGCCATTACGCTTTCTAATACCATTTTCACCATCCTCAACAACTTTTGTAAAACTGGATTTTCTGCTGTGGCTTCTTTGAAGACAAACTATAGATCTCGGCTAAATACAGAAACAACCGAGGGTGGGAATTTCTAATATTAAGCCTTCCTTTGAAAAACTTTGCTTTGAAAGACAGGCCAAAGGAAGTTACTAATAATTATTACATTTGTTTTTAATTTAGTATGCTTTGATTAACAAAGTTTTAATTTAGTAATTTGTTTTACTTCAATAAGTTATTAAATATGTCGAAATGTATTTTATTTTCTATGTGTATGTGTGTTTTCCTGTCAGTCAGTTAATCATTTTTTTAAAGTAATGTTTTCTCTTGGAAATTCTCGCGCCCCACTAGGGGGCGCGCCCCACAGGTTGAGAATCACTGGGCTAGTGAGACTTCTGGAATTGTTTTACGAAACCTACTTTTTTCTTCGCATTAGCTTGTGATACTTCTTGCGCTTCAGTGACCACACCGAGAACATCTCTGGACCACAGTTTTGAAACAATCAATGAATAAACGAAGCCAGTTATCAACAATGGCAGAATGTACTGCGTCGTGAAAGTAATCAGGGTGATCCATTGGCTCATATTTCTTGGATAGATGGTCCTGCATCGGAACTGTACTTCATAAATCAAAACAGACACCACTCTGTTGAACATGGCGTGTGGAATGGCAAAGATTAAAGACAGAATCCAGATGAGGGAAATAATTACTAGAGCCTAAAAATAAAAATGCAACATTTTATGTGTATGTAATACAGAAACGTAGCTCCATCTACACTTGCGTATTCGTATTCCTAACGTTGCTTTCAGGCGGGGACAGCAGCAACAAAATGTTGCTGTGTTCTCTGTCTGAAGCTTGCTTTTGTCTCACAAGTACATCTCTTTACCATTAATAAAATAAGTAACAGCATTCTTTAGTATATTTCTGTAAAATGTTAACACACTATTCGTCTCTGACAAGTAGGTTTCTAATGAAAGAAGGATTAAACGATTCTATTTGTTAAAATAGGGGGGAGAATAACAACGTTGCCTAGTTAGTAACGTGGAACGAAGTTATTGGCTTTGTGCCTGTACAAGAATTCTGCCTAACATGAAATGAAATTCTTCAATGCAATATGTCTTTGTCAGTACTACACACTGTGTATGTTAACTAGCAGCAGAAGTGTTTTTTGAGACGCATATATTAATATGAATAACATTTTCATTATATACTTTAAGAAGCATGGTTTTATGTCTAGAATAATAAAATGTTCGAGAAACATGTTTATTTTAGACAGAAAAACACTAGTAGTTTTTTTTTTTTTTTTTTTTTTTTTTTTTTTTTTTTTTTGTTCCAGATTCAGAAAACATGCGAGAAAAATATTTTTACATAATTTCAAACACTAAATTAAAATGAAATATGCTAACCCAGTTGCAAAGGTAAATTTATAAATTTTACGATTCTTACGCAGCGTGATTACTCGTCTAGATTTATTGTTTTTAATTCTCTTCTAAAACACAAGAACACATGTCATTAGCAGAGAATTATTGCTAGTACTTGTGCATACATTTAAAATATGCAGGTACAGTAATGGTGAAAGTTAGAGGGGGGGGGGAGGAATGTAATTGCATTTCATTACGCAATTTTTCCTGAAAGTTCTGAGATCATGTTACATGATCAAGGAATACAGTAAATATTTACCTATCTTTGAATAAATCCATATAACTAAAGTCTGAAAAAAGGAAATTAAATATAAGTACAATTTATTTGCACAGTTACTCCTGTAGTGTTTGAAATCATTTCACATGATCGAAGAATGGAGTAAATATTATATTCAATGTTTGAATAACTACCTATCAATAAAGTATTATTTCTCCTGTCTAATAAAAGATAAACATAAATGCTCAATTGTGTTTATCTTTTATGAGACAGGTGACATTTAATTTCGCAATTTTACCTTTATTTTTGAGATCATGTTAAATGATCGAGGAATACAGTAAATATATAAGTCCATGTTTGAATAATTACCTATCAATAAAGTATCGTTTCATCTGTCTAATAAATGAAAAACATAAATGCTCACTTATGTTTACCTTTTGTTAGACAGGTGACATTTTATTCACCTGTGTCTAAATCATTTATATTTAAATCACTAAAGTATTTTTCTCACCTGTCTCGGCCTCAATCGGGGTCTGAATGGTTTGCTGATGCATCTGTATCTATCTACAGCTATGCAAGTCATTGTGAATGTGGATACATAAACTGATGCAACTTGGACCAAGGGCATCAGTGAGCACATGAAACTTCCAAATGGCCAACTATCGAGGAGTATTCTTGCCACGTTGAAAGGAATGTTGAGCACCGTCATGAGTAAATCAGAAACTGCCAAATTGGCAATAAAAACGTACGTTGCTCTGCGCATGCTGGAGTGCCGCACGACGATGCTACAAACCAAGAGATTTCCGAACAGGCTGACAGCAATTATTATTCCATAACAGATAACAACTAAGCCTTCTCGGAAAGTAAAAGTTGATGCATTCTTTAATAAACCTAAATCAAAATCGCTAATATTCTTTAATAAATCAAAAGCACTAATATTTAAGTTTAATGTCTCGTTAAGTGAGAAAAATAGATTTGGGAATTGATTTGCTGAAAAAGTTGATCGAGTAATTGCTGTTGTACTCATGGTTTGAAAATTTGTTCGATAAATAAGATGACTTATTTAGTGAATTTTGACCAAAAATAACGCATGAAGACGCAATACACCCATTAATTACTTCCACACCAAACTGCCAGGCGTCGGTTCTATAGTAAGAAAAATTTCCGGAAGCTCGCTTACATCCGAGCTAAAATGTCAATTTTTTGTCGAAGATAAATGAAAATCGGTTGCTTCAAAAATATCAGGATTATTTTCAATGACACCTTACATTATGTATGGAGTAATTAGATGAGAAACTTCATTTATTTACCAATTTTAGACGCAAATGATTATTTTTAAACATCTAAATTAATTGATGTATTCTAATTATGTATAATCTGTTAGGTTGTTAGTCATTTGTAATTTTTCGGGTTTCATAGGAATTTCGCTGACTTGCGAAAGAATATATCTGATGTCTTTTTCAAACATGACTCATTAAGAGAGATTAATTAAAACTTATTGTTACAGACTCTGAAACAGTTATTTTTACATCATCAATCTTATGAGTTTTGAAAAGAAGAACAATTATTTTGCAGACAACAGAACATCTTGTATTCACTAGTCATGCCTCAAAAGATCATGCGGCAAGGGAAAGATTGAAAATCAGTTCAGAATTGGAACAACTAATTATCGTAATGTACTAAAGTTTATGAATAAGAAAAGTTTTTAAAATTCCTTTTACAAATTTAGATATAAAATGTAAGTTTTTCTCATAAGAAATGTTATATTATTTGAGCTACATTTGGGGGTGCAGTTCATTATGTTTGTTCAAATGAAAGGACATATGTTACTTTTCGGAGGAAATGCTTTTTCCAAGTATAGAATTGCGTAAATATATTTCACTCAAAATAAGAATAAATGAGAAACACAAAAGGAAAATAAAGAAAATGAAAGCTTTTTATCTCTTTCGTTTAAAAACTGAAAGATTAAAAGGAAAAGTCCATATTTTTAGATGACATAAACATTTTCAAGCTATAAGAAGAAACGTTCAATTACATTCCTTAATCTAAAACGTAAAATTCATGATCAGAATATTTGTTAAAATTTTAAGCTGTTTATAAAACTGGTGAGAGGTTGGAAAGCAGGACAATCTCCTCTCCCAAATAACTGATGTGTGAATTAAGCTGGGCTTTTAAGGGCCATCCTTCGTAAACAACATTTACTGACAAGAGAAATTGAAAAGAATTATCATCATGAAGCCAGAACTATTTAGACCAATAGTGTAATTTTATTATTTTTTTTCTTCACTAAATTACTCTACTGGATTCATGTCTCGGAACAATTTTATTATTCAGAGGATTCTGAAGAAAATTTTTTCTTTCTCATTTTTCAAATCCAACGCCAGTAGAAGCGGTGTCATACCCTGAAAAGAAAAAAAAAATATGTTTAGACAGCATTATGTAAACTCTTCATAAATTACACTATTATATAAATAAGATTTTGAAACTTCTTTGTACGTTACTTAGGGAGAAAAGTGCAGTACATGTGGTAAAATACCTACTAATAAAATAGTGTATTCTGCTGTACATGTTCATGATTGCTTTGCACTACTCATAAATGAAGGGGGGGGGGGAGAGATGTCATACTTTTACGGTTATCAATATTATTTACAAGATAGTGACGACCACACATCAACATACAAATATGGTTTTCGTTTTCAAAAAATATATTTAAACTTTATAGTAAATAACTTTAATGGTGCTACCAGAAATTCCACTAGGCGAGAGAAGAGTTTGATCCTGACATGTGTATACCATACTAAGATTAGCAAGACGGCCTAAAAAATGGAAAAACAAGGGTTCTAGGGGTGACTTTAAAATGAACTTAAACAAATCTCTCAGACATCTAAATCAGGGCTTCCCAATGGGATCCATATTGAACCTTCGGGGGCCACAGAAAAAATATGGGGCCACGGGAGAAAATAAGGAAATAGGGGAGCCATGAACCATGTGAAGGCGGAAATGGCTGACTTATTTTAAGCTTCTAAAATCTTTCACCATAAGGGTAAAATATTCCATACAAATTTTAGAAATGACACAAAAATGCATATTTTTAATTAGAAAAAAATTAAAACCTTTAACGCATGATAAAACGCAAAGCATGAAACATCTTGCGAGAATTGGTTTTAATGGGGAAAACGAGCAAAAAAAGTCATGTTTTCCTCAATGCTTTTCCTAATAATGTATCCTCAGTTTTGCTGCAATACATTCTTTGAACTTCAAAGTTGTCTGGTGTGTTTCACCTTTAGTGTTCTTTGCTGTAAAAAAATGTTGAAATAGTGTAAAATGTGATTTTAAGTTATGGGAGTGATCATAATGATTTGTCTTTTAGATTTTCAAAAAAGAAAAATTGTTACCCAGAAAACTAAAACAACTTTCAGAATGCTATTTTTCCAGGGAAAAATTATTGCTTTAAACTCGGTGCACCCAGATGAAGGGAGCAAAGACAAATTTGGAGAATAAACCAATAACATTAAAGGGAGAGTGCTTGTAGAAGAAATAAATTCAGTTAGCTTACTTAGCAGAAAATCGATCATAAAGTATTCCAAAACTGGATCAGGCTTTAAAAACAATTCCCTCAACATCAATATTTTAAAAGTATTAATAGAAAAACTGACAAGCAAAGACTTTTGATGATATCTAGTCTTAGATTTCATCAAAAGTCTTCTTTTGTATTTCTTACATTTTTCGGTTAATTCAAATAAATTTTCTTTCTAAGAAGAACTTGTCAAGATTGTTGATTTTAGTGTTGTGCTCCTGGTGATTCATTATTTCCTTTCGGTATGGTGTTGCGGCTGAGCCTCAATCCTCTTGGAATAGTTAACAAAATCCGCTAAACTGTCGAATGATTTTGTGTGTGGTTGATTGTGGATGTATACGATGTAAATACGAGGCGACTGAATTTTTATCTATATACTGTATAAATAGGCAAAGACGAAACAGTTAAGTACCATTTTCCTGTCTGTTTGTCAAGCGATTTTTTACGTTTTTTAAAATTTAGTAGCTATTGATGAGTTTTAGTGTCATAAATATAAAAAACAATTTGCCAATAGTTGATTATTCTTTTCTGTCCTACTTTCGACGTAGATTCGAATCCCCTCTTTTAGAAGTCTTCATTCGTCAAGAGTTTTCAATAATACTATACCACTTAAGATAATTGCTTATTCTCTTAACTTTTGTACTTCTGAAGTTGTTTTTTTAAAGTACATTGCCTTTTAAAGCAACTAGAAATTGAAAAGTGTTATACTTTTTCTGCTTTAGCAATATTAACAATTTGTTATTTTAAAAGTTTCACTAAAAAACTTTTCTTCTCTAAAAATACAATTTTTCCAATGAATAAGCCCATTGAGTAATATGAATTCTTATCTTCGCAGTATTCAGTTTAACCCGTTGCGGTCGGGTTTATTTCCGGGAAACATATAAATCACTATTTACTCTGAGAAAAGTTAATGAGCCAGACAGTGCTTGATGTGAAAAATATCCTTGCCGTTGGAAAAAGTTTTAAAGAAAATTATTCCGGACAAAGAAGAAGAAATAAATTATCATTTTAAGCAATTCGAGTCTGATTTTATTTTGCGGTTTTCGCCCGGACATATTTAAATGCAGAAAAACACATGCCAACCGTGTTGGACAAATTTTTTCTCATTTTAATACGGTGGGAACTGGTAGTTACCGTCTGGGAAATACTGAGCTTTTACCAGCTGAGAAAAACTAAAAAATATGGCTGCATTGGAAAAATCAAATGAATGCTGGTTGAAGTAAATACTGCGTTATATTTTTCATAACTTACTTTCGGTAAAAAAATAAATAAATAAATAAAATAAATTAATTAAACAAAGAATTTTAAAAAGACTAAATTAACGTCAAAATATCTTTAAATAATAAAAGTAATCACAAGAAAAACAGTAAATATATGAATAAATAAAAAAAAACTAAGCATTGACAAAAAATTTAAAGTAAAGCTTTGAAATGCAAATATATTTTATCTGTCGATATGTGATTTCTACTTTATTATAAAATTGCCGATAATTAACACAATCATGCTGTAAAGTTCAGAAGACAGAAATTGAGAAGATAAAAGTTCTTTAATGCGTGTTTATTAAAAAATGCAGTCAGAAGCTGTAAAAAAAGCAGTCAGATGTAGATGAAAATGAAGCAACAGGTCACTACGGCAGCCAGAATTTTCCCCTTGGACGAGGCATGGATAAGTCTAGTTACCGAAAGGGTCGTGTAATCTAGCGGTTAGGATGTCGGACTTCCAACCGGAAGGTCGCGGGTTCAATACCCGACCCGCCGAAGACACATCATGTACACTTGGGGATACGTGCACGTAAAATCCGTGAACCCCGCTACCCCCACTACTTCGCGCCCGGGGGAGGGCATCTCCAAGGCCAACAGGGAAGGAGGTTGGAAAAGAAAAGTTTAGCTACTGTGCCAAGATTGGCAATATTCACTGTACTACTATATTAGGATGGTATTTACCGGCTTTTTTTAGTATACGCCAGTTTTATTTTTCCTTCGATATGATTTTTTTTTTCAGCGGAAAATCCAAGCTTGCATTACATTAAGACAAATGGCGTCGAATAAAATATTTGGTGATATAAAACCATAATCGCAACAGCCGCCTTCTGCATAACTTTTTAATGTTGTCTAGTCAAATATTTCATCCATAAAAATAAAAAAAACAGTTGCATTCGTTTAATTCTATCCTAAATTAAGACAAATATGAAAATAATATTCTACTACACTTGTGAAAGGAAAAAAATAATTTAAGTTACTAACTATATTTGATTGCTCTGTCCTTCAGAGCAAAAACGGAGTTTCTGCGTCGAATAGTCATTCACTAGGCTTTTAATATAGTTATAATCACATTAGACCAAACTATATAAGAATAGCTATGTAGTGGAAATATCAATTGCTAGGGATAAAAAAGTAGGGGAGAAGGAAACACGTAAGGACGTTTTTTCAGGGACTACTGAAAAAAAAGTTGTTTAAATTCAGGTCAGATAATGTGCTTAGTATTTATTTAGAGCCGTAATTTCAAGTGATTATTTATTATGAGTTGAAATTTAGTTTTGTTTTATGCTCAGCAATATTTTACAGCTGGCTAATCTTCTTCTATCTTCCCATCTTCTATATAAATAAAACAGAGAGTTTGTGGGGAAACTTAAAATTAATGCAACAACAACTCATTTAGCAGACACTGAAATGCGCAAGATCCTTGGGGACTAAGTGAATATCGAGAAAAACACTAATCAGGTCTACAAAAACGCACTACTCAATTCCTATTAAATGAATTGCATGAGTGGCGTGATTTAGGATTGAATTTCCTGAGGATAAGTACCACGTTTCCGCTTTACGGACGCTGGGGAATAAGATAATAAATAATGAACAAGGATGCCAATTTATCTGTCTCTTATCTGCGCTTATCTTGCTCTCTTAACTTTCTTTTAATACGAATAGGATAGGAATACAACTGCTTTGCTATTATGTCGTTAGAAATGTGTAAGTCAAGCAATAATAAACTTAGCATATGAACATGTGATAATTAAATGTACACTTCGTGATGATTTATTGATATGGTGTTTTATTTAAGGAACTTCGCTTATAAGAGCACCGTAATAGTTTTGTGGTAATTAATATGAATCCTACGCATGTTTTAAGAAATTTGTTTAAATCTGATACAACCACTCTCACTTAATATAAGCTCGCGTTTTACGAGATTTTGCATTTAACAAGGAAAATAGAATTCTTTGACATGTTTTTAATATACTTGTACTGTTTTAGTTAGCAGATTTTTTATTTTCGATTTAACAATAAAAATGAATATAGAAGCATGAAATGGTTATGAGTTCGTCTAGAAATGAACGAGCCTAGTTTCCCGAGTACCAACATCGAATTTTTAAAATTAGCCGTTTCAGTCTCTCTCACCCTCGTTCAGTTTGTTATAACTTATTTCAAACATCTTTTTAACATACTAATATACTTAATATCAACGCAAAATATTTGAAAAGGTGCGAAAATTTTAATAAATAAATTAATAAAAAAATTCTGTCTTTTTTTCTTTTTAATAGAAAATCGAAAATATAATATGGCATATAAACGGTTTAAAATTACTTATGTAAAATTACTAAGCATAGCATTTCAGTAACTTCTGAGCATTTATGTAATAATAGTAAAATTTTTAAATCAAGAACCTTTTTAATATGCAGGAAAATGCATAACTGAATCTCAACAAGAAACAAGAGCTCCTCCCCGTATAAAGTTTCGCAATTAAATAGGTAAAATAAATAAATAAATGAAGTAAAAGCAACTTTTATATGATACTATTAAAAGGCTTTTAGTTTTCAGCGTAATATATAGACATAAAATGTAAATATTTTATTCAGACAAAAAAAAAACATTTTTAATTGTTTACAAACATATCTTAAAAAATACTAACACATAAAAAATTAAGATTGAAAATAAAACATTTTTCATCTCTATAAACAATGTCATCAAAATACAGAATAAAATCATCTGCAAGTTTCTCTATTGGATGAAGCTCTTGATTTTTCCTGTTTAGAGCAAAAAGGTTTCATTCGAATTGAATTCTGCACAGGCCAGCATTTGTCAACTAAAGAACCTAATTTCAAATTTTTTGTTTTTGCAGATCTTACTTAATTTACTATTGACTTTTTTAAAAATTTAGTGATATTTTTATGTAACAGTAAGCCTTCTTTAATTCTTTCTTTATTTGTTTTTTTTAACTTTTATGGGAAAGTAGGATAAAAATAAAGAGTAATTTTTAAGAAATTAAAAGCTTATTGTATTTCAGACCCTTCTTTTCTAAGAAAAATTTAACAAAATAGAGTTTTGTAAAGCCAGTTAGCTTCGGAAAGTAGTTTACACTTTTTTAAATTAAATCGTAGCGACTTATCAAGCGGCAATTAACTTCAGTTGTTTTTCTGCATAAAGTTTTTTGCACCAAAATTGAATTCGGACTTGACGACCATTGATGTATAAGGAGTTAAAGATATGTTCTACTCCAAAAAATGTCAACAAGCTTTCGTAAATCGGCTTTTTGTGAGGTACTACGTAGTAATTTCCCAATTCAGCGTGGTGTATTTTATTCTTACATTTTTTTAAGAACAACTACATTAAAATTGTTAAAACAATAAATAAATAAAAATAGATTTTATTAGATAAAATGTTAAGGAATGTTAATAAAATATATACGTACTTGCTAATGGGCTATGTGTTTAAACTGAGACATTTTAAGATACATATTTAAATGTCAAGATTATGCCTTTTAATGCTGAACATTTTTTTGTGATGAGTGTAAAAAAATTATTGCAACTTGTATTCTACATTTCTGCATGACCGTTTAAATCACTTAATCATTCTAGTATATGCGTCAATCTAATATATGCAACATCAAAAAATATCATAGCATTTTTCCTTAATAATAAATTGTCATCGACATTATTAATTAATTAACAGAAGAAATACGGGTTCTACGTTCTTCAAAAGGCGAGTATAAAGTGATTTTTTCCCTTGGTTTTTACTATTATTTCACTATACGATTCAACACATGTCTTTTGAGATTAATTATACTAGTAGTTTCCTGAAATATAAAGTACATGCTTCATTATGCAGCTTTTATTTTGCACGAGCATAGCTTTTTGAAACTATTACTTCCTTAAGAAGACAAACTGCTGTTTATAAATATTACTGCCTCCCTTTCTGATATGTTAATTCTTTCATAAGAATTCAGTCAGTGTTACTTCCATTTATAACCCAACTTACAATGTATTTCTGCATTTACTTTGCATAGGTGAGTTCATGTATTTCTTTCCTTGTAATGTTTTCTAAAATAGGAGCGCTAAAATACTCAAATATGTTCTTAAAGTAGCATGAATGTGTTGTGTGCTATATATTACATGTTGTTGAATTTATTTATTGAACAGATGGTATAAATGCTGGTCTTCGATTCTCGACCCTGAAAAACAAACACAGAAAGATAAAACTTTTTTTTTATATTTTTAATCAAGAATGTTTTCTAGAACTTAATCCAGAAGATGTAAAAGAACATAACTCAAGCGCCAGTATAAACAGCACTTTGCTGAGTCAATAATTTGAAATGATATAAGCCTGAAATTACATGTAGACTAACGATTTCTTATAAAAACTATGCTATTCTTTTCTAAAGCTAAAAAATAAAAAATAAAATTAATTTAACAAGAAGTTCCGTCTAGCACTATACGAGCCTACTTTCCCGTATACACCGAATTGAACTTTATAATACAGCTATCTCTTTCTCTCTTTTTCTCATATAGCTTTAGTCCTTAATTACGCCAAATATATCTTTTTCAGCAGATAATACATATTCGTTCATTCACTCATTCATTCTTACATTTATTCAGTCCTTCATTTATTCATTCATTCATTTACTCATTCATGTATTTATTCACTCATTTATTTTTTAAATCCATTCACTCATTTATTTTTTAAATCCATTCACTCATTTATTTATTTTATCCATTCATTCATTTTTTCACTCATTCATTCATTCATTCATTCACTCATTCATGTATTTATTCATCCATTTCTTCATTCATGTATTTATTCACTCATTTATTTTTTTTATCTATTCACTCATTTATTTATTTTATCATTCATTCATTCTTTGACTCATTTATTTATTCATTTATTCATTAAGAAATATCCTTAAAAATCTCGATCAAAAAATTTCGTAGGAAAATAGTCTGGTTCAGTTCTTGTTGAACTTCATATCTGTGCATGTTCTACATTGTAATGTCTTTCAACTAAAGTTTGCCGCAAGCAAATCGGTCGGTTAGATCAGTATTTATATGGTGGAAATTTCTCCGTAGGCGCTTATGTTTTTTTTTTTTTTTTTTTTTGAACTGCTCAAAAATGAACAAAATATTTTCAAATCAATATTTCACGCTGAGAGCTTCTTTCAATAAGCTTGTTCGAAGGAACTTGCATCTTGTGTCCAGAGTTTACATAATTTGTTTCGTTTTTGCCCGTAGGTGCTTTTGTTAAAATTTTTTAAACTGTTCAAAGTTGAACGAAAAATTGTTCAAATCAAAAACTAAAACATGGAAATGAGCCCCGAGATCTTTCGAATGCAAAAAGAACTTTTTGAATCGGACAATTCGTTCAACATTTTTCAATTTTTATTTTATTACTGAACTTTTTTTTTACTTTTCTTTATTTTTAACGGTATTTTTACGATACATAAAGTCAGGGGTCCCCAACTCTATGCCCGCGGGCACAGAGGCGCCCGTCGATGGGTCCAGGGGCGCCCGCTGCTTGTCCCCAATGATAAAATATTTCAGTTTTCCATTTTAAATTAGAGAACATTTAGAATCTAGAATATGTAAATACAGGGCCATATAACTATGAATAACCCTATAAAGATAAATGACAATGAATATCATAAAATCATAGATTACGACTTACAGATTAACACCGTGACGATTGCTTGCGAGCAGGAATTTCATCATCTTCTCCCAATTATGAAGCACTGGTCAGTGAAATGCAATGCCAAAGATCACACTGACTGTATTCTATACATTTTATAAATAATTTTTATACTTCTGATATTTTGCAAGCAGTTTAGTACTCATTTATTTTGCACAAGAATATTAATACTAATTATATTCATATGTTAAATTAATTTTTGAAATTAAATTTTTTGTGCATTAAATGGCGTTTATTATTAACTATGTCCACCAACTATAAATTTATCTTGAAAAAAGAGATGGTGCCCACCATTCGACCGATATTCTGATATGTGCTCTTAGGTACAAAAAGGTTGGAGACCCCTGCATTAAGCCTTCTTTCATGCTTTATTATTTATTTATTTTTATTACTTTTACGGGAAAGTAGCTCAAAAAAAAGGATTATTAAAATTAATGCTGAATAAAGTGAAATGATGCTATCGGTGAGCAGTGAAGAAAAATAAAGAAGATATATTGCTGTAAGGCTGCGCTTCCCAATCTTTTTTCTTCGCGTACCACCATTTTTCTTGCGAACCATTTTGCGTACCAATGTTATGTTACTTTATTTTATAGAATAGAAGATCAATTGATTATAGAAAGAATTTTTACCTGCATCCGTACCACCTAGAAAGCCGTCACGTACCACAGTTTAGGAAACGCAGCTGTAAGGTATTACAAGCCACTGCAAGGCAGGATGGGCTTCTTTATACTGTGTTGTTGTTTCTAATGCCACTTGGGTATCCAAGTGGCATTAGAATTGGGCTTCCCTTCATAGAGCAACCAAGAGTTAAGGCAGTGCCTTCCGCTTATAGATGAGCACCACAACGGCGGAAGTACGACTTGGCTCATTACGTATTTCGATGACACCAGATGGCGCCACCACAAGTACGCCACCTTTCTCTTTCGACCTAAGAGTGAAGGGAAGGGAAATTCCCCACCATCGGAACTGCCTGGGAACTTCAGAGTCCACGGGTTTCACGGGCACTTATCCACAAGTGTACATGGGGGGGGGGGGTACATCAGCGGGTCGGGTATCGAACACCCAGTGTTCCGGTTGGAAGTTTGACACCTTGACCCAGTGTTTCCCAACGTGGGGGCCACTCCGCACAGGGGGGCAATTTGATTGTTAACGGGGGCATTTCGAAAATGGAATCGACAAGAGTTTAAGCCTTTCGCTCCAAGCCATTTAAATGCAATGCTCGATTTCGGTGCCAAATTCAATGAATAAAGCCAATTCTTAAATAACTGCGTTAAATATTTATTAGGTATCATTTCGCTAGACGAAACCAAAATATCAACTGGGTAATAAAAAATATAATTTCACGTTAATTTAAAGCACAAATGAGCATTAAAATGGGTTCATTTGGATGTTTTGCATCTAGAAGCTCCTTGTCGCTTTGAAAAGGGAATTCCACGCAATCCCGAAACATATGTCTGCATTTTAATGCTCATTTGTGCTTTTAATTAACGTGAAATTATATTTTTTATTACAGTTTACTTGCACAAAGTTAAATTATTTTTATATCAACTGGGTGTTTGGCGTCATCAAGTAAACTTCACTGGACAGCAGGCTCCGCGGGGAACCTCGGAAGGATCTTATTAAATTAAAATAATAAATTAATATAAAGAAATCATTTAAAAAATTATTTGAAACTTGAATTTCAGTTTTTCGTTATATGCTTTGAAAATTTACTTACTGCATTTCGTTAGCAATTTCCGAGTGATTTATTCCTAAAACCTATCATTAAAGTTTCTTAAGTACACAATTCAATTTTTTAATATATTAAAAATTATGTATGTTACATAGGGGGGAGGGATTAGAATTTTATTCAGGCTAAGGTGGGGCATGGCACAAAAAAGGTTGGGAAAAACTGTCCTAACCACTAGGTTACCACGTCCCCATCTTTACACGGTAAACTCAGAAAGTGAATGTTTTCAGAAAGTTTAGCCAGCTACTGCATGAAGAATCCATTCGCTACTGTACAATGCAATGGAATGCCGACCGCAGAAAGTGAGTGTTTTCAGAAAGTTTAGCCAGCTACTACATGAAGAATCCATTCGCTACTGTACAATGCAATGGAATGCCGACCGCAGAAAGTGAGTGTTTTCAGAAAGTTTAGCCAGCTACTACATGAAGAATCCATTCGCTACTGTACAATGCAATGGAATGCCGACCCATCTTGTCCTCTTCACCTCCTCCAAGTGAGTGACCCACATAATTTACTTTTTTTTTTTTTTTTCAATCATTCCTACAAAATATTGTCGAATGTGTACATTAATCTGAAAGAGTCTAGTTAAACTAATCGAAAAACTACGTATTTCACTAAAGATTACAACTCCTCTATTTTCCATGCATTTATTTCATCAAATTTGAAGCATTGTAAACAAAATGAATATTGATTCTTTGGGGTAACATAATTCACTTATGCAAACAAACATTCGTCTTCAAATTTTTGGGATTCAATTATCTCGTTTTCCACTGCCACGCATCGAAACTTTAAGATTCAGTACACTTAGTTTGTGCATCTGCACAAAGTTAATGGACTTCAAATAATCATTTAACATTCATTTTCAGACTAAATGGATCGTAAATAGTTAATATTTCCACGGTATTTGATTACAACTTCTTTGTTGGCAAACATTCTACTCCCTGGATGGGAGAACTTTCGAATGAATCAACAAATTAGTAGTTAAGCAAATATTTGCGTTGCAATTAGTAAGTTTCCGAAGTTTCATTTCAATTGAAGCATAAAACAGGCGCTAAATTAGAACTTTCTTAAAAATGGTGCACTCTCAGAAATGGAGCTCTCACTTTTGACGATTTTTCAATCGTCAATTAAATTTCGTCATTTACAACGATTCTTTCCTCCCGCGATCACGTGACTTAAAAAAGTTACTACACATATTTCGGCAATTTGACGAAAGGTTTACTCGGAGCATTTTTTACGAAGCCATTTCGTCAAATACGACGAAATTTTCGTGAGATTTGAACATGCGTTTCTGAGAGTGTGGCGTTTTTAGAGATTTGCACCATAACAATAAAAATATGCTGAATGTCATACATTTTATAGTGCAGATGTTTACTTTTCTACGTTTGCTCAGTCGTGTTTCAGAGTTACTAACGTCTTCAGGACCTGGATAAAAGGCTATGCAAAGAAAAAATTCACAAACTACAGTGAGGCCTCGATATAAGGTCACCCGCATATAAGGTCACTTTTCCAAAGTCCCGGATCATTGAATATCCAATGTGCATGAGTCGGTTATAAGGTACAACGCTTATAAGGTCATTTTCTTAAAGTCCGGAGAGGTTTCCGCATATAAGGTCATTTTCTTAAAGTCCGGAGAGGTATCCGCATATAAGGTCATTTTCTTAAAGTCCGGAGAGGTATCCGCATATAAGGTCACTTTTCAACAGTCCCGGATCATCGAATATCAAATGTGTATATGTCGGTTATAAGCGCACCCCGCTTACAAGGTCATCTTTGTTAAGTCCAGTGGGGTGACCTTATATAGAGTACTATAACATGTACAGAGATCTCAAAAATAGCGTGGAGCAGGAACGCGGAGCAGTGGAGCAACGGGATTTTTCTCGAAACTGGAGCAGATCCGGAGCAACAAGATTTTTCTCGAAACTAGAGCAGATCCGGAGCAAAATAATTTGCTGTGCTCCACTGTTCATTTTTAAAACACTTATCAAATAAAAAAAGAAATAACTAAAAATAATATAATCTTGTAAAATCATTCGGAGCCCGGAGCGAAGCCGAAGCAGAGCCGGAGCAAGTATTAAGAATTCAGAGCGCAGCACCTCAAAAATGTGGCTGCTCCAGCTCCTTGGTAATATAAATAACTGGAGCACAATGGGAAGAAGAAAAAACGTCGGAGTAGATATTTTCCGTGAGTACCTTTGAAACTGCAAGTATGATGAGCTCTGCATCGATTTCTGAAATAATGAAAAGTTCTTCATTTCAAATAATTCTTATTGATATCAATGACTCAGTTGGTTTTGAATGCTATATTGTAGTAAAATGGTCAAGTTATAGTATCATCATTAGAGTATTGTTTTTTTTTTTTTTTTTTTTTTTATTCTTCAATTTTATTGACTTTTTTTTTTCATTTAGCTTAAAATCTATTGATCGAAATAATTCCTCAATTAGTATATTTTTGACCCATAAAAGAGAAATTAGAGAAATTCTTTGAGAAAAGAGCATCGGGATAGTACTGTGGATTAACATTAAATCTTCAGTATTTTTTTTTTTTTTTTTGAACCAGATAAAAAAAAAAAAAAGAGCAATCTACTTTTATTAATCTTTAACTGTCCATTGCTCTTTAATCGAAAAGAAAAAGACTCAGTAGCAAAAAAGTAATCTCAAATTGCATAATTTCTTCATTTACTTTTGGAATTACGTTTTAATACACTTTCTGAAATGGGACATTTTCATAAAAGTAAATTTCGCTATGATATATTTTTTCTTCTTCTCGTGGTTGACTATAAATGTCCATTTTTAAAAATCTCATTCAAAGAAATCATTAAATATTCGAAAATATGCAATGAACATTTTTGGATGACTTCGATTTGCTTTAATTTCATCTGAAATAAATGTTTTAGGGTCAGTTGGGGTAATTGTAAACATGGGGTAGTTGTAAACAAGCTTTATAACTACACTTGTGGTGGTTTTGAAAACTTAACTGCTTGTGAGTGATCAACTGGCAACATGGGGAATACAATGAAAAAGTTTCGCATGTTTCGAAACAGCTGTGGAAACGTTACCATTGTTTGAAAATGACACGGCGAAAAAAGTTGTTTTACAAAATTTAGTGATCTTACATTTTCCTCTCCAGCTCATCTACAAAAGCGATGTAAGCGGTTTCAACCATTTTTATTTGTCTTATGGAATGCTGCTAAACACATTTAGTTATGAATTTAATCTTCCCTGTTATTTTTCATGTGAAAGTTTTTTGAACCATTTTAACTTCAAAATGTAGAAATGATGATTATTCAATCGATATACATTGCTTCAGTTTAAAATAAAACTTTTTTTTACAAGAAAATGTAAAAATCACTCTCCTAAATATTTACTTCAGATAGGAAAGAAGCAACTTGTTGTGGTGTGTGAAGTTTTTATTTGAATTACAATTCATCACCTAAGGAAGACTAAACCCATATATTATGATGGTGTATGATTCGTATATTGGATTAATACATTTCGCGTTGTATTGAAATATATACTTTGCTATTTAGTATTAAGTTAAAATCAAATCCATACCAAAATAAAATAAGGCTGATAAAGAATTTCACAAATATCGTGGTAAATTAATTTTAATCCATACAGAAAAAATTAGGATGCTTGCAATAATTTCAAATGAAAAATAATATTCATTTTCTAATCGAATCTATGTAATTTTTCCCGAATATCTCTATAATTATGTATGTCAATAACCGTTGTTCAATTGAGGCAAATAAATATACCGCATTAAGTAAATTAGATTTATTTGAAAAAAACTAATATTTCTAGTTTATTCACATAATTTGTCATAAGAATTTTGCAAGTGAAGTGTGCATTATCATATGGTTTTAAAAATAACACACCACATTGTTAACACCAATTATACGTACCAAAGTGTCATTTTTATTTAAGTGAAAACTTGTACAATCTGTCTTCTGGAGGAAACCTCGACAATGTCTTGAAAAAATCCTAGGGGGTTCCAAGTTTGGAATCACAAGTAGTATATACCAAAAGATACATTTCAAATGGAAATTGGTGACATATTAATAACATACTGTATTCGACACAATTTTGCAGGCACGTTATGGAAACGTCTTGCATGTGTCGAGCAGTGGCATTCATTATGTCACTTTTTTAGAATGGTCTTCAATTGCGAACTTTGTTAGTCAGATCAGCAATCTTCGTTGGTTATTGGTTCTTGCTTTCTCGTTCAAAATTGTCCTACTTTGGCTACAAGCGTACACTCAACTGATTTTAATTACCAATCTTAAGAACACATTCACTGTTCAGATGTTTGAAGTACAGATAAAATGTCTCCTGCGGTTCTTGGAAAGCTCCTCTTCTGTAACTTTCGTTATACGTCGACGGAGCAGCCTTCAATAGTAGCAGGCGAGACTAAAGCGGTTATCACACGACAGGAATTACAGGCAAACGCAACCGTAATAGGAATCGTCAACTCTATCGGAAACTGGTTTTTCTACCAATTTCCCCCGTAGTTTCTTCAAAATGCTCGTGTGCTATACCAACACACGGTTGCTCGAATTAGAAGCAATTCGTTATCTGTGCAAGAAAAAAATTGCTTCTAGAACGTTTAATTTAAGGCAAATCAAGAAAGGACCAATTATGGAGCTGGGATTTCATGACGTCAAATCAACTTTCCAGTAAACATGGCGGTGAAGGCTTTGAGGAGTGGCGATCGAAGGATAAATGTTAAAACAGTATGACTACCGTTTTTTTTTTCTCTTTTGTTTTTTTCTCATTTATATATCATGGACAACCATTCAATAGAGCGTTCAGCAAAATTAGTCCAGGCATCATATGTTCTTTTCCATTTTTGATGATTTTTTAACTAATGCCTCTTATTTTATTTTAATTAAATTTAAGCTGCAGTCCTATTTTATGATTCGTTAGAATTCGAAGTTTCATATTCAGTAAGTTGTGCACAACTCCCAAAAATTTCCGTCCGTGGCGCTCCTGCTTATGTACACAACAGTTTTATACAACTTTAAATGAACAGTTAGAGTCACAATAAGAAAAAAAAAACTATTAATTAGATTGATATTAAAGGAGACACAGAATACCAAATAATAATATTTTACTAAATTTTATTTCATAATCAATAGGGTCACTACGGGGGACGGTGGAGGGGCCGGGCCACCCCGGGTGCCACCCAAAATGAGATATAGAGTTTTAGTAAAATACATGAACTTGAACTATACAAATTTAAGGGTGCTATTTCAAGGTATCATAACTGAAAATAAATGTACTTTAGTGAAAGTTATCCCAAATAAATAAAATTAAATTCCTAAAGTGGTTTTTTTTATGCTCCTCTGAAAATAATATAAACTACAAGTTCATACAACACAACAACGTTTCTTTCTTTTTCTTCTTCTTTTTTTTGGGGGGGAAGGGGGGGGGCACCAAAAATTATCGGCCCCGGGTGACATTTATGCTAGGAACGCCATTGCTTTAATACAATTCCATTAAAATTAAAGATCTTGTGATGAATAAACTCATAGCATATAATGTGATACTAAAACTCGCAAAATATGTACAACGTTTTAACAAAACTTTTTCAGATTTCATGTGAATGTATTGCATTATAATGTAACAACAAGTTGTGATCACAGTTTTTCTGAAATATTTAAGCAGGCAGAGCCGCCTCAAGCTTATATTTTTGGGATGGTAGGGTGATTTTTAATTTCCCACTGAAACTTCGTATTTCACCGAATCGCGAAGATCAAACTTAATTAAACATGATCCTATTGATAATAAGTGATCATTATATACATAAAAAAAATTGATGCCTTGCAATTGCAACTGCTATTGACAACTATATAGTTGTCAGTCAAAAATGAAGAACTATTGTTATACCAAATGGTCAAATTTACCACGGTCTGTCAGAATTTGTGGAATAAGAACAATTTTTGGGAGGTCACAGTGACTTTCCGTAACCTTGCATGGGGGGCAGCCCCTGAATGCAGAAACCAACTTGTTTGAACGAAATATCAAGTATAAAAACGGTAAACAAATGCCCAACACGAGGATATAGATTAGAAAATGGTAGCTAGTTATGAGCAACCGTCCGAGAAACCGGGTGCAAACCTGTAGGAAACTCCGGATCGAAAATTTCCTCCCGAGGTTGCCGATAGAACGAGGTGGAAGTAACGTTTGCTTAAAAATTCCTGTCGTGTGATATCCGCTTAACAACTGCAAGACAACGGGATTTTACGCAATCATCTGACATCTTTATAACCAACATGAAGACATGATTGGTTCAATACAGAAAGGGCTCGCTCGCCTTTAGGAACAAAAGCTATTTCCACTCCGACATGCAATACTTTACACATCTGAAGTTGTAGGTAGCAGTGATTAAGAGATAGTGTCATCAACGGTACAGTGGATTAGGCTTGAAAATTTCTCTTATATGATGGATTTATTGCACTTTAGCACATCTAAATAGTCAAAGAATAAGTTAAGTACCATTTTTTCTTCAGTTTGTCAACCGATTTTCCTAGTGTTTTTTATCATTATTTATTAGCTATTAAGGAGTTTTATTGTTGCCAATAAAAAATTGTGGAAATAGTTCATTCTAAAGATTTATTGATATTAGTATAAAATTACAGCGATCTAAGCACCAAGGACAGATATAACAAAATCTATCAGCCTTTTTGAATTGATGCATAACTACTCCCATTTATCACGCCTTATAATTATTGTAGCAAGAATGCTCCCCACAAAATGTATATCATTAACTATTTTAACACCTGATTCAGTAAAATCATACTACGGATAAATGAAGCATTTTTATCACCAGTTATATAAACTTATAAATGAAAAGCATATAGTATAATAGACGCTAAACGGAATAGAAGTTATGAGGGCTTTTAGTAAAAATTTTAGCTTATATTACAGGAAAATGTTTGCCACACATGAGCAATTTCATTGCTTCCGTTTCAACATGTAAATTAAATTCCATAAAGGTTTCCAGTTCCAGAGGTAAATAGAACTTTTTGTTGTCCAATTTTAAATGCTTTTTAATGTCACAAACGCCTTAATCCATACATAACCATACATTATCCAGTTCCAGCGTTAAATAAAACATTTTGTTGTCCAATTTTAAATGTCTCCAATGTCAAACTCCTTGATCCATACATGACAATGCCTAATAACTCAAATAAAACTGTTTCAAAAGATTGAAATAATATAAATTGCCCATGTATGGCAGATGCATTTTCCACCAATTTAGACTACAATTTATCCTAAAAACCTTCATAACTTCTATTTAGTTTGACGCCTGCTGATAGAATTCCACATTATTTAGTACTATTCAGGTGGTGTTGCTTCAGACCATATATCCCATGTTCAGATCTCGATTATAGGGAGAGAATGTTTACTGTTCAGCCGGGGACTACAAGTACCAGCTAACTACCGGATTAAAATTTACAAATTTCATTGATTACGTCGTCTATTTATGTTTTATTAAAATTGATTTATTCACTATTTAATTACCGCCACAACCTCAAAACAATAGTAAGAAATTAAAATTAGTAAGTGAAATTGCGCAATTTCGTAGCAAGGAGAATTTAAACGACTTTAACTTTAAATATTTATTCCCAAGAATATGCGTAAAAACTTTATTCTATTTCAATTGATTATGTATTTTTCAAATTTTATAACCCCTAAAAATTTTTTATTACAATTATTTTTTATATTAGTACTTGTTCGTGTTCATAACTCAATGTACGTAGCTAGAGATTTTAAATGTACATATTACGGAATGTGATATTCGGAACTCATCACTAAATCTAATTTCAATTAAAACTTTTTTGAAAAATAAATATGCAGCCTGTACCTATTGTAATCAACTCCTAATTCGAATTTCCCGATATCGGGGGCGGGGGAGAGCATTTCCACTACACCTTCATTATTTTTTTATGTAACTTTTAACTCTAATTGGAAATTTTTCTGCCTTTATCTAGTTAATTCAAAAAAAAAAATCCTTAATCCAAATTATATCCTTATTCCAAATTATTTGATGCCTTATTATTTTCAATCCTTCAAAACTTTGGTTTTGAAAGGATTAGAGACAGACGTTTACTAAATACTAACCTTTGGTACGAATGTGACATGGGCTTTTATTTCTCTCCGGCTCCTTATTATTTTCAATCCGTCAAAACTACGGTTTTGGTAGGACTAAAGGGTAACTTTTACTAAAAACTAACCTTTGGTATAAATGTGGTATGGGCCTTCATTTCTCTCCGGCTCCTTATTATTTTCAAAACTATGGTTTTTATAGGAATAAAGATTAACTTGGGACTAAAGACTAATCTTTGATATGAATGTGATATGGGCTTTTATTAATGAAACAACGCGTTTTTTTTTTTCGTGCCCATATTTATATAATGAATATTATATTACTTACCGTTGACGAAATAATTTTCATTGGATTTTCGATAACTTTGGTGTCTAGAATAATTGAATTACTCACTCTTCCCTTGGGTTTCAGGAAAGCGAGAGTTGACTGTGTTAGCATGTAATGTTTTCATGCAGTTAAGTGACTATTTTTAGGTGCACGAAGCCAAGGTAAATTGCTTAAATCTACAGAAATTCTGTAGCGAGTGTTAAGCGGTTATCACACGACAGGAATTTTAAAGCAAACGTTACTTCCACCTCGTTCTATCGGCAACCTCTAGAGCCAATTTTCGATCCGGAGTTTCCTACAGGTTTGCCACCGGTTTCTCAGACGGTTGCTGATAACGACCTACCATTTTCTAATCTGTATCCTCGTGTTAGGCATTTTTTTACATTTTTTATATTTGAAATTTCGATCAAAAAAGTAGGTTTCTGCATTCAGGGGAACTCCCATGCAAGGTCACGGGAGGTCACTGTGACCTCCTAAAAATTGTCATTATTTTGCAAATTCTGAGTGACCATGGTAAATTAGACCATTTGGTATAACAATAATTTTTGTCTTTTTCCCCCCTCCTACATGTTTGTACTTACTATACAGGTACATTATTGACGAACAGATATACAGTTGCCAATAGCAAATGCAAGGCATAAAATTTTATTTTATGTACATAATGATCACTTATTCTCAATAGGATCATGGTTTATTAAGATTGAGCTTCGCGATTCAGTAAAATACGAAGTTTCAGTCGGGTAATTAAGAGTTACCCCCTCCCCTTCCTAAAAAATATAAGTTTGAGACTGTCCTGCCTGCTTAAAGATGTCAGAAAATTTTGAATGCAAATTGTTAGTATTATGTTATAAGGCGAAATGAATCAAATCTTAAGAAGTTTTGTTAAAAGGTTATATATACCTTACGAATTTTAGTAACAAATTAGAGGTCATGAGTTTATTCATAACAAGATCTTTAATTTTGATGGAAATTTATTAAGGCAATGGCGGTTCCTAGCATAAGTGTCACCCGGGGGCGGTAATTTTTGGTGTCCCCCTCCAAAAAGAAAGAAGAAGAAAGAAACGTTGTTGTGTTGTATGAACTTGTAAGTTTTGTAGTTTATATTATTTTCAGAGTGGCAAAAGAAAAAACTCTTTAGAAATTTTATTTTATTTATTTGGGGTAACTTTCACTAAACTATATTTATCTTCAGCTACGATACGTTGAAATAGCGCCCTTATCTTATTTGGGTGTCACGCGGCGGGGGGGGGGGGGGAGCTGCTCTCCGCCGCCCTTCCGTACTGACCTTACTGATTAAGGAATATAATTTCGTAAAATATTAATATTTTGTATTCTGCGTCTCATCTAATATTATTCTAATTAAAAGTTTTTTCACTATGACTCTAACAGTTCATTTAAAATTGTATAAAACAGTTACTCATAAGCAGGAGAGCTTCAGAGGGAGATTTTTAGGAGGTGTGCACAATTTACTGGACATCAAACTTCGAATTCTGACGAAACAGAAAATAGCACTGCAGTTTGAATTTAATTAAAATAAAATGACAGAGATTAGTTAAAAAATTATCAAAAATGTAAAACAGTGTATTATACCTAGAGTATTATTGCTGATAACGCTATAGAATGGTTGTCTGTGATATATAACTTAAGAAAAAAACAAAAAAGAAAAAAAAACGGTTGTTATACTGTCTCTAAATTTATCACATGAAACGCACTGGCATTTTGGTAGCGATTTCATCATAAGACACTCTTTGAAATGTCTTGCACTAGTAAAGTAGCGACTTTACATCCTACAAATGCTTTTTCGGCATGATTTCAAAAATTTAAACCAAAAAAAAAAAAAAAAAACTAATTTAGAAATCGCATTTTCCTTTTAACATTTATCCTTCTATCGCCACTCTTAAAATCCTTCACCGCCATGTTTACTGCAAAGTTGATTTGACGTCACGAAATTCCAGCTCCATGATTGGGCCCTTTCTTGATTTGCCTTAAATTAAACGTTCTAGAAGCAATTTTTTTCTTACGCAGATAACGAATTGCTTCTAATTCGAGCAACCGTGAATTGATATAGCACACGAGCATTTTGAGGAAACTATGGGGGAAATTGGTAGAAAAACCAGTTTCCGATAGAGTTGACGATTCCTATTACGGTTGCGTTTGCCTGTAATTCCTGTCGTGTGATAACCGCTTGAGTTGAGCTTCACATTGTTCTCTGGTGTGCCCACTTTCCTTAGAGTTGGAACATTTGGTCGAAGCTGAAAACAAGAAATTAGTTACCATTTGACTCAATTAAACTGTAAAATTTTAACTCTATTTTCTTCGTTCGGCAGAAATTATCATTAAAAAGGAGTAAAATAAAGATTTAGTGCATTGCAGAAATAAAATTACTCACCATTTCCCATTATACCACTGGTTACGTATCTTTTCTATTAAGGGACAATGCGCAGCCAGGCAAAGATAAAATGTAGCTAACGGTTGCAACACACTTAAATTTCTACGGCATTATGCATATCGTCTCATTTTCATTGATACAACAAAATATTTTCTTACCTTAAAAGCATTTCCATGTTACAAGCAATCTATTAGTATCATTACAAATGTTAAAACATTTTATAGGGTTTCAAGCTTTTAGATTTTTAAATACTTTACCATAACCAACGCGACATCATAAAAAAATTACTTTGAATAGATTGAAACGCTACAATGGTTGCGCCCCTTCAAGTTAGTTTCGCATCAATTCTCTTTTGCATTTTTAAACATCCAGCTTTTAAAATATCATAAAAATTACAACATGAAAACATCAAGCTGGTGTGGTTTGCACTTAAAGACGCTTTTCTTTAGGTTAATTGGAATTACGGTGATGTGGTTTTCCATTCAATATGTCCCATTTTCAAAATTGCCTACATGAGTATTTTAACAGCATTAAAAGTTAAAAACCTTCTGACACAGCAGAAGCAAATAAGTTAGTTTTCTCCTGGGGCATTTCAATGAGGTTCCCATAAAGACAGCTGAATCAAATTGACTCACGTGCTCCGTTTGGCTTTTTGCTAACAATTGGGTAATTTTGTTAGCCATATATTTCACTAAGTCTGCAAACGTTGTTAAAAAAACATACTACTGCCATCTTTTTTACGCAAAATGTACGATTTCTCGAATTCATCAGAATGTAGAATTAATATTCGGACAAAGAGCATTGGGCATCTTTGAAGAATAATACTTTACCTCAGATTAATGGTTTTATAAGTAAATTTTAACAAGGCTAGTAAACTTGAAGTTTCTTGACCCACTTATCTTTATTAATATTATAAAATAATTTTTATAAAAAAATAAAGCAATTACAGCAAGAGTTTGACTGAAGGCTTCTCTGAAGCAAAAATTAAATCCAATCAATTTGTTTGTTAAAACCGACTTCAAAACAGAATTTTCCATACAAATTATTACTTTTTAGTGGCATTCATTCAAAGGTTTGCCCTTTGATATGGATTTTTTTTTTTTTAAAGTATTTATATAGAAAATGTATTTACACTACAAAGAATGAAATAAAATAATTTTTATATAAAAATAGAACCGACTTCAAATTATAAATTGCGCTAAAAAGTGAAAAATAAATTAATTTTTTAAACAACGTCGATGTGACTTTTAAACATAGTTTTAGAAGTCGGTGCAAAATTAGGATAGATAAAATCTTTTGTAATCATGAATAAATTACAAATATATATTTTTTACCAGAATTAGTAACAGTTCCAATATGAAGTAGCATATGGCGCAATGGTAATTAGACTCATGATTTTGCACCGACTTCTAAAACTATGTTTAAAAGTCACATCGACGTTGTTCAAAAAATTAATTTATTTTTCACTTTTTAGCGCAATTTATAATTTGAAGTCGGTTCTATTTTTTTTATAAAAATTATTTTATTTCATTCTTTTTAGTGTAAATACATTTTCTATATAAATACTCTATTTTTTAAAAAAAATCCATATCAAAGGGCAAACCTTTGAATGAATGCCACTAAAAAGTAATAATTTGTATGGAAAATTCTGTTTTGAAGTCGGTTTTAGCAAACAAATTGATTGGATTTAATTTTTGCCTCAGAGAAGCCTTCAGTCAAATTCTTGCTGTAATTGCTTCTAATATTACAGCACAATGGCAACAAAAACTTTTTAAACAATGACTTTTATATTTATTATTAGTTTTCCCAACAAAGAAAAATGAAGCAAAGCCTTTCCAATTAAAATAAAAAATACCTTTTTTTCACCCGTAACGTTTTTTCTAAAAAACAAATGTAGTCAGATTGATGTACGATATTTGAGTTAGACGACCCTCTATCGAATAAAGAAAAAATCGGCAAAATCGGTTCATTTAGTCAACAGTTATGGATGAAAAAGCAAAAAACATACTACATTTCTGCCCATTACTTTTGTTCTATTTATCAAAAAAAAAACGGGACCTATGGGAAACCACCCTCGATAGATTGAAAAAAAAATCATGAAAATCGGTTCATCCGATGCGAAGTTATGAGTGGACAAACAAACAAAACAAAAAAAAAAAACGACATACATACAATATGAATGTATAACCTCCTTCCTTTGTGAAGTCGGTTAATAAAATAATTTTTATAAAAAAACAGAACCGACTTCAAATTAAAAATTGCGCTAAAAAGTAAAACATAAATTCATTCTTTAAACAACATCGATGTGACTTTTAAACATAGTTTTAGAAGTCGGTGCAAAATTAGGATAGATAAAATATTTTGTAATCATGAATCAATTACAAATATATATATTTCGGCAGAATTAGCAACAGTTCCAATATGAAGTAGCAAATGGTATAATGGTAATTAGACCCATAATTTTGCACCGACTTCTAAAACTATGTTTAAAAGTCACATCGATGTTGTTTAAAGAATGAATTTATGTTTTACTTTTTAGCGCAATTTTTAATTTGAAGTCGGTTCTGTTTTTTTATAAAAATTATTTTATTTTATTCTTTTTAGTGTAAATACATTTTGTATATAAATACTCTATTTTTTAAAAAATCCATATCAAAGGGCAAAACTTATTTAAATTAATGGCACTAAAAACTAATCATTTGCATGATAAATTCCCTTTTATAGTCTATTTTAGCAAACAAACTGATTGGATTAATTTTTGCCACAGAGAAGCCTTCAGTCAAACTCTTGCTGTAATTTCTTTTAATATTATAGCCCATGACAACAAACATGTTTTTAACAATGCTTTTATATTTATTAATAGATTTCCCAACGAAGAAAAATCAAGCCAGGCCTTTCCAATTAAAATAAAAAATACTTATTTTTCACTCGTAACGTTTTTCTAAAAAACAAATGTAGGCAAATTGATATGCAATATTTGAGTTAGACGACCCTCTATCGATTAAAGGAAAAATCATCAAAATCGGTTCATTTAGTCAAAAGTTATGGATGAAAAGACAAAAAAAATACTACATTTCTGCCCATTACTTTTGTTCTAATTATCGAATATGGTCAAACGAAAGTACGGGACCTATGGGAAACGACCCCTGATCGATTGAAAAAAAAATCATGAAAATCGGCTCATCCGGTGCGAAGTTATAAGTGGACAAACAAACAAACAAAAAAAAAACGACATTCATGCAATACGCATGTATTGCATGTATGTCCTTCCTCTGTGAAGTCGGTTAATAAAGCTGTAGAGTTTGTTTGCTTGAACGCGCTAATCTCAGGAACTACTGGTCCGATTTGGAAAATTGTTTCAGTGTAGATAGCCCATTTATCGAGGAAGGCTACAGGCTATATATCATCACGCTAAGACCAATTGGAGCCGAGTTCCGAAAATTACGTAAAATAATCATTTTTATCGGAAGAAATTATTGAATCCTTTCGAGCTTGATACCATTGAAAAGCGCGTAGAAAACTACTTCAAGATGAGTTTCGTCCTTCGTGCTAAAATTGGAAGCCTCTAAATTAATTAGAAAAGAAGTTATAAGCGTTTTTCTCTGTAGTTTGAAATTATTTTTTCACGGTAACTAACTTTAATTTTACTTGAACCAAGATGATGACCGTTTTATTTTATTTGCATTGTTGCATCGTTTCAAAAATTGTTACACTTGCCGAGTGAACAAACAAATCAATACAGTTGCCATTGTTAAACAAATCAAAAAAATAATAATCAACGTTTCTAGCATTTTGATGAGGCATCGTTGTATTTGTAAAATATAATTTAAGATTGACCGTGCAACGCCGGGCTTCGCAGCTAGTCAGTTATAATTTGTTGGTGATTTACATTTAATGTTTTACACTTGTTTTGCAAGTGAGTCGTCTAGTTTCAAAACCACATACATCCACCTTTTTCCTATTTCATCTTTTTTACACTTTCTAATAGTTTAAAGTATTCTTCATATGGTGTTAAGTTTCAAAATCAGCTACATTATCCTAAAAAGTGTGTTTGAAATGTGCCGGTTAGTTACAAAACCAGATACCCCATCGACCCCAGATCGACCATGCTTGTAGGGTCTTTTTTTTTCCTCCAAGTATCTTCTAAGATAAAATGATTTTTGTGTTAAAATTTCAGCAAATTAAAAGTCTATCCCAATACTCTTAGCTAGAAATTCGAATTTCATATATATAAGTTTTCTGCCCGAAGTGAAAAATTTCCTTTTTTGGATGTAGCTGGTTTTGAAAGTAGACGACTCAAGTAATGGTTCACCATTGATTTAAAAGTTACATCAATGTTTCAATATTGTGATGTTCACCTTGAAATTCATTCCCTAACCTTTATGGAGAAACTGGATAATTCGTGTAGTTTTGATACACTCTTAACCCTTTCGGCTCTGGCGGTGGCAATTGCCACCGCAACATTTACATGTGTCTACTTACTATGACAATCCGCATTTTTGCTGTTTATCACTGGATGTCACTTCAACAAAGCCTCCTAAGCAAAATACATGCGCAGTTTACGTCATTGCTTGACTTGTGTTGTGTGTAAATAAGTGTTTTATAAAGTCGTGCGAAATGAATGCCGATAACCTCAACAATCTATTTCGGACGTAGAAGATGAAGTGGAAGATATAAACAAAATGGATATTGCAGAAGAGTTAGATGAAGAGTCAGATGAAGATAATATTCCATTTTCTCAATTATTTTCCCAAAATTCAAAATTAAAGAAAAAAAAGACAAAAAATTGATTGGAAGCGAGATGCCACCACTAATGAATTCCTATACTAATTAAGAAACTTAGTTCAAATTTGGTATTTATGGTCTTAAGAAGCTCCCCATCAATAATAATTAACAATTTTCTTTTTTTTTTTTTCCAAATTTAAAAATCCAGGGCTGAAAGGGTTACAAACACAATAAAGTTTAAAGAAAATGGACTAATAGGATTGATTTTTTACTAAGCGACTTTAGCAGTATTTGTTAGTTATACTTAAAGGTGTATATATATATAAGCGGTATATATAATATATAATAAGCATCTTATATATAAGCGGCTTATTCTGTCTGTCTGTCCGCTATAGAATCCAAGTCCGTTTTACCGATCGGGACCACATTCGGCCCGGTTAATGTTTACGACCCGAGAAACTCATTGCTGCAAAAATGAAAGTTGTGACTCAGTTAGTTTTTTTTAAATTAATTTTATTTAATTTTTCAATGAGTTTTTTTTTTTTTTTTTTTTGACCCGTTTTACTTTATTTTTGCATTGCTGCCCTCATTTCCAACCGTATAATTACAGTTGCCTTCTGAACAAACAAATCAATGCAGTTGCCATTGTTATTGTAACAAATATACTAATAATAATCGAAACGTTGACCTAGCATATTAAGTGAGGCTTCGCTGTATTTGCAATCTCCGTTAAAAATTAATGTATACGCAAATTTAATTTAATCTCTTCTTTCTTTTTAATTTATTTATTTATCGTCTGCGCTTTTTGTATTTTTCTTATTAAAGTGGCAGCGCTCTTTTTTCCCAGTTTCGTTAAAACTTTTGTTTTGAAAAGCATAATAAAATTTACAATAAGTTCTTTGGATGCTAAATATATATTTTTCATAAACAATTTGATTATATAGTAATTAAATATATAGTAGGATGGGGCAGTAAGCAAAGGGGCGTCCTCACCTCCTGACCTGGGTAATTCAGTTTGAAATAGAAGACACCTTTGCGCAAATCATTTTAATTACAATTTTTAATATCTAGAACAGCGGTCATTTCGTATGACCGCCGGGCTTACTAGTTTTTTATATTTGCTTATAAACCATCATTTTTCTCTGTGTCTTAATTTTTGGTGTATATATGAAGAGTGCGAATTAAAGCCAATGCAAAGATCAATTCAGAAGGTATGCCTTGTTAAATATCTATTTAGCAGTGTAAAAGTTTACATTAAAATGTAGCAATAAAAGTTGTTTTGAAACAATATATTGCTTCAAAATCATAGATGCTTTGTTGTATTTCATTACTACTAATATTTCTGCATCCGTTACCAGAAAGTTTTAGCTACTGCCTCTACCCTGGCCAATCCTTATAAAACTGTTTTAAATAAGTCTCCTCTAAACGTATTATGAAAGGAAAGTGTATAAATCAGCAACCGTTGGTTCGCAAACTTCTAGGTTTCCTCGTGGTGTCGAAAGAGGGTTCGCGAAAACAGTATTGTGATGGCGGAATTTTTAATTGATAACCGTAAAAGAAATAACACACATATAAGGGCGGAACATACTTTTTTTTCTTGATAATTCACTTTACCTATAACGTGAAAAAATGTGGACAGGCACAAAAAGAATGTATACAAAATTTGAAATGCACTCTTTTCTACTTTTGTCTGATTTTGAAAATTTAGATCACAAAGGGGGGCCAAAAGATATAAATTGATTTATTTTAAATTTTGACCTGAGGTCTCTTCTGCCCTTTTCCACATTTTTATATTTTTCACCAGCGCGAAAAATTGTCGAAAGTAGGAAAACCTACTAACATGTGCCGAAAATACGAAAATATTGCATGATTTTCGGCTAATTTCTCATATTTTTGGCTTGTGTAGTGACTTTTACTCGCGCATTACCAACTGAGGTGCCCTATTAGTCAATTCATTACCGTGATAAATGTGTCGTTCGTTTGAAGAAGGTTGAAAAGTGACATACTTCAGCATTTGCCTCTAGTTGGAGTGCAACCTTACTTACCGTAAAACTGGACAGCTCTTGTTCAGATCATAAAAAAATGTTCATTAACAAAAATTTAAAAAATTTAAAAAGAAAAAACGTTCATATGGTGTCATTATTCAAAAAGATATTTTTGCTTTTCTTACCACGGCGCATAATCTCAAATACTTTTGGGAAAAGTTTTAACGAAGAAGAATATACCAGTGGAACACATTAGCTATATCTTTTTCAAATCTAATGCCGCGCAAGTTTTTTTTTTTTTTTTTTTTTTTTTTTTTTTTTTTTAAGCCCGAAAAAAAAAAGCGCACATAAATTGAAAATTAAAAAAAAAAAACTGTTGAAGAACAAAAAGTCAACCATAAATATTTTTTCAAATCAAAAGTAAAACCAGTAAAGGGTTTCAAAAAGTGGCATTGTTGTCTGTCTGGCCCCTTTCCGCAAATAACATTTTGAAGGAACAGTCCCGATAAAAACTATTTTGCTCAAAAGAGTTTTTCAAAAACAGTTTATTCATATGTGTCGTTTTTCGATTTAAAAAACTATTTTTCAACATTTTGAACGGATGAAAAACTTCACTGGAGTGGGCTGAAAAATTCCACATTAGAAAAATCTGAGTTCTACGTGAACCCTGATTTATGACATAGATTTGATCATAACAGATTTTATCGGCGATCACTTTTGACGCAGAAAACAAAACGCTTTTTTATCACTTGTTTTTCTAAGAGCCCAATAACAACAAAAATACTTTTTCAGGATAGAAAACTTGAGAAAATGGCAGAGCTCGTTCTAATCATGGAGTTGAGTGCTCCATGGTTCTAATAGACGCATGTCATTGAAACTAGATATGTACGGGTGGACCACGGACTTTTGACATTTGGACGCTTCAGAAACGAAAAGGGGACGAAACTTCAGGACGAAAAGAACGAATCCATTCGAGTTTTAGGGAAGTTCGTTTTGCCACTATTATTTAGTACGCGAACCAGAATGTTTGCTTCAATGTTTGTTGAAAGCAAACTAAATTTATAAACTGTCATAGAACATTATTTCGGAAGAAATCAAGTACTATGCTAAAAGAACTAGAACGAGAACAAACACTGGTAAAAATGTAAATCAGTATTTTCTAACTTCAAATTTATATCCCTATGCTCCATATAATATGCCTCGTTTCAAAGATGTAAATGGAAAAAGCTCTACGTAGATCTAAATAGGACAACTTTAATCTCAACCACACTGTAAATCTCCCCGTCAACTAAACATTATTTAATTTAATGGATATATTGGAGATCGAATCCGAGCACGCAGAGCCCGTTAGGGCCCTTTTGCTCTGTGTAAATGATTTAGTATGAGGGAGGGGTTGTGGAGGAGTGTAAAAAGTATTTCCGGACATGGCAAGAAGACAAAAGGAGGTGACATCAGCCGCGAGAGCAAATGATGAAGGAGTCGTGCAACAGAGACGGGATCGGTGAGCATCAATGGATAAAAGTGTAAAATTAAAAAGTGTAAAATATTCAGTCCCGTAGGACCCACCATAGTCAAGATTCAGTGATATCACGGATAAGGTAATGGATTGAGTAATTGATTTAATAAATTCCAGCCGCTTTTTTACCTAATGGACGTACTGCAAACAATTTGCTTTTTCATATAAATAAATATTTGGACCATTGTGCTTTCAATTTTGAACATTAATACTAAATGTTTTATTTGACAACGATTAAAAGACAACTCCATGTCATAAAAATGTTATTACTCCAATACTATATGCTCAAAATTGTCTCAAAAATGCCGAAGCACATTTTTTAAAAACTTTATTTGATTATTATTATTATTATTATTATTATTATTATTATTATTATTATTATTATTATTATTATTATTATTATTATTATTATTATTAATTATTAATTATTAATTATTAATTATTATTGTTATTATTATTATTATTATTATTGTTATTATTATTATTATTATTATTATTGTTATTATTATTATTATTATTGTTATTATTATTATTATTAGTATTATTAATTAATATTATTATTATTACAGTAGAACCTCTCTTAGCCGGCTCCGGATAAACCGGCCTTCACTTTATCCGGCCTATATTTTCAAAATACAAAAAGCTAAAATAGCATTTAGAGCGCTAGTTATATGGAAGAAACAGGTGCTGCGGTGCTCGAATGAATTTTTTTACTCATGTGGACGGATCAAAAGCACTTGAAGAGACATTGAGATACGTTCGAGCAGCAGCCACCAGCTACTCCCATGGATGTGATATTCGTAACGAAATGGTGGGACTATGCGGGGAAGTGCCGGGCTTCTCGTCTGCAACAATAACTGGTATGTAACTCTCAAGTAACTACTAAAACGAAATAAATCATCACATCTCCACTCTCTTTTAAAATTGCATAATATAACACTCATTTTTTGCTATCCCGGGCGCTTTAACCGTATTTTTACTTAAGGGATCATTTATAAATTATGTCACGCTTCGAGGGGGCAGGGGGGCTCGTGAAATTGTGATTAAGTGTGACAAGAGGAGGGGAGGGGGCAATAAGAAGTGTGACATCATGCATTATGCAACATAGCGTGACATGCGACAAAGGGAGGGAGGGGTCAAATGTATGAGAAAAAAGCGTGACATCATTTATGAACGGCCCCTAATCAGCTTACCATCGGACTCAATTAAGTCAGTTAACAGAGGTTCTACTGTACTATTATTGTTATTATTATCAATTCAAATTAGAAAATTTAGGTTGGAAATAACTTTTATTTTTATTCAGTTCTGCATTTCAATTTTCTTACACTCATTGTAAAAGACAAATGCTTGTATTCGTATTAAAAACACCTAAGTGAAACCTAATGATTATTAACACATGCTGAGATAATGAAATTGATATCTTTTTATAAGATGGTTTTTAATGTTGCAAGAATTCGTTTGAAAAATTTCGTAGCCGTATAGGAGGTAAAAAATTGATGTTTTCAACAAAAAATAGGTTCGTTTAGTTCTGCTTGAAATTCTTGGTTTTGTATTCTCAAGAAGTACAGCAGAAACTACGAAACAATTGTTTGTCATGTAACAAGGAAATGTTAAAAATTAGTTTACATAATAATAATGGTTTGAACTATTATTTTGGTAAATATAGCATTCATATGCATGTCAGTAAGCTTCATATTCCTCAATAAAGTCCACTAAATTGCCAATTATGGACTTGGTGAAAATTTAATTAGAGCACTAGAAAAGAATCAGATTCCTACCGTTTCATTTATTTTTAGCTTCATTGTTTTTATAATTCGAATTACGTGATGCATATTTGAATTTCGGCTTCACATAAAAGTTACAGATTGCACCATAACTATCAATCGAACAAAATGTTAGGAAAATGCTTATTTCACTCTTAAATAATGTTTTTGGCATGAGTACAAAAATAAAACAACATAAAAAAGTACTAATTGTCAGAACAAATAACAACTTTATAGTTGACCACTTCTCTTCTGCACTGATGAAGAGGCTCCTTTGTACCCTCGAAATGGCTATTTGCGGTATTTATTTCGACAATTTGCTTTTTTACGCCATTTTATCTTTGTACTCATATTTTAGCACAAAGCATTTTGATCATTTGTCTTATAATGTTTATGGTAAGCAATTACATTATTTACACAATTCAAGGTTTTTAAAATTCTTTAATTGTGATTAACTCTTAAATTAAACATAAAGTAATTTGAAGTTACGCCCGAAAATATTCTCAGACTACAAAATTGATTTTAATTTACCGGTCCGAAGTTAATGTTCCAACATTTTTTATTTATTTATTTATTTTGACAAATAATGAAACGATTGTTACCCAATAGTGATAAACTTTGCTGTTTTTGGTTATAAATATCAGAAAACGCATGACGAATTCCAAACAAAAATTTAATGTCATCATGTTTAACACAAATTGCTCAGATTTTTCAGTTTCTTATGTCGAAAAAAAAGTAGAAAAGTAAGTTCCGGACAAATTTAAACACAACGAAACAATAAAGCGAAAACGATTTTTAAAATTTAATACAGCAAATAAGAAACACGAAATATTTGCAAAATACTTGTTTTTAATTAAGTATGGTATTATACCTTTGTTTTCATTTTACAGCGATTTATAAATAATATTCCGGAAGGGGCCGAACGGCTGTAATTTTTTTTAATTGAAGACACACTTTTTGGAAGTTATCAAGTAAATATATTTTTGTTTAAAAACACTCTATTAAAAAAAAAAAACACTTCTAACATCTTATAAACATAACATGAATATAACACTGGGGGGGGGGGGATGTATATCGAATAAAGTTATCAAGTAAATATATTTTTGTTTAAAAACACTCTATTAAAAAAAAAACACCTCTAACATTTTATAAACATAACATGAATATAACATTTGGGGGAGGGGGGGGGGGAATGCACATCGAATAAAATATGATCTTGTACTAAAACAAGACTTACCTGTTACACGCTATCGGAAAAGAGTTTATGAGACTTTTCAGGCAAAAATTGATAATAAAAATATTTTTTAAAAAAATTATGGGACATCTTATTTTAAATATTTTTAAAGAAGGTGCAGCTGCTTAGCAGCTTGTACTTACCTTTCAATTGCGGTATTGCTCTGTCGATAAAGATTGACCGCTCAAACTTTAAATAAGCAAATATACTTGCTCCCGATCTTCTCGCTTTCAGAGAGAAAATGATCTTTCTAACGATTCGCCCCAGCTCCGTTTTGACAATGCGCATGCGCGCAGATAACAGAAAAACAAGCTTAAATTTAAACATATTCAAATTAATTTTGACTCCAAGCCATCACAAGCACAAATTTCTTGTAAGAAAAAAAAATCATTAACAGATTATTTTTTAATAAAATGAGAAAGAAGGACTCATGAAGTAGTTCTAGTTTTGAGATTTAGATCGTTTTTCTCACCGTATGAACAAAATAGCTTAATCCATTTGTCTGGGTATTGTCTATATATGCGCATTGATTAGGTGGGTCTTTTCTTGGATAATTTCTATGCTCCTATGTTTTAGAAATTTCTATGTGATATTTCTATGTTTTAGACGTTCAGAAAACTTGTTAGACTAATGGAGTTCGTAGGTAGCGATAGTAAGTTTGTTTTGTAAAATAACAAAGATTAAATAACCAATGTTTACAAAAAGTAGTGATAAACATAATTGCATATATTCTTTTAAACTAACATACAAATGTAATAAAGCAAGAAACAAAGTATAAGACTTGTTTTTCTACATTATAGCGACTAAATAATGAAACGACATTTTTTTCAATCACTAGATTATGGTTATTAAATGTCTCATGCTGTATCGCCTGGTGATTTGTAAAAAAAATCATATGATGGATTTACACATTTTGAGGTCCCGCAGTGGACCAGTCGAAAGAAGCCCGGTTCCCGCAGAACACCGAAAGTGAAGCAACATCGATCGAGGTCAGTGTTTGGGAGGGTGACAACCTCTCGCGGCTGGTTGCTGTGGACCGTGTAGGCTAAAGAGAGCTGGTGCACGCTAAATCCATCGTGGCTCCAATGTCCTCCAAGTGAAACGGTATCTCTTTGAGTGCCAACCCCAGGTGACGGTCTCTCATCTGGGAGCAAGTTCAAAAAATTGAAAGACTACATAAAAGGGGCGGTAGTCGCCCTCCTGCCTATGGGCCCTGTTTGACTCAGGAGCAGTGCACCTATTCTTCCTCGCTTCGCAGGTGGACACGAAACCAGCCAACCAACCAACACATTTTGATGAGTGTTAATGAATGCATTTGGACTTTTTTTCTAAAAAATCTTAAAAATCTGTATGTGTGTGTGTATCTTTAAGTGTGAGGTTTTTCTTTTGTATTTTTAAGCTCTATAAGTGTTATAAGGTAATGCAAGGAATCAAACAAATTTCAGAACAAAAATGAACCCGTAAGTAACTGGTGCTTTGTTCTGGCCTCCAATCTCTTGAGCAATCAATATCTCTTCCACTAATCACGTTAACTCGTCAAACGTGACTGTTTTATGTTAAAAATGAATGAAAGGATTGGCACAGGGGGATGAAACCCGAGAACTAGTGATTAAATAAACTGTTGTGACGGTCTATTAAGGGAGATCGAAATCAAATTTCCTTTGCGTCAAGTTTGATTGCGCTTTCTTATGCAAGGAATGAAACGAAAATTAGTAAACTGATGCATTCTTTTTTGGGCTATTATTGATTGTGTTTTGCCCAATCCAGGGGTTATAAAAAAATTTTAAGTTTTTCCCTTCCAGCATGATTTGTATACTAGAATAAGTAATCCAAGAATTAACGAAATGTTAGCATGCAAATAACTCTTAGACAGAAACTAATGATTATTAGATTTGTGCGTCCATTAATAAAACAGTGTGTCGTCCTGTTACTTATTTTTTTTTATTTTTTAAAATATAAGGTATTCGCGTGAAAAAAAATACAGAACGAATTTCGTGATGGCCACAACATAGCAGTTTCAAAATATATTTTTACTTATAAGAATAAAAAATAAATAATAAATAAAACCAGAAGTGACTTCATTTTTCAAAAGAATTTTTCTAATCAGACAATTCGTTATTTGGAAGACCGACAGACAGACAGACAGAAAGAGCGGCAGACCGGCAGACGCACATTTTTTTCCGTCTCAAAACCCTACTTTCAATTTTTTTATTTTTCAATTTTTATTTAATTAATTCACTTTTTTTGACTTTTCTTTATTTTTAACGATAGTATTACGATACATTAAGTCTTCTTTCATGCTTCTTTTAAAAAACTTTTACGGGAAAGTAGGCCAAAAAACAAAAACCTTCTATTTATAAAAATGTAAATCGTGCTAAAAACTTTTTAAAAAAGCATTCTTTAAGCCACATTGATGCTGCTTTTTACATACTTTTTGACGAAGGTGCGAAAACGATGGATAATGTAAGAATGAGATAATTGCAAATAGAAATTTATTGGATCCAGAAATTTCGACAGTTCCTCTTTAGTTAAGAAATATTAGCATACTTTACATTGCAAGAGCAAATTAGATCAGTAGTAATTATACTACGTTTAAAATTAATATCATTTCGGTATAAGGAAGAGATTTATCTTTTACTTTGATTTCTATTAAGATATACAATTACAGGAATGGTAGTCTGACTTTTGTCCTCTCAGTTTGAAATAGTTTTCCTTACCTTTCCTTTTTTTCCTTCCTTTTTTATTACTACTTTTTATTTAAATTTTTGTATGTTCTTGACTTACAAAAAAGGAGCTTCTCCTCAGTCCTAAACACTTAATGCACATTTATTCGCTGTATCTGCGTCGACATGATTGAAGTCTGCAGAGGGTACCATGTAAATATTTATTAGTTTATGTCTGCTTATATATGTACATTTATTTAATTCAGTTTTAGTTAAGTAATATAATTGAATTGTATAGCGTAACGTACTAAATATACTATATAACAAGAGTGACATAAAGTGCAGTAATTATTTTCCATAGTCACAATAGTGTAGAACCTGATTAAGAGTAAAATAAATGCATGTATATTAGGTTTAAATTACAAGAAATTCCGTCTACGTTAAAACTGTACGATCCTACTTTTCCGTATACACGAACATCAAATTTATTTTATACATATATGTTTTTCTCATTTAGCATTAGTTCATAATTACGTCAAACATACCTTTTTCAATGGTTAATACATATCCATTCACCCATTCATTTATTGATTGATTATCTCATTTATTCATTCTTTCTTTCACTCACTCATTTATTCATGCATTCGTTCAGAAATATCCTTAAAAATCCAGATCAAAACGTTTCATGGGAAAATAGGTTCGTTTAGTTCTGGACAAACTGTATCTGTACGAATTCTACATCATAAGCTCCTTCCGATAAAAGTTCTGCCAAGCAACTCTGTCTCTGTTAGATCAGGATTTATATAGGACTCAAATTTCACCGCAAGCTGTTCAAAGTTCAACACAAATTTTTCAAATAAAAAAATATTACCCGTAAAGAGCTTTTTCTAATAAGTTTGGTCTAGCGCTAATGTTTAGATTATTTGAACTATTCAAAATCGAACGGAAAATCTTGCAAATAAAAAAAAATAGAATATGGAAATGAGATGTTTTTCGCCGAGATCTTTCGTATGCAAAAATAATCTTTCGAATCGGACAATTCCCTCAAATATTATTGGAGGGGGTGGCAGACAGACCGACAGAAACACATTTCAGCCCCTAAACCAATTCTTTCATTTGTTTTTCAATCTTTTTAAAAAACTTTTACTTATTTTAAACTTTTTAATTCTTACTATTTTTACCGAGATTTTCATGATATAATAAGCTTTCTTTCATACTTTGTTTCCCTCCTCCTTTTGTTTGCCTTCTTTTTAAAGAGAAAGTAGACTAAAGAAGGGGCAAATGCTATTTTTAAATCGAAAGTTAGATGCAGGAAATCTATTTTAGTGCTTGAAACGACTTTCAAAATCTCCTCATTAAAAAACTAAAACACGTAAGCAATTTTTATTCCTTAAAGGGGTACTTCAAACTGATAAGCATTTAGGAATTATTAGCACGTAACGTTTCTTTTAATAGTGTATCCTTTTGCGTGGGAACTAAATGAAAAAAAAAATATAGTAATTAGACATGCGGTCACGTTACCTTAAAAACATAATGAAAATCTCCGGCTAATGCAATCCGGCATTCTCAGCTGAACGAAGGTTTCTCTCCCTCCCCTCCTTTTTCTAGAGGGCAAGGTAATGAAAAAAGATTTTCTGAAAACTTATCGTGAGGCATTTAAATGAGTTAGTTTGTCGTTTTTCGACTTATTTCACGTCAAGAAAGATAAAGAAATCTAAAAAAGTGAAAATAAGAAAACACAAGCATGAAAGTAACCTAATCGTGTCTTTAAAACATTGCGAAAAAGAAAAATGGACAACATTTAAAGTATCATAAATATTATGCACAATAAAGTAAAATGAAAAAATGTAAGAATAAAAATACATACTAATAATACTAACAATTTCTTAAGAAACTGGTCTGCCTACTTGTTTCCTCAATCACATACGAGTAAGTTTTACGATTCAAAAACTAATCTCTTCCTTCGGAAGTATTCTTCGGTAGAACTCCTTGGTCACAAGTTTAATATTTTGAGTCAGGCAAATTCTTTTTCAATATTTAATATTATATGCGTACATACATACATACATATTTGTATTGATATTATATATATATATATGTGTGTGTGTGTGTGTTGTGCATAAACTTAAATATGCCTGTATATTTTGTATTTAAAAAAGGCACTACGGAGAAAATGGAAATATTTGTAAACAGGTAGATGAAACAAGTCCTTAAACGATTCTTCTTTAATTTGTAGTTTTTAGGCTGTTTTCCAGATACATAGAATTAATTTCTCCTCGTAAAATTCCAAGTTTTATACGTGAAAATCTAAAACCGCTAGAGGAAAAACTTTTACCAAAAAAAAAAAAAAAGGAAAAGAATAATAAAATGGCACGAAGTCAGAATTTTTTCTGCTCGTGAATTTGGGGAAAAAGTAGTTTTGAGCAAAAACAAATAAATTTTCTCCTTAGACGAAATCTCCTAAACACCCCTGGCATTTATGGCATTCGAAATTGAATCTATGTATTCTCCCAATACATAATAGTCACTATGTTGATTTCCAATTCTTTTTCAGAAAGTACGAGAAAATTTGGACACGATTAACGTATTGGAGGAAAAAAAGTCTTCAATACACTACTTTTGCAACGAGTTTGCTTTGAGCAAAAATTGTGAAGTACAATTTTATATTGAAACCGTATTCTAAAAGTCTAGTTTAATATAAACATTGTACGATTCAGTTATTGAATTCTGAATAAACTTTTAAATTTGGAAAGTAATAAAATTCATTATTACGATAAGAAAAAGAGCCTCATAAAATTTCCTTTTTATAATATTATTTCATTTAGATTTGCAATGTTTATTTTATCAATATATTTTAAATATTGCTGTTATTACTATTTTATGCTTTCTGACAATTAATAAAAATTAAAACGCTTTATGATTATTAAAAAGCAAAACAGACGAAATCCAATACACAGTTGTTTCAAAGATTTTTAATCATAATTTCTGCTCTAATTCTTAGAAAATGTATTGCGTTAAAATCCGTGCATATTAGCTATTAATATTTGAAGTTACTTTGCTTAAAAAAAAGGTTTTATGTTTTAGTTATTACTTTCAAATCCTCATTGACGACATCGTACATTCAAGATGATCTTCGAGAAAGGTGGTGAGGGGGGGGGGGGTCATTCAAAAAAAAACCCTTACGTTATACCTGCTAACATGTTTATTTTATTTTATTCTATTTATTTATTTATTTTTTTCCAAAAATCTCAGAAGATTTTTGTAAAAAGCTGAAAGTTTTAAATGTTTTTTTACAGGGGATTTTTTCCCCTGTAAAAAATTATTTATTAACTGTACCTGCAGTCAGTTAACTTTAATTAACCTAGTAACTGAAATCCTAATAATACAGTCATTATCATTAAATTCCAGTAATTTAACTCCAATAATCAGAAATTGGAAAAAGATTGCTGAAATTCGAGGAAAAACCGATCAAGTTGTGTGAAAAATTGCTGCAATTTCCCTAAAAATTGCTGAAACAAAAAACGGTTGGAAACTTGTAAAAAGGTAAATTTTTTGGATGTAATTTACCTTAATTAAAAGTTGCCAAGTTAGAAATCCGATAAGAAAAATGTTTTTGTTAATTCAATTAGAGAACGTTGTACACTCTTACAGCTACGATTAAAGAACCTGCCACGGAACCTGGCACCCGTTAGATATCAATGCTTTTATCGCTGACACCAACTACTCCGAAGGCCGTTTGTTCTATCAAACTTGGCCCTTTTTTCACATTTATATTTGCTGAGATATATATACACCTCAATTTATTTATATATACATAAATATATATACATGTTTGTATATATATTTATAATATACTATAAGTATTTTTGGAACCGATGACGAAAAGAATATGTTAACTTTTATAGAGCCAAAGTTCGTTATAATTAGTTATCGCTATTAATACTAGAGTCGTACAGAAATTATTAAAAAAAAAAAAAAGTTCTCACAACATAAAAAAGTATCACGATACAGAAACTTACCAATAAGAATGATATTCTATAGATAATTCATTTTCTACGGAAATATTTTCATCAAGGCAGAAATCAGAGTTATATGATTCAGAGTGAAACAACACAATAGAGAAAACTAATTAAAAGTTTTTACCTTGGTTATTATTTGATCTATGAAAAATAAATAAATGAAATAATAGCATACTTTTACAATGATTCTGCTCAACTACTCTCAACCCTATCAAAAGTATCAATGCTTCAAAATTAGGTCATTTTTTGACTGTTTAAATAACTACTTAAACCTTTTTAAAGTTTAAAGTTTTCTAGAAAGCCTGAATAATGTATGAAACTATGGGATCTTAGAAATTTCAGAGCAAATTCTAGATAATTTTATCATATTTCTCTTTTCTAGTAATATTAAACTAAAAGAGTGTTATTTTGGTAAAAAGCAATATTTCCAGCTGTTGCGAACAAGTTTATAAGAATCAGAGACGAAGAAAAAAAATGCTGTCTCAGGAAGAACAATAAAAACAAAGGGGGAAATTTCCACCTAGAATAATAAGTAATAGCTAAGTTAATTGCATTTTCTTGTTGTTTTATCTTTGGAAATCATCAAGTGTACTAAGGACATTTTTCCCTTTAGTTGTTGGTATGTCTGCTTGGTTTCCACGTCTTATCAGCTCTTAACGATTCTAAGATGTAAAATTTGTCCTGGTTGCAATTCTCGTTAGAGCTAATTGTGTGACAGGTTTTTATTTTAAACCATTTCATCCCTTTTAGACCAAACTATAAAAGAATGCCTGGCTTTAAATGGCTGTTTTCATCTAGATCAGCGTTTCTTAAACTTTTTGGTGTGGGGACCACATAATACTTAAGAAAATGTAAGTAAGAAAGTATGCTGTTCAGTTTTGGTCTCCGTACCTAAAAAAGGACATTACCTTATTGGAAAGGGTTCAAAGGAGGGCTACTAGGTTGGTAAGTGATCTTTCAGACTTAGATTATGTGGTTAGGCTTAAAAGGCTCAATATGTATAGTCTTGAGAAAAGGAGAATTAGAGGGGACATGATTCAGTTGTTTAAATTCATTAAAATGGAAAATCTTGATGGACTACAGCTATGTGCTGAAAGTAGAACCAGAGGTCATTGCTTTAAGCTTTTCAAATCTCAGGCTAATATTGAAATTAGGAAAAATTGCTACTTCAATAGGGTTGTAGGCAGTTGGAACCGGAAGCGACTGTTAATTGCAGTGGGGTAAAAACTTTTAAGAAAGCTCTTGATGTTCATTGGGGACTGCTAAATTGACTAGGATCAGCCTAGCTGGGCCCTGAGCCTGTTGCTGGTCGTCTCTTTTGTATTTGTATTTGCATTTATAAATGTTGTGGGACCCCTAAGGATTTTGCAAATTCGAGACATGCGTCATTGAAACTGTCAGTTTCTTCACTTGTACTGTAACACACTATTCCAGTTTAAGGATATTAACTATAACTTCAATTTTAAGACAAAGAACAATGATAAATTTAAATAAGTATCAAAGTTTAAAATTTAGCACAACAATAAAAACAAATTCAGTTACTTGGGTAAATTCAAACAGTAACTATAATCTGTCCATTAAGTCCAGTCACTTCGAAGGTCACTAATGAGAAAACAAATTTACTTCTCACAGCACATATGCAAGTATGAATAAAAAGAATGCGCCTGTTTATTTTTAATTACATCATCAATTCTTGGCAAAATTGTCAACACCACAGGAAGAAACACTTTTTCAGTAGTCTTAGTAGTGATCGACACTTTGATTTTATGATGGTAAAAGACGAAAAAAACCTCATACAAATATGTCATAGATAAAAGTAAAGGAAAGTTTGTCGCAGTTTCATAAATCGTTGGAAATTCTTTTACAGCTCTTAGCCAAGAATGTTCTAAGGACTTCGTATTAAAATCAATTTTCAACCCCGAATCATTTGATAACTCAGCACTTTTTTCTTTGTGTGTATTGTTTTATCTTTATCTTCACATACATTGAGTGAAAGATTTTGATAATTTTAAAATTTTTAAAATAAATTATTGCTAAAATTTTTGTCGTTGCTGCAGGTTATGCGACCCCAAACTTACAGTTTAAGAAACTCTGTTTTAGATCAAAGTTGCCTCAGAATAGTCGAAAGTAATTTTGCTTTTGACTTTGAATAACTGATTTTTACTTTAAAGTCGACTCCATTATGCCTTACCAGCAAGAAACAAGGAGTTGAAAGCAAAAGGTTTTTTTCGCAAGAAAAAAAAATAATTTTCTAATGAAATTAGAAAATATTATTAAAACCATGCTAGTTTAAACTTAGGTGCAAAAGCAAAATCAGGACATGGAACTTAATAGAAAGGATAATTTTTTAATAAATGGTGATACAGTGAAGCATTGGATCATTGGTGGTTGTGTGTAGGAGGTGAATGTGGATGCATTTGCTCTATTTTATTTATTTAATTAATATTTTTGATTTATTTATTACTTTTTATTTATTTTTTATTATTATTTATTTATTTATTTATTAATGTACGACTGTAAGCACATGCTGGGGTGAATGTCGTTTCCGCAAAAAACTATTGTTTTTCTTTTTTTATTATTTAAGTGTATTCGTAATAATTATTTTCTAACATATTATTGGAATTCCCGTGAATTTTATTTCTACCATGCCAAACTGTGTTTTTACTGTTACGTAAAAAGAATATTATTTCCCAGCATGATTTTTGAACAACTGGCTGTTGCCCTTTTCTTTACATTGTTGATATTTTTTGAAACTTTTTACTGTATTTACTCAGTATTTTTGTTTGTGATTTAGGCCGAATAAGCATAAATGTAACGATTTTTCATGAGAGAAACCTCAACACACATAAGAAGGATGCGTTTTTACTTAATTCTGGCAACCACTTTAAAAAACATTTTATTTTTCTTACATTAATTTACCTTCCAAACTTCCAAAACCAGCTCTAGTTTAGATGTAAGATTTGACCACACCTTGATTGAGTTTTTCTTCAGCCTGTGCTTTCTTAAAATTAATTTTTTACTTATATTTGATGGCAACACGATGTTTTTTTTTTTTTCCTTCCTTCTTTCTTCATTTTCTTTTACAGTTAAATATCTTGAGTGGCAACACTCTGGAAATATTTCAACTACTAAGAATCTCAGCGATTTTTTATGTATCGCATTTTACTTTTCACATCATTATATATATTCGGTAAGAAGTCAATTTAAAAGTTTTCAAAATGATCGCAAAAATGAATTTTTTCAAATGTTGGCAAACTTTACAGCACATGCGAGACCTGAAAACATAAGCCAATTTTACTTCTTTTTTTAACCTTTTTCAGTCTCCCCAGTTGGCAATATTTTTTGCTGAATTCCGATTAGGAAGAAAACTAAAAAAAAGTTTGCATTTTTTTTTTCGGCCCATCTTATTTAAGCCAGTTTCAATCAGGCTTCAGTTCTGTAATTTGTTTTTTGCTACGTCAACATGCTTTCGAAGGAAAAAGCCACATTTCCAGGTGCGACGTGCGATACAGTAGAGGCAAAAAACAAAAATGTCGGGTTTTTTTTTTTTTTTTTTAAGTCAAAACTCGTCAGAAAAATTGCAAATTGGGGGGAACTGAATTTTTCAAATGTGGGCAAAATTTTACACTAGAAGATAGCAGACCAATTTTTTTCTTTTTGCCAGAGTAATAATCAAATCCTTCACAAATATTTTTCGAAAAATAAGGAAAGAAAGCCATTTAATTTATTTAAGAACACACTCCAAAGTATTTAAAAGAATTTTGAGTCAGTTTCATGCTTACGTGTGACTAATTTCAGAAAAAAAAAATTCAAAAGAGCTATTGACTATCTATATGAAGTAGGAATCTCACAGGCACATAAAAATAAAGCACAAATTTTCTTTAACTTCTTCACGAATCCAAAGACGAAAAATTACGAAATAAAAAGTTTAAAAAGTCTCTTTTTCTGTCCCAGTATTTTGTCCCATAACTTTATAGTTAATTTCTAATTATTATTAAAAAAAATAACCAAATAACCCAAAATATGAAAAAAATGCACAATATGATGACTTTCGTTAAACCATGTTGCGACATACATATATATACATAGGCTTGCCATATTTTTGGTTAGTGAAACCGGGACACATTAATATGAGATGGGCATACCGGGGGGAGGGTCTATAGCGCGGGGGAGGGTCTGGGAAAAAAAATAAAAGCAAAATGGTGGGTTTCAAGCCTTTTTTTTAAGCCTTGCAAGTAACGGGAGGGGGAAATCTGGAACACTAAATTGTTAGTATACCCGCCTTTTAAAAAAAGGGGAATTTTCGCTACTTAATTTACTTTTTTTTTTTTCCCTTTTAACTGAGAATTTTTTTTGATCTACCATCTAGAAATAAGTGTTAATAAAATAAAGTTAAAACTACTTCATAAAATTGTTTAATTGAACAATTAATTACTAAGTTATTTTTTAAATTACAACTTTTTGTCTAATTACAAAAACCATTTCAAAAAAAACATTTTTGTCAAACTAAAAAAGCAATTAATAAGTTAACAATGTCATTCTTTCTTTTCAACCCACTCATATTTCTTTCTTGAATGTACTTTTTTCAAGATGTCTTTGTTAAGCTTGACTTTTTCATAAAAGTTAGAGCAAAGAAAACGATAAAGTTCATTTTACATACAATCAATGCTCTTGCAGTGGACTTCCTCATTAATGCTCTGTCATCTTAAAGATTCCTAATGTCTTCATAAAAGATTCTTGAAAACATAAATTCATTACTTTTTACATCTTACAACCGTTTCCGGGACATTGATAAAACTGGGCGGGACACCGGGACAAGAGCAAAATACTGGGACTGTCCCGGTAAAACCGGGACGTATGGCAAGCCTATATATACCTATAATATGTGCGTATGTGTGTGCGTGTGTGTGCGTTTTATTTACATACATTTATTAACATAAAGTTAATTCAGTGAAAAACATTTTAAAAATGTGTTCCGTTTCTTAACCCGAAAAATAGTTTTCTGTTATGCACGAAAATAGCGAGGGAATCACTTTTAAAATGGGGAATGTAGTAAACCCCCAAGTACCTTTCTCAAAAAATAGTTTCCTTAGCTTTTTCTCTTAGAAACATTAATAACATCTAATCTCTCAATGAACACGGATTTATTTTGCACTGAAAATCACTGAAACGTAGGAGGGTAAGCCAAAAAGCTTACTCATGGCATTTTAGCTTTTCAGGAAAAAATCTTCTGAAACTAATCTTATGATCTCTCCTAAAATATCTCAAGATATCAGACGAGAAAAATATAGTTCAGGTCAGAAGCGTTTACGCAATATATTTGTTGTTTTTATGAGTTAATGCCAATATATATATTAGCTTATTTAATTATTCGTTTGTCGATTTACAACGACGGTAAATCTGAAATGTTTGAGGAATGAGGATTTTTTTTTTTGCAAAAAAAAATATATATTTATTTATACTACAGAAGAGAACGATCTAACCCGGATATGCCTACACTTTGTGACTAACGTGAAAGGATAAACGTTATTTTTTGGTTTAGTGCCCCCCCCCCCCCCATATGCAATTTATTTCCTCTTTAGTGCTCAAAAAAACTGAAAACAAATGAAGAGTTTGAACAAAACGTTTAAGAAAGTAATTGATGCACAAAAGCTGTGGTGAATGTAATTTTTTTACAGCTGCTGTCATATTACACTGTAAAAAATTTCTGTATACGTACAGAAATGAAGCGGAGTGTTTCTGTAATTTGGTAAAGAATTTGTTTAAAATTAAATAATCTAGTTTCTAAAAACAGTTTCTGATTAAAATTCTGGTTTCTCCGCACTCTTAACAAGTACGTGATAAATCACTGAAACTACGTAAAACTGACCACTTCAAATCAATTACTACCAGTTTAAAAGCAAATGCTAACTAAATATTATAGATTTGAATCAACCGGTTTAAATCCTGTCAAAATATGCATTAGATATTGTTTTGCCAATAGTTTATAACCATCACTCTTGAGCAGTGGTGGTGGAAAATTACTGATAACGATAGCTATCAACTTATCGCGATTACTGCCTGAGTGTACGCTGTTAATGTATTGTTCGCATCGCACTAGTACGGGCTTATTACTTTTTAAATTTTCAATATCAGCTAAACCACAAGAGAATTACATAGAAGTTCAATAGCTAGAAAAACCTGAACTAAATAAGAGAAAACACTTGATTTCCTTTAACAATTCTTATTTTATTTCCAGACGAGTAAAAAATAGATAATGAAAATGAAAATATAAAAAGCACATGCTGAATTCAAAAAAAAAAAAAAAAAAAATTACAAAAGTAAAAAAGGGTAATTAATCCCCCAAGTAGCAGCAATTAGATGTGTATATTTCTTTCAAAATCATCTATAAGAAGTTAAAATAGTGAATATTTCAGGTCAACAATCAAAGTTTGTTTCTTAAAAAATTAGAAAGAACTTAAAATATTGAATATTTCTGGTCAACAGTCAAAGTTTGTTTCTTAAAAAATTGAAAAGAACTATTTTTGCTGCATATTAGATCATTTAAGTTAGCAATAAGGGAATCGAAAGGATTGGGTTGACTTTTGAGGGAAAATGATATGATTACTTTGAAAAAAAGAAAAGATTAACACTTAAAATTCATAGTAAATAAATGTATTTACCACTAATTTCAAGAAAGAATTTGAATATGCATAAAAAAACGTTTGCCAAAATAAAAAGAAACTATCGCATACTATCGATTGTTTGAAAAAGTACTATCGATGATCACGATAGCCAGAACTATCGATAGTACTATAACTATTAACAGATTGTTTACTATAGGTGGTCTAACTATACAAAGATTGTTCTCCGTCACTAGTGAGCAGCAATGCCCTCGACGACCAGATTTACCCAACTCCGGAGCCAACTTTGGCCTTGTGTATCAAAACTAGTAATTCAGAGTATTCACAGCCATTGCTGTGGCACATCACCTGTTGCAATCGACTTACAAAATGTTCTCTGTTTTTCGTCCTCTGTAGGTTCATTTTCTAAGGACTTCGTAATTTCCTGTTTTCAGTAGTTTTACGTCAGACTCCAGATAAATGATTTCTAGGAGAATTTTATGTATTTTCCAGCAAAAATTCTTTACAGTGTACATATACTTGGATGTGTATTATACAGGGTGGGCCTTTTTTGGAATTTGAATCGGCTATAAAATAACAACTAATTAATATATTTCAAGATTATGTCTTTATTAGAAAGATTGAACATTTTCATTGATGAATGAAACACAACATCATTCAAATGACTGCCACGGCTGGCTTGACAATACCCCATCCGATCAACCCATTTTTTTAGTACATTTTCCATTGTTTGGGATCCAATCGCAATATCGATTTCGTGTTTCAAGGTATCGATCGTCTCTGGGTGGTTCACGTAACATTTATCCTTAAGGGTTCCACACAAAAAAAAATCCGACTGGGTCAAATCACAGCTCCCAGGCGGCCTGTTCACTTCAGCATTTCGGCTGATTATTCGATTCCCGAAAACAGTGCGCAAAAGATCGATGGTTACGTTGGCTGTGTGGCAAGTCCTGTTGAAACCAAATGTCACTCATGTCATCGTCTTCTTTTTGGAAACAGATATTCGTTTAGCATGGCACAGTAACGCTAGCTATTGAGGGTAACGGCGGCTCATTCCTCATTTGCAAAGAAAAATGACCCAATGATGCCACCGGACCAAAAACTACCCCAAACAGTTAATCGTGGTGGATGCATAGGCTGCTCAATAGTCAAGTGTGGATTCTCTGAACCCCAAATGCGACAATTTTGCTTATTGACATAGCCTCCGAGATGGAAGTGAGCTTTATCGTAAATTTTGTTCCATTTGAGGAGAAGACTCACCACTTTGGAAGAGAGTTTTCAATATTTCCCAACTTTGTTCAAGCGTAAACCGTCCCATTTCGTAAATGAAAAAAACTAAACTAAATTTCTGTCAACTTATAACCTTCATTATAGCCATTCAAAGTCAAAATAACTCAAGTCCTAATTCCAAACGTTAAATGGCCCACCCTGTACATACACTAGTCGCCCCGAGAGGAATTCCGCACTGCGCACCAAATCGTTTTGTGTGGCATTCCATTCTTTAAAAATTTGGGAGAAAGGACATTATGAAGAAGAATAGAAAAAAGTAAACTGGTATTGGTACAGAAGAAGTAGGGTCAGTTGAGGTAATTGTAAACGCTTTTTTAATGTTTTACCTCTTGACCCTTCCCTACCTCTTGAATGAATTCAGAGATAAAATTGTCAGCATTGTAGTCACTACTGTACTTCTTGTTAATAAATGTGCACAAAAATTTTGACTTTATGACTTTTTGTTAGCGAATGAGCTCGTGTTTACAATTACCCCAGAGATCTGGGTTAATTGTAAACAGTGATTTATTTTCGAATAAGGTTGATGCAAATGAAAAAATTTTTCATACACAATCTGCTTGAAGGCTTAAAAAGTTACGGAGGAATGGTTCTCAATCTACGGCCAACAGGCCGCATGTGGTCCGCTGAGTTATGTTATGAGTCGGCTGAGATCATTTAACGAGAAATATCTTGCAAAACATCAAGTAATGCGACAAATTTATGTAAAATTTGTCCCGCAGTGAATCAGTCGATTAATCTTTGATCCCACAAAACACCAAAAGGGAAGCACAACCGTGGTATACGTTTTGGCACGCAGTGGTTGGTCAGGGAAAGGGGTCAAGCTCCCAAGGGAGATTAACATGATAACGCTTCCTTGGGGGTAGCGCTGAAAACCCGATCCTGGACCAGCGTCGTTTTGCAAAGCTGGAAAAATTGGCGGGGTTGGCGGGGTAATTTTAGTGGGAACTTTTTACTGAGGGTTGCTTTTACCCCCTTTTTTTAACTGCACGTGTTAACTTTTGTCTCTTCTCGCCTATCCAGCTCCGTTCTCGACCTACTAAATAAAATGGCGCAACAGATAGAGTTGCTAAAATCGAAAAGAGGAAAAGATGTTTTAAAATGTATGAATTTTATGCCTCCCCTCCCCCCTTTGTCACATGTCACGCTATGCTGCACAATGCATGATGCTACATTTCTTGTTACCCCTCCCCTCCCCCAGTCATAATTTCACGAACCACCCTCCTCCCCCCCTGGAAGCGTGACATCATTTGCGAATGATCCATAAAAACTATTTTCTTTATAGTTTTGTAATTTTCGGTGTTTACGATGCACAAACCAATTTTATTTTTTATATTTTAAAAATCAATTTAAATGTAGCTAGGAATGTGGTCTTACTTGAAAGTTTTATCCAGAAATTTTAAAAGTGACAAAAGTAGATATCTTTAATTTATGGACTTTTAAAAAATTGCTTTTATATTTTAACATGAAACATACTTGTCCATAAAACTGAGCATTTGCTCTTAGAAGTAGACAATACTCATGAAAAAGCATACAATGTAATTTTACCAGAAAAACTGATGTTAAATCATAATTACTGTTTTTATAACAATGTATAAAATAAATGTGATAATACATTATTATGTTTTATGTCTAAATAACTTCATTAAAAATAAACTAACATGTTTAATTAAACATTTGTATTCCAATTCTACACAGAATTAGAACAATGTGTTTGATATATCAAACAAATACGCAGGTATTGCAGGTGCTACAGTTAAAATCAAAAGAAATGTATAAAAAGAGTAGTTAAATATTCCTATTACATCTCTTGCAATAGCAGAAATGCAAATTAAAGTGTTTCAAATCCAGATTTCTTAATTTATCTACCTTGTTACTGTAGAACAAGCGTTCAGAATAGTTGATCAGTATGGCCAGCCCGCATAATTGGAAAGTATATGGAATCTACTATTCGACTGCACTGAATATTTGTTATATTGCTAAATGTAGCACATCTGAGCATATACATAGTGCCCTGAGTGTACATAGGTAAAAAAAGGCATAAGTAAAAAAAAAGGATTTCTGCACCAGAACAATAACCTTTGATTTGTTATCTAAACACAATTTAACGTGGAATAGTAATCTTTTAACTTGAATTACACATAGATAGAAATTTTGAAAATAAAAACAATCAAGATTATATCCTTTAGTATGATAATTTCATGCTTATATATACGCACATATTCCTCCCCCTCCCCCCTTATATCTTGCTGAATTCTCATATTATAGCACCTTAAACAATTACTGCGAAGAAAATAATTTAAGTATGATTGCTTGAAAAATGAATAGATTTAAACAATGAAATTTGAAAAAGGTTAAAATTTGCGAATAATTAATATTCTTCTCTACAATAAAGTACATTACATCTTAAGAAGGCCTATGACTGTTCCACTTTTTACTGAAGAAGAATATAATCTTGCTTCTGTCGTTTAATTATATCTTTTTAAGTGTAGTATCCTGTAAGGCAGTGGTCGGCAACCCGTTGATCGCGATCGACTGGTCCATCGCAAGCCCATTTTAGGTCGATCGCGACAGCATTTTGGACAGTTTATAGTTTAAAAAGATAAAGAAAGTAACTTTTGAATTGGATGGCGAGTTTATTATTATTTTTTTCTTCAGAAAATGTTTATTAGTTTGTCAGACCATTCCCCGGACCTAAAAAAACTTCCAATAATATGGATTGTCAGTCGTCACTTTTACTATGCTCTTGGTGAGAGTTAATTCAAGAATGTATACATTTCACATGTGTGTTTTAGTTAAAAAACAAAACAAAAACTATCAGTTCTTTTTATCAAATTCAAAGGAAATAATATATTTGTATTGTTTTGATGCGAGTTAACGGTGTTAGCAAGCCATTATTTTAGAAATTTTAAAGTAGGTGTTTTATAAGCATCAGAACTTGTTCCGACAAGAATTAACCTACAATTTTTACAAGACAGACGCAATCCCAACAAATAATGTATAACATTTGATAATGTCTAATATCAAATTGTTGCCTAGTACTAAAACGTGTAACAGGCAGTGATCTTAGAAAATATGCGTACATTTTATAGAAAATATGTTTAGATACCGTTTGAAATACATTAATGAGAGCTATTTTTCATAATAGAAGGGAATACGTTTTAGTTTGCTATGTCCCCAAAGATATCCTCGAAATTTTTTTCTGGCGACCCCAACATTTGGTCACCCTATACAATCTACAAAATACGGCCCTGAGAATTTTTCAATACAGCTGTTTTGATGGAAATTCTGAGGGCTATGAGAAATCCTCAAGCCGGCCCAGAGAATTTCTCGCGGCCAGTCATCTCAGCCGATTGCCGAGTTAAGAAGAATTTAACTCAGGACAAATTGAAATCATTGATGTAAATGTAGTGTGAAAAAGACATAAATCTTGACATGAAAAGTCTAATAGATGATGTAGCAAATAAGAGTCCCCTTTTTTAAAACACTAAATGGCTTTCAAAAAGAAAATAATTTTTAAGCAAATATTGCAATGTATATTTGATTGTGGATGAGTTTTTTTTTTTGAAACCTGTTATTATTTGTGTGTTACAGTTATAGTACTGGAAGCCAGAACATTTATTTTAACTTTTTCATAACTAGAACTAATTTTTACTGGATGTTAACATACTGATTGTAACACACTCAATAGGCAAAGAATACGACGAGTACATAACTTTTCATGTTTATTCGTCTATCCGTCAACTCTACCTCGTTTCATGTAAACTACTGCAATTTTAAAAGCCGAAATTCTTTTTAAAAAGCTATTTAAAACTCGTTGTTGTCATTGAGTAAATTTCAAAAATTTTCGGGGGGGGGGGATGCATAATATCTGATTAGTGTTCATTTTCTGTTCCTTGGTAGTCCCCCCCCCCCCCAAAGGGCCGGTCAGTTTGAAATATGCCCGGGCCGAATTTTCGGAATTTTCTTCCCTGTCCGCCATTGGCCGTAACTAATGCTGCCCACCTGTGGAGCAGGATGCGGTATGATTGATTCACGTCCTTTGCTCTGGGTATTCTTTACAGTCAAAGAAAAATTAGTTCAAAGGCATAATTAATATAATTCTAAATAATTAAATTCCAGTTTTGCATTAATTAAATTAAAATCACCTTTATTATTAACTAACTGTTCCCACTACTGCGTTGCTGTGTGAAACATATCAACCAATTGGCATGTCTATAGATATAGGAAGTTAACTTTTGTTATTCCCTTCTCCCACCACACGCACTCTTCTCTGATCAGACTTGCGTCACGCAGAAAAAAAAACTGATCATAAGTGTGAGAGTTTTAGGCAGGCCACCCTATTAGGCAAACAGAAATTGATGGGGTCCGAATCTTTCAAAATTAAAGTCTAAAAAACGCAAATGTAGGTGTAGACAATCTTTGGTCATTTTAGGAGGGGGAGTAGGGAGGACTTTATTTGTGAGTGTACGGGCCCCACATTTTAGTATTTTGCCCTGAGGCCCGATTATAAGCTCTCGGCGGCCCTGTATCAACTGTCCATCGTAACTTTCAGCTAAATTTTTCATTAGAACAATAAATTAAGTATTAATTTTATATTTTACTACTTTAAATTGCAATTCTTCTGTACTTTATCCCAAGAAAACGCATCATACAAAAAAATAATGGAAACCGTTTTTCCCACTAAAGAAAATCTCAACAATTGCTGTGTTCAACTTTGAAATTTAAACTTTAGTTGTTTTTTTTTATCAGCAAGAAGGCTTCCGCCACCTGCTTGCTATTGCCCGCCAACCCCCTGAACTGTTTACGCAGATCCTTCGGAAGTTAGAGCTCTTATTAAAACTCGGCAAACTAATATTTATTAAAAACTATACATCTAAAAATAGATTTACTTGAGTGAAAATCGGTTAATGGAGACATTGAATGAGTGGGTGATCGTCCCCCCTCCCCTCCCCCTCCAATAGGAAGTACTTGAAATAAAACAAAAAATTTGAATTAACGACAAAGTTCTAAATATTTATTAAAATGCAGCGAAGATTTAGAAAGGTGCCCCTCCCCCGCCCTTTCCACCCCATTTTAAGCTTGACACGCTTTTTGCAAGTTATACTTTTTTTTTCGCACTTTAGATTTTAATAATACTGTCATTATTTTCATATTGCCATGAATAAACCAATTTTAAAATAGTTGATGCAAAGAAACGAATTTTCAAAATGCCTTGAACATCTTTATCAAATAAGTTTCAGACATTCTCAGCTATTCCATTTAATGCATTTTAATATAAGTTACAGTAGCGGACTGGCTACCCTAATAGGGCACCAAATGCTTACTCGGGGGGGGGGGGGGTCTCCCCGCCCAAAGTCACCACTCAGAACACTGAAAAAGCTTTTTAGAGGTAGGGCGCATCGGTGCGTCATGCGCCCCTCCTATAAACAAAATAAAATAATAATTATTCATAAATAAAACAAATGACTCACAACTATAAAAAAAAGGCATTACGAAAAATCTGCATTGCTTGATCAAGATTATTCTCCCGTGCGTTTGACTGTGATTAAAGTCTATTTTAATCAGTTAGCAGAAACCTCGGAATTCTCGTCTTGTAACTATGGCAATGAGTGGCCCACCTGACGGTCAACGGCGCTGTGAAAGCGCTTTTGAATTTTTCCAGAAAACGAATTTCATCGCCTATTTGGTACGACAGCAATTTTTCTTACTGTTCAAGTGGTCATAAATGGCGGAAACTGGTCCTGCATTTAGAATTGCTAGCTTCAGAGATTACTTTTAGGGTTCCATTGTGGGGTGTTTATCTTTACCCTTCAATGACATTCCTGGGGGAACTGTAATGCGAATACGGATGCACCCCGCGGGAGGTGGTCACCCTACCAAGCGTTGACCACGGACAGTTGTGCTGTCCCCCCTCCCGCGACTGACTACTCTGAGCCTGAGTGCGCTAAAGGGAGCTGTGCACGTAAAATACATCGTCGCTTCAATTGTCCACCAAGTTAGAAATAATTTCCGCTAAGGGACCAATCTAGGTGACGACCTCTCTCTTCATTCTAGAGGAGCTCAGTAATAATCAGTAGGGGCTTCCTTAATTCATGGTCGCACTGCAAGGGGGATTGGATTTCCAAATGGCATTAGCAACAACAACAGTTATGTAAAATAGACACAAAAGTGTAATTTACATCAAAATATAATACTTATTGTCCCCAAAAAATATTGGAAATACGAAAAATTTAGGTGTTTACCATTACCCCAGAGTGCGAAATATGTGGGGTAATTGTAAACACCTAACTTGCACATGAAAAATAACAGGGAGGATTAAATTCATAACTAAATGATTTAGAAGTATTCCATATGACAAATAAAAATGGTTGAAACCACTTACATCGCTTTTGCAGATGAGCTGGAGAGGAAAATGTAAGATCACTAAATTTTGTTAAACAACTTTTTTCGCTGTGCCATTTTCAAACAGTAGTGACGCCTCCACAGTTGTTTCCACAGCATAAGTGATAATGTCAATGCTATTGTGTGGTTCATGGTTATCTAATAACAGCAAAACTTTCTCTGTCGTTGGCTTAACAAATTCCGCAAAATGGTGAAGGGCTTTCAAAAAATTTTCTTCTGTCATCCTGCCAGTGCTATGCGTTAATCCTAAGCTCCCAATAGGAGCATTATTTAACATATATTCTTTAAATTTGGCACGGGGTAAAATGAACACAGGGGACACTGTGGTGCCGTTAGCACAAACAAAACCTAACATGGTTACTAATGTCCCTCTCTCTCTGCAGATGTTATTTCTCCAACTTGCTTTGTTCCACATGATGCAATAACTTAAGGTGGCTTAACCAAAACATTGAATGTCATTTGTAAATAAATGAAAAAAAAAAAAAACTAAATCCCTAGTATATAAAAAGGAGAAAAAATTATGTCCCATTCATTACTGCAATTTGTGTCCCATTCAACCCTACATTGCAATTTTAACATAATTTCACATTTTAGTGATGATAGTTTTAGAATTAAATCTAAATGAATCTTAAAATGAAAAAGGGTAAATAAAAAAATTGAAATATGCAAATCAGAAAAACTAAGAATAATAATTAGTTTTCTGTTTAAGGTTATTTTTTAAAAACGGTGAAAACTTCCTTTTTGAGCAGATTTTTGCACTCTGTGCTCTCACAACAAATTGGCTTCACTTATAAGAATAAAATTTTGTCAGCTTGCCTGGATGTTTAGCTCCATCTAGTGGTCCCAAAAAAAAGCAATTTTTCAAAGTAGATTTTTAGAAACTAGTAGTGTCCCATTCAACCCCATGACCCATTCATTACCACTCTCCCCTACTCTTTTTATACATTTCTTTTGATTTTAACTGTATCACCTGCAATACCTGCGTATTTGTTTGATATATCAAACACATTGTTCTAATTCTGTATAGAATTGGAATACAAATGTTTAATTCAACATGTTAGTTTATTTTTAATGAAGCTATTTAGACATAAAACATAATAATGTATTATCACATTTATCTTATACATTGTTATGAAAACAGTAATTATGATTTAACATCAGTTTTTCTGGTAAAATTACATTGTATGCTTTTTCATGAGTATTGTCTACTTCTAAGAGCAAATGCTCAGTTTTATGGACAAGTATGTTTCATGTTAAAATATAAAAACAATTTTTTAAAAGTCCATAAATTAAAGATATCTACTTTTGTCATTTTTAAAATTTCTGGATGAAACTTTCAAGTAAGACCACATCCCTAGCTACATTTAAATTAAATTTTTAAAATATAAAAAAAAAAATTGGTTTATGCATCGTCAACACCGAAAATTACAAAAACTATAAAGAAAATAGTTTTTATGGATCATTCGCAAATGATGTCACGCTTCCAGGGGGGGGGGGAGGGGGGGGTTTGTGAAATTATGACCCGGGGGAGGGGAGGGGGGAACAAGAAATGTAGCATCATGTTGTGCAGCATAGCGTGACATGTAACAAAGGGGGGAGGGGAGGCATAAAATTCATACATTTTAAAACATCTTTTCCTCTTTTCGATTTTAGCAACTCTATCTGTTGCGCCATTTTATTTAGTAGGTCGAGAACGGAGCTGGATAGGCGAGAAGAGACAAAAGTTAACACGTGCAGTTAAAAAAAGGGGGTAAAAGCAACCCTCAGTAAAAAGTTCCCACTAAAATTACCCTGCCAACCCCCCCCAATTTTTCCTGCTTTGCAAAACGACGTTGGTCCAGGATCGGGTTTTCAGCGCTACCCCCAAGCGTTATCATGTTAATCCTCCCTTGGGAGCTTGACCCCTTTCCCTGACCCCCCCCCTGCGTGCCAAAACGGATACCACGCCTTATTTACCATTGTGAATAAAGCCAGCTCGATCCCACAAATATCTAGGGAAAGAGCTCCCCCACACTCTAGGATTTCTGAAAAGTAAACATACTCTCCAGTGTATGAAGGCTTCAAACATTGTTTCTTTGAGAAGTGGATTCCTCCCCTTCCAAATCTAGTTTTTCTGAGGATCTCTCCCCCTTCACAATCACATGTTGAAAACATTATAGATTTTGAAGCTCCCTTTTTCTCGCAACACAGTTGGTTTATAACCTATCGCTCGATAGACTGATTGTGATTGCGTAGTTGAAATGTGTGCTTCTTGCACAGCAATTATAGTAAATAAAATGGCTGCAAAGAGGAAAAGAAAAAATTATGCTATATAAGAAAAGTTTCGGCTAACTGGTTTAAGTTAAAACTGATGCAAGAAAAGCGAGCAATATTTCGTAATATGGTTCCCGCGGTATAGTTTCACTATACCGCGGTTATGTTTTAACGCGGGTGCCAAACATGTCCCCCCACACCCGCGTTTTTTAAAGGGGTTTTACTGTATTAAAATGATGGTTAAAATATATTGCAAAAAATTTTCGGGGGGGGGGATGCATAATATCTGATTAGTGTTCATTTTCTGTTCCTTGGTAGTCCCCCCCCCCCCCAAAGGGCCGGTCAGTTTGAAATATGCCCGGGCCGAATTTTCGGAATTTTCTTCCCTGTCCGCCATTGGCCGTAACTAATGCTGCCCACCTGTGGAGCAGGATGCGGTATGATTGATTCACGTCCTTTGCTCTGGGTATTCTTTACAGTCAAAGAAAAATTAGTTCAAAGGCATAATTAATATAATTCTAAATAATTAAATTCCAGTTTTGCATTAATTAAATTAAAATCACCTTTATTATTAACTAACTGTTCCCACTACTGCGTTGCTGTGTGAAACATATCAACCAATTGGCATGTCTATAGATATAGGAAGTTAACTTTTGTTATTCCCTTCTCCCACCACACGCACTCTTCTCTGATCAGACTTGCGTCACGCAGAAAAAAAAACTGATCATAAGTGTGAGAGTTTTAGGCAGGCCACCCTATTAGGCAAACAGAAATTGATGGGGTCCGAATCTTTCAAAATTAAAGTCTAAAAAACGCAAATGTAGGTGTAGACAATCTTTGGTCATTTTAGGAGGGGGAGTAGGGAGGACTTTATTTGTGAGTGTACGGGCCCCACATTTTAGTATTTTGTCCTGAGGCCCGATTATAAGCTCTCGGCGGCCCTGTATCAACTGTCCATCGTAACTTTCAGCTAAATTTTTCATTAGAACAATAAATTAAGTATTAATTTTATATTTTACTACTTTAAATTGCAATTCTTCTGTACTTTATCCCAAGAAAACGCATCATACAAAAAAATAATGGAAACCGTTTTTCCCACTAAAGAAAATCTCAACAATTGCTGTGTTCAACTTTGAAATTTAAACTTTAGTTGTTTTTTTTTATCAGCAAGAAGGCTTCCGCCACCTGCTTGCTATTGCCCGCCAACCCCCTGAACTGTTTACGCAGATCCTTCGGAAGTTAGAGCTCTTATTAAAACTCGGCAAACTAATATTTATTAAAAACTATACATCTAAAAATAGATTTACTTGAGTGAAAATCGGTTAATGGAGACATTGAATGAGTGGGTGATCGTCCCCCCTCCCCTCCCCCTCCAATAGGAAGTACTTGAAATAAAACAAAAAATTTGAATTAACGACAAAGTTCTAAATATTTATTAAAATGCAGCGAAGATTTAGAAAGGTGCCCCTCCCCTGCCCTTTCCACCCCATTTTAAGCTTGACACGCTTTTTGCAAGTTATACTTTTTTTTTCGCACTTTAGATTTTAATAATACTGTCATTATTTTCATATTGCCATGAATAAACCAATTTTAAAATAGTTGATGCAAAGAAACGAATTTTCAAAATGCCTTGAACATCTTTATCAAATAAGTTTCAGACATTCTCAGCTATTCCATTTAATGCATTTTAATATAAGTTACAGTAGCGGACTGGCTACCCTAATAGGGCACCAAATGCTTACTCGGGGGGGGGGGGGTCTCCCCGCCCAAAGTCACCACTCAGAACACTGAAAAAGCTTTTTAGAGGTAGGGCGCATCGGTGCGTCATGCGCCCCTCCTATAAACAAAATAAAATAATAATTATTCATAAATAAAACAAATGACTCACAACTATAAAAAAAAGGCATTACGAAAAATCTGCATTGCTTGATCAAGATTATTCTCCCGTGCGTTTGACTGTGATTAAAGTCTATTTTAATCAGTTAGCAGAAACCTCGGAATTCTCGTCTTGTAACTATGGCAATGAGTGGCCCACCTGACGGTCAACGGCGCTGTGAAAGCGCTTTTGAATTTTTCCAGAAAACGAATTTCATCGCCTATTTGGTACGACAGCAATTTTTCTTACTCTTCAAGTGGTCATAAATGGCGGAAACTGGTCCTGCATTTAGAATTGCTAGCTTCAGAGATTACTTTTAGGGTTCCATTGTGGGGTGTTTATCTTTACCCTTCAATGACATTCCTGGGGGAACTGTAATGCGAATACGGATGGACCCCGCGGGAGGTGGTCACCCTACCAAGCGTTGACCACGGACAGTTGTGCTGTCCCCCCTCCCGCGACTGACTACTCTGAGCCTGAGTGCGCTAAAGGGAGCTGTGCACGTAAAATACATCGTCGCTTCAATTGTCCACCAAGTTAGAAATAATTTCCGCTAAGGGACCAATCTAGGTGACGACCTCTCTCTTCATTCTAGAGGAGCTCAGTAATAATCAGTAGGGGCTTCCTTAATTCATGGTCGCACTGCAAGGGGGATTGGATTTCCAAATGGCATTAGCAACAACAACAGTTATGTAAAATAGACACAAAAGTGTAATTTACATCAAAATATAATACTTATTGTCCCCAAAAAATATTGGAAATACGAAAAATTTAGGTGTTTACCATTACCCCAGAGTGCGAAATATGTGGGGTAATTGTAAACACCTAACTTGCACATGAAAAATAACAGGGAGGATTAAATTCATAACTAAATGATTTAGAAGTATTCCATATGACAAATAAAAATGGTTGAAACCACTTACATCGCTTTTGCAGATGAGCTGGAGAGGAAAATGTAAGATCACTAAATTTTGTTAAACAACTTTTTTCGCTGTGCCATTTTCAAACAGTAGTGACGCCTCCACAGTTGTTTCCACAGCATAAGTGATAATGTCAATGCTATTGTGTGGTTCATGGTTATCTAATAACAGCAAAACTTTCTCTGTCGTTGGCTTAACAAATTCCGCAAAATGGTGAAGGGCTTTCAAAAAATTTTCTTCTGTCATCCTGCCAGTGCTATGCGTTAATCCTAAGCTCCCAATAGGAGCATTATTTAACATATATTCTTTAAATTTGGCACGGGGTAAAATGAACACAGGGGACACTGTGGTGCCGTTAGCACAAACAAAACCTAACATGGTTACTAATGTCCCTCTCTCTCTGCAGATGTTATTTCTCCAACTTGCTTTGTTCCACATGATGCAATAACTTAAGGTGGCTTAACCAAAACATTGAATGTCATTTGTAAATAAATGAAAAAAAAAAAAAACTAAATCCCTAGTATATAAAAAGGAGAAAAAATTATGTCCCATTCATTACTGCAATTTGTGTCCCATTCAACCCTACATTGCAATTTTAACATAATTTCACATTTTAGTGATGATAGTTTTAGAATTAAATCTAAATGAATCTTAAAATGAATAAGTAAATAAACAAATTGAAATATGCAAATCAGAAAAACTAAGAATAATAATTAGTTTTCTGTTTAAGGTTATTTTTTAAAAACGGTGAAAACTTCCTTTTTGAGCAGATTTTTGCACTCTGTGCTCTCACAACAAATTGGCTTCACTTATAAGAATAAAATTTTGTCAGCTTGCCTGGATGTTTAGCTCCATCTAGTGGTCCCAAAAAAAAGCAATTTTTCAAAGTAGATTTTTAGAAACTAGTAGTGTCCCATTCAACCCCATGCCCCATTCATTACCACTCTCCCCTACTCTTTTTATACATTTCTTTTGATTTTAACTGTATCACCTGCAATACCTGCGTATTTGTTTGATATATCAAACACATTGTTCTAATTCTGTATAGAATTGGAATACAAATGTTTAATTCAACATGTTAGTTTATTTTTAATGAAGCTATTTAGACATAAAACATAATAATGTATTATCACATTTATCTTATACATTGTTATGAAAACAGTAATTATGATTTAACATCAGTTTTTCTGGTAAAATTACATTGTATGCTTTTTCATGAGTATTGTCTACTTCTAAGAGCAAATGCTCAGTTTTATGGACAAGTATGTTTCATGTTAAAATATAAAAACAATTTTTTAAAAGTCCATAAATTAAAGATATCTACTTTTGTCATTTTTAAAATTTCTGGATGAAACTTTCAAGTAAGACCACATCCCTAGCTACATTTAAATTAAATTTTTAAAATATAAAAAATAAAATTGGTTTATGCATCGTCAACACCGAAAATTACAAAAACTATAAAGAAAATAGTTTTTATGGATCATTCGCAAATGATGTCACGCTTCCAGGGGGGGAGGAGGGGGGTTCGTGAAATTATGACTGGGGGAGGGGAGGGGTAACAAGAAATGTAGCATCATGTTGTGCAGCATAGCGTGACATGTAACAAAGGGGGGAGGGGAGGCATAAAATTCATACATTTTAAAACATCTTTTCCTCTTTTCGATTTTAGCAACTCTATCTGTTGCGCCATTTTATTTAGTAGGTCGAGAACGGAGCTGGATAGGCGAGAAGAGACAAAAGTTAACACGTGCAGTTAAAAAAAGGGGGTAAAAGCAACCCTCAGTAAAAAGTTCCCACTAAAATTACCCTGCCAACCCCGCCAATTTTTCCTGCTTTGCAAAACGACGTTGGTCCAGGATCGGGTTTTCAGCGCTACCCCCAAGCGTTATCATGTTAATCCTCCCTTGGGAGCTTGACCCCTTTCCCTGACCCCCCACTGCGTGCCAAAACGGATACCACGCCTTATTTACCATTGTGAATAAAGCCAGCTCGATCCCAAAAATTTATCTAGGGAAAGAGCTCCCCCACACTCTAGGATTTCTGAAAAGTAAACATACTCTCCAGTGTATGAAGGCTTCAAACATTGTTTCTTTGAGAAGTGGATTCCTCCCCTTCCAAATCTAGTTTTTCTGAGGATCTCTCCCCCTTCACAATCACATGTTGAAAACATTATAGATTTTGAAGCTCCCTTTTTCTCGCAACACAGTTGGTTTATAACCTATCGCTCGATAGACTGATTGTGATTGCGTAGTTGAAATGTGTGCTTCTTGCACAGCAATTATAGTAAATAAAATGGCTGCAAAGAGGAAAAGAAAAAATTATGCTATATAAGAAAAGTTTCGGCTAACTGGTGAAGTTAAAACTGATGCAAGAAAAGCGAGCAATATTTCGTAATATGGTTCCCGCGGTATAGTTTCACTATACCGCGGTTATGTTTTAACGCGGGTGCCAAACATGTCCCCCGACACCCGCGTTTTAACGGGGTTTTACTGTATTAAAATGATGGTTAAAATATATTGCAAAAAATTTGCATTATGCATCGTAAGACGTTGCGTACAAGTTATAAGACTAAATTTGATGTTTAAGTTATATTTTGTAAAATGATAATGCAGTGGCGTCATCCAAAAGTGTGGGCCTGAAATGGTTCCCGTTAATGGAGAAGAATTTTCGGGCAGCCTGGATTTCATTTCCCATCAAATTTAACACGAGAAGAGAGACATGTTTTTTCAACCTGTTATTGGTCGATAGATCGCTATCGACACCCCAATAGTTACAGTGGTTACTAAAGAAGATATTACAGTAGAACTCCTCCTAACGGACGCCCTTCTTAGGTGGACAGTTTTTAATTCCCCAGCAGCAGATCAATTAACCTATTAAAAACTCTCTTTCACGGGCATCTTTCTATGACGCACAAATACTTTTGTCAGCGAGTGTCCGCTAAAGAGAAGTTTTACTGTATTACTGAACACGAGAGCAGCACAGATTCATCTTCGCAGTATTTTACATACTGAAGTAACAGAAATATCAGATAAAGTACTTCCATGTATTGAAGGACAAAATGATACTACCATTTCGGAAGTGCTGTTTTTTGAAAAGATGGCCCGACGGGGAGGCAACCACGCAAATGTACATGCAGCAAAAAATAACACTGTCTATTTTATTAAGTATAGAAGATTCTGTAAGTAGCATCTGTGTACGCTCTTTTTGTGTGTGCGTAAGTGTGCATCGTGCATATGTACCCCCCCCCCCCCCCCCCACATTTTCTGTATTTCTGTTGCATTCCTGAACAATTTTTAACTTTCAGTAAAATCCAACGATATTTACAGGGGAGATGTTTAACAATATCCCCACTAGCTAGCGGTACTATTAAAACAAAGGTCAAAGTGAAAGTGAATTTTCGAGTTTACTCCGCTGAGCAGTCAGCATGCACAATAAAATAAAATTAGGATTTTAATACAATTACTCGACTGTAAAATAAGTAATGTATATTTTAATAGACTTTTGATAGCTTTTATGTGATTTTTAAAACTTCATATATAACGAATAGTACGTGCGGTCTTGTTCGATATTCGCATAATCGGAGCACCCGGTTAATAGAACAAAACTGCTCTCGTCCCGATGTGGTCTGATTATCCGGAATCGACTGAACTAGCTATGTCGCCCGGCGTTGCATGGGTCATCTATACATATTTCACTTAACGTGGACCAATTACGATGAAATTTTGCGGTACGATACATCATGTAAAAATCAAACTACATTAAAACTATATTTAAAAATTTGTTTAATGATTGGCGTAGAAAAATAACATAATATTTGTACTTACTATCCTAACTTCGGACTTTAACAAATGTATTCATAAGTCTTAAAAGTTAGTTATTTCCATTCATAATTCAATTTTTAACTTCCGATTCTTTAGAGTGGCAACGCCTTAGTTTGTTTATATCGAGCGATCAATCTCATGTCTAGAGATTTCTCAAGTCTTTTGAATTTTAAAGCGCTTTTTACGATTTTAAAGCGCTTTTTTCCAATTCTTTGGAGGGGCAACACCTTAGTTTGTTTATGTCCTGCGATCGTCATGTTTAGTTTGATTGTTGAACTTACAGCCGGCAGGTGTTCTGCGGGGATCTGTTAGTCTTAAATATTGTGATTAAATCTTAAATATTGGAGAATTTGACGTTCTTCTTCATTGCAACTCCTAAATACATCTTTAAATAATATTTTAATTTTAATAAAAGTCCCACCACCAATTTTTTGATACCTCACTGTATAAATAGCAGTCAGCCGTTCGTGAAGAGATAGCGCGACATAGATAGATAGATGGATATGTTTGTTTACTCTCGGATTTTAATACATAACAATTTATTACGTACGAATCTTCCCTGTACAAAATTACTTAAATATTTTTTTTAAAAAAGAAAGGAACAAGGTGGGAAGAGTTCTTTTAGTTAAGATAATTTTCGAACCAACAGGGATTTGGTTACTCAAAATTCTATCGCATGGATGTTTGTATTTTTATTAAAATAATCTTCCCTTGTCAGAATAAGATGATGTGAAAAATATTCATATTTAACTTGGTCATTATTATTCTTGTATACGGCTGCAATACGGAAAAAAAAAAGAAACATAACTACGAATATTCAGAATAAAAATACTTAAATGAAAATGCTTTCGCTATATTATTTGCGCCAAAACCGCAATCCCAATTTTCTTTAAAAAAATAAACATTCAATGACAAACGACCAAACTTTCAACGTTTTCGAGAACGAAATTTATATACGTCAAATCAACTACGAGTAAATAGGTAGAAAAAAACAAATGGCTTCGAGTAGAAAAAAAACTATGCCTTCTTTCTTGAACTTGAATGTAAGCGGCCTATATATGTGTCAAACGTCAAGAATTTTTGTGAAATACTGCTGACCGCCAACAGCAAATGCAGACAACTATTTTCACAAAAGGAATTTGGCAATAATGCTGTTGTTTTGAAGTTTAGTAAAGAAGATTACAAAGCATTTCAACTTTTTCCAAATTTGAAGGAGTGATGTTTTGACAGTATTGGACACATAAAATACGATGGAAAAAGTTATTAAAGGCAATGTAACTTTGTTTTTGCTAGACAACTTATTGTAAACTTCCTACATAATTCAATATATTATACGTCAGGTGAAAATATTAAGAAGAGAAAGTGATAGAAATGTAAGAAAGAAGGTAGCGCGTATGTTAATTTAAAACGCTTAGTACGTACGTGACGGTTGCTAAATAATCCTGTTGTATTGCATTATAATATATAAATATATTGTTCAGACCTCCTCCCCCCGGATGAATATCATTTAAAACACTTCAAGAAATTTAACCAACACTCCGTTATACTTTCCTAGCCTACCAATAACTTATAGTTTCACAAATAACAATCACAATTTTGTCAAATTACGTAAGCATTTCAAACTTTAAATTTGTAAATAATCTGATTACAAATATAAAATTTATGAAATTATATTACGTTTATACAATGTACACATACCTTTTTAAGTAACCTCATTATTTACAGACAACTTACAAAACTTTGATATGAGGTTTTAGGTCACGATTTGCTGTTTCTTATTTCACAACTTGAATCTTAGCATTTACTCCTGGAAAAAGTTTGATACTACGTCCTACTTCCAGTTGATTGGTCGGTGATTGTTTAATTAACACCAAGTCATTAATTTGTAGATTTTCAGACGGGTATTTCTGTTTACCTCTTTGTTGACAACCGGCATAAATACTCACGTGGACAGCGATTACAAAATCCTTGTAAAATGTGTTGCATTAACAGCCTTCTTTTCTGAAATGTTACTTTCTGTGAAGCCAAGCGCCTTTCCAAAACCACTGCAAAAAATGTCCCAATTATAAAATCTTCCCTAGGTGTGAGGACACACAAATCACTAGGATCATTAGAAACTGAAGTGATTGGTCTTTAATTTAAAAACCCTTCAATTTGAAAAAATCACGATGAGAAATTGCTAAGAGTGTAGACTTGACAACCGGTAGTTCCCGATGAGTGATGATTCAACGACTTTATTGCGAGTGGTGAATTATCGTACAGCAATTATAATTTTATATATTAATAATATCCTAACTAAACTGTAAATGTTTATTCAAATGCGTTCAATAAAATAACTACAACCGTTTTACCGTGGAACAGAGAAATTTAGGAGCTCTGCAAGCAGTATAAGAGTTGATGCGTGAGGAAAATGTGGCAAAACAGTATTTCCAAAATTACTCTTATAGCATAAAAAAAGATTTTAAAAACTCAAATATAATTCAAAATGTTTTCAATGAAAGACTAATATTTAAACTTTTCTGAGCTTAAACTGCCTGAAGACGACTTAGCTGACTTATGGAATGCTTCGAACTATTTTTAGTGATGCAATCATTTAGAAAATTTCCTATAAAACCCATATAACCACGTGAATAACTATTTGACAATCTCACTTTTAGTTGAAAGATGAAACCATGTTTAGAAGTTGGTAAGAGGAAATCAACTCTACCGGACGAAATAGGAATTTTAACGGTTATTTTATTCTCCGGAGAGTTGTTCAGCAGCGAAAGAAAGTTTGCTTTGAATTTGAAAACCATCGATCGACGTACCTCTTCCTTAAAAAACGGAGCAATTGAAAACGGAGATTATTTGCTCGTGAAAATGTTACAGCCTCACAGAAGAGAATCTAAATCTGTATTTGAGCTTCTTTAAGAACTGGAGCGTTTCGACATTAAGTGTTTCTTAAAGATATAAATTCAGAAGCTTATATTTAAATACGTCTAGATTCAAATTTTTCTTCGAAATAAGAGGATTGATTGTGCATATAATTTTAAGTAAGTGAAGCACATATAAAAGAAGTTACACTTGTCATTATCTGACTACATAAATTGGTAAAAGTTGAAGGGGGTTATATACATAAACAAGAGACGAAACCATGAAAAAGAAAAATTACGCAGGCACGATCTAGAAATTATTTTCAAAATAGTTTCAGGATAACTAGGAAATCAAGAATTGGAAAAATCATTTGCATGAGGAAAATGTTTATCGCGTTGTGGAGGAGACATTTTGGATTTTGTGACTAAAATTAGGAATTTATTGATTAAGGGATCATTCATAATGATGTCACGCTTCGAGGGTGGAAGGGGGGTTCGTGAAATTGTGACAAAGTGTGACAAGGGGAGGGGGTAACAAGAAGTGTGACATCATGCATTATGCAACGTAGCGTGACATGTGACAAAGGGGGGAGGGGTCAAATATATCTGAAAAAAGAGTGACATCATTTATAAACGGCACCTAAGAATACCTTCTTCCAGTTAGATATTCTTTTTACTTATCAAGTTAAATAATTAGAATCATTCATTTTAAATGTAATAATTTTCAACAATTCCTGCATGAAGATCCTTACCACATCAATATCCTTTTGCATTGCCATTCCGCGTTACGAGATCCTTACAACATCAATTTCCTTTTGCCATTGCCAGACCTTGTAATAAGATCCTTACAACATTTATTTCCAACACCAACAGCTTTAAAAAAAAAGAAAAACAAAAAATTTATAAGAAAACACTTCTGAGAATGGGTTCATATCAAAACGGTTTGTTTCAAGTGACACAACTGGGATACAAATAAAGTTTTCTCTATTTGATAAATCGTAACACAATTACTTTACTTTAAAGAAAACCAGTATGATTCATTTAAGCAGAAGGCCGTAGAGATAATAATTCATAATAACTGCTTTATTTAACGGAAAAACGTTCAACTTTATGGCTTTTAATGCCGCATACCCATCATCAAATCCCCTGTTAACTGTTATGCGGAGTAAACGATAATGATGTTTCTGATCATTTAACTTTTCATTGTTTCTCAAGAAGTAAAGAAAATTATCTTTATTTCTCCATTAAAATATGTTTTACTGCTTAAAACTTTTCAGTGATTGTAAGAAACATTTGCAGAACACGATCCGGCGGAAATTTTAACTACATTCAAGATGTGCATAGAAACTAAAATCTGAGCTTAAATAATTATCTGCCCGAATTAAATATTTAAGAAAAAAAGAAAAAAAAGTCTATTTCTTTATGTTTCTTTCAAAAGTTCCCTATTTTATGTTCTGAAATATCGTTACACCTACCTGAAAAATCTTTATTTATTCATTTCTATAGCATTTTAAAGTTTTTTATATTAAATAAAATGAACTTAGAACCGTTTACCTGATTCCTTGAAAGGGACATTAGTTTTATTGGAAAAGAAGATGATGATTTATAGTACTACTTGATACAAGGGTCACTTTAGTTTCTATAGTCTTTCATTTTTCTACCCAAAAAAATATAAAATATTTCATGCAGAGAAGAAGGGGGTCTATGTCATGCGTAAAAACCTTATGATGGGTGTCATAACGTACGACAAGTTTTACGAAAGAATATTAAGTGTTCTGTCGCCACCTTTGACATATCCTTCAGTGGAATGACTCGGGGCTCTGCATCAGAACTTTATTTTGTTCTTGTTGGAAGCCTTTTTTTTTTTTTTTTGTTATTATTATTGTAGGAGACACATAAACTAAAGAAAACGCTTACTCTATGACACTGAAAAATATCATAGAACACTGAACTGAACACTGGTCAAAAAATATTTCAGTGGTATTGGATATTGTTTTTGTACTTACTTAGAAGGGGGGATACGCTTGTAGTTAGCTTCTGGTAGTATTTTAAGAGAAATAAACTGCAGAAAAAAGTGTCCTTGGAGATGTCTATCATCATTCTATGTAAACTCTCTTCATGTAAGGATCTGAGAAACGCTTAATAGATAGATAGAATAATAACAAAGATGTATACTCGCCAGAATAAGCAAAAAGAAAGAAAGAAAGAAAGAAAAATGATGTTAAATAAAAGCCCTGAAAATAAGTCTTTATCGAAAGTGTTCAGATGTTTCTAAGAGCGTAAAATAAGTTTCAAACCATAAATCACAAAATTCTAGACGGAGCTACCATGTTTTTCTTTTCGGCTTGCGAATGACCGGGGAATAAGAAATCACGTGAAGTCGTCCTTCCAGTTTCGACCAATGAAACAGCGGGAAATTCAGCAGCCCATGTCTTCCGAACAGAGTTTGGTTTTTCAGGTCGAGCACTGAGCCCCACGACTCATTATGAACGATGCGGTCGCGCTATGAAATACTGTATGCCAGTAAAAAATTGTTCCCGATCCGTTTTGTAATAAATTTAACTTTTTAGCTTATTACAGATAGAGTAAAACCCCGTTATACCGCGCTTCAGTATACCACGGAATCGGATATACCGCGGTGACTATCATGTCCCCCGACGTTTAAACCACCTTTCATCATTGCCATTTAAGGTGATTCCTTATTTACCGTTGTAAATAAAGCCATCCCCAGCACACAAATATTCCAGCCAAAGAGCACCCATCCCCCTACTAGACACACAAACAGATAAAGCTCTATTGTGATAGGCGTGATGTACACCTTTTTCATGCTTTTTTTGTCTTTCAACCTAGAGTATATAGCTTGATTCCAAAATCGGGTGCAATCGCCCTGACTTGTTTCTCTTGAGGGACTGTTCAGTTCAAGGCTTAAATATTCCATTTTCAGAAGGCTAGTTATGTGTGTGTAACTTCTTTCATAGCGCTATCAACCTATGTATTCCAGATTCTTTAGCTTTCCTGAAAAGTAAACATATTTTCCAGTGAGAAGTGTGTTCCTCCCCTTCCCAAATGTATTTTTTTCTTAAGAGCTCTCCCCCTTCACAATTCCATGTTGATAACATAAAGAGATTTTTAAGCACTCTTTTCCTCGGAACACAGTTGGTTTATAACCTATCGCTCGACAGACTGATTGCGCAGCTGAGATGTGTGCTTCTTGCACAGCAATTACAGTGAATAAAATGGCAGCAAAGAAAAAAAGAAAAATTATACAATAGGGGGAAGAAAAGTTAGGAGTAATTGATAAAGTTAAAAATGATGCAACAAAAGCGAGTATTATTTCGTGAATATGGCTCCGCGGTATAGTTTCACTATACCGTGGTTATATTATAACGCGGGTGCCTAACATGTCCCTCGACACCCGCGTTTTAACGGGGTTTTACTATATTTTTTATACGAATATTCTAGAAATCGGAGCGGAGCAATTCAAAAAAAAAGCTGCTCCATAAAAGAAGAGCCCTGATTCTTATGTTTTGTGAACATTTTCGTTTATTACTGGACTCGGACAGCATGGTTGAAGCGAAAAAGAAAGGAGCAATCATCAGATTTCGTAATAATGTAGCCTTATGTACTTAAATTAAACCATTCCTTTCCATATACTTTTATTTATTTATTTATTATCAGCTGTGATAAGTTTTGAGTTTCAATATTTTGATTTTGCATAATTAGAAGCATGAGCGTCAGACGAAATTTTTTCTGAAATGTCTTTCAGAGCAGATCCACAATGAGATAAAAGACGTCTTCCTAGAGACTTCATCAAAATAAAACACCTAGGAAAGTTCCTGTTAGGTAACTCGGTGAGGGTTTGAAAACAGGTCACAAATCAGCAGAAAATATAGTTTTATATAGTTATTATCACTGTTATTATTTTGTTTTGTATTCTGATTGAGTTTATTTAATTTCGAAAACATCAGTGCTGATTAAGATTTAAATTAACTTATAGTTAAAAGTTTATATTTCAAAGGAAATCTTCTGCACTTACACTTTAAGACAAAATAGTGCAGGTCATTTTTACATAATTCGAGCAATTATATATACTTCGCTCCAAACCTTAATCTCATTTTAAGCAATAATTTAATTACGTACACATATAATCATTATCATTATTTATGCTTACAAATGTCATTGAAAATTCAAAAATAAAATTGAAAATGAGACCAATAACGCAGTACTTCAAGTACATATGCTTATGTACAGTAGAGCCGCGGGTATCCGAGCTCCGACTAACGGAGTTCCGGGCTAACCGAAGTACATTAGTATTTTTAAAAAACGCCTTTGAATTGGGCCATTTTTCTTTCTTTTCATTTTTTTAAATTTATTTATTTATTATTTTATTTTATTTATTTATCTTTTTTTTGTGGATCAATGGCACTATTGCCGAACTGTACCTCATGCACATTAAACTGTTGTGACTTTGGAGACTAAATTACAAGTCATTAACAGACGTGATAAGGAGAGACAATTTAAAAAGTTGCTCGAGATTTAGGTGTGGAAGAATCGCCATTTCATATGTACATCCGAGTTTTCGATTATCCGAGGTACCCTCGGTTCACATTACCTCGGTTAATCGAGGCTCTTCTGTAATAATATAGCGTAACGTGTGACGAGGGGGAAGGGAGTGTTCAAGTCTGAAATTTTGTAACATAGGGGAGAAGGGGGTCAATGTTCAAAAATAGCGTGAAATCATTTATAAAACGCCAATTATGTAATAAATTCCTAGAAAAAATGTATTCGCAACCTCAATAACTTCGTATTCAAAAACTGTCAGAGAATGTTCGGCTAGTTTGAAACAAGTGATAAACGGTGCCTGTAATAGATGATAGGTGGCGCGGTCCAAACAAACAAATCAGTCCGTTAGATCAGGATTTATATAGAATTGAAATTTACCCGTAAGCGCTTAATTGTTTGAACTGTTCAAAAATGAACAAAAACTGTTCCAATTGATATTTCACGCCAAACGCTTCTTCCAGTAAGCTTGTTCATTGGAACATGGATCTTGTACCCAGAGTTTACATAATTTGCTTCATTTTCGCCCATAGGCGCTAATGTTAAATTTTTTTGAACTGTTCAAAATTAAACGAAAAATTGTTGAAATCAAAAAGTAAAATATGGAAATGAGATGTTTTCGCCGAGATCTTTCGAATGCAAAAAGAATTTTTCGAATCGGACTATTCGTTCAAAAGCTATTAGGGGGGGGACAGACCGACAGACCGACGGACCGACAGACCGACAGACAGACCGACAGACCGACAGACACACATTTCCCCCCATCTCAAAACCCTACTTTCACATTTTTTATCTTTCAATCTTTATTTAATTACTTCACTTTTTTTTTGACTTTTCTTTATTTTTAACGATATTTTTACGATACATTAAGCCTTCTTTCATGCTTTATTATTATTATTTTTACTTTTACGGGAAAGTAGGCTAAAAGGGGAATTTTGTTGGTTTTGTTGATTTTTGATATGATTTCCGAAAGGAGTCGAAGAGTACGTTTAGTAAACAACAAACTGGCGTTTAGGTAATGGCATTGCAAAAACTATTAAATGTATGCATTTAATAGTTCAAAAGGTTAAAACTCATGCGCACAATCATGTCGCATTTGTTTCCTGTTTATGATTTTTACACTTAAAAAATTAGATGTTTCTGCTGGACAATGCTGCAACTCATATTTTCAACTGATCGTTTCAATGTCATTGCTCGAACAGTGTATTGGCATTGCATTTTTCCTTTTCAATCTGATGCAAATAATGCAGTGAAAATCTGGGCATTCTTAAACAATAATTTTATTGAAATGGCAAGAAGACAATTGGGGAAATAAAACTAGCCATGCGGAACACTCGATTTGGACCAGAAATAATACACAAAATCTATATATAAATAGGCAAATACAAAACAGTTAATTACGACTTTCTCCTCTGTTTGTCAAACGATTTTCTTATTTTTTAAAAAATTATTATTTGGCGTTACCAATAAAATTTTTTTGAAATTTGTTATATTTTTTTCCTACTTCTACTTTTAACGTAGATTCGAAGCCATTTTTAAGAAGTCTTTATTTTTCGTATTTAATTACTACTCCTTAAACGTACAACCTACAATACTTGTACAATGCACAATACATTTTTTACTATTTATAATTCAGAGCAGGTGAAATATCAAGGACGAAATAAAAGAGAAAATGTAATCGATTAAATAAATGTCAAAGCAAAATAGTAGTAATCATAAGGTGTGAGTTAATCCATTTCCGAAGTATATATATATGATAAGTCAGTCAGATTGTTTGTACAGTACAATATAAAAGAAAATAAAGAACAATTTGAATCTAACAATGTCTAATACAATTTAAAGTGAGGCAATACTTTGACGCGTTATTTTGCTTCGAATCAATGTTTCGCGAGTTTGTAATTTTCACTAGCGTTTTTAACTCTTGATGAAATTGAAAGTGAGTGTTTGTGTTTCTAATTTACAAGTATTTGACATTAATAGGGTGGCATGTATATTTTCTTTATACATATTTTCTTTACACGAGAAGGAATACAGAGAGATGAAATTTATGTATAATATGTGTTACAAGTTGTTGAGATTTAACTTTTGACAATCAGTGTAATAACTTGAAGTAGCTGAGTCATTAATACAAGAAAGCTCTCTTTGCTGAATAGTAGGAATCACTAATAGATTTTTAGAGTTCATCTTATTTAAAACAATTTTTCATTCTATTGCAATATTTCACGCAATGAGCTTTTGTTTTGAGTTTTAAAAAAACGAAAACGCGTATTTAAGTAAGCAAGCTGTGTCAGTATTTTTCCCCTTTGGAAGAAACACATCAAAACAAAAAAAAAAAAAAAAAAAAACAGGATTTTTGGGGCCTACGTACACTAAAACACGAAAAATTCAGATCTAAATTGGACGCTAGTCCAAGCTTGCCTATGCATTCAAATATCGAAGATAAAATCTCCTACCTTTTCAGCTATTATTAACAATGCAGTAAAACAATGTTATTTTTCAAGTCAATGGGACTTATTTTAAAATTGTAACAGGTGTGATAAGTTACTTTTTTTTTTTCCATTTCAATAATATTTTTTGTCGACAGCCTGATAACTTAAAAATAAGTTGCAAAGGTAGTTAATTCAGAAGGATAACCAATGGTTCACAGTTTTGAGGATTTTAGTTAACTTCTAAATTCAAGGGCATTCGTAGAAATTAATTTTGATCGGCAGAGGGCAAAGAGCAAGAGACATATGAAGGGAGCTTTCTACAAATTAGGTCTTTACAATATTAAAACCTTCAATTCAAAATACGTAATTTTAAATTAATTCCCGCCCCTTTAAATGAGCCTTGTATAGACCATTAAATTTGTGATTTTAAATAGAAACACTAATGGGTATTCCTCAAAGTAAAAGTGAGTCGTTAAGGGTTCCGTGGTCACAAAAGTTTGGGAACCGCTGCAGTAAAATACTGCATGAAATTGTTTATATGGATAAAACACACTCGCTCTACAATACGGTACTAATAATTTTTGAATTTTACAGTACTCGTAACAAATTACTTCACTTTGCTATACATTAATGCAGGGGTCTCCAAACTACGGCCCGAGGGCCACATCCGGCCCGCGGACAGATTTTGTCCGGCCCGCGGAGAGCTAGCATACTTGAAAGAAAACTCCTTCTAGAGAACATATTTATTTTTTATAGCAAATTAAATTAAGTTTACTGAAGTAATCTATTTTTATGTTGAATAATTATGTTGTAGGGTAATCAATATGGCCCTAAGGCTGGAAAGTTTGGAGACCCCTGCATTAATGTATTAACTGTAGAAACAAAATCTGGTTTCAGCCAGTTGGGGAACCTGCTTCTAAATAAATTTAGGGAGAACTCTGTCTATAGATCTCAGAACTCTAATTCGCTCTCTAAATAGTTGATCAACATGGTATTAATGTTAGCTTTGTGATGCTCAAAATATCTTCACAAAAATGTGGTCTGTTAAATTTTACTAAATAAAAGCTGAAAAATAGTTTCAAAAATATAAGACAAGAATTTAAGATATACATAATCATCAGTACAAAATTTCTTCCGGTTGGGATGCCTTAGTTGGAGTAACATCGCCTTAAAAGGATTTGCATGTTTTATGTGAGCTAAAAAGTGCAAGGTTTTGTTTTTTAGGTTTTATTACACAGAATTTTAAGACAATAAGCAATAAATATCCAATAAAAAATATTTAAGTATAAAATGTAAGATCAAATAAAAAATAGTACGTGAAATAAAAAACGAGGTACATTAATCGATTAGGCACTGAGCTCATAGCCTAATACCCCGTTCGCACTGAGAAGTTAATCCGGGTTAATAAGATTAGGGATCAGTAAATCCGGATCGAATATTTTTAAACGGTTCGCACTAGAAAGTCTGCAAATGAGATTAAATAGCCTCGAAAACGTTTTGGTTTCGAGGCTTGGGGTGACGTCATCAGATTCGCGGACAGTGTTTACATTTTGATTTTTTCATTTAATGACAACGTGATTCACAGAATTTTGATTACTTTTCCGCTTTTTTTTCCATTTTTTAATGGCACACTTTTGAATAGATTTTAAAACTTATGAAATAAGCACATTCGTGCAGCGATATTAGCTATAAAATGAAGTATTAGATTTAGAACAAGAAATAAAACCTACAAATTTAGCGGTATTATTGACGTGAATATGTTTACAGATGGTAGAATTCGAAATTAAACAATTCCTGAAAGCATCATTAAATATTTTTTACACGATTGTTTGCAGTAAAGTATTACAAATTCCAACATTTAATATTTTTTAATTAAAAATTTAGAAATATTGCTATTTTAAATCTGTGTTTGAGATTCTGATCAAGTAGTATGTTCAGTGTGATAGTTATATAAGCATAATTTTTTTTTGACTCAAACTTAGCAGAAATTTCAAATGACTTATTTTTATTTGAACTCTACCATTAGTACATCCACACAAATTCCTCTTTCTGATTTTACTACTGTTATCAACACAAAAATTAAGCAAATGTTCCAATTCACTTCCCTTTTCTATAATTCGATTTTAACAAATTTCTTCTTTTAAGAAAAGCAGTTTCTTTTCTTCAAAGACAAGATATGGCAGTTTTAGCTATATTATGGTATAGGTTCTTAAACTCCATTTTTAAACTTTACCATTTTCCCTACTAAAGTTTAAAATGAACTCATAGCTTGATTTACAGCACAAAAAAAAGTTATAAGTACTTCACAATTGGAAATACATAGAACTTATTTGTAAACTTTTCTTTTTAAAAAAAAAGCTTTTATTTCATTTGAAGTTTTGGTTTCCACCAAAAACAGAAAGACCCCATCATATGGGGGACATGTTTTGCATCTGTGTTATTGTGGGTACAGATTCAGTGATTTTTAGTTCTCATATTTATTAAGAACTAGTAGTTACGCCAGCTCAGCACGGTTTCTAAATACAAAATGTTATTCCAGAGAGCAGAACCAATAATAAAGAAAAGAACATTTGCATTTTTCTTGAACAATATATACATGATAACTATTTCACACCAAACCGTAACACACAGCCCTATCATCTTCAATTTCATGATGTAATCACCGACTCACACATTGTATTATAAATGTTTAATCCATGTGGACGCTCACAGGCAGGGATCTCGACCAACTTGATTTGTTTAAAATGATGAAACTTAATAAATTTTTAGAAGAGATACACGAATTCTCTGCAATTTAGGAGCAAAATCTGCCCCCCTAAGAAGAGCTTTTACACTATTTCACTCACAAGAATCTTCACTTATATTTTGTAACATGTATCACAAGCTTTCAATACAACAAGCAGGAATGAACTCTGTATATTTAGAACAGAAAAAAAGCTCCCAAGTTTCAATTTCATACAACACGGATTGCTCTCAAGTTTCAAACATTTTATTGATACAATTACAATACAGTATTGTTTTGCCACTTATAAATCCATAAATCATTAAACAACTATATATTTTTATTTTTGCAATTTCAATACAGGAACATTGTAAATTTTAAATGGAAACAATGAATAAAAATATGATCACTATGCATATGTATATATTGCATATTTCTGTTTTAATATTAGATATTAATGATCAGGAGCGTAGCACTTCAAAAATCATGGGAGAGGCTCAAACAATTTTATTTCCAAATCTTCAAAATTATTTCCAAGAAAAACCAATTAAAAAGTAATTAGTATTCACTCATTATTATTAATATTAATCACAAAAAATCACTAATAAATGAATATTTTTATTGATCATTAAAATAAATTCATAGTTTTCATAAAGTAACCGAAATCCTTATGCAGTATGATTTCTAATGGGAGGGGCTTAAGCCCCCTGAGCCTCCCCCTTTCCTACTTGTTAATGATAGGAATTAGTCATTTGTAAAGATTTTTTAACACAATCTAGTTCATTTAAATGTACAATAGTGCAATTTTTTGTCATCATCCACTCACGGGTAGATGAAGGTATTCTTGATCTTTTTCTAAATACTATGATGGGATGATTTTGTATCTAGTTAAACTAAGCAGAATTCATTATCTTTAAAGAGCAAAAGATGCTTATATTGTAACAAACCAAGTAAACTCATATTGTTTTAAACAACCAAGACAATTTTACAGGAACAAACATATAATGCCAAAACTACCTGATTATTATGTTATGAAACAGTGGTTAACATTGGAATACTAATAAGAAACAACAAAAATCCAGAATATCGGAATAAATTCAGATGTGTCTCAAATCACAAAAAAGATCAACAACAGAATGTGTAGATTTAAATGTTACTAGCACATTCTTTTGCTATCCATTTTGTTTTAGTCCGTACTTCTAAACTTACACAGCACAAACTTGTTAAATTCATAATCAAAAGTTTGAAGCCGACTTGAAAACAAAAATTTTTTTTTATGTATATCACCAATGAATAGTATTAAAAATACAAGGACATTATGTACATGATGTTGATAAAGAAATAAAGTGAAATGTTTACTTCATCATAATTCACACTGCATGAAACAAACCAATACTGAAATACAGAGTGTTATTGGGGCCAATCAACCCAAAGGGGGGGGGGGGGGCTTCCTGTAAGGGAATTAACTCGGTTCCATCTTTATAACAGCTAATAATAATAAGCTGAAATAATAAACCAAACATTATTTTCATTATAGTACAGGAAAACTTCTCTATAGCGAACACCTACGGGACAAAAATATTTGTCTGTGTCCACACGCAAGGAGGTTTTTAACACGCAATGCCTTGCTGGGGGGGGGGGGGATAAAAACTGATCAGCTAAAAGGGATGTCCGTTAGGAGTTTTACTGCATGTTATTGGACAAATAGTAGCATTTTAATAATAGGTTCATAATAATAATTGCAATAAGCAAACATTAAAAATTGACTAGAAATTAAAGTGAGTGATGAAAATAATGAAATCATAAAACACAACTGTAATTTTAAAAAAAAGTTTGAGGAGGAATCAAAGAGTCATTTACTCATACTTTTATAATTTCAATTCAAAGCAACTTCATGTTTTTTTAAAAATAACGAGAAAATCAAGAATCATGGTCATTATGGGATTTAACTTGCAACATAGTTTTTATCATAAATAAGGAATAAACAATATGCTGGTTTGCATACAAATAACACTTACTTGAAAGTGGAAGCTAGTGTGTCAACACCTTTTTCTTTCGGGCTTTCCGAAAAAAAAAAAAACATGGTGATTAACAAGCGAATAATAAATAAAACCTTCGTCACAAAATTTAGTGAACTTAACAAGCGAATAATGAATAAAACCTTCGTCACAAAATTTAGTGAACTTGAACGCTTATTTAGCACAAAATCCACTGGATTGATCTTTCGAAGCTGTAGCTTTAGACAATACAACACTTCAAAGGAAAGGTAGTAAGGATTATAAATTTTCTTGTTACATGATTTTCCTACACTAATCTCTCATTCGAATGCCAAACAGGAATGAGGCATATTATAATCTTATTGTCGAAAGAAAAACAAGTCCAACAAGTTTATTTTTAATTTTAAAAAGGTTACTTATGTGATGAACAACACTGAAAAGCCAAATGTAAACTCTTGGATAACATAATTCACGGTAGCCTTTGCAGTATAGTTCTCTTCTGCAACTGTCTTATGAAACTCGAGAATGATATTGTCATAATATGACCATGTTGATGGAGAACTGGCAGTTACTCTTTGCTTCATTTTTTCTTCCATGTAGAATGAAATATTTTAAAACAAATTCAGCACATTTAGAGTTAAAAAAGAGTATAGCAAAAGAAAGTTTTTGCAATTCACTTGTAAACATTTCATGTTCGCGTTCACAAGTGCTATTTTTAAACACCCAAATGAAGGAAAATATATCTAATCATCAAATGTTTTCTCATTTTGAAGAGAAAAAGTTCAAATGCCATTAGTACAACATGACAAAGAATATAGAATAGTACAATTAAACAAATACTCAAAAGCTTTTGTATCTGGATATTTATTATCATTCGTCTCCGAACTGTAAAATGTTTAACCGAACGAAATTGAGTAAAATAACATGAACATGACCATAACGCAAAAAAAGGCGGACTTTTTCAATACAAGAAGAGTTAATACAACAGTATAAAAATATATTTCAAACCTGAATTTCCTCGTCAAGCTTTTATATTTATTTCCGTAGGGTTACGATGAAACGGCCATTTCCTCACTAAATTTTTTCATTTAACGGTTTATTTTCGTCTTGAAGTTGATTTATTCATCCATCCTCAATTCTATCAACAATTTGATTCAATTATCAGTAAAAATTATGTTTTTCGCAGACGACATTTTGTTTCCCAAATCGCGATCACGGATCTTGATCCTCTTTCACAAAGTGGACTAAGTTGATCCACTTGGAAAGGAGGTTTAGTCCGTTTTCGTTGCCAAACTTCACTCCCTAAACTTTTTAGTCCGGATTAACTTCCCAGTGCGAACAGGGTATAAGGATCGCGGACTGGATACCAGTCGGTCGAAAACCCTATGTGTACACTAAAATAGTGACTGGTGTATATTAACAGCCGAATTCACCAACCTTTTGACTGGCAGTCAGACAGCGTTTTCACGGTCCGTTTTGGACTCAAGTCCAAAACGGTATTCCCCACATTCTCAGATCTCAGAAATAGAACGCTCATTTTTGACGATTCTTAAATCGTTAAGACAAATTTCGTCATTTTCAACGATTCTTTCCTCATCCGATCACCTGACTTTTGACGACGTGCGAACTCTCGGAAATTTGACGAAATGTTTACTCGCTCAACGCTGCCCCAGTCTAAAGAAAATGGCGTTTTCGTTTTGGAAGATTTCTGCATAGCTGTGCTGCCGAAGCTCTAGTTCAAGTAACAAGCATTAAATTTATTACATCAGATGTGGGCGAAAAAGAGCTATAAGGTTAGTATTTTAGAATTGTCAAAATCTGTGATTGTATACTTGTAGTTTAATAACCACATTTTATTGAATTAATATTTATCAATGTTCTGTTAGGCCTAACGAATATGTTTGCCGTAGGTTTACTATATGGAGAAGTGGGGAAATGTGGAATCATATAAATAGTATTTTACTCGTAAAAAATAAAACAACAATAATAATTTAAAACAGCCCACTGCAATGTTGTGCTAATATTTTTAACCTTTTAAAAATAATGCATATTTTCTTATTCAAATGAACATAAGGTTAAACGTGTCTAACCTTCAAGCAACTTATACACAGTCAAGCAGGGTAACTTTGCAGCACTTCATATTTTTTTAGAATATTTGACTTGAAATGAAACTGTGAACACTCTCTCAGTGCTAATCTTCTGGTTAAAAGTTGTTAAAACTTATTCTTTTAAAGTAAGTAACATTTTACTAATTCACCAAGCATTTTATCTTCTAAATATAGTGAATTTTTTAGTATCTGTGATTCTTTATTCAGTAATATTTAGTAAAATGTCGAACAATTAAGACATTAAAAATTTTATTCCATTCTCAGGGTAACTTTAAGCCGGCGGAAAGTTAGTCTAGATTCATTTACTGATTATATATATATTCTACATACAAACTAAATGTTTATTTCTGATTTTTAAGATTATAACAAAAGTTTGCAAGTAGCATTACTAGAATATATATAATGTATTTAGCTAGTTTGATTATAAAAACATATAATTATATTGTAAAGAAGCATATACATAACTAGACATTCCATTAAATTTAAATAATAGGATTTATGACACTGAAATGTACACTGAAAACATGTGAAAATATTCTGTTAGTATGTAGTGTGCATATGATTGAATACTTGAGTGATATTTAAATTAAACGTATAGAATGGAATGGAATATAGGAGGCACTTCCCAAAGTGCATACTATTACTTTTGTTTTCGTATAATTTTTGCTTACAAATTACTATCATTAAATTGTTGATTAGTATGTATATGAATAAAAAAGGGATTTTTCAAGGGACATTTTTAAAAAATGTGTGAATTGATTATGGTATTAATTTTTCCAAGGTATCATTTTTAAGTTTTGATGACCACCAATAGTGATTTGACGTACGAACAAGAAGATGGCTTTACAATATTGTCTCCATAACATATTACTCCAGCAGGTAATAGAAGGGTTTTTATGATCTCCAACTCTTAATGTGATTTTTTAAATGGTTGTTTCAATTAATATACTTGTATGACAATATTTACTTAAATAATTGAAAATTGTTTTCTGTAACATTTCTTTCCTAAATAAATTAAAAATGGGGATTTTTCCCTAAATATTGATACTTTCCTTCTTCTACTCTTTTTTTCATGTAACATTTCATGCAATATCATTCATTATAGAAAACTTGTGACATTGTGGAACAAAAATGGTGAGTTTTTAAATATTAAATTTTTAAATTTTTCTAGTTCAATGTTGCTTAAGTATAATGCTTTTATTAAAACAGTGTATTTCACATAATTTTTTCCGATGTGGTTCAAAGTTACCCTAAGTGTCATGGTAACTTTGAACCAGGATTCCTTTTAGATGCTTTTTGTAATTATTATTTCTTAGTTTTTAATAACTACACAATACTTTGGGAGTTGTGCTTTCAATTTTATGTGAATAATAACAATAACATTAATAAATAATAAAAATAAAATATTAGTGGGACGAATAAAAATCGAGTATTTGTGGTGCAAAGTTACCTTGATTGACTGTAGTGCATTTGCATAATTTATCTTAATTGTTTTTGTAAAAATTTTCATAAAGTAGGCCTTTATTCTTTGAATCTATCTTCTGCCTTAATGGAAAAAATATAATTTATTCCAAATTTTGAATATCCAAAGATTTTTTACCTAACTATTCTGTCCCCATTATTTATCACTTGTTAAATTTTCTATTGCAATATGTTTATTTTAAAATGTTTCTTTTCTTATGCAGGTTGGTTCGTGAATTTTCGTACGGAGCTGTATTATCTAAAAATATTGTTTCAGATATGGCTGCACACGGATATAACCATTTTCAGACCTAGTGCATTCCCAGTGATCGGCATCCATTCTTTCAAGTAGCACCACTATCGGTGGATGCCATTAATACTCTGAAAATTTGGACGCTCAGTTTCCTCTAGAACTCTCATTGATGCAGATTGCACTAGGAATTTAATTTAGCAGAGAGCATCCAAGCCAAATGTCTATTCAAGGGATCTTTTATACGTACCGCATTATCATACGACATGAGCGCAGACGATTTTCTGCATCTTGAAAATCCACCACCTTGGGCAAGGTTTGAACCTGAGATCTTGGCTGTACGAGGCCGGCGCCTTACCACTACGCCACCCTGTCGACTATTATCCAAAAATGGATAATAAAATAATAGGGATTTGAAGTCCAAATTGAAAAATTTATGTGTCAGTTTCAGAAAATAATATATCCAATCACTGCAAGTGAAATTAGCCTTTTGTAGTTACATACTTCAGAGTGGATCATTTCACATTTTAACTATTGCATTTCATGCTTTTATTGTCTTACCATTTTATTTATATTTCTTAAGCATTTTAATTAACTTCTTAAGCATTGTTAATGCTACCATAAAGAGTACTACTACTGAAATTAGCACCATACCGAGTTGCTCTTTGGCCATGTAACTGACTACCGTTTATCAATTAGTATAACAAACTCTTTCTGGTAGCATTAAAAATCTGCCCGTCATAAATAATATTTGTAGTTGAAATTCAATGTGTAATGTAATGTTGAAGCTTCATGTTTTCTAACTTTACCATATTTTGTGATTAACTTTTTATTTCTTAACTTTACCATATTATGTTATTACTAGTATTTGAAGTTAACAGTTAACAATTTATGTTGGCTTTAGATATCTTCCCCCCCCCCCCCTCCCAATGTGGATAACATAAAGCATAAAAAATAAAGATAAACCTACTTTTGAGTGGTAGGTAGGGATCGCATAAAAGAAATAGCTCAAAAAACAAAAACTGATCGGAAACTTGAAAGATATTTTTTTAATAACATATTTAAATAAACTTTTGGCACTGGAGGTGGACCGCTTAAAAATTGAAAAGAAAATGTGTCAAGAATTTACGAAATAGCGATAAAGTGGTTTCCAAGCAAACTAAATAATAAAATACGCATAAAAGCATTTCTACATTTGTAGTTGTTGGCGAGTTCTCGCATGAAGTGAGGAAGAGAGGGCACACAGCTAATGAGTTTATCGGGGCCCTTATTGGAAGTAGTCCGACTTCCGCCCCTTTGAGAGGTCTCCAAACTTTATGAACCAGCTCCCAGATGAGAGACTGTCACGTGGGGGTTGGCACCTCCAGAAGTATCGGTTCACTTAAGTGTACACAGTCCCAGAGCAAAAAGCTGCGAGAGGTGTCTACCTCCCAAACACAAACTTGGTTAATGTTGCTTCACTTTTGGTGTTTCTTCTTCTCATTTTTTGTTTGAATTTAAATAATTTCTTAAATTATAAAGAAACAGAAAATAAGGTGACCGACTACCTTAAAAACATCGATTTTTGACCTCAAGGTTGAAATTTATTTTATTTCCGTTTCTAATACTTTGAACTTTTCTTTTTCCAAAACTGTTTTCCTTTTTCTTCTATGTGCTTTAGAAAAAAAAAGTTATAGCTATTATAAAGCATATCGTCTACTACTCCTTATGTAATTCCAGCTTGTTTTTGAACGAACTGTAAATTTCAACTGCAATTAATTTTCTCGAAAGTTATTTTTTCGCAAAACCCATTTACCATTATCATGATATCTGAAAACATAATCAATGTATTCTCACAAAATTTTCAGCGTTTGTTTTAAATAGTATCAGCTGTCATATGAACTACAATTTTTAATGTAAATAAAATATTTTTTTATTTACAAAAGTTTTTATGTGGATTGCACGTTAAAAATTCGGAAAAACGATGCATTAGCATACATTTTTAATTGTAATTTTCATAAATTTTAATATTTCTCTCTCGGTTTAGTTCATTTTGAAGATCATTGTTATTTGTAACTAATGGCTGAAAATAATTAATATTGCAACGATATTTTTTTCTGTTACAGTGTTAACCGTTTTGATAAAATTTAACTAAAATTTTCCTCATTTTACCCATTCATTCAGAAACTACAGTACATGTGGATTTTTTAAAAGTATTTTTATGTTCATAAATCATTATTTAACCAAAAAAGTATAAAGCATGTGCAGAAATTGCATTTTTTTATTTGTTCCGAAGTCACCTTAAACAAATTTTTTAAATTGATATCTTATTGCATACAGGATTTTGAGAGTAAAAATAAACATTTGTCGATGTTATCTTGCATGAAAGTGTGTAGCTTTGAAGTGATTAGGAAATACTAAATTTTTAAAGTGAATTGGAAAGTAATAGGGGTTCAATTATAAAAGTATTTTTAAAATATGTCTTCTGCATAATTAATCTTGTAACAGCGATATATTCAAAATAAACTGCTGTAATTATAATGTGTATAAAAGTTTTATTTATTTATTTGTAATGTATAAATCATGTCAAAGTATGGGAAGAAAATCTCTTATATGTATATATGTATTATGGTAAAAGTTTCAGATTTGTAATCTATTTTATAGGGTTGGCATGTTTTTGAATATGAGTTAACTTTTTATGTGTACAGTTATTTTTTTACAGAGTCCTGAGACTCTGAAAAATGTACTTAATCATGAACATGCTTTTCCCCTAATTCATGGTTTGAATTCCTTTCTCTTAAGGGGGTATTCGAACCAACTTTTAGATGCTTTTTAAAACACTGTAAATAAAAGATAGATAAGGTAAAGATTTTTATCATCGGGTTTTTTATCGGTTGTTTATTTATGTTTAAAGAGCAAAAAAAAAAAAAATTTAGTAAAAAAAAGTCAAAATTTAAAAAAGTACAGACCCGCAAACTGGAGACTCAAAAAGAAAAAGCTGTCCGCTGGTTGACACGATTCCACCCTCTTTGATGATCTGAAAACAAAAATCTTGGTTTCTTCTTAAAGAGCACTGATGTAGTTTTCGTTTGATCAGAGCGATTTGAAAAAAAAAAGAAAAAAATCGAAAAATGGCAGCCATGTAAAAAAAAATATATTTTTTTTCCCTCAATTTTTCAACTTTAGAAATTTTTTAAAAATAATAGAAAACTTTTTTTAGAAAAATCTCTGATCAAACGATAGCGACATATATTAAAAAGCTATGTGCCAAATTTGAAGTAAATCGATCCTCTGAAACTTGAGATATGTCAGCCGTTCCGAAAAACTTAGTTTCGAGAGGAGGGGGTTGACAATTTTGTTAAAGATACAAGCCCACAATATTTGTTAGTCTATATTATCACATCTGCATCATTCGCCATGAAAAAAATAAGAAAATACAGGCAGCTGCACTTAGCATTTGGAACGCAGGTGTTATAAAGAGGAACTACATCGGATCCGACCCAATAGTTGTTGGGTTTTTTTTTTTGCAAAGATAAGAACAAAGTATTAAAAATCCTCTGATTTTTTACCATCAAATAGTTTAATTACTTTACTTGACTCTTTTAGTTTTAATTATGTAAACTTTCCCTAAGCAGTCCTTTATAGTGCTTGAATTATAGATTTATTTTTATAAACATAAAAATAAATAAATGATTTAAATGACATTTTTGACAAGCATTCTACATGTTTTAAAAGTTTATATTGAAAATAAAAGATTTTGTACGACACAGGGAGCATTCAGGTAGCTAGAAGTTGCCTACGGCTGACTATTGATTCGCTACGGCCGAGCTGGTTTAGTTGCCACGTCACTAATACTGCTGTAACTTTGAAAAAAATTATTTTTTTTTTAAATCCTTTTGCAGGCATATTTTTGAAAGTTTCAACTTTGAAAATATGCAAAAAAAGTTGTTTCAATTTTTGAAAAATCTAGACTAGAATACCCCCTTTAAGTTTCTGACGTGATTTTTGTGCTCTATACATGTTCTTATCAATTTATATGCTTATACCATAATTTCAGTTTCACTGTAATGCTCCATGTGAGCAAGAAAAATGTTTACCAACGTAATAAAAGTCAAATTTTATTGTTATTGCTGGTGTTTTTTTTCTTTTAAATGTGAAAATACTTTTTTTTTTTTTATGTTTCAAAACACTTAAAAAAAGCAATTATTCGTGTGAAAAATTTATATATACATATAACCAACTCAGTAAAACTAAGTTTTTAAAATTAATTGAGCAATTTTATGAATTTTATCTCCTTTTATCTGTAAACAAAATGCTTAATTTGGAAGTAATGCTAACTTTTTAGAGTGTTTGTAAAGTAGGAATGGTTTAAATAAAATTGCGTAAGAAATTTCTGTTACAATTAACCTAAAACAAAAAAAAATTAAACGTATATGATAGAAAATTTTTGAACGTTCTTGTGTACAAAGAATTAATTACTGATAGTAAAATATTGTTCAGTATTTTTTCTTAAGTCACCTTTAGAACACTTGTTTAAAATGAATGATACATATTTCAACAATTAATACCGCAACTCAAAAAAAAATTCAGTGTAATTATTTGAAGCCTCAACTTACTAGAATATCAAATTGCCCTCTTAAAAAAATAAATTTTAAGATTTTATTTAAGTTTCCATGACGTGCTCAAAATAACGAAATTTAATTAAGTTTCATTTCGTTGTATTAAGTATGTTAATACAACGAAATTTATTATGATGATTAACAAATCTAAATGACGAAATTTTTTTCATTTTTGATGAAATTGAAATAAAAAGTGACGAAATTTAAAGACTCGTTAATACGGAATCAAAATGACGAAAATTTAGTCATTTTGACGAAATGTATTTCATCAAATGACCCAACGAAACAAGCGACTAAAATTTCGTTGTTTTTGACGAAACGTATATGACGAAATATTTTTTCGTTTTAGACGAAATTCATTTCGTCAAATGTATGACGAAACAAATTTCGTCAATTTGACAAAATGTTTAATCGGAGCATTTTTCACGAAGCCATTTCGTCAAATACGCCGAAAGTTTCGTGAAATTTGAGCATGCGTTTCTGAGAGTGCACGTCGAGGAGACAGCTATTTCCCAGCGCGGTCGGTCGAGACATGGCTGTCTGCGATCATATAGTGGCTGTCCAAACAGACGAAAAAGTGCGTGCAAGCAGAACTTACATTTTCTGCCACTTCAGTCAATTGGCGCTGTTAGCATGTCCTTAAAATCGAGGATTTAAAGGTATAACCATAGCAATATCATCGCGTTAAAGGCTTGATTTTCAAGACAGATAAACATTTAAGTGTTGAGGGCAAAAGTAACTATCAAAATAAGTTGCAGGGTTATGTATTTGCCATTAAAACGTTTTTAATACAGAGGAAAAAATAAAAATATCGTTTTTTTTGGTAGTAACACATGCAGACTTTGAAGCTGCTCGTTAAGATACAACTTTTCTTCCATACGTATACTTTTATACATAATGAACACAGAGGAAATTTTCTTCGCAATTGGCTGATGACATTATGCTTTCAGATTAATTTTTATTTTGAACGACAATAATTGCGCATAATTTTAAGAAATACATTTATCTTCTCACATTGTGTAGCACAAATAAATTGGCTAGCAGGTTTTTGAAAGCCGTATTGAATAGTATTTAAATGGTTATTAGTTACTTTATTATTAAGCAATTTTCAATACATTCGTGTTAATACTATTAAATAACAGCAGTTACAAGAAAAATAACATAGGTTATGATTAATAAAGTTACTTTAAATATATGTGTTAATTGAACTATTTCAATTCAATTTATTGTAAATTTAATTAATTCAAGAAAGTGGAACAGTTAGGTTGTGAAGTGACCTAACAAATAAAGATTAGTTGAAAAATTATGTAATTAAGTAACTGATTAATAATGCAACAAATTTTTATTGTTATTGACAGACTAATAGCATAATACTAATAACTAATATTGCATTGTATAGTATAGCTGACTTCAGTTAACTTCAGCAGATGGATTATCATATAAGAGTGGCGACTTTTTTTTTTTTTGCTGGTCTCATCTAAAGCAATTACACTAGTTAAATATTTAGAATAAAATCCTAAAATATTAAGTAAGAAAGGTCAAAGATTAGGCCTTTATAAAAGGAAACGCTTCAATAAAATAAACAATCAAGGGGACATATTTCCAAATATTAGAATTAAGTACAATAAATGAGAAATTAAAAATAGTTACTTAAAACGCTTCATTATATGCAGTTTAGAGTTATCAAAATTATTTTTAAAACTTGTAACTGACAATACATGGGTGCCAACCCCCTAAGCAAGATGGTGCATACTAATAGGTACGAAGTCCCCGAAAAAAAAAGACAACCCCCTAAAAGGGCAAAAACTCAATGAAAGCATGCCCCCTCTGTCCAGGGGGTGTAAATTTCATTAAAAAATTTAATCGCGCAGTGTACGCCATGAACTTCCCTCGTGGACGCCCCTGGCTGGATAAGAGCAATTTTCCTTTAAATTTCCCTTTAAACATTTTTATTTATATGACAGACTCCTTGGCAGCAATAAGTATTTTTAGTCGGGGGGGGGGGGGACCGTGCGCCTACTTTGGTATTTTACACGATCGTCACTCCACTTTTCAAAAGCCCCCCTCCCCCCACTATTTCATTACAATAACTTATGCTCTTATCTGTAAGCCTCCCCCCTCCCACCTCTTTTTTCTTTTTTTATGGACTACACTGAATATTCTCAATTTTTAATACCAAGACTTTGCAACCGGCATTTCTTCGATGAAATCCACTAAAAGCTTTCGGATTCTCTGATGTTCTGTAACCTGATTTTCCTTAAATCCTTTCTTAAATTAATTTTTCCCCACTTTTAAATTAGAAATCAGAAATACGCTTTAGGGGTCATTCATAAATGATGTTACGCTTCGAGTTTACGGTTCGTGAAATTGTGACAAAGTGTGACAAGGGGAAAGGAGGGGTTAACAAGAAGTGTAACATCAGGCTTATACAACATAGCGTGACATGTGACAAAGGGGGAAAGGGGGTCAGTTGAATTGTGACATTTTGTGACAAAGGGGGTGTCATATATATCGGATAAGAGCGTGACATTATTTATGAACGGTCCCTTAGATAGTTTATTTACTTTTCTATGTTTTAAGACTCTATGGTGTAAAAAATGGGTGTACTCATGAGTGGAACAACAAATCTTAGAGGGAAGTCTCCATTCCTTTTAGATATTTCAATTGTAACCCCTGCTCATGTAGCGAGAGTTTAATTTTAAAAAGGTACATTACTAGACTTATAATATAGATTCTCTCTCATTCATTCCATTTTTAACTTTATCATTCTATACAAGTATAAAAAATTTAAGCTTCTCAGAAAAAAAAAAAAAAATTTAAAAGCATAATCTAGACATAATATGAAGTTCAAAGTTTACTTTTGAGTGGAAAAAAATTAATGAGAGGACCAACGTTCTTATAGCGCAAGTTGCAAAAATTACTCCATACACATGTTTTGGAATTAAAAGGAACCCCTTTATCAATGCATAAAGATTTGACCTAAAAAATGTAAGTAATCCAAGTGAGTGTAAATCACTCGAATTACTTGCATCCAGATGCATGCAACTCTATTCATTTATAAAAGGATTCCTCTTGTCCCCAAATATGTTTTCTGAAGTTTGGGCTATAATGGCGTTTGTTTTCCTATTAATAATTTGGGATCATTCATGAATGATGTCACGCTTCGAGAGGAGGGGGGGAGGGGGTGCATAAAATTGTGACAAAGTGCTACAAGGGGAGGGGAGGGGGTAACAAGAAGTGTGATATGCATTATGCAACATAGCGTGACGCGTGACAAAGGGGGAAGGGGGATCCGGTGAAGTGTGACATATTGTGACAAAGGGGGGAGGGGGGTCAAATGTATGGGAAAAAAGCGTGACGTCATTTATGAACGGCCTCTTTAAAGTACAAATAAATAAAATCAATGCATAAATAAATAAAACCAGTAAAGTTCGAAACATAAGGGAAAAATGCAAATGTCAGCCCTCACTGATATTATCTAAAGCATCAAACTCACGATTTCTATCTGTTGAGTAATTGAATAGGTGACATGGAGTGAAAAAACAATTAAAATATATGCATATAAACCAAACGTGAATTTAGTAAATCCCTAAAATTATAAAATGTATGCATTCACTAATTTAATGGTTAGAAAAAACACTCCATTGCTTTCCGTCGTTTTTATTTCCTTTACGATGAAAAATTCCTCTAAAATAAATATATATGTCAGACACAATTAAACATTGGGAGACATATTTCCGATCAGTAATGCATAAACTAAAAATTTACCAAAAAGAAATCTTCATGATGCATGCTGTAAACCCGACAAAAACAATGCTTTCGTAATGTATTTCCATACAAAACTAGTACATGCTTGCAGCGCACCAGTGAGGAAAAATATAACTATCGGTTGAACGCTTATTCCTTTGTTCTGGCGCCGCGTCTGGACAGCCGCTATATGATCGCAGGCAGCCATGGTCGAGAGAATGCGACTGTAGAAATCGAAGGGTACACGCTGTCCAACCACACAGCGGGTGCGCTATAGAGCAGTAAACAAACGCCATTCGTATTTCGTTGATTTCCAAGACAAGTGTGCAGGGAAACATGAATTATCTGAATAAGTTTTTACAATTAAAATTGCTTGATAAATTGGAATCTCGTAGAGAGAGAGTGCATTCTTGTCGGATAAATGACTTTGAAACTTTGGACGATATAGATTTTCATGCTCGATACCGCTTGCAAAGGCATACATTTAAGCTGTTGGTTGAATACGTCAGCGACAAACTGCCAACAAGCAAGAAGAATGATGCATTGTCGGTGGAAGAACAGCTTCTGGTAGCTTTACGATTTTATGCTACATGAGCTTTTCAACTTCTCATCGGGGATACTTTCCCTGTCAGGCAACCCACTTGTAGCAGAGTTATCAATATAGAGTTAGCAAATGTATCGCTGGTCAGTGGAAGGATTTCATTCGTTTCCCTGTTGAAGCAGAAGAACGTGACGAGGTAAGTTTCACATTACGGTGATGTCCCATTTCAGTCGTTCCCAACTGAGTCGGTGGGGGAGTTAGCGATAGCTTTGTATTCCGATTTGAGTCCGTGGTCCTGACTTGGCGCAGTTTGTAAACTCATGTTTGTGAAAATTGCAACACCACGAAGGACTTACGCGAATGAGCTGAAATTTTCAAGTAATGCAAAGTAGCGCATGATATGCAAATGATTAGAATTTCAAATCCGTAGCGCATGCGTATGCTGAGCAGCGCCCTCTGAACGGCGGATGGATCCGAATAAATAGACGGCTGTAGCGAGGCGTGTATGGTTATCTGCTAGTGGTAAACGTTAGCTCAATCTTTACTTATGCCTCTTCGACGAAAGAGAGCGGGATTTGAACAACTTACAGAGTTTGAACGGGGGAGAATCATCGGCCTTCGTGAAGCTGGATAGTCGTATCGTGCAGTAGCCGCTCGTGTGCAGCGTAACAGAAGCACAGTGATGCGTATTTGGAAGCAGTGGGCGGACTAGGGTCGGACAACTCGGAAATCCTGGAGTGGACCCCGAAATGTGACTTCAACTCGCGATGATAGACACTTGGTCCGCATGGCGCGGACGGACCCTACAGCTTCCTCTAGACAATTGGCAGCACAGTGGTCAATAGCTACAAGTAGGGCTCGACCGATGGCAATTTTTGGCCGATGGGCCGATGCCGATTGTTCCGAGATAGGCCGATGGCCGATTGCCGATTATTCTCCTCTTCCATCGGCCGATGGCCGATGGAAAAAAAGTTGCTTTAAACCATTAAAATGTGCAGAATACTTGTCAAAAATGTCAAATCATTTATTTACTTTTATGTTTATAAAAACATAAATGCATTATTCAAGCACTAAAACTGTTTGGGGAAAGTTTACATAATAATTAAAACTAAAAGAATCACTCGCGATTCTAGTAAAGTAATTCAACTATTTGGAGGTTAAAAAAATTAAAAAATGCTATATCAGAGGATTTTTAATTCGTTTTTCTTATCGTTACAAAAAAAACTCAACAACTATTGGATCGGATCAGGTCTAATTCCCTTTCCTTCAACATTTTCACTTTATAGCACCTGCACTGCAAATGCCAAGTGCAGCTCACTTTATTTTCTTATTTTTTTCATGGAGAGGAATTCAGGTGTTATAATACAGACTAACAAATAATGTGGGTTTGTATCTTTAACGAAATTGTCAACCTCTCAGATTTTTTTTCATAATTCTCTCCCCCCCCCCCCCCCCCCCCCACGTTTTTAACAAAAAAAGCCGGAACGATTATATGTTCATTTTTCATTATAAAAGTTATTTTGACTAATTACCTCTTTTTCTAAAATAAAATTAAAATATTAAAACATTTCGCTCTCAGTACAGCTCCCCTGTTCATAACCAAGAAATACTGAATATTACTTTTAAAACATAGACGTGAGATTTGTCATTACAAATGAATGCTGGATGTTAAGAACTAATCTTATTAGCTTCTTTTTTTTTCTTGTGAGTTGAAAATTACACTGAAATACTTGACATGTTCTTTATATTTTCATGAGCACAATGTAAGGTCACCAAAATAACCAATATTTTGAGCACCAGCAGTTTTCTGTTGACAAATAATCTTCTGAAAACACGTGATCGTTTATAAAAATTAAGATGTATTTTGAAATATATATATATTTATATTTATATATACGTTGTTAATTTTCGAAATTAATGAAATTGTAGCATTTTTATTAATGTATTAGAACGAAGTCTGTCGCGCGAACTCGTTTTTTTAGAATTAAATTTTTGAAAATTGCAAGTCGAACTCGGGCACATAAAATTTCGATCAATAAACATTTATACTGAAAAATTGATTAATATTTTTTATCAATATGTTCTATGTTGTAAACCAGGGGTCTCCAAACTACGGCCCGAGGGCCACATCCGGCCCGCGGACAGATTTTGTCCGGCCCGCGGAGAGCTAGCTAATGGCATCTGGCAAAAAAGTAATCATATTTTACACCACTAGTGGACTGATTCAACTTTTTACCACCGGCAACAATTAATGATAATATGGTTTTGGCCCTTGGAATTTACTGGAGTAATCAATATGGCCCTAAGGCTGGAAAGTTTGGAGACCCCTGTTGTAAACTAACAATAAAATAACAAGCAATACTCTAAACTGAAAGTAGATGCAACGAGATTGCTGCACAATTGCAGAAAAACTGCAACACGTGGGATCGAAGAAAAAAAAAAAAAAAACGCTAAGAAAAAACGTTTACGCTGGTAACAACTAAAATCATTATCATACTTTGATTGAGTTGACTTTATTGTTTACAATTTCGGAATAATAAAAAACATGACAAACTAAAAGCAGATGGTATAATATTATTGCACAATGATATCTAATGCACTAAGTCATTATTAAACGAAAAACGGACAAAAATGAGGCAACTAACCTAGGGATCATTCACAAATGATGTCACGCTTCGAGGGGGGAACGGGGGGTTTCGTGAAATTAAGACTTAGTGTGATAAAAGGAGGGGAGGGGATAACAAGAAGTGTGCCATCAGACTTATACAATATAGCGTGACATGTGGCAAAGGGGGGAGGGGGCTCCGTTGAAGTGGGACATTTTGTGACACGGGGGGGGGGGTCAAATATATCGGGAAAAAGCGTGACATCATTTATGAACGGTCCCTTAGTGCGAAAAAGAAGTAGCACTCATAAGACGCCTCTATTACTTTTACTTTAACATATTCTATTTCGCGAGCATTCTGTTCAAAGAGAAATAATTTTAATAATGAAGGTTTTCGGGCAGCGATCGCTTAAACTATTTTTTCGAATTTTTATTAAATATTTTGTAGAATGACATTATTTTTGTGCCTTTTTTAACTGATATGCTGCCTGTTATTTTATCGAAATAGAAGTCTAGCTAGGGAGAAAAAAGAAAGTTAAAGACAGAATGTTTTCTGGAAAGTTGCGAAAAACATCGGCCTTGCATCGGCTTTTAGATGTTTTTCAAGGCCGATGGGCCGATGTTTTTCACAAGTTAACATCGGCCGCCGATGCCGATGGCCGATGGCAACTTTGTTGAACAATCGGCGCCGATGCATCGGCCAAGCCGATGCATCGGTCGAGCCTTAGCTACAAGTGTTTCATTGTGTGCTCCATCAATTCGTAGACGTCTGCTGCAGCGTAGACTGCGCGCAAGGACTCCTTTATACAGGATCCCACGCAGCATGTCGTGTTTTCTGACGAATCCCGCTTTAATTTGTGGTACCATGTTGGCCGCATTCGTGTCAGACGCTAAGCCGGTGAACGCCACCTTCCGGAGTGCATTATCGAACGCCACAGTGGACGAACACCCGGAGTTATGGTCTGGGGCGCCATAACCTATCATGGTCGATCTCAATTGGTACGAATTGTGGGCAATCTGAACAGCAACCGGTACATCAGTGAAGTTCTACAGTCCCAAGCTGTTCCCTTCCTTCAAAGCTTGCCAGGCACTGTATTTCAACAGGACAATGCCCGCCCTCATATTGCTAGGACTGTTCAATCCTTCTTTGCAACGCAGCAGGTACAGCTTCTTCCTTGGCCTGCGTATTCCCCTGCGGATATGTCGCCAATTGAACATGTGTGGGATTTCATTGGTCGGCGTCTCGCTCGTGATCCTTCTCCTGTTGCTTCTGTAGACGAACTTTGGGTACGCATACAAACAACATGAAATGCTCTTCCTCTGGCAGAAATTCAAAATTTGTTTGACTCCATGCCACGTCGTGTAGCAACACTTATTGCGGCACGTGGTGGTTACACAAAATACTGATTCCGATCTCATGTTATTGCTTGTTTGATTTGAAAATTTAATCATTTATTTGTACCACTACCACTCAACTGTATTAAATTTCATTCAATTATGACGAATCCTTCATGGTGTTACAATTTTCAAACATGAGTTGATAACTGGCACCAGAACGGGGGGGGGGGGGGTCGGAATCGTCATTGCAGAATGCGTTATTCCTCGTTGGCGTTCTACCGCACTTATTGAGCGTCAAGTAGAGAGTAAATTCTAGTTATTTTGTTTTGTAATCATTTTTTAAATCAGAGAACCGAAAAATTGCGTCAAAATTGTTTGTGCTTAGTTTTGGGGTCTGAAGAGGTTAAATTAGTAACAAAACTGATTACAAATCTAATGTAACTACCAGGAAAAATCCATCCAACACAATGATACTGAATTGTGACTCCTTTCCACCCGACTACGACGACTGCTCGCATTGCAAATGGAATTCTTGATTTCCAACCTCCTTGACGCGGGTGCCTATTGGCCTGCTAGCCGGCTTCCTATTGGACGGTTCCTAATCCGCCAGCTATATTTCGATTATCTTGTCTTAATTATACTTAATGTATATCTTTAATTGATACTTTTATTTTTTATAAATCTATAGCCCATTGATTGGGACAAAATTTGCAATTTGTACAATAGTGCCATTTGTACTTGGTGTTCTACAATGACTTAAAACAACAAACAATTTCTAAAAAAAAAAAAATAATTATATGCAATAAAAAAAATTTTTCGTGAATAGGTCAGAAATTTTGTTCGTCTTAGCCGAAATTTGTATTTTAGCCTTCGTTGTTTGCGTGAGATATTTGGTGCAATTGAATAGTAAACCAAACTTCATAAACAAATTGTTCGTTTTAGCAGTGATTTCGTATAAACCGTGTTCGTATTAAGAAAGTTCAACTGTACTTAGCAACTTTCTGAATATTCCTAGGAATGAAAAAAAAAATCTTTTATATTTTTTATCATGTTTTATCATTTTTGAATCGATTTTGTAACCATTAACTTCATCACGACAGGAACATTGATCATAACTATATTGTATACAAATTTGTTTTTCTAAAGAAGAGTTTTCATGGCAAGTATGAGCGCTATATAGCAAATTCTGGTAACCTGAAATCGTACCGACTGAAATGGGAATACCCAAAACTCATTATAACCCTTACCGACTGAGATAGCACAATTTCGCCCTACCGACTCAGTTGGGAACGACTGAATTGGCACTAAACCCTCATTACAATACTTTGCAAATGCACCTATCGTAAGATGCAGCTTACACTATTACAGCTGCATCTGAACTCTAATAAGTCATAATAATTCTCTTATATGAGTTTGCGTTTTATATGAGTTCGATGGATGATTGCATTTAAATGCATAGTTCGAAATGCAAGTACATTTTAATATCTAGTGTATGATCATTTTGTTATTCACTGTAGCAAATTGTGCTTGACATATCGATGATTTTAATTTGATCAGTATCATTTGACGAATGCAATTGAATTTAAATATATAAAGTTTATCACTTGTGTTAATGTTTTAATACCGCACTTAATTTAGACACCTCCGTGCAAATTCGGATTCTAGAAAATCTACTCCTGCTATTGGTCTTAAATTGGTAAATTAAAAAAAAAACGATTGAAGTACTTTATATGAACATGGGGGGAGGGGGGGAGGGACAATGAAGGACAGCTACCAGTACTAGATCACACATTATCATCAGCAGGAGTGCCCCCCAAGTTCAATGGTGCAAAATCCCCCCCCCCCCAACTTCAATGATGCAATGATATATCCGGATGCCAGATTTCCGATATACCTAGAAAATCTCGTCAGGACTCTGATGCTTGAAACTTGTAAATTGTATACTTATTTTAAAACACGGCACAGCTTCCAATTCATCGTAAGCTTGTAATTTACAAACATTTTCAAAACATGCTTATTATTTAAATTTAAATAAACACATTTGTGACATGTTGGATAACTGGATATTTCGTAAAATGTCCGAATCAGATTCGGAATATTTAAAAATTAGTCGGATACCGGATATCCGATGGCTTTGAGGGAGGACTGATCCCGCCTGGCCAGTTTTTCCCTGTATATACATACTTGTTTTTCGTTCAAAATTTTCTCATTCGCAAAAAAAAAAAAAACTTTTAGAAAAAAAAAAATCCGCACAAAAAGGTGTACACACCACATACATTTATATCTATCGATTTTTCTTTATATATATATCTATATATAGATAGATAGATAGATAGAGATGGATGGATGGATACTCATATGTATACACATCTAAAAATTCTGCGTACAAAAAAAAATATAAAAAAGTTCCATTATTCCTTGATTCTGTTATAATGAAATTTTATGTTATAATGTAAAGCGGGTCACTTTACACCTGGGGTACCAGTGTTCTACAGTATTATAATGACAATATAGTATTTTAGAAAAATAATAATCCATTTTTTCAGGTTTTCAGAGGCTTTTATGAAATTGCTGGATTTCCTGGAGTTGTGGGTACTATTGATGGCACTCACGTACCAATAAAAAACCCTGGCGGGTCTGATGCTGAACGGTTTAGAGGAAAGAATAAAAAATTTCTCTTAACGTGTAAACAATTTCAGATTCCAATTTACGTATCCTTAATGTTGTGGCAAGATGGCCTGGCGCAACGCACGACTCTACAATCTTTGACTACAGCAGCATAAAAAATTTATTCTGCGGCAAGTTATCAATGCAAATTACCATCTGCTGGGGGACAGTGGGTATTCTTGCGAGACCTTCATGATGACTCCCATTTCGAACCCATCCACTTCAAAACAACAATGGTAAATATCCCCATAACTTCTTTTCCTTACCTACTACGTTTACACATTAGTGAACTCCTCAAGTTAAGTAAATGTTGGGAAATTAAAATTTTTTGGGAAAAACCCCAAAATTTAAAATTTTCATTTCCAATGTGCATTCCTGATTAGCTGAACTGTTTAAATTATCCAGAAAGCTGTTTCGCTGATTTATCAGAAATGGGTCTATGGCAATACTCAATCATATTGTAAATTTCAAGATATAAACTCCAACAGAAATATTTCGAGCTCATTGATACTAATTCTAATGTAAATAAAAAAAATAGTAGTAATTGAGTGCAATGATAACTATTAAAATGTTTGAAATTTAAATAAACAAAATCTTTGAAATATTAACGAGATAACAGTGAATAATTTTTTAAATTAAACTAACATTCATGTTTCAAATACAATGCAAGTCATGTTCTGACACGCAACACGGTGGAAACGATCATATGGAGTGGTAAAGAATCGTTTTCCCTGCCTCGAACATGAATTACGTTGTGACTTGCAGAATGTTCCACCTATAATTACTACATGCTGTATTCTGCACAAAATTGCTCTTTCCGTTTGGTAATTATGTGTTATTTTTTTCCATTTTTCAAATTTTATGTTTGATCAATGTTGTTAATCATGCTCATTGATCGTCAAGCAGTTAAGAAACAAGTCACATTGTTGGCACATATTTATGCTATAATATAGTAGTTAGTATTAGGATTTCAGTCATGTGATTTTATAATACAAAATTTGTACCAACATCGCACTAAGGAAAAAATCACATCACGATACCCTGCTTACAGTTAGCATGGGGATCACCAAGTGACCATGCAATGCAGCATAACACAAAAATTGCCTTTCCCAACTTTGCATAAAGAAAAGCATGTATTGTGTTTCTCAGAAACGATCAGTGTATGAATTATAAATCAGCAAGGACTAAATGGGAAAGTTACTTTTATTATGACAAAGGAAGTGTATGCGAATATTTCAAGAGGCCTTAAGGGGGAGGGGGGACCCATTAGCTGAACATATGAGGACAGTAAAATATTTGTGCAAATATTTCAGTGCTGGTAGAGTGTATGATTTGATAGATATTTTCTGAAAAGTGTTAGGAATAAATAAGAATGTTTAATACTCTGTTGCATTTTGTCGGTTTACATTTTTTGGAATATAACAATTTACAGAATTTGCAGCGACATGTTTGCGTTATAAATAAAATTATCCTTTTTTTAAAATAAATCTTCATTTAATGAATATTCTATTGTATTGCCATCTGATAGTGTAATTAGTTCTGTGGTATGCAATTAGATGCTTGGAAAATGAATTCTGCAAGTTTAATTCCCTCTATCAAACTTCTATTTTGCAGGTGATCTTGAACCTCCTACCTTATTCCCGCCACCAGTATAGAATTTCGATACTAATTCTCAAAGCACAACTAGGGGTGTGTGTGCTGGATTTGTAAAGCGACAGATGTTAGTGGAGAAATTCTTTTAATGGTGTCACTATAAATATGAAGCAATGTGCAGGATCTGCATTACACATATGCAAGAATAAAAATATTTAATAAAATGTGAAACGAAAATTTTGCAAGTTTTAATGCAGACAGGTGTTTCAGGGTTACGAGGAGCCCCTGTTTCAATGTGAAAGTTAATCATTTGTATTTCTTTTTAACGTGCACGTTCTTGCCAGACAGCATTATTTTTAAAGCAGATTTCTTCGGATGATTTCCGGAAACTATTTTTTTTAAATAATTTATTTGTTTAGATTATTTTATGCACGAAAATCTTTTTCATGCGGAGTTTCAAAATCATTAATCCAACAAGAACTAACTCTTTGTCTGCAAAAATTATAACTGCTCTAGCAATTGTTTAAATAAAATAAAAATTTTCATTTTTATCAAATGTGTCATTGATTGCGTACTGAAGTAAATAAGCTAGTTAGAAATTTCACCAAAGTTGCGGCATTAAATTTTTAAATGACTAATAATATACCCGTACTGGTGTTATAATGGAATTCCATTTCTCGTTCTGGAAGATTTTTAATAGTAATTTAGTTGACATATATTCATCTCAGAGTTGACCAGTTTCTTCCAAAATGGAAAACAGTCTGGAAGAACAATTTCATCTATTGGTGGATGAAGTTAAAAATAATCTCGAAATATTTTATCTGGCTACAACTTGCGCTTGAAAAATACAGAAAATGTTCTATAAAATAAAGAACATTATGTTGGCTTGTAACAAATTTTTATTACAAAAATTACATTTAAAATTAAAGTATGAATATAAACTATTTATTTCTAAATTTAAAAAAAAAAACTAAAAATAAAAAATAATAAATTAGTTCAATAACTTAAATAAGTTCGCAACATCCGAAGATTCTTCGATCTTGCTGCTTATCTTTTTTAATAGCTTTATTTTTTCTTTTAAAAACTCATCGTTCAGTTTGTGACTGGCCATTCTCGCTTCCGACTCTTCTTTTTCAATTTCAAATTTTTCTTTTATGTTCGCGATTCTGGCCTCTGATTCTAATTGATCTATTTTTAATTTTTCACTATGGTACAAATTAGTGATTCGATTGCTCTCTGCAATCGAATAAACTAATTTGCTAGTGGATGAAGCCTCTTTTCGCTTTCGCATCGTCTGTTTGAAAAATCGAATGCCTTCAGGGGCCGATTGACTTGGCGCAGTAGTTGTAGGGAACTCTAGCGGAAGCTTGAAGTTCCGTGCTGATCGGTCTTGTTCCACTGATGGGTCTTGAGTGGCTGACGTGCTTCCATGCATTGATGGTGCAGGAAACAATGTAGCAGCTTCAGCATTAGAATTCTGAAAACAAAACATATGATTAACAGTACGTCGTGTAAATCTACATAATGAAATACCTTAGGGAGATTTAATGTGATAAGGCATAACTTGAAGATTTAATGCACCTTTTATTAATATATAGAGAGGAAATATTGCCGCGAGATAAATCATCCTGAGGAGCCATTCATAAATGATGTCACTTTTTTTTAATATATGACCCACTCCCCCTTGTGTCACAATATGTCACCACACATATTGAGACATACATACATAAACGTAACCAAGCGCGTAGCAAGAGAGGGGCTTCCGCCCCCTCCGATGTCGGACGTTTCAAAAATTTTGATACTTTTTTATTATACTAAATTAAAAAATTTTCTCATCAAATAAAATAAGCAAAATATTGCATCATTTTAATAAATAAAAGGAAATATGTCCATCCCTCGCAACGCTGTCCCCCTCCCCTTGCGGGTATTCAACGAGTCCCCCCCCCCCCCACAAAACAAACTCTAGGTTGTAAACCATATTACCAATTCTACTATGGTAATGCATATATATGTTAGGATTCCCCCGCCCCCTCCTATCCCCAGAAGAAAACAATGGTTTCACCAAAGCCAACCCCCGCTGGAAAAAACAAGAAATCATAAATAATGGCTACACTACTGAACATACCCTATACTTTATACCCTATATTCATATAGAATATGGATAAAATTTGATGTTAGTAGAGCAAATACCCTGTAAATGCTAAAGGCACAAGCGATCCAATCTGCAGTTGCCCATTAAGTTTGGATTCACAAAAGTATCACTGATTTGAGATTTTAAAACAACTATGTGTGTAATAAACAACCATGTGTGTAATAAGTCAATTACCTGTGTTAAGAGCTCCTCATCTTCTTCAGTATGAAAAGAGGAATCAGTTACGGTTTGAGGCTCTTCAGTTTGAGCTGAAAAAGGAATGGGGAAAATGTATTTTACATATAATATATAAATAAGCGAGGAACTTGGAGTACATAAAATAATCATGCATTCTGTACATACATTTTATAAATATTACATGGAAACGAACAAAGCATTCACCCTCTTAAAATATATATTAAAAAATGCATGCAGAAATGAACCATTGCCTTAAAAGGTTTAGAGAAAATGTGCAATTGCAGAGATTAAGCACAAGTTCGTATAGAAAAGCAATAAAATAAAAAGTATAATTTGCTGCGACGAAGCTAAAAGTACAGCTTTCAGGCAAGCAGCCTTGAAAGTCAATCGCTATTTTTAATACTTGCTCTTTCATAAAGGAATTAATTTAATTCAGAGACTGTTTAGTATCAAGTTATTCCTTTTTAAATTCAAAATAATAATTAAAGTATCAGTAATTGAGCTTTTTTGCTAATTGTTTTAAGCTGCATCACTTAAAAAGCTGCACATGATTAAATCAAATATTTATTTATAAGCAATTATTTTCTGCAATTAAAGGATTTTCTAAAGTATTCTAAGATTTAAATTTGAAATAACATGTATATCGAAATTTGAACTTACCTTGATCATGATTTGTAGCGATGTATTCAGCATCGCAATCAAATTGAGTTGCTAATGGTGTATTTAGCACTCCCATAGCAAGAATTTTGCTTTGAATTTCATTCGGGGGAGGGCACGGATTATTTCCCCCTCCAGTTTTTATTGTTTCACACAAAAATTGCGCCCGGACTTTATTCGATCTTTTCTTCAGATTTTCATAACACTTCTTCAGTTGTTTCGCAGTGCATTGTTTAACACCAAATGTGGCATTGAATTGTTTTTCAATGGCCACCCAGCAGGCATTTTTCTGCGTGCTGGCTATGCGGTTCGTATGCTTGCACTCAACAATATGCAGGCTTTTTTTTTACGAGTTCAATGAGCAAATTCTTCTCGAACTCGTTAAATACTGCTCTCAATGCAGGAAATTGTTCCATTTTAAATAGTACCAAAAATTGAAAATCGAATTTGAAAAATTCTTGACCCAACTCTCTGCGTGTTTCCAATTTGTTGTAAACAGTTTGACTCTACGAGGTCACATGGTAGAATTCAGCCAATCATGATACCAAAGACAAGACGACTGTCTCAAGAGAGGCACTCGAAAGTTCGACGATGCTAATGTCTGGTGAGTACGGAATTCGACAGCGGTCTTGACATAGGTTCTTTCGAATATTGATTGGTCCGGCTGTTTGACCGTGTTTGGTGAATAAGGCCGTAAATCTTACGTGGTCCAAGTTCCCATCACAAGTCAATACCTCTGGGGGCACTGGAACAGGGTTACTTGGTTTATGTATCAAGAAGTCAAAATGTTGATAGATGGTCTTCCATCTATCCTGTGTTGTCCGAGGCTAGGTCGGATTATTGTCTTTACGGTCTCATTTCTCTGAAGCCACTGGTTTCCGCGGTAATACATGGGTGATTCTAAGCGAGAAAAAAAAAAGCGGAGCTTCCCACAAAATTTTCGGAAACGTAAGCGCCATTCATCTAAGACAAAAAATTATATACTAAGGTTAACATGCCTCCCCCCCCAACACACAATACATACGTGTATGTATATATATAGTATATGTTGCAAACTAATCCTTTAAGTAATTAAATGAAAGGTCTAATTTTTCCAAAAAGAAGTCTTTTTTTTTTTTTTTTTCGGAAAAAATTATTGTATTAAAAGTTTGTTAAAGCAGTACAAAATATTTTGCTTGTCTGGAGGGCGAAGGAGTGTTTTGTTTCCCATATCCTCCCATTGTACATGGAAGCACTGGCGTAGATAAGTAGGTGGGGATGCCCCCCCCCCCCCTAAAATGGTGAAGATTGTCTAGAATTTGACCAATTTGTCCTGTAAAACAATGAAATTAGCCAACTTTTCCCGATTAACCCTCCCTAAAATGGTAAAGATTGTCTAGAATTTGACCAATTTATTCTGTAAAACAATGAAACCCCACTAAAGTGGTGAAAATTGTCTAGAATTTGACCAATTTTTCCTGTAAAACAATGAAATTAGCTCACTTATCACGAAGAAACCTCCCCCTCCAAAACAAAATCCGCGTCTAATAGCTACGCCACTGCATGGAAGTTTTAAGATGAGTAACAAAAAAGGAAAATCAAGAGAATTATCGAAGTATTGAGTTAATCATATCATTTTTTTAACGTGATTATAGGAAACTCATTGGTATTTTTAAAAGTTTAAAGTGGAATTATAAGGTATTATGACATGACTGGTAAAGTGTCGAATGGAAGGGATAAATTCGGGCATTGCAACGTTTTGTACTACAACAATTGAATCAAAGTGGAGATAGGACTGTAAAGCCCTAATTGAAAATTGCAAATGATTGTTTATCTTATGTTTCGCGACGTCCAGACTAAACTTGAGAACTTAAAAATATAAAACTTTGCATGGTATGCAGCCCTAAAAATTATTTGATACAGCGCAAATCCGACACATAAAAATTTAATCCACAGAATTTTTACTTTATATTTTGTTCTTTTCAGCGAATTTTTTGCTCGTATTTCTCGGGTAACACAGTAGCTGATGAATGTAGAAAAATTCAATGCAAACATCAAAAGAAACTAAAGCGGTTATCACACGACAGGAATTTTAAAGCAAACGTTACTTCCACCTCGTTCTATCGGTAACCTCGAGAGCAAATTTTCGATCCGGAGTTTCCTACAGGTTTGCCACCGGTTTCTCGGACGGTTGCTCATAACGAGCTACCATTTTCTAATCTGTATCCTCGTGTTGGGCATTTGCTTACATTTTTTAAATTTGGAATTTCGACCAAACAAGTAGGTTTCTGCATTCAGGGGCACTCCCATGCGAAGTCAAGGGAGGTCACTGTGACCTACTAAAAATTATCTTTATTCCTCAAATTCTGACTGACCATGGTAAACTTGATCATTTGGCATAACAATTTGGTATAAAAATAACTTTTTTCCCCTCCTACACGTTTTTACTTATTATACAGGTACATTATTGACAGCTGTCAATAGCAAATGCAAGGCATCATATTTTATTTTATGTATATAATGATCCCTTATTCTCAATAGGATCATTTTTAATTAAGTCTGAGCTTCGCGATTCAGTAAAATACGAAGTTTCAGTCGGGTAATTAAAATTACCCCCCCCCCCCCGCCCTTCCTAAAAATATAAGTTCAAGACGGCCCTGCCTGCTTAAAGATGTCAAAAAATTTGGAATATAAATTATTATGTTTGTCAAGTTAGGCCTAGGCCGGCAAACCTACGGGGCCTACGTGACAAGACGAAGGGGTCCACACGACAGGAAATGGTGCACGTGTGTCCCCTTGCCCTCAATGTCGGCCTAAGGTCAGGCACCCCCTATATAAGCTGCTCTCAGAAGCGGGGGCGAGAAGATCGGCTTTCGCTTGCCTACGAGGTTGCGGTCGGACGAGCAGGAGATCTTCGAATGCTGGACAGGGAGGAGTTGCGCCCATCCAGACGTAACGTAACGGGAGAGCTTGTGCCCGTAAGAAATACCAAAGAACTGTAGACGTAACGGGAGAGCTTGTGCCCGTAGCTTTGAAACATCCAAGAACTCAATGATGTAGAAATTGAACCACTGTAAATAATATGTAAATAGGCAGCGAAGTGAATAAATGTAAATAAAGAAATATAGCCAAGATTCCTAACTGGCGCACCATGGTAGGATACGACCCAACCTGAGAAAGAAACTGCAAGTGATAAAAAGATACGAATTATCGCTTAATGAAGGGACCTCATCGGAGAAAGTGAAGAATAGCAAGAGGATTGCTGGTGAGCTGAATATTCTCGGAAAAAGTGCCGGAGATTACGAGATTACCCGAGGGAAATTTACTACGACGCTGAGAGACCCTGCAGACTGACGGACACCGGAAGTAACGCCTGGAGCAGAGGAGCGAGTAGTGAAAGGGAAACCCATCGCTGAGACATCAACGCGTGGTCAACGTGCGGAGATCCAGAGATTGCTGTTTAGGGTAAGTCCCCACATTTAAACTGTTCCCGTTTTGGGGGGTTTGCTTTGCATGTCACCTGTACTGAGAAGTCAAAGTAAGAATAGCAAAATGGATGGGGCTAGTACTAGTGAATTAGAATTAAAATTGAAAGAACTAGAAATTAGGGAGAAAGATATTGCCTTAAGGGAGAAGGAATTAGAAATTAGAAAACTAGAATTAGAGCAAGAAAATAATGGACATTTTAGACAGAGAGAAAGAGAAAATCCAATTATGGATAACGTGGAAAGATTCCATAAGGTTTTGAAATCTTTAATCCCACCTGTACCTTCGGACGTTGGAGATCTACCCTTGTTTTTTGAAACAGTGGAAGGGGTTTTTGCTTCGCAAAAGGTTCCAGAGGAAGTTCAGGGGAGATTGATTGTGCCATTGCTAGGTCACCTAGTGAGGCCGTTATTTGTGAACTTGAAAGCAGAGGAATTAAATCAGTATGCGAGAATTAAAGAGGAAATTCTAAAGCATAATAGGTTAACTCCTGACGAATATAAAAGGAGGTTTGATCAGGCAAAAAAGAGACCGAATGAGTCATGGACGCAATTCGCGGACAGAATTAATTCCTTATGGGCGTTTTACATTAAAAGTAAAAATGCGGAAACGGCAGAAGAAATTAATGACATAATAGTAGGAGACAGGCTAAAAGCAGAGATGCCACTAGAAACTAAACGCTATGTAGGGCTTCAGGAGAAGGATCAGGTTTTTAAACTTAGTGAAGCGGCCTACTTAGCAGAAATACATGAAAAGACTATGGAAAATTCCTATCCAATTAAAACTAAATACAATCCGGAATCAAAGGAGAGGAATAAGTTCAAAATGGAAAGATATGATGCGATAGGGAAAGTAACTTGTTATAAATGCAAAATGGAAGGTCATATCGCGAAGAACTGTAAAGAAAATAGGGATAAAATAAGGGTACAAAGAGTGAAAATAATTAATAAAAAACCGGAAGTAGTGGAGCAAAGGCAGAACCAAAATAGGGTTATAGCCAAAATAAATAAAGAATTGTTGGGGAATAGTTTAAAGGGAAAAGAAAATATTGTGACAGATCTTATTAAGGTAAAGGTTAATTACAGAAACAAAGGAATAGAAGGGATAATTGACAGTGGAGCCGAAATTTCCGTAATAAATGAAAATTTGTTGCAAGAAAGGGATATAAAAGCAAGTGGTAAAATATTATTAGAGCCGGCATTTAGCGAGCATATAGAAGCTGATATTATAAATATTCCTTTGAGTTTAGAAAATGAACAGTGCAAAAAGGTAAAGCCAGAAATTTATGTAACGGTAGCGAGCACACCAAAATTAAACGGAACTTTGTTGCTGACCCCTGGGGATCATGAAACACTTAAGGCCCAAGCCGAGAGTCTTTGTCCGGTAAATGAAGAAAGCACAGAGGGGGAGAGTGAAAAAGGGGTGTTCGCGGTTGACTGTAATGAAATGCCACCAGGGAAAGGGAAAGAGGAACCCCTGCGGAGTGCAGAGGCCGAATTAGGAGCACGGTCGGAAAGAGAAAAATTTAAACTTCAGCAGCGAAATTGTGAGACGTTAAAATTCATTTGGGATGAAATTAAGAAAGGAAAGGGAAATTGCATGTTAATAGATGGAATTCTATACAGTAAGGGGGCGGTAGGTGGAAGCAAGGTAGAGCAATTAGTATTGCCGTTAGAAAAAAGAAATACAGTTTTAAAACTAGCTCACGAGCCAGTGTTCGGAGGACATTTAGGGTTTCGTAAAACTGCAGAAAGGATAAAATATTCTTTTGCGTGGCCAGCCATGAATAAGGATATTAGAGAATTTGTTGACGGGTGTGTCGATTGTCAGTTTAGAGGGAAATTAAGGACAGCGGATAGAATACCTATTACGCCTGTTGTAAGACCGGAGATTCCGTTTTCGGTCGTTAATTGTGATATTCTGGGGCCACTGGATATTAAATCAGGGAGGGGTCATAGATATGCATTGACGATGATAGATCAGCATACAAGATGGCCTGAGTGTGTACCATTGAAGGGGTTAACTGCTAAGGAAACATGTGTAGCGTTGTTAACGATATTTTCGAGAACTGGGATTCCGCAAATGATATGCACTGATAGAGGGACCAATTTTACTTCAGAATTGACGAAGTAATTTCTAAAAATTTTGGGAACGACTCCAAGGTTCTCGACGCCGGAGCATAAGGAATCGAATGGTTTAGTAGAGAGGTGGAACGGTGTACTGAGGAGTATGCTATACCACGTCATGAAAAATGACCCTAAAAACTGGGATAAACAAGTTCCGGTTTTATTGTGGGCGTACAGGGAAGTCCCGAATGCTACGACGGGAGTAGCACCGTTTAAGTTATTGTACGGGAGGGATCCGACGGGGCCTTTGTCAATTCTAAAACAAAGTTTCACAGGGGAAGAATGGGTGCCAAATTTAGAGAGTAAAAGTGCGGCAGAATATCTGTTAGAACTGAGGAAAAATCTAGAGGAAGCGGCAGACGCAGCTCGATTAACCGCTGATGAAAATCAAAATAGTATGGCAAGGTACTATAACAAAAGGTCAAAACTTAGAGACTATCAGGTAGGGGACAAGGTAATTATTTTAATCCCAGATAGCTCTAGTAAAATGTTAGCAAAATGGACCGGACCTGGGGAAATAATCAGAAGAATACCACCGCATAGCTACATAGTACAGTTGGAGGATGGATGCAAGAAGCACGTCCACGCAAACAAACTAAGATCATTCAAACAAAGAGCAGATGCAGTGTTGGGCACTTCGAGGGAAAAACGTTTAACCGTAAATTTAAAAAAGTGTCACTTTGCTCTTAATTCAGTAAAGTATTTAGGGCAGGAAATAGGATCAGGGAGGCATGAGCCAGATGGAGACAAAATCAAAACAATTCAAAACTTAAAGTCCCCAACTACGAAAAAAGAATTAAAAAGTGCGTTAGGTTTATTCAACTATTACAGGGACTATGTTCCTAAATTTGCTGAAGTGGCGTTGCCACTGACTGAGTTGACCAAGCGCAGAGTACCGAATATAATTCCGTGGACAGAAATAGAGGAGAAAGCGTTCCTACAGTTGAAGGAACTGCTGTGTGAGGCAGTAGCGTTGTATACGCCGGAGGTGGGTCGCCCGTTCATCGTGTACGCGGACGCTAGTGATTTCGGGGCCGGTGCATGTTTAGCTCAGAAAGGGGAGGATGGAAAAACACATCCGATTGCTTTCGCCAGTGTCAAATTTAGTCAGGCGCAGCGGCGCTGGGCAGTGGCGGAAAGGGAAGCCTATGCAGCGGTATGGGCATTAAAGAAATTTGAGATCTGGACCTTTGGGGCTGAGGTTGAGTTAATTACAGATCATAATCCCCTAACTTTTATATCACAATGCATCTCCAAGTCCGAAGTTACAGAGATGGGCCCTCGCGTTACAAAAGTATAAGTTAAAAATTACCCATCGTAAAGGGGCAGCGCATCAGAATGCCGACGTGCTCTCCAGGTTATTTTTAAATGATGAAGAGAGGGATGGTGACATCCAAGGTATGCTCTCGGAGGGAGATGGTTTAGGGGACTCCCAGTGTACATCTGCTGGACTGCCTACAGAGCTGTTAGCCCAGTAGTCAGTTTTGGGCGGGGAGTGTCAAGTTAGGCCTAGGCCGGCAAACCTACGGGGCCTACGTGACAAGACGAAGGGGTCCACACGACAGGAAATGGTGCACGTGTGTCCCCTTGCCCTCAATGTCGGCCTAAGGTCAGGCACCCCCTATATAAGCTGCTCTCAGAAGCGGGGGCGAGAAGATCGGCTTTCGCTTGCCTACGAGGTTGCGGTCGGACGAGCAGGAGATCTTCGAATGCTGGACAGGGAGGAGTAGCGCCCATCCAGACGTAACGTAACGGGAGAGCTTGTGCCCGTAAGAAATACCAAAGAACTGTAGACGTAACGGGAGAGCTTGTGCCCGTAGCTTTGAAACATCCAAGAACTCAATGATGTGGAAATTGAACCACTGTAAATAATATGTAAATAGGCAGCGAAGTGAATAAATGTAAATAAAGAAATATAGCCAAGATTCCTAACTATGTTATAATGCGAAATGAACGAAACCTTAAGAAGTTTTGTTAAAGGGGTATACATACCTTACGAATTTTAGTAAAAAATTATATACCATGAGTTTATTCATAACAAGATCTTTAATTTTAATGGAAATATATTAAGGCAATGGCGGTTCCTAGATAAGTGTCACTCGGGGGCGGTAATTTTTGGTGTCTCCCCTCAAAAAAAAGAATGAAACGTTGCTGTGTTGTATGAGCTTGTAGTTCTATAGTTTATATTATTTTTAAAGGGGCAAAAAAAAAAAAACAAAAAAAAAAAACTATAGAAATTCTATTTTATTTATTTGGGGTAACTTTCACTGAACTATATTTATTTTCAGCTATGAAATGTTGAAATAGCACCTGAAAAATTGTAGAATTAAAGTACATGTACTTTTCTAAAACTCTATATCTCATTTTGGGTGTCACCCAGGGTGGAGCGGCCCTTCCGTAGTGACCATACTGATTAAGAAATATAATTTGGTAAAATATTAATATATTGTATTCTGTGCCTCATCTAATATCATTCTAATTAAAAGTTTTTTCACTGTGACTCGAAATGTTCATTTAAAGTTGTATAAAACTATTGTGTTCATAAGCAGGAGCGCCTCAGAGGGAGATTTTTGGGAAGTGTGCACAATTTAGTGAACATCAAACTTCGAATTTTGACGAAACATAAAGTGGCACTGCAGTTTAAATTTAGTTAAAATAAAATGAGAGAGACCAGTTAAAATATTATCAAAAATGTAAAATATCATATGATGCCTAGAGTATTATTACTAATAACTACAGAATGGTTGTCCATGATATATAAATGAAGAAAAACGCAAAAAAGAAAAAAACGGTTGTTATACTGTCTCCTAAATTTATCACTTGAAACGCACTTGCATTCTGGGAGCGATTTCATCATAAGACACTCTTTGCAATGTCTTGCACTAGTAAAGTAGCGACTTTACATCCTACAAATGTTTTTTCGCATGATTTCGCAAATTTAAACCAAAAAAAATCTCACTCTCGTTTTAACATTTATCCTTCGATCGCCACTCTTCAAATCCTTCACCGCCATGTTTACTGGAAAGTTGATTTCACGTCACGAAATTCCAACTCCATGATTGGTCCTTTCTTGATTTGCCTTAAATTAAACGTTCTAGAAGCAATTTTTTTCTTAGACAGATAACAAATTGCTTCTAATTCGAGCAACCGTGAGTTGGTATAGCACACGAGCATTTTGAAGAAACTATGGGGGAAATTAGTAGAAAAACCAGTTTCCGATAGAGTTGACGATTCCTATTACAGTTGCGTTTGCCTGTAATTCCTGTCGTGTGATAACCGCTTAACAATCATCATTGAACTTTTGCGGGGTTTTTTTGAACTACTAACATACTTTAGCAAGTTTTTAAATGTTTTTACAAAAGCACTTTCTGGAAATTCTTAAACGTTAACATTAAAATTCCTTTCGCCGAAGCTCTAATTATGTTACGTATTTGAAAAATGCTGAGGCAATAATTTAAAGCATTGTTTCTCTCATTCAAAATAAACACTTAAATGCTCTTTCAACTCTTTCCCCCCTTAAAACGCTATACAGTACACTTAAAATAGGTAAAGTTTCCCTTTTCTTTTGCTCAGACGTAACAAACCAAACAAAATTATTTTAAAAAACCCTTTTAGAGTTAATATACCCAGTTTAATGAAAAATATCACGTAATTCTACGGAATGTTAGTTTCGCCATTAAAAATTAGTTTCCTAAAAAATAATTTAAACAATGCAATAACAGCCTAATTCATCCACGTGGATTTGAACAAACTGGAAGTAAAATATTTTATTCTCATTTAACATGTGTGTACTGCCTGTTTCTTTAAGCCGAAACCTTCTTTCCTTTTTTCGCTTGCGTCCGAGACTGCTTTAATTTCATCGAAATAAACGTAATAGAAGAAAAAAAATGAGAATATGCTTACTTGCGAATAATAACAAACTAGCTGCGTTCGTTTTCTTTTCTTTTTTTTTCTAAATATTCAAATGGAGAAAAATCAGAAAAATTTAAAAAATGCTTGGCTAAATAAAAACTTTCAAAACTGGTTTTCAATGTATCACCCTTCGACAAATGAAATCGTTCCCGACTGGTAGTAGCAACTTTCGGGAACAAATAATACAAGTAATTTTTATCGTAACATTCACAAAACTTAAAAAACCTTTCACATAAATCATCAATTACTAGCCTGCGTCATTTTCTTGTTAACCTTTTTAAATTTTATCTTTCTAAATACACCCTTTTTACCATTAATCATGACATTGACGCTGCATACACCCTTTCCATTCATTAATCATGACTGTAGCGGTATTTAAAGGCTGCTTTTTATTTGTGATATGTAACGCACCACATTATTTGTCATATTTCACATGCTTCTTAATAACTCCCGAAGTCTTAATTATTCTAAACTATGACAGTATTTTAATGGTCTCCCAGAAAGGTTTTTCATGGCGTAATTAAACGTGCTCATTATGATGACACTGCATTTTTCCCAAACAATTACAGATGTTTTAAATGGCACTCACCTTATGCTTCCCCATAAGGAGGGCAGGGACTTTGCTTTCTAATGAGCATGATGAATGCAAGCAAACACATTCAAGTATGAATAATGAGGAAGTGATGAACGAATTAAATTTGATAATGCACGTTGCCGATTACACTATTATACCTGCCACGTTTTTTGAGACATGGGTGATGATTTTTTTTTAACCACGGAAGTTAATATTTTTTCCTGTAACTGTCCGGAAACGCGCATTAAAAAAAAAAGTTAATGCATTGCATGTATTAATTATTCAGCCCTTTTCTATTCCTCATGATCATGATTAACATCAGTAATAGAAATATTTAATTAAAGGGGGAAACTTAACTTGAACATTTTAAAAATAAATATATTTAATATAACAAAATATTTAACTTTTATTATAATTAGCAATTATTGTATAATAATATTTTAAATAAAGTAATATAAAAAATCATTTTTAGAATAATTTAATCTATATTATAAATCATTAAGTTCAACGTATTAGGGATCATTCATAAATGTCCCACTTCGAGGGGTCGTGAAATTGTGACAAGGTTAAGGGGGTATGTAATGCAACTGCAGCCATACCGTATATATAAGCGAGGCCTTCACGGACTATCCCCCTGTAGAAGGGGATGCGACTGCAGCGCAATCCTCCATGTCTCCCCACAAACTCTCTGACAAACTGACAACCAGCACCAGCCATAGGGGCTGGGCTGGCAGAGCTTTGCCTACCTGCTTTACCGACCCGGGGCCATAGTCATGCTACAAAGCAAGCCTTACGTCACCCGGATCGGTTAATGCTATTTTAGTCGCCTCTTACGACACGCATAGCTACGTCGGCGCTATTCTACTCCCGCCACCGCAGGGAGAAGGTTAAGGGGGTGCATTTTGTGACAAAGGGGGAGGGGTCAAATAGATCGGTAAAAAGAGTGAAATCATTTATGGACGGTCCCTCACGACCTTTCTCTCGAACGATTTATATAAACAAAAAAAAAAAAAGAAAAACGGAAAACTTCCCCCCCATGTCTTGAGATAAAAACTCAGAAGTTTTACCACAGAAATCCAGAAAGATTTGACTTAAAAAAATCATTTATAAAATTTTAAAAAAAAAAAAAAAAAACTATACCTATTTTATAAATTATCTAAATAGTCCTTAATATTAAATTAAATAATCCAATCGTCAAATTAATTAACATTAAAGTTAAATAATACAGATATGAAAACATGTTTTAAAAATGTCATAAAGCCGAATTTATGAGGTTACTAAAAAAATTATGCGTAAAATGTCCTGAAAGACCTCCAGTGAGGATGAAGGGAAGAAAAACAAAGGCATTACAAATGGCGCAGCTAAAGTGGTTTGAAAAATTTCTTTTCTTCCAGAAGTAATGGTAGTTTTATAAAAACAATGAACGGAAAATAAGTCATTTTAAAAAGGAAAAGTAGTTCCATTGCTAAAAAAAAGTCACTTTCTCAGCATCAAAACAAAAATTCCACTTTATTTTAAGAGTTATTTTACAGAAGAAGAAGTCGCGTTTTTTTCTATCAAAACGTGTTTTTTATCACTTCAAAGGAGATATAAATTTTCTTAAAAATCATAACTGTTTCAGTTGTTTACTTTATTTTTGAGATTTTAAGTTATCATAGATATTTAATTTTTATCTTGGGATTTTTTTCAGCAAACTAAATTAGGAAAGCAATCAATTAGGAGCGTAAGAGTTCATTCATATGATGTCACGGTTCTAGGGGGTTCGTGAAATCGTGACAAGGGGAGGGGGTAAGAAGAAAGAGTGACATCAAGCTTATGCAACATAGCGTGACATGTGACAAAGGGGGAGGGGTATGTCGAAGTGTGACATTTCGTGGAAAGGGGGGGGGGGGGCAAATATATGGGAAAAAAGCGTGATATCATTTATGAACGCTCCCTAATATTTTTATAGAAACTTTGGGGGGGGGGGGAGGAAACTACTTAGAAAACGTAATATATTTATGATTTTGTTTAAAAATAGTTTTATAAAATATATTTTTAGTCTAAAATGTTTTAGTTCTTTCACAGATGTCTTTTGCAATCGATTAAAGTTTAAATATATTCTAATTGATTGACTATCCTTTTGTGAGCAATAATAATAATAATAATAAAAGTAATAAAAAGACAAGATTATTTTCAAAGTTAAGTAAACTTTATCAGAAAAAGGGCTGTGAAATTACAAACTACGTATATACAGTATAAAAATGTTCAATGAGATGAGCTAATGGAAAGAATAATATTATTTCAATGGCAGAACATTTTTTGGGAACATATAGTACTAATAAAATAATTCAAATATCACATTTCTTTTTCATGTTGTCTGAAGACACATTATAAAAGCGGACTAACTCCTCAAACCAAAACATTATCATCATATAAAACAACAAAAATATTTTACTAAAAAAAATCAGCATTTTATCAGCTACTATCTCTTCATTTAGAAGATGAATTATTAATTCTTGCAAGTACAGCCACTATAGGAGACAGACCCACCTATTTGGGTCCAGCTTTGGATCTAGTATTGCATAAAAGTCGACGAAACTATACTGTTAAAGTTTTTTGTTATTACATGGTAAAAATAATCAATGAGAAGTATGAAATGTCATTTTGAGCAATTTTGGCACAATAATTGAACTTTTTAACGCAAGAATAATTCATCGGAAAATATTTCTTATAAGGGTCAATGACAATTACAGTACTCACTTCTGTTCTTACATATTAAAACTCTCGAATATCAATAAATTTTTTCGCCTTTTATTAGACTTGCAGATTAACGTGAATTTTGGAACCAATGTGTCGGGTGAATTGGTTTCTCTTATATATAGCCTTACTTGCAAGTTCATCAGACTGGTACAAAGATAAGAATGAGATGATTATACAAAAATTGTCAAATGATGTAATCCAATACAAAAGGAATCCGCAGCAAATAAGAAGTTACCATATTTAAAGAATATACAAAATAAATCAACTGCGCAATCAATACTATCGCCTGTTATACTGTTGAAAATCTCAACTTCTTACAAAACAAAACTTGGTTCCAACAGAAACGTTTCATGACAACTTGCACAGAACATGCGAAATGTCAAGTTTACACACAATTGAAATAAAAGCATTTTATGAGAGACATTACTTCAACACTTTCAACTTACTCAATAATGAAGGCAGAACCACATTTCTATTCATTTGCAGACTCTAATATATTGAAATAGATTTGATGGAGTTTGATAAAAGGAAGATAATTCTACAACTGCTTAGATTATGAGGTAACTTCAGCTGAAAGTAATTTTACACCATAGTAGTGGCCCAAATCAGCTGTCAGTCCTCTGGTAGGTTTGCACCGGCCCTCTGGGTCTTAGGTTCTTGATGATGTGATGTGAAAAAAAAATCGCTAAAATCTACCCCCGCCTCACTGAATAGAGGGGAAAAATTAAGAAACAAAAATAACATTTGAAAAAGAAATAATAATAAAAAAAATGTGTATTTGTTCAATTTATAGTCCAAGTTTTCAGCATGTATCCTTGCTCTCGTACACCCCCCCCCCCCCATCCCTCCCCTTCCGGGTTCATATTAAGTAGCTTATCGCTTAAAGTCATTTATATTTTTCGGACTGTATAGATTCGAGGTAAACGAGCTTTGGCTCTGTAGGTCCAATACAAATCCAAAGATCGAATGTAGTGGCAATAGTGGAATTTTTGCATTGCGACCACTGATATGGTGAAAATATGTGGTGTTATATTTAAAAATAACATTTATATACAATAAAATTTTTGTCATATGTTTATGTGGACTCCTTAAATATATTTTTTTTTCAGACCTCAACTTACGACAAAATAATGTAGAAACTGAAAATTCAATAGAAAAAAGCAAGACAAAAAGGGGGCAAGTGATCCACTTGGTGTCTCATCGTTGGTGATAGTGAAGCTTCTTGAATGACGAATATTCTTTCAACTGCTTTTTTTTTTTTTCTTCTAGAATAGGATATCACGGAGCAATCAAAGGCTTAAAACAAGACTTGCAAACATCCTTGCTTGTAGCTGTATTGCTTGGGAATTTTGTATCTTGCTGTGGGGAATTTACCGTTGAACCGTTCAATCTGTTCTATTTCTGTTTAAACGAGGGTCCCGAACGTAAATTAAACGATAGTCCGGCATAGGAACACGAATCTGAAGATGTGAATATTTTGCCCAGTCAGGCACATCATTGTTTACAGCAATATTTGATGTTGCATTACGCATTTGTTGATTTTGTGTATAACAACTTTGAGCGATAGGGGTTGGAGAAACTTGCGATAGATTTCGACTTTTCGTGTCAGAATTTTTAAGCATTCCAATATGTGTACTATAGTTATTACCTTCAGAGGAGTCTATCGATTGTTTGTTACTCACGATTTTTTGTTGCGTAGCAATTTTACTTTTATGTCTTTTCTTCTTTGAGTCTTGATTTCGAATATGTTGTTTCACATCTGCCTTTCTGGAACAAAAATTCGTAGGCCATCTCTTAGCAGAAGTATTAGGTTCTTTCAATTTATCAATGCTCAAGTCTTTGTCGCTTGGTGCCATTTCATTTTTGTCTGTAGAATCAATATTTTTCTTCTTAGGGATTCGAAAACTCCAAACATTCCTGTCACAAATTACAAAGTCGGACAATCCCGAACGTTTGGACAGTTCCCCTTTTATTTTCGGACATTCTTCTTACTTTTAACAGATTATTAGAATTATCTACATTTTTGGAAGTTTTTTTCTTTCTTTCTGTGGTTTCAAGCTTTTCTGATAGTTTATTTTTTCCGACAGCTGATTCTTCTTTTGCACACAACTTGTGTACTTGACCCCGCTTCCGTTTTTCTCTTAGTTCATCTTTTTTATCACTTTCTATTAGAGCCGACTGTCTAGGTTTTCCGACGAAAGACGGACTATTGTGTCCAATTCCATTAATCTGTGTGATCTTTCCGTTCTTTTCCGTTAGTTTATTTTCTATGACAACTCTTTCTTCGTTTCCATAAGACTTGCGCGGTCTCCCCGGCTTGCGTTTGGTTACCGATGATTCACTTGACGATTTCTTCATTTCTGACGCTTCACATTTTTCCTTTACTTTATTTTTCATTGCAACTTTTTCTTCGTTTCTAAAAGACTTACGCGGTCTCCCCGGCTTGCGTTTGGGTACAGATAATTCATTTGATGATTTCTTTATCTCTGGTGCTTCACATTTGTCCGTTATTTTTTTTCCCATGACGACTTTTTCTTCGTTTCCATAAGACTTGCGCGGTCTCCCCGGCTTGCGTTTGGTTACAGATGATTCATTTGATGATTTACGCGCGCCATTAACTTCCAATGTAAGTTCTGTGTGAGTTGGATCTTTACTAAGTTTTTGAGGCATTTTGGAAGAGTTTTTGGCTGAGATATGTACACTAGAGTCAGAAGCATTAGCATTTATGGCTAAAACGTCACTCAATTCTTCTGAACGATTTTTACCACAATCATCGTTTATGTATGCTGTGATAGTTTCAATTGATTCTGTACCGTTCAAATATTCATCCATGTTGGCCAGAGTTTCGAGACCACCATCGAAAGTATCACGAGAAACAATGTTCGTATCATCATTTGATTTAGTTTGAGGCTCTTGTGTGAAAGCCGGAGAAGATGAAAAGTCAAGGCCTGTTTTCACTTTAGATGTTGTTAAAAAATTCTCATCTTGAGAATAATCTTCTTGAATATGGACAGATGAATTAGAAGCTGCTGCACTCGTATCTAAATTACCAACCACCATTTCAGAGGTGCGATTTTCCGTTAGGCAGCATAAACTTGAAAATTCGGCGTAATTTAAACATCGAAGAGGAAGCACAGGAAAGCACGTTTCTGGCATATTAACATTAGGAGCCACCGATATTTCCCTTTCAAAAGGTGTTTCAGCAAATGAAGTGTTTTGAATGCTTCGCTCATCAGATGATTCTTCATTTGATGGGGGTCTAATATTAAAATTATCATTTCCTAAAGTATTATTAGAGGCTATGTGTTGTTCAAAAGGAACAAGGTCTGCACATAAGTTGGAGCTTATGGAATTTGCACGTGATTCTTCTGAATAACTATCGTCATCAGATAATATTTTTGGCCCTTTAGAGAGAAGTTTAGAACGCATGTAAATACCATCATCTTCATTATTGGATGGCGATGATGCCACTCTTTTTGGTTTCTTCGCTGCAATTTCAAACGTTTCCTCTTCCAAAGATGCTTTTCTTCTGTAATTACGAAAAGAAGTATCTATACGACGTTTTTCTTCTGTAGGACAAATGAAGTCATTCGAAACAACCTTTTTAGCTAAAACCCGACAAAGCTTTACCGCTGAGGCACCTTGTCTTTTGCGAAAAGAAGCGTGTGTGTGTTTTCTTATCAAAGAATCTCCTTTTCTATTTTCAATAAATGGAATGGATATTTCATGTGTCAACCTCCTTTCTAGAATATTTTCCGGTTGCTTTATTAAGTTTGGAAAACGTTCATAAGAATTTTTTTTATCACTTTCAGATGCATTTAGTTCTGACTCAATTGTCTGTAAGACGGAAGAAGGATTAGTGCTTTCAGTATTACTTTTATTAATCAGTTTGGTGTGTTCAACCAGGTCTGTAGTTCTTAATTTTGCCGTCGTATTGTTACTCGAAATATCTCCATCAAGCGAAATGGTATGACCTTCTTCTTTATGCAAAAAATCCTCCACAACGTCATCATCACCATCTATTACAATGACATCCTCTTGTCTGAAGTAAGGGGGACAATAGTGTCCAGTATCCAATTCCTCATTCTGTATGGTTTCGGCAACTAGATCTGTATTTTTTAATTTTGTCATTGTGATGGTAGTCGGAATATCTGGATCATTAGAAATGGCCTGGTTTTCTTGTGGAATATTTTTTTCATTAATAACTTCATTTAGCTCTTGTCCCACGTCAGAAGGACTACTGTTTTCCGTATCCGTTTCCTTAATTCGTATGTTTTGATCAACCAGATCTGTAGTTCTCAATTTTGCCGTTGGATTGCTAGTCGGAATATCCGCATTATCAGAAAAGGCCGGAATATCTTGTGAATGGTCTTTTCTATTTACAACTTCGTTTTGAGTCGACTGACATACTTGTCCAACATAAGTGGATGTAGTGATACCTGTATCAATTCCATTAGTCAGTACAGTCGGCTCAACTAGGCCCTTCACTTCTTAATCTTGTTGTAATGTTAGTAGGAATATAAGTGTCATGATTTTCTTGAAGATGTTGTTTTTCCTTAATAGCTTCATTTATACCTTGTCCGACGTTAAAGGGCCTTGTGTCTCTAGTTTCAATATTAATCCGTATGTTCCGATCAACAAGGTATGTAGTTTTCAACTTTGCTGTTGTACTGCAATTCGGAATATTTATATCACAAGAGACGGCATGATTTTCTCTTAGTTGATCTTTTTTATTACTTTCTATTAGAAACGTATGTCTAGGTTGTCCTACGTAAGATTGACTATTGTGTCTAATAATCTGTGTGGTTTTTCCAATAGAAATAATGACATCAGTATTTATTACTTTTGTCGCTGTAGCGTTAGGCGAAGTATCTGCGTTATAAGAAATGATATGATGTTCTTGTGTATTATTATTAACAACTTCCTCATCATCATCATGTAAAGTAATAACTTCTGCTCGTCTGAAGAAAGACGGACCATAGTCCGAGCTTCCGTTATCTAATTCCTTCTCCTGAATGGACAGACTAGTCACATCTGAAATACTTATTTCTGTTGTTGTATCGCTAGTCTGATTATCCCCATCATCACATAATGTGATAACTTCAGCATTTACTTTCTTGCAAGGATTACGCCTGCAAAGTATTCCCTCAAATCCTGGGCCATTCGAATCCTTTTTCCCCCACCTAAACCGATGACATCTCCAGGATTTAAATGATGAAGTACATTTCTCTTTATTCTAATCTTATTCACATATAATCCATATGTACTGTCAAAATCTCTCACGCACAAAGACCCTTTTTCCGTTTTCTGGAACAGTGCGTGTTTCCTGGACACCATGAAATGATTTCGTAAACAAAACACAGTTTCTCGGCCAATGACGAATTCCGGCTCCTGTATATTAATGATGAGCTGATTGTCAGCATCTTTAGGAGAAACTTCTCTTAAGAAATATTCCATAGGGATTACTTGAATGGAAACGATTTAGAACATTCATAAAAATATCAAAGGATGAACCAATCAACCTGTAAAATAGGAAAATCAAACTTAGTTTAAAAAATAAATAATACAGTAAACTTACAGTTTATTTTCAGAAAAGGCTTAGCTAAGTAATATTGTTGAGCAGGAAAAGTAAATTTTTTGCCGTATTTATAAATTAAAGGGGAGGACATCAGCAACGAAAATTTAGTGAACACATAAGTTTAAAAAAAATTTTAAAAAAAAAAATTTTTGTTAAAAAAATTAATTAAAAATGAAATTTTTGGAAGAATAAAAAAAAAAAAGCATAACCAAATGTACTCTTTGTAACAAAAGTTCAATTTATTGTTTTTCTTTTTGCTACATTTTTAAAAATTATTTAAAAAAATAATTAAAATTTTTAAAATTGAATTATTTTTTTTTTTTTTTAAAATTCGCCTCAGTCAAGCCTTGAATAATATTAATTTCATTTTAAACGCTTAACTGTGGCTTGACTGTTTCTCCGTGACTGAACTTGTCACTCACTTTTAATGTAAGTTTGCGCGTCATGCCATTTTTTTTCACTGGGGCTTATTTTTTATAATTTTCATTAAATTACGGGATTAATTTTTGCATGACAAATATTTCAAAACACCTACAGTTTTAATTAACAATTTGTTTTAAGTCTTTTGGTCAGAAGAATTCAAATAACAGCAATTTGTTTATACGTACAATATTCTATGGCGTAAACTTCCTGTCGTGGAATGCCTTGCCGTGTGCATTTTTTTTGTCAGTTGGAAACTTGAAACCAAAAGGGAAGGAAGCTGTTCTGCTATGCTCCCCAGCATCGGAGATGATTATTATCTCTCCTTTGTCTGGGGACGCAGTTATTTTTAAGAAAGTTCAAGTATTTTTTTCGTAACATGACGATCTGATATTTTATTCAAGAATCATCCTTAAAGCAATCGTCATAAAAAAATTGCATGAACTTGTGTCCAAGAAATGATCGTCATGAATTGTTTCTACAAAAATATTCCTCATCTGTATACTTCAATATTCGTTAAGAGTGGCAAAGAGTATAATCTTCAGTTAGTTCAGTAGAAGAATTGTTGTCTCTTCGTAGCTGGACAATAAAGCATCAACTGATGATAATCTAAGAATTAATGGGTGTCAGTATAAACTTTTTCTACTGCTAAACTGTTCTGCTTCAACGAATACTAAATCTGAAGTAGTCGAACGATATTAAGTACTATCAACAAAATATGAATAATCAACTTGGATGCAACAATGTGGTACCACACGTCGTATTTTTCTTTTTTTTAATTTTTAATTGGTTAACTAATAAATTTATGAATTGAGTAATGGCCATATAAAAAATATTTGTTGTCATAAGATCGTATCTGATAGTATAAATAATCTAGAAATGGTTAATAAATTAAATTAGTCTTAATTCAGTATTATGAATTTTTTCACATACATTTATTTGTGTTTATATTTCAGCAAATGAAGAATTATGAACCTTAAATCGTTTTTGATATTCAATTAATTTCACAACATGAATATATTTATGAAATTTTAGTTAACATTTTTGCTATCTTCCATTATTACTACCACTATACTCAAACCATCCCTTTAACATTAATTGGTGCCGCGAGAAAAAACATAAGTGTCATGAACTAAAAAAGTTAATCAGTTTGATTAAAGGTTTTCTGGGTTATTGTGATAATTGCATATATCATATGATCATCCTGAATTTCATTCCATATATCAGTATTATAATGTGGTGATATTTTAATGAGTTTATAAAAAATTTTGAGGTAATTATCTGTGATGACTGTGATATTTTATTACAATTACAATTTGCATAAAATTTTAAGTATTTGATTTGAAAATGCTAGAATTTATTTTGGAATGCATTTCATGTTTTACAGGTTATTTTAATATAATTTTTCACACATGAACTTACTCTATTGTTCATTTTGTTTGAATGCATTTTGGGGGATTACTATTTGAATTTAATTGCATATTTATGTGAAATATTTTGCCTTAACTAAACATGGCTGACAATTCTTTACTTCCATTAATACCCACCTTTTCGGGATTAAAATCTGAGAATGTTAAAAATTTCATCCGTTGTCTAACGGACATCGCAACGTTAGAAAAATGGTCTGCACAAAAGAAATTAATTGTTCTGAAGTTGCAATTAAGGGACAAGCTTTTGATCATATATCAAAGTTCTTAGATAAGAATCATGATGCAAAATTTGACAGTGTATGTGAAGAATTGACTAAGAAATTCACACAAATTCAGAATTTTGAAACAACTCAAAGAGAATTCTGGGACATTTCCCAAAAACCTAATCAATCTGTTCAAGAGCTAAGCGAATTAATTGCAACTGCAGCCGATAAATATTTAAATCCTCATAATAATTGCTCAAAAGAAATTAATGATCTTCTCGAACAGACAAAACTTTCTAAATTTCTAAGTTCATTACGTCCTGAAATTCGGCTAGAAACAATGAAGCAGGGTCCGCCAACATTTTTTAAGGCAATAAAAGTTGCAAAAAATATTGAATTAGCTTTGAACAATCCAAGCAATTTTGTTTGTAACTCTCAAGTAGAAATAAATGTCCTACTGCAAAGTCAGGCTGAAACTAACAACAAAATTCAAAAATTAACAGAGTGTGTTGGAAAATTACAACAGCCACAAAATTTAAATCCTGCAGCACCATCCTTTCAGTATGATGTAAATGCCATTCAGGCCAATCAATTTGCTAATGTGCATGCAACACATTCTCAGCCAAATAATATGTACAATTATGCTGCTAATACAATTTCATGCCATATTTGTCTAAAAAACCACCTGACAACAAAATGTTGGTATTACCCAGGTGTAAGAAAAAGTTACATTAAATTTTATTTTCACAATCACTTGTGAATTCTTTGATAGATGGCAGCACATGCCAATGAAAGGTTTCACATCACAATGAAAGGTTTTCACAGGCCAATGAAATCCTCTTTCCCTCAGTCCTTTCAAATTTCAAATTCTGACGAATGAAAGCTGGGCACGCCAGCCACGTCACAGAAAGAAAGATTATATTACATTTTTTGAGTCTCTCTCTCTTCGACTGCAAGTTCCAACGATGGGAGTCGGAAGAAATCGCAGAGACAAAGTGTGTGGAAGGAAAAAGAAAAGAAAAAAGAAATAAATTCCGAATCATGTGAAATGAAAATACTGATTCCTTTAAAATGTAAATAAGTAAATGTAGATAGTAATCAAGAATAATCAAGGAAATATTAAAATTTGAAATTGATGAAGATGGATAACTACGGAAACTACAAAAGGAAATCCACAACGTAACGAACTCTTCGAAAGGATAAGCATCGTGCAAGAATAACAAGTCAATCCTACAGACTCTATGCTGCGAAATCTATTTCATTCGCGTGCTAACTGAAGGGAACTTTAAAATTAGCAAATGTGTTCCAGAAGAGAAGTAAATTTACATAGCACTGCAGTACCAGTGAATTCCAACGGTCACTTTGTCTGCTAGAGTTTTTCTTCAAGCGCCGCAGAATCTGTGAATATGAAAACTGCTCCATCGCCTGCTTGAACTGTCTTCGAAGCACCATTGCAGAAAGTTTTAAATTTTATAGACCAATTTCTACAGTTTGGTGAAGTTCAACTTTTCTGGTGTTCCAGCAGGAAAAATGGCATTGGTCTTTGTCACGCAGATGAGTAGCATTCAACTCACAAAATAAAATTATCACCATCTCTACGGATAGCAGACGTCGTCCCTGCATCCGGGAGTGGGGATTTAAATTTAAAATGTGAAATCCTATAAGGATCATTTTACTGGAGAAAAAAAGAAATGATGAATTCCAGCAGTTTTAAGTGTAGTTGATATTTTTCCATTCAATCGAATTCAAGCTATTTTCCATAATCCAGACATATATTATTGCTGTGTTTTTTTTTTGCATTGAGATTATTTTAATCTCTTCATTTGATATTTTTAATATGTTGTTTAAAGAAAATAATTTGTTTTTTTATTCTTTTTATTTTGAGTATAATGGTGCACCTAAGATTGATATTGCATTCATGCTAGCATTTTAATGAATTAAGATTTTAAATAAATATGAAATTCAATTATACAGTATTTTCAGTTCAGTAGTTAAGACATCATCGAACTTATAATTTAAAATGTTCTTAATGTAATTTAATTATTTTGATTGAATTTATCTTGAAAACACAACGCAAAAAATCTAACCACTATACTTTCACACCGTGTTGGTTTGTTGCTTTGGTTAAATAATTTAATTCACATAATTAAATTTCAACCACTGCGGCAAGCAAACACACACCATAACACCAGGCAATTCTAGAAATAACCAAAATTCGAACTATGTTCATAACAGGGGCAGATCCAACTATAGGAATTTCAATCCAAGACAGCGTGGCAGAGGTTTCAAACCATATTTCAATAAAAACCAGTACAAAAGAAATTTAAACTAATAGGGGGTTTTCGACTTACAAATTTCAGCCATCTACAAAATTCGGAGACCCACAATTCTGTTGTAAACACTCAAAGGTGGCATAATCCTGAAATCAATGGCTGTAAGAAACAATCAAACACATCAAATAAACAAGTCAAAATTAAAAAACATCAAAACAGTAATAAATTACCAAAGGATGATTCTTGAATAAAATATCGGATCGTCATGTTACGAAAAAAATACTTGAACTTTCTTAAAAAAAAACTGCGTCCCCAGACAAAGGAGAGATAATAATCATCTCCGATGCTGCGGAGCATAGCAGAACAGCTTCCTTCCCTTTTGGTTTCAAGTTTCCAACTGACAAAAAAAAAATGCACACGGCAAGGCATTCCACGACAGGAAGTTTACGCCATAGAATATTGTACGTATAAACAAATTGCTGTTATTTGAATTCTTCTGACCAAAAGACTTAAAACAAATTGTTAATTAAAATTTTAGGTGTTTTGAAATATTTGTCATGCAAAAATTAATCCCGTAATTTAATGAAAATTATAAATATAAGCCCCAGTGAAAAAAAATGGCATGACGCGCAAACCTACATTAAAAGTGAGTGACAAGTTCAGTCACGGAGAAACAGTCAAGCCACAGTTAAGCGTTTAAAATGAAATTAATATTATTCAAGGCTTGACTGAGGCGAATTTTGAATAATCAATAATTTTTTATTTAAATAATTAAATGTAGCAAAAGAACAATAAATTGAACTTTTGTTACACTCTTTAAAACACATTTTGAATTGCATATAACTTTTCTTTTGAAAAAAAAAAACAAACATTTTAATTTTTGAATTTTCTAAATAGATACTGATCAATGAAACATACAATTTATAATGCCGCAAATTTGTCCTCCGCATTATAGTTGCTGGAAGATAGACACAATTATTCCAATATTCCAGTGTTTCCCAAATGTGGTTCTCGTACCCAGCTGTTAAACACAATTTAATGTGCAGAAAAAAGCGGTAATCCTTCCCGATTCTTTGTGTTTAACTTTTACATTTCAAACGGAAAAAGTATTGTGCCAGTACGCACCGGAATGCGCGTGTCAATTTTTAAGCTTTCCAGAGATTTTAGTATATTATTTAAAAGTGAATTGTTCGAAAAATCTAAGTCATACACTTATTCCGCGCTGTGCAACAGCACGATACTCCCGAGGCTTCATGCTTAACCAATTGAAGCACGAGTTTTTTTTTTTGGAAAAACTGGTAAAAAATGATAGATTTTTTGACAGAAAATGAATATATAGGTATTAGGTATAGTATCAATTGTTTTTGGAAATTTCAGTTGTAGGAGGTGTCTAGAGAGCGGGGGGGGGGGGGTGGAGGTAAAAGTTATATAAAAAAGTTATTATACGAACAAAGTACAGACGGATCTCAGACGGGCATTAGAGACACAATAACGCGAGATACAAGATCGCCCGTGTGATACACGGGCATGTGCAAATTTGCCGGTAACAGCCGTGTCAGACATAGGGTTAAAAGCAGAGTAGCTGGGAAGAAAGCTAAATTATGCTGCGTTTACACCAAAGTCTTCCACTAAGTTTTCCACAAGTTGCGGCTTGCTGCTTTTTCTACAAATTACAGCAACTTCTTCTGTCTTCCACTTGTAGGGAGACAAATCTTCCACTAAATTTTGGTTTCCGGCGGAGTGGCGCAAAAGATCAAAGAAAATGTACAACGACGAGTGGAAGATTTGTTGTGCTTTGCGCTAGCAACTTGTTGGAAACTAGTGGAGAACTGTTCCCCCTCCACGCACCACCCCGCACGTGACGGGACGGCAATTCTTTGGCAAAAAGTTTTCCACTTGTTGCTCTAAATTTGAGAAGAGAGACTTTTAATAGACAACTTAGTTTTCTACAATATTTTGTCAACTATGCTGTAAACGGGGCTTTAGACAGTTCATGAGAAGTATTTGGCCTTTATGAACCTTGCATTCGTTACCGCTAGATAATTCTAAGGCGCAATGCTAAAATGTAAATTATTGGGTTAAATGTTAAACTAAAAACGACCACTACTCTCGCGTTATGTGGCAACATATGGAAATCTTAGGCTTCATGAGAGAGGAAAATAAGTTATTTACTAGACAGGAAAAAATGAAATACGAATATTTTGGTCTCATAAAAATAGTATTTTTAATTTTATATCATATTTTACTTTATAAACAAGTAAGAATGCAAGTTTGAATTGATTCTGTTAAGTGTAAAAAGTAAAACCTGTTTTTAAGCACTTTTAATTTTACTTCATCTGTTCATTTTTTGAAGCAATCAGAGGGATTGCTTGTTTTTCCAGGTACATCGTGACTGGCGTTCTCGGATTTCTTAAAATGGCGACCATTTGGATATATGTCGCCAAGTTATAGTATAAAATAAGATGCTAAGTTCGGTGTCAATTTAACGATACTGGCAACATTCTCATGGAACCCAACGTTAAACATTGCTATAGTAATAGGTATTGTGATTACAGTTTTCAGTTGAGCAAGGTCGAAAATAAATTTGGTCGAAAATTGCCTTTGTTATCTTGTTAAAAGCTTCTTTTTTATCATGCACCATCTTTTTCTCGTTTTCCTACAAGTATTTAGCGAGTTCATTGACGTCGTACATCATTTCTGAAAGCAACTCTGTGGGCATGTCAAGATCACGTACTGCTTGAGATAATCCGAAGACTTGCAAACTCGATTCACCTAAGCGTTTAATCTTTGTCTTCAATGATGTGTAGCGCTTGTTAAAGATGGCAGCAGTGTAATCTAAGCTTGTGTCATCATGTTGAATTCTTTCTCGGTGTAGTATGCCTTCTGACAAATTTTCCCTGTGGATCATGCATAGTTGGCACGGATTGGACATGGCAAACGTGTGTAGCATGACTGCAAAGAGTTCGCGAAGCATTTTTGGTGAATGGGCAACAGAAGCTTCTTGCAGAGTCTACTCCATGAAATGTTTTCAGTTCCTAGTACCTCGCAGACGCAAGTGGAAACAACATTCTGTGCTGTTAGGATGAACAGCGTATCATCGGCAAAGTGCATCACTCGACTTGATTCCAACATGTTCAGGATGACTTTCCCATTTTACATCGGTTCCAGTTTTTGGTTTAGTTGTTCCACGTGTAGCACTTTGGAAGTTCGTTACACAGAAGGGTGCAGGCGAACTCACTCCTCTTCCAAGCAAAGTTTAAAGAAGGCCGTCAAAGTAGTGTCTTGAGGAGCTTGGGCACGTTCCGAGACATTTTCTCCGGTAAAGTACACTCGTTGGCCGTTCTCGAGGTGAACCGTTAGATGTACAATTGTAGGTAATGCTCTTGAATGGTGTATTTAAATATTCCCCAAATAGCTTCATTAGGGCTAACGTATCTCCACATTTCGTATTGAGACATCTCGAAGCAAAGATTTTAGATTGATCAAGTCAAAGACGGCCATGTCACACCCTTTTTCCACATACTTGCAGACGTATTTTGTAGACTTAATGGAGCTGCAGTATTACACATTGATATGGTCAATGAATATTTTTGAAAGCAATGGACAATAAGGAACTATTCATCTGTTGTCTATGAGCACTTTAGAGCTTCTTACTTTAATACATTCTGTAAATCCTCCATATTCTGAACTTCTACACCGATACCTCTTCCTGTGTGAGTATCCTTTAGAAATTAGCGTGGAAACTTTTTCGTGCATTTCCCATCTTTCATGCAAGAAGAACGGGGATTAAGTACCCCTCAAGGACCATGTATCATTTGTGTGGTTGCACAGCTAAAGAGTTCCGGGTCGACGGCTGAATTGAGGATTTCAGCACTAATGAAGCTGTCTACTTTTTGTACGTGTAAGGAATCTTCAGGATACACCAAAATATGAGAATGCGAAAGACCTCGTTTCTGCCATTCCACAGTAAACATATAACATCTTACTATCTTTGATTTGGTTATAGGATTTATAAGAGTCTTCAGCTTCATGTAGAAAACCCTTGCCAATCAATCATAGCGATCTTCAGGAATTTGTCTCGGAAAAAGTTCTCTCTGAATTTCGTTCCATTTGGGATTGCAAGTCATTCTAATAAAAATATCGGGACGGCAATCGTTCCTGACATATGTGGTGGCGACTTGCGTTCTTCCGTGCATGTACCACTAACTCCCGTTTGACTCCCGTTAAAACTGGAAGGCAAAATTACCAGTCGGCCGACATCAGATATATTACCATCATTTAGGACAGCGTCCCGAAGATGAATGTAGTCTTCAGCTCTAAGTTTCTTTTGACTGAGTCGAATATAACGCAGTCTTTCGGATTCAATCTTCACATACATGTAAACGACATATTGGTGGAGAAGCCGCTTACTGCGTAGTGTAATGTTAAAACTTGAAGGATGCACCATAATTCTCTTGGCATAGAAGATTACTGTAGTAATCTTTTTAGAAGTGGCCATTCCAGAAGATAGATTTGTCTGTCTGAGTTCAAAATGGTACCAGTCTTCTCCTTTCCAAAAGAGTAAAGGGTATTGAAGCACGCCATAGGCTATGTGGGTTTCTGGTATTTTTTCGAGTCTGTCGCTTTTCGTTTCTATGATGATATCTCGTGAACTGTGAATTTCTCCGGCCATTATAACGGCCGGAGATCTGACAGACATTTAATCTATGATGAACATGGTGCATTAAATCTCGGACTGTGTTCACCAAGTGGAGTTCTGTCAGCAGATATTAGAATCTTGGCTTCAGGTGTGATTTTTTTTCTATTGCTAATTTCAGCTCCCGGATGTAAGAATTTTCTCGATGTAGCATTTCTTGTAGCTGTATCACCAGTTCTTGCTTTACTTGTGGAAAATGTTTGCAATGTTGTTCGGCTTGTTCCACATCGTTACTGGTGAAATATATTTAAAGATATTGGGCCTGTTTATTGGCTTGCGGGAGTAAACTACCAATAAGATGATAGACTTTTTCTTGAATCTTGAAAGTGGGCATGCATCCAAGTTCTTCAATTTCTATTTATAGTTCCAAACGATGACATCTAGAAGCAGGAGTTATAGCGACGGATGTTGCTCTGGAAATGCTTAGCCTCACTTGTGTCAGCTTCCAACATTCCATAAAGCAATTCTGGAGGATGTAATGAGGGAGTCAACATCACTTTTCCAGACGTGCAACACAGACCTGGAGCTTCAGTTTCCATCTCAAACAGTTACAAAAATTGCATCTGGCCAATCAAACATGACTCGTCAAAAGCGTATGATATTGATGAGTCGCAAAAGAATGCTGAATTTTACTTTTTTCTCCAAATTTGTATCCTAGCAGCATGCGACGCATTGCTCTGTTATTCCAATCTTCTCTGTCGTTGAGAGTCCGTTTCAGAAGATCTTGATCTCGCCGTATTTAACCTATTTATTTCTCGCCTGGTTTCAGTCTTCGAGTGCTTCAGCCTTTTTTGATATCGCTTAATCCATCCTATTTGTTATTCGCCTATCATTGCGTTTTTCGGGTGTTACGGCCTCTCTTGATCTTGTCATATTTAATCTATTTATTTCTCGCCTAGAATCACTTTCTTCTGGTGTTTCGGATTCTCTTAAACTTGTCATATTTAATCTATTTATTTCTCGCCTAGAATCACTTTCTTCGGGTGCTTCAGATTCTCTTGATCTTATGATGTTTAATCTATTTGTTTCTCGCCTGGGAATGACCGTCTTGAGGTGCCTCATTCTGTCTTGATTTTATCATATTTATCTTATTTGTTTCTCATCTTTTATCGCGTTCTTGTGGTGTCTCAGTCTCTCTTAATCGCACACTCGCTAAGTATCTGTCTGTTGTCTTTCCTCGCGTTCTTCGGGTATTTCTCCTTTTCTTCTCCTTTGAGAGCTTGATCGATCTCGACTCTGCTTTGATCTGATACTTTTTTCTTGCGCGGAAGTTTAGGCATGATGACTTTTTAGAATTACATCGGATCAGGTAACAAACAAACGATCACAATTTAAGATTCTAAGATAACAGCTGAATTGTCGAGGCAAAACATTCAGTAAACTGGAACGAAAATGATGTATAATCAGAGATATAGTTATTCAACAACTTTGATTCTTAATATGTAAGCACTATATAAATGAATCTTCATATATTAGTACAGATGTTTCTTCTTTCACGCATGTTATTTAACAATTCGCTAAATGTCAGTCCTTTGAAGCGATGCGTATTTTCTTGCACGAGAGTTTTAGGATAATGGACTTACGGCACTTTTAACCACATAAAATATCAGCCCGCAAAAATGAAAGTAACATGACTTAAAGTTCAGAACTTTACTTGATTAGAAAACAGTTCAATCAGCTCGTCGAAAAAAAGTTTTTTGCAGAATACAATAAATATGATGTATAATATTCCGAGAAGTTTAGATCCACAGCTACTGTACCATAGAAATTATGGGCTGTAGAAATGAATTTTAATGAATTTCGCTACGTAAAAAAGTTAAAGTAAAGCAGAAGATCGCCAAATTGCACTATAGTAATAGAGGCTAACAATATTACTAACTAGCTGACATGCCCGGTGTTGCACGGGATAATATTGCATCATTTGCAAGCCTGGTGACACATATCGAAAATTCTGTTGTAAATATATAACGAAAAATTTTCTTAAAAAATCCCAGTAGAACAAAGACAACAGTTCTTAAAAATTCCAAGCAGAAAAATTAGTTATGCATCTTTTGCAGAAAAATAAGTTATGCATCTTCTGCAGAAAAAATAGTTATGCCTCTTATGCAGAAAAATTACGAAACGTAAAATAATTAATTAAAAATAGTTTACTGCACGAAAAAAGTTCTCTTTTTTGCGAGAAAAGTACATGTTTGCGGCCGAAAAGAATTTTCATTAGTTTTAATTTAACAAAATTTTCCTTTTGGCGACAAAAGTGCTCTTCATTGTGGCGAACACATGCAATTTGAGCAAATAAATTCACAGGTAAGATTTGCTTTAAAGTTTAAAAACTACTTTAAATGAGTTCTATTTGTTCTACGAACTTCAGAAAAAGATCATCTTGTGCAGTATTTTACGGGCATTAATACGCTGCAAAAACTAAAACGTGGGACATTTCTTCGATGAGATAATCCCAAAATTAACATTTTTTCTTAAAATTGGAATAAAAAAAGAAATTCGAATTTTAGGAAAAAAGCTTCAAGGGTGCGCGAGGACCTGACCCAAGGTACCTGTAACCAAAATTTCGTACTTCTAGACCGCTCTCAGGAGGAACAGACACATACACAAACTATCGGTTCTATTCATAGAGAAGATAAGAATTGTTGGTGCGGTTTGGAAAAGTCACGAATCGCAAAATAATAATATTAAGAACAATTAACTGCATGGGGAGGGGGCGAAAAAAGTTATGACCACTTGGAGAGATTTTAAATTTAATCAGAAATCAGCGATATCGAAACCTCTCAACCTATATGTACCGAAAGCTATTCTTGTTTCAGTAGTATTTATATTCTTAACTCTGAAATAATTCGAATTTAATGTTATTCAGCTTTTGACGTCAATATTTTTTTTACTTTAAAGCATTTGTATGCATTTTGTTATTTCTTTTGTGCAGAAAAAAATGCTTAGAATAAAATAATTATGTTTTGTTCATCATTTTCAGCATATTTGTTTTATATATAAAAAAATAATGTTAAAAATTTGCATATAGCATTTATTAAGCATATAGTTTACATGCTTAATGAACTATATATTTACAGAAATAAGCAATATCGTAAAAAATGAATTTCAGTACGTATCTCGAATAGGTTTAAAATTAATAATAGACAACATTGGAATTTCTCAAACTTTTAACAAAACTATTAGCTCATTGGAATTTCTCAAATTTTTAACGAAACTATTACCTCATTGGAATTTCTCAAATTTTTTTAACTGAACTTTTTTAGTCATAACTACTACTGAAACAAGCGCTGGCTTGCGATAGTTAATTTTTTTTTTTTCGCCAAATCAATAATCTGATTCTTATCTCTTCGAAAATAGCCTCAAAGTACTATAGATGGCTCTCAGTGCCGGTCTTTCATTTTTGTCCATTCATTCTGGGCGTAATGATACAGACTGATCAGTAAGGATAAACTGGATCAAGTTCAGCCTTGATGATTTAACATTTGTTATTTTTTTTTTTCCTTTATACTGCTTATTGGGACTATTTGGACAGAATTTAGTTATCTCTTTCTATCAACTTTATATTTCACACGTCAGTACTGATTCAGAACGGAACATTTTCTAACTTAAATGTGTATGTTTATTTGTTTTTGTAAATAATGCTTTTCTTCCTTCCGTTTTTTTTTTAAACGGCTTTTATACAAGCGCTATTTTATTTGACATTTCCTCAAAAGAAATGTTTTGAAGATTTTGCAATCGAGATTTTTAGGAACTGATCGGGATTATAAGTCGCACTTTTGGTAATTTTAGGAACAGCGGCTCTCAAAGGTCTGTAGTCTATTTGGATGTTTTTAGTCACTGACATTTAGTCTTTATTCCAAGGTTGGTTGGTTTAAACTATGTGTGTTTAAACTAAATGTTTTTTTTTTAACCACTTGGTTTAAACCAAATCTTTTTTCATATATTTTGCACATTATTAAAAATTGCAAAATGCAATTTGTGCAGAAATTACAAGCACAACACTAGATAATTAATGAATTTGTAAATTAACAAACTTTATTTTAATCAGTGCAAATTTTTCTCGTCTCGAATCTACATGTCAGACTATTCGGGTTTTTCTGAAATTAGCATTGAAAAAGCTAATTTGAGGAAAACTCTTCTCAGTCATTATAAAAATGAAATGATATTGCAATTGTAATTCCTGGAGTTAAAAACTATATATTAGAAATAATAAAGTAACTTCATAATAACCAATTTGCAAATGAATGTTGCAGATAACTTTTTTAAAAAACCAAAACATTTTTCATTTATTTTACACATTATAAAAAAATTGCAAAATCCAATTTATGCAGAAATTACAAGCACAGCATTAGATAAATAATGAATTACTGAATTTGCATATTAACAACCTTTTTTTTTTTTTAATCAGTGCAAATTTTTCTTTTTTTCTGAATTATTTCCTTATTTTTAAAAAGTATATTTAATCTTTGATCAGGAAAAGTAAAGTTTGTACATTGTATTACTTTTATAAAAACTTTTTTGTTTTTATAAATATATTTAATCAGGAAAAATAATGTTTGTATTTTAAAAAAAATTAAATAATGGAGTTAATTTCTAAGCTAATGTTGTTGATTTGTATAAGTGTTATCATTGCTAAATCCAGTAAATGATTGATTTTTTTTACTTTATAAGGAAAATATATCTATATAATAAAAGACTTGTAATCATTTGTTGATATTAATGATACTGTAAATCAACACACATTATTTTTAACATATCTTTCATTTTTGCTTATTATTTTGTATTGATTTAGTAAAATGCTTTTGTTAAAACTCAACCCGCAAAATAATTATTTCTTTAATAATTTGCTGAAAGGTCTGTATAGGTAGAGTATATGTTAATACAGTAAAACCTGTTAAGTAGACCACCTTTGTAAGTTGGATTCCTAAGTTTACCACTTTTGGTCAGGAACGAAATTAACCTTACATTATTTAATGCAAGGAAACCTTTGTAACTTGACCACTTGTGTAAGCCAAATGTGGGTGGGAGTATTCTATAAAAACCCTTTTTAAGTTTGCTGCCAAATTATTACTGTATTTATTCGTTTATCTATTTTTGCCCAAATTAAAAAAAAACAAAACAAATAAGAACTCCAGGATAATATTTTTTATGCTATAATGTTGAACCAGCATTTGTCTGGATGGATGAAAGATCAATATAAAGTTTGCCTAAACCTCTGTGTAAGTTAACCATCTGAGAAAACTACTATGAGCATTCTTTTGTTCTCCAAAAAAGTTTCTTCTTTTTCTTCTATGTGATCTAGCCATTTCGAAAAATTATGTATTTTTAAGGAATCTTTTTCATCAAATGAGCAGCTCACATACTTAATAAGATATTTATCGTTATTTTAACTAAGTGCTTTAATTTTAAAGTTGTATAGGATACATTGTAAGTTATTCAGACTAAATTTATCTAATGATATTTTATCCATTCGATCTTTTACAATATTTTTAATTACACATTAAATTTATTACATTATTTATCATTTTTGGCCACATTATTTTTAATGGTAATTTCTAAAAAAAAGCCAATTACTAATTTTAAAGTAAATTCAATACATGAAGTTATACTTTAATTAGTCATAAATGAATAAACGGATAGTGTAAGAAATGAAGTGAAAAAAAAATATCCACCCCTCTATAAGTTAGTTGATCACTAAAGTGCTGCACCGTAAGTACGCGTTTCACTTTACTTACGCATGTTTCACTGTCGGTAACTTTCTGAAAAAATAAAAACTACATTTATAAAGTAATTAAAATTCAAGGTTTTAACTTAGTATTAATTAATTATCAACAAATTTATTACTAATAATATTTATTCACAATTAATGATATAAAATCTCTATGATTTTCCAAAACTCAAATTGTTTTCCTACTGTAACGTCTTGAGGACTTGTATATATGCCGAGTGGTAAAGCATGACTTCGATGGTAAAACTTAACAAGATTTTACTTACATTTTATTTACAGCTTCATCAAAACTTAGGGTTGGTAGACAGTGAACGAGGTCGGACGGAACACGTCCGTTTCTCTCCTCGTCAAAAGATGTTCTCCTCGAACTCAGAATTTTCTTGCTTCTCCTTACATGTCCGTTGGCCAGGACTCCGGAAACTGCCCAGCCCCCTTTTCAGATAAAATCGAGAGGGATGCGGCCGCCCGTTTTGCCGGCGGGCACACAACCCTGGGAACGGAAATAGATTTTGGGCTAAACGGATGCCAGAGGTCAGGGGCCAAATTGGGACGGACAAAGTCAGCAAGCATCTGGATTTTTGAAGTATTATTTTTCTCGACGCCGATAACATGAAAGGGGACCGAAGGGAAAGTGGATACGTCGGAACGAGGCAAAAAGGACCGGATGTCCCTTCTGACCGGATGCGGTCGCCAAGAAGACGCTACAACTCCTCCCCCCTTCAGAACTTCAAAAATCCATGACAAAAATGAACAATTTCACACAATAAAGTAAACTTAATAAAACAAAGTATCCTTTCCTTATGAGTTGGCTGTGATACACAAGTAAACAATTGACTTGATTTTAAAGTTAATAATTTAATATTTTAATTGAAACTAATATTTTCAAAGTAAGTTAGTTATAACTAAATTTTAAAAATAATAATAACTGGTCAGTGCAGTTGCTTCAAAAAGTAACACATACTAATGTATATAAAACATTCAATCACAACTAATTAAGATGTGTTTTCCACACAATCATTTGCTCTAACTCTGAGCTTCTCTTAAACAAAGATCTTAAATCAAAACACACAACCAATCAATAATGAAAAGTAGAACTCAAGTATATAATTTATGATTTTAGAATCATAACTAATTCCCTTACTTTACTTTTGGCTAGCGAATAACCATGACTTTCAAAACTCCAATTCTTTCACTCTTTAAACTAGAAGTTTTTCTTTTAAAACAAAAAATGAGTAGTTGATTAAAACAAACTTTCCAGCAATAAGTACACTTTCCTCATCATCCCTAGTGCAAAGATACGGGAGTACTTAATAATATCAGAATAAACTTCCTGACAAGTTGAAAATTTTCAAAGTTCATGATTAATAATAATAATAATAAAAATCAATAAACGAGCTGATTATGAATTTAACCAGTTCAGAAATTTTCTGCAATACAAAACTGCTAAAGCATTTAAACTCTATCTGTTCTCACAATATTACACCACAGAGAAATTTTGCAAATCAGCTACATCCTGAGGATCAGAATGTTGTAAACATAAAGTACAATTACAAATACACAACACAAAATTTTCGTATCCTAAACACATCAATAAAAATACAAAACAGTCGTCAACTTAAAATCCGCCCTGGAATTTTTATTCAGAATAGTTGGTTAGTCACAACTATCCGGGTGGAATATACGATGTAGTTTAGAGACTCCGGCATTTTTAATATTTGATTTTGACACCAACTTGTCATCTGTCACAAAATCATAAACACTTGGATTGAGCATAATCCCATTTAAAAACCTACGGTTTTCCTTTCCTGCAAACCTTTCAAAATACCGAAACCGTTTTGTAATCGGTTTTCCTTTCCTATAGCTCTTTAGCACCCGATTATCTAAACAACAACTCAGGTATACAGAAAGTTTCTGTTTTCTTGAGGGGTCAACAAACCCTCTATTCTTCCCTGCGTAATTATCTACGATTCTCTTATTATCTGTTCGAATTTCCCTGCTTTTCCGACCCCAAGCTGGTTTCGGAGAGGGGGGACATCCCCGCCCTCTTCCATTCCTGCTAAACTTCTCTGTCCTTCTCCTATCTCTTAAACCACTGCTAGACAGTTCATGTTTTGAAGAATGCCTCGAACCCACCGAGGGGACTTTTACTACCCCCCTTTTGTCGCGGTTCCGACTTCTGGTCACTACAGGGGGAAATTTATCTTTCTCCGTCTTCTCTCTACTTTCACTATCAAATGGAACTTCTGTTCCCATGAAATCGGAATTTTTTTCAGAGTCTGTGCTCTTTTCCAAAACTGCTGAAATACCATTTCCTAAACAATCGGAATTTTTTTCTCCAGTACCTATGTTCATCTCAGTGATATCTAAAACTAACTTTCCTACACAATCGACACTCCTATCCTTAGAACCTGTGTTCTTTTCTGCAACACCTATCATCCCATTTCTGACATAATCTAAACTATTCTCCTTAGAATCTGTGTTCTCCTTTACCATATCCATTATCAATTTATGAGCAGGGTGCTCTACTTTAGTCTCAGTACGACTTATCTCTGCGATATCTAGAATCAACTTTCCTACACAATCGACATCCTTAGACCCTGTGCTCTTTTCTGCAACACCTATCATCCCATTTCTGACATAATCTAAATTATTCTCCTTAGAGCCTGTGTTCTCTTTCACCACACCTATTGTCAATTCATGAGCAGGGTGCTCTAATTTAGTCTCGGTACGACTTATCTCTGAGATATCTAAAATCAACCTTCTTACACAATCGAGATTTTTGTCCTTAGAACCTGAGTTCTTTTCTGCAACACCTATCATCCCATTTCTGACATAATCTAAATTATTCTCCTTAGAACCTGTGTTCTCTCTCTCCATATCTCTTATCAATTCATGAGCAGGGTGCTCTAATTCAGACTCAGTAGGATTTTTTTCGATTAAGGGAAACTTCTGCGACTCAGTATTTGTTTCTAAAATTTGTACGTTAGAGTGCACAACGCTAACACGGGATTTGTGGGATAATCTATTTAAGCTTTCGATATATGCGATTTCGCGATATATTTCTCGCAGCTTAAACTGTCTTTCTTCATATTCTTTTCCCATTCTTTCTCTCTTTCGACCCTTTCTTTTTCCTCTCTTTCCCTTTCGAGTCTAGTCTGAACAATCTCATCAGCAAAATCCTTAACTAGGTTTTCCTCGTACCTTGCATTTCCGGTGATCAAGTCGACCAAATCTATTTTTTTTAACATGGGTGTAACCTCTATACCAAGCTCTGATGCAAGATTTTGCAAATCTTCCTTTTTTAATTTATTTAAAAATGCCAGACTTAAGGAATTAAATCACTACAAAATTTTTTCACAACTCAAAATGAAATTATAAACAAAACAATATAGTACTCTAATTGTTTACCTCAGGGTAATTCCACATGCATTAAATTATTCTACAATTAACACAATGACATGATTTTAAAGCACTTCAAGAGAAAATGACTTTATCAAGCAAATGCACTGTTTAATTTTAGAAAATTTAACTCACAACCAACAATTTAAGAAAAAGATACTCACGTTTGATGGTTGTCCTCTCTGCAGCATTGGTAATCCTATTTGGAACACATTTTTTTTTTTCACACATAAACACATACACGCGCACTGATGGATTCAACGAAAATTTCAAATTCTATTTGACTATTCTTCGGAGAACCGGATATCTCCTACTCTCAGAAAATTGTTGGCTGTACAGCCAGGGTGGCTGTACAACCAAATTCTTGAAACAGGTTGTTTTGAAACTGCAAAACTTTAGCCAGGGTGGCTGCAACACGAAATGACACGGGGAAACGAAAGTTTAAAAACTGCAAACTGGATGTTCGCAAAGCACAACAAAAAATTTTCTTCTTTTCAGCCAGGATAGCTGCAACACGAAATGACACGGGGAAACGGATGTTTCCTAACTGCAAACTGGATGTTCGCAAAGCACAACAAATCTTTTTTTCATCAAAACGAAAAATGAACGAAAGAAACACTTCTCGGAGCTCTCTTCCTTCGATTCAACGCCAAGGCTCACAGCAGGGTGCTGAAAGTCTCATTCACTCGGGGCGAGTATATCTTCTCTGCGGGGTGCAGAAACCTCTCCTTTCGAAAGGCAAGCATTCGTTTGTCTTCATGGAGAAGGGAGAAATCGGATACTTTTTTTTTCACTGTCTACTCATCGCACCGCTGAACACCAATATATATAGCTGTAACGTCTTGAGGACTTGTATATATGCCGAGTGGTAAAGCATGACTTCGATGGTAAAACTTAACAAGATTTTATCTACATTTTATTTACAGCTTCATCAAAACTTAGGGTTGGTAGACAGTGAACGAGGTCGGACGGAACACGTCCGTTTCTCTCCTCGTCAAAAGATGTTCTCCTCGAACTCAGAATTTTCTTGCTTCTCCTTACATGTCCGTTGGCCAGGACTCCGGAAACTGCCCAGCCCCCTTTTCAAATAAAATCGAGAGGGATGCGGCCGCCCCTTTTGCCGGCGGGCACACAACCCTGGGAAAGGAAATAGATTTTGGGCTAAACGGATGCCAGAGGTCAGGGGCCAAATTGGGACGGACAAAGTCAGCAAGCATCTGGATTTTTGAAGTATTATTTTTCTCGACGCCGATAACATGAAAGGGGACCGAGGGGAAAGTGGATACGTCGGAACGAGGCAAAAAGGACCGGATGTCCCTTCTGACCGAATGCGGTCGCCAAGAAGACGCTACACTACAAATCCTATTTATACCAATAAAAGCCCTGTTTAAACCAAAAAAAAAACCTGGTTTAAACCAAAAAACCCGGGTTTTTAAAAAAAAACCCAGGTTTTTTTTTTTAACCCTACTTTATTCTAATGGAGAGTTTGGGATTAAGATCCTTATTCTACTAGGGATATTTACGAATAGTTGTTTTTATTCAAATGTGGGGGCTTTCTGGAATGTTTCTTTATTCTGAAGAGATATTCAGGGACCGTTGTTCTTCATATATATTTTTAAGTAGAATACACTTCTTACTCTGATGATAATTTTTAGATGTAGTATTGTCTATTTTGCAATTGGGTGGGGTGGGCCCACAGGGTAGCGTAGTGGTAAGGCGCAGGCCTCGTACGCCCAAGTTCGCAGATTTTTCTAACCTAGCCCAACTCGGTGGATTTTCGAGGTGCAGAAAATCGTCTGCGCCCATGTCGCATGATTATGCGACATGTAAAAGATCTCTTGAGTAGACATTTGGCTTGGATGCTCTCAGCTAAATTAAATTAAATAAAATTTTATTTAATCAATTAAATTTAAGTGCAATCTGCATCAATTAGAGCTCAGGTGCCGCCATCTAGGGGAAACTGAGCGTCAAAATTCTCATAGTAGTAATGGCATCCGCCGACAGCGGTGCTACTTGAAAAAATGGATGCCGATTTCCAGGGAACGCACTAGGTCTGCAAAAAGGTTAGTAACCATATGCAGCCCCGTTGGAGAAAAAAAGAAAAAAAAATGTGATTGGGATTTTTACAGACTCTTGATATCCATTTAAGAACTACATTATCCTGTTGCGTATGTGTATTTCAGTTACTGTTTCTTTTACTCTAATGGCAATGTGTATGAACTGTTGTTGTCATTTTAATGTGGATTTTTATGGACTGTTATTTTTGGTCTAAAGGGAATTTAGAGAGGCTGCTATTTTCAATGTATTCGTGATTTTTAACGAGTTTTACTGCTTAAAAATGATCTTTAAGGAATTTTTCCTTATATATTTACAACAGAATTTTTGGCAAGTGTCACTCACATAATTAATAAGATATTTATCGTTATTTTAACTAAGTGCTTTAATTTAAAGTTGTATAGGATACATTCTAAGTCATTCAGATTAAATTTATCTAATGATATTTTAGGTAATTTCCGATTAGTAATTTGCGATTGATGTTATCCCGCGCAACGCCGGGCATGTCAGCTAGTTTGTAATATGAAAGGAACTCCGGTAAAACTACTGTCTCAGTCAACTCTTTAGAAAGGAGAATTAATAAACTATGATCAGTTGTACACTAAATAAACTAAATCAATTGCACAATCGTAGTAAGAAGTAAACATTTCTAAAATCGCCGCAAAGGTAGGGCGTATAACCGAAAGGTACCAAAAATTCTGACTCTTAATACTTGCGTAGGAGGGCAGCGCACATCGTAGAAACAGCTGTTTATTGTATTAATAATTATAATTATTGTATTTGATAATAATTAATAACATCATGCTATTATTTTATAGATACAAAAATATGTTTGTAGACGTTATTTTGTTTATTATGTTACTTCATTGTTTACAGTTGAAAGCAGTTGCATTGAGAGTTAGTAGAAATGGTCGCCAATGATTGAACATTGGATCAATGGAAACCATTCCAATATCATATTTATTGCAAAGCAGTCTGAATTTGAAAACGCATTTTTGGCGCCAAATTCGGCGTTAAATAGCCAAATAGTCGCGTAGATGTGGTAATCTCTAGAACCTCTGTTCCCGATCATGAACGATGGACCATTATCAAAAAAGGATGCTTTGCAGTTAGGAAACTGTTTTGCTTCTTTGATAATTGTTTGGCTTTTAACAATTGATGAGTTATTGTTTTTGCTTAGTGATACAAACTCCTTAGGTAAGAGAGTTTCTGGACAAGAGGCTTTGGAGAATAATGCTGGGTTTTTTGGTAGTATGTTAAGGAAATAAACTATTCTACTGAAAATCAGTGAGTGGGTTATATGATTATACTAACATAGTATTACATTTAGGCTTCATTTGAGGTGCGTTTTTATTTTTATCATAAGTTTATTATAGAAATGTTTTGACCATTACTTTTATAGCATTACTTATTGTTATTATAATTTAATTAAATAAATAATTAAAGAATTATATATTTATTTAAAGAATAAGTAATGTGACCAAAATACCGCTTACTTCGATTGTCGCCAGAACTGCATTCACACTTATTAAAAATCAACAGAAGTTGCCAATTCATGAAAAGAAAAAATATCTTTTGCTTACTAACAATGGGGATGCACACGTTAAAATCACAAGAGCCTTTGTTAGGTTTCAACGCTATATCCGGATTCAAAGACTGGTTGTACTGTATGCGCGCGCTGCCTGCTTGTTATTTTTAACCGACTTCAAAAAGGAAGGAGGTCATTAATAATCAAAATTTGTATCAGTGGAAAGTCAAGGGATTTTTCTTTCTATCTTTTCCGTCTCTTTATTGCTTTCAATCTCTCGAAACTAGTTTTCAACAGCTCGTATCTATTGCAACATTCATTATTTCTTATCTCTCAATGAAGTTTTATTTTCTTCTACATCCAAAATTTCCCCGTAGGGGCATACCACCGGAAAGGGACGAACGAGACCGCTCCGAGAAGGCATCGGAAGACTGCTATTTGGCCGATTTTTCAACGTCGGGATCCGATCCAGCCACTGTCCTAAATAATATCCTGTTAATCGACGTGTCAAGACGAACAACCGAAGAGGGAGACGCACACTTGACCCTACACTGCGCCGTGTTGTTTTTAAACAACACCTCTATTTTCGTTCGCTAAGCTCTTGTTTTGTATTATTTTTAAAAGTAGCGAATTCTTTCGTTTTATTTTGTATGCAAGATCATATTAGTTAATATTGTCTTTTCTAGATCTTGTAAACTGGGCTCTAGGTTTATCTTTTTGCACAAAATCGACAACAACCGTAAAAAAAAATTGCGCAGTATAGGGTTAATATTTCTTCTCAAGCGGAAGTTTGATTTTCAAAATTTAAATGAATTCGGAATTTGTTTTTAAAATGCATGCAAATTAGAGACTTGCAACGGGCTTGTAAAAGCTTTGGGATGGTTAAAAATTGTGTATAGAATGCATAGAATTAACAGGCTTCAAATATCCGAGTCGAATATCCGATGCACCCCTATTCATGACCCCCCCCCCCCTCCCCCATCAAAGCAAAATGTACACTAAAAATATTTAAATAGGAATTTTATAAACAAAACAGTAATTCAAAACTTTCGAATCGTTGCCATTTAGCGATTGAAAACTCGATTCTAAAGTTCCAAACAATTTTAAAATATGGCCTTTTTACTTTACAATTACTGACAAATTGTGCTGTTAAACATGAGGGAAAAACCGAGTTATGTCTCAGTGAAGCATACTGCATTTTGTCACTAGTAATGATGTTGTACTTTTTTCTTTGACTTTTTCATAAGATATTTTATTCGCTAAACATGAAATCTATATAAAGGGCAAAAACAATGAAAAATAGTTCCCATCAATTCTTATCTGCCCATAAAGCTTTTATCTGTACTTTCCTGTCTTTTTTGTGTTCGTAGTTTTGCAATATTTAATACACTTCGCACACCTCGAAATTAAACTTGTCATAGAGAGTTTGTTTTTAAAGTTGGCCGATTGCTATCCAATCCGATAACGCCTAGAAAAACGAATTGTTATAATAAATCCCTGACAAAATGCTTTTAGTTGAAAAAGGATTTTCTCATTCGATTGAAGCGATTTTATCGTTTGGAGATAAAATAAATATTAGTGCTAGTTGCTCTAAATTTCCACCTGAAGAACAGTGCTGGGGTTAATTAATGGTTAATGAATGTGGTTAATGGTTTCCCTTTGCTTTATTTATTTTTCCTTTACTTATTTCATTCATATATTCACTAGTCAGCCCGGCGGTCATATAAAATGACCGCTGTTCTAGATATTATAAATTGTCATTCAAATGATTCGTGCAGAGGTGTCTGCTGATTCAAACTGAATTACCAAGGTCAGGCGGCGAGGACGCCCCTTTGCTTACTGCCCCACACTACTATATATTTATTTACTATATAATCAAATTGTGTGTTAAAAATATATATTTATCATCGAAAGAACTTATTGAAAATTTTATTATGCTTTGCAAAACAACAGTTTTAACGAAATTGGGAAAAAGGAGCACTGCCACTCTAATAAGAAAAATGTGAAAAGTGCAGACGATAAATAAAAAAATTTAAAAAAAGAAAGGATTAAATTAAATTCGCGTATACATTAATTTTTAACGGAGATTGCAAATACAGTGAAGCCTCACTTAATATGCTAGAGAAACATTTTGATAACACTGGACAACAATGAAAATGTTTCTTGAATGAAAGTGTTGAGATATTTATTAATTTAACTTGCTAATCATGAGTATGGCGATAAAAAAAGGGAATTTGGCTGTAATTTTTGTGTTATGTTGAGATATTACTTTGTATGATCGGGATAAAAGAATGCAATAATAATGCATTGTATGTCTTGTTTCTAATTTAATTTATAAAGCAATAAAGATAATAACATAAAATACTAATACCTACCAGTCTTACCAATACCTACAGTACATAATAACTGTGTACATAACAAAAGTGACAACATAAAGTAGAGTCTTGTGATTGCTTTGCTCTCTCCAAATCATGGGAGCAGCAAATGACATACTTTTGCTTTTACCAGTCATCCACAGAGAAAGTGTTGTTGCACAGGTGATACAGCATACGCGAGGTGCCCAATTCGTATCTTGGTCTCCTAGTTTGCAACCAAAATAGAGGAAATATGCCTTCCATATTGCATCAGTAATGCGCTTTCCCTGTGATTCACATCTTATGTTACCGCAAATGTAACGAAAGGTATTGGGATCATTAATGCCCTTTCGCGACATACAGCTGCAAATAGCTGCAAAATGAAGAAATTTAAATTATAAAATGACTACACGTAAATATAAAAGCTCAGTCTTCAACGAAGTCAAGTACCGCATTGACGAAAGGACAAAGACCTACACTCTTTTTATCAAAAAATTCGCCAGGATGTTTAGTAAGAAGCCTGATGTTACTTAAACAAATTATAAAGAGTTGTGCAATACTTTCTGTGTGGTAATACACTGGCAAATGGACAAATGAAATATAGAGAATAAGTTCTTGAATGTTACCTATGATATTTGTTTATTTTTTGAAATTCTTTTTTTTTTTTTTATTGATATGTTTCTTTTATTGCACGTTTTATAAATTCACATATTCACATATTAGTGTTCAGCACGTTGAATTCATTAAGAATTGGGTGTTTTCAACTTAGATACATGAACTTTGTCAAAAATTGTTGGCCAGTGTTGTTATTATTAGTATATGTTACATTTGTTGCAACAATGGCAACTATACATGATTTGTTTGTTCACACGGCAACTGTAATTATATGGTTGGAAACGACAGCAACAATGCAAAAACAAAATAAAACGTGTCAAAAAAAATCATTGAATTTTTTTAAAAAAAACTAATTAAAAAAAAACTAATTGAGTCAGAACTTTCATTTTTGCAGCGATGAGTTTCTCGGGTCGTAAACATTAACCGTGCCGAATGTGGCCCCGATCGGTAAAATGGGCTGGGATTCTTAGCGGACAGATCGACAGACAGAATAAGCCGCTTATATATGAGATTTTTTTTGTTTTTGTTTTTTTTTTTTTTAAGTTAATTTTTTGTATACAGCGGGTCTTTTTCAAAAGTAAAATTGCGTCACTTTTAAGGGACTTTTTCGTGACCGTTCGGGTGACACATCGTATGTTCGGTATCTTTTATATGAGGTACAATTGGATATTCGGCTGTGATGTTTAAACTTGTAAATTCTACACATATTTTAAAACATCCCACTGTTTCCAAACACGCTGTTGGACACAGCTGGATAGATATTTCCAAAAATTCAGAGATTTTCAAAAAATTTTGATTAAATCAATTTTAAAAATCAAATTGGACATGCCGGATAACCGGCTCTTTCTTGCAGTGGACGAATCGGATTGCGAATATTGAAAAACCTGTTGGATACCACATATCCGATGCCTTCCAGGTAAACTGGTGCCGTTGGACCAAAAATTTTCGTCATTAGTAATTTTCGTGACTTTGTGGGAGCTTTCGTGACCTGTAGACACCCTGTTGTATGATAAAAAATGCTAAAAAGAACAAGACATCAGCGCTGTGGAGCACAACAAATTTTATTGTTCCGTCACCGCTCAAGTTTCGAGCAAAAACTTGTTGCTCTACTGCCTCAGAGCTCTTACTCTACGCCCCGCTTCAGATCCCCGGTTACAGATTAAAATAAAATTTCCAATAGTATCATTACTGCATAATTTCAAGTAAATATTTTTACATTTTTTTAACATATATTTTTTTACACAACAAATTTCCAGCATTTTTAGCAGGTGCCGTTTTATGTAAATTTTAAAAGGATTTTGTGAAAAATCTAATAATTTTGTGAAAATTCAAAATTAAAACGTACAGTGATAAAAACTTTATTTATTTATTAATTTTTTTTTTTTTTTTGCCGCTTTTTTTAATACATAATTTTGTAAAATGAACGATTGGCATCTTGGAACGATTCAATGTAGACAGTACTACAATAAAAATGAGGCCAACAAAAATACAATATTTTTTTCCCAAAAAGCACGTCGTAAAAGTCGTTGCATTTCCGGGACGTTCGGGATCGATTTTCAACTCGACTTTTTCGGCAGCAGCAGAAACATTATGCGCGGTATACCTTTTAACAAAAGTATAATTCGGCATAATATTGAGACAAAAAAATGTAGCTTGTGAGCGATATGCGCATATTATCTTTCGGAGCAAAATGGGCAGCACTTGAAACCCTGGTTAATTACTTCTTGCATGGCGCGTGTACTTATCGGCACTCCTAATTTCTTTAATTAAGGCAAATATTGAAATAAGTTTGCGCGAATTTACAACTGTTTTTAAAAAATCTAAAATTATTTTACTTTTAAAACGAGATATTTTCAAGAAAAGGAAAAAATGAATTTCTAACTTTACGATAAAAGCGAAATTTTACATGAAAAATCGAAAAAAGCGGATTTTGAGCAACATTTTAAACAAGCGGGTGATTGGCATTTTGAGAATGCGTTGTTTTTAAAATAGCGAGAAATTTAAAAATAAACATTTGAAAAAGAATGAAAATAAAATGTAATGAACAATTTTAAGATCGAAAATGTTCATTTTGGTACTATTATTTGTATTTTTGATCGCGATTTTTCTAAAAGCGTTTGTTTTCGCGTTGGCAAATTTTTGTTAGTTGTTGCTTTTGTTCTTTATAATTTCATTAAGAATCCAATTTGAGGGGGGGGGGCACTTATTCGATCTGGGTAACTTATGCAGTATATACTTAGTAACATAATAAAATAAATTTTGGGCTTATTAAACGTTATTTATAGAAATTCGGTGTTTCTTTCATTTTCCGACCCTTCACGTTTTTTTTTCTTTATAAATGAAAATTTAAAATAAAACTACAGTGCATACTCTAATTTAAATAGAAAAATTTAGTAAAGAAAAAAAGGAAGCACAAAATTGGAGGAGGGGATGACATATACGCGCGGCAATACGCTAAAAAGTGCTTTCGAGCAACTCGAAAATCTTCCGGAATTAAGTTCAACTCTTAATTACAGAGTTAACGAGTTACGAATAACCTTTAATTACAGAGTTTATTTACAGTAAAACATCCATTGCTCAGAAAGTGTGAGAAGAGCCTTAATTCAGGGTTTTTCATGGAGTTAATGGAGAAAAAAATAAAACCGTAAATTTTGTAATTAATAATAAAAACATTGAATTGTTTTTATAAAAGGTTCATTTTTCGATAAAAAATGTTTATTAATTCATTTTAAAAATTTGTTATCGCCAAAACGAACCCTTGTCAAAACACGTAAAAATGAAACTTTTTCCCAACAAACGGCGCCGTAAAATAGAATCGCCTTCTATGCAATTGGCCGATATTTCAATTTTTTCCTTGTAAAAGTAGAGGGAGGTGGCAGTTGTATTAGAAGAAGAATAAAAAAGAATAAAAAACCGTATCGCCTGACACAGCGCAGGCATCAGTTTCGGAATGCAAGGAAGTAAAGACTAGACACTTATACTTTTTAGGAAGATCAAAATAATAAAAATACGCTCAAAAAAGTAGGAAAATGTTCAAAAAAAATAGGGAAAAAGTTGCATGAAAAGGTAAGGAATTTTTAAAATTATTAGGAAAGTAGGAAGAAATCTGAAAAAAATAGGAAGCGTGCGGAACCCTGCAACTCTGTACCGTCAAACTAATCTTAATTGAAAAAACTTCGGAAAACCGAATTAATTTTAAATTTTCGGATCAGGTTCCCAAAAAGTTTCGGAAATTTCGGATCGGAATCCCTCTCCTCCGGTGAATACCCGAGAAATAAGTCTAATTCAAATACAGGAGCGGGCGACAGTTTAGAACAAGTAAAACTTTCCTAAAAGCTGCGAAACTATTGCAACAAACGTGATGCAACGTGGACCCCGATGACAACTTATATTAACCATGCGAGATGTAACGTAGAGACGGACCCCGATGACAACTTCTAGTAATCATGCGAGATGCAACGTGGAGATGGACCCCGCTGACAAACTGAAAATAACAATGCTAGTTGCAACAAGTATACGGACCCCGCTGACAAACTGACAGTAACAATGCTGGATGCAACAAGTATACGGACCCCGATGACAAACTTAAGCGAACCATGCGAGACGCAACAAGTATACGGAGCCCGATGACGAACCATGGAATGAGACAATTGGCTGCAATCTTGGCATAGCGAAATACTAACTGTATTGTAAACACGCCATAAGATAGCCCCTAATCCGCCAAGCGGTACCTTGGTGAAAAACAGTACCTGCTCTAAACTGTCTAAACTGTAGCCCATTTTCAAAATTTCCCAACAGGTGGAGGTGAGTAGTAAATGCTTTTCTATGGGTAAAAACAATAATATACATACACAGAAGTAATATCGCATCATGTGTGTTAAAGCCTGGGTGGGAGGGGGGGCACACCTCCTCTTACTCTCTGAAAATTACGGACCTGCTCAAATCTTCTCTTCTCTACTAATAATAAAGCAGTAAGTATGTGTGTGTGTCTGTGTACGGCGTAGGGCCCAGACCGTCCAGCGGATTTTCATGAAATTTGGCAAGAAATTAGTTTGGAATATGGGGGTGTGCACCTCGGAGAGTTTTTTCTGAAATTCGAATTTGTTCTTCTTTTATTCCATTTTATAGCCGAAAGTTTCATAAAATAGTCATTTTCTATGGGAAGAAATTATCGCATCGCTTCGAGCTTGATACCGTTGAAAAGCGCATGAAAAACTACCCCGGAAGGAGTTTCGCTCTGCGTGCGAAAATTCGAAGCCTCTAAATTACCTAGAAAAGAAGTTATAAGCATTTTTCTCTGCAGTTCGAAATTATTTTTTCACGGTAATTAACTTTAATTTTCATTGTTACCATGCCGACTGACTATTAATCCTTTTCTTTAACGAATTAAAATTTTTGCGGTTTTTAGTATTTTGAGGAGCAGCCGATTTTTAATATATTTATTTCTTTTTTTGGATTTTGATTATTATTTTTTTTAAGCGATTGGAGATTTATTTCCTGCGGCGCACAGGCGGTTGATAGTTTTATTTTGATTTCCTTATTTTGACATGTATTTTACGAGACCATTTTCCATTCTGCACAGAGGTTTTTAAAAGAAATGTTATTCTTTATAGCGATTTTTGTTATTCCAGCTTATTATTACTATTTATACTTTCATTTATTTTAATTTTTTTTCGCCTGTGAATTAGCACATATGTTATTTTCCTATTTGAGCTCGGATGAAAGGTTTATTCCACTTTCAAAGCTTTGCTTGCTGCTGTTTGTTTCTGCAAGCTACCAAATTTCGTTTATCTGTTTTAAGCCGGGTCCAGACGCTACGTTTTGCACAACTTTTTGTCTCCGAAGTTCAACACGTTGCAGATAAAACGTTGCGTATAGATTGGAAAAGTGCGTAGTTTTGAGTCCGGTGCGAAGACTGTACAGTTGCAGCGATAACTGAGCTAGAAAGCATAGATGTCTTTGAATTGTGCAGACAAATCGGCACATGTAGGCGGTAGCACCCTTTTCCAAATCATTTGGTTTCTCAGTTTCAATTCGTCAGGCGACAATGGCCGACTCTCGGCAATGTTCTCGGGAGTTTCTCACAAAATTTATTGCATTATGTGAAAGTTTCCCATGCATTTGGCGTGTCAAATCCAAGGAGTATAGTGACGGGGATAAAAAGGGGGACGGTTATGAAAGTTTAGTGGAAAAATTCAAAGAAATTGATGCAACCGCAAACAGAGAAACAGTTGTAAATAATTAATTCTTTGAGAAGTGTTTACCGTAAAGAATTGGCAAAAGTTAATAAAGCAATTCGATCTGGGGCTGGAGACGAAATCTACAAGCCATCTCTCTGGTATTTTGATTTGTTACATTTCCTAAATGACCAGGAGACACCAAGGCAGTCTAGGAATACCATCGATGAAAATAAAGAGATTGCAGTTGTCGAACCACCAGAACAGGCAACAAAAAATATTTATTTTATGTAATCGTTTGACCACTTTGAACGCCGGGTACTTCTGAGACGTTCCAGTCTTTTTTTTTTTAACATGACACCATGCCAAAATTGACCAGAGTACTACCTCCTTCATGACGATATCGCACTAAACTGAGTGAAATATACAGATATCTCTGCACCATGTAGACGCATAAAAAACTGCAGCGTTTTCATTCAGTATTAAGACTGCATAGACAAAAGGTTGTACAAAACGTAGCTTCTGGACCCGGCTTTAATGTCAATAAATAGATAAAAATTAATTATACTAAAAATATATTAATTAAAACTATTATAATGTATTAAAATCTTCCTTTTTGTGTGGGTACTTGAACTAAACAAATAAAATGCGTTTTCTTTCAAATATTTTATTTTTTGTTTTGTTTCGTTTCTTTCTTTCCTTTTTCCTTTTTTATTGTGCGTGTTATGTAAAAAAAAATGCTTAAATATGTAGGATCTCTGGCTGATTGCCGTGGGCAGCTAATTTTTAATTATGTGGAATGCTATTCGTTTTAATAAAATAACATAATTTACACCTAAACAAGTTATCACTGTATACACAATGGCAAACCGACTGGTCTTTTCATTTTTTTAACACGGGCATAGCCGTGCGGGTACCGCTAGTATAACATAAATTTGGACATTTTTGTGAATACAGTAACCCCTCGTTATATCGCGCTTGTCGGGGGAACAGCAAAAAGGCGCGATATAACCGATGCCGTAAGAAATAACTCAAAAAGTACTCGAGTAAATTGAGTGTCAACGTAAAAAAAATAATTTAATCTTACATAATGGCAACCTTCTTAATAAACATCGCTTAATATACATTAGACATGTGTCTCTTTCATTCGATGGGCGTTAAGATCAATACAAACAGGAATATGAAGTAAAACGTCAACTGGTTTGAGTATAATTATTCTGCAAGCAAATCGGGGAGTGGGTCGAGATTTTTTGCAGCTTTAAACTGTAGCAATTTCAGAAGAAAGGAAGACCTTCTTGTTCGATGGCTTTGTTTAATGGGGGAAAAGTGCCTTTCTGAGAAATGTGATACTTTTAGTTTCCAGAGCTCAAACATAAAATTTTGGGAGATGAAGAAAAAGCGCGATATATCCGAAGGAGCGATAGAACGAGGGGTTACTGTACTTTTTACGCACATAAACGACAACGATCCAACTGAAAATTGCTTACCTGTGAAAGGAAAAGATTCATCTTCACACTTCATGAGATTACAAGATAGCATCGCACAGTTAGTTCACTTGTTAATCTCATTTCTCACCCAAGCTCCTAATGACTCCACGTCAGTTCTTGCAAAGTGTTCACTGGCTCCACATCAGTTCTTGATCCATACCATAGCAGTGCAACCATTGCACGTGGAGGTCTGCAAGTTGAAAAGAAAGTATTTTTAATCGTATGTTTTTCATCTACTTGTTGAGTGTTAGCTAATTGTAATCAAGAGATGAAAACAAACAAATGAAAAAAGTAACTAAGCCTCAGGTCGCACTCAGTCAGACGGTTTTGGAGGTCAAGTTTTGCAGCTGAAAAAGGCTTTTTCGTAGCAAGGAAAATCAAGCTGTGTAGCACTAGCGTCTAGAGCGCAGGAAAGCGTTGGTTATCACGAACTGAAATGTAAACACTTTTTCGTCACTCTTGCGCGCTGCGAGAAAGTTTGTTCTGTTTGGTTCCCAGATATTTTTCGTCAACTTGTAATTTGTTGTTATTGTTGTACCAAGGCTGAACTTATGCAGTTAACTGTTACTGATACGGTAACGATCAAGTTCAGCCTTGGTTGTACAAACCATTGCATTTTTTTTAATTTTTCACTAAGCATTATAATCTTTGATTTTCAAGAATAAGAAATTCTTCTGAATGAAGTTGTGTTGAATTAGTTCTATAACCATTTAAGCAACCAAATCTTTTAAATTTGAATAAGTTCTAAATAAAATTATCATTAGAGTGCATTTTGAACATTTTTATAACAAACTGTGACATAATACATTAGTGAAAAGCACGTAACGGTAACACATAATATTTTGTTACGTGGGTTACCTTTGGTAAAATTAATAATTGAAAAATAATTAATAATTAAAAATTTTCAAGTTTTTCCGTGAAAAATACTAATTCTCTTAATTCATAAAATAAAGTTTTTAAAAAATCTATTTTATTTAAGCTCATTATAACAAAAAATTTATAATTTTGTTACGTGTGTTACTCAGTAATTATCTTACTGTTGTTAAGTAACTTTTAATAAATAAAAAATGTAGGTAGACAAAATTTCAGAGCTTTATATGAAAGATAAAATGCTTAAATAGTGATATAGCGTATTCATAATTATTCAAATAATATTTTATATTCTCAGGTGCCCATGAAAATATACATTAGCAAAACATGAAAAATGAAAAATATCAGTATGTTGCACTTATTGTCAAAATTCTAAGAAATATTTAGCAAAAATATAAAAACATATGAAAGTACGATATCTGTGCAAGTATAGTAGCCCGCTTGATGGCGGGGGACGGGTAGCGCGTAGTAGACTTTCACTGCTTAAGTTTGGCAACCCAACCGCTTTTAAATCAATCACACATAAATTAACTCAATAGTAGTCTTGTTATAGGTCTCAAAGGGCATTTTTAATCATGTCACAATGGTTACGAAACATATTAAATAATTTTAGCTTATTCTATGCAGAATCCCATAAGTTTCTTTTACGTGGCGTATCATTTACTTTCAAGGCGAAGAAAAAAATATAGAACTCGAAAAACAACGTCCAGTAATGTAGTATTCTTTACTGGATTCTCGTAAACTACTTCTAATTTTTCATTGAATTTTATGCCCGTCACGCATGACCTTGACGCATTAAATAATTTTTATTCATTTATTACGTTGGTCTATATTTGAAATAAAATACGATAAGAAGCCAGGAAATGAAAAATGTGTCTCAAGTGGCTATCAAAGTTGAAAAATTTTTGGCAACATTTTTGACATAGTTATGAAAAATTACCAAGCATTCAAAGTAAAATATTGTGCTTTACAAAAAAGTTTTACCTGTTTTTAAAATATATTTTTGGGGATCATTCATAAATGTCACGCTTCAAGGGAGGAAAATTGTGACAAGGGGAGGAGGTAACAAGAAGTGTGACATCATGCTTATGCAACATAGCGCGACATGTGGTGGGTCCCAGGATCACAAGGAGGTCACAGGGAGGTGGGGGTCCGTTGAAGTGTGACATTTGTGATAAAGGGGGGGGGGGGTCAAATACATGAGAGAAAACGTGACACATTTATGGCTAGGTCCCTTGGCTAAATATTTCACCTCAATGTCTTAAAATATACAGGGCTCGGCGCACTTTGGAGTCTTCAAAATAGTGAAAAAAGTGACCACAGCTTTAAAAAAAGTGACCAAAATAGTGACCATTAAAATGTAAACTTGTGTGTGTTTTTTTTTATTTTAACTAAATATAACTTGAAAAAGAGCAGTTCCGACATCTTTTGAAAACTAAACCTGAATAAATAGAGCTTTAACCCAACTTTAAAAAAAAAATGCATAACCTATTCAAAAATAAGAATTTTTATACCTGTAACTATGTTCATAAATACCTTTTTCAAAACCCATAAACGGCTAAGAGTGAGAGAGACAAAAGTTATTTCTTTTAATTAATTTCTTTCTCAAATTGTTACTTATTTAAAAATATAAATGAATAAACATTTATTCAAATCGGCAGAAATTTCAAATTTTAATTTATGTTCAACATCGAATAAAATTTATTTAGCAAATGCTAGTTTTTAAATATTTTTTATACTTGTTCAAAGATTAGAAAATTTCACGTGACATAAATCTAAATTTGATATTTTATCAAAATTATTCAGACTGAAATTACTGTGTTAATCTTCTGTATCATTGTAAGAAACAAACCGTTTGATTATTCCATACTGTTTTCGTAATTTCATGGTAGTAACAAAATCCAAGAAAAATTCCCTGATTGAGCTCCAAAAAATTCCCTGATTTTATAATTTTAGTTGTGATAATTACACGGTATCACTGTCATACATAATGACAGTATGAGTGGCACAATCAGAAAAATTCTTTACGGGGGGGGGGGGGGGTGCACTATTTTTTTTTTCCTACCTGAACTTTGTGCAATTCCTTTTTTTTTTTTTGGAGGGGGGGAGGGATGGAAATAAAAAGAGGTCATAATGTAATTTTCTGAGCAATATATATAATCTGCAACTGCTAAGAATTTTTCAGATCTGAAGTTTTTGTTAAGAATTTAGATTCCCCCCTCCCCTGCATCATTATTTAATGATTTCTTGACAAGAATATAACTTTATTTTCTCAAGATGCGTATTGTCTTTTCGTTGAGAAATCCCCTCCAAAAACTTTCTTTTGTGATTATGACAGTTAGTTCGAACAGTGGGGGAGGGGGAATGAAAGAAAAGAGAAATTAAGGTAATTTTCTGAGTGATATAATCTGCAACTGCTAAAAATTTTTAGTCTGATTTTTTTTTTTTTTTTTAAATATCGCTTTATTTTCTTAGGATTTGCTCTTCTCGAGTAAAAAAATAAAAAAAAAAAAAAAAACAATTAAAATCATCATTCTAGATGGGGAGAGGTCACGGGCCCTCTAGGCCTCCCCTTCTGGTTGCACCATACTGCAATATCAAACCTTAACTTCGACACACTCGGGGCCGGCGCCACGCCGAAATTCAAAATACGACCAAAAATGGCGAATACGCGGAAGCTTCAAACCTGGCACACGTATTTTTATGCGTTGCTCTGCCAGAAAAAGGGCAAAAAAGTGAAAATAGTGACCAATTTTTGAAAAAGTGACTAAAAGTGACCAATGCAAAAAAAAAGACTTTTAGTGAAAAAGTGACTCGCGCCGACCCCTGAATATAATATCCTATGACATCTTTGGTTTATAAGTAAATGAGATTTTTTTATTTGTTTGAGGGAACTACCGTAATTATCGGTAAATAGCTCGTATCGTTGTATAGTCCGCAGGAAGAAAAATTCATTCTAAAAAAATAAAGTTCGGTGTTTAACCCGCATCTATGTTAGCCCGCACCCAAAAAAAAAAAAACAATTACATGAACAAATCACTCAATAAGCACTGTTTATAAGGAAACAATTTTAGATTACAAAACATTTTTAATATTTAAAATTATATTGTAAAATGTTTACATTTTACCATATTTTGTTTATACATTTTGCTTAAACAGCGACCTCTGCTATGGTCCTATCCTCCTATTGTGATTTAATTGGTGTGGAAGAAAAGCTCCCGTGACAGCTGGGTTGCTTATCTCTATCCTTTTCCCTCGTCTTCTGTCGTTTGTGCATTACATTTTATTTAAGAGCAATATAAGAAACCACTTAAGATTAGCTCTCTTTTATAGGAATCGCGTACACAACTCTCATAATAGTAGAACAGCATTCTGTAATTGTTAAGCGTCAAGAATTACTTCGGTCCTTAGCGGAGGGAAGAGTTAACTATATATATATATATATAATATATATATATACCAGGGGCCATTGGATTGATGCATCTTCGCTGATAAGGAACGTTCTCCCACAAGATCTTCCTTCCCGCGCAAGCCCCCTTTTTCATGAGATACACCCCTAGAAAACGATCTGATTGCATTCATCCATAAAGTTCTTCCTAGCGCCCGATTCCCAGTCTGCTTGCATGAGGCGTTAAAAGGGATGGGTGAAATGGGATCATCGTTTCGAAACCTATCATGTATTTCTTTGACTTTAATAATCAATTTAATTTTCATTTTAATAATAGAAATTATTTTTTAAATTCTGTGTATTGCCCGCAGTTAGTAAAAAAAGGAGGTTTTTCGTAGATAACCCGCGGGCTATATACAGATAATTACGGTATGTAATTTTAAAACAAATTGTATAATAGCAGGGGAATAAGTGTTAATCAGAAATATGAATGGTTTATTGGAGTAACAGCTAAAAAAAAAAAAAAAAAAAAAACCATACTGCTTACCGTTTAAAGACATTTCATGCGGAACATGAGACCGAAGTGAATTCAAGTGATTTTGATCAACATCAATCTAGTTTGCCATTAAATTAACAATATAAATTATTATGACGCCATGAATAGCAGAACAAAATTTGAATCTTTGAGATCACAAAACGCAAACGCGTGTAACAAAATTAACAGCCAGCATTTAAAAATTTCTACAATTTAATTTTGATTGTTTTGTTATGTTACAGCAGTAAAAAAAGTTTGCAGCACAAAAATAAAGCATCAAATTAATTTCAGTACTTCTACGAGAAGATAAATTAATTTTTTTGCCACTTTGGGACCGCGTCCATAAATGTCACGCTTTTTTCCCATATTTTGACCCCTCCCCCCTTTGTCCCATGCCACGCTATGTTGCATAAGCATGATGTCACACTTATTGTTACCCCCTCCCCTCGTCACAATTTCACGACTTTTTTTCTCCCCCTCGAAGCGTGACATCATTTATGAATGATCCCTTGTTAGCAATTTAATGATTTTTCTTAATTTTGCTCCCATTTAACTGAATTGTATGATTTTCTTAATTTAACATAAATATTTAAGAAATATTTGACTGGTGAAAGGGTATTTGCTTGAAAGAAAATTACGCATTTTTTAACAAGTAAAAAAAAAGCATTTAATTAAGTTAGGAAATACTATCACGTTTCAGTAAAGGCTTTTGATCACAAAAATTAAACAATTTTGGATTAATGCTAGTACGTCGAAAACTTGAACTGTGCGCATAAAAATCTCTTAATCTATATAGCAAGAGAATGTAATCAAAGTTTTACATACGTATTGCTTAAAAAAATAAATAAAATTATTTTTTAAAAACACTTATTTTATTATTTATTTATTTGCGATTAATTGCAGATATTTAACATGTCCTTCATGTGAGCAATCAAGTTATGTAATGAATGAATATGAAAATATATTAATTTGAAAAAATTTAACGAAATTGACTCTTGTGCATAGTTAATGATTTTGTTTCCTGACTTTTCCGAACTTAGGCATATTATTTAACAGCCTCATCCTTTATTGAGTGTATTTTAGGCTATCAGAAGAATTGTGCATGCATTAAAAAAATGAAACAAAACGTGAACTAGAAATGTGATTTTCGACCTTTGAATTCGCACCTAAAATCACGAAATTTTTAAAACAACGTTTTAAGGAAAATACAGTTGTTTACCTTTTTATAAAGCATTAAAAGATAGGAAATTTGAAAAGTCCAGTTCTCATAGCGGATACAAAAGATCGCATTTTTCAAAATGCAAGCAACAAATGCATTAAAAACGGCAAATAGTGGAACATTTTTGAGTAAAATAATTTTTGAATTGAATTTAATAAAGGAACATTGATTAATATTAATACAGTTAAACCCCGTTAACACGAACTCCCTTAACGCGAAATGAATGCCGTTCCCAGTCAGATAGTCTAAGAACTAGTGCTCAATTAATCGTTTAAGACGAAATTGATTTGAACGAAATCCCGCTTAAGACGAAAAATAAAATTTTTCAGTTGAAAAAACACAGGTTAATAAAACATACTCTTCCATTCTGATAATTGGTTTTAATCAGGGCTGGGTTTTTGCCGGCAGAAAGTGGTTTCTGCCGTGCCAGTGGCAGAAAGTGGTTATAACCGGTTTTAACCGGCAGAAACTGGCAACAACTGGCATAAACACATTTTGTGACAATATCTGAGACTTTTTTAGTAGTATTAAATTCTCGAACTACATTTTATTCAGAAAAAATAACATAAATTATTGTGGATAGTTTTAATCAAAAAATAAATAAATTTGTTAGAAAAATTAATAATTAGGGTTCATACTCAACCTGGAAAAGTCATGGAATTTGATATCCTTTGCAAAAGGCAGGGGAAAATGTAAATTTTTGGCAAAAACCTAGAAAAGACAGGGATTTTTTTCCCTACCAAGGACCCCTGGAGGAAACCTACACTCATAGCCATGTCAGATTACCAAAAAAATAAAAAATTGTTAAAAAACTGTTTGACTCGACATCCCCATTCGGATTTTGATACTTTTTCGTTAGTGCTGTCAGAGACAAAAATGAGCACAAGCTTAAAACGTTAACCTGGAATTCTGCTTTGATCTACCTGGAAAAGTCATGGAAATTGTTTTGGTTATTTGAGTGTAAACCCTGGTAATGTAATGGATAAAATTTTTGTTACAATATGGTAGTGCAGTTTAATATATGAACAAATATTAGAGTATTTTTAAAATGTTTAAAAATCAAAATAGAAAACTATATCCAATGCTTAATTAAAATACTTTTCTGTAATTTACAGAATTTATATTAAATATTTTTAATAAAATTTTTTTCTTCATCTTGGTAAATTTCAGACATGCTAGAATGCTAGAAGCTTACAGAAAAAAAAAGCTGAAGCTTTCCTCCCCCCCCCCCCCAACCAAAAAGAAAAATAAACTGTAAAAAATCTCTCTCATACAAATGATATATGTTGATCTTGTAATTCCATGGATTTTAAAAACATTTAATTTAAATACAATACTCAAAGGAACATTTTTTTTTTTAAATTTAAGACTGTGAGTTGAAAATGTTCCAACCACATTTTGCACTTACAAAACAAACTACAAAACCTTGCTTGAATAGTTAAACTTGTACAGCATTAGATTAACATAATGATTTTTTTTTCAAGTGAAAGAAAATTAGTATTATACAAACAGTTTATTTATATGATCATTTTGAAACTTTTTGCTACTTTGAATAACATTCATTATCTTTAGTTTTAATTTTTAACCTAATTGTTTACATATCAAATACATATATGAATTATGAATGATCACGGATTAAAGTTCTTACTAGTATTATTTCTTAGTTTCTGCCAGTTTTTGCCACTTACTGGCAGAAACTAGTTTCTGCCATGCCGGTTTAAACCGGTTATAACCACTGGTTTTAACCACCTTGGCAGAAACTTGCCAGCCCTGGTTTTAATACTGGTTTAGTAAATTTCATATAAATTTCCTAATCGAAGTATATAGCATATAAATTTGTATGTGTGTGCGGATATGTGCATTTTTATAAATATACTTTTGGTTCCTATATTTTCAGGGTGCGTACACTATTCTCTGAGTAAAAATCAAGCACTTTCCAGGACTCTTCATAGCAAAAATCAAGTGCTTCAAATGAAGTAAATCTAACCACTTCGAATACATTACAAGCCAAAAAGATTTTGTTAACACTATTTAATTTAGAGCACTCTAACTGTAATAAAATAACTTCAAATTCAATACTATAACAATTAATCAGATCGCACATTAATTAGATTAAGGTGTTGTATCGGCTGTGTATGTAACAAGCCATAGCTTTATTGCTTGTCAGGTCAGACATGTGCCTCATTGAGAAAAAAATTACTGAAAAATCACGACATAACGCTTTGTAAAAAGCATATTACAAGCATAAATTACTATGCAATAGAATTATTAAATACTAAGCAAGTCAACTCATTACTTTAATATGAAAAAATGATTGGGGCATTATGTCAAACCAAAATAAGGCGTAGAAGTGGCATTGCATTTTTTAAAGAAATAAACATTTTTATGAGCAATAAATTCTTAAACTGAAATAACTATTTCATACTTGATAACTATAAAAAAATTTTAATGAAATGAAATAACTTTAATGAAAAAAATAACTTTAATGAAATAAATTAGGTGTGAAGAATTTTTTACATGTTTTTATATAATGAATTAAAATAGAAAGATATATTATTTATTTATTTTGTTACAATGTAAAATGAGTACTTAAAAGGGGGAGGGACCCTAATGCTAAAGACGATCTAAAATTTTAACACATTTTAATTACATGCAAAAAAAAAAAAAAAAAAGGAAGAAAAAACAATTTAAAAAACTAAACATTTTTGGCAAATTTTTTTTTTGAGAAGGTTCTAATATTTAATAATTATAATCAACAGAAAACTAAAACTTAAAAGCTAAAAATTCCTTGATTGTCGGTGACATTTAGAGTGGGCGTGGCAAAATGACGTTTCTGCAAGTCCTTTACAGAAGCTAAAACTTAGGAAAGATTAAAAATAATGATAAGCTCAAATTTATTGATGTCTAAGGGGAAGAATCCGATATTAAACGAGAACTAGGAAGTTTTGCCGAAGCCGATGCAACCAGATTTCGAAGTGCTGAAAAAAATCGGGATTGACACTTAAAAGCGCCAAAAACGAATCGAATTTGTAAATTTTACTCGTAATTTGTGAAACTTTGCAGGAATGTACACAGGCTACTTTCAAAAACGTTCATAGGGTTAAAAAAAAATAGAGAAAATGAAATCCAAATTACGAATTTTTGCGGAAGCGAAATTTTTAATTACCAAAACTACGGAATTCCGTCAAAATACGGAAGAATCACATGTCTGCAGGTAGAAATTTGAAGAAAGGTGAATTTTCCTGTTGATAAGTTGCAAAGAAATAGTAAAAATGTGAAAATCAAGGACTTTCCAGACCTTTTTGCACATTATTATAACTTTCCAGGACTTTCAAGGCCTTGAAGAAAAATTTATGTAATTCAAGGTTTTCCAGGCCGCGTACGCACCCTGTATTTTCTGTATCATAAGAAACAAACATTTTTACTAAATTCAAAATCCCGCAACCATCGGTTAAAGCGAAATTCGATTAACGCGAAACATTTTGCCGTCCCCCTCGATTTCGCGTTAATGAGGTTTGACTGTAATTACAGGCAAGATCGTTGAAACTTTGAGATAAATAAAAAACAAAAAATCCCCAAGTTTCATAAATTTTTTCTGCCGTTTCCCCGATTTTTCCAGAATATTAGAATTCCCTGACATTTTCCTGATTTTGAGGTTCTGTCGCCGCTCTGGATATAAAGCTTATGACAGGTCTGCGTCATCAACATTCGTCAAATGGCAAGAACTAATCACTTGAGTAAAAATAACTTTATAAAAAGATTAGATACAAGTAAAAAATAACCAAAAAAATTCTACACTTACCGTTTTAGAGCAGAACGAACAAGCGAATAGCAGCTTGGAACATTAAATCGAGCATTCTGTTCGTCCATTCTTGTGTACTGCGAAAAACATCCCATGTTCTGTGATACCGATAAATCATTCCGAACCATAAAGAAAATAAAACATATAATCCTTTTGGTACACACAATTAAACTTGTTTGATTTGCTTATACGTATACGTTTTTTTTTCAAATACGTATGTTTACAAATATATTTCGTACGTTTTTTAGAATACTATCAAATCTTCCTTCCCGGTACGTTTCCCTTTTGTTCTTACTTATTTCCCGCCAGGTGTCTTCAAGGGTTGCCCTGCGTAATAACCGCCACAGATTCAAGCGGTATCCTCAAAATTGATAATTTGAAATAAACCGAACTTTTATGAAAGATTTACTACTCAAAATTCATTTTGCGGTTAAACCGAAAATTTTCGCTGAAATGTTAAGTGGGAAATATTTTGTGAGCGCAGGATGATCTTTGCTTCGAACAAAACAATTATACTTGTAGGTTATAACAGTGGCGATTAAAAAGCGCAAAGAAAAATATCACCAATTTGAGTATATTTTTATAATTTGGCGGATTTTATACTTGACGTTTTTTGGTCGCCGTAATATTAAAATAGTACCTAATTGAGGCAGTGAGAAGCAAAGGGATGTAAGTGACCAAAAAACGATTTTCAGAAAAACGCGTTCAAAGTTTGGATCTTATGGGACCTGTAATGGAATTTTTTTTCAAAATCACGTTGAAGCGAAGCCATTGTTACCAGCTATTACTAATATTTTTTTGTCCCAATATAGAATTTTGCTTTCCTTAACATTTGCACCAGTTATCTCCAATTTTTTAAATTTTGTCACTTACATCCCTTTCTTCCTCGCTACGAGCGAAGGCACGACAACAACAACAGCAACCGAATTGTTTAACTAATTAACTTCATTATCTCCTTAAAATTGCATATTGGTCTACATTGCAGTTTTCAATTTGTTTAGTTCTTCAAGAGGGATTTTTTTTCCTATTAATCTAATTTTAAGGGGGAGTGACAAACGGTCTGTTTTTTTTGGGGGGGGAGGGGGGGAGGGGGGGGGCGAGATTTCCGGCCGGGGTCCAGCGAAGGCTGAGGATGTTATGGAGCTTTTGCACGGTTCTTACTTTATTTTATGAATAATAATAGTAAGAGGAATAATGAAAAAGGCCGCGAGCTGCGAACTTTCCACACGTGTGTGTCAGGGTGCTTCAAAAAATTACATCCTGCAAAAACCACTGTTTACTGCTGTTTATTTCGCTCGTGTGTCACTACACTAACGTTACGTTTCACGCACATTTTAATTAAATAAATGTATGTTTTTTTTTTTTTCTTTCTCTTTTTTTTCTTTTTTTTTCCTTCTCTTTTTTTTTTTTTTTTTAGGTTTCTCTCAAGGCTTTTACGGATGGGGCTGAGTGGGAGAGGATAAGAGATTTCTTTTAAGCTCTTACTTATGAAGTTTGTGAATTGTTTTGTAGGGAGTTGCAGGTATAGGTTTCCTGGATCTGAAATTAAGATATTTTCAAAGGGATGGCGAGGCGGGGGGGGGGGGGAGATATTCAGAGGTGGACTGGCCCACCGGGATACCGGGACATGTCCCGGTGCGCCCTTTCATCTAGACGCCTTAAAAAAAAAAAAAAAAAAAAATTCTCTGCGACATTTTCTCCCCTAATAATTTACAGTAAGAGAAATAAAATTAAATAATCTGCTTTTAATCCGTGACGACAAAATCTTGCTTTAAAAGAAAGGTAAAAACGACTTTCCCAGGCAAAACCACATTTGTGGACGCTTTAGGACGTATATGCTTCAGGGACACATTTTGGTAAGGCTCGGGGGAAGGGGTGAGAGTACAGTCGAGAACATAAGTGTTCTGATATACGAGTATTCGCGAACACTTAACGATTGTCGAGCCGAGGGGCCCGTTTTGGAATATAGATTCCTATCCCTAAATAAAAGTTTGGTCAGACACAGCTTACATCCATGAGTCATAGGGGTGCTCACCTGGAAGGGAAAGGGGGAGGTCATGCCACATTTTTTCGCAGGGGGGCTTGGTCCACGTTTTATCCAATTTGTTGGGTTGTCGATTTTGAGGGACTCCGCAATAGCTAAGTAACGTATGAAAATAAATAACCTTCATTGCACAACCCTCGTTTTTAGCCTACTTTCCCGTAAAAGTAAAAAAAATAATAATAAAGCATGAAAGAAATCTTAATGGTATCGTGAAAATATCGTTAGAAATCAAGAAAAGTCAAAAATAAATTAAGTAATTAAATAAAGATTGAAAAATAAAAAATTTGAAAGTAGGGTTTTTAGATGGGGAAAAAGTGTGTCTGTCGGTCTGTCGGTCTATCTGTCGGTCTGTCGGTCTGTCTGTCGGTCTGTCGGTCTATCCCCCCCTAATAACTTTTGAACGAATTGTCCGATTCAAAAAATTCTTTTTGCATTCGAAAGATCTCGGCGAGGACATCTCATTTCCATATTTTACTTTTTGATTTGAACAATTTTTTGTTCAATTTTGAACAGTTCAAAAAATGTTAACATTAGCGCCTATGGGCGAAAATGAAGCAAATTATGTAAACTCTGGGTACAAGATCCAAGTTCCAATGAACAAGCTCACTGGAAGAAGTTCTTGGCGTGAAATATTTATTTGAACAATTTTTGTTCATTTTTGAACAGTTCAAAAAAAATTTAACATAGTGTCTACGGGGAAATTTGAATCCTATATAAATCCTGATCTAACGGGCCGATTTGCTTGGAACGAACTTTCTCGGAAAGCTCTTATGACGTAGAAGATGTGTACAGATAAAAAGTTCATCCAGAACTAACGAGCCTATTTTCTTATGAAATTTTTTGATCGGGATTTTCAAGAATATTTTTGAATTAATGAAAGATTAATTGAATAAACAAAATAATGAATGAATAAATGAGTGAATAAATACATGAATGACTGAATAAATGAATGATTGAACGAATATGTATTAACCGTTGAAAAATGCATATTTGGAGCAATTAAGAACTAAAGCTAAACGAGAAAGAGAGAGAGATAGTTAGATTATAAATTTGAAGCTGGTGTATACGGGAAAGTAGGCTCGTATAGTTCTAGACGGAACTTCTTGTTATTATAGGTCACTGCGAGGTATTGCTAAAACTTCATAATGAGCAAACTTCTAATTATTTTTGAAGTTTATTGCAAAATTTCGAGGCGCCCTGTGAAGATGTCTCGGCGCACAGTTTGGGAATCAATAACCAAGTGACACGACACTTGCATTGGTAATAAGTAATAAAAAAAAACAGTTATTATTCCGAAATTGAACTGTTTTTAGATTCTTCTTAGACGAAACTTATCTCATAGGGCATTTCATTTAATTTTAAAATTTTCTTATATGCAGGGATATAGTGGGGTCGATAAGGCGTTTCCGAACTTTTCTATTCGGTGGAACTCTGTTCCGGTACTTTATTTTGAGTCATATATGTTTTTATTTAGTTTCAGAATTTGCATTTCGCTTCAAAACAGACTAATTTGACTCAGTTCAAATCTGATTTTAGCTATTTTTATTTTAAGATTGTGTATCTAATTTTAATATAATTTAACTATTGTTTCTATTTATATTTATTTATATTGATAACCAAAAAATAGCACATAAATTTTTATCGCGGTTATCTTAAAAGTAAAGTTATTTCATAAATTAATTTCACGCAATAGAATTCCAGGGTTCGCTGATTTAAATCAAGTGTTAAATCAGTTATTTAAATTATTTTAAAAAATCATGATTTTTATCAAAAATTTAAAATTTGCCAGAAATTTGTTGTTATTGTTATTTTTTACACAAATTTAATGTTTCACAAGAATCAGTCGATATGATTATTGTACTATATTTGAAATAACTGAAATAAAAGTATTATATTTATTAACGCATAATTTTTAACGTGTCATTTACGTAACTAATATGCTAAATTATTTGTTTATTCATTAATAAAACTGCCTTAACCATTACTCTAAATAAACTTTTGCCACAGAAACTTTATAATGCTAGAGAAGAAAATTATATAATATAATGTAAGAAATAGGCTTTTAAGAGTCAAAGCTCTTACTATACCTACTTTTAACATTACATCAAAACATTAACTGCTTGTTTCATATTTTAAATCCGTTACAAACGATAATTAACAGTATCAAACAAAACACTTTTACATTAGCTTCAAATATAACTTTTCAGATTTTCCCCTTGTAATAGCAAATATAAATCATGCTATGCTCAAACAATACAATAGTTTTTCTTTTAGAAGTTTTCAAAACTTCCTTTTGGGAAGAGGCGGGGGTGGAAGCTTGAATTGTCGCTTGAGGAGGCAGACAAGCGGGGCTCTTCGATAGGGGCGTTAGTAAGAAGGAGAGGGGTGCGCCCTGCACCCAAGATTTAAAAAACAATGCTTATTTTGTTCTGCATTTCTATGAGTATTATTATGAATAAAAGCGTTTAAATTTTAAAAAGTTTTCGTTTGCTTTTATACATTTACCGGACCCCCTTCGACTAACATAATTTCATATCTCCAGTTTGGGAGGGACTCATAATATAACTAGCTCTATCCCCCTAATGTAGAGCTAAACGAGTCATGCCGTGGAATTATTAACTATAGTTTTATGGGTTTATCAATGGCCCACAAGTTATAAAACCTCAAAAATGGCCAGCGCATAAAAGTTTATGAAAAAGGAACAATAATTGGATGGAGGGGGAGATGCTTTTTTAAGTTTTGCCCCGCCACGGAAAACCCTAAGATCGGCACTGGGGGAAAAACGCCCAATAGTTCTTGTTTTTTTTTTTTTTCCAATTTGTCGTGTATAATTTTTCTTAAAACTTTGCGTGAAGTTTAGAATTATTTTAAACTAAGCATTGCCTAAGGTGTGGCCCGCCGATCTTCTCGAGCTAATGGATGTGGCCCTCGGACGTAAAAGGTTGAAGACCCCTACGCTGCCTATAAAATAGGCGTGAGGTACACATTTTTCACGCCTTTTCTGTCTTTCAACCTAGGACACTATACAGCTTGATTTCAAAATCGGGTGCAATCGCCCCGACTTGTTTCTGTTGACCTGGGCGGAGTTCAATCTGTCAGGGACTGTTCAGTTACTATGCATTGCTTATTACTTTGCTTAACTGTTTCATTTTCAGAAGTCTAGTTATGCATGTGTAACTTCTTTTATAGCGCTATCAATCTTTTTATTCCATATTCTTTAGCATTCCTGAAAAGTAAACATATTCCCCAGTGAGAAGTGCGTTCCTCCCCTTCCAAAGCTAATTTTTGCCTAAGACCTCCCCCCTTAACAATCCCATATTGATAACGTAAAGATATTTTTAAGCTCCTTTTTTCTTGGAACACAGTTGGTTTATAACCTATCGCTCGACAGCCTGATTGCGCCGCTGAGATGTGTGCTTCTTGCACAGCAATTACAGTGAATAAAATGGCAGCAAAGAAGAAAAGAAAAAATTATACTATAGGGGGAGAAAAGTTACGAGTAATTGATAAAGTTAAAAATGATGCAATAAAAGCGAGTATTATTTCGTGAATATAGTTCCACGGTATGATTTCACTCTACCGCGGTTATGTTATAACGCGGGTGCCAAACATGTCCCCCGACACCCGCGTTTTTACTGTCTTTCACGAAGGTGCTTAATTCTTTGAACAAAATTGCTTCATTTTCGTCTTCTCAATGATAATGTAGTTTAAATCTGGTGCCTCCCTCTATGTGCCTAAAAAATAATTTTAACGGTCATAGAAACATTTAAGGAAAATCAACAAAAAATATGACACAAAAGTGCAGTAATGAATTTTTCTTTTCGTTGTAGATTCCTTTGTTATTGTATAAACTAACAATAATTTTATTTCCACCTATTTAAAAAAGAAAGAAAAAAAAAAGAATTGAACAAACATAAAAAGTAAGAACAACGTTGTATTTTAATATAATCCTAAAATTTTGTTTGTATTTAACTTATCTGAATGAATACATAATTTGTAATAAACAATCAGTTAAGCCTTGTTTCATTGTACAAGTTATGCTTCGAACATGAGCAATCACTTTTGACTGAATTTCTTTTCAGTATTTTTAGGACTTTGCATGGCAGGATGACTGATCTCTAGCTTGTCCCATTTTGCACTTTATTATTGCATTATAAGGCATTAAAACCTCATGTGTCACGCAGATTTAATTTCATTATTACTACCATTATCATTATTATATTTTTTTTAAGTAAAGGGGGCCGCCCGTTGGTTAGCTGGTCCACGGCCCTTTTAGGGGTCCCAGTCCGTCCCTGGAGATATTTCTTTTAAGCTCTTTACACGACAATTTTTTTTCGAGGGACGAGGGGGTTGTGGAAATACTTTTTCTGCGTAAAATACGCATTTTTTCAAGAGGGGGGGGGGGGGTGTTAGGCTCTTAGCAAGGGGAATTTTTTTGGATGGTGGAGGCATTGAACTAGTTCAAGTGTGGAGGGGAAATGTGGGAATGCGTTTTCTGCGTGTTTCTCTGTTTCATGTTCCGCGACGGTTCCTGCGTGTTTCGCCTGTCCCGTTCGTAACTCACCGTAGGAGCGCCTCTAGATCTTCTTATGTACTTTTCAATATCTACTAGCTAAAAAAAGGTGAGGGCGAAATAGAATTCCTTATTCTTCAAAAAAGAGGATAATTAAAAATAATGTAAATACGACATATCAACGCAATTTAAAAGAACAAATAGGTGAAAAGGCTTGAAAGGTTATGACTAGATCCCAGATTACCCGAGGCGGCAAGTGTTTGCTGTCTTTTGGATGCAAACTGCACACACCTGTCTTGCTGCTCACCTTCATGAACTCAAGATTTTTTTCTTTCTTTAATATGCAGCTGCGTATGGTCAAAAACCTTTGCAAACCTAGTGCATTCCCCAGAAATCGGCATCCGTTCTTTCAAGTAGCACCACTGTCGGCGGATGCCATTACCACTTTAAGAATTTTGACGCTCAGTTTCCCCTAGGTGGCGGCACCTGAGCTCTAATTGATGCGAAAGTGCACTAGGAATTTAATTTAGCCGAGAGTATCCAGGCCAAACGGATACTCAAAGGATATTTAACAGGTGGCATAATCATACGACATGGGGATTGGCGATTTTTTGCATCTTGAAAATCTACCGACAGGGGCCAGGTTTGATCCTGCGAACTTGGCCACGAGGCCAGCGCCTTACCACTACGCCACACTGTCGACTAGACTCAAGATCTTTTCCTCCCCAAATTAGGTAAAATGTAGGGGAGATATAATAATGAATGCCGCAAACATAAGCACTTGCCCGCTGTTTCTGGAAAAATCTACGACAGGTATTCGACGACATTGGCAAGCACTGCAGACTGATTGACTTTTATAATCATGTTAATGTTTTTACTTCTGTTTATGTATATTTTTTCTAGTTTTTTCTAATGCGTAGAGTCGTTATTATGTGTCTAAAAGCAACTTCATGTATTTTGTGCGAAGTGCATCTCTACTCCAGCGAATAATGTATCTTATCATCTGCTGTTGGTAGAAATATTAATAAAAAGAAATTTTCAATTTAAATAAAAACCGTTTTAAATTAAATCACTATAATGTACAACGTTATTTTTTAAACAAGTTAAAGCTTAACGAGGAACACACTAGCACCATGACTGTGCGCTACAAAAATAAAATAATAGTTTCATGCAAGATCTAGTAAAGTAGCTCTTGATAATTTACCTACAAAATAATAAATAACCTTATAAGTAACTACCCCGGACGGAGTCAACTAGTAAAAGCTAAACTAGGGGACTGATCTGAAACTATACATTCAAAGATTAGTTCTGACGAGAGAAGACTCATTTCAATGAAGCTTGAGAGCGTGGGATGTAGAGCGATAAATTATTGCAATTGCAAATTGAGAGCGTCATTTCGATCGCAAATAGAGATCGGCGTTTCAAATGTAAATTGAGTGGAACACCACCACCAGTGCTTTTCTAATAAAAAAAATTCACATTCTTAGATTGAGTGATATAAAACGCAACGAAATGAAAACGAGTTAAAGTATTCAAGTGAAATTAAATGGATTTAATAAGTGTCTGAAAAATACATGTATGTAAATTGAGCAGAGTTCTTTTCAGTTTCTTATTTTGTGAAGTTTAAAAATAAATTTAATCAACTACACATTGTACATTTGATTTATTTTGCACTTATTAAAAGAAAATTCTCTTGTATTCATTTTTAACATTTTTGATGTCTGCGAGAATGATCACAGGATTGATATAGAGGTTTTTTTTTTTTTTTTTTTTTAAGTTAAGCATTTTTTGGCGTCACGACATTTGTAAATTGAAAAAAAAAAAAAAAAAATCACTGTAAATGCGAAATTTGAAAAAAAAAAAAAAAAACAAACCTGATATACTAATAGCAACAGACTGTCGAGAAAGGAAATGATGAATCACGGACTTTTATAATTGGTGGTTTTATATCAGTCGTCTAGATTCAGAACCAGATACATCCACTTTTTTTCGATTTCAACTTTTTTACACTTTTTAATAGTTTAAAGTAGTATTCATATGGTGTTCATTTTTCAAGTTTCTAAATTAGCTACATCATGCTAAAAAGTGTGTTTGAAATGTGCCGGTTAGTTACAAAACCAGATCCCCCCCCCCCCCCCCCATTGACCGTGCTTGTCAGCTCTTTTTTTTTTTTTTCCTTCCAAATATCTTCCAGGGAAAAATGATTTTTGTGTTAAAATTTCAGCAAATTAAAAGTCTATCCCAATGCTCTTCTCTAGAAATTCGAATTTCTTAGATATTAGTTTATTGCCCGCCGTGAAAAACTTCATTTCTTGGATGTAGATGGTTTTGAAACTAGACAACTCATATATACATAACATATGCATATATATATTCAAGATGAAGTTCTGAGATTCAAGAGATACCAAACCGTATTTAAATAATTCTAAGTTCGTACTTGCAAGCCTTTTATCAATCTTGTACAGTTCGACCCCAAAGTTGTGGCATTTGGACACTTCTACGCATGACAAAAAAAGACGAATCCATTCCAGTTCTAGGGAAGTTCATTTTGCAGGTGCATTTATTAGCATGCAAATCAGAATGCTTGCTTCTCTGTTTGTTGAAAGCAACTGAATTTGTAAACTGGAATATAGCATCAGTTCGGAAGGAATCAAGTATACTAATCGAACTAAAACGATAACAGCATGCGACACATTCCTTATGCCAGCCTCTTTTCAACATGAATGGATTCTTCTTGGTCCTCTGCAAGTTGGAGCTCTTCTTTTTTTTTTTTTTGATGGTAGAACTGTAATGTATTGCAACACTAGGTCCCACAACAGAATGTTTTCCTGTGTTTATTTATCTACAATCAGGCAAAATGTCCGGACCGCGTCAACTCACCCCTGCAACCAAATGTCCCCGGTGTCCCCTACTGTTTATTTTCATACAAAGTGAAAGATTTTTAAGAACTAAGATTCAAGTTCAGCTAGTTTTTTACTTGAGGAACGGAATTTCGTAATGTTTTAAAATTAAGATTAATATCTTAGAGCTATTCGTCTGAATATTTTACAATATTTGTTTTTCTAATTTTCAAAATAAGAGTTAAATAACATTAAAATATAATAAAATAAAAACAAGGAATAAATAAATGAATAAACGCGTAAGTAATTTACATTTGCGAACGATAAATAAATCGATAAAGACAGCTGACAAATTCTGACCTCAAATTCAAATTCTAAAATAATAGCAAAAACAATGGCATATTTTTTTCAGTTTTAACCTCATGTCGTTCTTAAAGTAATGATTACAATAACAGTGAACAAAAGCTAATGTTCGTTCGTCTTCAAGCAACACAAGAACATCGTTTACGTTACAAAAAGATAATTCAAGCTACCGGAAAATGTATTTTTCTATGGCAAACAGCAAGTTAAATTGAATGCAATAATGTCATTTCAACTTGCATGTTTGTCTAATGTTTCATGCAATGCGTGCATAATTCTTTGTTGATCATTCGCAAGCTTGGAAATTGTTAGTTTTAAAAAGTTATACAAAATATGGCTGCCTACGAATCTATAGCGGCTGTCCAAACGGGCGAATAAGTGCGTACAAGCAAAACATTTTCTGCGACTTCGGTTAATTGACGCTGATAGCATGGATTTAAAAGTGAGGATTTAAAGGGCTAACCATAGCAATATCATCACGTATAAAGGCTTGAATTTCAAGACACACAGACATTTAAGTGCTGGGGACAAATGTAACTATCAAAATTAGTTGCAGGGCTATGTGCTTGCCATTAAAACGTTTTTAATACAGAGGGAATAATAAAAATATTGGTTTTTTTCGTCGTAACATATGCAGACTTAGAATCTGTTCGTTTGCGTTCAACTTTTCTTATATGCGTACACTTTTATATATAAATAACAGAGAGAAAATTTTCTTTGCAATAAACTTATCATATTATGCTTTCAGATTTATTCTAATCTTGTACGACAATAATTGTGCATAATTCTCTGAAATACACTTATCCTCTTATATTGCCGAGATCGCATAAATTGGCTGCCAGGTTTTAAAGGTCGTATCACATTGAATAGTCTTCAAATAATTATTATGCAGTTGTTTAAAAGCATATCAATTTGTTAATACATGGCAATTTTCAATACATGTCAATACTTGTATTAAATAACTGTAGTTAAAACAAAAATAACATAGATTATGGATTAATAAAATCATTTAAAGTATATCTTTAATGATTTCAATTTCACTTAATGATAATTTAGTTATTTCAGGAAAGCAGAACAGTTAGGGCGTGCAGTGGCTTAACGAATGAAGATTAGTCGTACAATTAAGTCATTACTTAATAATGATTAATGCAATAATAATTTTATGTTATTAATAGATTAATAGCTATTATTATATAGTATAACTAATAATATTTATAAAACCAGTAACTGATAACACAGGGATGCATCCCTTAAGCACGATGATGCACGCCTCAAAAGTTTCGGAGTCCCCTTCCCCCTCAAAAAAATTAGAAAATAAAAATCGGCTATTTGGGTGGGAAACTTTTATAAAGATGTTTTTTTTTTAAATAAGGAGTTATTGGACAAAAAAATAAATGGCTAAGTACATATAGATATTTACTATATATAATATATATAACGCTTTTTTTTTTTCAGAAAGATTTTTTTTTCTCAGGCTGGATTCAGGCAATTTAGATCTACCAATCAACAGGTAGCACTGCTCAGCCAGTCTATCAAAGATGCCTTGGATAAAAGCCGAATACTTTCAGCGGTATTCATTGACCTTAAATCTGCCTATGACACTGTTTGGATTGACAAACTCCTGCTGAAACTCGCTTCTCTTGGTATTGAGAATAACATGTTCAGTTGGTTTCGTGGTTTTCTCTGCCAGCGTTTATGTAAGATCAGATATGGAAAAAGTTATTCCAAATACAGTGTTCTTAAAACGGGACTACCCCAGGGTTCAGTATCCAGCTGCACACTCTTTAACATCTACATAAATGATCTTGTCCACCAGCTCAGGAAGATTACTGATATTAGATGCCTGCTTTATGCTGACGACCTTGTGATCTGGATTGACTCTCTCAAGAATCGGGCCGCACAATTAAATAGTCACGGCTTGAATTTGGCACTTGAGATCTTGGGGCAATGGGTGTGACGAAAATAACATGAATGTTAACCTTGATAAAACAGTCTCGGTCAGTTTCTCATTGACACACCAACCATTGCATATTGATCTGTTATACCGAGGACATGTCATCCAGGAGGCCGATAGTTTTAGCTATTTGGGCGTTAAAATTTGATCGTAAGTTATCCTGGAGAGCCCATACCGAAAATATTGTAAACCGTGTCTCAAATAGAATGACGCTTTTGAAAAGACTTGCTGGTTCTAGGTGGTTTTTCCCTTTTGTTCCTTTTGGGTCCACACCCTTAAATTTGACTTACAAGTTATTTATTTTACCTATTTTGACTTACTGTTGTGAGCCACTGATTACTGCATCTGGCTTTGTGACTGAATTACTTGAGAGAACCCAAAACCAGGCCCTACGGCTCATCACAGGGGCTGTTAAAACAACTCCAATTGATGCAATGCTTATGATAACAAAAAATAAACCTCTAAAGAATATATTTCAAGAAAGAGCCCTGTTGCTATGAGAAAAATTAACACGACTACCAGATGGCCTCTCCCTTTTGTGCAATCTTCATTTGGATTCAGGAAGGCGTTTGAAGACCCAACATGGTTTTGTGCAGGGTGTTCTGGAACTAAAGCAATTGCTTGATATTGACTTCACCCCCGAACCTCTGGTGTCATCTTTAGATCCAATTATTGATAGAGGTTTTCGAATTCGGACTGAATTTACCCAGGTGGTTTCCAAAAAGGAACAAAACACCTTAATTTTAAGGTCGTTAGCTTTGGAAACGATTGAAACCATGTATCCCGAACCTGATTGGGTGCATATCTATACCGATGGAAGCCTTTTGAGGGACACTGACAGAGCAGGAGCGGGGGTGTATTGTCACCTTTTCTTCTTTTATCTAACAACTGGTAAATTCACAACTGCTTTTGGTGGTGAGGTTGCTGCTATTCAAGTAGCCCTTGCGCAACTGCATTGCCACCTAAATAGTTTCGTAAGAGCTGTTATATTCTGTGATTCAAAAGCAGCATTTCTGGCAATAAACTCTCTTTCTGCTCCTGCCTCCTCTAACACCCTTGAGTGTAAGAAACTCCTGAAGAGTCTGTCTAAGTACTTTAAAGAAGTCGCCTTGCAGTGGATCCCTGGACACTGCGGTATAACAGGAAATGAAATAGCGGACCAGCTAGCAAAAAAGGGAGCTTCTATCATACAAACATCAAAGAAAGCTGTCCCTTATACTAGTGCTAAGCGTATCATCAAGAGAAAGATGAATGATCTCACGCTACATCAATACGCTGAGAGAAATTCTAACAAGATCTGGTGGAATAAACTCGGGGATCTTCCCATGTGGCCAAGACGTAAAGCAGTTGCTGAGTTTCGTCTGGCCACAGGACATGAGTGCCTCTTAAAACATCTACATCGAATCCATGTTGTTCAGGCCCCTTCTGCACACTCTGTGATCTTCTGGGGGACATGGATGCTGGCCACATTCTCCGCTGCCCGGCACTTGGTGATTCCTCGCTGAGTGACCGCTACTGGCGCGCTAGGGAGCTTTTAGGTTCATAGACTTTTCTCGCCACATTATTATGTTTATTTGTTCTTGTTCCTTTTGCCTCGTGGTGTAGAGGTCTTTTGTAACCTTGCCATTAGAAATTTAAAAAAAAAAAAAATTCTCAAAAAGTTAACACACACACACATATATAGTATACTAGAAAGCCCGGCGGTCATACGAAATGGCCGCTGTTCTAGATGTTATAAATACTTATGCAAACAAATGTTCACCTTTCCCAATGACAAGCTCAATTTGCGTTCAGCTGAAAATTCAGTTTAACATACAATGTCGGAATAAAATTGGGCAAAATTTTAAACTCTTTACGCGAAAGGATATTTAACATAGGAGTTTGGGTAAATCTACCTGATGAGCACCACTCGTCAGTTGGTTTCTTCTCCTTTTATTTCTCAACCTTTGCAAGTTTCTAGGTAGTTCATATGTAATTATAGTTAAATGCATGATAAGCAACAATTGTATGAATTAAAAATATTTAAATGTCCTTAAATACCATGATAGTTTAATTAAAACAATAATAACTACATGTATAGTATCAGTGTATATGGACTATTTGAATGCGGTGGCAACTTCCCCCATTGGCTAGTTTAGTTACGCAAGCAACTAATAAGCTATCGGCGACAAAGAGACACTTAAGCGGCTTATATATAAGATATGTTAAGGTGAATGTCCGAAATTGGAAAATGTCGACAATCACCGGTGAACGTCGACATTCACCATCTATCAGACTGGAGAATGCAGATAATCTCCAATTTCGGGCATTCCGTCGTAACATATATATATATATATATATATATATATAATTCTTTTGTTTGCGAACTTTTCGGCTGAAAAAAAAATACAAGGGCGCACCAACAGGTTGGGGGATACGAATTGTTACGTCCTAAAAGGCATCGGATACTCAGTATCCGAGTATTTTTCAAATATCTGGTATCGGCCATTGCGCAAAATATGCGGTTATCCGGCACGTCAAATTTGATTATCAATATTTTATTAATTTGCTTGTTTTGAAAATATGCGTAAATTAGAAAATTACTACTGCTCTGTTACCGTTATTACCCCGTTAAAACGCGTGTGTCGGGGGACATATTTGGTACCCGCGTTATAACATAACCGCCGTATAGTGAAACTATTCCGCGGAACCATATTCACAAAATATAACTCGCTTTTGTTGCATCATTTTTAACTTTAATAATTTACTTGTAACTTTTCTCCTCCCCGTAGTATAATTTTTTCTTTTCTTCTTTGCTGAAATTTTATTCACTGTAATTACTGTGCTAGAAGCACACATCTCAGCTGCGCAAGCAGTCTTTCGAGTAATAGATTATAAACCAACTGTGATTCGGGAAAGAAGGTGCTTAAATATGTCTTAAGAAGATTTGGAAGGGGAGGAACACACTTCTCACTGGGATACAAAGGTTGATAACGGTATAAAATAAGTTACACACACATAACCAGACTTCTGAAAATGAAATAGCTAAGCATTGAACTGAACAGTCCCTGACAGATTGAGCTTCGCCCATGTCAAGAAAGACAAGTCAGGGCGATTGCACCCGATTTTGAAATGAAGCTTATATGTTCTAGATTGAAAGACAGAAAAAGCGTGAAAAAGGTGTACATCACGCCTTTATCTGTGTGTCTGGTGGGGGTGCTCTTTGGCAAGAGTATTTGCGTGCTCGGGCTGGCTTTTTTCCAATGGTAAATAAGGAATCACCTTTCAATGGCAATGATAAAGGGTGGTTTAAACGTCGGGGGACATGATAGTCACCGCGGTATATCCGATTCCGCGGTATAACGGGGTTTTACTGTATTCTCAAGCTGTGTTGCGTTTAAAAATGTGTACAGAATTTAGAGGTTTCAAACACTAGAGCCAGATATCCTCCAAAGATTTGTCAGGTAAGCGTATACCCCATTTCTGAAAAATTGCGTGACTGAACGTGGGGTTGATGGGGGATTGATTTTTAGTTTTAATTGAATTTTATTTCATGTGTGCTTAAAAAATAAAATCCTTCGCATGTGAATACATTACTACACTAAAACAAATCGAAGTTTTGTTCATGTTTGAATTTGCTCACAGTTCAGCTTTTGGTGGTTGGAAGAGGGGGGTGGGGAGATTAATTGCATCATTAGAAAAAAAGAACAATCAATTGTTAATTGGACTATTGTTTGTTTTGAGCATCTAATATATTTTACAAAATTTTCTCATTAAGCTAAAATTCATAAATTCGAAATTTTGCTACGTTGCTGAAAATTTTTAAGGTAATAATTCAAATTCTTGCCTCTTATTGCAATCGGGATTTCGTATTAATTTCAATTGATGATTTTTTGAAAATCGTTTTCAGTTAAAAATTTTTATTTGTATGTGCAAGAGATTCGACCTTCTTCCCCCGCAAATTCGTTTACGTGTGTCCCTTGAAAAATTTATGTTGTTGTTATTGTTTATTCTTTTTGCCCCTTTTGTGTTGCTAAGGTTTTTTTTTATTGAGTACTCATTTTTATCCATGTTAAAGTAAATCATTCTTTTATTTGATTATTTTCGAAGCATATAAAGTGCTGTTAGTTATTTAGTTTTGTTAAATTTGTGAGAAGCGTTTGTATCTCCATTTCATATTTTTTCATTATGTATTATTAGGGGCCGTTGATGTCACGATTTTTTTTCCATATATTTGACTCCTCTCCCCCCTTCGTCACAATATGTCGCACTTCATATGACTCCCTTCTCCCCTGTGTCATATGTCACGCTATGTTGCATAATGCATGATGTCACACTTCTTGTTACCCCCTCCCCTTGTCACAATTTCACGAACCACCCTCCCCCTTCGAAGTGTGACATTATTTATGAATTTGATTTAGTTGACTGATTTATTTAGGTAATTTTTTGAAATAGCGAAGCATGTGTGTGTGCGTATCTAGGCTAACACTTTATACCACCCCCCCTCCCAAGTTACCTTATTAAAAGTTAATAGCGCGTTTATATACTGCAGATCACAAGAAATGTAATTTTTAATTTTTGTAGTATTTGTCAGTTTTAATATTTCAATTTCGTGCAGATAGCTTTAAAAATTTCAACTCAATGCTCAACATATTCTAAAAAAAAAAAAAGAAATCAGTGTCAAATCGATTTATCGCTATATCGCGATATTAGATGGATGATAAATCGATTTAAAAAATTCCAGTATCGCCCAGGCCTAGCAGCTATAGAATCGTAGGTAGCCATGCACAAAGCTGATGGAAAAAGCAGAGCTGAAAAAAAAATTCTGCTCAAAACAATAGAGTCAACCAGAATTAATTTGACCCACAATTTCTCTATTTTTAAACACCCCACCACATATTTTTATTGTGCTACTGTATCGTTTCCCAACAGGTGGTTCGCGAACCCTCACTTGTTCGCGTGATGCGGAAAGGGGGTTCGCGAAAATAGTATTGCAATGGCGGAATTTTTAACTGCTAACGCAAAAGAAAAAACTAAATAAAAATTTTTTTAGTAGAAGGGAGTAAAAAGACTTTGTTTTTAATAACATTGTTTCGCCGATAATAAGTAAAAGTTGTGGACTTCTACTTACATAAGAAGCATACCTACAAAATTTCAGATGCACTCATTTCTACTGAATTCTAAAATTTGGATCTCAAAGTGGTATTTCAGTTCCCACTTTTTGCTCGCGAAGAGAGAGTCAAAAGTATGAAAATTTACTAAAACGTAAAATTTTGCATTATTTTCGGCTAATTTCTTATATGCAGACCCCAAAGTGAAACCGGAAGATATTTATTCATTTACTTTAAATTTTGTGCAATTGCACTCACATTTATCCTCACTTTATTCCAATTTTTCCTGCTTTATCGCAATTAGAGATTCATATAAATTCAACATTACTGTACATTTCCCAACTTTTGCGTATTTTGTACATTTCAGCCCAAAAGTAGAACCAAGCAATACTCGTATTTATTTATTTATTTAAAGTTTTACGTATATTTCTCCCGCCATTTCACAGCTTTATCGCATTATCGGGAAAATAATTTTTAAAGGTATTTTTTACGTATACATACATGTTTACTGCTCTATTAATAAAAGAGAACAAAGTAATTTTAATTTTTATTTAAACTTAGATGTCCTCCAATTATGTGTTCATGAACTATTGTGCAACATGGATAATGAATGTGCTGTTAAATTTTATAGCTTTATTACCCCTTACTAACGGGGGTTCGCCATTTTCTTTGGATCTTGGAAGGGGTTCGCAAGGAAAAAAAGGTTGGGAATCACTGTGCTATTGTATTTACCGGCATAAAACTAAAGAACTCCGAAAGTAGTGCGTATTCACCAAAAAATACTTTATAGGAATAATAATAATAAAAATCATTTAAAAGGGATTATTAAAATGGTTCAAAGTTGTACTTCCATTTAGGGTAACTTTGTGCAATGCCAGAAATGCGATTTTAAAAAGAACTATTTTAATAAAAGTGTTATAGTTGTGAACTTTGAACCAGAAAAATAAAATTTATAAACAGTTTAAAAAAACTATTTTACAACATCACCTGGATTTATGTAATTCATAACAGAACATAGAACAATTTCAAGAATTTCAGCCAACTTCAAGAGTTATAACAACTTCAAACCAGAATTGAAATATAGCTTCCAAGCAGTGACTTCAGAACTGTATTATAGAATTATCTACATACAGTGTTGCAAACTTATTTCGTAAAATTAAGAGTAGAAAGCTACTTAACCTAGCCAGCTTAACCTTCTAGTTTTGTTTTCCCAAGCCAAACATACTGAAAAATATGACGTGATTTAACTTAACTGTTTAAATAAAGACACAAAACATTTAATCAGAAAGCATGAGAATCAGGGTAAAAGTTGCATAGGGAATTTGTTTCCTACTTCCAATGGTTGTTTGCTCTAAAACAATGGGTTTTGCGTTGCAGGAAAGATTAAAAGGATGTTATTTGTTCAGCATCATATTTATTGTCAAAAGTGAAGAAAATAACTTATTTAAATAGAAGCGGTCAATGGGTACTAGTCACTTTGGGACACAAGACCGAAAATATGCTTTCAAACATATTCCTCTTTTCTCTATTTACAGGAAGTTGCGTCTTCGCTTTCGCTCCAGCAGGTTTGACACCTTCTTCGGAAGACGAAGGAGAGGAGCTCGAAATGAATTATTATCCATGCATTCGGGACACTAATTGTGAACTAGGTGAGTATTTATAATTAAGGAAAACAATTCGAGTCACAATTGAGCAAAATTTGCCACAAACTTCATATTTATATTCTAAAGTAAGCAGTCAATTTTACGAAATGTGAGAACATACACCTAAAAGAGTGTAAAGTTTTTCGCACTCGATTCGACACGCAATGCCTTCAACCTCAGAAAAAAATAATGGGATGTTCAAAAAAAAATCTGAATTAGTTTTTGTTTTAATTTAGTCCTTTCTTTTCATAATTAATAGTTGCTGAAACGCTCTAAACAGTTCTGTTTTTTCGGAAATTTTACTCTCTATTAATGCCAAGAGACACTGAGTCAGATGAAACGCCAGCAAAAGTTCTGCTATGAATAAATTTATGAAGATTTCAAACCGAAAAGCGACAGCCACATTTTTATCACAAGTCGTGGTAACCTAGAGGGTAGGGCGTCGAATTTTAAGCCTGAAGGTTTCGGGTTCGAACCCAATCCGCTGGACCAAGTACACTATGGAATACGTGCATGTAAAATCCCTGAACTACGAGTTCCAGTGCCTGTTCCGAGGGTACCGGAGGCTGGAGAAAATTTCCCTCCCCTTCATTCATAGGACTAAAAGCGGAGGTGGCATTGTTGTTGTGGCGCCAGCTGATATCTTCTGATTACATTGTGTTACGGTTGATGCTGGTCACCTATCAGGTAACCCTTTACAAATGGCCAGTCTGAAAAGTGCGTTTTCCGGAAAAGACAATTGAATGATGTATTCATCAAGTTCTGCTCCTTGAAAAATAGACTTTCTGCCTACATTATTCTGCATTGCATTATGTTATTGGTTCTACATAATTTACGACGCCCAAGTGTTCCCAGTCGAACTTGAACTGACGTTACTTTCACTTAGAGGGTCTTGATGTTTTAAATTCCCTATGACATAACGTGGGACAGTTAAATTTTTGCTGCTGCGGTGTTTCCCATAGCAAACAATCTATCCGTACCTCTGGGCAGCTTTTGATGTAGTGTCGTTTACCGACTCAGCCAAGAACTGACAAAACTTCTTTGCTCTGTAAAATACAATACTATGGTTGATTTACAGTTTCGTAGACATTTCTTTAATTTTAACGTATATTGAAACTAGAACTGAACGGGGAAAATTCAAACTATTGTGATATTCGTGTAACTGAAATGTGGTTAAAAGTAAAAATTAAATTCAATCTTAAACACACATTTGCTGTATTTAAACTCAATGTTTTGTAGTCGGCATATAAAAGAGAGTTAAGAATACGTTTACATATGATTTTAGCTATCGATCGAAGAAATTTAAATGAATAAATATTTGATGCATTTATTGCTCAATATTATAAGAGAGAGAGAAGAATTATACTTCCATGATAGTTTTGCGCGAACATCGAAAATTTTGCTTTAAATTATTATCAGTGTTGTTTAAATAATTTATTTATTGTTTTTTTTTTCTTGCACAATTTGCAATTGTGTGCATGGTAATTTCATACCCCCCCTCCCTTCCTTTCAAATTTTATTTTTTATTTAATTTTTTTTTTACATTATTATTATTTTTAAATGTATCATATATTTTTTTATAGCGCGGCCGATGACAAAAATTGGCCGAATTGTGCGTTTAATGATAGAAGCATAAAACTTGGGGTACATGTACTACACATATTAAGATTTAATTTTAGATAGGAGGACATCGTAGATTTCGCCTATTTTATTAATGGCGGGCATTCAAAATGGCGGCCTATTGGTTCGTTATGTGCGCCCGCTTGAAGTTTATTTGATGATATTAAATGATCAGTTATGAAAACAATGACAGGTAATAATTGTTTCATACATGTAGTGTGCAATTTATAATAATATACCATATTTTATTTATGATATACATACTTTTATTCTACTTAGAACCTGATTATTTAATGAAATTGCTAATATACTACGTTGCCTGAATTGCATTGCATAAATACACTAATCGATAAATGCGTAATATATTATAAATAGATAAATGCATTATATATATAATACACTGAAAATATTTGCCCGAAAATACATGAAAATCTCTTTGAAATCATGTATCTGGAATCTAACGTATAATTACAGAGAACTATAAACAGGAAACTGCAAACTCCTTAAAATAGGAATTTACAGAGAATATTATTTACAAAATGATGGTAATGAGCCGCAGTAGTGGCACCATCTAAGAGTAATTTGTGTTAGTATTTCTGGTACACAAATCAAAGGTGAGTTCAGTTTATCCCACACTAACTTAGGCCCTTCGTCCAAGACTGGCCGCCGAGGGCGCTGCTGCTTACTAGAGCTGGGAATAAACCGCACGGTATATAATATACTTACAATATATAATGTATTTCTTGACAATTTTTAAAATGGCAGTCGCAGATCTCAAGTGTTCAGCTTTACATAACTTAACAGATCTTTCTCAGTAATTGTACAGAGTGCGGAAAAACAAGAATTTTATTGAGAAACTGTTATCAAGAAATTTAATTATTTCATTTGAAACAAGTTCTTAAAGTGTAGACACTAAGTTAGGTTACAAATATATCATTAATTACAAAAAGCACCACAAGCATTCAGAGCAGTCTTCCAGCATTGACACTTGTGCGTGCCGCCACATAGAACCTGTTCTCTGCATGCTTGTGAAGCCTCTGGTGAGGTTGTCCAGAATATTTCCCAGGAACCTTCAACTTTATCCTTCCAACCCCAGTCACCAGGTTTATTGAAGCACCAGGGTTTAGACCATCCTTTCGAAGCAGCAGTAACCAACCTAACCTGTGAAGAATTCACAAAAGAAAAATTTCTCACAAAAATCAAGAAGGGGAATTTTTTGCTATTGCTATTTTTCAGTCTCACGAACAAAACAACGCATCAGTCAAAAGTGATGAGTATCTGTAGGTCTAACAGGAAAATCAAAGGCTCTGCATCGTTGGATGGTATCGGGACCTGAGACGGAACGTTTAATTGAATAATTTAATTGCACCGCGGCAGAGAAGAAGGGAAAAATCGTCGCCATCACGAAGCTACCAAGCAACCACAGATGGTGTTTGCAAAACATGTCAAGTGTCACACTCGTGTCGTGCAAGATCTGAGAAACCCATCCAGTGATAAGAGCGCTGATCTTCTTGCTCTTGAGAGCAGAAATACAGTTAACATCATTGAAGAATGACTGTTCGTTGCTTTAATAAATTGTATATTGAATCACAGATGCGTAATGGTAATGCTTCAGTTGTTATGTTTCGCAGATGCGTAATGGGTGCATTTTTTTGACACGAAAACCAAGCTTATCCTCTGTCGAAGTCAGGGAGTCTAAGAACCAGGAATTTGTCTTGAATAGCGTCTACTGGTACTTTCAACAACAGAAATTATATTCATTGATGGTGCTACAATTGTCAACATGCTGCGACCAGGATTAGCAAAATCACTTGAAGATTATGATAATAACTATATTTATACCCTATGTCAAACCTCATCTTAAATGTGTAAGAAGGATACACATCATCTGGGATGTGTATCTGCATGACAGCTGTAAGAGTGACCCACGCAACAAAAGAGGAAAAGGTGCTCGAATGCGTGTTGAAGGAAGTAGTCCACTTCCTAAAAACTGAGAGAAATTTCTCCGAGTTGATGAAAATAAGTCTGAAATGCTCTCTTCCCTGGCTACAGCCTTTAGTAACTATTTCTGCAGACAAGCAAGTAATCATCACAATTGTCAGCGATGTGCTCGTTATAAATCGCCAAGATGTCGCATGGTTGACTCCATGCACCTCCGAAAAAGATGAAACGCGAATTATGCATCATTTATGCGATTCTTTGCAACATGGGGATACGAAACCGAAATATGCACCGTGGATACTGAGGTTTTAGTTACTGCCATCTCATCGGTAGAACGCCTAAACATTGAGGAACTCTGGTTGGTATTGGGAGTGGGGAAGAAATATTGAATTTTAGCTGTGCATGACTTAGAGAGATATTTGGGTGGTGGTGGACGCGTTGCATTACCATTGTTCAATGTGATAACTGGGTGTGACACTGAATCCTTCTTTGGCGGAAGACGAAAAAAGACCACAAGGAACATCTGGAATGCATATCAACACATCATTGGTACTTTTTGTACCTTGGCTGATAGACCAACTCAACAGAAAGTACAAGATACGATAAAACCGTTTCAAAGATTTGTAGTTTTGCTTTATGATGAAACTAGAAGTGATGAATGTGTGAATGATGCAAGAAATTATCTATTCACTCGTCAATGTAGAGCTATTGACAGTCTTCCTCCTCCAGTCTTCCTCCTTCACAAGGTGCGCTCATTCAAAGCTTAAAAAGAGCCTTCTACCGACTGCTTACTCCTGGGTCCAAAGGATGGTTTCAGCCTCAGTGATTCCCTCACCAGGTGACTGGAGTTGGAAGAATAAAGTTGAAGGTTCCTGGGAAATATTCTGGACATTCTCACCAGAGGCTTCACAAGCATGCGGAGAACAGGTTCTATGTGGCTGCAGGCACAAATGTCAATGCTGGAAGACTGCTCTGTATGCTTGTGGTGCTTTTTGTAATTTGTGATATATTTGTAACCTAACTTATTGTCTACACTTTAAGAACTTGTTTCAAATGAAATAATTAAATTTCTTGATAACAGTTTCTCAATAAAGTTCTTGTTTTTCCGCACTCTGTACAATTACTGAGAAAGATCTGTTAAGTTATGTAACGCTGAACACTTGAGATCTGCGACTACCATTTTATAAATTGTCAAGAAATACATTATATATTGTAAGTATATTATATACTGGTTTATTCCCAGCTCTAGTAAGCAGCAGCGTCCTCGACGGCCAATCTTGGCCGAAGGGACTAAGTTAGTGTGGGGTCAACTGAACTCACCTTTGACTTTGTATACCAGAAAACTAATTCAATTTACCATTAGATGGTGCCACTACTGCTGCTCATTACCCGTTGTCCTCCTATTTTACATAATGTTCTCCGTAATTTCCTAATTTAAGGAGTTTGCAGGTTCCTGTGCTTGGTTCTCTGTAATTATATACGTTAGACTCCAGATAAATGATTTCAAAGCGATTCTCATGTATTTTCGGGCAAATGTTTTTACAGTGTATTATATATATTCTGTATTTATCCATTTCTAAATATATTATGTATTTATCTATTAGTATAATTATGCCATGCAATATACTCAAAGTAGTATTAGTAATTTCATTAAATAACCTGGTGCTAAGTAGAATATAAGTAAATATATTTTAAATAAAATATAATATATTACTGTAAAAAATAAACTACATGTAGAAAACATCTATTACCAGTCATTGTTTCTACAACCGATCATTTAATATCATCAAAGAAACTTCGAGCGAGCTCACATAAAGAATCCAGAGGCCGCCATTTTGAAAGCCCACCATTTATCAATTAGGCAAAATCTAAGATGTCCTCCTATCTAAACTTGAATCTTCATATGTTTAGTATATGTGCCCCAAGTTTTATGCTTCTATTATTAAAGGCACAATTATGTCATATGTCTGCCGGACTATTAATGCGTAGGGTTACTCAAAGTGGTTTTCTTTACTTAGGATCTGAATGGAAAGCAAAACAAGACATATGTTACAAGATATTAAACAAGAAGGTGCGTATAGTATTACTTATTTTTATAATAGATTATATGATTGATACGAGAACTAAATAACATCTATCATGGAAACTATACATGTATGTATAAAGATAGATACATATATGGATAGACAGATATACAGTCGAACTCTGTTATTGCGAGAGCGAGTGCTGTTTCATGAGCATTTAATTAACGTGATAGTCTGCAACGTGTTGCAACGTGGTAGTCTGGTCTGTTTTATGCTTGCATATTAGAAACAAACTATACAACTTATGCAAAGGAAATTGTTATTGCACATGTTGATTTAGAAAATATCATTTGATCTGATGAAGCTGCTTTCGCTGATCTAAAAGCTTTAAGGCTGCAGTTTACGCTTAAAATGTCGAAAATTGACCAAAATATCGGATTGGTGTACAAAGTATGGCTACACTTGGGGTATTAATGAATATTAGATATCAATTTTATGTTGAAAAATGTATATTTTAAGTAATTAAGAACCAAGTTAATTGAGAAAGAGAGAGAGATAAGCTAGATTATAAATTTGAAGTTGGAATATACGGGAAAGTAGGCTCGTATAGTTGTAATAGAAATAAAATTTCACGTTAAATTAAAGCACAAATGAGCATTAAAACGCAGACATATGTTTCGGGATTGCTTGGAATACCTTTTTCAATGCGACAGGGAGCTTCTAGATGCAAAACATCCAAATGAAGCAGACAGAACAACAAAAACAAAGCTAAGAATTAACTGTAAACCAATGAGAATAAAGGCAGTGTGAAGTAGAAGTAGTAGGAAAAGCTTTGTTTTTGTTGTTCTGTCTGCTTCATTTGGATGTTTTGCATCTAGAAGCTCCCTGTCGCATTGAAAAAGGGATTCCAAGCAATCCCGAAACATATGTCTGCGTTTTAATGCTCATTTGTGCTTTAATTTAACGTGAAATTTTATTTCTATTACTTTGCACAAAGTTTAATCATTACTATCGTATAGTTGTAGTTTATTTCTATATCAGCAGTACTCAATCTGTGGTTTACGGGTTCTAAGTGACACGATAAAGGCAGTCAAAAAAAAGGTGATACATGTGTAGGGATAAACTTTTTATTTTTGTGCATGTTGTGCTCCAAAAAAAAAAAAAAAAGAAAAAAAAAATCATTTATTCCTCTTTTCTGAAATAAACGAGCCTAATACCTTGAAAAGCACGTTTTTTTTTTTTTTTTTTTTTTTGAAAAATTTATTGACTATATCAAAGAGACGCACATAAATTTGTATTATTGATTTTCATGTTGTGTGGATGTGTGGAATAACTGGAATATTATCTAGGCGTCCCGGAGAAAAGAATTGAACACCATATTAATAATCTTTTTAAAGCAGCATTTTCCTTTTCAAGAACATAAATCAGTAATCTTTACACCGAATAGATTGTATCTTTTTCCTTTTTTAAAAATATTTATCTTTTTTTTTCATGCCGGGTACCCGAGGAGTGCTAGAGATTTAGGCGAATCATGTTTGTCATCTGTTTTAAAGAAGACTGTCTTGTCTATCTCTGTACATTCTGGACGTAACACCAAAACTAAAAATTAATTGGAGTTAAATTCGGTATTCGAAGCATTAATTCATTTGTTCAATTGCGGCTTATTCATCATTCTTTCATAAATGTTTTACTTAAAAAAAAAAAAAAAGAAAAAAAAAACACTTCGCGTTTTATATGAAGCGGAGGCCCCTCTTGCATGAATGTCAAGAACATTATTTTCCAGTAAAACGCCAAAATTGAGCGCATGAATACTTATACAGTTATGGATGAGCTGTTAACGATATATCCTGTTTGTTATAATCCTTAGATTGACATGTGACCAGTTTTTTCTTAGCTCCCTCTGTAGGAATATTCTTAACTTTTTTCCCCTTCAACCAAGAAAAATCTCTCTTAAAAGCGGTATGATCCCACTAAAGACGTGAACATTTTGGAGAGCTATATAAAATAATTGCAAATCAGTTATGTGTGTTTGTGACAACATTATTTTTTCTACATAGTTTTGTGTGGACATGAATTAAAACAGCTAAAAAATCATTGTTTTTCCTAGAACTACGACATGGTCCTGCAATGGATAGAAGAAGCATCTAAAGGTGTTATTAACAAGAAAGACATAGAGGGCGTCCGTGAGCAGTTTTGTGCAATGGATGAAAAGTCTAAAGTATGTGTGTTTATTTAGATAGTACATTCTTTCCCCCGAAAAGCGCACCAAAGAAATTGCTAAAACAATTTATAACAAATTATATCTTATTCACTGAAGCTTGTCTGGAACGCTTCTCAGTTTCAGTTTGTCACTGCTTCTCAAGTCGAATTTTGGGTATTGTCTCAATATGTGATCCACCTTATTTAACTGTGTAGTTACATTACGGATCGATCAGTGGCGCTACTAAAACTGCTGTTCTATGCGAATGATTTCCAACCATTCTATTAAAATTTCAGTTAACACTTAATTATATTTTGTTGCCGACTCCGTTCCGCTAACTTAAATATTAGCAGAAAATTTGAGAAATTTAAACTAAAAAGACTAATGTGAATACACTAAAAAAACTACTGAAAATCTTAACAACGTATTCATTCAAGTATACTTCTGAAAACTACTCACGTTAATTTCAAGACGAGGTGTTCAGAGTTTGCAACGGCAAAAGATGCAAACGACCTTATTTAGGGTCAAGTGGGGTTAAGTGGTCATACGGCACATAAAAAGCTATAGCTTTGAAATAAATAAAGGAATTGGTGTAATTTTTTTATTTTAGCTTTTAATAATTAGGAATTAAATTTACATTCAAAATTATTTTATTAGCAACTCTTTAGGGGAAGAAAACAGTCAATTTGTTTGTTTATACATAGGCTTGCCATATTTTTGGTTAGTGAAACCGGGACACATTAATATGGAATGAGCATACCGAGGGGTCTGGGATTATGGAGCTAAAAGCTTTAGAGATAAAGTTTACGCTTAAAATGTCGAAAATTGACCAAAATATCGGATTGGTGTATAAAGTATATGCCTACACTTGGGGTATTAATAAATATTAGATATCAAATTTATGTTTATAATACTAAACTTTTAATTATATAAGTACTTTTATATAGTTACACCCTTTTAAAATGAAAATAAGCCTTTTTTTATCAAAATAAAAAAATTACCTCAAAACAGTAAATTAAAACTTTCCAATTTTTATGCTATTGCTACCGAACTATCCAAAAGTATTCTTATATTACGTAGTTATAGTTTAATGGATGAAATGTAGCAGTAATAATTATTTGAAAGAATATATTTGACTTATTTATTGAAAAAAATCGCTAAATTTTCAGAAAATTTCATAGAAAAGTTCATTTTTGCCTATAGCTTGAAAATTATCATATATAAAATGTTTTATTTTATCCATTCATTTATAAAAGGATAGCTAAGGATTTAAAATCAGGAAAAAGTTTGAATTAAAAAAAAAAAAAAATGCGGCACGTGCAACGTTTTTAAAAAGTTCAAAACGTATTTTTTAATTTTAAATTTCTAAAAAACTACCCATTTTTTTACTCCAAATTTGTTGTGGGGTATTTTTTAACATAAGTACAAAATTTAAAGTTTCCACATAAAGAATTTAAAAAAAATTTTTTAGTGTTAACTGTAGCCTTAGGCTGCCGCTGTCTTTGTCAAGTACAAAAAAAGTATGGTTCAATCGTGCGGAGGATTTTCCCCTCATTTTACGATAAAGTGGTGGACTAAACTGGAGATTCTGTTAAAAGTTGGTTAGGGGAGCGATAAGCCGCCGAAAATGCATTGTAATTTATGTTAAAACTTTTGTCGAAGGTTCACAAGCATCATCAAATGTCTAAATTTGATGGTGGACTGTTAAAAATCAATTTAAATTTTAATGTCCCTAATTCCTGGAGATCGGCCTCCAAATAAGGCAACTGGTATATTCTGGAGCATTAAAATTAGATGCATCAAGTGGAAATAAAAGATACAAATAACATCTATGAAAAATATGAGGGGCAAGATCATAACAGTACTTGTTGGAAAAAAAATCGAAATGGTCAAAGAAAAGCAATATTATATTTAACCTTAAAGAGATAAACTCCTTAAAAGAAATTGTACATCCAAATATTTTCAGTTGGGTATTTTAAGTTGGATCAAGTTTTGCACAATTAATTGGTTTATTTGTTTTCATTGCTCCATATTGAAATAATGATTGATATTTGTGTGTCCCTAAGAATCAGCATAATAACACTCTCTAAGTTTCAATTCTATAAAAGAAAAAATAATAAAAATGTACACATGTACAATAGATCTTTGATCTATCGTTACTCGCGGGATCATCCATTTCGAATAATATGTATGAGAAAACGATGAATGCGGGTCAGTATAAAGTAGCACGATACCCTTCAGCCGTTAAAACATGTCGATACATACGGAAAAACGATAGATGCAGTTAACGATGGGATATAAGCTCTCAGTACATATATTTTTTATTTTCGAAATTGTACAATATTTAAAAGGCTCTCAAAGTGGCAAGCAGAATATAAGAAATATTTAAATAGTATATTATACTTTTAATGTTTGGTGTAATGTGAAAATCACACACATGTAGAGTGAGTCACGCCGATTTTTTTTAAACTGCAGCTCAAGCGTTCCTTTTAGTTAAAATCAAATAAACTGTAAACGTATTCCAACCGATATACGTATAAAGAGTTCCATGGAAATGCAGCTCCAAAATTGCTGAAATTTATAAGTAATTTAAATGAGTATTAAATTTGTATATAATTTTCAATGTTATGTGAGTCACGCAACTACTTTTACATATAACGCTAGAAAACATATAAGTATTTTTTATTGCAATATATCATTTTAATAGCTTCAAGAAATCAATTTTAAGAATAGGAAAACATTGCCTGTTTATTTGAAAATGTATAAGTTACAGTACATTTTTATTGAGCAAAAATTATCCGCTGGATTAGGGGCAGTTCATAAATAATGTCACGCTTTTTTCCCATATATTTGACCCCTATCCCCCCCCCCCTTGTCACAATATGTCACACTTCAACAGACCCCCTCCCCCTTTTGTCATGCTATGTTGCATAATGTCACTCTTCTTGTTACCCCCTCCCCTTGTCACACTTTGCTACAATTTCGCGAACCCCCCTCCGCCTCGAAGCGTGACATCATTTATGAATGATCCCTTAACCCTTATACACATACGTCTGGTTAAAATGTATAATGCATACATTATTCTCCTTATTACAAAAATATTTATAATTTAAAAAGTTTTTTATCTTATTCTTTAGAAAGAATCATTTTCTATATTGGCTCAGAGTGTAATTGATGAGTTTGGGGTAAGTAAATAATTTATATCTGTTTAAAAAAATGTAATTTATTTTAAATTTAAACTAAATGCGAAGCAGTTACTTACGTAGAAAAAAATTCAAAACTCAGAAGAACTGTTTCAAGACTTTGCAAGCCTCTGTTCCAATACGCAAGTCAAATAGCGATTTAATATTTATGTTTATAAAGTATGTATTTATGGTAATAGAGTGCAGATGGATGGCCGGTGTTCCGCTATTTATGTAACAAGGTGAATTCCAGCTATCATAAAACGAATTGGAAAAAAAAATCGAAACAAACCATTTAAAACAGTTCCCTAAGTGTTATATATACATCATTGGAAAGCTTGAAATTGCACAAGTCTGGGGATATAGGTGAAAATTAGCGGTCGCCACTCGCCACGTGGCAATCAAAGCAGTAAAAGTGGTCGCCACACCTGCATGGTCACTTTTTAGCATATTCTACTGTGTAATTGATACTCACTCGCCTCATTCACAAAACACATTTCAAAAATTCACACACAAAGTTACACTGCGAGCACACATAGAACACATTTTACATGAACAGCACATGGACATAGACACAGAACGAACCGTAGACATATTAGCATAGACCAGGGGTCTCCAAACTTTCCAGCCTTAGGGCCATATTGATTACCCTACAACATAATTATTCAACATAAAAATAGATTACTTCAGTAAACTTAATTTAATTTGCTATAAAAAATAAATATGTTCTCTAGAAGGAGTTTTCTTTCAAGTATGCTAGCTCTCCGCGGGCCGGACAAAATCTGTCCGCGGGCCGGATGTGGCCCTCGGGCCGTAGTTTGGAGACCCCTGGCATAGACGGAGTCATCTGGCTTTTCCTTCGCTTTGCGAGTGACTGAAGGGCGAGTACGTCCCGTGACGGAGACCACCAATTAGCGTCTCTTGTCTTATCTCGCTTCGCATTAACTGCTTTTACCTTGATTTTTTTCCACGCGGTGCGAAGATTTCAAGATGGGCTTATTGCTGCGCGTTAAATTGCACCGAACGAAGAAGGCTTGAAGGACCTTCCTTTCATAAGTATAAAACTAACTTCTCAATAAAATGTCATGAAATCTATCTCACACAGTCTAATATTTTTTTACTTCTAATTCTGTGTAACCGATGTAATCTTCAAAAATGGTTTTCCTAATTGTAAAGAAATTTCCAGACAAAAGTCGCAAAGGAAGGGAAAAGGCAGGTTTATTCGTAGAATAAACTGGGTTTTCTGAGAGGAAAATTTTGAATAGATTCTGAGGTTTTAAATACTGTACCCATGTACGAGTCGCAGTATTTTTTACAAAATTTGGAAGCGAAAAAAGGGTGAACTTATACACAGGTTAGGGGGGGGGGGGGTACTACTTACAAAATCTTCGATGTTCAGAATCTTTAATGAAAGTTAAAGCAAAATAATCATCTACAAGTGCAAAAAGTCTAAAAACTTCATTTTTAGTTATTTTTTTTAAACTTCACCTAAACGTACGCTTGATTTAAGAACAAATGTATGAATTTGAAAATGCAATCTAAATAAAACATACGCACACATATATATATGTGCGCGTACCCACAGTCGAAGTATTTTTGACAAAATTTGGAAGCGAAAAAAGGGTGAACAAATACACAGGTTGGGGGGGGGGGCGAATACTACTTACAAAATCTTCGGTGTTCAGAATCTTAAATGAAATTTAAAGGCAAATAATCATCTACAAGTTCACAAAGTCTAACAACTTAATTTTTCTTTTTTTATTAAAGTCAAAACTATCACTCGAACCTATCAAAACAAAGATTATTGCTTATTAGAATCCTAATATAAAGACCCGAGTTAGACATAAATTCACGAAATTAATTATGTTTAAAAACCAATAAAATTATGTTTAACTGTCATTGTGCATAGTTGATATTACATGTAAATACTTCTAATGCATTAATGACCTTAAAATGCCTGGCCCAAATAAACAATAATAATTAGGCAAAAGTTTTTTTTTTTATATTTTACCTAAAGCAACGCTTAATTTAAGAACAAATGTATGAATTTAAAAGTACAATCAAAAGAAAATATATGCATACATATATATGCGCATATATATATTACGTTGGGTAATTAAAAAAAAAAGTCTAAAGAATATAAATTAAAATTTAAATGCGTCTTAAGGTTTCCCGACTGTTATTTTATAACCAAAACGATACCTTCAATAATCTTCAGTTATTTCGGCTTCATTTTGTTTTAGATTTTTCTTTTCGAAATATATTTTATGAATTGCAGTGAATTACAAATCAATCCTCTATCGGTAAGACCAAAGCAGACCCGCGTTTCGAATTTTACCGGGGGGTGGGGGGGGGGAGGACAAAGTGTATATTATCTTTATCTGCTATGCTGAGGAAACAAAACACATGCACATTCATAAAAATACATTATATCCTCAAAGCCGGGGGTTGCAATTGCCCCCAAGTCGCTCCAAATGGAATACCTGGAATAAAGACATTAAAATATCGGGAGCAACGGAAAATTGACATTATATATACATGTTTTTAAGCTGTTTTATTAATAATAATTTAGTTTTATTGAGCTTAACCTTTGAATTCAACTTGAAATCCCGCGCTTTAATGAACATTTCATTTTAAAAGAACTTATATAACATTTACACAATCAGTGATCAACTATTCCAATCCTATTTACGTGCTCGCGGCTGCTAAAACAATCACATCAATAAACCAGCAAAACCCTTTTAATAAAATAACTCGGTAAGCCCCTGTGCGGTTGCGCTCGTTACCGTAAATTTGTGAGAACCCCAATTAGCAGCTCTAGTAATTCCTTCCAAGCAGAGATTGGCTTTTCCTCTTGAACACGTGAAGGAGACGGCTTCCCACCCTTGTGCCACTGGAACGCCCTCAAGCGGTGTCTATGAGTTTATAAGATCTATGGAACGAACAAGCTACTGCTATTATGACTGACGTCACTACTACGCCAACAGCGCCAACTATAGAACTAGGGAAGGTAGCCTTCATGGCTGTTACAACTGCAATCTCTTTTTTTTCCTCCCCCGCCGTTCGGAACTAGGAAAAATTAATTTCATCGTATTTAATAATAGACATTTTTGGCCTTCTGTGATTGTAAAAAATATTTTTCTACTGATATTTTATTTTTATAAAATTTTAAAATTTCTAAATTAGCAGAGATCAAACCTTATTTTACTTTTCAAAACCGTAGAAAATCACTCTTTGCTTAATTAGAATGTTATATGTTACATGTTACTCCTAGAAATCCACGTTTTCCTCCCCTTCCCTCACACTTACCGCCGTATTTACCGTCAACTCTAACCTCATGGTTTGACGCGAAACCGGTCTCCAACCTGGAGTTACCGCGGATTTCCTATTCACCATCAACTTTGACTACGCGCTAACAGGTTCCCGAAACCATGCCAGGTCGAGTAACTCAACCAAGCTCCAAAGCAAAGTTAAGGTTTGAGCGCATGCGCAGTACATGTAAACATTAGCAATGGCGGACTGGATGTTGCGAAAATTGGAATATGTTGAGTTTATAGAGCTTTCTTCGCCTTACACAATCTTAAATTTCTGAAGAGGCCTTTCAAAAAATACAACTTTAGAGTTGTTAAAACTGATAGAAAATTCCATCGCGCATAAAACCTATTTGAACAATGCACTGACCCCAAGAGAACAGTTGCTTTTGACATTACGTTTTTTTTTGCTGTTTTGCGTCCGGATCATTTCAGATTGTTGTAGGGGATCTGTGTAATGTGAGCCAGCCTACAGTTTCTAGAACAGTTGGTGAGCATCAGTGATTAACAGATTCGTATTGATGCCTTATTAGACGGAAGAAGAATGTATAAAGGTAAGTTATCATGATCTCTCTTGCTTAGTAATTGCATGTTATCAATCATTTAGCAAATATTCTGCAACAATATTATATGAATTAAGCACAACTTCAGTGCATAGGAAAGGAGAGATTGGGGGGGGGGGGGGCTAAGAAGTACTGATAAAACGACATGTATCCGCACATCTACGTCTGTATATTTTGTTTAAATATCTCCGTAACCCTGTCCTGTTACTGAACACAAAATCCGGTATACTGGCCAGGCCCGTCATATAGGCAATCTGGGGCATAAATTGCCCTTACCCCCCGACTTCCCGACTTTTAGAAATATATTGAATTTAAGCATGCTTTTATGTACTTTTTTATCCGATCCGGGTGACGTAAGGCTTACTTTGTAGCATGACTATGGCCCCGGGTCTGTAAAGCAGGTCGGCAACGCTCCGCCAGCCCAGCCCCTGTGGCTGGTGCTGGTTGTCAGTTTGTCAGAGAGTTTGTGGGGAGAAATGGAGGATAGCGCTGCAGTCGCATCCCCTTCTGCAGGGGGATAGTCCGTGAAGGCCTCGCTGCTATATACGGTATGGCTGCAGTTGCATTTAATACCCCCTCCCCGGAAAATTTTGAAATGACGGGCCTGTATTTCGCAAATAAAATTTGTTTTTTGCGTATAGAATTTACAGGTTTTGAACACCAGAGCTGTATATCCTGTACGAATAAGTCACACAAGAGACACCAAATATCTGGGAAATCAATATCCGGTTTATTCCTAATTTTAACCTTGCCCCTCCCAATAAGCAAAGTTCTATGCATATGCACAGTAAATGCTTTTTTTCACATCTTTGACGACCTTTTCATTCATTTCGCCTGTTTACCCACGTTTTCCCTCTCGATGTGGACCGGGTTATCTGAGTTTTTGATTATATTCAAGGTATCTTCGTTACCTGCTTACTATTCGAGAGCAGCTCAATGCACGCTGCATTTCAAACTGCACCACTGTGCAAATTCCATCTGGTGGGTGATAGTGGTTATGCCTGAATTTCTACATTAATGACACCAATCAATAGAACATCGTCATAGGCAGAAGTTAGGTATGTCATAGAACTGAATTACATTATACATAATACTATAAGCACCCATTAAACGTTTTTGTATATAAAAGTTTCAGTATATCCAGGATCATCATTTGGGCTCCCCGGGGCGGGGGGGGGGGAGGGACTTGTTTTCCCCCTGACTTAAATACAATGTATTTTTGCATGTGTATGTATTTTGTTGATTTTACCTATTGAGTGGTAGCCTTCCGCGGTACCATTCCACAGGTCCGGGGTTCTATTCCCAAGCTGGGCAGGGTTGACTCAGCCATCCCTTCAGTGGGGTCGATAAAATGAGGACCAAGCATGCTTGGGAACTAAACACTGGGGATTTCGTGTCAGGTCTAGAAAACTGGGATTTGCACAGTAGGCCATGGCCCCCAAAAGGGCTGCTGCGCCACTGACTTTAGCTTTTTTTAGTTTGATTTTACCTATAATTTGCATTGAATATATACCCTTTAACCCCCTCCCCCCCATAAAATTTTGAACCGACAAGGCTGCGTTGATCGCTCAAGGCAGGAAAAGTTTTGAGCTTTTGATGCTAAGCAGCTGCCAGTATAGATTAATTCAGTGATATTCAAATTTTGTACTTGAACCATGTTAAGCTTTTCCAATTTTGGCTGCTTGGCACCAGTGGAGGAATTTAATTTTTCTCGCGGCATCTTGGTCGTATAACACCTACTTATAATTGTAAACGGGGTAATGTCATATAAGGATAAATTGTCGAATGATTTTTTAAAAGTATTATTGTTCCCCCCAACCAGTGGCAAAAGCTAGCATAGGTGACACCCGAGGCGGTTATCAATGGTATGTCCCCACCCCCCTGAAAAAAAGAAAAGCAAAGAAAGAAGAAAGCCCAGCAAAAAAAAAGGAAAAATACCATTCGTATTCTGTGAGTTATAATATTTAATGTATTTGTTGACAGCAATTGTGTGTGTTTAGCAGTAAAAAAACCGATTTGAATATTTTTGTAATTAAACCTTTTCTCTACTAAAAGTAGAAAAGAAAATGAAAGAAAAAAATATCCAGTTCAAGGTATTTGTTCCATTATATGGAGCTGTTAAAGGTTTAAATTTTAAGGGTTTTTATGAAAAGAAATGTGCTGTAAATATTTTTCTAGCAGTTAGCATGAAATCTTAAGTATATTTTTTAATTTTTTTGGCTCATTGCTTAGCCTTTTCAAACTCATTTTGAAATTGTTGTAAAAGAAAATAATAAGCGTAATCATGAATAATTTCTTCAACTTGTATTTTTCATCCTTTCAGAGTGTTTATTTTATGAATAAAAGCTGTTTTTTTCCTTGAAAGTTTTAATCACTTTTTCAACAAAATCACATGTACTTACTGCAAATAAGAAATCAGTGCTAATGCATTGTTATGGACTATAAATAAGTATTCCTAAGTGCATTGCCCCTTTTTATACAAAGGCATACCTGTGTTTTTTGACAATATTATGTTTAACCATGGGGAAAAAAATCCAAAAATTATAATGTAAATTTGATTTATTTAAATATATATTCCTCAAATATTGTAAGCAAATAACTTTTCATTTCAGGTGATCCTGAGCCAGAATTAGATGAAGAGCTGCAAGGCCTCTTTGATGATGTTTCATCACAAATGGAGGTATTAATTGCAAGTAACAGCAATGGTACATCTGATGGCTTTGCAAAAGAAATTTAATTGTACAAAATTTTTCTTATGAATGTTCAAAAATTTTTCGTAACTTAAATGTTTGGAATTTAATTGTTCAATTTTTTCCTAAAATGTTCGAAATTTAATTGTTCAAATTTTTTTTCTCTTAGTTAAAAAATTCTCCAGCAAAATATGTTTTATTCTACCCTTTTTGTCATAATATTCCAGATTTTTTATATTAATTTTATTTTCTTTCTCATCCAGGACATTTCCTTGTTACCCATTATTTTAGAAGTTGCAAGTTGTGTTAATTATGTAAACTTTACTAGGACTATTTGAAATACTGATTTGTATCCAAAACAAATATGTGATCTGACATAGAAAATTTTGCAGGTTACTTGGTGCTTTTAATTAATCTCTCAAGTGTTCATAAATTGGATTGCCCCCCTTTTTTAATTTTATTAACTAGTATTGTTCAATGATTTCTTTGTCACTTTTGTGTTTTCCGATAATGTTTTTCTCTCGGGAGCTATTACTTCATTAAAGATTTTGAAACTTTATCATGATTTCTAATTGAACAGAAATACCAAACAATGGGGGGTAATATATCTTTAGTATTTTTATTTATTTTTCTCTCTCCTTGTTGCTTTTTGATACAATTTTATTCTACTTTAAAGTGTACATGTATATACTGAACATTTAACATGCATCGTGATTTTTTTTGCCAAGTTTACTTCTGGGCCTGCGAAGTTCATGTGGAATATTTTGATTTATGTATGTTGAATAAAATAAACTTGCCGAACTTTACCATGTGTTTTATGTCATTGACCAATTTACATTTGCTTGTATATTCTTTTCTTTTTTTTTTAATTTAACAAAGGTTTTGAATATGTAAAAAGCTTCTTTAAAAAAAAAAAAGACATATGAAATGAATCCATAATGCTAATGGCAGTTTTGTGTTTAAAGGTAAACTGCAAGGTTTTTGAAAAAGTCAAAATATTCGCCATATGTATTTGTATTAATGAATTCATATTTGCATTAGAAAAAGGGTTCTTGTTAACCCCAAATCACATAATTTTGAATTGCCGTTTCATGCGGTTGTAAGACTTAAACCAAATTTTTACTGTACTTTGCCAATGCGAAGTGATTGTAAGAATAAAATATTTACAATAGTTATAATTGAAATCAAATTCATTTTTTAGAATACTCTCATGAATTTAATGCAAGGCCATAGCCAGATTCATGCTTACCGACCACGCCCCCAAACCTTGTCTATCTAGTTTATGGTCTAAGCCCCCACACCAAGTTCAGACTTCAGATTTTCGACAGCAGAAAACGAAACAAAACGAGTTCGCGGTCGGTGACGAATCCAAAATATCCACGTGCAAAATGTTTACAATTTTGAGCCCCCTCCTCTCCCCCAGTTGAACTTCTTTACTAACTGCTTCCTTTTCATTCTGTAAACGTTATATGTATTTTTATCTATTTATTTGAAGATTGGAATAATTTTAATCATTTTTAGAAATAAATTGAGTTTTCATTTTCTAATTCTTATTATGAGCAAATCACCATGTTTTGTTTCTTGGGAACATGCCAATATTGAACACGTGCTTCGCCGAAAATTTCATATAACATTTCAACTTTCAATCTTTCAGCATCCTGTATATATTTAAAGAATTTTAAGAGTTCGAAAAAAATTTAGCATGTGCTAATTCAAATCTGCATATTTCTTGTTTTATTTCAGTAATTTATTGATTTTCTAAACGATTTTAGAGTTAGTTTTCAATTTTTATTATCAGTTTTAAAAAGTGTCGACTAACAAAACTGAGTCTACCGGCCACTAGCGACTAACCAACTTTTCCCAGTTTTCACCTATATCTAGGAGGAACTGAAACTGATCTACAAAATCAGATGTTAAGTGGTATAAACCAAATTAGTGCCCCAGTGCCAGTGTCAGCTCGAGGATTATTTCCATTTCCTGCAGATGAAATCCATTCTTTTTCTTTTGATGCATACCTATAATGTGTCAAATTTCTTATGTAACGTACTGTATGAATTAAAATTACGTCTTACAATAATTAGTGCTTTAAAATCTTTGTCAAAGTGATTTTTTAAGTTTTTAATTATATTACTATGATTATCATTCATAATTAGATTCATTATTAGATCTGTGTTTATGCAAAGTTAACCGTTTGTAAGTTTAAATAAACTAGGGACGGCATTGATTTTTGCGTAAAATCTATATTTAAGCAAGAGTCAGCTTTAGCACACTGCGGTGAAAACAGGGATGAGACTCGATTTTTGCTTTATTTAGAACTTTATGAGGTATGTAAGTTCTAAAACTACGTTTTATTTTCAGAGAGAGTGCAATAACGAGTCTACGTCAGATGATTGTGAGAATATGCAGGAAACAGTGGTGAGTTCAATATTTGTTTATTTCCTTACTTCAATAATATGACCTAAATATAGATAAATCAAATAAATGATATTAATGATTCACAATATAGTGAGCATAAAATATAAAGGGGAGGGGTGGACTGGCCCACCGGGCGCCCTTTCATCTAGACGCCTCCACAAAAAAAATTTGCGATTTTCCCCCCTAATAATTTACAGTAAGAGAAATAAAATGAAATATTATGCTTTTAATCCGTGACGACAAAATCTTGATTTCAAAGAAAGGTAAACGACTTTCCCACACAAAACCACATTTGTGAAGGCTTTAGGACGTATAGCTTCAGGGATACGTTTTGGTAATGCGCGGGGAAGGGGTGAGGGGACAGTCGAGAATATAAGTGTTATGGTATATAGTTCTATGAGGATCCGCGAACACATCCCGAGGGTCGAGTCGAGGCACCCGTTTTGGAATATGGATTCCCTTCACTAAGTAAAAGTTTGACTAGTCACATGGGAGCTCACCGGAAGTGGGGAGATCATGGCACAGACTGCGTCATTGAGATTTTTTTGCTAGGGAGTTCGACTTTTTGGCCAATTTGCTGGGTTGTCGATTTTGAGGGGCTCCGTAGTTTTTTAGGGGGGTACACGAACGCTCTGAAAGGGTGGGCACCTCTACTAATCATAAGTAACGTATGAAAATAAATAAAACTACTGCACCTGCATTGCATAGCCCTTGTTTTTATTATAGGACACTGCAGAGTATTGCTAAAGCTTCATAATAAACAAACTTCTAATTATTTTTGAAGTTTGTTGCAAAATTTCGTGGCGCCCTGTGAAAATTTCTCACGTCCTCGGCGCACAGTTTGGGAATCATTGCTTGTAAGTAGTGATGGGCATAATCGAGAGATTTCAATAATCGAGTGATTAGTACTCAGATGGTTTTGATAATCGAGTGATTAGTACTCGAGTGATTATCTCGAGTTCTCGATTGATGATTTCGAGTTCTCGAGTTCTTGATTGATCTTTTCGAGTTCTCGATTAGTCATTTCGAGTTCTCGAGTTCTCGATTAATCATTTCGAGTTCTCGAGTTCTCAATTGATCATTTCGAGTTCTCGAGTTCTCGTTTGATCATTTCGATTTCTCGATTGATCATTTCAAGTTCTCGAGTGATCATTTCGAGTTCTCGAACGATTATTTCGAGTTCTCGAACGATTATTTCAAGTTCTCGAGCGATTTCAGAATGGAATGAATCTCTAACAGGGAGGCCATTTAGTGAGTCAGAAGGGAAAAGTTTCCACCCCCTCCCAAGCCTTAATATAATGTATTTCTCCGTAGGTGCAAGTATTTTCGTGTCAGGGAACTGGAGCAACAAAATTTTTGTGTTGCTCCGATCCGACTGTTAAATATTTGTTCCAACGCTGCTCCAGCTCTGCTCCATGCAGCGAATAGCTTTAATAGAAATCATCTTCATTAATTTAATTAAATAGTTAAATTATAATAAATATATTTATTTATAGATAATTTATTTTGAAAAAATCTTTTTAACAAATCCCGTTTCGTTTTACGTTGTTGTTGTTCACTTAAAACTAGTTTTAATGAAGAAAGATATCATGTTTGATGAAACTTTAATTTTAAATGATCAGAGCAGTTAAGCGCAACAAGTTTCAGTGTTTTGGCTCCGCTCCTACTCCAAGCAAAAACTATTTGCTCTGCTGCTCGACGCAGCTCCAGATCGCTGTTTATTGTTTTTTTTTTCATGTAACATGTGCCGAGTTTATGCCCCCCCCCCCTTGAAATGAAGGGGAATGATCTGGACAATTTAGGGATCATTCATAAATGATGTCACGCATCGAGGGGGGAGGAGGTTCATGAAATTGTGACAAAGTGTGACAACGGGAGGGGAGGGGGTAACAAGAAGTGTGACATCATGCATTATGCAACATAGCGTGACGCGTGACAAAGGGGGGGAGGGGGGTCAAATATATGCGAAAAAGTATGACGTCATTTATGAACGGCCCCGAAGTTGACTTCAAAATCGTTGTTCGAGGCGTGCGCCACTTGGTAAAAGCCGACGATAAGCAGCTCCGCTGGTAAAAAGATGGCGGTGGGAGCATGCGTAGTAGCCTGTCATCCCTCTTACTTCTAGAGGCACGCTAGCAAGGTCCAATCTTCTTCAGACTTTTACAACATAGCATGACATGTGACAAAGGGGGGGGGGGAGGGGCGTCCGTTGAAGTTTGATATTTTTTGACAAAGGGGGGAGGGAGTCAAATATGTCGGAAAAAAGCGTGAAGTCATTTATGAACAGTCCCTTAGCGATGATTATTTCAAAAGATTTCTGGGCATGAAATTAAAGATGGCCCCCTCCCACCGCACGCGAAGCATACAGATTTATGGGCATTGAAGGGATTTCGGCAAAAGAGGAAGTAGCGAAAACTTTTAAGCGGAAGGGGTGAGTATGGGAGTGTTATTTCTACTACGTTCCTGACATTAGTTAACCCAAAAAATATGCTGGCCTAAGGCTGCATTTCCTAATTTTGTTTCGTGCTAGATCTGTTTATGCTTAATGCTTATGATTATTTTGTGAATAACCGAGTAACGTTCTTTATTGATGGCATATTGCAGCATTTGTTTATTTTATGTTTCTTTATTTATTTTATCGGCTAGTAAAGTGACAGCAGTTTCCTTTTTTTAAAAAAAATTTTATTGACGAAAAAATATTTCAGCAGAAAACTTAGACCGAAATTGGTTAATGTCAACATTCACAAATTACATGAAAGTCCGAATATTTGGTTATATCTTTATACATTTGAACATTCAATACTGTATGTTGACAATCACAGATGTGCTCTGGTGAAAGTCGAAACAAACAGCCTATGCCAATAGGAGCTGCGGCGGTCTTACGAACTTTAGTCTGAAATAACATTGTATAACGTTAAATCCTTAAAATTATTGTTTGTACTTTTCAGTGGACGAGCAACCGAACCCCCCTCCCCTTATGCTCTTACCCCTGATGACACACTAACGATAACCTAGAAATGTGTTTGTAAAACTTAAATTTTGATAAATTTTGGGACCAACCCTCCCCCCCCCCTTTTTTTTAACGTCATCAAAAACAGTTTACCATTCCGTTTCCTGCAACTTCCGGGAGATGTCCGAAAGTCCTCTAAACTCCTCAACCACTTCCCATCACCAAAAATATGCTAAAATGACGCACATTTCCGCAGATAATTCCGAATATCAGTTTTCCCAAGCAGCTCTATAAATACAGCATTAAGCTGCGAATTTATCACTTAAATTTCAAAACAATTCTAGAATTGTGCCCCCCCCCCCCCAAACGCCACCAAAGAGTTCAAAACGTTTGCCAATTTCAAAGTAATGCCCCATAAAAATCCCCCCTTAACCCTAATAGCACCACCCAAAATTGTGTTTTCAGGATTTCAATTTCGAAAAATTTCCGTCACTTTTCATTTCGTTAACATGATAAAAATAGTCTCAATTTCTATTTTTTATATACTGAACTCTAGAAATTTTTAATTTTTCCTCCCCCTCTTTTCCCAGGAAAAATAGCCTAAAGTAACGTTCTCGAGGGGTCCCTTTTTTACTAACATCTGCAAAATGCAACACAAAACTGATTTTAGCATCTAAATTTCTAAAACTTTCGGAGAAATTGTACGAACCCATTCCCCTAATGTCACCAGCAATAGCTTTAAGATATATGTTGAGGATTTTAATTCAGAAAATTATCCTCAAAGACCCCCTTTTCTGTAGCACTTCAATTCCATAAACTATTCAATGTAAAGAGATATGTAACCACACCTAGATATAAAGCAATTCTGCGAAGATAAAAAAACGAGAGGTGCGAATCAAATAAACCTGTCAACTTAAAAATAATGCATTGCTTTCGAAAAGACGGGAGAGCTTCCCGGCCTCTAAATTTGTTTATAGCAATGACTTCTTCTTAAATAAGCAACTATCCACTACTATCCGCCTTTGTTACCTACTCACACACATAGCCCTTTTCGCAATCACTTGACTATGAATCATCCAAATGTATTACCCGAGAAGAAAATCATTCGAGACATTCATTCGATTCTATCTTCCGAGAAGTAAACCAACCGAGTTCTCGAGAAGTTCTACCGAGTTCTCGAGATGTTTAATCGAGTTCTCTAAATGTTTAATCGAGTTCTCGAGATGTTTAATCAAGTTCTCGAGATCTTCAATCGAGTTCTCGAGATGGTCGTCTGAATCGAGTTCTCGAGATGCTCAATCGAGTTCTCGAGATGGTCGTCTGAATCGAGTTCTCGAGATGTTTAATCGAGTTCTCGAGATGTTCAATCAAGTTCTCGAGATGGTCGTCTGAATCGAGTTCTCGAGATGTTTATTCGAGTTCTCGAGATGTTTAATCGAGTTCTCGAGATTTTCAATCGAGTTCTCGAGTTGTCCTGAATAATCGAGTTCTCGATTATGCCCATCACTACTTGTAAGTAACATTGAAAAACGTGAATGAACTTTTGTTGACCCCATTTCCTGCTTTATAACATGTTTTATTTTGTGATGTTGGGCGGAGGCGGGGGCCTTTGCTTGGGGGGGGGGGGGGGGTACACGTACACAGTGTAGACAGACGCGAACATAAGAGCTATATTCAAATTTAAAAAGGCATATGGGCGATGTTCGGTTAAAATAAAACACGTTGGATACAGTTACTACAGTAGAAACAAATTCATTTATTTTTTAAAAAGGTTTATCCTGAATTTCAATAAACAAGTGACACGACACTTCATTATTAATAACTAATAAAAAAATATTTAATGTTGAGAGATTTAAATGCATAAGGGATACAGTAGGGTCGATAAGGCGTTTATACACTTTTCTATTAGGAGGAACTCTGCTCCGGTACTTAATTTTGAGTTTTATTTGTTTTTATTTTATTTTTTTATTTCAAACTCTGGATTTCGCTCCAAACCAGACTAATTTGACTCAGTTCAAATCTGATTTTAGCTTATTTTTATTTTAAGATTCTGTATTTAATTTTAATATAATTTAACTATTGCTTCGATTTTTATTTATTTATATTGATAACCAAAAATAACACATATTTTTTTATCGCAGCTATCTTAAAAGTAAAGTTCATGTATATATTTATAGTATATTAATTTCATACAATTAGAATTACAGGGTTCGGTGATTTAAATCGAGTGTTTTAAATCGGTACAATGCCTGGGACACCTTGAGAGAATGTAGGAAAACAGAGGCGCTAGAAGATTTTCAAGGGAGAATGCCATTTCCAGAGGAAAAAAGGAAGGCAGGTTAAAAGATGGGTAGACGAGGTGGAGAAAGATCTTAAAAATCTAAATATCCGAAACTGGAATGAAAAAAGCGAAAGACAGAGGGCTTTTGAGGAAAATTGTTAGGGAGGCCACGGCCAACATGGGCCAGGGAGCTAGTTTTAAATCGTTGATTTAAATCAAATGTTTTAAATTGGTGATTTAAATCAAGTGTTTTAAATCAGTAATATAAATCATTTTTAAAAAATCATGATTATTATCAAACATTTAAATTTGCCTAAAAATTTTTATTATTTTTTAAAAAATAAATTATACAAATTTTATATTTCACAATAATCAATCGATATGATTACATTTATTAACACATTACTTTTAACGTGTCCTTTACCTAACTAATATCCTAAACATTTGTTTATTCACTAATAAAACTTTCTTAACCATTACTCTAAATAAACTGTTGCCACAGAAACTTTAAAATGTTAGAAAAAAAAAATCTAATATGTTGTTGTTGTGGTGTCCTCACGCGTGGCGAGGAAGAAAGGGTACGCTGCTTCCGAGTCTAACGGAGCCCATGTAGGCAGGAGTCCGATTTCCGCCCCTTTAACAAGTCTCTTAATTTTTTGAACCAGCTCCCAGATGAGAGACCGTCACCTGGGACTGGCACCCCCCGAGGTATCGTTTCACTTGGAGGACATTGGAGCCTCGACCTATTTAACATGCACCTGCTCCCTTTAGCATACACGGACAGCAGCAACCATCCGCGAGAGGTTGTCACCCTCCCGAATGCTGATCTTAGTCAGTGTTGCTTCACTTTTGTTGTTCTGCGGAAACCGAGTTTTTACCGACTGGCCCACTGCGGAATAATTTTCTAATAGAATGTAAGAAATAGGTTTTTAAGGGTCAAAGTAGGTTAGTTTTACTCTTCCTCCTACTTTCAGATTACATCAAAATATTAGCTGCACATGCATTGCTTGTTTCATATTTTAAATCCGTTACAAATAATAACTAAAAGTATCAAACTATAAATATTATTTTTACATCAGATTCAAATATAACAATTCAGTGACACTATGTAAAGTCTGTCATTGTTAAATGTAAACCGATTGTTAGTTCTTTTTGAATAGTGTTTCTGAATAATAATATGGGAAAATTGCTAACAAATAAGTAATATATAAAATAATATACAGTACAAAGTAGCAATTTTGAATTATTATTATTTAGAATTGGTTTCTTCGAAACGGTGTATGTTTTGATTTACGCTATACTCCTGTGTACAAAGCCCTTTTATGTAAATAATTTTTCTTCGAAAATCCAGCGAAAAATTAATTCTCAAATCAATTATTGTTAAAATTCTAAAAAACAAAAAATAACTCAGATTATTTCATTACGGTACCTGATTCTTTGAACAAAATTGCTCCATTTTCGTTTTCTCAATGATGGTAAATGTGGTGCCTCTCTCCATGTGCCTAAAGAATAATTTTAACGGGCGTAGAAATATTTACGGAAAATAAAAGACAAATATTATACAAAAATGCAGTAATGAATTTTTCTTTTCGTTGTAGATTCCTTTGTTCTTGTATTAATTAATAATAATTTTATTTCCACCTATTTAAAAAAAGAAAGAAAAAAAGAAACGAACAAACATAAAAAGTAAGAGCAACCTTGTATTTTAATGTAATCCTAAAATTATTTTTGCATTTAACCTATCTGTTTATTACAAATTATGTATTCCTCCGATCAGTTAAGCCTAGATTAGAATATTCACCCCTGTTTTCCAGTTAAAACAACATTGCAAATAAAACAAGCATAAGCAATTCATGCAAAACAAGCTAAGTTATGCCATGAAGTTATGACTTATTGACTGATATTAGGAGTTGAAATTTTCCGAAGGAGGCATTGTGTCACGAGGCAAAACCATGTGTCACGCAGATACCATCCTATATATCGCCGTGCGGTGGCCGGCGTAGAATAGCGCCGACGTAGTTATGCGTGTCGTAAGAGGCGACTAAAATAGCAACATCCGATCCGGGTGACGTAAGGCTTGCTTTGTAGCATGACTATGGCCCCGGGTCGGTAAAGCAGGTCCGCAAAGCTCTGCCAGCCCAGCCCCTTATGGCCGGTGCTGGTTGTCAATCTGTCGGAGAGTTTGTGGGAAGTGCGAAGGAGGACAGCGCTGCGTGCCGCACCCCTCGTATTGGGGTAGTCTGCGAAACCGAAAAGGTATAGGCAGTATGGCCGTAGTTAGCACTCATTACCATCCTATATATATAATATATGTGTGTGTGTGTGCCCTTTGGTTAGTTGGTCCACCGGCCTTTTAGGGGTCCCAGTCCGTCCTGAAACAAGGGATCTTTAACACATCTTAAAGATCCCTTGAGTATCCGCTTCACATACTCTCGGCTAAATTAAATTCCTAGCGCAGGTTGCATCAACTAGGGCTAAGGTGCCGCCATCTAGGGGGAAACAGCGTCAAAACAAATTGTGGCAAAGGTACCACACTTATTGTGGTGCCGCTGAAAGAGTTGGTACCAATCCCTGGGAACGCACTAAGTCTGCAATGGTTACGAACCAATATACGCAGACCATTTGAAAACACATCCAAAAAGTGAAATTTCTTTGGGAAATTTTGCAGCATATTAACTAGTAACACAATTCTGATGATAGTTAAATTATGATTCCGTTTATTTTCAGCTTTGTGTGAATGAAATTATTGCTGACAGTTCTAAGCAAAAGCTCTGTGGATATGATAAAGACGTACTGGACGGAAAGATGGTGTGAAATCAGAACCTGAGAAGCAGTGGCGCTTTCTGTAGTCCACTTAATACTTAGAAAATTTTGTTAAATGGCGTGATAGATATCACCAAATAAAAATTTTTAAAAACTGTATTACACTTGTTATTATATTTTCGTAATTTTAAAGTTAGCTATTACTTTCCTATTTGCATTTTATGTAACTACCAATTATCTACTTTAACAATACCATTAGTGGGTCACGGAAAAGGGCTAAAAAAATTAAATGAAATAGGGTAAATGTAACGCTGCCCTAAAACCAACCAGTGCAAATTTCAGGATTTTTTTCAAAAATTATATTCCATGTGAAATACGAGAAATATGTGTGAAAAAATAGTCATTGGTTAATCGGCCAAAATTGACGAAAGTTTTCCAAAATACTACACTCTACCTCGCTGTCGTTCTTTGCGATGGGGATACTAAAGCCTTCCAGCATCTAAATGAGAAACACGTACAGTAAAACTTGTTTTTGTGCGGTCCTTTTTTATGCGGTTTTTTTTCGTGCTATTTATTTTTATGCGGTATATGAATCTTAGCGGCGTTTGCACCAGTTTAATGTTTCCTATCAATGTACATATACATATTTAAAAATGACAACTAATAATAATTTTTATTTATACAGTAAGCACATGGTAAGTGCCCATGTGCTTACTGTATAAATAAAAGTTATAGGAGAAGGCTTTGATAATTTCGGCGAAAATGACCTTGCCGAGATGATTGAGGACCTAACTATCGATGATGGTGACATTATCAATAGTTTGATAAATTATGAAAATGGACAAGAAGAACCGGAATCTATTACAGCAGATAAAATATATGCTGGGATCCAGATTTCAGAAAAATTGGAAACGCATTTTCTTGAAATAGATACCAATGCGGAAAGACGCTTCAAATTCCAAAAAGAACTGAGCTCATGCATGTCTCACTATCGCGACGTTTACAAGCAATTGACCAGTCGACCGTCGTCACAAAAACTGATCACTGACTTCATGGTACCAAAAAAGAAATCAATTGAAATCCTATCCTCAAGCAACGAAAGCTAGTTTCAACCAATTCGTCACAAGAAGATGCGCGTTTTGGATTACGACGAGTAGGAGCAAACTATTTAATGTATAATTTGAAAATTTCTCCATGTATATGTACAATGAAGAATTAAATATTTTTGCAATTTCTTTTTTCAAAATAAAAAGTTATTATTATTCCATACATCATCTGAAGGAATGACTTTTGGCTCCACAGCAGGGACTATTTCCAAATCAGGTTCATGAGGAGTGTCGAGAATCCTAAAATTATCAAAAATAATCCTAATCTAAATATAATGAAATAAAAATATCACCCTTTGTAAATATTTCAAAATTTAATTATTTAATTTAATTGAAAGCATCATCTCATCTATTTCATAAATCATTGATGTATTTTCTAAGTCCGACTTTTTTTATGCGGTCCCTATCCACCGCATAAAAAAATTTTTAGGTAGTATATCGTACAAAGTTGTTTATTATATGTAAGAATTTATAAAATTTACAAATATTTTTTTGTACGATTTTTTTTTATGCGGTCCCTATCCACCGCACAAAAACAGGTTTTACTGTATGTGGACTTTTATTTGTGAAGAGCATGAATCGTTTCGCAAAGGGCCCTTTTTTATGAACGCTTATTTAAAATTGAAAATTTTTATGATCCTTGTATGTAAATTCTCAATAAATTCAGTGCTGGAAAAACAATGAGATAAATGCAGTCTACAAAAGTTGTTTTTCTGCTAGCACGATGTAAATTATTATTTACACAAAAAGCATAGGCGTAACTAGGGTTGGTGAAAGGGGGGGGGGGGTCACCCTAAAAATGTACGGACTAAACACCAATAATAAGAAGTGTAAAAGAGTTGAAAATTTACAAGTCATAAATAATTGTCTCTAAAGATATACTCTGTGTTTATTTCAGGCATCTCCGGGGGGGGGGGGAGGGGAGCAAGTCAACTCCTCCCATCTCCCCCGGCAAAAAATTCAGATCACAAGTTTTAAAAGAGAAATTACGCCTTTAAGACACTTTACTTTCAGAAACACTTTCAGGGAAAGGACATTGAACACTATCACGAGCGACACCAAAAGTAACTGATAAGATATAAGACTTTATTTTGAAAAAAATTGTGGGGGGAGGGTAACCAAACTCCTTTCTGTTTCCTCCAACAACACCAAAGTATCCCGAAATTGCATTGCTAGGAAGATTTCAAAAAGTTTCCTGGGGAGAGCCCTCGAATCCTTGCCTCCAGAGTTAGCCTATATAAGTATTATAGATGTAAGACTAGTTACAAAAATTTAAGTTGCAGAAGCCCCAAATACCACTCCTCTAACTTCACCAAAAATCTAAACATACATCTACTATATATACATCAAAAAGCTATCATATATATAAAAAAATCCTTTTAACATCATTTCTAGTCATTCAAGGCAGTATCCAGAATATTTTTTCGATGGGGGGGGGGGGGGGGGAGACTTCGATACACTTGTTCAGCAAAGTTTCAGGGAGGAATATATGATACATTGCAAAAGATTTCTGGGGGGGGGGGGGGCGACCCGTGGATCCCTCTTCCCCTGTGGATACCGCCTTGATTCACAAAAACATTAAACATTCATTACTAGATCTATTAGTTTATTTTTTTAATCAAACGCAATAGAAAATTCAATATTTAGGGCTAAGCAATCTTCTATGCCCAAGCATTCATAATATTAAAACTGGGAAACAGTGGAATTTTAGAGAAAAAAATCCAAATTCCCCTACAAAAATGCTCATCCCTACAATAAATTTCAAAAAATTTTGTTAAATTTGTAGCAAAACATACCTCAGAAGTGGAAGCGTTTGAATCAAATTTTCTTTTGTTTTTGGATGCCGAGCGTGTTCATCGCTGGAGTGCAAACATTATTATGTATCGAAAATAATTAAAAATTTAGTTAAAATATCCAGGATAATACTTGATTGTAAATTAAAATATAAATGATACTTGTTTATAAATTAAAATGCAGCATTAAACCGTAGCAGTGAGACTAGAAACGTTGAACGGATGATTTCCAGAGTCGTAATGCAATCAGTGATGGACCATAATAAAAAAAAAAAAAACATTAAAAATATAAGAGATGAGAGAACATCTGTAAATAAGAATGCAATGCAAATACAGTTCATCAGTTTTCCAATCGGCTCATCTACAAAAAAGATTTTACCAAAATGGGAGTTTGGACAGGAAGTCATAAATAAATACAAACCGCTCTTTAAGTTTCTTGATGAGCATTCCTTCCTGGCTTGAGGGTTTAACCCATTAGGACAATTGTCGGCTAGGGGTCCTTCATTTTCAGACCCCAGCTACAACACCAGTTTATCAGAAAACAATCCTCCATCACAGTAGAGAATATTTTCCACGAAACTTATTACTTGTGCCATTGTATTCCCGAATTGCAGCCTTTGGGTAAAAAAGATCAAGAAGGAAAGAAAACCCTCTGGAGTGATTGAAAGGATCTCTGTTTGTCTGTGTGTGGTACGGTGATTGAAGCCACCTTTCGCTGTAACCCCCCGCCCCCCAGGTGATAAGGGGGTTGATTATAACCAGATGAAAAGTCCTCTTTATTATGAGCTGCATGCTTTGGTCATGTTCACAACCCTTTAGAGAAAGAGGAAGTAAAATCATATGCATATGTGTTTAATTTTTTTAGGGGAAAAAAATATGTGCTTTGCAAGGCAGTTGCCAGAAATTTTTTTGTGTGCCTAAATGTGCCTAAATAAGTAAATACCCAATGGGGGGGGGGGGTTTTGAACCCCCCCCCCCTGGTTACGCCAAATGTCAAAAAGAAATAAATAAAGGAAGGAAAAGGGCAATCTAATTATAATTTTAAAAATACTAGCTTAGATTTAATTTTCTTTCAAATTCAAAAGAAAAAAAAGTATTTTGCGCAGAACTAAAGATGATTGCTATACCATATTCCAACATCAAATACGGTAAAGTAGTCCAATCCAACACGGAAAATTATCTGTCTGCTTCGATGCTCCTATCTCTGATTCTCCACTACTGTCATGACAATGAACAGAAAAAAAACTTGACATGTTGCACAAGTCTCCGAGTTCTTTGGATGATAATCCTCACTGAAATAATGGGTTTTACTAAGTTGTCATTCTGGCAGAACACTGTCAATGCACGAAAAATTGAGAGAAAGCATTGGTGAAAATTAGCGGTTGCTACTCGTCACTTGGCGGTTAAAGTAGTAAAAGTGGGGACTAAAAAATGCGTCATCGATCGCCACGCCTGACCCTGCACGGTCAGTTTTTAGCATATTCTACTGCAATAGTTTCTTTCTTTTTCTTCTCGCGCCGTTCGAAATAAAGTTTTCTCATTCTTTCTTGCCATGATAATTTTTTTTCATGGAAACATGCCAGTATTGAATACGCGCTTTGTCGAAAATTTCATGTAGAATTTTAATTTTCAATCTTTTAGCATCGTGTTTATATTTTAATCATTATAAAAGTTCGAAATAAGTTTAGCATGTGCTAATTCAAATCTGCATATTGCTTGTTTTATTTTAATAACTAGCTGACGTGCCGGCGTTCCATGAGGTACCTCGAATATTGCATCCTCCTCTGTCGGAGAAGAAGAATTAGATGATAAGACACACATCCAACATCCTATTGTAAATAAATAGGGATAAACTTATTTAAAATTAACCATTGGATGTGGGCAACAGTCCTTAACCCTTGAAAACGCGCACTATTTGAAACCATTTTTTCCCCATCTAAAATATGACTTTTTTATCAAGAAACAAAAATTCAAATACCAAATATACTTACGTTCAGTACTGATGTAACCTAGAATGCAGTTACAATAAAACTTGACGATCTTATTGAATAGATGATTAATTCCAAAATAATACCTTTCGTCTCATAGACTCAGCGCGCGTGCTCGCGGGTAAAAAATTAAAATTTGAATGAGAAAAACACAACAAAATCCCTGCCAGATAAAGGTATCTCTATTATATTAAGTACAGAAGTCGCTAAAAATAGCCATAATAGTAAAGATAGCAGTTCCTAAAAATCTGCAGTAAAATGATAAAAACAGTCATTTAAATACTCCCCATAAAATTATCTCTGAGAGATAAGGTCAACAGTTCGTAAGGTTGGACAAAAAGCTCTTGAAATCTGCGTTAGAATAAAGAAAACAGTCCCCAAGGACAACAGTTAAAAAATGACATCAACAAACCCCAAGAGTCTCCAACAAGTTTTAAACAATACTCCTCTCCTTAAAAATTGCTATCTGAATAAGCAAAACACTGTGTGAAAATCCACAATACATTAAAAATAGAAATCCCTAATAGTCCCTATTAGAATAAAAATAATCACAAAATTTTTACTCTAGTCTTTTATTCCAGTCTTCTTATTAGTATTTTTATGCCAATCAGAAAAATTTCTGTTTCAATAACGACATCAATTCTTAAAAATCCCCATTGGGCAACAGTTTTTAAATAGCGTCGAATAAGGACAGCAACCGCAAACAACACCATTACAATATGGTCAAAACCCCCATTAGAAGAAACGTTAACTGTTAAAAGGAAGTTATCACAAAATCGTGTCATTTAGGGGATAATATTAAAAAGGACTTGAGGCGGAGTTGGGAATTAGAGGGTTAATCCACTACGCCCGCACCTTCCATTCATGGTGACATGTATGGGCGAGACCACGGATTGGCGAAACCTATGGTTAACCTAATTGGCTCTTAATAACACAGTAGCTCCGCCTTCATATTGCCGGATTGGCGGTTTCTACTGCGTCAGTAAAAGTACCAATCAGTCAACCCAAAGATGGGTTAACCCTGTAAAGCCCAATTTTTTTACCGTCGTCCGCCTTGAGGTGGAGTTGGGAATTAGTGGGTCAAAATAGTTTGTTCTTCTTCTTGGCACCGAAAACACCTTTTGTTGGTCACAACATTTTCGCTTTACCACTTTTCGATTCACGCGCCTTTACGTCGCGAACCTGGCCGCACTATACAATGGTGCCGTGACCAGCGGTCACATATCATGGTGCCGTGTCCAGCGGTGTCACATTTGGTGCTATAATGATACCGTGACCAGTGGTATGATATTTCAGGCTTAAAGTTTTGGTGCCATGAACTCAATTAATTTAAATTATTGAACTTAAGAGGAAATTGAAATTAAATGCCTTCCTAATTAAGAACTTATACAAAGTTTTATTTTTATTGCTAACTTCGAGGAAGTATAAAATTCAATTGCTTAGCGAAAATTAAATTTTCTTTGAAATAAATAAATTAAAAGAGGAATTTAGTGAGAATACTAAAGTCATGAGTATTTATGTAGAAGAATGTTTTGTGGTACATGGTGAAAGTGATCTGCTGAAATTGGAGATTACTGTAGTATAATAATTGAAAAATCCATTAACGTATAGGCAAAAAAAAAAAAAAAAATGCATTTATGAGTATCGAACTGAACTGTTTAAAAAATATAGATATATTTTTGTTCGTGGTTACATTGTAGAAAAACATGCTTTATTCTGGTTGAATGAATTCACGAATGCTCACATTTTACGCAGATCAATTTTATCAATCAATTAGTTCTTATCATGCGAATAAAATTGTCGTTAATGTGTAAAATTATTTTATGATATTCAGAGAGTGAGAATATCGAAAGAATTACAGGAAAATAAATAAATTGTGTATTTTTTTTTGATGGTGCAAAATATCGAACAACATTTATGTATTTTAATTCGAACTAAAAAGTCAAATTCCACACCTTGCTTTATGTTTGATGTATTTCCCCATCAAACAAGCTCTTACAACTTGGATATTGTGAGGTCAATTTACTTCATGTAATGTTTGGGGGAGCATGTTTGGAAATTTAGGCGTTAGAGTTTATGTTTGTGGTATCGTGGTTAGTGGAAATCGCACATAATGCTCAAGCAGTTTGTTATTGTGGGTAAATTTGGATTTTTCCGAGTTACGGAATTAGGTGGGACAATGTCTCATTTAAAGGCGATTTGTGTTAAAGCGAAAATTAGTTTTGGAAAATACAGCGGGTGGAGAAAAGGTTAGTATTTGACGTTAGTGGAATGGATGTGAGCAACGGTAAATATTTCGGTATAGAACTGATTGTTTTTTGTGAGGTGGAAATAGTAATTCAGATGGCTTAATGTGCAGCGTAATAGTATTGTTTGTTTGTGTGGGAAATTTATTAATTTGTCAGTTCTTGTAGTGGATAAATTGTGGAAAATAGGTAACGAAACACAGAAGGGAGCGGTAAGGCTTTTTGAAGGCAGTCGTTTGTTAGAATATCCAAAAATGGATCCGAATCTAATTTCCCTTGTTAAACCTTTTTCCGGAGAAGCGGAGTTGTAGGTATTATTTTGAGGCATTTGAGAGTCGCAAATTTAGCGAACTGGAATGAATTGAAAAAAATAGTTATATTTCAGGCAAAGTTAGAGGATGAAGTGTAACAATTGTTGATTGATGATCCGCTATTAAGTAAATCCACGAGTTATGAGGAGGTTAAGGCAAAATTAAAAAAAAAATCTCACGTCAAAAATCATTCCTTGTGTGGTAAATTGAATTTTCAAACATACATATATCCGGCGAAGAGCCAATTAGAAATTATGCTGATAGGTAAAGAAAAGCAGGATTGAACTTTCTGGGAATAATGAGTGCACCACAGGAGTGCGAAATTGCAAATAAGTTATTATTAGACCGTTTTATTGAAGGGTTAACGCTACCAAAAACTTAAAACTATGCAGTTGGATAGTAAACCTAGTGAGAGGAAACGAGCTAATGATTGGCAACATTCGGGAACGAGAATTCCGCACGTTAAAAACGTTGAGAGCGTACGAAAAGAGATTTTAAAAATGAGGGGCAGTTAAATAAAAAGACAAAAATTTCAAACGAAGTACAAAACAATCGTCAGATTAGGAAAGAATCGGTAGCTCACAACAAAAATAAAGGTAAAAAGCACGAGTTGTGTAGAGTAAGCTTTCGCGATAATGACGAAAATGAATCTATAGCTGAAATAAGTAGTTCACTGAAAAGGGTAAATGTAAACACACGCACAAGACAGGCGTCAAAACATTAGGGAAAGCAGACGAAAATAAATTAGCGATGCAATACACGAAAAGGAGCATTATGCTTTAGGGTTCGACACAAGAACCAATCTCTTGCGAGACTACGTCATCAAAAAAGGGGGAAAGCGCTAAGAAACCAGAAGGCAAGCGCGAAAATTCCCAACTTGGAGAGGGTAGGACCTAATGGTAGGACACAGGGACCAAGAGTCAGAAACACACCCACTTGTCAATCGAAACCAAAGAGATGGAACCGTCAAGAGGAAGGGAAATTTGAGCTCACAGCAGTTAGCGGGATTTTTAGAGATATATGGGAGTTAGTTCACGAGCAAAACAAGATAAAATGTAAGGAAGTGGTCAAAAGAGTTATCGAAAAAGAAGATAAATAATGACTTACCGATACTTCATGGGTGCTGCACTGTGGCTCCAACTGATCTTTTAGAAGCGTTGTCTAAAAGGGTTAAAATAAATTGTACAAAAAAATTAATTACCTTAAAAACCTTGACAAGTGAAAGTATTAATTACAAAACTTGCATTAAAGCCTGGATCACTATAGGGGATTTTACAACTTTGGAGGATATTTCTGTCACTGACAAATTTGAATCTTCTGATTTGGTATTAAGTTACCCCGCTATTAGAAAATTAAAATTGATTTTGATTCAGGTTTGGTTAGCGCGGGAAGAGCTATATTTGAATTGGGGCACAGTATTGAAAAACAGGGGAATAATGTGTATTTCTCAGAAGAAAGTAAAGGATGGGACCAGGGACTATCCACATTGTGTCGTTGATATGTCAGCCGGAAATTAAGGAGGGAAACATAGGTTTTGTTTAACCCCTTTGAGAAATGTACCTCTAACAAACAAATTGATCAGTCTGTTGTGAACACAAATAACAAAAAAAATCACGTTATTGCTACCAACAACACAGGCAAAATAATAACTATAAACAAGCAGGAAAAGATTGGGTTACTACACACAGATATTAAAATACAGGAGTCAAAGCTAGAGTCGAAGCCAATAAATTTAATTAAAGCAACTCCTGATCGAAGCCAATAAATTTAGCTTCTCCTACGGCGGGAAAAATTCAACTTAAATAATTTTGAGTTAAAGCATATTCATACTGAAAATAAAGCTAGATTAGAAGAGTTACTAGTGGATTATGCCGACGTTTTTACGTCAAGCTTAAAAACATTGGGAGAAACCAAGGCCGTTACAATAAAAATCGACGTATGTGATGAAAAACCAATTGTAGCAAAACCATATAAGGTTCCTTTAGCGTTACAGCCGTAACTAAAGCAGCAAATAGACGATCTGTGGGCTTGTGGCATCATAGAATACACAAAGTTTTTTTGCAGTCCCAGTCCTTCCTGTGAAAAAAAGCGGACCTGAAAAGAAATATAGGATGGCGATTGATCTTCGCCGTCTTAATAAAAAAAAAAACTTATTTCCTGTACCCATAGCACGAATAGCAGATTTAGTAAACAAATTGACAAGCGCAAAGTACTACACTACACTAGATTTCTCCAATGTGTTTTGGCATATCCATGTCCCTGAATCGGAACGCAAATATCTGGCATGTACATTAGGGTGGAGTGAAAAAATTTTCTTTGGAATTTTTATTCGGCAGGGTGCGGAAAAGGTGCCCTATAGGTCCAAATGAACGTGTGTAAAATTTTATTTAGTTTGGACAAAGTTAAGATGCGCCCCAACCCGACCAAAGTTTGACGAAGCAAATACATTACGTGGATTTTCGTTCTTGTCAGCTGTTATAATAAGAAAACTACATTATTTTTTTCTAAATAACAAAATATTTCAACGTTCATTGTCTAAATATTTCCTTGGTTTTTCTTGCAAAAATTCGAAAAACAAATCAATTTTCCGCATCAGAATCAGTCAGACAAAACTTCTCAAGATAGTGCGTCAATCATGGAAAGGCGCTAGTTAATGTAACGGAGACAGTCAATAACATGCTTTCCCTTTAAGCAAAATAAGGACCAAAGTAGCACATCTTTAGTTATGAACAGATGCACTTCATATATGCTCTTGATCATTGAGCTGTTAATTTTAAATTATGATAATTGCATGTAAAATAATTTTATGTATATTTTATTAATAAGTTTCCTCGCAGTTTATGGGAATAGTTCAAATTGTATTTAAAGTAATTCTTGGATAAGAATTTTGCTTTTTGTATCGTGATATAAGCTGTAACTTCTAATGGCAATGGTCGACACTATGCCGGCTTTCGAGACAACTTGTTATCGTTATTTTAGGTAATTATTGTTAGCTATCGGATGTGATGGAACAAACATTAATACTGGCACAAAGGGTGGGGTTATTCGTTTGTTGGAGATAGAACTTTGTCGGCCCTTACAGTGGTTAATTTGCTTGTTGCATATCAATTAACTGCCACTATGACATCTTCTGCAGAAAATTGACGGTAAAAAGTTCAGCCGAAAAGCACTAACAGGCGAAATAGGAAAAGCACTTCATAAATGTGAAGAACTTCCCGTGGTACAATTTTCAAAAATTGCTGTCGAGTAATCCGCACTTAAGTGCTGATGTGGAGCTCAGTACAGACCAAATGTACCTCAGAGATATTTGTTACGTTTTTTAAGAAGGCAACTATTCTGATGACTTGGCAAATTGCAAACCTGGACCAATAGTGCATTCCAGTTGGCTAACAACTGCAAGTAAAAGCCTTCGATTGTATGTTGCAACGGAAAATCCTTCCAAAAACCTCGGGACACTAGCAACATATATAATGAGAGTATGTATTCCAGTCCGATTTCTAATTAAAGAAAACCCACATTGTGATGAAGGTGGCCGTAATTTTTGGAAACTTATATGCTATTCCAGGTACTTGGATCCCAATTTAAAATAAATAATTGATCCTCTTCTAAGAAGAAATAGTTTTTATGCTCATCCCGAAAAACTTCTGCTTTCTATTCTCAAGGATAACAGAATACTTGTTAAAAAGTAATGAAAGTAATGCTGTTAGCAAGAGAGCAGAAAATTTGAACTCTTAGAAATTTCAAGCTTCCTCCTCTAAACCTAGATTCAGCAGGATGCACAGACATGATATGTTGGCATGATGAAGTATATGCGAACTACCTGTGATTAAAAACCTTTCCAACAGAAGACATTCAAAATTGGATTAATTCACCTACAGATGAAGTCCAAGTTGGACTTCCAAAGTTCCCTTTGCCACTCTCAAGGAACAAAACGATGTGCTCGTCTTGTAACTGAGGCTTTAGGACAGGGTCCGAAAAATCCCAGGGCCAGGTCGCCCGGGCGACTAAAAAATATGCCTTGGCGACTAGTTTTTCAGGTGGCGCCAAATGAAAATATTATAGCTGGCTCCTAAAAAATTTTCATTGGCTCCTAAGATTTTCGGATTTTTGTCGGACTCTGCTTTAGGATATGTTTGTGGTGAAAAGCAGAGACATGGGGATTCATTCTTGCTAAGCTTTCCTCTAGAAATATTATGACTGAGTTCAACACCAAGAGTGCAGTAAAATTTATTCATTGGGTGTGCGTCTGAATTTTCACGCTCAGGACGTGCTTTAAAAAATTTTCGGAAAATTTTTTTTTGAAAAGTCATAGTATTCGTAATTTAATTGCGATTAAGAGAGTTTCTTCTATACTTTGAGTGAAATAATAAATAATTTGTGATGTTCCATGACAATAAATTTTATTTGATATCGTTTAGCAAAAAAAAAATATTTCGCTTTAGTTGAAGCAGCACATTGCCAGCATTCAACGCAATGATAATATTTCAAGTAGCTTGGGGCGCATCTTAATATTAAAATTCCGCACTGAAATTTTGCATGCGTTCATTTGAACCACAAAGGCACCTTTTCTACCCCCTGCCGATTTAAAATTCCAAATTTTATTTTTCCCAATAGCTTTCACTCTACCCTAATGTACATCAATCAATGTACGGAAATTTTCAGTATTCGCGTCTCGTATTCGGCTTGAAAAATAAGGGGGCCCCTTTTGGATGAAATTGATGGGAGAACATGTGCTTGCCGATATTCAAGAGGAAAATTGGAAAATTTCACGTTCCGACTGGCTGTAAAGCCTTCTCAGTTTTACCTTATAGGTACCGAGATTGGGGTACTATTATCCTTATTGAAAGGAAACACATAAAAATACAAGGTCAAACAATCTGAACGTAAAACAAACAATTTTGGAGATCACATTATTTCCGAAGAAACTTGACACAAAAGCGTAAGAACACAAATTTACATTAACATAAGAGCAGAGTAATGTGATATATAAGATGAGCATACAATTAGGAATAAGCAGTATATAGAAATAATAATGTAGTATAGTCAATAAAAAAAAATATATACAGAGTAAGCAGTATGTGTAGAATGATGTGACAGTAAAATAGAATAGCAGTGTGGATGACCACAACAGTAGTGCAGATAGTAGATAGATGAAGTGGTGAAGATTTACAGGATGAGCAGTTTGATGGATACAACAATGAGTGCAGCATTAGTAATGAGCAGTTATATAATAGTAGTAAAGGTAATGAATAGACAATATAAATGCAGAAATAAGGAAGCAGTTAATACATAAGTAACATAGCTGAAATGACACACAGCACTAGAAATATGTAACAGGAAAGTAAGCAGTACGAATAAACAACAGGATATGAATGCAATTAACGTATATAATAGTAGTAGACTGCATTAGCGTTTTTACTAGCGATGAAATGGATATCCAGCAAATATCCGGTATCCGGCCTATTCTGCAAAATTTTAACTGTCCGATCCGGCCAGTGACGAAATTATCCGGTATTAGATACGGCCCTGTAAAAAATCCGAATATCCGGCATATTAAAAAATGTATCCGGCAGTAATTAGGGGAGGAAAATTTTCCATTATACCTTCCAGAAAATTTTCCGTGCCAAATAAAGCTAATTTTGGACCAAAATTTTGCATGACACGAAACTTTTGATATTCCCTTTCATAGATCAATTTCAGCTTTTCAAGCAAAAATAACAGGTCATAACTTCAACTTTCTTCTTAACATTTATGTAAAAAATTTTGACTTAGTTTTACTATAAGGCATTTCCCAATTTAAATAATGAAAGAGCACTTACAGAAAATGAATAGGCTTTTTCTCTAGCTAGGTAAGAAAACGGTGAGATGTATCAGAACCTAATAGGCCATCACTTAACTTGAATTATTAAGATACTTTTCCTCAGGGTCCGACAAATCCCGGGTGCCAGGTCGCCCGGCCGACTAAAAAAATGCCTTGGCGACTAGTTTTTCTGGTGGCGACAAATGGAAATATTATAACTGGCTCCTAATATTTTCCCTGGCTCCTAAGATTTTCCCATTTTTGTCGGACTCTGCTTTTCCTCATCATACACAAGAGCAATTTGCGATTTAGAAAGTTTTCCACACTATTCTCTGCCTTAGGACTAATCACTTGTTTTTAAATTTTACATTCTTCGCACGTTAATTTTGCTTCTTCATAATAACTGGGCTGCACAGTGTCCTAAGCTGAAGAGTACAAGACTCCTGTGACATAGCAAAGAGTTTAAATCTCATTGTTCTCATGAGAATTATAATCATAGACGAAAGTTAAAATTAGACTGTGTTTGAGTTTCTCGAATTTAATTACACAGAGCTAATTTCGCTTCATAGTGATGGCGATAGAGGCCCCCAGCTAATAAGTGCCCCAAAGTATTTACCCTGTAAAATTAATTACATACTCTTTTAAATCAAAATATTTCGTCAAATAGTTTTCTAAGTTCTTAACTAACACATTAAAAAAATCAGTGACTTGATCCTTGAATTTTACTACTTTTCTGGAGCGAAACTCTAAGGGAGCAATCTGAACTAAATGGAAGTTCAAAACACAGCATCGGTTTCAAAACTATTTGTGTTCCTTTCCTCGCTAAAATACTCTTTATAGAACCCTTGCTGATATGTATCCTGAAAAAGGGTAATTCAAAGACTGTCCCGGCAAAGTACCATCAGAATATTGGTAAAAATGGTTGCTGGGATTTAATTTATGGAGAATGGTACTTATAAGTACCATCAGTAGATTAAAGGGTTAAAAGGAGCATACAATTTACCTTTATAAATAATTTGTGATTATATAATCACTTCAATAAATAAAAGAAGGCAAGGAGAAGGATTCAAAATGATTTGAAGAAGAGTCAGAACTTCCCCCACTCCACACACACTGAAACCATCTTTTTCTTATTGTTCAGAGTCGGCGTTAAGATCTGTGTTTGTGAGACTGAAATTTCAAAAAAATATTAGAAAAAGAGCCTCAAAATTCCCTTTTCTCTCACGTCATCAATGAATGCCCAAAATTCCGGGGGGGGGGGGAGCCTTTGCAAGCCCCATTTCGTCCTCTCATATCCTCGAAAATCGTCAAAATTCTATTTTTAGAACTTCATCTTGGAAAACTTTTTAGCTGCCTTATAACGTCACCAGATATAGGCTCGTATGCGTTTTATAAATTGAATTTCACAAAAAGTGAGAACCCGCTACTCCCCCTTTCTCTAACGTTATCAATATACTCCAAAAATTACGAAATTCGAACTTCAATTTCGAAAAATTTCCACGGGAGAGCTGTTGAATCCACATGTCCACCAAAGATAGCCTAATATGCGTTTTTAAGATTTCAATGTCAAAGAATTTCTGGGGGACAGCCCTTGATTACCTCACAATCCTCGAAAATCAACAAATTTGTTTTTAGAAGCCCTTTTTTAAAAAAAAATTAGCAGTCTCTTACTTTTATCGATGATAGCCTAATAATGCATTTTATAACTTGAATGTTAAAATAAATAAATTCAGAAAAAATCTCGACACTCCCCCTATTTCTAACATCATCAATGGGGGCCCAAAATTGCTAATTTAAAATTTAAAACTGTAGGAAAGTATTGAAATCACTGCGTTGACATTGTATTTTTTGAAATGTTGAATTTTGAGAAGAACAGTCGGGGGGGGGGGGGGGGACTTTTAAAAAGCAGCTTGACCGACTACTTATTCTTTGACGTTATTATAATCCTCAAAACATTTTTTTTATTAGTACGAATTAATTATAATGGTATTTTGCAAAAATAATCTGAAGGGATATGTGTTTAATTATTTTAATATATAAAAATGTATTGCACTTTTCCAGTTGATGCAATTAAGTATGTGATTCGTACTTTTAAAAATATTAACTGGTATCAAGTGATCTTAAAAAACGTGTAACAAGCTTATGAGTTTTTCATTATGCAAAATTTTTCGATGAGCAACTACTTTTTACACCCGGTGCCCCTCCCAAAAATTATTCCTGGATCTACCCCTGTTTATATGTGCAAAATTAAAGCCGAAACACCAAACCCAACGGGAATTTGGGAATAATAAAATATCCGAATATCCGGGAAAGCGTATTTCTCAGGGTTCGAAATTAGGATGTAAAAGTTAGGCGTCATTGGCACCTAGCTTTGTTGTTTCAGTTGCCAATAACGTTCTGCTAGGCGTCATTTTGAAATAATTCAAATTAGCTGGGGCAGAGATAACAACTGGTAACTAGGAAGACAGTTGTGCAATTGTTAAAAAATATCTCAAAACATCACAGCAACCTTACTTAAAGAATGATTGATAAGTAAGGGAAAAATTGTTCAAACATCAATTTCTATTATAGTAACTTTTGAGAAAGGTGGCAATAATTAGTGCCTAATAAGAGAAAATACGACTTAATTGACTTAACTATTTTTTTCAAGTGTTATTTACTGCATTTATAAGTAAAAATTCAAATTTGAAGGTCACGATAATTTTCATAGATATCTTAAAACTCAAAATACAGAAGATTAGGTGAAATATGTATATAAAAAATAACTATAAAGTTATGCTATATTTGAAAAATAAATAAAAAATGACGACTTGGTGCAAATTGTGGTTGTCAAACTAAAAGTTTTTTGAAAGGTTACGCGTCAAAGTGACGACTGGATGTGAAAACACGGTCGTCAAACATGATTTTTTAGTTGTAAAATACGACTAACGACCGCTAATTTCGAACCCTGGATTTCTATTGACATTTGTGGACCAACCGGACCACAGGGGAATTATATTTATTGTCAGTTCTCGATAATTTCTCGCGTTTTTTAGAGTTGTATCCTTTGCGCAACATTAAAGCGGAAACAATTGTTGATGCACATTTGAAGTACCTTTCAACGTATGGGGCAGCAACTGAAATTTTGTCTGACAATGATACACAGTTTACTAGTCAGATTTTTCAAACCTTGATTAAAAAATAGGGGTCAAACTTTGGAAAACCTGAACATATACTCCCTGGTCAAATGGGAAGGTTGAATGATCCCATTTTTCAATAAAAAAAATCAGTAGCAGCACTAGCGCAGTAGAGAATCCAGGATTTTGAGTTGGGACTAAGTCTTTATGGAATCGAAAACTAGTTTTAGGACAAAATATAATTGCCCATTTCAAATTATCGAAATGAATTCCAAAAATGTAGTTACCGTTGAAAGTAGACATGTGAACCACCCATTTGTGCCAAAAGTCAATACACAAAGCATTAAAATTTTGCCTGAACGGCTTGAGTATTTAAAGTTAAAAAAGTAGAAGAAAAAAAATGGTAATCACTATACTACTGTCGGCCCCGCTTAAAGGAATACCGTTGGTTCCTGCATATTTTATTCGATTAAGCGGGGGTATCCGATTATGCGGGGAAATTTTCTTTACCTTACAGAACTGATAACATTGCCTCGAAACGTAATAATAAATCAGTATATCTAATTAAAAGAAGTTATTAGTGATAGTGTTTAAAAGTTCTTTTAAATAAAACAAATAAGAACAAAGTAATTAAATAATTAAATGCATTATTATATACTTTTAAGTACAAACTAAAATGATGAAAAGTAAGGAGTTGCTGAAAGATCAACTTGAAAATTCAAATATTTTTCTTATTTACTTATTTATTTTTGAAATTTGATCAATTCTTTCATCAAAAATATTTCAAAAGCTGACCTGTATTATTGGATTATGCGGGGAAAATATTCGATTAAACGGGGATCTTTAGCATTGCGTCGATGGGGAAATATTCGGTAGTTTTATTCTTATAAGCGGGGTATTCCTTTATCCGTTACCCGATTAAGCGGGGCTGACAGTATTACCAAAAGTGGGTAAAATTATGTCATTGAAACAATTGTAAATAAACAGGAATTCCTTATTATGAATGTACAACATTGAAAATTACCGCTTTATTTTGGGAAAAGCTTTGGTGAAGAGTTCCTTGCTTCAACGCAGTCCGCATTCACCTTTTAGATTCAGCAGAAGAGCGCTGTAAAAAAATAAAATAAGAACAGTATTGAGGCGCATAAAAGTAATGCAGGTGAATATTGAGGTTTGTAAGGGAAAATGAGTATTAAGTATGATATTAATAAGAAAATATTAACAATCAGAGGAAAAAAAATCACCGCTTAGGTAATCATTGCATTCATTCCATGTGGCTTGAAGGGACTGGAGGAGAAAGGGGTTTGTTTAAATATTGGGGGGCTTTTGGTCAACGGGAAACCTGACGTCAGTAGGAGCAAAGAGAAAAAAAACCCGCTATGGTGAGTAGCGAAAAAAAAGCACAGTATCCGTTTCGCACAAAGCGGGACTTTCTCAGAAACCGAAGGCGCTGTAAAGCAAAGCGTAGACCAAAAAAAAGGGGGGGGGGAAGAGAGGTAGTTAGCTAGAGGCGCTATAAATAAGGAGAGACCTGACATATTCAGGGATAAAGAAACGCCGACTTTTAATCACCTCAGGGCTTGTTGGGGAACTTCTCGTAGACTTAACGCAGGAGAAACGAAAGGGGTTTACGCAGTGGTGTAGTCGAGGGGGGACGCAGGTGGACGGCGTTCCCCTACCTTTTTATTTTAATACAAGCGTCCCCCCAAATTTTTTACATTTTAACATAAGCGTCCCCCCAACGTTTTTTTCAGGACTACACCACTGGGTTTACAAAAGCGCGTATTTCACGGAAGCAAAGTTTTTCAGCAAAATTTTAGTGACATCTTCCAAAGGAAGAGAACATCGGCTTCAATTTCGTACCATTTTTTTGTGTCAAAAACGCATATTAGTTGTTTTAATTAATGTTTTACTGTTCGGAATTTCCCATCTTCTTCCAAACTTTAGATGGGAGAAAAAGGGGAAATGTTCCTTGGCGGTTTTTTGGCGGAAGTAGTTGGCGCTGTGGATAATTTATCGAACAGTGAATGTCCAAACACTCTGATGAATGATTTTTGAGGTTCTTTTCTTTTTAAAATTAACATGCAAACTGTGCTGAATTAACAGAAATCGTTATTATTAAACAGTTGTCCATTCAACACTATTCGCAGTTTTAAGAATTCATAATTAAAAAAATACGACAAGCATGATATGCATATCTATTACAATCGTTCTCACCCAAATTAGTGAAGCATTATGTTCGTGCAAATGTGTGATATTATAAAAGATTGTTATTAAATGAGTTAATTATTAATTAAGCTTTATTTAATCGTTCCAAATCTATTTGTTTTTTATAAAATATATCAATACAAAAATAATTTCTCAAAGGAATTTTCACTCATAACAGAAAAGTTTTGCTAAATAAATGTGTATCCGTCCTATTGTCTTAGACAATTTTTTTAAACAATTGAATCTTATGTAATTAATATATATTTGCTGAATATGAATAACTATCAATTATCCAACAAAGTACATCTGATTTTGAAGTACAATAACTATAGAAATAGTAAGGGAAAATTTCGCATAGGTGGATTAACATCAAAAAAGAAAATTAATTTAGAGAAAATAACTTCACATTATTAGTTTAGTCAGTGTATTACTGAATCAAAATCAATTGAAAGCCAATTACTGAATAAAAAATGCCACCATCACTGCGACTTTCCTTATGCTCAATCTCATCGTTATATAGCTTTTTAAATAATGTAAGTTTATAATAATTTAACTTTGTGCAAGTAAACAGTACATATTTATCTGCATATTAGTATCTTAATGTATACCACGATCACGAATGTACCAGCCTTCTCTATTTTCAAAAGATTGAAATATGAACTTGGGTACAAATAATAAAAGCAAAAAACTGCACCATTGATCTCAATTCAGTAAAACTCTAAAAATAATGAAAACAACATAATACAGATATAGCCTTGAACTTACATTCAATCTTTACGAACAACCTTGAAATATTCCTATCGTATCTTATACATTTTAAAATTTATCTTCATTATTTGTAATTTTTCCTTGCATTTTATTGGAAGTCATATTTTTAAAACGCATATCTTTTGTCACCCGAAAGAATAATGTATATGTTACGGCCAAAGCCGAATTCGGCCACTTCACGAATTGGCCAAGACGGCTTTGTACATTTCAAACATGATGCAAAACCTGGTTTAATAATTTAAATAACTGCTGAAAAGGTGTTATCAAATGTTGTACTTACCTAAAATAAATCTCTAACCAATTAGAAACTACAAAGTTTTGATTTTTACACCGCCGATTTGGTGGTGTAAAAATCAAAACTTTTCCACTCAAATTTTTCGACACATCGGCGTTGACAAACAAATAAACAACACTACCTTTCATTTAACTTCAAATAACATGGCGGTTGTTTGCAACAAGTTTCAAGCGTTTTCTGACAAATAGCAATACTAATCAAGCTAAAACTGCTGGGTCCCGGTTTTATCCACCGACCCGGTTTTATCCAACTTTCCACTACTTACAAAATTCATTGCAAAATATGTTTCTTATTCATGGCGAATTTTGTCATACGATTCTGAGAAACATAAAAAGTTTAAACTTGATAGTGGTATGAATTGTATAACATACCTCATATTGCACCATAACCCAAAAATTCCTTTTCAAAACATATGTATATTATATTTGTTTCAGGGCTTGAAAAATCTTTAAAATTGTACATGCCTTGGCGGGCATATTTGTCTAAAAAATACCTGGCCGAACTCAAACAAAATTTTTACATGTCCAAAAGTTGTTTCATTGGATATTAATAAACACATTTGAATTTGAGCATTAGTCAGACAAAAAAAAAGTTAACAGCTTTATATCTGAATCAAGAATTATTTAAACATTAATCTAAATCATTAAAAAATTGCATTACATATAAATATTATATAATTAGTCGTTACAAGTCAAAATTTGAAAAATTTAATTTGTATTACCAATTTTATTGTTGACATGCATGTCCGTCAACATGTCAATGTTGATCTCCAGTAAGGAGGCGGTGATTTTTCAATAAAATACGAAACAATAAAGTTTTGGAAAAAAATATTTGATTGAAAAATTTCATGCCCTGCCGGGCATGTAAAGCTGGATTCACACAGCGCCACGGACGGACGAAATCCGACGGAAAAAACGTGGTTTTCCCCGTTGTCATGGTTACCGAACAGGAATGTCCGTCGACGGACAATATCAATACTGCGTTTAAAATTTGTTTCTTAGCATCTTCTATTTTCAATTTTATTTATGAATCACGATATGAGAAAAATAATGTAAAAAGAAAGAAGTAAAGCGTAGAGTTTGAAAAGATTTATAAGTGCATTTAATGTTTCGGCTCTACTTTATTTGCATTTTTATTTTAGAAAATTTTATATTTCTACTGCGGTACCACATTTGCGTATTAATATTTATTTGTTGCTCGAATTTAATATTTCGCTTATTGCACTGGACATTTATTTATTCATTTCTTTTGTAAAAATATAAAACACTTATCGCCGATATCATAAACATAACTAGTTAGCTGTCAGTTGGATTCATTGACATAACTTCGTCAACAAGTCAGATCCATTGTATGAAAGATCACTTTCAGTTCATAATTTACAGGTTAAAAGATCACTCTGTCAACAGATTTGTTTTGTTAACAAATCATTTTTATTAACATTGTTATTTGTCGAGGTGATTTCATGTCAGACTGTGAAGAAAATCTGCATTTTAATTAGGGATGTAACGAATAGTTGGCCGAATAGCCGAATACCGAATATTCGGCCATTTCTTCCAGGCCGAAGCCGAATATTCGGTCCTTTCTTCAAGGCCGAATAGGCCGAAGCCGAATATTCCGGCGGCCCGAATATTAAAATTTCTAGAAAATCGCTGCAATCGAAAGTATTTGTCAGATTTAAAATTGTTCATTAAGTCAAACACCAATTACACACAATCTATGATGCATGATTTAATTCTGTTTGTTAAGAATTTAAAACTATTTAAAATTAATCTATTTTCACTATTGTTTTGAATGTAATAAGAATTTCACCCACAAGCAAAATAGAAGTGACAGGTTTTACGGTAGTAAGCATTAGCATTATTTTACTAATTATTTAATTGCACTGAAAGAAATACTAGTGCTTAGTGAACTTTTACCTTGCTCAAAACTGTTTTACGAAGACATTTTAAAAGTTATAAAAGTTAATATTTTTATTTTATGGGGGTTTTTACATACTTATTTTAAAAAGATCTATTAAAACTCAATGCACTTAACTGGAAAATGTTTTCATTTTCAAAAACCCCAACGCTATCTAAATATTCATGATATATTCTGGGCTTTTCACATCTTTTCTCTAACCCAATATTCACAATAAATCAGTATACCCAAGCAAAGTCTGGCTTCCACTTTGTTAATAATAACAAAATGAATTTATCATATTATCTATTATAATTAACTATTGGCAGATTTTGGGAGCAAATGCTAAATATAAAATACAATATTACAAAAAATTTTAAAATGTGTTTTTGCTCAGTCAAGCCTAAAACAAGATTTAAAAAAAAAAAGTAGTTTATTCCAAATTATTTTTATTTCTTAAAACTATAGTGGACTACTGTATTCTTTTGCAATAATTATAATACAATTTTAAATTTTTAAAAACTACTAATTTCTTTTTTTTTTTTTTTTACTTTTTTACTGCAGCAGAACTATTCGGCCGAATAGTCCATCAATATTCGGCCAGGCCGAATTTGACCTTACCCAGTATTCGGCCAGGCCGAATATTCGGCTGGGTGATGAAATGACTATGCGGCCAGGCCGAATACTCGGCCAAAGGGCCGAATAGGCCGAATACCGAATAGTGGCCGAATTTTCGTTACATCCCTAATTTTAATTTAGTTTGCTACTTAAATGTTTAAAAAGTTTTAATTTATATTCGTTTCTTTATTGGTATATTAAAACGTAATTCCTACAATAAACAAGCTGAGGTTACATGCAGGCAAGCCTGAGTACCTGAGTTGCTTTTCCAAAATCAATGTAAACTTTAATGACATCAAAATTTAATAGTAAAACAAAGTTGATTGCTAATTTGTTCTGGGTTAGATCTGTTGGGTAAACCTAATTATAGGATCCATGCTACCCAGATGCAAAAACATTGCCAAAATTAAATGTAATTAAAGTGCAATTAATATTTAGTTTTATCGTATCAGAATATTAACTAACACCTCAACTGATGAATTCATGTTGGTAACAACTCTATAGATCAGTGTCAATGTGCTCTCTATAACCACAGGTGTAATCGAAGGAGGACGGTGTACCCCCATATATTTACTTTAAAACACCCTTTTCTCTCCCTTGTTTTTTAAAATTTTAACACAAGCATCCCCTCAGAGCTTTTGATGTCGATAATTTATGCTTGTTTCTATAAGCATTCCCCAAGTTCTTTCCAGCACTATGCACTACTGCCTATATAACTGATAAATACCAGAATACTCGTAAATTAATTGCTGTGTGTGGTGCTTCACTTACGATCATCAACATGCTTTCTTAACATTTGTCTTTTTTTTTTTTGCAGCTTTTTTTTACCTGGGAAATAACTTTTTTGGACACTGGTATTGCTGTGGGTTGCCGTTTTTTGATTAAAGATGCACAACTGACCATTTGGTACATCTACTCAGTATTTTTATACATGTAAGTATATTTTTAGACTTGTAGTTGGGGAGAATTGTTTTTGGTTCAGTTTTTGCAGAAATTGTGATGAAATAAAATAATATTCTTTGTTCTATATTTTGCTTGCACATTTTTTAATGAGTATTGACCCTTAACTTCACATCCAATCCAATTTTATCCCTAGACTAGGAGGAGTGAGTTTTAATATAGTTACATTAAATCATAATTATTTAATGCTTGTGTTATTCATTATGTTCTTGCATTGTTACTTATTTTTTAACCTTATACGTATCACATGATCAATATTGTCGGTTTGAAACATATACATATCTTCAGTTTTGCATGCTTCATGGACAAAAATTCACTTGTAGTATTTTATATAGTTGTGGACTGATAATACACATTTATTACATAACACAAGAAAGTGCAAAACTATACCAAAAGCAAAAGCGCGAACAAAAAATTGGCACTATTGTGATTCATACATTCCATATGTAGGTGTCAATAATACATGTGTATTTGTAACATAAATTTTCAAAACTAGGTGCGGATCTTTGGCTGGGCAAACCGGGTGACCACACAGCACCGGCTCATTATTATCGACTTGTAATTATCAAATTGTTCATTGGGATGATAATGGAGGCTGAGTGGTAACCTTTTCAGCTACCATGCCAAAGGTCCGGAATTCGATTCCCGGGCTGGGCAGGATCGACTCAGCCTTTCATCGCTCCAGTGGATTCGGTAAAATGGGGACCAAGCACACTTGGGAACAAACACTGGGAATTCTGTGTCAGGTTGTCACTTGATCGGAACATCTGCTTCTCCCTCCTAGGGCCCTTGGTCTCGAAAGCTGGGATGGGCTCAGTAGGTCATGGCCCCCATTGGGCTGTTGTGAAATTGAGTCAGTTAGTTAGTTAGAATTGTAAAAGTGATTGTATCTTAAAACAATACATTTTGCAAAGTTTTCTTTTGTAAAATTCACAAATCATATTCAATCATTGTAAATTGTGGCCAAATTAATAATTCATGTGCAACCGAATTTAAATTATATTTTCAATACTGTTTTTTAATTCCTGGAAAACAACTTGTTGGAAAATGTCTTCTGCATATGTTATATTTGTAAAGACTATGTCACAGTTTTAATTTTTTTTTTTAACAGATGTTATGGAAAAGACTGGTTTGACTTGTACAGGCTGAAATATTGAAATTGTACTTCTTCTGCCCATTATTGTCTTCAAATTATTGATATATGTAATTATGTATGATCAAAATCTTGTAATGTTCTTTGATTTCAGTATTATGATTAAGTACTTGAATAAATTCTTCCTTCAAAATTTTGTTTTGTGACTTTAATGTGTGAGGTACAGAATTAATGTGCACACTGTTAAAGAGGTTATTTGAAAGAGGAAAATAAAAAGACAATGTTTTTCTTATAAGATTTGTATTTATTAGCATAAGCATATTACTTTTATAAAAGCATTTTGCATTTCTTATTAAAATTTAGTGTCAAAGGCACAATTTTTTTACGCATTGGCAAAAGTGTATCGTCTGTATGTTATACTCTTTGTAGTTAGTGTACAGGTTTGAAAATGCAAGGGACAATATTCTTATTTTAGAAATGCTTTTTACAGTTAGCAGGGTCACAATTTAGAAAACTGCCTTTTTTAGGATTTCTAAAAGTTGTCTGATGCTTGCATATTCATTAGGAAAAAAATAGGAAAGCTAACAGGGAATTTAAGTGTTATAACAATGCCCACTTGATTATATAAAGTGATTTACAGCTCATTTTGAAGAAATATTTAATGCTTGCGCAAATAAAAACAATTCAATTTTATCTTGTAATTTCTAGATCTGATCTTTTTAAAAAAATTAATTGTTAGATATATAATTTTTTTTCCTAAACAGAGAATTTACATTTCATCTAAGCATTGATTTTAAATCAAGAGCGAAAAGGATTTGCGTATCATTTTCGCCTGACAAAATCAGTAGCAATTCTGTGCATCTATTTACAATTAATTGCACCAACGCTCGCATATGAATCGAACGTTTTTTACTATTTGCTTAATCCTAATGATGGAATTCATATTATGTGTGTTACCTTCAGTAAAACGCTTAATATTTCTGCGAACATGTAAACTTATTGCTGTGTGCAAAACTTAAAATTACTGTATTTTCTGTCATTTATTAAGCTCATTGATAAGACCGATGAAGTAATGATATTATTTGTTTGTTGAAAATAAACAGAATTTTCTTTTTATGCAATCTGAATATCAATATTAAACAAATATTTATCTCTGCCTGACACTTTTATGAAATGAAATCGCTGCTGAAACCGAATGAAAATTCCACTTTACTAAATGCATCGTCTGCTTCTGAAATCGATGTCTAAATACAGAGCAGTCAAATGACGAAGTCATCCCATTATTGGCTCATGTACAGAGCTTACGCCTTGCAACCATTGGCTGAAACCCACTGCCTGTCGCAGAACCTTTGTAGTGTGAATTGAACTCACGTTTCTCCGTCACGGACGAATTTTGTCCGTCCGTCCGTCGGTTGCATGTGTGAATCCAGAGAAGATTCATGACCGGCCAGAATTTTACATGCCCCGGGCATCTCAGCAATATAATTTTTGAGCCCTGATTTGTTTAACTATTGATTTTTTTTCTGTCGAGTATCGACAAAAGTTATTTTAACTTTTTCAAGAATTATTTAAACGTTAATCTAAATCATTAAAAAACTGCATTACATATAAATATTATATAATTAGTCGTTACAAGTCAAAATTTGAAAAATTTAATTTGTATTACCAATTTTATTGTTGACATGCATGTCCGTCAACATGTCAATGTTGATCAAGAGTAAGGAGGCGGTGATTTTTCCTGCTGAAGGCGGGAAAGTCCAGAACCCTTCCCTTCCTACGCCACTGATATATATATATATATGCATACATACATACATATAAGAAAAATATTTGCACATTTAAAAAAATAATTATAAGTATATAAAATCAAAAAATTCAATTGGCGGCTATAAATATAGCTGTCTATGTAAATATATATTACATCTATATATTTAGTGCAAGGAAGAAACGTTATTTCATTTTACACTAGCAATATGCATTTTATAGGTAGAAATAACTTTTATAGAACGCATAGTTTGCGAGCATGTAAGAACAAAAATAATCAAGTAAAAAAAAGGATCTGAAACGGCGATTAAACTTTAAACGCAGAGTCCTGGCAACCTTCTTTTACCAGAGGGGACCCCCGGAAGAACGACTCCCCCATGCTCGAATGGTATAATAATTCCTAGAGAAAAAACTGGGTCCTAATGTCCTCCCTTTCTTTAGACGCGACCACCTCATTACGGTTCTGATTGATGGGCTATTAAGAGAAACGAGGTATTTTGCAAAGTGAGACCAAAGACCCTGCACTTGTGTTTGAGGAATAGTAGAGGCACTAATATAAGTTGCCAACACTAAAGAGGCTATAGCCAACACGGGTGGCACTGCCGTTGCGTGTCGCTCGCTCCTCTTTTCCCTTGCTGAAAGGGAAGTAATTAAGCCGGAAGCATATTCTTCGGTTAGGAGGGTCATTATGATTGTGAAGTAGTAAAAAGAGAATAAATAAGAGCATAGTAGACAAGTTTAGTAATGTCAAATATGCGTCGTGTATTGAAATAAAAAGGACAAATTTAGACTGACATGAAACTATGAAAAGCTGAACAATTTGGACTTCTCACAATAAATTAACGCATTAATTTGAAGGGTGTGTAGCTATATTAACAGAAACATATATCATTTTAATAACACATAGTTTGTTTAGCACATTCAAGTATTATAGTTGTTGGTCGGTTTTTATCTAAAACTCGTATTCATCAACACAGTCTGCAACGCAAGAGCCAAAAACCCACCAGCGGATATAAGAGAATAAGTATATATTATATTGTTATGGGGTTAGTAGGACTTGAAAGGATGACTTACTCCAAGCACAGACAGCAATTTTATTTAAAAAGATGCACTTCGTACAAATTTTTCAAAATATAACACAAATATCATATAATATAATATAATATACATATATATATATATATATATATATATATGTCAAAATAGAAATGAATGCAATTAATGGCAAATTTCTCTGTTAAAACAAAATAATTACATTTTAAAACTTTTTTTTTTTTTTTGTGTGTGTGTGATAAGCAGAGCCGAGAGTTTAACCGTGCACTTGGATAAAAGACTAACCTACACCCTCCTCCCCCTCGTGGAAAAGAATTATCTCCTGTAGACAAGGGCAGCAATATATTGCGCAATACGCTTTCGTTTTGGCCATAAAAGGGACCAGTGATTCTACAACGGAAATTTTGTAATTTAAGGTACTAGAAAAGCAATTTTAGGCCATCTTTTGGCGAGGTTAGGAGAAAAGAGGAGGGGGACCCCCCCCCCCCCCCCAAAAAAAAATTTCGAAGTGGAAGTGATAAAAAATTACAATTTTATGAATGCAATCGTTGGCAGGGAGTAAGGGGGGAAAGGGAAGCTCAGACAGGCCTCCCACTCGATTTCCAAAATTTTCCGTTTTGCTCCCAAAGCATTTTGGCTCTCATCCTCCTTCTCGATGACTCGGGTGATAGGTTTCAAAACTTTTGCGTTTTTCCTTGTGTGTACATTTGTGTATACATAATCATAAATGTTTATATCTTTCTTTCGTTTGTAAAACTGATTTTAAGCCTTCTGTCAGTTTCATGCACAACTTCTATAATCAAGAAATGACTTTCCATTGAGAATCAATTTAAATATTGTTTTTTTTTTTTTTTTTGAATGTTAAGCAGACTTGGTAGGCTGCAAGATTGTTTCTATTGAGCCTTAATATATGAATATTCATTTACAAAATATATCATGTGTCACTTTTATTTTCATTAATTATGAGTTTTCTTTCATCTTTCATTATACTGGACGCCATTTCGGGCCGTAGCCAACATGGGTCAAGGAGGGACCGGTACCGCCCTCCCCTAAATGCCTTTTGATACCTTTATTTTCCAAACAACTCTTTTCTCCGAATTCTAGTTTGTGTCCTTGTCGGAAAAGTTTATTGCCTCTATTCCGAAACATTCTTTTCTTCTTCTGAAATTAGAAATAACGCAAAAGTATTATCATTATTAAAAGGTATATTTTTCTATATGACATGAATTTTTCAATGCATAGATTTTTTTCAGTATTTTATGTTTACTGTTTACCAATCCATTTCAATAGAAAAAAGAGACGGAGGGGGAGGAAGACGATATAGTATTTTTTTTTAAATTAAATAGTAATTGCACATTAAATGAGTACTATAGTGTAGTAAAATTTCCCTTATTAAATCACGGGAAAAACTAATAACTACTTATAAAAATAAAATGATTAAAAAAAAAAAAATTTTTAAGAGAACAAAACATATTGCAGTGAATTTCCATTGGTTGCGCAAATAAAACTACAGAAATTGACATCAAACAGGCCATAATAAAATTTCAGTGTTTATATTATGCAATAAATAAAATAATTAATAAAAGCTTTTCCATATTTGTACGTATTTATTGCAATCGCAGTTTTCAAAACTGAGATAAAATATTTCTTCATTTCGAAGAATATTTATTTCGAAATTGATATCCAATTGATAAATTCTAAACGGGGTTATTCACACTTCGAGGGGAAAGGGTAGAACATGGAGCGTGACATCAGACATCACATATTATGGTAAAATTACAAACGTTTAGATTCAGCAGACTAGATATTCTTAATTTATTTGTTTTTAATTATCATTGGCAACTCTAAAAAGTAAAACCAATATCAGTGACGTTCATTGTTTGTGCTTAGTTCTGGGGTCTGAAGAGGATAATGAAACTATTTGTTAATATTTTAGGAGTTGTGATTTTTTCATATTTGTGTGCTTATCTGAACCAGACACTTATAAACTTGATTAAACCTTACAAATACTTTCGTTTGCTAATAGTTATCCCCAGTGTAAGTCTCCCAAAAGGTCAGACACAAGGACAAACTTTGCAAAACATTGCAGATTGTATCTAATCTTTTTAAAAATATGTGCCTTGCCTAATTAATATCGTGAAGTTTTTAACTTATTACTTGGTAGTTATCCAAAACAGTTACTGTATTTTGCAGTTTTCTGTATGAAAGAAGACAAATTCATGGCTTTTGTTTCAGAGATCATTGTTCCACTCTGGACAATTGTCTGAACAACTATGAAGGTAATAAGAAGTAAAACTTTCCCTTTATGCGGAAACATTTAAAGAGCAGTCCAGTGATATTGTAAAAAATATTGCAGAAAAATACTGATGCGTCTTTCCTGTTGCATTGTGGCAGCTCAGTAGCCGAGAGCTCAAAACTTTTCGCGCTCCTTGTTGCTTCAAGGTACTGGTAAGCATTATTTTTCGTAATTTATCTTATGCAGCCAAAAAAAAAAAGACAAAAGAAGATGAAGAAAAGGAAAAGAGAAAGGGGAGGGGGAGTAAGTCAGTTTAATAAGGGTAAGGATTCATCAAAAACTAGTTTCTTGTGATAGCTACTTCAAACGACCAAACCAATCCAAAACTTTTGAAGAAATTTTTTCGCAACATTTTATTTATTTATTTATTTATTATTGTTTTTTTATTATTATTTTGCTTCATATTGATCCCTGTTTGTCTACCGTCAAACAACTGGTAGGCTTTACTTTTCCTATTTATATCGTAAAAATAGTTAATCGGTTAATGGTTTTCTTGTTTTCTTTTCGTACTATTTGCAGTACAAACGATCAGTCTTTCATGGTGGTTGAATTTTTTTCTACTAATTTATTTTGGAGAATTACATTCCAAAAGTTTCATACTTGCTTAAATAAATATCCTTATAAACTACTATAATAAAAGAACGCAGTCTTTAATACAAAATTTAAAACTTTTGAAACACAATATTTAGAGACAGTTTTCGTAATAAAAAAATTATTTTATGACTTGCGATAAAATAATGTTTTAACTTGTGTTTCACTATAAAAATAAATAAGCAAATAAATAAGAATTAAAGATTAAAAAAAAACGATTTGATGATAAGAAATCGATCTGATTGAAGCTGTTGAAACGATAACTAAATATATTTGAAGTTACAAATGACTTTCTTTGAAAAAAATAAACAAGGCACAGCTTATTTACGGTTATATTTACTGTACTTACGCTTTTTAGATGAACGAATAATTTCTTTCATAATTCTGTCACTATATATAAAACAATATCAAAAATGTTAAACAATTATAAGAAAAAAAAATAAAAAAAAGGGGGGGGGGGGGACCAAAAAACTGACAAAATTGAGTATATATATCAATAAATAAAATCAGCCTTCCTAGCAAAAATTTGCAATATAAGAGACCAAGTGCAACTGATTATACTAGAAGAAAGTTGAATATGATTTCTTTCTGGCACACTCTCTAATATTAGACAATGGATTTTAATTTTTAAAGCATTTTATACCAGTACTGGCGTAAAAATTTTTCCATCTTTCGTAATAGGGAATTAAACTGTATGCTCAATGTATATATATATATATATATATATTTATATATATATAATAATAATAATAATTATTATTATTATTCTATACTCTTCTGTTCTTAATTATAATCTTAATGTTAAATATAATCTTGATGGTTAAAAACGTAAGTTACCGTTTAATAGAAATCATATTATACAAAAATATTAAAATGACTTCTATTAGCAGTCGAACAATGTGAACTGAACATGTGCTACTTATAACTCTTAATTAGTGTTCGGCAATAGTTAACTAGAAGTAGTTTTAACTACTAGTTAGCTAGTAATTAACTACTAGTTGCAACTACTTTGGTTTTGAACTAGTTAACTACTAGTTAAACTACTTTTTTCCCAACTACTAGTTACAACTACTTTCAAAATTCCAACTACTTTCGAAAAAAAAATGTAATCTATTTTTTGAAAAAAATAACGATTTTTAAATATTAAATTATTTAAATTTTTAGCTTATGAATATATCTCACACAAATCTATTTTTAATATTATGTTATACAATGAAAAGTACTCATAAAAATGATAATATTTATTGCAGTATTTACGCAAATTAGAAAAAGCGTTCTAATATAATCAATAAATAGCGCCCGCACCAGCACATTCACAATGAAGTTTCATTTAAAAAGACCAAATCTTCATTACGGGGAAGCTTTACCTCTACTCGAGTATCATGCATGCGTTTGGAATACCATAAAAGACAAAAAGAAAGAAAAAATACTCATTTTTAGGATTTTCTCTTTAGAAAAAAATACGGATTTATATGATTTTTTTTAGAAAAACAGATTTATATGATTCTTTTTTAGATAAAATATCGATTTTTATGACTTAAAAAAACTATGTATATCAGCTTCTTCCAAATTATTAAACTATAAATATACTTTTATTACAAATTTTAATATATTCTAGGTTCAAGTAATTCATTAGAGATTTAACTCACTATATGGCACTTAATGCATCTGGTCCTCGAGGGCAAGGTGGAATAGCTTCGTTAAGGTGTCAAAGAATGACATTTTATCAGAGAACATTAAGTTTTTGGACATGCTGATTACAACAAAAGCATCAACAGCACCTTTGGAAAGGATTTTATCTACATTTGGAATAGTGCACTCAAAATTAAGAAACAGATTGGGGGTTGATAAGGCATCAAGATTGGTATTCTTGATGAAGCATCTGAATAGTAAAAATGATTAAGCTGTAGTAAACGTTTTATGTGATACTATTTGCCATCTCTGTTTATATATTCAAGAAATTATACTACATTTAGTCCAGAAATATAAGCGTTCTCTTCTGTTTCTTCTTATTCTCTGTTTATTAAGGATACATTTTTTATATAATATGATTAATTAATAATTAATTTCGAACTAATAATAAATAATTATTTCAACTGAAATATCTTAAAATTCTTTGAAGGCGTAAATAATTAATTGATTTGTTACTGTATTTGTGTGCGCATACATATTTTGCTTAAAATATCCAAAAAATCTGATTTAAATTAACAAAATCCTATTTTTGTAATTTTTTTTAAATTAAAAAAGTCACCAACCCTGCCTTCAACACAATTTGAAAGAATATAATCTAAATTCTAAAGCATGCATGTTACAAAGATAGTTTGTTAATGAATGGGGGTTGGGCAGAGGGAGAATTAATTTGATATTAATGGTAAACTCCTTCATTTTACAACTGTTGAAATATTGCTATTTCTTAAAAACATAAATTATGAAATTTATTAAACAAATACAGATTAAAATAATAGTTTAAATTTAGAGGGGGGGGGGGGTTGTAAAAAGGGTTTGTCTTTATTCATATTATCTTTATATATTAATTATTCAGTGTTATTTAGAAATATTCAATATTTGAATGTTTTATAGGAATTTTTTCAAAATTGTTTTAATGATTAAAAATAATATTGAGTTGAATTATCAGGATTAAATAGTTAAGAACAAGCTTAAAAGTGGGAATTCACATGAATTTTACTAAAAAGTAGTTACCTCGTAGTTAACTACTTTTGGAAAAAAGTTAACTACTAGTTACAACTAGTCTCAGAAAAAAGTAGTTAACTACTAGTTTCAACTAGTTTTGTTTAGAGTAGTTAGTAGTTGGTAGTTAACTACTTTTTGACGAGTAGTAGCCGAACACTACTCTTAATGTACGGGAAGGGTGGACATTTTTTTACTACAGTTAAATACTGAGTTTTTCTACTAGTGGAATCGTCCTTTCAACTTCAATCGTCCCTTCAAAATTAACTTCATGATGTATTTTGTGCGAAGTGCATCTCTACTCCAGCGGATAATGTATCTTATCAACTGCTGCTGGTAGAAATAATAATAAAAAAGAAATTTTTAATTGAAATGGAAACCGTTTAAAATTAAATAAAGATAATGTATAACGTTATCTTTTAAACAAGTTAATGCTTAACGAAAAACACACTAACATCATGACTGTGCACTACAAAAATAAAATAATAGTTCCATGCAGGATCTAGTAAAGTAGCTCTTAATAATTTACCCACAAAATAATAAATAGCTTTATAAGTAACTACCCCGGATGGAGTAAACTAAAAACTAAACGTTGGACTGATTTGAAACTATACATTCAAAGATTAGTTCTAACGAGAGAGGGCTCATTTCAATGAAGCTTGAGAGCGATAAATCATTGCAATTGCAAATTGAGATCGCAAATAGAGATTGGCGTTTCAAATGTAAAATTGAGCGGAACGCCAGTGCTTAAAAAAAAAAAAAAAAATACATCCTCATATTGAATGATAATAAAACGCAACGAAATGAAAACGAGTTTAAGTATCCAAGCGAAATTAAATGAATTTGATTTTCTGATAAATACATGTATGTAAACTGAGCATGTATGTAAACTGTCCCTTCACAATTTCTTCTTTTGTGAAATTTCAAAATAAATTTCATCAACCACAAATTGTACATTTGGTTTATTTTACACTTGTCATACTATTATAAAAAGAAAATTCTCATGCGTTCATTTTTAGCATTTTTGATGTCTGCGAGAAAATTCGGAAAATTCGTTCTTATCACCAAAATGAGCTTTAGGGCCATTCCACCGTCACGTGCGGGACAAATGAACTCAAAAGTTTTACCAAAATTTTGTCATGGAGCAGAATATTTTAAACAAGTTGAAGCAATTGCATTTTTTAATCTTTACTTATGGTGCGAAGATGCTTTTGACACGATTTATCTTTCAGAAATCTCTTTTATAGTTTAAAACATGCAGTGACAAAACAAAATATATGAAATGAAAGCCAAGGCTCCAATGTAAATAAAACATATCTAAAGTTTTGAGAAATAATAATTTTAATAGTTGAAAATAATTATAATGTATCGTGTAACGTGCGGGACACAGTTGTCACGTGCGGAACATATTGCAAATGCTTATGTAATACATGTTTTCAGAATGTTGGAAATTAAATGAAAACATCAAACAATGTATTGGTTATACACTTTAAAACACAAAGCATTAATTTTAATAGAATACATGCGCAAATTGATCATTCCGAGAAATATATTAAATTTTAAAGAATTAGACTAAGTGAAAAAAAAAAAGTTTTATTATTTTTTCAAAATTTTAAAATTTTCTGTTGTTAGATAAAGCGGGAGCTGATATCTTTCTTAAAACATCTTTAAAGATATAGGGAATTCTATAAGGGTGCTCTGGCCACTTGTAGTATTAGAGCTTTTGTTTCTCTTTTTCGGTTTTAGTCATATAGTCTTTCCTCATTTATTCAGTCCATTTGTCCTTTTATTTTCTTCGTTCTGGAAATGTGGACCTTTCTTTTCCTCATCTTTTTCACTCTTTCAGCACTTGATTTAGATCCTTCCATTATCCATTTCTGTTCAATAAATATCAAATTTTATTAATGTTAAAAAGTTAAAATATTATTTAAAGTTGTTGTGCAAAAAGTCATAAAAGGGAAATATAATTCAGCTCTAATTCTAAATAGATTTTCTAAAATAAATCTCATAATGTTTAAGCTATGTTGTTACGATGTTGTATCAAATATTGAAAATAGTCAAAAATAATGCTCTACCAAACAACTCATTGATAAAAAATGTAGTTGCTTTATAATTTATTATGAATATTTTAAACTAGCTTATTCTTATTTGTCTTTCTATATGACTTGAGTAATCTGTTCTGAAACATAAATGATCCTTGAAATGATAGGGCATTCTGTAATGAAAATGTAAAATTTTAGAAATGTATGCTCTATTAAATACATAATTTAGCAAAAACTATCATAAGTATGAGAACATGTATAATTTATTTCTTTAGAGTAACACAATTTTAAAACAAAAAACTATTAAAGAATTCAAGTTATGTTGAAATAAAATTCTTATTAACATTTAGAAATTTTAGTTGTGTTTCCTACATGTAATGCGTCACGTGCGGGACAATTTTGCTTTTGGATTTTTTTACAAGTAAAAGTAACTTTAAAATCTAGAACTAGCATAGGGTATGTGTACTACATTAATCTGCTTTAGAAATGCCATTTACACAAAATAAATGCGCTTCATTTTTAACCTAAATGAAAATATTCATCTTTTTCGTCACGTGCGGGACACGAAAAATAAGCTCTTTGTGGGTGCTAGTATAGCTATTGAGATATCTCCTAGATCTTAAAGCTTAACAAAATAAAATAATTAACTTTTAGACTTACCTATAAAGTTGACATCAGGAATTTCAGTTGATTTCTTTTATCCAAAACAATCATGCAAAATTCGTTCGAAAACGCAATGAACTTGCTTGCACAAATCAACCATCTTTAGAGTACTGTGTTGCCAATCCAGAAATGATAAACTTTAATTTCTTACTCAAAACATAAAATTTGACATTTTAGCTTTTAATAGATACCAAAATTATCCACATAAGTATGATTTTAAAATTGACCACCCATGTACCTGTTTTCATGGAATGGCCCTTTAGTGATAATAGCCTAAGTAAACTGCGCGCACATATGCACTCTGGTGATAAGGCCAGGCTAAATGCGGGCATAAATTCCCTTATGATGCAAATGGGTTAAACATTTAAAGAATAGATAACACAAAAATCTTTGCCAGTATTTACTTTCTTTTTGGGGGGCATGCGTCTGTTGCTATTTTTTTTTTCTTATTTTTCAAATTTAGGAAAAGAAAACGATTTTCAGAAATTTTATAGCTATATTTAATTACACGACCTGAATTTTAATCAGCATATAGTTTGAACAGATATTTTTTATTTCGAAAGCACTTGCGTGATTCGGCGGTACCGAATGCTGATATCAATGGCGTTGATGCAACAGTGTAATTACAAGGCCGTAGGCAGGGGGGGGGGGCCCGACGGGGGCCCGAGCCCCCCCCCCCCCCGAAATACTTTCGAAATTTTTAACTTGTCTGAAAAAAAAAAAAAAATGTAACAAAAAAAAATAATTTTTTTTTTGTTCCTCAAACCAATCTGTTCGGGAGCGTGGGGGGGGGGGAGGGGGCGGGGTAGGTTCTCTGTTTTACAAATGGGGAAACGACAAGACGGCGCTTCAAAAATCCAGGGTCTATAAACCAGAACTCAAAATAAGATGTTTTCCCTCAATTCTAAAGACGGTAGGTCCCCCGTGTCGTGTCATCAACAGATAACGGATTGATTCCTTGCCTAAGGGCTACATATGGTTCTAATCACCCGACCACACAACAAGAACAGCAAATGTACTGCTCCCTTTTTGGCAAAATGCAAGCCACCACATCTGCCATAAATATACGTACAACAGTTAGGTGCTTTGTGCACCCTTGCCCGAAGGTTACATTCGTGGAAATGGCGACTCTTTTAAAACTACCGACATTGTGGAAGTAAAAGATAAAGGAACTTTCAGAGCTAATGCGTAAATGGACCCCCTCGTCTACTACTACGATTGCGGGATGTGGATTGCTGTTATTGCTGGGATTATTGCTGGGACAAATCTTTATTTTTTGTCTTTTCTTTTTTAAAGTAGCAATTCGTAAAATCGAAACAACATCGAAACGCTTCCGACAAGGGGGGGGGGGGGGGGCGAGGAGAGGGCTCTTGCCCCTTTGCGGATGCCTTGACCTTGCCTTGCAGACATAGGCAGTTGGGAATTAAATGGGCTCGTGTGCTCTTGCAAAAGTCTTCTTTGCTTGCCTGCGTACAAATTTTGATTATGAGTAAAAGAAAAGGTAAAGTATTTTGTCTTATTTTGGGAAGAAACCCTGTAGAAATGTAGCAGAAAAGGTATGATTATTTTTATGTATTTTTCAAAATAATATTTTAGCTGCCCCTCTTTTTTTTTTTTTTTTGCAATTTTAGTTTCAACTTTGTATTTTCTTCCTCACATGCTGAGAAACTGCATATTAATCTTTTTTTTTTTTCGTTTTTTAACTTCATAGGGGATGATGTCACACTACTTCGAGGGAGGGGGGGGGGGAGGGGTTCGAGCAATTTTGACAAGAAGTGTGACATTACACATTTTGATTTCTATAAAAACATGTAAAAAATCAGCTGATTAAACTTATTTTTGAAGTTTTTTTATTTTCATAATTTGATTTTAAAGTTTCATTGATTTCATTTTATATTGAAAATACCGCTGCTTATTAAGGTTTGAACATACTTCTAGTTAAAATTTTAAAAGAAAGTCTTAGGTATTTACTTTTAAGATAAATAAGTGCGGGTGTTTTTTTAGAATTCAATTAATTATTTTTTTTTTTGCTATTATGCACTAATTATCTTTTTTTCTATTTTAACCTTAATCTCATTTTATACCAATTAAGCCCACGTGTAATCATTATTATTGTTATGCTCACAAATGTCATGAAAAGTTAAAAAATAAAATTAAAAATTTGATTCTTTAACGTAAGTACCTTATTTCTGAACTGCAACACTGCAAGTACATGTGCTCATGTAATATAGCGTGATATGTGACAAAGGGGGTAGGGCGTGTTGGAGAGTGATATCTTGTGACAAAAGGGGGAGGGGGATCAAATATATTGATAGAAAGTGTGACACTGTTTATGAATGGTCCCATAGAGCGTTTACAATAACATTGCGAAGGTGAAAAATACCGCGACAAAATTACTCGTATACTTTTACTTAGCCTAGTCATAAATTTACATTGAACAAAAAAGATCTTGATTGGTTCTTCTTATTATATCGCTCATGGGCTGCAATAGTGGCACAACGCAAAAAAACTCGCGTTTCGGACTAAGAACAGATTGTAAATATAAAATACACATTTTTTTCAGCAGCAATACTAGCATAACTCATAATTCAATATTAGGCCTTAAGATTTAATAATAACTAAAGCATTTCTTTTATGTTTTTTCCTTAGCAATGAAAAGTTTAAACCCACTTATCTCAAAACATGATTTTTTGAGCTGTGCCGTAATTGCAGCCCATGAGCGATATGTATAATTTTGGAAGTGCTTTATAATTGTCCACGACTGCAAATCAAAGTTATACAGCTTTTTTTGACTTCAAACTTTAAAAAAAAAGGAGTTTGCAGCATTTAGGTTAAGGAAAAAGAAAACATCCAGTTTTTAATTATTTACATTTAGTTATGACAAAATATGGAAGGCTTGAAACTTGAGAATAAGTATGAATTGCTTAAATTGTCAAAACTAAAACGGAATAGGGAGTAATTAATTCTCAAAACAACGTATGTTTTCTGTTAACTCTCTCTCTTTTTTTTTTTTTGAAGTAATACTTCTGTGGGCGAAATTGAAAATATAATCTCATCATGCAACATGCAACCAGTGTTTCTTTCAGGCATCTCTCCGGGGAGGGGGGGGAGGGCACTGCCCCCTCAGAGATAACCAACTGCCCCCCCCCCCGGAGAAAAAAAATTCAGATCACAGATTTTTTTAAAAAATGAAAGAAAAGAGAGATTACACTTTTAGGACTTCAGTTTCAGAAACACTTTTGGGGAAAAGACATCGAACACTGACACTAGCGACACCAAAAGTAGCCCAAAAGATAAGAATTTATTTTGAAGAATTTGCGGGGAAGACAAACCAAACTCCCTTCTGCTTCCTCTAAAATTACTAAAGAATCTCGAAATTGCATTGTTAGGCAGTTTTCAAAAAGTTTCCTGGGGAGAGCCCTCGATCCAGTCTATGCCTCTAGTAACATTGACAAAGATGGACTGAAACTTCATTTTTAAGACTGCAGTTTCGAAAATTTTCTTTGGGGAGAACTTCTGAAACTCCTTCCTCTAACGTCCCGAAAGGGCATAAAATTGCATTCTCAGGAGTTAAATTGCGAAAAAATTACGGAGGAGAACCCCCGGACCCCCTTTCAGAGATAGTCAAAACGTTATGGTTGTAAGATCAGTTTCAAAAATTTAAGATAAGAAGCCGAAGCCCCCAAAAAACACTGCCCTAACTTCACCAAAGATAGTCTGAAATGCACCTACTATACATGGTATCAAAAATCTATCATATACTGTGACGTCATAAATTTTTTAAATCAAACGAAATATGGTTTACAAAAGGCCGTATCCAGAGGGGGAGGCCCACGGCCCCCCCCCCCCCGAAATTTTTCGCAATGTAGCATGTATATTCCTCCCTGAAACTTTCCTCAACATAAGTGTTTCAAAGTTAGGGCCCCCCCCCGAAAAAAATTTCTGGCTACGGCCTTGTGTAATTAATAACTATGTAGTATATCGTATCTGTTCCATCCATTTCTGATTCTATACAAATAAAATTTTAAGACTGTATTACAGATTCTAGTTTATAAATAAATAAATAATCACACCATTTGAGCTTTCACACCTTCAACTTCAGGCGAAAAGGAATCTTGATTCGCCCTAAGGAACTGCATTCTAACTCCTTCGGTTAATACCATACGGTATTAACCGAACGGACCATAATAAATACGGTTAAATAACAGATTTAAACAAATTTTAAAGCCTCTTCTTTCTAATCTTAGCCGCTGGAAACTCAGAAATCACGCCTTCAAAATTAATGCTTTGCGTTGCCTCATTTTCGATTGCCAACATGGCAAGACTATTTAGTCTAGCGTTATTCATAGTCTATCTTCAGTAATTTTTTATTAATTTTAACGTGTTAAAACTTCTCTCACATGAAGCAACTGATACGCAAATTGGCAGAAATAATTTCAAAGCTACCATAAGGTCGGGACGAGATTCTGTAAATTCTAATTAGTGGTACTCAAATGCCAAAATATCGAAGTGAAAAAATTCCATTAATCCCAACTTATTTTTCGTATGATCGTACGAAGCTATTTCGTACCCTAATTGGTTCTTACTGCACTCCCAATGCTGAACCTTCTTTCATCGTTGTCCGGAGTACTTCTTGTCTCGGATGTCCTAGGACGACAATAAGATCAAAACCAAAGCCTCTGTCTTGTCTTTGATGCCGATTCTCGTAAAAGCACTCTGGAACTTTGTCTCTTAACCCTACACTGCGCCGTGTTGTTTTTAAACAACGCCTCCATTTTTCGTCCACTAAGCTTTTTTTTTGTAATATTTTTAAAATGTGGCGCATTCTTTCGTTTCATTTTGTATGTGAGATCATATTAGTTAATATAGTTTCCCCTAGATCTTGTAAACTGAACTCAAGGATCATCTTTTTTCACAAAATCGTAAGACATGTTGATTTCGTAAAAAACAGTAACTTCTTTAATTTTTTTCTACAAATTTTAAGCAACAATTTTATTTTAAAAAATAGTCTCTAATTGCCTACATAGTTTTAAAATATAATAAATATAAGTTGTGTTTTTAATTATTACTTTTTATTAGATGTTCTTTTTGAATTATTAACAGAGCAGTAAAAAAATCTTTAAAAATTATTTTACCGTTAGTGCGAAGAGAACTAACCATAATTATCATAAGAACTAACCATACGTACACAATTTTGAATCAATCAATATCTTTTTGGTCAAAATTCGCAAAAGTTGTGGAAAATTATTATATTAAAATTCATTTGTTTTCAAACTTTTCATTGCGAACACGCAGAACAGTTGGAATAATTTGTGATAAATGAGAAAAATTTTTTAAATAATTTGTGACAAAATTAAAAAAAAAAAAAAAAGATTAAATATCTTCGGTTCAACTTTATGGTCTGTATGGGAGAAATCCCCCGAAAATAATGCAAAATTTTAAATTTAGGAAAATTTTCATATTTCCGACTTTTTCTTCGCGTTCGCGAGGAAAAAGTCGGTAATGGTATGAGAAACATACGTTCAAAATTTTAAATTAACCAAGGAATTTCTTCCAATACCACTTTGTGATTCAAGTTTTCGAAATCAGACGATAGTAGAAATAAGAAAAATTTTGTACGAATGCTTCCTATGCCAGTCCACAACTTTTATGCATTATCGGGAAAACAATTTATTAAAAAAAATCATTTTTATACTCCGTCCTAATACGTATGTAAATTTATTATTTAGTTTTTTTCTTGTACGTTACCAATTAAAAATTCTGCCATTGCAATATTATTTCCGCGAACCATCTTTCGACACCACGCGAACCACTGGAGTTCGTGAACCACCGGTAGGGAAATTACAATTACCACTGCTCTATTACAATGAACTGAAGTGTAAAGTACAGAAAAAAAGGAAATGGGCTATTAACACATAACTCAGCATGCTGGACTTCGCCCTTTACATAAGGAGTTCGTATGTACCTTAAATGCAATAATTTACCGATTTTTGAGTCTTTTGCGCAACCGCAAATTGAAAGATTCTGACGGTTTAAATTTTTTTTGCGTGCTTTTCAACCGTTTTAATAAATGATTTTCACTATAGCAGTTTAAAATATTAATGGTTGACTTCAAAAAAACTTGTAAAATGACTTGATTTTCGAAAAAAGTCGAAAATTTAAGTACAATGAGCTAGCGAGGGGTTCAATAAAAATCGGTTTTATAAATTGCACGTTACTTACCTACCCCAGAGGCAAGTTTTCTGTGGTATAGCGTTTCGAAAAAAAAAAAACTTTTTTTCGACCCACCCTATTGAATAATTCTAATTTCGTATTTGCAAGCCTTTCATCAATCTTGTACAGTTTGACCACGACGTTCTGACCCTTGGACGCTTCTACGCATGGCAGAAGAGGACGAATCCATTTGAGTTCTAGGGTAGTTCGTTTTACAGGTGCGTTTATTAGCATGCAAATCAGAATGCTTGCTTCTCTGTTTGATGAAAGCAACTAAATTTATAAACTGGCACATATCATTAGTTCTGAAGAAATCACGTATACTAAACGCACCAAAACGAGAACAGAATGGGACACATTCCTTATACCAGCAGTTCTTTCCTTGAACATGAATAGATTCTTCTTGGTCCTCTGCCAGTCAGAGCTCTTTTTTGCTGGTAGAACTGTAATGTATTGCAGCACTAGGTCCCCCAATAGAATGTTTTCCTGTGTTCATTTATCCACAAACAGGCAAAATGTCCGGACTGCGTCAACTCACACCTGCAACCAAATGTCCCCGGTGTCCCCTACTGTTTAATTTTACACAAAGTTAAAAATTTCAAAGAGCTGAGATTGAAGTTCAATTAGTTTTTTGAATGAGGAACTGACTTTCGTAATGTTTTAAAATTAACCCTACTATTTAGAGCTAGTCTTCTGAATATTTCACAATATTTGTATTTCCAATTTTCAAAATAGGAATTAAATAACATTAAAAATGTAATAAAATAAAAACAAGGAATAAATAAATGAATAAACGCGTAAGTAATTAACATTTGCGAAAGTATTTGTTGTTCGGACTAGCTCTGCGCATGTCGAACCCCGCGAGTCATTACGAGAGTCTTATACGAGCTCTCATCACGAGTGGTCTCAGCGGGCATAGAGCTCCATCTTCAGAATCATTCATTCTCAGCGAATTTATTTCCTCATATGGTGTTTAAGATGGTTTTACCGCATTATAGATGACGTGATGTCATGTCTGTAGCCTCTTAACTCCAGCCTTAAATCACGCAGCATCCCGCACTCTTCATTTATAAAACAGACAAATAAAAAGTTACTCTTACACCGAGCTCAATAAATTAATAAAGACAGCTGAAAAATTCTGATCTCAAATTCCAAATTCTAAAATAATAGCATACCACAACAATGGCACATTTTTTCAGATTAAACATCATGTCGTTCTCATGATAGTGATTGCAATAACACTGAACAAATACCTAACGTTCGTTTCCTTTCAAGCAACACAAAGACATCGTTTACGTTACAAAAATATATGCAAGCTACCGGAAAATGTATTTTCTCATCGCAAATAGCAAGTTAAATTTCGTGAATGCAATAATGTCATTTCAACTTGCATTTTTGTGTAATGGTGAACCATTAGACAACGCGTGCATAATTCTTTGTTGATCACTCCCAAGCTTGGAAGTTGTTAGTTTAAAAAAGTTATATACAAAGCATGACTGCCTACGATTCTATAGCGGCTGTCCAAACAGGCGAAAAAAGTGCGTACAAGCAATACATTTTCTGCGAGGGCGAACCATAGCAATATCATCACGCATAAGGGGCCGTTCATAAATGACGTCACGCTTTTTTTCCATATATTTGACCCCCTTCCCCCCTTTGTCACAATATGCCTCCCTTTGTCACGCGTCACGCTGTTGCATAATGCATGATGTCACACTTCTTGCTACCCCCTCCCCTCCCCTTGTCACACTTTGTCACAATTTCACGAACCCCCTTCCCTCCCTAGAAGCGTGACTAGCAGAATTTTCTGTATCAATCTGCAGCACGTTTCAGAAGTCAAAATTTATCTGCAGCACCAAATGATGTGGAACGAAATTTACAATCATAAAAATAGCAAACTGCTCATTTTAAAATCGCTGACATATAACAATAATACATGCAGGCAATAAATAAATATTATAATTATTCAATTTATAAATAAATTAATAAAATCTAAAATTCACCATGCAATTAATAAAAGCTAAGAGAAAATGAAGTAAAGACAATACAACACGGTTTAATATTTGAAAATTATTTATGATATAAGTTAGTGAAAACAGGGTAAACATTTATCTGATTCATTAATAACCCTGCTAAATAGTAGTTAGTAGAGTAGTAATAGTAAAATACTAACTACTAGTTTAAAAAAAGTGGGGTATGACTGTGTCATGGACACGGCCGTGTGTTGTACGTGAATACGTTTATGTAACATGTCATGTATTTTATATAAAATATTTTCACTTATGTATGTAGAATAAAAGCACGGAAACAAATAATTATTGTGTTACAATATAACTTTATTAATTAATAACTTTATAGTTTTGGCTTTTCGACGCGTATAAACCGTCACTATCTATATATTTTTGATATTTTTTTATTCTAACACCTTATTATATTCACTGTCACTACTTTAAACTGAGGGATCAATCATAAATGATTCACGCTTCGAGGGGGGAGGGGGGGTTCAGTGAAATTCTGACAAAGTGTGACAAGGGGAGGGGAGGGGGTAACAAAAAGTGTGACATAATGCATTATGCAACATAGCGTGACATGTGACAAAGGGGGAAGGGGGGTCCTCTGAAGTGTGACATATTGTGACAAAGGGGGGAGGGGGGTCAAATATCTTGGAAAAAAGCGTGACATCATTTATGAACGGCCCCTAATGTTTTATATACAATCGATAGATTTTGACGACAGCTGATGATTAAAACTTAAACGAACATCGTAGCTTCTACGAGTCAAAAGCTATACTAATTGAATATTTCTATACGCAGCAAAATAACCTCAAAATGGCGGCGCTTCCCTCTTTACCCACCGCGATGCGTGACTGTTCTAGCTTATCGTAATGAATTCTTTGATCCTTTAGCTATCCAGTGGTATTATTTAATTTTGGATGTAGAGGATAGATCCGAAACTAGAACGCCAAACTGTATCCCCGATTTTGTTATCATTAGATTTTTTGTATTGCTCCCGTATGGTAGCAAATTTAAAGACGTATTCACGTCAAAAATTTTGTAAGGTGAGTAATTAATCTGCAAGCTTCAAGATAAATCTGCACCGCTCGCGCTGCCGTGCTACGCGATTTATGCTACCGGGTATGCGGACTTTGAAGCTGTTCGTTTGCATACAACTTTTCTTATATGCGTACACTTATACAGGGGGTGCGGCAGCATAACTTCCTTTTTTCAAAACTCAATGAAACCCGTTTTATGAATCTTATAAACTTTAAATTTTTTTATAGTGTAGGTACATGCCTAAAGTTATGTTTTACACAGTTTTGAAAATCAAACCAGGTAGGTGACGCCCCTATTCCCTATGCACTGAAAGCCGAATTCTAGCACTTGTCCGATCCTACCAACATAGCAGCGGGTATGTTAGCAATTTCAGCCTGGATGCTGGTCTTCAGGTGTAGTAGGGTCATTGAACGATTGACATAAAGTCGATATTTCAAAAAAAAAAACCCCGAAGAAAAATCACAAGGGACCCAAATCCGGGAAGCTGCTAGCCATTTCGAATCACTTAATGTTCATTCCAAAAGTAGACCTCGATAGAAAACGTACGCTCCTCCAAGATTCCAATGCAGAATGGCAACTGAAGAAGGTGGGAACAAAACTTTAGAACCATCCCTTTGGAATGAGACAACTCCCACCCCACAACAACATTTATAGCCTGAAAGTTGCGCATTTCAAAAAAGGAAATTATGGTGCCACACTCTGTATAAATAACAGAGAGAAAATGTTCTTCGCAATAAACTTATCATATTATGCTTTCAGATTAATTTTAATCTTATACGACAACAATTGTGCATAATTTTCTGAAATACACTTCCCCTATCATATCGCCTAGATCGCATAAATTGGCTGCCAGATTTTTAAAGGTCGTATCACATTGAATAGTCTTCAAATAATTACTATGTAGTTTATTTAAAAGCATATCAATTTGTTAATACATATCAGTTTTTAATAGATGCCAATACTTGTATTAAATAACTGTAGTTGAAACAAAACAAACACAGGTTATAGATTAATAAAATTATTTAAAGTATATCTTTTATAATTCAAATTTCACTTATTGATAATTTAGTTATTTCAGGAAAGCAGAACAGTTAGGGTGTCAAGTGGCTTAACGAATGAAGATTAGTCGTACAGTTAAGTCATTACTTCAATAATATTTTTATGTTATTAATAGATTAAAAGCTATTATATTGTATAGTATAACTAATAATATTTATAAAATCAGTAACTGATAACACAGGCATGCCCACCCTTAAGTACGATGATGCACGCCTCAAAAACTTCAGAGCCCCCTCCCCCCCCCCCTCAAAAAAAATTAGAAAATAGAAATCGAATTTTTGGGTGTTAAATTTTTTATAAAGATGTTTTTTTTTTTCTTAAATAAGGAGAAATTGGGCAAAACAAAAAAAATGGCTAAATACATACACATATATATACTATATATAATATATATATATATATATATATATATATATAACGCTTTTTTTTCAGAAAGAATTATTTTTTTCTCAGAAAGTTAACACACACACATATATAGTATATATGTTACGGTGAATGTCCGAAATTGGAAAATGTCGACATTCTCCAATTTCGGACTTCGTCGTAACATATAATTCTTTTGTTTGCGAACTTTTCGGATGAAAAAAAAATACAGAGGTGCACCAATAGGATGGGGGGGGGGGGGGGCGAATCTGTACGTCCTAAAATGCATTGGATATCCAGTATCCGAGTATTTTTCAAATCTCTGGTATCTGATTCGGCCATTGCACGAAAGATCCGTTTATCCGGCATGTCAACTTTGATTATTAATATGTTATTAATTTGTTTGTTTTGAAAATATGTGTAATTTAGAAACTTACTACGTATTTTCAAGCTGTGTTGCATTTAAAAATGTGTATAGAATTTAGAGGTTTCAAACACTAGAGCCAGATATCCTCCAAAGATTCGTCAGGTAAGATATGTCGTATTTCTGAAAAATTGCGTGACTGAACGTGGGGTTGATGGGGGGAGGGGGGGGGGCGGGCGGATATGGGCATCCGCACTTTTACGTGGAAATAATTAATGAGAAACCAATGTTTTAAAATCGCAAGTTGCAAAAAACATTGCACACACATGTTTCGAAATTAAAAGGAACCATTTTACTAATTCGCAAAGATTTGACCTGCGAAATGTAAGTAATCTGAGTGAGTGAAAATGACTCAAATACATATGTGAATACAAGCATACAATTCTATATATTGATAAAAGGCTACCTCTAATACCAACCAGGTAATGCTTTTTTGCAATTTGTGCTATAATTTGGATTTTTCATTAATAATCTAAAGTACAAGTAAATAAATAAATCACTGCATCTGAACAAGTAAGTTCAAGACACATGTAAATGCCATCCCTCACTGGTACGCCACAAGGAATCAAACTCATAATTTCTATTTATAGAATAATTACATAGAAGACAGGGAATAAAAATATACAAAATATATGCGTATAAATCAAGCGTAAAATTAATAAATTAGTAAAATTTGCTTTCCTTCGCTCTTATTTCATTTACGATATATTAGTTAAAAACACAATTGAAGACATATTTAGATTCTTAATGTATAAACTGAAAATTTACCACAAAGTAATCTTAATGATGTATGCTGCAAACCCGACAAAAACAATGTTTTCGTAATGTATGTGCATACAAAACTAGTCCATGCTCGCATCGCCGCCAGTGATGAAAATGATAGCTATGTCTTGCCCAGTCATTCCTTTGCTAAGGCGCCGCGTCTGGACAGCCGCTATAGAATCGTAAGCAGATATGCACAAAGCTGATGGAAAAAGCAAAGCTGAAAAAAAAAAAAAAAAATTCTGCTCAAAACAATAGAGTCAACCAGGCGAACTTTGATCCACAATTTCTCTACTTTTAATTACCCCACACATATTTTTATTGTGCTATTGTATTTACCGGCATAAAACTAAAGAAGAACTCCAAAAGCAGTTGCGTATTAATTAAAAATACATTATAGGAATAATAATAATAAAAACCATTTTAACTTTGTCCCATGTCAGAAATGTGATTTTAAAAAGAGCTATTTTAATAAAAATGTTAGAAAAATAACCAGAAAAATAAAATTTATAAGCATTTTTAAAAAAATATTTTACAACATCACCAGGATTTCTGTAATTCATAATAGCGCATAGAACAATTTCAAGAACTTCAGCAACTTCAAGAGTTATAACAACACTGTTTTATAGGATTATCTGTGTACAAGGTTGCAAACTTATTTCGTAAAATTAAGAGTAGAAAGCTACTTAACCTAGCCAGCTGAGTTCGAGCCCAGCTGAACTTTCGAGTTTCTTTTTCAAGTCAAACAAACTGAAAAATATGACGTGATTCAAGTTAACTGTTTAAATAAAGATACAAAACCATAACATTTTATCAGAAAGCACGAGAATATGGGTAAAATTTGCATAGGGAATTTGTTTCCTACTTCCAATGTTGTTTGCTCTAAAACAATGCGTTTTGGGTGGAAGGAAAGATTAAAAGGATATTATTTGTTCAGCATCATATTTATAGTTAACAAGAAGTTCCGTCTAGAACTATACGAGCCTACTTTCCCGTATACACCAAATTCAAATTTATAATCCAGCTATCTCTTTCTCCTTTAGCTTTAGTTCTTAATTATGTCAAATATACCTTTTTCAACGGATAATACATATTCATTCACTCATTCATTCTTTCCTTTATTCAGCCATTCATTCATTCATTCATTCGTTTACTCATTCATGTCTTTATTCATTTATTTACTCATTCATATATTTGTTCCCTCATTTATTCATTCTTTTCCTCATTCATTTATTCATTGATTCATTCTTTCACTCCTTTATTTATTCATTAATTCATGCTTTCACTCATTCATTTATTCATTGAAAAATATCTGGGTGAACTTTCTATTTGCACATGTTCTACGTTATAAGAGCTTTCCGATAAAGTTTGTTCCAAGCAAATCGGTCCGTTAGGTCAGGATTTATATAGGATTGAAATTTCCCCGTAAGCGCTATGTTAATTTTTTGAGCTGTTCAAAGATGAACAAAAACTGTTAAAATTGATATTTCACGCCAAGAGATTCTTCCAGTAAGCTCGTTCATTGGAACATGGATCTTGTACCCAGAGTTTACATAATTTGCTTCATTTTCGCCCATAGGTGCTAGTGTTAAATTTTTTTGAACTGTTCAAAATTGTACGAAAAATTGTTCAGATCAAAAAGTAAAATATGGAAATGAGATGTCCTCGCCAAGATCTTTCGAATGCAAAAAGAATTTTTCGAATCGGACACTTTGTTCAAAAGTTATTAGGGGGGGGGGGGGACAGACCGACAGACACATTTTCCCCCATCTCAAAACCCTACTTTCAAATTTTTTATTTTTAAATCTTTATTTAATTACTTCCCTTTTTTTTTTGACTTTTCTTTATTTTTAACGATATTTTTACGTTACATTAAGCCTTCTTTCATGCTTTATTATTATTTTTTTTTACTTTTACGGGAAAGTAGGCTAAAAATGGAGAAAACAACTGATTTAACTAGAAGCGCTCAATGGTACTAGTCACTTTGTGACACAAGACCGAAAATATGCTTTCAAACATATTCCTTTTTTCTTTATTTTCAGGGAGTTGCGACTTCGCCTTCGCTCCAGCAGGTTTGGAACCTTCTTCGGAAGATGAAGCAGAGGAAATCGAAATTAATTATTATCTATGCTTTCGGGCCACTAATTGTGAACTAGGTGAGTATTTATAATTAAGGAAAACAATTCGAGTCACAATGGAGCAAAATTTGCCACAAACTTCATATTTCTATTCCAAAGTAAGCAGTCAATTTTAAGAAATGTGTGAACACCCAACTAAAAACGTAAATTTTTCGTACACGATTAGGCTTACAATGCTTTCAACCTCAGAATAAAATAAGGGGGCGTTTGATTTTTTCAAACACCCCATTTTGTTTTAATTTAGTTTTTTTTTCATAATTAATAGTTGCTGAACCGCTCTAAACAGTTCTGCTTTTCACAAATTTTACACTTTATTAATGCCAAGAGACACCGAGTCAGATGAAACGTCATCAAAAGTTCTGCTCTGAATAAATTTATGAAAATTTCAATCCGAAAAGCGACAGCCAGATTTTTATCACAGAAATTTTAATCACAATTCGTGGTAACCTAGAGAGTAGGGCGTCAAATTTCGAGCCTGAATTTTTCGGGTTCGGAACCCAATTTGCTGGAGATCCACTATGTACACTTGGAGATGGGTGCATGTAAAATCCCTGGATCCCAAGGTCTCGTGGCAGTTCTGAGGGTACCAGAGGCAGGAGAAAATTTCCCTCCCCTTTATTCTTAGGACTAAAAGGGGAAGTGGCATTGTTGTTGTGGAGTCATTTGGTGTTTCCTGATTACATCGTGTTACAGTTGATGCTGGTTACCTGTGAGGTAATCCTTTACAAGTGGCCAGTCTCAAAAGGGCGATTGCCGCATAAGGCAATTCTATGATATATTAATGAGGTTCTGCTGCTTAAAAATGGACTTTCTGCTTACGTTTTTGGTTCTACATAAATTAAAACGCCCAAGTGTTTCTAGTCGCAGTTCAACTTTTCTCCTCCAACCTCCTTCCCTGTTAGCACGTGGTCTTAGGGAGGCCCTGCATCCGGAGACGTGGTAGTGGGGGTAGCTGGGTCCACGAATTTTACTTGCACGCATCCACAAGTGTACATGGTGGGTCTTCAGCGGGTATCGAACAGACGGCCTTCCAGGTAGAAGTCCGACGTCCTAACTACTAGGCTACTACGGCCTAGTCGCACTTGAACTGTATCATTAGACGTTACTTTCACCTAGAGGACCTTAGCATTTTTGATTTCCCTATGACATAACATAGAATAGTTAAACCTTTGCTGTTGTAATGATTCGCATAGCAAACAATCTATCCGTTCCTCGCGGTAGCTTTTGATGTAGTTTAGTTAATCGAATCAGCCATGAACTGGTAAAACTTATTTGCTGTGTAAAATACAATACTAGGGCTGATTTACAGTTTCTCAGACATTTCTTTAATTTTAATGTATATTGAAACTAGAATTGAAAGGGAAAATTCAAACTATTGGGCAATTCCTGTCACTGAAGTGCTAGAAAAATAAATTCGATCTTAAACACACTTGCTATATTTAAACACAATGTTTTATAGTTTTAGTTTTAGCAATGTTTTTAGTTTTGTTAGTTCTGGTTTTAATGTATATTAAAACCAGAACTGAAAGGGAAAATTCAAACTATTGTGCTGTTCGGGTAACTGAAATGCGGTTAAAAGTAAAAATTGAATTCAATCTTAAACGCACATTTGCTATATTTAAACACAATGTTTTGTAGTCGGCACAAAAAAGATAGTTAAGAATTCGTTTACATATGATTTTAACTATCCATCGGAAAAATTTAAATTAATAAATATTTGACTCATTGTATTGCTGAATATTATAAGAGAGAGGGAAGAATTATATTTCCATGACAGTTTTGCGCGAACTTCGAAAATTTTGCTTAAAATTATTATCAGTGTTGTTTAAATAATTTATTTATCGATTTATTATTTTTTTCTTGCGCAATTTGCAATTGTTTGCATGGTAATTTCATAATTCATAATTTTCCTTCCGTGCAAATTTCATTTTTTATTTTAAATTTTTTTAAAAATATTATTATTTTTAAATGTATATCTATATATTTCTTTAATGGGTAGGGGTTTTCTTTACTTAGGATTTGAATGGATAGCAAAAAACGCGATATGTTTCAAGATGCTTCACAAGAAGGTGCGTATAGTATTACTTATTTTTATAACAGATGACATGATTGATCCAAGAACTAAACAACATTTACCATAGAAGCTATATATATATGTTTACATTGATGGGGCCGTTCATAAATGATGTCACGCTTTTTTCCCATATATTTGACCCCCCGCCCCCCTTTTGTCACAATACGTCACACCTCAGCGGACCTCCCTCCCCCCCTTTGTAACGCGTCGTGCTATGTTGCATAATGCAGGATGTCACACTTCTTGTTACCCCGTCCCCTCCCCTTGTCACACTTTGTCACAATTTCTCGATCCCCCTCCCCCCCTCGAAGCGTGACATCATTTATGAATGATCCCGATATGGATAGACAGATATACAGTCGAACTCTATTCTTGCGAGAGCGAGTGCTGTTTCATGAGCATATTTATTAACTGTTGAAAAAGGCATATTTGAAGTAATTAAGAACAAAAATGAGAAAAAGAGAAAGAGAGATAAGCTAGATTATAAAATTGAAGTTAGAATATAAGGGAAAGTAGGCTCGTATAGTTCTAGACGGAGCTTCTTGTTTGTAGTTTATTTCTATATTAGCGATACACAATCTGTGGTTTACGGGTTCTAAGTGATCCGATAAAGGCAGTCAAAAAACTTGACAAGAGTTGATACCTGTTTTGGGATAAACTTTTTTTTTGTGTGCACGTTCCCTGCTCCTAAAAAACGGAAAAAAAAAACATGTATTCCTCCTTTTTGAAATAAGCTAACCTGGTACCTTGAAAAGTACTGTTTTTTTCTTGTAAAATTCATTGACTATATCAAAGAGACTCACATAAATTTATGATATTAATTTTTATAAATGTGTGGAATAACTGGAATATTATCTAGGCCTCGCGGAGAAAAGAATTGAGCACCATTAATAATCTTTTTAAAGCAGCATTTTCCTTTGCAAGGACATAAATCATTAATCCTTAGACCGAGCAGACTGCATATTTTTCCTTTTTAAAAAATATTTATCGCTTTTTAGCCTACTTTTACGTAAAAGTAAAAAAAAAATAATAATGAAGCATGAAATAAGGCTTAATTTGTTGTGAAAATATCGTTAGAAATCAAGAAATGTCAAAATATTGATTTGAACATTTTTTGTTCATTTTTTAAAGAGTTTTCGTGCGCTGTCGCCAAAGTAGCTGCTTGGCGAGATTTGCGCGGTGATAATGGAAAGGTACCAAATTAACATTAGCACCTACGGGAAATTTCAATCCCCTATAAATCCTGATCTAACCGACGGATTTATTTGCAGCAAACTTTATCGGAAAGATATTACAGTGTAGAATATGTACAGATACGAAGTTCAACAATAACTAAACGAGCCTATTTTCCTATGAGTTTTTCTGATCTGGATTTGTAAGGATATTTCTCAATGAATAAATGAATGAATGAATGAGTGAGAGAATGAATGAATGAGTGAAAGAATGAATGAATGAATAAATGATGAAATAACTAAATGAGTGAATGAATGACTAAATACATGAATGAGTTAATGAATGAGTGAACAAACGAATGACTGAATAAAGGAAAGAATGCATGAGTGAGTGAATGAATATGCACTATCCGTTGAAAAAGGTATATTTGAAGTAATTAAGAACTATAGCTAAATCAGAAAGAGAGGGAAAGAGATAGCTAGATTATAAATTTGAATTTGGTGTATACGGAAAAGTAGGCTCATATAGTTCTAGACGGAACTTCTTGTTTTTCCTTTTTTTCATTCGGGGTACTCGAGAGGTGCTAGAGGTCTAGGTGAATCATGTCTGTCATCTGTTACGAAGAAGACTGTATATGTATATCAATGTACATTCTGGACGTGACATAACCTTAGAACTAAAAATTAATTGGCGTTAAAGTCGGTATTCGAGGCATCGATTCATTTGTTCAATTGTGGCTTATTCATCGTTCTTTCATAGATGTTTTGCTCAAAAAAAACAAACTCCTACGCTTTTTACATGAAGCGGATCCCGATCTTGCATGAATGTCAAGAACATTATTTTCCAGTAGAACTCCAAAATTGAGCGAATGAATATTGATACAGTTATGAATAAGCTGTTAACGATATATCCTGTTTGTTATAATCCTTAGATTGACATGTGACCTGTGTTTTCTTAGCATCCACTGTCGGAATAATTCTTAACATGTTTCCCCTTTAACCAAGAAAGATCTCTCTTAAAAGCGTACGACCCCACACACAAAATTATGTAAAAAAAGTAATGTTGTCACAAACGCACATAACTAATTTGCAATTATTTTATATAGCTCTCCAAAATGTTCACGTCTATGTTAAGAATTATTCCGACAGTGGATGCTAAGAAAACACAGGTCAAAGACGTGAACATTTTGGAGAGCTATATAAAATAATTGCAAATTAGTTATGTGCGTTTGTGACAACATTACTTTTTTTACATAATTTTGTGTGCACATGATTTAAAACAAACAAAAAAATCATTGTTTTTCCTAGTACTACGACATTATCCTGCAATGGATAGAAGAAGCATCTAAAGGTGTTATTAACAGGAAAGACATAGACGGCGCACGTGAGCAGTTTTGTGCAATGGATGAAAAGTCTAAAGTATGTGTGTTTATTTAGATAGTATATCGTCGCCTCAGAGCAACAGTAGGATATGAGTAAAACCAGAATTTGCTATAAAATTGATTTTTAAAATTTGCTGTTTTTTAGCCTACTTTCCCGTAAAAGTAAAAAAAAAAATAATAATGAAGCATGAAAGAAGGCTTAATGTATCGTGAAAATATCGTTAGAAATCAAGAAAAGTCAAAAATAAGTTAATCAAAAATAAGTTAAGTAATTAAATAAAGATTGAAAAATAAAAAATTTGAAAGTAGGGTATTGAGATGGAGGAAAAGTGTGTCTGTCGGTCTGTCCCCCCCTAATAACTTTTGAAAGAATTGTCCGATTCGAAAAGTTCTTTTTGCATTCGAAAGATCTCGGCGAGAACATTTAATTTCCATATTTTACTTTTTTGATTTGAACAAGTTTTTGTTCAATTTTGAACAGTTCAAAAAAATTTAACATTAGCGCCTATGGGCGAAAATGTAGCAAATTATGTAAACTCTGGGTACAAGATCCAAGTTCCAATGAACAAGCTCACTGGAAGAAGTTCTTGGCGTGAAATATTGATTTGAACAATTTTTGTTCATTTTTGAACAGTTCAAAAAAATTAACATATTGCCTACGGGGAAATTTCAATCCTATATAAATCCTGATCTAACGGACCGATTTGCTTGGAACAAACTTTATTGGAAAGCTCTTATGACGTAGAACATGTACAGATAGAAAGTTCATCCAGAACTAACGAGCCTATTTTCCTAGGAAATTTTTTGATCGAGATTTTCAAGAATATTTTTGAATTAATGAATGATTAAATCAATAAGCAAAAGAATTAATTAATAACTGAGTGAATAAATACATGAATGACTGAATAAATGAATGATTGAATGAATATGTATTAACCGTTGAAAAAGGTATATCTGAAGCAATTAAGAACTTAAGCTAAACGAGAAAGAGAGAGAGAGAGAGAGAGAGAGAGATAGCTAGAATATAAATTTGAAGCTGGTGTATATGGGAAAGTAGGCTCGTATAGTTCTAGACGGAACTTCTTGTTCAATTCTAAATATCTAAGGCTGTAGTTCAGGGATTTTACTGATATTTTGGGAACTCCCCTAACTTTTGATTACATCTTCAGTGGTGTTTTAAAAAAATTAATTGCTTTTATAGGAAAATGATTTAGATGTCTTCCTTTTGCTCTGAGGCGACGATATACTTTTCCCCGAAAAGCGCATCAAAGAAATTGCGCTAACAATTTAAAACAAATTATATCTCATTCACTGAAGCTTGTCAGGCACGCTTCTCAGTTTCAGTTTGTCACTGCTTCTCAAGTCGAATTTTGGGTATTGTTCCAATATGCGATCTACCTTATTTAACAGTGTAGTTATATTACGGATCGATCAGTGGCCCTCTAAAACTGCTGTTCTACGCGAATGATTTCCAACTACACTATTAAAATTTCAGTTAACACATAATTATATTTTGTTCCTGATTCCGTTCCACTAACTAGCGTTTCAGTGAAATTGAGAAATTTACACTGAAAAGACTAATGTGAATATGGACACTAAAAAAATATTGAAGATCTTAACAACGTATTCATTCAAGTATACTTCTGAAAGCTACTCATGTAAATTGCAAGACGAGGTGTTCAGGGTTTGCAACGGCAAAAGATGCAAAGGACCTATTTATTGTTGCAGTGTAGTAGTCTGGTCTGTTTTACGCTTGCATATTAGCAACAAACTACACAACTTCTGCAAAGGAAATTGTTATTGCATATGTTGATTGAGAAATTAGCATTTCATCTGATGAAGCGGCTTAAAAATTCGTCAAGTACAAAAGAAGTATGGTTCAATCACGTAGGATTTCCCCTCATTTTACGATAAAGGGCCCGTGGACTGAACTGGAGATGCTGTTAAAAGTTGGTTCGGGAAGCAATAAGCAGCCGAAAACGCATTGTAATTTATGTTACAACTTTTGTCGAAGGTCCAAAAGCGTCATCAAAGGTCTAAAATTGACTGGTGGCTTAAAAATCAATTTAAATCACTAATTTTAGATTAGTTCCTGGAGATCGGCCTCCAAATTAGGGAAATATTTTCTGGAGCATTAAAATTAGATGTATCAAGGGGAAATAAAAGCCAGAAGTAACATTAGTAGATGAAAAAGGACAGTTCTGCCCCAAGAAGCGGATCGCGGATCAGGGGGCGTGGCCGATCCGCCTCCCATTGCCCCCAGGCATGCCCTCAGGCGTTAGTCGAGTGGAGTTGAGTTGTATGCCCTCAGGCGTTTTTCGAGTGGAGTTGAGTTGTATGCCCTCAGGCATTTTTCGAGTAGAGTGGAGTTGTATGCCCTCAGGCATTTTTCGAGTAGAGTTGAGTTGTATGCCCTCAGGCGTTTTTTACGAGTAGAGTTGAGTTGTTTTTCTTAAGTTTATAGTTTTGGAATGGCAACACTTTTTAGTTTCAGTTTACGACTTGATGCAATGTAATGTCGATTGCAGCGACATCTATGAGAAGAAAATGCAACTATTTTCGAACTTAATTTTTTTTCTACTGTTTTCTCTCAGAATTCAAGCAGGAACTATTGTATATTACAAAAAATAATTATAATGCATTATGAATTAAATGTAATCTTATTAATTACCTCCTTATACATCTTTATTTTTTAGACTTAAAATTTTTTTCTTTTTCGATCTTTTTAATGTTTTCACTTGCATTCACGCAGGAACTATTTCATATTAACAAAAATTAAATATAAAATGATAGCGCTAAAAAGTGACTGCTTAAAAAGAGATTACTTTAAATGCCAAGGGAATTATTAAAGTATTACATTTAAGTGATATTAAGAAATAATAATAATATTTTTAATACAAATTAGTGATGATAAAAGGTATATTCAACTTACCCTAGCAGGAGATTCAGTAGATTGATAATTGATTCTTGAAAAATCCATTGTCGAGCGTATAAGAAACTGAGAAACGCTTTTAAAAAAGAGCAGAGCAAAAATTCATCTTTACTAAGCAAGTGTAGAAAGCGAAGTGACTTTTCACTTTCCAGTCCTTGTAGCATTTTCTTTCAAGAAATATAGAAGCTAAAAGTTAACCAATTAGAATGCAGTATACATCATAGTTGAAGAGAATGTATCCATTCAGGGTACATTTGCCGAAAGTTATAATTCCTGCAGCATTGCAAGACATGAACAAACTTGTATTGCGCTAAAAGATTGAAATCATAGTGCAGGTGTTTTTTTATGGCTTTAGATCCTTTGTGACGATCGGACAGAAAAGAAAAGGTCTTCTCTCCACCCCTATAGGCATACTTTCTCTTTCTACTTTGAATGAAGTGATTGATAAAGATCACCTTCCTTTTCACATACAAAGCATCTCCATTGTACTTAATTTTTAACTGTAGATAATGGATACATTACTTGATGGTGGTGAATATCAGCATAATGAAAACAAAAATACGTTAATGAGAGATGATTTTTGACTCGCAAGAAAACATGTTTGATAGTGTTTTCTTCTATTAGCAACCTTTTTTTCATTGGTACAGAAGCTACTAGTAGGATTCATTCCGTAAAACAATAGAGAATGTAAGATTTTACTAAATAAAAATGTTTGAACTTGCAAAACAAAATTATTTTCTACTTGCAAAATTTTAGAACTTCGCATGAAAATTAAAAAAAAAAAGTACTTATTCAAACGGTTGAAACTTGGAACTAAAATTTCAACACTGAATCATCAAAAATCCGAAACAATTTAAGCTGTGGAATAAAGATTCGAGACTTAAAAAGTAAATGTAAACTCACTAAAAGAGATTTGAAAATCTGAAAAGAGAAATAGAATAATAACTTCACTAGAAACACTGAAATAGAATCGTAAAACTTGAAAAATTTAAATCACAAAACTTAAATCTGTTGCAAAGAGCTTTATGTGAAACGTAAAAGTGCTAAGAGCAAAATGTTAAAACTGAGGAAACTTAGAAATACGTGGAACAAATCATTTCAAACTATAAACTTTAAAAACTTAAACTCATTCAGAAAAGAACGGAAATGCAAAATTACAAAACAAAAGTGTTACGCTCTTGCAAAATATTAAAACTTAACGCAAAAATTGTAAGAAAGTACAAAACATCAAAAGTTGAGTAGTATAAAAAACTATTACTTAGATTCATCTGAAACATAACTCGGAAAAGGTAAAAGTAATATATACAAATTGAAAACACTTATATTCACCTAATTAACATATCAAAATAGCAAGTACAAGACGTTAAAACAGAACGAAAATGTAAAAGTATGAAACGTAAAATTACAAAACCTAAATTCATCTGGTAAAAGTTCCGTAAAAAATGTAAAAGCACTAAGAGTGAAAACTACAAAACAGCATGAAAGCTAGAAATAAAAAACTATACAGCATCAGAACTTAAATTCATCCAGAAAAACTTAGAAGAAAAAATGTAAAAGTTCGGAAATTTTCAAAACAAAAGTATGATGCACTTGCAAAATATTAAAACTTAGTGAAAAAACGTAAAAAGTACTTTGTACAAAATGATAAAATTTAGATTTATCTACTAAAACAGTGAATGAAGATGTAAAATTACTAAGAGTAATATATTAAAACAACACGAAAACGTAAAAGTACTAAGTACAAAACGTAAAAAAAAAAAATTATTTATCTGCTATAACTTAGACTGAAGTCGTAAAATTACTAAGTACAAAGTGTTAAAACATCATAAAAATGTAAAAATATCAAGTATAAAGTAGCAAAACATAGATTTGTCTATAGAAATCTTGATCAAAAAATGTAAAAGTTCAAACAACAAAATCCTAAAACTCTGAAAAATTGAAAACACGCAGTACAAAAACAGCAAAACCTGTAAAATTGCTAAGTATAAGGGTGCAAAACTTAAATTTTTCCAGAAAAACTTAGAAGAGATTGTAAAAGTACGGAACTTTTCAAAGTAAAAGTGTTATGCACTTACAAAATGTTAAAACCTAATGAAAAAATGTAAAAAAGTCTTCGTCAAAAATGTTAAAATTCTGATTTATCTACTAAAACTTAGAATGAAAATGTAATTGAATCAAATGTACTAAGTGTGAAATAGTAAAGTAACATGAAAATGTAAAAGTACTAAGTATATAGCGTAGTCATCAAGTGGAACTTTGTACAAAAATGTCAAACTTAAGTACGAAACTTAAAAGACTTAGATCTGTCTGCAGAAATCTTAAACAAAAAACGTAAAAATTCAAACAACAAAATCCCAAAACTCTGAAAAAAGTAAAAACACGCAGTACAAAAACAGCAAAACATAGATTTGTCTACTGAAATCTTCATCAAAAAACTGTTCAAAACAAAAGTGTGATGCTCTTGAAAAACATTAAAACTTAATGCGAAAATGTAAAAAGTACTACGCACAAAATGCTAAAATGTAGACTTATCTACTAAAACATTGGATGAAGATGTAAAATTACTAAGTAAAATATATTAAAGCAGCAAGAAAATGTTAAAGTACTAAGTACAAAAACGTAAATAAATTGATTTATCTACTAAAACATAGACTGAAGTTGTAAAATTACTAAGTACAAACTGTTAAAACATCATAAAATTTGAAAATAGCAAGTATAAACCAACAAAACATAGATCTGTCCACTGAAATCTTGATCAAAAATGTAAAAGTTTTAACAACAAAATCCTAAAACTGATAAGTTAAAAACACTCAGTACAAAACAACAAAACATGTAAAAATGGTAAGTATAAAGTTGCAAAACTTAAACTCAATCAGAAAAACTTAGAACGATGATGTAAAAGCGCGAAACTTTTCAAAATAAAAGTGTTATACACTTGCAAAATGTTAAACTCTGATTTATCTACTAAAGCAACGCGAAAATGTAAAAGTACTAAGTGTATAACGTATTCATCAAGTGAAATTTTGTACGAAAATGTAATCGTTTATGTACGAAACTTAAAAAACTTAGATTTATCTAAAAAAAATCCCAACTAAAGTCGTAAAAAGTATGAAATGTTAAACATCATGAAAATGTAAACTTTCCAAAAATGCATACATCAAAACAACTTAGATGTATCTAATAAAATTTAGAACGAGTAAAAGTGTCAAACTTAATAAAAGTACTAAGTAAAAAAAAAAAAAAAAAAAAAAAAACTAATATTCATCTACTAAAACACAGAAAAACTTAGAACGAAAAGGTAACAGAAAATTTTCAAAATAAACGTGTTATGCACTTGCAAAATGTTAAAAATTAAATTTATCTACTAAAAATCAGAACAAAAATGTAAAAATACTAAGTATAATACATTGTAGCAACACAAAAATTTAAGAATACTAAATACAAAACGTAAAAAAAGTTTGAGTTATCTAACTAAAACTTAGACCGAAGTCGTAAAATTACCAAGCACGAAATGTTCAAGCATCATAAAAATGACTAAATAACAAGTGTAATATATCAAAAACATAGATTTCTCCATTGAAATCTTTAAAAAAAATGTAAAAGTCCTAAGGGCAAAAATGCTAAAGATGTGGAAAAATGAAGAATACGCAGTGTCACACAACAAAGCATGTACTAACTATAAAACTTCTAATCTTGAATTGATTCAAGGAAAGAAAAAAAAAAAAAAAACTTAGAAAAAAAAAAAAAAAAACATGTAAATCCAAACGAAAATTTTCAGAAATAAAACTGTTATCCACTTGCAAAGTGTTAAAACTTAATGCAAAAATATAAAAAGTACTGTGTATGAATGTTAAAACTTAGATTTATCAACGAAAACACGGAATGAAGATGTAAAACTATTAAGTATAATATATTAAAGCCACACTAAAATGTAAAAGCACTATGTACAAAGCATCAAAACATAGATTCATCTAGTAAAACTTGGTACAAAAATGTAAAAGTACCAAGCATAGAACCTCAAATATACATTTATTTAGTAAAAAACAGAACGAAACTGTTAAAGTACTAAAGCCAACGCATCAAACAAGGATTAATCTATTAAAACAGTATAAAAGAACTACATACAAACTGCAAAAACTCTTAGAACTAAAATTTAAAAATGTAACAAATCATAACATTTTAAAACTTAACTTCATCCAGAAAAACTTAGAACGGAAATGTAAAATTACTGAAGTTTACAAAACAAAAGTGATAGGCATTTGCAAATTGTTAAAAGCAAAAACGTAAAAAGTACTAGATACAAAAAGTACGAAACATCAAAACTTGGAGTAGTATAATAACGAAACTGCAACTTCGATTCATCAAATAGGACTTAACTCTAAAATTGTGAAAGAAATGTGAAAACTGATATTCACCTTTCAAAATGTAAAAATATTAAGTACACGGTGTTAAAACAGAACAAAAATGTAAAGGTACGAAATGTAAAACTCCAAAAAGTTAAATTCCTCTACTAAAAAAATGGTTTGAAAAGTAAAAGTACTACGTACATCAACTAAAAACAGCATGGAAATTTAAAAATAGCAAGTACAAAACGTTAAAACAGCACGAAAATCTAAAAGTACTAAGTACAAAGCATCAAAACTTACGTTGATCCAGAAAAGCTTGGAACAAAAGATGTAAAAGTACGGACATTTTCAAAATAAAGGTGATATGCATTTGCAAAATGTTAAAACTTAATGTAAAAACGTAAAAAGTACCATATACAAAATGTTAACACTTAGATTTATCTACTAAAACCTAGGATGAAGATATAAAAATTCTAAGTATAATATACTAAAGAAACACGAAATTATAAAAGTGCAAAATACTAGAACTATCTATTAAAATTTCAAAACATAGATTCAGCATCAAAACATATAATCTGTTTACAAATATCTTAATCAGAAATATAAGAGCTCGAAGAACAAAGTGCTAAAACTTAAAAAAGTAAAGAAACGCAGTACAAAACAATAAAGAATGTACAAGTACTGAATACAAAACGTAAAAAATGAAGATTTATCTACTAAAACTTAGACTGATCCCACAAAACTACTGAGTACGAAATGTTAAAACACCATGAAAATTTATAAATAACATGTATAAAGTTTCAAAACATAAATTTATCTACTGAAATCTTGATCAAAAATGATAATGTTCTGAAAACAAAATTATTAAAACTGGGAAAAATTGAAAATACGTAGTACATTTTTGTGTGGCTTTAATATATTATACTTGGTATTTTTACATCTGCATTCTACACATTTTTGCCTTACGTTTCAGCGCTTTGCTAATGCATAATACTCTTATTTTTAAAATAACTGTACAGTTACGTTTTTATTCTAAGTTTTTCTGGATCAATTTAAGTTTTGATGTTTTGTACTTAGTACTTTTAGATTTTCATGCTGTTTTTAGTTTTTTGTTCTTAGTAGTACTTTTACTTTTTTAACCGAATTTTTAGTAGATGAATTTAAGTTTTGCAAGTGCATAAAACTTTTATTTTGAAAATTTCCGCAGCTTTACATTTTTGTTCTAAATTTTTCTGGATGAAATTAGGCTTTGAAGCTTTATAGTTGGTACTCTTTCATTCTTTATTGTTTTGTACTGCGTTTCTTTACTATTTTAAGTTTTAGCACTTTGTTCTTCGAACTCTTACATTTCTGATTAAGATTTTTGTAAACAGATTATATGTTTTGATGCTGAATCTATGTTTTGAAGTTTTAATAGATAGTTCTAGTATTTTGCACTTTTATAATTTTGTGTTTCTTTAGTATATTTTACTTAGAATTTTTATATCTTCATTCTAGGTTTTAGTAGATAAATCTAAGTGTTAACATTTTGTATATGGTACTTTTTACGTTTTTACATTAAGTTTTAACATTTTGCAAATGCATATCACCTTTATTTTGAAAATGTCCGTACTTTTACATCTTTTGTTCCAAGCTTTTCAGGATCAACGTAAGTTTTGATGCTTTGTACTTAGTACTTTTAGATTTTTGTGCTGTTTTAACGTGTTGTACTTGCTATTTTTAAATTTTCATGCTGTTTTTAGTTGATGTACGTAGTACTTTTACTTTTCAAAAAATTTTTTTAGTAGAGGAATTTAACTTTTTGGAGTTTTACATTTCGTACCTTTACATTTTTGTTCTGTTTTAACATCGTGTACTTAATATTTTTACATTTTGAAAGGTGAATATCAGTTTTCACAATTTCTTTCACAATTTTAGAGTTAAGTCCTATTTGATGAATCGAAGTTGCAGTTTCGTTATTATACTACTCCACGTTTTGATGTTTCGTACTTTTTGTATCTAGTACTTTTTACGTTTTTGCTTTTAACAATTTGCAAATGCCTATCACTTTTGTTTTGTAAACTTCAGTAATTCTACATTTCCGTTCTAAGTTTTTCTGGATGAAGTTAAGTTTTAAAATTTTATGATTTGTTACATTTTTAAATTTTAGTTCTAAGAGTTTTTGCAGTTTGTATGTAGTGCTTTTATACTGTTTTAATAGATTAATCCTTGTTTGATGCGTTGGCTTTAGTACTTTAACAGTTTCGTTCTGTTTTTTACTAAATAAATGTATATTTGAGGTTCTATGCTTGGTACTTTTACATTTTTGTACCAAGTTTTACTAGATGAATCTATGTTTTGATGCTTTGTACATAGTGCTTTTACATTTTAGTGTGGCTTTAATATATTATACTTAATAGTTTTACATCTTCATTCCGTGTTTTCGTTGATAAATCTAAGTTTTAACATTCATACACAGTACTTTTTATATTTTTGCATTAAGTTTTAACACTTTGCAAGTGGATAACAGTTTTATTTCTGAAAATTTTCGTTTGGATTTACATGTCTTTTTTTTTTTTTTTCTAAGTTTTTTTTTTTATTTCCTTGAATCAATTCAAGATTAGAAGTTTTATAGTTAGTACATGCTTTGTTGTGTGGCACTGCGTATTCTTCATTTTTCCACTTTTTTAGCATTTTTGCCCTTAGAACTTTTACATTTTTTTTAAAGATTTCAATGGAGAAATCTATGTTTTTGATACATTACACTTGTTATTTAGTCATTTTTATGATGCTTGAACATTTCGTACTTGGTAATTTTACGACTTCGGTCTTAGTTTTAGTTAGATAACTCTAACTTTTTTACGTTTTGTATTTAGTACTCTTAAATTTTTGTGTTGCTACAATGTATTATACTTAGTATTTTTACATCTTTGTTCTGATTTTTAGTAGATAAATTTATCTTTTATTATTTTGCAAGTGCATAACACGTTTATTTTGAAAATTTTCTGTTACCTTTTCGTTCTAAGTTTTTCTGTGTTTTAGTAGATGAATATTAGTTTTTTTTTTTTTTTTTTTTTTTTTTTACTTAGTACTTTTATTAAGTTTGACACTTTTACTCGTTCTAAATTTTATTAGATACATCTAAGTTGTTTTGATGTTTGCATTTTTGGAAAGTTTACATTTTCATGATGTTTAACATTTCATACTTTTTACGACTTTAGTTGGGATTTTTTTTAGATAAATCTGTTTTTTAAGTTTCGTACATAAACGATTACATTTTCGTACAAAATTTCACTTGATGAATACGTTATACACTTAGTACTTTTACATTTTCGCGTTGCTTTAGTAGATAAATCAGAGTTTTAACATTTTGTACGTAGTAATTCTTAAGATTTTTGCAGTACGTTTTAACATTTTGGAAGTGTATAACACTTTTATTTTGAAAAGTTTCGCGCTTTTACATCATCGTTCTAAGTTTTTCTGATTGAGTTTAAGTTTTGCAATTTTATATTTGCCATTTTTACATGTTTTGTTGTTTTGTACTGAGTGTTTTTAATTTATCAGTTTTAGGATTTTGTTGTTAGAACTTTTAATTTTTGATCCAGATTTCAGTGGACAGATCTATGTTTTGTTGGTTTATACTTGCTATTTTCAAATTGTATGATGTTTTAACAGTTTGTACTTAGTAATTTTACAACTTCAGTCTATGTTTTAGTAGATAAATCAATTTATTTACGTTTTTGTACTTAGTACTTTAACATTTTTTTGCTGCTTTAATATATTTTACTTAGTAATTTTACATCTTCATCCAATGTTTTAGTAGATAAGTCTACATTTTAGCATTTTGTGCGTAGTACTTTTTACATTTTCGCATTAAGTTTTAATGTTTTTCAAGTGCATTACACTTTTGTTTTGAAAAGTTTCGTACTTTTACATTTTTCGTTCTAAGTTTTTCTGGATGAATTTAAGTTTTATACTTAGCATTTGTATTGCAGCTTTATACTTAGCATTTGTACTTGTTTTGTTGTTTTGCACTGCATGTTTTTAATTTTTCGGAGTTTTAAGATTTTGTTGTTAGAACTTTTACATTTTTGATCAAGATTTCAGTAGACAAATCTATGTTTTGCTGTTTTTGAACTGCGTGTTTTTACTTTTTTCGGATTTTGTTTTGGGATTTTGTTGTTTGAATTTTCACGTTTTTTGATCAAGATTTCTGCAGACAGATCTAAGTCTTTTAAGTTTCGTACTTAAGTTTGACATTTTTGTAGAAAGTTTCACTATATGACTACGCTATGTACTTAGTACTTTTACATTTCATGTTACTTTACTATTTTATACTTATACATTTGATTCAATTACATTTTCATTTTAAGTTTTAACATTTTGTAAGTGCATAACACTTTTACTTTGAAAACTTCCGTACTTTTACAACTTCGTTCTAAGTTTTTCTGGAAAAATTTAAGTTTTGCAGCCTTATACTTAGCAATTTTACAGGTTTTGCTCTTTTTGTACTGCGAGTTTTCAATTTTTCAGAGTTTTAGGATTTTGTTGTTTGAACTTTTACATTTTTGATCAAGATTTCAGTAGACAAATCTATGTTTTGCTGTTTTTGTGCTGCGTGTTTTTACATTTTTTGGAGTTTTAGGATTTTGTTGTCCGAATTTTTACGTTTTTTGATCAAGATTTCTGCAGACAGTCTTTTAAGTTTCGTACTTAAGTTTGACATTTTTGTACAAAGTTCCACTTGATGACTACGCTATATACTTAGTACTTTTACATTTTCATGTTACTTTACTATTTCACACTTAGTACATTTGATTCAATTACATTTTCATTCTAAGTTTTAGTAGATAAATCAGAATTTTAACATTTTTGACGAAGAATTTTTTACATTTTTACATTAAGTTTTAACATTTTGTAAGTGCATAACACTTTTACTTTGAAAAGTTCCGTACTTTTATAATTTCGTTCTAAGTTTTTCTGGATAAATTTAAGTTTTGCATCCTTATACTTAGCAATTTTACAGGTTTTGCTATTTTTGTACTGCGTGTTTTCAATTTTTCAGAGTTTTAGGATTTTGTTGTTTGAACTTTTACATTTTTTGATCAAGATTTCTATAGACAAATCTTTGTTGTGCTACTTTATACTTGATATTTTTACGTTTTTATGATGTTTTAACACTTTGTACTTAGTAATTTTACGACTTCAGTCTAAGTTATAGCAGATAAATAAATTTTTTTTTTACGTTTTGTACTTAGTACTGTTACGTTTTCGTGTTGTTTTAATATATTACTCTTAGTAATTTTACATCTTCATTCACTGTTTTAGTAGATAAATCTAAATTTTATCATTTTGTACATAGTACTTTTTACGTTTTTGCACTAAGTTTTAACATTTTGCAAATGCATCATACTTTTGTTTTGAAAATTTCCGAACTTTTACATTTTTTCTTCTAAGTTTTTCTGGATGAATTTAAGTTCTGATGCTGTATATTTTTTATTTCTAGCTTTCATGCTGTTTTGTAGTTTTCACTCTTAGTGCTTTTACATTTTTACGGAACTTTTACCAGATGAATTTAGGTTTTGTAATTTTACGTTTCATACTTTTACATTTTCGTTCTGTTTTAACGTCTTGTACTTGCTATTTTGATATGTTAATTACGTGAATATAAGTGTTTTCAATTTGTATATATTACTTTTACTCTTTCCGAGTTATGTTTCAGATGAATCTAAGTAACAGTTTTTTATACTACTCAACTTTTGATGTTTTGTACTTTCTTACAATTTTTGCGTTAAGTTTTAATATTTTGCAAGAGCGTAACACTTATGTTTTGTAATTTTGCATTTCCGTTCTTTTTTGAATGAGTTTAAGTTTTAAAGTTTATAGTTTTAAATGATTTGTTCCACGTATTTCTAAGTTTCCTCAGTTTTAACATTTTGCTCTTAGCACTTTTACGTTTCACATAAAGCTCTTTGCAACAGATTTAAGTTTTGTGATTTAAATTTTTCAAGTTTTACGATTCTATTTCAGTGTTTCTAGTGAAGTTATTATTCTATTTCTCTTTTCAGATTTTCAAATCTCTTTTAGTGAGTTTACATTTACTTTTTAAGTCTCGAATCTTTATTCCACAGCTTAAATTGTTTCGGATTTTTGATGATTCAGTGTTGAAATTTTAGTTCCAAGTTTCAACCGTTTGAATAAGTACTTTTTTTTTTTAATTTTCATGCGAAGTTCTAAAATTTTGCAAGTAGAAAATAATTTTGTTTTGCAAGTTCAAACATTTTTATTTAGTAAAATCTTACATTCTCTATTGTTTTACGGAATGAATCCTACTAGTAGCTTCTGCACCAATGAAAAAAAGATTGCTAATAGAAGAAAACACTATCAAACATGTTTTCTTGCAAGTAAAAATCATCTCTCATTAACGTATTTTTGTTTCATTAAGCTGATATTCACCACCATCAAGTAATGTATCCATTATCTACAGTTAAAAATTAAGTACAATGGAGATGCTTTGTATGTGAAAAGGAAGGCGATCTTTGTCAATCACTTCATTCAATGTAGAAAGAGAAAGTATGCCTATAGGGGTGGAGAGAAGACCTTTTCTTTTCTGCCCGATCGTCACAAAGGATATAAAGCCATAAAAAAACACCTGCACTATGATTTCAATCTTTTAGCGCAATACAAGTTTGTTCATGTCTTGCAATGCTGCAGGAATTATAACTTTCGGCAAATGTACCCTGAATGGATACATTCTCTTCAACTATGATGTATACTGCATTCTAATTGGTTAACTTTTAGCTTCTATATTTCTTGAAAGAAAATGCTACAAGGACTGGAAAGTGAAAAGTCACTTCGCTTTCTACACTTGCTTAGTAAAGATGAATTTTTGCTCTGCTCTTTTTTAAAAGCGTTTCTCAGTTCCTTATACGCTCGACAATGGATTTTTCAAGAATCAATTATCAATCTACTGAATCTCCTGCTAGGGTAAGTTGAATATACCTTTTATCATCACTAATTTGTATTAAAAATATTATTATTATTTCTTAATATCATTTAAATGTAATACTTTAATAATTCCCTTGGCATTTAAAGTAATCTCTTTTTAAGCAGTCACTTTTTAGCGCTATCATTTTATATTTAATTTTTGTTAATATGAAATAGTTCCTGCGTGAATGCAAGTGAAAACATTAAAAAGATCGAAAAAGAAAAAAATTTTAAGTCTAAAAAATAAAGATGTATAAGGAGGTAATTAACAAGATTACATTTAATTCATAATGCATTATAATTATTTTTTGTAATATACAATAGTTCCTGCTTGAATTCTGAGAGAAAACAGTAGAAAAAAAATTAAGTTCGAAAATAGTTGCATTTTCTTCTCATAGATGTCGCTGCAATCGACATTACATTGCATCAAGTCGTAAACTGAAACTAAAAAGTGTTGCCATTCCAAAACTATAAACTTAAGAAAAACAACTCAACTCTACTCGTAAAAAACGCTTGAGGGCATACAACTCAACTCTACTCGAAAAACGCCTGAGGGCATACAACTCAACTCTACTCGAAAATGCCTGAGGGCATACAACTCAACTCCACTCGAAAAACGTCTGAGCGCAATGGGAGGCGGATCGGCCACGCCCCCTGATCTGCGATCCGCCTCTTGGGGCAGAATTGTCCTTTTTCATCTACTAACATTGATGAAAACTATGAGTGTCAATATCATAGCAGTACTTGTAGGGAAAAAATCGAAAAGGTCAAAGAAAAGTAATACAGTAGAACCTCGGTAGCTCAACACGTGGATAAGTCGACTACCTCGATAAGTCGACATTTCCTCCCTTAATGGCTGGCCCAATGCTAATATCAACGGTCAAAAAACTCTCTAACTCGACACACAATTTCCAGAAACCCCTGTAAGTCAACCTCCATTTTGTATTCTTGGTAACTTTTTCTTCCGGTATTTTTTCACGGTGTACAACTCCGAGAATTTTACAGTGATATTTCTTCGTCTATAAATCAATTCTTTTCTGGAAAGCGTTCCTGGAAGATTCCCCTTGTACCCTGAGGATCCTCCCCATCACCCCATTTGTGAGGAATATGTGAGTATTGACTCTGAACTGATCACTTCAGGACCTCTAGAAGATAGAGATATTTTAGAAGCTATAAATCAAACTATAAATCCGTCAAATGCTTGAAAGCTGAACGAACACAAGAAAAAAGTAAATTGCAAATTAGCAAACTTAATAGCGCTGAGGAATTTATGTTTTCTATTCAGAGGGAAAAATAAACAAAAATTACGTATATTTTCTCATGAGGTATTATGATTCGATGTACTAAGTTTATATATTTATTTGTAATGTATAACTTTTCAAAATAATAATAATGTAATAACAGATAAATAATAAATGGAAATAATTTCATTCAATGGAATAGGCTGTTATAACTTGAATGATAAGTAAATAACAATACAGACCAATATTAGTAATAGATATTACGGAACCTCGGTAACTTGACACCCGCTTATCTCGATATGTTTTCGTGTTCCCTTGGGGTATCGAGTTATCGAGGTTTCACTGTATTACATTTAACCTTGACGATAAATATTTCTTTAACTTGAACGATAAACTCCTTAACAGAATTGTACGTCCAAATATTTTCAGTTGGGTATTTTAAGTTGGATCGAGTTTTGCACAATTAATTGGATTATTCGGTTTCATTGCTCCCCATTGAAATATTGATTGATATTTGTGTGTCTCTAAGAATCAGCATAATACCATTCTCCAAGTTTCAACTCTTGAATAAAAGAATAATAAAAATGTATATATGTACAATAGAACCTTTATCAATCGTTTCTCGCGTATTTAAAGCACTTTCTTCAAATTAAATGCATGTAATTTTCTTTACTCCTTGTTCATTCAAACTCCCATTTGCACCAAACGCTTAAGAATTTAAAAAACAAAAATTTAAATTGTCAAACCACGCCCATTTTCACTAGTTAAGCTAATTGAACTTTAAAGATATTTAGTTTTAAAAATACTCAGTTAAAAATTTTTAAACTGAACTTTGGTGCAAATAGGCATGAGTGACCCACAGGTTAGTACTAAACAAATATGAACAAAATTTGACCTACGTCTCAAAAAGGTTCGCCATCTCTGTTCCAGACAAAACTCCTTGTTTTCTTTTTATTTGATAGTAGGATATTTATTTGTCAGACATATTACGATCACTGCGCTAATCTTTCCTCTCACGGCAGCTCTCAGTAATACCGTACTTATCGGTATATAGCCCGCATCGTTATATAGTCGGCAGGAAGAAAAATTCATTCTAAAAAAATTAGGTTCGGTGTAACCCGCACCCAGAAAAAAACATGGGATGCACCCCTAGAAAATAATACATTCACCTGTAGCGCCCGAGCCCCAATCTGCTTTGGACCATTGTTTCGACAGCTACGATTTATTTCTCTGCATTTTGTTTTGCAGGAAAAGATATTTCGATATTTTTGAATGGTAGTTGTCTTTTTAATAGTACTTTTTTTTTTTTTTTTGAATTTCATGTATTGCCCGCATCGTTACATTGCCCGCAGATAGTAAAAAAAGGGAGTTTTTTTTGTATTTAACCTGCGGGCTATACACAGATAATTACAGTATATTTTTTTCCTTTTGTGTAGGGATTAGAGAACATACTTTGGGAGCGTGGACTCACTCGAGAAAAATTTTCAAAAGAACTGAGCTCAAAATCTTGGAAGGGTCACACAGGTTCGAAATTAGCGGTCGTTAGTCGTATTTTGCAACTAAAAAATTCGGTTTGACGACCGGGATTTCAGACCCAGTCGTCACTTTTTAGGCCTAACCTTTCATAAAACGTTTAGTTTGACAACCAATTTTTCACCGTCATTTTTTTAAAATGCATTTATTATTATTTTTAAAATCTGATATTACTTTATACAATTTCCTTTATATGGGCAAATTTCATCTAATCTTCGGTATTTCGAGTTTTTACGAAACCTGTGAAGATTATGGTATCTTCTTGACCTTCAAAATTTTGAATTGCGAATTTTTACTCAATTGTAAGGAATTTACAATCAAGATATATCCTCCCAAGCAATTTGAATTATTTAAAAATGACACCTAGCAGGACATTTTTGGCAACTAAAACAAATAAGATAGGTGCCAATGGCGCCAAACTTTTCCACCCTAATTTCGAACCTTGAACAGCACCCTTCAGTATTTTTAAGGTATGCGGGAATGTACCGTCTTTCTCGTGTTAAAGAAGTTTTACAAAGCTCCGGTGTACATTTCCTATTATTTTTATGATTTTGTAATGTGTACGATTTAAAGATTTTTTTTAAAATGTGTTTGTACAACTTTCAAATAGGAGTACCAGATTAATTCGTGATAATTTTTATACTTTATCTGTCTTTGTTTAGAAGACACATATGTTGAGTCATCTATCGGAACAACTTGAGTGCTTGGTCAGCAGGGTGGCGTAGTGGTAAGGCGCAGGCCTCGTACGCCCAAGTTCGCTGGATCAAACCTGGCCCAAGTCGGTGAATTTTCAAGATGCAGAAAATCGCAGCGCCCATGTCGTTTAATTTTGTGGCATGTTAAAGATACCTTGAGTATCCGTTTTGCATGGATACTCTCGGGTAAATTAAATTCCTAATGCAGGATGCATCAATTAGGGCTCAGATGCTGCCATCTAGGGGGAAATTGAGCGTCAAAAAATTGCGGCAGTGGTACCACACTCATTGTGGTGCCGCTGAAAGAGTTGGTACCAATCCCTGGGAACGCACTAGGCCTGCAATGGTTATAAGCCAATATGCGCAACCCATTTGAAAACTCATCCAAAAAGTGGAATTTCTTTGGGATATTTTGCAGCATAATAACCAGTAACACAAATCTGATGATATTTAAATTATGACTCCGTTTATTTTCAGTTATGTGTGAGTGAAATTGTTGCTGACAGTTCTAAGCAAAAGCTCTGTGGATACGATAAAGACGTACTGGATGGAAAGATGGTGTGAAATCAAAACCTGAGAAGCAGTGGTGCTGTCTGTAGTCCATTTAATACTCAGAAAATTTTGTTAAATGGCGCAATAGATATCACCAAATAATTTTTTTTAAAAACTGCATTACATTTATTATTATATTTTCGCTCTTTGGAAGTTAGCTATTACTTTTTTATTCGCATTTTATGTAACTACCAATTATCTACTTTAACAATGCCATTAGTGGGTCGAGGAAAAAGGCTAAAAAAAATTAAATGAAATAGGATAAATGTAACGCAGCCCTAAAATCAACCAGTGCAAATTTCAGGATTTTTTTTAAAAATTATATTCCATGTGAAACACGAGAAATGTGTGAAAAAATTAAGTTAGGGGTTAAACGGCCAAAATTGGCAAAAGTTTTCCAAAATACTATATGCTACCGTGCTTTGCGATGGCGATACTAAAGCCTTCCAGCATCTAATGAGAATCATGTATATGGTGATTTTATTTGTGAAGAGCATAAATCGTTTTGCAAAGGGCCGTTTCTTTTATGAACGCTTATTTAAAATTTAAAAATTTTATGATCAAATTTGATACCATTATTATATTCTGCTATATCTCTGAGCCTATAAATCTTCTAAGCAATAGACCAGAATAAATAAAAGAAACAATTTTATGTACATAAAATAAAAATGATAACATCTTTTGCTCCTTTAAATAATTCTGTAAAAACTGTTTTCTGCTGCTACATTTTAGTAAACAAATTCTGTGAAAGACGTTACTCTGTTTGCACAATGGCAATGCAGTGAAAAAAAAAGCTGTTTCTGCACCTTGAACCGAGCCTTCTTATAAGTAAAGTCTCTTCAAAGGAAAATTAATTGCATAAAACTTTTTTTTTTTTTACTAGCTGCTACTACAGTGTCAATGTGGGTAAATAACCTGCTTTGTCGCACAGTCACCGAGTTCCTTGTATGTAAATTCTTAATAAAAGTAAAGGAATTCTGTATAAGTTAATCATCTGCCAGCACAGTATCAATGCAGGAAAAACAATGAGATAAATAAATTCTACAAACGTTGTTTTTCTGTTAGCACGATGTAAATTGTTATTTACACAAAAATAAATAAATAAAAGAAGAGGGCAATCTAATTATAATTTTAAAAAAATACTAGCTTAGATTTAATTTTCGTCCACATTTAAAACAAAGAACACGCATTTTGCACAGAACTAAACATGACTACTATATCAAATTCCAACATCAATTCAACACGGAAAATTACCTGTCTGCTTCGATGATCCGATCTCCTTCTCTGTGTGTGTGTGTGTGTGCAAAGGCTTAACAGAAATAAATTCAGTAAAAGTTGGTTCTCTACCACTGTCATGACAGGCACATAAAAAAAACTTTCCATGTTGCACAAGTCTCCGAGTTCTTTGAATGATAATCCTCACTAAAATAATGAATTTTACTAAGTTGTCATTCTGCAGAACACTGTCAATGCACGAAAAATTGAAAGTATGGGTGAAAATTAGCGGTTGCTTCTCGCCACGTGGCGATTAAAGTAGTAAGTGGCAATTAAAAAATGCGTCATCAATCGCCACTCCTGCACGGTCACTTTTTAGCATATTCTACTGTAATAAGTTTTTTCGTTTTCTTCTCTCACCGACCGGAATGAATTTTTCGTCGAAAATTTCATGTCGAATTTCAACTTTCAAACTTTCAGCATCATGTATATATTTAAATCGTTTTAAAAGTTCGAAATAATTTTAGCATGTGCTAATTAAAATCTGCATATTTCTTGTTTTATCTTAATAACTAGCTGACGTGCCCGGCGTTCCACCGGATACCTCGAATATTGCATCAACCTCCGGTGGAGAAGAAGAATGAAATGATATGACACACATCCAACATCCTATTGTAAATAAATAGGGATAAACTTATTTCAAATTATCCATTGGATGTGGGCAACAGTCCTTAACCCGTGGGAACGCGCACTATTTGAAACCATTTTTTCCCCATCTAAAAATGCCTTTTTTCTCAAGAAACAAAAATTCAAGTACCAAATATACTTACGTTCAGTACCGATGCAACCTAGAATGCAGTAACAATAAAACTTGACGATCCCTTTGAATGAATGATCAATTCCAAAATAACACCTCGGATCTCATAGACCCAGCGCGCGTGCTCGCGGGTAAAAAATTACATTTGAATAAGAAAAAACAAAAAAAAAAAAAAAAAACCCTACCAGATAAAGATATTTCCATTAGATTAAGTACAGAACTCGGGAAACATTGCCATAATAGTAAAAATAGCAGTTCCTAAAAATCTGCAGTAAAATGATAAAAACAGTCATTAAAATACTCCTCATAAAATTATCTCCGAGAGATAAGGCCAACAGTTCGTAAGTAAGGACAAAAAGTTCTTGAAATCTGCGTTAGAATAAAGAAAACTGTTCCCAAGGACATCAACAAAAATGGCATCAACAAACCCCAAGAGTGTCCAACAGGTTTTAAACAATACTCCTTAAAAATTCCTATCTGAAAAACCAAAACACTGTCTGAAAATCTGCAATTTTTTTAAAAATAGAAATCCCTAATAATCCCTATTAGATAAAATATACCAGTCCCAAAATTTTCTTTTCCGATAACGACATCAATTCTTAAAAATCCCCATTGGGCAACAGTATTTAAATAGCGTCGAATAAGGACAGCAACTGCAGCACCATTACAACTTGGTCAAAATCCCCATTAGAAGAAACGTTAATTGTTAAAAGGAAGTTATCACAAAATCGTGTCATTTAAGGGATAATATGGAAAAACAAGCCAACTGAACTGAAGCAAAGCATAATCCGTTCAAACCAACGATGGATCATGCTTTATATACCCCTAGTTGGCTGCCATGCCAACTCAGGTGTCAGGTAAGCAAAAAATGGTTGACCTGACCAGACCACGTCTGGGTGTTAGGGGGAAAAAATCCCTACACCTCCCTGTTTTGCAAGTGGGGACACCTCCCGCGGTTTTGATCGACATAGGGTTCGTATAAACTCATCCATTAACAACACCGAGGGCAGGGTTGCGGAGAGGACGAGCTTTGGGGTGAGCTACCTGAAGGAGAAAAATCTGACCAAAACAGCTTTTCTAAACCTTCTGCTGATCTTTTTTCCATTAGAAAGAAAAATAACAACGTAGATTGAAAAAAAACGTAAAAAAAAGAGAGACTTTTGAAGTGCCTAGTGTCAATTGAAAGAAAAAATCGACCGATATAAAAACTTATTAAGCGGGAAAAAAAAATAAAATCAAAACTTTTTTAAAAAGTTATATTAACATTGGGGAGATGAGAATATAACTGGTATTGAAATTAAAAACTTCTTAAACGGGTTTTACTGTATTTGTATTCACAGCTCTAGTTCAATACTAAGAAATCTTAAAACTGATGCTAAAGGTATACATTTCTTTTCCGCGCTTTAATTCAGGAAATGTACCAAAGTAAATGAAGTTCGGTGTTCACACTAGGCTCACATTATTGTTTTAGGCCATGTAATTAGAATTTAGTTAGTAAACAAGGCACTTACTTAGAGATGCTCTTTTGATTCTATTTTATCTTTTTATTATTTTTTAAACATGTTTCAGCATTGAACTAGAGCAGTGTATTGTAGTGTTCTTTATTTATTACTTCTGTCCAAAATTTAATATTTTTTTGACTCCTCAATCATATCATAACCTAGGTGATCCCTTGTAACGATTGCATTTTCGTCGCTAGTGCCTACCCTATTGATAATGAACTTATTTGTTAATATTTAAGGAGTTGAGATTTTTTCATATTTGTGTGCGTATCTGAACCAGACACTTATAAACTTGTTTAAACCTTACAAATATTTTCGTTTGCTGATAGTTATCCCCCGTGTAAGTCACCCAAACGGTCAAAAGGTAAACACAAGGACAAACTTTGCAAAACATTGCAGATTGTATCCGTAATCTTTTTCAAAATATGTGCCTAATTAATATCATGAAATTTTTAACTTATTACTTGGTAATTATCCACAACAGGTAGGGTCAGTTGGAGTAATTGTAAACAAGCTTCATAACTACACTTGTGGTGGTTTTGAAAAGTTAACTGCTGGTGTGTGATGAATTGGCAACATAGGGAAGACATTCAAAGAGTTTTGTAAGTATCGAAACAACTGTGAAGGCGTCAAGATTGTTTGAAAATGTCACAGTGAAAAAAGTTGTTTAGCAAAATTTAGTGATCTTACATTTTCCTCTCCAGCTCATCTACAAAAGCGATGTAAGCGGTTTCAACCATTTTTATTTATGGAGTGCCGCTAAAAACATTTAGTTATGAATTTACCCTTCCCTGTCATTTTTCATGTGCAAGTTAGGTGTTTACATTTACCCCATATATTTTGTACTATGGGGTAATTGTAAACACTTAAATTTATTCTATTTCCAATTTTTCGGGGGGACAATAAGTATTATATTTTGATTTAAATTACACTTTTGTGTCTATTTTATATAGCTGTTGTTGTTGTCGCTAATGTCACTTGGACATCCAAACCCCTCTTGAAGGGCAACCATGAGTTAAGGAAACTCCTACTGATTATTAATGAGCTCCGCTAGAATAAAATACACTTGGCTCAGAGGGGCCCAATGACTTTGAACCAGCTCCCAGATCGTGACCTAGGATGGTCCCTCAGCGGAAATTATTTCTAACTTGGTGGACAATTGAAGCGACGGTTTATTTTACGTGCACAGCTCCCTTTAGCGCACTCGATCTCAGAGTAATCAGTCGCGGGAGGTGGTCACCCTCTCAAGCGTTGACCACGGCCAGTTGTGCTTCACTTTCGGTGTTCTGTGGGATCCAAGCTTAACCGACTCATCCTATACGGGACAAATTTTACATAAATTTGTCGCATTACTTGATTTTTTGCAAGATATTTCTCGTTAAATGATCTCAGCCAACTCATAGCATAAGTCAGTGGACCACACGCGGCCACTGATTGATGGAGAACCATTGTTCCGGAACTTCTCAAACCTTCAAGCAGACTGTGTATGACACAATTTTCCATTTGCATCAACCTTATTCGAAAATAAATCACTGTTTACAATTACCCCAGATCTCTGGGGTAATTGTAAACACGAGCTCATTCACGAACAAATAGCCATAAAGTCAAAATTTTTGTACACATTTACTCACAAGAAGTACAGTAGTGGCTACAATGCTCACAATTTTGTCTCTGAATTCATTCAAGAGGTAGGGAAGGATCAAAACTTAAAACATTGAAAAAGCGTTTACAATTACCCCAACTGACCCTACTGTGTTTTGCATTTTTTTGTATGGAAGAAGACAAAATTAATGGTTTTTGTTTCAGAAATCGTTGTTCCGCTCTGGACAATTGTCTGAAGGTAATAAGAAGTAAAACTTTCACTTTATGCGGAAACATTAAAAGAGCAGTCCAGTGTTATTGTAAAAAATATTGTAGAAAAATAGTGATGCGTTTTTCCTGTTGCATTGTGACTGCTCAGTAGCCGAGAGTTCAAAACTTTTCGCGCTCCTTGTTGCCTCAAGGTACTGGTAAGCATTATTTTTTGTAAATTTTTTTATGCAACCAAGAAAAAAAAAGAAGAAGAAAAGGAAATGAGAAAGGGGAGGGGGAGTAAGTCAGTTTAATAAGGAAAGGATTCATCAAAAACTAGTTTCTTGTGATAGCTACTTCAAACGACCAAACGAACCCAAAACTTTTGAAGAAATTTTTTCGCAACATTTTATTTATTTATTTATTTATTTATTATTGTTTTATTGTTATTATTACTTTGCTTCATATTGATCCCTGTCTGTCTACCGTCAAGCAGCTGGTAGGCTTTACGTTTCCTATTTATGTCGTAAAAATAATTAAATCAGTTAATGGTTTTCTTATTTTCTTATCGTACTATTTGCAGTACAAACGATCAGTCTTTCATGGTGGTTTCATTTTTTTCTACTAATTTATTTTGGAGAATTACATTCCAAAAGTTTCATACTTGCTTAAATAAATATCCTTATCAACTAATATAATAAAAGAACGCAGTCTTTAATACAAAATTTAAAACTTTTGAAACACAATATTTAGGGACAGTTTTCGTAATAAAAAGATTATTTTATGACTTGCGACGTTGTTGTTGTCGTGTTCTCGCGCATGGCGAGGAAGAATAGGTACGCTGCTCCTGAGTCAAACGGGGCCCTTATAGGCAGGAGTCCGATTTCCGCCCCTTTGAAAGGTCTCTTAATTTTTTGAACCAGCTCCCGGATGAGGGACCGTCACCTGGGATTGGCACCCCAGAGGTATCGTTTCACTTGGAGGACATTGGAGCCACGACCTATTTAACGTGCACCAGCTACCTTTAGTGTACACGGCCCTACAGCCGCGAGAGGTTGTCACTCTCCCAAACACTGACCTAAGTCGGTGCTTCCCTTTAGGTGCTCTGCGGGAACCGAGCTGCTACCGACTGGTCCACTGCGGGACATGACTTGCGATGAAAGAAGGTTTTAACTTGCGTTTCATGATAAAAATAAATAAGCAAATAAATAAGAATTAAAGATTAAAAAAACGATGTGATGATAAGAAAACGATCTGGTTAAAGCTGTTCAAACGATAACTACATATATTTGAAGTTACAAATGACTGCTTTGAATAAAATAAACAAGGCACTGCTTATTTACGGTTATATTTACTGTACTTACGCTTTATATGAACGAATAATTTCTTTCATAATTCTGTCAGTATATATAAAACAATATCAAAAATGATATAAGAAAAAGCAATTATAAGGAAAAAAATTAAAACGGGGGGTGGGGGGGTGGACCAAATAAGTGACAAAGGTGAATATATATCAATAAATAAAATGAGCATTTTTAGCGAAAATTTGCAATTAAAGAGACCAAGTGCAACTGATTATACTAGAAGTAAGTTGTAAATGGTTTCTTTCTGGCACACGCTCCAAGATTAGACAATGGATTTTAATTTAGTGCATTTTATACCAGTTCTGGCGTAAAAAAATTTCCATTTTCGTAATAGGGAATTTAACTTTATGCTCAATGTATATATGTTATATATATATATATATATATATATATAATTATTATTATTATTCCATACTCATCTGTTCTTAATTATAATCTTAAAATTAAATATATTTTTAATGATGGTTAAAAACGTAAGTTACAGTTTAACAAAATCATATAACACAAAAATATTAAAATGACTTCTATTAGCAGTCGAACAATGTGAACATGTGCTACTTATAACTCTTAATGTACGGGAAGGGTGGAATTTTTTTACTACAGTTAAATATTGAGTTTTTCTACTAGCTGTTTCTCTAAGTGGAATAGTCCATTCAACTTCAATCGTCCCTTCAAAATCAACTTCATGTATTTTGTGCGAAGTAGAAGTTGCGCCAGCGAATAATGTATCTTATCAACTGCTGCTGGTAGAAAGATTCAAGTGCAATTAGTTTTTAATTGAGGAACTGATTTTCGTATTGTTTTAAAATTAAGACTAATATTTTACAGCTAGTCTTCTGAATATTTCACAATATTTGTTTTTAGAATTTTCAAAACAGGAATTAAATAACAGTAAAAATATAATAAAATAAAAACAAGGAATAAATAAATGAATAATCGCGTCAGTAATTAACATTTGCGAAAGTATTTGTTGTTCGGACTAGCTCTGCGCATGTCGAACCCTGCGCGAGTGAGTCATTACGAGAGTCTTATACGAGCTCTCATCACGAGTAGTCGCAGCGGGCATAGAGCATCATCTTCAGAATCATTCATTCTCAGCGAGTTTATCTCCTCATAATGCGTTTAAGCTGTTTTTTCCGCATTGTAGATGACGTGTTGTCATGTCTGTAGACTCTTAACTACAACCTTAAATCACGCGACATCCCGCACTCTTCATTTGTAAAACAGACAAATAAAAGTTACTCTTATACCGAGCTCAATAAATCTATACAGACTGCTGGCAAATTTTGATCTCAAATTCAAATTCTAAAATAATAGCATACCCACAACAATGGCACATTTTTTTTCAGATTGAACAAACATCATTTCGTTCTCATAATAATGATTACAATAACACTGAACAAATAGGTAATGTTTGTCCCTTTTCAAGAAACACAAGGACATCGTTTACGTTACAAAAATATAATGCAAGCCACCGGAAAGTGCATTTTCCCATCGCAAACATCAAGTTAACTTTCGTGAATGAAGTAATGTCATTTCAACTTGCATGTTGTTTCTCGAATGTTTCATGCAAGCGTGCATAATTCTTTGCTGATCACTCGCAAGCTTGGAAGTTGTTACCTTTGGAAAGTCATACACAAAGCTGATGGAAAAAGCAGGGCTGAAAAAAATTTGCTCGGAACAATAGAGTCAACCAGGATAACTTTGATCCACAATTTCTCTATTTTTATTAACCCACACATATTTTTATTGCGGTATTGTATTTACCGGCATAAAACTAAAGAACTTCAGTCAGCTGAACCTTCTAGTTTCTTTTTCACGTCAAACGTGCTGAAAAATATGACGTGATTTAAGTTAACTGTTTAAATAAAGACATAAAACCGTAACATTTTATAAGAAAACACGATAATCAAGGTAAATTTTGCATAGGGAATTTGTTTCCTACTTCCAATGTTGTTTCCTCTAAAACAATGCGTTTTGCGTTGCAGGAAAGATTAAAAGGATGTTATTTGTTCAGCATCATGTTTATTGTTAAAAATGAAGAAAATGACTGATTTAAATAGAAGCAGGCAATGGTACTAGTCACTTTGTGACACAAGACCGAAAATATGCTTTCAAACATATTCCTCTTTTCTCTATTTTCAGGGAGTTGCATCGCTACTTTCACTCCAGATTTGGGATCTTTGGAACCTGCTTCAAAAGACGAAGCAGAGGAGCTCGAAATCAATTATTATCCATGCATGCGGGACACTAATTGTGAACTAGGTGAGTATTTATAATTAAGGAAAACAATTCGAGTCACAATTGAGCAAAATTTGCCACAAACTTCATATTTATATTCTAAAGTAAGCAGTCAATTTTAAGAAATGTGAGAACATACACCTAAAAACGTGCAAAGTTTTCCGTACACGATTCGGCACACAATGCTTTCAACCTCAGAATAAAATAATGAGATGTTCGAAAAGAATCCGAATTAGTGTTTGCTTTAATTTAGTCCTTTTCATAACTAATTTTTGCTGAAACGCTCTAAACAGTTCTGTCTTTCGGAAATTTTACTCTCTATTAATGCCAAGAGACACTGAGTCAGATGAAACGCCAGCAAAAGTTATGCTATGAATAAATTTATGAAGATTTCAAACCGGAAAGGCGACAGCCTAATTTTTATCACAAGTCCTGGTAACCTGGAGGGTAGGGCGTCGAATTTCAAGCCTGAAGGTTTCGGGTTCGAACCCAATCCGCTGGACCAAGTACACTATGGAATACGTGCATGTAAAATCATTGAACCACGAGGTCCAGTGCCTATTCCGAGGGTACTGGGGGCTGGAGAAAATTTCCCTCCCCCTTCATTCATATTACTAAAAGCGGAGTGGCATTGTCATTGTGGCGCCATCCGATGTCTTCTGATTACATCGTGTTACGGTTGATGCTGGTTACCTATAAGGTACCATTTACAAGTGGCCTGTCTGAAAAGGGCGATTGTCTTGCCGAAAAAGTTAATTCAATGATGTATTCATCAAGTTCTGCTGCCTGAAAAATTGACTTTCTACCAATGTTATTGGTTCTACATAATTTAAGACCCCCAAGTGTTTCCAATCGCATTTTAACTTGCATCCTCAGAAGTTTCTTCCACCTAGAGGACCTCGATTTTTTGATTTCCCTATGACATAACATGGAATAGTGAAATCTTTGCTGCTGAGGTGATTCGCATAGCAAATAACAGTGTGCAACAAATTTGAACTTTTTTTTTGTCCTTTAGAGTTTAGACGAAACTATGTGATTCTGTATAAACAAAAGGTGCTTGATTCAAATATTCAAACTGAAATGTTCCATCACGTACCGTTTTTTCTGGAGACCCACTTCTCATATTTATAAAATTTGGTTATATCAGAACGTAACTGAGGCTTACTTATTGAAAACACAAACACTAAAATAATTTTTTTTGGCTGTTCCGTCTTGTGGGCATCTGTTGGTGTGCCCTGATAACAGATTAGCAGTATTCAATTCGTATACTTCCGTCCTATCAACCGCTAAAACGCTTTTCAAACACACAGATGGCCTGATGAAACCTTTCCCCATGCTCATCATTAATTGCATCAAGGTTTTGAGAAAGAAGTCCATATTGGAGTCCAAAGGTGTAGTTTTAATGACACATAGCAACCTAATAATACAAAAGCATTTTATCATGTCACTAACAAGATTTTCGTAGTTTTCAGCTTTCTCATTCACAAGGAAACGTGAGCACACTGGTTTAAAGGCCAGGAAGGCGAATTTTTTGGCTTCTGACTGTTTGTTTTCATACTCTTCATTATGGAAGGACTTCCTTAAGCTGTGGGGCAATAAAAATCCTTTCTTTTACTATTGCCTCACTTAAATTTTTGAATTTGCTCCTGAGATGCAAGAAAGCCACTCCTTCTCTGTCCAGAGCTTTTACAAATATTTCGATAAACCAAGTTTAATGTGCAATTGTGGAAAAAAGGCACGTTGGAAATTTACAAGTGGCTCATTTGACATGTTTTTGCCACTCATAATTTTGAAATTTAATTTGTGTTTGGAGAATACGCTACAGGAATGAATAGGAAAAAAATACTTAGATGGAGAAGCACTGATAAACAAGCGCCATTCTGCTAAATTGTGCTCATGTCATAATGCTTGAAATAGTACATTCTCATCACAGCAGCATCGTAATTTTTCTTTCTTCGCAAAATAGTCTACAAAAGGCCTTTGTCGTCTTGTAAAAGACCCGAAACTTCGAGAAGTTGATAAAACTTTTGTTGCCAAAAATGTCGCTAATGTAACCCAAGTTAATTAAAAGGTCTCTAGAATGGCAACGATCTCACTATCAGTGAGAAAGATATAATTTATAATAAATTAAATCGATAAATAACGAAAATATGCACATTTATCCAGAAAATACGTAAAAAGCTAAAATGTGGAATTTGGGGAAAATGGCACGTGATAGGCAAAAAATAATTGCAGATTCGTAACTTTCAGCCAAAAATACATAAGAAACACATTTTCATCTAAAGGACATTTTTCGTGTTGCACTGTGTAATATATCCGTACCTCGCGGCAGCTTTTAATGTAGTTTAGCTTACCGACAAAGCCATGCACTGGGTAAACTTATTCGCTCTGTAAAATACAATACTATGGCTGATGGCCACAGTTTTTCAGACATTTCTTAAATTTTAATGTATATTGAAACTTGAACTGAAGGGGAAAATTCAAACGATTACATAATTCATATAGCTAAATTGCGCTCAAGGTAAAAAATACATTTGATCTTAACGCATATTTTCTATATTTAAACTAGGGCTTGACCGATGGCATTTTTTGGCCGATGCCGATTGTTGGCCGATTGTTCCGAGATCGGCCGATGGCCGATGGAAAAAAAAGTCGCTTTAAACCATTAAAACGTGTAGAATTCTTGTCAAAAATGTCATTTAAATCATTTACTATTTATTTTTATGTTTATAAAAGCAGAAATACATTATTCAAGCACCGTAAAATTGTTTGGGGGAAGTTTACATAATAATTAAAACTGAAAGAATCACGCTATTCTAGTAAAGTAATTAAGATATTTGGAGGTTAAAAAAATTAAGAAATGCTATATCAGAGAATTTTCAATTCTTTTTTATTATCTTTGCAAAAAAAAAATACTCTACAACTATTGGATCGGCTCGGGTCTAATTCCTTATCCTTCAACATTTTCTCTTTATAACACCTGAACTGAAAATGCCAAGTGCAGCTGATTTTATTTTCTTATTTTTTTCATGGAGAGGAATGCAGATGTTATGACACAGACTAACAAATAATGTGGGTTTGTATTTTTAACGAAACTGTCAACCCCCTCCTCTCACATTTTTTTCATGATCTCCCCCCCCCCCCGTTTTTAAAAGGAAAGCGGGAACTATTACATGTTTATTTTTTATTAAAAAAGGGATTTTAAGCTCTTTTTCTGAAATAAAAATAAAATATTAAAAAATTTCGCTCGCAGTATTATCCCTTGTATAGTATATCCCATGTTCATAACCAAGAGATACTGAATATTGCTTTAAAAACATAAACGTGAGATTTCTTTGTCATTACAAATGAATGCTGGGTCTTAAGAACTAATCTTATTAGATTTTTTTACTTATGAGTTGAAAATTACACTGAAATACTTCACATGTTCTTTATATTTTCATGAGCACAATGTAAGGTCATCGAAATAAACCAATATTTTGAACACCAGCAGTTTTCTGTTGACAAATAATCTTCTGAAAACACGTGATCTTTTATAAAAATTATGATGTATTTAAAATATATATATATATATATATATATATATATATATATATATATATTTATATATTTTGGCAATTTTTGAAATTAATGCAATTGTAGCATTTTTATTAAGGTATTGTTCCACCCTGTAACAATACCTCGTTTAAACTCGTTTTTAAAAAATTAAATTTTTGAAAATTGCAAGTCGAACTTGGACACATAAAATTTCGGTCAATAAACATTTATACTGAAAAATTGATTCATATTTTTATCAATATCTTCTATGTTGTACAAGAAATATTCTAAACTGAAAGCAGATGCAACGAGATTGTTGTGCAATAGCAGAAAAACTGTCAACTGTCTAACATGTGGCATTAAAGAAGCCAGAAAAATGCGCTAAAGAAACGAAGTATAAACGGAGAAAAATTTAAATAATTATCGTATAAAAAATGTTAAGATGTATTTTGAAAAAAAAAAAATATATGCATTGATCAATTTTTGAAAATAAAGAAATTTTAGCATTTTTATTAAGATGTTATTAAATCCTGTCGCGCGAACTCGCATTTTGAGAATTCAATTTTTAAAAAGTGCAAGTCGAACTTGGACACATAAAATTTCGATCAATAAATATTTATACTGGAAAGTGTTTCTTATTTTTGACCAATCTTTTCTATGTTGTAAACTAAAAATGAAATAATGAGAACAACCGCACACTAAAAGCAGATGCAACAAGATTGCTGCACAAATGCAGAAAAACTGTAACACGTGGGATCGAAGAAGCAAAAAAAAAAAAAAAAAAAAACCCGCAAAGAGAAAACGTTTACGCTGGTAAAAATTAAAATTATTATCGTACTTTGATTGAGTTGACTTTTTATTGTTTAGAATTTCGGAATAATAAGAAACATGACAAACTAAAAGCAAATGGTATAATATTATTGCACGATGACATCTAATGCACTAAGTCATTATTAAAAGAAAAACGGACAAAAATGGGGCAACTAACCTAGTGCGGAAAACAAATAGCACCCATAAGACGCCTCTATGACTTTTACTTAAACATATTCTATTTCGCGAGCATTCTGCTCAAAGAGAACTATTTTAATAATGAAGGTTTTCGGGCAGCGATCGCTTAAACTAGTTTTCCGAATATTTTATCAAATACTTTGTAGAATGACATTTTTTTTTTTTTTTAAACTTATGTACTGCCTGTTACTGTATGGAAATAGAAATTGAGCTATGCAGAAAAAAAGAAAGTGAAAGACAGAATGTTTTCTGGAAAGTTGTCACTGCGAAAAACATCGGCCTTGCATCGGCTTTTAGATGTTTTTTTACGGCCGATGGGCCGATGTTTTTCTACAGTTAACATCTGATGCCGATGGCCGATGGCAACTTTGTTGAACAATCGGTGCCGATGCATCGGTCGAGCCTTAATTTAAACACAACATTTATTAGTTTTGTAGTCGGCATAAAAGATATACACTGGTGTGCAATACTTAAGCAACACGTGTTTTTTTGCCAGAACTTCTCGAAAAATCATCTGAAAGACATGAAATTTAGAAATGAGAGCAGTTTTGTACTTATGGATGATGAAAGCATAACTGCGTAAAAATGAATACAATTCATACAATGTGGAATCAAACAAAACTGGGCTTTATTGAACTCATAATTTCGTTACACATGATTGTCTATCCAAGAGGAAGAATAGCAGGCAGACGTTCCTTAGTATGGGATATGTCCTTCCCGTGCTGCAATGATTGCTTCGCATCGTCTCCCCATACTCAGCACTAGATTGTCCAGCAGTTCTTGGGGTAAGAGTGCCCATGCCTCAATCAGTATCCGTTTCAGTTCTTGGGTGTTCCCAGGAGGATGTAATCGTGCCGCAATGCGGCTCCCTGAAGCATCCCACACATGTTCAATAGGATTTAAATCAGGGGAGTACGCTGGCCAATCCATTCGAGTGATATCTTCACTTTCCAGTAGCTGCTGAACAGGTTGTGTCCGATGTGGGCGTACATTGTCTTCCATAAAAGTGAAGTCTGGTCCAATGGCTCCTCTGAACAGACGCACATGGGGAAGGAGTACCTCCTAACAAAAGCGATCTCCTGTTACAGAACCTCTGTCGAAAATATGGAGCTCAGTCCGCCCGTTCAACATAATGCCTCCCCAGACGAGAACTCCAGACCACCGTAACGCTCTTTCCACGATGTTAGCGAGATGAAACCGTGTCCCGACGTCCCTCCAAATCAACTGGCGTCCAGAATCGCTTGTGGGACTGAAACGACTCTCATCCGTAAAGAGGACATGACTCCACTGATGAGAGGTCCCGTTTGCTTGCTCCTTGCACCACTTTAAACAGCGGCGCCGATGGTCTGCTGTCAAAGGGATGCAGTGTTTAGAAGGACGAGCGAATAGGCCACCTTTGTGCAGGCGTCTGGCCACAGTAAACCATGACAGTTGCTGCCCCGTTGCTGTACACAGTTGTTGAGCAATGGCGCTTGCTGACTGGTTCCGGGTTCTTTTCGCCTGCAGGACGATATATTGGTTACCCACTGCATTTGTTTTCCTGGGGAGGCCACTGCCAACCTTTCTGACAGCTGTACATGTGGTTCGGAAATCGGAAGGCTTTCCAAGCGCGAAACGACGCTTTTATTGATTCCGAACTCTTCAGCTACACTGGTCACACTGCGACATTCCTCAAACTTTCCGATCATTCTTCCACGTGTGAAGTCGTCCAGATGATTTCTTCCAGCCATAGTTCACGAAAAAACTCACTTACACCTACAGCGAGTGCCTTTAATTGCATTTCCATCCTTTCTTTCATTGTACTCTTAAGGTGTGCGCCAACAGCACGCGTTTTGCATACGCTCACATTGCCTCTGACGCTTTGTTCCTGATATTTGCATCCGCATAACCTTTCTACTGAATTACATGTTCATTATACTAATCGCAAGAACTCTTTTTCTGCAATTCATAGCTATCTGCTTAAAATTTACATTGTGGCTTAAGTTTTGCACACCAGTGTAGTTAAATTCATATGTAATCAAGAACCCGTTTACATAAGATTTTACTACCGATCGAAGAAATTTAAATGGATTCTCATTTTGCAAAAATTCTTTCGTTAGTTAAAAAATATTCGATGCATTGTATTGCTGAAAACGTTTTAGTGAACTGACAATTGCACTTCCATTATATTTTTGCGCGAACTTCGAAAGTGTTGCGTCAAATTATTATCGATGTTGTCTGAATAATTTTTATTTATATCTCTATTTATTTTTTTCTTGCGCAATTTGCAATTGTGTGCATGGTCATGTCACACCCCTCCAGCCTCCACCCCTACCGTTCAATTTTCAAGTTTTTTTTTTAATTTCTAAAAATAATTACAATATATTTATCTAATGCGCAGGGTGTCAAAGTGTTTTTCTTTTTCTAGAATCTGAATGGCAAGTAAAAATGGACGTATGTTTCAAGATGGTTCAGAAGAAGGTGCGTATAGTATTACTTATTTCTATAGTAAATGATATGATTGATACGAGACCTAAATAACATGTATGATAGAAACTACATACATATTATATATATATATATATATATATATATAACATTAAAAACAAACAACCCCTTCCAGCCCCTTTTTAAATTTTAAACGCTATTTAATTTCGTTTTTAAAAGACAAAGAATGGAATGAACTACAGGCTATTGAAGGTTATTTATTATACTTCCTCTTTCTTTCCCTTACTTTGTGGCGCGGCATGTGTTTACAGGAATTTATATAAATTTGCGAGGACCTGGCAGTCTAGGTCAACAATAGATACAGCCTTGCGGTATCACGTAACATAGAGCTCTAAATGTTATGAAAGGCACGACAGGAGAGCGTAGAGAGGTAGTTTTTTTGCATTCTTCGTACGTGGTGTCTGTGACCACGTGGGAGAAGGGAGAGGTTACACACACATATATATATATATATATATATATAATCATAGGATAACAAAGTAAACTCAATCTGCAAAATGGCGCACGAGGCTGCTCACTTAAACAGTTGTGAAATATTTTATTAAAAGGGAAAAAATAACTTAAACAAAATTAAATTAGTGGGTATGTAAAACTTAGTTTATCTATATAAATAATAAACTCCTCACATGCTATGCTGGGATTTCTCAGAAACCTGCAATGCCAATATTTCGTTATATATACTTCCTGCTCCCTCCCACTGATGAAGAGGCAGGCTTTTTTCATTTTTTACTGTTCGAGTTTTAATATTCGTGCATTTGTGATTTTCCACGTTCAATGTTTAAAATTTAATTGTTGTTTTTTTCCCCACTTATTTTAATTCTGTTTAAATTATATTTTTTACGCTTCATTAATATTTATATATATATATATATATATATATATATATATATATATACATACACACAGTCCGTCCCACAGAAAAGGTGACTGATCTGAAATAAAATACAAGACGTTGGTTTTTATAGTGTATATATGCCTTTTTATTCAAAATAGTATCCTTGTGAGTCATAACTGGAAACGTTGGGAAAATTGTTCAAAACAATTCTGATACTCAACAATTGAAATTGCCTGCAGGACCGTTGTTGTAGACTTCTGTATGTCGGGAATTGCGACAAAACGCCGTCCTTTCAACGTCATTTTTAGTTTGGGAAATAGCCAGATGTCGCAGGAAGCCAAATCTGGCGAATAAGGAGGGTGGTCAAACACAATGATCCCTATTTCAGTCAAGAAGTGACAACAGAACTTTTTGCCCAAATTTTAAGTCACAATGCGATGCACAATTGTTTTAGAAATTCCAGTAAGCTCCTACATTAACCTGTACCAGATGCACAACCATCATTTCGAAGAATTTCAGCCACTTTTTGAACGTTTTCTTCGACTCGAACTGTCGCTGATGCTCTTGGGGGTGGATCGTCTTCAAGGCCCTCTCTGTCATCCCGAAATCTCGCAAAAACCACTTAAAAACGTAGTTACGGCTCATTTCTTCACTACCATAAACGCGTTGCATCATTTCAAAAGTTTCTGTGGCACTCTTACCCAATTTGAAACAAAACTTAATGTTTGTACCTTTTCACGACCGAGGATCACAACATACTGTTACAGGTTTGTTTACTGTGTGCAATCTGTAACACCAGCGCTCTTCTCTTTAAAACGGCAGGTATATGCGGGGACTGACTGAAATAGTATGTAGGCCTCCCGGAAAAAAGAATTGAGCACCATAAAAAATATTTTTAAAGCAGTATTTTCTTTTCAAGAACATAAACCATTAATCCTTAGACCGAGCAGATTTTATCTTTTCCTTTTTTTTTATTATTTATCCTTTTTTTGTCTTTTTTTCATGCGGGGTACCCGAGGAGTGTTTGGGATCTCTGAATAATGTATGTCAGCTGTCTTAAATACTGTCTAAGGGACCGTCCATAAATGAGGCCAATCCTTTTTCCCGTATATTTGACCCTCTCCCCTTTGTCAAAAAATGTCACACTTCAACACCCTTTCCCCTTTGTCACATGCCACGCTATGTTGCATAAGCACAACGTCGCACTTCTTTTTACCCCTCCCCTTGTCACAATTTGACAATCCCCCTTCTCTCCTCGAAGCGTGACATCAGTTATGAATGATCCCCTATCTCTACATTCTGGATGCAACGTAACTCCAGAACTAAAAAACAATTGGTGATAAAGTCGGTATTCGAGACATCGATTCATTTGCGGCTTATTCACCGTTCTTTCATAAATGTTTTGCTCAAAAAAAAACTTCGCTTTTTTTTATGAGGCGATGCCCCATCTTGCATTAATGTAAAGGACATTTATTTTTCAGTAAAATGGCAAAATTGAGCGAATGAACAGTTACACAATTATGTATGAACTGTTAACGATGGATCCTGTTTGTTATAATTCTTAGATTGACATGTGACCTCTGTTTTCTTAGCAACTCCTGTCGGAAAAATTCTTAATTTTTCCCCTATAACCAAGAAAAATCTCTCTTAAAAGCGGTACGACCCCACTAAAGACGTGAACATTTTGGAGAGCTGTATAAAACAATTAGTAATCAATTATGTGTTGTGTGTGACGACATTATTTTTCTGCATAATTTTGTGAGCACTTGAATTAAAACAGACAAAAATTCCTTTTTTCCCTAGTACTTCGACATTGTCGCTGATTGGATAGAAGAAGCATCTGAAGGTGTTATTAACACAAAAGACATAGACCGTGGACGAGAGCAATTTTGTGCAATGGACGAGAAGTCTAAAGTATGTGTGTTTATTTAGATTTTATTCTTTCCCACGAAATGCGCATTAAAGAAATTGCTAAAACAATTAATAACAAATTATAGCTTATTCACTGAAGCTTGTCTGGCAAGCTTCTCAATTTCAGTTTGTCACTGCTTCTCAAAGCGAATTTTGGGTATTGTCTCAATATGAGCCATTCCATTTCAGATCAGGGAGAGGGTCTCGCATGACCCTCACAGATTTTTTTGAAAAAAATTACAGTAGTCACAACTAAAGGACATATAAAATATCCCAAAAGGATTTTGCAAAAAAAAAAAAAAAAATATTTCTCTAGTTACAGACTTTTAAAATTTGGGACATAGTTGGCAGTTTTCAGAAAATCAGCAAAACATTTTTAAAATGGCCACTGTTTCAAAAGTTTTTAACTGATTCGATTAATTTTTTTTCTATAAATAATGAAGGGATGGTATTTTATGTAGAAGCTAATTTTAAAAATCTAGTTGGCTTCATTGATAAAGAAAAAAGTTTTTTAAGTGAAAAAAGCGTATTTTTACCGATTTTATGATTATTTTTTATTATGAAAGAAATTTATTTTTGACAAAACAGAGGAGTCAATCTAAAGTGCTGTTATGGAAGTTTTGCGTCAAATTTTACTGTAAGCCTGAGAGGCATATCACCTCAGAATTTAAAGTTTGAAATCTGAAAATGTTTTAAAATTACGATTTTTGAAGTGGGATTACTTAAAAAAGCCATTTTTTAAAAGTCTGAAAATCTGATCATTTGTTGCCCTTAAAGTTCTTAATGAGCTGCTATCAATTATATTGTGTATTTTTGCCCCAGATATGTTATATGATTTTTCAAAAATGGCCTTTTGTGCGTTTCTCAAAAAAGAAAGAAATTCAAACTGCTTCTTATTTAATCACTTTAATATAAGGTTTAATCAATATTTATTAAGAAATATACTCTATTGTTACATAATTACTACAGATAAATTGTACTTAACCTTTTTAGAACTTAAATAGCTCCTTGCACAAAATTTAGCTACTGTGATTTAATGCATGTTTTATTCTGTTCAATCTAATTACTAGTTTTAAACTCACACACTTTACATCAAATATGGTACAGCACCAATATACGTAGTTTTAAACACATATGAAGTTATGCACTTAAAGCAAAATAAGTAGAATCAAGTTCTTGAATCATCTTCTACTCGTCACCCAAATACATTAAAAGACTAGGAGGGTTTTCAGATGGTGTTATATTTCTTACTTTCAGCACTACTTTATATTGGTCTAGTTTCCCTCCCCCCGGATTCTTCTGGCTATTGAAATATTTGTTCTAGATTATCTGTGTACAAATTATTCGATAGTGTCCCTAAACCATCGGTGATACATTCTTAATTTCCCCTCATACAAAGATTCTCATTCACACGTTCAAGAAATTTTCCTATTTAGAAATCATGCATTGAGTTATATTTGTTTAAGAGGCTGTTAGTTTTCTAACTGCTTCCCTTCTTCTTGTTTGCTCGTGCGTCCCATGTAAGCATTACTATTTTATGGATTTTTACTATTTAGCAATATTTTAGGATAGCCAATAATGTTTTGATTGTATTCCTACAATAAATTTTACATTTGCTGTTGCATGGTATTTGATGTAAAGCGTGTGAGTTTGAAACTAGTAATTGGATTGAACAGAATAACATGCACTAAATCACAGTAGATACGCTTTGTGCAAGGTGCAAGGAGCTATTTAAGTTCTAAGAAGGTTAAGTACATTTTATCTGTAGTAATTGTGTAACAATATAGTATATTTCTTAATGAATGTTGATTAAATCTTATATTAAAGTGATTAAATAAGAACGAGTTCGAATTTCTGGCGTTTTTGAGAAACGCACAAAAGGCCATTTTTGAAAAACCATATAAAATATCTGGGGCAAAAATACACAATATAATTGATAGCAGATCATTAAGCACTTTAAGGGCAACAAATGAGCAGATTTTCAGATTTTTAAAAATTGGCTTTTTTGAGTATTCGCACTTCAAAAATCGTAATTTTTGAACATTTTCAAATTTCAAACTTTAAATTCTGAGGGGATATGCATCTCAGGCTTACAATAAAATTTGATACAAAACTTCCATAACAACACTTTAGATTGCCATCTCTGTTTTGTCAAAAATAAATTTCTTTCACAAGAAAAAAAAAATCATGAAATCGGTAAAAATATGATTTTTTCACTTCAAAAACACTTTTTTTTCTTTACCAATAAAGCCAACTAGATTTTTAGAATTAGTGTCTAAATAAAATACCATCCCTCCATTATTTATAGAAAAAAAAATATTCGAATCGGTTAAAAACTTTTGAAACGATGGCCATTTTAAAAGCGAGTGTTTTGCTGATTTTCTGAAAACGGCCAACTTTGTCCCGAATTTTAAAAGTCTGTAACTAGAGAAATAATTTTTTTTTTCGCAAAATCCTTTTGGGATATTTTATATGTCCCTTAGTTGTAACTATTGTAATTTTTTCAAAAAACTCTGTGAGGGTCATGTGACAAGTTTTAGACCTGCCTGCCTGATTTGAAGTGGAATGATCCTTATGCGATCTACCTTATTTAACTGTGTAGTTACATTACGGATCAATCAGTGGCCCTCTAAAACTTCTTCAATTCGAATGATTTCCAACTACAACATTAAAATTTTAGTTAACACTTAATTATATTTTATTGCTAATTTCGTTCTACTGCCTCAAATATTAGTAGAAAAATGGAGAAATTTTAAGTGAATATGGTACACTAAGAGGAAAAACAAAAGATTACTATTAAATAAAAGATAACTTATAACTGATAAATTCTTTTGTTGAAAAACAAAAGAGATACTTAAAAAGTAACGATACATACTAAAAATAAAGGAAAAGGATTTCAATAGGACGAAAAACATAAATGAAAGTTAAAGTTTTCATAAAATTTTCTTAAATACAAAATTGTAAATAAAAGAATTATTTTAATATAAAATGTATGTATTTTTTGTAAGCGTTTGAGTTCCGGAAAAAATGAATGAAGTTAAAAGTTTTCATAGAATATCATTAAACACAAAATTGTAAATAAAACTATAATTTTAATATAAAATATGTGTATTTTGAAGTAAACTTTTGAATTCGGGAAATATACCTGGGTTGGGCTGTTTGTGGGGAAAAAATTGCCACCAGTTAATTGCAAATGTAGTACTTTCTGATAAATTAGTTTTCTCTAGCAAAAAATCAGCAGTTAGAATTTTGTTTGTATGTTTCCTTGGATGTTTATCGATTAAACATAAAATTTTTGTTGGAGAATAAAATGTTGACTTGTAGTACTTTTAAGTAAATACCTTGCAAAACAGGACTACAATTTACTTAAATCTCACGTCAGAATGTTGATAGGAATAATTTAAATGGGGACATTCGTCCAGGCTGCATTAATCTTCTTTTCAAGGTAAACCACAAAATACCAGTTCGACCGCGGACTTTTTATACATGGACGCTTCTGCGCATGGCCGAAAAGAACGAATCTATTCGACTTTTAGGGAAGTTCGTTTGGCCACGTTTATTTAGTACGCGGATCAGAATGTTTGCTTCATTGCTTGTTGAAAGCAACCAAATCTATAAGCTGTCACATAGCATCAGTTCGAAAGAAATCAAGTATTCTAAACAAACTAGAACAGGAGGAATCACGGCACATTTCATGTAACTAGCAATTCCTCCCCACTGAGCTAAATAAGAGAAAACTGGAGCGAAGACTGGGCGGTAGAACCGCTTCACACCCTTTCCAGCCATCAAGGCAAAATGCTCAAACTACCAATTCGCGCAATGATAAAATGACTAAATTTAAAGAGCTCTCGAGCTCTTAATTCTTTTCCGATTTTTCTAAAAAAATTTATTCTAATGTCTGACATATAATAATTTAAAATTTCTCATAGCATTTTAGCACAATTATTCATACACTTTTTTATGATAAAAAACATTATGCCATTGTTATAAGACACTTTTTATTATCTTTGAATGCCATGTGGGAGTGTGTGTCTGTGGCAGGTTTACAAAATGTTTATTTAAACAAGAAGCCACCCTGCTTAATTGGTTTACTCTTCTTGTCTACTTATGAATAAATATTTTACTTAGTTAAATTATAAATCTCATAATAAGTTTCAGTGAGCAGCTTCGAACGGCATCAATATAACGACTTTTATTCCCAAAAACGATAAATGCGTTTTAGAGTTCTTACACTTTGATATTACACTTATAAACTTAATACAAATAAAAGAGAAGAAGTATTTAAAATAAGAAGAAAAAAAGCCAATTTTTAGAGATAATATGGGATAACATTTTTATAATAAAAAGTCTGCAAATAACTATGGAATGTTGCATGTAATTTTGAGATAAATCTGAAATGTGTAAGCATTTACAAATTTTATGTTTTACAAGTTCTGCTTACAAGTTTGCTTGCCTATGACCAAGTTAACAAATATTTATCGCTAATAGAACATTTCATTTATATCTATTAAATGTAAATAAGAATAATAAAGAAATACTACTTCTGATTTTTTTTTAACCATGCACAAATTAAAAATCTAGCTGATCAGTGTATTTTCTGGGAAAAGTGTGTGCTGTAATTCAAAGTTTTATAAAGACATTAAATCTCTTTGAGTGCAGATGTCAATTTAGTAACAAAAAAACATGATGATAATAATGTTTATCATGATTTTTTCATCTTGTATAAATTAAAAATTCAGCTGATCAGTATATTTACAGGGGAAAATAGCTGCAATTCAAAGTTTTATGAACTCACTAAAAATCTTTGAGTGCAGATGTTAATTTAGTAATAAAATAATAAATAATAATAAAATAAATGTTTTGAAAAAATCGCCACATTTTGACAAAATAAAAATTTACACACGCAAAAATCAAAATTTTACTCAAATGAAAAGTTAATTAAAAAACATCAAAATTCAGGCGCTCAGGGGCCTTAACCCCCATTATAAATCAGGAACTTTTCATTTTAATTGCATATGTCATTAAATTTTAGTGAAAAATAAAAATAGTCATTTATTAGTGCTTTTTTGTAATTAATATTAATAATAATGAGTGAATACTAATTACTTTTTAACTGTTGATTGGTTTTTCTCGGAAATAATTTTGAGCTTTTGAAAATGAAATTGTTTAAGCCCCTCCCATGATTTTTAAATTGCTACGCTTCTGTCAAAATTGTTATTAAAAGTTCCATTTAGTAGCAAATTAAGATAAAAGCAAAAAAGATATATGATTTAACTATTGGTATAACTGATATTTTCACTTATAATAATATTTTACGCAATAATGTTTGACTATCGAAAAACAGGAGAAATATTATTAGACTATAATGCTGAAAGAAAAAGTTTTTCAGCAATGTAATTACGTTGTAATATTACGATCTAATGTAAACTTTATTCATCCAAAAAACAATTTTGCTTACACTATGGGCATAGTAGTTAAATTTCTATGAAATAAGGCCCTTTAATGATAGAATACGAGAACATCCACATCAAAATGACCTTCAACACCGTTTTCTTTTAAGTTTCACGAATTGATTTTTACCTCCCTTTGCACAACAAGATGCAACCATATTGCTCAATGACGAAAATAAAAAATTTTGATAAACCATGATAAATTAAATCGAAATTTGTAACAATACACCATACGAGCCAATGCTTCCACAATGGGAAGTCAGCGATGTTTTGCCTTGATGGCTCGAGCACTGTTATTCATGCGCGTCGGCTCGCAAGCTGCCTTGTTGAAGCATGAGGAGTCCTCGCTCCAGATTTCTCTCTTTAGCTCAGTGTTCCTCCCTTTAACATGAATGGATTCTTCTTGGCACTCTGCCAGGCAGCTTGCTTTGGATGATGGTAGAACTGTAAGCAGAAGCACTAGGAAATTGAATGTTGTTTTGCTCCGACAAGAATACTTCCGATAGGAGAAGAATTAAACGGTTACATCTGTTAAAATAGGAGTGAATCAAACAGGCTTGTTTCTCCAGTTAGCGTCCTAGGATGGAAGTTACCTATGTTTCCAACTTAAGAATTCCACATCTCTTACTGTTTGTCCTCAATAAGCAGAAATGCACTATTTCAAGGTCAGGCGTCTTCTATAGAGAGCCGCGCAGTACACACTAATTGATTTAACAGACTGATTAAAATTTAATTTTATCACACTCAGAAAAAATACCTTTATTGGAACATTATGTCTGATATGTGAAATAACACTAAATTAACTCGTTCAATCAATTTTTTTTCTGACAATGTTTGAACTTTTTGCAGTAGCAGCGCCCTTAACTTAGAAAATATTCAAAATGGAATCCTGATTATATTATTGACTGTTCAATTTTTTATACACATAGTTGTGGGTTAATCTATTAAAACACGGACACATGTGCAGAAATGTTGGCATATTATATTTTTGCGAATTAAAAAAGGCTTGAGTGTTTTTATTCAAAATGGTAGCCTTTTTTTGTAGTAAATGATTTCTTTCAGTCTATTTTTTTTTCTTAAACTTCATTCCTTGCAACAATTGTTATAATAATTAAATTTTCTTACTAAAATTGAGATTTATGTAACTTTATGTTATAGATGTAATGTGAGTTACGAAAACATACACTTTTGTTTACAACTAAATTATAAACTAACTACTTCTTGTGCAACTTCCTGTAACGATCTTATTTATTGTTGCAATGTGGTAAACTAGTCTGTTTTGTGCCGGCACATTAGCAGCAAACTATACAACTTATGCAAAGGAGACTGTTATTGCATAGGTTGATTGAGAAATTAGCATTTGATCTGATGAACCTGATTCTAAATTCAAAAACTTTCGCTGAGCTAAAAACTTTAAGCTCTGGCTGTATCGTCAAGTACAAAAGAAGTATGGTTCAATCATACAGAGGATTTTCCTCTCATTTGATGATAAAGGGCCCGTGGACTAAACTGGAGATTTTGTTTAAAGTTCGTTAGGGGAGCGATAAGCAGACGAAAAGGCATTGCAATTTTTGTTACAATGTTTGTCAAAGGTCCAAAAACATCATCAAATGTCTAAAATTGACTGATGGCTTAAAAATCAACTTAAATAGCTAATTTTATACTAACTCCTGGAGATCGGCCTCCAAGTTAGGCAATTGATATTTTCTGGACTATTAAAATTAGATGTGTCAAGCGGAAGTAAAAACCATAAATAACATTCATGAAAATAATGAGGGCAATATCATAGCAGTACTTGTTAGAAAAAACTCGAAACGGTCAAAGAGAAGTAATATTATATTTTACCTTAAAGATAAACTAATGAAAAGAATTGTACATCCAAATACCGTAATTATCGGTGAATAGCCCGCATCAGTTGTATAGTCCGCAGGACGAAAAATTAATTAAAAAAAATAAGTTCGGTGCATAACCCGCACCCAGAAAAAAACATGGTATATACCCCTAGAAAACAATACATTCGCCTGTAGCACCCAACCCCTAATCTGCTTTGAACCCTTGTTTCGAAAGCTACGATTTATTTCTCTGCATTTTGTTTTGCAGGAAAAGAGATTTCGATATTTTTGAACGGTAGTTGTCTTTTTAATAATACTTTTTTTTTTTTTGAATTTCATGTATTGCCAGCAGGTAGAAAAAAAAGGAGTTTTTTTTTTGCAGATAACCCGCGGGCTATACACAGATAATTATAGTATTTTCATTAAAAGTTGAATCGAGTTTTGCACAATTATTTGGTTTAGTTTTCATTGCTCCATATTAAAGTAATGATTGATATTTGTGTGTCCCTAAGAATCAGTATAATACCATTCTCCAAGTTTCAATTCTTAGCTAAAAGAATTAATAATAAAAATTTATGTTTATACAATAGAAATCTTGATCAATCGCTTCGTGCGGAACCATCCATTTTGAATATTATGTACAGAAAAACGATAAATTCGGGTCAGTATAAAGCAGCACCGATACCGTTCAGCAGTTAAAGCAAGTCGATATATACGGGAAAACGATAGATGTGGGTAACAATGGGATGGAAGTAGTGTTTCTCTCAGGTATCTCTCCGGGGGGGGGGGGGGCACTGCCCCCTCGGAGCAAGCCAACTGCCCCCCCCCCCCCCGGAAGAAAGATTCAGATCACATTTTCAAAAAAAAAAGAAAGAATGAAGAAAAAACAAAAGGGAGAAAGGAAGAAGGAAAAATTAAAATTTTAAAATATAGAGGAAATAAAGTTTTGGGTCATAAAACTGGCCTCTCACTGCCAACAAAATGTGAAACACCAAAGCTCCGGTCCTTCAGATAAGACCTGGTTCTAAGCATGGCTGTTGAGTGGGGTGTCAGATATGGCTGATTCATGAGGCTCGGTTCGGCATCAGAGTAGTGCAGTAGGTAAAATTTTTCTATGGTTAAGATGCAAGGGTAGGGGAGGTGGGAGGGGGCGACAAAACTGGCACATGGGGCCCGCCTGGGCTATCGGTAGCCCTGGTTCAGAGTACTGGATAATCAATACAATCTCCCTTTATTCCATTAAATCTTATGAATATAACCCCTTCCTAAAAGAATCTACCTTTTATTATTTAGTCTTGGTTCCTTTTTTTTACATATGATAGGAACCTTTTGATCCATACTTCTGTTATCTGAATCTTTACATATCCAATTGCAACGAGAGACGGTTGGCAATGAAATGTTTGACACTGTTACTTTGAAATTAAATTGTTTATTTGAGGTCAACATTAAGAGTACTTTTGGAAATTTTCTAGAAACAATAACAAATATCTTTTTTTTTAAAAATGGGCATTTAAACTTAAGACATTTAAATCTAGATTCAGGTGATCTTCTGCTTAACTGGCCAATGATCATCGCTTTTCAAGCAAGTAAACACATAAATATGTACGTTGTACATGTGCCCTACAGTTTTTGCAATATTACATCTCTTTAATGTGAAAAAAGATGCAAAAAATTATATTTTAAGACTTCAATTCAAAACTTTCCTGGAAGAACTTTAGACACCTTCCTGTTTCCCCAAATGCCACCAAAAAATAGCCTTAAACTGCACTTTTTGGGCTTCAGGTTGGAAATTTTTCAAAGCATGGCCCCAACTCACCTCGTTTTTTCTTAACGTGACCAAAGATGGCCTAAAATTCCATTTGATTCTCCTACATCATCTAAGATACCATGAAATTGCACTTTTAAGGCTTCAGTTTCAGGAACATTTCTTGGGGAACGACACCGAACACTATCAGTAGCGTCACCAAAAGTAGCCAAAAATATTAGACTTTAGTTCCAAAAAATTTGCGGGCGGAGAGACTCTCCGAACTATTTTTCGCATGCTCTAACATCCCTGAACAACGTATGGGACCGTTCATAAATGATGTCGCACTATTTTTCAATATATTTGACCCCCCTCCCCCGCTTTGTCACACGTCACGCTATTTTATGCAAGTGCAATGCATTTGCATAAAATAGATTTAATTTGCTGATTTTAAATCAGCAAATTAATGCAAATGAAATCAGCATTAAATGTTTTTATAGAAATCAAAATGTACGATGTCACACTTCTTGTTACCCCCTCCCTTCCCCTTGTCACAAACTGTCACACTTTCATGAAGTTCCCCCCTCGAAGCGTGATATCAATTAATGAATGACCCCTAACCGAAATTTCATCGCTGGGACTTGGAACTCAAAAAGTTTCTTGGGGAGAGCCCTCGTACTCGTTTCCAGTGACGTTGACAAAAATAGAGTAAAACTGCATTTTTAAGGCTAGTTTGAAAATTTTCTCACGGAAGACCCCTAGAACCCCCTCCCCGCTCTAACTTCTCCTAAGAGCCTAAAATTGCATTCTCAGTACTTAAATTGCAAAAAAATTCCGGAGATGGGGCCCGGATCCTCCCCCCCCCCCCTCTCCCAAACCAGCCTAAAAATGACTTATAAGATTTCAATTACAAAAATTTCAGAAACTCACTCCTCCAACTTCACTAAACATAAAGCCGAAAATTGATTCTCTGTATACTACCAGGGATCTATCATATATACATTAAAAAACCCATATTATCATCATTTTTATTCTACCTATTACATGAAATAACACAGCATGATTTGGGATCATACATCGCCCCTCCTAATCCTTCACCTGCCCTCCCGGAGCAAAAGATCTGAAAGAAACACTGTGGAAGCTCTCTTTAGACATTTTTTATTTTCGGTATTTTACAAATTTTTAGGTTCTCGAAGTGGCAAACAGACTGTAAGAAATATTTAAATATTATAGTGGAACTCGCTTAATTGGACCACCGGATAATCGGACCAGCCGCTCATTCGAACCAAATGCATTTCCTATTATATAAGCCTAATATTATTCGCTTATTGGAATCAAAAACCCGTTTAACAGGATCACAGAAATGAAAGAAAATATAAAACCGGAGCCATAGATTGCCCGCGTTGAACGGATTTAAAGCGGGTCAACGAACACAAAAATTAATTTATTAAACAGTTTTTAACTTTCAATAAAATCCAATGATATATACAGATGTTTAACAATATTCCCACTAGCTAGCGGTACTGTTAAAACAAAGGTCAAAGTTCAAGTGAATTTTCGAATTTACTCGACTGAGCAGTCAGCATGTACAATAAAATTAAATCACAATTTTAATACAATTATTCGACTGTAAAATAAGTAATGTATATTTTAATGGAAGTTTTGACAGCTTTTGTGCGCTTTTTAAAACTTCATAAAAACGAATAGTACGTCTGGTCTTGTTCGATATTCGAGTAATCGAACAAGCCGGTTAATAGGACCAAAATGCTCGCTTCCCGATGTGGTCCGATTTACCGGAATCGACAGTATATTATACTTCTTATGTTTGGTGAAATGCCAAAATCATGTAATGTGAGTCACGACGATTTTAATAAATTACAGCTCAAGAGTGCAGAGCACCGAAAGTGAAGCAATATTGTGTTTGGAAGGGTGACAACCTCTCTCGGCTGGTTGCTGCGGTCCGTGTACGCTATAGGGAGCTGGTGCACGTTAAATAGGTCGTGGCTGTGCGTGTCGTAAGAGGCGACTAAAACAGCAACATCCGATTCGGGTGACGTAAGGCTTGCTTTGTAGCATGACTATGGCCCCGGATCGGTAAAGCAGGTCGGCAAAGCTCTGCCAGCCCATATGGCTGGTGCTGGTTTGTCAGTTTGTCAGAGAGTTTGTGGGAGGAATGACGGAGGACAGCGCCACGGTCGCACCCCCCTCATACTGGGGGGGTAGTCTGAGATAACCTAATCGGTTCAGTCAGTATGGCCGTGGTTTGCATTGAGCACCCCTGGGGGTGCCAATCCCAGGTGACGGTTTCTCATCTGGAAGCCTGGTTCAAAAAAATGAGTGACCTTTCAAAGGGGCGGAAATAGGACTCCTGCCTACAAGCCCCGTTAGACTCAGGAGCACCGTACCCATTCTTCCTCGCCACGCGCGAGGACACGACGACAACAACCAACAGCTCAAGAGTTCCTTTTAGTTAAAATCAAATAAAGTGTAAAAATATTAAAATCTATATATGTTTAAAGAGTTCCATGAAAATGTAACTCCAAAATTACTGAAATTTATAAGTAATTTAAATTTGAAATGAATATTAAATTTTTATGTCATTTTCAATGTAATGTCAGTCACGTAACTACTTTCACACATAACGTTTGATAACATATAAATATTTTTTAATGCAATATACCTTTTTAATCGCTTCAAAAAATCAATTTAAAAACTCAATTACGAAAAAATGTTGCCTGTTTGTTTTAAGATGTATAAGTTATATTATATGTTTATTGGGAAAAACTTATCTGCTGGATTAATCCTTATACACACAAGTCTGGTTAAAATGAAAAGTTGTAATGCATACCCCCCATTATTGTCCATAATACAAAAATATTTATAATTTTAAAAAGTAATTTTATCTTTATTCTTTAGAAAGAAACATTTGCTAAAGTGTCCCAGAAAGTAATTGATGAGTTTGGGGTAAGTAAATAGTTTATCTCTGTTTAAAAAAAATTATTTTATTTTAAATTTTAACTAAGTGAATGCAAATTTGGGATGTAACGAATATTCGGCCACTATTCGGTATTCGGCCTTGCCGACTAGTCATTTCATCACCTAGCCGAATATTCGGCCTGGCCGAATACTGGGTAAGGTCAAATTCGGCCTGACCGAATATTGATGGACTATTCTACCGAATAGTTCTGCTGCAGTAAAAGTGTAAAAGAATGAAGAAATTAGTAGATTTTAAACATTTAAAACTGTATTATAATTATTGCAAAAGAATGTATTAATATATAGTTTTACTAAATAAAAATAATTTAGAAAAAACTACTTTTTTAAAACCTTGTTTTAGGCTTGACTGACCAAACACAGATTTTAAAGTAGTAATATTGTATTTTATATTTAGCATTTGCTCCCAAAAGCTGGCAGTAGTTAATTATGATGGAGAATATGATACATTTATTTTGTTATTATTAACGAAGTGTGAGTCAGACTTTGTTTGGGTAGACTGATTTATTGTGAATATTGGGTTAGAATGAAATGTGAAAAGCCTAGAATATATGAATATCTAGATAGCATAAGTTATTGGGGCTTTTGAAAATAAAGTTATATTCCAGTTAAGTGTATTAAATTTTAATAGATCTTTTAAAAATAGGTATGTAAAAAAAACCCCATAAAATAGAAATATTAACTTTTATAACTATTAAAATATCTTCATAAAACTGTTTTGGGCAAGGTAAAAGCTTACTAAGCAATAGTAGTTCTTCCATTTAATAATTAAATAATTAGTAAAATAATGCTAATGCTTACTACCATAAAACCTGTCATTTCTGTTCCACTTGTGAGTGAAAGTCTTAGTTTTATTACATTCAAAACAATAAACTAGAATAATTTTAAATAGTTTTAAATTCTTAACAAGCAGAATTAAATCATACATCATAGATTGTGTGTAATTGGTGTTTTACTTTGTGAATAATTTTAGATTTTACAAATTCTTTCCGTTACAACAATTTTCTAGAAATTTTAATATTCGGCCGCTGAATATTCGGTATTCGGCCTTAGACATTGGCCGGATATTCGGCTTCGGCATATTCGGCCTTGAAGAAATGGTCGAATATTCGGTATTCGGCTATTCGGCGAAATCACTATTCGTTACATCCCTAATGCAAATCAAGTAGGGTCAGTTGGGGAAATTGTAAACGCTTTTCAATGTTTTAACTTTTTTTCCTTCCCTACCTCTTAAATGAATTCAGAGATAAAATTGTGAGCATTGTTGCTACTACTGTACTTCTTGTGAGTAAATGTGAGCAAAAACTTTGACTTTATGACTACTTGTTAGCGAATGAACTCGTGTTTACAATTACCCCAGTGTGTTTACAATTACCCCAGAGATCTGGGGTAATTGTAAACAGTGATTTATTTTCGAATAAGGTTGATGCAAATGGAAAATTGTGTCATACACAGTCTGCTTGAAGGTTTGAGAAGTTCCGGAACAATGGTTCTCCATCTGCGGCCAACCGGCCGCGTGTGGTCCACTGACTTATGCTATGAGTCGGCTGAGATCATTTAACGAGAAATATCTTGTAAAAAAAAATCAAGTAATGCGACAAATTTATGTAAAATGTGACCCCCAGCGGATCAGTCGGTTAAGCTAGGATCCCACAGAACACTGAAAGTGAAGCATAACTGGCCGTGGTCGCTTGGGAGGGTGACCACCTCTTGCAACCGATTACTCTGAGACCGAGTGCGCTAAAGTGAGCTGTGCATGTAAAATACTTCGTCGCTTCAATTGTCCACCAAGTTAGAAATAATTTCCTAATGAGGGACCAACCTAGGCGACGATCTCTCATCTGGGAGCTGGTTCAAAATCATTAAGATACTCTGAGCCAAGTGTACTTCCTTCTAATGGAGCTCATTAATAATCAGCAGGAACTTCCTTAATTCATGGTCGCCCTGCAAGGGGGGCTTGGATTTCCAAGTGCATTAGCAACAACAGTTATGTAAAATAGACACAAAAGTGTAATTTACATCAAAATATAATACTTATTGTCCCCCCAAAATATTAGAAATAGGACAAATTTAAATGTTTACAATTACCCCAGAGTACGAAATTTTTGGGGTAATTGTAAACACCTAACTTGTACATAAAAAATAACAAGGAGGATTAAATTCATAACTAAATGTTTTAGCAGCATTCCATAAGACAAATAAAAATGGTTGAAACCGCTTACATCGCTTTTGTAGATGAGCTGGAGAGGAAAATGTACGATCACTAAATTTTGTAAAACAACTTTTTTCACCGCGTCATTTTCAAACAATGGTAACGCTTCTCCAGCTGTTTCAAAACACGCGAAACTTTTTCATTGTCTTCCCCATGTTGGCAATTCATCTCTCACCCGCTGTAAAGTTTTCAAAATCACCACAAGTTTACTTATGAAGCTTGTTTACAATTACCCCAACTGACCTTACTTACGTAGTAAACAAAGAAAAACAGTCAAAACTCAGAAGACCTGTTTCAAGACTTTGCAAGCCTCTCTTTCAATACGCAAGTCAAATAGAGATGCATGTAAGTTCTAAAACTACGTTTTATTTTCAGATGAAGTGCAATGGGGACGACGAGTCTTCGTCGTATGATTGTGATAATGGGAGGGAAACACTGGTGAGTTTAAAATTTGTTTATTTCTTTACTTCAATAATATAGTATAGATAGATATAGATGAATCAAATAAACTAGCTGATCCCCGCAGAACATCTGCGGGTTATATTCATTTTAAAATCGTAATAAACACTAATATCGTAAGGCTTAAGAAAAGATCGCTAGATATAAACATGAGAATGTTCGCTCGATAACAAACTAAAGTGTTGCCACTCCAAAGATTCGGAAATTAAAAATTGAGTCATGAATGGAAATACTTTTTAAGAAAGAGAAATGAATTTGTTAAAGCCTCCCTCCCACCCCCTCCCAATAAGTTATGATAATAAATACAAATATTACGTTACTTTTTTATGATAATCATTAAAAAAATGTTAAATGTCGTTTAACTATAGTTTGCTTTTTGTATGATGATTCAGGCCGCAAATATTAACCGTAACTGGTCCACGTTAAGTGAAATATATATATGGATGATCGGTAGGGTGCCGTTGTGGTAAGGCGCAGGACTTGTACGCCCAAGAAGCCGCCATATTTTTACCACAGCGTCTGCGCATCGCCAAGAGGTGCTGTAAAAGCGGCGATGCGCAGGCGCGTTGGTAAAAAGTTAAAGCTGGTGAAATCCGTTGTCATCACTCTTATTACTAGAGGCACGGTAGTTCAAAACCGATTTCGAGTTAGCTGCAACGTACAGCATTGAAATATGTATCCCGTTGATTGCAATCGGCTAATTGTTTTAATTGTTACGGATTTTTAATCACGGTTCATTATTGCTGCGCCTTTGGATATCAAGAGAAATATTTCAAGGGTAGTTCTGTATCATTTCACAGGTAAGGGCGACAATTATATTTACTTTTTTACTTTCAACAATGATTTTTAAATGCTTCAACACTCACCCATGGGGATGTGATGATTTTTTTGCTCTCTTTCGTAAAATATTTATTATGCTACTTGTTCAGTTGTGATTGGTTATGTGTTTCATTCTGGCTCTGATTGTTTCCCTTAATTGAGCATCCAATAAATGTATTGCTTCGATCATAGGCGTAACTAGGGTTGGGGTAAGGGGGGGGGGGTCACACTAAAAATGTACAGACTAAACACCAATAAGCAGTGCAAAAGAGTTCAAAATTTACTAGTCATAAAGACTTGTCATTACAGATATACTCCGTGTTTATTTCAGGCATCTCTAGGGGGGGGGGTACCCCCTCGGAGCAAGTCAACTCCCCCCCCCCCCCGGGCGAAAAAAATCGGATCACAGTTTTTAAAAAAAGAAAGAAAAGAGAAATTACGCTTTTAAGACACTTTACTTTCAGAAACACTTTCGGGGAAAGGACATCGAATACTATCACGAGCGACACCAAAAGTAACCTAAAAGGTATTAAGACATTATTTTGAAAAAAATTGCCGGGGACAGAGTAACCAAACTCCTTTCTGTTTCCTCTAATATCACCAAAGAATCCCGAAATTGCATTGACAAGAAAGATTTCAAAAAGTTTCCAGGGGAGAGCCCTTGAATCCTCGCCTATGGTTTTGGACCTACCTCCTGTCCGGATACCTTGCTGAATACGCTGCCCTTCCTTAACATGTCCCCCTTCCCCTGGAGCCAAGGCATAGAAAATTCAATATTTAGCGCTAAGCAATCTTCTAAGTCCAGGTATTCATAATATTAAAACTGGGAAATTGTGGAATTTTAGAGAAAAGAATTCCAAATTTCCCTACGAAAATGCACATCCCCACAATAAATTTCTAAAATTTTTGTTAAATCTATAGCAAAACATACCTCAGAAGTGGAAGCGTCTGAATCAAATTTTCTTTTCTTTTTGGATGACGAACGTATCCATCGCTGGAGTGCAAACATTATTATATATCGAAAATAATTAAAAATTTAGGTAAAATATAAATAATACTTTGATTGTAAATTAAAATGCAGCATTAAATCGTAGCAGTGAGCTTGGAAACGTTGAACGGATGATTTCCAGAGTCGTAATGCAATTAGAGATGGACCGTAAGAAAAAAAAACATTTAAAATATAAGAGATGAGAGAACATCTGTAAATGAGAATGCAATGCAAATACAGTTCATCAGTTTTCCAATCAGCCCATCTACAAAAACGATTTTACCAAAATGGGTGTTTGGACATTAATAAATAAAAACTGCTGTTTTCTTAAGTTTCCTTGATAAGCATCCCTTCCTGGCTTGAGGGTTTAACCCATTAGGACAATTGTTGGTTAGGGGTCCTTCATTTTCAGACCCCAGCGCCTACAGCACCATTTTATCAGAAAACAAAGCTCCATCACAGGAGAATATTTTCCTGGAAACTTGTGCGATTGTGTTCCCAAATTGCTGCCTTTGGGTAAAAAAGCCATCAAGAAGGAAAGAAAACCCTCTGGAGTGATTGAAAGGATATCTGTTGTCTGTCTGTGTGTGATATGGTGATTGAAGCCACCTTTCGCTGTAAAATTCCTAAAGGTGATAAGGGGGTTGATTATAACCAGATGAAAAGTCCGCTCTAATATGAGCTGCGTACTTTGGTCATGATCACAACACTTCAGAAAGAGGAAATAAAATCATATGCATATGTGTTTATTTTTCTTAGGGAAAAAATAGATATATGCTTTGCAAGGAGTAGCCAGAATTTTTTTTGTATGCCTAATAAATGTGCCTAAATAACTAAATACCGAATGGGGGATGAACCCCCAAACCCCTGGTTACGCCTATGCGAGCAAAATACCATTTTACAAAAATTTTAACAGGACTTTCGTAAAAAAAAGTTTTTATGCATTTTCATTATTAGTATGTACACATTAAAATCTTAATACAGTAAAACCTTTTCAAGAAGTTTTTAATTTCAATACCAGTTTCCTTCCCATGTCCCTAATGTTAAAATAACCCTTTTAAAAAGTTTTGATTTTATTTTTTTCCCGCTGAATGACTTTTCATATCAAAAACAATACCAATTTAGAAAGTTTCCGTTTGCTAACTCAAGATCGGAAGGAAAATATTAAAACTTACCTAATTACAGTGCAATAGCGCAAAGAGGAATAAAAGACAATATATACACATAAATATAAAAATATCATTAGAAATATATAATATATATATATATTAAGTACTTTCATATTGTACGTTAATTGGGATTTTGTAGGAATATTGATAATATAAGTCAGCAGAAGTCACTTAAAATTATGTTTATAATCCTTTAATATTACTGTTATTAAACTGAAAAGGTAAGTTAGGGAAGGAAAATGCTACGCATTTTGATACTAAATGAGTGATGCATGAATCTGAATTTTTGAACTGCAGAAACTGAAGCACATGACTCTCACAGTACATTGGTAAAAAAGAAAAGAAAGACATTGCACATCTGTAACTATTTTGTGATTTTCTTTCAAGGCTATAGATACAAAAGACTATCTCGTTGCGTCTTAACCCCCCCCCCCCCTCCCCAACAAGCTCACATCCCTCGGTTTTCTCGGAAGCTTAGTTGCCGAAAGCAATAGCAACCCCTCCACCATTTCCGTTGGCTACAACAAGTGCAGACGATTGACACCCCTAAATGACGATTGACAGATGCATCCCCCCTTATCACGTGACTCTCCGTTTTAGTTTCAGTTTCTCAACGAATATGAACTAGCGGTGTACCGTGCTCCGGGCCCCGAGGGTCTTGTCCTTCAACGTCCATCTCCACGATTTTGCCCGAGGAAAGGGATGAGGGGAATTCCACATCTTGTCGCCTATGTTGTTCACACGAAGTAAAAAAAAAAAGGTTTTTCCAAGCCCACAACCCGATTGACTTGACATGATTTCCACCAAGTTGAGGGGAAAAAATGAATAAATAACTAAATACCCAAGGGGGGGGGGGGGGGTTTGAACCCCCAAAACCCCCCCCTGGTTACGCCCTTGGCTTCGATACTTATTTAGTTTTTTTAGTGAAAAGTCTCAATGCCCTTGTCTATTTCTCTCGGCGAACTATTTTGTCGCCAACAGCTTTGCAAAAAAAACAGCTTCGTTTCACGTTATGGTTCTTTAAATTGTCAAGAAAACTCTTTATTATCCCATGAGTGAGTGTTAATTGATTTTCCTAAAAAATTACCATATTTTTAAATTTTAAGGTATGTGACTACCTTCGGAGCACTTTTCCTTTCAAATATATGAATTTTCAATTAATAGCGAATTGATTGTTTTAATCGAAATTGAACATAAAACAAATAATTTAAATGTATTTTCTATAAGTTTACCATTGACTTTGGAAATATTGGCAATTTTTTGCAAAATTTAAGCGAAAAATTGTAGTTACTGAAAACCCTCTACTCAAAATTCTATTTAATATATTTCAAAAATATTTATACGACATAAATACCATCTTTATCTGTGTTATGAACTAAAAGATTTATAATAGTTTGAAAAGTTTTTGAAATATTGGATATTTTGTGACAAACCTCACTTTTTTACAAAATACTAACGGTATTTTTTTCACAAAAGAGGCAATAAAAAGATAAATACATATATATAGGTTAGATTTTAGTTCATAACACAGATAAAACCGGAAAGAACATTTCCTCAAAATTTGAATTCAATAATCTTTAAAAGATTTTTTAGCGATGTTTATCGCAGAGAAAAATATCGCAAAACACGATTTCTCAGAAAACACATTTAAAGATTTTAATAGAACACAAAACATTGACTTCTGGTGTGGATTTACTTCTGATCCGGATATTAAAAACAAAATCGGTCGGATAGCCAAGGGGTTTCTGGGAAGACCGCCCCCCCCCCCCCCTGTTAGTGAGCCTCTGCATGTAGTTGATCACAGTCAAAAAACAGCCAACTCTAAAGATTAAGCTAATGGTAATAAAAACCATTTTCAAAATTTGATGCTTATGTTGTAATGTTTTTGTGTTAAATCAAAAATATTTTTTTGCAATTTTATAATTATACAATTCTTGTTATTAATTTTTTAAATCGTAATTAAGGCCTACTTATTATTTTAATATTACTTACTTACTACTATTCTTGCATACTATTTTAATATTATTAAGTCTAACGCAGTGTTAATTTCTTTTATGTTAAGCTTGTTTTGATTTCAGATGTTTAGTAGAATTTTTCATGTGCATACGGGGGCAAAGCGAAATACGAATTTATTCCACTTTGACCCTACATCAGTTATCTAATAACTAAATTTATCGTTCATTTATTAATTTATTAAATTATTATTTTTTTATTTATTAAGTAGATTTTTAATTCCTTAATTTAATTAAAATTTAAATTTTTTACATGCATTAATTCATTTATTCTTTCTCTCGTTTTATCAATCATTTATTCATTTAATTATTCATATTTAATAAAAATTATTTTTAACCATCTGTAGTCGTAAATATGAATCATTACATGTTATTTAGACTATCATAAGACGACATAAGAATCCAAAGGGTTATTTATTACAGAGGTGCGCCCAGAGGGGGGTCACGGCGCAGTCTGGGCCATTGAGATTTTTTGGGGGGGAATGGTCATTTCATGGGTGTTTGATCGACTATCTGGTCGATTGGGAGGGGGGGAACCGTTTTGGGCGGTTCCGTAGTTTTTAGGGGCACCCCTGATTATCACATAGGAAACTACTTCATTAGGAAAATATTTCAGTATTTCAAAATTCAATGGGGCAAAGTGATAATTTTTTATTGTTATTTCAAAGACTAAATTTACTGCCTAAAATGAAAAATAATATTTCAAGTTTTATCATAAATTCACATTTCTCTCTTCATGTAGTTATTTTCAAAATAAACATTTAATTTGTTCATTTTGGAAAATGTAATTTATTTTACTAATTTCACTTTACCCCACATTCCCGTATGAATGCTAAATATCTATCTGATAAATCATAAGCACTTAAAGTAATTATTTTTTTTACTGTACTTGCGAGAAAGATAGTAATTTTTAAATTTCTGATACATTTTTTAACAAGATTAATTAACTATTTTTGTAACCAGTGGGCAGGGAAAGGGGGAAATAATGTCAAAAATAAATAAATAAATCCAAAATGAAGCTCTTTGTTGCATTTGTAACTGACAATCAAATTTATTTTTAGATTAACTTTGACTTCATATATGTATTATAGCGAGTTTATGATTGAACTAGTTTTGGTCAAATATTCCTAACAGAAAATATAGATTAGAGCCATATTAAAAATCTTTTTCCCCAAAATTTATTAGTCTGGCTCTGGAGAATGTAAACTTTCAGAACGATAACTTTTCGGGAAATTTTCGGAAAATTCGATTGCAAAATTCCGCGGACAGACAAGAAAGCGAGTTAAGAAAAACGTTGTAATAATAAAATGGCTGTGTTACGAATCAAAATATAAAAGGCCTCCCACAAAAGACATTTATTATGAAAATAATGTAAAAAATTACTTCATCGTGTTTCGCTCTTAGAAGGGTATACCTGCTCAAAGGTTTCGTTTGATTCATTTTCGTTGCTTCATAAACATATACTTTAAACGTTCTAATCTCAATGTAGTGACGACTCCTAAAATGCTTTTCGTTAATATCTCCTGTTCTAATCGACGGAATGCAATCAAATGTGGCATACAGACTAATTTGAGCGCGCTGAACTTATATCCGTTGTCAAATGTAGAACATGTATTAAAAATTTCAGCGTTAGTACTCATTTTAATGTAAATACGGCCCCTCATCGAATTTTATCGTCTGGATTCGGTTATTACAATCTGGTGCAATTTGCGGTTTCCAGGTAAACATCGATAGTAAAAACAGCTACATGTTATTTTACGCATCGAAAAGCGTTCCTCAAGAGGGGGTCCCAATCTTTGGTACAGGAGGAATCCTTTTTAGAAACACATCATCTGAGTGCTTCAGGCTCCTCAGGCGCTGTGACGCGGGAAAGCAAAATGGACAAAAGCCACGGGACAAAAGAAGGGGACATTTGGTGTTCGTTGGGGGCATCTCACTGATTGACATGTAATTTAGCACTCATTAGCAGAAGCAAAGGAACCTACTTTTCTACTCCACTGCCTGCTCCACTGCCATCTGATTTTCAGGATTGGAACCAAAGAATATGACGATCACCATTTTTTTCTTTTGTGTAGGGTAGAGTTCCTTGATACAGGGACTCTAGTGTAGGGATAAGAGAACATATTTCGGGAGTGTGCACTCACTCAAGAAAAAAATTAGAAAAGATTGAGTGCAAAATTCTTGGACGGGGGGGCCACACGGGATCCTTCAGTCTTTCTTGGTATGCGGGAATGTTCCGTCTTTCTAGTGTTAAAGAAGTTTTGGAAAACCCCAATGTAATTATTATTCTTACGATTTTGTAATGCGTTTGCGATTTAAAGATTCTTATTTCTTTTGAATGTCTTTGTACAACTTTCAAAGAAGAGTACCAGATTAATTCGTAATAACTTTTATACTTTAGCTGTCTTTGTTAGAAGACACATATGTTGAATCATCTATCGAAACAACTTGAGCGTTCTATATTTTCTGTCAAAATTTCAACTACGCGTTGTTTTACGTACATTTAAACATCCAAAAAGTGGCCGACAGGGTGGCGTAGTGGTAAGGTGCAGGCCTCGTACGCCTTTGTTCGCAGGATCAAACCGGGCCCAAGTCGGTGGATTTTCAAGATGTAGAAAATCGACAGCGCCCATGTCGTATGGTTTTGCGACATGCTAAAGATCCGTTAAGCGTCGATATTCTTGGCTAAAGTAAATTCCTGGAGCAGTTTGCATCAATGAGAACTCAGGAGCCACCATCTAAAGGGAAACTGAGCTTCAAAAATAATTGCGGCAGTGGTGCCACACTCATTGTGGTGCCGCTGAGAGAGTTGATGCCAATCCCTGGGAACGCACTAGGTCTGCAATAGCTCACAACCAATTTACGCAGCCCGTTTCAAAACAAATCCAAAAAGTGAAATTTCTTTCGGAAATTTTGCAGCAAAATAACCAGTAACACAAATTTGAAGATATTTAAATTACGATTCCGTTTCTTTTCAGATGTGTGTGACTGAAATTATTGCTGACAGTTCTAAGCAAAAGCTCTGTGGATACGACAAAGACGTAATGGACGGAAAAATGGTGTGAAATCAGAACCTGAGAAGCAGTGGCACTTCCTGTAATTCATTTAATACTAGAAAATTTTGTTAAATGGCGTGATAGATGTCACCAAAAAAATTTTTTTTAAAACTCTTTTACACTTGTTATTATATTTTCGTTCTTCGAAAGTTAGCTATTACTTTCTTATTTGTATTTTTTGAACTTACCAATTCTCCTCTTTAACAATTCCATTAGTGGGTCGCGGGACCAAGGCTGAACTTGATCCAAACAACCGTTACCTATGGTAACGGTTACGATTAAAGCTGAAAATAAATTGAAATGAAATAAGATAAATGCAACGTAGACCTAAAACCAACCGGTGTAAATTTCAGGATTTATTTTGAAAATATATTCCATGTGAAATACGAGAAATGAGGTACCTAGAAGCAAAGGGGTGTATGTAACAAAATTGAAAATTTGGTGATAAATAATGCAAACGATAGGGAAAGCACTATTCTGTATTTTGGCAAGAGATGTTAGGGGTAGCCCTTACAGGTGCTGCCCCCCATCGTGATTTAGGAAATAAATAGCCTTAAAGGCCCCTATAAGATCAAAACTTTGAACGCGTTTTTCTTGGAATCGTTTTTTGGTCACTTAAGTCCCTTGGCTTCTCACTGCTTTAAATGTGAAAAAAAAAAAAAAAAAAGAAGTTATTGGTTAAACGGCCGAAATTGGAGACAGTTTTCTAAAATAAGATATGCTATCGTGCTTTGCGATGGGGATACTAAAGCCTTCCAGCATTTAAATGAGAAACGCGTATATGGCGATATATTTGTAAAGGGAGAAGAAGGCATAAATCATGTTGCAAAGGGCTCTTATTTTTTTCATGAACTCTTAGTTAAAATTTTTATAATCAAATTGACACGTTATTATATTCTGCGTATATCTCTGAGGCTGCAAAATTTTTAAACAACAGAGCAGAATGAATAAAAGGAAAAAAAAATTATGTACATAGAATTATAATAATTACCTCTTTTGCTCCTTTAAATACTTCAGTAAAGGCTATTTTTTGCTGAAACATGTTCAATACAGGAAAAATAACTATTCCTTGTTACGCATTCACTGAGCTTCTTGAGAGTAAATTAACAATGGAAGTAAATGTATTCTGTAACAGTTTTTTTCCCGGCTAGAGCCCTGTGAATGAAAGGAAATTTACATGTGTGCAACATTGCACCGTACCTCTTCTATGTAAATGCTCAGTAAAAATAAATTCAGAAAACATGATTTCTCTTCCACTACAGTATCAAGAAAAATAACCTAGCTTGTTACATTATCTTTAAGCTCCTGGAGCGCAAAATAATATTGAAATTAAACGAGATCTGTGAAAGACGTTATTCTGTTTGCACAATGGCAACGCAGTGAGAAAAAAAAGCCTCTTGAAGGGAAAATTAATTTCATAAAAACTGTTTTTTACTAGCTGCTACTACAGTGCCAATGTGGGTAAAATAACCTGTCTTGTCACACAGTGACCGAGTTCCTTGTATGTAAATTCTCAATAAAAGTAAATGAATTCTATACAGCACAGTATCAATGCAGGAAAAACAATGAGATAAATGAATTCTACAAACGTTGTTTTTCTGCTAGCACAATGTAAATGCACGGAAAATTTCCTGTCTGCTTCGATGCTCCGATCTCTTTTTGCGCAAATGCTTAACAGAAACAAATTCAGTAAAAGTTGATTCTTTACCACTACCATGACAACGCACAGAAAAAAACTTGCCGTGCTGCATAATTCACCGAGTTCTTTGCATGTACATTTTCAATAAAATAAGAAATTTCACAAAATTCTTCTTGCAGAACACTGTCAATGCAGGAAAAATTGAGAGAGAGATTAAGCTAATGTTAGAAAATTGATGTTGGAATATGATTAAGGAGTCATGCTTAGTTCTGTGCAAAATACTTGTTCTTTCTTTTGAATTTGAAAGAAGACCGAATATATATCTCCGAAGTCATTAGTTTGTCCCTTTCTTCCGGGCCTGCTTCAAGCAAGCGAATCGCTAGAATGCAGGCCCGGACTGACTCCTTCCGGGGCCCTCGGCTCGGTGCTGAAAAGGGGCCCCCTACAGAAGTGTCGGGGTATAGTGTAGGCCTCCCCCCCCCCCAGTGCACAGAGTCTTCTGTGGTCTTTCCCTTCATTTTGCTCAATTTTAGGATTTAAAAATAGTTAAACAAAAGCTACAATTTTTATTAACAAAACAATGTTTTAAAGTTTTGCTTGAGCAACCTTTTATCAAAACGAAATATACTACGTTACTATACCTAAATTAGATAGCAACTGGAGAAATATATAATATACTTACTATAAAATACAAATGCGAAAGGAAAATGTCTGTAAGTAACCTAAGCCAAGAACGAAAGAATATTAAAGAACATTTATTCAGTGTAGAACAAAGAACATCTAAATGTTGCCTTGTTTCATTCTTATATGCAAGTGTTTGAATAGTTTTTATTATATCATAAAATAAAAAAACTGCTCTATTGAATTATTTAATTTGCCAAATGAAAAATTAAAACAAAACTTTGTTTAGCAGTATTTAAAAATATACTATACATTTTATCTTTGAATTATTTTTTGTAATCTATATCATAGGTGTTGAATATATACTACAAAAGCATTTTTTTTTTCAAAATTACTTATACATACAACAAGAAATAATAAAAGCATAATTAGACAACAATGCCATGCAAGAGAGCACAACGAGTTCTGCAGCTATATTAAATATAAATAAAACAAAAAGGCAAACAGATATTCAAAATAAATCAATAATCACACCAGTCAGTAGCATAGCAGCCACTAGCCCCCCTCGCGCCAATCCTATAAAGCTACAGCTAAAAGGTGGAGAAAAGTCAGTACTAGTAGCATAACCAGGATTTTTTTTCTGGACAGGGCTGACTTTGGCGCCACCAGAATTTTATCCTGGAGAAGGGGGGGTGTAGATACATATGTATACATTACCACAGAGTAATACCTAACAAAATTAGAACTATAAAAAAGGGTGCCTGACAGGACTCATAGTCTGAAAGGAAATTGTACAAAAAAAAATTTTCCAGCAAAATCTATACCATTTATAAGTAAAAACTTTGATGCACAGGTATTCTGAAAGCTTGGGCCGTATTTAAATTTTGTGTAGAAAATAGTTTATCATTATAATATTCTATATATATATATTTCATACTTGTCGTGTTTTTATTCCTCACAACTTTTTCTGAATTTGTGTTTTCCTGAATGCGTGTGCGTGGGGTAACCGGGGGGGGGGGGGGCGATGGATGATCACAAGAAGGCAAACAACTATACTCACGATGATTGTTTTAAACTTACAATGTAATTTTATCGAATTATTTTTATAGAGCTTTCAGTTTGTTTGAACATTTCCAAAAATAAAAGCTACTTATGCTGTTTTTTTTTTTTTTCTTTGCTTCTGGAAAATTTTAAAGAATTTGTCCTGATTCGAAAAAGAAAGGTCAGATTTATTTTCATTCATTCTTCTTATTTAATTAATTAATAAATTCATATTGTTATTATTGTAATTGTTTTTTCTGGACTAGTTCAAAGATTTTATTCAAATTTTCTGCCAGCGGTCCCATGCATCTCATAATGTCACGTAGAATGTGGCGTAGGATGGCAACAGAAGCCGAGATGAGGAAAATTCCCTGATTTAATTAAAAGAATGCTTAGAGATTTATCTCTCATTTTTTATTCATATTATATTTTTTTTATTTTGAAGCAACCTTAATTATTGTTTATAAATTTCTACTATGTTAATTTGGCTACTTTCTAGAATTTTGATTTCACTTTTGTTTTTGATGATGCTGTTAAAAATTGAACATTTGTTTAGTTTCGACCGTTTTAGATGATGTAGTCATTTAAATAGTTCTATTTCTAGTCATTTTATTACATTAACTAGAATCATGTTTCAAACAATAATTCATAAGATTGTGTTAAAATAATTACACTTTAAATTATTTTTTGGATTTATTTAGTTGACACTTGACGTTAAGCAGAAAGAAACAAGTATGTTTTTTGAAGTCAGTAGAACATATTGAAGAACACGGAGAAAATAAAAACCAAACAAAGCCTAAAAATTAACAAAGGTAAATTGAGGAATAGCATGAAAATGGAAAAAAAAAAAAAAAAAAAGAAAAATAATTCAAAATGTTTCAGAATCTTTCCGAAAAGAGAACAGAAAACAAGTCTAAACATCTTTAAATCACACATCAATCTAAAACAAATTAAGCATTAAGTTCATTAAGGCAAATAACTTAAAAGCTTATTTTAACGTGCAAAAAGGAAGTAAAAAATAAAAAATGATAAAGGTAAGATTTAAAAATGCAGAAAGCATGCAAAGACGTATGCCAAAATAGTAAAAAAGGCGGAATGAAAGCTGAAACAGAAACCAAACTAGGCCAACCTCTCAGAATATGGAAAACTATGTAAAAAAATTGAAAAATTTTACCTGAATTGAAAAGATAAGCAATAGTTAAAAATACCAAATTTTTCAACTATGCGAGGTTTGTTTTTACATGCTGCAATCGCACATAACATCTATGTAAAATAATAAATAAAATTGATTTTAAAAAGCAAAATTTTAAAACATTCATTATCTTCTCCAGAGGCGCTTAGAAACTTAGACGGAAAGAAAGCAGTATAAAGCATTAAAACGAATGAAGGCCCGACTTTCAGAAACAATATTTATGCAGGATGTATGTATGTATTTTGTTGTTTTTTTACTGATAATATGCATTGAATATGTACCCTTTGCCCAGTCCCGGATCTATAAATTCCACCTACTACTCCCCACAGAAAAGCAGAAGCGCGAAGTTAATTAAAAACTGAAGCAGGTTATAAACAAACGATCACTAACTTAATGACAAATTATTATTATTACTGTCGAGTTTCAAGGGGGGAGGGAGCTTCTGATTTTCTGCGGGGATAGTAGGTGGAATTTATAGATCCGGGACTGGGTAAAGGGTACATATTCAATGCATATTACATATTATTACAGGTAAAAAACAGCAAAATACATTTACCCTGCATAAATAAGCCTTTATACTTAAAGTTATAATAATACCAAATTACCCGCGTTTGAGTTCTCATTGTCACTCGAAGGATGACTTAGAAGCTGAGAATTGGAGAATAAGAACTATTTAACCAAATGTTCAAACTTTTGGAACTTTTAGCAATATCTGAAGTTTTTTCTTCTTTTCTTTTACTAGCACCGCTTTGATATACACACGGATACGTTTCATACTGCTCTAAACTGAACTTACTGAACGGTTTCTTCGTTTAGATATGTGACTAAAAGGCCGTGGACAAAATCTTATTAGCTTTTATTTTCAAAATTTTTCAAAGTTTCTTCTAATTTTTTTCGAAATGAAATATCCTTCAGAGTTTAATCACTTCTACAGCAAGTTTTATCGCGATTAGACCTTCTCCGATCTTACTTTCACATACGTTTGTATATCTCAGTTAGCTTTATTTTTGATATGTATTGGTGAATTTTTCTTTTGTCTTCATTTTCTCTACGTTTTTTCTTATATCTTCTACATTTATGAAGTTTCTCAGTTTTAGCGGTTTGTGCTAAGTACTTCTATATTTTTCGTGTTAATTTTAAACATTTTGCTATAGAAAACTTTTGTTTTAGTAAATTTAAGTATTTTTATACTTTTTATGACAAGTTTTACTAGACGAATCCAAGTTTCACCGTCTTGTATAGATGGTGCTTTTCAATTTTTATTAGAAGAATGTTAGTTTTGCAGAGCTAGTTGAAAGTTGAGTTTCTTTATTTCAGTTAGTAATGTAAGTCTTCGATCTTAACATTTCTAACTTTTTCATATTCTGTACCTTATGTTTGGTACGATTTAGACATTTCTGTATTTAAGTTAGGGTCTATATCCATACGAGCTTAGTCTTAAAGTAGAGATTCCAAGCTTGTATGTAGGTAAGTAGTAATAGACTTTTTCAAAACATGAAATTTAAAACGTAAAGTTTCTTCGTACTTTAGTAATAAACATTTCCAATATATGAAAGTCGCGCTGCAAATAGTTTCTTAAATGTTTTTTCTCGGTTGTATTATTCTGTGTAAATTATAAAAACTGTGTTAAAGACAGAGTTTTGAAAATAAATAACTCTTTGAAAAAATGAAAAATTCGTTAAATGTTAAAGACAAAGTTTTGAATAGCTGAAATGTTCGTTAAATCAGGGTTCACACTGGGGTAAAACACAAGGTGGGATTTTCCTCCTTGACCAAAATTTTAAGTGGGATTTTTAAAGTTTAAGCCTAAAAAAAATTTTTTTTGAGTGGGATTTCAAAAAATATTGCGGGAATCGCGCGATCGCGCGGCCTAGCGCGAACCCTGGTTAAATGTATTATACGTCAATCGTGTTGTTAATCTGCTTTACAGTTACAAATTTAGTAATATGTTCTTGACTATTTTTTAAAGTTTCTTTAATCATGATTCATATTGCTACAATAATCTCTGAGATTGTAGTCGTTTGAAACATTAAAATGTGTATGAAAAAACTAAATTAAAAACAAATAAAATAAATATATTGGAATATATAAAACATTTGCTTATCATTCTATACAAAATCAAGTTGCTGAACATATTCTAACTTCTATTATTTTATGCAAACTCTTAAACTTGTGAAAAATCTAGCGGTGTTATATGGATTAAAGGATGATTATCTATAATGTAAATATAGTCTTAGTTGATATAAATTCATTGATTTGTATTCATAGAAAACTGTAAAATGAATGTAAACCCATGTTTAAGTATAGAATAAATCACCTCTTTTCGTAAAAGTATCACTAAATATGTTTGTATAAACCTACTGATGCTCATTTTCAAAGTCTTAAACTTTTTTATAATTAGCTTTGGCATAAATTTAGTAAGTTTCGGGAATTGACTTGATTGGTTCACATTAAATCTACACTTTCTCAAGAGGAGATTTAATCAGTTCTCATTTAATCCTGTCTTTGACATTTTAGGGTGAAAAAATATGTTCAAAATTAAGAGATAGTTATTACTAATACATTATTAAATTGATTTTAAGATTAAATTAATACCATAAGTTGATTAAAAATTGTGAAATTTAATTCTGATGGAAATAATTAATTCTCGCTAGAACACAACAGTTAAATTTAATACAATGAAAGGGGAAAAAAAAAAAAAAAAATAGCATTCACAGCTTTCTCGAATGGGTTTTACAACTTAAAAGGTCTGAGATGTGTGAATTTCAATATCAGGAGGAAAAAATTTGCGTGTTTCATTTCAGATTCTAATTGATGATTTTCACGTATGTGAGATATTTTGAATTTATAGTGTTTCACTGACTGTAGAAGTTAAGTCTCCGTTTGAGACTAATTTTATTCGACAGCTAGGGTCTATGAAACGTTCTCTTGCTTTGCAGATTATTTTGAATTCAATGATACAATATTTTTTTTTAATGGATTATTCATCTAATGCAGTCTAAATTATGTGGTTGTGTATTCTAAAAAACAAATTGACTGTAGAAGCGAAGTCTCACTGCATGATACTTTTATATTTTTCCACTTCTAGGGTCAATTTTTTCCGTTATGTGTAATTGCCGGAATATTTACAATTGTTTTGAAACGACCAAATTAAATGAACGAGTACAAAATCGTTGATGGGGTGTGATTAAAAGTCACATCGGGATGGTGGTGGGACCATCAACTTAAAATTAAATTAATTTCACTTTCATGAAGTAAAATATTCTATGTCCAAAAAAATAATTTTTCTCTCGCTAGACGGCAGCATGAGTGCTTCAACTCTTGAAATAAAAAAAAATTAATGTTACCACTCGTGAAAAACCCAAGTTATAAATTAAAAATAACACCGGAAAACGACTAAGTTCAAAAAATAATTTTTCTCTCACTAGGTGACGCCATGAGTGTCTCAAACCTTGGAATTAAAACTAAAAACATGTTACCAATTCAAAAATAATGTTGCCATTTGTGAAAACCTAAGTTGGAAATCAAAAATAACTTCGGAAAACGACTAAGTCCGAAAAATAATTATTCCTATTTTTGTCACTAGGAGGCTCTTCGTAAAAATACGTTGTCATGGAAATCATTAAATATTCTATGCTCAAAAAAAGTTTTCTCTCGCTAGATGGCAGCATGATCACTCTTTCCAAAACATAAAATAATTATAATAAGATTGATTTAAACCTTGCTTTACTGAAATCATTTGGCGGTCTCATGGTTAAAGCGCGCAGCCATCAGAGCGTCAAATGATTTTTGCAGCAGGAGGACGCATGTTCGATTCCCGATCTAAGAAGGAGAAATTAAACAAAATAATTCCAAGTCCAAAAATATTTAAATGGATTAATTAATATTTATCTCACTAGATGGCGCCATGTGTATAACCTCAGAGTTCAAAAAATAATTTCTCTCACTAGGTGGCGCCATGAGCAATTTTAGTTGGTAACCGTTGTCATGACAACCGCTATATCACCGTTGCCATTCCTAAAAACAAAACTTCAGACGCAGAGTAACAACTCAAATCCATTCAGAAACCCTCGTAATCTTCTACGAGGATAGCACCAGGAACCCTACTACTCAACCCTACTCGGCAGGCGCAAGGGGGCGTGGCACGTTGCGCATTGCGCCTGTGGTCGCAGAACTGTCAATTGCTACCTACTCATGTCCCTGAATCGGAACGCAAATATCTGGCATGTACATCAATCAATGTACGGAAATTTTCAATATTCGCGTCTCGTATTCAGCTCGAAAAATAGTGGGGCCTTTTGGATGAAATTGATGGGAGAACATGTGCTTGCCTATATTCAAGGGGAAAATTGGAAAATTGCCCCCAATCACGGTCCGACTGGCTGTAAAGCCTTCTCAGTTTTACCTTATAGGTACTGTGATTGGGGTACTATTATCCTTATTGAAAGGAAACACATAAAAATACAAGGTCAAACAATCTGAACATAAAACAAACAATTTTGGAGATCACATTATTTCCGAAGAATCTTGACACAAAAGCGTAAGAACACAAATTTACATCAACATAAGAGCAGATTAATGTGATATATAAGGTGAGCATACAATTAGGAATAAGCAGTATATAGAAATAATAATGTAGTATAGTCAATAAGAAACAAATATATACAGAGTAAGCAGTATGTGTAGAATGATGTGACAGTTAAATAGAATAGCAGTGTGGATGACCACAACAGTAGTGCAGATAGTAGATAGATGAAGTGGTGAAGATTTACAGGATGAGCAGTTTGATGGATACAACAATGAGTGCAGCATTAGTAATGAGCAGTTATATAATAGTAGTAAAGGTAATGAATAGACAATATAAATGCAGAAATAAGGAAGCAGTTAATACATAAGTAACATAGCTGAAATGACACACAGCACTAGAAATATGTAACAGGAAAGTAAGCAGTACAAATAAACAACAGGATATGAATGCAATTAACGTATATAATAGCAGTAGACTGCATTAGTGTTTTTACTAACGATGAAATGGATATCCGGCAACTATCCGGTATTCGGCCTATTCTGCAAAAATTTAACTGTCCGATCCGGCCAGTGACTAAATTATCCGGTATCAGATCCGGCCCGGCAAAAAAATCCGAATATCCGGCATATTAAAAAATGTATCCGGCAGTAATTAGGGGAGGAAAATTTTCCATTATACCTTTCCAGAAAATTTTCCGTGCCAAATAAAGCTAATTTTGGACCAAAATTTTGCATGACACGAAACTTTTGATATTTCCTTTCATAGATCAATTTCAGCTTTTCAAGCAAAAATAGCAGGTCATAACTTCAACTTTCTTCTGAACATTTATATAAAAAATTTTGATTTAGTTTTACTAGAAAGCATTTCCCAATTTAAATTATGAAAGAGCACTTACAGAAAATGAACAGGCTTTTTCTCTAGCTAGGTAAGAAAACGGTGAGATGTATCAGAACCTAATAGGCCATCACTTAACTTGAATTATTAAAATACTTTTCCTCATCATACACAACAGTAATTTGCGATTTAGAAAGTTTTCCACACTATTCTCTGCCTTAGGACTAATCACTTGTTTTTAAATTTTACATTCTTCGTACGTTAATTTTGCTTCTTCATAATAACTGGGCTACACAGTGTCCTAAGCTGAAGAGTACAAGGCTCCTGTGACATAGCAAAGAGTTAAATCTCATTGTCCTCATGAGAATTATGATCATAGACGAAAGTTAACATTAGATTGTGTTTGAGTGTCTCGAATTTAATTACACAGAGCTAATTTCGCTTCATAGTGATGGTGATAGAGGCCCTAAATTAAGGCCTCATCCCCACAACTTTTTTTTTTTACTTCAAAATTTGTTGTTTGCTGATTTATGTCTTGCCTTAACGTTTTATCTACTGCATTACGATCTGCAGTATTTTTTTTTACAGAAATAGTTTGTCTAGGTATTTACACTGAAAATTAAGGGATTTTCATAAATAAAATTATCAATGTATAAGTATTTATTTCTTTACAGCTAATAAGTGCCACAGAGTATTTACCCTGTAAAATTAATTACATAGTTTTAAATCAAAATATTTCTTCAAATAGTTTTCTAAGTTCTTAACTAACACATTAAAAAAATCAGTGACTTGATTCTTGAATTTTACTACTTTTCTGGAGCGAAACTCTAAGGGAGCAATCTGAACAAAATGGAAGTTCAAAACACAGCATCGGTTTCAAAACTATCTGTGTTTCTTTCCTCGCTAAAATACTCTTTATAGAACCCTTGCTGATATGTATCCTGAAAAAGGGTACCGGCAAAGTACCATCAGAATATTGGTAAAAACGGTTGCTGGGATGGAATTTATGGAGAATGGTACTTATAAGTACCATCAGTAGATAAAGGGTTAAAAGGAGCATACAATTTACCTTTATAAATAATTTGTGATTATATAATCACTTCTGTCCCCTCTTGCTACCTCCAGGGGTGAATCCAAATTTTCAATCCTTGATACATCTGGGGTAATGGTTAAAATCGCGATTTTAAATTCTAAAAGGTTTAAAAGGTAAAAAATAGCAGTTAATTGCACTTCTTATCACCGAAAGCTAAACAAAAAATAAATCTTTAATGATAAAATTCACTACCTATATGTAACTTCGCTATGAACTAGCGCGACTGCATTTAACTAGCATTTATTCCTTTAATGCGTTGTTTTTGAGCAATTAAAAAAAATGTTAATGGTAAAAATTAGTTACAAAAGGATTTTTTTACTTCCTTTTATTGCTATTATTATTATTTTCCTACATGTGTATTGTGTATGTATAAAATAATTTGACTCAAAATAAAACTAAGTGGTTTATAAGCTGATAAATAATTATAATAATTAAAACATACTGAATTACACTTTATTTTTTCTGTTCTGTGAAATGCACCGTAAAATATTTTCTGCAAAAAACTACAAAAATAGGAATTTAAAAGTGCATTAAACCTATATTTTTAGAAAAATACTTCTAAGTTAGCCATAGGTATATCACAAAACATTTTATATTTAAAGTTTGTTTCTTTCAAATTCTGTACAAATAGAAACGATGTTTTTAGGTCTTGATTGATGTGTTGCATTACTACTAGTAATACACACAGATTTAACCATACAGATGGTTTGGAAAAATGTTTTAAAAGAAATGCTGAGTGAAACGCGCTTGTGATTTATTGTTTTGAGGTTATAGCCTATAAAGAAATAACTAAATACGTAACATAACTGAAAGTAAATAGCAGATGGATATCCGGCCGAACTACAAATATCCGGTGGAACATGTATGCGATTGAACTCTGATATCCGGTCCGGATATACGTATCCGACAGAAAAAAAAGTGCCGGATACCCCGTATCCAGTATCTGGCAAAATCACTATCCAGTTCAACCCTAGTTTTTACCGAAATAGACGAAGTACTTAGCCCGATTAAAGACGAATTATATCGGAAACAGATTTTTGAGCCCACAGTGGGAGAAAAATTTTGGTTGGATAAATTTTTACGCTTAGTGAAAAATAACTTAGGAAAAGACGAGAATAAAAATCGAATTTTACTACCCAAACCGCTACAAAAATTGCAATTAAAACGGTCCACATAACACACCTTGAAAAAAACAAATACCTAGAAATAATGAAAAAGAACTATTATTTTTCTGGAATGACCGCCTGCCGTCTCTAATTTTGTTAAAACTTGTTTTATATGCAGTAGCGGATTTAGGGAAGGGGGGCCAGGGGGCACGTGCCCTCCCCCCCCCAAAAAAAAGTTGTTTTTTTTACTGAAACAAAGAAAATTTTAAAATATTATGTAAAAAAAACATACTGTTTGAATAAACTAAATTTTGTTCGCAATCAGAGTCACTATGCTATCAAGTGCTTCCTGGCAGTGCTTCCCATCATTATATATCTTCTCAAAGCTCCCTCAGCTGCTGAAAAACCCTGAAACCACTCTTTTTCTGTCTTCAGAATGACCCGGTTGTGCGCTATGGATACCTTCAGCAAACAGATGACCGTCACGTCCCTTTTAGCAACTAAAATAAAAGCTAATCAGGGCGGGGCGGTCGCCAGGGGGGGGGGGTTCTACCCCCCAGTTTTTCAGGAAACGGACCGCCAAAATTTCAGTTAATTAAGGAAAAAAAGTAAGAAAGAAAGAAAAAAAAAGACAAGGGAAAACTTTGCAGTAACAATGAAAACAAAAAGAGGAAGGAATAGATGATCAAAAAACTACAATTTGTTTTCCTTTTGCAAAATTTAAAAAAATCTGTGATCTTAAAACATTATATAGGAACACGGACAAAACTATTATTATTATTACTTAATTAAGGGCCGCCGAAATGCGCATTTCTTTTCAAACCTTTCTTAGCGGAGAGAAAAAAAAAAGTATTCAAAACATTATATAAACACAATGCAAGCCTGAGTATGAAAAAATAAATAAATAAATAAATAGATGAATAAACATTAATTTCATAGTAGGGCAGTCGAAAGTTTTACATTTCTGTACAAGTATACAATAAATTTTTTAACCAAAATATTATTACGAAAATCACTCCAAAGAGTATTAAAATGCATGGGCCCCCGAAATACGTTGCCCTGATAGGAAAAAAAAAGAGTTTCGAAACATTGTAATGAAAATTCACATCAAAAGTAAAACTTCAGAAGTAAGATTCAGGCGGCATGACATTTAAAACTAAAAAAAATTGAGAAAATTACTTATAGTATCATTGCAAAATAATACAGCACTCTGAAAAGTTTTTTATAGGGGTCGAAGACGTTGCTTGTATATCAAATAAATCGAAATTGAGTTGGAAACTAAAAATTAGAAGACCAAACAATAACATGTTTTTTGAAGAAAGGAAAAAAAGAATTAAGGAAATGTTAAAGCATTTTGATTTGAAATAAATGAAAGAAGGCAAGGAGAAGGGTTCAAAATGATTTGAAGAAGAGTCAGAACTTCCCCCACTCCACACACACTGAAACCATCCTTTTCTTATTGTTCAGAGTCGTCGTTAAGATGTGTGTTTGTGAGACTGAAATTTCAAAAAAATATTAGAAAAAGAGCCTCAAAATTCCCTTTTCTCTTACGTCATCAATGAATGCCCAAAATTCCGGGGGGAGGGAGCCTCGCAAGCCCCATTTCGTCCTCTCATATCCTCGAAAATCGTCAAAATTGTATTTTTAGAACTTCATCTTGGAAAATTTTCAGCTGCCTTATAACGTCACCAGATATAGGCTCGTATGCGTTTTATAAATTGAATTTCACAAAAAGTGAGAACCCGCTACTCCCCCTTTCTCTAACGTTATCAATATACTCCAAACATTACGAAATTCGAACTTCAATTTCAAAAAATTTCCACGGGAGAGCTGTTGAATCCACATGTCCACCAAAGGTAGCCTAATATGCGTTTTTAAGACTTCAATGTCAAAGAATTTCTGGGGGACAGCCCTTGATTACCTCACAATCCTCAAAAATCAACAAATTTGTGTTTTTAGGAGCCCTTTTTTGGAAAAAATTAGCAGTCTCTTACTTTTATCAATGATAGCCTAATAATGCATTTTATAACTTGAATGTTAAAATAAAATCAGAAAAATCTCGAAAAACCCCCTATTTCTAACATCATTAATGGGCGCCCAAAATTGCTAATTTAAAATTTAAAACTGTAAGAAAGTATTGAAATCACTGCGTTGACATTGTATTTTTTGAAATGTTGAATTTTGAGAAGAACAGTCGAGGGGGGGGGACTTTTAAAAGGCTGCTTGACCGACTACTCATTCTTTGACGTTATTATAATCTTCAAAACATGTTTTTTTTAATTAGTACGAATTAATTATAATGATATTTTGCAAAAATAATTTGAAGGGATATGTGTTTAATTATTTTAATATGTAAAAATGTATTGCACTTTTCCAGTTGATGTAATTAAGTATGTGATTCGTACTTTTAAAAATATTAACTGGTATCAAGTGATCTTAAAAGACGTGTAACAAGCTTATGAGTTATTCATTATGCAAAATTTTTCGATGAGCAACTACTTTTTACACCCGGTGCCCCTCCAAAAATTATTTCTGGATCTACCCCTGTTTATATGTGCAAAATTAAAGCCGAAACATCAAACCCAACGGGGATTTGGGAATAATAAAATATCCGAATATCGGGGAAAGCGTATTTCATTTCTATTGACATTTGTGGACCAACCGGACCACAGGGGAATTATATTTCTTGTCAGTTCTCGATAATTTCTCGCGTTATTTAGAGTTGCATCCTTTGCGCAACATTAAAGCGGAAACAATTGTTGATGCACATTTGAAGTACTTTTCAACGCATGGGCAGCAACTGAAATTTTGTCTGACAATGACACACAGTTTACTAGTCAGATTTTTCAAACGTTGATTAAAAAATAATGGTCAAACTTTGGAAAACCTGAACATATACTCCCTGGTCAAATGGGAAGGTTGAATGATCCCATTTTTCAATAAAAATTCAGTAGCAGCACTAGCGCAGTAGGGAATCCAGGATTTTGAGTTGGGACTAAGTGTTTATGGAATCGAAAACTAGATTTAGGACAAAATATAATTGCCCATTTCAAATTATCGAAATGAATTCCAAAAATGTAGTTACCGTTGAAAGTAGACATTTGAACCACCCATTTGTGCCAAAGTCAATACACAAAGGATTAAAATTTTGCCTGAACGGCTTGAGCATTTAAAGTTAAAAAAATAGAAGAAACAAATGGTAATCACTATACTACTGTCGGCCCCGCTTAAAGGAATACCATTGGTTCCTGCATATTTTATTCGATTAAGCGGGGTATCCGATTATGCGGGGAAATTTTCTTTACCTTACAGAACTGATAACATTGCCTCGAAACGTAGTAATAAATCAGTATATCTAATTAAAAGAAGTTATTAGTGATAGTGTTTAAAAGTTCTTTTAAATAAAACAAATAAGAATAAAGTAATTAAATAATTAAATACATTATTATATATTTTTAAGTACAAACTAAAATGATGAAAAGTAAGGAGTTGCTGAAAGATCAACTTGAAAATTCAAATATTTTTCTTATTTACATATTTATTTTTGAAATTTGATCAATTCTTTCATCAAAAATAATTCAAAAGCAGCCCTTGTATATATTGGATTATGCGGGGAAAATATTCGAGTAAACGGGGATCTTTAGCATTGCGTCTGTGGGGAAATGTTCGGTAGTTTTATTCTTATAAGCGGGGTATTCCTTTATCCGTGACCCGATTAAGCGGGGCTGACAGTATTACCAAAAGTGGGTAAAATTATGTCATTGAAACAATTGTAAATAAACAGGAATTCATTATTATGAATGTACAACATTGAAAATTACCGCTTTATTTTCGGAAGCTTTGGTGAAGAGTTCCTTGCTTCAACGCAGTCCGCATTCAGCTTTTAGATTCAGCAGAAGAGCGCTGGAAAAAAATAAAATAAGAACAGTATTGAGGCGTATAAAAGTAATGCAGGTGAATATTGAGGTTTGTAAGGGAAAATGAGTATTAAGTATGATATTAACAAGAAAATATTAACAATCAGAGGAAAAAAAATCACCGCTTAGATAATCATTGCATTTATTCCATGTGGCTTGAAGGGACTGGAGGAGAAAGGGGTTTGTTTAAATATCGGGGGACTTTTGGTCAACAGGAACTGACGTCAGTGGGAGCAAAGAGAAAAAAAAAACCCGCTATGGTGAGTAGCGAAAAAAAGCACAGTATCCGTTTCGCACAAAGCGGGGCTTTCTCAGAAACCGAAGGCGTTGTAAAGCAAAGCATAGACTAAAAAAAGGGGGGGGGGGAGAGGTAGTTAGCTAGAGACGCTATAAGGAGAGACCTGACATATTCAGGGATAAAGAAACGCCGACTTTTAATCACCTCAGGGTTTGTTGGGGAACTTCTCGTAGACTTAACGCAGGAGAAACGAAAGGGGTTTACAAAAGCGCGTATTTCACGGAAGCTAAGTTTTTCAGCAAAATTTTAATGACATCTTCCAAAGGAAAAGAACATCGGCTTCAATTTCGTACCATTTTTATGTGTCAAAAACGCATATTAGTTGTTTTAATTAATGTTTTACTGTTCGGAATTTCCCATCTTCTTCCAAACTTTAGATGGGAGAAAAAGAAAGGTTCCTCGGCGGTTTTTTGGCGGAAGTAGTTGTCGCTGTGGATAATTTATCGGACAGTGAATGTCCAAACACTCTGATGAATGATTTTTGCGGTTCTTTTCTTTTTTAAATTAACATGCAAACTGTGCTGAATTAACAGAAATCGTTATTATTAAACAGTTGTCCATTCAACAATATTCGCAGTTTTAAGAATTCATAATTAAAAAAATACGACAAGCATGATATGCATATCTATTACAATCGTTCTCACCCAAATTAGTGAAGCATTATGTTTGTGCAAATGTGTGATATTATATAGATTGTTATTAAATGAGTTAATTATTAATTAAGCTTTATTTAATCGTTCCAAATCTATTTGTTTTTTATAAAATATATCAATACAAAAAGAATTTCTCAAAGGAATTTTCACTCATAAAAGAAAATTATGCTAAATAAATGTGTATCCGTCCTATTGTCTTAGACAATTTTTTTAGCAATTGCATCTTATGTAATTAATATATATTTGCTGAATATGAATAACTATCAATTATTCAACAAAGTACATCTCATTTTGAAGTACAATAACTATAGAAATAGTAGGAAACTTTCGTATAGGTGGATTAACATCATGTTTAAAAAAGAAAATTAATTTAGAGAAAATAACTTCACATCATTTGTTTAGTCAATGTATTACTGAATCAAAATCAATTGAAAGCCAATTACTGAATAAAAAATGCCACCATCACTGTGACTTTCCTTATGCTCAATCTCATCGTTATATAGCTTTTTAAATAATGTAAGTTTGTTCATTGGATACTTGTCATTATATTTATATGCATATCAGTATCTTAATGTATACCACGATCACGAATGTCCCAGCCTTCTCTATTTTCAAAAGATTGAAATATGAACTTGGGTACAAATAATAAAAGCAAAAAACTGCACCATTGATCTCAATTCAGTAAAATTCTAAAAATAATGAAAACAACATAATACAAATATAGCCTTGAACTTACATTCAATCTTTACGAAAAACCTTGAAATATTCCTATCGTATCTTATACATTTTAAAAATTATCTTCATTATTTTGAATTTTTCCTTGCATTTTATTGGAAGTCATATTTTTAAAACGCATATCTTTAGTCACCCGAAAGAATAATGTATATGTTACGGCCAAAGCCGAATTCGGCCACTTCACGAATTGGCCGGCCAAATCGCGATAGAAATACTAATCAAGCTAAAACTGCTGGGTCCCAGTTTTATCCACCTACCCGGTTTTATTCAACTTTCCCCTACTTACAAAATGCATTTCAAAATATGTTTCTTATTCATGGCAAATTTTGTCATACGATTCTGAGAAACATAAAAAGTTTAAACTTGATAGTGGAACGAATTATATAACATACCTCATATTGCACTATTACCCAAAAACTCCTATTCAAAACATATGTATATTATATTTGTTTCAGGGCTTGAAAAATCTTTAAAATTGCACATGCCTTGTCGAGCATATTTGTCTAAAAAATACATGGCCGAACTCAAGCAAAATTTTTACATGTCCAAAAGTTGTTTTATTGGATATTAATAAACACATTTGAATTTGAGACATAGCATCAGTCAGACAAAAAAAATATAGCTTTATATCTGAATCAAGAATTATTTAAACGTTAATCTAAATCATTAAAAAACTGCATTACATATAAATATTATATAATTAGTCGTTACAAGTCAAAATGTGAAAAATTTAATTTGTATTACCAATTTTATTGTTGACATGCATGTCCGTCAACATGTCAATGTTGATCAAGAGTAAGGAGGCGGTGATTTTTCCTGCTGAAGTCGGGAAAGTCCAGAACCCTTCCCTTCCTACGCCACTGATATATATATATACATACATACATACATATAAGAAAAATATTTGCACATTTAAAAAAATAATTATAAGTATATAAAATCAAAAAATTCAATTGGCGGCTTTAAATATAGCTGTCTATGTAAATATATATGACATCTATATATTTAGTGCAAGGTAGAAACGTTATTTAATTTTACACTAGCAATATGCATTTTATAGGTAGAAATAAATTTTATAACACGCATAGTTTGCGAGCATGTAAGAACAAAAATAATCAAGTAAAAAAAAAGATCTGAAACGGCGATTAAATTTAAACGCAGAGTCATGGCTACTGTCCACAACCTTCTTTACTGGAGGAGACCCCCGGAAGTAATTCCGAAAAAACTGGGTCCCAATGTCATCCCTTTCTTTATTTACAACCAGTGTCCCCCACCTCATTACGGTTCTGATTGATGGGCTATTAAAGAGAAACGAGGTATTTTGCAAAGTGAAACGACTTTAGGCGGTAAACATGAAAGGCGAACCAGTTGGTTGCTTGAAATTAGAAATGACGCAAAAGTATTATCATTATTAGAAGGTATATTTTTCTATATGACATGAATTTTTCAATGCATAGATTTTTTTCAGTATTTTATGTTTACTGTTTACCAATCCATTTCAATAGAAAAAAGAGACGGAGGAGGGAGGAAGACGATAAAGTATTTTCTTAAAATTAAATAGTAATTGCACATTAAATGAGTACTATAGTGTAGTAAAATTTCCCTTATTAAATCACGGGAAAAACTAATAACTACTTATAAAAATAAAATGATTAAAAAAAAAACATTTTTAAGAGAACAAAACATATTGCAGTGAATTTCCATTGTTTGCGCAAATAAAACTACAGAAATTGACATCAAACAGGCGATCATAAAATTTCAGTGTTTATATTATGCAATAAATAAAATAATTAATAAAAGCTTTTCCATATTCGTACGTATTTATTGCAATCGCAGTTTTCAAAACTGAGATAAAATATTTCTTCATTTCGAAGAATATTTATTTCGAAATTGATATCCAATTTATAAATTCTAAACGGGGATATTCACACTTCGAGGGGGAAGGGTAGAAAATGGAGCGTGACATCAGACACCACATATTATGGTTAAATTACAAACGCTTAGATTCAGCAGACTAGATATTCTTAATTTATTTGTTTTTAATTATCATTGGCAACTCTAAAAAGTAAAACTAATATCAGTGACGTTCATTGTTTGTGCTTAGTTCTGGTGTCTGAAGAGGATAATGAAACTATTTGTTAATTCAAAAGGTAAACACAAGGACAAACTTTGCAAAAAATTGCAGATTGTATCTGTAATCTTTTTAAAAATATGTGCCTTGCCTAATTAATACTGTGAAGTTTTTAACTTATTACTTGGTACTTATTCAAAACAGGTACTGTATTTTGCAGTTTTCTGTATGAAAGAAGACAAAATTCATGGCTTTTGTTTCAGAGATCATTGTTCCACTCTGGACAGTTGTCTGAGCAACTATGAAGGTACTAAGAAGTAAAACTTTCACTTTATGCGGAAACATTTAAAGAGCAGTCCAGTGCTATTGTAAAAAATATTGTAGAAAAATATTGATGCGTCTTTCCTGCTGCATTGTGGCAGCTCAGTAGCTGAGAGCTCAAAACTTTTCGCGCTCCTTGTTGCTTCAAGGTACTGGTAAGCATTATTTTTCGTAATTTATTTTATGCAACCAAAAAAAAAAAGAAAACAAAAGAAGAAGAAGAAAAGGAAAAGAGAAAGGGGAGGGGTAGTAAGTCAGTTTAATAGGGAAAGGATTCATCAAAAACTAGTTTCTTGTGATAGCTACTTCAAACGACGAAACCAATCCAAAACTTTTGAAGAAATTTTTTCGCAACATTTTATTTATTTATTTATTTATTTATTATTATTATTTTGCTTCATATTGATCCTTGTTTGTCTGCCGTCAAGCAACTGGTAATATTTACTTTTCTATTTATGTCGTAAAAATAGTTAAATCGGTTAATGGTTTTCTTATTTTTTTTCATACTATTTGCAGTACAAACGATCAGCCTTTCATGGTGTTTCATTTTTTTCTACTAATTTATTTTGGGGAATTACATTCCAAAAGTTTCATATTAGCTTAAATAAACATCCTTATCAACTAATATAATAAAAGGACGCAGTCTTTAATACAAAACTTTTGAAACACAATATTAGACAGTTTTCGTAATAAAAATATTATTTTATGACTTGCGATAAAAGATGTTTTAACTTGCGTTTCACTATAACAATAAATAAGTAAATAAATAAGAATTAAAAATAAAAAAGTGATTTGATGACAAAAAAAGATCCGATTGAAGCTGTTCAAACGGTAACTAAATATGTTTGAAGTTACAAATGACTGTTTTGAATAAAATAAACAAGGCATAGTTTATTTACGGTTATATTTACTGTACTTACGCTTTAGATAAACAAATATTTTATTTCATAATGCTGTCAGTATATATAAAACAATAACAAGAATGTTAACCAATTATAAGAAAAATAATTAAAAAGTACCGGGGGGGGGGGGGAAACCAAAAAAGTGACAAAAGTGAGTATATATCAATAAATAAAATGAGCATTCTTAGCGAAAATTTGCAATTAAAGATGCAAAGTGGAACTGATTATAGAAGTAAGTTGTAAATGGATTCTTTCTGGCACACTCTCTAATATTAGACAATGGATTTAATTTAGTGCTTTTTGGTACCAGTTCTGACGTTAAAATTTTTCCATCTTTCGTAATAGGGAATTAGACTTTATGCTCAATGTATATATATATATATATATATATATATATATATATATGATAATAATAATAATAATAATAATTATTATTATTATTATTATTCTATACTCTTCTGTTCTTAATTATAATCTTAATGTTAAATATCATCTTAATGATGGTTAAAAACGTAAGTTACAGTTTAATAAAAATCATATAATGCAAAAATATTAAAATGACTTGTATTAGCAGTCGAACAATGTGAACATGTGCTACTTATAACTCTTAACACTTCACCGACCGGCCGTCGATTAATCGACGTTTTGTTCTCAGCGCATACCGACCGGCCGTCGATTATTCGACGTTTGCTCCCCAGCGCTTACCGACCGGTCGTCAATTAATCGACTTTTGATCTTTCTGTTAGATTTGGTTATCTCGGACGATCTGCGGTTGAGCGGGCGGTGAAAGGGCATAGTATGTTCGAACCGCTACCGGTCGGTGAAGTGTTAATGTACGGGAAGGGTGGAATTTTTTTACTACAGTTGAATACTGAGTTTTTCTACTAGGCGATTCTCTAAGTGGAATCGTCCATTCAACTTCAATCGTCCCTTCAAAATCAACTTCATGTATTTTGTGCGAAGAGCATCTCCACTCCAGCGAATAATGTATCTTATCAACTGCTGCTGGTAGAAATAATAATATAAAAGAAATTTTCAATTGAAATGAAAACCGTTTAAAATTAAATAACAATAATGTACAACGTTATATTTTAAACAAGTTAAAGCTTAACGAAAAACACACTAACATCATGACTACGCTCCGCAAAAATAAAATAATAGTGTCATGCATGATCTAGTAAAGTAACTCTTGCTAATTTACCGACAAAATAATAAATAACCTAATAACCTTATAAGTAACTACCCCGGACAGACAGAGTCAACTAAAAGCTAAACTAGGGACAAGGAAGTAGGAAAGGTTTTTTTCCCCCCATTCTTGGCCGGGTGAGACCCGGGGCAGGTCGCCTACACCACCCCTAGCTACGCCGCTGCCCTGAAACCGGCATCAATTCTTTCAAGTAGCACCACTATTGCCATTGAAACATGAGAATTTAGACGTCTAATTTCTTCTTTGGAAGGTGAAGCTCCTGGACTCTATGCGAAACTGCACTAGGAATTTAATTTTGCCGAGAATATCCGAGCCAAATGGATACTCAAGGAATCTTTATGAATCTTTATCATGCCGCAAAATCATACGACATGGACATTGTCGATTTTCTGCATCTTGAAAATCCTCCAACTTGGGCTAGGTTTGATCCTGCGATTTTTTGCGTACGAGGCAAGTAAGTACCTTACCACTACGCCACCCTGCCGGCAAAACTATGAATACTGTCATGTCGTTTTGTGACAAGAATTGTAATTGCTTAGCTGAGAGAAAGTTTTAAACTACTAATAGTTCATCGATTTTTTAGCGTTTTATATGTATTTATAAATAATATATAAAACATATGGAAATTAAAAAAATGTTCTAATTGCCAATATTTCTGATTAAAATTTGTCCAATTGCAACTCATTTGGTCATTGCTCTCCAAGTCTTCAGACGTAGAAATACTTTTCGAAGCAGATTCGTTGCGCCGAAATCGAAGAAATTTTAATTGTTGAGCTAATATTATCAAAAAGAAAATTAACTAAAATTCCAAGTACAGTAAAACTCTAATAAAGGCTTGCCCATTGCTCCCCCTCTCATTACAAAGGAAATAGACTAAAATTCTGCGCTATACATGCCACAGATCTGAAAGTTACGGAACATTAAAATTTCCTTTCGATGGCTGTAACCTTTAGCTTTTCCAAATTCTCTGACCTCCCATCAAGCCATCTGTTCTTTTTAAGTTTACGTTGAGTACGTGATTTTTGGAACTTTTCGAGAGACATAAGGATAAACACTTGCTTAATTTCCCACGAATTCTTTGTGTTTCAGAGGCTCAGACTGGGGACACTAAAGACACATTTAAAGACACCATCCAGTTTTTGCGATGTATTTCTTGAGAAATGTCTTTCCATCATCGGCATTCCTTTGAAAATTCTGGCATCTGATTCCTTGCCAGAGTAAAACGGAAGCGAAAATGTCTGGAAAGGGGCTGCTATATGAGGCGAGACGATTGGATTGATTAATGGTCGTAAATTCTTTGCCTGTGCGTGTTTGTTACATATGCGGACTCCGTCGAAATTTCTACCAATTAGTTCAGTGGTGTCTCTTTGTAGTGATCCGCTGCAGGCTCGTTTATGTGCAAGGGGATTCAAAGTTATTTCTCTGAAGACTGTAGTACTGATTTTCTGGTTCTGATTATCCTAGGAATTGATACAAATAAAACCTTCTGTTACATATAAATGGAATTTCAATATAACGACAATAATTTAGGGCATTAACATCCAGGGAAAATAAAGCACTCTGCTTAACCCTACATTTTTAGAAGAAAATCTCATACTTGGAGCATTAACTGATTTTAGAGTGATTGTTTAAGCGAATATAGTTATTAATTCTCATTCCAATCTGAAGATTATCGAAAATAGAATCCAGACGATAAATGAGCAGCTATGGGATTAAGGAGAGGAATTTTAATAAGTTGACAATGAAAATTTATAATTTTAAGAGATGCTGTATTTGTCCATTGTAGGTAGTTTTTGACTTACCTTCGTGTAATTTATATATGTATATATATATATATATGATTAAACCAAATTCTTTTACATAATTAACCAACTTACCCCATCCCATGGGGTAAAATGGATAAAAAGATCTTACTAAACTGGGTTATATTTATACGAAGAATACCATTAATATTCCTGAAAATAAGTTTAGTTTACGACTCCTCAGAAGTGTAATATAAATATCATATATAAAAAAAAAACGTTTTTTGTGAAGTAAGAGTTTTTGTAAGTGTAATGCAAATTTCAATAATGTCATTTTTATAGCCTTTTTACCTCACCAGACTGTATTTAAATAATTCTAATTCCGCACTTGTAAGCCTCATATCAGTCTTGTACAATTCAACCACGACGTTCTGACCCTTGGGCGCCTCTGCGCATGGCAGAAGAGGACGAATCCATTCGAGTTCTAGGGAAGTTCGTTTTGCAGGTGCGTTTATTAGCATGCGAATCAGAATGCCTGCTTCTCTGTTTGATGAAAGCAACTAAATTTATAAACTGGCATATAGCATCATTTCGGAAAAAATCAAGTGTACTAAACGAACTAAAACGAGAACAGAATGCGGCACATTCCTTATCGCAGCAGTTATTCCCTTGAACATGAATGGATTTTTCTTGGTCCTCTGCCAGTCAGAGCTATTTTTTTGGTGGTAGAACTGTAATGTATTGCAGCACTAGGTCCCCCAATAGAATGTTTTAATGTGTTCATTTATCCACAAACAGGCAAAATGTCCGGACTGCGTCAACTCACACCCGCAATCAAATGTCCCCGGTGTCCCCTACTGTTTAATTTTATACAAAGTTAAAGATTTCAAAGAGCTGAGATTCAAGTGCAATTAGTTTTTTGAATGAGGAACAGACTTTCGTAATGTTTTAAAATTAAAACTAATATTTTAGAGCTAGTCTTCTGAATATTTTACAATATTTGTTTTTAGAATTTTCAAAATAGGAATTAAATAACATTAAAAGTAGAATAAAATAAAAACAAGGAATAAATAAATGAATAAGCGCGTAAGTAATTAACATTTGCGAAAGTATTTGTTGCTCGGACTAGCTCTGCGCATGTCGAACCCCGCGAGTCATTACATGAGCTCTCATCACGAGCAGGCAGGCAGCAGGCATAGAGCCCCATCTTCGGAATCATTCATTCTCAGCGAGTTTATCTCCTCATATTTGTTTAAGCGGGTTTACCCCATTGTAGTTGACGTGCTGTCCACGAGCAGGCAGCAGGCATAGAGCCCCCTCTTCGGAATCATTCATTCTCAGCGAGTTTATCTCCTCATATTTGTTAAAGCGGGTTTACCCCATTGTAGTTGACGTGCTGTCCACGAGCAGGCAGCAGGCATAGCGCCCCATCTTCAAAATCATTCATTCTCAGCGAGTTTATCTCCTCATATTTGTTTAAGCGGGTTTACCCCATTGTAGTTGACGTGTTGTCATGTCTGTAGACTTTTTACCATAACCTTAAACCACGCGACATCCCGCACTCTTCATTTGTAAAACAGACAAATAAAAAGTTACTCTTACACCGAGCTCAATAAATCGATAAAGACAGCTGAAAAATTCTGATCTCAAACTCAAATTCTAAAATAATAGCATACCCACAACAATGGTACATCTTTTCAGATTAAACATCATGTCGTTCTCATAATAATGATTACAATAACAGTGAACAAAAAAGCTAATGTTCGTTCCCTTTCAAGCAACACAAGGACCTCGTTTGCGTTACAAAAAGATAATGCAAGCTACCGGAAAATGTATTTTCCCATCGCAAACAGCAAGTTAAATTTCGTGAATGCAATAATGTCATTTCAACTTGTATGTTTGTCTAATGTTTCATAAAACGCGTGCATAATTCTTTGTTGATCACTCGCAAGATTGGAAGTTGTTAGTTTTAAAAAGTTATATATATAAAGCATGGCTGCCTACAATTCTATAGAGGCTGTACAAACGGGTGAAAAAGTGCGTGGAAGCAAAATTATTTTCTGCGACTTCAGTTTTTTGGCGCTGATAGCATGGACTTAAAAGTGAGGACTTAAAGCGCTAACCATAGCAGTATCATCACGTATAAAGGCTTGAATTTCAAGACACATAAACATTTAAGTGCTGGGGACAATTGTAACAACCAAAACAAGTTGTAGGGCTATGTGCTTGCCATTAAAACGTTTTTAATACAGAGGGAATAATAAAAAGATCGTTTTCCGTCGTAACATATGCGGACTTCGAAGCTGTTCGTTTGCGTACAACTTTTCTTATATGCGTACACTTTTATATATAAATAAGAGTGATAAAATTTTCTTCGCAATAAACTTATCATAATATGCTTTCAGATTAATTTTAATCTTGTACGACAATAATTGTGCATAATTCTCTGAAATACATTTATATTCTCATATTGCCTAGATCACATAAGTTGGCTGCCAGAGATTTTTAAAGGTCGTATCACTTTGTATAGTGTTCAAATAATTATTATGTAGTTATTTAAAAGCATATCAATTTGTTAATACATCGCAATTTTTAATACATGTCAATACTTGTATTAAATAGCTGTTGTTAAAACAAAAATAACATAGGTTATGGATTCATAAAATTATTTAAATTTTATCTTTAATGATTTCAATTTCATCTATTGATAATTTAGATATTTCAGGAAAGCGGAACAATTAAGGTGTGAAGTGGCTTAACGAATGAAGATTACTCGTACACTTAAGTCATTACTTAATAACGATTGATGCAGTAATAGATTAATAGCTATTATTATATAGTAAAACTAATAATATTTATAAAACCAGTAACTGATAACACAGGGATTCCTACCCTTAAGCACGATGATGCACGCCTCAAAAGCTTCAGAGCCCCTCAAAAAAAAATCGGCTTTTTGGGTAGGAAATTTTTTATAAAGATGTTTTTTTTTTGAAAATAGGGAGTTATAGGACAAAAAATAAATAAATGGATAAATACATATTGATATATACTATATAATATATATATATATATATATAACGCTTTTTTTAGAAAGAATTATTCTTTATCAGAAAGTTAACACCCGCACACAAACACACGCACACACACATATATATATATATAATTATATATATAATTATAAATAACATGAGATTAATTCGTAATGTATTACACACTATATATATATATATATATATATATATATATATATATATAATTATAGGTTCTTTTGTTTGCGAATTTTTCCGAAGAAAAAAATACAGGGGTGCACCAACAAGGGGAGGGGGGGGGCACGAATTGGTACCTCCTAAAAGGCATCGGACATCCAGTATCCGAGTATTTTTCAAACATCTGGTATCTGATTCGACCATTGCACGAAATATCCGGTTATCCGGCATGTCAAATTTGATTATAAATATCTTATTAATATGTTTGTTTTGAAAATATGAGTAAATTGAAAACTTACTAAGTATTTTCAAGCTGTGTTGCGTTTAAAAATGTGTATAGAATTTAGAGATTTCAAACACTAGAGCCAGATATTCTCCAAAGATTCGTCAGGTAAGATATGCCGGATATCCAATTTCTGAAAAATTGTGTGATTGAACGTGGGGTTGATGGGGGCGGGGGGCGGAGATGGGCATTCGCACGTTTAATTGGAAATAATTAATGAGCAAAGCAACGTTTTTAAATCGCAAGTAGCAAAAAACATTGCACACACGTTTCGGAATTTAAAGGAACAGCTTTACCAATTCGTAAAGATTTGACCTGCAAAATACAAGATATCCGAGTGAGCGTAAATGACTCAAATACATATGTAAATGCAAGCATACAATTCTATACATTGATTAAAGGTTTTCCCTAATACCAATACACGTGATGTTTTCCGCAATTTGTGCTATAATTTGGGTTTCTCATTAGTAATCCAAAGTACAAATAAAGAAATAAATCACTTCATCTGAACAAGTAAAGTTCAAAACATTTGGGGAAAATGTAAATGTCATCCCTCACTGGTGTTCCACAAGTAATCAAACTCATAATTTCTATTTATAGAAGAATTAAAGAGAAGACACAGAATAAAAATATACAAAATATATGCGTATAAATCCAACGTAAAACGTAATAAATTCCTAAAATTACATAATGCTCGCATTCATTAATTTAATTCTATAAAAAAACACTATTGCTTTTCTTCACTCCTTTTCATTTACGGTGAAAAATTTCTTTGAAATAAATATATTAGTTAAAAACACAATTGAACATCGAAAGAAATATTTAGATTCATAATGCATAAACTAAAAACTTACCACAAAGTAATCTTAATGATGCATGCTGCAAACCCGACAAAAAGAATGTTTTCGTAATGTATTTGCATACAAAAGTAGTCCATGCTCTCAGCGACACCAGTGAACCAGTGATGAAAAAGATAGCTATGTCTTGTAGGCTCATTCTGTTGTTAAGGCGCCGCGTCTGGACAGCCGCTATAGAATCGTGGGCAGCCATGCACAAAGCTGATGGGAAAAGCAGAGGTGAAAAAAAAATTCTGCTCAAAACAATAGAGTCAACCAGGGTAACATTAAGCCACAATTTCTCTAATTTTAACTACCCCACACATATTTTTATTATGCTATTGTATTTACCGGCATAAAACTAAAGAAGAACTCCTAAAGTAGTGCGTAATCACCTAAAATACTTTTTAGGAATAGTAGTAAAAAAACCATTTAAAATGAATTATTAAAATGGTTCGAAGTTTTACTTCCATTTAGGGTAACTTTGTGCGATGTCAGAAATGTGATTTTAAAGAGTTATTTTAATAAAAGTGTTATAGGTGTGAACTTTGAACCAGAAAAATAAAATTTATAAATATTAAAAAAAATATATTTTACATCGTCACCAAGATTTGTGCAGTTCGTGATAGAGCATAGAACAATTTCAAGAATTTTTAGCAACTTCAAGATTCATAATAACTTCAAACCAGCATTAAAATATAGTTTCCAAGCAGTAGCTTCAAATGACTGTATTATAGAATTATCTGTATACAGTTGAAAACTGATTTCATAAAATTAAGAGTAGAAAGCTACTTAGCCTAGCCAGCTGAGTTCGAGCCCAGCAGAACTTTCTAGTTTCTTTTTCAAGTCAAACATAACATACTGAAAAATATGACGTGATTACAGTTAACTGTTTAAATAAAGGCATAGGGAATTTATTTCCTACTTCCAATGTTGTTTGCACTAAAACAATGCGTAGAAGGAAAAATTATAAGGATGTTATTCATTCACCATTATTTAATGTTAAAAGTAAAGAAAATAACTTACTTAAATAGAAGCGGCCAGCCGTACTAGTCACTTTGTGACACAAAACCGAAAATATGCTTTCAAACATATTTCTTTTTTCTCTATTTTCAGGGAGTTGCGTCTTCGCTTTCGCTCCAGGTTTGGAACCTCCTTCGGCAGACGAAGCAGAGAAGGTCGAAATGAATTTTTATCCATGCCTTCGGGCCACTAATTGTGAACTAGGTGAGTATTTATAATTAAGGAAAACAATTTGAGTCACAATTGAGTAAAATTTGCCACAAACTTCATATTTCTATTCCAAAGTAAGCAGTCAGTTTTAAGAAATGTGAGAACATACAACTATAAACCTGAAAAGTTTTCCGTACTCGATTCGGCTCGTAATGCCTTCAACCTCAGAATAAAATAATGGGATGTTCAAAAAAAAAAAAAAATCTGAATTAGTTTTTTTGTTTTAATTTAGTTCTTTTTTTTTCATAATCAATACTTGCTGAAACGCTCTAAACCAGTATTTCCCAACAATGCGTCGCGACCCACTGGTGGGTCACTAGCGAATATTGAGTGGGCCCTCACCACTGTACACATAAATTTAAAAAAAAAATAGCTTGCTCTCACCTAGAGGGCCTAGATTTTTTGAATTCCCTATGACAATGACATGGGATAATTAATTTTTTGCTGCTGCGGTGATTCGCATAGCAAACAATCTATCCGTACCTCGCGGCAGCTTTTGATGTAGTTTAGTTTACCGACTCAGCCATGAACCGACAATACTTATTTGCTCTGTAAATACAATAATATGGTTGATGGACACAGTTTCTCATCATCATCATCACTTATATTTGTTGATGGGCCGTTAGGTCCCGGGAGGGGCCTTTTACCCAGATCTCCTTTGTGAGCGTGCGTCGTTAGGAGATAGATCAATGCGCCCGAAGGCTTACATCAGGTCCCCGAAGGGCAGAGGGAGGGGGGGGGGGGGGTCCGCGTCTCGGACGAGTTAGAATAGTAAGCTACATAAAAATACAAGACGACAAATATATATATATATATTTTTTAAAAGCATTTTTTAAAAATTTTATACTTTTTTCTTTTTGGATTTTCTCTTTTTTAATTTTTTTCTCCACATATATAAGATAAGTAAATGAATAGCAAAAAAAAAAAAAAAAAATCGACTATCTCAAGGAGAGCATGTCTAACTGAGGATTTGGAAGAGGATTATGCTTAGTACTGAGAGAATCATAGTTGAGCAGACAGGTTCTGGCCGGGTAGGGGTACTTCTGGTTCCTATTTATGTATTGCGATTGGGTACGAATTGCTTCGTTTGGGTGATTTTGGAAGCTGTTGAACAGTTTTAGGGCATTTTTTATAATGTGCCTTGAGATTGAGTTAACAGATAATTCGCTGTAGAGGGCTTTGTTTCTTTCGTACCAATCACAGTTTCTCAGACATTTCTTAAATTTTAATGTATATTGTAACTAGAACTGAAGTGGAAAACTCAAACTATTGTGCTATTCATGTAACTGAAATGCGGTTAAAAGTAAAAATCAAATTCAATCTTAAACACACATTTGTTATATTCAAACTCAATGTTTTCTAGTCGGCATATAAAAGATAGTTAAAATCGTATGTAACCAAGAATCCGTTTACATATGATTTTAAACTATCGATCGAAGAAATTTAAATGAATAAATATTCGATGCATTTGTATTGCTGAATATTATAAGGGAGATGAGAATTATACTCGTACTTCCATGATAGTTTTGAACGAACTTCAAAACTTTTGCTTAAAATTATTATCAGTGTTGTTTAAATAATTTATTTATTGATTTATTTATTTTTTCTTGCTCAATTTGCAATTGTGTGCATGGTAATTTCATACCTCTCCCCTTCCTTCAAATTTCATTTTCTATTTTAATTTTTTTAAAAAAATATTTTTATTTTTAAATGGATCTATATATTGCTTTAATGCGTAGGGGTATTCAAAGTGTTTATTTTTTTTACTTAGGATCTGAATGGAAAGCAAAAAACGCGATATGTTTCAAGATGCTCAACAAGAATGTGCGTATAGTATTACTTATTTTTATAATACATGATCTGATTGATACGAGAACTAAATAACATTTATCATAGAAACTATATATATATATATATATATATTTTTTTGCATTAAGGATGTAAGGAATAGTGATTTGGCCGAATACCGAATATTCGGCCATTTATTCCAGGCCGAAGCCGAATATTCGGCCAACGTCTTAGGCCGAATATTAACATTTCTAGAAAATTGTTGTAATAGAAAGTATTTGTCAAATTTGAAATTATTCAAGTCAAACACCAATTATTCTGTTTGTTAAGAATTTAAAACTATTTAAAATTAATCTATTATCTCTATTGTTTTGAATGTAATAAAACTAAGAATTTCACCAACAAGCGAAGTAGGAATGACAGGTTTTATAGTAGAAAGAATTAGCATTGCTGTACTTATTATTTAATTCAAATGAAAGAACTACTATTGCTTAGTGTACTTTTACCTTGCTCAAAACTGTTTTATGAACATATTTTTAAAGTTATAAAAGTTAATATTTTTATTTTATGGGGTTTTATACATTCCTATTTTTACAAGATCTATTAAAATTTAATGCACTTAACTGGAATATATTATTATTTTCACAAAACCCAATAACTTATGCTATCTAAATATTTATGATATATTCTTGGCTCTTCACATTTCTCTCATACCACTATTCACAATAAGTCAGTCACTTTGTTAATAATAACAAAATTATTTTATCATGTTTTCCATCATAATTAACTATTGCCAGCTTTTAGGAGCAAATGTTAAATATAAAATACAATATTACAACTTTAACCCTTTATCTACTGCATTATGATCTGCAGTAATTGTTTTACAGAAATAGTTTGTCTAGGTATTTACACCGCAAATTAAGGGATTTACATAAATAAAATGCTCAGTCTATAAGTATTTATTTCTTTACAGCTAATAAGTACCACAGAGTATTTACCCTGTGACATTAATTATATACACTTTTTAATCAAAATATTTCGTTATTTCGTCAAATAGTATTCTAAGTTCTTAACTAACACATAAAAAAAATCAGTGACTTGATTCTTGAATTTTACTACTTTTCTGGAGCAAAACTCTAAGGGAGTAAGTAATCTGAACAAAATGGAAGTTCAGCTTCGGTTTCAAAACTATCTATGTGCCTTCCCTCGCTAACATGCTCTTTATAGAGCCCTTCCTGATCTGTATCCTGAAAAAGGGAAATTTAAAGACTGTCCCGGCAAAGTATCATCAGAATATTGGTAAAAATGGTACTTATAAGTACCGTCAGTAGATAAAGGGTTAAAATCTGTTTTTCCTCAGTCAAACCTAAAACAAGATTTTAAAAAAGTAGTTTTTTCTAAATATTTTTTATTTATTAAAACTATATAATAATGTATTCTTTTTCAATAATTATAATACAATTTTAAGTGCTTAATATCTACAAATTTCTTTACTTTTTTACATTTCTACTGCAGCAGAACTATTCGACAGAATAGTCCCTCAATATTCGGTCACGCCGAATTTGACCAGACCCAGTATTCGGCCAGGCCGAATATTCTGCTAGGTGATGAAAGGACTATTCAGCCAGGCCGAATAGGTCGAATACCGAATAGTGGCCGAATATTCGTTTCATCCCTAATATGACTTTAGATAGATACATAGATGGATAGACAGATATACAGTCAAACTCTGATAATGCGAGAGCGAGTGCTGTTTCATGAACATATTTATTAACTGTTGAAAGAAGTATATTTGAAGTAATTAAGTACTAAAGCTAAATGGAGAAAGAGAGAGAGAGAGAGATATAAGCTAAATTATAAATTTGAAGTTGGAATATACGGGAAAGTAGGCTCTCAAGGAAAGTAGATAGGCCTATATGGTACAGTTTTAGACGGAGCTTCTTGTTTGCAGTTTATTTCTATATCAGTGATACTCAATCTGTGGCTTACGGGTTCTAAGGGATCCGATAAAGGCAGTCAAAAACTTGACAAGAGGCGTGATACCTGTGTAGGGATAAACTGTTTTTTTTTGTGCACGTTGTGCTAGTAAAAAAAGAAAAAAAAAACATTTATTCCTCCTTTTTGGATAAACTAGCCTGGTACCTTGAAAAGTACGTTTTTTCTTTTTTTGGAAAAATTCATTGACTGTATCAAAAAGACGCACATAAATTTGTGTTATTAGTTTTTATGTTGTGTGGATGTGTGGAATAACTGGAATATTATCTAAGCGTCCCCGATAAACGAATTGAGAACAATTAATAATCTTTTTAAAGCAGCATTTTCCTTTTCAAGAACATAAATCACTAATCCATAGACCGAGCAGACTATCTTTTTCCTTTTAAAAAAAATATTTATCGTTTTTTTTTTTTTTTCAGGCGGGTCACCCGAGGAGTGTTAGAGATCTAGGTGAATCATGTCTGTCATCTGTTTTAAAGTAGACTGCCTATCTTTGTACATGCTTGACGTAAAGTAACCCCAGAACTAAACAATAATTGGCGTTAAAGTCGGTATTCGAGGCATCGATTCACTTGTTCAATTGCGGCTTATTCATCGTTCTTTCATAAATGTTTTGCTCAAAAAAAACGAAAAAAAAAAAAAAAACCTTCGCTTTTTATAAGAAGCGGAGCCCCATCTTGGATGAATGTCAAGAAAATTTTTTTACAGTAGAATGCTAAAATTGAGCGAATGAATAGTTATACAGTTATGAACGTTATAATGAGCTATTAACGATATATTTTGTTTGCTATAATCCTTAGATTGACATGTGACCTGTGCTTTCTTAGCACCCTCTGTCGGAATAATTCTTAACTTTTTTTCCCCTTCAACCAAGAAAAATCTTTCCTAAAAGCGGTATGACTCCACTAAAGACGTGAACATTTTTTAGAGCTATATAAAAATAATTCCAAATCAATTATGTGTGTTTGTGACAACCTTATTTTTTCTACATAATTTTGTGTGCACATGAATTACAACAGACAAAAAATCATTGTTTTTTCTAGTACTACGACAAGGTCCTGCAATGGATAGAAGAAGCATCTGAAGGTGTTATTAACAAGAAAGACATAGAGGGCTCACGTGACCAGTTTTGTGCAATAGACGAAGAGTCTAAGGTATGTGTGTTTATTTAGATAGTATATCCTTTCCCCCGAAAAGCGCACCAAAGAAATTGCTAAAACAATTTATAACAAATTATATCTTATTCACTGAAGCTTGTCTGGCAAGCTTCTCAATTTCAGTTTGTCACTGTTTCTCAAACCGAATTTTGGGTATTGTCTCAATATGCGATCTACCTTATTTAACTGTGTAGTTACATTACGGATCGATCAGTGGCCCTCTAAAACTGTTGTTCTATTGGAATGGTTTCCAACTACAAGATCAAAATTTTAGTTAACACTTAAGTACATTTTATTGCTAACTTCGTTCCACTAATCTCAAATATTAATAAAAAAATGGAGAAATTTTAAGCGAATATGTACACTAGCAGGAAAAACAAAAGATTACTATTAAATAAAAGATAACTTATAACTGATAAATTCTTTTGTAGAAAAGCAAAAGAAATGCTCAAAAAGTAATGATACATACTTAAAATAAATGAAAATAATATCAATAGATGAAAAACATAAATGAAAGTTAAAGTTTTCATAAAATTTTATTAAATACACTTTTTATTAAATGCTTTTGACTTCGGGAAAAATGAATAAAATTAAAAGTTTTCATAGAATATCATTGAACACAAAATTGTGAATAAAACTATAATTTGTATAAAAAATATGTCTATTTTGGATACACTAATTTATTTAACAGACTGATTAAAATTTAAGTCTATAGCACTTAGAAGGATACCTTTATTGGAACATTATGTCTGTTATGTGAAACAAAAGTAAATTAACTCGTGCAATTAATTAATTTTCTGACAATGTTTAAACTTTTTGCAGTAGCAGCGCCCTTAACTTACAAAATATTCAAACTGGAATCATGATTATATTATTGACCGTTTAATTTTTTATACACATAGTTGTTGGTTAATCCATGAAAACACGGACACGTTGAAGTTAAAATGCCCAAACGTGGGTATTAAATTGATTTTTTTTACTCTTAAAAAGTTGGAATATTATATTTTGGCGAATTAAAAAAGGCTTAAGTGTTTTTATTTCAAAATGATCGCCTTATTGAAACCATGTAGTGAATGATTTTTTTCAGTCCATTATTTTTTTTTCTTTAAATTCATTCTTTGCAACAACTGTTATAATAAATAAATTTTCTCACTAAAATTGAGATTTATGTAAATTTATGTTATAAATGTAATGTGAGTCACGAAAACATACACTTTTGTTTATAACTAATTTATAAATTAACTACTTCATGTCTACCTTCATGTAACGATCTTACTTATTGTTGTAATGTGGTAGAATAGTCTGTTTTATGCTTGGATATTAGCAGCAAACTATACAACTTATACAAAGGAAACTGGTATTGCATATGTTATTTGAGAAATTAGCATTTGGTCTGATGAACCTGCTTCGAAATTCAAAAATTTCGCTGAGCTATTGTCAATTACAAAAGAAGTATGGTTCAATCCAGCAGAGGATTTCCCTCTCATTTTACGATAAAGGGCCCGTGGACTGAACTGGAGATTCTGTTTAAAGTTGGTTAGGGAAGCGATAAGCAGCCGAAAATGCGTTGTAATTTATGTTACAACTTTTGTGAAGGTTCACAAGCATCATCAAATGTCTAAAATTGACTGGTGGCTTAAAATTCAATTTAAATCACTAATTTTAGATTAACTCCTGGAGATTGGTCTCCAAGTTAGGCAACTAATATTTTCTGCAGCATTAAAATTAGATGCATCAAGTGAAAATAAATCCACAAATAACATCTATGAAGAATATGAGGGGCAACATCATAACTGTACTTGTTGGAAAAAAATCGAAATGGTCAAAGAAAAGCAATATTATATTTAACATTAAAGATAAACTCCTTAAAAGATTTGTACACCCAAATATTTTCAATTGGGTATTTTAAGTTGAATCGAGTTTTGCACAATTAATTGGTTTATTCGTTTTCATTGCTCCATATTAAAGTAATGATTGATATTTGTGTGTCCCTAAGAATCAGTATAATACCAATCTCCAAGTTTCAATTCTTAGCTAAAAGTGTTAATAATATAAAAATGTATGTTTATACAATAGAAACCTTGATCAATCGCTTCGTGCGGAACCATCCATTTCGAATATCATATGTAGGAAAACGATAAATTCGGGTCAGTATAAAGCAGCACCCATACCGTTCAGCTGTTAAAACAAGTCGATACATCCGGGAAAACGATAGATGCGGGTAACAATGGGATGGAAGCTCTCATTACATATATTTTTTATTTTCGATATTTCATAAATTTTTAGGTTCTCAGAGTGGCAAACAGACTGTAAGAAATATTTAAATAGTACAGTGGAATCCTCTTAATTGGACTACCGGATAATCGGACCAGCCGCTCATTCGGACCAAATACTAAAGAACCAAAACGTTTCCTATTATATAAGCCGAAAATTATTCGCTTATTGGGACCAAAAACCCGTTTAACAGAACCACAGAAAGGAAAGAAAATATAAAGCAGGAGCCAGAAGTTGCCCGCGTTGAACGGATTTAAAGAGGGTCAAAGAACACAAAAATTAATTCATTAAACAATTTTTAATTTTCAATAAAATCCAACCATATTTACAGATGTTTAACAATATTCCCACTAGCTAGCGGTACTATTAAAACAAAAATCAAAGTTCAAGTGAATTTTCGAATTTACTGGACTAAGCAGACAGCATGTACAATAAAATTAAATAATTTTAATAAAATTATTTGACTGTAAAATAAGTAATGTATATTTTAATGGAAGTTTTGACAGCTTTTGTGCGCTTTTTAAAACTTCATAAAAACGAATAGTACGTCCGGCCATGTTCGATATTCGCGTAATCGGACCAGCCGATTAATAGGACGAAAATGCTCGCTTCCCGATGTGGTCCGATTAACCGGAATCGACAGTATATTATACTTCTTATGTTTGGTGAAATGCCAAAATCACGTAACGTGAGTCACGCCGATTTTAATCACCGAAAGTGAAGCAACATTGACTGAGGTCAGTGTTTGGTAGGGTGACAACCTCTCGCAGCTGGTTGCTGCGGTCCGTGTACGCTAAAGGGAGCTGGTGCTTGTTAAATAGGTCGTGGCTCCAATGTCCTCCAAGTGAAACGATACCCCTGGGGGTGCCAATCCCAGATGACGGTCTCTCATCTGGGAGCTGGTTCAAAAAATTGAGAGACCTTTCAAAGGGGCGGAAATCGGACTCCTGCCTACAAGGGCAGTTAGACTCAGGAGCACCGTACCCATTCTTCCTCGCCACGGGCAAGGACATGACGACAACAACAACCAACAGCTCAAGAGCTCCTTTTAGTTAAAATCAAATAAAGTGTAAAACTATTCCAATCTATAAATGTTTAAAGAGTTCCATGAAAATGTAACTCCAAAATTGCTGAAATTTATAAGTAATTTAAATTTAAAATGAATATTGAATTTTTATGTCATTTTCAATGTAATGTGAGTCACATAACTACTTTCACGCATAACGTTTGATAACATATAAATATTTTTTAATGCAATATACCTTTTTAATCGCTTCAAAAAATCAATCACAAAAATATTGCCTGTTTGTTTTAAAATGTATAAGTTATAGTATATGTTTATCAGGAAAAACTTATCCGCTAGATTAACCCTTATACATACAAGTCTGGTTAAAATGAAAAGTTATAATGCATGCCCCCCCCCCCCCATTATTGTCCATAATACAAAAATATTTATATTTTTAAAAAGTTATTTTATCTTTATTCTTTAGAAAGAAATATTTGCTATAGTGTCTCAGAAAGTAATTGATGAGTTTGGGGTAAGTAAATAATTTATCTCTGTTTTAAAAAAAGTAATTTATTTTAAATTTTAACCAAGTGAATGCAAATCGATTACTTAGGTAGTACACAAAGAAAAACAGTCAAAACTCAGAAGAACTGTTTCAAGACTTTGCAAGCCTCTCTTTCAATACGCAAGTCAAATAGCGATGCTTGTAAGTTCTAAAACTTCGTTTTATTTTCAGATGTCGTGCAGTGACGAGTCTGCGTCAAAGGATTGTGATAGTGCGAAGGAAACAATAGTGAGTTCAATATTTGTTTATTTCTTTACTTCAATAATGTAGTATAGATAGATATAGATGAATCAAATAAACTAGCTGATCCCCACATAACATCTGCGGGTTATATTCATTTTAAAATCGTAAAAAACACTAAATTCGTAAGGCTTAAGAAAAGATCGCTAGATATAAACATGAGAATGATCGCTCGATGTAAATAAACTAAAGTGTTGCCACTCCAAAGATTCGGAAATAAAAAATTGAGTTGTGAATGGAAATACTTTTTAAGAAAGATAAATGAATTTGTTAAAGCTCCCCCCTCCCCAATAAGTTCTGATAATAAATACAAATATTACGTTACTTTTTTATGATAAGCTTTAAAAAAAAAAAAGTGTTAAATGTCGTTTTACTATAGTTTGCTTTTTGTATGATGATTCAGGCCGCAAATATTCATCGTAACTGGTCCACGCTAAGTGAAGTATATATATGGATGATTGGCAGGGTGGCGTTGTGGTGAGGCGCAGGACTCGTACGCCGAAGATTGCAGGTTCAAACCATATAGGTGGAATAGCAGGTAGAGGGCGTGAAGCAACCTGTCAGACGTGCCCAAGATGAAATCACGTGATGTGTGAACCGATTTCAAGTTAGCTAGTAGTAGAAAATCGACAGCGCCCATGTCGTATGATTTTGCGACATGCTAAAGATCCGTTAAGCGTCGATACTCTCGGCTAAATAAAAATTCCTGGAGCAGTTTCATCAATTAGAGCTCAGGTGCCACCATCTGAAGGGAAACGGAGCTTCAAAAATAATTGCGGCAAAGGTACCACACTCATTGTGGTGCCGCTGAAAGAGTTGGTACCAGTACCTGGGAACGCACTAGATCTGCAATAGTTACGAACTGTTGGCTTTTAGAAAAAATTAATAATGACATTTAAAATAAAATGAACTAAATATGCCAACGAAAATTAGAGTGGACCTTTCTGAGAGGAATACATGACAAATATATTTGAAAAAATGAACATTTATTTAGCAATTAACGATATATATATATAAAGAGACCTCAAAGTATTAAAATTCCGATAAAAATAGACATCAGTATTTAAATAGAGGTAATATAGTCACCACATGTCCTGAGATTACACTTTGCAGTAAATCGCTGGAGTCCAGGATGAATAAAAAGCTTTGAAGTTAAAAACAGTCCATGCTTGGTTTTCTTCATTCAATGATGTGGCAAAATCAGCAGAAGAAAAACAGAACTTTACATCCTTTGATATGCCAGGCGACTTTACCTCGTAGAATCTTGGTGCCGTGACCAGGATCGGTCGGGCGACTCACAGTTGCACTGATGTTATTTAAAATCGGTGATTAAAACATCCATGTCAAATACTTGACAAGTAAAATCATCTTTTCATAAAATAAATATTTCCAGAGGCCGAGCACATACGCCTCATAAAGCAGAGAGGAATAAACCTCAAATGAAAACACCAAACCACGGCTTCAACCGAAGCCCAACACGATGTGCACTCACATGGGGCGCTCACAGCAGTGCGAGGTCGTAAGGGAAGAAAACAAATAAGCAAGCCAAGATGCCACGGCTTCAACCGAAGCCCAACACGATGTGCACTCACATGGGGCGCTCACAGCAGTGCGAGGTCGTAAGGGAAGAAAACAAATAAGCAAGCCAAGGTGCCAGCTCTGCCTGCCTTAAATACGAGTTGCGGTCGCCCACGCAAGCGCGCACCGCACACGTAATTTGCATGGGGATTACGCAACTCAACATCGACATGCAAAAAACACTTGACGAACTTCAGCATCGGCAGCACGCTGGCAATTGAAAAAAACATCTCAACCGTTATTTTGTTTATGGCTGAGGAATGTCCGATGGGGGAAAAACGCGCAGGCAATGAAAAGGGTAGCATTAAAAAGGTGAGCATTTGATTTTTCCAAGACATATATGTAGTTCAACACGAACCAATATACGCAGCCCGTTTGAAAACATATCCAAAAAGGGAAATTTCGCAGCAAAAACCCAAGTAACACAAATTTGATGATATTTAAATTACGATTCCGTTTCTTTTCAGATGTGTTTGATTGAAATTAATAATGACGGTTCTGAGCAAAAGCTCTGTGGATACGATAAAGACGTAATGGATGGAAAATTGGTGTGAAATCAGAACCTGAGAAGCAGTGGCACTTTCCATTCTGTAAAGTCCATTGTATCCATTTAATATTACAAAATTTTGTTAAATGGCGTGATAGATATCACCAAATAAATTTTTTTTTAAAACTCTTTTACACTTGTTATTATATTTTCGTTCTTCAAAAGTTAGCTATTACTTTCTTATTTGTATTGTTTGAATTTACCAACTCTCCTCTGTAACAATTCCATTAGTGGGTCGCGGGACCAAGGCTGAATTTGATCCAAACAACAATCACCTTGGCGGGACATTAAAGCTGAAAATAAATTGAAATGAAATAAGATAAATGCAGCGTAGACCTAAAGCCAAACAATGTAAATTTCAGGATTTATTTTGAAAATATGCTCCATGTGAAATACCAGAAATGAGGTACCTAGAAGCAAAGGGGTGTATGTGACAAAATTGAAAATTTGGAGATAAATGATGCAAACGATAGGGAAAGCACTATTCTATATTTTGGCAAGACATGTTAGGGCTTACAGGGGCTGCCCCCTAACGTGATTTAGGAAATAAATAACATTAAAGGCCCCATAAGATCCAAACTTTGAGTGCGTTTTTTTTTTTGGAATCGTTTTTTGTCATTTAAGTCACTTGGCTAGTTATTTGTTAAACTGCCGAAATTGGAGACAGTTTTCTAAAATAAGATATTCTACCGTGCTTTGCAATGGGGATGCTAAAGCCTTCCAGCATTTAAATGAGAAACGCGTATATGGCGATGCAGTTGTAAAGGGAGAAGAAGGCATAAATCATGCTGCAAAGGGCTCTTAATTTTTTTATGAACACTTATTTAAAATAATTTAAAATTTTCATAATCAAATTGATTCGTTATTATATTCTGCGTATATCTCTGAGGCTAAAATTTTTTTAAGCAGCAGATCAGCATAAATAAATTGAACCAAAATTATGTACATATAATAATAATAATAACCTCTTTTGCTTCTTTAAATAATTCTGTAAAGGCTGTTTTTTGCTGGAACATTTTCAATACAGGAAAAATAACTATTCCTTGTTACACATTCACTGAGCTTCTTGAGCGTAAATTAACAATGGAAGAAAATGTATTCTGTGACAGTTTTTTTCCCCGCTAGAACAGTGTGAATGAAGGGAAAACTACATGTGTGCAACATTGCACCGTACCTCCTCTATGTAAATGGTCAGCAAAAATAAATTCTGAAAACATGATTTCTCTTCCACTACAGTATCAACGAAAATAACCTAGTTTGTTACATTACCTTTGAGCTCCTGGAGCGCAAAATAATATTGAAACCAATCAAACGAGATTTGTGAAAGACGTTATTCTGTTTGCACAATGGCAACGCAGTGAAAAAAAAAATTGTACCCTTAACCGAGTCTTCTTATAAGTTAAGTCTCTTCAAAGGAAAATTAATTTCATAACTGTTTTTTACTAGTTGCTACTGCAGTGTCAATGTGGGTAAAATAACCTATCTTGTCACACAATCGCCGAGTTACTTGTATGTAAATTCTCAACAAAAGTAAATGAATTATATACAAGTACAGTATCAATGCAGGAAAAACAATGAGATAAATGAATTTTACAAAAGTTGTTTTTCTGCTAGCACGTTGTAAATACATGGAAAATTTCCTGTCTGCTTCGATGCTCCGATCTACCGCTACCATGACAATGCACAGAAAAACACTTGCCGTGTTGCACAAGTAACCGAGTTCTTTGTATGTAAATTTTCAATAAAATGAGAAATTTCACTAAAGCAATTCTTCTTGCATAACACTGTTAATGCAGGAAAAATTGGGAGATAAATTAAGCTGATGTTAGGAAATTGATGTTGAAATATGGTTAAGTAGTCATGTTTAGTTCTGTGCAAAATACTTATTCTTTCTTTTGAATTTGGAAGAAAATTAAATATAAGCTAGTATTTTTAAAATTATGATTTAACGATAAGATCGCCTTCTTCCTTTATTTTTCTTATAAGCAAACGTGATTATGCTTACTTTCTGCATAAATGAGATAGAAGAACTTAGTCACAGATTTAGAAATGTTTTTTAACTAAAAGCTCACCCTTTGTATTGAAAAGGGGGTTTCTTGTAGCGTCAAAATACGTATCTGCAATTTTTGCAAATTCTGCGCTTAATTTTATGTTGATTATTAATTTTTACTAAAGTTAGTATATTCTAAAATGAAATTTAATTTAGAACATCCATATAAAAAAGTAGAATCACAAACCGAGGTACAACTTAAACTTGGGATATTCGTTCACTAAAATGTAAAAATTAATAATAACATCGGAAAAATGATAACGTTGCATAAAGGCTACAAAATGCCTTGTAAATCATTTTAAAAGATGCTTTGCATCGCATTAATTCATTAAATGTTCTGAAAGATTACATAGAAGAATTTTGGCTGATTTTCGCATCTGAACCAGTTTAAGGGAGTTCAATTGATTCAAAAGTTTAGAAATCATAAATATAATAATGGATTAAAAATAATTATTCTGACTCGAGGGATATTTTTCTTTTAATGAATCCTCTGTACTTATTTTATTTTTGTACTATACTTGTTAAGAGATGGCAGCACATATTTAAAACGTATGACATATTTCTAAATGGGTTATTTTCTCTTTTCATATAACCTTTCTGAGTTCTATTTTTTTAACCACTTTGTACTGTATCAATTCTAGTGTCAGTTTGTATATATTTTTAAGTATAACAATCATGCACAAAATATAGATTATAAATACAAGCATTACACTTTCTATGAAGTCAATATGATTACAATTTCTGACTACTTCACAAAAATCATAGCAGATGGCAGCACTACTCGATTTTCAATTCATATGAATGATGTCTTTTAATTAAATGTCATGGTAGATTAAGAAACAATGAAGATCATAGAATTGTAGCTTTCGAAGAATAAATATCCATATCCTCATTTTAAAAGTTGTTTTCTGATTTCATTGCATTGAAATCTTACAAAACTTATCATATTAAAGAAAGAAAAAAATGATTTCTGAACCTTTTTTTTGTTAAAAGAACTGTTCTTAAAAATGATTTCGAATTGCACTTCCACATCATTTATCAAAAATTTAAAAAAAAAAAAAAAAAAATACTACGCTATAATTCCAAGGTTATGAACAAATATACAAATATAAATGTTCCTCACGCTGGTGGTTAAAAACGAAATATTAGTATTTTAGTACTTACCGTAGAACTCTACTAAAAAATTTGATGGCACATGTTGCTCTAAAAAAAAAATGTTCAAATTTGTTGGCTCAGAAGATGATGTTCAATTTTTACCATACTTTGATGACAAGCAGGTACTAAAAACAAGCATTATTATTATTTTTTGGCTAGCCAATTCGTACCCCTCCTTTTTTTTTGGGGGGGGGGGGGGCGATTGTAACATACTATTAATTTTGTTATCGGGTTCGAACGCGAATCCGATGGGGGTAGGGTCCTCGGGCTCGAGGCGACCCCCGAACCCCTTGGTTTCGAACGCGAACCCCTTAGGGCCTACGGCCTTCGTTCGCCTATTTTGTCCCTTACTAATTCACTGAGTGGATACAGTGCATCTCGAAGGGCATATCATTGAACAAGTTTGGAGTATCGAACTTTAAATGTTTGAGCCCCTTGCTGTACCAGGATTAGATTTGTAGCATTTTTAAAATATTATAATTTAAAAAAAATAATTTAGATTTTTTAAAAATAATGTATTTTTGATTATTATTATATATTTTAATTATAATTTTACTTTCGAACAGTTTTAGTGAAAGCAGCACAGATTTGAACTTTCAATTACCTAAACTTTGATCTGTTAGAAAACTTGGCCCCATAAATTGCTAAAAAGTTCAATCATTTTTTTTCGTTTAGTGTATATATTATGCTGCAATAATAGTCAAGGCAATAATTTCCTTGAGAAAGAAAGAAATCTCTTTTATGAAATAATTTTGAATTCAATACAGGGAACAGCATTAGATTTGTTGTAAGGCCGCCCCCTGGCATGGCAGAGCTCGAAACCCCTTTTTCTCATCTGTCATCCCCTCTTCAATTTCAGAACCCCTTTGCCACAGGCTTGTTCCTATTAGCTGTAAGTATATTTTATGCAAAAACACATACCAATAAATTAGGACTTACGAAGCGATAATGGTCATCAAGACATCGACAGATGCTGCGAAAAGGTTTTCGCTTGTGATTTTCGCTGGAAACTGAAGTTCTGGCATCATAATAGGCTCACACTATTGTTTTAGGCTATGTAATTCGAATTTAGTTACAAAACAAGGCACTTGTTCTTTTTATTTTATTTTATTATGATTTTTTAGCATTGAACTAGAGCAGCGATATGTTGTGTTCTTTTTTCTATTACGTCTGTCCAAAATTTAATCTTTTTTGACTCCTAAATCAGTTTGATCTCTTTCATCAATTTGACTCCTATCACAACCTTTTTTTTCTTATGAACCCCTTCAAAGATCCAAATGAAAATGGCGAACCCCCTTTTGTAGTCGTTTGTAACGTGTAACAAAAATATAAAATTTGTTAGTGCATTTATTTTCCATATTGCACAATAATTAATAACAAGAAATAGAAATATAATTGCAAAACATCTAAGTTTAAATAAATACTAAAATTTCTTTTTATTATTTGTCCTTTTTGAATTATTAACAGAGCAGTAAACATATGTATTTGCAAAAAATATCGTTAAAAAATATTTTCCCGATATTGCGAAAACGTTATGGAACGGTATGAGATATATGCTCGGTTCCATTTTTGGGTTGACATATACAAAATTATAAAAAGTGGGAAATAAAGTGTGATAAATGTGAGTACAAGATTTAAAATTAAATGTATCTAAAAAAAAATGATAAATATCTTCCGGTTCCTCTTTGAGGTCTGTATATGAAAAATTAGCCAAAATAAATCAAAATTTTTCCTTTCAGTAAATTTTCACATTTCCGCCTCTTTCTTCGCGCTAGAAAAACCCAAGTTTAAAATTTAAAATAAATCAATGAATAACTTTCGATACCATTTTGAGATAGGCAATAGAAATAAATGCATTTCCGATTTTATGCGTATGCTTCCTATGGCAGTCCACAACTTTTACACATTATCGAAAAAGCGATTTATTAAAAAAAAAAAAAAAATTTTTTCACATCATCCTAATACGTATGTAAATTTATAATTTCGTTTTTTTCTTTTACGTCAGCAATTAAAAATTCCGCCATTGCAATATTATTTACGCGAAACCCCTAACTACACTCCGTTTACCCCTGGGGGTTCGCGAACCACTGGTTGGGAAACGCTATCCCCTAAATCATAACGCAGGTAATTTTTGTTACGGTTACATTTTCGTCGCTGGTGCCTACCCTTTTAATTAGGAAATTATTCATTAATATTTAAGTTGAAGGTTTTTCATATTTGTGTGCTTTTATGAACCAGACACTAATAAACTTGTTTAAACCTTACAAATATTTTCGTTTTTTGATATTTATCTCCCGTGTAAATCTCCCAAAGGGTCAAAATGTAAACACAAGTTAAGTACAAACTTTTCAAAGCATTGCAAATTGCATCTGCAATCTATTGCAAAACATTTGCTTATTTTATATTGTTAAATGTTTGACTTATTACTTGGAACATCTACAAAACAGTTACTGTGTTTTGTAGCATGGGTAATGTTTTTTTTTTTGCAAGTTTTCTGATTGAAAGAAGACAAAATTTGCGGCATTTGATTCAAAAGTCAACGTTCCACTCTGTACAACTGTATTATACATCTATGAATATAATAAGGAGTATAACTTTAAGAGGAGTCGAGTGTTACTGCAAGAAATATGGCAAAAAATAGTGATGCGTTTTTCCTGTTGCATTGTGACTGCTCAGCATTCGACACAGAACTTCTCGCGCTCCTCGTTGCCTCAAAGTACCGTTAAGCATTATGTTTTATAATTTCTGTTATAAAACCAAAAAAAAAAAAAAACAGAAGAAAGAGAAAGAAAAGGGTGGGAGTAAGTCAGTCAAGGATTCATGGAAAACTAGTTGCTTGTGAGAGTTACTACTTCAAGCGACCAAACCAATCCAAAACCTTCGATGCAAGTTTTCCGCAACCTTTTATTTATTTGTTTAGTATTATTATTAAAATTGTTTTACATTGATGCCTGTTTGTCTACCGTGAAGTAACTGACTGGTAGGCTTTACTTTTCAAATTTATGTCGTAACAAGAAGTTCCATCTAGAACTATACGAGTCTACTTTCTTGTATACACCAAATTTAAATTTATTATCTAGCTCTTTATCCTCTTTCTCTCTCTTTTCCTCTTAGCTTTAGTTCTTAATTACTTCAGTTACTTAATTACCGTTCTTAATTACTTAATTACCGTTTTCAACGGATAATACATATTCATTCACTCACTCATTAATTCTTTCATTATTCAGCCTTTCATTTATCATTCATTCATTTATTTATTCATGTATTTATTCACTCATTTATGTATTTCGTCATTTTTTTACTCACTCATTTATTCATTAATTCTTTCTTTTATTCATTTATTCATTCATTCATTCTTTCACTCATTCATCTATTAATTCATTCATTGAGAAATATCCTTAAAAATCCCGCTCAAAAAATTTCGTAGGAAAATAGGCCCTTTCAGTTCTTGTTGAACTTCTTATCTGTACATGTTCTACATCGTAACATTTTTCCGATAAAGTTTGTTGCAAGCAAATCCGTCGGTTAGATCAGGATTTATAAGGAATTAAAATTTCCCCGTAGGCGGTAATGTTAATTCTTTTGAACTGTTCAAAAATGAACACAACTTGTTCAAATCAATATTTCACGACGATAGCTTCTTCCCATAAGCTTGCTCATAGGAACTGGGATCTTGTGCCCAGAGTTTACATAATTTGTTTAAATTTTGCCCCAAGACGCTAATGTTAAAATTTATTGAACTGTTCAAAATTGAACGAAAATTTGTTCAAATCAAAAAGTAAAATGTGGAAATAGGGATGTCCTCGTCAAAATCTTTTGAATGCAAAAAGAATTTTTCGAATCGGACAATTCGTGCAAAAGTTATTAGGGGGCGGGGGCAGACAGACCGACAGACACATATTTTCTCCATCTCAGAACCCCACTTTCAATTTTTTTTTTTTTTTAAATTTTTATTCAATTACTTCACTTTTTTTTACTTTTCTTTATTTTTAACGGTATTTTTACGATACATTAAGCCTTCTTTCATGCTTTAATGTTATTATTTTTTACTTTAATGGGAAAGTAGGCTAAAAATGGTTAAATCGGTTAATAGTTTTCTTTTCTCTTGTCGTACTTTTTTCTAGCACAAATGATCAGTCTTTCATGTGGTTTTATTTTTTCTTCTGCTAATTTATTTTGGAGAGTTATATTACGCCCGAAAGTTTCACATTAGCTTAAATAAACATTGTTATCAACTAATATATTAAAAGAACGCATTATTTAATACAACATTTAAAATTTTTGAAACACAGTATTTTGGAACATTATTCTATTTTTTGTAATTAAAATATTTGTTTATATCTTGCGATCTTCAATATCTTATTTTTATGCCCAAAACATTAGTAAAAGAATGTTTTAACTTGCGTTTAACTATAAAAGTAAATAAATAAATATTAATGAAAAGAAACATAATTTGATGTCTGAATGGAGGTGTTGAAATGATGATAACTAAATGGATATGAAGTTACAAATGACTCTTTTAAATGAAATAAAGAAGGGACAGCTTGTTTACGGTTACAGTTACAATACTTACGGCTTTAGATCAACAAATAATTTCTTTCGGAATTCTGTCAGTAAATATAAAACAATAATAAAATATTAAATAATTAAAAGATAAAAGTAGAGAAAAACCAAAAAAGTGACAGTAGTGAGTATATATAAGTAAGTAAAATGAAAATCCTTATAGTAAATTTGCATTTAAAAAGACCAAGAGCAATTGATTATAAAAGTCAGTTGTAAATCGTTTCTTTCTGGTACACTCTCTATTATTAGACAATTGATTTTAATTCAGTGCATTTTATACCAGCAGCAGTGTTAAAATATTTTTCTGTAATAGGAAATTAAACTTATGCTAAATATATATATATATCTGAAACATTAGCAAGAGCTAATTTGGAAAATTTCATCTACCAACTGTTCCAATAATTTTTTCAATAATAAATTACTGACGATATAATAGGAATGATAATAAATAACTTGTTTTCGTTTTGCAACGAAGATTTAAGGAACATATTTGCATTTTCTGATGCTTTCATTACAAATTATAATAAATAAATATTTCTACCGCAATGAATAGTTTGGGGAAACCTTTAAACTCATGTTTATTAACTATCATATTAAGCGTTCTGGTTAATAAACGTGAGTACAAATAAGAAAAAAAAAGACACTTATCTGTAAATATTAATATTTCCCAGATAGCAATTTTTATTTGCAACAAAATTGCAGCAACCTTGCTTTGCAAAATTGGAAACTTGCAGCAAGTTCATAATGCAAGCCTGAAAGTTCAAAGCAAGACTGTAGCAAGTTTACGCAAGTGCCGAAGTCACCACACTTCGCACTTGCAGTGAACTTGTCATGCAAGTCACGTCAAGTTCACTGCAAGTTGGAGACAAACTGGTACAAAAGCTAGCTTTGTTATATCAAATTTGCAGAAAGTTCCTCGTGAATTTACCATTGACGTGCAAATTTGCTGCAAACTCTTTGCTAGTTTACTAAGTTTGCTGCAAATTTGTAGCAAACTAGTTAGAACGCAAGCTTTGTAATATCAAATTGACCTTTCTTGTATCAAACTTGCTGCAAATCCCTTGCAAGTTCACTTTTGTCCTATCAAGTTTGATGGAAATTTGTGGCATTTAAGCTCATTTCACAGTATTTTGTCCAAACGTAGAGTCCGCAACATGACACTTTTTTGTTATGACTACGTAATTTACAGCTTAATTATCACCAAATTTTATTTTCAAATAATGTGTTGAGCACATTATTACAATTTTAGAAAATACTGTGAAATGGCCCCTATCCCAATATATCCACATTTACCACTTTTAAGGAAAAGAAGCAGTTTGCATATGAATGTCTAGATTGTCAAATGCTGTTGTTGTCATTTTTAATCCGTAAGTAAGATTTTTTGCACTATATTAATTAGAAACATACAACTTTGATTCAGGTTTAGTTTATATAGATTAATAAACTTTAATTTGCATATAGAGTTGAATTTTCTAGTTATTTTGGGCATATTATATATATTTTTAATGTATGATCATGCATTCAACAAATTTTATATAAATAGGAGCATTCAACTAGGTACAAAACATAAATAAAACAAGACTAAAATTGCTTATTATCATACAAGCTTTATTTTTACTATTTTTAGAACATTTAATGTTACATGAATAAGAACACTTAATTTATATATACAATACAAAACCAAAATTAGGAAGCAGGAGCACCACTCTTCAAAATTCACAAGACTGAAAATATTTAATGAAGTTGACTACATACCGTAGCATCAATATTATTAGCAATAAATTACCACTATTGCTTTCAGAAGATATAAAACTTGTATGTACACACAGTGTATGTGTATATATACATATATTCAGAGTCCGACAAAAATCCGAAAATCTTAGGAGCCAATGAAAATTTTTTAGGAGCCAGCTATAATATTTTTATTTGGCGCCACCTGAAAAACTAGTCGCCAAGGCATATTTTTTAGTCGCCCGGGCGACCTGGCCCCGGGATTTTTCGGACGCTGCATATATTTACAAAGATTGGAAGTGAATGAAATTTGCAAAATATATTTAAATGATCAAACAAGATTTAGTGCATATATTCCAAATTAAAAAAAAAAAAAAAAATCCTGTTTATGAATGAATAAATAAGAACAATAAAGTAATACTGAGACATACAGCAGTGCAACTACTGCAATCTCGCATTAAAAAATGTAAGCAAGTCCAATTTTATTTCCGAAACATCTTTGTTCTAATTGGATTAGAATCTTTGTTCTGCCTGGTATTTATATACTTTACAGATTGATTTTTATTTATTTATGACCTTAAAAAAATGCACTGAACAGAAATTATAATTTAAAAATAAAAAGAGATGGCTTAACTTGCATCACTATTTTTAAAGCTAAATTCACATTCCTTATTCATTACTAATAAATATATAATCACTAAGCCAATTTTTTTATAAAAAATTTCCTTTTCTATAGTTTTTTTTCAATTTTTATTTTAAAATTTTATTTCATATGTGTTTCACCTAAAAAATAAAATGAAAGATCAAGTAGGTAAGTAAATGCTTGTTACTTTAAGATTGGTAGTGACCCTTTACGAAGAAAAGAGAAATTATGAATTTTTAATTATTAAATTAAGTTCACAAGCAATAAATAAAGAAAGAAGAGGAAAAATGTAAACTATTAAAATAAAAATTTAAATAAGCCATTCTAAACCATCTTTTATTAAAATAACTTCCAAAATTATTGAATCATGTAAAAATTTTGAAATCTCCGTCACACAAGAAGCATCTTTCCATCCTACAACAGAAAAAACAAAAAGCTTTTATTAATATTATAAGTTGCCAAAAAATTAAAATATAGATCAAATGTATTTGAGATAATCAAGGGTGTAGGTGAGGTTGGTATGCAGCTGTCATTTTCACAACATTAATTAGTTCTTGACAAGTTTTTGAACATTTGGTTGTAGCTGTGACAAAGCATATCTCAGGTTATTACCACATCCACCTTTGCTGAATATTTGGTCATATATGCCAGTGATTCCCAACCTTTTTTTTTTTTTGTCGGGGCACACTATGGACGTTTTCAAAATTTGACAGCACACAAAGAAAACGATAAGTTAAAAAGTTGTTTACTTACCTATAAAACACTGTAAAATAATTAATTAATTTAAATTAAAAAACATGGTATTTAACTGTACAAACAAGTTTTCTTCTATAGTGTACTCTTCTTTTATTAAAACAAACTTTACTTGTAATAAGAAGCATTATAATTTTTATTACGTAGATTTCTAAAATTTGACGGCACACTAAAGTGCCATGACACAGTGGTTGAGAATCACTGATGTATGGTATTGCTGAAATTCTGTATTCATAGATATGTGTATGAAAACTGCACTAAGAACACCAAAACTTCTGAAGAAACTTGTCTGCAAAAAAGGAATCATTTACAATAGTAGTAGATAGTTGAGTGTACAAATAGGTGCTGTATTGTTAAAAAAACATTATAGTTTATATTGTAACCACAAAATCGAGGAAACTGCAATTACTTTTACACTCTTGAAATTCTTCTACACCTTCCCAAGGGGTATGCCCTCATGTTGAGAACTGTCGTTATACGGCAATTCATTCACATGAAAACACCAGCTGGATAATGCTAATTTTTTAAGAAATCAATAAAAGAAACAAATCAATTTTTCCCTGCAATAAGCCATAGACAACAAAATCAGACTTGAGGATTTCATTAACTATCACTATAAAAATATAATAAACTATGAGAAATGTTTCAGAAGCTTGTAAGTTTAACAAGGGCTTGAAATAGAAAAATTAATCAGCCAGAACCTCTTTTGAAAGTCGGTTGAAAAATTGTTTTTACAAAAGAAAAAATTACAACTAATGTAAGTTATAGTTAAGTTCTATATTTTTGTACATAGAATATACATATTCATATGTGTTTGCTTACAGTGTCAAGGTAAATTATTCACAATATTTTAAAAACTTTCAAGGTTCAATTAAACAGAATATTAGAGTTTTTTGCTGCATTAGTACATTTTTAAGCCCTGAGTTTAACAGTTCTTATTATTTATTAAAGTTTTCTTCTAGAAAAAATTGTTCTCTGTACATGACCTTAAAAAAGGCAACTTAAATGCTAAACCATTCTTAAATAGTTTCTCAAGACAATTAATAATAATATACAAGTCAATTAGGATGAATAAATTTCAATAAGAAAATGAAAATATAAATTATGCTGCAAGAGAAACATATTTTAAAAAATGCATCAAATTGGTTCAGAGGTACTCGAAAATAGAAGAGGGAAAAACAAAGTAACATGCAAGATGAAGACCCTCTCTTCTATGAATCCCTTAATCTTTTTAGACAGTTAAATAATATGCCAGACAAAATTCAACAGTTAAACCCCTGTCCATATTCCTATATTTATTTCATTTTTTAAAAAATGTTTTTACAAGGAAAAGCATACTTACAAAAAATCAATTTTGAAAGCTTCTGTTGCAAGGCAGGAATTTTTCAGTCTTTTTTTGTTGGGCTCTTGCCACTTCAGGTGTAAAGCTCAGATAATCAAGGTCATCCCTTCAGCATTTCATTTGCCTCCATCTTGACAAGAAAACTTTAATAAAGCTTAAAAAAAAAAAAAAAAATCAATGTACCCCTTAACATCAATTATATTAAAAAATGGATTATTATAACATAATGTTTTAACTGTTTTTTATTTAAAATTGAGCTTTTATTTATATTTGAGACTTTTATAGCTATCAATTTTAAAATAAAATTCATTAAATTATTAAAATTAACGGTTCAGGTAGTGGATAGTTCTAAATCTGCAAGGTGTTGCTGGTGAACCATATGGTTGCTAAAGCTTTTGATTTAGTTCCTTGGCAAGAAATCTACCCTCCCTCGGAGACAACTTTATCAACTGATAATTAAAATGGTTGATTAATTTTTTTTTCCAAATTCATAGCTCAATCCACAGGTGATATTAAATGTTTCAGTCGCACAATTAAATACACATAGCAAAAATGATAACCTGATCAGATAAAAAAGAAAATTTTGTTTTTACATTCTTACAGCTCTTTCGCCATCACAAAACAACTCTATTTTGCTTATTTTTTTAACAATCAGGTCAGAATTTTCAAAAAACATAATTAATTTTTCTTCTTCATCACGAATTGAACTTGTGTTTTCATGTAACTATAAAAACAATAACAATGTGAATCAAAGTGGTGAAAGTAAGGAATAGTCATCTTCAATAAAAAGAATTTAAAAACCGATTCACTTCTAGATATATCTATAATAACAATGAAAAAACAGATGAAGATATTTTATATTGATTAAGTATAGAATCCAGTTTGGTTTTGTGATCTACTGAACAACTTTTTCTTAAAGAAAGGTCTCTGTAATTTTATTTAACTAAAAACAAAATAGTTAATAGAGAAGTAAAATCTGACTTAATATGTGACAAAGGGGGGAGGGGGGTCAAATATATGGGGAAAAGAGTGACATCATTAATGAACAGCCCTCAAAATCAATGGGAATATCAATAGATAAAATTCAAGAAGTCCTAATAGCAACAAACAAAATTTAATGATAAAAAAGGAACCTTATTTCTTGAAAACATTAAACAGAAATCCCTAAATTAAGTACCCTAAAAACTAAACACATATCAATGGATAATATTCAAGAAAGTACCACAGCAACAAAATTAAATATGATACTATATATCAGATAAATGATAACGAATTTTTAAAAAAAACCCTAATTAAATTATAAAGCAAAATTAAAGATTTTTCTTGGAATCTTAAAAATTAAAATTGCATCTTAGTACGAGAAAAAGGAAATCTAAAAACATCAAATTAAAAAGAAGTAATTTTAACACTCAAATTAAATAAATACATATCAATATAAAAATAAAATTCAAGAATTGCAACAAAAAATGCATCTAAATTTCACAAAAGTGATACAATAGCAAAAATTAAAAAGCGAATTAAAAAAGAAAAAACAAATACAGAGTCAATCGATTCAGTTTCAAAATTAATTTAATAAACGAAATTAATATTCAAGAGAAGATTTAAAAAAAAAGAAACATTAACAAACACAAAATAAAAAATGCAACCTCTATAATTATCTAAATATTTTACAAAATAAAGAAATTCAATCTCGAAAAAATGGAAGTTTTTATTAAATAAATGCAACAGACAAAATTTGAAAACTAAAAAATAACGACACAAAGAGAAAATTAAAAATGCATCTATAAATACGAGGTAATGAAATCTAAAATCATCAGAATATTTTTTAAATAAAAAATTCGTGTTTGAGGAAAAATCGAACATCTACTAGTGAAATAACACGATAGTAAATTACTTAAATGAATAAATAGCTATATCACTAATAATACAGTACATACTAGTCAACCCTTAAATCTTTCACTGCCAGCATTTTAGAAGTACAAAAATGAATCGTTCTTAAAATATTCCCCCATGCTAAAATTAAATCTTAACAAATTAAGTACCCAACAAATAAGAAAACATACTCACATCTTAATCCGATCAGGAAATAAAACTCCGAAGAAGAATTGTTTAGATGCACGATCACGCCGTTTTCTTTCTTTTTAGCACATGGTTGTGGGTGGTTGGTGTTGCCAGATGCAACATTCGCATTCTTTACCGCCAAACTTCCACTCCATGGCCTGCGCATGCGTTGAATGACAGACTTGCCACACTTTTGCAACAAAATTGTGTTGCAAGGAAGTGATTGCTCAAGTTGTCAACCTTGCAACAGCTTTGCTACACATTTGTTTCGTCTAATTTGTCGTAACAAAAGCATATCATGGAAAAATCAAACTTGTTGCAAGTAAGCATGCTATCGGGGGTTATAACTTTTTATTTCAGATTAATCAGCTTAATTCAAAAATTTTTGATAAATTTTAAAAAACATTAAATTTTATAGTGCACCTTTTGTTGCATTATCAGAATAAGAATTGTTTTTATTGTATCGTTTGAGGTTTAAAATAAGAGTTCTTCATATAAGTGCATAGTGTTTGGTCTTTCAGGGGTTTTTTTCTATCTGTTTTTATTCCCGTTTTTTTTTAAAATTCATTTATAAAGTAAAAATGTACATTAACACGCAAAATAAGATAAAATAAAAAGCGAACCATTTTGATTTGTCAATTTTTTTATATAAAAAGCAAAGGGGCCAAAAATTTTCAGCAGAAAACTGTTTTCAATGTAATGAAACTTGACACTCAAAGTCCTGATCAGAATCACTTCTCACAGTACATAAGAATGATGCAATTGTATTTATCACTTAAACAATTCAGGAAAAAAAATACAAAAATATATCGTTATTTTAGAATTTAACATAGCTGCGAAGCATAATATCTCCAGATAGTCAACAGCAAAAAGCAATTTCAACTGCAATCCAAATGGGAAAAATTGAATCTTTAAATAAAACTTTAAAAGCAACAGCGGTACTAATCGGATTTTATCCGAACCCACTTTCTAATTTCTTTTTTTTTTTCCTTCAAGCATTTCATCAAGTGTAACATTTGAGACTATAAATGACACACGTACGAAGATTCGTTGAAACTTTTTAGATACATGAAAAATGATTTCAAGAAGGCACAATCGTTTTAAATAGAAAAGCTCTTCTAGTTAAACGGGTCAATTTCCCTTTTTTTCCAAATTAGCGTACATACCTTGGCATAGAATTCTGTTTTCTACCTTCACTATTCAGCCAAAAATTTGTTTGAATGAAGTCCTTCTTAAACTCCCAATTAATTTCAATGTGACTGCACTAAGTAAGATATTAACTCATTTGTGACTAGCGTCCCAAAATTGGAACGGTTCCCTTTAAAAAAGGGTATATTATCTATAATTATGAGCTTAAATTAAATTTTTGGGAGGTACACTTTTCCTAATGGGTTTTCCTTTAAATTGAAAATGAGAACATTCGTACGTAAAATGTGCACTGGGGTAAAATTATAGCAACAACTAGTTCCCAGTTCATATTAGTAACACTGCAATTACGAGCTGGGAACTAGTTGTTGGAAAAATTTCGCGACGTCGTGAGTATTGCTTTATACTATATCTGAGTGCCATGACACAGTGGTTGAGAATCACTGATGTATGGTATTGCTGAAATTCTGTATTCATAGATATGTGTATGAAAACTGCACTAAGAACACCAAAACTTCTGAAGAAACTTGTCTGCAAAAAAGGAATCATTTACAATAGTAGTAGATAGTTGAGTGTACAAATAGGTGCTGTATTGTTAAAAAAACATTATAGTTTATATTGTAACCACAAAATCGAGGAAACTGCAGTTACTTTTACACTCTTGAAATTCTTCTACACCTTCCCAAGGGGTATGCCCTCATGTTGAGAACTGTCGTTATACGGCAATTCATTCACATGAAAACACCAGCTGGATAATGCTAATTTTTTAAGAAATCAATAAAAGAAACAAATCAATTTTTCCCTGCAATAAGCCATAGACAACAAAATCAGACTTGAGGATTTCATTAACTATCACTATAAAAATATAATAAACTATGAGAAATGTTACAGAAGCTTGTAAGTTTAACAAGGGCTTGAAATAGAAAAATTAATCAGCCAGAACCTCTTTTGAAAGTCGGTTGAAAAATTGTTTTTACAAAAGAAAAAATTACAACTAATGTAAGTTATAGTTAAGTTCTATATTTTTGTACATAGAATATACATATTCATATGTGTTTGCTTACAGTGTCAAGGTAAATTATTCACAATATTTTAAAAACTTTCAAGGTTCAATTAAACAGAATATTAGAGTTTTTTGCTGCATTAGTACATTTTTAAGCCCTAAGTTTAACAGTTCTTATTATTTATTAAAGTTTTCTTCTAGAAAAAATTGTTCTCTGTACATGACCTTAAAAAAGGCAACTTAAATGCTAAACCATTCTTAAATAGTTTCTCAAGACAATTAATAATAATATACAAGTCAATTAGGATGAATAAATTTCAATAAGAAAATGAAAATATAAATTATGCTGCAAGAGAAACATATTTTAAAAAATGCATCAAATTGGTTCAGAGGTACTCGAAAATAGAAGAGGGAAAAACAAAGTAACATGCAAGATGAAGACCCTCTCTTCTATGAATCCCTTAATCTTTTTAGACAGTTAAATAATATGCCAGACAAAATTCAACAGTTAAACCCCTGTCCATATTCCTATATTTATTTCATTTTTTAAAAAATGTTTTTACAAGGAAAAGCATACTTACAAAAAATCAATTTTGAAAGCTTCTGTTGCAAGGCAGGAATTTTTCAGTCTTTTTTTGTTGGGCTCTTGCCACTTCAGGTGTAAAGCTCAGATAATCAAGGTCATCCCTTCAGCATTTCATTTGCCTCCATCTTGACAAGAAAACTTTAATAAAGCTTAAAAAAAAAAAATCAATGTACCCCTTAACATCAATTATATTAAAAAATGGATTATTATAACATAATGTTTTAACTGTTTTTTATTTAAAATTGAGCTTTTATTTATATTTGAGACTTTTATAGCTATCAATTTTAAAATAAAATTCATTAAATTATTAAAATTAACGGTTCAGGTAGTGGATAGTTCTAAATCTGCAAGGTGTTGCTGGTGAACCATATGGTTGCTAAAGCTTTTGATTTAGTTCCTTGGCAAGAAATCTACCCTCCCTCGGAGACAACTTTATCAACTGATAATTAAAATGGTTGATTAATTTTTTTTTCCAAATTCATAGCTCAATCCACAGGTGATATTAAATGTTTCAGTCGCACAATTAAATACACATAGCAAAAATGATAACCTGATCAGATAAAAAAGAAAATTTTGTTTTTACATTCTTACAGCTCTTTCGCCATCACAAAACAACTCTATTTTGCTTATTTTTTTAACAATCAGGTCAGAATTTTCAAAAAACATAATTAATTTTTCTTCTTCATCACGAATTGAACTTGTGTTTTCATGTAACTATAAAAACAATAACAATGTGAATCAAAGTGGTGAAAGTAAGGAATAGTCATCTTCAATAAAAAGAATTTAAAAACCGATTCACTTCTAGATATATCTATAATAACAATGAAAAAACAGATGAAGATATTTTATATTGATTAAGTATAGAATCCAGTTTGGTTTTGTGATCTACTGAACAACTTTTTCTTAAAGAAAGGTCTCTGTAATTTTATTTAACTAAAAACAAAATAGTTAATAGAGAAGTAAAATCTGACTTAATATGTGACAAAGGGGGGAGGGGGGTCAAATATATGGGGAAAAGAGTGACATCATTAATGAACAGCCCTCAAAATCAATGGGAATATCAATAGATAAAATTCAAGAAGTCCTAATAGCAACAAACAAAATTTAATGATAAAAAAGGAACCTTATTTCTTGAAAACATTAAACAGAAATCCCTAAATTAAGTACCCTAAAAACTAAACACATATCAATGGATAATATTCAAGAAAGTACCACAGCAACAAAATTAAATATGATACTATATATCAGATAAATGATAACGAATTTTTAAAAAAAACCCTAATTAAATTATAAAGCAAAATTAAAGATTTTTCTTGGAATCTTAAAAATTAAAATTGCATCTTAGTACGAGAAAAAGGAAATCTAAAAACATCAAATTAAAAAGAAGTAATTTTAACACTCAAATTAAATAAATACATATCAATATAAAAATAAAATTCAAGAATTGCAACAAAAAATGCATCTAAATTTCACAAAAGTGATACAATAGCAAAAATTAAAAAGCGAATTAAAAAAGAAAAAACAAATACAGAGTCAATCGATTCAGTTTCAAAATTAATTTAATAAACGAAATTAATATTCAAGAGAAGATTTAAAAAAAAAGAAACATTAACAAACACAAAATAAAAAATGCAACCTCTATAATTATCTAAATATTTTACAAAATAAAGAAATTCAATCTCGAAAAAATGGAAGTTTTTATTAAATAAATGCAACAGACAAAATTTGAAAACTAAAAAATAACGACACAAAGAGAAAATTAAAAATGCATCTATAAATACGAGGTAATGAAATCTAAAATCATCAGAATATTTTTTTAAATAAAAAATTCGTGTTTGAGGAAAAATCGAACATCTACTAGTGAAATAACACGATAGTAAATTACTTAAATGAATAAATAGCTATATCACTAATAATACAGTACATACTAGTCAACCCTTAAATCTTTCACTGCCAGCATTTTAGAAGTACAAAAATGAATCGTTCTTAAAATATTACCCCATGCTAAAATTAAATCTTAACAAATTAAGTACCCAACAAATAAGAAAACATACTCACATCTTAATCCGATCAGGAAATAAAACTCCGAAGAAGAATTGTTTAGATGCACGATCACGCCGTTTTCTTTCTTTTTAGCACATGGTTGTGGGTGGTTGGTGTTGCCAGATGCAACATTCGCATTCTTTACCGCCAAACTTCCACTCCATGGCCTGCGCATGCGTTGAATGACAGACTTGCCACACTTTTGCAACAAAATTGTGTTGCAAGGAAGTGATTGCTCAAGTTGTCAACCTTGCAACAGCTTTGCTACACATTTGTTTCGTCTAATTTGTCGTAACAAAAGCATATCATGGAAAAATCAAACTTGTTGCAAGTAAGCATGCTATCTGGGTTATAACTTTTTATTTCAGATTAATCAGCTTAATTCAAAAATTTTTGATAAATTTTAAAAAACATTGAATTATAGTGCACCTTTTGTTGCATTATCAGAATAAGAATTGTTTTTATTGTATCGTTTGAGGTTTAAAATAAGAGTTCTTCATATAAGTGCATAGTGTTTGGTCTTTCAGCGGTTTTTTCTATCTGTTTTTATTCCCGTTTTTTTTAACATTCATTTATAAAGTAAAAATGTACATTAACACGCAAAATAAGATAAAATAAAAAGCGAACCATTTTGATTTGTCAATTTTTTTATATAAAAAGCAAAGGGTCCAAATTGTCAGCAGAAAACTGTTTTCAATGTAATGAAACTTGACACTCAAAGTCCTGATCAGAATCACTTCTCACAGTACATAAGAATGATGCAATTGTATTTATCACTTAAACAATTCAGGAAAAAAAATACAAAAATATATCGTTATTTTAGAATTTAACATAGCTGCGAAGCATAATATCTCCAGATAGTCAACAGCAAAAAGCAATTTCAACTGCAATCCAAATGGGAAAAATTGAATCTTTAAATAAAACTTTAAAAGCAACAGCGGTACTAATCGGATTTTATCCGAACCCACTTTCTAATTTCTTTTTTTTTTTCCTTCAAGCATTTCATCAAGTGTAACATTTGAGACTATAAATGACACACGTACGAAGATTCGTTGAAACTTTCAGATACATGAAAAATGATTTCAAGAAGGCACAATCGTTTTAAATAGAAAAGCTCTTCTAGTTAAACGGGTCAATTCCTTATTTTCCAAATTAGCGTACATACCTTGGCATAGAATTCTGTTTTCTACCTTCACTATTCAGCCAAAAATTTGTTTGAATGAAGTCCTTCTTAAACTCCCAATTAATTTCAATGTGACTGCACTAAGTAAGATATTAACTCATTTGTGACTAGCGTCCCAAAATTGGAACGGTTCTTAAAAAGGCTATATTATCTATAATTATGAGCTTAAATAACTTTTTGGGAGGTACACTTTTCCTAATGGGTTTTCCTTTAAATTGAAAATGAGAACATTCGTACGTAAAATGTGCACTGGGTGTAAAATTATAGCAACAACTAGTTCCCAGTTCATATTAGTAACACTGCAATTACGAGCTGGGAACTAGTTGTTGGATATTTCGCGACGTCGTGAGTATTGCTTTATACTATATCTGAGTAATTTTTCTTTTCTCTTTGAATTCACACATTTTCTGAGATACGTTTTTCAGAAAAGAATGTACTTTTACGAAAACCTGTACCCTCTGAAGGGTAAATTTCATTTTTGGGACCTTTTTTTCATGAAATTACTTTTTTTATTATTTTAATTAAAAAAAAAAAACCCTTTTTGTTCTTATTTATCTCTTTCAAACAATATTTTCTATTTAAATGAATAAAAAAATGGGTTAACATAACACTGACATTTTCTAATATTTTATTTGAAAAATACACCATACTCTTCCACATTAGTATAGAGCGCTCCTGCTGGAAGGTTAATAGACTGAACTCTCTTTTGCTTGGAAAGGATACAGGAATAACGTACAACTCATGAGTGCGTCGCTGCTTTATATTATACGAATAAAACTATTTTCCTTCTTCTCATAGTTTGTCTTTATATATTACCGTAGACAGACTAATTTATTACTTATCTTGATGCAATGCTCTTTTAAAAAGGACATTTTATAAATTCTAGTGAAAAATATTGCCCGGAAGGAATATGAAAGGAACTTTCAGTAGCTAAAATAGAGCTAGCTGTGTTTGAAAAATCAATTGTTATACTTTAAAAAAATCTTTACTTTTATGCAACCCTTTTCAGACACTTTAAATTTCCTCGGTCGTAAGAAACAAGATTGATGAAGCCGATTCATCAAACTCCCAGCATGTAGTACAAATGAGAGGAAGCTGAAATACAGTAAGCTTAGTGTTAACAATTGTTCGCAGTTCCTGTGGGTATTCGGCGGGAAGTGTGGAGGAAGTACATGTGTTTAAAAGATTAAGTGACGCGCGAGAAGTTTTACGATACTTCCATTAAAGCCCTGCCAAAGGATAATAAATCAACCACATGTCACGATATTTTGGAAAAGAGCAAATAGTGGTTTAAACATCATGTCTGAGGCACTTTCTTAACAAAAATTATCTAACATGCTTGATAAAACGTGTTCGTTTTTGAGATTCTTTGGTGATTTGAAGTAATTTGTTTACTTTGCTATGTAGGAGGATAATTTATGGGCCCAATCACTTTAGAAAATTTAGCACTATAAATTATCTTTTATCAAGACAAGAAGAATAATAGATTTTGTATGTGGATGTTCAGTTTTTTAAAGCCGATTATTTTTCAAAGAAGAAATATTCAAACGATATTTTGGACGTACAGACTTATTCTCAATTTTTTTTTCGTTTCCTAGATCCACTGATGTTACTGCATTTTTCTTGTTAAGTGAAGGTTGGCGATGTTTCTGTTTCTTCAAGCATAAGAAACATTTCACATTATTTTATCAATAACATACTTTAAAAAATATCTTGTAGTTACATATTTCATACTTTTGAAAACTATGTTTTCAAACATTGTTTATCGAAATAGGAACAATTGTAAAAAAAAAAAAAAATGATATCGATTTAAATAAGAATTTGTATTGCTTTTAGAAATGAGTTTTAAAACATTTACTGAAAGTATACACTACTATGTAGTATATGCTTGTTTTTCTGTTTTATTTCAAAATCAAAAACTCAAAACTTTGTTTTTTTCTTCTAAGAGACAGAGTGGGTGTTAAAAATTCAATATTGGTGCACGGGAAAGTAGGTTTGCGTAGTTCAGGCTGAATTTCTTCTTTAATCTTTTTAATGTTTTAACCTGTCGTACGTCAAAACAAATAGTCATAATCATACCCACAGAAACTGCCTTCCTAAGTGGAAACGAAAATTAAATGACATGAACGCACTTCGATTTTTCTTAAATTAGCGCCCCTCTCTCCTCCCTTTTTTTGAATTTTAGTTTCATTATTACGAGGGTTTTAGCAGGATATCTTAAGATTTCTATTGATTATAACACCAGTTATTATTCTACACTCTTCTGTTCTTTATTATAATCTTCATGTTTAAGTCAAATCAATGAAGAAATGGTCCGAAGAAATAAAAAACTGTTTGATTTTCTTGTCTAGAAATTTTCCTAATCACTCAAAATTTGAAAGTTCTAATGTAATTTACTTCTAAAAACAAGCCCGAAGTCGATATGATGGTTAAAAACATAAGTTTTAGTTCAACAAAAATCATATAATACAAAAACGTTAAAATGATTTCTATTAGCAGTCGAACAATGTAAAAATGTACTACTTCTATAAAGAGATATTTATTTCTCAAGAAATAATGTCCTCGAATCGAAAACATTTTATTAAGTACAAAAACATTAAAATTTGTTCTAAAACTTCATTCACTATTGTCACAAAATTTAATAAAAAACAAAATATATTTTTTAAAGCAGTAGGCACATATATTTATTCCTCTTTTCCCATTCAAGTACATTCCGAAATGTGCTGGAATGGAATACCTTCACACTTTAAGGTATGCTCAACTTTCAATCTTGGGGGTATTGAAAGCCCTCCTCTCGTACAACGCCAGCTAAAAGAAGAGTTCCACACTGAAAAGGTACAGCGCATTTCATCGTGAACTGATGTATCCAAGGAAAACCGCCCACTTGTATGGTACCCTGTTCGCAGACCATCCAGTACTTCTAACTGATGGTCTCGGACTGTTATTAGACGACAATCACATCGGCAAAAACCTCTGTGCGCAGCATAAAGATCATGTCAGCTACTTTGAGATGAAATCAAATACAGTTGCCTTAATAAATAACTGAAACAGTAAGACTTTATTTCATGCACTTCGAACTATTTGGAGCTTTTGAAACGTTCCATATGTAGGGTAACAGTGTAGCTCGAATAGGAAGAGGCCTAACCTTGATTTTTTTCCTTCGTGTTACGTTATTCTTATAGCAAACCTGTTTTCCTCACCCTTATTAAAAAAATCAAATAGTTCAAGTTTCCTTCGATCAGAAAGCTTTGAGGCTTTATTAAATCCCCACCCCCTCAAAAAAAAGTGCTTTAAATATACAGTGAAACTTGTGTAAATTGACCACTTGCGGACCCTTTAGTGATCAACTTATAGAGGGTGATGTAGAGGGTGAAGGGCTAATTCCGTTCCTAATAAAAGTGGTCAACTTTGCAGATTTTACTGTATCCCAGTGTTACTGATTTAAAGTTACACATTTACACATGTTGCTCTCTTCCTCAGTTAGGTAGCAGCACTAGACTGCATCTGAGGCGCAAAACTTCTGTCTTACTACTCTTTAAACATTTCTTTTTTTTCCTTTGAGTTTTAGTAACCTTTACTTACGATAGACTTTTCTTTTTCAATAAGCACCGTACAACGTGGATCAAGAGATAAGGTCCGTTTGCTCAGTGGTTAATTTGGCGTTTTGGCGTCCTGTACAGCACCATTCCAGCGAAAAAAATAACGCAGTTGCTTATATTTATGTAAATTAATAATACACTTCATCGTATTTATATGTTTTGATGAACTACGAAAGGTCTTTTACGCGATGAAGTGAGCAAAAATTGTTTAAAAACGTAAAAACTTCTCATAAGTATTCAACATACCTTTCTATACTGATTAAATTATATAAATAGTGCTGTCATTATCATTCCTCTTACGAGTACGATTTAGATTTAAAAGCAGGGAAATCTGCTGTAATAAAGTTAAAAATTATATCAATAATTGTAACTAACACTAACTTCACATTACATCAGTAGGAAAAGGAAAAAAGAAAAATATCAATTAAGAAGATTTTCCTGTTTTAATGGGATAAATAAAAACCGGAGACATTTTTTAGTACATTCTAATGTGCTCACCTATTAGCATAAGTTTTCAATCCCATCGATACGTTCATTCATTAAGTCAGCAAGTCTATAAATTTTATGTAACTCAAATTTAATTTAACGTAAGTGCAAATACTTAAGACATTAAATGATTTTCGATCTAAAAATATATGCCGAAGCAACATATTAAAAAATATATTTATTTTCTAAAATTTGTGCACAAAAATTCATTTTAGAAAGTGCTTTCGACTGATTTTTACCAGCTTTACTTCTTGGAAAGTCAGTTTAATATTTTCCTAATGATTGAATTTCAAAGTTGGATAAAACATGTAATTAAAAAACAGCAAATTATAACTCGAAAACTTGCTTTCTAGCGGATTTTAATTTTACTAACATGTTTGTAATTTAAAATTGATATTTGATGAACTGTTGTAAGCTGAATGAGTAAGAAGCATGCAAAAATGTCATTAATCATTTTTTGAGGAGAAAAAAAACTCCCAACACAGAAAGGAGTGTTTCGTGCAATTTTCCATTTTACTATTGCCTGAATTTTTAGAGATATTTGGCTAAAGCATTTTATTTCCAGCAATGCTTTTTAATCATGTGAATTATTTATGTTTATCTTATTAAGCAATCAAGAAGATTGCTAATTGTTTTCTGTGCATATAGAGTGGTCTTCTTTTGATTTTAAGAAATAACAAGAAGTCCGTCTAGAACTATACGAGCCTACTTTCCCGTATACACCAAATTCAAATTTATAATCTAGCTATATCTTTCTCTCGCTTTCTCATTTAGCTTTAGTTCTTAATTACTTCAAATATACATTTTTCAACGGATAATACATATTCATTCACTCACTCATTCATTCTTTCATTTATTCAGCCCTTCATTTATTCACTCATTCATTTATTCATTCATTCACGTGCAAAACAGTTCACAGTATCTGAAATTCTGATTTTCAAAAGTGCCGGTACTGAATTTATTAGCGGTGATTTTATAACGGTTTCACGTTTTACATTGTTGAATCAGTTCATTAAAATTATAATTTAATAAGCAGCTGAATTTAATGAATGACATAATGGATATATTTAATTCTATGAATCAATCTCTTCTCAATTGAAACGAATTCCAGAAAAATCCTGATTGCAGTTTAGTCTTAGCCAAGGGCTTGTTCAGGCACAGGTTTTGGAGGAGGGTGCATGGAAAGTAATAAAGTCTCTTCCCCGTAAATACTTTCATAAAAAAGTTCCCGTTAGAGTTTTTATGCACTTTAGTGTCCCTTAAAATCAATTGATCTACATTAAAGTGCAAAACAAATGAGTTAAAGCTATTTAATGGGGCAATTCTAAATGTCTTTCATTCCTTTTGGAAGAGGCACGTGCCCCTGTGACCTGCCCCCCTGAAATCCGCCACTGCTCTTATCTCAATGAAAAGGATGGATTGATTTCACAATCGCTCTCTCTTTTCTGCAATTTTATTGGCAATTGCTTGTAATCAGTTCGGGAAACTTTGATTGTATTTATACTGACGTTTTTAAGTGATTCTGGAGCGTTCAAAATTCCTGTTAAAATAAAACAATATATTAACAGAAATTTTTTTGCCAAAATTATTTCCTTTTCAATAGATTACTCTCCATGTTTTGTATTTAATGTCTAATCATAAATTTCCAGTGATTAACTTTTAATATGTTTACTGGAAATACAAACAATAGATGAGGCAGGGATAAGAGTAAGGTTTATTAAAATAACACAAACTAGGTAAAAGAACACTCAAAGTCGATGGTCTCATAAATCAGGATACGCGAAATTAACTGCACAGGTGTGAAAATACACAACATTACCACCGACGAAGTACATGCCTAAAGAATGCTATAAAATTTCTGGTCGTAAAATTACAGCTGAATAAAGAAAGTTGTTATAAACGGACATATTGCTTTTTGGATCATCCACGCAGAATTCCTTCTGCTACAAAAATTACATTTAAAATTCATGTAAGGTTAAAGATTTCGACCATAATTTGCTTTCATGGAGAGGACAACTATTTCGTCACGTTAAAAAAAAACAGATTATTTGTGCGAAAAGGTTTAATTTTGTGGTTTCCTTAGTTACAAAAAGAACGGAATTTCCTTCCTAGTATTTCTAAGATTTATGTGAAGAAATTTCTTGTTACAATATTTAAATTATTTTTTCTTATAGCTCATATAGTGTATTCTTATCTAAATTTTCACGATGAAGAACAATTGATTCAATAAAAATTGTATATTGTTTTTAGAAAATAATAACACTGATATTAATATTAAATGAAAAAAATAATTGATTAAAATATCAACAATCCATGTTACATAATTCAAAAGCAGAGCGTACTCATAATAAAATATAATCTATGTATTTCATCATAAGGTGTATTAATGTATGTCGCAAAAGGAGATAATGTAGGTGTTATTAATTAACTAAAAACAACATGTAAACTAACGTGGGTTTGTTTAATTATTTTTTTAAACTGGTTTTCATGCTTTTACTATCAAAGTCATTTTAAATAATTAAATTATAAACACATGTCTTTATTTTTTTTCTTAAATCCGAATTGTTATGCTTTTGATGTAAAAAAAAACTTTAATGAATATAACACAATTAAAAAGTTATATTTTAATTTCTCTCATCGGATAATTAGTTAGATCCTACCATTGTCAACTAACTGTATGTTTTTAACTTTGAACATTTTCAGTGATTTACTACTTTTTTTTTTGAAAAATAAAACAGCTCTTATTCAGTTTAAGCTGAGACAAGCATCGATAAATTGACTGAGCACGTATTTATCACACATAACTGATTGAACTGATGACAATGGTAAAAGCTTTCTTTGTTGCAAAAGAATAGAAGTAATGAGGTGATTTTGTTTGCTAAGTACTGGGAATATCTATAAGGATTACTTGGTAATCATCTAAAAGCTAAGATGGGATCACTTCTAAGCATATCTTCTACACATTTCATTATTAGATTTATTGCCATGTGCTAGACTGTTGGAGGATACTTTCTTATTCTTGAAAAGATAATAGGTCGCATCCTGTTATAAGGATTGTTTCGATATGATTTGCAATTTCGATATGATTTTCTATTTTGATATGATTTGCTATTTTGATATGATTTGCAATTTCGATATGATTTGCTATTTTGATATGATTTGCTATTCGATATGATTTCCTATTTAGCCAAGCTTCTTTTTGACGTGAAAGAGTCTTAAAATTTGCTACCATACGGGAGCAATCCAAAAAATCTAATGATAACAAAATCGGGGGATACAGTTTAGCGTTATAGTTTCGAATCTATCCTCTACATCCAAAACCAGTACAGAATTAAAAAAATATCAAAAATATATAAATAATGTCAGTTAATACGCGTCGAAAAGACTGAAACTATAAAGTTATTAATTAAGAAAGTTATGTTGTAACACAATAATTACTTGTTTCCTTGCTTTTATTCTAAATACATAAATAAAAATATTTTATTTAAAATAACCCGTTACATAAACTTATTCACGTACAACACACGCTCGTGTCCATGACACAGCAACACCCCACATTTTCAACCTCAATTTTAATTCAATATATTTTGCACTGTTATATCATAATTCTTACTATTGGGATAAAATGGCTTATTTTGAAAAATATCACGACGTTCTTGGAATAGCTCCAAGTCAAAACGACTTAGATTTGACAAATTGAGTTCTTGTTTTTAAGGAAACCCTTTCTCAAAATCCCTTGTCATTTTCCGCCTGTCTTGTCCTCTTTTTTAAAAATGATCCAGTACTATAACATTTTTGAGATAGCACAAAAGAAAGATGTACCACACAATCAGAAATAACACACCACGTGCGAAGCAAGAGTACGTCGTCGGGGAGAACGATGGACCACTAGGAAGTCGAACTCGGATCGTCCTGTCTGCAGGCGAAAGTTCTCCCACTATACCAGAGGACATCAAGCGGTCAGCGAAACAGTTTTATTATATAAGTTCCAAAAGTACGAGCTACGAGTACTGAAGTACTTCCGTGGCAAAATTTTTTCATAGCCCAATTGCGTTATTGCCGTAAAAATAAAATAATACTGTAACTTTAATCTCTAAGCAAGAATCATAACTTAAAACTGAGAGCTACGCGTACTCTTTTTTAAGTGAAAATTACTTAAAACAAATAAGAAGTTATATTTCCTAATTTTTAAGCCCCTCATTTTTTACCGTGTGGAATGTTTAAGGAAATAAATTTCCCAGGAAGTAAAAATCTGATTAACATTTTTTCGCTCACAGCTGCTGATTGGTTTTTCTTACCGATTTCTCCAATGAGAAAGATGCTGTTTAGGATTTACCACCAATCGCTTTAAGAGAGTGGCATCCTACGATAATTTTATCACATAGAGTATTCAAAAGAAAAATGCGGAAGAAATTTTCGTGATAGCCCCAACAAACTAGTAAAATAATACATTTGCACATGCCAACCAAATTTACGGCACCTCTTCATACAAATCCCTTTTAGATCAGAGGTTTCCAAAGTTGTCTAAATGGACCCCAGGGCTCTATTGCGACCTACAAGGGGTCCACGCCAACGGAAAAAAGGGGGGGGGGGCATGAGATGAAAATTGGGGTCTATGAGATGGAATTTTATTTAAGTTCGTTATCACAAATTTTAGACATGAAGCACCTAACAGAAAATTTACTAATAGCACTTACTTATTTATATAATTATATAATAAGCATATAAATTTACCAATTATTTATTAACAAGGAATATTTCATAAATTATGCAAGTAGGTACCTATTCTCTTTGTGTTTGTAACAAGTAAAATTTTGAAATCTTAATGTTAGCAGAAATGCCGTAGTCGGGAGTGGGAGGGGGGGGGGGGGACCTCAACCTTAAATGTTGATGCATAAAAGTAAAATTTCTCATGATGGAAAAAATATTCTTAATGTTTTGTTTCAAATTACATTTCGTAACTTTCACGTGGCATTTGAGAACAGTTTTCTTTATTTCCCGATTGTTTAAGAACTTCTTGGGAAAAACCTTACCCTCAGATTTAGTCCGTTTTAAAGCTTCAAATATAAGTGCTACAACAATTGGCTAGTTTTAGAACTTTTCTTCTTTTCTTGGCGGATTCCCTCTAAAGGCGGCCACCGCAAACAGAGAGAAACGAAGAGGGGTCTGCAGGATAAAAAAAAAAGTCCACGGGATAAATGTTTTAGATCAGTGTTTCACAACCTTTTTTTCCTTGCGAACCCCTTTTAAAATCCGAAAGAAAATGGCGAACCCCCTTCTGCAGTCGATAGTAACGGGTGACAAAACTATAAAAATTGCTAGCACATTTATTTTCCATGTCACACAATACAACATCTGATTATAAATTAAAATTAAAATACAGATACAGATATTTTTATTACTTTTTATTATTTGTTCTTTTTGAATTATTGTTAGTGCAGTTCTTGTCTTCCGAAAGAATTTTTTAAATTACTTTCCCGATAGTTCCACTTAATATACAAAATTCGGTAAAATTTTGGAAATTTAAAGAAAAATTAAAAGTTACATCTTTTTAAATTTCTAATTGCAATAATTCAGAAAAGTTGGAAAAGGTTGGGATAAATATGAGTACAAATTTAAACTAATGAATGAGTATCTTCTGCTTGCCCTTTTGGGTCTGTATAGTGATATATTTGCCTAAAATAAAGTAAAATTTTACATTTTATGCAGTAAATTTTCATATTTCCAACTCGTTCTTCGTGCTTGCGATTAAAAACTGGGAAATGGTAGGAGGAATGCACGCTTCAAAATTTAAAATTAATCAATAAATACCTTTCGGTACCAATTTGTGATCGAAATTTTAGAAATCAGGCAAAAGTAGAAATAAGTGCATTTCCGCCATAAAAATTCCGCCATTGCAATATTATTTTCGCGAACCCCTGGGAGTCCGCGAAACACCGGTTGGGAAACGCTGTTTTAGAGGTATCATCTTGAAACTATTAAGTTATATGCATTTCCTGTCGTATTTAGCAGAATTTTAGCTCCTGTACTATTAAAGATCTTTTGTCAGACCTATTTCCTAACTAAATACTCCTACAGCTTTATTCAATACGATTATGTATCTCTCAAAATTTTCTCTAAACTTTCATTGATTCTTTTACTGCTACCTCCTGCTAATGAAAATTAACTGTATAAGGCCACATGTTCTTAAACACTGCAGCCCGATTTTTACAAAGTCAATATATAGTAACAAACTGAACCCCGGGCTTGTTGATTTTATTTAGATACACTTCTTTTATTCCGTTTTTCAATTGAAAAACTGAAAGGGAGCAAAGAAAGATAAAGATACAAATAACTTTTTTTTTTCTGAATTACTTTTGTGAATCGCAGTTTTAGAAAAATAATCAAATTTATTTTTTAAAAAAATTAAAATTTTTAAACATCATCTTACTTACATTCTTTTAATTGAGATTTTGCTGTGCATAGAACTATTCCGTGCCAAAACACACGATGCAGCTTAACGAGCAAACATTAATATTTATAATTCTCTTGATTTTTTGTTATGCGCTTTTACTTTCGGAAATTTGTTGTAAGACTTTTATGGTAAATTTGAGAAAAACTCCTTGGCGTGGCAACCAAGCAAAAATAAAAATTCAGTAGCGACACACTAGTGGAAAACAACTCACTATTCGGAAAATGTTGCTATGTGACAATTCTCTCCCCCCCCCCCCCCAAATTTTATTAGATGACGGATTAGTTGTCGCAACAACAGAGTGCAAAATGTTAAATTACAATTAGAAAGAAAAATAAAATGAAAACAAGAAGCTTCGTTTATCACTGAACGAGCTTACTTTCCCATGTACGCCAAATTCAAATTTATAATCCGGCTATCTCTCTCTCTTTCTCGTTTAGCTTTAGTTCTTAATTACTTGAAATATACCTTTTCCAACCTTACCACTTGTTCATTCATTCATTTACTCATTCATGTATTTTTCTCACATGTATTGTGTTTTAAATTTATTCACTCATTTAGTCATTCTTTCAGTCACTCACTCATTTATTTATTCGGAAATATCCTTAAAAATTCGGATCAAAAAATGGCACAGGAAAATAGCCCCGTTTAGTTTTTGTCGAACTTCGTATGTGTACATGCTCTACATCGTAACATCTTTCGATAAAGTTTGTTCCAAGCAAATCCGTCTGTTAGATCAGGATTCATATGGGATTGAAATTTCTTCGTAGGCGCTATGTTTTTTTTTTTTTTTGACTTGTTAAAAAATGAAAACTAATTGTTCAAATCAAAAAACATTTCACACCGAAAGCTTCTTCCAATAACCTTTTTCATAGGAGCTTGGATCTTACGCCCAGAGTTTCCATAATTTGCGCGTAGGCGCTAATGTTAAGATTTTTTGAACTGTTCAAAATAAAACAAAAAATTGTTCAAATCAAAAAGTGAAATATGGGAGTGAGATGTCCTCGCCGAGATCTTTCGAATGCAAAAAAGAAAAAAATAAAATAAAATATAATAAGTAAATTTTTCGAATCGGACAATTCTCTCAAAAGTTATTTGGGTGGGGCAGACAGACCGACAAACCAACAGACCGACAGACACACCTTTTCCCCCTCTCAAAACCCTACTTTCAAATTATTTATTTTTCAATCTTTATTTTATTACTTCAGTTATTTTTGACTTTTCTTCATTTTTAACGATATTTTTACGGTATATTAAGCCTTTTATTTATCTTACTGTTAGGACTATTGAACATAAATTGGTTAGGTAAAAATTGTGTCCCTTTAAAGTAGTTGTATAAAATAAAAATAGCGTTAATAATACCATAACTCTCTTTCCTAATCATCTTCCTAGTTACTATCACAGTGTATTCCAATGCTTTCCAAATGTTTTCTCAAGTGCACGTGAGAATTGAGTTCTATTGCCCCATTTGCTTCATCAGTGCTATGTGTAGCCTATTTTTCCAGTCATTGCTTCAAGATTGGCGGATAGTAATCATCAGGCACAGGATCCTTTTCTCTCTTGATTTCCGCAGTGATCCGTTCTCGCAGATGACATACGAATAGATTGTGAACCATTAAAAGAATCTGAACAAACAAACAACGTTCAGAGTACAGGCAGAAACGAGTTCTATACATTTCCCTTTCTATCATTAAAATGATTAAATTTGTCTGAAAGTTTCTTTGTTTTGGAAAGATTTCAAAGAACATATCCAAGTATTAAAGCATTGGCATAAGTTTTATGTGTTATTCGGATATTATTTATCGTGAAGATACGCTTAACCCCTTAAAGGTCGGGTAATTTTCAAGAAAACGGTCATAAAAGTGCCTGATTTTTATCCCTGAAACTTATATAAAAATAGGTGCATGAACAATAAATATATTCATCTTTAATTTTTAATTTGTTCTTATTTTGAAATTTTAAACACTCCTGCCCGTCATTTTCACGGGAGCGAGAGGGAAGGGGTTAAATCACAATAAATATTTTCTTAGAAATAAACATCGAAATAATTAGCTTTCACATGTAACTAGAGTGAAGTAATACTATCGTAATTCAAAAACATGTGTAGTTCTACCACCAACCAAAGCAATCTGCCTGGCAGTGTTCCAAGAAGAATCCATTCATGTTCAAGGGAGGAATTGCTGGTATAAGGAATGTGCCTTTTTCCTTCTAGTTCTAGTTCGTTTAGCATACTTGATTTTCTCAGAACTGATGCTGCATGCCAGTTTATAAAGTTCGTTGCTTTAAACAAAGAGAGAAGCAAACATTCTGATTCGCGTGCTAAATAAACGCACCCGCAAAACGAACTTCCTTAAAACTGGAATGGATTCGTTCTTTTCTGCCATGCGCAGAAGCGTGCAAATGGCAAAATTCCGTGACCGAATTGTAATGAAACGTTGCTCAAAAGATATATCCATAAGAACTAGGAAAAAATACGTACATGCACTGTAAAAAATGTTTTCCCGAAAACACATGAGAATTTAATAGAAATTAAACATCTAACGTAAAATTATAGAGTCTTAAAACAAGAAAGTATAAAATCTTTATAAAACGAAGTTACAGAGAACATTCTGCCAATAGATTGCAACAGATAATACTCAGCACTATTGGCGCCATCTGGTACACAAAGTCCCAAAGTGCTCGCTATAGCGGAAGTAAACTAAATGCCGGAAATACATAAAGAATTTTAACTGGTAGTAACATATCTCGAGCGTTTATTCATGCATTAGTTTGCAGTTTTTAGGCGGTTAATCACAGATCTCACGTGTTCAGTTTTGTGCAACTTAAGAAATCTCTCTTTGTAGTTTTACAGAGTGCAGATAAGCAAGAATTTTTTAAAGAAACCGTTGTCAAGAAACTTTTTCATTTAGTTTAAAACATGTTCTTCGTAAATTTAAAGAAACACCAAGTTTCCCTTCTGTGCTTTTACAGAAATTGTTTAGTCCTAGTCTCTGTAGGATACAGATGTTTAAGCATAAAAATTAACTTTATATTGTTTTGTACGGTTTTTTAGCCTACTTTCCCGTAAAAGTTAAAAAAATAATAATAAAGCATGAAAGAAGGCTTAATGTATCTTGAAAATATCGTTAGAAATCAAGAAAAGTCAAAAATAAGTGAAGTAATTAAATAAAGATTGAAAAATAAAACATTTGAAAGTAGGGTATTGAGATGGGGAAAAAGTGTGTCCGTCGGTCTGTCTGTCTGTCTGTCTGTCGGTCTGTCTGTCGGTCTGTTGGTCTGTCTGTCGGTCTGTCGGTCTGTCTGCCCAACACCCCCTGAACTAGAAAGCCTCTGGACTGCCTCTCGGAGAAGCGATTCCCTTCTCTCCGTAGGCCGAAATCTACTGCTTCTGCTGAGCTGGCGATCAACTCACATTATTAATCAGATTGTTTTTGCAATCAAGCCATCAAATAACGTCCACTGAAGAATCCACTTGTAGAGCACACATTTCAGAACAAATAATATTAAGTTCAATACTAAAAATTGAAAATAAAAAATAATTGCTTTCCCACACTTTAAAAAACACTTTTATTAGAATAGGAAAATATTTTTGTGTTACTTATGAAATTTTTTTTCTGTTTTGTGTTCTCATTGACTTTATTTTGTGACGAAAGCATCGATGCTGATTAAGGGGTAAATTAGCTTCCAGTTAAAGTTTAAATTTGAAAGAAAATCTTGGGCATTTCCACTTTAAGACAAATTAGAGCGCTAATTTCTCCAAAATTCGAAAGATTAATGTTTTTAATATTGTATATTAATTACGTTTTTATCCCTTGTAAACCTTAATCTCATGTTATACAAGTTAAGCACACATATAATCATTATTATCGTTATGCTCAGAAATGTTATCAAAAGTTCAAGATAAACTTGGAGATGAGATGAATAACGAAGTGCGGCTTTGTTTCTAAACTATTATACAAATAAATATGATTATGTAATATTGCGTCACATGTGACTAGAAAAGGGGGTACGTTGAAGTGTGACATTTTGTGACAAAGAGGGGGGGGGGGTCATATACATTGAAAAACCGTGACATCATTAATTTATAAATGATTCCAGTATCACAGCTTTTTCAATGTTTGAAACTTCTTATGTTTCTGGGGAAATTTATGAATTACGCAAACGTAGTACGCACAAAAATCAAAGAAACAATGCATCAACTTTTCTTTCAAAAACTTTCCAGTTTAAAAAGTTTGAGGTTTATCTTACAAGAAAATAAGACAAAGATTATGTACAGACCTTTTGGAAATGGATTTAATTCTGTTCAATTTATTTTTGACTTTTTTTAAGTTCTTTTTCAAAAAAAAAAAAAAAAAAAGAAAAGGCTTAATAATTTAGTGTTGGAAATGATTTACCCCTGTAGTTCGCTTTCTGCTTCTTAGTAATTCATAAATTTTTAGCTCAGAGTGAGAAAGTAATTCCGATTTTCAATAATTTAAAACATTTCTTTTATTCGTCACACAGTTTTTTCTGTAGCCTTTAGAAGGAAAGATCATGGCGTAACACAAAGATGCCCTTAAAACATCTTTTATTTTCTAGTAAAAGGGAATCTTCCTAATTTCTAGAATTCTGAGATGAGAGAGTCAGAAAATGTCCGCTGCACAAAAGCTTCTCTTTTCAATAGCCCCTTTCTAATCACAGTCATAAAAGACCACCGGAATACAAAACGTAATTGTGGGAACCTGATAAGAACACTATGCAAATACTTTTTCTTCACTTTTGTTGGTTTCTTTTACGAATGTGTATAGCGTTGTTCAGAAGTGACCAGGCTCCTAGAAAATTATTTCTACATTAACAATTTAAAATCTGCAGAAAGCTTTCTGTTATTGCTTGCTTTTAAATATTTTGCCTAAATTTTTTATTTCATTTCAATTTGTTTTTTAAAGTTTTAGTATCTAAACAACCATAGTCAAGATTTGCATTTATCACCCACAAGTGTGACATAAATAACTTTATAAATTTCAGGAATATTATTAAAAACTATATGAAAATGGATTTTCCTTGTATGGAATGAACAAGCATTAGTGTTAAAATATTAGGCTTAAATAAAATATAAGCCTTCAATATATCTTGATAAGTATCTATGTATCAAAATTAACACCTCTAAAATGTTTAAAATTGCAGTTCTACTGTAGCAATCATGCTTCGTGAAAAGTAGAGGTTAATTATCTAAATGCAGTAAATTATTTTTGAACTGGAAATATTAACTTTTTTTTCCATACTCAGTACCATACTCAAGTATATAAATGTGTTGAACTCATTCTGCAATTTCTGATGGCATCCTTTTGTTTTTATGCTAAGATTTCCTGCCGAAATCCAGTAATGTCCCAATTACGAATGCTAGCGGCTGACGAGCGGGGTGAAAATCGGCCTACGGACGTTGCGCAATAGTTTCAGTCCGGAGGCTTTCTAGTTCAGGGGGTGTTGGTCTGTCGTTCTGTCTGTCGGTCTGTCCCCCCTAATAACTTTTGAACGAATTGTCCGATTCGAAAAATTCTTTTTGCATTCGAAAGATCTCGGCGAGGACACCTCATTTTCATATTTTACTTTTGATTCGAACAATTTTTCGTTCAATTTTGAACAGTTCCAAAAAATTTAACATTAGCGCCTATGGGCGAAAATGAAGCAAATTATGTAAACTCTGGGTACAAGATCCATGTTACAATGAACAAGCTTACTGGAAGAATCTCTTGGCGTGAAATATTGATTTGAACAATTTTTTGTTCAATTTTGAACAGTTAAAAAATTTTTAACATTAGCGCCTACGGGCGAAAATGAAGAAAATTATGTAAACTCTGGGTACAAGATCCAAGTTCCAAAGAACAAGCTCACTGGAAGAATATCTTGGCGTGAAATATTGATTTGAACAATTTTTTGTTCAATTTTGAACAGTTAAAAAATTTTTAAAATTAGCGCCTACGGGCGAAAATGAAGCAAATTATGTAAACTCTGGGTACAAGATCCAAGTTCCAAAGAACAAGCTCACTGGAAGAAGTTCTTGGCGTGAAATATTGATTTGAACAAGTTTTTGTTCAATTTTGAACAGTTCAAAAATTTTTAAAATTAGCGCCTACGGGCGAAAATGAAGCAAATTATGTAAACTCTGGGTACAAGATCCAAGTTCCAAAGAACAAGCTCACTGGAAGAAGTTCTTGGCGTGAAATATTGATTTGAACAATTTTGTGTTCAATTTTGAACAGTTCAAAAATTTTTAACATTAGCGCCTACGGGCGAAAATGAAGCAAATTATGCAAACTTTGGGTACAAGATCCAAGTTCCAATGAACAAGCTCACTGGAAGAAGTTCGTGGCGTGAAATATTGATTTGAACAATTGTTGTTCATTTTTGAACAGTTAAAAAAAAAAAAAAAAAAAAAAAAAACATATTGCCTATTGGGAAATTTCAATCCTATATAAATCCTGATCTAACGGACCGATTTGCTTGGAACAAACTTTATCGGAAAGCTCTTATGATGTAGAACATGTACAGATAGAAAGTTCATCCAGAACTAACGAGCCTATTTTCCTATAAAATGTTTTGTTCGAGATTTCCAAGAATATTTTTGAGTTAATGAATGATTAGATGAAAAAGCAAAAGAATGAATTAATAACTGAGTGAATAAATACATGAATGACTGAATAAATGAGTGATTGAATGAATATGCATTAACCGTTGAAAAGGTATATCTGAAGCAATTAAGAACTTAAGCTAAACGAGAAAGAGAGAGAGAGAGATAGCTAGAATATAAATTTGAAGCTGGTATTTACGGGAAAGTAGGCTCGTATAGTTCTAGACGGAACTTCTTATTATAAGTTGAGTCTTAAATGCTATTTCTTTTACCTATTAGATATGTCAAAGATTGATAAAAGTCAATCTCGTAATATTTCGTCATGAAAAATTCCTATACCTTTGTTTTTCCCTGCGTCATTCAGAGAAATCAAACTTATGAAACTATTGCATTTTGCGCCATCCATCAACAAACTATAACTCGATGCAAAAAGATGCTTTGATTGATTTTTCTGCAAGGTGATGAAAAAATAATACAGTAAAACCAGCAGCCAATAAGTGTGATCCGATATTAGATTTCAATGACACAATAAAAGAAAGCTTCCAAATAATTATTTTGCAATTACTTTACTAGTTTATTTGAAAAGCACTAGAAATACATACCGGAAACAATATATATATTTTTTCTAATCGCGGTTTTTTAAATATATTGTTTCTTTGCAGCGTTATGCGTTACAATAATTTTACTGCATAGGAATGGTGACAACATACGCTATTAGCACTTAGTTATTTTATTTCAATAATTATTTCTAATGCAATCGGAGTTTCAAAACATTGTCACTGCGCAACGAATAAACTACTGAAGTAAACCTGAAACAGAAGCCCAATCTCACGTTGACATTTCGAAGGAATTTGTATATTATTTATACCTAACTGGCAAATGAATCTTAGACTGTATTTTGTGCTCGTATAATACAGCATCATTGAAAAAGGTAAGATCCCTGCATTAAAAAATAAATTGCATAATGTGTACTAGTAATTTATTAATTATACTTTATTTATTTCTTGTGCATTCTCATAATATTAATATTTATTACTTTATTATTTTTTCCCTAATGTACGTTTTTTTTAGTTCTAAATATGCACTCCTTAAACAATGTATATTACTCAAGCAAAAAAAAAAAAAAACAGAAAGGATACCTTGATTTAGAAAGAATTGTTAAACTTGTTTTAATTGTAATACAGGCTTTTAATAAGCTTCATATTGTGCAGTCTTAGGGGTTAAATGACTTATAGACATGAGGAAAAAAAAGACGATACCAGCAGCAACGAAATTCTTTGTCTTATTTGAATGCTGATTAGACTATAAACACATGAAATGTGCAAACTTATCAGCAATATAATGTACATTACAAAATGCTTACTGTAAAATTGTGCTAAGGGATCGTCTTCATATTAAAAGAACATCAACTTTAAATTTCAGGCAGTAACCCTCCTTTCCCCTCTCTTTTATTAGACACTTGTAATCAACACTAAAATTGTTGTGTGTCTCGTGAAATTTGGCTCAACAGTTAATTCAAAACTAAATTAAGAAAAATTCACCTAAAAATATATGAGTAAAAATGCGCATGTATCAGCTGTGATTCATAACCATTTAGAAGTACATAATAATTTGACGTTGCATTACCGTTGGTGTGGGGGCGTAGCTCAGATGGTAGAGCGCTCGCTTAGCATGCGAGAGGCACCGGGATCGATACCCGGCGCCTCCAGTGATTTGTTTTTAGAAACTATACACATAATTTTACGAAAAGAAAAAAAAAGGCGCATATATAATATTCTGAAAGAGTAAGTAGGGGCATTAGGCAAAGAACTGCATTTATTGTGAAACATTTGCGAAATAAGCTTGGACACTATATATTCCTAATAATATATTTTTTTTATCATTTCTTCTCTAAATAGTTTTTCATTTTATCAAAAAAATTCAAAAAAAAAAAAAAAACCGTGAATTGAGGAAATTGAAAATGTCGGAAAAGGAAAGTAGAAAAAGAGTCAAATTATTGAAAAGCTTTATTATAACTGAAAATTTCTTGAAAACAGTAATTTCAATTATTTTCACTGTAATTGAATTAATAACTTAATATAACTTTGATTTAAAATCAAGCACTTAAGAACTCATTTTGATTTCTTTTTGTGACGCAAAAAGCATAATCACTGCGGAGCAATAGTTTACTAATTACTAAAATATTATTATTTTCTTTTTTTAGAAAATATCCTGAGATTAAAAGAAAAACCATCACTCAAGAATAAAAAGTGCACGTCTATGTGAAAATTAGGCAAAAAAAACTTTACATGCAACTTAAAATAATTCCAGTCCGCATTTGAGTAAATTACCGAAGTTTACTTTAAAATAGTATGTAAATGTCAAAATTTATTATTTTTAATTAGAAATCATCATCCTTTTTTTTTTTTTGCTCAAAAAAAGGATGATGACTTAAATTGACAATAGACAAAAATTCATTATGTCTATTGTCAATTTAAAGTGTTAAATCGTAAGGAAAAATAGTAAAAATCATTTTATAGACCCTACTTCACGCAGTAGATTTACTTATGTAACTTTAAAATCGTACAATTGGTTTATATCATAAAACAATTAACTGCAAATTCTAATTCATTGTAGTTGTCCGGAGACTTAGTGACTTTTGAAAATAAAAAGTTTCCCTTTTGAGTAAAAATTAAAATAAGATAGTAAACAATGTTTTTAGCCCAAAGTTGGAGGAAAAAAATGCTGACACGTGTTTTAGAATCACAAAGAATTCATCTGTTAATGCAAAAACAAATAAGAAAAGGGAAAACATGTGACAGAGGGAAAAACATTCGACAAGATCCATTTTGCATTGAAAAAGGAATTCATTGTGATTCCGAAACACGTGTTTGCCATTTATGTGGAAACATTTTTCTTAAAATGTTGCTTGTCATATGTTTTCAAAACAACATAGACAATCTATTATTTTCTACCGTTTTCTCATAAACTTTTGTTTTCACAATTCTTTAAGTTTTTAAAGGAGGATAGAGCGGGGCTAGATGACATAGGGGAAGTTGGGTAATCGAAATATCTCGAAAACCATACACCGTGCGCTAATTCATCAAATTGCGAAAAGAAGCAGCCACAAAGGGGAAATTTACTGCACGACCTTTAGAGGCGACTTGTCGAACAATTGACGGATACGCAGGCGTTGTTTGTTTTGGGACGAAAAAGAAGAAAAAAAAAAAGAGTGTCAACTCATATTTCTTCTGCACACGTCAAAAATCATTCGTTTTCAATCATGTAAGTTTTAAAATTTCACAAATATGTTACATTACTTTCATTTTGAAAGGATTTGGTTCTTATTCAAACGGTTTTTTCATAACCACATTTTTGTCGCAAAAGCTTGGGTTGGGGCTTGTTGGGCAATAGTTTTTGCCCTGAAATTTTTTGACCATGCCCAAAGACAGGTCTAAGAAAGACTGGGACAGTTATCAGAAAAAAAGGGAGTTTCAATTTCGACAAAGACTTCATAACAAATGCATTGGAAAGGAATAATGATTGAAATATAATAATAAAACTGATCAAGTTAAAAACGAAAGCAAAATACATAAAGAAAGAAAAACAGCGTTTACAACAACAACAAAAAAATCTAATCAAATGAGGAAATGAATGAATACTACTAGGATGGGTCCAATCATAAATTTGTAAGAGCTATGCCCGCACAAAATACACGAGAGCGACAGCAAAGATTAGTTTCTTACATCAAAATAATGTCTTTTTTATAGTATTCGAACCCAATTGATCATCACGTAACTAAAAATATGATTTAAGTAGAAAAGCTTAAGTCAAAAAGTTTGAAATATTCGAAAAAATAGTACTTTCTGTTTCACTATATATTTCTCAGAGCTTATAAATGACAAGTTGATTGCAAAACAGCAGTTTTATAACATTTCGAGTAAACATTTACGCCATCGTATGGCTTCATTTTCTAATTGCTTAATTTGTCCCATAACCTTGCTCAACATAACTCACGTATGGGATAGATTAAGCATGTTTGACCTTCTTCATTAAATGGACTATAACTCTTTAGCAAGATTTATTCGAGAAAAATGCTCTATTAGACTTTTAGAGAAGAATAAATTACCCGTCTATCAGAACAAATGCTAAGTGATTTTGACTTTTTATTTAGAAGCTATGCCTGATGAAACTAAAAAGACCAACTAGCCCCGTTCTACCCAACTACTTTTCCTAACTGCAACGAACGAATTATATATTTTGTGCTTTTTCTGAAAATGTTTCTCAAATGATCAGCGTAAGTTTCGCAGCTAATGCAGACTCAGTGTGTCAAACCAAACATTAGTTACTCAACGCAAAGGAGCTTACATCAAAGTCCGATTACTTACGTTCATCAAATTATCTTAGATGATAAATTATAGTTGCTTAGTTAAGTTTGTTCTTGTATTATTAATCTTGCTCGCTAGATTTATGTTCCATGCGAAGGAATGACATTGCCCCATAATAGTCATCCTTAATATTAGAACATGATGTATTTAGTAACAACAAAAGAATATTTAGTGATGTTTAACTATAGCGTTTGTATAAAAGACTCACTTCATGTGAATAACATCGCGTAGTAACTCTTCTGAAATAGAAATAGTGATGGATTATATTTTAGATATATGTAAAAATTATGTAGTATTGCCAAAGGATTGTACTAGATGTTTAGTTTCTTCCACATCTAACATAAATAGGAGAAAGTATTGCTTTCTTAAAATTTTTGAATTTTGGAATGTGATGAGTTTACAAGTTTGATGGGGTGCTGAAATAACTGAACCCATTTTAACTGTTTTCAGAAAATGACTATCTTTGTGTTTCTGTATGCAAGCGAAAACTTTTTGTGAAAACTTAAAAAGCAATACATAGAGTTAAACATAGGTTCTCAACCTTTCTTTGCCCACCGCCCACTATGAGAATTTTTTTTTTTTACTTGCGAATCTGAAATAGCTATTCCCACGAATATATTTTAAAATGTGTAATATTATACATTTTATTCGTAGATAGGATATGACCCTATCCTATTTCTGTTTTGAAGGAAGACTTTTAATGAGAGAAATCAAAACGCTTACTTAATTATATTGAAAGGTGTTTTTATTAAAATTTTCAAATATCGAATTCGTAACTTAACTCATGAGAAGGTGGAATTGGATGCATTTTAAGGAGTTTGCTAATATCAAGCTCGATTTTATTCAAAAAAAATCGTAAGTCGCGTCGTTCAGTAATATGGAGCCGATTTCTCTGTTTGGTTACCAATATTGCTACAGCACTATAGCCACGTTCAGCTAAATATGAAGATGGGAATGCGATCAGAAATCGTTGAACAATCAACCATAAACGTAATACTTTGATTGGTACATAATCAGCATGTTTAGTCTATTTTAGCCTATATTTAATTAATCTGCCCACACCCCTCCGTGTCATCTCAACGCCCCCTAGTTTTCTCTGGGTCTTTTACTGCCCCCTGAAAGTCTCAAACGCCCACAAGGGGGCGTTATCGCCCACGTTGAGAACCTATGGGTTAAAGGATATCTGACACATGCATGGAGTATGTTGGAAACTGGTTCTGATTAATTTTTAGCACTAATCGCTCCAAGGGACGTTATACAATCGATGCGTGACTTCTATACCTCGAGAAACAATGCAAGGGTTCAAGAAAAAAATCGTTCGCAGCTAGACCTTAATGAGAAGAGGTTCTAATTAGGTTTAGGAACCAACGTTTAAAAAAATTGGGACCCTTTGATAAATTTTAAGAATGCAGTTTATTCAAACGAAAGATATAGAAGGAAGTTTAGTGCAGGCCATTAGCTTAAATGGGAATTTCAGCCAAATTTTATATTTTGTGCATGACATTATAAATGTTTTTCACCTATGTAATTCAACCATAACATCAAGGGTGTTCCAAAACATAAGTGGAAAAACGACTATTTCAGACACAAGTTTCTGGGTAACAGGGAGTGCTTTTATCAGTGTGGACACTTGAGTCTCGGAATGTAAGAACACTTGAGTTTTAGTTCATTACTTACTTGGAGAATTCGGATTTCTTTACTACTATCTCAAAGAAGCAACTTAGATTTTATTGTGTTTGATTTTAATTTTATGTTTATTTACAGTAATTTCTAATCTGAAGATTGTTAAAAACTGCTATATGCTTAAACAATTTTTTTTTCGTTTTAAAATAATAGTTTCTGAGAAGAGTGATTATTTTTCCAGGCTTCATCGACGATAAAATGTGCATTAAATTCAGAGAAAATCAGTTCTTTTTGATAAATTCGTAAATGCAAAACCTATACATTTAATGTTGACAAATATCAAGTTAATATACGAAAATTAAAATCCAATGTTTCTCTTTCTTAAAAAATTTGTGTTCTAAATGTTTTTAGTTGAAACAAATTATACCTCTACATGCGTTAATACGATTAAAAACTGGATAGTAGTATGCCAGCAAAGCGCTTCTTTCTTTCTCCCTCTTTTTTGGTGTTCCGAAATTGCTAGAAATCAGTTGAAAAATTTTAAATAAAAAAAGACTATAATAATAATAATTATTAGCAGAATCATATGCAAATGTAGCTTAACTGTAATTGTCATTCTAATGTTTTTTTCCTCATGGTCTTCAATAATATGAGACAGTGTCACAATAATATGAAATAATTTTTAACAATAAATACGTAGCAATTATTCTTTGTCAAACTCGTAATACATTCTCCCGTGGGTTTTGAAATTACGATAAAATGTCGAAAGTGTGTGGTGGTATACATTAATGATGTTAAGTATAATTTAGGAATATTCTTTTCATTCCTTGGTTTGAGCATTTACAGTTTTATGAAATATGTTGCTTTTTTAAAAATGTACGAAAGTATTAAAATGAAAAGGTAGAGCACACATTTGTATCATAGAGTTAATACATATAAAAAAATACGAAGCTTGTACGTGATCAAAAAAAATTTAAAATTTAAAGGCATATAAAAATTTAAAACTGACATTTAAATCAACAATTATTGCTTCTCAGAAATTCGCAAAATAATACATTATGCGATATTTTGTAATAAGCTAAACAAAATTTGATGTATTGCAAAAAAAGAATTAAGAACAAAATTGTACATTGTATGTACGATTATGTTATCTATAAAAATAATGCTATATTTTATTACAAAACTATTTCAACTATTAAATACAGCAGCCATTACAACTACTAAATCCAAGCTTTTAAATTCAATACCTTTGATGAAAAAATTCTAATATATATCCCAAAATCATCTCCAGAAGAATATAATTTTTTGAGCGAAATTAATGTGTATTACACAGCTATTAATGCCCCAAAATTTAATATTTTGAATGGAATTGGGCACAATCATTTTATTCGGAAATCAACAACATTTTTGGCAGAAAAATATAAGATTTGTATTTTCTTTCTTTGAATTACTGAATAAAACATCAGAACTTCATTCTTCTAAGCTTGCAGCCAGGCTAAAGAACTCTTGTTGACGTAGCGAAAAATACGAGTTTCTGCATAAAACAGTGCGTAAAAGGAGGCACATCATTTGTTTTGGATACATCTTTCATCTCAATGCACATTTGTGTTCTCAAAGTTTTGTCTTGGGATGATTGTAATATTTATGCGAGTCAGAGCTGATATATGCTATTTTAATATGATACTTCTGTTTTTCTTCTGAGTTCAATCGAAATTGTAGAAATAATATATTGAGCCGGGGAAAAATATATTATTTCTACGATTTCGAAAATTTTCGGCGTGTTCTTTTCCCTTCTAAACTGAAATGCTTCTGTTTTCTTACAAAATTATTTATAACACTTCTGAAAATTAAAATTAAAGTGCGCATTAAAAAAAAGCAAAACAAAAACAATGTATCTGAGTTTTTACGCTGTCAGGTCTACATAACATAGTATTTTATTTCCATTTTCATATAATAAATTGACTATAATATATAAACATTGCATGAAAATGTATTGGGAAAAAACAAGGAATGGGTACGGCAATGCGAAATAATATTAGAAAAAGTTTAACTAAAATGAAACAAGTATATTAAAAAATAGCTTTAGAGAGTTAAATTCCAAAATATGTCATTTCCATATAATATTTTGGTAAGAAATTTATCAATTTATAGTTAACCTTTTTCAGTTCCGAGAATAATATTTAAACTTCAACTAAATTAAAGCACAGGAACGAGACTTAATACATTTTTTAAAAAAATATATTTTTTGCAGGAATATAATAGGACGTTATATTTTTTCATTTTAATTGCACAAGATTGCAAAATCTTTTGCATGCAGGTAGTTCGAGGGTGCAAAGGACATTTTTTATGAATGCAAAGATGTGAAATTCGGGGGTGTATGAGGCCAAATTCTAACTGCTCAGAAATCTTATTGGATGACAATGTACACTAACTCTATCTTAAAAAAAGAAATGTCTGAAACAAACATTTCTTTTATGGAAATTTTAGCTTCAGTCCTCATAACAAATCAGCTTTTACGAGAAAATTGCTCATAATATGGTCTGTTTCGTTTTAAAATATTTCATTTAACCAAAATTTAATTTCTCAATTTATAATGTAAAATGCAACATAAGTATTATAGCATATAATACCAATGTCATAATAGCAGATTACCAATGTCCACATTTAGACTTAAATTTACCTTTTTTATTATAATGCATCTTGAACTCCACTTTTTTTCTTTAAGGTTGTATTTGTCTTTATAAACAAAAGTTTTCAAACATTATAAATTATCAAGTACACAAATGAGATATCGGTTTTGAGAGGATTCCAATGGAAGCTTCATCGAAAATATGATTTCAATACAAAGGTATTGAATGAAGTCATATGTGTATCGCTTCTATTTATCTAAAACAATGTTTTGGATCACGTGGTGGTACACGTATTTGTCATTTGACATAGTAGCAAACGAAGTTTTGTTTATTTCAAATGCGGTAAAAAGGTATTTAGTATTTAAAAAAAATGCATGCATTTTTTATACCTTTCTTTTCCAAAAATTATATTTATTTTATGAATAAATCAGCATTTGAAATGGTAGAACAGTCGATTAATTTTGATTTAAATAAAGTACTTCCTCTTAATTCTATTTTCATAAAGTCGGACATGAAGCGAATATGATGCTTTTAATAATTTTTTTTTTTTGATTCGAAAAATATTCGATATAGTGGACAATGGTAATTTCTAGAAAAAATGATGGGCAATTTTTAATTGACGGGGTAATTTTTATGTATTGTAATATGATGTGTCCAAATTACTAAAACTCAAATCCGATCTATCCTCTATCTGAATTTTTTATATGGATCCGAATTTTATATTAGTGAGTAATATATTTTAAAGGTATTTTTGAAGACAATACTTTAAAAGAAAATGCCTTGTTATTAATACGTAAATACCACAAAACGAAGCAAAAAATAACTTTAATAACGTGGAGAATGGTAATTTTTTTAAAAAATGAAGGGTAATTTTTAATTGACGTTGTAATTTGTATGTATTTTAAATTGATATGTCCAAATTACTGAAACTCAAACCCGATCTATCCTCTATATGAATGTTTTTTGTGTGGATCCGAATTTTATATTGGTGTGTAATATATTTTGAAGGTATTTTTGTAGACAATCTTTTAAAAACAGGTCATCGTTATTAATGCGTAAATACATGAAAACGAAGCAAAAAATAACTTAAATGAGCTAGTTAAAGATGGTCATTAAAACATTTTCGAGCATATTTATTTGTAATTACACAATTTAAAAAAAGTCAAGAGAAATTATAAAATCTGCACTCAAACTAAACCGATGTAAAACCTTCACAACATCAGAGTCTAGGGGGGGGGGGGGCGTGTAATATATATGCAACACAGTCCAAAGACCAATTATGTGAAATGAAAGTAAGATTAAAATATTCAATTATTCCTTTTATTTATTTACATTTTCTTTTCCCTAAATCAATTACTTCTTGTTGCTGGGAGTTGTTTTTTCACTCATAATTAATGTATTTAATTTTAGTTAAAATCTTGTAATATTGGTTGGACTTCTAAGGGAAAAGTATAGGCGTGGGATGAGTACGTGTGTGTGGTAAAGGTATGAAGTACTACAAGTATGACTTCATAAAACTTATGACGTCTTCACCATGGCTAATTCCTGAAAACCAAACGAATAAGCACGATTTAGAGAAATATTGCTGTACAGTACAGACACAATTGATAAAAAGTTCAATGATTTGTTTAAATGACAGTTTTGTAATGAGTTCCTAGTCGGTTTTATTAAGAGAAATAAATTTGAAGGTTCAAAAAACGTTTCTGCTCCTAATAAAAATGAATAGTAACAAAATACTGAAAAAGACATAATTGTAATGGAATTAAAAATACATTTTTAAAAATTGTCTCATCCATCCAACATTTTTTTCAGAAATACGAAAGTAATTATTAAAGTAACTTTATTCCACAAAGCTCAAAAATAATTGTCATAAATTACTTTTCAGAAGTTAGAAAACGATTTTGTTAAAAAATAAAATTTTCTGCGAAGTTTATCTGTTCATTTTTTGACTTAATGTATTCATATTAGGAATCTTATTAGTTTTAGAAAATGGGACTTATTTTCTTAAATATTAAGTGTTAATTTGATCATTAGTATTGAATTACAATTCTCAAGTGCTATTTATTCGTACTTCGTGTTTTCTCCAAAAAATAAAAGTGTTTCATTTTTTACATAAGATATTTTTTTCATTATTCTTAGAATTTAATACGGAGACATTTTTACCACAGATATTTGATCTTTTTAGTTGAATAAGTGCAATGAAGAAAAATGAAGTTTTTTGCTGTAACATCAATTTATTTGTTCCAAAATGATGAAATGTTAAAAATACATATATATTTAGAAAGTCTGAAACAAAGTGAAAAGGAGAACAAAAAAGAGAAACATATTCTCGTCATTAAAGCACAATTATTTAACTCTATAAAACACATTGCCCTATAACATTTTTGGCGTTATGTTTCACTTCAAAAAATATGTCAATGTGCAAGCTACAAAAGATGGAGCTGAATGTTACTCCATATTGGTTCTTACCTGCGTTTGTGCACAAAGCTGTAGTAAAATTAGGCAACATATGTTGTTGCATTATTTTTGTTAAAACCAAATTGTTTAGCGCTGGTGTCAATGCGGATTTTTAATTATTTATTTCATGATATCAACCGTGTATTCAATTGTAAAGTTGTATCGGTAAACCTACTGTAAGAGTTAGGAATCTGTAATGTGGTTCTTGTTAATAACGAACGAAACCTTTTATTGACTTCGTCTCGAAAGTTGAGTTTCGAACTTGGTAACTGTTGTTTGACTGCCGACGATACGAGGTACTAAAGTAAAAATAACTACTGTACCCAACACTAGACAGTTCGCGGTATTATAGGATTCATTTGACCTTAAATTCATGCAAATTAATTTCCTTTCGTAACAACTCTGAGCGGCCTTTATTCTCCAGACGCAATTCACAGCAATGTTTAAAGCGACCAGAAAGCACCAAGTAAAATATGCCAAATTGTAAACATACGGGACTGTAATATACTCAAATTCGCGAACTATTTTCTCTGCGCTCTTTAATCGCCGTCGTTACTTTCAACTATACTCAAATTGGCGAACTTTATTCGTGGCCCTCTTTAATTGTTGTTATTAATGACAAGTACACTCAAATTGGCGACATTTTTTCGTGGCGCTCTTTGGTCACCATTATAATGGACAAGTACTCCAAACTAATTTTCTGCCACATTTCAAAAATGTGAAATCAAGTTAGAGCAAGAGAAAGCTGGGAAGTTATTATGTCGTATTCATATCAGAAGTTTGTATCGTTTGCAGCATTAAAATTACCATTCATAAACCTTGCACAAACAACTGATTTTAAAGTTAGAATTTAAATTAAATATAACTTTGAATTGCATAACTTCACAATAGAAAGGCTATGAGTTTTATAACTGAAATAATAAAAATAAAATAAATTTATCTAAAACAATCGGTGAATGCATATAATGAAATAGTTAAAACAATAGGTAACTCAGAAAAAACAGAATAGTAATATTATTCACCAGTATGGAAAATTTGCTATTGTGAAGTAAATTATAATGCTATTTTTTAAAGTTCTTTAAAAAAAAAAGAAAAGAAAGAAACTTTTAAAGCCATAATTGAATTAATGATTAATTTAATTATGTATTCAATAGTCATTAATTCTTCGTTCTGAAGTAATGGTCTGATAAGCAGGAGAACTAATTACTGGTGCATTGAATGGCGTACATGTAACCCCAATAATTTACGGGCTGCCAACAGTGTTTGATATATTTTAATTATTTATTTTTCTTATTTTACTCGATAAAACTATTTAAATGGATTTTAGCGTATTTTCTTGTAAAAGTAAAAAAAAAAAAAGTGTGAAAGTAGGCTTAATATATCGTAAAAATATCGCTGAAATGAAGAAAAGTAAAAAAATAAGTTAAGTAATAAAAAACAGATTGAAAAATAAAAAAAATTGAAAGTAGGGTTTTGAGATAGGGTAAATGTCTGTCGGTCCCCCCCCCCCAATAACTTTTGAGGGGACTGTCTAATTTGAAAGATTTCTTTTTTTCATTCGAAAGACCTCGGAGATGGCATCTCATTTCCATATTTTACTTTTCGATATGAACAATATTTCGTTCAATTTTAAACAGTTCAAAAATTCTTAATATTAGCACTTAAGAGAAAAATCAAGCAAATTATGTAAACTCTGTAAATAAGATCCAAATTCCTTTGTACGAGTTTATTAGAAGAAGCTCCCGACGTGAAATATTTTTTGACGAACAATTTTTGTTCCATCTTGAACAGATCAAAAAAGAAAAAAAATATACTAGCGCCTACGGGGAAATTTCAATCCTATATAAATCCTGATCCAACAGACGTATTTGCATGGAACACACTTTATCGGAAGGAGAATGTGACGCAGACCCTGTACACATACGAAGTTCATCAAGAACTAATGCAGCCTATTTTCTCATGAAATCTAAATTTTTAAGGATATTTTTTTTCTTCAGACACATCTTTGTAAAAACGAACATTCAGCCCTACCTTCATAAGGAACAGCAGCCTTTTACTCATTTTTTTAATGTCTTTATACGCTGCATTAATGCTAGCCACTATACGTTATGGGCTTAGGAACACTTAGAAAATGTGAGATGGGTATATGAGTGATAGATGCGAGGCATCAAAATTAACGAAGGGTAACAATTGTGTACGGTAAGGACAAATCAATTTTACTTTGCAGATTTCACATTTCCTATTTTGGACATCTTTCCTTAAAAGTTTATTAAAAATCTCTTGAGCCTTTAAAGCTCTCTAGCAGTTATTTAAGGCATTACTTTGTGTTCATTTGATTTCATCTATTAAAAATAAGTTTAAAAGTTTAATTGCGCTGTCGATTTTTGGACAATTCAAAGAAAAAGGGGGGGTGGCGGAATAAATCCAGCAACACATATGTGTAAAAAGGACAATGCACGCAATGTAAAATTAGTACCATAAAATGTTTTTTAGAAATCGTATTTTCCATTCAATAGCTATCGTTTCTTAAGGTTATTCATATTTCTTCCTCTTGACCACCATTCTCTTTAGGCAAACCGAAAAACGTACAGATTCTGTGAACATCTATGTTTCAAATATAGGTAAACATTTTTTCTTTCTCTCTTCGGGAAACACACTTTAGTATTGTCAGTTGAAAAGAATACTTTGTCACAAAGGGATTTCAAGAAGTTACGATAAATGGTGTTGAAAATAATATATATTCTATCATTTTTATCCGAAAACGTTCATTTGGTTGTCCAAATTGGAAGATTGTATTTATTTAATATTTCTCTTGCCTGGAATTGGACAACGTTATTGCTTCTCCCAAATCTCTAGAAAGTCATTTATTTTTAAATGATTCTTAAATGTATCACTGAATCAGTAGATTTTGCTTTGTTATTATATATATATATATATATATATATATATTTTGTTACAGATTGATGAACACTTTATTAATTTTTTTATAGATTGATGCACGCATTTATTCTTCCTAAATATAAAATTAATGCAACATCGTAAAAATCAAATCATTTGTAAGACTTAATTATTTATGAGCCCCCCTTTTTTCCTACTATGGGTATTACTTCGGTCGAACGAAACGCACTCAAAGGAGTTACTTCGAATACTTGCATTGTCAGTCGCATATAGTAGATAATGACATAGTTTTCTCTCTACACAATTGCAAAAGTTTGTTTGCGGTGATTTTTTTTAAAGATTATAAATCTTGTAGAATTATATTTCGTACAACTCCACCAAAGATTTGATAGACGTGGAGTTCTTCTTGAGCTTACTGAAGACTTGATTTGCCTCAAGAATAAATTATAAAATGCTTTCATAAAAATACGTAGGAACTAGCCAAACTTACACGGAGTTGTTCATAGCATAAGTTTTTCTTTTTAGGAAAAGTTTTTCTGTTTTTATTATTCTTCCTGACCCCAAAATTGCCAAAAGTGTCTCGATTTTCTGATTTGTATTTTCACCTGTGTACGGGCTTTAAAATTTCTGCCTTTGACCATCTCCTATAAAAAATTAAAACCTTTAACACATTTTCAAAATTAATTGTGAGTTTAGACTTTCTAATGTAAGCCTGAAATTCTCTTGAAAGAAGTTGCAAATAGGGTGAAAAATACGTGATACACAAATGTCAGTATCTGTACGCTTTTTTCGCTTATATTTGTTGCTTCTGTAATTTATATTTTTACCGTGAGTTTAAGGATTTAATATCTCATTTCATCTATCATCTTTGTAGTTTTTTTGAAAGATTTTACCTGTCAGTTTTTTCCTAAAGGTTTATATAGATAAATGTATTTCTGCACACGATTTTAACGGTAACTTTTTCTTTAATACCTCTATTCTTTTGTGAATCCAATCGTTACTTTTTTGTAACTCAAAAATGCCGACACAATTATTGCATAGTCAGATTTCTCAAGTATTAATTCGATGAAAAGGAGGCTTGTAATTATATCTTAAAATTTCTCCAGTTTAATTCCACCCGATATAATATTTTGCTTCTTTTGATGTTAATTCTTTGTCCACTAATGTTCCTGTTGAGGGCACTTTTACTTGCCTCAGGAAAAGGCTTTCTGAATTCCATGTCACTTTCATGGAAACTGAGGAATTAATTTATCTTATTCCTGTGTGTTTGCAACATAGAACTTTTGTTTCCAATGTAAAATTCTATTCTATATTAGAAGGCCTGGCTACGGGAAATCCTCTTGGTCTTATTTTAAGTGATTTTCATTCGCATTATTTTGAAGAAAAACTGTTCCGAAAATTGCGGTTTCAATTTTATATTCGTTGTGTTGATGATTGTTTTTTCTTTATGGACAGTAACTTATTATGTGTTGATGATGCTCTTTCGATTATGAATTCCATTGATCCCAACATACGATTTCCTTGTGAGAAATAACTAAATAATAGCCTCGCTTTTCTTGATGTTTTGATTTCTCGTAGTGAATTTAGTTTTACTACTTCTGTTTATCGTAAGCCTTTCGTTGTCCTTTTACCTTATAGAATGACGACTCAGCCTGCAAGCTAAAAATGTCCTGCTTTTAATACTCTTGTCCATCCTGCTATTAATATTTGTTTTTCTCCTGAACTTCTTGAGGTTGAACTTAACTATCTTAAAGTTGTGGCTGTTGATAGGGGTTCTTCTCAGTCTTTGATTGACGCCATTCATAATAAACTTTCTAAAAACCTCCTACTGGTTTTTCCAACAATAGGGTTGCAAACAAGAATTTGTTCATATTACCATTCTTATCTTCTGTGAGTTTCCGTGTTGCTAAAATCCTTACGCGGTTTCAATTCCAAGTAGTTTTCTACCCTGTCAACAAATTTAATTTCTCTTCTCTTTTCTTGATGTATTTACAAAATTAGTTGCCATTGCGGCCTTTCTTGTATTGAGCAGACTAAACGTGCTCCAAAAATTCGTTTGCAAAAACATAAAGGTTATGTGAAGAAACAACAGGTAAACAAGTCTAGTATTGCTCAACATTGTTGGAATTCTATCCACTCTTTTGATTTTAATTCTGGTAAAATTGTTCAAAAATGTTCTTTCCCATTAGATCTTGACCTTTGGGAAGTTTATCATATTCTTATGAATAAATCCAATTTGGTTCATGATTCTTCTTCTATTCCATATTTTTCGCGAGTTTGGCATAAGTTTCTATATTTTATTTATTCTTTCTTTAGATTTTTGCTGTTGTGGTTTTGGATCTATGTTTGTTGCAATTGCTTTAATTTTTTTGATTCGTACCTTCTTACTTCATTTTTGTTCTGCTATTTGTTATTTTTCTTGCTTTCAGTTCTTTTGTTTTATATATCCCTAACTTCCTCCTTGCCTTATTTATATGTGCACTTTCTTCTGTATTTTATTTTTAATTTTTGCTATTTTTTTGTACTTATTTCTTTCTTTCTATTTTTTGTATTTTTATAATTGTTTGCGAGGTGGCTTTTATATTAATTTTAATTATTTTCTCATTTTTCTACTTCTTTTGGCTTTTTTCCCGTTTTATTTTGCATAGTATTATTTACTTTCTTTGCTTCTTGCCCAATCAGGTGGATTCGTTTTGTTGTTTTCATATTGGTTCCTTCCCTATGCTTGCTTCATTCTCATTGGTCACAGGTTAAACCTCTGCTTTTGCTATTTAAGTTGTGTTTCTGTGGGTCTCCTTTCTTCAGTCGCATGTTTGTCATCTGGAAGCTTATCGTTTTGCATTAAAAAAGGGGTTCCTTGTAACCTCAAAACAAGTGTCTGCAAATTTTGGAAAATTTTTGCAAAACTCTGAATTTTAATTTTTATGGTTTTTTCCAAAGGTTTACATTTTATTCATTATGTACACTATTTCTGATATATTTTTGTGTTTGTCGCGTTAACTTTAAGAGTTAAAAAGAAAGAAACAAAAGGACGATGTATAACAAAACAAAAATGCGCCAATAAACAAGCTCTACTCAACAGTGATTTCATTATTTCAAGCACAAGTTTACCAAGTATCTAAAAATGATTCTGTACTTTATGCGAAACATAATCCGTTTATTCTATATCCCTTCCATAATAAACGGCAAGGACCGTTTTCAATTATTTTGCTTTTCTGTATGCTTTTTTTACCTTCTGAGCTATTTTTGCGAGGAAAATATTATTCCCTCTATCTATCGAATATATTTTATCACATTTAAATATTTTATTTCAGTATTATTTTAATTTATTTAGTTTTTTTTTGTTAATTATAACCGTGCTACAATAACTGTGCATAACTACTTTTCTCTTTCAATGGCTGTCCTTCTTCCTAAAATAGGCTTTATCAAATTAATATGCTGACAAAACTTAGCATCCAAAAACATAACAATAATGATTTCTATATTTTTTTTGTTTCTATAATTTTATGTTAAATGATTAACATAAGCAAATTTTTAAAAAAATCACTCATGAAAATTGTAAACTTTTTATGAAAATATTTGTTAGTCAATTATTATTCCTTTTTGAAGCAATAGAGCAGTCCTTATAGATTCAAAGTACATTAAGGTAAAAGGCCAACTCACACGAGAGGCTGACGCCTGACCGCAACCGGATCGTCCGTAAATAAAATACCTTTTTTGAAAATAAAAAGTGATCGTGTTGCACTACTGTTGTTCCTTTTCAAACATTATTATTATTTTCTAAATAGGTTTTCTCTTGCTGCTTCAAATTAATACGGTAACGAAACTTCTAATCCAAAAACGGGGATACCCGAATTCCTTTCATTTTTTTCCCTTTTTTTAGTTCTGTGAATATCAACTAGAGTACTAACATAATTATTGTTAAGCCCATTTTGCTAAATAGGGTAAGCTATTCATTAAAATATCGGCTAGTCAATCAATTTAGTTGACCATTATTTCAGAATGTTTCCGACATTTAACTCCATATTTATTTTGAAGCAATACATATTTGTTTCGGAATATATCCAGTCAGACAAGGAAGTTTTAAATAATTGAAGAAGATTAATAGCTCATTACAACAAAAGATAACTTCCACTTCCACTTTTTACTTAAACAAGAACAATTATTCTCTATCAGTCATTCTTTTATGCTTGAAAATACTTTAGAATAACCCATTTGATTAATAACATTCAAACAATCAGAAACTCAAGGTGAAGGCAAAAATAAGTTTCTGATAAATAAATATTAGGTAGTATAAATAAAAATCGGAAAATAAATGATGCAAGTCTGACTCTTGATCAGGATAAATTACGTTTCAGAATCAAAGAATTCTTCAATTTGTACAGATAAACTTTTATTTTATCTGCCCTATTTGTAGGAGGATAGGGAAAAATTGTCTGCCTTGCAGAGTAGGTTTTAAATCGAGGTTAAATTTAGTCATCCAACAGTAGATTTTAGTTTGAGAACTTGTGGATAATCAGATATAAGGAAATTTTATAATATATTTTGTTTTGGATTTTATCCTACAAAGACAAAAAGGAATTGTTATGATGATGTGGTGTTTTTTATGGAGTGATACGCATTTTCAAATGACACGAATTCCCTAAAAGAAATGATTTCTTGAATGTTCTATGTTCTACGCTAAACGGCTAAAAATAAGAATACATGTTTTTTTTTTTTTAATTCTGTGGAACTTAGATTATTTGAAGTAATTAGAACGATTTTCTTCAGAAAATCGAAATTTTCGCATAGACGATAATTCTTCAATTTTGAAATTAAGCACAGTTGCATATGCTATTTCGTGTTGAAAAACTCTCTATTTAAATAAAAATAGAAACAGAAATAAACTACAAGGCTGTATGTATTCGAAAGTTTTGAGCCTTGGTTAACACGCAATTGTTTTAATACAGAATGTAATGCTACACATAACATATAAGGAATTGTGTTAAAAATACGTTACCCGTTTGTCTATTATGTGTTTTATTTTGCTATTTCTGTATCTGTAAGAAAAATTCTGTTTTCCGTGAAAGGAAAAATAAAGCATTATGTTCCTGAGTAAAATTTCAAGTATTAATAGCAGTGAACTGAAGTTTTCATATTAAGCAGCTGCACAAGGAGCATCTTTTGAAACATTCTGTCTAATTTTTTCATCATTTTTTTGGGTAATGAAGTGGCAGTTACATCAAAATCTTTCTTCATATTGGTAATTTAGGTATAATATATAATTGAATTCTAAAGGTAGAAGACGACACGCACGGGGGGGGGGGGGACATTTTCTTTCGCTCTGTACGCAGAATTTTTAGAGGCACATGCCGTGTGAAAGAAAAACAAGTGCTAAGTGCAATGAAACCTACTATCCTTACTTTATCTGGGCATGGATTGTATCATCAACCCCCTTAGTAATAACTACAAATTTTTCCGTCAACCAGTACATATACTGAATTGCTTAGACCTTAATTAAGCAAAAAGTTTTGTATCTATTACTTAGTTTCCAGCATCCGGTTGTAAAATTAAGAGTGTCTGTTTTTGAGATGGTCGTAAACCTATCATTAAATGTTTAATTGAAGAAAGTAAAACAAGCACAGCTGCAGCTTTGCATATAGTTCTGCAGACAATGAGGAAGTACATAATGAGATAGCCAATTTCTTGGTTAACCTTTAATAAGGGGAGGGGAGGCAAGGGGTGTGTTTTTCATTTAGAAGAAAAAATATTCATAAAGTCTCTTTAAATTAAGTTTTAAATATCAAATAATGTGAAATTCTCTTACACATTTTCCCTACAATTATTGAGAAATGAAGAAAGTGTCCACATTTTTCTTTGTTTTTATAAGTTAAGAAAAGCTATTCTTTTTGTCCCTCCACATAAGAGTAAAGAGAAAAAAAAATCTGAGTGTATAGAGTTAGAAATTAATTTGAACCTATATTTCTTTTCCTAGCAATACAACGATAATTATCTTTGACAACAGTTAACGTTGTTTCCTTCAAACAACCTTGTTTGAAAAGTATTTAGCCTTAAGCTGTGATAGTTTTTCGGAAAAAAAGTAGCACAAAAATTAATTAGGTAGAACAAATGTGTAATTTTGTTAATTGATTTTTGGGACATTGCATCTTTCGTGAGACAACAAAAGTCGTTTTTACTTAGAAGGGTCGACTCTTTAACTTGCACTTTGACAAAATGGATATGCATTTGTCTAATGTAGTTTTTACTAGTCCATAGCCACGAATTATTAGAAGTAATACATCTTCTTTCTTCTATTTTAAATGCAAAATGCTTTGTATTGGGTTCTCATGGAGTATACTCATTTTAAGAATGAATCTAAACGAAACCTTGCAAAGTTAAATAAATAATACCCAACCCATGTAGAAGGAGTGCCTGAAAAAATTGTTTCTGAGAAATTGAAGATTATTTGAAGAATTTATAGCTTCCAAAAAGAAAGCTTTGTTTTTCTTTCGTGAAAGTACAACAAAGAGAATACCGAATAAGGAGCTTAGTAATTTGAGTTGCCAAAAGGAGCCCTACCGAAAAAGGATTTTCACTATACGGTGCGTTCTCTAAAATTTTCTCTAAAGAAAAAAAAATATACCAACATTTTCTTGTAAAAATTATTTTGCTCGTGTGTATTAAACTGAATAAAACATAATATTGTTTTTTCTTATTTTATTCTTGTTTTTCTTTTGCAAGTGCACCTTTTATCTACCCAAACTAATTTTAATTTGCTGATACGTAACTGTGAAGCGTACTTTTCGAAATTATAAAATATAAGTAACCTTTGGTGACTTTTACTATTGCCTCACTAGTACCTTTATTAGATATTTAGATTTTAAAGATTTTAATGGGGATTTTTTACTTTGGTTGCTTTATCACAAGCATGCTTTGTCACACATAAATACCTAGAATGAAATATATATTACTGTGAATGTCCGAAACCGGAGAATGTCGACAATCACTGATGGATAGTAAATGTAGACATTCACTGGTGATCGTCGACATTCTCCATTCGGTGTAAGTCGGCATTCACCGGTAATTGTCGACCTTATGTATTTGGTGTTTGTCGACACTCACTGGTGATTGTCGACATTCTATATTTGGTGTATGTCGACAGTCACCGGTGATTGTCGACATTCTGTATTTGGTGTATGACGATATTCACCGGTATTGTCGACATTCTGTATTTGGTGTATGTCGCTCGACAGCCACCGGTATTGTCGACATTCTGTATTTGGTGTATGTCGACATTCCCTGGTGATTGTCGACATTCTGCATTTGGTGTATGTTAACAGTCACCGGTGATTGTCGACATTCTGTATTTGGTGTATACCGACATTCACCGGTGATTATCGACATTTTCCGATTTCGGACATTAACATGTATAATACAATATAAATGAATATTACTAATCTTCTTACATGTTATATAAAATAATAATATTAAAAAATGCTGAAGATTCTAATGTCATTTTAGCACATCGATCACATTTAAAAAATATTTTACTTACAGCTAGTTACAACAAGTTCCGTTTAGAACTATGCGAGCCTACTTTCCCGCATACACAATGAAGATATCCCTTTCTCTTTTAGCTTTAGTTCTTAATTACTTCAAATATACCTTTTTCAACGGTTTATACATATTCATTCACTTATTCATTTATTTATTTATTGATTCATTCGGAAATATCCTTAAAAATCCAGATCAAAAAGTTTCGTGGGAAAATAGGCTCGTTGAGTTCTGGATAAACTTCGCATCTGGCCATGTTCTACATCATAACACCTTTTCAATAAAGTTTGTCTCAAGAAAATCCGTCTGTTAGAAGAGGGTTTATGTAGGATTAAAATTTTCCTGTAGGGGCTAATGTTAAATTCTTTTGAGCTGTTCAAATTTGAAAAAAAAAAAAAATGCTCAAATGAAAAAATGAATTTTCCCGTTCAGTGCTTCTTTCAATAAGCTTGCTCAAAGGAACTCGGATCTTACGCCCAGAGTTTACATAGTTAGCGTCATAGGCGATAATAGTAATTTTTTTTAACTGTTCAAAATTAAATGACAAATTGTTCAAATCAAAAAGTAAATATGTAACTTAGACGTAACTCGCCGAGATCTTCCGAATGCAAGAAAAAAAAAAACCCGTTTTGAATCGGGAAAACTACTTTAAAAGTTATTAGGGAGACAGACAGACTGGCAGACACGCATTTTCCCCCTCAAAACACTACTTTCAACTTATTATTTTTTTTTCAATATTTATTTAATTACCTAACTTATTTTTCACTTTTTCTTATTTTTAACGATATTTTAACGGTACATTAGACCTTCTTTCATTCATTTTTCTTTTTTTAAAACATTTTACAGGGAAGTAGGCTTAAAAAGGCTTGCTAGAAGGATGGTTTTCTAAAAATAAAGAAAAAAAACTTTTCTATTTCTAATTTTATAGAAAAATAAATCTTAGAATTCATAGAAAATGACTGTTTTGCATTATCATTTTTGTATAAGAATGTTAAATTTAATATAAACGACAACTTTTGAATTTTCCTTAATCCAAATAATTAAGAAGCTTTCAATTAACTATTAGTAAAATATATGCGTCCGACATTCTATATAATACGTATTTATAGGCGTTGTACAGGAATTGTATAGAATGCATGTACCGGCACTTAATACATCGCCTAGGTGTTCTGTAAATTTCTAGCGTCTCATAATACTGGGCATTTTATGGAATGCCAAGGTTTCAAATGTTGTCGGTAAGATAAGCATGCCTCTATTTTTTGCTTTTGTTATTATTATATATACATTATTCGTGTTCATATATATCTCTCTATCTCTCTCTCTTTCTCTCTCTCGTTACTTTCACTAACTAAAAAACACCATGTTTTACAACTTAATTCTCTTTGAATTTTTATTCTTGAGCATAAAGTGTTTTTCTGTGAATATCAATAACTTTGAATGTGTAGTCACGTTAATTCTTAAAAATTAAATTATTAAGACGGTATTAAATTAATTGTTACGGAGAAAATTGTTATAAAAATATACTGTATTACAACCTCTCTATTCCCAACTAGAAATTATGCATTAAGTTTTATTAAAACGACTCAAAAAGAATTTCTAATTGAATTTAATAAAATCACGTAACCTTGAAGAAATGCATAAAATGAAATTAGAGCCCAAGAAAAAAGATTAACTGAAAATGGAAGGCCGTTAATCGTTGAATTAACGTGCAGTAGAAACTAATTATTCTCTGAAGAATTCGAAAAAAAAAATGCAAAAGTCTCGAACATTGCAGTAATCATATTATTTTCTTCTTTTTACTGAAACAATCAACATTTCACAAAGATAATGTATTGAAATATAAAAGGAAATTCTTAAATTGTGAATTGTATTAAGTGGAAATAATTACATTGATTTCAACTTGTAAATGTTTAATCATTTTTAGTGTGTTTCGAAAAGAGTACTATGTATGACCACATGTTTTCATGAAAATACATTGATAATAAAAATGCAATTGTAGTATAGTGCTTTAGAATTGAAATTTCATTAAAAATATTATCTTAATTAAGTAGTAATTTCCTTATTAATATCTACTAAATTTTTTAAAACGAACACTATGTGGTTCACTTTTAATAGTATTGTTGACCAACTAAGCTGTTTTATCTTTAGGTAGGTACCAATGTCTTAACGCTTAACTTTTTTCTTCGTGCAGGAAAATAAAAAAATAATGCTATAAAACTGCCTAACGGATACCTTTCTTATGCGGACTGTTTTCAGTTTCCCTCCAGCAAAGCATTGAGCCTCCCCTCCTTTTTGCGGACAAATGTTTTTATATTTTTCCTGCTGGAGTCCTCCATAGAGGATTTTACTGCAGTAATAATAATAATAATAATAATAGTAATAATAATAATAATAATAAATATTTGCTGTATAAAACTAAAAGACAAAACTCTAAAAACAGGAATAATGCTTTTGGCTACTAAAATGATTTCAAACTGATTCCAGCGGGACGCACTCAGAAGCTAGGTTATTTATGTATACATGATATAAAATTTCGTCCTTATATAGTTTTAAGCTTACAAGCAGTAACTGAGGTTTTGCATATGATTATTATTGAAGAAAAAAAGATAGAATGAATAGAATTCAGCTTTGTGACTCCAGTCTTGTTCGATGCCACGTCATCTTACTCAAACGCCATGTCCTTAAGGGTTAAGGATATAGGTAAAATTCAGCATATGGGTCGATTTGGGCTAGACAGGAACCCAGGTAAAGCGGTTTGAGTGCGTAGGCCCTAGTTCGGCTGCGTCTGGGGTCCAAAGTCGTCACTTATGTTCATATATCTAGTCCAAGTTCATCTATATCCTGAGTTTCATCAAAATCCATGACCTTCATAATCTAAGGATCCGCCAAAGGTCATTTCAGAAGAGCCATTTCAGTATGAATAATTGTAAAATATCTGCCTTTGAATACTTGTGTACTGCTGATCTCTTTGTTTATTTAAAACCCGTAAAAAAAAAAGAAAAAAAAAAAAACGCTGTTCTGAGAAAGAAAAAAGGGACAGGGATATCTGGTAGACTTAGAATCGATTAAATGCTAGATATTCAGGTTTCCACTCTAGAAACCTGAACACTAGAAAAGTCTATGACAGGACAAATCAATAATCTTGTGGAAAGCGTTCTTCAACTACTCTTATGACACTTGAGTAATTGCAACGTGATAGTGTAATGATGAAATCCTTAATAATCTGTCGAGCTATGGCATTGTTGCAGCAAATTAACGATACTTTTTCTTAATCAAAGAAACAATTGATTAATTTTTGATCAATTTCTGCCTAACCGATCATTTAAATACAAACAATCGATTTCTCCCTAAATCCTTAAGTTGGAAAAAATAAGTATGCTTTCTTTCTTATGCCTTTCTTTCACAGGTATCCAATTCCAAATAAAAAAAAATCGCGTAAGGATTTTAATGTAACTATGAACAAGAAGCATTGCGTGGATAAATAAATAAGCGTTTTAACTTTAATAAACACCTTCCTTTTGTAGTAGAAAGCAAACGAAACCAACTTAGAAACCTGACTTCATTAACACTATGAGTTACTCTCATTTTGTAATCACTTGAAATACTGAAAGAGAGAATATGGAAATTAAATTATAATGCTTGATTCACGAGAAGGAGTTTCAGTGCAAATCACGCATTCTCCTTCAGTAAGCAATTTCATGATCGATATTTAATTTATACTTTCGTATATGACGCTCATTCCCCGTATAAATAGTAATTGATACTTATACTCCGATATATATAGTAGTCATACTTATACTTATATCCTGATACTTATACCCTGTGTGTTAATGGGATTTTTTGTCCCAATTGCATATTTTAATTACGTATTGCGTCTCATTGACTCAATTACGTAATTAAAATATGCAATAATTATCAAAAAAAATCATAATTAAACACTGACTGGATGTACTGTCAAAGTGATCTTTTGACGCCCTATCAAGATATTATTAATTGGCAACGTTTGTAAGAACTAAAAATTATGAAAAAAATCTACATAATACCAATTATGCTTAGCAAAATCGAAAATAACCGATCCATAGAAATATGTTGAAAGAATGTAATTAAATAGCACTGCAGAACACTAGTTGCGCTTGAAAAAAAAGGAAAAAAAAATGACCTAGTGAAACAACCCTGTTGGAACTCAATTAAAATTATTAAGGAAGCAAAAGCATAAACTATGTTCATATTTTAACGTGAAAATGTTTTTTACTCTACTTGTGCGCGAAGTTCCTTTATTATTTTATGTTCATATTAGATTAAATTATTAGAAGGAGTAGGATTTGATGTTGATAAAAAGTGTTTACAATTACCGCTTCAATGAACAATGATTATTAAAAAATGTTTCATTATTAAATTTAAAGGTAATTCCTTATCGAATCATTTCTTGGTATAAACAATTTTTAAATGTGAAAATATGTGTACATGCAGAGGAGCGTTTTTTATAGTGGCAAAAAGTGAGGAATGTAATTTTAATTAATGAAACATACTGTTATTTTTTAGAAGGGCTTCGAAGAATAAGCTGACCAGGTTGTTTTAATCTTAAAGTATCAGTCACAGGAATTTTAATTTCTGAAGAGAAAGTTTCGCATAAAAAAATCAGTTTATTATATAATTCTGCCTGTGTATCGTTCTTTATCTTTTAGAAGAGAAAAGAAAATTAACCTGCACAGAAAATTGGGGTGGATCAACCCTCCCATATGATAAAATGCACCACTCTCACCTACTCTGTATGCCCAATGTCCATCAAGTGCAAACTCGCAGAAACTTTATTGACTTTAGATACTATGGCTCTTTGGAACAGAGCTATTTTGTGCAAGATTATGTATATTTCTTGACTCATATCAATTCAAACTAAAATTTTAAGACATTAACTAACGTTTTGGTAAGTTTCCACTATCATATCTGCAATGCATTTCCATTACTGAGTGGTTAAATCTCAGGAGGCGCTTTAATACTGAAGTGTCTAACATAGAATTTACCATACGATTGGCATTTTCTAAGTTAGAATCAGGAATAAATATTGCTTTTGACTATTATTTCACTGAATGATATTACTAGTTAACCAATCCCTTTGGTTTTCGCAACATCAAAATACATTCACTGATACCAGTTCTTGACACAAAAATTCTTTCTTATATTAATTTCTCTTACAAATCTCCCAAAATCTTCCCTACTTTAGATATTACATGTGGCAACACCTTGTTTTCTTAAAGTTAATATAGCACTTTTCTTGGGCGGGAACACGATGTTTAAATATTTTATTCTTCCAGATTTCTTTAAATTACTTGTACAATAAAATATCTTGGGTTGCAATACTTTTGGAAATATTCCAATAACTGAGAATATTGGCAATTTTTATGTATCGAATTTTATTTTTTCCCACGCGTATTCTATTAATTTTTTTCGCCAGGGAAAACGGAACTTTTCTGTGGCATCACAATTTGGAAAAGAAAAAGAAAGTGTTTGCATTTTTTTCGTCCCACCCTATTCTACGCCCGTTTCAAACGCTGCATTGCTATAAATTGGTTTTTATTATGTAAATCTGGCTTCAAAGGAAAAAAAAAACATGCACAAGTGGGGTAGTAAGTAGGATGGGTAAAAACTCAAACATTTTCAAGTCGTACCTCGGCGGAAAATTGTTAATTGTGTGAGCGTGTGGGAGGAATGCATTTTTTTTTTTCAAATATCAAAATTTTTTAGAGCACATGCGGGACCGGAAGTAAAAACCGTATTTATTATTTTTTTTAACACTTTTTAGTGTCCCAAATTCACAACTTTTCTGCGACATTACGATTAAAATGGAAGAAAAGAGCTTGCACTTGTACGGTCTTCCCTATTTATACAATGCTTTCAATCTCACTTTACTGCAATTATTATTTTTCTTTTGCGTGAGTATACTTTCAAAGGGAAAAACAACATGTAGATGCTGCACAGTAGGCTGGGGCGAAAAAATTTCACATGTTTTAATCCTTTTCTTCTCCCTCCTCCTTCCCCGTTAGCACGACGCCTTAGGGATGCCTTTCCCCGGGCACGAGGAAGTGAAGTCCGTCGATCGTCCATGGTTGGCGTAGCCGCGCCGAGATAAGTTTACTAGGCGCCAGCCAAGCGTTACTATCCCTTGCTGCGTGAACCTGACTCTCCTTGGTACGTCATTCTTGAAGATTTCCAGTTGGAGCATGTTTTGGTACCTACCGGTTGCACTCCCTAAAATTTTTTGCTCACGAAACATCGCCAAATGAAATATAAACAAACCATTTACATTAGATCAAAACAGCACGCGCTGATTTTCTTTCATTAAAACTTTTATTAACCCCTTAATGGTCGTCAAATTTTCAAGAAAACGGTCATAAAAGTGCCTATTTTTTATCCCTGAAAATTATATACAAATATGTGTATGAACAATATATATATTCATTTTTAATTTTTGATCTGTTGTTATTTTGAAATTTTAAACATTCCAGCCCGTCATTTTCGCGGGAGCGAGAAATAAAAGGCGAAACCTCAACCCGTCATTTTCGCGGGAGCCAGAGGGAAGGGGTTAATACTCACTTATTTTACATGTAATTTTAATTTCCTTCTATTTTTAATAGGTTGTTCGCAATAAGAAGCGATGGGGTACTGCCAGGCACCGTTTCGATTCGTATCTAAGGAAATTCTAACGAAAATTTTAGTGAATTTCAAACTGCCCTAATTCAATTATATGCACTGAAAATCAAACTGTCTAAATATATTTGTTAAAATATTATATTTTATTTTATACCAGCTGACTTTCCCGGCGTTGCGCGGGTTATCTCGAATATTGCATCATCCCCTGGTGGAGAAGAAGAAGGCAATGATATAACACACATCCAATACTGTGTTGTAAATAGATAGGGATAAAGTTATTTTAAAATTCTCACTGCAATGTGGGCAACAGTCCTTAAAAAACCAAATTTGAATAGGAAAAAAATAAAGAAATCCCTACCAGACAAAGGTATCTCCATTAGATTAAGGACAAAAGTCACTAAACATTTCGATCAGACTAAAAATAACAGGTCCAAAAAATCTGCATTAAAATAATAAAAACAGTCATTAAAAAATCCCCATAAAAATTATCTCTGAGAAATAAGACAACAGTTCTTAAATAAGGACAAAAAGCGCTTGAATTCTTCGCTAGAATAAGAAAACAGTTCCTACAGACATCAATTAAAAAATAACATCAACAAACTCAAAGAGTCTCCAACAGTTTAGCAACACTCCTAATAAACAACACTCCTTAAAAATCCCTATCAGAATGAGTAAAACACTATAAAAATCCACAATATATTAAAAATACAACTCTCTCATAGTCTCTATTAGAACGGGCCGTGGTAGCCCAGTGGTTAGCACGTCGGACTTCCACCTGGAAGGTGGCGCGTTCGATGCCCACTGAAGACCACCATGTATACTTGGGGATATGTGCATGCAAAATCCGTAGACCCCACTACCTCTCCCCGTACGTAAGCAATCCTAAGGCCTCGGCTAACAGGTAGGGGTGTGGTGGAGAAAAGTCCCTATTAGAATAAAAATATCAGTCACAAAAAGTGCTATTCAAATAAGAATATCAATCCTAAAAATTTTCAACAGAACTTAAATAGCGTCGAATAAACACAAAAATTTCTAGAGACCCCGTTACAACATTGTCAAAATCCCGATTAGAAGAAACGTTAACTGTCAAAAGGAAGAGTACACTCTAAAAAATTGGCGTTTAGTTGCCACCATTTTTGGTGTTAAGGATGTAAAGTGGAAAATTATTCATTTTTGCGATATTTTAATTTTTTTTATGTGTCCGTCTAAAAACAATTAGACAGCATAATGTTTCTTAGCGCATGGAATTTGTTAGCTCCATTGCGTATCGAAATTTCCTTGCTATTGCTCATTTCTATAAAAATAGGAAAAATGAACTACCGTAATGAATTTTTGATGCATAATGAGTTAACGAACATCATATGCTAAAAAAAAAACCATTCTGCTGTCTGTATTTTTTTAGACAGTCACAAAAAAAAAATTAAAATACATTAAAAAAATGAATAATTTTTAACTTTACGCCAAGTGAACACTAAAAATGGTGTTCAGTAACACCAAAAATGGTGGCAGTTAAACGCAAAATTTGTGTAGTGTAGAAGATCACAAAATCGTGACAAGTAAGGAATGATAATGAAAAACGCGCCAACTGAAACATATAAAAACAGCATTAAGATTTCTTTTTCGAGAAATAAATATTTTGTCGCTAAACAAAGAAATAAATAAATAAAATAATTATTTCCAAAGGGAAAAAAATATATATACACTTTGTATATTTTGAAAGCAATGAAATAAGAAATTTGTCCAAACGGCACCAAATATAGAGAAAATAAAACAGTAAATAAAGCAAAAGATCGCCAAATAAGCGTTTTTTAGAGTAAAATTAAATATGAGTTTCAAAAAAACATTAACTAAGGTAAATTGTGGCATCAATCTAAACCGCCATTTGAATTTAAAATAAAGCAGAAAATCACCAAATCGTACTGTAAATGTGCTGCATAAAAATTAGGTAAGGAATTATTTTAAAAACACCCCAGTTAAAAAAAAAAAAACATTTTTCAAAACAGCATCCAACGTTTTTTTCATGGAATAATATTACTGAAATATATCTACAAAAGAAAACGTTAAATATAGATTGGATTGGAAAATATGGCGTGATTTTAAATTGCGTCATAAATGAGCGTTGCTAGAATTTTTTTTAACTTAAACCTTCCATAAAATGCCGAATTAGATCATGCCTATGGTAAAATATTTTATTTGAACTTAAGCGATCTAGGCAGTTTGTACCGGGCTATTGGGATCCAAAACGAAAATTTCATTCATTGTTTTACTTGTTACCAAAAAATTTCCTTTGGCGACAAAAGTACTATTTATTTTGGCACAATAATACGCAATTTGAGCAGACAATTTCACAGGTAAGCCTCGTTTTCGAATTACGCGTTTCACTTGTTCTACGAATTTTGCAGAGAGATCACCATTTGCAGTTTTTTACGGGCATTAATATGCTGCTGAACTCTAAAACGTGGGGCTTGATGAGATAAATCAAGAAATCCCCTTTGCTTACAATCGAAATAAAAAAAGAACAAATTCGAATTTTTTAGAAAATGCTTCAAGGTGCACGAGGACCTGACCCAAGATACCTGTAACCAAAATTTCGCACTACTGGATAATTCCATCTCGCCAGGAGGCGACCGACCGACACACACACACAAATGCAATCTTTCAGGTTTATTTATATATATTTCTTGTATATTAATTAAATTAATCTTGTATTGGTTACAGTTTTATTCAACAACCATAAAGTACTCGTAACCCTTAAATTCATATTCGCAACATTTATAAAACCGATTAGTACCTATATTTTTTGCAACTCATAAGACGACGGAAAAATTTCGAATTGGGAGGACTGAATTTTTCAAAATGTGGGCAAATTGTAAATGAGTAGAGATAACTGTTTTTTTCTTTTGGCCTTTGTAAACATAAATAAATTTAAAAAAAATCTTTCACAATCATTTGGAGCTAGCATCAAATTACATACCACGGGGAAATTTAGATAATTTGACATTCTTGGGAGTTTTTTTCAACTTTCACCAAATGGCGAGGAATGCAAGAGAAGCCGCTAAACTTTTACACGCATACCAAGTTTCCCAGAGTAAAACTATTATTTGTTGATAATTTGGTGACAGCGCAAACACGTCAATTACTTACCGAAACATCGAAATACCGAAGTACATATACCGTAAATTACCAAAGCTTTGCATTGCAAAGAAAATTGTATGTTTTAATATGGCGCCAAGAATGAATAGCTTTCGTGGAATACGCCTTATACATTCGGATCAGTAAAAAAAAAAAAAAAACGGATCTTCCATTGGCGACTTTTTTTGGTTAGCGATGAAAATTATTGGTTAAAACTACTTACTTGGGTGTTGTTTTTGAAATTTGGAACTTTGGTTTGTTATATATTTGGTGAGTTTTGGAAGCATCACTGTTGTGGCAACATCTTCGCCAAGCAAACAATATTGCCAATGAGCCCCCCTATACTAAAGCTGTTCCATTCGCTCGCTCCAGCTAGAGGTATGGAGGGTTCGGGGGCGATACTATTTCATTCTGTTACATGTGTCTTAAGTACCTCAGGGGCTGTCGATTGTTTTTCTGCTTGTCGCCAACACGAACTCCGGCGACAGCCTTCCATACGATAAATAACGTAAGAATAAAAACCTGAGCTACATTAATATTACGGAAATTCTGAAAGGCTCCACCTATTAGAAAATATCTACAATTAATGTAACACAACTTTGGGGTTATTTCTATATGTTGGCGAATTTGGGAGCATATAACCGATGATGATCATATTCAATTTAAATGAAAATGACAAATAAATAAATAAAGAAACTCTAAGTCTACGGTAGCCGGATGTATTTAAAACTGAACAGCATATTTTTTCTACATATTGCATAGCGCATTTTGTTTTTTCAGTCTGACTCTGTTTTAATTGCTGGCATGTCGTAAGCATCTTCTGCAAACATCGTTATCACTGATTTTCTAGCACAATCAACAGTTGACTTGTTCAAGGATTTTGGCATGCACACCTTGGTATCTGATTCTGTTTTAATTTCTGGCACGTCGTAATTATCTTCTGTAAACATCTTTATCACTGATTTTCTAGCAAAATCAACAGTTGACTTGTTCAAGGATTTCGGCATGCATAACTTGAGAGCTAGTTCGATGTCTTTGCAGCGTAATGTCTTCTTTTGTTTCAGTTTTTGTAGCAATTTCAACTCTTTGTCGAGAATTTCCATGAAATGACGTAACAAGTTATCAATTTCTTCCAATGTTATGGCACCGAGTTTCATATTCGGAATTAAAAATGTTTTCACCTTTAGAATGCATAATTTGAATTCACACACGTCTCGGCTGGCACATTTTAAGCTTTTCTTTTTAGGTAGTACTTTTTTCAAGTCTGTATCAAGAACTGAATACTTAACTAATTTTTGCGACATAATTCTATTGAGTTGTCAAAGAAGAGTTGTTCCGTTGTTTTAGATAAAAGAGATTGAAGTGAAAATAAAATGTCAAATATGCTGCAGGGGTGACCAAAATGAATCGTTGCTATTTCAAATATGCGGAATATCAATTTCCAAGAAATCTTTCAAATATTTATTCGTTGTGTTGCCACTTTATATTACTTTATTGGAAATGATGCGGTTTTATTCGCTATGTGTGCAATCACTGTTACTAGTGGTCGAAATTCGACCGAATCAAATTTTTAAGTTTGAACGTTAATAAGGTTATTTTTTCAAAACGTATGTCTATGAAATTTTTGAATATTAAAATTTTGAATTTCAATTCATTACATCAGTTGCAAGCGTGTACAAATGCGTCATTATGTATCAATTTAGTCATTCAGAAGCAATTTGAGTTTTCCGTTATTTTAACTTTTCACCTTTTTATTATGTTTACGAATTTCAGACAAAAAGGGAACTATTTCTGCTTTCACAAAATTTGGTAAGAATGAATTACTTATTTTCACATAGGAATAATTTTTCATTCAGAAAGTCTTCAAATAACCCTGGAAACTTAAGTGTAATATAAATAATTGAAACTACTGAGAGACGTACTCCTGTACCTAATATTTTAATTATTTGTGGGTACTTTAAGGATTTCTCATATGTACATGTTTGACTAAAACTGTTTTTAATACTTATTTTTCCGGATTAGAGATTTACCTGATATCAGATGTCCTGTGTCCTCTAGTGTCTCTGGTCTGACGGATCCCTATCGATATAACTGATGTTTGAAACATATTAATCGCACTCCTATTCACATCTCTCTCTCTCTCTCTCTCTCTCTCTTTTATATATATATATATATATATATATATATATATATAGATAGATAGATAGATAGGTGTAGCTAGTTGTTAAGTGTATGAAGTCGTCAAAGTTTGCTCCAGGCGCTAAATCAGCACTGTACTGCGAATTTTAAAATAGTTAAATATAGATATAAATGAAAAGAAATGATAATTCCGGGATATGTAAACAAACATTAACAAAACGTTGAAAAATACTGATACACGATATAAAGAGACAAAAAATAGACAGAAACAAATAACTCTCCTCATCAGTGGGCGGGGAGCATAACGTATAAATAAGAAACCAAGAAAAATAGTGCTACAGGTTTCGGAATGTGTCGCAGAAATGGCATGTAAAAAGGAAACTTAAAAAATAAACTAAAGCGACGATGTTACAAATAAACTAAACATGCGGTAAATATCGTAAAAAGGAACGATGAAGGAAATAACGTAAAAAGCCTAAACGTAAAAAACTACACCAACGTGAAACATGCCACCAATACAACACACCCGCCCATACCTGTGCAGCGACACTCAGTTTGAGTCCTACAAAATATATTCGAAACGGAAATACACCTACACAATCATGACGTGTGCACGTGTCCAGCACACTCTGTTCACGTGAACACTGAGAACTGACCAATAACAGTGGACCAACAACAAAATCATAGAGGGTGCAAACCGCTTAGAAACAGCAGTCCACACACAACCTTAGCAGCAGAAGGTTGTATGTCTTTACGCTCATGATTTTCTTGTAAATATTTCATTCAATTTCTATGTGTATTTGTTTAGTGTAATAAATGTTGTGTATTAAGAATGAGTATAAGCAGTAACTTTACCGAAGGGTCGCGACACTGGTGACTCGGCAATTTAATGAACATGCATAATTATTAAGGCAAATCTCCAACAATTCTTCGCATCATCATCCAGAGCCGGAACGGAAGCGCTGATATTTCTCCACTTCACCTCCCCTTTCTTCCGAACGGAGCGGACCCCTGCCATGGCGAGCGAAGGAGATGCAACTGCTACGCCGTCTCAAGTTTCACGGATAGCCTTGAAACTTCCCCCGTTTTGGAGGGCGAATGTACGACTCTGGATTTTTCAATGCGATAATGCTTTCATATACAGCGGAATAACGGCAGATGAAACCAAATATGCTGCCTTGGTTGCGCATATCGATTCGGAGACTTTGTCGCACGTATGGGACATTGTTTTAAGTCCCCCACAACAGAACAAATATAAGACTCTCTCAGAACTTCTTATTTCTGAGTTTGAAGACTCCGAAAATAAAAAAATAAAGAAACTACTGTCCGACTTCCAGCTGGGAGACGAGCGCCCAAGCCAACTTCTTCGCAAGATGAAAGAATTGTCTGGAGCCCGCTTGGATGATGATTTCCTAAAAAACCTTTGGATGCAGAGAATGCCGCCGCTTACCCAAACTATTTTATCTGCTAGTTCCGAGCCTTTGGACAACCTCTCTAAAATTGCTGACAGAATTGCAGAGGTGTCCATTCCAAATTCTGTTTTTGCTACAACGAGTGATGCTCCGTTGGAAAAACCCGCATCATCCATAGAAAAATTACAGCAGCAAATTTCCGAGCTAACGAAAAAGGTTGTAGAGCTGTCCTTCTCACGAAGCTCCCGTTCGCCATATCGCAGAATTTCGTACAACCGTCAGCGCTCTTATTCTAGAAATAGACAGCGTGATTTCAAGCCAAAGGATATATGTTTTTATCATCACCGATTTCAGCAAAATGCAAAAAAATGCAGCCCACCTTGCAATTTTAATAGTCAAAAAAACTTCCCGACTCCGCCATAGCTGGTATGTCGGAAAAGTTTTCAAAGTCCAGCAGACTGTTTGTTTACGACCGTAAAACAGGTCAAAAATTTTTGATCCACTCGAGATCGGAGATTTCCGTCTTGCCCCCTTCTTCTTCTGGAAAACGAAACTGCACATCTGCGTTTTTACTCTACGCCGCAAACAATTCTAAAATTCCTGCATATGGAGTGCTTCATCGGCAGCTTGACCTCGGACTTCGCATTAATTTCCCGTGGACATTTGTCGTCGCTGACGTTACCTGCCCCATAATTGGATCAGATTTACTGCAACATTTCAATTTGATTATCGATCTTCGGAAAAAGCGCTTGATACACCCAGAAACATCACTACATACAGTCGGAAGTGTTCATCCTGCTACTCAAGCTTCAGTGCATTTAGTGAGTGATATATCGTGTGTGTTTCAAGATATTGTAAAGGAATTTCCAGATTTGACCAACCCCTCATTAATTCGCAAATCTGTGCCACACGCAACAGAGCATCATATTTTAACTCGCGGACCACCTGTTACTTCTGAACCACGTCGTTTGCATCCTTCGCTTCATGATAAAGTAAAAAGTGAGTTCGAATTTCTTTTGGAGCAAGGCATTATTCGCCCTTCTAAAAGCCCATGGAGTTCCCCTCTTCATTGTGTGCCAAAAGCGGATTTATCAATACGTCCAGTGGGTGATTATCGCAAATTAAATTCTGTCACTGAGTTTGATTCTTATCCAATCCCCTATCTTCAAGATTTTTCTCATGCTCTTCATGGTAAGTCCATTTTTTCAAAAATTGATATTTTTAAAGCATATCACCAAATTCCTATCCATGAACCTGATATTCCAAAAACTGCAGTTATGACCCTATGGGTACTTTTTGAATACACGAAATTATGTTTTGGTTTGGTTAATGCTCCACAAACATTCATGCGCTTTATACATGAAGTGTTACGTGGTTTCCTTTTTGCTACGTTTATTTAGATGATATTCTAATTTTTTCTAATTCACTTGAAGAACATAAAATGCATCTTCGTAAAATTTTTGAGAGGCTTAATTCATATGGTTTGAAATTAAATGCATCAAAGTGTGAGTTAGGGAAATCTGAATTAAATTTTCTAGGTCATTTAATTACTCCTGAAGGTATTAAACCTTTACCTAGTAAAGTGCAAGTTATTCTTGATTATAAGCAACCAGAAACTATACATGAATTAAGAAAATTTTTAGGTCTAATGAATTTTTACAGAAGGTTTCTGCCACATGCAGCAGAAGCACAAATTTTGTTGCATGATTTCTTAAAAGGTTCTTTAAAAAAGAAAGATAACAAAATAGTCAACTGGTCAACTTCAGCTATCTCTTCTTTTCAAAAATATAAACAATTGTTGGCTGAAGCTACTCTTTTAGCTCACCCTTCTCCATCTGCAAAACTTGTACTGCATACTGATGCATCCGATTTCTCTATTGGTAGGGCATTGCATCAAATTGTTGATAATGAGTTACAACCACTTGGATTTTTTTCTCGTCGTCTCTCACCAACAGAGGTAAATTACAGTGCTTATGATCGCGAATTACTTTCAGCTTAAGCCTCTATCCGGCATTTTCGACATATGCTGGAAGCAAGGGAATTCATTTGGTATATTGATCATAAACCTTTAGTGTTTGCTTTTCGCCAAAAACCTGAAAAATGTTCACCTCGTCAAATTCGCCAATTATCATTTATTTCTCAATTTACTTGTGACATACGTCATATTTCTGGAAATTGTAATATTGCAGCAGATATAATGCCGCGCATTTCTGCTATTTCCCTGCCCACAAAAATTGATTACAAAGAGATATCCCAAGCACGAGCTTGTGACCCTGAGTTAAAGTTATTGCTTTCTGATAATAATTCTCTGCAACTTAAGAAAATTTTGCTCCCAAATTCTGAGTCAGAATTGTATTGTGATTTATCCACTGGCGTTGCTCGTCCATACATTCCGAAAGATTTTCGACAACTTGTGTTCGAAAATGTACATAACCTCGCACATCCTGGTCCTAAATGCACTAGTAAGCTCGTCCGACAAAGATTTGTGTGGCCTTCAGTGTCATCAGGTTCTGCGAAATGGACTAAATATTGTGTTCCATGTCAGAAATCTAAAGTTCATCGACACATCAAATCTCCTCTGCAAAGTTTCAACGAGCCATCGAAACGCTTTAATCATGTTCATCTCGACATCGTAGGACCATTACCTCCTTCACAAGGTTATATCTATTGTCTGACGATGATATATCGCTTTTCACGATGGCCAGAGGCAGTACCAATGAAAGACATGACTGCCCCAACAGTTGCGAAAAATTCTACAACACCTGGATTTCACGGTTTGGATGCCCTTCCATTGTAACGACATACCAAGGAAGGCAATTTGAGTCTGAATTGTTTCGTTCCTTGTCGTCTTTTCTTGGAGTTCGTAAAACTCGCACCACAGCTTATCATCCAAGTTGCAACGGATTGATAGAGGAATTTCACCGCCCTCTCAAAGCAGCGATAAAATGCTACGCAACTGACCGCTGGACAGAAGTTCTTCCTATAGTTCTACTTGGACTTCGATCTGCTCCAAAACTCGACATAGGATGTTCTTCTATTGAGTTAGTGTATGGAACCTCAATCCGATTACCAGGAGATTTTTTTGATGAAACTGCCACTTCCGACAATCCTACGCCTTTTGTTGAAAAATTAAAAGAGCACATGAGACATATTCGCACGCCACCCATGTCACGTCATGGTTCTAAACCTATTTTTGTGCCTTCATCAATGTCAACAACCGAATATGTGTTTTTACGCCGTGATTGTGTTAAGCGTCCATTACGACAACCATATGATGGACCTTTCCGTGTCATCAAGAGAAATGATAAAGTGTTCGATATTGACGTAAATGGCAAGGTAATTTCCGTGTCTATTGACAGGTTAAAACCTGCCTATTTAGTGCAACAGCAAACAACTGATTGATGCTCCAACATGGTTACTTCCTCTGAAAAACCCCTATCTAACACGACAGAAAAAGATAATCGTTCTCACCAAACAACCCGTGCGGGACGTCAAGTTCGATTCCCGGATTGGTTTCATTCTTGAAATTTTCACTGTCGCTGGGAGGGGAGTATGCAGCGACACTCATTTTGAGTCCTACAAAATATATTCGAAACGGAAATACACCTACACAATCATGACGTGTGCACGTGTCCAGCACACTCTGTTCACGTGAACACTGAGAACTGACCAGTAACAGTGGACCAACAACAAAATCATAGAGGGTGCAAACCCCTTAGAAACAGCAGTCCACACACAACCTTAGCAGCAGAAGTTTGTATGTCTTTACGCTCATGATTTTCTTGTAAATATTTCATTCAATTTCTATGTGTATTTGTCTAGTGTAATAAATGTTGTGTATTAAGAATGAGTATAAGCAGTAACTTTACCGAAGGGTCGCGACACCTGCAGGACGTTGGTTCAAAGCAACGATTATACTCACCTACACCCAAAGATGAACGGTCGAAAGATGCGACGACAAAAGCAGAAAACACGAATATTTTCCTTGTTGTTCCGTATCCGAAAGCACATGCTCCAACATTCGTGTCAGACATCCATCCGCTGCAACACATCCAGTTTGAGGCCTTCCATGATTATGGAAGTTCGTTCCAAGGCGGTACACATGGTTAAGAAATAAATGAAATGAACTTTAAAATATGTATTTTTTTATTTTATAAAACAACAAATGGCGTAATTCTTTTCTGTCTTCCAAGCCACACCACATATTATTTACAGTCGTTTTTCAAACCACTGAAAAACATTTTGGTAACAAGCTCTAAACTCCTGGATACTCAAGAAGCCAAATCGTAATTGTCAAGACTTCAGTTTCCATCTCTGCTCAATGCAGCTTGGAGCAAGACAGCCACAGTAGAAAATGGTACTTCTGCGTTTTCAGCTACTGGGATTTACCTCTATAGCCCACAAGCAATCCCACAGCATGGGTTTGCTATTTCTGATGGTTCCAGAAATGATACAGCTGTGGCTTTCACAAGTGGTGCATGTGACATGCTTATACCCACTACACTACGCCTACACTACACAAAAAAGGTCCCAAGTGTAACTGGATTCAGTGCATCGAATGCAACAAATGGTTGCACGAAGATTGCAATGATGATCATTTGCACCGAGTGAAATGTTGTGTCGGCTATCATTCGACCTGTGCTGTTATTATTTTAGCAAACTAATTATGAAATTTTTTTTTTTGTTTTTCTATAGTCATGGTTAATGCACGTTTAGTTTTGTAATGTTTGTCTTATTTTTTGATTTATTGTGGTGTTGCATCTTACCCCATAACTGGTGGCATCTTCCCCATATACATGGGGTAAGATGCCGCAGTTGCTGCGTGACATTAAATTTTTCATTTATTTTCATACTGAGAAGAGAATTTACTTGTGCACGTAACAAATTAAACATTGGTAAATAAGGTGCAATTTTTCATGATCTTGTTATTTGAATTTTCAATGCACTAATCGACAAAACCCTTAAGTGTGTTAAACCCCCCCTCCCCGAGTACCCTATGTTTACAACAAAATTTGGGACATGTGTACTTGACCTGCGAATGTTGCAATATTATTCCGCGCAACGCTGGGCATGTCAACTAGTATATATATTTATATATATATATATTTATATTGTGTGTATGTGTGTGTGTCTGTTAAAAAAACATTTTGGAGAGAGCAAATAGTAAAAATGAAATTTCCTAGGAGAGGAAAAGAAACTTTGTGTAAGTACTAACTATATTTTAGTTAAAGTGCCGAGATAAAAAACATGGGGAAAGTAGTTCGACATAAAAGAGAATTACAATCACGGCACGCTATTTCGCCATTAAGTGCTTCTCCTATAAATTCCTCTCTCTTAATTTAATAAGAAATAGATATATTAACATTATTATTTTTACTGTTAAGTTCAACTTGCACAACTCTTTTTATAGAAACACCAAAGAAACGTTAGTACATGTTGTTATCAGAAATTGGCGAATTTTTTTACACATCTAGTTTTTATTTAATTTTGCAAGAAGGGGTAAATTAATGCATTTTTCTCAAAAATTGATACAGTTCTGAATGGCATGAGAATTTAACTTGCATCTACAATGTAAAAAAAAAAATGTGTAAAAATGCGAAAAGAAACTGAGTAAGTGCAACTTTCTGTAAGTATAGGGAGAATTTGTTTAAAATAAAAAAAATGTTTCTTGATGACAGTTTCTCAATTCAAATTCTTGGTTTTCTGCACTCTGTACAAACTACACAGTTAAAAATAACGTGAATAAAAATGAGAAAACATGTTCGCTTTTTTTAGAAGAAATTTTCATTTTAAAAGGATCAAGCGCCCTTCTCAGTTTTAAGTACCGATGCTTACTGAGAAATTGCAGTTACAGAAAGCGCAAGTATTAACTGCAGTAAATGAAAAATTTATAGAACAACATTACGTTTAAAATAAATTCAAGTTTGTTTCTTCTTTTTTTACGGTTACTTCTTCAGAACAATAGTATTGTATCAAAATTCAGGAACTATTTACCGCGCAAGACGTCAGAACGATTAAAAAATGATAGTAGTATGTTCGTCTCTTCATAGCAGGGATACACGATGAATAATTCTTCGGATTCAAATTGGAAGCAGTGAAATAAGAAAACACAATGGACGAGTGAGTAATTAACGGTGTTCTGCATTGCAAAGCTATGAAGAAATTAGCGGAAGTACTTAACACCAGCAGTTGGAACGTTTGGAAGCTATACAGTTCAACTTTCCAGTCTCCATTCAATGTAATCCTGCCGTAGTGGTTAGGATATTCGCGTAGAGGGAAAACAGTCCACGTTCAAACTCCAAGTATTTTTTTTTTTTTTTTTGGTGGTCTCAAAAATGAGATCGTAACTGGATCATTTCTGAGAAAAGGGTTACTTCAAAAATAATACTTCGGTTTTTCAAATCTAAGTCATTTTGATTCGGAGCTATTTCGAGATCGTAACGTTCTTGAAAAAGAGCCTTTTTATACCAATTATAAATATTTTGATTTAACAGCGTACATATAAAGATTTGTCAAGTTGCGTAAAATTGAAAGCATTAGATATGTTACTACTAGTTTAACCCTCTAATGCCCAAGTTTTTTTATAGTCGTCCGCCTTGAGGCGGAGTTGGGAATTAAAGGGTTAATCACCTACGCCCGCACCTTCCATTCATGATGACAGGTATGGGGGGAGACCACGGATTAGCAAAACCTGTGGTAAACCTAATTGGCTCTTAATAAGTTAGTAAAGCCGACTTTGTATTGATGGATTGGCGGATTCTACTGCGTCAGTGGCGGATTCTACTGCGTCTACTGTCGCGGCCAGGTTCACGACATAACGGCGCGTGAATAGCAAAGTGGTATAGACAAGAAATAACAATTTTAGGAAAAACTAGACTAATTTATTCTTATGTATATAGACATTAACGTATGACCATGAGACTATTACTATTAATTAAAAAGCAAATGTGCAGGGAACGAGCCACCACCGTCCGAATCTAAATGGCAGCACTTGTTACACACTTAATCCATATATGTTGGCGATCTTTCCGCGTCCGGAAACAAACGGAGCTCAAAGTCTTACATGTAGAAGAAGCCTGTCGCGCCTATTTTACAGACGGCAGATGTTTAGTAATCAAGGATTTTAGGAAAATGGCCCATCTCAAGGCAGTCCTTGGAAGAGTCTCTCGCAACTCTACTGGGAAGAAGAACTGGTTTCAGGAAAAACTGATCTCATCTCTCAGAATCTGATCTGATGAAACTCTGATGATGTTTTTTCAGAGATTTTGGTTTTAATTAACCAAAGCTCGTTGCTGATTTGATGAGAGGTCTTGACCAATTTAGGCTCAATTGACCTCCCATCTTTTCTTAGGTCTCTCCCAACCAGGCCCCTCCCGTCGGTCGTTGGCTGGCGAGTTTATCAGTGCGGCGGTACGAAGATCCACGCAATTAGAGCGCCTTGCCTCTGGTGCTCTCGTCTTCCCACGGTGTTGTTGCCTCCGCAGCCATCTGCCATCTCGTGCCATAAAACTCATATTTCTTTTATCCCTCCGATGGGCCTTTGTTGAAATAGTGTTTTTCGCTATTGTTGGTATAGACGGACTGTCACCGTCGGTCGTAAAAATGCCCATCAATTTGGGACCCCCCATATTTCTGTTACGACAAGTACCTATCAGTCAACACAAAGATAAGTTAATCCTGTAATGCCCAATTTTTTTATGGTCATCCGCCTTGAGGCGGAGCTGGGAACTAAAGGGTTACAAAATGTCAAGGAATGCGTTATATATAGTTTGTATACGATCAACCATAGCTTTAACGAACAGCTTAGCTCTCGGGCGAAAAGCTAGAGCTTTAACGAACAGATTTTTTTTTTCAGCTTTAACGAACAGCTTAGCTCTCGGGCGGCCAGTCCTGCCAAAACTTCGGAGGCATCTTTGACCTGAGACACATGAATCATAACAGCATGGGCTCAACTGAACTCACCTTCGACTTTGTGTTGCACCAAAAGCAGTAATTCAGCGCACTTACATACAACGCCATTAATGCGGCACAATCTCTATTGCTATCAATTTACAGAATGTTCTCTGTCTTTTATTCTCTGTAAATTTTCTTTTGCAAAGACTTTGCTGTTTTTTGTTTTTAGTTACTTGCAATTTTACCTCGAACTCCGGATAACTGATTGCCAGAAGATTCTCATGTACTTTCGGGCACATTTTTCTCTAAATTTTAGGTCACTAAAAAGCTAAATATACTGTGTATTTTTGATATCATGATGCATATTCAAGCGTAATAATTACTTTTTTGATTACCGTAATTATCTGTGTATAGCCCGCGGGTTATCTACAAGAAAAAACTCCTTTTTTTATGGGCAATATAGCGTTGCGGGCAATACATGAAATTCAAAAAAAAAAAAAAATATTATTAAAAAGACAATTTCCGTTCAAAAATATCGAAATCTCTTTTCCTGCAAAACAAAATGCAGAGAAATAAATCGTAGCTTTCGAAACAATGGTCCAAAGCATATTGGGGCTCAGGCGCTACAAGCGAATGTATTGTTTTCTAGGGGTGTATCCCACGTTTTTTTCTGGGTGCGGGTTATACAACTATGCGGGTTATACAACGATGCGGGCTATGCACTGAACTTAATTTTTTTAGAAGGAATTTTTCTTCCTGTGGACTATACAACGATGCGGGCTATTTACCGATAATTATGGTAGTTTATTAATATTGCTCTGAATATACTGTATATTTTTGATATCATGATGCATATTCAAGCGTAATAATTACTTTTTTCATTAGTTTATTAATATTGCATTTCAATCTAATATACCAAGATGAGTTAACATTTATATTAAAGATAACAACTGTTTTCATCAGTAAAGGAAATGAAGCATGCGCATGCAAATATTTTGCATTTCTTCCATGTCACAACTTTCTTTCTTTTAAAGTTTTATCACGAAGGTAAACCTGTAATTTTTAGTTCATATTAATTAGTAAAACATGCGTAATATTACGTGAACATTTTCATTTTAAAATGCATGTAAATTCGTTTGTGTCCAATCGATACCAAGAAAAACTTTTTATCAAGGTAAGACGGTTGTTGTTGTTGTTGTTGTTGTCGTGTCCTCGCGGATGGCGGGAAAGAAATGGGTACGGTGCTCCTGAGTCTAATGGTGGCCTTGTACGCAGCAGTCCGATTTCCAACTCTTTTTGAAAGGTCTCTTAATTTTTTGAGCCAACTCCCAGATGAGAGACCGTGACCTGGGATTGGCACCCCCAGAGGTTTCGCTTCACTTGGAGAACATTGGAGCCGCCACCTATTTAACGTGCAACAGCTCCCTTTAGCGTGCACGGACCGCAGCAACCAGCCGCGAGAGGTTGTCACCCTCCCAAACACTGACTTTAGTCACTGTTGCTTCACTTTCTGTGTTCTGCGGGAACTACCGACTGGTCCACTGCAGGACAAGGTAAGATGGTTATTTAGTAGTAATTAAGATGGATTATAATCTTTCACTGAACTTCAAACGAAAACTGTGTACCTTTTTCCTGGAATGGGTTTAAACACCAGTATTTTATTGCAATCGGGAACTAATTTAAAATATTAATGCTATGATATTCAAAAAAGGTTGTAATTAAAGTTACCATTTTTAGACCCTAAGTAGAGGTCGTTCTAATCGATGTATGTGATTCAGTCTTAGCAAGGACGTTATAATCGACATGGGAAAAACATATTTGCAGTAGCAAAATAATGGCTCAATTTTTACCTCCAGCTGAGGGTTTCTTGTGTCTGCATCAATTTCAATTCCCGTCGTCAAATTTCCGAAACTGATAAGGAAACTCTTCGCGCTTATGTTGAACACGTGACTGAGGCAATCGGAATACATTCTGAAAATAGAAGGTGTCTTGGTTCATATTTGTTTATTGTTCTTCTTTGCGCTCCCTTCTTACCAGGCTCTAAAAAATGAAAGTATTATTTTTTTTATTGCCAGATGCCTTTTCTCCCATGGTCCATACACCGTAACCCTCGCGTTCCAATTTCATACATCTATCACAAAAAACATTACTAAGGCTAAAAAGGGTAATTTTAAGTATAATTTCCCTGTATTAAACTAATTCATTGTTTTCCTTTAAAATATTTAAAACAACAAACTGCAAAATTAAAAACCTAAAATGTATCATTTAAGTCAATAACAATAATTAAAAGAAAAATCATTGGCCGCTTTGGCACTGAAATTAATCGTGTAAAATTTCCATTTATGGCATAAAATCAAATAAGAAACGCAGGGACCTTATATGGTAGATAGTAGTAACCTTGGTTCAAAAATGCAAAATGGAACCCGATGGAGCTCATTTTAAAGAGAATTTGTGAAAACTTTCATTTCAGCATTCCAAACATTTCAGTCATAAAATTATTCCATGCTCTCTTCAACCAAACTTTTAATGATTTTTGCGTACAAGTGCCAACAGCCACTCGTTCTCAATGTTAATTAGAAAAGTGAACTGTTTAAAATAGTTGTCTTTAAGGAAATTAAACTTTGTTAACAGATGTAATTGCAAGGTTCCGTAGTCATCATGGAGAAAAATATGAGCACGTGGTATGTGTTCCGAAATTAATTGAAAAATTCTTCAGTGCGTTTGGTGTGTTCATTTTCTGAAATATGATGGATATAATAAACAAAGAATTTTGAAAAACGATGTATTCCGTTGTTCGAGAAGGATACAAAAATCCTTTGTTTAGTTTGTACACTTTTGAAAGAGCAATGATACTTTAAAACCCATAATCCTAAACTTTTCTCGTATACAAATTGTCAAATATTAACAATGTATGTTGGGAAGCAACTTATTTGAAATAATATTATTAAAATATTACTGCTTACAATTCAAAAGATAATATATTTCACAAGGCTCTTAAAAATATTTATGTATTATTTAAACCATCAATTTTTGCACCTTGTTGACCAATTTTAGCTTCTAGCATAATTTGTTCGAAGTTTTTTATCATTTAAAGTTACTTAAAATTGCAGTTTATAGAGATGAATTACGAGGAATACCATAATTTGGGAAACGCAATTTTGTTTTAATGTAAATATTGAACAGGAGCCACGTAAAGCATTGAACTGTCAGGTGAAGTAAATTCAACGAATTTGAATGGAAACAAAACAAAATGCAATCTTAAATTATAATAAACGTATTAATATTATTGAATTTATGGGACATTCCTTTGTAGTACATTTTACCTATTAATAATATATCGCAATACAATAAATTAAAAATATATATTATTAGGGTCAAAGACAAAAATAAGTGGGACACATGGGAAATTAAAAAAATAGGGGAGCTCTGAGTCTCGGTAAGCAGGTCACGGGCAATTTTATAACGTTCCACGTGATGCAAAAATATTGCTTATAATGCTAACGGAATTTATTGCAAGTATGTGACAAAATATTGTATCTTAGCAGAAATCCCCACTTTAATGCATAATGCTTCTGTTAGTTTAGTAAATGAGGAAGTCAACCATACTATAACAATAAAAGTTTCTATGTGAAAATGTGCGCAAAATTATTTATTTGTTTATGTATTTTAAAATGTTAATGGTATATAACATACATTTGAAATACTACAAAGTCAAAAAAAAGTTGATATAGATGTTTTTATTTACCTAAAGAGCTTAAAATCTTTTACATTAAGGCAATTGGTGTTACTTAGAATCATTATATATATATATATATATATATATATGTAAAATATAAATAATATGTATTGTCTGAATGATATTGTAAAAGTCGGCCGAGGATCTCTGGTAAGGCAAAGTAGAATTTCAGCCACCTCCACTCTAGTGATGGAAACCGTAACTCTATGTAATTTAGTACATAGGTCAAATGTCCAAATTTCATTTAAATCCCACCAAAATTATTAGTTATTTTTTAGCAAACATACATCAATAAAAATTTAAGCCAACGCATATTAAATGCATTATGTTTTGAGTACAGGATGCATGTGCATGCTTTCCTATATGGACATTCAAGATTTGCTTTTACAATATATAAAAGAACAGCCTCTCATTTTGCAAAGAATGTTCACAAATGTAAACGTGTTTCTTAGGTAAACATTTTGGAAAAGAAAGTATAGAAGTCATTCATTGCCTTTGATTCTTTGGTACAGCGGGGAGAAAAAAAATGAAACACTCAAATTTACACGACTATCATACACTCTATAAACACAAGTAAGGTGTCAATCTTTATCAATAAATGCCTTCTTTTAAACTATTTGAAAAAAAAAAATTGATTCATATTAAAATGAGTATACACTTTTAATGTTCAAATGGAATGCCCTATATTTAACAACGCAAATGAGATTAAGGAGCTCAAATTAGTTGTATTCCAAGTTTGATTACGTTTTGTTCATTAAAACAAAATATATCAACGAAAAACAATTTAGGGGCCGACAGCCTGTCGACGTTTCTGTTTTTAAGGTCAATCTTTATCAAGCAAGGAAAACAAATTTCTCGGAACACAGTGAAATTTTTTTTCTCAAAATAAACGTACTTTGAGGGTTGCATTTTATATTTGGATTTGTGGCACAAAGATTTTCTGGTCTGTTTTACACTAGCGGTAACCGCACGGGTAAGCCCATGTTAAAAAGTGAAAAGACCAGGCGATTCGCCATTATACATACAGCGGTAACTTTTGTATGCGTAAATTATGATATTTTATTAAAATGTATAGGATTCTACAAAATTAAAAACTAGCCGCCCACTGCAATCAACCGGAGATCCCACATATTTAAGCTTCCTTTTTTTTACAAACGCACACAGTAAACAAGAAGTTCCGTCAAGAACTATACGAGCCTACTTTCCCGTATACACCAAATTCAAATTTATAATCTAGCTATCTTTTTCTCTCTCTTTCTTATTTATCTTTAGTTCTAATTATTGAAAATATACCTTTTTCAACGGATAATACATATTCATTCACTCACTCATTCATTCTTTTCATTTATTCAGCCATGCATTTATTCATTCATTCGTTACCTCATTCAAGTGTTTATTCATTCATTTACGCATGCATGTATTTATTCACTCATTTATTTATATTTTCATTTATTCAATAATTTATTCATTCATTCTTTTCCTCATTCATTTATTCATTGATTTATTCTTTCACTCTTTCATTTATTCATTCATTCATTATTTCACTCATTGAGTCACTGAGAAATATCCTTGAAAATCCCGATCAAAAAACTTCATAGCAAAATAGGCTCGTAAGTTCTGGATAAACTTTCTATTTCTACATGTTCTACGTTATAAGAGCTTTCCGATAAAGTTTGTTCCAAGCAAATCGGTCCTTTAGATCAGGATTTATATAGGGTTGAAATTTCCCCGTAAGCCCTGTGTTATTTTTTTGAACTGTTCAAAAATGAACAAAAACTGTTCAAATCAATATTTCACGCCGAGAACTCCTTTCAATAAGCTTGCAATAGGAACTTGGCTCTTGTGCCCAGAGTTTACAGAATTTGCTTCAATTTTGTCCATAGGTGCTAATGTTAAAATTTTTTTAACTGTTCAAAATTGAACAAAAAATTGTTCAAATCAAAAAGTAAAATATAGAAATGAGATGTCCTCGCCGAGATCTTTCGAATGCAAAAAGAATTTTTCCAATTGGACAATTCGTTCAAAAGTTATTAGGGGGGGGGGGGACAGACCGACAGACAGACAGACAGACCGACAGACAGACAGACCGACAGACAGACCGACAGACAGACCGACAGACAGACAGACCGACAGACCGACAGACACACTTTTCCCCCATCTCAATACCCTACTTTCAAATTTTTTATTTTTCAATCTTTATTTAATTACTTAACTTATTTTTGACTTTTCTTGATTTTTAACGATATTTTCACGATACATTAAGCCTTCTTTCATGCTTTATTATTATTTTTTTTTACTTTTACGGGAAAGTAGGCTAAAAAAGGAAGAACGTAAGGAACGAAACGAAAAAGAAAACATTAAAAAAAACTCCTCATTTTGTTTGTTTGGTTCAAGTACCCACACAGAAAGGACGATTATAATCCATTAGAGTAGCTTAAATTAATGAATGCTTAGTATAATTAATTTTTATCTATCATTCATTCACAGTAAAACAGAAACACGAAATTTTGTAGCTTGCAGAAACTAACAACAGCAAGCAAAGCTTTGAGAGTCAAAAAACCTTTCATCCAACTTAAACAGGCAAATAATATAATATGTGCTAATTCACTGGAGAGAAAAAAAATAAAAAAACTGAAAATATAAAAAGTAATAATAATTTGGAATGGAAAAAAGCGCTATAAAGGATAACTTTTCTTTAATAAACCTTTGTACAGTATGGAGAATGGTCCCGTAAAATACATTTCAAGGAAAACGAAAACCAAAAGAAAAAGTAAATTGAATCAAAAGAAAATTGAATTAAAAAAATGAATAAAAAAATAATAAATTGAAATAAAAAAAGACCAAATTCGAATAAAAACTCTTCGAGGTGCAAGCCCCCATGTTCCAAACTAATTTCGTGACAAATTACATGACAATCGGTCGAACGGTCTTGGCCCTACGCCAGACACAAACAGACAGACATATAGACAGACGCACACAGACACAGACATATTTGCTGCTTTATTATTAGTAGAGAAGAGTTAGAGACTTCGCTTTATTTCAGTTTGTTATACATTTAGTTGCAGCTATATGGACCCTTAAAGTGCAGTAAAATACATTTTTAAGTGTAGCATAAAATCTACTGCAATATTGGAGCTGAAGTTTTCGATACCCTTATAAAAGATGAGCTAGATTGATTGCTTATTAAAATATAATATAGTTTCAGATCATAATGTTTTGCAAAAATTAACTTCATAATTCATAAAAAAGTTAAATAAATATTTTAAATCCGTGAAAATCATGTTTTTCTTGTTGGGTTATAATATAATGAAATACAAATGTATCTTGAATTTATAAGAATTTCCCTAAATATGCTTTTAAAACTAAATATGTATTTAAGTGGCTAAAATTTATTTTTGTTTAATGCCAAATCTTACGTGATGCTTTTCTACCTAGAGTATATTTCAATTTAGTAAATCACCACAGACTTAAATTAGATGTTTCGTTTTTGTGTAAACTACTCAATTTTTCTTTGAATTTTGATGGCAATAATATCAAAAGCATAGCTAACCCTGATATTATAGTATGCATTCACAAATTATGTACATACTACTAAGATTTGTTTAAATAGTATTGCATACTGACTGTAACACGCAAATGTTAAAGCATATTTTTGATATGTACAAGAGAACAATTTGTTGAATAAAAACGATTTTGAAACACGTATTAATTTCTCTTATTATTCAATGTATAACCAAAACTAAAAGGAACTTCTACAGTAAATATTACGCATAGAAAATATCTTGGAATTTTTTCTGAAAACTAACTATAGTAATGAATAGCTACAATTGCCATGAAAATCTTTAAAATATTGAAATCAATGATATTTCGATAACAAAATGGGAATGGTTCTATAAATACCTGAGTTATAATCAAGTTATGTTAGTTAAAAAAATAAAACTAAGGGAGTTAAAGAAAAATCCCTGTTTACATTTTCTCCTTCATTTACAAAATACTTACAAATAAAAAAATATATAGAGAGGTATTAAATGAACTAATTGCTTCATAAACTAATTGCTTGAAACCAAATGATTTAACAATGTTGAAAAATTCTACTACATTTTCCTATCAAACAGACATGTTTACTCCAGAAAACTGCATTGCGTTGATGTTTTGGAATAGATGCGAGTCCCTGGAGGAAAATGCTCATGTTTTGTATGGAATTTTATTTTTAAAAAGGGATTAATGGAACATATACTATTTAAAATTTGTACGTTTGTGATAAAAAGTTTATTTTTAAATTCCTACATAGTAGAATACTAGGATATTCAAAGGGAAATTCTAGTTTATTATTCATGAAGAGTTTTCTTCATTGCGAATGCATTTAGGTAGCTATAAGCAGAATTTGGAAATATATTTCCGTTCTATTTTTGCTTTACTATGACTTGAGAAAACGTATTTCTTTCTAAAATTTACTTGAAATCAGTACCGCATTCGACCCGTTTTATTTTTACGGAATATAGTATAGATTCATTCTTAGAAGCTAAACGCAAGTTTGTTCTTGAATTTGTAATTTTCTAGTTCCTAAAAAAAAAAAACTCTCGCTGTAAAGCGCGTGTTATTCTGATAATAAAGATAGTGTATGTCAGAAATTAAGGTTTCTTTAAAAAATGAAAAAAAAAAAGAATTAAGTAAATTGCAGTGTTTTTTTACTGTTAAACTTCCCAGGGTTCTGATAAAATTTTGTTTTGTTATTGCTGTTAGGAAAAACATATGCTGCATTTTAAATACAGGCGGGCATTTTACATACAAAAAATAACACGAATTGTTGTTATGTGACATAGATTTCGATTTAAACTACTAAAAAATTAATGATGTCTGATTTAATTTGTTGTTTAATTCCATGGACTTTAGAAGTACTTATTAACATTTATTATCTTCAAGTAAATTATTAAATTTTCCAAAAATACATTATATGCCTAATTGCAGAGGTAAGTAAAGAAGTGAGTAGACGAGATGCACTTGACTTTCTAAATGACTTGGTAACAGTTTCTGTCTATTCTAAAACTTAAGTTAGTCATTTAAATGGTTAAGTCTAAGTTTCCTCTAACATCGATTTCCGATTCTGCTGCTGTTATCTGTTTTCGATTGATTGGTGCTGCAATACCGTGGTGCAATTTTACCTAATCCTCTCACTATCAAATACTTGCAAGTGATGTTCTAAACATCTTTACTCATTACAGCAGAAATGTGTTTCGTTGACGAAAAGAACCAACCAATGTTTCTCAACTTGTGTACATCAGCTATAATACTGCTGTTTGTATAGGTTTCGAATTTGGATACCTCCTCTGTATAACGTATGCATTTGTTTCTTTGGTAATTATTTGCGTTGTTCAGGATTGCTTAAAAATTGAGTGTAATATGTTTTCCGAAAGGATTTTACCACAATCTCATGGACACTTACTTGTCTTCGGTAGTGTATTTTTATTCATTAACTGTTCAGTTTATCTTACGCTCAAATAATTATAGCATTCTATAACTAAATTAAAATTTCTGATTTCTTAAACAAAATTGAAGAAAAAATATTTGAATTGCTGTCATATATTGTTGAAGCAACAATAAAATATTTGTTTATTTTATTTATTTTGATCAATTTATCTCACGCGCAAGTAATTATAGCGTTCTATAACTAATTTGAAACTTCTGATTTCTGGAAGAAAAATATTTGAATTGCTGCCATGTATTGATCAAAATAACAATAATAGAATGTTTATTTTATTGACCAACTGTTGATAAACGAAAAACGACATGAAATTAAAGTGGATTTAGCACAAAAAAGGAGTAAAAAACCCCAATTTTCCCTTTAAAAACTAAAGGGCCCGAAAAAATACAATAAAAAGTACACACAGGCTTACAGACTTCACGAGAAAACCGGTTCATATGAACTAGGAGATGGTCTAATAAATGGATATAGTAAAATTGGGGGCTAATCATCTGTTTTACTATTTAACCTGTTTATTGTTCCATACCTTGATTTTTGTCAGGTGTATTTTTATTCACTTCTTTTGCATTTAGGAAGGTGTTTTTTGTAACCTTGAAGCTCATGTCTACAATTCTGACTGAATCTGAACTGGTGTTCTTTTCTTAAACATTATTTTGATTTTTCTGACTAGTTATGTTCCTCAAATCTTTTTTTTTTTTGTCATTAAAACTAAAAAAGCTACGATAATAAAATAATAAAAAAAGTGTTTCGCTTTTTTTCTTTCGATTTACGTGTAAATAAGTATTATTTTACTTTTTGGAATGACCTGAAATTTATATCTGTGTATAATTTGCACTTATGCACCAAAACTGAAATATATGCATGCGTTTATATGAAAATTACACCAGAATTTAACATTTGATGTTGCATCAATTTTTTATTCGTATCATAAATCCCATGGTTATGCACAGGAGTTTATAATATTTATTTTACTTCCAGTTTCAAAAATGTTTTAAATTAAATTTGCGTTATTTTATTCACCGGTCTTATTCCCAAGTTACGAAACATATTTAAAATATTATCTACTAATAAAATTAATATTTTCGAATTTCCTACAGTAGTATAAATGTATTTTCTTTTTATTTTATTAAAATAGTTCTTTCGTAAAATAACAAATATTGCTTTCAAATATCCAAACTGTTTATTCAATAGGAAAATTTACACGGCGGAAAGAGCACATAAGTCTATTATGTAAAAATAAAAGAAATATAAATCGCTAGAAATATATTTTAAGCTCGTATCTGTTTAAAAGTTATTTTGAGGATGATTCCCGTTTTTCAAGCTTAAAAATAACCTGCTAGCTTTGGACAGGTATCATACAAAGATCTTGACGTGAAAATCCTCTTACATATGTGATGATGAAAGTAAGAACATAAGATTATGTAGGGATTGAACATAGAGAAACAACAAGATTTGACATTTTGTTCAAGAGGCGTCATGCGTTTTTCTTTTAAAATTTGCAGCACTTTCTGTTTTTGAATTGAAACCTCACATTTAATTGTGAAATACACTATTGCTCATAATACTTCATATTCTTTCCTCAAACTCAAAGGTTGTATGGAATTTAAAAGGTCTTGCCATCTAGATCTTATTGAAGAGAAAAATATTACTATTACCGAAAACATGATATTATTTAGACGAACTCGAACGTTATACTGAATAGATTGACCTGTAAAAGGTTAGAGTTTATTGATTAAAAAACATTTAAGATAATAGGGTTTTGTATGTCTGATTTTTTTCAAACAATTGTGATTCATTAGAATTTCATAATGTTTTAAAGATTGGATTTACATCATGTGCGCATGATACTAAAACTAAAATTTGTAAATCAACTTTTTTTTCTTCTATCTATATTGGTCCATCTTACACAATAGTTTAAACATAAATATATCTCATAAATTTAACTGATAATTACTTCAAAATTTTTTCCATAGAGCATTTTTTTTAGTATGTAAAATCATAAAATATAAAAAGTCACAAAAGTAGAATTATAGAACACTGTCCGAGTGTTTTTTTTTTTTGCTGAAGGGCATTTAAAAATCTCTAATTTCAGACATTTTAGTCAACCAGTCAATTTAGGAATTGATAGATTTGTTTTAGCTTTTAGTTATCAAACCAATTATTTTCTAAAAGAGGTCGACATTGTGCGTAGTGATAAGGCACAGGTCTCGTATTCCCAAGTTTGCAGGATCAAATCTGACCCAAATCGGTGGATTTTCAAGATGCAGAAAATCGTCAGCGCCCGTGTCAAATGAATTTGCGGTTAAAGATCCCTTGATTATCCGTTTGAAATTCAATTAGAGCTCAAGTGCCACCATCTAGGGGGAAACTGAGCGCTAAAATTCGGTAATGGCGTCCGCCGATAATGGGAATACTTGAATAATGGATGCCGATTTTCGGGGAATGCACTAGGATTGCAATGATTAGTGACCATACGCGGCCCCTTTAGAAAAAAAAAAAGATTCTAAAGGAATTGTACGTAATTAATAAAGCATTTTACTGTTAAATGTATGTATGATGTTCTACGTGCATTTATAATTATAGATGTTTCATTTGCTTTCAATTATTAAAACCTTTAATTTTTTATACGTTCTCATTGCAATTACAATAACCGTGCCTTATGAATAAAGTTTCTGAATGTTCTGAAGTAGATTTCAAAGGAAAATATCCTGTGGCTATAACCGCTTTATATAAGAAAAATACGAGTTTCTAAAACGGTCTCAAATGGCTTTTCAACTTTCTAGTTTTAGGATCAGGTGCACTTTATTGCTTACCATTTAGAAGGCCATCCAAATCTGAGAACTAATGAACGTCATTTTTTAAGAATAATAATAATAAAAAAAATACTTAAGATGTCTTCTTGTTTTTTACGTTACTTTCTCTTTTGTATTTTTAAACGAGTTCAAGTATGAAATTCTGCTTTCTTTTATTATTAAAAATTCACTAAGAAAAATTTACTATAGTAAACTTCTGCCAAAGTAGGGGGAAAAGTTAGCAGGTTAACTATACTTTATAGCATTTTAAAATTACAGTTGAGTTCTTTGAAGATATATGGTGTTTTACACAGCATGCTGGCTCAAAAGATATGTTGCCGGAAACTTTTTTTTTTTGAGTTGGCTGCGGCAAACTTTTAAAATAGTCTTTATAACCTTGTTTATGTGTAGCGGCACCCTTTAAAGCCATACATATGATACATATGAGTAAAAAACGTTGCGCAACCCTTACGTACTTTTTTTAATTGCTGTACAATGTATAATTTTGTAAAAAATATTTGTTTAAAGTAATTTGTTCAGTTTTTTTTCCAGACGGATTTGCAACGCCATCTTCTCTTTTGCTCTCGGGATTTGAACACCCTGATAAGAAATCATGTTATACTACGATGATAACCAACATGTAAATGTTAGCTTAGGAAGTCATGTTTATGATATATTTTTTACCATCTGTATGATGTTCAAAAACATATTTTAATACAAAAAATAAAATAAAACGAAATAAAATATTCTTTTGTTGTAATTAAAATCATAAAATGCTTCTAGAATTGTATTTTTACCGAAATTTTAGAGGAAGAAAATATGGATGGAGGTGGGGGATACAAAAGAATTATAATTACTGCACGCTATATGGTCATTAAGTATTACCTGAGACTTAATATTTTTAAATGAATTTTTTATGAAATTTTTATTCAAAATTATACTTTTACATTTGGTTAGGCAAACATTTAAACTTTAAACATAGCTATGATGTAATATTTTAAGTTTTTTTGGGTAGGAGCTAATGGTACCTTTTTCAATTGGTGAAAGTTAGCGCAAGTTCTGAAAATTTTAGCAAAGAAAATTTCAGGATAACTAACTGGATGAACTCTTTTGCTAAATGGCTTGCCTAGATTTTATGTTTTAAACACAAATATTACGAAAAGACTAAATCTTTTATCATTTCATCTTCTACGTATTTTTTATAACACTAGGAACTGCTTATGCAATTCCTTTGGATCGCTTCGCAAAAAAAGCTCGTTTCGCAAGCTTATTGCAAGCTAAACTGGTTTTTTCTTCTTATATTTTTCGATTCGAGTGCTGCGTGCTACTGCTTTTGTGTTTTACCAGTTGTGGGAACGGAGGGAGGCGTCCCCATAAATCATCGAATATCTGGCATCCTACCGTTTTTTTTTAATACCCGGAATTCGTTACACTGCAATAAAGATCCTGTCATATGCTATATCTAGACGAACATTCAAGGAGGAGACACAGACCTTCCTCTTTTATGAATTTAAAGTTTAGTTAAGTAGTATTTTTCGAAAATGTATAAATTACAAAGGTGCAATGAATTTCAAAACTTGTTGATGGTTAAAAATACGCGGGTGATTTACAGGGTATCAAAAACCAGAGTCGATATTCGGTTCGGATCCGTCAAAGAAAGGACGCCGGATATCCAATGCAATCCTTCTCTAAACCTTGTCTCCCCTCTTCCTATAAAAACAATCATCGATGTGCTACTGATGTACTGGTTTTGTTACATGCTGTACAAAGATTGTACACTATTATTAATTTCGTGAGACTCCAAATGCCGTCAACAGCTTTCCTATCAAAAAGTATCCTGACAAAATTCACAAACTTGGGTTGTAATAACTAAAAAGGATTTATTCAATAATAAAAAAACAACGTTTTTCTTGCTCACTAAAAAGGTAGAAAATACGATCGCACAGCCGCTACTGAATTTTGGTCACAATGTTCGGAACTAATCGCCATATTTAGTTTTATTTTAGTGGAAATACTTCAGAACTCATCAAATCATGATAAAAGTGGTAGAATATTGCATTGTCATCTGGTTCTGAGCTATGTGTAAGGTTTCAGAACAATAACTTATTGGGAAATGGTCGAAAATTCGATTGCAAAATTTCGCGGACACACAAGAAAGCGAGTTAAGAACACATTGTAATAAAATATCCCTCATTGGTGTTCAAAACAATTTAAATGAATACGATTTCTCTTGCTCAGACTATTTTTATGATGGTTTGAAGGCATTTTGCTTTTTTTTGTTCGATTCCCTGATCGTTATAAACAAAGGTCAGCTTTTTAAGGATCACACTTTTTAATACTATTGCATTTTGATTTCGAGTTTTAGAAGGAATTAATGAGAATTTTTTCGGTCTATTGTTATTAATTTCATTTAGATTTTTAGTAACTGTTGCCCTTATTCAAATAGGGACTTTTCAGGACCCATTTTGTTGCTGATATTCAAATGGGGAGTCTAAAATTATTTTTTTAAAAGCGAGAATGATCAATATGTGTCAAGTGATCTCCCTTCTTTTCCCCTCCGGATAATTATGCAATATTTAAGACAGCCCACCTAAGACTGGACGGTCCACGTAGAAATTAATATCCCAAAATCTATTTTAACATTAAAATTACTTCCTTCACCGGTCAGTTCAAAATTTTAATCGTCGTAGCAAAGTAGAAAATTACTTTCAGTAGAATATGGCAATGAAAAATTTGAACATACTTTCAATGAGCCATTAATAAATGAAATGACATAATGAGCTGTTGTTAAATTACCGAAATGAAAATAGCCGCCATATCTTAAAACTCATTCGAAAAAATAGCATTATTATATGATTTGGAGGCGTTCCTGCTGAATGTTGACGAGCTTATTAATAAACGATAAGTACCTATCAAGTTCATTACATTTATGCGGTTTCGTAAAACTGAAGTAATTTCAGAAAGTTTATTTATGCAAATTTTTAAACTTTATTTTTTGTGATCGAATGATCAAACCCTGCGCTGGACTCTTTTTTTTCTTCAAAATTTTTAATTAATTCCTTGTTGACGCTATGGTTTCTGACAGTTGCATATCCACTGTAAAAAAAATGTAGTTTTTAAGTTTAGATTGGATTTTTTCAACTTTTCGATTATAAGCCTATATTATCTAATGCCGCAAAATACGAAAAATATATCTATTAACACATTTAAAAAATATTGAAATGCAAACCTTTAAATATCTTGCAAATATATATATATATATATAATAGAGAGAGAGAGAGAGAGAGGTTACAGATCTATGTATATACATACATATATATGTATATATGTAAAGGAATATATATACAGTGGTACCTCGAGACACGAGTGCCCTGACATACGAGTGGTTTGAGATACGAGCGCTGTCGAGCAGCGAAGTTTTGTTTTAAAATACGAAGAACGGCCAGCTGCGACGCCACGGCCCACCCAGTTTAGCGCGCCTGCGCAGTAAATTGCTTTGAGATACGAGCAAATTGACATACGAGCAAGATTACGCAACGAATTAAACTCGTATCTCGAGGTATCACTATATAGTTAAAAATGTGTATCTCATTTCGAATTTTTTTGGCACTAGAGATATACAAACACTTTGCATCTTTTATTGATTATTTTTTTCCCTTAATAACGAAAGGAGCAGCGGTTAAAAGTATTTTCGAAATTTTATTTTAATGAAAAACTTCAACCATAATTAGATTCATTAATCACTCGACCGTGGAATTTTGGAAAAGAGTTTTTTTTTAAACACATTTTTCCCTTATTTTTTCCTTCTGTCTTTCTTCAAATGATTAGTAATTATGTACATTTTTTATGCTTTTTGATATCAGAGGATGCGATGCGTATTTTTAATTACGCATCCACATAGCTTAAAATCAAATTCTTATTATTGTTAAATGGAGCAAAGAATTCCATAAAAAATGAAAAGGCGTATTTCTCGAGAAAATCTTCATGCTATCTTATTTTAAAAGTAGTTTTTACAAAATCGCAATGGTAGCAATTTATATTAATTGAAAATTGTAATGCTACTTTTGAGTTATTTTAGAAATCTAAACTTATTGCATTTATTCATTATTAGTTGGCATTATTTGTGAATATGTTCATTATTTTATGAGCGAAGGATTATTGAATTAGTTAAGGGCATGTTATTAACAGGGGTGTATCCATAAGGTTTAAAAAATACGCATTGAAAAACGGTTATCGCCCCCCCGGTTGGAAGCAATATTGCCCCCCCCCTCCTCAAATCTTGGATACTCTACTAGCTATATAAATGAGTATAAAATATGTTGTAAAAAATAATTTCACGTTAAGAAAGCACAAATAAGCATTAAAATGCAGACATATGTTTCGGGATTGCTTGGAATCCCTTTTTCAATGCGACAGGGAGCTTCTAGATGCAAAACATAGGTATTCCAAGCAATCCCGAAACATATGTCTGCATTTTAATGCTTATTTGTGCTTTCTTAACGTGAAATTATTTTTTATTACAGTTTACTTGCACAAAGTAAAATTATTATTATAAAATATGTCGTGTATAGTAATTTTGTATAATGATGTTGCATATTTAAAAACAATACATTGGAATACTATTTTAATGAAAATATATGAGATTTTCCAATTATCTTTTATTCCAATTAATAACGAAAAATGTTATAGCACAAAATGTACAGTTACAGGTCTGTACATATTACATAAAACACGAAATATAATACATAAAGCCTTACATAACGAAATTTCTATTTCGCCTGTTGATTACGAGCAGCAAATATTCCAAACACTTGATTCGTAAAATTGAAGTTGTCTAAAAGAAGAAGGTTCTTCAGCAATCGTTTTTTATCACTTTAAAAGCACACTTTAAGTTACCTTAACCGGAATTGATTGTTATTGTTAGGATCTAAAGCCGTTTAGATACCACAAGCTTTAGAAGAAAATGAAAAACCGGAAAAGTAAGTTCGCCTGAAACGATTTAAAGGTTTTAAATCAACTTTAGTAACACATTTCTTCTAGTATTACGAAACCAAAGGTTACAAATTTTGTGGTTTCTTTTGGGATTTTGATTAACATATTCCCAAGAAAGTTGAGTAAAAACCGAGAAATAGTTTAGTTTTGTGATTCAATTTTAAAAACTCAAAGGCAAGATTTCATTTTGCCATCTTGTACAACAGAGCTATTAATCACAAAAAGTGAAAATATCAGTAAATTCAATTAAGTATGGCTTACTGTGCTCTTCCCTTTGTGTACTAAAAGCAAATCTTCATTTTCATTTTTTTCAAAGGTATTCGAGATATTCAAGTAGAAATTGGAACTCGAAATTTTGTGTAAATAATTCCATAGCAAAAAAAGAAAAGAAAATTGCACATACATTTAAAAAGCGATTATGCACATTTCAGATGAGTAATCCAAATTATTTTTCAACGTTAGATAAATATAAATTAATAAGAAAACTAGGTGTGAAAATTATGGTTAGAATTTGCATTCATCTGTCTTAAGAAAGCACCCGGTTTTAAGTTGCTGCGACATTTTGTTTACATAATTCACTACAAGCCATAAAACGCTTTTTTATTCCATTTTTTTTATTTAATTTAAAAAAAAAAAATTTTTAGGTTTTTACAAATTATTGTAATGAAATGGTACATGTATACAACAGTTAAATTCCAACTTAAACTGGGAGTTTTAAAATTTTTTTTTAGAATTTAATTTTCGTGATTTAAATGATATGAAAGCCACTTTGATTTGATACTTTTCAAATTGGTAGGAATACTTCATGTCTTCTTTGTTTCAACGTCTTTCCTGTATAGTACCAGTACAGATACCACTGGAAAGTTAAAGATGAGCTTTTTTATCACTACGGCATTAAAAGAAATCGTAACTATGTGACGTGATCAGACTTGCATGCGACAGACTCATTAGTAGTTACGTGGAACAGAAGAAATCTTTTCCCGCTTGCTATTTAGCGTTGAACATAACAATTCTATGTGTGCATTAACTATCTTTCGTTTCATCCTTCTTATAGATTGGTAACGTCACGAAGGACACAAAAACTAGAAAAAAGACAAAGTGTTGAAAAACTGTCGCATTTGTCAATTTTATATGATAATGATTACTAAAAAATGAAAAACTACCAAAAATGAACTAGTTTAGGAAATCAAAAATTAACCTACTTAAATTGATACATAATGTGTTTGTTACCCAAAGGAAATACAATTATGTTGATGTCACTTTTCGCAAATCATTAAATATTTAAAAGAAGTAAAGAAGTTCTGATTTTATACAGTTTAAATCGGCATTACATTTCAGAATTATGAATTCGACAAGACAGCGGTTTTCAACTGGTGGGGCGCTCTTTTTTTGACCATTCTAGAAGGGAAGCGCGAGATTGTCGAAAAATATTTTAAAAATTAATTGACATTTTACTAGAATGAAACAAATAAAAACACATTCAGAGAAAATAAAAATAGTTTAAAATTTACACTAATGCATTAAACGCATTAATATAATTATATCAGTGCTGCGCACTGTATTTTATTACCAGTATCTTGAAGGCATTAAACGAGCACCATCGGATCACATCTCGACGCAATTTTACGGTACACAGAAAGTTACATTTAACCCTTTCGTCACCTTGACCCTCATATAAGGCTTCTATTTCAAAAACCGATATTTTGGTTTAAAAAACTGCAAAACATATATATTTCTTGGCTTAGTAACACTTCGTTTTCATCACTAACACCTACCAGTTCTTAAAACGACTACAAAATAATTTTGTGCACGTAATTTGTGATTATACACATTAAATACGTGTAGAAAACTATTTTTTCCGAACTATCTCATTATTTAGTGACGGGAGGAGGTTTTAACCGCCAAGGTTATCCCCCTAACTGCCGCTGTCGTATATATACGGCTCGCTAAGGCGATGCGATAACTGCCTGGGGCGTATATATACGCCTTCCCAAAGTGCGATTCTTTGCCTTGCTTTGCTATCATTGAAATTACAGCCGGGCTTTACAGTGGCATAAAGGGAGCCTGATAGTGTTTGCAAAAGATATACTTATTTCTGGGGGTCGGGGAGACGATTTGCAAAGCATTTTTCTTTCCCCTAATACACACCGTAACTTCGCGCACCTATCAGAAAAACGGCAGCACGGGGAAGCGTTTCGTGTAAATTTTATACTCGGCAGGGTTAAGATGAAATATACAAGTGTTTTGAATACGCCGTAATAGTGCCTTTAAATAGTACCAAGTTTTTTCTGCTCGAAAGTTTTGCATCATCGCGCATGCGCGTAGCTAAGAAAGAATTATGTTCACAATCGTTATACCCATCCGAAACAGAAAGGGGGGGGGGGGGGGAGAATCAAGTAGTAATAAAACTTTTGCTACAGATATTCCGAGTTTATCGAAAAGAATGAAAGAAGAAACGAAGGAAAAAAAGAACAAGATAATGATTTTTAGGCAGAAGTACGATGTGCGGACAAAATAATTTAATTGTATTTACAATATACCGGAGAAATGCATAATTGACGTACATACAAATTAATTTTGGGTTTTCCTCCAAAAGGGTTGACCAGGGGACGGACCGCCCCTGTCCAAGTAGTCAAGCTACTGCGTAAAAATATATTTTCTTAAAGCTGTTCCTTTAAAATTTCTTATTCAACGAGCAAGTACTTAGTTCTGTGTCTTGTTACTATATCATTTTAGTGATGACATGGAAATAAGGAACTTTACCTAAGTGGTAAAGGATAATGATACACACGGGATGGCAAGACAATTTAAAACAACCATTCATTCTCATTTACGTGCATAAAAACAGCGAAGGGAAAATAAGCCTACCATTAAAACACCACTGATCTGCAGCAGTTAGATGGATGTAGGAAAGTTTTGAGTGCATTTTGCTTTTTATGGATTTGTGTACTTTTTCCTTAAGTCACTTATGAGCTAAAGTTTCTCTCGATATGTGATTGTGTGATTCTCTTTCCGTCATATATTCTTTTACAACAAGCGCCTTTAAAATCACTTAAAGCTTAGAGTGTATGCTTATTTCATTTTGCCCTTTAATCATAAATAAGAAATTTTAAAAAATGTAAAATAAATATGAACGTGAATATGAATGAGCATGAAAAAAAGAAGAAATATAAATATGAATGTATATGAAAAAAAGAAGAAATAGGAATAAGAATATGAATGAGTATGCAAAAAAGAAGAAATATAAATATGAATTTGAATGAATATTTTAAAAAAGAGAAGAAAAATTAACATGCACATATTTGTGTGTGCTATGGACAATGTATGAAATCCTGTATACTTTACAAAGCCTAGACATTCTATAGAACGACTGATTTCTTATATTTCTGTTGACATAAAGCTCTATTAGTTTCTAGTTTTCAATACATCTTTCTATAGAAATTGATAAAACACTTAAGTTTCTTTACCAAACATAACGTAAATTAATGAATGACTTCGTACTAGATATAAAATAATGTACAAGCAAATGCGAAAAACTAAAATTTGCAATGATGATGAACTGTACTATCTACATTCGAGATAAAGGTATTCTAGATAAAGTACATTTGCGTTCTTTATTGATCGTCTTAGTTTTTTCTGGAATGAAAATTACCATAGAAATGATGGATGCCCTGACATTAGCAAACCTATTTCCACAGATAAGAACTTGCTTTCAAAGAGCTCAACAAAAAGACGAAAAACTAGTAATTCAGTAAACAAGTTTTTTTTTTTTTTTTGACTTTTCGACAGCATAAAACTTGTTGTTTTGGAACTATAAATTTCGCACAATAAAGAGTTTAGCTGATTGATAATAACCTTCTTTTTAGCAGAAAAAAACTATTTTTTTAAATTCAACGTTTATAAAACAGCAAAAAAAAAAAAAAAAAAACTAAATGAAGGTTGTTTTTTTTAAAACACTGATGTTTATGTTAAGCCATATACTGTGTTGGGGCTTTTAAAAGTAATATATATTTTGACAAGCGCCATAGGTCGTTGCTTGCTTCTGAACAACCTCTGAAGATAGGGGTTAAATGATCCATGGTATAATATCTTATATTCGACAAAAAATTGCAAGAAATTTATGCAACAATTTCAGTAACTGTATTTATAAATTTCAACAAGTTTATTTATCAATTTCAAGAAAATTTATTTGTTAATTTCAACAAATGTATTCATCAATTTTAATAAATTTACTTCTCAATTTCAATAAAATTATTCATTAATTTCAAGCTATGTTTTGACAAAATATTATGTTCTTGTTTATTGCAAAACGCTTTTGCTGAAAAAAGTTATCACCAGTTTAATAAACCTCTAATTCTTAAAAACAATTTTAATTTATTAATGGATGTTTTCACTTACACCCTGCGAAAATACAAGTTACATAAAACATTTCAACCCGTTCATTTTTATTCGAGAATTAAATTCCTAATTCTTTACTTTGTAATTTATTGCTCCAAACGCCCATGCTTTAAATATAGCTTTTGCCAAAGCATTAAAGCATGGTCATTAAGCATGAAAAGTGCCGTTTTGCATTCGAGAATTATTTAATTTATCTTTTCCTCAATGCTTCATTTTATGGACTAACACTAAATCGTTGTAGATTACCCTTAATGGCCTTTATACTACCTTAAGTTCGACTGATTTTTCGCAGGCTTTACTAAATTATTTCTTGGAGGAATTAGCGTATATTTAAAGACATGTTCATAATATTTGTCTCATAATGGAATAATATAATATCGTAAGGTTTAAAAACTATTCATCATTAATCAAAAAATAAAAGGTGTAATTACCTCAATTCGTCCCTATTACTTTAAAATAGACACGGAACAAGTAGACATGAATTGCTGATGAAATGCCATTTAAAAAAAAATACCTAGAGACACCTTGTATTTTCCCAATAAATAAATTTAAAATATGTTTCAGGTTAGTAGATTTGCATCTACATTATTGCAGATAATTGAAGTACTTGTTTAAAAAAATGGATATAATGGTGTAAACGGCATTAAAAAATATTATGGCGGCATAAGCAAAAGATTTTTCTTTTAACAGGTATTTTAAATTGAATGAAATAATGCCATTTATATATACTTATGTCAAACGTTCGGTAAGCAAAGCAACATACTTCCAACTGTCCAGAGCATCAAGGGCCTTCACAGATTGCTCCGAAGTAACGCAGCAATCCTCCAACGTTTTACCCACAAACTCTCAGACAGCTTAACAACCTTCTTTCTTTAAAATAAAAAGAGTAAAAGTATATCAGAGTTTTGTATTCTGTAAAATTGTGACTTAAGCACCAACAAACACTGCGGAACTTTTTAACATATTTTTTATTACTAGCCCATTAAATTTATTGTATTTACTTTGGATACTAACAATTGCTGCTATATCTTATGCAATTAGAAAAAAAGTTTCGACACCATAAAGTCAAATGATTTATTGATATATGGTATACATGTACGCATATTTATACGATTAATATCAGAGTGTAAACAAATGTACCTAAGTGTTTGTATATGTCCGAATATTTGTCTCAAGAAGGCTGTGAGTCTTGAGCCGAGATCGGTACCGATACCAAGGGATTTGGAAAATTACGGGGAAGTTATTTCGACCGCATTTATTTCTTCTGGACGTTAATTGATGGATGTGTATAAATTGAAAACTCCAAAAAGGGAGATTTTGAGCTATTTTTACAACACTTTAAATTGGATTATTAAAATTTGTACAGATTAAATTGCTGAAATTTTTTTTTTCACATTTTACAAGTCTGTGTTAGTGGGTGCGTTTTTTAATCTTACTTTTTTCGTTATTAGTATTTTTTGCAGGAGATTGACAAAGACGGCTATTTTATTGTCGCTTTTAGGTACTGTTTAACTTGTTAATACATTTTTGTCTTTATTTTCATGGATGCTTTTAGAAACTGATGACGTAATTTAGGGACGGTTAGTTTTATTATAATGGAGAGTTTAAGGAACTGTTGTCCTTACTCTAATGAGGATTTTAAAGAACTGTTGTCCTTATTCTAATAGGGATTTTAAAGAACTGTTGTTCTTATTCTAATGGGGATTTTAAAGAACTGTTGTCCTTATTTTAATGAGGATTTCGAGAGACTGCTGCCTTTTTAATCTAATGGAATTTTTCAAAAATTTGCCCTTGCTCTAATCTAAACCATAATATTACTGGATTTTGGAGAAGTTTGTTCGAACCAAAAAAAAAACTTTAATGTTACGCAAACAATAATAAGAAATAGAAGTAAACAAACTGCTCCTTTGCCAATATTATTTTTAAAAAAATTCTTTTCTGTATCGTTTAGTATTTAATTACAAACTGATTCGACGTTTTCTAATACAGTGGTACCTCGAGATACGAGTGCCCTGACGTACGAGTTATTTGAGGTACGAGCGCTGTCGAGCAGTGAAGTTTTGTTTTGAAATACGAGCGATATTTGAGATACGAGGAACTGCCAGTTGCGACGCTGCACACGGCCCACCCAGTTTACTGCACCTTTTTGCTTTACATTCTCTGTTAATATGTTTTTATACCATATTTGTCAGTTATAAATATATTTTTCCTAATCAAAAGCACGAATTAAGATAATGGCATTTTAATTAATTTCAATGGGGAAAATTGCTTTGAGATACGAGCAAATTGACATACGAGCAAGGTTACGGAACAAATTAAGTTCGTATCTCGAGCCACCACTGTACAACGGTATCTTTAAGACTGTTTTCGTTTGTGTTTCATACATAACTTTTTTTGACAAGAGCGTTAGATTTAAGAAAGGAACATTGTGCCGAAATTATTGGAACACGAAATAACCAATATTTAATAGAATATTCAAATAACAAAATTATTTATAGCAATAGATTGCCATTTTGTTACATTGAAAAAAATATTTCAATATATTCCTATATAATCATTACTTGACAGTAGGCTTCTTAGCGCGCAGACTAATAACTACTCATGACTGCAATTAGTTCTAATTACTTAACCAAATTATTTATCCCCTTTAAGTCGTTCAAAGTATTTATTTATCCTAGCTTCCTGTCGAACAATCTTCCCAACTTTCGTAATCATTTTCCAGGTAATTCGTATCGATCTAGAAGTAAACGTCACTAGTGCATCAACAACGTTATTTATGGCACTTATCGTTTCCACTGCATAAAATATGGTTTTTTCTACACGTCAATCAACGACCCAATATATTTGTTTTTTCCCATTAGTAAAGGATGAATAATCTCAAATCACGAAGATATCACACGCTTGGTAGTTTTCTCTCTCTATCTCTCTTTTTAGCCTACTTTTCCGTAAAAGTAAAAAAAAATAATAATAAAGTATAAAAGAAGGCTTAATGGTATCGTGAAAATATCGTTAGAAATCAAGAAAAGTCAAAAATAAGTGAAGTAATTAAATAAAGATTGAAAAATAAAAAATTTGAAAGTAGGCTATTGAGATGGGGAAAAAGTGTGTCTGTCGGTCTGTCTGTCGGTCTGCCCCCCCCCCCCTAATAACTTTTGAACGAATTGTCCGATTCAAAAAATTCTTTTTGCATTCGAAAGATTTCGGCGAGGACATCTCCTTTCCATATTTTACTTTTTGATTTGAACAATTTTTTGTTCAATTTTGAACAGCTCAAAAATTTTTAACATTAGCGCCTATGGGCGAAAATGAAGCAAATTATGCAAACTCTGGGTGCAAGATCCACGTTCCAATGAACAAGCTTACTGGAGGAAAAAATTAACATAATGCTTACGGGGAAAGTTCAATACTATATAAATCCTGATCTAACGGACCGATTTGCTTGGAACAAACTTTATCGGAAAGATCTTATAGCATAGAACATGAACAAATAGATAGTTCATTCAGAACTAACGAGCCTATTTTCCCATGAAATGTTTTTATCGAGATTTTCAAGAATATTTTTGACTTAATGAATGACTAAATCAATAAGCAAAAGGGATTTTAAGGATATTTCTCAATGAATAAATGAAGGAGTGAAAGAATGAAAAAATAAATAAATGGGTGAATAAATACATGAATGAGTATATGAATCAATAAACACACGAATGAGTAAACGAATGAATGAATAAATGAATGGCTGAATAAATGAAAGGATGAATGACTGAGTGAATGAATATGCATTATGCGTTGAAAAAGGTATATTTGAAAAAAATAAGAACTAAAGCTAAAGGAGAAAGAGAGAGAAAGATATAGCTAGGTTATAAATTTGAATTTGGTGTATACGGGAAAGTAGGCTCGTATAGTTCTAGACGGAACTTCTTGTTTCCTCTTAATCTGGATACTTTCGTTTTTGTATTCGTTGGTAAATGTTTGTGCTAGAATGAAGTGATATATTTGAATTTAATAGTTGGTTACAAAAAAAAAAAAAAATTAAAAACATTTTTCACTGAACGAACGAAAGTTGACGTAGATTTGAAAAGCAAATTTAGAAATGAAGGCGTCGACGCGCACCGCTACAGTACTTCCACACGTTGCCAAATGGTATTTGATGGCCAGAGAAGTTAGCTATTGAAGGCGTCGACTCGAACCGCTACAAGAAACATAAAATTTAAATGTTTATCCGAATTTTGAAATATTTGATGCTTAACATTTTACACTTCGAATTAATCACAAGCAAGATTTATTTCCAAAACATCCAAAAATTTGTTTTCCTGGGGGACGTGTTATAGGTAACACCGCATATTCCTTAGTTGCATCTGTTTTTCCTTTAGTTAGGAGTGAGTTAGAGGAAAGAATAGAAGAATAAAACGTTAAAGATTACAAAACTTTGAAGGGTGATCACCTCTCACGACTAATTGCTCTGGGACCGTGTACGCTAGTGGGAACTGGTGCACGTAATATCCGTCGTGCACCAGTTCAACTCGCTGAACGCACCAGTTCAACCTGAACGCACCAGTTCAGTTCAGGCTCAAACATCCTCCAAGTTTGCAATTGGGGGTGCAAACCTAGCAGACGGTATCTTCCTTGGAAGCCTTCGTTCCCGTTGTCCTTCGCCTCTCTTGGAGGATTTGTTCCGGGTTCCACGCAAAACAAGAGGCATTCGAAAACAACAATATAGTCCTTTATTATGAATTTCTTTAAGAAAAAGGCAATCATAGTACAATTACGTGTTTCAATCTAGCAGTACATCACATAATGTATCACATGTTTTTCAAGATAATAATAGAAATTATATACATATGTATAATTTCAACATACATTGTTATGTATGTAGTTGTGACAGTACATAGATGACAGTACGTAGATAGGCTGTCCCGAACGACATCTTCGAGAATCTGACATTTGTGATGTGTAAAAAAATTCTATCACATCACAAATTAATTTTTTTGATAAAAAAAAATTAAAAATATTATTTTTTATGAAAAATAAAAGGTTTTTTTCGTGTATCGATTGTTGTTTCGGTATAGTTAGTATTTATTCAAGTATTCCTAACGAAATATAACTTATTATTAAAAACTTCAACAATAAATCCTAAGATTGAAATCAGTTATGTTTCAACATCAGCTTGATGCTAAAGATTCTTTATCACTCTGCAAAAATTGAATCTTCAATTAATCAAATTTTGAAAATGGAAATCTATCAGCATTTTTCAAAAGGTAGGGTCGATAAGTACAATCGATGACGCAACGGATTTGTAAGAAAAATTTATTCGTTTTCCAATATGTGCTGCAACCAGAAATTGTAAAACATAATAGAAATTCAATAAACGATCTATTTTAAACAAGGGTTTTATAAAAATGCTATAAAGGATTTCAATTAATGATAAAAAATCTGAATAGCACCAAAGTATTTGATTTATGCATTAAGTTGTCCCTGATTAAATTTAAAGTCATTATGTAATATTTGAGTGATATTACTATGCATATTTAAATAATTTAAAAGTTTTATATTTTCATTTTTATTCTCATTTTCAATTAAAACATATGTACAGAATATATATATATATATGTATATATATACAATAGAAACATCCAAAAACACAAAATATATTGAAGAAACGTATAAGTTTTCTAACGCTTAAATTGTTTTGCTCTTTTTCAACTGTTTTTAAAATCAAGGTTTTCAAATTAATAATTTGAGGAAAAATATATGTATGCACGTCACTTATACCAAAAATATGGGAGTAAAACGAATAATTTAAAATGACACCCTTTTTTTATTTATTTATTTACGCCTATGGGTACCCTGTACGGTTCAGGGTAGCCAGAGCATACACTTCTGTCATCCAGTGACTTCACTAGCGTAGGGTAGTCGAGGAACGACAGAGGGACTTACATTCCTAAGAACATGATTTTAACGTGTTTGGCGAAGAGGTACATTTCTCCACCAGACCCCTACCTGTTAGCCGAGGCCTTAGGATTGCTGACGCACGGGGAGAGGTAGTGGGGTCTACGGATTTTACATGCACATATCCCCAAGTATACATGGTGGTCTTCAGTGGGTATCGAACGCGCGACCTTCCAGGTGGAAGTCCGACGTGCTAACCACTAGGCTACCACGGCCCAGGCGAAGAGGTACTACATTGCATATGGCTGGGAGGTTTCAAGATGAAGTTAAGATAAGTCGTAAATGATACAAAAATATTGGTAAATGATATAAAAATCGCTGAAGTTAAATAATCAAAGACAATGTAGTATAAACAAAATATTAACTAATAAGATAAAATAAAATAAAGTGCAGGCATGTTTAGAATTAATTATAGCATGAAAGTCTGGCATATAAATATTACAACCAGGCACGTAAAAATCATATGCATTGAATTCAATCACATAATAAGGCACCAGCTGTTTTTACGCTGGTGCAAAACCAGTGTGCAAGCTGCCACATATGCAACTTGCTCTTGTTGACTGCAGTGCGGCTTTTGTAAACGAACAGCAACATATTTATTTACTTACACTCTATAACAAAAAAAAAATCGACGCACCAAGAAGGAGTTGTCCGACAGATACAAAAATTGGTGGATAGGAATATTATGTACATAATAGAAAATGATTTGAAATTTCGGAACAATTGAATGATTTATTTCAGAGTTACAGTACCGAGTTCAATAAGGTGTTGACCCGCATCTAGCCTGGATGCAATCGGATGATTCCTTCTTGGTGCGTTGATGTTTTTGTTATAGAATGTAGTTTAATAATCTACTCGATGTGTTTTGGCATTGAAAAATCAACTATGCGAAAAAAAAGAATACGTCGAAGAGTTGACGCACTGTTAGCCGCTGGCATCTTACGCCCAAGTTTGCAGGTACAATACGTGAACAAATTGGTGGATTTTCGAGATCCAGAAAATCAATAGCTTTCATGTCGTACAATTATGCGGTATATTGAAGAACCCTAGAGAATGTATCGGTGAGTGCGACAAAATAGCCGTCTTTGCCCGTAACCAAGATGCAAATGAAAAGGAAAAAATGCTGTTTGGAAAAGTGTTAAAAAGCAAATCTACCACCAGGAAGATATCGGCTCAATCCCAGCCGTCGCTGCCATCCTCTGCTTCGACACTTACACCTCTATTCCATATTGAGTTTTTTGTTCGGCTTGGGTGGTCTCGGCTAAATTAAATTCGTAATGCAATTTCGCATCGTCAGAGTCCTCAAGAGAGAAAATTCGGCGTTCAAATTCTTACGTGGTTACGGCATTTACCGAAATTGTTGGGCCTATAAATGGATAGGAACCCATTGGGATAAAAATATAAAATGATACTTCAGACTTTGTTACATTTGTAGTTATATTTATAACAGTAGTTTATCTCTGTTTTAGTTGATACGTTTCTTTCAACTAAGAGTTTTTTTTTTTTTTTTGTGCATGAAATTTAAAGCATGAAATAATAAACATTCAGCATTGATCCAAAGAATCGTTCAAGACATAGTTCAAAAAGTAAACAAAAATGGCAGAAATAAGAAAATAAATCGAGTTAGTTACATTATTCGGATACAAACTAAAGGAAACGGAAAAACCATTTTTGCGTAACATGCTTCGGTTTGACTCTTAAACAACGCCATTATAAATTAAGTTACACTTTCATTAGTAATTACCGAACATTTTCTAAAGTTTTAGCAAGGAAGTCAATTTAACTTTGTTGTTTGTTCACTGTCTGCATGAGAGTAGGAAATGGATAGTGATATGAAGGGCAGACAAATAGAAACGTTTCCGAACTGAACAAACACAGATAAGACTGAATTTAATTAGTGGTTTAAAGGAGAGAGTTTTCTTACTAGAAGGAGGCATTGTGCTTCGACATGAAAACTTTTCAAGTTTCACATCTAATTAGCATGAACCAAAAACATAATAAATTCCATTTCATTGGGAATTATTCTCACAAATTCATGAAACATATTACACTACATATAATTTGTTTCTGAAATTTGATGTGTGGTATTAAAATAGCCTTCCGTCCTGTCGAAATGTATTGTTAGGAAGTCAAAATGAAACAAAATCGCTAGTAATGATTACGGTTATCCATGCGTTTATGGTAGATTAAACAGTTCCAGGTCCATGTTTGGATTTGATAAGAGTTTGATATAAACTTGGAATGAAATATCCTTTTATTTATTTATGTATCCTTTTAATTTAATTTTTCCTTTAATTTCGAATTTAATGACATTTTTCATTGTATTTGTCGAAGGAAACTTGGGGAAAAATTCTGCCTACCAGTTCAAAAAGCGCGACAAGTTCTGCCACCTTGTTAAGTTGGCAGTTTGCTTCAAAGCGAAGTATTGATGAGATACTCAATGAAGCGAAACGATAGTATGTTACTGTGTGTTAGACTGAAATTCAATGCACATTGAGATAATTATACAGGAAGGAAATGGTGACCATCAGCTGAATCTCTCAGTTTCCAAGCAACAGATAACATTTTTCAAAATGAAATGAAATAAATTCTTTTAATTTTTTGGGGGAAATTTGTAATTGTTCGTATTTTTGCTTAAGTTAAACCAAAACAATGCAATCAGGTTCCAGATGCTCAGAAGATTATGCGTTTGTGTGTTCATTTATTTGTTTTGTGTAGCTAATCGCTATATTTAATTGCTTGGGGCTATGCTACCTTTTATTCGTTGGATTATTCTGTCTTTATTTTCATTGGCTCAACTCAGGATCCTGATCAAAGTTACAGATACTCTACAGCATTATAAATACTGGCTGGACGTACAATAGTCAACTGAACCAACTTTTACTTCTTATTTTGCAGTATATTCAATGTATTTTCGGTGTGTAGCGGACGTCTATACATCTATCTAGATGATCAAACTGACTTGGTACAAAGACATGATTTATAACAAAAAACTATATTTATTAACCTTTTAAAAATGAAGCGAAATAAAAGTACTAAAAACATAACAATCGGCCATGCCGCTACAGCAGGCACAGGATCAGGCAAAGAGCGAACTGGCTACCTAGAATATAACTGACTCTTTAAATACAGAAATATCGGCCGTTGCCAACCGCTCGGGGCTGAAGTTGACATTTAAGTATAATATGCAAATATAAAGCCAGAAAATAAAATATGTGGAATAATTTCCACAGGTCTATAGCGAAATTATTTATTTAATACTTATATAAATGATAAATGCTTCTACATTAGATAAAGTTTGACGTAAACGCTAAGTGAAACTGGCTGTCTCTGGTTACTATTAAATGGGGATTCCTGTTCAGGTAGGTCTCACAGAACTATCTCTGCTTCAAGAAAATTGGATTGCAATCCTTTTAGCAGTCCCTGTTTTATAACCTAAACCAAGAGCAAGAACAGTAGCCCTGATTGGTCACTTGTGGGTGAGAAAACAAACAACCTAGATTTAAATATCATATTTTTCAGAAGGCATTAAAAATGATTATTTTCTAGGTAGAATTAAATACAGCTTCTAACGTGGTATGGGCGGGTATATGGGTATTTTTTATGCGCGAAAATCTATAAGCATGTTTTGAAGTTACATCATTGCAAATAGTTCAAAGTTTTTCCCATGATTGGAGAGAATTCCTTATTTTACACGGAAATGCTGCTTTAAATTTTACAGTAATAGTTATTGTCCTGCGTTTATTACACTATTTTTTAATGGACAAAACCTGTTTTAAACATGTTGCTTGTTATGCGACAATTTAAATGAGTTATGTTCCAAAACCACAAAAATAGCACAATTATGCAATTGAACTTTTTTATGGAAAATGTAACTAATTGGTTAGAGCGACGAAAACGCTTAAGACAAAAGCAGATTCCCCTACCCCTGGTAATATTACTTATTTCTGATTTTCCCTTTTTTTCTGTTTGTAACTACATATTACAAAAAAAAAAAAAAAAATAAAAAAAAGAAAAAAAAAAAAAACAAAGGGAAGAAAAAAACAATGAAAGCGTGAGCATCAGAGATTAACAGTGCATAAAACCTAGTCCAAAAATGGCTGAAAGAAACACAAGCTTACAAATTAACGTATCCTTCCTTTTATCTTTTAAAAATTTCTTTAATATTTATCGACGTATGGCTAATTTCTTGTAACAATATTTTGTGATCCCTCTCACATATCTTTAATTAAATTCCTTTTTTTTTTAATTAATTGCTTTTTTATACTTTTTTGGAGCTAATTAATAATACATGATAAAATATCATGCTCTTTTGTAAGTATGGAGGAAAAAAAATATTTTTGCCACGCTTTTCCCATACATCCTCTGGTATAATGATATTAATATATGCGAATAGAGTACATAACATTCCATTGGAAAAATGTGAAGATTTTCTTTTTTTAAGCAAAACTTTTTTGTCAGCTACGCACGCAAACAAATATTTTACTTATTACTTTAATATATATATGTTCGTTGTCTTATAACATACAATTGATTGTAATATTGTGATATGTGTTTCATTTCTGCTTTTAATTTTTCTAAACCTAATGTGATGTATGTGCTTAAACATAATTGATTCTACTTACATACATTGTATCATTTCAAGTTGCCATTGAATACAAAAAGTACGTAAAATGTAGGTTCACTTAACGTTATGCTCAGTGTCAACTTAAGGTTAAGCAAGCTATATTAATGTATACGAGGATTTTGTAAGTAAATTCAGTTAATTAGTTATTATGAAATTTCTTTAGAAAACCAAAAAGATATCGTATGAAAAAATAGCAAGAAGTTCCATCCAGAACTATACGAGCCTACTTTCTCGTATCAACATCAAATTTATATTCTAGCTATGCCTCTCTCTCTTTCCCCGCAGTTAGTTTCTGTTCTTAATTCCCTTTAAATATACCTTTTTCAGCGGTTAATACATATTCATTCACTCGTTCATTTATTCCCTCATTTACGTATTGATTTTGTTTTTTTTTATTCATTCATTCACTCATTTATTCATACATTCATTCACTCATTCAGAATTATCCTTAAAATCCAGATCAACAAACTTCGGGGAAAAAAAGGCTTGATTAGTTCTGGATCAACTTCGTATCTCTGCATTTTCTACGACATAAAAGCTTTTCAATAAAGTTTGTTCCAAGCAAATTTTGGGTGTTTCTCAGGATTTATATAGGACTAAAATTTATTTTTTATGCACTATTTTTAAATTTTTTGAACTGTTCAAAAGTGGACAAAAATTGTTCAAATAAAAAAACATTGAAATTTTTTTTATTTTCTCCTACGAATAAGATTGTTTGAAGGAACTTAGATCATTTAAATCCAGGGTTTATATACTTAACTTCATATTTCCTCTTAGGCAGGGAACGCTTTAAAAATTTTTGAACTACCGTTAAAATTGAAATTAAAGCCGTTCAAATCAAAAACATAAAACACTGACTTCACAAAAATATTTGAATGCAAAAAGAAAATCTTTTCGAAATTTCCCTTTAGAAGTTATTGGGGGTGTTTAGAAGTTATTTTGTAAGTACATAAATGAATAAAATCCTTTAATGCTTTAAGTATATCGTTTAAACCTTTAGAATTTATTGATTATTTCGAGACCTAGTGGTATATTGCCGAAAATTGAGACTACAGACAATATTCATCAAATTTTATTGTGAAATATTGACATTGAACTTCATGCAATGGATATTTTATCTTGGAGTAGTCTGCTCCAAATGTAAACATTCAGTTCTCCGCTTACAACGTGCCTTTTCCCTTTAAATGGAACAAATATGAAAGTATCTTGCACCACGAAATCGAAACACTGGTTTTAATGACCCTAGATTTATGACATTTTCGCATGAGAGTGTGACATTAAATCGCTAATCTTAAGAACGTATGTGTCGGAAGCGAAAACTAAGGGAAAAAAGATTCCGTGTAGCTGCGGTAAATGTGAACATTAGGAAATTTTAGATCATGTAGCTTCGGTAATAAAGTCTTTCCTTTTCTACTGGTTGGTCTCGTGACACGGTGTAATAAAGTGAATTTCTTTGCTCTCGGAAATTCTTTGTCTGTTCTTATATGGTGCTAATGTGTGGTGGTAATTACTTTTAGATAAATAAATTGTTCTTTTGGTTCTTTTTTTCTTTTGTGGGTTTATACAGTTAGTATTTTAGGATACAATGATTTATCAGTGTGAACTTTATTTAATTTGAGAGTTACCCTAAATAATTAATTTTTGTTCTTTGTATAACGTGGCGACAAGGGTACAGCTGTTGCATTAAATTATTTATTTAAATAGTAATCGAACAAAGTTAAATAATAATAATTTTTTAATAGTAATCTGACCAGACGAAGAGTCTGTCATCACAAACATATTCTTCATCCGTTTTTGTCTTCAAATTTTTTTCGTCATTTTACCCTCCTTTTAGAATAGTCATTGAACATTTAAAATACATTAGGCAAGACATGTTTTTTGAAGAAATGATAATTGAAATGTTCCACATATAATAATAAGTGTGTTCGCACATAGTAATAAGTGGGTCCACGACGAAACCAACGTAACTTAATTTAAGATCTAAGACGGATGTGTTTGTCGAAGACAATCTATAAAATGAGGTACTGTTTTAGGATTAATTTGTGTGATGTGTAAATTTTTTTTAAATTATAGTTTTAGCCTTAAGCGTTGAATTTTAATTTTTTTATTGAATGCCATCCATATCTTGATATATGAGCACTTCATTGTCCACCTGATGGACTACAAGAAAGTAATAATGGACGAGCGAGGAGTAACGAATTTGAATCATGAAGCGATTCAAATGGAACTGCTTGCTGTTCCAGGAGTTGGCGAGCGACAGCAAGAATGTACTTGTGTACTTAGAAAAAACATAGTGCAGGCACTCATCCAACAGCGATGAATTATATAATAAAGAATGCATGTAAAAAGATAATAAGCATGAAAACAAAACAAAACGATAATTTTATCAATAAATAAACTAAATTGCTTCCATCTTCTTTTTTGACTTTAATTTTGGAGATGTTTCGGAATCGTCGGTCAGGTTAGTCTTGGATTGGGTTAGTCCTTTGTTTTGGCCTCGATGGGCTCCTTTAGTTCTGTAAGAACTTCGTATCTGTACATGTTCTACGGCCTCACATCTTTCCGATAAAGTTTGCTCCAAGCGAATCCGTCTGCTAGATCAGGATTTATACGGGATTGAAATTTCCCTGTAGGTGCTATGTTAATTTTTTGAACTGTTCAAAAATAAACGAAAATTGTTCAAATCAATATTTCACGCCGAAAGTTTCTTCCGAAAAGCTTGCTCATAGGAATTTCGGTCGTGTGCCCAATGTTTATATAATTTGCTTCATTTTTGCCTATAGGCGCTAATGTCAAAATTTTTTTGAACTGTTCAAAATTAAACGAAAAATTGTTCAAATCGAAAAGTAAAATATGAAAGTGAGATGTTTTTGCCAAGATCTTTCGAATGCAAAAAAAAATATAAAAAAATCTTTTGAATTGGACAATTTGTTCAAAAGTTATTAAGGGGGTACAGACACACATTTTCTCCCTCGCAAAACCCTTCTTTCATTGTTTTTTTTACTTTTCAATCTTTATTTAATTACTTTACTTATTTTCTGTGATTTTAACGATATTTTTACGATACATTACGCCTTCTTTCACTCATTATTTATTTATTTATTTTTTACTTTTTGAGGGAAAGTAGGATAAAAAACCGTTCAGACTTAATTGAATTCAAACCTATAGATTTAGTGAAGAATGAGAAACTTTAATGAAATTTAAAACAATTTCAGAGTAGATTACTATTACTGCTTAAGCATGCAATTTTTCACTGTTCATGTCAATAGTTTTTTTAGTATGAATGTAATATGCATACATATTTGTAACTATCACTTTACGCTTCAATATTAGTCTTTTAATGGGCTAGTTTGTTATTTTGTAAGTAAATTTTATTCTAGTTATAAGCTTGTAGGTTACTTGTAAATTTCAACCCTAAAACAAATAAATTAAGAAAAAAAAAAACTATTTTATCAATATTATCTCCTTATTTAAGACATCTCTCTAACTAAACTTACATCTTACTAAAATTATGACAACTTAAAAAGCCGTTTCTTAGTAGAATTTAGCAAAATTATATTTAACAAGAAGTTCCGTCTAGAACTATACAAGCCTACTTTCGCGTATACACCAAATTCAAATTTATAATCTAGCTATCTCTTTCTCTCTCTTTTTCTCCTTTAGCTTTAGTTGTTAATTTTTTCAAATATACCTTTTTCAACGGATAATACATATTCAGTCACTCACTCATTCATTCCTTCATTTATTCAGCCATTCATTTATTCATTCATTCGTTTACTCATTCATGTATTTATTCACCCATTTATTTATTTTTTCATTTATTCACTCTTTTCCTCATTCATTTATTCATTGGTTCATTCTTTCACTGTCATTTATCCATTCTTTCACTCCTTCATTTATTCATTGAGAAATATCCTTAAAAATCCGGATAAAAACATTTCATAGGAAAATAGGCTCGTTAGTTGTGGATGAACTTTCTATTTGTTCATGTTCTACGGTATAAGAGCTTTCCAATAAAGTTTGTTCCAAGCAAATCGGTCCGTTTGATCAGGATTTATATAGTATTGAAATTTCCCCGTAAGCGCTATGTTAAATTTTTGAACTGTTCAAAAATGAACAAAAATTGTTTGAATTAATGTTTCACGCCAAGAGCTTCCTCCAGTAAGCTTGTTCATTGGAACGTGGATCTTGCACCTAGAGTTTACATCATTTGCTTCATTTTCGCCCATAGGCGCTAATGTTCAATTTTTTTGAACTGTTCAAAATTGAACGAAAAATTGTTCGAATCGAAAAGTTCGTTTCGAAAAGTAAAATATGAAAATGAGATGTCCTCGCCGAGATCTTTCGAATGCAAAAAGAATTTTTCGAATCGGACAATTCGTTCAAAAGTTATTAGGGGGGGGGGGGCGGGACAGACCGACAGACCGACAGACAGACAGACCGACCGACCGACAGACATTTTCCCCATCTCAAAACCCTACTTTCAATTTTTTTATTTTTTAGCCTACTTTCCCGTAAAAGTAAAAAAAAAGTACATTAAAGCATGTAAGAAGGCTTAATGTACCGAAAAATATCGTTAAATATGAAGAGAAGTCAAAACTAAGTGAAGTAATTAACCCTTTGAAGCAGATGGGACACCGGCGTCCCTTTTGCTTATGTATTTTTTGACGGTCCTATTTCAAATATTATTTTTATACGAAAATGTTATATTATGAAAGAGAGTCTAGTAGTTACTGTAAAAAATCTGTTAGATTATCGGAGTAAAATTTTTACTAAAATAAAAATGTTAAAAATAGCAGTTTGAAAAAATCTTATCAACCAATTTCAAAAATTTATCTATAATTTAATTTGACAATTAAAAAAAAATCAATAGTGAATTATTACTTCTGTTAGACCTCAATAAATGCAGATAAGTGGAATTTGTAAAAATATTTATTCCTAAGTGCACGGTAAGGTCATATATCCCAAGGGACACATATGTCCCTTTCTGTGATAAGCTTCTTCACCCCCAACCCCGCTCTCCTTCAACACCCATTATGCGAGCGTGAGAGAATATTGGAAGAATGTCGTCTTATCTTTCGAAAATAATAGGTATCTATTCCACACATGTGCTGCACATGTACTACACAAAAGATTAGTTGGAAATTTGAAGGATATTTGTAGTCCGAGATTTCTATTTCAGGTAGTGTGTGCTATTTCTTAGGTCGGTCTACATTCTGTACGCTACGATTTTTCTGTCGGTGAAAATGGCATGTAATAGAAATCGTCGATCAAGGCATTTTGAATTAACACAAGAGCAAATTAATGCAATATTATTTGCTGAAAGCAGTGACAGTGAGTGTGAGGATTTAGACAAAGAAGATTTACAGTTTTTAGAAGATGATGTGCAGGATCTAGATAATGGGGGGAATGAAAAAACTCTTGTAATTATTGATGGGGCAAAAGTAAAAAGGACAGATGAAACTGAAAATGAAGAAATTGACAAGATACCAGAAAATGAGAAACATATAGAACTACCAAAAAATAGGAAAAGGAAGGCAAACGTGGAAAAAGGAAAGAGTAAGAAAATAAAGAAAGAAAAAAGTAAGATTGTTTGGTCAAATGAAATAGGTCCCATTTTTTTACCGCAACCTGATATCGAAGTAGAATGGGGTAAAGTAAAATTACAATCTCTTTCCGATAACTCATCAGAAGTGGATATTTTTGCTAAAGTTTCTAGCATAAAATATTTAGTTGAAGGCATAATTGTTCCCCAGACAAATCTGTATGCTCAACAAAAAGGTGAATTGTTTGAAACATCACCTCAGGAGATATATGCATATCTAGGAATATGTTATATCATGGGATATCATATTCTTCCTACTTTTAGAGACTATTGGGCTACAGATGAAGATATTTGTTCCTTTGATTGCAAGAACAATGACATATGAAAGATTTGCTGCTATAAGAAAATATTTGCATTTCAATGATAATGAAAAAAATACCTCGATAGATAATGCAAATCGTGATAGAGCATTCAAAATTCGCCCGATAATTGAGCATTTCAATAAAGCTTTTCAGGATGCAGTTGAGCCGGAAGAGTATATGTCTATTGATGAGCATATGATTAAATTCCGGGGACATAACATTATGCGGCAATATGTAAAAAATAAGCCAGTTCGATGGGGATTCAAAATATGGGCTCGATGTGGATCAAAGACCGGATATCTGTATGAATTCGACATGTACACTGGAAAGAAAAAAGAAACTGAATATGGGCTTGGTGCATCTGTTGTTCTTCAGTTATCTGAAAAATTAGAAGGCACTTGTGCAAAACTATATTTTGACAACTTTTTTACAAGTTCTGAATTGCTTGTATTACTCAAGGCGAAAAAAATATTTGCTTGCGGTACCATCTGATGTGATCGAAAAGACTTACCAACGGATTTGAAAAAAGACAAATTAATGAAGAGAGGGGAAATTGACTGTAGACAAGCAGATGGAATGTATATCGTGAAATGGATGGATAGTAGATCTGTTCTGCTTCTCACTACAATAAATAGCCCTGATAACATAATCACAGTTGAGCGGAGAGAAAAGGGTACAGCAGAAAAGAAAAAGGTTACTTGTCCAACAGTGATTCAAGACTATAACAACTACATGGGTGGTGTTGATATCATGGACCAGAAGAAAGTTTCCTATGGAATTGATAGAGGGTCCAAAATTAAATATTATTTACGTCCATTTCACGACTTACTGGACATAGCAGTAAATAATGCTTACATCGTCTTTCAAAAATTAAATCCATCTTCAAAAGTGAAGAGTATCACTTTTAGGCGAAGAATTGCAGTTTCTTCGATAGGTGATGATTGCAGCAGGAAGCACTCAGTACATTCATTTCTGAACAGGCATCGTGCAGCACAAATTTATGCCAACGATGATAATTCAAAGAGACACTTACCGGATACATCAGAGAGAAGGAAGAGATGCAAGAGCTGTTCAGAAAAAAAACTGGAAAATCGAACAAACATAATTTGCACGCAGTGTAACATGCATTTCTGTCTAACAAATAATCGTAATTGTTTCAAAGAATTTCATGAAAAATAAACGGTATGTATTAAAATTATTTATCACATTTATTTAATCTTAAAACTTAGCGAATATAATATTTTTCATCATTTTTCTCCTTTTTCTTAACGCAGATAGGGACACCCATGTTTCATGATGAATTCACCTTTAACGCAGAAAGGGACACTCGTGTCCCATGCTATATTTAAGAACCATATTTAATTAAAATTTCAAAATTAACATTTTCCACTTATTTAAACCTAAAATAGCATAAAATAATGAAAAAAGGTCAAAAATTATGTTTAATGAGAAATCTGCTTCAAAGGGTTAAATAAAGATTGAAAAATAAAAAAATTGAAAGTAGGGTTTTGAGATGGGGAAAAAGTGTGTCGGTCGGCCTGTCGGTCTGTCTGTCTGTCTGTCCCCCCCCCTAATAACTTTTGAACGAATAGTCCGATTCAAAAAATTCTTTTTGCATTAGAAAGATCTCGGCAAGGACATCTCATTTTCATATTTTACTTTTTGATTTGCCTTGGCGAGATTTGCGCCGGGATAAAGAAATTTATTTCGAAACAGTTCAAAAGGAAAAGATTAACATTAACGCCTGCGGGGAAATTTCAATCCTTTATAAATCATGATCTAACAGACCGATTTGCTTGGAACAAAATTTATCGGAAAGATGTTTGGCCGTAGAACATGTACAGATACGAAGTTCAACCAGAACGGAACGAGGATATTTTCTTATGAAATTTTTTGTTTGGGTTTTTAACTAGGGTTTGGGTATTTTAATTTTCGAATGAATGAATGATTAAGTGAATGAGCGATGGAATAAACGAATAAATCAGTGAATAAATAATAAAATAGATAAATGAATATGAAGTGAAAAATAAATAAATGAGTGAATAAATACATAAATGAGAAAAATGAATGAATAAATAAACGAATGACTGAATAAATGAAAGAATCAGTGAGTGAATGAAAATGTATTAACCGTTGAAAAAGGTATATTTGAAGTAATTAAGAACTAAAGTTAAATGAGGAAGAGAGAGAGAGAGTTAGCTAGATTATAAATTTCAAGTTGGTGAATACGGGAAAGTAGGCTCGTATAGTTCTAGACGGAACTTCGTGTTAATCGTTATTTAATTACTTCACTTTTTCTTGACATTTCTTTATTTTTAACGATATTTTCACGATACATTAAGCCTTCTTTCATTATTTATTCTTATTATTTTTACTTTTACGGGAAAGTAGGCTAAACAAAGAAAAAGAAACGCGTATTAATTACAAACGGGGGTTGGCGAGCCTGGATTATCCCCCGGACGATACACGCATGAGAAAAGTCAAATCTCGTTTGTTAGCGATATATACTTTACTTACATAGTTTAAGATGAATTTTAAACTACTTGAAAGGTATCCAGAGCGTTAAATAATTTTAAAAACATTGAACAATCCTTTCCTTAACCATATATTAATGACGACTCCTATGATATTTCTCTCTTTAGCAACTACATGGAAACGGTTTGTTGGAAGCATTCCCGTCTTTCTGGCAACCGCGGTTAAACAAGCCTGGGGTTTCTGTATTTGGCGTCTTTCTCCCCACATCATGGTGAAATTAAATTGCGTGTTTACCTAACTTAGCGCATTTTAATATTACGTTGTTTTAATGTGTATTAAAAACATAAACAATTTAGAACTATCTAGTCCATCTGCTAGTACGGAGCGGGCCCCTTAGTGAAATGTATAAACTCTGGAATGATTTAAATCAGCATCAACATTCGCCGTAACGAAATAAATTCGACAACTAGATACCTGAAAGATCGTTTCCTGCAGCTGCTGTGCCCCTGCAAAGAAAGCCGTTCTACGGTATTTGACGAATTAGTTCTAGCCGCGTAAATGTCGTAACGAAAGACAAATCAATTTTAAATTTGAAATAAAGATACATATTATTTATGTGTATGAAATGTCATGTTGGGATAAGGTTTTTCATATTCAGTTCACATACGAAATTTCGAACACTAAAAAATGCCACATTTAAAAGTGCAATATAGCCATTCCATTGTGACGGGTGTGACTCCCAGACATGAGTTTTAAAGCTTAATTTATATTTTTGGCAATGAATTATTTATAAATAGCAATTTTTTTTTAAACTGTGTTTACCTTAGCATTTGTTCTAATGACTGTGCAAAAATAAAACGGCGGGAGTTTTTAATTTTTTTAAAATAAATTTTAAAATCTTGTGACGGGTGTGACTTTTTCGGGACATGACTTTTCACTTGCTTTCATATTTGCTAAAATTCCTGTGAAATTTTAAGTGTTTCATCATTGTAGCATTTTTTTCCTATTGAAGGAGATTCAGATGAAACTTAATACATATTTCTTATATTAAATTTTACATTTTTCAACATTTGGGAATATTTTTTTGCAATGTGACGGGTGTGACACTGTGCCAATTTCACATTTTTAGAAGCATTTTTTTAAAAAGCAGTAATTAGTACACATAGTAAACTTGACATTAGCCAATATACACTTACATTTTATTAGAAATAAGAGATATATACATATATACATCTGATTTAGAATTTACAGTGACCTCTACTCGTCACAAGGGCTGGTGGAGCAACTTTCTCAATGATGACGGATATTTTTTCAGTGGAAATATCGTTATTTTCTGGCCAAATCCAATAGGGTCCACTAGCCTGCATATATTTTAAATTTACTTATTCAAAAACTTTGATCTCTTCACCATCAGAATCTGCTTCACCACTTAAAGCTGTTAAAACATGTGGTATAGTTATGAGATAAAGTTATAGTTAAAAATTTGAAACTAGATTTTATAGGTACTAGGGTACAGTTAAGAATATGTAAAAAAATCTATTTTTTTTCTCTTGAAAATGTATTATGAGTCAAAAAAAAAAAAAAAAAGGCTACAAAATAGCTGCAAAACATCAAAGTTATTTAGTTATATCAAATTATATTATTAATAATAATTATTATTATTTTAACATACTGCCCTAATTCTTTAGAAACAAGTGCTTTAACTTTCTGTTCCACTAATGAAATATTTTAAAACTATCTTAAATTGTGTCACACCCGTCACAATCACTTTGTCACGCCCGTCACAAGTTTTTGTCACACACGCCACACCAAAATTTTCACAGAAAATAAAAATTTAATGGCATTTGAATATTTTATACTTATTCACACTTGCAATAATTAGACTTTCAGAAACTTTCGGGTTTTTTCATGGATTAATGCATTTGCTAAGGTATGTAAAGCATATTTTCTGTGACGGGTGTGACAGAGAGACTTTATAAATAAATTTTCATTTAAAATAAGATTTAATGCATATTTATGGAAGATTAAATGCTCTAAAAGGGAGACAAAGGTATAAATTGTAATAGATCCACATACAATGAAATTGTTGTTGTATTAAATATTATTTCAGAGTGAATGAAAATACCCAATTTTTCTCAATCGAACGTGTGCTACAATGCACAAACTTTAAGCCCCCAAAATAATAAAAGGATTATTTTTTGTGAAATATTTCTTTATATTTTCATAAACCTCATATCATTACCTTTAATTTGACATATTATTTGAAGCGATACAACAATTTTAAAATTTCAGCCCTCATATCCACTTTCTCACGGAATTGCCCAATACTAACTCTCACAATTCTCACTGATTACTTACAAATCTCAGAAAGTATGACTGCTACAAACCTGAAATATGGCAGGTAGATTATTCATGTAGATTAGGTATCCGCTGAAAAGGACTTTTTAAAATTATAATTAGTTTTTTTTTTGTACTTAATTTTTTAAGCATAATTCACACAAATTGCCTAATCGGAGAAAGGAGGGGGGTGAAAAAAACTTTCGCAACGTTATATATCTTTTGGAAGAAGTTTTTTTTTCAGAATAAGAGGATGTTTGTTCCAAGTTTCTAAGCTAACCAGAGTATAAATCATAAGCGTTTTTAAAACTGGTTCTTCACCGTAATTAGCTTTAATTTGCTGCTCATAGACGAAACCTATATATAAAAGCTCATAGAGTCGTTTTCAACTGGAAGCGCCATGGTGGAGTGCAGTTCTCTTCAAAGACGTCGTCGTAAACGACGCGTTTTAAACTCTAATCACGGGCATCCCCGTGAGGGTATAGCTAGTTGTCTTAACTAATAAAAACATACTTATGAAGCATACTCAGTCCATTGAATATGAAACATTAGTTCACCAATATCATTAATATACTATAGCTTCAATTGCATTTCAAACAAAGAAACACTTTTATTTAAAACTGGTAAGTTAAACCTGTTGATGACTTCTAACCCTTAGCTTCTTTATATGCATTTAAGCGTTGAAAGTTGTGATCGTTTGCTAAAATGTTCGATATCCATACTCTTTTTTAAATTTCATTCTAATTAAAATTAATTCAATTAAATGAGAAAATCAAAGGTTTTAAAACTTAAAACTACAAAATTACACGGAAAAATTGGTTCGTATAGTTCTAAAAGAAGCTTCTTGTTATTTATATAGATTATGATTTTTATTTTTTAAGGAAGTGTCTAGTACTGAAAATAATCAGACTTTGTGTTATTTTTTTTAAAAATAAAGTAGTAGCAACATATTACAGGATGTCTAAATATATAGGAAGATGATTACAAACATTGTTTTTAGATACGAAGATAAATACAACCCATGTTTCGTTGTTTTGCTTTTTAGTGAAAGGGATTCTCAAAATTATACATGTTCCTAGAAGGTGTATTTCAATTCCGCTAGTTAGGATCAAATTTTCTTAAATATGATACATTTCAATATTGAGTTGCAACTTTTTTTCACGACGCGGGATACGTTTGTATACGCTCCCCCTTTCCAGTAACAGCCACATATGCGGAATAAATGTCAGAAGCTTACGAAGAAGATAATAATAATACTTCTCTTCAAGCAAAGTCTTCGCCAGCAGGAAATTAAAAGAAATAAACAACTTCCGTAACAGTGCGTAAGGAACATCTCTACAGCTAATTTTCTTGTAAGCAACAAAGATTAAAATTGTTACTTATTAGGAGTAAAAAGAGTACCGCATTAATGGTACAGAAATTTTTAAAAAGTGGGTTAGTAATTTAAAAGTTTCCCAAAATATGTCTAGTAATTGATCGTTATTTCTATTTTTTTCAAGTAAAGTTTTACATATAATATATAAATAATAATAGTCATATGACAATAGTCGTAATATCGTACAACCAAAAATTATTCATTTTTATGAGGCTAAGGCTAAATGTAATCGTTGTCCATATCGCCAGCTGCGTTGAAAAAAAAAATAATAATGATGAAAACATAAACGTACGAAATAGCTTCTGCATTATTTTCTGATGTTAAACAGAAACCTAAATAGTTTTGTCACATTATTAAATTGACGATTACAAAAAACTAAAAAGGGTTTTTTAGTCAACATTTACTAAATAAAAGGAATACTTTTAGCATCAAGAGACTATTAGAAAGCTAAATACCATACACGTTCACAACACGTACACTGTTAAAAATTTCCGTAAAAAATAGTAATATAACCGTTTATTTGATTGTTATTCTACCACATTTAATTACAGCAGTTGAATAATCATTAAAAAGATGGTAGTCAAACTGCTGATTGTGAAAAAAATCGTTTATTCTCTGTTTCTCCTAAAGAACGTTTAACTAACCGTAATTTACAAGCGTCACTAGGTCTCGTAGTCAATAAGAATCGGGTGTTCATCTCGGTTGTGGAAACTTACCGGTCGTACGTTGTTGGTAAAAAATGAATAAAGATTTATCAGTTCAAATCTGCATGTGTATATAAAAAATAAGAAGAAAAAAGTGGCTAAAGCAGTGGTTACTAAATAGAAACACATACACATGTAAATCAAAAATTGGAGACATCGGATTCCCGAACTGTTTGCGAATGAGCGAACTTTGAGCTGCTGATGCTTGTTTGTATTTTAATTTTTGCAACAAATAAAATGATTTTCGTCAATATACAGTAAATTTAGATCACCATTATGAATTTATTAAGGTCAACCGTGAAAAATAAATAAATTCTAACAAATTATTACTTATTTAAAAAAATGTAATTTAATACTTTCAAAATAACACTCTTTGAACACTCTATGTAAGATGTTTTGTGTATATTTCTAATAATACATGTTCTGAAATTAAGAGTGAAATTATAATTAGCAAATAACATCAGCATGCCTAAAAAGCTAACCTCATAAATTTGATATGTCGTGCGAACATTCATGCATGCGTTTTGACTTTTTAAAGAGTAGTATTCTCTTTAATGCGTATTGAAATTACTAAGTAGTGAAGATAAATTGTATGTTAATAATAATGATGATAAATAAATAAATAAATAATAATAATAATAATAATAATCGTAATACCACCATGTAATTGGAAAGTTTAATTGAATTGTTTGTACAATTTTTCATGATAAAAGTAGGTAAATTAAATTATGATGAAAATGTACGGGTGTAAGAAGTGAATCTTCTAAAATTCATACTTTCGTTGAATTTTTAATCGAAAGAAATTTTAAGTAAATGTGAGAGCGTAATTTCATTATCTAATTGAAATTGTGACTGAAATCCATTCAACACCAAAGTAAGTTCGGTAAGAAATACATGTAGTGCGTAATTGAAAAAGCATGTCGAATTTTATTTCTCAATTACAATTATGAATTGTTTGGGCTTTCAAGCAGCTTTTTGTTTATTAATGTTGGAGCTTCTTTCGTTCTGTCTTACAGTATATATATTTAACAAACTCTGAAGAATTCTCAAACAAAGTGAACTTCTTTTTTCGGGACATTTATATTCGACCATATGTCTACACATAGTAGACATATATTAGACTATGTGTCTACAACAGTATAAAAGTTATGTAACAAAAAAAAAAAAAAATACGTTTGTGTTTTTTCTTCTCTCCATTTTCTTGGCTTTTTTAAAAACTTCATGTTGTTTGTTTAAACCTAACTTATGGGAATTCGTCGGGATTCTCCTCTTAATAAAAGACGGGAGAATTTAAAAATTTTCTTAAGCATAAAAAATAAATATAACACTTTACTGAAAGAAAGACGAAGAGATTCATCAACGTGAAAATGCACTTAGAAAAACTTCTTAGATCAATCAAACTAATGCGATTCAGCGATGTTTGAAAGATAACATTTCTTTCACTTGATTGTTTTTATACACATAGATGAGGACAGAAAGTCGTTTGAACTTATGCAACATCCCGTGTGCATCGTTAACGTTTGACACCTTGGGTAAAACATGTTTCTTTTTCGAAATTAATTCTGAAACTTCAGATTGGTGAGACATTAAATGTATTTTAAACCAATCCCCACGGAAAACAAAATGTAATTCAATGCATGTTTTATTATTGTGTTTTAGCTTATTGTATTTGTAATAACAATCCGGTTTCATTAAAGAAGCTAAAAATAATTCATTTAGTAATGTATTAGTCTCGCAGTGGACTAGTCTTAAGCAGCTCGGTTCCCGTAGAGCACCGAAAGAGAAGCAACATTGACTGAGGTAAGTGTTTGGAAGGGGGACAACCTCTCGGAGGCTGATTGCTTGGGACCGTGTGCGCTAAAGAGAGCTGGTGCACGTTAAATTCTTCGTGACTCCAATGTTCTCCAAGTGAAACGATACTTTTGAGGGTGCCCCCCCCCAGGTGAAGGCCTCTCCTCTGGGAGCTGGCTAAAAAAATAAGAGACCACATAAATCAGGTTTATTCAGTCTTCAGCCCTCGTGGTTACTCGGTCAGGAGAAGCTATCGCCCTTAAGGCGCGTTCTGACGAGCGAGAAAACTCACGCGAAAATGCCCGACAGTTGTTGCTAGAGTGTTCACACTACAGCAAATATTGCAAGCAAGAACTCGCAGCGACGGTCGGAGGAGGGAAAAGTCATGCAATTCTCGCATTCAACTGTCGGAGTTGGTTCTGACGTAGAAGAAAGGTTTCTTCATTCTGTGCAGTATTTGAGACGCTGTTCCGAAAAAATTGAGGAGCCGCAATGTGTTGTATTTGCTGCTGATTTTTTTTTTATTTACTTCTTTGTTTTTGTATCTTCTTAAGCTACATTAGATTTGTATATATACTGAAGTATTATCGACACATTAATTATGGAAAGTGCAGATAATACTTCAGTAAAAAAGGTCAGAAAATTTGAATGATTAATTTTAAAAAAAATAAAGATTAGAATTGTGCACAAAATTAATAAATGGATATTTTTATTACGAAAAGTTCGCTGTATAGTTCCTAAAATTGGATTTTTAAATGATCACAATTTTGACAGTAAAAGATTAAAATTATGACAGGATAGATTAGATTTTTTTTAACAACCTAACACAAAGTTTTGTGTGTGAGTGCAGTTAAAAGTTACTTGCACGAAAAAAAATATATAACATTTAAAAAAATATATAACATTTTTACTTGAAGTAAAATGAAACGAAAATAAAACACTTTACAACTATACACCCTTTTATAGCGGTTTCATCTACAAAAGTGTTTAATAAATTTAACTACGTATCAATAAAGCTAATTTCTAAATGTTTTAAAGGAAGTTTTAATCTTTTTTACATATAAATGTTTTACATGAATCAAAGTTTGATGTTGAATTTTCATTGGTAATAAGTACAAGATTAATTGCAATTCTATAATTGTTGGCTACCTTTTGCTAAATCATGATAGCATAATAAAAAGGATTAATTTAAAGTGATTACAATACAGTAAAATCTTTATGCATTGTACCTGCATCCATCATTTTAACGTAGGTATCGTCTTGTTTTAAAGGTTTAACGATTTTTTCGGAAGTTATTCTGACCCACGTTCATCATTTTTCCATATATGAAATGCATATTCCCGTGGAAATGGCCGATCGAGGTTGTACTGTATATTATTTCCCACATATTAAACACAGATAAAAATAAAAAGTTTTAAAAAATATTAGTTAAAAGGAAACTATAAATCGTTGACAGCTTTAAAAGTTTATCTCAAAATAAATGTTTGCACTTGACAATATTTCTATTTAACGAAGAAATAAAAAGGATTTTTGCATTAAATATTTGTTTTGAAGCGCTACATAAAATTAATTACTTATTTAATGTATACTTCAATATGAGCACACAAGTAAAAAATGTATTCCATATATAACTGCAAGTACTGATAACAATAATCAGTTTTTAATATTAATTTGAAATTTTGACATTGGAAGAGGGTTAAAGTACTAAGCATTAAAAAGTAAAGTAACTAATAAAATTTAATAAATAATCAGTTTAAAGCCATGCATAAAATTAACTTTTTAATTCTGAATTGTTTTTTTTCCTTTGACCTTCAATATGATAGATAAATTTGTTTCTACTAAACTACGCATTTATTAAAAGCATAATTTTCTGGATTTTAAACCAAGAAATAGAGGTTACATTCATTTCTATCAGATTAAATCGCTAAACAGAAATTTCAGAACAATAATGCAATTAATTGAACTTTTTCTAGGACATAAGTCGACGCAATTGCTGTTTTTCGCGAGGAAAAAAGAATATATTCATTAATATCCAAATATATCAACCACTAAACAGAAGTTTCAGAACAATAATGAAATTAATTGAACTTTTTTAGGACATTAATCGAAGCAATTGCGTATTTTTCACGGGAGTCAATGTCAGACAGTCGGGAAAAAGTTGCAAGGACTTCAACTTGGTGTGAGAACTTGCGACAGTAGCTCTGAAAAGTGTCCGCCTGTGGTCAGACGTGACTGTCACAGCGAGAAACCGGTTCGGCGAGATACTGTCAGAGAGCGACTGTCGGGTTCGTTCAGACATGGACAGTGACTGTCTCGACATATATTGCAGGGGAAAACTGTCTCGTCAGAACGCGCCTTTAGCCATGGATCTGTCTGGCGACATGATCTTCTGGACCTGGTGTGTGCTTTCCTACGCCAGGGGGATAAGAAACAACAGTAATGTATTATCATGTTGTATACAAGTTGTCTTTATAAAAAATACTACTGTATCATTACACACAAGTACAACACTATAAAAGGGGAAATACTCGTTCACAATCGAACATGCGTTGATTAAAGCAATACAACCTCAAAAATTATATATGGTCACTTATTATATGAGTCGTCTAGTTTCAAAACCAGCTACATCCAAAAAATAAAATTAATCATGGCGGGCAACAAACTAATATCTAAGAAATTCGAATTTCTAGCTAAGAGCATTGGGATAGACTTTTAACTTGCTGAGATTTTAACACAAAAATAAGTTTTCTTTGGAAGATATTTGGAGGGAAAAAAAGAAGAGCTGACAAGCATGGTCGATGGGGGATCTGGCTTTTTAACGAACCGGCAAATTTCAAACACACTTTTTAGCATGATGTAGCTGCTTCAGAAACTTAAAAAATTAACACCATATGAAGATTACTTTAAACTATTAGAAAGTGTAAAAAAGTTGAAATCTAAAAAAGTGGATGTATCTGCTTTTGAATCTAGACTACTCATATATGATATTCAATTCATAGAATCAATCATCTAACGTACCAATTGTTTGACGGATTACTTTAATTTGACATCTGTAAAAGTGCTGATTGGGAATTATGCTTTTTTTTTTCTGTTTTCTCGATATCACCTACTGGCTTAAATGTGACTTTTTTCCTTCTTGTTGTACAGTTTGTTTCCCAAAGTGCATTGAAAAAAAAAAAACAGGTAATACAGTAAAATTGTGCCTTATTGTTAAAATACAGACAATTAAAATAATAATAAAGAAATCTTTGTTGCAACACTATATTGCTGATTTAAACTTCAAAACATATGTAGATTTCAAATACATATTTTTAAATATATGCTAATTTTGAAGCGAATTCGCTAAAAAATTGAGCATTCAGAAGGTTTTAATGGTGACATAACTATATATTTGTAAGAAATAATCATCGATCGGTAAGTGCAAAGTATGTAAAACGTAGATGTTAATATTTCTTTTCCATTAACAAATATTTCACCAACATTTTGCAACTTTCCACTCACTTACGGTTAATGACCTAAGCTTTTGAATGTAGGGCTTTTAAAACTACGAGTATAATGATTTTGGGCACTGTGGGGCATAGGTTTTAAAGTTACTTGTAACAAAGATACTTTTTTTCTGATATCACGTAAATTCAGTCATATTGTTCCCCTAACTGAAGGTGCTTTTAAATCTTAATGCAAAATAAAACAAATTCAAAACCAATCATTATTTGTTTTATCTTACCTCGACTGAGTCAATTTTTTTGCCACAAGCAATTCCCCTGCACGAACCAAGTTTAACCACAATATTTCAAAATGTCGTTTTGTTTTAAAGGGATTGGAGTAATTAAATGCCAAAGAACAAGAATAAAATTTGTTGAAAAGTAGAAAAATATATTTGAACTTTTTCTTAAGTTATTTTTTTCTGTAAATAAAGAGTAAGTTAATTATAGAAACAATTCCACTTTCAACAGAATGAGCAGAACTCGATTTTCACTGAACAAAACGTACGTAATTGAAAATGTAAAACTTGAAGATTTAGCGGGAAAAAAAGTAGCTAACATAAAACATCCGTTACCTTGTTTTTACAAACATTTTATGATTCTTTTAGAAAATAATTAAAATAGTTTATGTCTTTAGGCTATCTAATTTATTTTTTGAGATTTCTGTGGCCATATTCGTTATATCATTAAATCTTACACACTGTTTTAATTTTTTTATTGTTGCTTTGCTTTTATTAAGTGAAAATACATTCACATTTTTGAGCAAAATAATTAGTAGTTTTAGGAAAAAGGGAGGATGTTGGAGTTACAACAACGAAATATAAAATCGACTCGAGCTCATTTTATAATTATCAGTAGCTTGGAAAAAACATTTTAAGTACCATTCTGTCCTTTGTCTGCCATTACCATCCATTTATTTTTAACTTTTAAGCTGGATTGTGATGACATTTCATCTTATTTCACTTGATAGGAGATAAACTATGGTTACTTTTGAAGAAATTTTGCGTATTTTGAACAAAAGTTTACCTCACATAGGCACATGAAAAACAAAGAATGCATAATAATGTTTAAAGAACTCATCATGAGTGAAGGTGATACTTATAGTAGTGGAACTTTTCCCATGTTCCTTAATAGTCTGTACATCTAAACAAGATACATAAATATTTCCACACACAAAAAGCACATAAAGAACAAAAATGCATAATAATTTTTAAAATGAACTCATTATGAGTAAGGATGATACTTATAGTAGTGGAACTTTTCCCACGTTCCTTGATATTCAGTACATCTGAACAAGATACAGAAAAATTTCCACACACAAAACTGTTACTTAAGCAACAACGTTAAGACGATGAATGTTATTTGAGTTACCAGTGACACTTAGTGATCATGGAATGCTATAAAAAACTGTCGGATATGGTAATGACGCAAAGTTTCCGGGATCAGTTTAAACTAATGCAGGTATATTATTTCAACTGCAATCAAATAAACAACGCATTCGCTTTTGAATTTAAATAGATGGATCATAACAAAAAACAGCTTATCAAGATCAATGTTTTTTTTGCTGTGTATTTACCGTGAAAAACAGAAATTATGTTCAAGTACAATGGATAGTAATGACAGGTTAGTGTGTACAGTAAGCATTCAATTATTTAATAGGTTTTTTATTAAAAGCCTTTTTCGAAATGCTTGCTATTTTATTCTTTAGAAAGTGAGAAAAGAAAAAAAAACTTAAAAAAAATTTAAAAAAATTTGGGCCCGGGCTTGGGACTGCGAGTTTCAAATTTTAGAGAATGACCTATATTAAAATATCTGTTTACTGATAGTGTTTCAAATATTGTATTTATTTCCCAAGATTCACGATTAAGAAATGATAAATCATCTAAAGATTTATTGTAAGAGAGTGAGGAAAATATAATAAAAAGAATAGTAAAGAAAAACCATAATATAACACATGTACAAAAAAGAAAAAGTTTTTCTTTTTTCAGATTTTTTTTTTTTAAAAGTAATACTTTTTTTCTTGGTTGAATTAAAAATGATCTTATCATTTCCCTCCCTACATTGAGAAAACAAATTTTTCCACTGGTTGTCTGAGTAACATTTTTACTGTCCATATTTTGTACCGCGATTGAATATAAGAACGAAACGAAAAAAAATTGTTTGCGCAGCGATATCCTCCTTTCCCAAGTCTGGTTTGGCAGCCATTTATCTTTCACCTCCTTTCTGTCCTCCAATTTTTCAATCCTCAATGAAAATTACCATGGAGATGATGGATGTCCTGTCAGGACCGCAACTTATTGCCTCTGACAGACAATTGAATCACGTGATCTCGAACTTAAGATTCGAGGTCAAAGATTCTGTTTAAAAAATGCGATTTTTTTGTCAGGAGAAAAGAAATTTTTAGAGTGCCAAGCACGTCATGATACTTTCTTATTGGTATTCTTTTTGAGCATATTTCGATTAAAATATCGAAAGATAACATACGATTTTGTGTTACTTTTCAGATTACTGATTAATCATTCAGTTTTTCAATTTAAAAGTAAAAATATACGATCGATATTTTTGAACTTACGTAATTTTTCAAAGGAAAGCAAAGAAAAGAAAAAACGTGATAGTGTCAAAAAGCCCTGATTTCAAGTCACCCAAATCAACCTATATATATATATATATATATATAATACTTGCAAACAGTTTGCTAAGATTTTGTTTAGTACATAACACGTACATGCGAGAAAAGAATATGTATAAAAATATGATTTTGCATATCAGAAATCTGTGACATATAGTGTGACTGATAGTATATTTGAATAGCGAGTTTTCTTTACGAGCAAAGAAGAAGTTGCAAAAAAAGTTTGTTTTTTTCTTGCTCATTTGGGATAAAGGTACAAAATACATCTTGAAACCTTCCGCTCATGAGCGTTGCGCTTGCAGTTATATGTGAATGAGTCTGTACTTTCAGAGCGTATGTCATTATTAATATCAAATATCATCATAAGATGTATGTTAACACTTAAAAATGTTTTCCTTTGTTTAGTGGATTACGAGTAATTTCATTAATTGAAAGATCTTCTGAAAATTATTAATACGTCATAGTATGTCTTCAATGCGGACTTGACGTAAATATATGGCTTTATGGTACTCGGGACTGTGGTTTGATGCTTGATGTTTAATCTCTGCTCTAGTTCAATGCTGAAATATCTTTAAAAAAAAGAAGATCTCTAAGTAAGAGCCCCATTTTGTAACCGAAATTCAAATTACGTAGCTTAAAACAAATAGTATGATAATATTTTCTTTGGTACATTTCCTGAACCACAACACGGAAAATAAATGTTTTAATGGGACCTATCTCAAAATAGCAGTCTTAGCGCTGAACTAGGGCAGCGATATGCTCTCTTTTTGTTCTAGTTCAATTTTTTCTATTATTAAAAAAAATCTAGCTATCTCAACGCATATGCAAATAAAACAGAAATGAAAAATCCTTTCCTAAGAAATAAATCCTTTGGCATTTTTATCCTGCACACATTTTAGGTGACTAATTAAAAAGGCGAAAGAAGAAAACTCGTGAAATTAGATGTGTTAATTATTAATTGCAATTATTTATCTTTTGGCAAATTATTTGAACTAATTTCTGCAGCTTCGGATATATTAATTAATATTGGAAAATGAAAATTTAAAAAAAAGTTCAGTTATTTAAAGTTTTAACTCCCACGGGAAATGTTTTCCAGATTCTAGGGGTAAAAACTCTACGAGTTAAGAATGATAAGTATCAATTTTCTATGGCGTCGTTTAAATTTTTTAAATTATATTCTAAAAGAAAGTAGTTATCTTTTAAAATATATTGTTTGAGTTTGATCTTAATTGATTGTTTTGCTTTCCAGTGAAAAGTTGCTATTTAGGTGGCTGTAAAAATCGGTTTCTTAGTCATATTTTACTGGAAAGTTTTCAAAAAAGCAATTAAAAGAGCTTGAAATGTTGCAAAAATGTCTCTGAAGAGAAAAAGGGTATGAGAGGGGGATATGTGGCGCCCCAACCACAAACAAGCGTTTTTTTTTGTGGGAATACTTCGATTCGAACGAAAGATCTGGGGCTCGAAACATTTTGCGTTTGGCCTCTACACTTCGTTAATATGCTTCAGTTAACTAATGGAAAATTATTCACTACATTTTGAACCAAACCTATTAAACTCCGGACTCTACTGGGAAATTTTAGTTCTGTATTAATCCTCAACTAACTGATGGACTTTACTTAGCTGCTAAAGCACCACTTGTAAAAGTCATGCAGCGAGAGAAAGTTTCACGTTAAGATGAAGACTTTTCATTTGAGCGAAACATTCAATAAGCATCTCTTAAGTGATAAACTATGTTCAAAAATAGAGGACGATATGATGCTAAAATGTAGAAATGGTGATACGAAACTGCGGAAATATTCTGATCTGTCGCACATACATTTTAGACGCACGTTTAATAAACTCTCATCATTACGTTACTTTTAAATAACCATAAATGCAAATATTTAGCAAAACATTTTACAACAATTAGTTTAAATGGGATCATAATTTTTTTTCAAGTTTCTTCAAAACTATTTAGTTGACTTTTAATATTCAAGAAATATTTCACTTTTCAAAGCTACGGAAATTACAATGCATTCTTACTCATATTTCAATCTAATTCAAAGTAGGAATTTACGGGAAACATTAAAAAAAAAGGCTTATTCTTAAATGTTCTTTCGAAAATTAAAAAAAAAAAATCTAATTCTTTTACGAGAGGAAACCAGACATAGATAAAATGTAATAGTGTCTGCTAACTCTAATAATTTATTAAACTTGTTCTACAAAAAAAAAAAAAAAAAAAATGCACCGTGTGCCGCCAAAGCCTTGTTATAGCCGCTAATAAGAGAAGCATAAAATTATATTCGAGTGGAAAGGTACTATGTGACCAACATGGATGCTAAAATATCATAAGTAATGAATGTGTCAGTTTTATGTCCAACAATACTGCCAATCAACAATAAAAGACTTGCTAACTGGATAAATAATATCATGAGTTATTTTCCAGTACCATGCATTTAAATAATGTGACGCATACAATTGTTTTAACACAAGATAACTAATTTCTATTGTTTTAACACAAGATAACTAATTTATATTGAATAAAAAAATATGCGATTTTTTTTTGCTTGATATATTTTTGTTAAATTTTAGAACAAAGAAATTAACAAAAAAAAAAAAAAAAAGAGAAAAGTTTCCGCTAACAGCGTTTGCGAGTTTGTTTTGAGGCTGGAGAGAACATGACTTGAACTCCAAAATAAGGGGATTTTTAAACAGACGTTTTTGATAGATTTGAAAATCATTTTAAAAATCTTCCACAGTGATTTTTTTTTTGGAAAAATTATTTTTCTTGAAGTAAAGTTCTTTTCGGCAACTCAACTGACGAAGCTATTCATTCGAAATTCTCCTTAACAAAGAAAACTCGAAAGAATTGTTTGGCTGATCCATTCTGCTAAAACAAAAACATAGCTTGATAGCCAGGAATTTTTAGCTGCATTTTCCCTCCTCAAGGTGTTTCTTTCTTTCTTTTTTTAATATCTAGATAACAAGTTTACAACATTAGAATTAAACTTGTTGCCTAAAAGATTGTTTTCAACTTGAAAGTTATTTAATTATTCCTAAGGCAATTACGACGCAGTATCATGCTCCGACTGACAAGTATGCCGTAATGTGTTTTAAATATAAATAGGTTAATTTCTCGAGAAACGTAGATGACAAAAAATACCTTTTTTGTTCCATTTCAGGTATAAAATATTAAAAAACCTTTTTAAATTTTAGTGTGCTTACACATCTTCGTAAGCACTTTACGAAAAGAAGAAGAATTTAGGCGAAGGAATAAAATTTTAAGTATTACTCAAAAAGATGCTGAGACGGGCGTGTTCAATGTTTGTCATGCCTGTGACTGCATATTTTGATCTAATAAATCAAAATATTTATTTCTTAGTATAAAAATTACCCATCATTTAAAAAATATGCATGAAGATGTGTACGCGCACCAAAACGTATAATGTTGTTTTAATATTTAGTTATGGACCGTGGTAGCCTAGTGGTTAGGATGTCCGACTTCTAACCGGAGGATTTTGTGTTCGATACCCGACCCGGTGAAGACCCACCATGTACACTTGGAGATGCGTACATGAAAAATCCAAGGACCCTGAAGTCCCGAGGCAGTTCCGAGGTTTCCGGAGGGTGGTGAAATTCCCTTCCCTTCCCTCTTAGGTCAACAAAATAAAGTGGCGTATTTGTGGCGGCATCATCCGGTGCCATCCAAATACATAAGGAGCTAAGTCGTACTTCCACCGTTGTGGTGCTCATCTATAAACAAAAGTCGCTCCCTTACTACCTTAATTCCTGGTCGCTCTGCGAAGAGGAGCTTGGATATATAAGTGGCATTAGAAAAAACAACACAACAGTATTTAGTTCTTAGAATTAATTAAAAATGCTGTGACAGAAGACAAAAGACTCATGGAATTGACCTACAGTATAGGTTGAAAGTTTATTATAATATTTTCCGTGACAAAAGAAGTCATAATTAGAAAACACAAAACCATTTATGAAAAGGACACTTGTATTACATTTTTAGTGAGGGAAAGCATACAATATACATGTAATGCCTTATGAAAATTTCTATCTATGCATATTTTTGTTGAAAATATCAAAAAGCCTTTTTCACTTTTTTCATGCTCTCGGTTAATATTTAAATCTAGAATACTCATTTTAATCTCTTTATTATAAGCCGCAAAATGTGCTTTATCGTGTGAGAGCGTTTCGGCATCTTGATGGCCAGTTGGAAAACTATAAAAACTAATTTCATGGGTTATATACTCGTATCTAAACAATACGTGCACATGCACAATTAAACAACTTCCATTGCATGTTGACATGTAGCTCTTAGCATAAGTAAAAATGAATGACAATTTGAAATACATTTAAAAAATAGGAATTTAAGACGTATAACTTCTAACGCGCTTACATGAGTGCACACGATTACCCCCCCCCCCCCTTCTTCTTTGAACGTAGCACATAAATTCTTTCTTTGTTTCACTTCCTCTGTCTACTTCAGTTTCTATGTTTATTATTTTTATTATTATTATTACTTTTGCGTTGCAGAAAAATTACTATTAAGCAAGAAACAGCGCATACATTTTAACATTTTCAGTTTGGACGTAATAAGCAAATTCTTTCTTTCACTTTATCTCCTTCTTCATTTTTCCCCTTCCTTTTTTAATTGTTTATTTTTCTTTTTTTTTAATTTTAGAAAAATTACTCTTTATCAAAAAATATCACATTGTCTTACATTGGAATCAGCTAGCCAAAACTAGAGAAAGGTACATTATTTTCAATACGAAATTTTATTTCAAACCCTTTACAAGGAAACTTTTCTTTATATTAGTGATGAATGTTAAATATAGAATGAAATTTACAGCCCAAAGGTTTTACCTTTTCATCGAAGATGTGTATTTCATTTTTTATTTAACATTCTATGATTTTGCGATTTAAGATTGGATAACCCTGAAAATGCTAGGTATTTTCGCTAATCCCAGCTGGTTACGTAAATTTTTTCTAGGTGTACATAAGTTATGAAAAGGAGGAATATTGTCAACTAATGCACTCAAATTTAAGACAAAAATGTGTGAATAAAAATGACATTCGACATTTGCACTTTTTTTAATTTTATGGGCAATATATAGGTTATAAAACAAGGAGCATAAATATTTTTAAAAAAACAGAAAGGAGACAACATTGGATATGCTCATGATAATACGTTGAGTTACTCGTTTGATTTATTAAAAAACAAATCGACAAATTTGTAACTTGAAAATGTATTTTTTTAAATAAGAAGTAAGTCTGATCTCACAGTAAAAATGTCGCAAGAATGAAGTGTTAATTTCTCTATGTAATGTATAAAGCTTTGGTAAGACGAATTGTGTTATTACAGCATGAATGGTTTTTTGAGTGGATTTTTAAAGTTGTGTAAGTATGTGTCTTCGCTTTTTGTTTACAATCCCTTTAACCACAGTAATTATTTATCTTTAACTACATTAACGCCATTTACACCTTTTCCTGTTGAAAGTACACTCATATCAATGTGGCTCATATCATTATTTTTATTGTCTCTTATAAAAAAAAAGCATAGTTGTAGAACGTCATAAAACATGTTTATTGCAAGAATTTCCTACCCACTTCGTGTCATTTGTTACTAAAATGGCAGGGCTTACCGGAGCACGTTTGATTTATGATATAGAAAGCAAACTTTTTATTTAGTTTTATGTTGAATCTAGATGGGATGTGTTTTACTTCGAAAGTCTAGTCATTTCTATTTTACACTTTTCCCCCTGAAGTATTTCTCTAGACACACTTTAGTTCTACGTTTTAACTAACTGAACAAAGTAAAAATTGATGTTTGTTTAGTATAAAAAAAATAAGTAAATAAATTAATAAATAAATAAAATAAAAAATGAAATGAAATATAAATAAATAAATAAATTTAAAAAAATGAATTTTGCTACAAGTATGTTGATGGATTGCAATGGAATTTGCCCAATGATATGATTGTTTGAAAACTATCTATATTTTCTCATACATTCTTTAGTTCTGCGTTTTAACTAACTACACTGAGTAAAAATATATGTTTGTTTAGTATAAAAAAATAGAAATAAATAAATAAATAACTCTACGTACACTGCCGAGACGATGAGGAAGTATTTTCATTATAAAACTTCAAAAGTCTACAGTTGGAAGAAACTGCTTTCCTATTGACTCTGATGACACACGTGATAAAAAAATCCGATTTCACAGCAGAAAGTGCTGTGAAATGAGGTTACAGCAGCCGTGATTGGAAAAATACAGCAAAAGATGCTGCAAAAAATACAGCATTTTTTTACAGTGTATAAAGTTATTTTAATATTTAGTTATGGACCGTGGTAGCCTAGTAGTTAGGATGTCGGATTTAAAAAATGAATTTTTCTACAATTATATTGATAGATTGCAAATTTTTTGGCCAATGATATGATTATTTGAAAACTATCTATATTTTCTTATTTTTGTAATGATAACAATAGAAAGATAATGTAAGGCTCATTAAAGGTTATAAAAACAAAATAATATGTTATATACTTGTATGGTACAGTAACTATTTTGCTTCGTTGTTGTGTGGTAAAAACACGGTTTTGAATAAGAGTTGAAGTTCCACCAGAAAAAAAAAACCTTGACAGGCAGAGTGTGAAGAAGAATCCAATTATGTTTAAGGGATAAACTACAGGTATAACAAACGTGCCGTGTTCTTTTCACGTTTTCGTTCATTTAGCATGCTTGATTTCTTGCGAACTGATGCTATCTGCCCGTTTAAAAATTAGGTTTATTTCAACAAACAGAGAGGCAAACATTCTGTTTCGCGTGACGATAAACGTACTGTTCATAATTTTTTGGTAGCGCCATGAAAGAGTTTGCGCATGCGCCAGGTCTGCTTCGATTTTATCGAAATAGGGGTGATAGGTTGATATGAGACATTACGATGAGTGTTTTGTTTTTTCCTTTTCTTTTTTTCTCGTATATTAATTCAGCCTAACGGGCGTGGGTTTGTGCGGATGTTTTTTTTTCATTGGTTTATTTTTTTTATTTCCCTTTCTAAGCGGATCTTGGAAAATTATATAAAACTTTTCAGCAATGCTGGCGCGAGGCATTTTCTTAATAAATAATTTCAACTTGAACTTCAAATATTTATTATCTTTTTAATGGTGCAACTGAAACCGCGGAAATTTTACTAGCCTGTTTTGGACGAGTTACCGGAGTATCAGTGACACAAAAAAATTAGCATAATGGGGGCCCGTGCCCCTCGCTCTGACAATGATGATTTGAAATCTTTTCAAAACTATTCTTTTTTACTCAAGAGCATAGATCTGGAGCGGATCAGTGGATCAACGAGATTTTGCTTGGAAACTTAAATGGAGCAGGAGCACAGAAGTTTATTGTGCTCCACTGATCGAATTATTTAAAAATTATTTTATTAGACAATAAAATTAATTAACTTTAGAAAAAGGAGATAAATAATACAATCTGTTTAATTTGTTTGGAGCATGGCGCAGCGTGGACCTAGAGTGGTGCCGGATCAATTATTTATAAGTTGGAGCGGAGTGACTCAAAAAAGTGGGCTGCTCCAGATCCCTGATCAGCGGTCCCCCTCCTCCCAAAGTTCCCCGAAATCCCAAAACTATTCGCAATTTAGCATATATTCCTCCCTGAAACTTTCCTTAACAAAAATGTTTGAAAGTCTGCCCCCCCCCCCCCGAAATTTTTTTCTGGCTATGACCTTGCGCTCCTCCTATCCAGTTCAATGACTTTCCGTGTAATGTATTCTCAATATGCCCTTGCCTAACGAACATATACCGAATAACCGGCTCTAATTTTTGAAGCCTGTAAATTTTGTACATATTTTTAATACCAAAACTGCACAGCCCACAGCTTGCAAATATGTAGTAAGTTCGTAATTTATATACGTTTTCAAATCATGCTAGTTAACTAAATTTTAATAATCAAATTTCGCATGCCGGATTGCCGGATATTTCATGCAATGGCAGAATCAGATTCCAGTTATTTAAAAATTTGTCGGATATCAGGTATCCGGTTCATACAGCAAATAATTATCTTCCGTAAAAAAAAATTTCCTCAAAAATTCTGATGGCGCATCTTGCACCATGATCCCCCCGCGAGCACTACTGTCCCTGCTCAAGAGAAGTTATGGAAGCATGTTGGTAAAAACAAAGTTATTTTATTCAATAAAACATTAAATTGTAGGCAAGGGGAGGGGCGGAGGGATTTTAATTCCTTTAAAAAATGAGAATTTTAAAGGGGTTGCAGATTATTACTCTAAGAAATTTACGTTATTTTCCCTTCTTTTTCGCCTTTCCCCTACTACAGTAAAAACTTCCATATGGGAAAAAAATAGGTACAATTCCCCCCCCCCCCCAAAAAAACAGGGATCTGGGGCGGATCGTAGAGCAGGAGCACGGAGCAGTGAAGCAACGAAATTTTGCTCCAACTTGGAGCGTAGCCGGAGCAAAGAAATTCGTTGCGCTCCAGTACTCCATTTTTTTTTCACTATCTACTTTTTTATCACATTAAAAAATAATAATAACTTAAAAAAAATGATAAAAAATATTATCTATTAAAATTACTCTGAGCATGAAGCAAAGAAACTAAAAATATCCGCTAAAACTTTTTTGGTAGCGCCAGGCATTTGGACTCGCATTAAACGAAACAGACTAAAAAAAATAAAAAATAAAAAATAGGAAATTATAGTAACATCGAGGAAGAAAAAGAAAAAAAAAACAACTATGAGATAAGAAGTGCACGCTTGTGCCCATCCACGAACCCTATCACCCCTTTCTGAAGTGGAACCGCGCGACCTTGCTAGGTCTGCGAAACGAAAATGAACAGTACCTGCGAGAGGAACTTTTCCAAAACTCGAACGGATTCGTCCTTTTCTGCCATGCGCAGAAGCGTCTAAGTGTCAGAACTTAGTGGTCGGACTATAACATGGGCAATAAGTTACGTTTATTTTTTAATTTTTTTCCGCACAAAAATAAACATTTTATTTCCTACATTGTACGTGTCCGGGCGCACTTGTGTGTTTAAGGAAGAGTCTAGTACTGGAAATTAGCAGACCTTTCCGGCATTGTGTTTTTTTAAACAGTGCAAACATGTCAGAGTTTCGAAACCAAATGAAGAAACATTGTAAACAGGCATTTGTTTTTAACGTTGAAAATAAATACAACCTATCAGATTCTTGTAGATAGTGCATGCAATAGCATGCACTTCCTCCCCGTAAATATCAATGAAGTTAAAAAATATTTTTGCTTTATTTCTCTTGAATAATTACGTCTAATTTGAGTTCGTACTGTTAAAAACTGAGCCCAACCCCCCACTTGTTGAAAAAAAAAAGAAAAAACTAATAAGTCTTTATTAAAAATAATGATGTTAAACTTTGTATTTGTTAAGATCTTGACAATTTTAGTCTTATGTACCAACATATTTCAGGGTAATTGATTATTCAATCAATATAGTGTAGGCATACAATTTTTTTTTTTCGTTATCGAACTTTTTTCTTTTGAAATTGACTTGTTTTTTCATTCCCACTTGAATCTCTTATCAAAATCTTATTTCAGGTATTGAAAACTCATATTCTGCACAAATATATTCTTAGCTAGTAAGATTGGAGAATTGTTAATCAATGAAAACTACATACGTACGCTTTTGCATTACAGATAACGCAAATCATTTCCAGGTACGAGTATCAAAACAACGAGAGATTTTTCTTTACCCTTCTTTTTTTTCTTTGCTCCATCAGAAAAAAAAGAAAAAGAAAATACTTTTTTATTTATTTTGTAAATAATTTTTAAAATGTAACAACGTAAAACCTTCTTTGCGCTGTTTTTTATTTTCGTGTAATTCCTAAAAACAGAAGAAAAAAATCACTTAATAAATAACGCAAAAACAAAAACAAAAATAAAAAAAAAGAAAATAAAACAGCGTCAGTTTTGTCTATGCTTTGTTGTTTCAGTTGTTATGTAACAAAATATGCATTTATGTTCCTTCAACTTATTGATTTCAGGACTTGTTGTTTTTGCAATAAAGGTTTATTATTATTTTTTTTATTATGTACTATTCATTCACTGAGACAACAATTAAAGTGACGCAGTGGAATTTATCGTCTTGATTAAAGAAACCAAGTGACATTTTGTCACTCATGTTTTACCATTTTTCCCTTCATTTTGCAAGCTGTAATAGTAATGAAAATGTGTGTGTGTGTGTGAGTGCGTGTGCGTGACTGTGTGTGTGTGTGCGTGTGTGTGTTTTTAAAGTATGATATAGGTGCAAATGGGTTCCATTGTAGTAGTAGATTATTAAGTTCATGGCAAAACTAGTGTATTTTTGGTATATTTTTTGCAGTTTAATGTATTCGAAGTTTTACTTGCTACAGTTTTAACATTGGGAAACTATCAAGATATTATCTTATCTTTTTTCTTTCTTTTTTTTAAGCGGGATGTAATGTTCTATGTTACACTGAAAGGGGTACTAGAAGATGACACTAAAAAAATATTGCCCGGAAATACATAAGAATTTCATGAAAATCATTTATGCGGAGTCTCACGTAAATTTAAAAATACCTAAAAACAAGAAACTACAAAGTCCTTAAAAAGACGAAATTACATAGAATAAAAAAGAACAATCTGTAAATTGATTGCAACAGACAATGTGCCGCTGTAGTGGCGCCATCTCTGAGTGCACTGAATTACTATTCCTGGTACACAAAGTTGAAGGTGAGTTCAATTGAGCCATCTCAGTTCTGATTGATGTGCCTTAGGCCGCTCCGCCCGAAGGCTTACATCACGTCCCCGAAAGGCAGACGGGGGGGGGAGGGGGGGGTCCGCGTCTCAGACGAGTTAGAATAGTAAGCTACATAAAAATACAAGACGACAAAAATATTTTTTTTTGTTAAAAGCATTTTTTAAAAATTTTACTTTTTTCTTTTTGGATTTTCTCTTTTTTAATTTTTTCTCCACATATATAAGATAAGTAAATGAATAGCAAAAAAACGACTATCTCAAGGAGAGCATGTCTAACTGAGGATTTGCTTAGTACTGAGAGAATCATAGTTGAGCAGACAGGTTCTGGCCTGGTAGGGGTACTTCTGGTTCCTAATTATGTATTGGGATTGGGTACGAATTGCTTCGTTTGGATGATTTTGGAAGCTGTTGAACAGTTTTAGGGCATTTTTTATAATGTGCCTTGAAATTGAATCGACAGATAATTCGCTGTGGAGGGCTTTGTTTTTTTCGTACCAATCAGCGTTACCAATTTGACTGAGGGTTTTATTTTGTAGAATTTGGATTTCGTTAATGGTAGTGCGAGCAGCGTGCCCCCATACCGTAAATCCATAGAGAATGGTTGGTCTTAGGATTTGATTATATATCAACATCTTATTCTTTAATGAAAGTTTACTGTAGCGCCCTAGTAAGGGGCGGAGGAGGTGTAATTTATGTTTAGCGTTTACTAGTTTTTTTTTTTGACGTGCTTTTTGAAATAAAGGCCGGAGTCGAGAGTGATGCCTAGATAGCTAGCTTGGAGTTTGTAATTTACGGCATTATTCATAAGTTCAAGAGTTTCGGGGCCTTCTTTTTATTGTTCTTTTTAAAGTGGACTGCAATGGTCTTAGTGGGGTTTAGAGCGAGCCGCCAGTTGTTACACCAATGTTCTATTTTTATTAGGTGCTCTTGGGCGTATTTCTTAACACAATTACGTCTTATGTGTTTTGCAATGATCGCGGCGTCGTCGGCAAAGAGGGCGGTCATGGTTTTTTCATGAGTCGGGAAATCGGCCATGAAAATGTTGAACAGTTGGGGCGATAATACTGCACCTTGTAAAACGCCACTTTCAATGAGTTTCGTAGTGGAGGTTTCATTTTCAATTTGTACTTTAAAGGTACGGTTTGTAAGATAATTATTGATTACATCAACAAGGTATTTTGGGAAGTTATGGGTTATCATTTTGTATATGAGCCCATCATACCAGACTTTGTCAAAGGCTTTTTGGATATCGAGAAAAATGCCTAGGGTTTGCTTGCCATAGTTAAAACCTTCAGTGAAAGCGTTAAGGACTCTGATTAGGTGGTGGATTGTGCTGTGCTTTTCTCGGAAACCAAATTGTTCTGGGGGATGATGTTCATGTCATCTATATGCTTTTGCAATCTTTTCTTTACAACTTTCTCATATATTTTGGAAACATGTGAGGTAAGACTTATAGGTCTATAGTTATGGGGGTCCCTGGAGTCGGTGGAGGGTTTTGGTATTGGGGTGATTTTTGAGTTTTTCCAGATAGTGGGGAAGTAAGAAAGCTTGAGTGAGCAATTAATAATTTTTGTTAAACAAGTCAGTGCTTTAAGGGGAATATTTTTGAGCATTTTGTTTGAGATATTATCTGGTCCGGCGGCCTTTTTATTTTTAGTTCTTTTAATAATTTCAGCAATTTCGCCTGGGTTAGTTGGCATAAACTGGATCTGGTTTTGGGGGGAGGAGTTAAAATCCTGAATTTTCCTACGAACTAACGACGTGACATGATTGTTTGGGGAAAATGGTTGGGGATTTGGTCGAACATTTTCTTCAAAAGCTTCAGCTAAGGCTTCGGCTTTGTCCCTATCATCAAAATTTATCCTTCCCGTAGTGTGGAGTGGTGGAATACTTTTGAAAGGTTTTTCGAAGGTTTTGGCAAGTTTGTAAAGGGAGTCGTTTTCGGGCGAGAGGCTGGTTATGAAATCAGTCCACCTTTGCTCTTTATACTGCCTAGTTATGTTTTTTATCATTTTCTGTAACCTATTTATCTCCGTTTTCAGACTGGGATCTCTAGTGCTTTGTCACTGTTTTTTTAATCTGTTTTTCTGGACAATAAGTAGTCTAGCGTAAGGGGGAAGTCTAATGGGGGTGTGGTTAACAACCTGCGATTTCGTGGAGGCTTCGTAGGAGCCAATCAGCGACTCAGAGAAACTTTTTACGCTGTTCTCGATATTGTCAATAGTTTGTAGGGTGGGGTTACCCCTTACTTTTTCGTGCAACAGGTTCGTGTAATTTGCCCAGTTTGTAGTCTTCAAAATTCTTTCTTTCTTAGGGATTTGGTATTTAAGTTTAATGTGATCATAACCAGGTTATGATCAGAGGATAGATCCGTATATATACTTATGGCGTACGGCCAGTTAGGGGTTCTAGCTAAAGCTATATCAAGCGTGGATGCTTCACCAATGCCAAAGTGGGTGGGGGTATTTGGGGCGTAGATTTGGAAATTATGATCGATGCTTAACTTACGTATTTGATTACCCCTCCTATTTCTTCTGCCAAAACTCCAGTCTGGGTGCTTTGCGTTGAAATCGCCGAAGAGAATGGTATTCTGGTTAATTTGGCTGATATGCAATATTTCAGAGATATCAAGATTCGGTGAGCTGGGGGGAATATAAATAGAGCTGATCGTAAGGTGCTCGTTGCTTGAAATTTTAAATGAAATGGTGGTGTTCTCAAAGGTAGCGGTTTGGTGCTTTATTTCGTTTGTGATAATATTTCGCCTAACGTAGATGGCAGTGCCGCCGCCGCGGCCAATACCCCTATCGTTGCGGAAGCTGCAGAAATTTGGGATGCTTCTAAGATTAAGACAGGGTTTTAGTTTAGTCTCCTGAAGAAGAAGGACATCAGGGGAGAGGGAGGAGATGCAGCTTTCGAGATCGTCCATTTTTTCGGGCGAGAGGCCATTTGCGTTCCAAGACATAATACGGATGCAACTAAGATTTGCCATGCTTAGTGCTCTCGAAGTGCGTGTTTAAGTTACGTACGAGGATTTGAAGATCTTGCATGAGAGATAAAATTGTCAGCGGTAGAGTCGCTATAGCTGCTATGCTATTCTTGGGGGGGGGGGGTGTTTCGTTTGGTTACTTGTGAGAGCACTGGCGTACGATGGGGTTTTTACAGTACTTTGGATTATTTTTTCCTCTTTTGTTTTTTTGGATGGTCTTTTTACACACTCCGTGCTATTTGCAAGGTGCTCATCTCCACAGTTGGCGCAGGTAGGTTTTTCGGATTTTGGCCTATTACATTCGCGCGTCCAGTGATTTTCCGCACAGATAAGACAAGCAGGATTTAGTGTGCAGAGATGGGAGCTGTGTCCGAATCTCTGACATCTGTAACATTGTGAGATTCTTTGAGGCTTTTTTAGACGTTCAACCTTAATTTTATAATACAAGATTGAGCTGATATGCTGATATTATATACTTCTTTGTTTAAGTCATTTTTTTTTTGGGAGGGAAATTACGAATAGGGAAATTCGATCCTTTTGCTTTCCTCTGGTCATTTGCGTAACTTTATTGCAAGTTAGCCCCTTTCCCATAAGTTCTTTTTCAATACCGTCAACACTAAAATCAATAGGGAGCCCTCTAAACTCAACTTGTAGATCTTTATCTTGGTGAAGCTGGCGTGTGTGATTTATAACTATGCTCATCAGCTTAATTTTTAATTTTTCGATAGTAAATGGGATTTCTAGTTTTGATAACCACTTCATTATTTCGTTTGAATGTTCCTAGTATGGTGGTTCCGACTAGCTTGCTGAGCTCCTATAAGAGGCGTGTGGGGTCGGAAATATCCACAAAAGTTATAGGGGGTGCTTTATTTCTTTCTTCTGACTGATAGTTTAAATTTAGGTCTGGGTTATTTTTTCTTCTCTAAAAGTTTTTTTGTTGTTACTTTTCTCAGGCGAGCTTTCGATATCTCTAACGGGCCTTTTCCTACTGCTAGCATTATCAACTTCTTTACTTTGGGGTTCGTTTACTTCCATTTCAATATTATCCTCTTCTAAGTTTTCATATCTGTTTTGGGTAGCTGGGGGGCTATTTTTGGTGGGTCTGTTATCTTTGTTCCAATTTGCAAACTTGATGGGGGGGGGGGGATGAACATAATATAGTTTCTTTAGGATTCGTTTTCTAATTTTTCAGACAGCGTTTTTACGGTTTCTTTTAACTCCCTATTTTCAGCTATTTTTTCCTCTACCAATTCCTCACTTTCTGCCATACGTTCCTCAGTTTTCTTAGCATTTTCCCTAGTTTTAAGCATATTATTATTTAAGGTAGCTATACTTTTATGAAAGAGCTTACGGAACTCAGACAAAAGAAACTTTGTTTTTTCGTCAGAGGGGAAATCAATCGTATCCTTTATTCCGTCAGGTTTTATAAATGTTTCAATTATTTCACTTAATGTTTCATCGTCATTAGATTTTAGGATAATGTTTTCAACTTGCTCGAAAGGGGGAAGTCCCTCACGCTCGCAAATAAGGAGAAAAGGGTTTTTTACCAGGCTGGTCTTGGTGATGCTGCTTTTCTTCTTCTTCTTCTTCGATGAGTCTTTTCCAGGGGTGGGAACGTCATCTTCCGACTCTGTTTCATCTTGAATTTTTTGATAGTTGTTTACCGGATTTTTAGAAGTCATCTGCCTTGATGAAGTATTATGCCTCTTTGAGGCACTTCGCCAAGGTCTTTGCAGGAATCCACCGCTTTTGTGACGCGGTCAAACCGATCCACGGTAGTACTGTTGGACACGTCCTACCTCTGCGGACGCTAACCTACAAATCGCTTTCTCACAACCAACCTGAACTTACGTTGTGCACCAACAAAATATTATACCTTCTCACTACAACGTCCACTTCTCTTCCTACCCAACGCTCACAGTCACTATCAGTTTTCCATACATTGAATCACACTTACTCACAATTTGACACTCTTTTGAATGGAATTTTACTCTTCGCCTTACAAAAACGACTTTGGCACTGTTCCAAAGCACGTGGAGTCGAAACTCGCACGACGAAGTGCTTCTTTCCAGAATCTTCTTTCTGGGGCTCACTACACGATCGCCGCCACACTCTGAAGCTTGATTCAAGCTTCAATCTATCCACTCGGCCATCCCACGCCAGTAATATAAAACGTATTTTTGACAATTTTCAAAGTGGTAGTCACAGATCTCAAGTGATCAGTTTTACGTAAATCTTCCGCTTCAGCTTAACAGAGTGAGGAAAATTGCTACCAAGGAATTGGACCATTTTATTTAAAACAAGCTGTTTGTAAATTTAAAGAAACACTCAGTTTCCCTTCTGTGCTTTTACAGAATATTTTTACAGGATAAGATGTGAATTTGTATGCATTCAGACAAGGACAGTTTATGAAATACGCTAATATTGCAAGACATTTGCTTTGAAATATTCAGAAGATACAAGCCAATATACTGAAATTAATTTTATACATTTTTTCAATGTGTCACTCAATTCACGCCGCATATTCTTGTGAATATTATTCTGAGTGGAAAGACATTAATACATTAATGAGCTTGGCCGACAATGCCTCGAGAGTCGAGATAACTGGCCGCCAAGGGCTTGCAGATTGCTTACTAATAACTGAAGCCAACATTATATTTCATGCCAGAAATACATAAAAGATATTTGCCATTTTTTAAACTGGTAGTCAAAAATCTGCAACGTTTATTTATGCATTTGTATACAACTTTTAAACTGGAAGGAACATATCTCAAGTGTTCAGTTTTACGTAACTTATTAAATCTTTTTCTGTAGTTTTACAGGTGCGGAAAAATCAAGAATTTAATTGAGAAGCTTATGAAGAAACTCGATCATTTGATTTAAAACAAGTTCTTCCTAAATTTAAAAAGGAACACACACTTTTCCCTTATGCATTTTTCCATAACTTTTTACAGTATACCGCGAGTTCGACTGTGCTGTCTTAAAACTGGTGGTTTTAAGGTGAAAGTTCGATTTTATGCCTTACTAGAATTAAAACACTTTCCTCCTGCTACGTACTCCAATTTAAATTTAAGAAAAAACAACCTTTTTTTCAGAGCTACAATACCGTTAATAGCATTTGTTAAGTCATCTTTCGGAGATGTGTGTGTGTTTACATAAATTAATAAATAAACAAATCTTTTTATTAATTTTTTTTCTGTTGTGTTTAAATCTTATTTAATTATCGGCTGCAAACATTTCTATTTTATACTGCAATAATTACATTAAAAGCTTACTTTTTACTAAAAATAATTAAAGATTTTTACTAGAAAAATATAATTAATTAAGCAAATTTTAAGGTTATAGTATATTCAACAAACAAATAAGAACAGCACAACCATGTATCTTCCAAATATTTTATTTAAAAATTTTAATCACATGTTTTCTAGTTTTTGCAAAAACTGTGTTTAAGCTTCTTATAATGAGCATATATTTCCCGATATTTTGAAATTGTGCATGTAGATTACTTTTATTTCAGTTATTGTTGCAACATTTTTATAAAAAGCTTTTTTAAAGAAAAGGCAGTAACAGTCGAGGGTAGAGGGAAGATGTAAGCCTTTCGATAATGAACTTCTATACCTTATAAGGCATGTTTATGTTCATTTTTATATATTATGGTTTTGTTGGGATAAAGTAATTATTTCGTCTACTAATTTCAAACGTGTGCTATTAATATTAAAAAATAAATTTTAAGCTTAAACATTTGAAGCACGTATATGAAAAAAATTATAGGGTCATTCCACAGTAACGGACGTTGCATTTACCAGCATTTTTCAACTTCAACGAGCTTTCTAACAAACTTGTTGAGTATTTTTTAGGTTTTTTAATTTTGGTTAGTAAAAGTACATGTATTCTATACGTGCATTTATTAACGCAATTTATCTTCGAGGGTATAACATGATCTTTAGAAATGCGAATTCACCCTTCTTTCTTTCCATATTAAAACATTTGCTACTAATTCGTTTTCTGACATTTTCCATACCCATTTTCTAATTAAAAATATTTCTCTGCTCCATTTTGGTATAATTTCTTGGGCGACATTCTTGGACCAGAACGTTCACATTTAGAATCCTCCTAACTTCTATCACGTGCTATTCTGTTGTCCAATTAACATTACCCACAACGGAATGCATATACATGGAAGCCGAAAATATGTGGACATTTCTTCTGGAAAGATATGACAGTGAAGCTTCTGGATATTCTCGCAAGAATGCGAACATTTCAATGCTTGGAAATAATCTTAAAATGGAGCAATACATGCAATTACTCGCAAAGCACGAAACATGAACCCCTTTTTTTTCTCTTCTTTGTAAACTGTTGCTTTCACTCCTTTTGTCCTCTTGTTTTTCTTCATTCGTGTAACATTTATTTCAAGCATTTAAAAGAATAACGCCTTGTTTGTAATTACAATACCGCTTATATTTAAAAGACTAACTTTTTACTGGTTCATCCATTGAAAATTTACTGTAAACTAATTATTTGACTAAAGAAATGATGTAATGTGAACATTACATTTCTCTCCGCTTTTATTACAGTCCTGGGTAATTTAGTGATAGACTAGTTTAGTAAATACAATTTCGTTCTACAAGTTACTTTGAATTACTTAAGTATAGAAAAGATAAATAAAGATGTGATTTATTTTAAAAATTATTATTTGCTACACGCTGAATTCATTTGTAGAACACATTTTGCTTTGTAATGATCTGATGGAGGAAGAGCTTCGAAACGACTTATTGGAGTCTGAACAGTTTTAAACGGCTTGTGTTGGTGTTTCAGTACAATAATTATTGCCTTTGTCTTATAATAATGAAGTAAAATTTAAAAAAGGGAAAGCCAAACTTTCATTCATACACTTATACTTGAAATTAAGTAAGGTTTACTTAGTACGATGTTACAAAACCGTATAAAATTACATTATAGGTACTTAAGACCTTATCTTTGAATCCTTAAGAATTCCATTTAATAAATTTAAATAATGATAACACATTAGTTAAACATTTTCTGTATTTCATTAAGCTGCTAGAAAAGCTACAAAGGAACACAATTATTCCCATATTTCCCCCCTAATTTATAACTTTTATTCAAGCTTTAATTTTACTATTTTTTTTCTGGTTTCTGAAGAAGTATCAGCCAAAACATAAAAATTAGGATAAAGAGGAAAAATATAATATTGACTTTAGTATTCTTAGAAATAATACGTAGTACTGATATTGACTACTAAAAAAGAAAGTAGATTTGAAATTAGCCGTTAACATTCTATTTAGATAAATTAACCATTTTCGAAACAACCGTATATTCTAGTATTAGCAGTATTTGCACATAAGTTTCTTCCTTTTCATCAGCTACCATTTCTTTCATTAGTGAGAGAAAATTGCCTTTTGTGCAGAGTTAGAGAGAAAAATATAATAATAATATCAAAAAGTATAAACGGGTTTTTATTTCTTTATCGTTCTAAATGGAAAAAGATGCGTGATGGTCCAATAGCGTGCAACGATGCATGTTTTCTTTTCTAGCGAAGTCCAATCATTACCCTTTTATTACAAGATGTAGTTTCATTAGAAAATTATGCTTCAGTCGCTTGTTATAAAATATTTTTTTACGAAATTGTATCTACTAAGTAATTGCAGACATTGTTTTTCGTTTTTAGTAATACGGAATATATTTCTAAAGAATAAAATAATAAAAAAATGACAATTATGTCAAACAGAAAACAACAGTTCAAGTTTGTAAGAGTTATATATGAAAACTATTAGGCCTAATGATTTAATCCTTTCACGCATATGGGCTTTATATGAGGACAAATGAATGTTTGCTTCCAATTGTTTTCCATATTTTTGCATTAAATTACATGTAGTCCTCATTTGCAAACTAAAAACAGTTCCATAAAACCACACAAGGTCTCACAGGCATTTGAGAATTACATCTTTTTGGATCTCATAGAGGATTCAAGAAAGAAGTGAAAATTTAATTTTTGAATAAAATTTTGTTTATTTGTTTTGGAGGGTATATTAGATTAATGAAGAAGATAGTATTGTTTTATATATTGTTATAGTTCTTTATGAGTAAAGTTTGAATGCTCAGTTTTTTAATATTCTTTTAATATATTGATTAAATATACCACAAAAGCATATAATACCATCAGAGAAGTACACAAATTTTTGATTATGCAGGGCAAAACTTTCCAAATACATTATTAGACAACAATCTTTAAACACTAAATGGGTTTGTAGCACATCGAAGTATTTTTTACAACTTAAATAAGTCATGCATGAGATGGATAAATTAGCGTCTCACCCTTTCAGCATTTGCACCCCATTTTCAATCATAAATTTTATCGTTACTTCGGCACGCATTTATAACGTATTTTGAATGCAGTAATAATGTATTTTGAGTATTTAGGCGGTAATGCTTCGTCCTTAATTCCAAAACTTACAAAATACCTGTAATAAGTTATCTTTTTTCCATAATTGGCAACACTAATCCATTGCGTTAACAAGCCGTAATCGAGACATCTCTACTGCTTTCTGTGTTACGTCAAATGTGTTAAACATTCTTGTACAATAGACCAGAAACTGGAATAAAGTTTCTAGTCTGGTAGACGTGTTTATTCTTGGCAGTTAGCATCGACTTTTTTAGTTCTCAAACGCTATATTGTTATCTGAACCTAAGGAAGACAAGAAGACAAACGAGAAAGAGCTTTCTTCAGCGAAAACTGTAGTGCTCTAGATGTTCTTCAGATGATATTCCTGAAAATTCAGAATGCAGCCTAGTTCCTGAGGAAACTGGATGAAAACTCATTTAACTTGAAGTCCTTAAGATATCGGTCAGATGATTATTTTCGATAATTGAGGAGTTACCAATCAGAACTACATATGTCCATTCTAAACGATTTTTGGAAATTCACGAAAAACGTGTTTCTAAATAACCTTTTATGAAAAAAATATATTTATGTATTTATATAAATTGAATTAGTCTTATTAATATTGTTGAGAGAAAGATTTCAAATATTAGGAACTATCCTGTAATACTTGAATCAGCTGCTAACTCAATTTTTGTTGAAAATGGACATGTTTGGTTTTGATTGGTACCTCCTCAATTAAATATACGGGTTGACGTGATTGTATAAAAATAATTCAAAATCGAGATTAGTAAATTTTCCAGCATTAAAAATGATCCTTGGCACACGTGTGGTCTGATACCATTGTGATGCCGCAGTGAAAGTTCCAGTAGTACGTAGATACGGCCACCAGCTCCACGCTTCGGCATGCCTAGGCTTCGGAAGGTTGGGGTTTGGTGTCCAAAAGTAGTACGTAGATTTAAGCGAAAAATCCCTCCAACGGCGCTACCGCGCGTGCTAATTGGTTCATTTAAGTTAAAGTATACTACTGGATCGCTACTATGACATTGAGGTAGTCACACCTCAACGGAGGCCACTCAAGTTATAAGCAGATATTTATTATAAATTATCGATAATTTTTATATCAGAATAAAATACTCCATATATTCAAGAACTAAAAGTCTAAGACCTATACAAATGTAGACTTCGCTCCCTTTGTTTTATTTTTCTATTTATTTTTTAATATGTGTTTCCAGCTGTAAAGTTAAGCCTTTATGATTATGCTTTACACATTGCTTCTCTTTTAGGCATACAAGATATACAATAAATAACTACTATAGCTATTTCTTTTCTTCTCTTTCATTGTTTATCATTGCAATTTTTTTTAAAGAGGAAATGCAGAAATCAGGGTAAAAAAGTCCAATTAAATCGATTACAATACGATATTTTTATCTAAATTTCAGCTAGCTGTGGAATAATAAAATAATGTTTCATTAAATATATACTGTAGTACTCTTTAAGGTAAATATTTATTACCTTTGACACAATTCGCAAATATACTCGACGTTCCTCGTTTAAATTATATTTCATCAGGTTTTCTATATCGCTGAAAACTTTTCCATGTCACTTAACACTGAACAGATATTTAAATCTAAGAAGAGAAAACTAATGCACACCTAACATCATTAATTATCAAAGATGTCAGAAATGTGCTTGAATTTACTTGGATATATTCATTTATTTAACAATAGAATAAAAAACCTATTCAGTACAGATTTGAATTGATTAATTTGATAACTCAGAAAAAGGAAAGACGCGGTTTAAAGTATCAAACTCGCTGACTTAGTTCTTCATTAATTTCTGAAAAAAAATGAGTAATTGAATAAATTAATCTTAAAGGAGAATTGATAATTATTTAAAAGGAAAAATATTTTTAAAAATGTATTCTTTACTAGTGCGTTCTTTAATAAGTCGATAATAAAATGCATTAAAGGATCTTCATCGGTCTGCTTTAAGAAAAATTCCTGAATTGTGTAATACAATGTCTCAATAACTTTTAATGTCATAAGACTAATAACTTCTGCCAGTACACTAAAGGTGATAAACACTTATTTTTAACAATGATATTTTTAATAAGAAGCTGATTAAAGTGCGTTATTTTATTAAAAAGATATTCAGCCTTCAAAAACGTATGTATTTTTTAAGTTGAGTTTTCTTATATTTAACACTCTATCACACAACAGTTCGGATTTATTTGATTTTCTGGATTCGAGATATTAACAGAAAAATAAAAATACACGTATCTCAGGATTTTAAACTTTGTTTTTTAAATTTTTAAAACTTCTTAAAGTTTTTTTGTCTGTTATCACGTATAAACTCGGATTTATTTGATTATTTAAATTTAGACAGTAATAAAAATATAAAATACTCGTTTATTTCTGGACATTTTTTAATTATTTAAAAACAAAATTAAAAAAAACAGAGATTGAACGGTATGTCGCCTGCAGTCTACATTCTGCTACAGAGGGTTAATATATTAATGCCCCAACGTGGTTATGATAAACGTGTACCACTTCGCCTTTCGTCCCGCGGTGGGCCAGTCGGTAGAAGCTAGGTTCCCGCAGAATACCGAAAGTGAAGCAACATTGACTGTGGTCAGTGGTTTGGGACGGTGGGACCTCGCGCGGGTTCAAAAATTAAGGGACCCCTCAAAGGGGCGTCAGTCAGAATCCTGCTCATAAGGTCCCGTTAGACCCAGTAGCAGCGAACCCATTCTTCTTCGCTTCGAAGGAGGACACGGCAACAACAAGTTCGCCTTTCATCAAGGAATAAATAAATAAGAACTGAAGAAAAAAATAGAGAATATTATAGATAAATTAATTAATAAATACGGTAGTTCTGGGACATCTCGGCACCTTAATGCTACATAATGAATAATTTGTTAACATTTGAGAATTCATTTTTCCTGAAAATGACTATTCGCATGTTACTATCATATTTTCAACATTTGGTTTGATTTGAAAACACCATCAATCATGTGAATACCATAAAAACATAGAAACCAAATTTTGCTCAAAAATGTACAAAAATCTATAGGAACTAAATTATATGGAGTCTAACGTAAAATTGCAGATAATTTAAAAAAAAACGAAACTATATGACGTCTTTAAAAAGAAAATGACAGAGAATAAAACACGCGGTAAATAGATACAGCGAAAGATATGTAGCTATCTAAAGATACTAAGTTCTAGTAAATAAATACTAAGACTCAGTAAACTTGCATAAAAAATGCTCAAAACTGTGTAAAGTAAATGAAAGGAAACAAAAAATGTAGCGCGTCGCAGTAGTTCCGCTATTTGTGCGCGTACGTATAATCAGTATTTCTGGCGCACAAAGTAGACTTTGGGTTTATAACTTAAGCATACGCTGTTGTGATTAATGTGCCTCTGGAATTTGAACGACGGGTTGCCGAGGGTTATGCTGTTTATAGGATTTATATATATATATATACATATATAAATAAACCATTGCAAACGCAATGCATTTGTTTACGATTTGTAAAATGGTAATCACAGATTTCAAGTGTTCAGTTCTCCTTAATTCGTGGCTTTTGAACAAGTAATTACGTAACGCAAGAGATATGCTTGCTTCTTTCCCTGCCACTAATAATTCAGTCACTTGAAACTCGACAAAAACCAAAGTCATCAAAATTTATTATCGTCACTCCTGTTAATCGTACTCTAATAGTCTTTTACTATTTATTTTGCAGTTTAATCTCTGAACTTTTAAGAGTTTCGATTCACAACCAAAACACGACTCTTGAGTTATTCTAATACAGGTGCTTCCATACGCGGCAATAGCGTGCAGAGTAGCACCCCTCTAGGGGGGTTTTAACATGACGAGTGCATGAAAATAAATAAATAAATATATATATATATCTAACCAACACATTTCAAGACAATTTTCAGATGATAAACTGGTAAAAAATGGCCGTCAAACGATAAATTAAACAAAAAAAAAAGACACTTGTCGCGTTCATCCATACTCCCAAACATTGAATGTAATAAGTAAAAAAAAAAATATCTGTACCGTCCGAAGAAAATGTTGTTAAATGCAAATGCAAGTCATTAAGTTAGGAACTTGTGAAGAATACTGCTTGTTGATGGACGGATTTCATGTTGTAAATTAATCTTTCAATAGTAAAATACTTGTGATCTAAGACAATGAATGAAGCTTCCTTTTTGTTCATTATTAAACCAGTTTTTATATTAAAAAAATAGAAATAATAAATTAGAAAAATCAATATTAAAATTAATAAATTTATAAAAACTTTACTTTTTCCAATATAATCTTAGGGCATTATGCAATTCATGCATTAAAGATATTTTTTCTTTTGTTTCGAGAAATGTACTGAAGTCTACATGGGTTTCAAAAGAAATGATTTGACAAATAAAGCACTAGAAAAGACTATCGCATAATTTAAAATAAATCAAACTTAGTTTTATGGCAGGTAGCCCTCTAAAAACACTTGTCCGTATTTTTAGAGTTTAGTTAGTCATGAAACTCTTAAATCTGTTGTGGTAGGTCCATTACTCACTCCTTTAAGTAATATGCCCTACACCAAGGGTCTCCAACTTTTTTGTACCTAAGAGCACATACCAGAATATCGGTCAAATGGCGGGCACCATTTATTTTTTCAAGATAAATTTATAGTTGGTGGACATCGTTAATAATACACACCATATAATGCAGAAAAAGTTTAATTTCAAAAATTAATTTAACATACGTATATACATATAATTAGTATTAATATTCTTGTGTGAAATAAATGATTACTAAATTGCTTGAAAAACATACGAATTATAAAAATTATTTATAAAATACTTAAAATACAGTCAATGTGATCTTTGGCATTGTATTTCACTGACTAGCGCTTCATAATTGGGAGAATATGATGTTCCTGTTCGTAAGCAATCGTCAAGGTGTTCATTTGTAAGTCCTAATTTATATTTTGATTTTATGCTATTTATTGTCATTTATCACTGTAGAGTTATTCATAGTTATAGGGCCCCTTCTTCATCTGCTCTAGATTCTAAATGTTCTCTAGTTTAAAATGGAAAACTGAAATATTTTATCGTTGGCACAAACAGCGAGCGCACCTAGACCGATCGACGGGCGCCATGGTGCCCGCGGGGATAGGGTTGGGGAATCCTGCCCTACACAGGGTATGTCAAATAATTTTTAAGACTAGGTTTATAAAATAAAATTAAAACTTATAATTATATATTTTTTGAGCATTTTTTATTCAAAATAAGCTCTTTCGGCTTCAATACATTTGTTACAGCGGTTTAACAACGATTCGAATGCCTGTTCCAGCTCCCATTGTGAAACTGCCTCCAAAGCTCGCGTCAAAGCTGTTTGTACACTTTGTGTCAAAGAATTTTTAAGACTACAGCTGGAACTAAGCTTACAAAGACACTATTTGTGTTATCAAACATTCGTGAAACTCCTTAAAAGAATTTGAATCGCTGTTAAATCACTGCTCAGAATAAGCTCAGAAGTGTTGAAAGATTGCGTAACCGATATTTTACGCTACTATATAAACAAGTTATAATTAAAAATTCATTTTTTAATGCAACGTATGATTATCGTTCTTATTATTATTTATTTATTTTTTGATAACGATTTTTTTCTTTACGCAGAACTTGAATAACGTCTTTGGTACCTACTAAATGAAAATTCTTACTAGCATGGTTTCAAATTATGCTACATGTGATTTCATTCTGTAATAAATATTTTCGCGCTTACCTTTTTTATTGATCATTAATTTCTTAAAATAGTTCCTATATTACCTCATCTCTCCGTCATGGGCATCGTTTTTTTTAATCAAAAAAATTCTAAACTTAAGAAATCAAATTCAAAGAACCAAAACGGTTTTTTTATTTGTTTTGATACAAGAAATCAATTTTTTTATAATCAAGGACCTGAACTAGGTGCCAACACCCCGTTTAGTCCCACCCCCCTTTTTCATACGCTATTGAAAATGTTGTAAATATTTAAGCCTGAATAAATTGATAACCGATTCATAACATTGTCTGTTTTCCGGTTAGAAAAAAATATTATTGATTACAAATGACACAAGAAGTTGAGCACAAAAATACTCTTTCATAATGATAGTGTTTTCAATTGCATTTCTTCTGTTGGAGATATTGAAAAAAAAAACTGCACTATTATTGTTTTATCGACTGTTAATAAATCATGCTCAAATGATTTATTTTAAGCAAGAAAATAATATACTTAAGGATATATTCTAATAAATTTTGGAGTAAACTAACGTAGTTGCGTACCCTGCGCATTTTATCTATCTGTTTTTTAAATTAATTAGTTTTGGTTAATTTTTTTTCTGCGCATAAGCTCTGGTATTATCGATATCCAGACTAAATTGAAAGCTTGCTGTTTGAAATATAAACGAGTTTGATGCTAACTTGAGACAAAAAGCTTCTCGTTATTCGTACTGCTAAATACGTGCATTCAAGAGTGCTTTTGTACATAAAGTGAAACTTCAACAACGGCAAAAACTAGGAAACATGAGGGTAGTTTTGTCTCGTGATTTTAGACGGTTGCGGCAGAGGGCAACGGACCACTCTAATCACTCTCCAGTTTAGTGATGAAAGCATAACAGTCGTCGTAAGGAATAACCCCAATTTTGAATACCCTATTTATATATGTGGGATACCATTCTCATCGTAACCAAATCCCATGTTCCTAATAAATTATTATTCCCTTCCTTCTAAATGCAAACTGTAACCGCACTCTGTTCGAAGAAGCGCCGATTGTCTTGGGAGCGAAAGTCCAGTGATGTGTTGTAATGCAGATCGGCAAGACGTGCTGCTGAAAAGCAGACGTTTTCGTTTATCCAAATGTTACTAGCTGATCCCCGCATAACATCGGCGAACCTAAAATTAACCATTTTAAAATGGTAAAAAACGCTTTAAAGCTCGGAAGGCTTTAGAAAAATCGCTAGATATAAACATGCTCGATGTAAACAAACTAAGGTGTTTCCACTCCAAAGAATCGGAAATTAAAAATTCAGTTATGAATAGAAATAATTTTTAAGAAATAGAAATATATGTGTTAAAGCCCCGTAAGTAAGTGACGATAATAAATACAAATATCATGTTCCTTCTTTATGGTAATCATTAAACATATTTTTAAGCATCGTTTTACCATAGCTTGGTTTTTACATGACGTCAGTATCGTATCGTACGGCAAAATTTAATCGTAACTGGTCCACGTTAAGTGAAATACATACACACACACACACACACACACATATATATATATATATATATATATATATATATATATACATATATATATATATATATATTTGTTATTACTTGACGTGTTATTGCTTAGTTTCGTGTCAGTTCCTACATATAGTTAGTGTGGTTGCAAAAAAGGATATTTTTTTCTGGATTAATAGTTACATCAGGGCCATAGGGAATGGTCACCAAACACGTTGAATACAACAACAACTGGTGGGAATGGGTAAACTAAGGTTAACTAAAATGTCTTTATATATTTATATATCTTTGTGTGTGTCTAATTACACATGTGTGAATTTAATGGCGCGATTGAGAAAAGTATGCACTTTTTCCTCATTCTATTTAATTCAGTTTGTAAATAAAAAAAGGCAAAATATAAAAGTTTAAGAAAACTTTTACTTTATTTTAAGGTGTATTTTTCCGTAAAAACTTCATGGAGTGAACTGCGTTATTTAAATCCTCTTACTGAGAACTCCTTCCCGTAACTCAAATTACTAAGCTCCTTATTTGGTATTCTCTTCACTATTTTTTTTCTTCTTGTTTTAAGTTTCCATTTCAGTTATCTCAAAAAACCTTTTTTTTCTTTTTAGAAAGACTTTTCCATAGTTTTTTTTTGTTTTGCTTTCAATAGACGAAAAAAAAAAGAGCATTATCTCCGTATTTTATTGCGTTTTTCAGCTCCATATCCTCTTAACCCTGAGGTTCACACACAGCGAACTTACAATTTTTCACATCACATGTGTATTTTTTTTAATACATAAACATGGTTGAAAATCTAATTCTACTTCAATAAAACTACAAGACGTTGATTTAAAAATATCCAACAAACGGTAGAGCTGTATTTATTTACGAAATTATTAGCTGCTTTAGCTGATTTCTCAAAACGGCTTAAATCATCATGAGCAAAAAAATAAGTAGTTTTCCCTATCATATAGCATTGAAAGTTCAATTTTGAGAATAAAACTTGCGGCATTGGAGTCAATTAATTTATTTAACAACTGTATTTTCGATTGTTTGACATTTAAGGAATAAGTAGTGGTTTATGGTGATGTTCGCAAATGTCTTTAGAAAACTGAAGTGACCGACCGTAATACAGAATATCTTTTTTTTCTTTATTTCCCGATCCTTCTTTTCTTTTCTTTTTTGTTTCTTCTTTTTACACGTACACTGTGACGGACGGGAACCGGACACTTTTTACATGGATACTATTAGGCTGCTAGGACGTACAGGAACTTAAACGGACACCTCCGAAAGAGAAAGCTGTCCCCCATTCGTCACACTTTCGTGACGTCACAACAAGATGCTTGCTGAAAGTAAATTTCGACAGGAAACCACTTCCATATATGTCACAAAACGGACAAGTACTATTATTTTAAGAACTGTATTTTGCAGTACACATTAGTACAGCTCCAGGGAGAGTGAAAAGTTTATTTTTAAGTCGGATTTTTTTTTATTTATTCATTTTTTAAAGATTTATTTATTTTATCATAAAATTGGTATAGTACTCGAAAGAAAACGTGAAGTCTATTTCCAAAGGAAACATACAATATATGAAGAATCATTATGTATTAAGTTAAATAATACAATATAACTAATCTTCATGTAAACAGCTTTCAAGCTAGGCAAAAATAAGAGGGGTATTGGTATTACGATAGCTAATAGCCAGTATACAATAGCTAATATTCGAACTGACCTACATTTTCTTAATAATTTTCATTCCTATGGTTTCTATTTGTCACAGTACTAAGAAACATCTTTTATGCATTATGTATAATTAACTGCATGAGATTTGCCGCAACAAGATTAATCGACTATAATCAGATACTGTTTGTGTAAAGATAATGAATGAATTATTTTAATTTAGTCAGAAGTTCAAAGAAATCTATTCAACACATGAATATTTAATTATATTTTAATTTATACGACTCAAATTTCAGTTACATATGTTAAACGTGTCTATAATATAGCCGATTCTGTTTTGCATATGCGTGTGATTTACCACGCTATTGCATAATGCTAATTGTAGTTTAGCATTGCTGCGAAAAATTGCAACACATCAATGTACATTAATGTTTTAATTAAGCTTGCTATTAAGTAATGATAGAAAGCATTGGACTGAAAATAATGCATAGGAGAAAACCGACAAGAGCCATAACGCAAATAATAAAGTATTATCGTCATACATTTATTGCACTTACAGCCGAAAGCATTTGGACAGTTGAGATTTTATGCATTTTACTTCAGTTCGAACCGAATAACTGGTAAAATGTTTTTGAGATTTAAGGAATTTAAATAACATTGGAGATAGTTGGTGACTTCCAAGTAACAACTCATGTGTGGAACATGTCAGATTTTCTGATTCATTTTTGCAAAAATTGGGAAATTTCCAGGTATAAAATCTTAATCTTTAATCATTATAAAGTCAATATCAAAGTGTCAGGTGTTGACACTTACACACACCTTTTGATATATCTATATCCCGGTTAATAATTCTTATTTATTTATTTTTGAAAGATATTTTGACTTTTTTCTACAATGAGCTAAGGAACTCCAATTATGTGTAACACTTAATTGTATGAATATCTCACTTCAACTAAGATTAATTAGTTGAATACGCAATTACGCTACTGTGAATACGCAATTTATCGTTAGTTACAGAATAATTTATGATGTTGCATCCGGAAATTCAAAGAAAATCATTTTGGCCATCAATGCATAGCATCATTTAAATGTATGCAGTTTAACATTTAGTTGCATGAATTAAAAATGTGAATACCTTGATCAATTATACATGCAAAATTTTGAGTGATTATTCTGCCTTTTCAAGCTATCGATCTTAAATAGTAGCAAAATGGAAGCATTTAAAATAAAACATGTATGAACGAGAATTTATTATTTGTGGTTGCTATTAATTATTCTTCAAAGCAAGGAATCGTAAATAAAGGATAATGGGTATATTTAAACGAAGTATTTCAAGGAATATTTTGAAACTAAGGAATATTTCAATTCTCGTGCTGCGGATTATTTAACTTTAAATGTTTTTTTTTTTTAACTCTATGTTAAGTTACAAATTTATACAAAGTGTTTTTCAAATTGAGTTGGCAAATTATTTAAGACTAATAATTAGCAAGTAACTAACTGTTCATTAGGGTGGGTCGAAAAAAAGCAATGTTTTTTTTTTTTTCGAAACGCTATACCGCGGAAAACTCGCCTCTGGTGTAGGTAAGTAACATGCAAATTAAAAAAGATTTTTATTGAACCCCTAGCTAGCGCATTGTACTTAAAATTTCGATTTTTTTTGGAAAATCAAGTCATTTTACAGTTTTTTGTTCAAGTCACCCCTTAATATTTTAAACTGCTGTAGTGAAAATCATTTATTAAAAGGTTTGAAAAGCACACAAAAAAATTAAAACCGTCGAAATCTTTCAATTTGTGCTAGCGCAAAGAACTCAAAAATACGTAAATTATTGTATTTAAGGTACATACTAACACCTTATGTGAAAGGTTGAGTTATGTATTATTAGCTCATTTCTTTTTACTTTACACTTCAATTCATTGTAATAGAATAGCGTTTCCCAACCGGTGATTAGCGAACCCCCAGTGGTTCGCGTGTTGTCGGAATGGGGTTCGCGAAAATAATCTTGCAATGGCGGAATTTTTAATTGCTAACGTACAAGAAAAAACTAAATAATAAATTTACATACGTAATAGGACGGAGTGTAAAAATGATTTTTTAAATAAATTGTTTTTCCGATAATGCATAGCTGTTCTTTTGAATTAAACATCTTAAAAAATTATTTTCCCGTTAGTGTTAACGCAGTGTCATGAGAACTAACCATAAGTATCATAAGAACTAACCATACGTACACAATTTTGAATCAATCAATAAATATCTTTCTGCACAAAATTCGCAAAAGTTGTGGAAAATTACAATATTAAAATTCATTTGTTTTCAAACTTTTCATTGCGAACATGCAGAACAGTTGGAATAATTTGTGATAAATGCGATGTTCTGCGGAACTCTGGAGTTCCGTGGAGCATCCCAAAGGCTTCCGTGGGCCATGTCCAAGTATTTCTTTATGTAAGTCAACCACTATGTAATCATTAAATATTATACTTTTAAAAATTCAATAATCTTCATCATGAAGGATAGTTATAAAAATGAAACATAACAAATAATTTATTCATGTCGTGCTGTAAATGTTACTTCATAATCGATAGAGTCAGCTGATTGCTATCTTACGTTTGCGAGCCACAGTTTTATAAAGTAATACAGGCACTGTTGCTTGTATTTTGGCATGCTTTTTTCGTATGCAAGTACATTTTTGGTTATCGTTAATGAACTGAATTGCGAAAGCAAAGGTAAGTGTTTTATATTTAACATTTTACGATTGATGAATACACGAACAATAAAACGTCGATTAACCGAACCGTCAATTATCAGAACAGTTTTTTTTTTTCATAGACGAATTGTGTTCGGTTTTCGGCTAAGGAAAATTGCATCTGACGGCACATAAGTAATATAGTGAGTATTTGCAAGTAAAATGTAACTGTAAATAATGTGTTTATTTGCAACTTATATTAATAATCCAATTATTTCTGAAACTGTTATGCGTTATTTTTGGTGGGAAATCTAAATCAAAACAATCAATGTCATTCGGTCGAAAATAGTCTTTGCGATAGATACAACTGTAAAGGAGTTTTACGCCTTAAAATATTTTGAAGACCACTGGTGTAGACTAAGCAACTTTATTTATATAAACGTACCTGTAAAAAAATAGTTTATTCGGAAGAAATACCTCAAAGTTCCTTTTACTTATTTGTTACTTATTTGGACTTATTAATTTAAACAGTAATTTCTATTTAAGGTACCTTTTTTGCACGATATAGTAAACTCCCGATTATCCGCGGAATAGGGTGGCGCGATGACCACGGATAAGCGAATTTCGCGGATAATCCGCAAAATAGCAGAAAAATGACAAACGCATTTAGACTATTTTTAAGAATCATAATATAATAGTACATACTTACATAGAGTAGTGACAAAGTTGTTACATAGAGTTGTGACAACTGGACAAACCGCATATTCCTCTATTGCACAGGTTTCGGTGATCTGCACTAAGACTCCTAGAGATAGGTCCTAATCTGCGCAATTATGAAGGGTTAGCGGGGGAAGAGGGTTGAAAGAAAAGAGAACAATCAGATTGTTGCTTTAAGAATAGATTTTGTATTCGTTGATCCTGAAAGAAAAACGCGTGTTGTGTTTATTTTTCTACATTCTGTAAATCGTCGGAAAAAAAAAAAAAAAAACGCGGATGATCCGCAAAGTGGATAATCCGTCCGCGGATAATCGGGAGTTTACTGTATATAAAAAACCTTTGAGTTGCTCAGAAATTGTCTTGCGATTTTCAAAAATTATTATTTAACTTCCGTCTTTCCCTCCAAATTTGAAGGAAAAAAAACAAAAGAAGCAAAAAAATACTGCTTATTTTTTTAAGCACAGTGACGCGTGTTTTTAAACCATTTTCCTTAAAAATGTGTTTAAGATATAGAAAAAATGTTATTCTTTTTTTAGAAAGGCAATTAAATGCATTCTTGAAGATAGAAACTAATACCAAAACTTGGCCACCAATAACAAACATATCAGCTGTAAAACCAATGGAGCATTATGCATAAAAAACACATTTTTCTCTGACGCTCCAATATTTGAGGAATTTAATTAGAAGCATTCCGAAGAAAAAATAATAAGTTGTAATACCTGTAAGTATGCTAAAAATAGTAATCGAAGAACATGATTAATTGTTTAAACCTTCATTAAGTTCCAAAAACATAGAACAATCGTGCATAAATGCATAGGTAGGTCACAAAAAATATTTCAAATATATTAAGAAGCAGAACTTTCTGAAAATAAAATTGATAGAGTAACTAAATTATACGAGTAACTAAAATTATTCTTAGTCAAAGCTGGGAAATACAAATAAAATGGTATTTTTAGTATTATTATTTTCGTTTTACATTTGTTGTTTTGAAGCAAAGGGGTGCAAGTGACAAAATTGCAAATTTGGAGATAAATATTGCAAATGAAAGAGAAAGCACTGTTCTATATCGTGACAAGAAATGTTAGTGATATATCTAACAGGTACGCCGCCCTAACATGGTATAGAAAAAAATTAACATTAAAGGTCCCATAAGATCGCAACCTTGAACGCGTTTTTCTCGGAATCGTTTTTTGGTCACTTACATCCTTTTGCTTCTCACTGCCTTATATGTTTTGTCCCAAGGTGTTTCAAAAATTTTACTAACCTGTGGAATGAATGCCTACGTTTCTATAAAACTGAAAGCATTATTTTTAATAATTAAATTAAAGTGAAAGCTTTGAACAAGGAATAATGGAATAATAATTGCCACTAAAATAATAATAAGCTTTATTTCAATTCAGAAAATACATTTAAAGTACACAATGTGTAGCATCGAATAGTTATTTATGTATGCCATTTAAAAAAATCATAACCAAAATAATTTGCTTCTGTGAAATAAATAATATTTCAAGTATTAATCGTGTATTCTAGTAAAATAGTTTAAAATATTAACAGTTTATTAAAACACATTATACAATACTAAGAGATAGTGCCATCTAATGAATACAGGATGCTGAAACATCAATTGAATGAAACGACAATCAAATCCGTTAATGAAATATTTTAGTTAAAGCAAAAATAATCCGTACGGAATTTTCAAATGGACACATTCCTTTATCGTCGATATTTACCACTTTATGACATTACTTAGTGCTAATCTTTTGTTTCATGTGTTTCTTTGGATAAAATGTATTTCAAAGAAAACACAGCAAAAGGAAAATATTTGTTCTGTAATGGTAATTTTATATCAAATAATTTGTACATTTTCTTACGCATTGTGTTTCAGTATATTCCAACCTAGGAAGATTATAGCACATAAGTTATAATATTTAATCTCTGCTTTTATGTCATGCGAATCCGCGTAGGAAAATTGAAATATAAAATTGAATTACACCAAAAATGCCCCCATTTAGAGCTTCAGAATTTTCTTTTTCACACGGACACTTAATAAGAGCTTAATATGGGACCCTATTGTACTTTGGATCATTAAAGTGTTGTACCTATAAAGAAGTTAATATGGGTGAAAAACAACATTTTTTGCAGAAAATTGTAATTTATTCTTCCATTACAAAATTTAAAAGCATTTTATAATGTGTAAAGTAATTTTTTTTCTTTTGAATGTACAAAAGGTAAGATGAGGTAATATTACCTTAATGACAGGTAAATAAAAAATTCTGCACTTAAATTACATTTTATTCAAAATTATCAACTCAATCATTTAATCTTTAAAAAAAGTTTTACTAGGAATCACAACTGTATGTTAGTTGCAGACGATCCAGTTAGTTCTACTGCGGCTTTCTGTTTTACCACAATATCTTTCGCTACAACAAATATTTCTTCAGATGCGTTCACAAATTTGCTGCCATTTCGTATGTAGTATTTAATCTGGAATTCAAAATGATTTTGATTTTTGGAAATCATTTTTCCTACGTAGTGCACTAGTAGCGCATTCGTTTTAATAAGTTCTATAAATATTCTGGCTTTTAATTTATTTCTTGGTTTATTATACCCAGTAGGTCTGTTACATCGTCTTCAACATCAGAAACAAAAACCATATCATCGCTCTCACACTGTTAAAAATGTCCGTAAGAAAATAGTAAAATAACCATTTATTTGATTGTTATTTTACCATATTTAATTAAAACAGTTGAATTACCATTCGAGATATGGTACTCAAACCGCTGATGGGGAAAAAAATCGTTTAATTTCTGTTTCTCTTAAAAAACGCTTAACTAACCGTAATTTGCGAGCGCCACTAGGTCTCGTAGTCAATAAGAATCGGACGTCCATCTTGGTTGTGGAACCTTACCGGTCGTACGTTGTTGTTAAAATATGAATAAAGAATTATCAGTTCAAATCTGCAGGTGTATATAAAAAGAAGAAAAAAAAGTGGCTTAAGCAGTGTTTACTAAATAGAAACACATGCACACGTAGATCAGAAACTGGAGACATCGGATTCCCGACCTGTTTGCGAATGAGCGAACCCATAATTTGAGCTGCTGAAGCTTGTTTGTATTTTAATTTTTGCAGCAAATAAAATGATATTTGTCAATATACAGTAAATTTAGACAAAAAATGAGTTTTTATTCAATCAAAAACTGAAATCTCAATTTTTATGCAGTTTGCCTGTTGGAAAAGAAGATTAATTGATAAATAAACGGCGGCTTTGAGTGGTGTAGATGGCAGAATGACGAGAGCGCAAGGTTGGTATACCAAATATACGGGATTCGATTCCCGCACGCTTCGTTTGCAGTTTCTACGCCTCGAAGATTCTTATCCTCCCCCCAAAATGGTTCAAAACCCATCAACATTTAGTTTTGAAACCATTTTTAAATGCTTATAAAACCGTAAACTTTTGTATTTACGGCTTTTTAACCAAGCTGATTGGTAATGGTTTAGGACCCGTAAAGATAGAAAAATATTCCAAACAGTAAATTTAATGGGGAATTGGATGGACAGACTGCTGCCGGCTATTTAACCGTAATTTCATGATGAAATTTCTAACTGCAGATTGACTGTCATTTGGGCGCAAATCTTAACTTTATATCCTATCTTGAATTGTATTATTAACCTGATGTTTTAACAGCATTAAGATGACACGTAGAAAAACGAATCGCACATTGAAAAAGTTATAAGCTACCCTTATCCATGTCCTCTTCTCAGGAGGGCCCAGTAATAGCCGCAATTGCTCTTTTCCTTGACTCAGGGTCAATAGGCATTCTTTTTAATCCCCCCTTTATTGTCTGACATACTGAACTGCGGCAAAAAAAAGTCATGACAACATGAATATACAAGACAAAATGATCAAAATACTTTGTGCTAAAATACTCACAGCTTTCCAGTTGTGTGTTGAGCGCTTCTTTTCTGCACGGATGAAGAGGCTCATTGTAGCTTCGAAATAGCTATTTGCGTTACTTTTTATTCTAAAAATGTGCTTTTTTACGTTGTTTTATCATGTAAATATGATTACTGATCAATGATACAGGACGTTGTTTCGATCCAAGGTACATGATAGTGTGTTTTTACAAATAAAACCTCTTCAAATTTCCAAGTTAATTATAATTAAGTTAAATATGGGATAACACAATGCTCACCAATAAACAGTGGTTCAGGTAAAATGTAATTTAAAAGACACAACCCAATATATAACTTTTAAAAAGATGTATACACAAAAAAAAGTGTTACATTTTTAGCTAAAATATTTTACTTGCAAAGAGTAAACTTTGGCGACCATTCTATCACTTGCTGAGGAACGTTAGCATTACTATGCACTTCGCCGAGGGAACGTTAGCATTAATAGCATCATCTGTCAAAAAATTGATCTAATATTCGATATGATCAAGATGCAACAGTCTTCCCTACACGCAGAGACATAATCTTTTACAACGAAGTGCATATTTTTGCCGCTAGATGTTGATCAGATCAATTACGATTTGTTTGGAGTAATTACTTCTCGAATTTTCAAGTGCGGACGTTCTCTCTGTTACATGGTTTAAATCGAAAGTAGTGTGTTTCGTTTTGGAACTTAAAAGTAATTTATCGCTTTTACCTATATCTTGAGTTGAATTCTACATACTTATATTAATTATAACAGCATATAAATGCTTCAATATTTCTCGACTTCACGCCTATGATGTAACTAAATAATATTTTTGAAAGAGATATTTAAACTTTTTTTTGAAGGCGAAATGATACACAATGCGGCAATGTTTACCATTACAACTGTATTTATTTTACAATAGTAATACACTTCCATATCACTGTAATATATTGCTTATATGTCATAGTAATACACTTTGTAATAGATTGAAAGTGTTCGCTGCAGCTAATGCCCATGAAAAGAAAAAGAATCGGGCTATGCTTAATTCAACTTTATAAGTGTTTGTTGACTTTTTAAAGGTGGACTGTTTCATGAATTAATAATAATATGTCTTTTAAATTCAAATTATTGTTATTTTAAAGTCTTTGATGGGTCAAAAGTTTAGTTTTGTTAAACAATTCAAGAAACAATGAAAGTAATTATTATTATTCTCATGTCTATCCGAAACTATACTGAAATAAAGTTAAAAGCGATGAAACTGTTTTTGGTTCAGAATTTGGCGTTTTTTTTATCAGGAAATTTTGCAATGTCTTACTATGAACAAGATGGAAGAAACAGTGAGACGAATTTTGATATTATTTAAAATTTATTTCTGTCTAAATCCTTTGCATACATGAAATGTTAATTACTTTCACTTTTTCTTGAATTTAGTATCAAAACTAAATCTTTGATTCATCAAAATATTAACAATTAATAACTGACAGTTAGAATTTAAAAAATATTATTATTTTAAAAATATATTATTATTTTTAAAAAATATTATTGATTGACAATCAACAGCACGTTCGTATTAATTCATATGAGCAAGTTATATTCTTTAGACGTTACTCTGAAAGAAAATACAGCAAACTTTCAAAAACGTAATGCATAAAAACATTACTTCTTTCGAAACGTAATGGAAAATCGTCAAAAATATTTTTGTATAAATTTAGTAAGCTCCTTCTAGAACTGTCTGAATATATAAATAATAAGTTTAAATTTTGTATTAGGCCAAGAAAAGCGAAGATCTAGTAGTTGAACTTCGTTCTTTGTACAGTAGTGAAAACAAAGATGTTAATCATTATGCTTTTGTAAGTGAAAAAGGTAGATGCTAAGAAATAACTTGATGACCAAATAGCGTGCCAAAACGCTGAGTTTTTCTCTTTCTTGACAACTTTTATTCCTACTTTTTGCGAGTTAAGACCTTTGTTGAGACATTACGTCCCTTTGAAAAGATTTTCAAAAGAACACGCTATACTGCAGAATAAGAAAGAAACTATTTCTAGGGAGGGGGGGGGGGTATAAGAGATATTTTAAAATATTTTACTATATTTAAAAATATTAAAACTTCAGATTTTAGCATTTTTGTTTACCTTCTACACATCAATTTGACTAATCAAGGCGCACAAAATGTGACGCTATGGATCTGCAGCCTTGGGGGGATCTGAACCGATAGGGCATGCTATGAGGAAGTTTTATATCGATCAATAACGTCTATGCCTCGGGCGGGACTCGAGTCTGGCCCCTTGGTTGAAAAAGCTTTACTGACTACCATACACAGAGGCATAATATGGAAAGTTGAGTAGGATTGTCAAACATAACCCATAATATTGTTAGAGAACAAAACATTGATTATTTAACGTATAAATGTTTGTGGTAGTGAACATGAATGCCAATATAATTGTTTTGTGTATGATAAACGATCCTACTATCCTTAAAAATATACAGATATTTAGTAAGTTGAGAAAAAAAAATGTAATTTAAAATCAATATTCAAATACGTATTAATTTAAACTTATCGTTATATATACATAATTGTAACATGCTCTCTTATTTATTTTTGAGAATACATTTTTCAAGGTACTTTAATGCGAGAACTCTTTTCTTATCGACATATAGCTTAAACGCTTACAAACATGCGAGCTAAACCAACGAAACTGAGTGATGACCCTGGAGACTGAAGGTTGAGGAAATTTTTTATTCTGCACGATAAGTTATTTTCGAACCAGTATTGTACATACGACTCCAATTCGCGCAATCGTGATGCGATAAAAAATCATGTAAGTTAATTATTCTATCCCAAAAATGCCTGTATGTTAACAATCTATCATTTATATAACTCCAGGTATCATGCAGGGTTAAAAATTGAGTGCATTATTTCTCAGCATTTCTCTGCCTCATTCAGCATTTGCACTATTTTCGAGAAACGAAGGGTGCCGTAGTGGCCGGAGTGCACCACGAAAAAGTCCATATCTTCAGTAGGTGTGTTATATAAACACTCATAAATTTAAAGAAAAACAAGAAGTTTTGTCTAGACCTATACGAGCCTACTTTCCCCTATACTCCAACTTGTAATTTATAATCTAGCTATCTCTCTCTCTCTCTCTCTTGCTTTATACTCCAAACATACCTTTTTCAACGGTTAATACATATCTATTCACTCATTTATTTTTTTTATCATTTATTCACTCAAGTGTTCATTCATTCACTTATTTGTCCATTTATTCACTCATTAGTTCATTCATTCTTTCACTTATTCCTGTAATAGTTCATTCATTCAAAAATAATTCTTAAAAATCCCAATAAAAAATTTCACAGGGAAAAAGGCTCGTTAGTTCTATATGAACTTTCTATCTGTACAATGTTCTACGTCATAAGAATTTTCCGATTCTCCAAGCAACTCGCCCTGTTATATAAGGGTTTATATAGGTTTGAAATTTCTCCGTAGGCGCTATGTTATTTATTTTTGAACTGTTCAAAATTGAACAGAAATTGTTCAAATAAATAATGTTTCACGCCGGGAGCTTTGTCCAATAAGCTTGTTCATAGGAACTTGGATCTTACTCGCAGAGTTTACATAATTTGCCTATGGGAGGTAATGTTAAGAATTTTCGAAGCGTTCAAAATTGAACGAAAAATTGTTCAAAATAGAAAGTAAAATATGGAAATGAGATGTTCTCGGCGAGATCTTTCAAATGCAAAGAAAAAAAAAATCTTTCGAATCGGACAATTCTTTCAATTTTTTTTTTTTTTTTTTTTGGGGGGGGGGGGGTTGCAGACAGTCCGACAGATCAACAGACGGACCAGACGAACTGACCGACAGACCGACCAACACACTTTTTCCCCATTTCAAAATTCTACTTTCAGTTTTGTTGCTTTTTCAATCTTTATTTAATTACTTAACTTATTTTTGACTTTTCCTGATTTTTAACGATATTTTCACGATACATTAAGCCTTCTTTGTTGCTTTATTAATTTTATTTTTACTTTTACTTTAAAGTAGTCTAAAAATACTGACAAGTTTAAATGCTTTTTTTTTTTTTTTTTTTTTTTGTACATTTTAACAGCTACCAAAAGGCGCCAAGAAAAATTTCGCCGATTTGGCGATTTGAATTTTTGGCATTTTATATACGTTTAAGCATTCGAATAAACTTTTATAATTTGGTTAATTTTTTCTTGGCGCTTTTTAATGGCGCTGTTAAAATGGACAAGTGCTTTCTTTTGTAGGAATTTCGTAACTGTTTTTTATGCCGCACGGCATTTTTTTCAAAAATGTATATGCTCCATTGCAACCATTTTGCTTAGTCGCTTATGCGATTTCTTTCTACTTGGCTGAGACACTTTCCCCTCTAACCAGAAAGAGTTATAGATAGCTTAAAAATGTTTCGACACACTCCATTTATTCTGTCATCGAACACGTAATGCCTGCCATTTATATCACCTACCTATTTTTCTACCTTATTGTCAAATTGCAGAGTGGTTCTGAGATAAATTGTATGGATGAATCGCAGATAAATTGTTTATGTCAAACACAACCTGGCGTAAAATATATATTTTCTTTCCTCTGGGGCAAAGGGTGAAGCGTTTTCTTAATATAAGATAGAGAACACTAAAATTTGAAAAACAACGCATAATTTGAGCGTTGATGCGTTTGAAACACATGTAGAGATTTGACATGCGTTTCCACGATATAAGGAGTATTTTCTGAAGCACTTAGACGTAGATATTTGTAAAAAAAATACGTAAATAACAGGGTTTTTTTTCCAAAATGTGTCATCAACGGTCCTTATTTACTGAGCTGTATTGCTTTGATGATATGCAACTTTAAAGAAAAAGACATTTTTTAACACACCAATATTGCCTTTTACTTGTTCTAGTATTTCGTGTATTGGTGGAAGTTGTGGACTTGAATCCAATAAGTGTAAATTTCACTATAAAGTTTTGGAATATTTTGAATTTTTTAAAAAAATTAAACACAATAGAAGATTGTTTAGAAGGAGCAATTTTTTTATTGTTCTTTCAGACTATATCACGTACAAGAAACATTTTTTAGCTTTTTTTTAAAATTTCCTTTAGGTATGTAATTAAATGCATTACCGTAAAACAGATCGAAGTGTTAAAAATAGGTAACACTGATATATAGCAGTTCTTTCAGGTTCCACACAGATCGAAGTGTTAAAAATAGGTAACACTGATATATAGCAGTTCTTTCAGGTTCCACAAACAAATTATTACGGTCCTAAAATTACCCTAAAGGTTTTTTGTATATTTTTGTGCTTATTTATTCATTTATTTTTATAACATTGATAGTATGGAACGAGCTCTATTTTAAAATCATGTTACGATTTTAATTCGAAAGAAATTGAAAAAAAGAAAAAGAAAAAAGGGCCTTGACATCCGTTTGATAAATTGTATTTAAGCAAATGTAGAAATGCTTATTTAATAAAGGATGAAGAGAGAAGAAAACTGCAGACATATAAAAGGAAATTACTTTTAAGTTTTACGATGAATGCGACGAACTCGATATTTTGCTTAAATTTCATTTGGTCTTGATGGAGATTAAAACGTCTAGCAGGTAAATTTAATTATTAAAGTCCTTCGTTTTCTTCTGCACTACTGCGTTCATATCGAAAAAAAAATCTTAAAGTCTTTATCAGAAAAGTTCTTGTCAGACTGCTTATCTTTTTTAAAATTGTCTGAAGTAATTCACTAGCAATTTTATATGATTCTTCGCTAAGTTTCTAAAGATGACATACTTGCCAAGTATGATTAAATTGGTAAATCCAACATTGTATAAGGCACATTATTTCTCATAGTTATTATAGTAGAAAAGTAAAGAAATCAGAAATTTTGCGTAAAGATGATTATTATTTCTACTTTAACGATTTATGTTTTCCAATGGAAATTCACTAGTAATAATGTAACGGAGCACGTCAGTAGTAAGAGATATTCGTATAATTGAATCACTAAATGAACATGCGTTTCAACATAAAAGTAGACTAATTCATTACAGGCGTCAAGAAATAATTCATAAAATGCCATTCTTTTGTTAATAATTAAATTAAATAGCAGCACATAATTTTATTGTGATTCTATGACTTCCTTATAATATTTATCAGGAGCATGACTTACAAGAATATAAAAACTCCTAAAAATAGTGCAGGTAGGGTCTATCGTGAAGGTTATTTTGGTAAGTGAAAACTGAGAAATTTGGTTAGCAGCCAGTGGCCGGTAGATTCAGTTTTGTTAGTCCCCACTTTTTAAAATTGCTAATAAGAATTGAAAACTGACATTAAAATTGTCTAAATAAATTATTGAAATAAAACAGGAAATATGCAGATTTGGATTAGCACATGCTAAAATTAGTTTGAAGCTTTAAAAATATTTAAATACATACAGGATGCTGAAAGATTGAAAGTTAAAATGCAACGTGAAATTTTCGACGAAGCACGTGTTCAATATTGGCAAGTTTCCTAGGGGATAAAAGGTGATTGGCTCATAATAAAAATTATAAAATGAAAATTCAATTTATCTTTGAGATGTTCATTAAAATTATTCTAAACCTCAAATAAATAGATAAAAATACATAAAACTTTTACAGAATGGAAATGACGCATTTAGTAAAGGAGTGGATGAGCGGCGAGAGATGTTGCATTTTTAAATCTCCACTTTTATGACTTTGATCGCCATATGGTGAGTGGCGACCGCTAAATTTCCCCTATACATGCAAGGAATAATGTATTGCAACTGAATACAGTTAGTTTTTGGGTGCATTACATTTTTATGACACTTCTATGTTGCTTTATAGAAGGTAAATTTGATAAACTAAAGCATGACCTTAAAAGCATTTTTCAAAGTCGGGAGAAGGGGAATGTGATACAAGTGCGAAGTTGAGTTGATTTGCGAACGCCAATATTACTACGGCTAGTTCCCCAACTCAGCCCAACAGCACTTTCTCTTTTTACTAAGCTTCTAAAGAAGAATTATATTTACGAAAATAAAAATTAACATAATTTTGATGTTTCTTGACAAAGAGATGCAGTCCCTTTCCAGAAAAAGTTTGGCAAGATGTGATTATCTTGCATGCATACTTTGAAGACTTCCTGTGGCTTCAACTACCACTATTTTTTTATATTGGGAATTTTTTGGGCAGCTGTTTGAGCAATGCAAAAATTTTTTATCTTGTCTTCGGCAAAAATTCAAAAAACATTATCCACAAAACTGAAAAGTATTCATATTTTTCAGCTTCAGAAAGTGGCATAAGAAAATTTCAGATATTCTAGATATGTTTTTTTTCTTTTTGAAAAATTGTATTAAAATAACAAATAAATAAAACTGAAAATGTATATGTACTGTCCATGTATATTTACTATTAAAGAAAGTTGTTGTTGCCTAATGCTATTAAAAAATTTCGAACTTGGGTAGTGAGAACAATCCAATTTAAAACAGCAAGGGAGCGCCTGCCGTTAAATGAGTACCACAAGGGCGGAATTGCGACTTAGAAAATTTTCATCTAGACCAATGTCCGAACAACAACTTGATCCAGCACCCCTGAAGGTATTGATATTTTTTAATGCGAATCTGGGTGACTGCGACGGATTTAACGTGCACCAGTCACTATTAGCTCACACTGAAGATCTTCAACAGGCCCACTCACCGAATCGATCCAATGTCTAAGCGATCCGACAAATCGGCCTTGAAGGAGATTAAACAGATCTGTTGAACTAAAGTAATGTGAAAACAAGAAAAAAAAAATATTTTTCCCCCGTTTAAAATAAAACGATTTTTAATATACAAATTATTATTAAGGTGAAGCATTTTTATGCTAATTCTCATATTAAAGCTAATTATACTATTTCTCATTGTTATGCTCTTTATCATATTAATGCTAAATATGCCAATTATCATTGTTATGCTAATATCAAAGGGATAATAATTAGATATACACACAATGTTATGTTAATTATCATTGCATTGACACTAGTATTAATTCTTAAAATAAAAAAGTTTTTCAAATAAAACGTTTTACAGAAAATTCACGAACGGCCTTGGCACATCTTGTATACCTAGGGCCAGGAGCTGTTTTACTTAGGGTCATTCAACTGAACGTTATGTTAAAAAGCATACATTCTTGAATTTACCTAGGGCCAGGAGCTGTTTTACTTAGGGTCATTCAACTGAACGTTATGTTAAAAAGCATACATTCTTGAATTTACCTAGGGCCAGGAGCTGTTTTACTTAGGGTCATTCAACTGAACGTTATTTTAAAAAGCATACATTCTTGAATTTTAGAGAAGAAACAATATCAGGAAATGTATAGATTTATCTTTAGATAAATATTTAAGTTACAATGAAATAAATTATTGCTAAACTTTAAGTATTTTCCTAAATAGTTGAACATAATAGTTTTAGTTTCAGAACTAATTCCCAAAAGCACTGACTGATAGTGGTTTGGGAAATTTGAATGCGTGCTTTTATTCTCGTTTGCATCGACAACATGTTTTTTTTTTTTTTTTTTTTTTTTTTTTTATGATAGGAAAATAGTTTGAATATATTACTTTTTCAGGCACATTTAAAATTAAATCTTTCTTAAAAAATTTAATCCCGTTGTTTGTAAACTCATATTGCATATAACGACAAGTTATGACTTTGCGTTGTTGTTCTGTCTAGTTAAAGCTGCCATGCTGTAGTCCTAACTAAAATGCTTCTCAGTCAGCCTTAAATGGTTTATAGATGTTGACCGTTTTAAGCAAAAGACTTAAACACATCAAAAAGCAACATTGAGAAATTTGCAATATGAAAACGGGATGTAATATAAAAGTTTAATTAAAAAAATAATAATGATGATAATAATATCAAGAACACTTTGTACAAGTCAAGCACAATGAACATTCATTATAATGTATCATTCAGTTTAAATAATAACCAGCATTTTCAAAAATACTGATGATATTAAAACAAAACTTAAGTGAAGAAAACCAGTCGAAATAAACGAAACGTTTTTCATCATTTATAGGTTTAAATGTAAGCCGGCATGGTGGCGTCCTGGTAAGGCGTGGAGCTCGTACGCCCTATGTCAGAGGATCGAGTCTAGCAGTGTCGGCATCTTTTCAAGACGCAGAAAATTGTATGCGCCAACGTCGTATTATTATGCGGCATGTAAAAGATCTCTTGAGTATTCATTTGGCTTGGATGTTCTCGGCTAAATAAAATTCCTAGTGCAATTTCGCATCAACAGAGTCCGGGTGCTCAAAATTTCAGGTGGAGAAACCGGATGTCAAAATGCTCATGCGGCGATGGTACCAACTCATTGTTGGATACTCTCGGCAAAATTAAATTCCTAGTGCAATCTCCCATCAACAGAGTCCGGGTGCTCCCCCTTTTAGGTGGAGAAACCGGATGTCAAAATACTCATGCGGCGATGGTACCAACTCATTGTTGGATACTCTCGGCAAAATTAAATTCCTAGTGCAATCTCCCATCAACAGAGTCCGGGTGCTCCCCCTTTTAGGTGGAGAAACCGGATGTCAAAATACTCATGCGGCGATGGTACCAACTCATTGTTGGATACTCTCGGCAAAATTAAATTCCTAGTGCAATCTCCCATCAACAGAGTCCGGGTGCTCCCCCTTTTAGGTGGAGAAACCGGATGTCAAAATGCTCATGCGGCGATGGTACCAACTCATTGTTGGATACTCTCGGCAAAATTAAATTCCTAGTGCAATATCCCATCAACAGAGTCCGGGTGCTCCCTCTTTTAGGTGGAGAAACCGGATGCCAAAATACTCAGGCGGCGCTGGTACCAACTCATTGTAGTGCCGATAAAAGAGATGGTACCAATCTCTCGGCTACTAGGTCTGCAACTGGCAGAAGCCAACAGAAGTCCATTTAAAAAAATAGTTTTAACTTTAAGGCCAGAAAGTGATATAGCTAGTGCAAACAACAAATTATAAATGTCTTCATTTTGTGTATAGATCAGTTATCAAAAATGTCACCAAAAATAGTTTTAGGCACAAAACGTTAGTCGTAAAGAAAATACTTTTGAAGAAATCAAAATACATTGAAAATTCGATCATAAATAATTTTAGCGAGCAAAAATGCTAAAATATTTTAAATATATATCTTCCTTTCTTTTAAATAAAATCTACGTTTAAAGATACATCTGTAAAAGAACACATACCCGCAATTTTGTATTAAAATAAATTATTCCAACATACTAGTAGCAAATTATTTTTTCCTTTCGCTTCGTTATTCATCAAACATTTTCAATCATTCGTCAGAGGTCCCAAATTAGGCGTACATATGGAACTCTTTTTAATTTTGTATTCATTACACTCAGTGGGAAAAAATACAAATCCTTACTGAAACTCTGATTTCCTACTTACTTATTTAGTCACTGCATCTTTCTGGTAATGATCGTAACATCTGAAAAAGGTCGAGTCCGAAATGCCTATGATCTTTTGGTAAAAGTTTTCTTAATGAGTACTCTTCTAACTTCATCGTGTGATCTGCTCAAAGAAGGGCATTTCGAAAGAGAACTTCCAGACGTTTTTACTTTTACCGACTGCAATTATTTCAGAATTCTTGCTAACTATCGTGGAGGGACTTAAGGCCTTTCAAGCTTACAAATACAATAAATTATAGAGAAGGGAAGCAGCAAAAGAACGCAATTGATGTATATTTTATTTATTTATTTTTTGTAGCTGTAACTAATTTTAAGTGTATTTTCTTAGCTATAAATAAATGAAACAAAATAAAATATGTGCATTAAATGGTCTATATGAAAGCAATCACCAGCTTGATCAAAGTTTTGAAATTATTTTTATCGAAGTATTTTCATTCGTGGTAGCATATATTTTTTTTTTTCATTTCGTTTTTAAATAATAGCAGCAGTAACCAGTAGAACATTTCTGTAAAAGTTCAGAAGGAAAACTAAGTGTTTCTTTAAATATAAAAACTTGTTTTAAATCAAATAATCAAGTTTCTTGATAAGTTTCTGAACAAAATTCTTGTTTTTCCACACTCTAAAACAACAGGGAAAAAATATTAAGTCATGCAAAACTAAACACTTGAAATCTGGCACTGCCAGTTTAAAAATTGACAAATTATATATTGTTGGCTTTTAACGTAACTTCAGCTCCCTACTAGCCCTTAGCGGCCAGCCTTCCCGACTCCGGAGGCACAATTTGTAAAGCTCAACTAAACTCAATTTCGATTTTATGTGTCAGAAGTAGTAATTCAGCGTACTTACAGATGGCTCCACTACTGCGACACAGAATATGTTGCAATAAATGTACAGAATGTTCTCCGTTTTTTCTCTCTGTAATTTCCTTTTTTCAAGAACATTCAAAAGTTATGTTATAGTATAATATGAATAATATTACATATGATAGTAATTTTTCATGAATTACATTCTATTATCATATGAATCATATTACATTATGATATTAAACATTTATAAATAGGTATCATAAATATTCGTAAAATGTTCAGTTACTGCAGTACATTACCATACACGTACTGCCAACATTTTTTATGATGGCAAAAATATTAGAATCGCATTTGTTTATAATATATATTTAAATGTATCGCGTTAGTAGGATACTAATTCGAATAAAAAAATCAAAGCTCACAGTATAAGAAGGCAGCTGAGGTAGGTTATGAGTTTTAAGCCAAAACATTGGTCTTGTTTAGTTTACAGACAATACGCCGTGTAAATCGGAATGCTCATGTCAAATCGTCCTTTTATTTTCAGTTAAATGCAAAAGACAGAGCCTCAGCGCATGCCTGTATTTGTGTTTAAGACAAGCACTGTAAACGACGTTCTAAATTAGGTGGTGGACGTCCTATAAGTAACAGACCAGTGGGTTTCTCATACTGTTTGTTGTGCGGAGAAAATGTGAAGAACGAGAAACCTTTAACACATTTCTAATGTTAACATTTTCACATGTATAAGTATCAATGAAACAGGTACGCAACTAGTGATGATTTATGTAAGCAGTACTTCTGTATCGAACATTAGACTGACCCACAGTAAGCTGCTAACCTTACATGTTATCCAGGTAGACATGCACTTCAAGCATTAAAAAAAACGCACAACTTTTTTAATGGGATATACTGTTAAATGTTTCATATATAATTATGAAAAGTAACCTTTTAATCTACTGATAAATTTTGTACAACTAAATGTTAAATTTTTGCATTGCCTTTAAAAAAAAAAAAACATGTAATTATACATATTTGTATGCACAAGTATTTTACGAGAATAAAGTTTTATGAAAGCTATTAGGTTTGTTATAGTAAAATGAAGAAACTTCAAAAAAAAAAAAAAAATGTGGAATAAAAAAAAAGAAAAATATAAAAGTGCGTGTTGTAAAGTTAAGCCCTTCAACAAAAAAGGAAAGATAAAGAAAACAGTTATCCAGATTTTCAGCAACATGAGAAACACCAACGCGCCTAATGAAATATCTTTGAATATGTACTTAAAAACATATAAAAAAGTGGAAAACCTTTAACCATCATTCAACAAATCCGGAATATTTTAAAAGGTGGTTTTCCAGGTTCATTCTGCTCTTATATACAAATGGGATTAAATCATGAAAAAAAATAAGTAAATAAAAGTTTTCTTTTAGAACCATCGAAAATTTAAAGCGTAAGTGAAACGGGATTAAACAATTTCATTTTTTATGGAGCTGAAGAAGGTTTACGAATGAACAAGCAAATATAACATTTCATATTTTAAGCCTTCACTTACTTTAAAAATACTTGGATAAGAGCTTACATAACATTAGAGAAACACAATATTTTTTCTTATTTATTTATTATTCTGTATTTATTTATTTTTTGGAGTTGGGTTAAAAGATGGAGAATCGATGCCACAAGTAAAACAAGTGCTCCCCAACTCTCGTATATAGTTAGAGTTTAGAATTTAGTTTAACAATTCCTTTTTTTATTAATTCCTTGTTTGTCTGTTGAAAAAAAATTAAACGAAAACAGGTTTATATTTTCTTCAGAAATATAAGCAAATTTGAAGCATTACAATGGACAAAGATGAAAGTATTTTCATTTTTTCCTGTTTTTATGTTTAGCACTGAGTCTTTATGGCAATAGATATTAACTAGCAGTATTTAAAACGTTTTGAAAAAAGTCTAATGTTTACCAATACGGCAGTGGGACGCGTGGAAATCAGGGCTCGAAAATTATATTGCCGGACAAGCCCGGAGCTCGTAAAAATTCTGATCGGGTTGAATCTTTCCCCCCTTACATGCCCGGCAGGGCATGTAAGTTTTTAATCAAATATTTTTTTCCAAAGCTCTATTTTTTCGTATTTAATTGAAGTCACTGCATCCTTACCGGAGCTGAAAATTGACATATTGACGGACATGCATGTCAACAATAAAATCGGTAATGCAATTTAAAAGTTTCAAATTTTGACTGCTAGCGACTTATGTAATATTTATTTGCAATGCATTTTTTAAAATTATTTAGATTAACATTAAAATCATTCTTGATTCAGATATAAAGCTGTTAATTTCTTTTTTTTTTGTCTGACTCTAGTCATGTAAAAAAAATGTTGTTTGGGCATGTAAAATTTTTAAGATTTGTCGAGCCCTGGTGAAAACACAAGTAATTTTACAATAAAATCCATTGCATACAGTACAAGATTTTAAATGTTTTTTGTGTTAGGAATCAATCTTTACAAATGGAGGAACATTTTTCATGTTTTATATACTAAATCTGGTAAAGAGTTTTTAAACATAAAAAGAACGTGTTTTTTCGTAATTCAAATTTACTAACGGTGAAACGGCAACAAATTTGAAATATCTACATTCATTCTTTCTTCACTCGATTGTTTTCAGAGTGAGTAACACGCTGCTCATTAAAATAGTTTTTATAAAATGTTTCTTACTTTTCTTGGTACCCAGTAATTTAGTAACTTACATAGCACACTGTTTAATATACATCTCATGTCAGCAGTGTGGCTTAGTGGTAAGGCACCAGCCTCGTACGCCCAAGTTTGCAGGATCAAAACTGGCCCATGTCGGTGGTTTTTTAATATACAGAAAATCGTCAGCACCCATCTCTTATATTTATGCGGCAGGTTAAAGATCCCTTGAGTATCTGTTTGACCTGGATACTAAATTAAATTCCCAGTGCAGTTTCGCATAATTTATAGCTCAGGAATGGGAAACTGAGCGTGAAAAGTCTCAAAGTGGTAATGGCTTCCACCGAGAGTGATGCTACTTGAAAGAATGGATGCCAATTTTCGGGGAAAGCACCAGGTCTGGAAAGGTTAGTCACTATACGCAACCCCCCTTTAGGAAGAATGTACATCTCATACAATTGATGTTCAGGCAAAAATCACCAAATAAAAGACTAATTTTTTGTAGTCATTTCCAACGTGTCAGTCGTTATGTAAATCACTACAAATTATTACACTGAGACCTAAATTCTTATTTACGTTTAGAGATGCATCTTTTAAAATTGTATATTTGGATATCATGAAATAATTAGTTGAATTCTCATTTACTTGCTGCATATCTTCAATATGGATAGAATGGATAATATAGATGTTTTGAATAGATGGGGACGATTTGCTGTATATTATTTTGAAAGATTAAATGCGGTGTTAATTAAGTTGTAGTGCAGTCCTAAGATGAATGTAGAAATTTGTTTTAAATTGATGCAAATTAGATTGACTGAAATTTTAGTATGGATACAGATTGCATGTTACGATCTTCTGTGCCTACATTTTACAAATTTAATAAAATACATTAATCGATTCACAAATTACCTGCTTAAATTTAAGTAGGTATTTATCTTATGTTCAATTATTTTTGTTTCGTGAAAACTTATTTTTGAGCAGATGATTTATGAATTTTCTGTAGATTTTGTTCTTCGATGTAAACTTTTCAATTTCAAATACGGTATCAATCAAATTCCTGTTTCAAATCCGGTATTATACTAATCAAATTCATATTTCAAACACGGTATCCATATTAATCAAACTCCTATTTTAAATCCGGTATCATACCAATCAAATTCCTATTTCAAATCCGGTATCATACTAATCAAATTCCTATTTCAAATACGGTATCATACTAATCAAATTCCTATTTCAAATACGGTATCATTCTAATCAAATTCCTATTTCAGAACAGTTGATTTATAGTATCTCATAAACTAAACACTTGAAAGTACAGTAGACCTCTCTTAACCGACTCTGGATTAAAGGGACTTCGTTTTATCCGGGCCATATTTTCAAAGTACAAAAAACAAAAATAGCTTTTAGATCGCTAGTTATATGGAAGAAACATTTGCAGCGGTACTCGAGTGATATTTTTTTTCACTCATGTGGACGGAGCAAGAGCACTTCAGGTACTCTCATGGAAAGTGACGTTCCTAAAGAAATGGCGGGACTATTCGGGGAAGTGCTGGGCTTATCGTTTGCAAAAAAGGGTCATAGACTTCTTTACTAGCGCTTAATAACTGGTATGTAACTCTCAAAGTAACTACTAAACTGCAATAAATCATCACATCTCCACTCTTTTCTAATTTCATAATATAACACCTACTTTTTGCTATCCCCTGCTTCAACCGTATTTTTACTTACCGGTTTACCATCGGTCCCAATTAAACCTTTTAACAGTGGTTCTACTGTAGTTATTAAAATGATATATTATTCAAAAAAGCTGGTTAAGACCTTTCATTATAAAAACATAAAAAAAATATTGGGCGAAAGTATTTGCTCTTAAAAGACAAAATATTTTTCTTTAAAAAATCATTGCTGCATTATTTATGCAACGCATTGCTTTTGAGTTAAAGAACAGTTTAATATTGCACACAAAGATAACAGCTAAAAATTTTGACTTAAATTCAGCACAAGAGACACATGGTACGTGATACGTAGAAACTAAAACAAAATGATTTTTTTAGTTGAAAATGTTACTTCAGTCCTACGCAAACAGTATTGGTTTGAAGATTTATGAAATAAAAGAAAGGAGAAAGTGCTTAGAGGAAGAAGTGGATTTCTTTCCAGTTACTTTTATCAACATTTTTGAGAAACAGCCTTCAATAGTCTATCATATGGAAGATCTGCTATTGCGGAACAGTTTTTGGGAAGTATTTTTTTTTAAAAGTAAAATATTTGGTATCAGAACAAATCAAGGATTCTATTTCGTTTTATTAAAAAGTGCTGCCCTTGAGACTAAAGAAAGAATTATGATAAGACAGTAGAAACCGCTTATGTCTAACTCCAGGAAAAAAAATTGAGATTTTGAAACTGAATTATGCATATAAATGTGCTTCTGATAGATAACTATAAAATGCAGTATTGCATTCTTTATATACATATATATTTTACTGTGCAAATGTAGTTATAGTAGTGAGTGGAGCACTATGAAAATACTCCTTTAGCCAAATTAGTAAGTTAAAGTGACCGACTACGTTAAAAACATCGATTTTTGACCTCAAGGTTGATTTTTTTTTTTTTAATTTCCGTTTCTAATATTTTGAACTTTTCTCTTTCCAAAGCTGTTTTCCTTTTTCTTCTATGTGCTTTAGAAAAACATATATAGCTATTATAAAACATATCGCTTGCTACTCTTCATGTAATTCCAGCTTGTTTTTGAACGAACTGTAACTTTCAACTGCAATTTTCTCGAAAGTTATTTTTTCGCAAAACCCATTTACCATTATCATGATATTTGAAAACATAATCAATGTATTCTCACACAATTTTCAGTGTTTGTTTTAATTAGTATCAGCTATCATATGAACTACAATTTTTAATGTAAATAAAATATTTTTTTATTTACAAGGGTTTTTATGTGGATTGCACGTTAAAAATTCGGAAAAACGATGCATTAGCATACATTTTTCCTTGTAATTTTCATAAAATTTAATATTTATCTCTTATTTTAGTTCATTTTGAAGATCATTGTTATTTGTAACGAATGGCTGAAAATAATTAATATTGCCTCGAGATTTTTTCTTTTACAGTGCTAACCGTTTTGATAAAATTTAACTAAAACTTTCCTCATTTTACCCGTTCATTCAGAAACTACAGTACATATGGATTTTTTAAAAGCATTTTTATTTTCATAAATCATTATTTAACCAAAAATGTATAAAACATGTGCAGAAATTCCATTTAAAAAAAAATTTGTTCCGAAGGTCACCTTAAAATGTAAAAGTTCCAAAAATAATAAAAGTTTGCATTAAAAATTACTAAAAATTCAGTTAAACTACTTCTTGTTTGAATTTAATTAATGCAGCAGTGATAGGCTTAATTATGATTAGCTTTTAAATGCTATTAGAAAATAATTTATGAGTTCTACTTTTATTAATTAGAAGGGAAACTATTAATGTAATTCAATGCAATATGTAATTACACGGTTTTAAATATTTAGAAGGCAAATCGTTTTATATTTGCTTAGAACTACAGCATTAATTATTTCTCAGCAAATGGGATTATTGAAACGTTTCCTTAATAACTGATTATTATGCTTAGTTTTAGGTGGTATTCTTAAATAAGTATGAGTATTGTAATTTTAAAAATGCAGAATTCAAATTTTCTAACAAAGTTTTTTTTTTTTTTGTTATTTTAAAACTAGCCGATAGCCGATGCAGCCGGCATTGCACCGGTTTTAACCAACAACTGTCCTGGTAAAGTGCTCCTCTAAAATAAAAACAATTTTTCATTACAAATAAATTTGAATAATTCAATAACTATACTACGTAATTGATTTATTCATTCCATTTAGGTACATACCTGCTTTAATATTTGATGAAACAAAATAAAAAAATAGTTTTTGATAAATCCCACGAGCACTCACTTGATGAGAAAAAAAATCACATTCAAAAAAAAAAAAAAAAACCCGGAAGTCGCACACTGAGAAAAACACTCACACTTGTCCACTGAAGTTAACAAACATCTCCGTCGACAATCATACGAAGATTTAATGACTGCAAAACGCATCAGGACGGAAAGAGACTGTTATAAGGGGAATCTTAACAGACCACTAGAATACCAGATATACTTTTTTTCTTCTTTGTGTGAGTGTTTTTCTCACTGAGCGAGTTTTGAAGGGTTAACATTTATAAGAATCACAAACGTGAACCAATAATGTTGCGCAACACCTTCTCTAGATTTTATTTTAGCCATTTGATTAAACTCAGAGCAAATATTTCACTGTAATAATACTTTCAAGTCAAACAAATAGAAAATTAAAGGACACATTTTTATTTTAAACTTTTTCACTGATTATTATGCTGTAATAATCCAAATTTAAAACACATTGGGAATAACATTTAAAGACCGGTTAAGTCCGAATTGTTCCTAGAGATATATATATTTATTTTCGTAAAATTAATCGTGAACATTATGGTTAGAAAATTCACGGTCTCACCATCATCTTCGCAGTGGTAAGAATGATTTTGTCATAACATTTTCTTTTTACAGAAAATTCTTGTGAGATTTAGTGCTGCTATCAAAATAAATTGGTTTACGATGCAGTACTTCTTTCTATCATTAATCGAATCAGAAAAACCAATCTCAAGTCTTGAGAAAATGAGAGAAAACTATAAGTCATAAAGTCAAAAGAATTGATTAAATTTTATTTTTAAAAATAAAAATAAAAGACATATTTATGTTTTCTTAAGTCAACTAAAAAGGTTCTTGTCTACTACGAACTATTGTTGTAGAGGCAAGAAATTTGTTTTTAGTAAATCTTGTCCTGTCTGCTGTTTACAATTATTTACAGCATTATTTATTTTTTGTGAATTTATAGCATGCTTATTTTAATGGATCTAAATAACAATATCTTATTTCGCATTTCTCCAAATTTTACTATAATAAAATGAAACTAAAATAAATTAGTGTTTGAAAAGGTATGTTTGGGAATATTTCAAAATTTATTTGACTAGTTACTGATTTTTTACAGTAGTCAATTTTTCCTTCATGTTTGTTAACCATGTTTACCGTAATAAAAAAATAAATGAATAAAAAAATTTCCCGTACGGAAGACTTAATATCTCGTAAAAATGTATCAATAATGAAATAACGTTAAAAATAAATAAAATAAAAATTGTAAATAAGATAACTGAATTAATATTTAAACATGAAGATTTTCGAGTATGGTTATGAAATGACGAAATGTAAACTGCAAGTCTATATCTCTGTCTATATCCTCAGATAGCTTTTGCCTAAGAAAACTTTTTTATTTAGTTTTGCTTGAAAGAAAACGACTATTGCATCTCTTGTATTTTTTAGTTCCTGATTTAATTGGCTTTTCCATAAATTTTAGCACCTGAAAAAGGTATTATTAGACCTAGCGTGAAAATTCGAAATCCTGTATCAATCCAAATGAACGTATTTCCTTCTACCAAACCATATTGTCGGCAGCTTTTGAACATAGAACATATAGGGGGGGGGGGGAGATTTTCTGTTTTTATTAATTTAGCGATATTTTTAAATAAGTCACAAAACGTTTTTCAGTTACAACGAAAGGCAGAAACTCTATTTTTTTTATCTAAAAAACCAATTATACTGATTTCCTTATTCTTTTTTACAACTGAAAATGAGACTTCAGGAGTTCTAAAAACCAATCTTTTAAAAATTAATACTCTGTATGTCTTTAAATACAAACAATCTTATAGTCGAATTGTTTTACTCTAATTTTGAAGTAAATTAAGTCAATTAATTAACTAAATGGGATAAATATATCCCGTTCTGCCACGCTATCCTATTTTACCCCGACTTTTCTTATTACCATTTTATATGTAGAATGACTAATTAGCTAATAACCTCCTATGTTTCAACATATAACCCTGAAACTTAAATTATATTTTATCTCGATAAAGTGTGAAATTCCAAAATTACAAAGCATTATCTTATTCAGTAATAGGAAGACAACGTAATTGAAGCACAAATTGTCACTAAAAATTTTTTTGTCTTTCTAATGTGGCGTATAGTCACTAACCTTTGCAAACCTAGTGATTTCCCCGGAAATAAGCATTCATTCCATTAAGAAGCCCTACTATCAGCGGATGCCATTACCACTTCGGAAATTTAACGCTCAGTTTCCCCCTGGATGGCTGCACCTGAGCTTTAAGTGATGCGAAACTGCACTGGGAATTTAATTTAGCCGAGAGTATCCTAGTCAAACGGATACTCAAGGGATCTTTAACATGCCGCATAATCATACGACATGGGCGCTGACGATTTTCTGCATCTTGAAAATCCACCAACATGGGCCAGGTTTGATCCTGCGAGCTTGGGCGTAAGAGGCCAGTGCCTTACTACTGCAAATACTTATTTTGAGGCTACAATGGAGTATCTCCATTTGTTCAAAAAAGAAAGAAAGGTGTTCAGCACACAACAAGGAAGCTGCGAGTGAACAGCAACAATAAGAAAGACCGTTGTTTATACAAAATGTGCCGAATTAGAGATTAACCTAAAGGAACAAAGACCATTAGCAAAGATAACCAATTAGAGACGATTAACGATAGATAGAAACAGGTACAGGAAAAATAACTAACTGCTTTTTTTGCGAAATGCATGTATTATAAATACAGTAAAACCCCGTAATACCGTGCCTCAGTATACCGCGAAATCGGATATAACGCGGTTACTGTCATGTCCCCCGACGTTTAAATCACCCTATGTATTTCAGATTCTTTGAAATTTTTGAAAAGTAAACATATTCTTTTGTCCGTGAGAGTGTATAAAGGCTTAAAACGTTGTTTCTTTGAAAAGTGCGTTTCTCTCCTTCCACACAAATCTACTTTTCTCTTAGAATATCTCTCCTTCATAATCTCATGTTGATAACTTAACAAGAGTTTTAAGCCCACATTTTCTCAGAACACAATTGTTTTTGTTGCGGTTGATATGGTTTGAGCTTTGGAGTCTCAAAAAGCAGAAAAATTTAATATGGATAACCAATCACTCGATAGAGTAACCGCTCAGTTGTCATCAGTGTGCTTCTTGCACAGCAATTACAGCAAATAAAATGGCCGCAAACAAGAAAAGAAACAATTATACAATAGAAGAAAAGTTAAGAGTAATTGATAAAGCTAAAATTCGTGCAACAGGAGCGAGTATATTTCGTGAATATGGTTCCACGGTACAGTTTCATTATATCGTGGTTATGTTATAACGCGGGTGCCAAACATGTCCCCCGACACCCGCGTTTTATCGGGGTTTTACTGTATTCATTTTTTTCTTTTTAACAGCGTCATTTATACCTACGTTATTTTATCCATTTTCCCGTATGTGATATACTTTACCTTGCAAGTATGGAAAGAAATTAAAGTTAAAAATTACTGACGTAAAAAAACTAGGGTAGAAACGTATGCTGCAAGAGATATGTTATGTAAGAAGTTAAAACCATTTACTTTAGCCGAGCACATCGAACATACGGTCACGTAATGCATAAAAACAGATATATATTTTTTTTTTTCCGTCAATAAATGCTTTATCCGTTTTGCGCAAAAGGTATCGGTTTGAAGATTTATGGAATAAAAGAAAGAAGAATTATAATGCTTAGAAGGAGAAGTGGATTCCTTTCTACTTTCTTTTATCTGCATTTCAGAAAAATAGTTTCAATAGACTATCATATAAGAGGTTTCCAGTTAGAAAGCACTTTTGGGAAGTAGATTTTTTTTAAATATTACGCTATCAGAACAAATCAAGGCTTCTATTTTGTTACGTTAGAAATATTTTCTTGAAGACAAAATGAATAACTGCGACAGTATGAAAATTATTGTTCCTGATAAAGATTAAAAAAAAAAAAAACACATTTTGTAAAGCATATTATTGACATATTGACTGCTGCACCAAACTTTTAGTACATTGGTTTCATATCAGTTTTGCATCCTGAAGTTACTCGTACAATAAAAAAGCTGCTGGTTTTTAACTTCCATCGCTTTACTTTACTGTATTTTATAAATAATTGCATTTGAAAATATATTGCAGGAGGTTTAAACAAACAGTTTTCATCTCGAGCAAGATATATTTTTGTGATTTGTAGTTCGAAAATGTACGATTATCCGATCTTCGCGGAAGTGGTGAGAATGATTTTGTAAAGAACGTTTTTTTACAGAACATTCTAAGGAAATATATTAAGGTCATCAAAATAAATAAGTTTACGATGGTGGTACTTCCTTTTGCCATCAATCGAATCAGGAAATCCAATCTTAAGACTCGCAGAGGTAAGTGGTAACCCATAAGTCATAAAGTTACAAAAACTGATTTAACTTAAACTTTTGAAACTGTAATATTTTTTATTATTAATCACTGCAACTGCAAACTTCTTGAGTTACAAAGTTCTATTTTAAAGGAAGTAAAATGGTTGTTGCTGCTGTAGTTAAACTTTGTAATTATCGAAAGACATTATTTTTTTGCATGCGTCATTCTTTATAACATAGTTTATTTTTACAAAGCATGTAATGTATTGGAATTCGCAGTAGTATAAGCAATGACTTGAAAAATTATTGTAACAGGTTTTCTTATTTCTTGGACGTTCATAATTTTCATTCAATTTTATTGAAGAAGTTTCAGGATGCAACTTGTTGGGGAAAAAAGGAAGGAAGAAGGAAAAAGCGGTTCATACTGTTGTTGAAAAGTTCTATATTAAATTGGAATATCAAATTTCTGTTTATTTTTTCCTCCATCTGTTGTAATATATTATATAAAATGATGGGGTAAGCAGTTCAAAGCATGTTAAAAGAATATTTGCAATGTATATTTGGAATGGAGGCATTTGCACTATTATACAACAGACCACAACTGGTCATGATATGTTGTTACTTTAGTTGAAGCTTAAAAAGCGTTTCTAAATATAACTTTAAAGTATTCCACAAACAATATTCAAAACAACAAGAAGTAAAAAAAAGCTTTCTTCTAGTTAAAATATTTTTCTAAACCTTTATTTACTAAAAAAGCGAAAAAAATATTTAAAGCAATAATTAGCACTCATAAGCTCACATCTTTTTGCATTGGAAAAAATATTTCTTGTAATTATGAAACACATATGCTATTTTCGTTGGAATTTTAATCTTAAAATGTTGTTTACCTTCAAATTTATATTTTACAAAAAAGGATAACTTTTTTTACTGATTTAGTTACCATTTTGAAGGTGTTTCAATATTTATTTGCTTTTTCAATCAAGCGAAAGTTGTAAAATTGCAATAGAAAGCGACTTACATTTAAGTAACTTTCTAAACATAATGGTACGTATATAGGAAAAGATGTAAAAACGGACACTGGTGCAAATATGCGTACCCCTGGCCAGGAAGGTACATGCTTCACTTGATGATATAAAATACATAAGGAACCGATATTTCAATTATGTGTGGATGCATCATGAGTTATTGTGTGGATTGTTGTTTGTTTTGCATTGCTTTCTTTTGACAAGTTTTTGAAACTTTTCTTTTCTTATTGTACGTTAAAAAAAAATCTGTCGGTGATATACAAAAAGGGTAACTTCCTAATTCTAAGCTACTTTTAGGGGTACGCATCTAGTGACCATTTTTCCTAGATGGAGTTGACATATATTAGATATATATAAGATATATATATATATATATATATATAAATGTATATATGTAGGCTTTTTGTTCGGGTCTAGGGGTTACTTAAATAATGACTCACCATGAAAGATATAAAAAATGACTCTATTTACACTTATCTATGTACAAACCACTATTTACAGAAAAAAACCTGCTGAGAACATCACCACCCTCAAGCACACACAGCGTTTGCGCGTCCACTCAGAATGGAGTCTCACACTAAACTACTCGCTTCCGTTACTTTCCGCCTGATGGCGCTGCCGTCGATGTCTCCTCGCACTCTACACACACACACACACACATATATATTTGTATATATATGTGTGTGTGTGGGTGAGCACCCTTTCTTGGTATAAGTAGGGCCCGTCATTCTAAATGGGTCGGAAATTTCAAGTGAAGTTTTTTTCCCTTTCCACTTATGTCTTGTCTCAAACATTAATTAAATAACCATTACTCTTGGACGCAAAATAGCAAGGTTGAGCTTATTATTTAATCTCTATCCAAGGGTCGTTTAAGCAAGTAGCTAGACAAAATTATTCACAAGAAGACGGGCTAGAATTTCCTCCGGGGAGTGAATGGTAAGGTGACGGTTGCGGGGGAATGGGGAGGCTTTTAAACATAGAATATTTGAATCACGAAACGGTACGTTTTATCATCGGACTCATCAGACTACTGTTACTCTCCCCTGGTGGGACAGCAATGATGGTACAAATTGCTAATTGCGCCCATATTATACGTAGAATCTGAGGCCTTCATAGATTACCCCGAAGGGCAGGGAACGCAGTGCTCCTCCTTCGAACCTTCCACAAACTCTCCGACAATATGACAACCAGAACGTTGCTTACCTGCTTTACTGTCAATGTCCCGCAATATCTCTACAAGGATAGCCTAACATCCGCCAGAACAGATCAGTGGGGATTCAGCGTTACCCAGGCCGCACCACGAGGAGTCCCCCTTTGTTACGGCCCACAGCAATGATGGTATCGAGCTGGATATAAACGATTACATAAATCAGACTCAATCCAATGCCTCTTACATCTTTTGCAGTAGAAAGTTCACTGAAGTACCGGATAAATGAGACTACATCGGAATTGAAAATGTAATGGCGAAAGAAAATTTGTAAACAAAAATCTTTGATCTCTCATGAGTGGAGATAAAATACGTTGTTTTCTCGAAAAAGAATTTTGAATTTCTACTGCATGTACAGCGCTTAGCACCACAGCATAATGACCTATGTGCTGACGTACTCCGTTCTTTTTGGGAATTGTCGCAGTGATATACAGTAAAGCTTCAAATACTTTAAACTGCAAATGTTATTTGCATTTTTACAGAAAGAACTGGACAAGATGTACTCTAATTTCTTTTCTAGTACGAAATGCGACTAGACGTCAGTTTACAGACGTGTCTGTAAACTGAGTCCTTCTAAGCATTGAAATTTTATTTCCCGGAGGTTTGAATTAGGATTGTGTACGCATGAGCACTTCAGAAAAATAGCACTATATCACACGTTATCTTATAAATCTATTTTTTCCTGAGTCTTCGTAGAAACTGTATCTGTTTGTATTGCCACCATTTATTTCAAGATTTATTTTACTCGAACCTTTTAATCTCGTCGAACACAAAAGATTTTTCTGCAGCATTATGAATCCTTTTTTCGCTTCAAAAGAAATGTTACTTTTTATAAAACAAAACATATTTCGTGACTTCATAACGTTTGTGTTTGAAAAAAAATGGGTTTACTTCCCAAGAAAGGTTTTCGTAAAAAATGATTTGGTCTGATAGTCTATTAGGGACTATTTTTCAAAAATCTTTGAAGAAAACTTGGGAAGAAATCTACTTCTCCTGAAACAGCATTGATTTTATGTGCTTGGTGGATTTCTAAACCTTAAAGATGATTTATTTGAAGAAGAGCTGTAATGTATGACAACTTTTTAAGGGTGACATATAAATATATTTTAGAGTCTCCTCACGATTTCAATACATTAATTTGTAAAATACAAAACTCGTGCTTTGTGTGAATTATTTTTACATAGCATACAGTTTTAGTTACGTATCAATATATTTCGACGATATTAATGTATAGTTTCGTTAACAAATAAAAGTTTTCATAAAAATACTGAACATTAATTCATGTCAATTATAGTCATAAATTAAACAATAATATGCAGTCGGTATATCACTACACGCAAAAAATTTGAATTCGACTTCTCTTTGTGTGCAAATCCTTTTTACTCAGAAGTTATGTGCATCCGTTGCAAGCCTTTTTACATTAGTTAAAAAGCTAGTTTACATATTGGAGAAGATTTATTACCTTGATTTTATATTTTAATTTAATTTTGAATTTCCAGTCTTTAACAATATATTTTATAGGAAATACCTTATCGTTTGGCAAATAGTCCCATTTGTGCTCTGTTATTTAATTAGAAATAGATAGTGACTATGACAAAACACGTATCCTTTGCTTTTAGCATAATTTAAAGTTTCAATTAGCTGAACAATTTTATTATTAGCATCTTTTTCAGAGCCTTATATGTACACAATAAAAAATAATATCGCTAGAAAAAATGTTATCACCAAACTACTTAGAAAAAGTCTAAAGACCATTCATTTTTCTTATTTTGCTCTCTCAAAACCTGTTTTCTACATTTTCAAATTATTAATAAGATCTTCATTTAAATGTATTTTTCATTCTACACTTTTACTGGTTGTACTCATTTGTTTTTAATCGACAGACTTCCTGCTTTTTTAATCCACTAAGAAAGGGATGCAAGATTTTACAATATTAAATTTGATAGTTATAAAATTAATTTAGCTAAAATAAAACTGCAGAAGATTAATTAATTCGATAAAAATAATTTTATGTTTTCTCCTTATTGAAATGCGTAGAAGGTTGGAAGCAAATTGCTTTTAAAAGCTTCTATTTCCAAATTTAAGACTAAAATCAAGAATAAAAACTAATTTTAATGTAGGCTCCTTAAATAGGGAAATGTGCGTAGGTATACATTTTTTCTTTGTGTTCCCTCCTCCGCAATAACTTTAACAGAGTTACATAATTGGAACGAAAAGCTTTTTATTCAACAAACATTTTCCCGTTTCATAATCTAAACTTTAAATGCATTTTTTTTTTAGTTTTGAGAAATTTGGAAATAGGAAATGAAAGAATAAAGAAATAGCACTAAAAGAAATGCCCAGTTAACTGCAACTGTGTATCGAATGTACTGATAATATTTAGAAAAGAACTTGTTTTAAAATATGCACATATTTTTCTTTTTTGTTCATTTTATTGTTATAATGTTTAGCAGTTTTATAATACTCAATTTAAAGCACATGTTCGCAAAATTTCGAAGATGATTGCCTGAAATACCAGCAATGTTACAAATTATGTTTTACACTGAAATATATAAAAAGAAGGATGCATTTTTAGCTTATTATTTATACTCCATAAAGTAAATAGTTCATTTTCAAGAATTTGTCTGTAAATGTTTAAAATTCGAATCACGTATAATAACATAAAAATTAATAAAACCATTACTCAAACTGCTAAAATTTTTTAACCACGTGGAAATATCGGCATGTTTAAACAATTTTACGTGAAGTGCATATCTCTTACGCGTATTCAAATAAAACGAAGTATATCTATTTAAGTATTAAAGAAATTAAAACTACATAGGAAAAATTTAGCATATAATGTATTTTGCTTATTGCAGAATTTTTTGTGATTTTTAGTCATTACTATAATAAGCACCACATGCCTTTTCTTCAGAGTACACATATTTCTCGCTGCATAGAAAATTGTTTTAGTATAAATCGGCTCATTTAGGCTCGTCATATCTTTATGTTGAATAAATAATCGGAAAAAATACTAAGTCGTAAAAACACGTCATTTATCAAAGTAAATTTAGGGGTTAATTACGCATTAACCTCCTTTGTACGATTCCAACAGTATCTTGAAAGCTTTTTACGAGAACAAATTCTTTATTATTTATACTCGTTATGTAAATTAGTTTTAGGTTTATGAGAATATAATGGTGCAAGGGGCGTAATACCAAGTCAAACCGTTTCCTATGCGGTCATTTAAAGTACATTAAAATGAGTGCGGAAAGAGAAAACCATCCAAAATGTCGTTCCCTTTCATTTAGTATGCAATTAGTAAATATTGAAAACGTAGAGGAAAAGTTGTTACTTGATATTTTTCAAATTTTTCGCATTGAAATGTACGATAAGATTAAACAAATCCATCGTCAAATTAAACGCGAGATAAATTGGTGTATTTAATTCCTAAAGGAAATACATCATATCAGAATGATAGTGGTGTAAGTCATATAAACTTAATTTTGAGTACAGTCATTCTGGGTAACTTTGAAAACATGGGGTTTTAACTTTGAACCACGCGATATTTTTCAACATATTTTACTTTAAAAAACCTTGAAGGTCCAGAGCTGCCCTCATCTGGCTAGGTTATAAAATGAGAGGTCGGCTCTTAATTTTACTGCAAAACTGTACACAGATAATTGCATAATACAGTAATTCTAAGCTTACTGCTTTGAATATATTTTTCAATGCTGGTTTGAAGTTGTTGAAATCTTTCAAGTGTGAAAATTGTTCTGTGCAATATCATGCCTTATAGAAATCGTGTGATGTTGTGAAATATATTTATTTAGTATTTATACATTTTATTTTTTTTTTGTCCACAGTTGCACAACTACAATACTTTTATTGAAAAAAATCTTTTTAAAATTACTTTTTTGACATTGTTCAAAATTACCCTGAATGGAAAACTCACCCTCAAACAAGTTAACAAATCATTTTAAATGGTTTTATAATTATTTCTTAATTTTCAGTGAGTATGCAAATACCTCAGGAGTTCTTCTTTCGTTTTATGCAAGTAAATACAATAATACTATTAAAATATGAAGGGGGTTAAATACAGAGACGTTGTGAGTCAAAGTTACCTTAATTGATAGTAGTTGAAAGCTTTCTAAAAACAACTTCGTAAAAATCACGACTGCATAGATTTTAACTTCAAGCGAAACACTTGTGTTTAAGCATTGATACTTTTTGAACTATGCATGAACTTGAATCAAAAGTTACCTGTAAGTAACTTAAAGCGACTTATAGTGACCACTTTTATTGTACACTGACAATGAGCTCACTGAAAGAAAGTTTTTAATAGACTTCTTCTAAATTGGTGCCTGTTAGGTACATTCTCATGATACGGTAGTCACGTTTGATGATATTACTTTGTATTTGGTCTATTATTTTAAATAGGTAGCACTTTATGTATATATATATTTAAATAAGAAATTCTTGAATTCGTGTATATATATATAAATTTTGCGATCTTGGAAACGACTCTAACGATTTGGATCAAAATTTGTATTTAGATAAAGGTTTTGCTTTTTAAAGTTATCTATATAAGTGTCTTTCTTGGAAGAAAGCGATTTTACACAGACGTCAAATGTAATTTTGTTTTAAAATCAGTTATAATTCTAGCATAGATTACAAATGAAGCTACAAGAATAATTTACCCGTTAATAAAACGAAAAAAGAGTAATTTCATGGAAGGGGGGAAAAAAACGCTACGTTTTTTTTTTTTTACTGACGTGAAGTAAAACGCTAAAGCCTATTCATCACTATTAGTACTTAAAAAATCTAATGCGAAAAATACAAAAAGGATACATTTCTGGACGGAGGAAAACCATCAAACTTTTCAATTAGCAAGTCATTAATTTGTAGTTGACGGCTCAATGAGATTACTATCAGAATGGGATAAAAGTTTTTTGTTGAACTAATTATCAAATTATTCAAATAACGCGTTGGTTGAAAGGCAAATCACTTAATTTTCTTCGAAGATGTTCTTAATGCTACGCTAAAAAAGCTTTGTTAAAGTTATATTTCTCATTGTTTTAATACTAGTTGTGTATATTTAACTGAGACTTTTATTTATTTATTTTTGGAAAGCAATGGAAAATAAATAAGTAAGTAAATAAAAATCAGTTTTTATAATAAATATCATGTAATTTTTTACATTTTTTTAAGTAGCAAAATTGGGCTGAAGTAAAAATAGTTAGGGTGATTAAAAAAAGAAAAGAATCTTCAAATGAACTTAAAATTTCTGAATGATGTATTTGTGTTAGAGGTGCATTTCTTTTTTAAAAACTTGCTTTGCGAAAATTTATTTAATAGAAAATATTTGATTGCTATTTTTATGAACAAGAAAATATTTCATTGTTAATGTCTTATTTTCGTTATTTCATTCATAAATTTTTATTATTATTATTATTACTATTATTGTTATTATTATTACAGTAAAACTCCAGCTGACGCCATCTGGATGAAAATATTCGTCCATAATAGAGATGTGTCTGTAAAGTAGCTATTTTTTCAGGCTCAATGATTGGCTTCAAAGAATTTTAAAACTTTCCGACTAATGGGTGTAATGTAATAGAAACATAATTTCACGTTAATTTAAAGCACAAATGAGCATTAAAATGCAGACATATGTTTCGTTTTGCTTGGAATCCCTTTTTCAATGCGACAGGGAGCTTCTTGATGCAAAACATCCAAATGAAGCAGAAAAAACAACAAAAACAAAGTTTATATAGCCTAGGAATTAACTGTAAACCAATGAGAATAAAGGCAGAGTGAAGTGGAAGTAGCAGTAGCAGGGAAGGCATCAATATGAGAGCAACAAACGAACCCAGTTGAAAGTACAGGAAGTGAAAAGGAATATCAATAAAAGCAAAGCAAAAAAGACGACAGCATGCATAAAAATGTGAAAATACATGAAAATTGCAAAAGTAATAAAATAAAATACAAAGAATAAAATGGAAATAAATGCTCTGTTTTTTTTTTTTTTTTCTGCTTCATTTAGATGTTTTGCATCTAGAAGCTCCCTGTCACATTGAAAAAGGGATTCCAAGCAATCCCGAAACATATGTCTTCGTTTTAATGCTCATTTTTGCTTTAAATTAACGTGAAATTATATCTCTATTGCAGTTTACTTGCACAAAGTTAAATTATTATAATAATGGGTGTACGTTAGGAGGAGTTTTACTGTATCATTTTTTTAAAATACAGTAGTACCTCGAGATACGTGTTTAATTCGTTCCGTAACCTAGCTCGTATGTAAATTTACTCGTATCTCAAAGCAATTTTCCCCATTGAAATGAATTGAAATGCCATTATGTTAATCCGCGTTTTTGAATAAGAAAAATATATTTATAAATGACAAATATTGTATAAAAACACAATAAAAGAGAGAATGTGCAGCAAAAAGGCGCAGAAACTGGGCGGGCCGGCCGTGTGCAGCGTCACAGCTGGCCGTTCCTCGTACTATCGCTCGTATTTCAAAGCAAAACATCGCTGCTCGACATCGCTCGTATCTCAAATAACTCGTATGTCAGGGCACTCGCATCTCGATGTACCACTGTATTTATAATTATAATAGTTATTATTATGATTATAATACTTATTATTCTTATTTATTACTAGCTGGTGGTCCCCTCACTGCATGGGTTTTAAATGCAAATATTCAATCTGAAGAGGAACACAAATTATAAAGGAAAAACCTGAAGTAAAAAGAAGCTCATGCTAAACAGTGATATTGTTTGTACTATCACTCTTTTCCAACTGCTGAATGGGAAGTCATCATCAACCTTCCTCCGGACACGGCCTCAATACCAGCATGAAAGGGTAGTGCGTATTCCTTAGATACTCTATTTTAAAATATGTATTTTTAAGATATTAAATGTAAAATTATGTTATAATTATCTAAAGAGCTATTAAGTGCAGTATTTCAAACAATTTTCAGTTTGAAGCACAGAAACAACCTGCCATAAATTCAAAAGCAGTGTAAAATGACCAAAGAATTACTAAAATTTAAATGAAAATAAAATGAATAAAACTGTCGATATTTTGACTCAACTATTGACATTTGGATTTTTTTAAAGGTAATGTGAAAGTTTAAACAAAATGCAAATTAAAATTTAGACATAAAAAGGAAGAAATTACTTTCATAGTTATAGATTCCTTGAATATTCGTTTCGCGTGGATACTCTCAGCTACATTATAATTATTAGTGCATTTTGCATCAATTAGAGCTCAGGTGCCGCCATCTAGGGGGAACGGAGCTTCAAAAATTGCTTTTCTCCACCAAACCCCACTGTTAGCCGAGGCCTTAGGATTGCTTACGCACGGGGAGAGGTAGTGGGGTCTACGGATTTTACATGCACATATCCCCAAGTATACATGGGGGTCTTCAGTGGGTATCGAACGTGCGACCTTCCAGGAAGAAGTCCGACGTTCTAACCACTAGGCTACCACGGCCCTGCGGCAATGGTACTACACTTATTGTGGAGCCGCTGACAGAGTTGGTACCTATCTCTGGGGAACGTACTAGGTCCACAATAGTTAGGAAGCAATATATACGCAGCCTATTAGAAATATAATTAAAAAAAAAAACTTTCATAAATCATTTCATCACAGCACAGCACTATGAGCAAATGTGCTTAGAGTGCTCCACACATATAAATTTTTGGCATATCTTGCAGCTGAACCTTGTGAGTCTAGTGGGCTTGGTATTTTAGCAGATTTTCCATCTTTTTTTCTTCTGAAAATACAACCAAAAAAATTTAAAAAATAAAGAAAAAAGTAAATAAAAAATCCGCGGTATGGATTATTTTGTTTATTTATTCTTTATAGGCGTATATTTACTCTTACGCACTTAATTTACAATCTTAATGACAATTAAAGGACTGACGATACTTGAATTGACCAAAAACTGACATAAAATATTAGTTTATGTATATGTGTTACACGCATAGGAAAAGGATTTGAATTCTTTAAGAATAAGAAAAAGGTCTGCGTCACACAATATGCAGTAAAACATTTCTCAAAAGTTAATGGAATCATAAAACTAGCTACTGGGAACCGATTTAATTGCGGTAATTTTGTATAACTGCAAGATATAAAAACATATTTTTAATGAGGTTTGCAGTAATCAAAAGTAGGAATGAATTTTCTTACATTACAAAATACGTTTCCTAAAATGAACCGCCATTAAAAATGATAGGGTAAAAAAAGTGCGGTTAGACTGAATCAGCTTTATTACAGCGTTTTGTGTAAAACATAATTGATTATTCTGCCAATATTCTGAAATCAATAAAATATTTTGGCTGTCGTCCATACATCACGTAGGGTAAACTTGTAAAGTATTGAATAAATATTTAATCAAATATTTTGCGTGTTTTTATTCAGAAAAAGAAAATTTTGAAATTTTGTATTGTAGCATTATGAAGTTCTAAAGGTTCAACTCTCTCTTTGCTAACGCTCCCCCCCCCCCCTCCATTCTGGTAAACAATCGTCCAAGGCTCCATACGCAAATCCTGCTTACTTCACGTCCGTCAACGCGTGTACAGTAAAACAGTAAAACCCCGTTAAAAAGCGGGTCCCGGGGGACATGTTTGGCACCCGCGTTATAGCATAACCGTGGTAGAGTGAAACTGTGCCGCGGAACCATATTCACGAAATATACTAGGTCTTGTAGCACCATTTTTAACTTTATCAATTACTCGTAACTTTTCTTCTATTGTATAATTGTTTCTTTTCGTGTTTACTGTCATTTTACTCGCTGAAATTGCTGTGCAAGAAACGCACTTCTCAACTGAGCAGTTAGTCTATCGAGTGATAGGTTATTAAGACTAAAGTTTTCTACTCTTTGAGGTCTCCTAAACTAAAACCATAGCAACCCCAACGAAACCAATTGTGCTCTGAGAAAATGGGAGAGGGGGGGGGCGCTTAAAAATATCGTTAAGTTATCTACAGGGGATTATGAATGGGGAGATATTTTAAGAAAAAAGTAGATTTGTGTGGAAGGGGAGGAACGCACTTTTCAAAGAAACACTGTTTTAAGACTTTATACACTCGCTCGGACTAGAGAATATGTTTACTTTTCAAGAATTTTAAAGAATCTGGAATATAAAGGTAGATAACGCTAGAGTGTAACGCTAAATTACACAGGCATGGTTAAATTTCTGAAAATGGAAGGTAGTTGAGCATTGAATCCTACATTGAAATGGTCTGCAATAGCTACAATGGCTCAGAACCAATACTACGCCGCCCATCAGAAATAAAACAAATCTTGATAACAGTTTCTCAATAAAATTCTTTTTTTCCCGCACTCTGTATAACTGCAGATAAAGCTCTGTGTGGTTACGCAAGTGTTCGTTAAAAAATCCTAACGCAAGTTTCTCGTCAGTGTGTGTTTAAAAATTGCCATCAAGTGCATTACATATTGTTGGCGTACAGTTTGCTTTCAGATCTAGTAGCAGCCTAAAAATCCTCCGAACTCCAGAGGTATTTCGCCCGAGTGGTCTATGGCACAGGTATCACAACAGCGTCAGTTCAATTTCTGAATTTGACTTTGTGTGCAAGAAATAGTAATTCAGCACACTCATAGATGGCACTACTGCACAGTATCTGTTGCTGTAAATTTACTTTTTTTTGTCTGCAATTTCCTTTCAGTAAAAACTTTGTAGTTTCATGTTCCTTATTATATGTAATTTTATCGACAGGCTCGGGTTAAATGATTTCCGGTAGATTATCATGTATTTTCCAGCAATACTTTTTAGTGCTGTCTTCGAATTCCACTCAGTGGATACCACTAAATGGATATGCAATCATGCTTAGCGTTCATGACTTCCTCTTTAACTCATTTTGAATCTTTCTTCAATTGATTTGTCTGCACGCATAATTTGTCTTTTTACAATGTTTTCAGATTATTTTACAGCACATGATCGAGACTCCTATTCGCATTCAACAGTCAAAATAGGGTTAATTTAAAAGCCACGTGTGTTTGTCAAATCGTGTGTTTAAATAATACATTGGAAGATCTTTTGACTAAATAGTACGTTTTTTTTAATAGTGCCGAAACCACAGCAGACAATTAATCATACAGAATTTTAATGCACCCACTTATTAAAGTGTTAACATTAATACACATGTGAACTGCAGAAATTTATGAGGAAGTTCATAATGAAATCTCAGTTTAATAAATATTATGGGTTAAAATGACAGAGCTCTAGGGAGTTTATTTTGTTTAGCCACAATTATTTTCGCAATTCGAGATTATTTAGAAAATAAATTTTATCATCGCGAATATTTACGCAACGCATTTATTTAATTCTTTTGCTTATTTAGTGTAGAGGGTATTATTACTCCCCAAGAGTATTCATTATTTGTAAAGCTTTTGTATGAAACAATTAGAACTTATGGCTGCTTAAATTCAAATAAAGTATTAATAAAGAATAAGAACGGCTTGCTAATATACATAAATGAGTTTCTCTAATTTCCTTTAGCGCTTAGCATTGTTATTATAAAAACCGTACAATAGAGTAAAATTGTTCCTTTTTTAGCATTTATAATCTTTTAATGGATTGTATAACATAAATTATTGCGAAATCTGAACAAAAGTATTGTCTTCTTCAAGACTACAAAGGAAATGTGAGACAAAAGTACATTTTCAAAATTCAGAATTTTTCAGAACTAAAATGGGAAACATTACATTGTGAGCAGTGCTATCTAAAATTATTATAGTATATTATTATAGTATTATAGTATATATACTAAAATTATTATTAAATAAACACATATAATATTTATATCCATAAATTATTATATGTGTTTTAAAGTTTCAATGACAAATTCCTAATTGCATTTAAAATTACTGCTACATGAAAAGCAAAAGAAGTGAGAGAAAACGGCTAAATTTCTAGCAAAAACATGAGAGCTAGTGGAATGCTTGAAGCTTTTCCCAAAAACAAAAAAAGCTGTCTTGACTGATTTTATTGTCAGTATTTAAAGAGTATTCCTTAACTAAAATTTTTCCTATAATGTGTTATAGTCCCATTTCTTCCCTTTGAAGAAAATATTCCGTGTTTCCGTGTTCCTATGACATACATGTTCTCCAATGTTCATTTGTGTTTTTCTTACCACATTGTATTTCCTTAATGTGTGAACTTTTCTTTCAGGGTTTCAAATGTTTTAAACTTTCTTTCTCTCTCTCTCTCGTTCACTTTTATTAGAATAAAGTAGGAAGGAATCCATATTTTCTTTTTCCTTAGGGAAAAAAAAATTGCAATCATATCAACGCATGCGGACAACTCAACTAATCTTGTCCCACTAGACGATTGGCGTTAAATCTCCAAGTTCCAAAACCTACAAAAGAGACGCAAAAATCATCTCAAACTTCTGACAAAAAATCTGCCTTTTTTTCCCCAAGAAAGCGTAAAAGTTTCTAAATGCCGTCGCCTATTTTACGTACAACTTGTCGATGATAAAACGTCCTTTCAACCTAGAAAGCAGAACTTTCGAAGCTCCAGCAGCATTCAAGCGCAAACATGATTTTATCCCTTTCATTGAAAGGGGCTATTTCGCAAGATGACAGCCTTGGCATTTGACAACGACTTGCTGTCTGTAAGCAAAATGAACGGTTGCGTCACATCATATCACCGATCCGACAACCATGTTTTTTTTTTTTTTTTTTTTTTTTCATTCTTGTTGTATTCAAGTAAAAACACACACATGTCGAAATTTCTCTAAAATTCGTTTAACATATCACAATGCAGTAATGTTATGTCTTTGATCTTTAATGCAGATATGAACTTTTTTAGAAATCATCGTTTCACGACTTTGTTTTTTTCCGCTGTAATAGTTGAATTAACTATCACCTCAACTTTTACTTCTTTTTGCATAGAGGAATTTGACACTGTCGCAATAAAAATTATTCATTTATTTTTAGAAGTGCATCAACGCATTGTAAATGTGAAGCTTGTAAAATTGAATGTATGCAATTCACTGTCATTGAAAAATGTATTTATCGGTAAAACGCACAAAATTAGAACGTGTGGTGACCAGATAGAGTATGAATAAAAAAACAAGCTCACAAATGTATAATTTACCTTTATCTCATTACACGAGGACTATTACTATATATTGGTTCATTGTATTCAGTTTTACGTTACCATTCTGTGGACCAGTATTTTTACTGACGCATATACAGCTGAACCAACTTCAAAATATTGATATGTGAGACACAAACTAACTCCCAGTCTCCTAGAAAAAATACCAGATAATATTTCGTGGGTTTCAACATGTCGTCACTGCATTTTCAAACAGTTCTTTCTGATTAATAATTTTTTTATCCGTAAAATTGCAAAATTTTCATTAACATACATATTTGGAAGTTTTGTTCTTTATATTAATTTGAAGTTTTTACCCTCAATTTTTTATGTAGCTCTCTTCAAGATGATAACTTTAGTTGGGAATTCTAATTAACTATTATTGAGTTATTAGTACTGAATGAATAAGTACCTGGAAAATAAAGGGCATTGGGTCCATTTTCAAAAAAAAAAAAAAGAACATAAGGACATAGTGCCTGTTATAGGAAATTTAAAAACTGCTATCACAAAATATTAAAAGTCAAAAGTCCAAAGATTATAATAAGCATTTTTTCATTTTTGGAAACGCATAAATGACAGTCCAGTAAATAAATAATCACGAAAAAAAAAACTTAAAACACATCTCCTGGGAAGTTTTGTTTTTGTGACCTCCCAGGTATGCACCTGGGGACAAATATAAATGAATCATCAATTGACGCAATAAAAGTTTCTTGGAAGCACACTTTCTCACGTTACTAGAAGTTATTCATTTTAATACAACCCTGCTTAACAGAGAATAAACATGCACTATTGGAAAGGAGTCTAAAAAGCAATTAGACGATGGATAACATTAATTTTTAATGTTTAACGCTAAAAAACAGGTTTATATATATATATTAACGTATATTGGCGTGTATATGCCCCCCTCACTCCACCAAATTTTAACACAAAAAATCTTTAAAAAATGACTGACCCGTGTGCAAGACCACCCCCTGCTTTGAAAGTTGCGTGTTTAGTAATTTATTCTTCTGAAGAATTTGATTCTGGGGAAGAATATGTGGATGATGATTTTGCTGGACGAGCTATACTGACGAAGTCAGGACTCGAAGGGAACTCAAAAAACTTTTTTGGATGCTCCGACGACGATTACCATTGGAATAATGGAATAACGTTTGTATCTTCTTGTGTAATCTTTCGCATTTTAAATACAAAAATCTAATGTGTTAGATCTTAATTTTGTTACCGTATGTTAGATTTTCATTTCACGGATCAAATTTTGAAATATTTTGACCCATGTATAAAGCTATTCGCTCACCTTCGAGGCAAATTTAATACACGAGTATGTACGGTAGCTCGAATGTGATTAATTTTCACACATTATTATTTTTTATCTATTATCATCATATCAGGGGTCAGATTTTAAGCACATTTTTATGAGCAATAGTAAAGCATACCTTGCTGCTCAAATTAAAGCTACATCGTGAAATATTTTCTGATTTATATTTCGTACTCGGCTTAAAAACTGTCTTTCTGAGCAGCCATCTTTTCTTCTGAGATTTAGTTCACTCGAATCTTTTAATCTCGACGAACCAAAAAGATTTCTCTTACAATTCACTGAATCATTTATTTCTCCAAAAGAAAAGATTTTTTCTGAAATAAAACAAAACACATTTTTTAACTTCTAGTCATTTTTAAAGCAAACTTCTATGACGTGTTTTGCAAAAAGAACGGTTTCGTATATTATAGAGTGTTTTTGAAAGTTCTTTCGGAAGGAAAGTTTAAAAATTTTGTAATTCTGTCGCAAAAACATTGTTTTTTTTTATCTCTGCTCGTTTGATCCTTAAATTTTTAAAGTGAATTATTTGACCACGAATTTGAAGTACGCGCTAAAGTTTGAAGTTCCAAATCTAAATTTAGTATTTGCAATTGCTCAACGCTGCTAACTTTTTTTCCCTTTAATTAATCATGGTTTTTATGCTGTAAATGCTTCCTAAAAAAGAAGTAGAAGGCGAGGGGGACTATGGCATATCAGTGTGCTATCGTGCTATTTGTTTTTGTTCAGAAATTTTTTTGAAGTATATCGTATATTGTATTTATTTTTCGTTAAAGATAGCGACGCTTTCTCCTCGTGGACAGTTCTATTCGTAAAATTTTGATAAGTTGAGATGAGCCCTTTTTGAAGTTTTGTTTCAGGTGTGCAATTGCTTATTTTTCAATCTTAATTTAGTGTATTATATTTTCGAGAATTTCAGCGGAAAAAGAAAAGCAAAAGAACGCAACTGGTATTAGTTTATTATCCCTGATAAACACTCCCTCACATTTATATAACCCTCGTTTCCATGAAATTATAGGAAATCCAAAGCATTCGCAAAAGCGGGGTATGTTTCCGTAAACGAAAATAGCTAGTGTTCGTTTCAACATGTTTCTGCAAGATACTTTTGCGAAAATGTACTTTGTATCTTTTCAATATATAAAGTGTTGAAAAAATACCAAAACGAACGTAAAAAAATAGAATTGATAGATGAAATTTATATTTACTTTGACTTGGAAGAAGGGACAGCATTTTTCCTTTTAATCTTTTAAAAATTCTTTGAATACTGTTGTTTACCTTCCCAAATGTGGTCAGATTTGTAACGGTAGTAATCATTTTAGTTATTTACTACATAGGACGATATATATATATATATATGCATATTAGTTCCAATGGGATGCTGTTGGCTTCTGCCAATTGCAGACCTAGTGCGTTCCAGAAAGAGTGGCACCATCTCTTTCAGAGGCACCACAATGAGTATGGTACCATCGTTACATGAGAATTTTGACTTCAAGTCTCTCCACCTGAAAAGGTGAATACCTGGACTATGTTGATGCGAAATTGCACTAGCCGAGAGGACCCAAGCCAAATGTCTACTCAAGGTGCCTTTTAATGTCGCATAAGCATACGACGTGAGCGCAGACGATTTTCTGCATCTTGAAAATACACCGATACAGACAGGCTCGATTCTCTGTCCTTGGTCGTACGAGTCCCGACCGTACCACGCCACCATACCGGCTCATACATATATATTTCTGAGACAGTAACATGGGGCGGAAATTGGACTCCTGCCTATAAGGGCCTTGTTAGACTCAGGAGCAGCGTACTTGTAGTATCCTCGCTTCGCGCGAGGATACTACAACAGATAGTAATATGAAATGCCTTTTAACCACTTAACGCATTTGCCCGTGCCTGACACAGGCGAAAGTTACCGGCAAATTTGCACATGCACGTGTCTCACACGGGCGATCTTGTATCTGGCGTTATTTTATTTCTAACGCCACTCTGATTTATGTTTGCACTTTGTTTGTATAATAATTTTTGTCTAACTTTTACCCCACCCCGCTCTGTAGTCACCCCTACAACTGAAATAGCCAAAAACAATTTGTACTATAGCTATATAATATTCCTTTGCTGTCAAAAAAACACTCCAGCATTTTTTACCAGTTTTTCTGGAAAAAAAAAAACTCGTGCTTCAAGGGGTTGAATAAGGAGCTAGTGGGAGATAGAAAAACAGCAAAAACGAACGTACACAGTTGAACATCAATCGATTGTTTTTTACGTGATCGTATGATTTCGAAAGATAGAACGACGAGAGTGATTCACCATAAAATATCATAGAGGGAAATAATTGAATAATAATCGAGGGATTTTAATGAAATAAATACATTTCCTTCATAAAAATTAAGAGATTTGAAGGTAAAAACATGGAGTTTACTGAAAAACAATTTTCAAACGAAAGGAAGCAAAGAAATAAATCCGTTCAATAATTAAAATCTTGAAAAAAATTTCCCTTGTACACAGTCTTTGCTTGTTAACCGAAACAACAATACAAGTGACATTGCTTTTTTCTCGTTCGCTTTATGCATCAAAATAAGAGACGTTTCTCAATGTTTTAAATCCTTTAAGTGCTTTAGAAATGATTCTGCATTAACGTTTTCGTCGTCATCATCATCATTATTTTCTTCGTTCTCGGTAGTCATTTCTTAAACAAATATCAAGTTTTTTTACCATTTTGTGCATGCATAATCGTCAAAACTAATGTGAAAAACGTTTTATTCAGAGTAACAGAAATAAAATCATTTCTTCTCTTATTGGTAGCGTAAGCTGTTAGATGTTAGAGTTCAGCGACATACCCTTCAAGTAAAAACAATTTGTGCATCTATCAAATTTTTATTCTCAAATTTGATAACCAGTGTCTGATTCTGCTATTTTTTCCAAGGTAAAATCTTTGAATGATAGATGCTGTAATCTGTTTTGGGAGCGATTGAAGCTCTTAAGCGGGCAAAGTTAATATTACTTGTTGTTAGACGTTAAACGCGATGAATACGGGAGAACGAAACATGCGGGAACAACAGCTCGAAATTCTACTATACATCGTCAGGAAAAACTGATAAGTGCGGTCAGTTGAATGTTCCCCATTTCATTGAAATCATTATCAATGCATTTCATATTGATGGAATATTGCTTTACGGAAAATTGAAACGTGCAATGTAGTAATGTATAAATTGCACTTATTTTTTAAAAAGGTTAATCACTTCTTTAAAAAAATTCACTTTTCTGGAAAAAGAAATGTTTTAGATATAACCAAACCAAAATCCAAAAATTAAATCACTAAAAAAAGGAAAAAAAAAGTTTTAAAAGACGTACAATGTTTTAATCGAAACAAGAGTTTCCCCTCCCCCTTTTTTTATTGTGTAAAATAATCTCTTCATTCAGTTGGCAATTATAATAAGTAGTTGTTACAATAATAGAACTTTATTTGAAAGACTAATCAGTTCTTCGAACATGAATTGGCGACTCTCGTCTATAAAACTTTTGGCCCTATATGATAACTTTCATGGACACGATAAAAACAACAACATCAGTGCTTTAAGGGGAGTAAATTTACTTGTGGTTTTTTTTATTATTATTTGTTTATTTCTTTATACTCATAAAATACTTTTTGAACCAACAATTGCGTTTGTAATTCCATAATAGTTTTGTCTCTCAAGAGAGAATAAGCAAACATAGGGATTTCAGATAAACATGAAAATCAAATTTCCCCTTTGTATGCATAAAAGAGTCCAATTTCATTTAGTTCATGATTTAAATGAAATAACTCTTATAGAATTGTGTTTCAAACACTTTCAACAACATTTTTGTTGTGTATTTCGTTTCAAACAGCCTTAGGGATTATATGCTCTTGATGTTAGTAACAATAAACTTATTTAGAAAATCCCTTCATTTTGGTAAAATATGAAACAAAATACATCATGCCAATAGAGAACAAATTTTTTATGAATTAAGAAAACCTACTTGTCAAACTTTCGCTGTCGTGTGGCACTTAAAATCCGCATTGCTAAAAACAAGTAAACGCATTTATGGTAAAAAAAAAAGCATTTCTAGTTTTGAATTAAAAATACGGAAGATAATAAAGATCATTTTAATATTTTCATCACCAACAAAAAATGAAAATCTTATGTTCTGAAACATTAGCTATCAGAGAAATATAATTTCTTATTTATGAAGTATATGTTATAATGATTAAATAATGCAATAGTGTATACAAATTGTGGGAAATTGGAGTCGTTACTTAGAAAAACCCCCAAGAATCTTTAGTACTACTACTCTATAGTCTGGTGTTATTACTGACAAGCAAGTTCTACGAAAAGTTTTTATATCGTTAGAAATAATTTTACAGTTTTATCTTTTCTATGAAGGATTGTGAATCCGTATCTGAGAATATTGCATTTTGTACAGTGGTATTCACGATCAACCAGTATTTCTTTTTCCCAAAAAGCTCTACCGAAGAATTACATTCAATCTCCGCCCTGGTATGTAATTTCACACTTTATCTATGTTATTAATACACTGTATAATGACTAATATTTGACGTCGGCTAATCGAAGTCTGATGTTTTTTTCTGATTTTTATTAGTTTTCGATATTATTATTTTCTGAAGCAGTTCTAATAGATTTTTGGCAGCGTTATTTCATTTCTGAAATCAGCAAGTTCAAACGAATTCTTAAATATAGATGCATTTTAAAATAAATAATGTTAGGTTTTTATATGCACGACAGTTTCATCTGTACATTTAATTTTAAATTATATACAGAAATATTTTGTTCTTACACACATTTTATCCATTTTAGGTAAGCATTATAAGATGACAAAAATACTACTAAATGTGCTGCATATATTGTCAAATATCAATATAAATATTAAGTATAAGACAAGATATATTTCGTGAGAGCTTCTACTTCAAGAAAAAGTTTCACAATGTCTTTTTAGTTCGCACAAAATGAAAATAATTTTTTTTATGTTTTAGATTGTCGTTGCAATGATAGCATGTATCAGTACAACTTTCTGGCAGATTACATGTCGTTTTAAAATGTCAAAATTGTCACTTTGGGAAACAACTTCCTTTCAATGAAAAAATCAAGTGTGCGCCTGAATACTCTTGAAACATCTACAATGCAGCCTTGGAAAAATGAAAAGCAATTTTATCTTTGACAGCCAAATATACGTGAAATAACTGATGATATCGAAAAATGTTATGCTTGGGCGGGAATGAGAATAAACATGTTTTTGTAGCAATGTTATGTGTTTTATGGTTGATTAATTTATATGGAGTTTGCATTTCTATAGCTCTATGTTTACTTTATTTAGCATTCTGAAACATATATTAATATAGCTCTTCTCTATTTCGCGCAATTTTTAAAATTTAATACAGAAATATTTTTCCATTTAGGTAAATAAATAATAACAATAATAATAATAAACATTTAACGCACATAAAAACATCATTATATTAGCTAAACATTTAACATGTTGACAGTCGAAGTAAGTATTTTTTGTCAACCTTATTACTATACTACAATTATAGGTAATTATTATTAGTTTATATTATCGTTATAATCATCATTCTTCTTGTTTGTTTTTTTTCTTCTTCGTTTTTCGTAATGATAAACGAATAAGACTGTAAATAAGTAAATAAACTGCCTAGACAAATTTTTTGGCTTTGAAATGTCTGAGCAATATTCATGCTGTTGTCCCAATTCGGGACTATTTATCCTGCCCTTAAGAGAAAACATTGGGATCACCAAGTGATGACGAATACACTAAAAGAATATTTGCTCGAAAATAAGTGAGAGAATCTCCTGAAAATCATTTATCTGAAAAATTACACAGAATTAAAAACATTTAAATACAAAATTGTAAAAAATTGAAACTTAGAATTAAAAAAAAAGAACTGTAAATTGACAGCAACAGGTATAGTACGGCAGCAGCGGCGCCATCTATGGGTGGCGCGTACCACTCTGCGAAAGATACCTTTTGCAGTTGCGAGGAGTGGCTGTCGAGGGATGGCGAGAGGGCCGACAGCTGATATCGACCTATTTAATGAAACACCGTTCGCCAACAATGTTCCTGCTCCTAAAAAACCATAATGTATCCTTGAAGTTAGCTTCATACACGTTATGCATAATGATACAATCGCAAGTGACCAAGCATGTAAAGTAAAACATGTTATTATGTAGCGAAGATTGTAGTTTAAAATATACTGCTTCACTAGAAGGCATAAAAAGATGTTTACTACACATTAAAAGCAAATGATGGTTTTGCAGGAACCAATGAAGTCATAACGCTAATAACAACATCCAATCAGTGGTGCTAACGTTTAAAGTTTAAACAATGGCGTAATTTTCTTTGATGTATTTTTGTCCATTGCAACCCAATTAAAACGTTTATTATTTACACTGATGGAAAAAAAAATCCCAACACCAAGAAGGATTTGTGCTAGCGAAACGAAATTTGGCAGGCGTGTTTATACATCTGAAGGATGACGTCGATTCAAATTTTGCGCTCGGCGCATCAGTGTGACGCTAGTAGCGACACATGGAAGATGCAAATCAGGTTTGCTTTAAATACGCGCTGTAACGTTCCTGAGCGTTGAGATTTGATGTAGTGAGTTGATGTTAGTCCACAATGCCTTTAAGAAGAAGACGAAGCCATTATCAACAGCTCACTGAGTTTGAACGAGGTCGTGTAATAGGCCTACGTGAAGGTGGGTTTTCTTTCCGCGAGATTGCAGAAAGGCTTGGCAGGAATGCATCCACTGTGCATGAATGTTGGCAGCAGTGGTCAAGGGAAGGAACTGCCTCCAGAAGACTGGGTTCCGGGCGACCACGTGGCACTACTGAGAGGGAAGACCGCCGTGTTCGGCGTATGGCCGTAGCGAGTAGTACTGCGTCTGCAGCAGAAATTCGAGCAGCAGTTGGCACCAGAGTGACACAACGAACTGTTACCAATCGGTTACTTCAAGGACAGCTCCGAGCCAGACGTCCTGTAGAGTGCATTCCACTAACGCCAAACCACTGCCGTTTGCGACGTCAGTGCTGTCAGGCTAGAGCTCATTGGAGGACGGAGTGGAGATCTGTTGTGTTTTCTGATGAAAGCCGGTTCTGCCTTGATGCCAGTGATGGCCGTGTGTTGGTTAGGAGGAGGCCAGGTGAGCGGCTGCAGCCATCCTGTCTGCGGCCTAGACTCACTGGACCTACACTAGGAGTTATGGTCTGGGGAGCAATTTCTTATGGCAGCAGAAGCACTCTCGTGGTTATCCCACGCACCCTGACAGCAAATGTGTACGTCAGTCTGGTGATTCAACCTGTTGTTCTGCCTTTCATGAGTAGCATACCAGGAGGTGTTTTCCAACAGGATAACGCTCGATCTCATATTGCTGTCGTAACCCAACGTGCTCAACAGGGTGTCGACATGTTGCCTTGGCCTGCCAGATCACCAGATCTGTCTCCAGTTGAGCACGTATGGGACATCATTGGACGACAACTCCAGCGTCAACCACAACCAGCATTTACCGTCCCTGTATTGATCGACCAAGTGCAACAGGCATGGAACTCCATCCCAAAAACGGACATCCAGCACCTGTATGATTCAATGCATGCACGTTTGTATGCTTGCATTCAAAATTCTGGCGGTTACACCGGTTATTAATGTACCTGCATTTCACTTCTGCAATGGCTCTTCTCGGGCTTAAATTAACCTGTGATCTTGAAATTGTAATCAATTACGTACGTTACCTATATAAATGTATTGCTGAAATTTCATTACTCTACAATAACTATTTCTTGGTATTGGGATTTTTTTTTCCATCAGTGTATATTAAAGTTTTGCAGAAATCTTTAAAGCAATGATCCTTTGTTCTTTGTATATAGCATTTGTACACAGTGTAAAATATTGTAAATAAGAAGCACTTTCGCCTTGAAATCTACCTGATTCGCTTCATGATTTGCGAAATATATTTAGGTTCTGCCTCGCGTGCTTCGGAAATGGATTAAATATCCGGTAAATAGCTTTTTGCAAAAAATGTATGCATAATTTATCGAGTATTTTTTTTAAGAGGGCAAATTCCTCTTCAGAAATAGTGCAGCAATTCCCTGGAGTTGGCGAGGGTAACGAGCATTGGGCGGAGCCCCCTAGTATAAACAAAAGCAGCAAACATAAGAGAACGATTAGCTCTCAAATAAGGAAGAAAATAGATGTTAATATTGTAAAACACGTTCTACAGCAAAATTAATTGAAATAATAAAATAAATAATATTAGAGGATCACAATAAAATGACATGACTAATTTATTTCTAAATGATTGATGCGTTAATTTGTTTATACATATGTATATAAACTTATTATTTATAAGCATTTAAACATTAACTTTTGCGAAAGATTTAAGAGAAATGTGCTTCAAATTTTCTTTAAAAAATCTTTTTTAATATAATTTTCCCACGCGAACACGCTTGTTCCTCTTTGTGCTTTTATTTCGAAGGAAAATGAAATGCAGCGGAAGTAAAAAGAAAAAATGGAAAAAGAATTCAATGCATTTTGTGGGAAAAGCGACATGTTTGTTTTCAATAAGTTTCATCCTTTATGGCGTTCTATCAGGGAAAAGAAAAAGTAATTTTTTAACCTTTTAAAATGTCTAGGTTTTTTTTTTAATTTTGAAAAAATCCGTTTTGTTTTTAAGTAGCAAAACATGAGTTTCTCGTCACACGAAACACGATAGAAAACTGACATTAAAGATTACTTTCTTATTTAACATTATGCAGGATAAGCTTAGAATTATTTTCATGTTGATATAAATATAATGCTTCCTACATTTTTCATGTAGCTTAGTTCTTCTTTTCTAAGATTTTGTAAGTTTATTTATTGTCTTTTGTATGCACATAAGAGGCAACAACCCCTCCTTCTAGTTTCTCTTTCTCACTTTTTTCTTTTCTTTTTAACTTCACTTTTCTTTTTTCTTTTTAAGTTCAAAAAACTGTTATGTAGCTGCTAGTAAATAACATTGGACCGACTGTAGACACGTAATGTGCGTGTGTTTTTTGACTACTCATAACTTATGAGGGCATAGTCGGATTCAAATAAAGCAATTTTTTTGTTGTAAACACTTGTACAGGATCTCAAAGTTTCTCGTGTGTTTTTTTTTTTTTTTTTTTAGTTTAATAATATTTTCATTCGTTTGTAAAGATAAAAACTTTTAGCCTTAGGTTTTTGAAGGGAACTTGCATCTAATATTAATCTTGACCCAACAAGCAGGATTTCGAGAGATATAAGATCTTAGACTGGTGTTAAATGATCGTCCAAATTGTATTCAAAATGGTTTTTAGGAAGGTATATGAAAAAAAATTACATTAATTCGCAACATATTTTTTAGTTTCGCCGCGTGGCAAGATCTTATGCACTTAATAAAATTATGTGTTTTTAACACTAACTATGTTATTGGCCTTCTTTTCAATGAGTTTGAACGCTCTGAGTTATGTACGGAAATAGTTAAAAACATTAATTTTCTTTTATTAATTTTGGTTAAAATTATTACATACATCCTTTCGTCGCCTAGATTGTATTATATCATTCTGAAATAATGGAACATCAAGCATTCATGCATAGAAAATACTTGTCTACAGGAAGACCCATTATTTTATTTGAAAAATAAATAAATAAATAAATTAAAAAAAAGTAAGAATAAAGATACTTCGAATCTACAACTATTGCCCGTTCTATGACGTGTGACTTTACCCTATTCAAACAAATATGAGAAAGAAGTGATGTAATGTCAGAATTCGCAGTACTGTTCACTACACCAAAAACACCGTGACACTCTGCTGATTTCACTGTGAAAAAGGACAATATTAAGCAATTCTAAACACAAAGTTTCATTACACAAAAGGTTTCATAAAACTTTCAATTGTAAACCTTAGAAAAAACATTGCGGGTTTCTAAGGTCGAAAGGGGCATATCGCATCAAAATAAAAATATCCTGTTTTTTTTTGTTTTTGTTTTCATGGGTGTTGTCTGAGGCAAAAGCTTGCAAATCAGGGCAACGCTTGGAGTTTGAGTGATAGTTACTTCAAGCAAACTGTCACGGATTAGATTGACATTTAGAGACACAGACATAAACGTTATTGTAAAAGCTACCCTGTTTCACTGTGTATCTTGTCCCACTTTCTACTGTTGACCCGTATTCTTAAAATACTCGTATAACGCCGGCCTCATGTAAAGACAATCGTCAAGTATATAAATATACAATTTATTTTTTTGCTCTTAACCACATATCACATATTCGGCTTCACTACTATTGTGTTTTATATCATTCAGACACGATATAATTTTCTGGTGACCTTTTTAATAAGTTCATTTTTACACATTTTTAATACCAAAACGACTTAAACTCTTTGTTCTTGTACTTCATTATTATTTATTATCCACTACAGGTAGTAAGTAATGAAGAATGATGAATTCAAGAATAAAATTAAAGCTTAATTGAGGGGAAAAAAAACTTTCGCTCTTTTTTTTCATCTTTTGTCTGTGAGTGTGTGAAAATTTTGAAATAAAATCACTTTTCCCCCCACATTATCCCAAAACTGACAAATCCACTTTTTGATGTTATCAGGATAATTGAAGGAAAAAAATGAAATGCTTAATAAAGAATGAAAGCATCGTCAAGAAAAAGTGCCAAGACTTTCGATTAGTAAGTCATTAATTTCTAATTAATGATTTAATTACATTTATAGCATCTAAAATTGAAAGAATGGCCAGTATCGACATTTTTTGTACTGGTGCAGAATAGTTGCTGAAAAATAATGTATTTCATTTAATGAACGTCATTTATAGTATTTGAAAAGTAACTTGACAATATATTCCATTGACAAATTTATTTATTCCTTTTTAGCCTACTTTCCCGTAAAAGTAAAAATAATAAGAATAAAGCATGAAAGAAGGCTTAATGTATCGTGAAAATATCATTAAAAATAAAGAAAAGTCAAGAAAAAGTGAAGTAATTGAATAAAGATTGAAAAATAAAAAATTTGAAAGTAGGGTTTTGAGATGGGGAAAATGTGTGTCGGTCGGTCTCTCGGTCTGTCTGTCTGTCGGTCGGTCGGTCTGTCTGTCTGCCCCCCCCCCCCTAATAACTTTTGAACGAATCGTCCGATTCGAAAAATTCTTTTTGCATTCGAAATATCTCGGCGAAGACATTTCATTTTCATATTTTACTTTTTGATTTGAACATTTTTTGTTTAATTTTGAACAGTTCAAAAAAAGTTAACATTAGCGCCTAAGGGCGAAAATGAAGCAAATGATGTAAACTCTGGGTGCAAGATCCATGTTCCAATGAACAAGCTTACTGGAGGAACCTCTTGGCGTGAAATATTAATTTGAACAGTTTTTGTTCATTTTTGAACAGTTCAAAAAATTAACATAGCGCTTACGGGGAAATTTCAATACTATATAAATCCTGATCTAATGGACCGCTTTGCTTGGAACAAACTTTATCGGAAAGCTCTTATAATGTAGAACATGAACAAATAGAAAGTTCATCAAGAAGTAACGAGCCTATTTTCCTATAAAATGTTTTTATCGGGATAATTAAGGATATTTCTCAATGAATAAATGAAGGAGTGAAAGAATAATTAAATGACAGAGTGAAAGAATGGATCAATGAATAAATGAATGAGGAAAAGAGTGATTAATGAGTGAATAAATGAAAAAATAAATAAATGGGTGAATAAATACATGACTGAGTAAATGAATGAATAAACACATGAATAAGTAAACCAATGAATGAATAAATGAATGGCTGAATAAATGAAAGAATGAATGACTGAGTGAATGAATATGTATTATCCGTTGAAAAGGGTATATTTGAAAAAATTAAGAACTAAAGTTATAGGAGAAAGAGAGAGAAAGATCTAGCTAGATTATGACTTTGAATTTGGTGTATACGGGAAAGTAGGCTCGTATAGTTCAAGACGGAACTTCTTGTTGTTGTTATTTTCTTCATAAAATCCTTCGTAAAGGAAACATCAATTATAAACACCAAAACGATCAAAGTTTCAAGACTATATAAACGTTAAAAAAATGTATCTAGGAAAGCTCATTTTGAAGAATGCAAGCTAAAACAAGAATATATTTTTTAAAAAATTTATTAAAGAGCATTACATTCTATTTTTGACAAAAAAGTGTCAAACCAAGGCTTCTGTGCAAAAATTAATTTTTAGTTAGATTTACGAGTGATTTTGAAAGTCTGCACTATTTTCTGAATGCGACTAGGATAAACTGACCATTAACTCTTATGACTAAGTGCCCATAAAAATTTAATGTTACAGATGTCATTTGACATATAATTGCATGCTAGTGTTGAAAAAACTGGACAATGTCCAACATTTGTACTCACTGTAAATTCAACTGCATGTTCCCCCCACATTTTTCACAGGGCGGAAAATCTGTGAACACCACATTAGTTCACTAAGCTAAATCTTTAACTTGGGATTCTAAGGGGAAACAAGGTTATGCAAATTTGGCGAAATATCCCCAATTTTTCGCCAAATAAATTGAGTTCGACTTGAAATTAACATTGGTTTGCTAAAATAGATGACTAAAGACCCCTTTTGGAGGAAAATCCGACTGCAAGCAAAGGAGGAGGTGCACAACGGGACCCTATTCATATCCTAAATGCAAAATTTCAACCATTAGGGCTACGATTTTGATTTATGCGAAGTACATATGCTTAGATACAAGCATTATGACAAAGTTCGTGAAAACGGATTCGTGGATAGCCAATAATCTGAATTTATTCATGAGAGATAAAAAAAGAAATTTATTCTGAAATTTGAGAGAGATTTTTTTGACAAATGGCAATATATTTCCTTTACTTCGTACGTGGAAATGAATGATTACAATAATGAATGAAATAATGAAATTTTAAGAAAAAAATATAATTATAAAGTAATATAATTATTAAAATTATTACTCATTCTCCAAATATCAACAAACTTACTTTTGTCCTACATAATTTACTTTTGGCAGTTTTTTTCCCTTCTATATCTTTGCCGGTCCAACCAATCCTTATAACGACATTATAGCCTGCTTATGTAGTTTCATAAAAAAATCTGTAACTTTATTTACGTCATTTATATGTCACGTAAAAGAGAGATTTACAAAACTTGAAGGGATATAATAGCAAGACTTAATGTCGGATGCTTTGTTCCAGAACACAGATCATTACTACTCTCCTATGCATTTCTTTCCCTAATTTAACACTACTCCATGTATATATTCAGGCATAAACTTATTTAATGCCTATTCAGCGACTGCATTATATCTACTCTGTAGAATGTGATCTGTGATTTTAAAAATATAACTACTGTTATATTTCATTGATGAATAACGCTCGCTTAATGTTTTGCCTTTCTAATGTCACATTCAGGAAGAAAAAAAAAGTCACTTAAACTTTATAACTGTTATTATATTATCTAATGCTTGGCTCGTTTCGCTAGGACTTATTTGGTCGAGTCACTATTTTTTCAACTTGCGTATGATTTAAATGCTATTTTCTAAGTTTTATGATCTCCAGTGCATTAGCGTTTTTAGTTATTAAGTTGTTTTTATAATATAAATACTTGATTCTATGTCTTAAGACAGAAATACTAGGAGCATAATTTTCTTTTTTTCGATCATTTAATATTTTTTAGACTTACAGCCATGTGTACCAATTATTAAAGTATTCATCAAGTAGTTCAACTAATTCCGATACAATCCTTGTGATCAATCATAGTCCTCAGAATCCTTAAATATGTTATGTTTTGACGAAAATGTGCTTTAGGTAATATTTTAGTATAAATCTTGACAAGAGGAAGTTCTTATCGATTGATTTCAACAACAAATCTCCGGTAATTTGGTTAAAATCACTTAGTCCACACACGCACACACACATACACACACACAAAAAAAAAAAAAAAGGAGAAGAAGAAAAACAGAGACTACTGAGGTGAGCTTCAATTTATGTTTAGTTATTTTATCATGTTAACCAACGATACAGTTTAAAAGTTACGTCAGCAAACGTAATGTAGGAGTTAGTGGCTTTAAAAATATTCTTTTACTCTTTTTCGTATCGATTCTGCCAGGAAATTTAAAGGACTGACAAAAAGGATTAACTCTTGTGTGTTTAGAAGATACAGTTTTAAGTTTAATTTACAGTTTAAAAGTTAATTTTTAAAAGTGTGGTCGTGAGTTTCAATGTGTTCAATATAAAAAAACAAATTACAATTTATTTGACGAAACAAAAATGAAATAAATATGTTAAATTCCTAAATACCAACAAATGTAATCCAGTGTGATACAGAAAATGTAAAACACAGTTACTTATGTCCATAGTAAGATTCATCTGCGAACTGCAGACTAGCAATCTTCAGATTTATTTACACTTGACTTAAAAGTTTTAGCATGAAGGAGGTGAAGCACACAAATAGTTGAGAACATTCAACTCATATTTACTGATCTCCGAGCGCACTGATTCAGGCTGATGAAATCATTCCGCCAAGCAGGCATCACGCGCACTGCCAACGCAGGCGACGATGAAATGGCTGAGATTAAAACCCAGGAACAGAATGGGGCGGATCCTAGGTGTGGTGGAGTTGGAAGCCGGGGTGAGGGAATTGGAAAAAACCAGGAGGCCAAATAATAAAAAGCTTGGTTAAGCCAAAGATCGTAGTGGAGTATACATTGGAAGTGCAAGGTCAAATCCAAGCCATATACCCCAGCAACCAACTCCAGCCAACAAACGCAAACATGTGTAAATCAGGAATGGGGCCTGCAGATGGGAGGTATGACCAGGTTCTTAGCAATAATGGATCCAGATAAATAAAAAAACATAAGTAACATACCTTGCTTCCCAAAAGACCACTACCTGAAAAAGCTTTCGGATCCTTCCTTAAATCACCAACGAACATGTTTAATGTACTGAGACCAATTGCATCTCTTGATAATTCGGAGCATACTTGTCGATGAAAAGAAAAAAGAATATGTCACACAAAAGGATAAAAAAAGAATGTGATTTAATTTTGCTGTAAGTGAATTTTTGTTTTGTATGTGTTATTCTTTGAAAATTTAAAACAACACTTTTTATTTAGAAGACAAAATCAATTTTATTCACTTGACCTACTAAATAAAATACTCGTATTTTATTCAGGCAATATGGTACCTGAACTGAGCTTTCAGTTATGCAAGCATGAAAATCCGTTGCATTTTGCAACGCTATGTTTCAATTTGAATAGGAACACTATTTCAGAAACAAGTGGAATTAATGTCCACTTTAATGTAAATAGAAATTGAATTATTAATAGACACAGCTATAAGCATTTTCATTCATTGGAAATTTAAGGTGGCACTAAAACATATTCAGTCAGTATGCATATAGATAAACAATACTTCACTACTGGTACAAGAAAATGGCACACGCATTAATAATCAAATTTTCGAGAACAATTTCAAAAAGGCACATCTTATTATGTCATTATTTGTATTGGCACTTTAGACTAATCTTTCATTTTTATTTATATTTGGTTTCACAATTGAGCCATTTTAAGTAAAAAGAGACAAATGCATGTTCCGTGCATTGTTTTTCGGAATGAATTTTATGGTCAGCAAACAATGGCTGCCATTAGTCTAAAAAATCGTTAACTTGCATTCAAGCTTGACAGGCCATGACGGCGATTGAGGTTTCAATTACTACTGAGCATATCGAAATTAAAAGTTAGTATATAATGTATCAAAAGAATAAAAAGTTAAATGAATTCCAGAAATACTCATCCGGCTTCTGCATTTGTTCCCCGGCTTCCATCGTTGCCGTGAAAAAGGTGGGCAGAAAATCCCACTCTCCTCTGTATGAGGCTCGCAGTCAAGTGTCTCTCGAAAACGTTTTCAAAACGGCGAGAAATAACTTCTCAACCAATCAGAGGACATGGTTTTCTGGAGATGCTAGCGTCTTCAAAACAGACCAATCAATGTTCAAGAAAGATAGGGACCCTTTTTTCGAGGCTAGGGTTTATGGGATGTTTACAGAATTTAAGAATTTAACACATTAGATGATCAGCGAGTTTCTTAAAAATTGTTCCCTTTTCGACTCGCCTTTCGGGGGGTCGTCCCATGTAAGGAAAACCGACTGTTTTCGAATGAAAGCTTTCTGGATGAGTCATCTTTTGCTGAGTACGATAAGGGGTTGTATATGTGATTGCGCTTGTAATCGCATGCTCAGACCAAAAAATGAAAGAATTGAAGCACTTGAGCAAGCTTCTACTATAATAAAAAAATAATTTGATTTAATGTGAGAGTCACACTCTCACACTAGGCCAGTCATTTCATGTCTTAAATACCGCTCCAGACAATTTGCATATGCGTTTAGTATGTAGTGAATTTTTCATCGTCTTTCATTTAAAACATTTATAATAGCAAATTAAAACTTTTAAAAAATAGGTGCATTAAATTTAATTAAATTAAATCATATATAGGATCAGAGGGATTTAAAAAGATAATTTCTCTCAAAATCCAATTGCGTAACACGACCACCAAAAATTACAATGCAAATAACTAGATACTCTGCAGGAGTTTTAGAGGGGCAAAAATATATGCTAACAGATTAGAAAGTGTAAGTTTATGATAGCTCAAAACTGGAGTAACGGACTTCGTGATTTTACCAGAACACTGACAATCGGTTTACTTTTCCATGTATAATATGATATATTCTATGTTCTAAGAAAATTATAAGTTTAGTTAAGAGCAAAACCTTGCCCCTGAGCATAATGTTAAAGCGCCAATCTTATGTACCACTTTCACAAACAGTAGTTTTGATTGAATTTTAAGAAGTTCGCTGTGTTTTCAATACATATCTAAAAGTTTAGTGAAGGAAAAATTTCAAACGAATTTTCTTCACATTATAATTTATTAAATTTAAACCAAAAAGGTACTTTTACAATTTAAAGAAATCCGTGTTTTCTACCACAAAAACAGTTGTTTATTAAAAAGGTATTAGCTTAAAATTTACGAGCTTAACGACACTTTACCTTAATACTTTGGCAATGCCTCTGACATGGTCTGCGTTTAATTCGTTTCATAACAAAACCGTCTTTTTAATTACCTTCATTTTTAATATCAGTAACTGAAAGATAAGCAGTTGTTCCATCGGGAATCGATGTTTGATCTATTCTTCTTTTCGAATGTAATTGTTTGTATTTTTTACTGTGAATGCTGGCTGACTTCCAGGTATACAGACTATTTGGCCACTTCCCAATAAACTGTTAGAACAACATTGATCAACTCGCGGCTTATGTGCATCGCGCTTTGTTGGTATAAATATCATAAAAACATGAAATTCATTAAGTTTAGTCTTTCTTGTTGTTAGAGATGATCATATTTTTCCATTCAGACAAGTTTTAGAAATGAAGGTAAATGTTCACTTTCGCAACCGACAGAAGTAATATAGGTTACCAAACCACCGTTCCCAATCAAACTATGTTTAACATGCAACAAGTCCATGACTTAAACAAAATTGACATTTAAGTGGATATTTATTTAAATGTATCGCTCTTTATCTTGATAGTATCCGAACGGGAAATTTATATGAGGCGGGTTGAGGTTTTAACGTTGGTGACACCTCCTCGGTGGCTATTTATGTTCTCTTAGAATTTCAAAAAACGACTGAGGTATTTTTCTCCCAAGGTATGCATTTGATTAGTTTAATTTTTCGGGTGAATATATGCTATTAAGAACGTTTTGAATAGTAGTATAAATATTAGGGGTCTGGAGCAGCGGGCAAAAAATGAGCGCGGTTAGGTGCATCGTTTTTTCCTTATTTAATTATTTATTTTTGGTCCATATTTTTTTTTACCCCTAACTGCAGCAAAAATTACGTATTTACTAATAAATAATGAATATAGATGAAAGTTTTAAAAGTTTTCTTCACATATATACCTATTAAAAAGATGCTAAAAAAATATATCGATAACATTATTTCTATTTCGACTATTCAGAGCAAAGAGTACAATTGAAGCTGCATAAAAAAGTGGCGGCTTAAGCTCCCTTAAAAATATACATGAAGCAGTTACATCCCTATTGCAAACGATAAAAAAATAAATAAATAAAACTAAGTGCTAATAGGAACTATGCATATTGATTATCACATGCATACCCTTTGTTTCTCTTAGCCCTTTTTTTCTTAATTTTTGATCGAATAAACTATGATCTTTTTGGATAGTGGATAAAAATGACAAATTTAAATATTTTAAGGACCTTCTTATATTTGTGATTTAATGAACTTAATTTACTGAATTTCTACATTCATAACAATTCATATTATGTGGAGATGGCATGAAAATATGTGAAACGATGATTATTAGATCATTTTCCTTTATTAAAATAAATAAAGAACTGTATATATAGTAATTTTAAAACCATTAATAGAAATTTCTCTTTTCACACTAACGGTTTATGAAAATTAATCTTTCGAGAATAATTAGTTTATAAAATGATAAGTCGGTTTCTTATTGTAAAAGTTATTTCATTTTTCATTTTACTGCAAGAGTTAATTGTGTTTATTTAAGACATTTTTCAAAAGTTGACATTTAAAAAATCGTCCTTGCTTTCATATGTTTCCCCCAGATAGATTAATCAAGTGATATCATTTCAATTAAGTGATAAATCCCTTTGGAAATCCTGAATGCCAGGAAAATGTTTTCATTATATCCGGCGAGAAAATGATTTGAGTTTCCTAAATATAATAAATGATTTATTTCCTATACTTTAGAAGATCATTTATTAATTTGAAGTTACGACTCAGCTAAAATATAAAAAACGTATTTTATTTCCAATAAATAAAAATATTTTTTTGCTAAAATGTAGTTTATCACCCGTGTATATTTTTTACTTAAAAAAAGAAAAAGAAAAGAAAATATTTCTTGTATAAGATAATGATAAAGCTGGAGATGTATTATTTATTTAAATGCACTTAATTTAAAACGAAAGAATAACAAGATTATTTTTCTGGAGGAATAAATGGATGTTCATAACAGCCCTTACTTTCTATATGTGTATATTCTCTGTGTGCCTCAAAATCAAATTTTCTTGATCCCTGCAACCTCAACCACATAGCGTGGTCTGAAATTCTAGTTTTCTCTGCATCATTATATTTATTATTATTACTATTAATATTATTATTATTATTATTATTATTATTACTATCATCATCATCATCATCATCATCATTACTATTATTATTATTATTATTATCATCATCATCATCATTATTATTATTATTATTATTATTATTATTATTATTATTATTATTATTATTATTATTATTATTATTATTATTATTATCATTACTATTATTATTATTATTATTATTATTATTATTATTATTATTATTATTATCAAAAGTTACGTTATAGTATCGATTACTATTATTATTTGGCTTCTTTTAAATTGTTATTCCGGTAAGTAATAAGAACTCAGCACATCATTTAGTTGTGAAGTTGTGACAATTGTTCAATCTTTTTCAGTCAATCCATTCGCTTTCTATGTATTACATTATTTTTTTAATTATTTTGTATTAAAAAAAATAAATACAAAAAAGATAAATAAATAAAAGCTTGTTTAGTTACCTGAAATGAAATACTTACATTTTAATGTTTTAAAGGCTACAATGGAAACTTGAACCGTTCCATAACATAATTTCGTTTTCTAAAACACATATTGGATTTACTATCAGTATATATTATCCTATGTTTTCCCTACGTCGATATATGTTCTGTGATGTGGTCGATATTTTTTTTTTCAAAGCATGTCATTTTAAGGAAAAAAACCCTATGTAACATAAGATCTTCACAAAAACAACTGAGAACTTGAAAGTAAAAGTAAATAAGACAAAAAAAACTATTTTTTTCCTATTTTTATTTTAACGTGAAAACACGCTTGTAATTCAATAACATTGTACTAACACTGGTAACATACGCGGAAATTTAATTCCTAAAATAATTTGTTGTTTTTAATAAAGATAATAACAGTTATAAAAAATAAATAAAAAAGTAAATAAATAATAATTAATGAAAAGTTGTTGTGTTAAAACGTGTGATATTTGCATTAAAGTTAATAAATATCAGTAGGGACAGTGGGTTAGAAAACCTTCGGGAAAAGAAACATATTGGTATAACATATATTTATTATAATAATGGTAAATAATCGTGTAAGTACCTTCGAAAAATATTGTAAATAAGCAATTTTCCTGCATTACTCCTTTGCAGAATTTCATATTCAAAATTTTTCATTTCTAGCAACGTTGCTTTAGACAAAATATGTGTTGCACAGATACAAGTCTTACACGTCTTTGTACATTTAATATAAATGAATTAATGAAGTACATTTTTTTTCCTTTTAATTCGACGGTTTTAGTGAACTTCACTAAATAAAAAAGCAAAAAACTAGAGAATAAAAGATTTCAATAAATAAACGTTTGAAAGATGGATTTTTCTCTAGTAAAAGACTCTTAAAGACAAAAGTAAGGAATCAAGGAAGAAATATAAAATTATTTACACTACTACCAAAAAGTAAACATTTTGAAAACATACACTCATAAGATATGTGTTTGGCACTCTTTCAATCGCCCCTCCTCTTCCCATCCTTTGAAAGATTTGAAATAATATGCCATAGATGACGAGCGTTTTTTTTTCTTCGAAGGATCTTTGCATTCATTTATTAACTTTTATTTCAACTGCTGTTTTGAAACTTCTAATAGTTTAAGGGGGGAAATACGTGTAAAGGTCTCAAAAAATTAAAAAAAAATCATAAATTGATTCTACAACTATTCAATAATATACCCTGAAAATTTCAAGGCAAAATTCCAAGTCGTTTAAAAGGTATAAGCATTTGGGCGAGCGCCTCTTTTGGAGCGGTTGAGCAGGTAGTCCCTCATTCATGAATGACCTGAAGGGTATTAGGGAACGTTAGCAGATGTCCCTTTATTTCTTTTAACAATTGAGACCTCGGAGAGAAATTTCTATAAGTATTAGTATATATAAATATAAAAGAAAATGATTCATTACTGCCTTAAATTTACCTTCAATACCACTCTTTTTCTCAAATGCGTTTTTCTCGAAACTACTTTTTTCGAATTTGCTTACACACTAGCTAGCAGAGTTTTTAATCAAACCTTATTAAATTTAGCACACATTTTCTTTCTATATACACGCTTTAGTTGAACCAGAATCATAAACATATCTTTATTTTTCCTTTTTTGTTATTGTAATAAAAGAACAAAAAAAAAAGAAAAAGACGGTTAAAAATCATACTTAATTTTCCCATACTAAAAAAATTGAAATTTTGAATTTTTTGTGATGATTTTAGTTTAACTAGAAGAGACACTTATAAAAAAAAGTACATTTAAAAAAAAATGATTTCAGATAAAAATTGTGACCTCCAGGATGTACGCAAGCTGCCGACCCGGGTGGCGACTTACAGTGTGCAGCAGCCGATATCTCCGGGATTTTTCAAGAAAAATATTTTAAACGTGCAATAAATGTTCTTCAATATATCCATAAAATAACCTCAAAATCTCAATAAAATATATTTATTTTTTATGCGTTAAAAAAATTCCTGTAAAATTCTCTTAATAGGCCGTTTTACACGCATTTCCCCCTTCAATAACCACGCTACACAACTTCACAGGAAAAAAAAATCTTTAACTATTCCTCATTTAATAAGCTGGTGCATTCTTCAGGAAGTATTTTAGATGCAGAAAAATTACATAAAAGTAGTTCTGTCACTCTAAGTCTTTATAAATAGTTAAAAACGTTTAACACTTCTTCCTGCAGGCGAAAACCAAATCATTTATGTAAAAGAGCATCAGTAATACACGTACTAATCTCACATTGCAAATTAAAACAAAAATCTGCCTTTTTAGCCTACTTTCCCGTAAAAGTAAAAATAATAATAATAAAGCATGAAAGAAGGCTTAATGTATCGTGAAAATATCGTTAGAAATCAAGAAAAGTCAAAAATAAATTAAGTAATTAAATAAAGATTGAAAAATAATTTATTTGAAAGTACGGTTTTGAGATGGGGAAAAAGTGTGTTGTCGGTCTGTCGGTCTGTCTGTCGGTCTGTCCTCCCCTAATAACTTTTGAACGGATTGTCCGATTCGAAAAATTCTTTTTGCATTCGAAAGATCTCGGCGAGGACATCTCATTTCCATATTTTACTTTTGAACAATTTTTTGTTCAATTTTGAACAGTTCAAAAAATTTTAACATTAGCGCCTATGGGCGAAAATGATGCAAATTATGTAAACTCTGGGTACAAGATCCAAGTTCCAATGAACAAGCTCACTGGAAGAAGTTCTTGGCGTGAAATATTTATTTGAACAATTTTTGTTCATTTTTGAACAGTTCAAAAAAAAATTTAACATAGTGCCAATGGGGAAATTTCAATCCTATATAAATCCTGATCTAACGGGCCGATTTGCTTGGAACACACTTTATTAGAAAGCTCTTATGACGTAGAACATGTACAGATAAAAAGTTCATCCAGAGCTAACGAGCCTATTTTCTTATGAAATTTTATGATCGGGATTTTCAAGAATATTTTTGAATTAATGAAAGATTAAATGAATAAACAAAATAATGAATGAATAAATGAGTGAATAAATACATGAATGACTGAATAAATGAATTATTGAACGAATCTGTATTAACCGTTGAAAAAGGCATATTTGAAGCAATTAAGAACTAAAGCTAAACGAGAAAGAGAGAGAGATAGTTAGATTATAAATTTGAAGCTGGTGTATACGGGAAAGTAGGCTCGTATAGTTCTAGACGGAACTTCTTGTTCTCTTGTGCAATCTTATTTTGAAAACCCCATGGGGGAAAAAGGGTAATGATTCTAAAAGAAGAAGCAGTTTCCCGTAGTTTTATTATTAATGGTTGAAATGGCAGATTTCACTCATTAAGGTTTAGATTTTTGAATGTTCGGAAAAAAGGTAAATTTTTTGTTTTTTTAAATGTAACCTTTATGTATTAAAAAGGAAATGTATTCTGCATTCTATAAGGTGAAGGTACTTAAGACTTTTAATGTCTTTTTATTAGAACTCAAAATAATAATAATAATAATAATAATAATAAGTGTTTTTGTTGTCATTAAATGCTGGTAAAAAACGTTTTTTGGTGCCTAGTATTCTCAAAATCTAATTTGTAACGCATTTTTATTTTTAATAATTCCGGGCTGGGAAAAAATATGACTAACACTTATAAAAAGCTGGGGTAACGTTAGTATTAGTTGCTGAAAAGTTTGAGAAATCTAAACCAGAATTGTCGTATTATGTTATTTTTGGCCTGAATACGATAATTTGAAGGAAATAAGTTGGATTTCTTCCTTTCTTTATTTTTTACCTCGATGTTTGTATAATCTTCTGGTAGTGCCATCTTGCATAAATCATATGCAATCGCATCTGACAGCGCATTAAAGTACTACGATAAAATATTGTGCAACACATCACAGCAGCATTAATTCGTTACAGTTCTATCGATGCAAAACATGAGATTGCTACTCCAGTGTACATCAGACAGCGACACGCAGCAGATGCAGGGAAATGTGGATTTCAAAATGAGCGTATTCTGAACCCCTAAAACCACCAAAAAACCTGACCCCCCTAAAACGCGCCATTCGCTCCAAGACTAATTTAAATTAACAGTTAACATTTTATTTTTTAGGTTTGCCTAGCATGTTCGCGGTCGACCACGCTCCAGCGCGTGATGTCAATCTCTTGCCACACTGCCAACCACGTGCGAAAGTTCTCAGCGTTATGTTAAGTGATGTCTCAGTTATCCAGCCACAAGCTTGCGCGAAAATAGCTGCGCTGTTTCTATAAATCGTTCGTAAAGATTCATCCATAATTGACCGTCAGCGAGGGTTAGAGGCTTAAGCGTGGTGTGAGTGATGTCACAGTAACCAGCCACCCGTTCGCGGACGGGAAGGCTTCGCCTTTGTTTCAATCTGCTTCAATCCGCATTGTATATTCGGTGTATCTCTTGATACTACGTAAGGTATAGGTTCGTCCTTAAAGTGACCGGCAGCGAAGTGGGAAGTTTGCATGTATATGTTCAGTAATTTTTAAGGTATTCTTATGGGTGGCACTTATTACTTATCCCCGTTCAGAAGTAACTAAGAAACTGAAAAATACTGTAGTTATAGAAAGAGAAGGGGAATACAGAATAAGCTTGTGAATAAATATTTAAAAAAATATTATTGTTTTCTAGAAATAATGCAGAATCTGTTATCATCAACAGTCAGCGCGTTTCCTCTTTAGTCGACTATGTTTCATACTTGATCTTCGTACACTTGTACATAGAATGTAGAAATAGAAGAAAATTATTCAAAAAAGTAAATAATTGCATTTCTTTAAAAAAAATCACACAGGCTCTTGATTTAGTGCGACTTCTATGAAGAAAACATAATATCAAGGCGATCTCACAGGTAAATTACGTGAAAAGACGCTTCTGTTACAGAAAAATATCGTCTTTGAATCTATCTTCAAGATACTTGACACAATATGTATCCATTTTACCAGAATAATCGCAAAAATTCTTTCTCCGTATAAAAAATCATTCATGAAAACGACATATACGAAATATAGTGACATATTTGACAGCTGATATGATACAGATGTTTCCAGTTAGTGATTTGTGCCATTTTTGTTGATATTTGGTCCTGAATATTTTGACATGCTACATATTCGAAATATTTATTGTGATTGTTATGTGATACAAAAACAGAAATTTATTAAAATGAAATTTCTGCTCTGAAACAAAATCATTGTCTTTATATTACATATAGCGTGTGATTGATGTTTGGTATTTCATATTCCTAAATTTATGAAACATAATGCTTGTTCGATTTATTTTCAATACGGCACATTGATATATTTACATCAAATACTGTTCTTGCAAAAAAATCTTTAACAGGACATGACAACTGTATGTATAGTAATAGAAATAAAATTTCACGTTAAATTAAATTTAAAATATCCCTCATGTATTCTAAATGCATTATTTTACAACTTGAGTAAGCGGATATTGTTATTACTTACTCAGCTGCGAAACCTTTAAAGTTATATGTTTTAAAACTTTTAAGAAACACAACTTACTACCATGTCTTTTAGGAGAAGCATAACATACACGTTTTGGATTATACAGGGTTAGGCACAGGATATGGATGTTTTTAGAGCGCACCATACTCAGCTTCTAGAGGGAGTTGGATGGTGCACGAGGGGGCATTCAACTCGTCTTGCTTTGCCATATAGTACCCATCAGGCCGTTGTGGGCTCGAGAACACCCGTATTTGCTTATGACAGGTGCGTGAAAAACGCTGAGTCGGTGAAAACTGCCCAACTAAAGACAACCGACTTTACTTCAGGCGAAAATTCCGCATTCGATGTCACAGTGATTTCCCCAACTGCAAAACCATTCTTTGATTGGTTAGTGTACTGATAATGACTAGTCCTTTTGAAAATTAAAACCCCCTGCCATTGTCAAAACTGTTAGACAACCACAGAACGTGGTCAAGAATCGACTCACTGTTTCCACATACGTGTCATAAGTAAATACGTGGTATTCTCAAGTCAACAACGGCAGGATGGGGATGAGGCAAATCAAGGAGAGTTGAAACCCCCTCCTAAACCTTCCTACTCCCTCCAGAAGCTGAATATGTGCGTTCTAAAAACACCCGTTCCCTGTATTATAAACACAGGAAATTTTGGTGAATTTATGTATGTAAAATATAATGCTATCACGTTTAAAATTGCAAAATGGGAATAACAAAAATTATTATAATTATATTTATAACTTAAAATATGGCATATGCGAAATGTAGTCTACTGCAAGAATAAGAGCACTTGGTATCTTGCGTTTTTCTCAAACATCGAATGCTGAAAATATAAATTTAAGATTTATATATTTATTTCCGAATTTCCGTAATTTAACTTGGACGTTAAAAAGTAAATATACTTAAGATTAAAATAGCTAATTGCCTATTTTCTTAAATATTGTTCCTACTAAATCCTGTATAATTTATTGTCATGGAAAACGGATAAATGCGAACATTAATTCTTCCATAAATCGAGTCTTCTTAGGTGAAGAATGATGAATAGTAAATAGACCATTTATCATGTCTCGAATTACAATGTGACAACTTAGAATGTTATGTAGAATGACCCTTTCTAACGTTTAACAAACAATACCTCTATCCTTCCGCTTTCATGTGCTCACGAATTCTAAAGTTATTCATCATTTAGACATACCTTTAACACTATATCATCAATCTTCCGGGATATCTCTGATAAAGCGTTTAAAATAAAGGATTTTTCAAAAAAAAAAAAAAAAAGAAAAAAAAAGAAACACATCATAAATTGCAAAACAGTTTAGAAGTATTGAAAATGGAGGTTTATAGAAAATGGCAGATACAATTATAATTCAATTTTTCTCGAACTGAAAATATTAAATCTACTATGCGTAAACTATTTGTATTTTATAGTGTTGCTTAAATACTTTTTAAAAGCTTTTATGTATCATAAAATCCTTTTTTATATATATTGAAAAAAAAAAGGGAAAGAACATAGGCTAAACTACATTGGTGTTGTTTGTGTATTGTTGGTATATAACAGGGTACTCAACATTTCCGATTATATACCCTCAATTTGAATATATACACTCCAACCATGTGGCTGGCTGAATCCATTTACATAATGTACAGACCGGAAGAGGAATAATTTGGTGTACAATAAATGCACCTAGATTTATAATAAACCTTTATCAATTGCGCATATAACAGCAGTCTATCGATTTCAAAAAAATATATTTTTTTTACACATAGTAATTCATTCGTGGTACCTTCAGCTATGAAGAGAGGAATTTACGTTGAGATTCAGCTCCACGTTTTCTTAGACATTGAAAAATTTCTTGATTTTTAATTTTTTTTTATTCATGTAATTCCTTGCAATTTGAAAGCGTTTACAAAAGAGGTAACAACTTTCTTTTTATTAAAAACGATTTATATGTTTATTTATTTGAAGAATGTTAATCGTTAAAAAGTTTTAGGTTTGAAATAGTTTAAAACTTAATCTAAAGCGAGAAAGACAGAGCGAGATGATTGCTTTACAAAAGTAAGCTCTTTTAGTTCTAGACGAACTTATTGGTAATAAATAAAATTCTAACTGTGTGTGTGTGTGTTTAACCTTTTGTCTAACGATATTACATTACTTTCACTGAGCTTTTGTTGATTTCGTCTTTCAAAAGAATAATAATTTATTTATTCTTTTGTAATGAATGGCAAATTCCTCTACTATCAATATCTTGCTACTCAATATCCCATTTGTTTTTCAGTTGTATTCCGTTGACATTGGAACCAACTCAAATATAACGGAATCATAAAGATTCATGTTACCAAATTCACTGAATTGCCCTAGGATATAGGAAATAAATTACCTATCGGTTGCATTTCATTCGCTCTTACCATTTGTCGGTTCCAAATGGCTTGTCCCCAACGCCCCAACTGGTAATTGTTGCAGACTCGGATATTCCATAACCACACCTAATATGTAATTGCTAACAGATCATAATTAATGCCGTATCTTTAGGAAGATGAATTGTTTGTGGACTTAATCGTAACCATTCAACTGCTTGCTGAGTAAAATCTGAATATTTGCAGGCAAGTTTTTCACTGCTCTGGCAGTCGTATTGTAAGGAAAACATATGTACAGAGTTTGGTTTATTGGTTACATAATTGCAAAAATGTGATTAAACCACTGCAGCGAAAAATTAATCATTAAGTTCTAAGATGTATTTTAAAAATTCTTTTGATGAAATAATGAATGTCAAACAAATGTACCGTATTTATGCGAATCTAATGAGCATCGTTTTGGCCAAATGTAGTATTCAAAATTGGGGTGCGCATTAGATTCTTGTGCAAAACTGGTCAGCAGTTCGCCGATGACGTCAACCAAATTTATTTGCCGACAAAAAAAAATTTTATTGCTTAAAGTTTTAAAATGGGGACGCGCAATAGATTCGATGGCGCATTAGATTCGCATAAATACGGTACTTGTACACTCCAGGAAAGATAAAATTACATTTAGCGTTTGAATTTAAAAACAAAAATACATTTCTAAAGTATTGACATGCTTCAAAAAATGAAGTTTTTAATTACTAATAAGTGTGGATGTGATACAAAAACTTTAAAATAAACTATTGCCAAAAAATGCTTATTTTTTTGAGCATAATTTTTATTTACTAAGGTTTTTTTTTAAGATAAAAAATTCTACATTAACGCCAATAACTTGAATGATGTTTTAGAGCCGCATCCTCCTGAATCAAGCACGCTTTTCTCTGTTAAGATTATCGTATTGTAAAGAAAATACGTGTGGATAGTTTAGTATATTGGTTGTAATTGCAAAATGTGATAACAATTGTAGCGTAAAATTAAATGTTCAATGCTAGGAAATGTTGCTTGCAAAGATTTTTTTTTTAAATCTTTATACTAAAATAATGAATTTCCTTAAAATTTAATGGCACAGTAATGAAATTCGTTAGAACACTCTAGGTAAGCTAAATTTAATTAATTTTTTCTCCGTTTGGATTAAAAAAAACACTATATTTCTGAATTTAAGACAAGCCTCATAAAATGCGGGTTTTTAATTAGTAATACGTTTGGAATAAGGGTGGTGTGAAAAACTTTTTCCCGAATTTTCGATCGGCAGGTGGGCGGAAAAGATGCACTTTAGGTCCAAATGAATGTTTTTTGTTTTTATTGTAATCATTTTTTGATGGAAGAAATGAAAATACTGGAACTTATATTAAAAATTTAGATAAATATATAAATAGTGTACCGAAGGAACATTACACATTTGTTCCAAAATCAGGTACTAGGTACATTGGCATGCATCCTCTTTTTTCCCCAATAGCGTTCACTCCACCCTAGAGTGCATGTAAAAAACAACGGTTAGAAATAGACTATATTAAATGATATTTTTACTGATTTTATATTTATGAAGATTTAGAAAAACGTTTACTATTTATTAAAAATATAATCTGACTTATCATGTAAATTATGTAAATTTTTGGGGAGGATTTTCAAAACGTAAAAAGTAGTAACTCTTACGAGCAAGAAAAAAATAATTATCCTATTACTAGATAACACAAAGTGCATTTCTTAAAATAAGAGACTTTTTACGGAAAAGATATTTATTTGTCATTAATGTTCAATTACTCTTTATCTCTTTCAATTTTTCATCTCGGAAGCTTTTTTCCTTTCGCTATTTTCTTTCCAAATTTCTTCATTGGTTCTACAATGGATATTACTTTAAGAGCTCTATCGTGTTTAGAAACGCTTTCATTGCATTAGCATCGATTTTTCTTTGTGTTTCAATGACCTCATAATTCCATTTAAGTAGCAATCAGTGAATTTCTTTAACCATCATAATACTTGAAAGCGTCTTATTAGAGAAATTATGAACTTTTTCAAATCCATTCTGTTTTGCTTAAAAACATATTTATGAGCTCCTCAGGATAAGTTATATGAAACTTTAGATATAAAAATAGTAAGTTTATTTAATCTTGTTATTTTCTAAGCATAAATTTTACTCTCGAAGAATTTGTAGCTTTCACTTTGTTTTAACTTTTATTCGTAATTTATGTATTTTAAGTTAACGTTGTTATACATTATTAATAGAAAAGTTAGTAATGTGAGAAAAAATATAAAAAAGTTTTTATATTCAAATGTAGTTTTTAGTCAATTTAGTAACTGGGTATGAAACATGCAGCCATTGCAACTAAATTGTACGTGGAAAAAGAGCATTTTGCCAACGTAATGCATATGAGTATTGTTTTTCCTTTTTCTATCCTTATAAATGCTAATAATGAAACATAAGCATGTACAAAAAAAGCCTGTACGCCTGTTCACGTAGGGTGAAAATTAATGATATCAAATGAACTCGGTAATTGTATTACTCTGAAGTTTTATATGCGTTATCGTAAAGTGTTCATAAATATATTCCTAAGCAAAACAAACCGGATATGAAAAAGTTCATATTTTCTGCAACTTAATTTTCTTGAAAATATGGTACAAAATCAAATCGCATTTTGAATAGTACTTCAAAGATTGTCTAGTAAGTTTCGTTGGAACTATATTTTATTTAAATCATTATTATTATTTTTTCCATAAATTTACGAATATGAAAATAACTTTTTCTAACTTTTAACTTTCACCTCTTTCTGTAATAGTTTATCGCAGGAAAATCGCTGTAGAAGATGATGTCTCTTCGAGTTTCATATGGCTACAAGAGTTTAAGTAATATTTAATTTCCAAGTACTCCTATTATATTTTCTCCTGTTCTCAAAATTCACAGGCTCAACTAGATTTGCACTGCAAAGAATTTCTGTTAAAGTACAGACGGAAAAAACTGAATGTTTCTTTAAATTTACGAATAACTTGTTTTAACACTAGAACCGCGGGACTTTCCATATAAATAGAACCGCGGAGCGGGTCATTTTGACCCTTGTATTGAAAACCAATAAGAATACACAAGCGCTTAATTTAGTTAACTAAAACTTTGTTTTTTACTATCTCGGAATTTACATTCAATAAATTATATAAATCAAGAGAAATTATCTTCATTTTCACAAACTGGTATTACTTAAATTTTTTTATCCTCGAGTAAAATAACATGCCTCTTTAACAAAATATGACGAATTTCCTGCTTTCAATGGGAAAACAGAATATTATCTACTTTCAATACGTGCAGATAATCGTTTTTAAAAATCAAAAATGCAATTACTTACTTACTAGTTTTACATATTATAAACTCAAATTTACTGTATGCATTGTTCACAAAACTTAGTAATAAGTCTAGTACATTTTCCACAAATTGGGGCTTTACATTTCGAGCAGATGTCTACAGTTTTATTTTCACACTTCGAGCTGTGACATTTGACTCGTTTACGCTTAATTTGTGAGTGTCCATTGTTTTCATTGGATATTTCCTTCTCTTTTTCCCACCTTTTTTTGTCGGGCGAGAACAAACTTTGTCTCTTAATTCTTCTGCCAAGTCTTGAATAAATTGCTGTCTACTAATAGATTTTCCAGTTACAGCTTTATATAAAACCCAGGCATTAATTGCAGCAAGGTCCAAAATATTACAAAAAACCTGCACTGGCCACCTTCGGTAAGCAGACTTTGTGGTGGTGCGTTTTTAAGAATTTCTAGTAACGTAACAAAATATTGATTCAACCATTAAATAAGCAACCCAGGTCCACCACCACGTTTTTGTGGGTAGTGATCGTATTTTGAAAATGAACAACATTCAGAAATGATCAAGAGTAATAATTCTACAAGTTAATAATTTATCAAATTTATTTTGTGGCTAAAATCAAATGCATCAACAAATTCATTCAATCACATACAAAAAGGACACAGATTATATAAATGAGTAAATGGGAGACAATGGCTCGCTTAAAAAGTAAATATGTCCCACGATTACTATAAATAAAAGAACAATTCCATGGTTCATCTTCACCGCGTCCGACCAATACTATTACTGTCTAAAATCATTATATACATTAAAAGAAGCCATTTAGCAAAAAAAAAAACTAAAATTACGGAAAAAATATACTCATGTGTTTAGTCCATTCTTACCCCGCGCTGCTACCAGCCATCCCTGCTGCCTCCTTCCACCAGTTCCACGTGCATAAGTGAATTCTCACCCGAGCACTTAAAAAAAACCCTTTCCTAGGAAGTTGGCCCCGTAGCTATTCTTAGCTACGTCACTTGAAGACCAATTGGCCTCCGAAGATAGTCGATGTCACCCGAACAGCAAAAACATGGGGCATAGCCACCCACGGAGGCATCCGAATGACCCCGAAGGTGGAAAGCGCCTTCGTTATGCTGATTTCGGCGTGATGATTCACTCAGCTCAGCAGGAGATGAAAAAAAAGCAGTTTGCGAAAGAGAGACAAGCAGAATATTCAAGGACAGAGAGCATTTGCAGGGAAGAGAGGAATAACAATTAAGTAAAATGGCTATCGCACAAAGTCGATACGACATTTCCCCCTTCGAACAAGGTGAAAAAAAAATTGTCAAGCCCCTAAAACAAACCATGTCTCCGAGAGGTCAGTCACAAAGTCTTAGACTAACTTGCCTGAAGAAATCAGCAATAGGGATAACTCATGCCAACCCTATATCACAACAAAGTCACTTGCAAAAATATCCCAAAATACATTGTCACAACAGTCTTACAAAATATAAGCTTTTCATTTCAAAAAATAAACATAAAACACAAGTCAAAAATATATATATGTTTAAGTATGGCCATACAATAAAAAAAAACAGTTGCAACTATACGCAAAACACAAGAAATGACATGTCGACAGAGTTGCTCAATGTGCACATGAAAAAATTTTGAGTGATATCACAAAAATTTAAGCAATAAAAAAAAAATGTGTACTACATGCTAGCACAGTCCAAAAGGGGTAGCCAAAAAGGGATTTCCGCGGAATAATTTTGAAGGGGAGTAACTTCCGAAGCAACATAGAGCATCTGTGCAACAAACATCCTAGGCAACGGCAGGTTGCATAATAAATTAAGGTTGATGAGCTCATCACGGAGGATCTGGAAAAATATAAACAAACAGTGACATCATACATGATCGACTGGATACAATCAACACATTACAACATGATTGAGAATAGATTGGAGTACACAAAACTTGTCATATTTTATGTTGATAAACCTGAAGGACATTACAAGTTATCCTACATGACCACCAATAGCTTTGTGAGGAAATAATTCATTTTTTTTTTTTTTGGTTTTAGCAACTTTAGGTATATATGGCATGTGTAATTTCCAAAAAAAATTAACCCCACAGATGAAACTAAATCTACATATAAATTATTCTCATAAAATTTCATTTCACGAAAACAAAGCCAAAAAAAAATTATAACTAGATACTGAGTAACATATTCTGCTGCACTAAATTGTTGTTTTCCATTCAATTGTGGCATAATTTAAAATACAAAAATAGTGTACAAGTACGATAAAAACATTGAAATAGAAGAAAACAGTTGCACCATGTTAAATACAAGTACTGCTTCAGAGAGCAACAAAAGGTAGAAAAAAAACCCGACAACTTTTAAAAGTACTATTGACCCAGATTCTGTAAAAAAATTTTAAACAACATTGCAGAGTCTGTTGTACAGATGTGATGAAAAAAAAGTCCAGTTTTCCTGAAAAAAAAAAAAATGCATTTTTTTTTGTTGAGTCCCAGTTTTGATGAGTCCAGAATAAATTGATACAGGAAGCACATAGGCTCCCTTAAGAGGCGAAACTGCAGGCACTAGACGACTTGAGTTTCAGTCAGGTGAGTGTCTAGCAAATGGCCCTGACACCACCAATTCTGGAGACAGAGAGGCAACCTCCTAGAGAGAGACTTTTCGGCCTAGCCTTCACCAACATGACTGAAGCCGCTTCATTCTGCTTCTCAGTGCAAGGGAAAAAAAACTTGGAAAAGAAAACAATCATTAAATTTTAAAAAAAATGCAGTGCAGCTGAAAGGAAAAAAAATTAGGTAGTGCGTCTGGATCTGAGAAGGTATGGGGACCTTCCAGAATGTACAGGCGAACTTGGAGGCAATACTTGAAGAACAGGTTGAATAGAGTCTGGGGTAGCAGGTCTGTTACATGAATCATTCTCCTCAGATACCGCAGCACTATGAGGGACAGCCTGTATATCCTCAGGGTTCTGAATGTTATTAGCTGGAGAAGTAACAGGTTGACAAAGGTGGCTTTTCCTTGCAGGGACTCTATGCAACCTGTTTATGTGTATTTTGAAAACAGGAGCAGAACAATTTTGAAATTTTTGCAAGCACACCAAAACTGGTGAAACTTTTTTTTTTACAAAGAAAGGACCTGAAAAGGATGGTTTCATTTTATTTTTAGATTTTACATAGACTGTGTCCCCCCTGATGATATTTCTAATTTTAGCCTGTGAGTTAAATTTTTGATTGTGTAACCTCTTTTTTTGTAATGAGTTCTTGTAAACCTGATTATAAATGTGTTCGAGTTGTTCTAAAATATTATGAAGTTCATATGCAGCATGTAAAGAGGGATTAATATTAAAATTTACTACATCTGTAATAAGCGACAATTGTCTTCCAAAGTGGACTATGTTGGGTGTAAATTCAGTAGTTGAGTGAGTTGATGCATTGTAGCAGGCTTTGTGAATATCCACAGCATACTCAAAACTCACGCCAGACTGTTGTAATGAATGGACAGAAGTTTTGATGGAAAGATTTATTCTTTCACTTAAGGTGTTTGCCTGAGGATTCCCCGTTGTAGTGTGAATTAATTTTATAGAGAAGAGTTCATTAAATTTATGAAACAACTCACAATTGAATTGACAGCCTAAATCTGTAATGATGAGTTCAGGTCTACCAAAAACAGTAATATACTTAAAAAGTGCACGAGCAACAGCAACTGCTGAGATATTATTTAATATGTACAATTCTAAGTGACGGGAGAAAGCATCAATTATCGTTAGGATATGTTTGCCATTATTACATTGTACTATGTCTAGAGTCACAAGTTGGCCCGGATAAGTCGGGGAGATTGTCTCTTGTAAGGGTGCTCGAGGAATTCGGTGAGGTTTGTTATTAATACAAAACACACAACTTGAACAAAAATTTAAACAATCTACATAATATGAACGCCAATAATATTTCCGGGAGACAAATTCAAATGTTTTATGCTGACCCACATGACTTAAGTGACATATAGTCAATACTTTATGTTTGAGAGCATCTGGCACAACAATTTTTAAATCCCGCTCTGAACTTGGATCTGATGTTGACTTGCTAAACATAAGTAATTTTGATTCAGGATGTATGCAATAGTTTTTATGTTTCTCATCAATGCATCTATTTATGATGTTATTGTATATGAGAAACAATTTAGAATCTTTCAATTGTTCAGAGAGAAAAGTTGATTGAGAAATTTCTAACAAGGGATCCTTTTGTTCATGAGTCAAATTTAAAATTTGGGCACAATTAGTTAACATGGAAGAATCATTCTCCTGAGACACAGCATGACTGTTTAGGTTTTCATTAACATTGTTTACATTATGAGAGTTAGCATCATGAGGCACCTCAATAATTTCAGGAAGTTGTTCTTCGTCATTAGATGTAAGGTCTATCACAGGATTTATGTCATTTACTTTCTCGACTAAGGAGGGTTGAGATACAATGTCAACTTGATTTTCTGTAAAATCATTTCTGCTTAAAAAATCAGGAAACAAATTTTTGCTTCCTTTGATGTACAAAAAGCTAAAGGTATATTCACTTATTGACATTAGCCAGCGAGTGGTTAAGGAGGCTGGAGAGGAACTCTTTTTATAATATTTTAGACTTTTAGCATCTGACAAAATATACACATGGCGATTGTAAATATATGATTTGAAAGCATGAAGAGTTTTAACAATGGCCATAAGCTCTAGTTTTATAGCAGGATATCTTGTCTCTGCGGGTGATAATAATTTACTAAAGTATGATATTGGTACAAAAATATCATTGAACTTTTGTAATAGGACCCCTGAAATAGCATAACCACTGGCATCTGTATTAATATAGAACGGTTCATCCCATTTAGGCTGGGTGATACAAGGGTTGTTAAAGAAAATTTGTTGCAATTTTTGAAAATTTTCTTGAATTTCTTCTGTCCATTTGAAAACAATATTAGGGTGGGTTAACTGATTGAGTGGGTGAATATAGTCCGAAAAGTGAGGTATTAATGTGCGATAGTATGAACAAAGTCCTAAAAACTTCTTAAGCTGCCTTTTTGTCTTTGGTACAGGAAAGGAGACTATTTTAGTGATGTTTGATGTGATGGGAAGAATGGAATTCTTTGAAATTTGAAACCCTAGATAATTAATCTTATCAACAAACCATTCACATTTTTGTGGAGATACCGTAACATTAAACTCCTTGAGAACTGAGAAAAAGGACTGTAATTTTTGGCACATTTCATCAAAAGAATTAGCACCAATGACAAAGTCATCTTGGTACGCATATATGCCAGGTGTATTAGTCGTTTCAACTATAATGTCTGAGAGATGTTGCATGATAGAGGCTCCTGACCGGATGCCAAAACAAAGTCTATTATACATGTAAGTGCCCCAAGGGGTAACAAACGAAAATTTATCCCTATATTCCTCAGGCAAGTCTATTTGATGGTATGCTGCCTGTAAATCAAGTGATGTAAAGTATTTAAATTGAGATAATGAATTTATTAATGTATGAATTTTGGGCAATGGATATGCAGAATTTGCAATAAGAGAGTTAAGTAGACGCAAGTCTAAAGCAAGTCTATATTTTTGTACTCCTGAAGCATCAGGTCTCTTTTTAACAAGAAGCATAGGTGCAGAATACTCAGAATTATGTTTTTGAATTATTCCTGCTTCCTGCAATTGTGCAAGTTGATTTTGTGCTTCAGCCTGAAGGCTATGAGGTACAGGAAAAGGAAGTGATCTAAGGGGAAATTCATGCTGAAATGAAAAATTTACAGGCACCCTATCTATATGACCCAGAGAGTTCATAGATGAAGAAAAACAGGTTACATTGTCACTTAATAAAGATTGGATTTTCTTTAGGTTATCACCTGATAAATGAGCTAACTTAAAATTTTGCAAATTAAATTCCTGTTTTCTCAGGTTTTTAATTTCTGAAGAAGCTTGGATAAAATTAATGTTTGCATTAGGTTGGGGGTTGATAGCTTCCTTAATATCCTCAAGATACCAAATGTTCCCCAGACACATGTTTTTATTTAGGTGAACTTTTTGAGTAGATCTGTTTTCTGCATACACATAAAAAACATTAGAGTCATCTATTCGCTTCTTAGGATCAAATGATATGATTGTATCATCAATATATACACTTTTAACTTTTTCACTAAGAGTAAACAACATTTCAGAAGAAATGACCTTATCCTTACTTACCAGTTTTACATAAGCACCTTCATTAGGGTTCAAAGTAATTTTAGAAGAATTGTGAACTTTTAAAATGTTTACATTTTGAGTATGCATATCATTAACCTGTGTACTAGACTCTTGGTTAGTGCTTGTTGAATTAGCACATAAAAGTGGCAAACTTATGTTATCAAATATCAATGAATTTTTAGAGGAATCTATAACCATATTATATTTTGTAATAAAATCATAGCCTAAGATACCCAGAAAAAGAGACTGATCTCGAATATTAATTGTGAAAAAGTTATGTCTAAAAAAGTTGCTAAGAATTTTAAATGAAAATTCCACACATGATTTGAATTCTACTGATGAGTTAACAGTGGAGATGGTAACTTTTCTAGATAAATTTCTTACTTTAATCTTATGTCTTATTGCACTAAAGGTTTCATCATTCAAAATAGAAATCGAGGAACCAGTGTCAATTAAAAAGGTTACTGTTAATTCACCAATTTTTACCTTGATAAGTGGTAGTTTACCAAGATAGTGCTCCTCTACACCATCAGTATTTACTGTGTTAAAACATGTACCTGGGACAAATTCTGGAGCATCAATTGATAATGAATGTTTTGGTTTTTGAGGAGAAGTTTGGGTTGCCAACGTTTTCCCTATTTTAACAACTCCTTTTGATTTGATTGGTGAATTGTGCTTCACCGTGCTAACATTATGTATCACAGAAGGTGGTAAACCACTATTTCTGTTATATTCACCAACATTCATTATATTTGGACGTGGCAGATCAAGAGATGCACCTTGCGGTATAAATTGTGTACTGTAATTTTGTACAGGCATGTTGGTATAATTTTGAACCAGGGGACTGAATTGCATTTGAGTTGGAACATTAAAATAGTGTTCAGACCCTATGTTTTGATTACAATTAGCCGCATAATCTGAATAATTCTGAAAACTTTCATTAACTGGTTTATTATATTTTGCCTGTTCACCATAATTAACAGGAGTGAGGTCCCAACATTGGGTACCTTGATCATTGAAATTTTTTTTGTCTTCACAAATGGAAGTGTCCAAAAAATTTGAATAGTCTTGTCGATTACTGTTATGTCGTCTATTGAAATTTTGTCTCTCATGTCTAGCATTTGCATTGGAATGTTTACGAAACAAAAAACAATTATTCATATAATGGCCAGGCTTTTTACAGTACCTGCAAACAATTTTCTTAGACATAGCCCTATTTTGTTTTGATCTAAAAATTTTATTTCCCCCTTGATGTTTTGAAAGGATTACATCATCTGACATGGAATTTACAGAGTTTGTTTCTGTTGTTTTGTTTTTTAATTCTTGTTCTAAAAAAACTATCCTGCTTTCCAGAGCTAATACGTGATCAGATGTGCTATTTTTAATGTATGAATCTGCACATGACTTTAAATTTTCAATTTCCTCAGCTTTCTTTACTGCTTCATCGAAGGAGGTAATTTTTAATTCCAGTAATTTCAACCTCAGATCATGCGAAATTACGGACAGAAATTTTTGCAGCAAAATTTCATTTATAGCTTCAGAACTAGAAATTTTAAACACACTGTTGGTAATTACCCGAACTCTGTGAGCGATATGTATGACAGATTCAGTAGGACTAACTTTAAAGTCGTGAAAGTCAGACATGGAATAGGATAAAGTCGGGGGTTTGAAAAATGTGCATAAGGCATCAAGAATGACTTTGTATGATTTCGCATACCTTAAATCTGGCGACTCGAGCATATACTGCCTGGCTGCACCTTGTAATTTAGACTTAACTATCAGGATTGCTCTGTCCTCATCCCAATTATTGACATTGATTAAATCGGTTATTTGTTCAGCAAAGTAAACAACATAATCTGGTTCCCCGGAAAAAGGTGTCACAGATAATAATAAGGGACTTTTTGGTGTCATATTTACGTTTTGTGTAGATGTGCTCTGAATATGAGACGAACTTGACGGTGCAGAACCTTTATGAGGAGTATTTTGTTTCTTTCTAGCCAAAATTAATGCAGAAAACAAATAAAGATAAAAACACAGTTATACAATTGTTAAAAGATAAAAGCAAAGTAAAACCATTAAGTTAAAGATTTTAAAAAATTTTGACTGGTATTCAAAATTTGGAAGGTCACGGCGCCATATATGTGGTGGTGCGTTTTTAAGAATTTCTAGTAACGTAACAAAATATTGATTCAACCATTAAATAAGCAACCCAGGTCCACCACCACGTTTTTGTGGGTAGTGATCGTATTTTGAAAATGAACAACATTCAGAAATGATCAAGAGTAATAATTCTACAAGTTAATAATTTATCAAATTTATTTTGTGGCTAAAATCAAATGCATCAACAAATTCATTCAATCACATACAAAAAGGACACAGATTATATAAATGAGTAAATGGGAGACAATGGCTCGCTTAAAAAGTAAATATGTCCCATGATTACTATAAATAAAAGAACAATTCCATGGTTCATCTTCACCGCGTCCGACCAATACTATTACTGTCTAAAATCATTATATACATTAAAGGAAGCCATTTAGCAAAAAAAAAACTAAAATTACGGAAAAAATATACTCATGTGTTTAGTCCATTCTTACCCCGCGCTGCTACCAGCCATCCCTGCTGCCTCCTTCCACCAGTTCCACGTGCATAAGTGAATTCTCACCCGAGCACTTAAAAAAAACCCTTTCCTAGGAAGTTGGCCCCGTAGCTATTCTTAGCTACGTCACTTGAAGACCAATTGGCCTCCGAAGATAGTCGATGTCACCCGAACAGCAAAAACATGGGGCATAGCCACCCACGGAGGCATCCGAATGACCCCGAAGGTGGAAAGCGCCTTCGTTATGCTGATTTCGGCGTGATGATTCACTCAGCTCAGCAGGAGATGAAAAAAAAGCAGTTTGCGAAAGAGAGACAAGCAGAATATTCAAGGACAGAGAGCATTTGCAGGGAAGAGAGGAATAACAATTAAGTAAAATGGCTATCGCACAAAGTCGATACGACAGACTTGATTGTATATTTCCGTGCCATTTGGTCAATGATATCCACACCATATTTAGTTCCGTTGTAGAAAGCGATTATATCAGGAAATTTTTTTGGGTTATCTAAAATTTCTACGGTTGATGGAGACTACTTAGCAACAAAAGGTTTTTTTTTTTTTATCTTGATAAACCGTTAGACTTATGTCTTTATTGGTTAGTACCGTAGTCGAATGCAATGTGGATCTTGACATTTTTACAGTAACTGGTATTTTTCTTCTTGAGCGCTTTACAGTTAATACAAGGCTGGTGTCTTTAGATTTCAATATTTGTGCAAGCTTCAGTGTTGCGAAAAAATTGTCCGTTGTGACATTTCTCCCTTTGTTCTCATACGGACTTATTAGTCGCAGCACTACATTTTCAGAAAGAGAAACGTTGGATGGACTTTCGTTATCTTTTCCAAGATACGGAAATCCATTTATCAGATATTTAGAGTCAACATCTGCAGCCAACCAGAACTTAATACCAAATTTATCTGGTTTATTTGGCATATATTGTGGGAATCTACACCTAGCTTTTGTAGGAAATAACTGTTCATCTACTGGTATATTAGGACCTGGTGTATAGTTTGTCTTGCAATTTTCGACGAAACGATTCCAGATATCTGAAATAAGGGCAAATTTGTCTGTTTCTAAACGCTTTGATGGTGTTGATTTTATGTCAAAGCGTAAAAATCTCCTTATTTCTCGAAATCGGTCCCTTGGCATTGTATTTTGGAAAAATGGTGGTCCCCAGTCCTTTGACCATAAGCTATCCAGTTCAAGTCCTTTTGCACAATGAATTCCTCGTGCATATAAAATTGATATAAACGTATCAATTTCTTCCAATGTAATATTCCACTCTCTTTCAGGAATCTGGCGACCAGCTTCATCTTCGGTACATTTCTTGATGTGCTTCAGCATGAATTCGCCTATAAAAAGTCTCCACGAACTTGACAGACTGTTGTCCATAATATTACGTTTAGCATGTGGTGTTGGGCCACCAACTTCTTTCAAAATATTACACTTTGGTTTTCTTCCTCTATCGATTGTTCCTACTGCAGCAACATTCCAAACTGTTCCATCTTTCCCAACTTCATTCTTTCCAGCTTCGAATGTTATTGTGGATTTCCTATCATTATTATTTTTTTTTTTTTTGCTTTGGCGTATCTTTTCTTGGAATGTTTGATTTTTCTTTTTTATCAGATGAATTATTATTATTGCAATAAGAAGGTCCAGCAATTCCTAAATCATTCCCAGAGTCATTTTCACTTTCACTTTCTTTATCTGAATCCAAATTTCCCTTGTCATCAGGCAAGTATTCATTGCCACTACTCAAAATCGAAACACTTTCATCATTACAATCACCTTCTGAATCATTTTCAGATAGTTCATTGAAATATTCCAAAGCTTCTTGAACAGTAAGATGACAATGTCAACTCAACTTCAAAACATTTTTCAAAAATTTGCTGCGACCTTTCACTGCATTCGAAAGTAGTTTGTGCTGCGAGCATATTGTAATGACCTTGACCGAAATTCTTTTCCATTCTCCCTTCTGGTACAATCCACTTCAGGAATTCGAGGGGTGGAGAAAAAGAAGTGCTTTATAGTTGCTTCCGCGAAAATGCATGTTTTTCGTCATTTTAGCGTTAGTATTTCCTGTGGGTCAAATTGACCTGCGCCGCGGTTCTAGGTATAAGTGTTAATTATCGGAAAGCTATTTATGTTACGAAGTTTTATATTTTGTAAATTGTTGTTCACCTTAAATTATTAAAAGTCCATGAGAGGAATTTTTTTTCAACCAATCCTTTTCCCTTGGTGATAAATTAAACATCGTTTTGGATCAAATTGACCCGCTCCGTGGTTCTAGTGTTAAATCAAATAACCAAGTTTCCGATAAGAGTTTCTAAATTTTAATCAGTATACATACATTTTATCGTTCTATTAACACAAATAAGTCTTTTCATTATCCAAAAATTTTACAACATACATTTTTTTTTAAATTATCCTATTTAATTAGCAATTAAATTGCAATAAACTATTTTAAATAAAACTGCATTTTGTACTTCATTACAGAAATATGTTTCTTAATTGAATAAACATAATCTTTCTCTTAGTTTCAAGAAGCATCTAATCAGTTCCAGAGAACTAACTTAAACTGGCTTACATATTCTTCTTTGCTAATGAGCACCATCCCTTTTTTACAAACTAATTAATTTCTCACGAAGTTAAGGTAATTTATCACGCATGATGCAGAGCGTTTCAAAAGGTGCTTCCTTTTGTCAGAAAGAAATCTGTACACTTAGAATTTTTTAATTCACGTTGAACTCTCGACTTATTAACGCCTGATTTTAACATATCTAATTAAGCAAATGACACTCTTAAACTTTCGTCTTATGAATGAATACCTGTTCGTACCAAACTTAAATTATTTATTTTTTTCTTATTTTAATCCCAAAACATTGAAATCTGAATGATGTGATTGAATAATATATTGAATTAAATTACTTTAAATAGTCTATATAATTGAAATTGTTTTCGGCTCATAAATCAGTATTGGTAGCTACCGAAATAAAGCATAATGAATGATTTATCCGAAGCCCAAGAAAATTACAAACCTGAAGAGAAAACCTGTGGAGGGAATTCTAATAATATTTCAGCGCTATCACCCATAAGTACTGATTGAAAGAAGCTACATAAAAAACGGACAAAATGTAAGTTTTAACGATGCAAATTTAATATTTCGTACTTTTTTTTGTGAGTAGCTTTAGTATGCTTCGTAGAGGAACAGTACGGTTGTCAAATGTGCACGTTTCTGAATTAGATCGAAGAGCAATTGTGAGTTAAACATTGCGGCTTGCGCTTCTGATCGACTCACGGTCGTGTTCAGCGTGATCATGACGTAATGATGCATGTGTTCAATCATTGAATACAGGAGGGACACATCAACTAAAGACGATGATGGTAAAAGCCTCGACGCTACAAAATGTTCTTATTTGATTGTCAGCAATGTGCTTTTTTAATTTACAGATCTTTAGAGAAAGATAAATGCTTGAGTGTATATGTTTTATGCATAGAAAACGGAGCTGAATTACTTATGTACTCTATTCTAGATGCTTCTGGCATCATATTAAGAGGACTGCGTACGAGGCGCCTTGCCTCTGTTGGATCTCCTAATTTTGTACCGGCTCCCAGATGAGAGATGCCACCTAGGTTGGCACCCCCAGAGGTATCGTTTCACTTGAAGGACATTGTAGCCACGACGTATTTTACGTGAACCAGCTCCCATTAGCGTACGGTACCTAAATAAAAAAATCTTAAAATCATAATGTATTTAAATTTTTGTAAGCGCCAAATTCACCTATTAAAAAGGCGATTTTTATTTTCCCTGCTAATTCCTCCCAAAGATATTTACTAAGTATGTCCAAAGAAAGTAGCAAATATGAGAACCTAAGAAGAAAGGAGATCCAATAAATGCTAGTTAATATTAAAACAATATTTTTTGTATGAATTTATATAAGATTATTCCATTACAAAAGCAGATAGAAGAGTAACAAAAGGTAAATAAAAATATTGGAATACTGGAAACATTATTCACCCTAAAATTTTATTGTCGTGGCATACATAAAAGTAAATGTTGCCATATAAACTACATGTTTGTCGAAATTCTCCAGGGAATCATTTCCCCTGCAAACATGAGTTTAATGTAACACATTTTGCAAATAAGAGTGTTATATTAAACTCACCTGAGAAGAAAGGAGATCCAATAAATGCTATTTAACTTTAAAAACAATATTTTTGCATGAATTTATATAAGAATATTTCATTACAGAAACAGACAGAAGAGTAACAAAAGGTAAGTAAAAATATTGGAATACTAGAAACACTATTAACCCTAAAATTGTATTGTCGTGGCATACCTAAAAGTAAATGTTGCCATTTAAACTACATGTTTGTCGAAATTCTTCAGGGAATCACTTCCCCTACAAACATGAGTTTAATATGACATATTTTGCAAATAAGAGCTTGTTGTAAAGTGAATAAAATATCACACGTTCAGTAAGCTTGATAAAACAACAACTTGCCGTACTTTAATGCTAAGAATGTAGTTAAGATAAAGCTTCATATTTAGCAATAAAAATTTAATGAAATTTCACTTAAAATTCAGTGCAAAGCATATAACATAAACAAGAAAATTAAAACGAAAATTATAATAGAAATGAGATTTTATTGTGAGAAAGAAACAGAAGCAAGCACAATTAAATGGGAAAATTTGTAAAAAATAAAAGTATGTAGCATGAACATCATTTTCAGTTGCAAATGATTTGATATCTACAGTTTCTAGATAACATGCTTTTGAGTACTATGTAATATAAATGTTTACAAATATTGTTATAAAAACATTTAAGCACGTAAAAGAATCTGTTGCATAAATTCATGTAGCATAAAAGTGGAAAAATAAAAGATAGTTTGAAGAAAGAGCTCTTACAGTTTAAATAAATAGCACAAAATATGCATACAGGCTCGAAATCCAAAATGTTATGTCCTAAATATGCTGAGCATAAATTCTGTATTTGTTTACTCAGGGAGAATAAAATTCACCAAATCCCATCATCTTCCCCATATACAACTTGCCTGTCAAAGATAAACTGTATTTCCAACTTGCAAGGCAAAACTGTCGAGGATTTAGAGGAATTCAAGTATAAAAATATCTCCGATTTCGAAGAATGCATGTGGAAGTTGTAAGGTACGAAGTAAAAGGACAAGTTTGACATTAGAAAATGGCAGGTAGTCTCTAAGCGACTTCTGTTGATACTCAATGTCATCGGCTTGACAGCTAGCAGTTTTGATATTTGAAAGATATAATTTTTTGTTAGTCATATCCTGAAAAAGGTTTCTTGCGTTTAATAAATCATTTATGAGGAGATTGAAAAAATCTTAAGAAATGAAAACATTAGTTCTTTTTAAATTTAAGTAAGAGCTTTTTCTTTCCATTTTTGATGATCATCAAAACAATATGAGGTGTGTTTAAAACGTTTTGACAGGTGTGTTTGAAAGGATCAACAATGCCGTTGTTGCTCACTCAAAAAAATAAATGCCGTAAGTACCGTTCTTATATGAAAGTCACGCCTACCACTCATGGATAATTTTTCATTGCATTGGAAATTATACAAAAACTAATCATATTAAAGAAAGAAAAAGAAATCAGACTTTTTTTTTTGTCGAAGGAACTGTTCTTAAAAATGATTTCCAATTGTATTTAGGCATCATTGGGATCATTCATAAATGATGTCACGCTTCGATGGGGGGAGGGGGGGGGTTCGTGAAATTGTGATAAAGTGTGACAAAGGGAGGAGAGGGGGTAACAAGAAGTGTGACATCGTGCATTATGCAACATAGCTTGACATGTGACATAGTGGGAAGGGGGGGGGGTCCATTGAAGTGTGACATATTGTGACAAAGGGGGGAGGAGGCCAAATATATGAAAAAAAAGCGTGACATCATTTAGGAACGGCCACATTTATGAAAGATTTAAAAGAAATACTACGCTATAAATCCAAGGATATGAACAAATATATATGTTAATCACGCGGGTGGTGAAAAACGATTTATTACTATTTTAGTATTTACCGTAGTACTCTACTATTCTATTCTACAAAAAGGGTTTCGCACTGATATGAGCACTTAACGAAATTTGATTTTTAGCCGTGCATTTGTTGTTTGTCTTGAGGTTGATATATCATTTTGTATCGTCGATATTTGTATCGTTGCTGTGAACAGAAAAGAAAAACAAGGTTTGCTGATACATTATTATTCATAAAAAGTAAACATTTTGTGATCTTTTTATCTATCCTGTTATCCCTATTTAGATGAATTAGGATTAAACGCATGCGCAAATTCGCGAAAAGTTTCTGCAAACAAAATTGAACAGTAGTTGCGAACGTAAAAATTATCCTGAAACAGATATTAAATGTCGCCGACGCATAACATTTTCCTTTTTTTGCTTTTATAGCTTATTGAGTAATCAAGTTAAATCAATTAGTCAATTAATTACCGTTTTGTGTCGAATAAGCTGATGATGTTCCGTTGACTCTTCAATCGCTGCATAAAATGTACAAGACTTATTTCATTTCCGGAAAAGTGTAATATTGTTAAGAAATAGTTATTAAATGTTTTGTCATTTTCGGTTGGCAATGCAGTTAAATTACAAACTTCCTGTGGAATGTTTTGGGTATTCAGGCAAGTAATAACCTGTTTGGTTTTATACCTGTAATTTTGCTTTGCCCTTTCGATAACAGAACGAGGCGGCTCCCCTCCCCGGCACACTATCTCTTGCCAATCTTCCGACCTGCTTACGCAACTCAACCATTACCACTGTGCTAATGATATTAAAAGTGAAATCTGAACATGGGGAAGCAGGTCTCGAATTCTTAAACTTTGGTACACTAAACTCTTGCCCATAATTACGAAACCAAAATAAATTTTAGAGGAATGAAATGTTAAGTACTGTACTGTTAGTGAACTCTCCTGTTGAACTAAATTACTTGAACAAAAAGGAAATGAGCTGAAGTAAAATAAAATTACGATTTTTTAATTTGGCTTCGATAGTTTGTGACGTGACTACTTTCTAGAGATTATTTGTTAAAAGTTTAAGTTGTAGTTCATGATTACAGCGTCTACATTTATCTTATCCTTTGAATATACAGTAAAACCTGTAAAGTTGACCACCTTTGTAAGTTGACCACTTTTGTCAGGAACGGAGTTAGCCCTTCACCCTCCATAAGTTGACCACTAAAGTGCTGCACCGCAAGTGGTCAACTTACATAGGTTTCACTGTACTTACAATTTCATATCTTTGAATGCGATGAATTTTGTTAAAGTTCACGCAATAAATTTACATAACTAACGAAACAGATGTATTTTCTAATCAAATAATTCGTGATTGCTAAACTTGAAATCTGTTTAAAATACATCTAGTTTTTCCTCTTCGTTTATACATGAATTTTCCAATAAATGTATGAGAGAAATGTCTGTACGTAATAGATGCATACTTTCGGATTAAGTCCATACGAACTAAGTGTAAGTCCGATATTTCCAATTGAATAGTGAGTGCCTTCATTAGAAATATTTCATAGCAAACGATGTCTATTCATCAAATGTGTCAGGAGACCAACAAAAGAGGGGACCCTGCTTTCTGGGCATGAAACCGTTCGTTGGATTACTTGATTTTCGTTAGTCTCTCAGGCCGCTTTTTTCTCATGTGATAATATCCAGCTAACACATTAGTTAGTCGCTCATTAGAGTCTAATTGATGTTTTGAATGATTTTTACCAGTTGGATATATAATATAAGCCCTGAATTAAAGCTTAAACATTCTTAATTTTCAAGCCTTAGCAATTTTGTAGCACTGCCCAGTCTTAAGTCTATTCTTGTTTAAATAGCTTACTGATATAATAACTTATGATTGCGTTCACAAGTTTTTTTTCTTTCACTTTCATTTTAAAAAGTTGCAGTTCCAAAAGAGAACATTCCATTAAACAAATATGAGTGGGAACAATGTGAAATTAACATCAAAAATTGGGTAAGATAACGCTGGAATCGGTAAGGACGCCAATAAATTAAGTTCAATGCCAAATAGAAAAAAAAATCTCCCCACTCCCCTCTTTTTCCCCGATCTTTATCCTTTTTTTCTAATTCTTTTTCTTTATTTTTTTAAAACTGGACCACCAGTCCGATATAAGAAAACATTTCAAAAAAAGAAAACATACCGTGTTTTATTCTTGTTCCAAAACTTTATTAACGAGTTGCACTGTCCCTCACATACGCACATTATCATTATATTTTTAAAGTTTGAGTATTCTAAGATGCACAATACTTTTTTCTCAGTGTGCACGTTTTCGTGTTATTCAACAAGGTTTAAGTGTGCTAAATAATATTTTATGAGTGCACAAATAAACAAATGAAATCGAAGCTTCCCAACTAGCAAACGATTAAAACGTCTTCCGTGTATCCATGTGGATCACAAACTTTGCTTCTCTACACATAGATTCAATATATTCATCAAATTTATGATTTCCGCAAATAGCCTATTACTCTGTAATTACTTTCCAATTTAGACATTTATGCATTTGTAAGTCCAATTTAGGCAGTGGTCGAGTACAGAAGGTGTCCTCTTATTTATTAAACTATTTTTCATAAAGTCTTTAAAATGTCAAAGAAACATATCTTAAATAAATTTTTGCGTTTTGAAAAATCAGAACTGCCAATAAAAAGGCAATTGTTAAAACTCGATAAAGTCACCTCGCGCGCTTGTCAGGAATAACATACAAATTCACTAATTCTCAAAAACTTCTTTGGCAATCATGAACATGTCCAATTTCCATTAACGTTTTTGCTACATTGCTGGTTACATATTTAATTTAAAGATTTAATAGAGTGTTACATGGTAACTATTCCTTTAGGTTGTTTTTAATTTTTTAACCTTATTATACTCGATAGTCTAGCCCTAAAATTGTGTTCATAACTTGCTGATATAACTTGTGGTTATATAGTGTTTAAAATTAGTTTCATTTTACTTCAGTTAATGGACGACAATTGATCTTGAGAAATCTTTAAAATTGTTACTGTTAAATTCTTGAAAAAATAAAAAAGCTTCAAAACACTTAGGATTTTTTTTAGAATTTGTAAGTCTTCACTTTATAATTTAAATAGAACCTTACTTGAAACAGAAACATATAAACAAAATACATTTATTCAGGTACAATTGGACAGACATTATTAGACACAAGCACAAGTTAAACAGGACAACATATAAGTTTTCAAACTCTACTGTTCTTAAGATTTTCACTCTCTCTAAAACTCCGTTGCGGTTACAGTTAATACACAACAGAATTAAATGAAATACTTTCCCAAACTATCAGTTTTCTGATTTATTTAAAATAAAACCTAATAATATAAACTTCGAAATGACAAGGTGAAATAGCTAACGATACATTCAAAAGAATACCTCAGTCGTAATGAAGTCGTAACACATGTCTGTTTAGTTTAATCTCTTTTGACTTGCTAATTATCTTATCTAATCTTACCTTAAACTAATTTCAGTTTTGGAGTAATTTGTAACCATTATCAATCAACACAGTAATTAAGACGAGAAAAAGAATTCTTGACAATTATGTTGTCTTGAATACGATAAACGATTCTCTATTTTTGCCTTTCTTGCATATGAAAAAGAATGAAAAGACTGCATAAATTTAGGCAAAACGCAGTAAGAAAATAATAATGATGTAGTTAGTTTGAATACAAAATGCAAAACAAAAGCCCTCGATGATTTTGAATTAGTTTAAAATCCATCTCAATGTGAGGAGTTGTGCTAAATTTGATTAGCATTCAAAATTTTGATAATTATGTCTAGCTCAGACTAAAGTTTCGAATTAAAATACCACATAAATAAGTTCATTTTAAATAGAAATAACTAGCATTATAAAATAAATTGCGTTGCTTTAATCGAGAGATAAAAATCATTCAAATAATTAGTCACGTTGAATTTAACGTTCATCTGTAGAGATATAGATATTAATGTCGTTGCTACATACTTTAAGATTTAAACAATTACACTGAATGTATTTCAGTCACAACAGGAAGCCTGATACAATATAGTTGAAGTAGAAAATGCAAACAATTCAATATTTCTTTCCGCTAAGTGTTACAATTACATTACTGAAAGTGAATTAGTTTATGCACCAGCAGCATATATAGTATGGTATTACCAAATACAACTGTGCCGCATATAGATTTTTACTATTACATTTATTTTATTTATTGATTTATTTTAGAATGCAATTTTATAGAACATCCAAATTTCCTGTAGAATGTTTGGAATAAAATATGTACCTGTTGACAAGAATGTTCGAAATTAAATGTTCACTAACGTAGAAAAAAGACTAAAAAATGACTAATTTAAATTATTTTAAGGTTTTTCTATTTACATAATTTGCTTATTAGAAGCATATATATTTATTAGTTTTACCAAAAATTTTAAATCATGAACAACTAGTTTCCCATTAATAACCCAATTTTCAACTGATTTTCATATTCCCAATTTAAAAGTTGATTTAAAGCTAGTGTAGTTATTGAAAAATTTCTTAGCACATATTCATTAAAACTGAGACCAAAAAATACAATATTTTTTAATGTAAGAGAAAAAAAATGTATGTTTAGTTTTTAAATGTTTTAAGTCGGAAATGAATTCACACAGTTAAACGCAATGTGACAAAGGACATGTTTTGAGTAAACCACGTGCAAAGTTCGAATAAAAAGGGAGTATTAATGACTATTTTTTAACCTTATTTTATATGAATTATATTTGTTTAATAAAGGAAATAAGGTGACATTTGGAAAGTAACAAAAGCGGAAAAAAACTAATGAAATCCAAACTTGTCATGAGCAAATTTATTTTTTCTTTATTTGGCGAAAGACCTTTTTTTAAATTGAATGAATATATTTATAAATCGCTAGAAATTTTACAAAATGAAAGGGAAATTCTGTGAAAATTAATTCCTACGAATAATGATGGTACAGAACGTATAGATAGAAGTCGCAAAAAATCAAGGCCTTATTTCTAACAAACAAGTAAATGTCATAAAACTAGTCTAAAATGTAAAAATAAATAACTAATTGTCTATTAGTGTTTGTTTTTAGGGTTAGTATTGTTGAGACAAGTTTAGTATGAGTTAGCAAGTGGTAAGCATTCTAAAGGACCCAGCGCTAAGAAGTTCAAAATTAATATGTTCTCAGTTGCGTTACGAAGTTTTAACTTAAATATTTCTTTGATTTCAAGCTTAAAATTGTATTTTACACTCCCCAAAACCGTTCTTTTAAATAACAAACATTTGCAATTATTCTACATGCTTTAAGTTTTTCGTTTTACTTTCCATCACTTATTAGTCCAGCATGCACACCACTCTTTCGCTGCTTTTTCTTCATCTTAATTACGTAGTTGATTGATTATAGCGAGATTTCATTCCAGAGTTAAAATTGCTTTGAGGTTAGATTAGAGACAGGATAATTAGTGAGATGTATGCAGTGTTGTTTTATTTGTTTCAGAAGAGATAGCTTTATAAGATAAAAGTTAATGAGCATCGTAAGTAGCCAGGTGTTGTTTCCTTAATTTGAAACGCCATAAAAGCTTTACCGTCAGCCGTGACATCTAAAAAAAAAAAACAACTCTTTCTTTCATGAACGTAAGTATCCTTTTTTTCCCCACTTAATTTACGTAGTTTGAGAGAGACTTTTCGAGAGACATAAAGTTATGAGAGTACTTCTTGTTTTAGGATAATGCTTCAACTTAGTAAAATGTTTCATCTTTTCATTAAGTTGGCTCGTTTTGTTTTTCAGTTGTTTAAAATTCAAGTATTAGATGAAAGCTAAAGTAATTGAAAAGGAAATCAATTTAATTTTACACTGTAAAAAAACTGTTACCCGAAAATACACGAGAATCTCTTATGAGAATCATGTACCCGGAGTCTCACGTAAAAATACCAAGAGTTAAAGATAGGGAACTACAAATGCCAGAAAAGAAAAGGAAAATACAGGGCATATAAAAAGGAGAACATTGTGAATTCGCAGAAATAGACAATATGCAGCAGAATTGGTGCCATCTGCAGTACGCTGGTGTACTATTTCTGGTACACAAAGTCAAAGGTAAGTTCAGAACTTGAGCCCACACTGGTGTGATTCCTGCACCTTAGATAGCTCGGCCAAAGATTCCAACTCGATTCGGGATGCGTGGCTGCTGAGGGCTAGGCTGCTCACTATACTTAGAAACAAACTTTACCCGAAAAATTAAAAATGTTTTTGCTTATAATTTTGAGATCTCTAGTGTTTTGTGTTCCGCGAAGCTGTTACTACTGAGAAACTTGATTCGAGACTTTATAATGAGTACGTAGGTAATTTAACAGATCTTGCTTCCTCATTGCACAGAGTGCGGAAAAACGAATTTTACTAAAAAACTGTTGTGAAGAAACTTAAATATTTGATTTTAAATTAGTTCTTCATACATTTACAGAAGCATTCGGATTCCGTATTTTTGTAGAAATTCTTTAGTATACTTTAATAAAATTTATAGCCTTGCAGTAACCAAATACGAAGTTCATTTACATATAATGCGAAATGCTAATACAGAGGCATAATGTGTCCACACACAAAATACATTCATGTATACATTATCATGAATCGTTAAACTAAGCCATTATATGGGCACATTGTTCTCAGCCCTTGGCTCAAAGGATTATATACATACAAACATAGCACTAGGTATTCATCTTAAATCTTTCATGACATTCGAAATCCCATTTAGATGTATATCAGATTTCCCGTATACGAAGGACTTTCTTCAAGCTTAATTTCAACAGTAAATCGCAAGGCTGTAAGTCAATATTAGAGGTATTCAATGTGCATAGACGTTCAGCTCCTATTTCCAAAATCAATCATGAAACCGAAAGCCACTCTTAGAAAATTTATAAATATGCAAATTTAATGTTCAAGATTGAAATGTCCGCTTGGCACGATAAAGCACTGTACAATTTTGGACTCAATAACTATTACATGCATGCATGTATCGGCTCTTTCTTGCTACTCTATATAGCTTAAGGAAATAATTCCAAAAAGTTAACTATCATTCATTTATTTGGTGTTTAAATTTCGAACGTCACGTTGAAAACATATTACCAGCGAGGATAAAAGAGATTGAAAAGGCTAGGTAATGTCAGCATCACTCAAAACGTGATAAAATTAAAAAAAAAAGAAAGTTTTAATTTACTGTAGTTTTTTGCAATAACGCATGTAATGTTTGAAATCTGGAAATAATCGGTGAAATTCGATTTAGAAGTTGACAATAATTACTGAAACGTTTAGAAAAATGTCTAAAACTATCTTCTTTATATATTTTAACCGGTGCAATATTTTTAACTTATCTATCATGAATGTGGTATAAATTATACAGTAAAATTAGCAAATATACTATCTTGAATGTAGGTTTATATTGAACTTTTCTTTTAAATCAACGCATGAGCGATCTGCAGCAATTTTTGAAAAACAACCCCTACCAATACATTTAAGAAGTAACTCACTAATATAGTATAAATCCAATTTTGTACGTATACCTGTTATTGATTGCATTTAATTACTATTGGAAAATACATAAATCAATTTCTAGAGCAGTGCTTACTAATCTGAGCGTCGTGATCTACTGCTAGATCGTAGATCGCGTTTTAAGGAGTCGATGTTCTCCAATAAAAATTATATTTAGTTTTTTTGAAACGCAGTTTCGCAAACTTCTAATAAATTATTTTATATAATAGAAAATTATAAAATTAGACGGTATTTTTTTCTCTTTTTCTTAATTTCAGAAAACTTTGATATGAGTATTCAATGCGCGAAATTCAAAAAGAAAAAAAATCATTAGACTTTCATGTCTCGAAATAAATATCTGACGACAATGTTTCTTCTTCGTAAAAACTCCTTTTTTAACGGTTATAAACCACAGAATATGTTTTGTTAATTGGAATGGTGTCTGGTACATTGTGCGTACATCTAATAGCTGCGTATGCGCGTCACTTATGTAATAGTATCAGAATAAAAGAGCTCGGTGCACCAAACACTGACATTCTTTTTGTTATTATTGTTATTAAAGTATTGTTGTAATGAGCCACCGGCGATATTATATCTTTTCCTAATTAATCGTATACATCAATATTTTTTTTAAAAAAGCCCAGTGAGCTCATAAATAATTTTCCATAAAAGTGGATCGCAATGGTTAAAAACTTGAACCCTTGTTTCATATAATTGCTATAATTTTAAGAATTTGTGACTGAATGCAATACACTGACTACTGATATGTCCAAAGAAATACGTACAGAAAATACAGTTTGCGAGTGCTGCTTCAGCCAGAAAAACGTCAGAATAAAAACAAAGCATCTTTAGCTACAACATATTTAATCTGTGTTTCCAAGGTATGTTAAATATGTTCTCCAACATTACGAAACAATTACGGGCACATCAAAATGCTATTTCTGAGAAATTTAAATAGCGTTGAAATGATTTAAGGCACACAATCATACACTAATGATACATTTCCTCACTCAAGTATGAATTTTTTATTTCATAGCAAGGACTTGAATAAGAGAAATCAATTCTTACCTAAATGATGGCAGGGTGGAAATATTTGAATTATCTTTAATGTGCTTTTAATGAAGGGCAAGAAATAAAAGAAAGGAATGAACTCTCCTAATTTTTTATTTTTGAGTTTTCTGTAGCTCATTATATTCTAAAAACATTTTTCTTTTAATCTGAACCCTCTACCTCTCCTTTTCTTTTTTCTTCTTTTTTTTTTTGAAGTATTCAACAGAACACAAGCGTTATTCTAAAAATAATGCCATTAGGAAAAAAAAAGGTTTTGACTATGCAGCTAGATAATTTCTCGATATATTTAGATGTTATTTTTAGGTCTGACGGTGGGCATTATATAAGACCATAAAATTATAGATCAAAGAAAACTAATCTGACCAAAGTTTTGAAGTATGAATAGTTACTATTTAAATTAGCACAGAAGCTTTGTAAACCTTTATTTTCCCCAGAACTATTGAAGATCACAAGCCAAAAGTGTGGCATCGTGGTAAGGTGCAAGCCTCGTACTCCCAAGTTCGCAGGATCAAACCTAACCCAAGTCGGTGGATTTTCAGGACAGAAAATCGACAGCGCCCGTGTTGTATGATTATGTGGCATGTGTAAAAGATCCTTTTAGTATCCGTTTGGAATGGATACTATTGTCTAAATTAAATTCCTAGTGCAGTTTGTATCAATTAGAGCTCAGGTGCCGCTATCTAGGGGGAAACTGAATGACAAAAATTGCTACAATGGTACCATTCATTGTGGTGCCACTGAAAAGTTGGTACCAATCTCTGGTAGCACGCTAGGTCTGCAATAGTTAAGAACCAATATATGCAACCCATTAGAAATTTTTAAAAAATAAAGAATATAAAACTTTCCCAAATTATGGCTGAACATTTTACGAAAAGAACACTTTTCAGTGGGTCTTAATCAGAAAACGTTGTAATATATTAACTTTTAAAACACAATGTTTTATAACTCCGGTAAATACAGTATGATCGATTTTCGCTTTTAAAAAATTTACACCGTTCCAAGCATCGATTTCAGCTTTTTAAAATGGAACAACGTTCTGCACTTGACGGATTCTTTTCAAGCAGATATTTTGAGAAATTTCAGAAGTGAGATTTTCATTTTTAAGTAAGTACTTCAAGTTTTCTTTCTAAAGATCGAAATTCGAAGAAAAAAAAAAAAACTTCACTTCTATATAATCGAAAAAGACACGAGCAAAAGTTTAAGAGTCATATTTTTCAATCTAAAGAAAGAATTCGAAGACTTTTTGAGGGTATAAGTTGAATAAAAGTCGTTTAAAAACGATATCGTTGTACAAATGACACGTTTGTAACTAAGGTAAATAAGAAAATACTTTTCAAATTAGCAAACTAATGGCTAACTGAAGAAAGTTTGAGCAGAATATGCTATATCATGAAATAATGCTTTTGAAGATCATCATCAACCTTTATCTTAAACAATTAAATATGTGTATTTTTTTCTGTACGAAATAAGGAAATTAGTACTTTTTACCAAATTCAAAAAGAGTATATGTTTTGGAGGCATCGATGAGTCAAGACCATCGTTTTTTCTTTCTTTTTTATCATTATTATTATTATTATTAGTAGTAGTAGTAGTAGCAGTTTTTATCTTTACTGTGATGCGTTTCTGTTTTTTAGTAATAGCTAGCTAGTATAGGTCGGGCCTTGACTGCAGGTTCCTCCACCGAACTCGTTTTGATATAAAAAGTCAGATAAGACAGGATGTATTTGTTGGTTATTTATGTTGTTGTGTGTTGTTACTAGTGATACTTGGACATCCAAGCTCTCCTCGCAGAACGACCAATGATTAAGGCAGACCAGGAGAGCCTTCCGTTTTTAATGAACACCACAAGAGTAGAAATACGATTTGGCTCAAGCAATTTATATATTCAGTTGACAGCAGATGGCATCACCACAAATTCGCCAACTTCATTTTTTGACCTAAAAGTGAAGGGAAGGGAAATTCTCCTCCTTCCGGTGCCCTCGGAACTGCCTCGGGAGTTCAGGGTCCACGGATTTTACATGCACGTATCCCCAAGTGTACATGGTGGGTCTTCAGTGGGTCGGGTACAGAAGACCTAGTTGACAATTTGTTTCTTACCGTAACGACACTATCTGGCAGTTTGGATGAACTCGAGTAAAACACGTTTCCCGATCGTATCACACGAAAAAATCATACGATGGTATAATACTATCATACGAATAGTAATGATTAAACTTTGTGCAAAGTAATAGAAATAAAATTTCACGTTAAATTAAAGCACAAATGAGCATTAAAACGCAGACATATGTTTCGGGATCGCATGGAATCCCTTTTTCAATGCGACAGGGAGCTTCTAGATGCAAAACATCCAAATGAAGCTTCATTTGGATGTTTTGCATCTAGAAGCTCCCTGTCGCATTGAAAAAGGGATTCCATGCGATCCCGAAACATATGTCTGCGTTTTAATGCTCATTTGTGCTTTAATTTAACGTGAAATTTTATTTCTATATCATACGAAATTTAAAGATTTGTGTGATACCATTTTCAGATCAGGTACTAACCGCAATTTCATTACAACCAACAACTTAGGATTAATATCTTATTTATTTATTTATTTTGACTCTACCGTAACATAGACCTTTTGCTGTAGTTTTCATACTCTACTGCTTTTTAAAAATAATTCGTGTCATGAAAAATTACTTAAATACAAATAGTTATATATATATATATATATATATATATATATATATATAACTATTTGTATATATATATAACTATTTGTATTTAAGTAATTTTTCATGACACGAGTTATTTTTAAAAAGCAGTAGAGTATGAAAACTACAGCAAAAGGCCTATGTTACGGTAGAGTCAAAATAAATAAATCAATATATATAAAAATAAGTCAATATATATATATATATATATGTATATGAGGTAACTCTGGGAAGATGCAAGTTGGGGAAAAATGCCACTTTATTAATAGTATTTTTATTTTTCGATAGATTGCAAAACTGAACCACTTGTGTAGAGAGTCTGGTCCGACATGAGGTGTGGCTTGTGAATTTAGCTGAATTACCCGTCCTTAATCGGCGTTATTTTTGAATCTCGTGAGCACTTAAACGTGGTGATAACCCTTTTCCAATATTCAGTTCCTCATATTTAAAGTTTATAAACGTTCTCGTTATTTTAAATAAGATAGGGGAAACTAAGCGTCAAAGAAATTGCTGAAAAGGTACCACACTCATTGTGGTGTCGCTGAAAGAGTTGGTACCAATCTCTGTGGACGCACTAGGTCTGCGATGGTTGATGACCAATACTGAAGCCCCATTAGAAAGAAAAAAAATAAATAAGATATTAACAATATAAGTGAGTTACGCATTATGTTGCTAGACATACGATGCATGTAGAAGCTGCTATAACACTGAAGCAATAAGGAAATAAGAGTGAGTGGAAACTTCCCCTATACTTAAGGGAAGACGCCACATGGTTCAGAAATAAATGAAATGAACTTTAAAATATGATTTTTATTTTTTCATTTTATGATACAGCAAATGACGTAATTCTTTTCTGTCTCCCAAGCCAAACGACACAGTATTTACAGCTACTTGATCGCTCGTTTTTCAAACCATTGAAAAACATACAGGCGACAAGCTCTGGATACACAAGAAGCCAGGTTGTAAATTGTCAAGTCTTCAGTTTGGATATCTTCTAAATGCAGGTTGGAGCAAGGCAACCATAGTAGGAAATGGTATTTCAGGGCTTTCAGCTACTGGAATTTATCCCTATAAACCACAAGCAATCCCACAGCATACGTTTGCTATTTCTGATCGTTCCAGAAATGATACAGCTGTGGCTTTCACAGGTGTAGCATGTGACATTGCTTACACCCACAAAATTACGCCTACACCACACAAAAAAGGTCCCAAGTGTGACTGGATTCAGTGCATCGAATGCAACAAATGGTTGCAGGAAGGTTGCAATGATGATCATTTGCACTGAATGAAATGTTGTGTAGGCTATCATTCGACCCGTACTGTTATTATTCTTAGCAAACTAATTATGAAAGAATTTAATTTGTTTTGTTTTTCTATGGTCATTGTTAATGCACACTTAATTCTGTAATGCTTGTCTCATTTTTTTTTATTTATTATGGTGTTGCATCTTCCCCATATATATGGGGTAAGATTCCACAATTTAGTGACACTTTTTAACATTACATTTTTCATTTATTTTCAAACTGAGAAGAGATTTAACTTGGAAACGTAACAAATTAAGCTTTGGAAATTAAGGTGTATTTTTTTCATGATCTTTTTATTTCAATTTTCAATGTACTAATCAAAAAAACCCTAAGTGTGGCATCTTCCCTCGAGTTACCTCATAGAAGTGTTTTAAACAAACTTCTTTCAGATACTGACACTATTTCTTGATTTTAATTTCAGCAGCATAGCCCAATAAAAAGAAAATGGAAGCAGAATTTTTTGGAATTTTGTCCTTGATAAAATCTTTCAATGCGTTTTGAATGTCCTACACAAATATTATACATAACATAATCTAGCACTTGGGTTTTAAGCATTGTCTTCTAGTTTAGTATTACTTTCAAAGATCTGAGTTTAGGAAGAAAATTGCTTCGGAAGACAAAGGAAAAGTTTTTCAAACGTTTGCTGCTCAAAATACTTCGACAAACTTTAGAGAAAGTAAAAGATTGATTTTCACTTACGCCCGAAAAGTATTTCCTAAACGGCCAGTTCTTCCAATACGTTTGGGACTGGGTATATTTTTTGAGTTGCTTTAAAATGAGAAAACGTAAAATCTTTTCAAATGTAGGAAAAAATGGAAATGTGCTGTATAGGCTTAAACTTAGTATTCGATTTAATTTTGTCTTCTGTTTTAATAATTAGGTAAAAAGCAGTAATATTAAGACTACATAAACAGTGAAGGTGTGTTTGGTAAAAGATTTCTTGTTTGTAATATTAATTTTCATGCGCAAACGAGGCATCCATTTTTGAAAGTTGTGTTTTTTAACAGAATAAAATATGTTATCTGGGGGAATTTTATACATTGAATGGTAGTGGAAAAAAAACCTGAGTAAAAGTGCGATGAAGTTGACGTCTGGGCTACAAATATACTTATACCGTTTATTAAAATCAGGGGTTCCCAAACTTTTTTGTCTCGTAGACCCTTGCCATGTTTTTCGGTTTGGGTAGCCCGCCTGTTTAAATGACATTGATTTTTTGTAAATTCATAAACTTCAAATGTATTTTCGACAGCTGGTATAGTGCTATTCACTGTGAAAGATTTCCAGTCCAATCTGTTTTTTTTTTTTTTTCTTGTTTTTGCTAGGAGGTTGGCAACTGCGCTGAAACCTCTTTCCGCTAATTCCACTAGGTATGAAGATTGAAAAGCAATTAAAAACTTTCTCGCATTATTCCATAATACGGGATAAGTAACAGGTATGTTTTTTTGAAGGCAGAATTACTGATATCCGATTCTAAACTGTACCTTAAGTTATTCATTAGTGCTTAAAAATTTTGCCGAGTCATTAGCTTGTATGACATCCACTAATCGTTGACCCCCATTTTCATTTCATGGACCCCCAATTTTTTTTCACTTGACATGGACCCCTTGCAGGTTGGTGTCGACCCCTGGGGGTCGATACAGACCACCACTTTGGGAATCACTGATTTAAATGCTTTAAAGGGGAAAGTCTGAATCATTTGTTTTCTAGTTCTGCACTTGTTATTATTATTATTAATATTATAGGTAAAGTTTGGGCTTGACTTTGAGTGCATGCCAATAATATTAGGTGATAATATGTCGAATGAGGCAGTTACACATTTACGTTCTTTTTTTCTTGCGGTACAGTTTCAGTTTATAGAAGTAAAACTGTTTTAAGTTGATTATTATATTTTAGTCAGTTGTTTTACATGTGTGCAGACTCATAACAATTCCTAAAGGATAGTAAGACGCACTTAGATTGAATTGCTGTATAGGAGTTTTTATTATTTTTCTTTTTTCTTGCAGGTATTATTACTATTAAATACTTTTCACAATAATGACGATCCTAAATTCAAATAGCTAGTTTGCTACACTGAGCACGCGGGACTTGTAACGACACTAAGGCTTTACATTCTGCACATACATAGCTCTTCTGAGAAATTTTCCACCTAATGATTATCTATATATATATACCCCACACACACATATATATACACAGATACACACAGATATATATATATATGTATATAACATAAGAAAATTAAATGAACTAATAATTAACAGGGAAAAACAAAAAAACATGTTTTGACTTTTTTGAAAAGAGAAGATTTTTAACAAAATGTTCTAGATTGAGAATAATTCAAATTCCTATCCCTTCCCTTGCCAATAAGCTGTCCTTTTCAAGATTTTCATTGTTGTAACCCTCTTAAAAGTGGAAAATCTATTTTAAGAGATCTTTTGATCCCCTTGCTGCAGAAGTTATTTGTACAATATTGAATTTGGTAATAGTGTATTATAACTGAATGTACATTATTTAATAAAGCACATTTTCTTCTTCTTCTTCTTTTTTTGCCAGATTGTCACACTGAAGTTGGGGCCATCCAAGGCTCCGAACTCCCCTGTTTTAAAATGATGATCAATCTGATGTTGAATAATATGAATCCCGGCTGGGAAATTAATTTAGTTATAGTGATAATATGTGAGGAAAATAATCGCGCAGTGTGATGTTTCATATTCAGTGATTATATGACCTTGATATAAGTGCTTCGTTTCAGCAAGAAATATTTCTGGTCAACGTTTTCAGAAGATCAAAATAAAGCAACACAAATCTAAGGTACGATTTGGTGAGATAATGCTTCCAGAAGGTATTCAGAAAGAAGAGGAATATTCGAGAAGATGTAGAAATGTGAGTCTTTTGCAGGTAGATGAAGGAATGACAAATGATCGCAGATAATGGGAAAATTTTTGTATACTTAATCTTCCGACAATAATTGCTGCAGAGCAACCGTCACATAAACGTGAAGTTGTGAAATAAATGAGTGCAGAAACATCAAAACTGTCATTGTGTATGCTACGTGTACACATTTGTACTCCTTATATTGAAGTGCACTTTATGCAAAAAAAAAAAAAAAAAGATAATTACTTAAGTTTTACTTGGATAATAAAATTTACGTTGCGTATAATTTAGTCTTTCATTTTTTTTTTTTTTTTTTGATTTTTTAAAGAAATGAATGTAAATCTGTTAATAATAATCCTAAATAATAATAATAAGCTTCCCGTTTATTTATTTATATTTCAAAAGCAAACAGATTTATTTTTATTATTATGATAATTATTGTTATGATTTTTAATACGTTCTTTGATTATTTCAAATTATGTGATTAATTACATTTATAAAATAGAATCATACATGTTCTGCTAATGGACATTAATGGGTCGCATCTTTTTATGTCACAGATTTATGTTGTAGCAGATGGAAATACTCCTTTCGAAAATACTAATTTTGCAGGAATTAAATACTTCAACTTTTATTTCGATAAATATGTAAAATAGCACATGTACTGTATGAGAAATAAAAAAATTGACTTACTACTGTTTAAAACATACGAACACCATTAAAACGAAATAAAAATTATGTTTAAGATAAAATATTAATGAGCAACAATATTGTTGTTTCCAAAATGTGCAAGATTGACGTACACTGTACAAAATTCTCAATAAGTATAGAAGAAAAACTGTTTGTTTCTTTAAATATACGAAAAACGTGTTTTAAATCAAATAATCCTAAATCAGTTTCTCATTAAAACTCTTGTTCATCCGCACTCTGTAAAATTTCACTTAATACCTGTGACTACAAATTTTAAAATGCATTATATATTGTTTGCGTGTTATATAACTTTAGCTCTAGTCAGCAGCCTGCAAGCCTTCAACGAACAGCCTTCCTGATTCCGGAGGCACAGGCTGAACTGAACACACCTTCGACTTTGTGCGCCCGAAAGAGTATTTCAGCGTACTCCCAGATGGCCTTGCCTGTGCGGCATAGTATCTGTTGCTATCAGTTTACTGAATGCTGTCTGTTTTTTAATTCTCTGTAATTTCCTTTTTTAAACACTTTGTAGTTTCTTGTTTCTCAGTCTTTGCAGTTTTATGTCAGACGCCCGACAGATGATTTCTAGGAGGTTCTCTTGCATTTTAGTACACAAATTTTAGTTTAAGCTTTATGTCTTTAAGGGGGTATTCTAGTGTAAGAGACATGAATTTCGCCCGGTTTTTGAAGCGCCATACAAAGGAAACAAAAAATATTTTTTATTATCCTTTTTTATTATCCATTTTTTTTCGTTTGTTTATTGATGTTTTATTATTACATACAAAAATGGACCAAAAAAAATAATTTAAAATTGACAAAGTTATGATCAGTCAAAGTGTGGGCTCCAAAAAAAAAAGAGGGTGTTCTAGCGTGCATTATTCCAACCCTCCTGGTGATCTGAAAAACAAAAAACAGACGGATTCTTAATTATTATAGATGCCGCTATCGTATGAACCTTGGAAAAGTTTCAAATTTTTTTTTACAAAATGGCGGCTGTTTGAGCAAAAATTTTCTTTTTTGCATAGTTTTTCACCCATTACTAATTTTTAAAAAATACTATATGAAAAATTAGTTTTGGGCATGGTTCACACGATAAAGGGATGTATAAAGGACATCCTCTCTAAATTTGTAGTAAATCGTCCAATTAGATCTCGAGATATCCTTACCACCAGTTCGAAAAAAGTAGTTTCGAGAAAAACGCGATCAAAGTTTTGAGACAAGTTTTCGGCAGTTTTACTTATAGAATGGTACAGAATACTTACATATTTTTAATCGACGATTCCTGCTCCATATAAGCATGGCTGCCTGCGATCATATAGCGGCTATCCAAACGGGCGAAAAAGTGCGTTCAAGCAGAACTTACATTTTCTGCCACTTCAGTCAATTGGCGCTGTTAGCATGTACTTAAAAGCGAGGATTTAAAGGTCTTACCATTGCAATATCATCGCGTTAAAGGCTTGAATTTCAAGAAAGATAAACATTTAAGTGTTGAGGGCAAAAGTAACTATCAAAATACGTTGCAGGGTTATGTATTTGCCATGAAAACGTTTTTAATACAGAGGAAAAAATAAAAAGATCGTTTTTTTGGTAGTAACACAAGCATACTTCGAAGCTGCTCGCTAAGATACAACTTCTCATACATACGTATACTTTAATATATAATGAACACAGAGAAAGTTTTCTTCGCAATTGGCTGATCATATTATGCTTTCAGATTTATTTTTATTTTGAACGACAATAATTGCGCATAATTTTCTGAGATACATTTATCCTCTCATATTGTGTAGCACAAATAAATTGGCTAGCAGGTTTTTGAAAGCCGTATTGAATAGTCTTTAAATGGTTATCAGCTACTTTATTATTAAGCAATTTTCAATACATTCATGTTAATACTATTTAATAACAGCAGTTAAATGAAAAATGACATAGATTATGATTAATAAAGTTATTTTAAATATATGTGTTAATTGAATTATTTCAATTCCATTTATTGTAAATTTAATTATTGCAGGAAAGTGGAACAGTTAGATTGTGGAGTGACTTAACAAATAAAGATTAATTGAAAATTATGTAATTAAGTAAATGATTAATTCAAAATTTTTTTATTGTTATTGACAGACTAATAGCATAATACTAATAGCGTAACACTAATAACTAATATTGCATTGTATAGTATAGCTGACTTCAGTTAACTTCAACAGATGGATTATCGTATAAGAGTAGCGACTTTTTTTTTTTTTGCTGGTCTCATCTAAAGCAATCAAGGGGAAATATCTTCAAATATTACAATTAAGTACAATAAATGAGAAATTAAAAATAATTACTTAAAACGCTTCATTATATGCAGTTCAGAGTTATCAAGATTATTTTTAAAACTTGTAACTGACAATACATGGGTGCCAACCCCCTAAGCAAGATGGTGCTTACTAATAGGTACGAAGTCCCCAAAAAAAGACAACCACCCAAAAGGGCTAAAACGCGATGAAAGCATGCCCCCTGTCCAGGGGGTGTTAAAAATTTCATCAAAAAATTTAATAGCGCAGTCTACGCCATGAACTTCCCTCGTGGACACCCCTCGATAAGAGCAATTTTTCTTTAAATATTCCTTTAAACATTTTTATTTAGATGACATACTCTTTGACAACAAAAAGCAATGAGTATTCTCAGTCGGGGGGGGGGGGGGGGGACAGGACCGTCCGAAAACTTTTTCATTTTACACGATCGTCCCTCCACTTTTCAAAAGTCCCCTCCTCCACCACTATTTCGTTACAATAACGTATGCTGTTATCTGTGATCCTCCCCCTCTCACCTCTTTTTTTTTGGACTATACTAAATATTCTCAATTTTTAATACCAATACTTTGCAACCGGCATTTCTTCGATGAAATCTACCAAAAGCTTTCGGATTCTCTGATTTTCCTTAAATCCTTTCTTAAATTAATGTTTCCCCACTTTTAAATTAGAAATCAGAAATACGCTTTAGGGGTCATTCATAAATGATGTCACGCTTCGAGGGGGGAGGGGGGTTCGTGACATTGTGACAAAGTGTGATAAGGGGAGGGGAGGGGGAAACAAGAAATGTGACATCAGGCTTATACAACATAGCGTGACATGTGACAAAGGGGGGGAGGGGTCCGTTGATTTGTGACAAATAGGGGAGGGTGTCAAATATATCGGAAAAGAGCTTGACATCATTTATGAACGGTCCCTTAGATAGTTTATTTACTTTTCTGTTTTAAGACTCTATGGTGTACAAAATGGGTGTACTCATGAACGCGTGAAGAATCAACAACAAATCTTAGAGGGAAGTCTTCCTTCCTTTTAGGTATTTCAATTGTAACAGTTGTTCATGTGGCGCGAGTTTAATTTTCAGAAAGTACATTACTAGGTTTATAATATAGATTCTCTCTCACTCTTTCCACTTTTAACTTTATCATTCTATACAAGCATAAGAAATTTAAACGTCTCAGAACTATATATATATATATATATATATATATATATATATACATTTAAAAGCATAATCTAAACATAATATGAAGTTCAAAGTTTACTTTTGAGTGGGAAAAAATTAATGAACCGACCAACGTTCTTGTACGCAAGTTGCAAAAATTACTCCATACACATGTTTTGGAATTAAAAGGAACCCCTTTATCAATGCGTAAAGAATTGACCTAGAAAATGTAAGTTATCCAAGTGAGTGTAAAGCACTGACATTACTTGCATCCAGATGCGTACAACTCTATTCATTGATAAAAGGATTCCTCTTGTCCCGAAATATGTTTTCTGAAATTTGGGCTATAATGACGTTTGTTTTCTTATTAATAACCTGAAGTACAAATAAATAAAACCAGTAAAGTTCGAGAAATAAGGGGAAAATGCAAACGTCAGCCCTCACTGGTTAAAAATATGATCTAAAGCATCAAACTCACGATTTCTATTTGCAGAATAATTAAATAGGTGACATGGATTGAAAAAACAAATAAAATATATGCATATAAACCAAACGTGAATTTAGTAAATCCCTAAAATTATAAAATGTATGCATTCACTAATTTAATGCTTAGAAAAAACTCTACTGCTTTCTGTCGTTTTATTTCATTTACGATGAAAAATTTCTTTAAAATAAATATATATAGGTTAGACACAATTAAACATCGGGAGACATATTTCTGATCAGTAATGCATGAACTGAAAATTTACCAAAAAGAAATCTTCATGATGCATGCTGCAAACCCGGCAAAAACAATGCTTTCATAATGTATTTCCATACAAAACTAGTACATTCTTGCAGCGCACCAGTGAGGAAAAAAATAACTATCGTTTGAACGCTTATTCCTTTGTTCTGGCGCCGCGTCTGGACAGCCGTTATATGATCGCAGGCAGCCATGATATAAGAAACCTTCCTCTACTTCAAAATGCTCATTCTCCAATGTTCTCTGGTGAAGACGAGCAGTTCTACCGATGAGTTCTACCCTCCTTTGACGACTTTGAAGTCCGGAGTTTCGAGCGCTCGATACGCGCTTCGTCCGGTCTCGCTGCAAAAGTATTAGCTTCTGGGCCAATCGTGATTCCCGTAACATCTAAGATTTTTAATATGGGTAAAAAACCTTCATTAAAAATATTAACTGTGAAGGTTGGTACGAAGGTTAACTCAAAACCTTAAAATAAAACTAAAAAGAGAATATTCCAACAAAACAAGTCTCTATGTCCTTCAATTAAATATAGATTTAAAAGGGATACTATACAATCAAGATTTTATAAGGGATATTCAACCGTAGGGACTCGGGAACGCCTACCGCCTTTTGTTGACTTGTAGCGGTCGGAACGAAACCGATGCCACATCACTAAAACTGCTATAACTCAAGAAGTAATAGGAATTTTGAAAAATCCTTTTAATGGCATATTCTTGAATGTCTAAACTTTAGAAATATGATTTTTTTTTCTATTTTTCAAAATTCTACACTAGAATACCACCTTAAGCTTTGAATGCAAATACATTCACTTAGAATTTTTAGTTACATATTTTCCCTCTCTCTTTCTTTCACATCTCTGCGGATGCAACAATTGGAGTAATTTTTTATTATTGTTATTTAAGTACTATACTTTAAATTAGGCTTTAAAATGTTAAATGTATTATTTATACGATTCTACTTATGGGTAGTGAAATAGGATACCTCAAACAGTAAAAATTTGATCAAGAAAACGCATGAAGTAAATACCCAAATAACCTTTTTTAAGGCATATTCTAACCAATCTAAAAAAAATTTTTTAAATTTTTTACTGTTTTTTCAAATGCTACTGAACAGAATACTATGACGAATTCTGTTTATGTTTAATCATATTACACCTTCTTCAAAATTTGCTATGGCAACATTTTTTGTGATAACGTATGATTTTTCACTCATGATTGCCGCAGAAAGTTGTAATTTGAATCTCTTTTTGATCGTAAGTTTGTTCTTCTGTATCCACTTTAATAATGCTGCCTGAAAATGTATGGAGTTAACTAAGAAGGGAAAGTTCTGGACATGGAGGAAAAACAAGAAGTACTCCCAGAAGTCTACTTTTCCGTGCATCAATAAAACATCTCTCTTTTCAGTAAGAAGAAAATTCGTAGTTAATATAAAATAGTTTCTCTGAAACTGTTTAGGAACAATATTTTAATTACATTTCATCCATTAATGAATTTTATTGGAATCATTTGTAACTCCAGTAAAGTAGTAAATAAAGAACGATTCGTACTTTATTTTACAAAGGCACTTAGTTTTTAGTTATTCCAAAGGAAAATATATATTTTTTTAATATTTGCGGGGAAAAATACAAAGAAACAGTTAACACAGAAATGTCAGTTTCAAAATCAGTATGCTCACTGCATCGGTAATCAATAGAAGTAATCACAATGTCCTGCCGCAAAATTTCAAACTATGAAAATGTCTTTTGCCTAGAGAAATCTGTGTTGAATTCTGAACTGTTTAAAATCAAATTGTCAAAATCTTGTAGATTGTATTTTACTGAAGGCTATTGCTCCTTTATGATGATTTGAAATTACGTTGGATTTATAATAATTTTATGTATATAGAAGGTAAGAGCGTAGAAGTATTTGGTTCACAATACATTATGATAGATTAAAAAATGGCATTTTGCGAAACATTCGGTATTATGGATAAAAATATGACGCGATCACTCACAAAATAGGTACTAAATTAATTTTCATTTATATTGAATTTCCCAACCAAAGCGTTTTATTTGAACTTCACGCAATTCAGGCAAGTTTAAGTACTTCCTATCGAAGATTTACTTTTTGTAATATTATTTTACTAATAAAGAAAATTATTAGATATAACGTTCAAAAAGTATGTTCACTTTGTATTTCTCAAATTTTCTCCGAAACTAAATAATAATTCGAACATTATAATTTTGCCACATTAATCCCTAAAAGTGGGGAAAAAAGTAATGTCAGTAAAAAAGTTTTCAAAAAAAGGCAGCTGAGCTTTCAAAATACTTTAAATTAATTTTGAGTCTATCAATTCGCCCATTCAACTTGAATTTTTTAAGAAAATGATGTAAACGTTTCATTTTTCAGAAAAAAAGAAAGAAAAAGAAAAAAAAAAAAACACTGGCGAAAAAAAAAGAAGAAAAAAAACTAATAATTGAGTTTTGCGTCTTACCTTTATTAAGGATTTAAGCAAAAGTTGGCACATAGGTACCTCAGAAGGAACAGAAGATGAGTCGATGATGTTACATGAATAGAATGTCAGCCATTTCTCGAAAAAGTTTTGTTTTCCAACCTACTCTAATAAATTAATTATATTTAAAATTAGTGGAATGCACATAATTATGTTCTCACTTGAAGAATTCAGTGCTATCAATACATCAATTTATTTCTTGGAATGAAAATGATTTAGTGTGATCAAAATATACCCATATATCTATATAGTAATGACGTCCTTAGTATATAACTAAACACTGAAACATTAACATTAGCATAACAATGCATAATTGAATTTAATGAAGAGATAAATATGAATACTAGCTATGCTATTTAAGATGGAGAATACCATTCATAGATAAAAAGTTTCTAAGATCAAAAAAGAAAGATAATTTTAAAAGAAAAAAAATGTTTACATAAACCGATATTCGTGTTCTGTATATATTGTCGTCACCTTAGAGAATTTTCATTTTTGCACGACTTGCATTTTACAATTTATTTTTCTTTGTTCAATGTTTCCAAAATTTGCATTCTAAAAGTGAATATTTGCTTCTTTTTCCGAATACATTCATTCATACTCAACTTCATTTCATATTCTATCGCATTCTTCCGCGTCCCAGCAACTGAAAGAGGCCAAGATAGCGGAAAAGTTCGAAATAATCCAAACTCTTCAATTCCGTTACAGAAGCTTTTGTTGTGCTCGATTCTTTTCAATGAAATGAGACGGAGCATGGAAATTTTTATTACTATGTTGTCTCATGCTCTATTTGTTTTGCGTTGGGCGTAATAAATATTTCGATTAGAAAGAAAAGCATTTCTGTCAAAAATAAAAAATGTGTCAAAAATAAAAAATGTGCCAAAAATAAAAAATATGCACTTGAAAATATATGAAAGTAAAAAGTAAAATAATTTTTGAAAAAAAAACTCTCGAAATATACGTTTAATTATCTTCTTTTATAATCTATACACTCCACGATTTCAGATTCATCGTTGACAATAACATTGCAGTATTGCCTAAATTAAAATTTAATTAATAATAATTAATAATTAAGAGATAGTAATTAATAATAATGATCATGCTTTGCAAATCACACCATGACTGGTGAGAAAAAGACATTTGCTATCATCAACTTTCTAGAAAAGAAAGTATGAATTTTGTCTCGTAAAATAATTTATTAATTAATTCCATATTTTATCAATCAATTTGTGTTTAGACTACCTTAAAATTAATTTTCAGTTGATTTTTGCATAAAAACATTAATATGTGGGTCTTTAATTAATGATTAAGAAACACTCGTGATTTGGATTTACTCCATATTGGTGACAATGTGACAGTTCTCGCCAAGTCAGCAACAAATGTCTCAAGAATTTCATAGGCAAACGACATTTACCGCCTAAAATATTGTATTAATTCTATGTTTCATTAATCAGTTTGTGCTTAAACTATTTTAAAAATTAAAGTTTTTGTTCTGCTTTTGATGAAAGCATTGATGTGCACAGTTTAAATATGTGTAACACGGTGTATATTTATGTATGTTATTAATTTCTTAATTAATTGTTTCGACTCTGTTCTACAATTATACTTTTTTATTGCATTTTCCTATTTGCAGTATACGCTACTCACAATAAATGATACGTTGTACAGTAAACTCCAGATTATCTGTCCTCGAGCGTCCCAGGGGAGCACAAACTCCTATGGTGGATGACCCAACAAATATTTCGAGAATGCTTCGAAAAGATTTTTTTTCTCAAATGCGACGATAAAAAAGTTGCCATGAAAAAGCAGCTTTTTATTAACATTATATCACACACCCATCTATCGGTGTGCTTAAATCTGACAGTCAAATTATTGAGTTTCTGCCAAATGTTACTGCGCTGGCGTAACTACCAAGTGGTATAACCAAATAAATATCGCAAACAGGAGAAAAACATATTGTCCATAGCTGCAAGGAAAATAGTTTTCACATAAAAAAACAAGTAACTGATATTTTTTTCTTTAAAAAATTGTAAATCTAAGATCTGTTGTGTTTGATTAACTTTTTGGACTTCCCAGTGCGGTGCTGATTAGTTTACTGTAAAAATTAGCTTGGCTTCGTCGTCAGCACTTTTTCCTCACCGCCTTTTTTAGTATATTAAAAGAACTGTAACATAAGTATTTTCATTATCTGTATCACGTTTTATGTACGGTACATTCAAGTCCTAATGCAAGAATAATTTATATTCCGGTTATCCGCCGCGGTACCCATGCCATCGAATATCGTGGATATTCGGAGTTCACTGTACTTCTTTCAATTAAAAACTGGTTATACTGTGTAGTTATTCTATTAGTTGCTTAGCTAGGGGGTTTCTGCCCCCCAGGGGATGTGGTCTTACAGTCGCTTTCAAAATATTCGGTGTGCCAACAACATACATTGTTTTAAACTACACTGTTAGAAAGTTTATCATGAAATGACGGTTAAATATCCGGCAGCAGTCTGTCCATCTAATTCGCCGTTAAATCCACAGTTTGGAACATTTTTCTATCTTTACGGGACCTAAACCCTTTCCAATCAGTTTGGTTAAAAAGCCGTAAATACAAAAGTTTACTATTTTGTAACCATCTAAAAATGGATTAAAAACTAAATTTTTACAGTTCTTGAACCATTTCAAGGCGTAGATTCTTCGAGACGTAGAAATCGCAAACGAAGCGTGCGGGAATCGAACCTGGGTGTTTGGTATACTAGTCTTGCGCTCTAATCATTCGGCCATCTACAAAACTCAAAGCGGCCGTTTGTTTATCAATAAATCTTTTTTCTAACAGGCAAACTGCATTAAAATTGAGATTTCGCTTTTTGATTGGAGCTAAAGTCAATTTTGGTCTAAATTTACTGTATATTGACGAAAATCATTTTATTTGCTGCAAAAATTAAAATACAAACAAGCTTCAGCACCCCAAATTATGGGTTCGCTCATTTGCAAACAATTCGGGAATCCGACACATATTTGTTCCTGATTAGTTGAATATTATAGTGCATAAAGATCTTCAGTTTAAACACAATTTCAGCAAAAACCTTTTTCATCCAGCTATGAAATGTGTGCGTTATTATAAAATGACCGAAATCGAAATCTAAAGTTTGGACGTTTGTTATATTCGTCCAAAAACACGATTTAGGTATCGAAGTACTCTGAGACCAGATATCCTGCTCTCCGCAGGAATTAAAATTACATTAAAGCTGAAATGGGGTTTAGCAAATTTGCGATACGTTTGGTAGATGCTTTGTCCTAAGTCAATTGGAATATTCCGAAATGGTAATCACCATTGCATGCAAATGTAATTCGGATCAATCGATGTTATGCAAGTGCTAGAAGGTCAGGTCGTAAATGAGATCGATGAGGAAATGAGAATTTTCAAGCCTTAGCGAATACCGTTTTGGAGGAAAACACATTTTAGAATAAAAAAATGTACTTTTACGATACCATGAAGTCAATTTCTGTTTTAGTTTATGGTTGCCTTATTTCTTCTTCTTTCTTTTTTTCCTTCTAATTACAGCTGTAGATTTTCTTTACGTGAGCCAAGAAAATGTGATTTACCAATGAACGCAAATTAATCATATGCATTGGTCTATCTGCTGAATATTTTTTAAAACCCATTTGCAGCAATTTTGTACAAATGAAAATTTGTAAGATTATAAGTTGTGAAATAATTTCAGTGTTTTCTTCTCACATTTCGAGAATTTACAGTTAGGGATATTCCCACCCCCCTCCGAAAAAAAGAAAGAAGGAGAAAAGTTTTAAAAAAAAGTAATTATTGAACTTTTACTGACATAAGTCTGACAAATGATTACTAGTATTAAATATTTTTTAGAAGGCATAACTAGCAACTATTATGTGTAGACTGATTTTACGCTGAAAAAATTTTATCTGCTACTTTTTTATTGTTATTAAATTGCTACTATGTCACGAACAAAATTGTAAAAAAATTATCCAATAGCTCAGTGGTTTACCAATCTTGTAGAGAGTGATCTTCAATTAGCGTACCTCTTTCTGCAGAGATAAGAATATCGCTTCTAGTTTGAAACTTATCACTTAATAGAAATATTTATTTCTGTTATTAAAATTTTGTCCCAGGACGTAATATTAACTAAATTAAAATGTTCGCAAAAAAGTGAAAATTTCAAATAAATAGCTGGAAAGACATCAATTACTTTCTTTTGGTGTAAAGTCCATGTATATAGCAGCTTCGGCTGAAGCGCAATCAAATTTTAAAGAAACAGAAAACGTGTCCAACTAACTTTCATTCAAAAAGAACAGGATCGCCTCTTGTATAAAATTAGAATGCACAACATCACGCAACATTAATGATCTGCATGTGTCACTTTGATTTACTCCACTTAACAACGCAACAATTTATTACTAAATTTAGGATTCTAGTTTATATTATTTAAAACTTTTTATTTGGTAACTCACACGAAAAAAAAATCTTTAAATGTTCACATAAATGGCTTTCCATTAAAATAAAACTTTAAATTCTTCTGCATCTTCATCCTGCATTTTATGAAGGTTCCATTTGATTCAGCTTTTAAAATCACCCAACTTTCTGCACCTCCCAAAATCCTTTTTGGGAAATTCTGAGAACTGTCAAACGATCTATTTTTAGTTTTTTTTGTTTCTCATAAATCCGTCTGGTTTTGAATACATTTTTCCTAAATTCTTGCGATGATACGTTTCAGATTTTACACACAAATTAGTTTCAAATTTTCAAAGACCCTAAATTTTTTCTCGTAAAATTGAAAATACATACTAAAAGAGAATTCAAGAATCTTAATATTTTAGTGAATACATCATTGATATATTCCCAATCATTGATATATTGATACGTGTCCCATGATTTAAAATTAGAAAACGACGAATATAGTTCTACTGATTTTCTTTTCAGTCTTCGATTGTTGATAGCAAGTTTCGTTTCCGCTCTGTATAAAAAAAACAAAATTAGTTGTAAAATTCTATTACTTTAATAGTAATAATTCAAGCAATATATTTGAATTTTTTTAGTAGATTATCAGGTTTGCATTATGTATGCCAGCTACTCTCGGTCTGCTCAGCCTGATAAGTCACAAAAGTCGTAGTACGTAGACAGTAAAAGTATTTCATGTAATTACAATGAACCCCCCCCTCACCCCCCCACACACACACACATGCGTTCAATCGTTTGTTAAAGGAAACATCAGCATCTGCTCGGTATTTTTTCTTCAAAATCTCATAAAAATTCCTCTGAAATATCTGTTCTGTGTAACATAAGCTTTTGTCCTTATTCTGAAAAGGATTTTATGGGTCAGCTGTCTTTATCCTAATAAGTATTTTGAGAGGAAATATTGAGCTTATCTGAGAATTGATGCCCTATATATCAGGGATTTTTAAAGACTACTATCCTTCTGATGAAGATTTTTAGCAGGATTGTTAACATTATTGGGACTGCCGTTATTGTAATGGCATTTTTTTGCGGATGTAAATTAGATTTTTGGGGGACTGATGTTCTTAGTCAAATGGCGATATAAAAGACTGTTGTGATTATTGTAATGGGAAGCTTTATTTAACTTTCTACTTATTTACATACTAGCGGTACCCGCACGGCTATGCCCGTGTTAAAAAATGAAAAGACCAGTCGGTTTGCCATTGTGTATATAGTGATAACTTTTTTAGGTGCAAATTATGTTATTTTATTAAAATGTATAGCATTCCATATAATTAAAGATTAGCTGCCCACGGCAATCAGCCGGAGATCCTACACATTTAAGCATTTTTTTTTACAAACCACACAATAAAAAAGGAAAAAGGAAAGAAAGAAACGAAATAAAACAAAAAAGAAAATATTTGAAAAAAAAAAACGCATTTTGTTTGTTTTGTTCAAGTACCCACACAAAAAGGAAGATTATAATAAATTAGAATAGTTTTAATTAATAAATTTTTAGTACAATTAATTTTTATCTATTATTTATTGTGCAAAACGTAGCGTCTGGACCCGGCTTAAAACAGAAAGACGAAATTTTGTAGCCTGCAGAAACAAACAGCAGCAAGCAAAGATTTGAAAGCGGAATAAACCTTTCATCCGAGCTCAAATAGGAAAATAACATATGTGCTAATTCACTGGAGAAAAAAAAAGTAAATAAATGAAAGTATAAATATTAATAAGCTGGAATAACAAAAATCGCTATAAAGGATAACATTTCTTTTAAAAACCCCTGTGCAGTATGGAAAATAGTCCCGTAAAATACATGTCAAAATAAGGAAATCAAAACAAAGCTATCAATCGCCTGTGAGAACAGAAAGACGAAATTTTGTAGCCTGTAGAAACAAACAGCAGCAAGCAAAGATTTGAAAGCGGAATAAACCTTTCATCCGAGCTCAAATAGGAAAATAACATATGTGCTAATTCACTGGAGAAAAAAAAAGTAAATAAATGAAAGTATAAATATTAATAAGCTGGAATAACAAAAATCGCTATAAAGGATAACATTTCTTTTAAAAACCCCTGTGCAGTATGGAAAATAGTCCCGTAAAATACATGTCAAAATAAGGAAATGAAAACAAAGCTATCAATCGCCTGTGAGACGCAGGAAATAAATTTTAATTCGTTTTAAAAAAATAATAATCAAAATCCAAAAAAAGAAATAAATTAATTAAAAATCGGCTGCTTCTCAAAATGCTAAAAACCGCAAGCAATAAATTTTAATTCGTTAAAAGAAAAAAGGATCAATAGTCAGTCGGCATGGCAACAATTAAAATTAAAGTTAATTACCGTGAAAAAATAATTTCGAACTGCAGAGAAAAAGGCTTATAACTTCTTTTCTAGTTAATTTAGAGGCTTCGAATTTTCGCACATAGAGCGAAACTCTGTCCGAGGTAGTTTTTCACGCGCTTTTCAACGGTATCAAACTCGAAACGATGCGATAATTCCTTCCTATAGAAAATGACTATTTTATGAAACTTTCGGCTATAAATTGGAATAAAAGAAGAACAAATTCGAATTTCAGGAAAAACTCTCCGAGGTGCACACCCCCATGTTCCAAACTAATTTCGTGCCAAATTTCATGAAAATCCGCTGGACGGTCTGGGCCCTACGCCGTACACAGACACACACACATACTTACTGCTTTATTATTAGTAGAGATAATTAAGTATTGAGCATGTGTCACGTGACATTAGTCTTCCTCCGCCAAGAAATGACGTAATATTCAAAATGCCACCTGCAAAGCCGGGCGACGCAGCTGCTAATAATAACAGTAACTGGGCTTGTGTATACAAAATTAGTGATTTGAGTTTTTTTTTTCTGATTAGTTTATTATCAAAATAATATGATGTTTTAAACCAATTTATTAACATACTAGCCATTAAAAAATACTAAAAATCACACGTGCGTAAATTATGAATAAATAATTATTTATGTTTCATCATTGCATTCTTTTTTTTTTTTTGCTTCTTCAAAAGACAAGAAAGAGGAAATATAAGAATTTAAGGCCTTTTAATAACTTGTTACTTAGTGAAATAAAATTTCTCGGAAAGCTATTTTTTATATTTTGCTAACTCTATAACTCATAATAGATTTTTAAAATATATGAAGAAGACGTTATCGCTTATCGTAAAGAAACAAAATGCTAGACATTAAAAAACAAAATGCACTCTCGTACTCCTGGAAAATCTCCCTGAAGAGATTTCAGCAAGTGCAAAACGATGTACTGTTTTGCAAAGCTAAAATCGATTGAAGCTATACAAAATACTTTAACTTCGACGAAAATAAGCTACGGGTTTCGTTAAAAGCATTTGAACTTTAAAAGCATTTACTTCCACGTTCCTTTATATGCCTAAGTATTTATCAATTTTTTGTAATTATTGAGCACATGCTGACGTATTTTTAAGTTTGAAATTTCTGCTATATTTTCCGTTTCTTTGAAAAATTCCAGTATGTTGGGTCTACAGCGAAGTTCCTATAATTACGAATTATGAACAAATATAAAAAGGGAGTATATATATTGGTATAAGAGTCTTTTTCAATTAAAATTACTAAAGTTATGGTAAAAAATAACATACAACTTTTTTAAATAGAGATGAAAAACAGAGAGAAAAAGTAGGCAATCTAGAAAAATAGGCCCCAGAGAAGCATGAACACTTTTTCTCATCAAAATAGTGCTGCCAAATAAATAAAAACTTACTGACAAAAATTCAATAAGTGTACCAAATTTATAATGAGCTGTAGATATATTTACAAGCACTAATCAGCATATTAATTTTTATCTAAGATTCTAAGACTACCGAAAGAGCCCTTATTGCCTTAGCATCCTTATGTGCATGCAATTAATTTTAAGAAATGCAATAAAAATAATAATGAGAAAGCTGCAAAAAGAAGATTTTACTGTCGGAACTTAAATTCCAAGCTCTCAGCTTCATTTCTGTGTAACGCGTCATAGAGAATAATTTCTTTTCCTCAAAATATCCGAAAAATTCAGACACGTACCTCGTTATTTCCCGTAGATCGCCACCACTATGTGGGTATTTTCTTCTTCTTTTAACATTAATTTGTTTTAAATTTAGATTTCCCACAACACTGTTACAGAAATAAAAAATATGATTTTAAAAACATATCTATTTTTTTCCCGTAGAAAACCAAACTATTACTGGCTACGCATAGCGGCAGTCAAAAAAGTGTGGAAAAAATTATCCTTTCTTTAAAAATCAAGTACTACTTAAATTAAATAATTTAACTCTGAGCATGTAAAAATGTATGGAATGTTCTCTTTTTCGTACTGAAATTTCAGTCTAAAGAGCTATACAAAACATTTTTCATAAGACAAACCAGTATTTCCCATTTGTAAACCTAAGCATTTCATTTTTTCTTTCCTTTTTCTTTTTAATGAAAGAGAATTTTCCGTTCCTTTGGTACAATAAAATATGAAACAAAACTTGACTCATTTTCAATCCGAAAAATGTCCGCGAATACGAAATGAAGACCAAATGTATAATGGCTGAATACATTACGAATAAAGGGCAGAATTCTGTTTAACAAAGACAGAATTTTGGGAAGAAAATATGTCTTTGCCTATACCAATAAAATATTTTAGTTGGAGAAGAATACAGAATTACATTTAAAAGTATAATGCCTATTCAGTTGTTGTACTTTATGATTGCTTTAAAGTTCTCAGAAGTCAGCATTTTTGTATTTCTAAGTCATGTTACAAAAATGTGATTTGTTTTGCTCTTTAATCGAACTAACTGCTTTTCTTTAAATAATGAATTTGTACTCTGATTTTTATGCAGATTTTACTTACACATGCAAGCTCTGCAATTCTTAAAGTTTTTTTAATTTCTAGCTTACATTTACATTTTATAACATTTTACATTTTAAAGAACGTAATTTTGTACAATAATGCGATTATTATGAGCAAGATTGGAATGTGTGCAGAAACATCCCAGGACAATTTCTTATTTGAATATTGTTTATGCTTAAAACATTTATGAATTGTTAAGAAATATTATAACCTGCAAAATTTTGCTTGCTTTCTTTTTGAAAGAATGCTTCATACTAAAAATAAGTCTAATTTCAGAATGTTTCACAAACTTCTTTAACCTTTTTTAGTCAGAATCAAAAGTTAGAAATCTTTTTGCGTTTTATGTTGCATACTTCAGCCATCCTTTAACAATTAAGATGATATTATTTATTTCGCCAATTTGCCGATCCCTGCCCTACTGTAAAATACAAATAACTAATAACTGTGTAATTTTTCTTCACATTTTAAAAAAAAATTGTTTCAGAGTTTTTTTAAGCCAGTGATTCTCAACCTGTGGGGCGCGCCCCCAAAAAAGGGCACGAGCAAACGAGAAGGGGGCGCGAGAGTATCCAAGAAAAAACATTACTTTAAAAAATATGATTAACTGACTGATAGGAAAGCACACATACACATAGAAAATAAAATACATTTCGACATATTTAATAACTTATTGAAATAAAACAAATTACTAAATTAAAACTTTCTTAATCAAAGCATACTAAATTAAAATCAAATTTAATAATTATTAGTAACTTCCTTGGGCCTGTCTTTCAAAGCAAAGTTTTTCAAAGGAAAGCTTAATATTAGAAATATCCACCCTTGGTTGTTTCTATATTTAGCCGAGATCTGTAGTTTGTCTTCAAAGAAGCCACAGCAGAAAATCCAGTTTCACAAAAGTTGTTGAAGATGTTGAAAATGGTATTAGAATGCGTAATGCCCTTGTTTTTAGTGCAGAAAAATCATCTTCTATTCCTGCCCGAAATTTTAAATAGTGATTTATTACTAAATTAATTTTACGACTAAAATTACTTGTTTATACTCTTTTTTTGGCAGTTAGTTAAAAATAATTCAAAAACAGAATCAGTACTCATATACATTATTGTTGTATACATTTTATGGAAAGGGGGCTGGGAGCGATGAAAATTATGATAGAACATTGGGCCGCGAATACTGAAAGGTTGAGAAACCCCGATTTAAGCCAAACCTTATGTATCTTCCTCGACCACGATGAACTAGAATAACTGTTCGGAGAACTAGTTGGTTAAGTGATCCCTTTTATTGATCCATTCCATTTTTAGTCTTATTGTAAACACGAAGCAAGCAGTGAAAAATGGTTTCTTTCTGATCAGGTAACTTCTGCCCACTAACTAACTGCCCACTCAATGGGACAGATAAAATTACCTGACCGTTGTTAACAACAGTGATGGTCACACAAACTGCTCACTGCTTTGGAATTATTCATAAATGATGTCACGCTTCGAGGCGTTCGTGAAATTGTGACATGGGGAGGGGAGGGAGTAACAAGAAGTGTAACATCAAGCTTATGCCACATAGCGTGACATGTGACAAAGGGGAGGGGTGGTACGTTGACGTGACACATTTTGTGACAAAGGTGGAGGAGGGGGTCACATAAATGGGAAAAAAGGGTGACATCATTTATGAACGGTCCCTTTGGGTATATTCCATTTTGTTTTTGAATTATTCGCGGTTTCGATGTGTCACGCTTCGAGGCGTTCGTGAAATTGTGACATGGGGAGGGGAGGGAGTAACAAGAAGTGTAACATCAAGCTTATGCCACATAGCGTGACATGTGACAAAGGGGAGGGGTACTACGTTGACGTGACACATTTTGTGACAAAGGTGGAGGAGGGGGTCACATAAATGGGAAAAAAGGGTGACATCATTTATGAACGGTCCCTTTGGGTATATTCCATTTTGTTTTTGAATTATTCGCGGTTTCGATGTGGCTGCGTATTGGCTAATCTCCACTTACAGACCTAATGTATTCCCCTGGAATTGACAACCATCCTTTCTTTTGGCGGCACTCTCGACAGATGTCATTAGCACTTGAATTTTTTGACGCCCAGTTTTTCGCAAGATGGATGCAACTGGGGTCTGAAAATTAATTTGTCACAACAAGGTTTATTTGCCAGACCATTTTCTTTTTCTTTTGGTGGAACTCATCTGGACTGTCCTCGCCACACAGCCTGTAGCCAATTGGATAGATACTAATTGGTTAGATTCTCAGCCAAACAGATACCCACGTGATCTTTAACATGTCACATTATCAAACTACATACACTGTTAGAAATTTCATCATGAAATTACGGTTAAATAACCAGCAGCAGTCCGTCCATCTAATTCACCGTTAAATTTATGGTTTGGATCATTTTTCAATCTTTACGGGACCTAAACCATTACCAACCAGCTTGGTTAAAAGGCCGTAAATACAAAGTTAACGGTTTTATAACCATTTAAAAATGGTTTAAAAACAAGATTTTTACCATTTTGAACCATTTCGAGACGTAGAAACCGTAAACGAAGCGTGCGGGAATCGAATCCGGCTGTATGGCATGCCAACCTTGCGCTCTAGTCATTCAGAAATCGACACCACGTAAAGCGGTCGTTTATTTATCAATAGATCTTCTTCTCCAACAGGCAAACTGCCTTAAAATTGAGATTTCAGTTTTTGATTTGATCCAAAGTCATTTTTGATCTAAATTTACTGTACATTAACGAAAATCATTTTATTTGCAGCAAAAAATAAATAAAAACAAGCTTAAGCAGCTCAAATTATGGGTTCACTCATTTGCAAACAGTTCGGGAATCCGATGTCTCCAATTTTTGATTTACGTGTGTATATGTTTCTATTTAGAAACCACTGGTTAAGCCACTTTTTCTTCCTCTTTTTTATATACACATGCAGATTTGAACTGATAAATCTTTATTCATATTTTAACAACAACGTACGACCGGTAAGGTTCCACAATCAAGATGGACGCCCGATTCTTATTGACTACGAGACCTAGTGGCTCTTGCAAATTACGGTTAGTTAAACGTTCTTTAGGTGAAACAGAATAAACGAATTTTTTCACAATCAGCGGTTTGAGTATCAGTTATTTAATGGTTATTCAACTGTTTTAATAAAATATGGTAAAAAACAATCAAATGAATGGCTATTTTACTATTTTCTTACGGAAATTTTTAACAGTGTAGCCGGTGAGGGCTTTTTTTGTTGCAAACTTGGGGCAGGTTTCGAACCCGCTAATTTGGGCGTATGAATCCAATGCCTTACCACTACGCCTCCTCCTACTACATTTATTTTAGGTGATAATTGTAAGCTTAGAATATTGCCTGGTTATTAATTTCCACAACATCACTGCAGATCAATATAAATTTCATTTAAAAAGGTCAAATTAAAATAAGTGCAAAAGGCAACCAAATCACTCGTAAAAACTTTCGTAACATGTAGCGAATATAACAAATGAATAAAATAAATCATTGAAATAACAAGATAGAACGTTACATAGGCTTTTATAATATACTCTGCATTTCTAAAAAAATAAATAAGTAACGAATACAAATCGTTGAGATAAAAACTTTAAACAGAATTATATCCACAAAAAGAATCAAGAATGAGAAAAAAAACTGAAAATACATATAATAAGATTATCATTTGTTTGCGAATCCCCTAATAGGAATATTCATCAGAAAGGAACAGAAGAATTCGGATCATCTTACGCCGTTCTATTTTCTTCGTTTCTTCTAGTTGCAGAGAAGCAAAATAACGAAATTGGATGCAAAATGTGATTCGAAAGAACACAGTGGGTAAGTGTATTGAACAGGCTCTCGGAGAAACTCTTTTCGTACTGCAAATTTTGACGGCGATGGAAAAGCAAACATAAGATAATAAATTTTCTGTGCCAAAATATTGAAAGGTACTGAATAAAAGATTTCAAGAAAACTTCATGTTATCAGAAATTGACAAATGAAAAGATAAATTTTAATTAATATTTTTCATACTTTGAGAACACATAGCTTACAAACACGTGTTTGCATATATTTATTTTTTTAAAGAAGAGTACGAATTTTTGTATCATTCAAGCTTATTAGGGATCATTCATAAATGATGTCACGCTTCGAGGGGGGGGGGAGGGAGGGTTCGTGAAATTGTGACAAAGTATGAGAAGGGGAGGGGAGGGGTTAACAAGAAGTGTGACATCGTGCATTATGCAATATAGCGTGGCATGTGACAAATCTGGGGAGGGGGGGTCAAATATATGGGAAAAAAGCGTGACATTATTTGTGAACGGCCCCTTAGATAAAATTATTTATGTATAAATAAGCAAAGACAAAACAGTTGAGAACTATTTTCTCTTCTGTTTTTCAAGTGATTTTCTTACTGTTTTTTTTTTTTTTTTTTGTTAAGTAGCTGTTGACATGTTTAGTGTATCAGAAATTGACAAATGAGAAGAAAAATTTTAATTAATATTTCTCACACTTTGAGAACACATAGCTTACAAACACGTGTTTGCATTTTTTTATTTTTTTAAAGCAGAGCACGGATTTTTGTCATTCAAACATATTAGGTAAAATTATTTATGTATAAATAAGCAAAGACAAAACAGTTGACCATTTTCTTTTTTGTTTTTCAAGCGATTTTCTGAATGTTTTTTTTTTTTTTTTTTGTTTGTTTAGTCGCTGTTGACATGTTTTAGTGATATCAATAAAAAAATTTGGAAACCGTTTATTATTAGTTAATTACTTTCCCTTTTCTTTTGTTAGGTAAGCCTCATTTATAATTGTAATATTATATTGTTAGATATCAGATGTCTTGATTGAATAAATTATTAGGTAATAAATATAAAACTCATTGTTAAAAAAAATTCATTAAGCAGTCATATTAAAAGCAATTATAATAAGAGTTTGAGTGAAGGCTTCTCTGAAACAGTGAAAAGAAAAATGAGAATAGTGTATGGAAGAAAACATTTAAGTTTTATTCAACTGTTTCTCAACTTAGTACAAAACCGGCAGAAGTACAAGCGCCTACACTTATGAGTGCCATTGGCTCTGCGGGGACAATGATTTACTATACGTTTGCTTTTAATGAGGATGATCAAAATGAATTCAAATTTGACGTTATAATAGCTATATTTGATGAATAACACTTGTATATTTATGTAAATAGCATAGCGTTTTCAATGCTAAATTTAATTATTACGGCTGAATTTCGACTGTTGGGCGAAGTCTAGTTATAATAAGGGAACAAAAATATACAGACACATAATGAAAAGTATTGCATGTTTTCTTATATTTTTCACGAGTACTTTTAGAAACTGAAAAAATTATAATCAACTTAAAAATCTACATGTTCTAAATGTGCAATACAATTTCAAAACTAAAAATAAATATATTAAATAAAAAGAAATGAAAAAGAAAAAGAAGGACAGACTTCAAATAAAAACATGCGCTCAGAATTAAAAAAATGAAATTAAACAATTAATTCTTGAAACAACATCAATACGGCCTTTAAACATGTTTTTTTTTTTTTTTTTTTTTTTTAATAGGCGCAAAATTATGTCAGTCTAATTTCACAATGAGTTACTTTTTACCCCTGGTAAGAATGTCACCTCGGTTCTATTCTATTGAAGGTACTGAACTACCGGTACTCATGAATTGAATAAAAAAATATTAGAAAATTTTTTTGTACAGATGTTGCGAAAAATGTGCATTTTTTATAGTTATTTAAAGGTCCATTCACACTAAAACCGGCGGAAACGTTCTGCCACTATCGTAATACGCTGTTGCTATCATTATAAAAACAATAGCGCAATCAACAAATCACGGTCGTCTGAGTGAAAGTCACTTTTAATGACACAATAAAAATGCCAATCAGTCAATACGAGGGAGTGGTTGCTAAATCATGTAGAAACAATGAAACGTCCTGTAAGACTTTGCCGCTGTTGTGTCTGGCGTGAATACACCCTAACATTGATAAATCGATAATAGAGTTGATAAATCGATATCGAAGCCTTTGTCTTTTGCCTTTACAGACATTCAGAAAAAAATTAATATGTAAATGGAAGGAATCTATAGAAAACAGAAAAAAATACAATGTTGTATCTTACAGGATGGATAAATTCTGGAAGACTAGTGAATTTGCGCAGAAATGTATTATATGTATACATATATATTCATATATATACGGTCTTTTTATATTAAACTGCTTGTTTGAAGTTATTTTTAAATATTACCGAAATTATTATACTAATTTCATTTATGCCAATTATTTTTACTAGTATTATATTATTCTTCAACGATAAAATAATTTAAATCAATAAAACTATACGCAGTTTTATCGGGGAAAAAATATTTGTAATGAAATTAACAATCAGATTTGAAAAGGAAGATTTAAACTGGAAATTCACGAAAAAAAAAAGATATGAACAAAAAAAAAAACAAACAATAAACATAAGTTGCATAATGACGTTATCAGCTTCTTCCTGGTGGTCTAATGAATAAAAATGTAGCTAGAATTCAAAAAGCACATTACTAGACATCGTCCAATTTGAACTGCTTTATTGAATTTCTCATGAGTGCAAAAAGCTTTGCAAAAGGGAGCAAGTTATTGGAAATGAAAAATTGCAATCTATTTCTTTTTCACAAGGCAAAATAATAAAAAAAAAACTGCAATTACCATTTACAAACTTATTCCTACACAAATAATAAAATATGAGACGCAAAGTAGTTCAAAAACATATCGATCGAATTTTCCGAAAAGCCATCAAAAGTTTTGTTACATGAAGCTTTCAGAAGCTGCTGTTTTCTTTTACATTCTTATTGTTATCGAATAAAATATTTCAGAAGCAAAAATAACAAGAAGTTCCGTCTAGAACTATACGAGCCTACTTTCCCGTATACACCAAATTCAAATTTATAATCTAGCTATCTCTTTCTCTCTCTTTATTATTTATCTTTAGTTCTAATTATTGAAAATATACCTTTTTCAACGGATAATACATATTCATTCACTCACTCATTCATTCTTTCATTTATTCAGCCATGCATTTATTCATTCATTCGTTACCTCATTCAAGTGTTTATTCATTCATTTACGCATTCATGTATTTATTCACTCATTTATTTATATTTTCATTTATTCAATAATTTATTCATTCATTCTTTTCCTCATTCATTTATTCATTGATTTATTCTTTCACTCTTTCATTTATTCATTCATTCATTATTTCACTCATTGAGTCACTGAGAAATATCCTTGAAAATCCCGATCAAAAAATTTCATAGCAAAATAGGCTCGTACGTTCTGGATAAACTTTCTATTTCTACATGTTCTACGTTATAAGAGCTTTCCGATAAAGTTTGTTCCAAGCAAATCGGTCCGTTAGATCAGGATTTATATAGGGTTGAAATTTCCCCGTAAGCTCTGTGTTAATTTTTTGAACTGTTCAAAAATGAACAAAAACTGTTCAAATCAATATTTCACGCCGAGAACTCCTTTCAATAAGCTTTCAATAGGAACTTGGCTCTTGTGCCCAGAGTTTACAGAATTTGCTTCAATTTTGTCCATAGGCGCTAATGTTAAAATTTTTTGAACTGTTCAAAATTGAACAAAAAATTGTTCAAATCAAAAAGTGAAATATAGAAATGAGATGTCCTCGCCGAGATCTTTCGAATGCAAAAAGAATTTTTCCAATCGGACAATTCGTTCAAAAGTTATTAGGGGGGGACAGACCGACAGACCGACAGACAGACAGACCGACAGACAGACCGACAGACAGACCGACAGACCGACCGACAGACAGACCGACAGACAGACCGACAGACAGACAGACCGACAGACCGACAGACACACTTTTTCCCGATCTCAATACCCTACTTTCAATTTTTTTATTTTTCAATCTTTATTTAATTACTTCACTTATTTTTGACTTTTCTTGATTTTTAACGATATTTTCACGATACATTAAGCCTTCTTTCATGCTTTATTATTATTTTTTTTTACTTTTACGGGAAAGTAGGCTAAAAAACGAGAAATGTTGGGAAAAGGTGGTCAATTATAAATACATGTTGTGCTAAGGAAAGGAAAAACATCGGAGGTGGAAAGTCCAACGGGAAAAAAAGCGGTTTTAACTACAAATTAAAAAGAAAAATTAATAAAAAAGGAAGCAATACTAAATAGTTATAATAATGATGTATCTCTGCTAATAATAAAGCAGCAAGTATGTCTGCGTAGGTGTCTGTCTGTGACCAGTATAGGGCCACCGTTTGGCGAAATTTCATGAAATTTGGCACAAAATTAGTTCGGAAAACATGAGGGTGTGCACCTCGAAGAGTTTTTCTCTGAAATTTGAACTTGTTCTTTTTTTATTCCAATTTATAGCCGAAAATTGCATAAAATGGTTCTTTTCAATCGGAAGAAATTATCGCATCCATTCGAACTTGATACCATTGAAAAGCCTGTAAAAAAGGTCCTAGGAAGAGTCTTACTCTTTGTACTAAAATTGGAAGCCTCTAAATAGAAAAGACGTTATAAGCGTTTTTCTCTACAGTTCGAATTTTTCTTTCACAATTAACTTTCATTTTATTTTATGCAGACGATTGATAAAGCTTGCTTTTTATTTTATTGAATTGTTGCCATTCTGTCTACACATATATTTGCTAAATAAAATTCTATCCGCAATGTTTTTATCATTTTTAGGCGCAGCTGATTTTCAATTTATCTTTTTCTTTTTTTTAACGAATTAAAATTTATTTCCTGAGGCTCACAGCCGATCGATAGCTTTATTTTGATTTTCTTACTTTGACATGTATTTTACGGGTCCGTTGTCCATACTGTACAGGGTTTCTTAAAAGAATTGTGATTCTTTATACGATTTTTGGCATTCCAAGTTAGTATTACAATTTATATTTTTATTTAGTTTTTTTTTTTCTCTCCAGTGAATTAACACATATGAGGCAGTGATAATCAAAGGGCAAGTCAAGTGACAAAATTGAAAATTTGGAGATAACTGGTGCAAATGATAGGGAAATCACCCTTCTATATTGTGACAAGAAATGTTAGTGATAGCTGTAACAGGTGATCCGCCCTAACGTGATTTAGAAAAAATTAACATTAAAGCTCCCAGAAGGTCTAAACTTTGAACGCGTTTTTCTCAGAATCGTTTTTTGGTCACTTACATCCCCTTGATTCTCACTGCCGCCTATGACGATTGGCTATTTGAGCTCGGATGAAAGTTTTTTCCCTCATTCAAAGTTTTGCATGCTGCTATTAGTTTTGCAGCGGTAGGCTGCTCAACTCGACCAACGGGAAGAGTGAAGTGAAGTCACGGTTGTTGATGTCGATTCCTTCCCACTTGCACGCGGTTGCACTTGCTCGCTTGCACGCGTTTGCACTCGCTCGCTCGTACGCGACTGCACCAAATGTTTTCCGATAGTTGACTTGTTTTATACGTTATGTTATTTCCAGTTATGTTTAATTTGTTTCTAGTCATGTTTATTGTTGCATTAAAGTTTTGTTACTTAACCTCAAGTGTGTTGCTAGTCACCCGCTAAATCTGGTGTCCCGGACAATTGAAATACTTTTCTGAAATGAACTCCTTCTGTTACACGTCGGAAATTTCGCCCGTTTTCCGCTTGAGTTTACTGCAAGAGGTTAGTGACATTTGCTGTGCATTTTTTATTCTCCCGCCGAACTGAACATTGTTTCCTGTGTGCTGCTCGCTACAAAGCAGAAAAATGCCGAATGAGGATGGCATGCAAAAGACTGAAGTCGCACGTGTTGCTTTGCGGCTCCCTGCATTTTGGAAAGCTAACGTACGCTTATGGCTCGCTCAGTGTGACAATTCTTTCGCGTTCAGCGGCATAGTGAGCGATGATACAAAATATTCAGCCCTTGTTTCGAACATCGATGCGGAAACTTTATCCCACGTATCGGACATTGTACTTAATCCTCCAGCTAGTGAAAAATACAAGGCTTTGTGTGACCGGCTTATTGCTGAGTTCGAGGACTCGGAGCAGAAAAAAATTAAAAAATTGTTAATCGATTTGCAACTCGGAGATGAACGGCCCAGCCAGCTTCTTCGGAAAATGAGGGAACTTTCCGGAGGTCAACTTAAAGATGATTTTCTGCAGAGCTTGTGGATACAACGTATGCCTACGCACATCCAGACAGTTTTATCAGCATCCTCCGAACCGCTTGAAAAATTGGCAGGTATAGCTGACAAGGTAGCAGAAATTGTTTCCCCGTCATCAGTCTGTGCCACATCTGTAGTTCCCGCATCTTCAAGCCAATCTTCCATTGATGCCCTTGTGTTGAAAGTGGAAGAACTTTCTCGTCAGGTAGCTGAATTATCATGCGAACGTGCTTCTCGTGCTTCTAATTATCGCAAGCCTTACTGGCGTCGGAATCGTTCGAGCTCTCGCCATAGGGCAAATAGTACAGACAGAGGGGAGAAAATTTGTTTCTACCATCGACGTTTTGGGGATCGTGCAATAAAGTGCTATGAACCGTGTGGCTTCAACCAAAAAAACGGTGCAGCTCAGTCATAGCTGGGATGACTGAAGTCAATCTGAAAGCCAGCCGCTTATTTGTGTTCGACCGCAAGACTGGTCAAAAGTTTTTAATTGACTCTGGAAGTGAAATTTCTGTAATCCCACGTTTATCAAATAGTCCCAAAGGTACCAGTTCTAAGTTTGAATTATTTGCTGCAAACAATACTAAAATTCCGGCTTATGGAGTGGCCATTAAAGAACTGGATCTAGGCCTTCGGAAACCTTTCCGTTGGACATTTGTCATTGCAGATGTGATCTCTCCCATAATTGGAGCTGATTTTCTGTCACATTTCAATTTGGTCATCGATTTAAAAAACAAAAAGCTTATCAACTCGGAAACATCCTTGCACGCTTTTGGATCAATTGGACATGCAACACAGCCATCAGTTGTTACCATACGTGTTACTTCAGAGTATGAGAGTATCATTGCCGAATTCCCTGAGATAACAAATCCAGCATTACTGGGTAAATCAGCCTCCCATGATACTGTACATCATATAATAACACGAGGACCACCCGTCACAGCTAAACCAAGACGTCTACACCCTAAATTGTATGCTGCTGTAAAGGCAGAGTTTGAATTTCTGCTGGAGCAAGGAATCATCCGGCCATCCAAGAGTTCTTGGAGCTCTCCTCTCCATGTTGTACCCAAGCAGGACTCAACAATTCGTCCCGTTGGAGATTACAGGAAGCTTAACTCGGTGACTGAATTCGACAGCTACCCTATTCCTTATCTCCATGATTTTGCCCATGCATTGCATGGCAAGAAAATTTTTTCCAAAGTTGATATTTTCAAAGCATTTCATCAGATCCCCATCGCGGAAGCTGATATACCAAAAACCGCTGTGACCACTCCGTGGGGCCTATATGAATACACACATCTATGCTTTGGCCTTGTGAATGCTCCGCAAACCTTTATGCGGTTCATGCATGAGGTGCTCAGAGGATTGCCCTTTTGTTACGTCTATCTTGATGACATTTTATGCTTTTCAGATAATGAAGTTGAGCATAAGCATCATCTGCGGACCCTCTTTCAGCGTCTAAATACGTACGGCCTTAAACTGAATTTTTCCAAATGTGTGTTTGGTGTGTCAGAACTTGTATTTCTAGGCCACCTGATCACACCACAAGGCATTAAGCCACTACCAGAAAAGGTCCAGGCTGTTTTGGAGTACAAGCTGCCAGACTCTATTGCTGCTCTCAGAAGGTTTTTGGGACTTTTAAATTTTTATCGCCGTTTCATACCCCATGCGGCACAACATCAATTCCTCTTAAGTCGACTGTTAAAAGGAACTCGAAGTAAAAAGCGAGATCGGACTGAGATTACTTGGTCTGCTGAGGCAGTCAACGCTTTCCAGAATTGCAAAGAGGTCTTAGCTGAGGCAACATTGCTTGCCCACCCAGACCCATCAGCTGCCCTCGCTCTGCATGTTGACGCTTCGGATTTTGCTATCGGCGGAGCTCTACATCAGATCGTAGATTCTGAGCTGCAACCTCTGGGTTTTTTCTCACGTCAGCTCAACTCTGCTGAAATGGCATATAGCGCTTACGACCGCGAGCTATTGGCTGCTTACTCATCAATTCGCCACTTCCGGTACATGTTGGAGGCTAGGGAATTTACCCTGTACAGTGACCACAAGCCCTTAACATTTGCTTTCAGGCAAAAATTTGATAAGTGCTCTCCAAGACAGATTCGTCAGTTGGATTTCATATCCCAATTTACCACTAATATTCAACACATCCGCGGGATTAACAACATTGCTGCTGATGTAATGTCTCGCATCTCTTCAATACATATGCCTAGCACTATTGATTACAACAGTATTGCAACATCCCAGAAAACTGATCCTGAGCTTGCTAAGTTGTTGGCATCGGATTCCCCTCTACAACTTAGAAGAATCACACTTCCTGAGTCTGATGTTGAGATAGTGGTTGATCTGTCAACAGGAACAGCGCGCCCTTACATCCCCAAAGAGCAGCGACAACAAGTATTTTCTGCCTTACATAACTTGGCACATCCAGGTATACGCCGCACAGTGCACTTGTTAAAGAAGCGTTTTGTTTGGCCTTCAATTTCAACTGATGTCGCTCACTGGGCGAAGCATTGTGTCGCATGCCAAAAATCAAAGGTTCATCGGCACACACGAGCACCATTAGCATCCTTCCAAGAACCTTTCGGCCGCTTTGATCATGTACATCTAGACATCATTGGACCACTTCCACCATCAAATGGTTTCACGCATTGTCTGACAATGATCGACAGATTTTCCCGGTGGCCAGAGGCTCAACCTTTGAAGGAGATAACCGCCACTGCAGTTGCTGAAGGTTTTTTTACATGTTGGGTATCCCGTTACGGTGTTCCCTCCACTGTAACAACAGATCAGGGTCGTCAGTTTGAGGCGTCCCTATTCAAAGAGCTTGCCAGGCTGTTAGGTGTGCACAAGACCCGTACAACTGCCTACCACCCACAATGCAATGGGTTAATTGAGGAGTTTCACCGTCCCCTGAAAAGTGCCCTCAAGTGCTATGCTACAGAGCGTTGGACGGAAGTGCTCCCTTTGCTTTTATTGGGTCTGCGAGCTGCACTGAAAGAGGATATAAAGTGTACCCCTGCCGAAATGGTGTTTGGAACTTCTCCCAGGCTACCAGGAGAGTTCTTTAACCCGACGAAGCCAGTATCTGACACAATCGATTTTGTCACTAAACTAAAAGCGCATATGCAGGCACTTCGACCGTTGGCGCCTAAGCAACATGGAAAGCGCCCCATATTCATCCACAAAAATTTAGCCACTTCCTCACATGTCTTTCTTCGCAGGGACATGGTTAGACGTCCACTTCAGCAACCCTACGATGGCCCATTTAGGGTCATCAGCAGGACAGACAAGGTGTTCACGTTGGATGCAAATGGCAAAAATATCACAGTTTCCATTGATCGTGTCAAGCCAGCATTTGTGTTGTCCTTACCCGAGGATATGGTTGTGCAGCCGTCACCACCAGTACAACTTGAGACTGTGCCACCACCATCGCAGCCTTCAGTGCCAGTGACACGATATGGCAGAAAAGTTCACTTCCCCGATCGATATCGTTGTCACTGGAGGGGGAGTATGCAGCGGTAGGCTGCTCAACTCGACCAACGGGAAGAGTGAAGTGAAGTCACGGTTGTTGATGTCGATTCCTTCCCACTTGCACGCGGTTGCACTTGCTCGCTTGCACGCGTTTGCACTCGCTCGCTCGTACGCGACTGCACCAAATGTTTTCCGATAGTTGACTTGTTTTATACGTTATGTTATTTCCAGTTATGTTTAATTTGTTTCTAGTCATGTTTATTGTTGCATTAAAGTTTTGTTACTTAACCTCAAGTGTGTTGCTAGTCACCCGCTAAAGTTTAAGCTAACAACAAAATTTTGTCTTCCTGCTTTTATGTCAATGAGTAATAGACAAAAAATTATTATACTAAAAATTCATGAATTTAAACTATTCTATTGACTTATAATCGCCCCTTTTGTGTAGGTTCTTGAACTGCACAAATAAAATGTGTGTGTGTGTGTTTTTTAAATAATTTCTTTCTTTCCATTTTTTAATGCGTGTGTTTTGGAAAAAAAAGGAAAGAAAAAAGTTGCTTAAATGTCGGGGGTCGCCGGTTGATTGCCTTAAGCGGTTAATTTTGTGAAATGCTATACATTTTAACGAAATAACATAATTTACACATAAAAAAAGTTACCACTGTATATATGACGGCGAACCGACTGGTCTGTTCACTTTTTAACACGGGCATGGTCGTGTGGTAATTAATAAAACGAAAATTTTGAAGTATATTTTAGAGCGCCAGCAAAAATATTGAGAGTATCTTCACACATAACAGATTAGAACATGTATGCCCAAAATCCCAATTTTCGCTACGGTAGTTTAAGGTAATAAACACAAGATAAATTTGATTTTCTGCTTTTTCGCCAACTTTCTTGTAAAAATAAAAAATAAATAAGTAAGTTATAAATAAAGGCATCGTTAAAAGTAAAGAAAAGTCAATATGAAAAATACGTTATTGAAAAGTAAAAAAAAAAGAAAGTAGGGCTATGAGATGGGGATGAGTGCCAGTCTTCCCCGCTTCCCCCAATAACCGTTTGAAAGATTTTTTCTTCTTTTTTTTTTTTTTTTTTTGCATTTGAAAGATTTTGGCAAGGATGTCTCATTTCCATGTTTTACTTTTTAATTTGAACAATTTTTAACAGTGCAAAAAATCTTAATATCAGAGCCTATGTGCAAAAATAAAACAAGTTATGTAAACTTTTTACATAAGATCCAGGTTGCTATGAACAAGCGACCTGGAGCTCCAAGCCAAGAGCTCCTCTTGGCTTGATTTCAATTTTTGTTCTTTTTTGAAAAGGTAAAAAAAAAAACATTACCGCCTACCGGGAAATTTCAATCCTATATAAATTATGATCTAACTGACGCAACTATATCTGAAAGATGTTCTCATGTAGAACATGTACATATACACAGTTCATCCAGAACTAAACGCTCCTCGTTTCCTCGAAACTTTTTGATATGGATTTTTGAGGATAATTCTGAATGAGTAAATGAGTGAGTGAATGAATATGTATATACTGTTGAAAAAGATATATATGCAGTAATTAAGAACTAAAGCTAAATGAGAAAGAGAGAGAGAGACAGAGAGATATCTCGATTATCAATTTGATATTGGTGTATACGGGAAAGTTGGCTCGCATAGTTCTTGACGGAACTTACTGTATGAAGAGAAATGAAAGTTCAAATCGACATAACTAAAGCAAAAAATAAATCATCATTTTAAAATCAAACAACACTAACTTCAAAATTCTTAAAGGGCAAAAAATATTTCGCATTCATTTGTTAAAAACTTCTAAAAGTAGTGTTGTTGTTATTTTTAATTGGGTTTCTTATTGAGTCCTTACCATTTTCAGACCTAGTCCCTTAGGGCTGGCGTCATTCTTTCATGTGGCACCAGTATCAGCGGATTCCACTTGAGAATTTTGACTCCCTACTTCCCCCTAGATAGTGGCACACGGGCTCTACAGATGCGAAACTGCACTATAAGTTCAATTGAGCCAAGAGTATCCAAGCAAAACAGCTACTGATATTATCTTTAACCTGATCTAATAATCGTTAATATGCCGCAAAATCATGCGGTAAAGACGCTGACGATTTTATGCATCTTTAAAATCCACTAACTTGAGGCAGGTTTGAACCTGCGAACTGGACGTACCACCTTGCCACTACGCCACCCTTCGGGCAACTTCTAAAATTAGTGAATGTATGTTTACATAATTTAGTAGAAAGTGACTTGAATTTCATTTCGCTCCAACTACATGATATTACTTTAAACAGTGCCTCTTTAGTACAAGTGCTAAAGCACTAATAAAAAAAACTGTTTTATTCAATGATATTAAAGTCGCAGAATATGCACGTATTTCGTTGTTGTAGAGAAAAGGCAAATTGTAGTTACAGACGGTGCGGACTACCATATAGGCAGTTCTCACTGCATATAACAAAAGATTTTATTAATCAACAACAGGTAAGCAATATTAATAAGTGTGAACGAAATATGGTGCGCAGAAAATTCATGAAGTAATTTTTCATTAATTCAACGAAAAAAAGAAAAAAAAATCAGTTTCTTATATAAAAAAAATTGAGAATCGACATGCACGGAAAATTCCCATCGGCCAATGCAGTATAAAATATTGCTGGGACAGTTTTATGTTGTAGTCCAGAGCATAAAATGAAATCCATTCCCGCGAAACGTGAAGCTGTAATAAAGGAAACCAGGAGATACCTTACCTCAGGAGGCTAATAACAGTAGACATATAGAAGTTTTGAAGAGTGGAAAATGATATAGGATATCAGGAGGAAGCTTTTTTTTTTTCCTATCAGGATATATGAGCTCAAATCCACACAGGCACAATTTAGATAGGGTGTAGCAAGGTTCACATACATGAAATCGGATTTTTCTTGGGGAAAATATATTTTGCAAGAGATTGAAAGAATGACCTGCATATTTCATTCATAAAGCGCAAAGAAAAAGTGACATGTGTTTTACAAGTAGGCGCCATGGAGATAGACAAAATATAAATGCAGAAATATCTTAGAAAACACTAATATAAAGGGTGCTATTAAAAACGTTCCAAGTATCAATAATAGTGCTATAGGTCATGTTTGTAAGCAAAATTAGACAGTTAGGTAAATATAGGAATATCTCTTATTATTAAAATATAGGAGTTTAGATTCCTCATGAATGAATGTTCTAAACATTTTATTACATCGTTCACAACAGCAGTAATACAATATTCATTACAATTTTTTTTTTATTTCTAATGGGCTGCTGTTGGCCAATTGAAGACCTATTGGTACTTTGATGACCCAAAGATTGGTACCATCTCTTTCAGCGGTACCAGAATAAGTGTGGTACCGTCGTGGTATTATAATTTTGACGTCCGACTGCTCCACCTGAAAGGGCGAGCACGCGGACTCAGTGGGCAAATGAAATTACACGTGGGCAAATTCGAGTTGGGCAATAAACAAATCTAGCAGATTATACCACCAACAAGTTACAAATTCACATGGTACATTGCGAAGCCCCGGCTATTATGAAGTACAAAGGATCAAAGTAATAAGAATTTTTCCTTTTCCATGTGCTTTTTAGCCTACTTTCCCGTAAGAATAAATACATGTACATTAAAAAAAAAGAAGGAAGGAAGGCTTAATGTATGGTAAAAATGTCGTTAAAAAAAGGAAAAGTAAAAAAATAAAAGAAGTAATTAAATAAAGATTGAAACATGGAAAAAAATGTCTGTCTGTCTGCTTGGCTGTCTTCCCCTGCTCCCCCCTCCCCTAATAACTTTTGAAAGAATTGTTCTATTCGAAAGATTTTTTTTTTGTTTTGCATTTGAAAGATCTCGGGGCGGACATTTCATTGTCAAATTTTATTTCTTTATTTGAAAAAAAATTTCGTTCAATTTTGAACAGTTCAAAAAATCTAGCGGTATTGGGGAAATATGAAACACAAATTTTATAATCCCTGGAAATAAAATCCAAGTTCCTTTGAACCTGCCTATTTGGAGAACTTCTCGACGTGAAATATTTTCCAGTTTGAATAATTTTTGCTCAATTTTGAACAGTTCAAAGGAAAAAAAACATTAGAGACCTACGGGGAAATTTCAATCCTATATAAATTTTGATGTAATAGACGGATTTGCTTGAAACAAACTTTTTCAGACGGATCTGATGATTAAGAACATGTACAGATTTAACCAGAATTAAAGAAGCATGTTTTCCTAGGCAGTTTTTTATCTTAATTTTTAAGGATATTTTAAATGAATAAATGAAAGAATGAACGAGTGAAAGAAGGAATGAATAAATGAGTGAATAACTGAACATGGCTGCCTACGATTCTATAGAATCGTAGGCAGTCATGAACTGAATGAGTAAATGGATAAATAAAGGAATGAATATGTACATGAATGAGTAAATGAATTATGTAGTGAATTTATGTGTATTAACCGATGAAAAAGGTATATTTTAAGAAATTAAGATGTAAGGCTGAATGAGAAAGAGATATTGATAGATAGCTGGATTATAAATCTTCGTGTCTTTACCTATTTCCTCCTCAGCACAATGCATAAGCATATATAACACTATGCATTTATTGATATGTAAATAACATATAGTAACTTTTTAAGTTTTACGGCATTTATAACTATTAATAAATTTTATGATTTTTATTGAAAAACTTCGGAGCACTATGTGGAGCTGGAGCGGAACCGAAACAAGTACATAGAAGTAGAAGCGAAGCAACTCAAACAAAGTAAATGCTCGAGATCCCTGGATGTTTTAATTATATGAACGTAGTAGGGGGGGGGGGGGGTCGGGAATTCGTATGAAAACAAAAAAGTTCTGGATTTAAATATATGTATATATATATTTAGGAGTATTTTTTAAAAATAATAACCTTTGAAAGCATTTTTTGCTAACATCTGTATATATTTTAAAAAGTAAATAAGTTTATAATTTATAAATAAGTAAATTTTCAGAAAACGTATTGTTTTCCTTTTCAATACATAAGACTATAAATAAAACTCTAAAAATATTCTACTACTACAAATAATAAAGTGCATCGATCGAATTATATTTAGAAGCAAACTGTACTTAATATTTCGGCATTATCTTTAGAAATGGACATAATTTCTAATTGAATTTCGCTATATCTTTGCCCCTATATATCATCCGAATTTCTGTTCTTTTTATCTGAGTAGCATTCCTCCTTCCAATTCGTTATTGATTTCGGAAAAGAAAAATCATTTTGGGATGGAAAACGTTTTTGATCTCCGCTTGAGTTTGATTTTTCTTTTTAGATAGAGGAGGAAGGAAGAAATGAATTGCTGAGAGTGACTGCAAAGTGACGTCACGCTCCGATACAGGCCTGCTCTTGTAAATCTAAGACCCGGGTTTTTTTCTCTCTCAAACTCCTGATTTCCTGATAAAGTACGTTTTTTTTTCTGGATCCTTTGTTGCAATCGATTTTTATTTTTAGCTTGAATCTATTCTAATGCGTCTTGATTCAGCTAGAGACTTTTCTAACGAGATTTGTAACGGTTTGTAGGAACGAAAAGTTATACTTTATTGCATGATATCATTTACATTTACATCAAGTTACATAGATTATGTAACTTGTAATAGAAAAAATTTTAACTAAGCGAATATACTTTAATGCGTTTTGGAGGGACTTTTTTAACGAGATTTGTAACGGTTTGTAGGAGTAAAAAGTTATACATTATCGCAGGATTTCATTTACATATAGATAATGTAACTTATTATAGAAAGTATTTTATGTGAGCGTCAATGACAACAACTTGCTTATTTAACAGGAAAACTTTTGCCTTAGCTGCATGTGATGACAATATCGATAGAGTATAGCAAACTTCATGTTTTCAATTCCTACTATTAGTTCACATTCTCCCTACATCTTGTTCAAATTTTCAATCGTTAATGAAGTACTTTTTATTCCTTCACTCCAATTAAATTTAACTATTATTAATTTTAGTTTTACATGGATTCCATTAGAAAGATTGAAGTCATAGGTCGCTATTTTTAAAGCATTATCACATGAAATTTGATTATTTAGAAGAACTCCTTGATTCCAACTCTGCTTATGCTAACACGTAAAAAAATAATTAATTAATTTTAGTTTTATAGGGATTCCATTAGAAAGATTGAAGTCATAGGTCACTATTTTTAAAGCATTATCACACGAAATTGTATTCTTTAGAAGAAGAACCCCTTGATTCCCACTCTGCTAATACTAACACGTAAAAAAATAATTAATTAATTTTAGTTTTATATGGATTCCATTAGAAATATTGAAGTCATAGGTTACTATTTTTAAAGCATTAGCAAATTTGATTCTTTAGAAGAACTCGTTGATTTCCATTCTGCTTATGCCAATGCGGAAAAATGATTCGTTCGCAATAATTGTGGAATGCTGCGTGTAGATATATTAACTAGCTGAAAGTAAGGTAAAAGCGACTTTTGTAATCCTTTCATTTAGCTGACACGTTTTTGACCTAAGTAAGAATTGAATTAATTTTTTTATATTACTTGTTTTAGCTGGAGTTCATGTTCTTAAATGAAATACGAGTAAAAGAATTATGCATTACTTCACTGTAATAAGAGCTATTGCGTTTGAAACGTATTCCAATCACGAACACCTAAATACAAAAAGCCATAGAGCTTCAACACTCACATGACTTTATCCGTCCCATTGAGCGGGAAACAAATCGGTATTGATTGCTCTTTTTTCTTCACGTCTGCGTTAAGTCAAACGACGATATGTATTACGTGACCATCCAGTTCTCCGGCTTGTTAATTTATTTTGTCGTGTCCCAACTAAATGACTTTAGTACTTTCCAATAGATTGTTGCTTTCAACCAATACGTTTTAAAAAATTTCGAAATTTCATATTTATGATGTGAGTTATCAAAAAGATACTTTCTTTATGATAATTTACTTTTCCCTATACGACTCTCTAATCTTATAAATTTCATAGTTAAAAATACTAGGTTTTCTTTCCATATAATGCTTTTTAACAATCAGGCCATACATTTATTTTTTTTAATTGCAACAATACTTAGAAATACGGTGATCGTCTTGATAAGCACTCGTTTCTCAAGTGCATATTTCAAACCGCCTTCCAGAAGGAGGACGGTTATCAAGTCATACCACATGTTAAAATTTATAAAATTGTTCTTAAATATAAAAACCAACGGAGAGGGCGCCAGATACTGTGGAATTGAAGTTTTAAAAACGAAAGCATTACGGAGACGAGATTAGTGTAGGTGTAGACAAAGTATGACGAGTGTAATGTTAAGTAGTCTGTAGAATACTTTTTTTATGTTGTGTTCGTGTGTGTGTTTTAAATGTTTACATTAAATAATGAAAAATATGAAAATGCCTACGTCTTTGCTTCTCCTTGCGCATCCCCCTCAGTTACAGTATTTAAAAGTTAAATAAGTTATAACACACATGTATGTGTTTTTTCCTTTTTTTTTTTTTTTTTGTTTCTCCATCGATAATTTCTCACTGGATGAAACGATTTTTATTATTATTATTCTTTCTTTGATCGATCAAAGCTGGTTTCCCATAATCCCGTACCTTCGCTTGACCATATTCGATGATTCGAAAAACAGTTAATTATGAGCGGAAATACAGTATTTTTTTATCCATAACGTTTGACTAAATCAAACAAATTAACAACTTTTTCTAATCGATGGAGGGTCGTGTAATTTAAATGTCGTACATCAATTTGACTACAATTATTCTTCTGAAAGAACGTTATGGGTGAAAATTAAGTATCGTTCTTTTAATTAGAAAGCCCTTCTTTCGATACCTCTTTCTTGAGTAAATTATTAATAATTACAAAACTCATTGTTTAAAATAGCTTTTTATTATTAAACGGTAATAATAAAAGCAATTAAAATAAGAGCTTGAGTGAAGGCTTCTCTGAAAAAAAAATGTCTTCTAGTTAATAAGTTACATTAGACTTAAAATAAACTTCAAAATGGAATTTATCATACAAGGATTAGTTTATAGAGCCAATCATTCAAAGTGGGTGCAGCCTTTGATTATATTTTTGATAGAGTGTTCGTATGAAAAATGAATTTACTGTAAAAAGAGTAAAATAAACCATTTTTTATGGATAAAAAATAGAACCGACTTCAAATTAAAGTAAAAAATAAATTCACTTTTTAAGCAACATCGATAATTTTAAACATATTTTTTGAAATCTTTGCAAAATTATGATCGATAAAATATTTTGTATTCCTGAAAGAATTACAAATATAAATGACCCAGAGTTTGCAAGTTTTTTTATTTAAAAAAAATTGTAAAGGTGTGTTTTTAGTTTGAAACATTCATTAAAAAATCTTTTTTTAATGTATAAAAACAATTTCTTTAAAAAATTCGGCATCGAAGAATACTTACATTGAATATTGAAGCTTCCTTCTAATTGAACCATTTAGTTTCCTTCGCTTCTGTCCCTTAGAAATGTTCTCCTCTATTTTTGGAAACGCTTAAATGCTAGCTATTTATCTTAGTCTCATCAAATTTAATTGATTTTCCTTTAAGCACACTCCGTCAAGAGTAATTAGTTCTCTGTTTTTTCTCTCTTAGCCTTTTTTTTTTTTTTTTGTTTAACTTCTTTTTCTCCTTCTTCTTTCTTTTTTTATGTATTTAGGCCGATGTGTGTACCATATGTGAAGGCAAGACGTTTGATTATCAAAATTCGAAATTCCACTGAGTGTACATTGAAGATTTTGTCTTCAAAACATGCATTTATTTTCCTTTCATTGTTAACAATATGGCAAAATAGAGAAAATAAAATTATTTTTCAATATATATATATATATTTGTTCAGCTATTTATGAATTAAGATTAGTTATTGATTTATTTATTCATTTTATTTATATTTGTATTTATTTATTTTTGTCGACAGGGTGGCGTAGTGGTAAGACGCAGGTTTCGTATGCCCAACCTGGCCCAAGTCGGTGGATTTTCAAGATGCAGAAAATCGTCTGCGTCCATGTCGTATGATTATGCGGCGCGTTAAAGACCCCCTGAGTATCCGTTTGGCATGGATACTCTCGGCTAAATTAAATTCCTAGTGCATATTGCATCAATGAGAGCTGAGGTACCGCCATCTAGTGGTAACTGAACGTCAAAATTCTCATGCGGCGATGGTACCACACTCATTGTGGTGCCGCTGAAAGAGAAGGTACCAATTACTGGGGAACGCACTAGGTCTGCAATGGTTGAGGACTAATACCGCAGCCCCATTGGGGAAAAAATATTTATTTGTCTTTTTCATTTTAAGATATGCGTCAGAATGAAATTTTCTGAAAGATAATTATCCCGTCAGAGATGCTAAACTACGCAAGTCATGTATACATATAATCTATCCAAAGATGCTCTAACTGGAAGACGTCTGACCTTGAGCGACTTCATTTCTTCTTGGGAGTAATCTTACATTGACACAGAGCCAATACCTATTGTTCTGTGTTGCTGCTTGCTGTCAAGGCAGACCTGCTTTCTCCACCCCTCTTTACCAAAGAGAATAGTTTTCATGTGAAAATGAAAGAGAACACGTTTATCTTCCTTATGTAGCACGTAAACCCGTAAAACTGAAATTCTTCTTTCCTTTTCTCTCTCTCTCTTTCTTTTTTTTTTTTTTTTTTAGCACGAGTATTGAAAAAAACATAAGCTACGTTTTGTTTCAAGAATGAATGATTTTAATTTAAAAAAAAATGTTCAGGAAAAATAAAAGAAGAAACTTCGGAAATAACTATAATAATATTTTTACCTTAATTTCTTCAATTTTAACCATTTTTATCTAATTACCATTCATTCGTAGAAAGGTTTCCTCAATTCTAAACACTTAATTCGGGTAAACAATATACCTATTTAGTTAAAAGATTTAGTGGTGACACATTCATTCTTTTAACGTGCCATTTTTAATGAGTAAAAATATAAGTAAAAATTAGTTTACTAAAACAAAAAGAGCGAAAGTGAGTGATTACAAAATAGTCCTTCTGGAAACATAATTAGCAGTTAATCATTAAATCCTTGTGAGTTCTTTCTCTATTCTTAGCAGAGGGAAAATCTTCGATGTTTCTAATTAACACTTCATCGTGTTCCAATTACGTTTAATAGGCGAATGTCGCATCGATTACTCTAATTTTCACTGACACCATAAAGGTTGTAGGCTAACTTCATCCTTTTTGTTAAGAAGAGAAATTTTTATCAGGGTGCAGAACTGTTTCACTTCCTGATTGAGAGAACGCCGAAAAAGCAAATAAAAGGCAGATCAATAATTACCAGACAAGTGTTGCAATGACATGTTCAACTTGTTCCGTGAAGCGGAAGTTCACCCGACGAGGACACCCGACCTGGGACTTTTCAAAATCCAGTCTTATACTTTATGACAGGACAACATGGACTGTGGTGACTTGTGTTTAACAAAGTATTTAACGAAATTATTCATCCTTAACTATGAAAACCAACAGGTTGGGAATAAAATGCTGAGAAACAATGTCAATTAAAAGGGGAGAAATTCACTATGAACAAATTTTAAAAATGAATAAAAACGAGTTTCACGACGCAAATAAAAATATTTGAAATGACAGACTGGTTTCAAGGATAATCAGCCCCCTTCGTCAGTACCGACCGTGAAAAAAACTAAAAAACAACAACAACAAAAAAAAACATTCTTGGTATTGACGAAAGAGGCTGCTTGCCTTTGAAACAGGTCTGTCATTTAAAAACATTTAATTCGCGCCATTTAACGTTGTTTTTACTCCTCTTGAACAAGATACTATGTATACATTTTAAATATTGAGGAACTGCAATTGATGTAATTTAAAAATTAAATACAGTTAAAATATGTTACGCGAAATTTATTCTGCCACCTGTTCACCGCAAGATATATTTAATTTAGAAAGTTGATACATGCTTTTAAGGCAACTGTTTCATCTAAGGGTGTTTTCACACAAAGGCGACAAAGGCATTATTCCTGTCTTTCCTCATCTGTGCAAGAGCAAGGCCTAGTTTTGGCTACAAAAATATGCTCGGGGACTTTTGAATGTTGCCTTAAACTTATTAGGATCTCAGAAAATCCGACTTTATGCAGGATCAGAGTAACTCCGTCATTGTGAAACATTAAATAAATGGTTCTGTTTTTTATTTCTAATGGCCTGCTGCTAGCTTTTGCCAATTGCAGACCTAGTGCGCTTCCGAGAGATTGGTACTGTCTCTTTCAGTGGCACCACAATGAGTGTGGTACCATCGCTGCAGGATCATTTTGACGTCCGGTTTCTCCACCGGAAAGTCCGAGCACCCAGACTCTGTTGATACGAAATGCACTAGGAATTAAATTTAGCCGAGAGCATCCAAGCCAAATGTCTACTCAAGGGATCTTTTACATTCCGCATAAGCATACGACATGGGCGCAGACGATTTAAATAGTTCTTTACTTATTACAAGAATTACGCAGAATAGCTGTCTACGCCGTATGTCAATAAGCCTGCTAGCGATAAAGGGATATGATACATTTATTTATAGTTCCACAATATGTCTGACATGGTCAACACGTGTGCACGCGCAATAACGTACCAAAATAATGAAATCTGTAATAAAAAAATTCGACTACTGGTTTTAAATTTTTGTAAAGGATTGTAATAATTGAAACCTATCATTTATTGCCGTAGATTCCCGAAATATCGGCCTAATGTGGATCGAAGGGGGGCTGAGTTTGTGAAAACGCCAGCTTATTGGGATTAAACAAGGAAAAGTACGAATGTTTGCTCAGGAAATACATGACTGTACTTTTATGCATTGTGTACTTCAGAATCAGCCGAAATGCCTTTAAACTTTTCAAACGTGGTGTCGGGTATACCGGTCATTGACTTTAACAGAGGCAGCATGTATAATATTCAAGCCATGGTCATCAAATAAATTTTAATTTACTCTTAACAGTTTTATGTATGATATGTGTTCAAATTTTCCAAAAAAAAAGTTTATAATAGTTTCAAGAAGAAGATAGCCTTACTTCATTTTTCAATCACATCGACCAAAGGAAAAATTAAGTTGCAAAAACACTTATATTTAAAAAAAAATACTTTTGACTTAAATGGCATTTTAAACAGATATAGTATGAAGATTTAATACAAGCGGAAATATTTTCATTTTTACTTTTTTTTTTGTCATGAAATTCAAATGCTTTGCATTGTGTCTGCAAAACCAGGAAATACATATTTTTTTTATTTGTGATCGAAAAAGCTTGATATTTTGAGTGACTGATATTAGATATGTTACGAAGCTATACCTTAAAAGAGAAAAACTTAATGAGTTTTTTTCAAAATTTTGTCTGAAAGGGTTAAATAAAGGAGTACCATGAAGGTATAGAGCACAAAGATGAAAATAAATTAATGCACATAGTTCATTGCCAGTAATTTACCTGATAAAGGCAGCCCCAAAAAAATACTTCATGAAGGCATGAAGCTGTTTACGATGAAAATTAACAAGCCGACTTTGCAAAGTGTGGCTTCTGTTTTTTAAAGGCGTGCTCGTAGTTCATTTTTTTTCGCTCTGCTAGGGTATATCCGTGCTATCCGAACTGCAGCTTTATAGATTACCGAATTTTCCGGACTTTACTGTGGTAGTGTAACCTTTCTTCATATAGATAAAATGGCGAATAAATAACATTGGCACCCTGATAAAAACGCGCATCTACATTTTGTTAAATTAAACGAAAAAAAAATGATTCTAATACACATCTGTTTACTTAGAGACAATGTAGATATAATCTATACATGTTACACTATACATCATACATAGCGGGGCTCGAAAAATCTTAAAATTTTACATGCTCTGCCAGGCATGTTTGCGTAAAAAGTACATGCCCGAACAGAATTTTAACATACCCAGAAGTTATTGTATATTAATAAAAACAGTTCAATTTGTCGTATATCATTAATCAGACAAAAATTTACATTAACTGCTTTTATATAAGAATTAAAAATTATTTAAACGTTAATCTAACTCATTAAAAAAATATATTACAAATAAATATTACATAATGAGTCGTTACAAGTCAAAATTTGAAAAATTTAAAATTGTATTACCAATTTTATTGTTGACATGCATGTTCGTCAACATGTCAGTTTCGAGTTCCGGTAAGAATACGGTGATTTTAAAATAAAATACGAAAGAAAGTTTTAGAAAGAAATATTTGATTTAAAAATTACATGTCTTTCCGGGTATATAAGGGTAGAAAATTCATGCCCTAAGGATCATTCATAGATGATGTCACGCTACAAGGGATGGAGGGGGTTCGTGAAATTGTGACAAAGTGTGACAAAGAGAGGGGAGGGGGAACAAGAACTGTGACATCATGCATTATGCAACATAGCGTGACATGTGACAAAGGGGGAGGGGGAGTCCGCTGAAGTGTGACATATTGTGACAAAGGGGGGAGGGGGTCAAATATATGGGGAAAAAGCGTGACATCATTTATGAACGGCCACCTATCGGAATTTTTACATGCCCCGGGCATATCAGGCAATATAATTTTCGAGCCCTGATCACCGTGTATCTTGCCTCCCCGTTTCTTAAAAGGTTTTCCCTTGCTTTTGTCAGAATTTTCAACATCCACTTGTTTACATTATTATAGCGAAAAAAATAAATAAATTAATTAAAAAAATAATAAATACATAAATACAACATCAAGACCAATGTCTTAATAATACATACGTGCAGCCTACAAGATAATTTTAATTTTTCCGAAAAATAAATAAATAAATAATTCTTTTAATTAGCGCATATTTGTATTAAGTGCAAAAGGAAATCAAAGTTTCGTGTAAGCAGTAAAATCATAAATGACTATTAATTTGAGGATAGCACCATGAAACTATTTTATCTATTTCTCCTCCCATGCAGACTGTATGGAAATATTGAAAATGATCTCATATTGCATTCTTAAGAAATGCGTCAATAAATAAAGAAAGTGTACTTCTTCTTTTTTGTAAACTGGCATTAATTAATGAATATTTCAACATGATGAATAAAGTGTGAGCCTATAAGAAGTTTAAATCTTTTTAAGAACTAAGTTTTGCATTTAAATTACTTTTGTTTTTTCCTCCTTTATTTTGCAGAGCAAACAAGAAGAGCAATTTAGAATATATAATGGAATGGTTACGGAACACATGAAGTCTTTTACTAGTTTTAAAGCTCTTTAAATAAAAGATTATGTTTTGCAAGTCTTAAATCTTTTAGGTAGAATAAACTTGTAGTATCGTTTCGAAGAAACAGCAAAGTATGTAGAATAAAAACTATTTTTTTTTTTTTTGCTCACAGATAACGCAATATAAACTAGGATACCTTATGACTGAGTAAAAGGCTTAAATTTCTAAATCATCGCTATCAAGAAATGTATGTAATTTTTTTTCCAAAAGCAAAAACTTGAAATAAATAGTGTATAAAATAATTAATATTCTATTATTTCGCTAAAAGTTGGGGAGACAATGAAGGGTAATTACTTCAATAAAGTAATAGCCGAAAAGTTGGATAGGATGCCATCTTAGATTTCGCCTATTTCAGTAATGGCGGGTATTCAAAATGGCGACCTCTTGTTTTTTTTTATGTATACTCTTTTGAAGTTTATTTCAGGATATTAAATAATCGGTTCTAAAACAATGACGGGTATAAGAACGATAAGATATTACGAGTTATTTCTATTCTTCTTGGTGTCGGGGAATATTTGTAGATTAGCGTCACATTTACCACAATCTGAATACCAAGAAACAGTGGAAGCAGTGTATCGCAACCTGCAGATCGATGAAATAACTGTACTTTTAATGATAGAAGCAAACAGCGCACATGACGCACATCTACTACACACAATAAACATTTAATTTTGGATAGGATGCCATCTTAGATTTCGCCTATTTCAGTAATGGCGGGTATTCAAAATGGCGACCTCTTGTTTTTTTTATGTATACTCTTTTGAAGTTTATTTCATGATATTAAATAATCGGTTCCAAAACAATGACGGGTAATACTTGTTTCATAGCTGTAGTGTGCTATTTATAATATAATACGAGGTATATCCACAAAGTAAGTTCCGTTTGGTTATATAAAAAAAAAACGTGTACAGATACAGAAAAGTTATTTATTGTACAAAAATCTATAACTGTTAAACTACTTTTCTACATAGCTTCCTAAATTTTGCAGGCACTTGTCATAGCGTGGCACAAGTTTTTGCATGCCTTCTTCATAGAAGGTTGCCGCCTGTGTTTTCAACACTGTATCTTTGCATTTAGAACAGAAATCCCAGATCTGATTTTACAAGCTACGGTATTTTCAAATAACATTATAAAGAGGCTCTACGAAGAACACGTCGGCAGCAGCGATCTGAAAATGGCGTACATTTCTTATCCTTGAGTCAGAGTAACTGCCGCGCATGCGCGGAACTGCAAACGCAGCGTGGCCGCGGATAGGTATAGAAACGGAACTTACTTTGTGGATATACTATATATACCATATTGAATTATAATATATTTACTTATACTCTACTTAGAACCAGATTATTTAATGAAATTGCTATATACTACGTTGCCTGAAAACATTTTTGTCCGTAAGAGAAACGTGTTCGCAAAAAATGATATTTTTTTTTGGGGGGGGGGGGGGGCTTAATGATTAGTTTCCGGGAGATTAAAAGCTACCCATCAAAGAAGGGTGTCCATTAGGGGGATTTCTACTGAACTTTCTAATGAAATCTTGTTGAAACTAGATTCAAGCTACGTTCTATTGAAGCAAGTAATTCATGAATATTTATCACCAAGCTAAATCAATCCCATCTTTTCAAGTCTTACTTTTTAGCAAAACTCTACTATCACTGCTACTATAACTTATTTACTGCGCAAAAAGTGACTACTAAACTGTAAAAAATTTTGATGTTACTGAGCACCATTTTTGGGGTTCAATCGGTGTAAAGCTGAAAATTATTCATTTTTTGATGTATTTTAAAATTCTTTAAAGTGTTTGTCTAAAACAATACAGACAGCAGAATGTATTTTTAGCGTATGATGTTCGTTAAATCATCGACGCAACAAAAATTTATTACGATTGCTCATTTTTTGTATTTTCATACAAATGAGCAATCGCAATGAAATTTCGATTCGTAACTGAGCTAACAAATTTCATGTGCTAAGACACGTTATGCAGTCTATATTTTTTATTCAACCACATTAAAAAAAATAAAGTACATCAAAAAGAAATAATTTTAAACTTCACACGAACTAAACACCAAAAATCGTGTGCAGTAATACCAAAACTGGTGGGAACTAAACGCAATTTTTTTAGTGTACTATTAACTCTCTAATTTCACACTACGCCTCAAAGCGAACAAGCATATTGACCGATCCTACCTTGTAGTGGGTTTAAGCCTTCTGATGTTGCCCATGACATCATGATTTTTAGCTGTCGCTACTTCTCTTCCTCTTGAGTTTTGAGATAAGAAACGAAAAGAAGAAAGAACGGAAATTGAGTTTGAGAATAGAAACAGAAAAATAGTGATAGCGCCATCTAGAAATCATGGTGTCATTGAAAACATCATGAGGAGGCGTGGTTTAAGCCTACTACTGGGTGGAATCGGTTAATGTGCGGCGGGCGACGATAAAAAAAACTCTTGGACATTAGAGGTTTAATATTGGTCCTACTTCTCAGTGTGTAATCATTGTTGTCTGATATTAAAGTAAAAATATTTCTGCTAGTGAATAATTATATAACTGTAGTATATCTTCAGTTTACTTGCACAAAGTTAAATTATTATTATCTCCATAATCACCGGAATTATCTGATTATTGCAGCAACTGAGAGACATTTGTGTTAAATAAGCTTTACGTGTGTGTAATGTGCATGGTGAAGTTTAAGTATGTTGAGAAAAAAAACACAACCTACAAAACAATAAAAAGCTGTATTTTCTCCATCAAAACACGTGGCATAACACATTTTCTTCTTCTTTCATAGGTGTATGTATAAAATCTTCAGTCGTTTTGCAATATGTACATAAGTTTCACACTGACAACAAATCTGTGAAAATACATTCTCCTAAATTTGGAATTTATTCCCCATATATCAACGGGAACTTATCGATTCATCTTGCTCAGTAGTATTTACAGTAAATTTAACATTTTGAAATGCTTATTAAAATTATTTGGAATACAAAATCCCGGTAAGTCTTCTTGATCTCACATAAATGATGTTCTCAGCGATGAAAACAGCACACAAACAGCTTTCATACACATTTTTTTCTTTTTTTTTTTTTGGAATGGAAGATATTCTTTTCTCGTAAAATTGTTACATTGTCATATTATATATATATATATATATATATATATATAGTGCATATATGCCCTGATATTTAATATGAAATAGGGATAAAATCCCAAGGAGGGAAAAAAGACTTGCGAACCGGTAAAGGCGTAGGGTACCATGTGATCTCGCACTGGGATAAATGACATAATAAATGACATAATAAATGATGTTTGTGGTACGCTTACCGAGAAACGCTACGACCCAGATCAACAATACTCAACGTGCCGGTTGCCTACGGATCGTATATGGCCCGCGGAGAGTTTTTTAGTAACCGAGAAAAATAGTTCAGAAACTCATAGTCAAGCTATGATAAATACCTATTGCCGTTCCCATTCATACTAAAAAAACTTTTCCTCTTCTCTTAAGCAGTTTTCAATTGATTTCGCCTTGAAAAAAAATAATTTTTTAGAAGAATTTAGGAATATTATGAGAAAAAAAATCGTTCGCTAATTCCTATGTTGCAGCCTGCAATCATTATGCTATGTATCTGCCCCGAGCGTAAAACGGTCGCGTACCACTGGTCTACATCCATCACATTGGGTCGATGTAAGTTGTTCCCCTCAGACTAACACAAATCACGTATTCCATCGCCGATTGTGAAGTGAAGGTGCCGTCTAAAGCGGCTGCCTTATCGCGCTGATGGAAGGTAGAAATGTTCTACTCTTCTCGGCAGTTGAACCATACTTATAGAAAAATAAATAAAAAATTCAGTAAGACTGAAAAACTGGTAGTTGTTTATGAAATGCTTCAAACCACTGTAATAAAATTTCAATTTACAGAAAAAAAAACTAAAAATCATGTGCGAAGTTTAATTTTGAAGTTGCAATAGTGTGCTTCATTGTTTGATATCTCAAGTTAGCATGATTTGCAATTCTAAGAAAATATGGAACGTAGGTATGAGGACGTAGTTTTAAAAAGAAAATTACCTTATCTTTTAGAAAAGTATCAACAAAGTTTGAATACTTTTTAACAAGTACATATGTAACTCAACTGGGAAAAAATTATAGTTCAAGGTACTGCTAAGTATTAAAATCTTTTTGGAAAAGTTTATTGTTACTATATTTTTCTTCAACATAAATTTACGACTCTTAAATCATGTTTTTTTCTTCATAAATCTGAAATACTATTATAACATAAATTACCTCAAAAGGTAAACGTATGCAATGAGGTGTGCGGAAACGGTTTGTGCGCTATTTTCATGTGTCACATTTTTATTTAGTTCACTTTTTGTTTTTCGTCACAATTTTTGATAGTATTGACCAAGTAGGTGGAGGTGAATACACACCCAGTAGCGACGAAGGCATATGATATTAAACGTATTTAAATAAAAACGGAAATGAACGCATTTCATTGTTTTAAATCACGATGCAAACAAACACTCTGCGTGCGTGGCGTCGATTTCTGTCCCACAGTTATGAATATCAAAGTTTATAAACAAGCACAAGTTCAGATGAAGCTTTAATGAAAATATTATGCTTGCTTGGTTCTCAGAGTCACTTGCAGATCTTGCTCTTCTTGAAAACAGATTTACCTTACATAAAATAGTTGCTGTTTTGATAAGTCTTGAATTTCAACTTCAAACCGTTTCTTTACACAGAATTGTGATTAAGAGTTCATTTTCGATGAAAATATTATTGACAATGTGCCTGAAATTCAAAATAAAAAATGTTTTAGATTTAAAATTTGGGAAAATATGATTAATACAGCAATAGGTTATAGAAACTAGAAAAATGTCATACAGTATTAGACATAATATTTTTTTTCATTTCAGTTACATATGTGAGTAATAAATTACCTAGTGTTATGGTGTTTATTAAATTTGGTTTTATTAATTTCTTAAATGTTTACTTAGGGCAATTTCATATACATATATATATCGCTTACAGAAATAAACAGTGTCATATCTGCAAAAAATCGTTTTTTTTTTTTTTTTGGTTTTTAAATCAAAATGTTTAGATTTTTGCGCTATTTATAATGGGAATACTGCCGTAAGAAAATGTTCAAAAATTAAGGCTAGAGGCCAACTGCATTTTTTTGGTGCAATACTGTGATAACTACTTTTTACGGTTATTTCTAATTTCTTTTTGACATCATTAACATCCATCATGTGAGAGAAAACTATAACAATAACTATTTTCTGAACAAAATCGATTATAATAATCATTGAAACAAATAAGGCAATTAAATAAAACAAATTGTAAAACATTCAAGCGCCTCTCTTGAAAAATGTCCATTTTGTACATGTGACACTGTTCATTTCTATAAGCGATACATATTCATAAGCTAGACATTAAGTTAAACATGTTGTCTCCACATTTCTTGTCAGTCTCTATCCCTCAAATTAGACTTTATGTACTAACTTAAGAACCTTTAGAAAAGATGTAGTTTGAACAGTTTAACAAATTAAGGGTGAAATGGTAATGAGCTCGCTTTCATTGCCTGTTGAAAGTAGAAGAAAATTGTTTCGAAGAATTAGAAATCATTTATTTTTGCATGAAAAATATTAAAATATTAATTCAATTTAAAATTACGGGGTGAGACCCTTTACGTCTGGATAGGATCATAATGAAGGTTGTAGTTCGAAATTCTTGGACAATATGGAGTGGTGAAAGTTTATTATATATTAAAAAAACATGCACTATATATAATATTTGAAACACAAAATTACGATATGTTAAATTAAATATCGGCAAAGAAAGAAAAGCTTCCAGCAATCCTTTTATTGAAAGGGAAAAACTAAATAAATGAATAAAAGAAAAACAAAATAAAGGGGGGGGGGGGTCAAACAAATATAGTCGCTAGAATATTTTTGGGAAAACTAAATGTAACTTTATTTTAAAAAATAAATTGTTTTATATAACAAATATAGTTTGAGCAGACCACTTATATAAATACTTTTTACGGCGAATACATCTTATTTTAAACACATTTTAGCAAACAGTTTTAACGATACGAGTTTATTTTCTACCAGTTGCAGCTTTGAGCGAAATATATAAAGCCAGTGACTATATTCATTACTCGTAGTAGAATAAAAATAAGTAAATATGTATACACGAAATCATATATGTAAGTTTCATTTTCCTTACTTTTAAGACTTTTGTTTGTTAGCTTGTAGTCTTAAGTTAAAAAATAATAATTATACTAATAAAGGAGCAAATTGCAATCGAGGTGACTTTTGTTTTCTTTTCTCTAATTAATGTCAAATTTTATTGAACTTTTGATAGCTCTTACTACTATTTTGAAAATTTGAAAACAATTTTTAAATATATTATAATATATATTTTTAAAAATGTACTCTGGACTTTAATATAGAATTAAAACAGCAAAAAATAACCATTCCGAATAAATAAAAATATATACTAGAACTCGTCTATGTAAGTTTCATTTTGCTTACTTTTCAGACTTTTGTTTGTCTACTTGTAGTCGTAAGTTCTGTATAACTGTCTCCAAGTACTTGCTTTGCTGCTCGACTTAAAACTTTTGGTGGGGAATATTCTTGTAATAATGTTGGCTGCAGAGAGAGCTCTTGGGATAGCGGTGGGGTGGGAGATGTACTTTGTAAAAGTGGAACTCCAGAGGCAGACTAAACAAAAATGGAGAAAATTATGTTTGTCACTCATACAAATTAAAAATTAAGGATTTTACGAAAAGGTTTCCCCTAAAACTCATAACGGTAACTGGTACATACGTGGAGTTCTTCAAAGAATTTTGTACGATATGTGTGCAATATAATACCGATTAAAAATAAGTGTTTGTACAATAAGTTTATTTGTTAAATATAATGGTAGGGAAACTACTCGTCATCAAAAAATAATAATTTCCGGTCAAACTCGAAATCATGCGATTTCAAATAATGTCGATATAGTCATTTGAAAGGTTACCTGCCCCTTAGAAACCAGAAAAGAAGGTAACTTGCTCACATGATTTGTAATCTTATTTTAATGTAACGTGGCATTTCACGTCAAAAATTGTAAAATTGAGCTAATCAGACCTGATTTCTGACTTCTTAGCCGAGAGATCATTGTCAAGAGTCAAGGGTTTAAATTCCATTACTCTTTTTACTGTGCAGTGTTGTTGCACTGAATTCCACTGGGAATAACATACAGTCCATCAATACATATTTTCATTTTTATTTTAAAATATTGTCGTAAAATTATTAGAAATGTGTGTATTTAACCTCAAATATATTTATTGCATAAATTTTACCCCTCTCTCCGAGGAAGCACTAGTATCCCCTTTCCCTTAAAATACAAACACATTTTTAAAATAACTACAGTGTTTCAGTTCATCCAGGGCAGCGGTTCCCAAACTTTTTTGACCATGGAACCCTTAACGGTTCCCTTTTACTTTGAGGAACACCCATTAGTGTTCATATTGAAATTCAAATTTAACAATCGTATTTAAAGCCCGATGTGGCAGAGCAACAAGTCATTTTACAATTTTCATATTAATTAACTAATTTAAAAAACCATCTGAATAGAATTTTTTTTTCTTTGCTTCCTCCAAATATATTTTTATTTTCAGACAGGGAATTAACTACCACTTTCAGCTAAATTTCATCGCGAAACATTTTCTGAACATAATTTTATATAATAATAAATTGCCAACGGAACCCCTGCCATCCTTCTGCGGAACCCTAGGGTTCCGCGAAACACACTTTGAGAACCACTGATCTAGGGACAGCATAATACACACGTTTTTATTTATTTATTTATTTATTTTTCTATAAATGAGAAGACATTTTTCTTAGCTTTTTTGGGACACCCTCTTTGGTGCTGAACGAAACAAATAAACATGAAAAATGTTGTTATTTGTTGAAGTAATTAATGATGAAAATGCCTGGGCACACCATTTGTGTATTTAGAGCTAAATAAACGTAAAATTTTTTGTGTACATATACTACAATAGATTCTCAGAAATTTAAGCATTAAATTAACGAAGTTGTTTTTTTTTTCTCACAGAACTTTGTTTGGCATACTTGAGGTACACAGTGGCAAAAGTGTGTTCGGGGCAAATTTGATCGTCATGGAACGAGAAGAGTTCAATATGATTAACTCTAGGTTTTATCACAGGACTTATGAGTTATGAAAAGACATTCTATGTGCTCCAAACCAAGAAACGATATTTAAAATATTGTACACTTTTGCCACTTATCATTTTTTAAGCTCATTGCATGCGATATGCTGTATGTTATTTTTGCAACACTTCATATTTAAAGGGGTGAGGATTTTTGCAAATTCTGACACATAATAGTTTTAGAACCGGATACCAGATTTTCATTCTTCAGAAGGAAAGATAAAATAATGCTGGTACGAAGTAATATAAATACTACAGATAATTTCTTACAAGTTTGCTCCTAGAATAACTATCTGGAGAAAGTATTCCTGGAACACCATCCACAGAAGACGTCCGCCAATGAAGTCCATCACCACATAGGTCGTCATCTTCATCCATTGTTCCTTCTTTCAGTGGACCTAGAGATATTAATAATGTGATTGTTGGCGATTTACGCTTGTTGGCGATTACGTTTAGTGATTTACTTTTGTTGGAATGAATGTTATTTTGGTTAGGTTAGATAAGGGGCGGTGCATTGAAATAAGGTATGATTAATGGAGTTAGAAATAAACTAGTAATGGGTTTCTTAAATATAAATATTGTAAAACGATAAATTGTGTTCAAAAGTTGAAAATGCTTTTTCGACTATTTTTTATTTTCTTCTTTCTAATAAATTGAATTTTATGCATACAGTTTCAGTTTCCCGAAATATTTTCTCTCTGTGTCGCTTTTTATTTATACTTTTCACAAGCAAAATTTGGGGGGATATCTAATTAGGCTTCCCCCTCTAAAACAAAGAACGCATGCGGGACTCAAAATAAAAATAGATAAATAAAAAATATTTTACAAATACAAAAGTGACGACCAGCAACAGGCACAGTGCCAAGCTAGGCTGGTCCTAGCCAAATTAACAGTACCCAATGAACATCAAGAGCTTTCTTAAACATTTTTCCCCACTGCAAGTAAGATTCGCTTCCGGTAAACTGTTCCAACTGACAATAACCCTATTGCAGTAGTAATTTTTCCTAATTTCTTGTTTAGCCTGAGATTTGAAAAGCTTAAAGTTGATTCTTAAAAAAAAGTTTGAACACTGTGATTAATAGATAAATAATAAGCGCTAAATACTAAAAAAAAAAAAAAAAATAGTTACGTAAACAGTAGAGTAATATATTTGGAGGAGAAATTTAACATCGAACCAACTTTTACAGTTCATCATAATGCACATAGATGGCGCCAGGTGTTAAAAGTTTCTGCTTCTACCAATCGATCAAATTCAAGATTCGAATTATACCCAACTAAGTATTAGTTCCCTCAATAAAATACGAATTCAGACTCAAAATAAATTACTTCCTTAAAATAGGAATTCATTTTAAAATAGTTCGTGTGTTTCATTCGTTACAATACGCGAATGTATTTGTTTTTTGAAGAGTACGGTTGCAATACGTTTTCCAACTGATATTCTGCAGATGATTTAAACATTATTCTTTTCAGTGTACTTTCCTTCCACTGATAAATTTTCAAATAATGGTGCTTTTTCATGAAAAATCGATAATGAATCAAGAAAATTATACGGCAATTGGCTCTCAAAATGTTTTAATGGAATATTTAATACATTATTAATATTTTACTTAACAATTAAAGAAAATATGCATTACAATGTTAGAAGTAGCAAATGATGTCCATGTTCATTTAGGATTAGTTACTATGTACAACAAGTGGAAGAAATTAGACCTACTGGCATTACCAAAGTTATTTTTATCAACGTCAGGTTTTGTTTTGTGAAACGGCGCACATGTAAAAAATCCGAATTCATTAGAAAAAATCCGGCCTAGCGCCTGTTGTTGGTGTACTTTTTGTATTGTATTGTATTGTATTAAAATAGCACAAGCATGCGAATTTGAATGTTTCTTGTGTTTTATTTTTTGATCATTGATTACTATGCAATTTTTAGCGCTGATTCCACGCTCAATGCATTCGGGTCAATCGTATACTTGAAGACACTGTAATAACTATGATGGTTTCCTTTATTTCTAATAAAGGGCATGCAATTAATAAAATATAACTGCATCCTGACGCTTTCGTTAATAAGACGCATTACAGAGGGCAACACATCCTATCATTAGGATGTACTAATTATGCGACCATAATAATTTAATTATTCGTAGTGAACCTAAACACATTTTCACACATAGTACATGTAGTATGTCCAACACACGTATTAATTCTCTTCTGGAGACAAGTATCATTTAGGAAACTGTTTGGTATTGTTCTAAATGCAAGGAATAGTTTTGCATGTACATATATTCCATAAAATAATTCCACTTGAATAATGTAAATTTAAGTACAATTATAGACAAATTAGTTATTAGTAGTTATTTAAATTCGTTAAATTAATGCTGCACACACATCCAAAAGCTCGTATCAAAACGAGGTTGCCAAATAAATTGTTTGCTGTTAGTGAAATGATTCACAAAAATATGATTGAAATAAACTTTCAATCTTGCAAAAATCGTGTCGAATTGTGCGCTTAAACAATTATAGCTTTTATGTAATACAATATTAATGAAATTCTGTCATGGGACAGTTCCCAAACATTACTACATAATTTTGGAAAAAGTAAATAGTACAACTGAAGCATACGAAACTGCTAATTCGGCAGTACTCTCTTTTATGTTTTTTTTCCTTTCTAATAGGGCTGCGTACGGTCACTAACCATTGCAGACCTACTGCATTCCCCGGAAACCGACATTCCTTCTTTTAAGTAGCACCACTTTCGGCGGATGCCATTACCACTTGATAATTTTGACCTTCAGTTTCCTCCTAGGTGGCAGCACTTGAGCTCTAAATAATGCGAAACTGCACTAGGAAATAAATTATTCGAGAGTATCCAAGTCAAATAGATACTCAAGGGATCTTTAACATACCGCATAATCGTACTGATGCATTTCTGAATCTTGAAAATAAACCGACTCAGTCCAGGTTTGATCCTGTGAATTTGTGCGTACGAGGCCAGTGCTTAAGGCCCGATTTCACAGAGGTATGGTTTGCTGATTTGTATACAGTTGACGCTCAATTTCCCTGTCCCCTGATTTACGAACACTCACGGTTTTACAAACAGTTTACAAGTTAAAAAATTGTTCCGCAGAGAAAATGCATTTTGATTTTAAGAACTCTGCATTTACGAACAATTTTCGTGGCATCCAAGAGTTCGAAAAGTTGAGCGTCAGTTGTAGTTTGTTGCGTAAGATTACTTTTAATTATAAAACATAATTTCTGAAACTTTCAAACACTATTCTGTAATGCCTTTAATGATTGGATTTATCGAATGCACCGCCAGTAAATTCAAAATTTATCCTGTTCTTTATAATTTTGCCAACTATATGTTTTTGCTCCTTGCCTACCCCAGTCAACTAATATAACCCAGTCAAATAATATAAATCGAGCCCAGTAAAGTGCCCTAAAGCTGACACCCTCAAATAAAAAAACGTTCAAAATATTACCAAAACCCCAAAATAATTTTAAATGAGATTTTCTTTCTTTTTGAATGGCATCACTTCTTAAATCCCTTCACTTCTTAAATCTCTTTAAATTGGTAATACTTCATAAATGTTTTTTTTTTATTTGGTGGGAGTCAGCTTTAGGAACCGTTTTTTGGGTGTCAGCTTTAGGGCACTTTACCTTATGTTTTAAAATGTGTAAAATAACAAAGTGTAATTAATTTCAAGCAGAGATAAAAATAAATTTTTAGATTTAGAATTTTTCTTCTTTAAATATCAAATAGTTCCGTGAAAAATAGAAGAAAAAAAAACGCGGCTATACTAATGAGAAATAGTCTTTTTAGTCTGCTATTAGAAGCTTGCTGATAAGAAATATTTTAATGGAGTGACACTTTCTTATCAAGTTCCGAGGATTGAACTTATTTTACTCTTGTCATTTGACACGCGAAAGATAATGGTTGAAGTTTCTAAACCTTTGGAATTTTCTCATAATTAATTCAATTTTGACACATTAAAGGAAATTAGACTAAAATGATTGTCATACCTAACCGTAATTTTCACAGGAAAAAAAAGAAATTCACCTGGTATTATATCTGGGCACTTTTCTTCTCCGGCACAGCTGCATGATTTCCAATCATCATCTGTATCCTTCCGCAGTGGTGTTTGACATCTGCAATTGAAGCATGAAATTGAAAAAGAACTACACAGCGTGTTTTAACTGTTCCGTGAAAAAATGCAGAAAGCATAAATTATACGTTATCTGATATAAATTTTAATGTTCGTTGAATTTTAGTATTTTGTTTCTTTAATTTCAAATCCTTTTAGCGAAATAAACTACCACTGAAACATACTTTTGTCCTAATTAATACATGCGTCTGTTGTATGTATCGGAGCGTGAGGTGATATTCTTTGTTTTGAACGTTATTGCACATTAAAAAAGGCCATTTATACAATAAATGATTAAAACGCTAAATTGTTAACAACTAAACTGGAGTGTACATATGATCATAAATTGTTATTGTAACCGTTTTTCATACAGGACATTTATTGTTATGTAAGTCAAAGATAATTTTTTAAATATAAAACATAGAACGGGACTTACTTGTCGTCTTTGGAACAATCTTGATTTGCTGCAAGAAAAATATACGTTAGAACCAACTAATGGAAATTGAGTTAATTTTCAAATGAAAAATAAAAATAATAATAGCAATAATAGTGATAGTAAAAAACAGCAAATTGCAATAGGGATGGTTGGAGACTTCCACCCCCTGCTCGCTAACTAAACTATTTTAAAGTAGCTTTTATGGAAAGAATCGGTTCTGTGTCAGAAATGATTCTCTGGTTCTCTCAGAAATAACGTTCGATATATCTTATAACATAACGAACACATATTTTACACTGTGGTCGAAAGCTCAGCGTGGTTCCGAATGTCGTTATTTATAAATTACCAATAAATAAAAATAAGCCGTGTCTATTAATATTTTTAAAGATGCGACACCCTCATTAGATTTTTGTATCTATATTAATACCCTTGGCGACGACAGGAAAAATTTAAGTATTCAACCATTTATTGCAATTTTAAGATTTGTGTAAAGCCTTTTTTATATTTGGCGATAAAAAAATCTTTTTAAAGCTTGAAGAAATGTATTGTGTTTTCATTGGCGAAATTTTTTGCAAAATAAGGATGAATGAGAAAAAGTAGGTGCCAAGGTGTTACTGAAATATTCCCAAAAGTGTTGCCACTCTATATATTTAACTGTAAAAGTAGTTTAGGCTATCGTGCCTCTAGAAGTAAGAGCGATGACAGCGGCTACTGCGCATGCTCCAGGTCGCTATTTTTTTACCAGCGCGCCTGCGCATCGCCAAGAGGCGCGGTAAAAGCCGGCGATACGCAGAAGCACTGGTAAAAAGATGGCGGTCGCAGTAGCCGTTGTCATTACTTTTACTTCTAGAGGCACGCTAGTTTTTAAAGAAATCAAATAGAAGAACAATTAAGTGAGTTGTTAAGATACGCCATTCGCGAGCACCGCTGATGCGATCTCGCTTCTAATTGGCTGCAGTTATTAGGCTTTACGATTTCATTGTTTCCTGCGACAATATGATTAGATTTTTTATATCTAGAAACTAATTTCTATAGAGAACCAGTCACTTTAAAAGTTTTCAGAATATGTTTCCCAAATAAGAAAAAAAAAAAAAAAAGAAATGGTTTTAAAAAAATGCAACAGCAGGAATAAAATGTCGGTTATTTTCTCTGATAGAAAGATTTCATCTCATTTATCCCCACCAAAGAACCATAAATATGCTGATGACATTTACTTGAATTTCGACACTGCATTCAAATTTTCAGATATTATATATAGGATCGCCAAAATTTTCCATTTCCTGTGTTCTGCATACTTTCAAAAGAAAAGACTTACGTCAAATTATGGGAGCATTTTTTGTTAAAATTTGTCATCTGGCTGCATGCATCTCTGACCGGATGTTTCAATGTTATTTTCAAACTTTTCATATTTGTTTCATGCGATTTATGTTCCAATTCAATGTTTTGAAAGCTAAATATGGATTTCATATCATTTTGCTTTTCTTATTCAACCGTCAAAACTGTACATGACAATGTAAAACTATTTTCAACCCTAATTCTTATCTTTTAACATTTCGTAGTTTTATCCAATAAATCAATTCATACACATTTTTCAAGATCTAAAACATTAATCTTCCTAGTAACTTCGAAAGCAAAATATTTCAGTTCCGAAGTTTATATTTTCTGAAAAAAGCTAGCCGTTTTTCTACGAAGAAAAATGTCACGGAGCGTTAAATTTTCCTATTCTAGGAAGAAAGTCATTTAATAATTTTAGCTAGGAAATGTTGAGGTTTATATTTATTTATTTATTTCATTCTTTAAATCAAAAAGATAGATACTAAGACATACACCATCAAAAATATTTTAAATAAAATCCGCTATTATGCTCGAAATCAGCGGTGATATTGCACAACTTGAAGTTATTTTAAGAAGTAATATGGGCTGATTTCTGAAAAAAAAAAGAGCATTGTTTATATTATTCTTACCCATTGTGAATGCCGAGAAGTACTTTTTGGCAAGTTAAAACTTATTAAGTCCACTACAAAGTGTTTTAAAATTGTTGCAACTAATTAAGAAATTTTGAATTATTAGTTCCTGCCTATATCAGCTATAGAGCTGTCTATAAGCTTACTGTAACAATTAAAAGTCCGTAAAACAATGTTTACTACTTTCTAAACAGATCCTTTTTTTCTTTGTTTGGCAACAACTCTTTAACCAAAACTCCAAATTAATATACATTATTTAAAAATGTTCGTAATCTTGTAGTATTTTATAAGGCAGACTACTGAAAAAACAGTTCATAAAAAAGTAATGAAATGAGAGTTATAAAAAAAAATGCAAATTATGTACACAACTTACTTTTTCTGTGATGATGCTTACTGCGAAATTTCACGACGAGAACAATAATTAACGCCAATAAAACCAGACCAATAACAATTGCTAAAAGAACGACTAGCACCGGATTAAAACTCACTTGCCATACATCATCTGAAAATACAATTAAATTAAAATTTGAAGTATAATTGGGGTTAATTCACGGAGAACTTCATAAACAAAATATTGTTCACTGACTGTTATGTTCGGTAATCGAAACATGTTTCCACAGCGACATCAACCACTTACGCCATCAACAGCAATTTAGAAAGCTTATCAAATGGATATGTAATGTCAAAACTAGGTTGCGTTTGTTGCAGCTGTGTATTTAACCATATTTTAAGACTAAGCTAATTTTAATGTAATAATATTTACTGTGATAAACACCGTATGTTTACTGATTAGTAACGTTATTATTATTATTATTATTATTATTTGGATTAATAAATAAGCAACTACGATTATTTTTAATTAAAAATTACTAGAATATGAACGACTTTTTGTACTTTTAACACTGAGCAAAAGATAGAAATGTTTTTAGTAAAAAGTTTCTTAAAAAGTTTTTTTCTTTCTTCTTCTTTACTCGAAAGACACTTCATACAAACAAAACTAATGAACGGAAACTTTGAATGCATGTTCTTAAATTGATAGAAAGTGTCTGGATGACAATTGTGAAGATACTAGAATTCAGCGATATTTTTCAAAGTAAAATTTTAACATTTTTAAGGGTCAAAATTTTGTCAATATTTACCTGTACGTAAGTTAAAAGAAGGAGAAAACAGTTTGTTTTATGTTATTATTTTCACAAATATAATATACATTTATTATTATTTCAATGTGTGTCTTGTTTTGCAGTTTTATATATTTAACATCTATATTCACATAACTTAGAAATCTATTTACAATTTATTTGGATATTGTTCCAACTACTAAAGCGTCATTTACTTCTAATCACATTTTGAACTCATGAAAATTAAGTTACATTATTACAGCATTTTCATTTTTCACTGGCTAAGTGTAACTACATAGTAATGGACAACCTGTAATAAAATTCCGTTTTGCAGTTTGACCAAAAGAGGTTTATCTGAATACTATGTAGGATACCTGAGCGTCATTTGCATTTAATCATTCGTTCTTAATTGTCGCGAGGAATTCGGTTGGATAACACACAAAGCCGTGCTAATGGTGGGTTAAATTTGATTCATCACCTCTACAGCTTAGAAAACTCGACGGATGAGGGGCATTTAATTCGAGTTAAATCCTGAAAGGTCAGGGTGGAACGTAATGAAGTATAAGACATTTGTTTGCGTGAGATTTAGTCAACAGTCGGCATTCTTTCTCAACTGACCATTTAAATACGGGCGGTGTTGTAATTATCGTGTTTAAGTTTTCCGAAGTTCATCCTTCCCTTTCACGAAGTAAATGCAATTTGCATCTATATTGCGTTGTTTTCCAAACAAACATTGCCACAAGCATTTATCACTACCTGAAATAAAGGGTATAGCTATAGGATGATCATATAGAACTTATTTAAACCAGCATTTGTGTTAATGTTTAATTTGAAAGCCCTTTGTCACCTGCAGTCAGTGACATTACTCCAGATGGAACAATACATAAAAATAAAATAAATAAAAAAAACTTATGGAGCTAACATTTTAACCACGTCAGCAAAAAATTTTGGGAGAAAATTTAATTTTATCTCTGTAAGAATCACGATTCATTTTTTGCCTCATGAGAGATAATGTCCAAAGAGTGCGTAGTTTTCATTGGGATTCACAATTTATTGCTCTATTACGTGGTTTAAAAGTGAGTGCCGCTAAAAATATGTTTCTGAGAAAATATCGTTTATTCTCAGAGAAATCCGTAGATGAATCACATAGCTGTGTCTGACAAAGGTTTTCAATGAGGGGGCTCTGTTCATGTTGGGTATGTGATTTTATCGTACAAAGACTAAATTCAAAGCATTTTTTGTACAAACAAGAAAAAGAAAGAAAAAGTTCGTGGTTCGATTTCGATTTTTTCTGCATATATGTACATTTTATTTTACCTTTTTTTCAACCCAGTGTGGATCTGAATTTTGATTACTCTCTATTTTTGTTTACGAAAAACCACAAATTGTTTTGCACATGTGGCACATATGTTTCGATTTTATTGAAATTGGTTGAAAGGGGAGAAAGTGTTCATCGTTATTGAGAGAATAATAATAATATGCGTTCTTTTTCCTTAACTTTTGCGCGGAAGATTTAAAATCTACATCGGGAGAAACTGCGAAGAAATACTCGCAGAATGAATAATTTCGGAAAATTTTTCCTATCAACAAATTAACATCTTCGTGGAATCGAAACGTCTTCACGGTTTCCGTATGTTGTGTTACTGTGACTGTCCGAAATCGGAAAATGTCGACAATCACCGGTGATTGTCGACATTCTGTATTTGGTGTATGTCGACATTTTCCGATTTCGGACATTCACAGTAACATGTGCACATATTTTCAGGTCAGAATTATGAGATTATTGACCGGAAACCCGAATCATTCAACACGAACAAAAGTACATTAAGTTTTAACAGTTGCAATGTCTAGGGAAAGACGTACTTAAGGCAGCCCGACTGAAATAAATTCATAACTACCTATTTTGAAAAAAAAGAAATCAATATTTTGACACTTCAACTTGAAAATTTCTCTTAAAGTTTTGGCTTGGGTTCCCTCAGAAAAAAATACCCCTGCGTTCATTGATACCATCTAGGGCAATGCGCAAGGTGATTAGGTTATAGTGTGAGTGTTAGATGAAAAACGAAAGAACCGGTAAGACGCAAAACTGTTTTTTTCTTTTTCGTTTTTTTTTCTTTGTTGCTATTTGAAAACACTACCTATAAATAGAATGCAGGACGAAAAATGACCAAAATTTAAAAAAAAAAAAAAAATAACAGTCAAATATAGTGCAGCTCAAAAATTAAAAGCTCACAAGGCTTGATATATTCATTAACGTACCAACGTCGAAACATATCAAATAATGAAAAGTAGCATAATATCACATAGATTGTTTTTAACTGTTTAGCTTCAAATTTCTTGCTGTAGTAAATTAAAACCCCATTTAAGTAGCTTAATTAATGTTTATCTACATTAATAAGAGGTATGTCAGAAAATAATCATATCTGTCCGCGAACAATTTTCAAATCTTCATAGTTTCCTTAGATTGAGTTATGTTCTGTAAAATAATAAAAGTTGTGTTGTTAATTAAAAGAAAAATATATTCATGAATATTGATTTTTGAAAACTAGATTTCCCCTCTGAGTTTGTTTCAAAGCAAGAATCTTTTGACATTGCCTTCCGCAAAGTATGATCAAGAATTTCGATTGAACATTTAGAAAGGTTTCATTGAAATCCAATTCAATTAAATATCTTTTAATTCATATTTATATTTCGATCAGAATTTAAACTTCATTTCATCCTAACATTTATTCATAAGTTTGTTGTGGAACCTCACAGAAAATCTTATTTCTTCTTGCAAATACAAGGACCACATTTCCGTTTATTTCCTATTGTTATGGTAATTAAAATATCCAACGCGGCAGAAATTCAAATTCAAGTCTGATAGTATTCTGACAGAGGAAATTAAATATTCACTTCAATTTTCGTTAAAGGTGAGGAGTTGCTTGTTTTTAATTAAAATGTAATAATTTGAAAATAGAATGTGTGCATTCATTAATTTTCAAACTTGAAGTTAAGTAGTATTTCAGCTCTTCGTAGAATAAAGTTATTATATTATGTTGTAGATATGACAACGTCAAAAGAAATACGGGGTAAAATTTAAGTTTCTATTCTATTATTTAAAGCCTGCAAAAATTAGTTTTCTAAACCGCAATGAAGACATGTATTATGAAACATTTTTGCATATAACGTGAATTGATAATTTTGGACTTAAATGAGTTTTTGAAAATAAATTAGCATATTAATTACAGATTTTTCGCTCTGTATATTTTTACGAAATGTGACAAATCAGTTGTCACTGGCTATACCAGGGATGTAGAACCTATGGCACATGTGCCAGTAGGGGGTACGTAACGGGCACTTCTGTGGCACGCCCCACAAGTGCATATTAAAATATTTTTATTCACTCACATTCACTGGAACATCTCACGAAGAAAAGAAAAGAAAAAAAACAAAGAAATGAAAAGAAACAAAAAAGCCTCCCAAGACTAGCTATCAATTTGCGAAAATAGATGGTCTTTAAAGATGATTTTTTTTTAAAAAAGGTAATAAGTGACACCTGAAAACAGTACCGTAATTTATCAGTGCATTTTCAGCAAACCAGATAATTTTAACTTAATTAAGTCAAACATACATACATTTAGAAAATAGTCGTACATTGAAATTACGTTATTGACAATAAGAATACATGTGTTTGATAAAATGTATTATTGCTTTGAATGATTGGTCATTTGAGGCTTTAGACGTTTTCGCAAATGTTTGAAAAAATACTTTTTGATTGATGTTGGAGCTCAAGACCTGTAAAATACATATAATTTATTTATTTTCACCTAGGTTGTATCCAGCAATTGATGGACCAGCAACAAATTGTAATTATATCAGGGCAAGACAAAGTCAAGCAAAATTTTTAACTGATTGATTTTGTTAATTATTGTGCAGTTTGTTGGCAAACATTTTTAACTCTGCCATCCACCCCCCTCCACCCCCCCCCCCAAAAAATAATAATTTTGATAAATACGGCGACGTAAGAAAAACTAAGGCCACTGTATATGCGAGCCGACATATTTTGAAGCAGAATCTATAACCGGGTTACAAGAGCAAAGTTTGAAAACAAGTTTGAATTTGAAAAAGCGTCGTGTGACCGTTTTTTATTGCATTGCTGCCAAACTTTCCCTGTGCTCACCTGCTTGACTTTCAAATATTTATTAGCATTTGGGCATATTTCTTTACACTCTCAAAAATAGAATCCTCATTTTCGACAATTCTTCAATCGCCAAGAAAATTTCGTCTCTTATAACGATTCTTTCCTCGTGCGATCACGTGACTTTAAAAAGTTACCACACAAGTTTCGCCAATTTGACGAAAGGTTTACTCGGAGCATTTTTCACGAAGCCATTTCGTCAAATACGACGAAAGTTTCGTGACATTTGAGCATGCGTTTCTGAGGGTGTTGTTGAAAACTAAAGAAGCTCGTTATAAAACAGCTCCAGCCTAATGAAATGACGTGCTACTTACCAACTCGTGTCAAGCTTTCTGGCGTGGTTAAGGTACTCGTTCTCAGAGCTATGGCTTCACTTCGTCCTTTACTGTTAACAGCATAAACAACCACGAGGAATTCCGTCCCAGGTGTCAATCCTTTGACAGTAAATACAGGCTCGTGCGAAGTCTGATTGCTATGAAGTACATTCAGCAATACATCGTGAACTTCCAAGACGTAATGTTGCGTCATGCCACCATCGTACCCTTCTGTACATTCCACTCGGAAAGACTGTTCTGTTTGGTTGTTCACTAAGCAATTCTGCACCGGTTCGGGAGGACCTATTTATTTAAAACACATAATTAAGGAACATAATGCCACAAATTTATCTTAGCAATATCTAGCAAATTCCCAAGCTCAATAATAGCCCAGTTCATACCAATCATTTGATGCAATAAACATCATAACTCGAAAAATTATGATTTTTAAGTTAATACTCTAGGGGACATAGACATTAAAGAACTAGACACCGCAACTGGGCGGAGTTGTCGGCACACTCATCACGCCGGGTTCACTTGCCCAACTTCTGAAAAAACAAATTATTTTAAGAAAGGGTAGCAGGGCGCTAAGTGCACACTAAAAAATCAGAATTTTTGTTATTTTCATAAAATGGCTTATTTTCCAGAACAGCACGTTCTCGGAATAGCTCCGAGTCAAAATGAGATCATCCAATCCCTATGCCAGCAAGACATCGAATTGTTAGGGAGACAGTAGTTATTATGTAGTTTCCAAACATATCAGCTGCGTGTGCTGAAGTACTTCCGTGCAAAATTTCTTTTAGCACAATCCAGAAGAACGTTAATTAGTCACTCGTCCATTCTGGATTCTTGTTTTACTGCGTCCCCGGCGAATCCGACGAATTAGTCATATTGTATCCCTGTTCTGAAGAGACGAACAGAATAAAGCACACTTTTGAATCGTTCTATGACTTTCGAGGTAAATAGCTCCTTAACTTTGATACAAATGCTATTGTTCTGAAGAGGTAATCGTAAAAAAAAGCCCTTAAGTATTTTCGAACATAAAGTTTCTCTATAAATTTTAATTTATCGCAGTTATAACTTGCACTTTCTGTAGTTATAATTTCTAAATAAACATTACTTAAAATTGAGAGCGGCACTTGCTCGTTTTTAAGTCATAATTGCTTACAAAAAATAAAAGGTGTATTTTCTCATTTTTAAGTTTATTATTTTTAACAATTCAGCGAGCGTTTCCTGCTGTAGAAGAACCTTATTAGAAGACAGAAGAAGTTGCAGGAAGCTGATTGGACGAAACTGGAAGCTCGACTTCACGTGATCTTTTGTCATTCCATCACTCGCGAATAGGAAAGGCATGCTTGCTGCGTTTATATTGTCGAGATTTTAACGCTCTATGGTGCTGATATTTGCAATGATTCTTGAAATTATCCTATAGTATAACCTCAAAATTAAATTTCCTAGTTGGGTGTTGCTGCAGCAAATGAGCGATATAATAAGTGACGGACTCAAATCAAAATTTTGATCTTACAATGTTACTTACTGCCCTTATCAGTTCATTTTGACTTTTGAAAATAATGTTTAGACTGCGTCGTTTTCTGAATGTGTCAGATTATTGCCACAAATGTTAAAAAGTTGAAAGCCAAACTGAGAGAAACAAAAATACCGGTACATTATAGAGTAGCACATATTGCATCCCCCATAGATAAACCTTACTCTCATAGACCATTAAACTATAATAAAATTTTATAGCTCTCTTAAAGAACTTTTATGTATTAAAAAAAAAACATAGTAATTACCAAATATTGATGTAGAAAGTAAAACAAAATGTAAAGTAAAACTGAACGGTCTCTGTTTCCCCGCGAAATTTCAGTGTATGTTCAGCGCCCTTCAAAACGTTATTTTAAATGATTTTTCGTGCGAAATACGATGATTTGCCTCTTAAATTTAACAAACAGCGAGTGGCATGTTAAATTATTTTACAGGTTAGTAACAAGCTACAAACTCAACAAGAAATGTCCTTAGCGCATTGATTTTGAATGTTGGTTAGGTAGAATTTCCTTTTAAATCTTATTTTTGTAAAAATACTTTTTTAGCAAGTATTATTTTTTTCATTTTAAATGTAAAATGGGAATTTCACATTTAGAATGGAAAATAAGCATTACGAATATCCTTCAAATAAAGCTCATTTTCTACTTCCTATTGTTTAATCAAGAAAGCATTGATAGTAACTATATGATAATCGTTGAAGCACTTCATAGAGAACAAGAAATGTCCTTATGTGCTTCACACTCTCCTTGAATATTTCAGCTCCCTATTGGATTTTCATTTTGGAGCGAAAAAGCTTATGAGCTTACTTTCAAATCATTACATTTTATGAACATATGTTGGAGCAACTTGTTTTGATGTGTTTTTGATACGTTACGACAGCCCCCCTCGACTGTTGACCTTTAAATAAAGTACTATTAAAGCTTATGTGGTGTTCGATATTAACGTTTTATATTGAATTAACGTAATTTAAAATGACCCTTTCAGAAAAGAATGATGCCACTAGTAATATGTCACTTCAAACAGCATGTAGGAAGTTTAAAATGTTACTCAATATAATAATATAACTTATTGAATGATGATGAACTTTATATCATTTTCTTGATAATTCTGTTTTCTATAATAATATGTACGTAAGTATTTTCCAATTTTAACTCATAAACTAAGATTATTTTTGCAGTAATAATACTTTTTAATATGTTAATATTTAAAATGTTTTTCTAATTGAGATGATTTTAGGCAAGTAATTGCCATTAACGTTCACTTTTTAATTTAAGCTATATATATATAGAAATTATTTCTGAGATAATTTTAATACGCAAGGAGAAATCAAAATATTGTACACAAAGATGTTATGCATTGAAAAGCATAACAAAGTTCGGCATACATTCTCAGTAAACATTGCATACACTTGCTTTGAAATTGCAAATAACTTTCTTCATTTTTAAAGTAAAATATCGCACGTTCTCTCGGAAAAATAGAGCAACTAACATAATTAAGCTTCTTTCTCTCATTAGCACCTATTTCGAGCACTCAAAAGTTCTTTGTAACACCGGAACGCGTTTATGCAATTATCATTGAAAACTTATTCCAAACGACATCAGGTCTGTCATTGAATATAATCAGCACAAATAAAGGTTTTAATTTAAAGCAATATTCATGCGTTCATAATCAAGACTCTTTCAAAGCAATCACGATTTCTATTTTTTTTTCTTTTTTGACACAATCACTTTCCTTGCGAAAAAATTTTTTCAATGTATTTTTACCAAACTTATATTTGTAATAAACGACAAATATGCTTACCAGCAGGAACAACTAAGTAAACGCATGGCTCTTTCTGCCGACCAACACTGTTCTCCGCCCAACATAGGAGAGTTCCATAGTCTTGTTCTGTTCTTGGAATATATGTGGCCACACTGCGTAGATTATCCGCGACAAATGTCAGCACCTGCATGTTATCTGATGAGCTGTTGAATTCCCATCGGAAGCTGAGTTGTTTTGGATCTGCTTCCACTTCACATACCACTTTGACAGCTTCGTGGCGAGCAGCACCATAAACAATTTTTTGTCCTGGCTTGCACAAAGGGCTGTCTGTTAAATTAAAAATATAGTAAGTAAGGTGTTTTGCAAAACAAAACTAAAATAGCTAAAACCTAAATAAAATGATCTATAGTTAGATGAGCATAAAATATTAAATTGACTCCTTTATGTCCCAGCAATTATAATTTTCGGAAGCAAAATATGTTATAGTGCAAGATTTGTTTTATGATTTATTTTTATCCCAGCTCACTTCAGTAGAACTTAAGAAAGTCTAAATGACAGTAGGCATGTGGAATTAAACGATGAACTGATGAAACCGCAAGATCTTTAATGTAGAATCAAATTTAACCCTACACTGCGCTGTGTTGCACTTAAACAACACTTCTATTTTCGTTCAGTAAGCTCTCGTTTTCTATTATTTTTAACAAGTGGAGCATTATTTCGTTTTCTTTTGTATGTAAGATCATATTAGTAAATATAGTCTCCCCTAAATCTTGTAAGGTTAATCTTTTTGTACAAAATCGACAACTACAGCAAAAAAATTTGCGCCCCGCTCACTAACTCATCAATAACGATACCATTTTGTCTTTAGCAAACACACAGCATCCAGAAATGCATTTAATAAAACCTCTCAATTTAATCACTAACTTGATAGCACATTGCTGTTATATGTGTTGACTTTCAAATAAATGTTCGAAAGAAGTTTATGATTTTAATTTTATTCATTTTTTTACCATTAATTGGTATTGAATTAGAATACGGAAATTCATTTTGCAATCAGTTTTTTTTTTACCTTTGTGCGTGTGTATTTGGGGATTTTCAGCTTTTACGGGTATTTGGGGCTAGTTACCAATTGCTCATGTTGAGGTTCTGAAATTGTCCAAAATGGGTTTCTAACAGGTCATATTTCTCACTTGATGGTAGACAATTAGTATGGTAAGAACAAAGCAGATTTAACCCGAATTTAGCGGAAGCTGCCAACCGGGTGCAGATTGATTTATCTGGCCAACTAACTGACTATCCTTTGTTGTTTCAGTTTAAAGAATCGATCCTGACTGCTTTCTGCCTGTATTCTTTTAGTCACATAAAAGTGATTGAGAAATGCTAATAAGTGAAACTATTGTGAGCTTTTTACTGTGAGCTTTTACTTCAGAAGTCTCCCTAGCAGTTGCAGACTTCTATTTCATGCAATGCTCTTCCTCCTTTGGCATGCGAAGTACAGTTCTATCCATACGGGTGTGCAAGTAATGTTTTCTTTTACCCGGATTGTTTACAATCCTATGTCCATTTCGTTATACAACAAATACTTCTACTTCTTGACGTGCGCCATTTAAACATAGTATATATCTTAATCGACAATAAGGTCAGTAAATTTAAAATAATAAAATACCCATCTAAAATTTTTCCACTAGCTGAGATGCGGGTGCATAAGTACACTGTACAAAAACCTAGTTTAACCTTCCAACAAAAAACTGGGAAATTTAGCTGAAACCAACATTTGGTACTAAGTTGAACCTCAATAATGACGTAGTTACCCCAACTTTTTAATAACCATTATACTGGTTCAACTTTAGTACCAAATGTTGATTGCAACTAAATTTCACCCTTTTTACTTTTTCTTTTTTTTTTTTTTTTTTGTGAAAGGTTGAGCTAGAATTGTTTATTTCTAGCTCAAATTTATTTGATTGTTATTTTACCATATTTAATTACGACAGTCAAATACAGTCGACAGTTAAAAAGATGGTATTCAAACTGATTGTGAAAGAAAATGTTTATTCTCTGTTTCTTCTAAAGATCGTTTCACTAACCGTAATTTACAAGCGCCACCTAGGTCTCGGAAGTCAATAAGAATTGGGCGTCCATATTGGTTGTGGAACAAAGTGTGAAGTTAAGGAACCTTTACCATCGTACGTTGTTGTTAAAATATGAATAAAGATTTATCAGTGCAAGTCTGCATGTGTATATAAAAAAGAAAAAAAAAAAGTGGCTTAAGCAGTGGTTACTAAATAGAAACACATCACACATAAATCATAAATAAGAGACATCGGAATCCCAAACTGTTTGCGAATGAGCGAACCCATAATTTGAGCTTCTGAAGCTTGTTTGTATTTTAATTTTTGCAGCAAATAAAATGACTTTCGTCAATATACATAAAATTTAGACCAACAACGACTTTGGATCCAATCAAAAACTGAAATCTCAATTTTAATGCAGTTTGCCCGTGGAAAAGAAGATTTTTTGATAAATAAACGGTCGCTTTGAATGGTGTAGTTGGTCGAATGGTTAGAGCGCAAGGTTGCTACACCATACACCCAGGATTCGATTCCCGCGAGCTTGCTTTACGGTTTCTACGCCTCGAAGATTCTACGCCACGAAATGGTTCAAAAATTGAACTTACATTGAGTTTTGAAACCATAATGTAAAAAAATCTCCTGAAAATAACGGAAAAAGTGCGGCAGCAGAGTTGCCGGAAACATTTCGTTTCTGATAATATTATCCTGTGACTTGACAGAAGTTCAATTTCTTTTTTCTACGTTGTTCCTTTTAATACAAGTGAAACGGGTACCGTAAAACGGGAAAGTTCTGTTTTCAAACTTTCAGGAACGTGATATTTCCGTTTTTGGAAGGAAACACCATGTTTTGAAGCACTACGGAAATTTTCCGTTAAAATCAGTCAAAAAACAATCTGAAATTTCAGGTTTTTTTTTTTTTTTATCAGTGCATACTACTTTTAAATGGTTATGAAACCGTAAATTTTTCTATTTACGGCTTTTTAACCAAGCTGATTGGAAATGGTTTAGGTCCCGTAAAGATACAAAATTATTTCAAACCGTAAATTTAAAGATGCATTAGAGGGACAGACAGCGGCCGGCTATTTAACCGTAATTTCATGATGAAATTTCTAACAGTGTACTTTTGGAGAAATTACATTCCTAGTGCAGTTTGCATCAATTAAAGCTCAGGTGTCGCCATCTAGCAGGAAGCTGAGCGTTAATAATTGCGGCAATGGTACCACACTCGTTGTGATGCCGCTGAAAGAGTTCGCACCTATCTCTGAGATCGCACTAGGTCTCCAATGGTTAAGAACAATATATGCGCAGCCCATTAGAAGTTTAAAAAAAATTAGTAAAATTTTACTCATGCCAATTATGTCACATATACTTCTTTTTTGTAGTTTTAAAATAAAAACATGACCTTCTGTAATGTTTTAGGCACTGTAATTGACATTTAAAGTAGGATTGTTTAGTTGCTAATGCTTAATTGCTATCCACGTCATGTCATTTCTGAAAAATAATTTGCCTCTGCTTACCTATTTTTATTGCCAATTTAGAATTTAAACTAGTGTGCGTCACAGGTATAAATTAGCAGTTTTCATTATGGGGAATGTTTTAGTCTTAAGGTTTCAGTTGTACTTTTAAGAAAGTAGATCTCGTCAAACAGAGCTCAACTGAAATATTGTATCGATGTCATGGGAACAATATTGTTGCAGGTCCATCGTACTTTAAACCGATGACTAGCTTCTTGTACAAGCAGAGAAACTTATTTACAAGTTATTTACACTATGTACAAATTCTCAAGCACACAAAAATATCTCCACGAAGACCACGCATCACCGTACAACTGACGGTAATCTCGTACTTAATTCCCAAATACGAATAGAATCCAGCACGAAGGTTACAGCACAACGGCTCAGACTGACATGCACCAAAGACTACAACTGAACTGAGCCTTTTATATCATCTCAAATCACATGACTTGAATATTCCAGAAAACTTTAGCAAAAACTGGGATTCTCTATCACGATAGTAAAGTCGCCAACCTTGGCGAGAAACAACATCGATACCCTTAATTTCGTAACATTGTCATTGGAATAAGATTTTACCGATTTAATTTTTGAAAATGTGCTAGAAACACGAATATTCTTACCCTCACTTAAATATTATTTTATGTCCTGTTTTACCAATTTTTTTACTTAATGTCTTATTAATTTTTTAAGCAAGTTTTTTTGGTCTACCACGTGTCTACCCATTTCATTACTTTCAAGAGCAATTTAAATTACCTTTAATTACTTAAATTTAATTTTAAAATATGCTAGTAGTTTGCATTGTTACAAAACATAGCTTTCAATAAAATTTTATTTAATTACGAAAATTATGTATTTTGAAGAAGCAGAAATTGTTGGCAAGATTTGAAGTATAATTTAAGTTAAAATTTGAATGAAACGTATTAATTAAACATAAAATTTTTACCAAATCGTATTTAGTAAAACTATATATTATCTAGTAGTGTTAGGGCGTTTCCTATTAATTTTTTACAGTTACATTTTTAGAAACCATAACAATAATATAAGGAGGAAAAATCTTAAGTCTTAAAATTAACCATAATTAAATTTAACTAGTCAATATTTTAAAATTAATTATAGGTAATTTAACTAGCCATTCTAATAATAACTAATCAAATTATTATCGCTAAACGTGATGCTTTATTAAAAAACGCAGTAACTAAATTTAATTAAAAATTCAATTATGGTATTAAATTGAAATCTAAGAATGATCCTAAGCGACAATAAGCAAAAATTAATGTGAAATGAAACGGGAAAATGGTTGCGGGACACTTTAACATGGCTCAAATTGTGGCTAATACATTTCAAATGCGAAAAATAAAGTTTGCTTTTATTTATCAAGTTCTAAGGAAAGATTTCTAAAGTTTTTAACAACATTTTATTCAACATGTTTGCAGCATTCGCATTTGTCGTATTTTGTATAATTTATTCGGGGTCGCACTGCGCGGAAAGGATGAACGCGACCGATCCCCCCCCCCCTTCTCCTCCGATAGCATCGGAGATGTCCTGCATCCAACCATTTTCGAACATCCGGTATCCTATCCGGCCGTTGCATGAAATATCCGGCTATCCGATATTTCAAGATGGAAATCCGGCGGAGAGAAGTCGCAAACTTGAAGTTCCCCACAAACCCAAAATTGGTTATTAAGATTTAATCTATTAGCATGTTTGGAAAATGTATGTAAATTGAATACTTAAAACGTATTTGAAAGCTTTGGAATGTTCAGAAGTGTGAAAAGAATTTACAGATTTCAAGCGCCATAACCGGATATCCGACCCTGATTCGCCAGACAAGGGCACAAAGTATTCGAAACTAGACTAAAATTAATGTCTGATGCATCCCTCGTACTTATCTTGTTCCCCCCCAAAAAAGTAAATAAATAAAAATAAGATAAATAAAATAAAATTTAAAAAATCCTGGGTGCTATACTGAATTCAAGCATTTTAAGAAATATGTCATTCTTTAATCATGGCTTTGGATAAATTTAAGAAAATAAAATCAGACTAATTAAAATATGACAAGTTTAAAATAGAAAATAAAACTCACCACATTAATAAAATAAATTCGAGCTAAATATAATATTCGTACTTCGCGAGCGATTAAATATTTAAATATTTCTTATTCTCCTTAAATTATTCTACGCAAAACCATACAATTATTTTAAAAACAGTAACTGAAGCCAACATTTTCATTAGGATCTCATATTTCTGAAAAATTTAACAACACATCAATGGTTTTTATTTTTAAAACGATCAAAGTTTGATGATTTTTATCTACTTTAAGCTTATGCCAATATTTATTTAGTTTTAACTTCAATGTTTTGTGTTAATACATTCTTATTTTTATCGTAGTTATTTAGAGCTGTTAAAAATACGAAGCAAACATTTAATCTTCAAAAGGGTTCTGAAAAAAGGATTCAATGCGGCGAAATAATTATCTGTTTGTTAAGTAAATAAATGTAAATGTGTGAATATTTTTTTTTCCATTTAAGTACTTTAAAAGAGTAATTAAATCCATAAATATTCATTTACGCTTAAATTTTTATCTTAAAAGGAAAATTTTTTGCATTAGTTTTCTTTTAGAAAGATAAATTATTTTCGTGATAAAATGAGAAATAGACTTTCGCCAAGTTTCAAAATATTTAATTGCTTTTATTGCAGTTAAAGAACAAGAAGTTCCGTCTAGAACTATACGAGCCTACTTTCCCGTATACAGCGAATTCAAATTTATAATCTAGCTATCTCTCTCTCTGTCTTTCTCGTTTAGTTTTAGTTCTTAATTGCTTCAAATGTACCTTTTTCAACGGTTAATACATATTTATTCAATCATTATTTATTAAGTCATTCATGTATTTATTCACTCATTTATTCATTCATTCTTTTGCTTATTCATTTAATCATTCATTAATTAAAAAATATTCTTGAAAATCCCGATCAAAAAATTTCATAGGAAAATAGGCTCGTTAGTTCTGGATGAACTTTCTATTTGTACATGTTCTACGTCATAAGAGCTTTCCGATAAAGTTTGTTCTAAGCAAATCGGTCCGTTAGATCAGAAATTATATAGGATTGAAATTTCCCCGTATGCGGTATTTTAAATTTTTTTTTTTTTTTTTTTGAACTGTTCAAAAATGAACAAATATTGTTCAAATCAATATTTCACGCCAAGAACTTCTTCCAGTGAGTTTGTTCATGTTAACTTATATCTTGTACCCAGAGATTACATAATTTGCTTCATTTTCACCCATAGGCGCTAATGTTAAATTTTTTTGAACTGTTCAAAATTGAACAAAAAATCGTTCAAAAGTAAAATATGGAAATGAGATGTCCTCGCCGAGATCTTTCGAATGCAAAAAGAATTTTTCCAATCGGACAATTCGTTCAAAAGTTATTAGGGGGGGGGGGACAGACCGACAGACAGACAGACCGACAGACAGACAGACAGACAGACAGACAGACAGACAGACAGACCGACAGACCGACTGACAGACAGACCGACAGACCGACCGACAGACCGACCGACACACTTTTTCCCCATCTCAAAACCCTACTTTCAATTTTTTTATTTTTCAATCTTTATTTAATTACTTAACTTATTTTTGACTTTTCTTGATTTCTAACGATATTTTTACGATACATTAAGCCTTCTTCCATGCTTTATTATTATTTTTTTTTACTTTTACGGGAAAGTAGGCTAAAAAAGGACAAAATATAAATGATAAGAAAATATTTCTCAATTAAAAAAAAAGAGTTAGTACATCCTTTGTACAACGTTTTAGAGTTGTCCCAATTCTAAGAGCCAGAAGGGCAAATCTGTTAGACGACATTATCGTTTTTATGACGTTTTTCATTAGTACTTTCGGCGTCGTATAAACGACACTCCACATTAAAAAAAATCGAAATGTGAAATAATGTTTGCAATTATTAATGCAATAATTGTAACAATTATATTTGCAATTATTAATACAATAATTATAACAATACTGCTTAGAATTATAACAAGAATTTAACAATAATGTTTACAATTATTAATACAATGATTTTACAATTAATTGATACAGTAATTGTAACAATAATGCTAGAATTACTAATTTCGCTTCGTAATGAGTTATTATTAATATGTTTTGCTTCATTCACATTCCCAGCTTGCTTCTACTCAATTGAAAGGATAAACGTATATGGAGATGCTACGCAATAACGAATGTCTTAATGAGAGACTCACCATTTAAAATTTAATTTATATACATTTTTTCAGCATTACCCTACTGAATTGGTGCACGTTTTAAAAACATTTCGTTTGTTATTCCAATTCTGCGTACATTATTCTTAAATTGGGCCTTTCGACAACAGTGGGCATCTCAATAAACATTGAGCCTGAAAAAAATAAAGTTTTAAGCAGCAAAAATTTTAATTTACTTTGCAACGCAAAATATGCATAACAAACCATGATTAATGGATGCTTTTTTCTGATCTGAATTAATAGAGTTTAAGTAAATTTCTCACATATTTATGCCACTAAATTCCTTTTACTAATTGTAATGGTTTGCCACGCACGAGCTATGTAAACTATCTTTCTGGTAAGAAAGAGTACTAAGCTTCGATTTTAAATAAATAATTATTACGCTTTTAAACATTTTTTGAGATGTGTGAGCGACCTCTTATTATTACCTTACTTACTATAACGTATTTAAAATCTTTATTTTACGGGTTAGCGGAAATGGGAGTTTGAATGACGGAATAAGAAGCTCGGTCAACAATAATCGTTTCCTGAAAACTGTTACTTAACGTAAACATTCGCTAAAAACTCCAACTGCTGCGCAACTAGGGAGTAGTCATTCACAACTAACACCCTGATTACTACTCTGTAGAGAGCTCTTATGGAGCATACTAAAATACTTTCACTTATCAACCTAGGCTCGAACACTATACCGAAAAATAAACAGGAAGTTCATTTACTACTCAAAATGGGATAAAACAGGCCGCGTGTAGCTGAGAAGTGCGAAGAAGTACTTTTAAATGAGATTGAAATGTCGTGAAGTCTTCATATTTGTGCTAAAGCGTAGTAGACTAGGTCAGATGTTAGAAAGTTGTGAATATAAAATTTGTTTCTAATGTGTTGAATAAATTAGTTTTCATTAGTCCAGGTTTTGAGCATAGTTTGAAGTGTGAATGTAGGCAGAGTAAAAGGTTTTCCTAGGAGCTATAAACATATTTAATGGAAAGGCAATGCCTTCATTTTAAAATGAAGAAGTTCGTCACTCTGTATAAATAATATAATTGTAAGAACACTTTAGGTACATAAGACGTATTTTTAAACTAGACCCTTAAAAGATTAAAACTACTGAAACATTCATTTCTGTTGAGAAAAAAGGGAAATGTAATCATGCATTTGAATTTTAATGAATTTTAATTTAAGTCGGAAATGTATACCTAACCGATTTGTAAATCTCTCAAATTCTCAGAATGATCTACTATTTACTTCATATGCATAATTTTTATTCCAAATATTTATATTTTAAATAAAATGTTTTTTCCTCTGAGCATATATCAAGGATACAACAATAATAAATATTTTGTACATGCTCCATAATGGCTTGTAAACACTTATTAACGCAATTATCGTAAGAACGCAGTTTCAATTTCTGGTTAACAGTGTCCAGATTTCTATATCATTTTCCAGAAAATAATTGAGTTTGAAAAAAAGGACGCAATCCGTAATCTAAAAGAGCCAATGATCGTTATAACTTGTATAAAAACGACTATTAAAAAAACTAGAGTTAACTATGTGACACATTATTATTAAGACAAAAAAAAGTCTAAAATCACCTTTCTTAAGTTAGCTTGTTCTTGAATTTGAATAGCAGCCTCAGCTTTATTCAGGAAGCATAACATGCTTAAAAAATACCAAAAGTATTAAATTTAAGAACTCGTATATATTTTTCGAGAGAATCTATTGCACCACAAATGCAAAGCAGTTGTTATATGTCAAGATATTCTTCTTCTCATGGGCATTCTTTTACAGAAGAAAACCATTCTGCAACAAAAGAACGTTCTGACTGAATTACAAGATGCAGAGACTGTGCTCTTTTCCGCGTTCTTCACTTCTTTTCAGTCTCCAGGCAGCGGAAGAATGTTAAAGAATACAGAATGAAGGGTAAAACTCACAATGAATGGATACCCTGAAGTAAAAAGGCAAACATTCCCTTTTAGAATGTAAATTTGCAATTTAAAAAGAAACGAGTAAAGAAAAGGTAGCAAAAATCAATAAAAGCGTTATTCAAAATATTTTGATGACGCCGCAGATGAGACAAAAAAAAAAAAAAACGTTTTTTGTACAATAGATCATTTCTTAAAAAATATAATGCTTTATGTATATTTGATTAGGAAAAGGAATAATACAAGCATTGTTCGCATATTATTGACGCAAAAGTAAGGTATGAATGTCATTTTTTAATTTATAAAAACAACGTAAAAATAACAAACGTCTCAAAACAAAATAAATTGCGTGGTGAAAAAATGGACGGTATTGTTTCCCGATAAAATAAGACAAAAATGTATACCATAACTAAGATATAATAGCGGAAATATGCTTCCAGAATTTGCCCTCTGTCGCAATTCCAATTTACTGTAATAAATTACAATATTATCTATGCATCGTTGCTCATCTAGGACTAAATCGTCGTGTTAAATATATTTAAAAACCCTAACAATATACATTTTTTGTTATCGCAAAGAATATCCCAGGTATATTTTAATTACATTTCATTGGTGTAAATAGCCAACATACGCTTTTTTCATTTGAGAAAATAATTTAAATTAGTAATATTTCAGCACTACGAATTTTTGCACATGTTCTTTTTCATCTAGCTGTATACCACCGGCGTTCTAGAAAATGACTAACGCAAAATCATTTTGAAAACCCCAGTCATGAGATAACTAACTGTGAATTATAATTCACTGCAGTAGCCTATCATGTTTTTTATTTGCTTAGTGGTTTTTACCAGAATGCAGACGATTTGATACTGTAAAATACGATGATACAAACCCTTACGTTTTGCTTCTCCACAGTAATTAGTTAACTTTGGAAACAGCATTTTTGTCTTCTTCGATACAAATGAAAAGCCATTTCGTGATGGTTCCCTTAATTTTCTTTTTTCATTAGAACGATAATTGTTTTTACTACAACAGTTAAATTTAACTCCAATAAAAAATAGAATTGACTTCCGTTTCGCACCTTTTCTGTATATCTGTTACTTTTTTTTTTTTTGCAGATCCGGAAGAAAACATTTCCCGGAAAGCACTTGGGAAATCTAAAGGAATTGTTAGAATCCCTCTTTTTGCGTGGTATTTTGTGGAACGGTGATTGCACAAGCTTCGATTTGCTGCTTTCTATTGCAGGGAAGTTATTTATTTTGAAGCTGTTTCTCGTCCAATAAGTTGCGTATGATTGTGAAAAGTTTAAGAGTCTTTACATTCCCCATGCTCTTACGTGGCAGCGTATCATATATGTGTTGTATTACACTTTCTCTTTAATGTGTTGTGTTGCTCATAATTTTTTCGAAGTGTGAAAGTAAGCTCAAATAAACAAGATTAATAAAAATAATTACATATATATATATACATGTATATTTTAAATCGAATAATGCGTTTAAGTAGGGATCATTCATAAATGATGTCACGCTTCCAGAGGGGGACGGAGGTTCATGAAATTGTGACAAAGTGTGACAAGGGGAGGGAAGGGGGTAACCAGAAGTGTGACATCATGCATTATGCAACATAGCGTGACATGTGACAAAGGGGGAGGGGGTCCGCTGAAGTGTGACAGATTGTGACAAAGGGGGGGAGGGGGTCAAATATGTGGGAAAAAAACGTGACATCATTTATGAACGGCGCCGTAAAAAATAACAATAATATTGAAGTAGAATCACAAGAAATCTTGTTACAATAAATTAAAATCAATAAATTAAAATCTTCATTTTTTAAAATGATTTACTATTTTATTTAGCAAAAATATTCCTTTGCATGAAGTTAAAACACATACAGTACAAGTAAAGCAATTTAAAGTGGCGTAACTTATATCGATTATAGACAACTATATTTTAGAAAATTTATAAGTCTGTTTGAAGGCTTTAATTAACCCACTCGGCCCTTGAAGCATCCATTTGTTGTTGCAAAATATATCATGCATTTTTTTCCAATAACCATCAAATTTATAAGAATTAATTTCACAAATATTCTATTAAAAAGTGTAAGTAACTATTTAAACGAAAAATAATTGGTTAAATAAAAACTACATACAATTTACTTTAGAATCTATTACTGACAGAACAACATGCATAATTTAATACAAAATAGCAATTACTAGCAATCGGATTATATTTTTGTGACCGAAAAATGGCATACATTACTTGTTTTTCTTTTAAGAAGGAAACAAATGCATCGTTAAATGGTTTACATTTCAGAAAATAGTGTTCTTTTTCTACAAAAGAGTATTAATAATTGTTTTGAAAAAAAAAAAAAAATATTAATAAAACTTACATTGAACACGAAGTTGAACATTGTTGCTTTCCCCTTCACCTTCACTGTTGCTAGCTACACATGTGTAATGTCCCCTAGAAGTCCTCTGTACTTTCTGCAACACTAAGCTTTGGTTGCTGACGATTATTCCTGCTGACGTATTTGTAACTAATTCCTTCCCTCCAAATCGCCATCCGATTTCATTCACCCATGGGCTTGCAATAATACTGCAATCGAGGTATACGTCGTTCCCTTCTTGAATGTGGGAATGTCTCAACTTGCTACCAAGCCTTAGAGTTAGCTGTGGAATATCTGCGAGAAAAAAAGGATAAGAGAATGAAATATATTGCTGTCAATTTTAGAAAAAGTGTGACAAATATGAAAATAGTGACTAAGTAATAAAAGCAAACATAATGTAAAGAAAGACAGAAATAATACTAAGGGAGCGCAGATATATTTTGGGAAAAGTGATTGTTTTATTTTGTGCAGAGAAATTAAGAACCATTTTTAAAAGTCTACCGAATAATGTTTGTTGTTGTTGTTTCAAATGTGGAGGCACTTGCCTACTCGGCATTCGCCCTTATTCCACGGGAATTGCTGGCTATTTGTGAAGGGTCACCTGATAGGTGACCAGCATTGACCCTAACACACTGTTGTCGGATGACACCAGATGGCGCCACCACAACCACGCCACCTTCCACGCCGTCTTCCTTTTTAGACCTATAGGTGAGGGGAGGGCAAAATCCCGACCCACTGGTACCCTCGGAACTTTAGGGTCCACGGATTTTACATGCACGTATCCCCAAGTGTACATGGTGGGTCTTCAGCGGCCCGGGTATCGAACCCGGGATCCTCCGATCCAAAGCTCGACATCCTCACCGCTAGGCTACCACGGCCTAGGCCTGGCTTTTACTGCCTATTATTCGGTCTACCGAATAATAGGCAGTAAAATAATGTGCGTCTATCACAGAGACAAACGCTGCGTTTTCTAACATTTACTTGATTTCAAAATTGTCGCTAATAAAGTCCCTTTGAAATTGTCTAAGATCGTTTGGTTAACTAATTCAAAAAAACTATTACTTGTAAATGTAGGGTAGGTAATAACACCTTTTTTCTTTCTTGTCTATTTTTCAAATCTTACGAACTGTCAGAATGACAATATTTTATTTTGATAAACAATGCACACAATTCAAATTAATTAAACTCGAAATTTCTTCAACAGTATTTTGACTATTCAATTGAATAAATTTTCTTTCACAATTTATAAGTCAATGTATTTTTATGTTTGTTCTTTAAATCTCATAACTGTATTAGTCTTTATCATGCTGTTTTTAATGTTTCCATTTTGTGAAAAGTTTTTTTTTCAGTTTTTTTTTAACCTTAATCTACATGCAAAGTGAAAGAAATCATTAATTTAGATTAATTACATATCATCAAAGTACCTTTTGATATCTCAGCAACAGCCGGATTTATATTCTGCTTATTTATATTTCCGCAACATTTCTTCTGCTTCTAGCTTATTTCTTAGTGCAAACAAGCTTATCGCCTAAATAAGCAATTACTTACTTCATCTCGAGACTGTGGATTAATCTCCGGGGTCTTAAGGAGTAATCACACGGACCTAGTTATTCAAAGGCTATTCCTTGCGTATGTTCTCAGTTAATAGAATAATTGGAATTTGAGGAATTTATCGCTAGACTATTATCTTGCTCTAATAATTAATTATTGATCACTACTGCTGATTATAAGCATGGTTTGATATATTTAAATACAATGTCAGCATGCCTTTAAAATTTCAGCAGATTTTAATGACGGAAACTCATTTGTGCATGTCGAATGTAAATAAATCACAGAATAGAAATGTTGCAATATCTATTATTTGCGTAGAAATTTTTAAGACAAACACAGTTTAAACACTAAATAATTCAAATGCATTTGCGGATTTTATTCGTTCCAACATAAATAGGCCATACATTTACACAGTTTTCTGTACATATGCGTGTTTTTTTTTCTTTTACTTTGCAATTATTCTAGTCTAGTTTTATTTAATTCAATAGTTTCTTTAACAATTACAGATAATTTATATCCCTTAGCAGGACTACAATTGTTTAAAATAGGTCGGTCTTTTTCTAACAAAAGTGTCTGTAGTCTGAAATTATGACGAGACAGGAAGCATTAAATTTAAACAGATAGTATTATCGGTGTCTGCATAAACTATATCATTAGCAGATATTCTGTGCATTATTAACTGATCACTTGAAAAGGAAAATTATATTAGTTAGTAGCAGAAATTAAATTTAAACTTCATGTTCTAATTTCACAAAATTACAGTAAAAACATGAATTTGAATAACTCTCTCGATTTACTAATATATGTTGTTCACTTTGGAATGAAATTGTACCTACAGAATTTTTTTGAGCTTTGCGTTTAAATATCGTTATATATTTGGAGCTTTTACATTTTTATAATTATTAATGAATGGCAAATTTAAGCCATCATCTACACTGTTAGAAATTTCGTCATGAAATTACGGTTAAATAAACGCAGCAGTCTGTCCATCTAATTCACCGTTAAATTTCCGGTTTGGAACATTTTTCTATCTTTACGGGACCTAAACCATTTCCAATCAGCTTGGTTAAAATGCAGTAAAAATAAGATTTTATGGTTTTTATAACCATTTAAAAATGGTTTCAAAAAATTTTTTTCACCGTTTTTGGACCATTTCGAGGCATAGAATGCGTCAACGAAGCATGCGGGAATCGAACCCGGGTGTATGGTATACCAACCTCGCGCTCTAGTGATTCAGCCATCTACACAACTCAAAGCGGCCGTTTATTTATCAATAAATCTTCTTTTCCAACAGGCAAACTGCCTTAAAATTGATATTTCAGTTTTTGATTGGAACCAAAGTCATTTTTGGTCTAAATTTACTGTATATTGACGAAAATCATTTTATTTGCTGCGAAAATTAAAATACAAATAAGCTTAAGCAGCTCAAATTATGGGTTTGCTCATTCGCAAACAGTTCGGGAGTCCGATGTCTCCAATTTTTGATTTACGTGTGTATGTGTTTCTATTTAGTAACCACTGCTTAAGCCTTTTTTTTTTCTTCTTTTTTTATACACACATGCAGATTTGAAGTGATAAATCTTTATTCATATTTTAACAACAATGTACGACCGGTAAGGTTTCGCAACCAAGATGGACGCCCGATACTTATTGAGCACTTGAAAATTACAGTTAGTTAAACCTTCTTAACAGAGGATAAACAGAGAATAAACGATTTTTTTTTCACAATCAGCGGTTTGAGTACCATCTTTTTAATGGTTATTCAACTGTTGTAATTAAATATGGTAAAATAACAATCAAATAAATGGTTATTTTACTATTTTCTTACGGAAAGTTTTAACAGTGTACGTTGATGAAAATCTGGTAAAAAAAACCAAGGCCGGATTAAGTGAGAAATTTATTTCAGATGGATACTGGTTACAGCAGAGAACAGTGTAAAGATAATAATCCATCAAGGTGTTCGTAAATGCCTTAGAAAATACACTATCAAAGAAGTAGCTATTCGTCTTAAGGAAAAGTACTTATTTCTTGTTTCTACATCTAATAGAAAAATTGATTTACGCCTTGCGCAAAGTGGAAACTTGAACTTTTGATCGCTATTCTTGCTATAGAGCATTTTATTCCTAAGAGGTAAAAAATTTAACAATTGGTATTTTTGAAAATTCCTTGAAGTTCCTGACAAAATCATCAGTTCTTGAAAATTACAAATTAAGAGCAAGAAAACTGTCCAAATCCTACATTTTAAAATTTTTCCATTACGGAATACGTACTTCTCTTTTTTGAAAGGGACCATCCCCCCCCCCCCCCCCCGAGGTCGAGTACGCTCTGCAGGAAGTAACGGTCTGCGCCCTATTAGGGCAGCCAGTCTGCCCCTGATAATGTTTTATATGCACTATGTTGCTAAAAAATATTTTCCTCCCCTGCAAAAAAGGGTATATATATAAGGTAATGAAATTTAAAAAAATAAAAATCATTTAGTGAAGCACAAGAATTTTCTTTGCTCTGGGTCCGCTCCAATTTCGAATAAATTCTTGTTGCTGCGCGTTCCGCCCTAGAATCCTGCTGTTGTTGTATCCTTGCAAAGCGAAGAAGATAGATCGCCCTACTCCTGAGTATTGAGGGCCTTACAGGCAAGAGTTCGACTTTCATCCCAGCCGGTAGATGGCAGCATCTACCGTCCACATCCACAATTTTGGCACACTACTGAAGGGGATGGAAACTTTCTCTAGCCCCTTGCATAATTGGTAACTGCTAGCTACTGACCACAGGACTTTCAGATCCACGGATTTAGCTAGCACGTATTCCACATATGTTCGATAGGTTTTTGATGGCGGTGAGGATCGAACCCTTGGCCCTCCGGCTCTGCGCCTAAGATTAAGACCACTAGGCAACCCGCGGTCTCCCTGTTATTCGATCCCTGTTAATAAGTATTAATTCATCTGAAGTTGAACAAGATATTCAATTTAATCTATTTTTGAGAAGGTTCTTATATTCATACTCCTAAAGCTATCTAGCAAAAAAAGTAGTGCGCAGTAAGAGTCATAAAGCAATTTTTAACACTTCAGATAGTAAAGAATTTTGTCTAAATATTCATGTTCCATTTAGTAAACCGGCATGCCGATGCAAGCACAGCGTGGAGGCTTTAGAATGCCTAAATAACGCTCATAAATATTTAAACCTATTTTATTCTGTATCTTATTCGACTGCTTTAGCAATACTTGTTACTTCCTTACAAAATAAGCAAAACCGTTGCAACAGCAAATCAATAAATAAATGGAAAACAGTAAGATAATGCCGCATATATGATTTAAAACTCTCTTGAAAGAAACAGCCAGCATATTAAATTATCTTTTATTCCAAAATTCTCTCGTAAATTCTAATTTAATCGAGTGTTTTATCTGTTTTTTATGATTTAGGAGTAAGAAGATGAATGTGGGTTTAGATGTTTTTGCTTCTCAACTGTCCTGAAATATTTTTACGGAAACATTGTGCATTTAAAAACAAAAGGAAACCTAATGAAAATAAAATTTGCATACAAAATGATTTTCATAAATCGAGAGAAAAAAATATTGAATAATGCATCAGTTAAGAAAAAATATCGGGGTGGTTATCAAATTATTAAAATATATTCCTGACCAAATATTAGCATTTAGGCATTTCGAAGACATTGAATTTCTTTATTCATAAATGTTTTGTCAAAATATGCCATTACTCTTCATTATTTCGTTTGCAACGAAATTTACCTATTTCAATGCTAAACACGTGGCAGATTATGGCATCTGTAAAATTTATTCACACATGTTTTACGAAATAATTATATATAGACTGTTTTTTTTAGAAGCGGAGAACTTGAAATGGAAATAAACACAAAAAAATGTACTTTTATATTCATGTCATTTGTTGCATTTGAAGAATAATTTCATGGCATTAATGTTTTAATATGATTTCAGTCATGTGGCCACCATGGCTGGCACGTACATAGAGTAACCTGGAGGTCCAGTTTTCACACATTTTTCGCAGTGGATCTGGCTGAATGTCGGCAATAATGAGCCGAATCTTAACTTTCATGTGCTTCATTGCTCCTGGTTTATCAGCGTCGGCAAGGGACTTCACATATCCCCAGAAGAAATAATCCAAGGGCGTCAAATCGCAAGAACAAGGTGCCAGTTAACAGATCTACTGCGGAAAGTGAGTGAAAAACTGGTCCAGTTTTCACACGCAGTTTTCCAGGTTACGTCCTGTACTCACCAACCGGGGTGTTCACATGCCCGGCATCATATTCAAACATCAATGCAATAAAATTATTCTTCAAATACAACACATTAGATGAATATTAAAGAAATTTTTTTGTGTTTTATTTCCATGTCAAGTTCTCCGCCTCTAAAAAAAGCATCCTATATATACTGAGTGAGCAAAAAGTCCGTAAAAACTGTAAAGGAAAACCCGAAAAACATAGAAAACATATCAGAAACAATTTGGAACATCTTTTAGATCACACAGGACTTTTTCCATTCCGTTATAAGATGCGCGCACCGAGAGGACATTTATAGAACCTTTTTTTCCCCTGATTTTTTGAGTGTATTTTGTGTGCTATCCATACATAAATTTTAATGGTCATTCACTGAACAGTTTCAGCTTTAGGATGCTCTACATAAGGGAAGTTTAAGTAAATGTGTCCCTGTATGCCAATGTACTATTAACCGTTTAAAAGTAAAAATATGGAAAAAGTGCTACTGGAGAACAAAGCAAATCTTAGTTCAGTTGTATTTTAAACCTTATTTCTAATCTATCAATTATTTACAGTCACACACACACAGATATAGCGTAGTTACCTACAGTGAACCTCTAGTTTCCATCCATATTCAATGGCACTTCCGGATATCAAAGGGTTCTCTGCTCTACAGGACAAGTGCTTCCCATTGTCGTCACTAGATGGCGTCATGGTAATGATGCTAGTTGTGACGTTGCCATCAACTGAAATATTGTCTTTCAGCGCTTTCAGTTTTGACGTGCCTTTCCACCACGTTATAATAGCAGGAGGTCTGGATCCAGTAGCTCGACACACAAGCTCAACTGTTTTATGTGCAGAAAGTGGCTGCCTGTCTCCTTCTATCATCACATCTAAAGGTCGAACTGTAAAGAGAAATAAGAAATATTGTTGGTTTTTCCTTTTAACAAACAGAAAGAAAAAACAAAAAAGAGGCAATAAATTTATGCAATAAAACAGTATATTCTACAGTCGCAAGTAGAATAGTGATATAAATATCAAATATAATTGAGAGCGTTCTTTCCGCCCAAAAAGGTTAACGAAACCAACTAGGTTAATATAAAAGCATTAGGGTTAGTTATTCAGAAATGGTTGTCTTTTTTTCATGGTTAAAATTTTCAATAATAAGGAGTTTCCATTAGTTAGTAAATCTTACTTTAAGCTGAATAACTTTTATTTACTTGAAAACAAACGAGAGACTACGATTAAATAACACAAGTACGTGTCGCGTGCAGTGCAATATAGCACGGTAACAGGTTCGGGGTAGTGATGGCGGACGGGCAAATGCCCACTGAGCAGGACATTAATAAATGGGCATTTATGTAGGCATTTGCCCAAAGCATTTTTAAGCGCCCAAAATCTGGGCATTTATAAAAGTGTATTTTATTTCATATTTTGGCATTTTTAATGAGGATTACAGCTTATAAACAATATTAGTTATTTTAAAATATAGATTTCATTGATAAAAGTATAAAAGGATTATAAATTGCTGCATTTTTATCAGTATTCATCATAAAACATGGGGTCATTTTATGTCGATTCCACACAAGGACAAAATCTCACCATCTCACATTTTCTTGAAAATCAACAGAATGGTACTGCTGGTATAGACTTGGGAAAATGAAAAATTTCCGAAACCACTACTCGTTTTTGATTTACAGAGAGGCAAAATTCCACTAAGAACATAAGATGGCAAATTGGGAATTGCTCTAGAAACTTCCCTAAAAAACAAGGGAGGTACTTTAGATATTTGCAATGTAATTTTCACAATGGCTCAAAAATTAAGAAAACCCTGTTGCAAACGAAATTATAGAGTTTGATGAATTGGGCTTGGGAAGATCTGAATGTCAATTCTCAAAGAGCTGTAGTAACGATAAGATAAAGCCAAGGAGAAAAAATAACTAATTTTAATTCATTTGTGTTTTAGTTTTGTTACTATTATTATTATTATTATTTGGTAGCAGTGGTATGCAACCTAATATATGCGAGGTTTTAACTAACATAATTTTAACCAAAACATAAAGACATTTCCTGGCCGCAGGTGGCAATATTAGAAATCACTTCAAACAAATAAGTTACAAAAAATTACATTATATTTGTCAGGTTTGAAGTATTTCCAATTATTAATAAGAATTTGCTTTACTGAACAATACTGTAATAAAAAAAATTCACGTGAAAAAGCACAAATGAGCATTAAAATGCAGACATATGTTTCGTGATTGCTGGGAATCCTTTTTTCAGTGCAAAAATGGAGCTTCTAGATGCAAAAACATCCATGAAGCAAACGAAACAACAGAAAACGTATATAGCCTAAGATAGCCTGTTTGCAGGTAAGCAAACAATGAGCAAGGCAGAGAGGAAGTAAAACTTTTTGGAAGAAATGATCTCTTCCTCGGTGAGTGAATTAATGGTATCAGAATAAAGTTAAGAGAACTAAGTTCAAGGGCACGAACAATAATAAACTCTGCTTTGATACCAGATGTGTCAAATATAAAACTGTAAATAGTGTCATAAATAATATGGAAAGAAACCCCGGACATTTCAATGTCAAAAAGAAACCAAGAAAGAACAACAAATTAAAGGAACTTCTACTGGACATGTGAAAAATATGAAGTTGAGGAAGAATCATTAAACCAAATTAGAACTATTCCTGTTAACATAATAAGCTCTTCAAAAGTCAAGCTCTAAAGGGGAAGAACATTATTGAATTATTTTCCCAGAATTGAAATCAAAAGAGTGGTTAGAATTCCAACAATGTTGAGCAGTACTAGACTTATTTAAAACTTCTACTTCCACGATGCCTTTATTCTCATTGGTTTGCAGGTAAATCTTAGGCTATAAAAGCCGTGTTTTTCTTGTTTTGTTTGCTACATTTGGAAGTTTTTGCATCCAGAAGCTCCACTTTTGCATTGAAAAAGGGATTCCAAGCAATCCCGAAACATATGCGTGCATTTTAATGCTCATTTGCTTTCTTAACGTGAAAATTCTTATTACAGTTTATTTGCACAAAGTAAATTTATTATTTTGTTGCACAATAATTAATATTTCCATTAAAAAACCATTTTGGGCATTTGCCTGTGCATTTGACCGTTTTTATAAATGCCTGGGCATTTTACAACACTAGTTGGGGCACTAAACATCTGCATGTTTATAAACGTGATGCGTTTATTCATAGGTGTTACATTTTATTTAAGTGTATCAGAAGCTCCAGTAGGTGATTAAAGCAAAAGAAAATAAATAAGTTTAGAGAAATCCGAAATAGTAGCTTAAAGTCCAATTTAGTTTTTTTTTTGAGTAACATAACTAAAAAATAGATAGAAAATGTTTAAGTTGATAACTCATTCTTTACTTTTTATCACAAGAATAATTTCCTCGTTAGTCTGAAAAACCTAGGAAGTTACATATCAATGTCCATAAAATATACAAAGCTTTGAATTGCACATTTATAACAAAACACACTGAGCGCATCATCCTGCTAAACCATTTAGTTTCAGAAGAAAGACGCGTTGAGTGAGATGTTCATTTCGGAATACATTATTCATACAAAGTACCAAACGTAATCTCATTTATACCTTAAATAATGACAAATGTACAAAGGGTACATGCAACGATCTCATAATTAAAAAAACTCAGCAGCAGAAACATCTAGATCTAACAGAGAACAGAACATTAACACGTTTCATCATACATCATTTTCTAGCAACATATGTGTTTGGTGTCTCCCGAACGAGCTAATGCCCATCGTATATCTCACGTGCTGACCACTGAAAACATAATTTATTCATTCACCAGAACGCACGTTTTAACGTAAGGAAAATAGACGACACACAATGACAGCCGTTCGTTTTCTAGATATGATGCCTATCTGCACTGTAAAAAATTTCCGTAAGAAAATAGTAAAATAACCATTTATTTGATTGTTGTTTTACCATATTTAATTACAACAGATGAATAACCATAAAAAAGTTGGTACTCAAACCGCTGATAGTGAAAAAAATGGTTTATCCTCTTTTTATCCTAAAGAACGTTTAACTAACCGTAATTTTCAAGCGCTCAATAAGCATTGGGCGTCTATCTTGGTTGCGAAATCTTACCGGTCGTACGTTGTTGTTCAAATATGAATAAAGATTTATCAGTTCAAATATGCATGTTTATATGAAAAAAGTAGGGAAAAAAAGTAGTTTAAGCCGTGGTTACTAAATAGAAACACATACAGCGGTAAATCAAAAATTGGAGACATCGGATTCCCGAACTGCTTCGAATGAGCAAACCCATAATTTGAGCTGCTAAAGCTTGTTTGTATTTTAATTTTTGCACCAAGTAAAATTATTTTCGTCAATATACAGTAAATTTAGACCAAAAATGACTTTAGATCCAATCAAAAACTGAAATCTCAATTTTAAGGCAGTTTGCCTGTTTTAAAAGAAGATTTGTTGGTAAATAAACGGCGGCTTTACGTGGTGTAGATGGCCGAATGGCTAGGGGGCAAGGTTGGTATACCACACACCCGGGTTCGATTCCCTGACGCTTCGTTTACGGTCTCTATGCCTCGAAGATTCTACGCCTCGAAATGGTTCAAAAACGATAAAAAATTCTGTTTTAAAACCATTTTTAAATGGTTATAAAACCGTAAACTTTTGTATTTACGGCCTTTTAACCAAGTTGATTGGAAATGGTTAGATCCCGTAAATCTAGAAAAATGTTCTAAACCAGAAATTTAACGGGGAATTAGATGGACAGACAGCAGCCGGTCATTTAACCGTAATTTCATGATGAAATTTCTAACAGTGTAAAATTTATAGTTTAGAAGGCTTATTCCTAACTTTATAAATATTGAATACGTTTCATGAAACGTAGAAGGGATAAAGATTTTTAATATCATTAAAATGATAATTGCTTTTTAGCTATACTGGTAAAGATAAATATATAACATGGGCTTAGTCGACATAGTGATATTTTTTCTTTAGTTTTTAATAGCTTCTATAGTGATTACTTTATTTATTTTCGATTTATCTAATTATTTGTTTCTGAAATGTATGAAAATTTTGAAATCGATAATTGCTTTTTATTAAATTTACTTTTTCTAATTTGATATCATTAATTTACTCATACAATCAGAGAGTAAACTGAATGTGTAGATATGAACCAGGGGTATATGGGGCCGTTTAAAAAACAATTTTGTTAATAACATTTTTACGAAACTCACACCACTATCAGAAAGTTCCGTCTGGAACTTATACGAGACTACTTTCCGCTATACATTAACATCAACTTCATATATAATCGTTCTCATTTAGCTTTAGTTCATAATTACTTCAAATACATTTTTTCAGGAGTTGATACATGTTCAACCACTCATTTCTTTATTCGTTCATTGATTCGTTTATTCATTCATTCATTCCTTCACTCATGAGTCATTCATTCTGTCATTCAGAAATATTCTTTAAAATCCAGATGAAAAAGTTTCGTGAAAAATACGCTCGTTTAGTTATCGATGAACTTCGTATCTGAGCATGTTCTACGTCTTAAGCTCCTTCCGATAAAGCTTGTTCCGAGCAAATCCGTATGTTAGAAAATGGTTTATATATGATCCAAATGTCCCCTTAGGTCCTGATGTTAAATTTTGTTGAACTGTTTTCAAAATTGAACAATAATAGTTTGAATCAAAAAAGTATTTCACTTCGAGAGCTTCTTCTAATAAGCTTCTCAGAAGGAACTTGGAGCTTATAATCATGGTTTATATACTTTGCTTCATATTTTCCAAACGGGCTGATGTTATAAATTTTGAAATGTTCGAAATTGAACGAAAAGTTGTTCAAACAAAAAATAAAAAGCATGGAAATGAGGTGTTCCCGCCGAGATCTTTGAAGTGCAAAAAAAAAAACTTTCGAGTCGGACAATTCCCTTAAAAGTTAATTGAAGGAGACAGACCTAAAGACGAAACCACATTTTCCCCATCTAGAGACCCTACTTTCATTTTCTTTTTTAAATATTTTAATTCATTATTTAATTACTTAACTTATGTCTGATTTTTTTTTTCCCATTTTCTGAAAACTTTTTTTAGGAAACTATGCAGAAAAGGTTATGAATTCATAATGAAATTGAAGGAGAGAGAGGGAGAGAGATATTAACGCCAACACTTTTGCATTTTAATTTCGCATCATTCGTTTCTATCCCGACGAAAAAATAAAATAAGTTGTACATAAAGTAATAATTTCTTCTATTACCTCATTTAAGAATTATATTTTGTATTTGAAAACAAAATGCGTATTTTTGAATAATTTTGCATATTCTCAAGCATTATATAGCTCTTACAAAAACAGATTTCATGTCATTTCCTAATCAAAAGAATTTATCGCGACTCAAAATATTCCTTTGTGGTAAAAAGGAAGTAGTCCCCAAACTGTTTTTCAAAACCGAGTTTTGAACTTACGAAAGCCGTTGATATTTTGGTTTATTTTTCAAGAGAAGAGAAGAAAAGAAAAAGCGAATCTGGAAAAATCGGACTCCATACCGTTCTTCATAAATATTCCTGTCTATTCAGCGGATCCTCTAGAGATATTTCTTTAAATACAAATTCTGATCACATATAGTCCATGTTTGCTTCAGGATCAAGGCTAGTCAAAAATATCTCTTTTCCTTTACTTTATTTTCGAATTAGTCGGAGACGCCACGCTTGAATTTGTTAACATAGCCACTGCTTTCATTTATTATCCAGTTTTTATTAAATTTTAACGGACACACACACACATATATATAATATATATATATATATATATATATATATATATATATATAAGGAATTTTCGTTTCATTTATTTGACATACCTTTTAGCAAGTTACATTTATTTTCAGCTATGGTTTGATGAAATAGCACCAGTAAATCGTATAATTAGAGCATATGTATTTTTCAAAAATTCTGTACTCATTTTGGACGTCATTTCAAAGCGCCCCCAAGAGGGTGTCACCCAGGACGACCCCCCCCCCCCTAGTAGTGACGCTACTGATGATATACATATATATTTTTTTTTGGTGGATTGACAAGAAACAGTAAAAAGAAAAAAAAGTAAGTGGAAATTTTTATGGCTAAAATATAAGTTTACGATTATATAATTTTGATCCGGTAATAAAGAAATTAATCATGTAAAATATTAAAAGCTTTGTACTGGAGTTGATAGGTCTTAAATCAAAATCTTTTGACAGCCAGTAGGGAGTGAAGACTTTTCTGAAGCGTGTTTCTTCAATTCTGCAGCAAGATGTTGCCTTCCCGGGGAGCATTGTGATGGATGTTGCCTAAATGTCAACGCCCATTCTGTAAATAATGTTTTCAACAGCTTTAAATATATTTTGTAACATTTTCGTTTAAGAAACGCTTTCAGTTTTCTGTGAGAGGAATTTTCATGTTTCTTTGATCTTCTTTCCAGTAGCAGTGTTACTTTTTGTGTCTTAATTGTTAGGTACTCAGAAGGGGGCCATGTAGGAATATTTCATATTAAATACCATCATAAAATGGATTTACTAAAATGCGATGACTAAAAGGTTGTATAAATATCATCTTAAAATGGATTCACTTAAATGAGATGACTAAAAAGGTGTACAGTTATAACTTAATGCAGCGTTTATTTTCGTTTGATGGCTCATGAATGCACACGTCATGAATAACAGGGTACATCCAGAAATATGAATACTGTTTTGTTTATTTATTTATTAAGAAAAAATCCCCCCCCCCCAAAAAAAAATATATATATTAAAAACAACTAAAAATCAACAACTCCGTTACTAAATTCGTAAAATTAAATTTAAACAAACATATGATAACTTATGTTTTGAGAGCTAGTTCTATAAGTTGAAAAATGAGTCGGCATAGCTTTAGCAGTTTATATGAATAGAAAAAACAGTTTATACAATCATTTATTATTTCTCTCAATGGGAAAAATAAGACGGCAACCATAAAATAAGAAACTTCGTCTTTATTGTATTAATAATGAACCGAACGGATGCTTTATTACAGAAAATACGAATAATAATATTAATAATAATAATAAAAAAGAAATAACGAGAAAAATAAATATTATGTTGCTTTTTTTCGTGGTTGAATTTATTAATTACTTCGTACATTAATTTAAATATCTTTATCTTAAAAACGAAAACTTATTTATGCACTCAAATACATTTTCAATACCATGGACTTATTACTCTTTACCTTCCTGCAAACCTTTAGGCCTAAAGTTTTAATTCAGTTGCATAACAAATTCAGAGCTTCAAAATGAAAGGTATTTGACAAGTTTCGCGCCCGAAACTTACCCTACTCCAATTCCGATACGTGTCCACAAGTGATCCGCCCAAGGGCAAAAACTCATCTGCATACCTCCTGAGCCAGTCATTAAAATATGGACACTAGATTAGACAAGTTTCATGGAGCATTCAAAATTCAGCCTCTGATTACGATGTTCACACTCCCAGTCATTCACATGACTCAGGAAAGGAAGGCCGTGAGGGATATCTTTACACGATTTTGAAATCAGAAATTCAATGCAGGAGGTTTGATCAATAAGTCTAATACAGTCTCGTTTCTATTAAGTTGTAATCAGCTAGGTCGCTGCATTGTGTGGAATAACATAAAGTAATTATTGTTGCACTACATGTATAACTTTACGGTAAACTTGGCAATTATTCAGACATTTAATCCGTAATTAATGATCAAACCTCCCCCCCCCCCAAAAGGAGGAAAACAGACACAACAAACATGCGCACATATGTATAACAATAATTTGAAATTTATTAAACCAACAAAAAACGTAAAAAAAAGGGGTGAGAGTAAGTAAATGAGTAAGAGAAGAAAGACTGCTGACAATTAATAGTGCAATTGATAAAATCAAATCATTTTAACAGGGATCTTTAGCAGCCCCTATTTTTAGTTGCTCCGTTTCGACTTCTAAATACTTGCTCAAGCTCCGGTACATTCTCCAAATAATTTTAAGGGTATATATATATTTCTAATGGGCAGCGTATTATTGGTTCTTAACTATTTCAGACCTAGTGCGTTCCCAGAGATTGGTACCAACTCTTTCAGCGGCACCACAATGAGTGTGGTATCATTGTCGAAATTATTTTTGAAGCTCAGTATCCCCCCCCTAGATGGCGGCACCTGAACTCTAATTGATGCAAACTGCACCAGGAATTTAATTTAGCCGAGGATATCTACGCCTAACGGATACTCAAGGGGTCTTTACACAATCATACGACAAGAACGCTGTCGATTTTCTGCATCTTGAAAATTCCGCCGTCTTGGGCCAGGTTTGATCCTGCGAATTTGGGCGTGCGAGGACTGCGCCTTACCACTACGCCACCCTGCCGGCTGGTTTATGTATTTATGTTTTACTTTTTCCGTTGAATTATTTTTTTGAATGATGAAAAATTGAAAAAGTAAAAAAAAAAAGAAGAAAAGTAAATTAGAGCAGAGGAACACAATAAGTTTCTTCGCTCCAGCTCCACTCCAGTTTCGGGAAAAATCTTGTTGATCCACTGCACTGCGCTCTCTCGTTCTAAGCTACGCTCCAAGCCCCTGAATTTTATATTTCTACCAGATGAGTTAACCACCCTTTATTCGTGAATTTGTAAAAAAATTTTATTTTGAAAATAAATAGTCTTTATTAGCATTAAAACTTATAAAGTTAAAATAAAACATCTAACTGAAATTTTGGTTTTTGCCATGAAAGTCACAAAAGTTTACTCATCTTAAATATAAATTAATCTGCAGTTTTCTTTTTCGTAAGCAAAGGACAAAATAAATGTTTGTCAATAAACACATTCAAGTGTACTTTGCGTTAATCAAGGAAATGTTTTAATCTGAGAGTTGCATTTAAATATTAATACCTGAGCAGTGTTTTTACAATTCTACTGTCTAGATGAACTGCGGATTTGGTAGAAAACGATGCAAAACATCCACTAGCCATAATGAAATGACAAAACTTGGGAAAATAAGAAAAGAAATCAATAACATCATTAATTATGTTAAAATAATTACATTACATAAACTGAATATACCCTAATTAAATTCTTCTATAAGATTATCGTACTGGCTGCATAACTTTTATTTGCATTCAGTTCAGTTAGATAAAAAAATGCATCTCAAAAAAAAAATAGTAAGATTTGCAAAACTAATTTAGTTCAAGACTTAGTGCCAACTTATTAATGGAAGAAAAAAACATAGCAAAAATGTGCATATTTTCCTGATGCAACGCTCTTAAAAATTCCAAAAAGAAAACAAATCTAAATATGAAACATTACTATGTAATTCTTGAAAATGCCATAAGTAAAATTATTATTTCAAGTCAAAAATATATATTCATGCCTTCCTCTTTTTAAAAATTAATGTATTATTTAATATCTAATGGGATTATTTTACTCTATCAAATCAGATTCTTCCATTAATAATTATTTCCTTGAACCACAACTGTTGTTTTCCTCTGATATGTTTTCTCAGATAAATTAAAAATAATTTGAAAACTACGCCATTGTTTTCGGTTTATTGCTGCTATTGTCGTTTAAGGAAAACAACAATAATAATAATGATTGTAAACTACAAATTTAAAATTCTAAGAGTTATATTTTTATTGCTACTATTCCTGTCATTATAATGATAGCTCGAACACGATAATAATAATAAAAAAATCTCTAATTTGCTAGTTTAAAGTAACCATTACTGATCTGATTAGGTTAAGTCTTGGGGAGAAAAACGAAGTCTATGTATTAGAAATAAAATTTCACGTTAAATTAAAGCACAAATGAGCATTAAAACGCAGACATATGTTTCGGGATCGCTTGGAATCCCTTTTTCAATGCGACAGGGAGCTTCTAGATGCAAAACATCATTTTGAACAACCTAGATGCAAACATTTGGATGTTTTGCATCTAGAAGCTCCCTGTCGCATTGAAAAAGGGATTCCAAGCGATCCCGAAACATATGTCTGCGTTTTAATGCTCATTTGTGCTTTAATTTAACGTGAAATTTTATTTCTATTACTTTGCACAAAGTTTAATCATTACTAGAAGTCTATGTATATTTAATTAAAATGCATTTCATTTCGGCCACGTTTAAGTGTAATAGTTCATATTTTGTAAGGAAATGAATAAAAATATTTCGCAATCTAAAAAATCATGTTGTTTAAATAATATCAATCAGTTCAACGACATTCGCTGAATAATAATGCGATGTTCTTTTTTCAATGCATAATTTTTACTCTCACGCGTATTTTATAAATATTTCTCATTCACTAAATTATTCTTAAAAGTTCTTGCACATATTCTTTTTCTCGCCCAGAAAAGATTTACATATTATACGTGCTCATTGTTACATTGGGAAATTTACTGTTTATGATGTGTACGCCTCAAAGAACTGAATGCTTCGACAACGATTACAATGATTTCTCGATTGTTTATAAGTCAACTTTGCCCAAAAAAATTGAGTACACAATTGTTGAAGAATGATTCGAGTGGTTATCTTCCTGAAAATTAAAATATAGGGACTAAGGATCTTTTTTTCGTTTAAAGAGTATTGTAACTAAAGCAATGCATCAGTATTTTAGCAAGGAAATAAAAAATTTTCGAAATACTAAAATAAGAAAAATATAAGGCATATTGAAAAAGAACAAGCATTTTAAATATACTATTGGAATTGAATACATTATTGGTTTTATACAAAAACTACCTCAAACGTTTTACTTTTAAGACACGTTGGTTATTAAAACTCTTTTGGCTGAGCATTGTGGTTTATGTATTATGCGATTTTGGCAGCATTTTTTGAAGACTTGCAACACTTTGTCACTTTACTATTGTGAACTCTAATTACATGATCTTTCTTGTTCTTAATAAATTATTCGCACCAGTGCCTCTAAGGGTTTTAGTTCAAGCTGTCAAATATGAGAAACAGTGTCAACAAAATAAGATACCTCCTCAAAAAGTATTTAACTAGCAGTAAATGTTGTCCTCGACTTACAAGTAAAAAATATTACAAATAGTTAAGAACTCAGTTGGTATTGAACCTTAGTTTCAGTAAACGATAGAGACGTAAAAGATGCCCAATGCTTTGTATGTTTCTCATTATATTTGCTACATTATTCATTTGGTTTTCATAACGAAAAAGAAATGGAATTTTTACTTTGTACATAACAACACTAAAATAAATCTAGATTGCAGATATTATGTGACAATTTTTTATCTTGTTTGTAAATGCATGGTATAATGCAAATTTCACTCAAATGACATGTAAATGCGTTCCTTTTTGTAAGCCTAGAAATTACTTCTTTAATACTTTCAGGAAGGTATATTTAACTCTATAGAATTTATTCAACGAGATCTCTCGTAAAAAAGATTTTTTTCCTGAAAAACCGCACTTTCTAGAAACAAAATGAGATGATATTTCTCTTCATTTCTTTTGAGGGAGAAATAATAAGAAAAACAAAAGGGTAAAGTAGACTCGAGAGATATTTGGGAGCCACCTTTTTCTTCATAAATATTCCTGCCTATTCAGCAAATTCTTTCGAAGTATTCGGTGAATAAAAATTCAAACCGCATCAAGTTTTGTTTGCTCTAAGTGCGAGAATAAAGGGGATTTTACGAACCTTATTTTGGGGCTCTCAAAGTAATATTAGTCGACAATTTTCATCAATTTTTAAATTGATGTAACAGACAGCGAAACATTATCAATTTAAGAAAAACTCACTTTAAAATTTTATTTCATAAAAAATACCATTAATACTAATTTTACTTTAACTATTGTTATCGCCTTGTAACATTTGGAAAATACTCAAAGGCGAAACATTTTTTTAAATTTCTAATGGGCTGCTGTTGACTTTTGCCAATTGCAAACCTAGTGCGTTCCCCAGAGATTGGTACCATTTCTTTCAGTGGCACCACAATGAGTGTGGTACCATCGTCGCATGAGAATTTTGACGTCAAGTTTCTCAACTTGAAAGGGCGAGCACCCGTACTCTGTTGATGCAAAATAGCACTAGGAATTTTAATTTAGCCGAGAGTATCCATGCCAAACGGATACTCAAGGGATCTTTTCCATGCCGCATAATCATACGTCATGGACGCAGACGATTTTCTGCATCTTGAAAATCCACCGACACTGCCAGGCTCGCTCCTCAGACTGCTGGACGACGCCAAAACAAAATATAACAGTAGCCAATACACAATGCAAAATTTGATTTTGTTAATCATATTTTGAGAACTTTTGTTAATCATATTACAAGAGCACTAAAACTTTCTGAAATGCAATAAATGGAACGAGAAAAATGTAAACGACTATACACAATGGTGCTTATCTTTCCTTTAATATTTTCTGAATGAGGTTTTATTATGTGTCCTACTGTGTTTTTTTTAATCGCAGTAAACTGTCAGCCTTACCTATTTAAGGATTTGTTTTGCATATTACCTGTATTACCCAGATTATCTGGATTTTCGGTTATCCATATTGCCTTTGGTCCCAGTTAGTCCGAATAAAGGAGGTTGTGCTGTATTTTTCTGCATTTCTTTTTAGTTATCTTTTTTTTTTTTTTTTTTTGTACAACGAATAACTTATTATTACCTTCCGGTAAAATGTTCTTTTCAAATTCATTGTTACTAGTCTGACATAAATATACGTATATTAGATAAAATACTTCCTTTTACTTTTATAACCTTTTTAAAGGCTACATATATATAAAAACTTAATATTACTTCTTTTGGGACGATAATCACCTTGGTGGTGGATATATGTGTTCTGAATTAGGTATTTACCCATTGGAATATGAGGGAGAGAAGCAAAAGATGTCCGATATATACTGCAATCTCAAATAATGCGTTCTCGAAAAGGACTCACTCAAACAGAGCGGTAAACAGTCTCGTGAGCGTTGACAGGGAACGAGGGGCGTACGGTTAGCGGTGGACAACGCTGATTGAATATCAGAGCTGCAGATTTCGTCTAGATCTAGGTTACCAACCTTTTCCCCCTTGCGAACCCTTTCTAAGATCCGAAGGAAAGTAGCGAACGCCCTTCTGGTAGTCGTTAGTAATGAGACTAAGTAATGGGAAAAATTTGCTAGCACATTTAGTTTCCATGTTGCACAATGGTTCAGAAAAAGAAATGAAAGTAAAATGTCAAAGTTTAAATAAAAATTAAAATACAGCTGCAGGAGAATTAATATAAATTTTTAATTGCTACTTTTTTTATTATTTGTTACTTTTGAATTATTAATAAGGCAGAACAAACATATGTTTCGCACAAATTATCTTTAAAAAAATTTTCCCGAAAGTTCGAAAACGTTGCGGAATGGCATGTACAAAATTTTGAATCAATCAATAAATGTCTTTTGGTTCTACTTTCGGGTGCAAATGTACAAATTTCCTAAAAATTATGAAAATGTACGGCGTTCAAAATTTAAATAAAATCAATGATGAGTACCTTTTTTCAGTACCACATTGTGACTTACATTTTCGAATTTAAGCAAAATTAGAACTGCATTTCAAATTTCTTACGCCTGCTTCTTAGGCCAGTCCGCAATTTTTATTCATTATCGGAAAATTATTGTTTTAAAAAATTACACTCTGTCCTAATACGCATGTAAATTTGTTATTTCGTTTTTTCTTTTACGTTTGCGATTAAAAATTCCGCCATTGCAATATTAGTTTCGCGAACCATGCAATATTAGTTTTCTAGTCCATGCGAACCCATAGGGGTTAGCGAACCACCGGTTGGGAAACGCTGGTCTAGTTTGATCCAATCAAAGCGAGTTCATACGTACGAAATCCGCACCGCGCTTGCGCAGTCAGAAAACTCGCGGCTATTGGCATCACTCTGATATTCGAGGCACTCTACGCTGGTTTAGAGACGCGTTTGAACTAGCGGCGCGATTATGCATGTCTCATACCCTGATTTTTTAAAGCATATCATATTCTCTGTGTTGTACGAGAGTACTGTATTTTATTTATTGAAATTCAAGATAGACGTTTAATGTTCAGTTATTTCTATAAAAATACAAGCACAGCAAATAATTGGTAACTAAATGAAACTTCATTTTTACATTTGGGCTAGAAATATCATTGAGTCACTTATAATGCTATATTAGACGATTATGAGATAAAGTGTACGGCTTTAACATTAGATACTCCTGTACATTCTATCATGAGCGATTTCAGTTATTATATTAACATTTTACAATGTAAAGAGATGTACTAAAATAGCAACACGAAATTGGTGAAAAAAAAAAACTGTGGAAACTGCATTTAAATTCATTTTATTATTATTTTTGTTTATTTATTTTTTTGTAATAATGATATTTTCCCCCCTACTTCCTGTAAGGGCATTTTGGGAAAACTATTTTGGAAACTATTCGTTATTAAAAAATGATAATAATAAATATGTAAATAAGTTTTTTTTTTTTTAAAAATCCCATCTTTTTTAAGTAATGATATGTTTTTAATCTTATTACTATTTCTAAAAAAATCGTATCTAAAAGAAAAAACAAAAATTATGAAAACAAATGAAATAACTATTCCCGTTGTTACAAGAACTTAAGATCGAGTGAAGTGATACAAAAACGTAAAGGTAATTGTTCAAAAAAAAAGTAACAGAAGAAAATTTGCTTACAAATTTAGCAAAAAAGAATATTATACTTCTTCGTGGGTGTCTTCTTTTAATGTGTTCTGAAAAAATGAAATGTGAAACTTACATAGAACACAGACAATTATAATTAAATTATAATGACTACTGATTAGCAAAATGAAAATATTTTATCCTTATTATACCTGGTTAAAAAGAAAATTATTGAATTGTTCCAGTAACATTTAAAAGAATGTCTCTTTGGAAAGTCGATATCAATGCAATATTAAATAACTTAATCCAATTAGAGAAGGGAAGCATGAAAAAATCTAATTAAAATCTCGAAGTCAGCTTGTTTTGTTTAGAAGTAATGCAATTGTGACTTAACTGCAACCCAGGTTGCTTCAATTATGCTATAATGGGATACATGAAGCTGAAGATATCATTAAAAATCTGAGGACGAGCAATAAATTCAATTTTTTGCATGAGCGAATAATTGAGGGGATAAAGTAAGAAATAAATTGTTCAATTTAAGATGCAGGAGTTTACTTTTATTAAATTTTATCTTGACTAAAGTGAAAAGGAGAAAAAGTTTACATTCTGGATTGTTGAGAATATTTACGTTAGAACTGGACATAAAAAAAAAGGCGTTGTACTAGAGAATCAAGTGTTTCCTTTTAAAAATAAAAATTAAGATGTTATTGATTAATAGATAGTGGTCTTGTTAATCACAAAAGTACAAACATGCCTCAAAAAAAATACAATTATGTTAAGGTAGCTTGTGTATTAGTATAGTGTGTTACTTATTCTCTTAAGGGTGCTTTTACACGAAAAGCGACAAAGACGAATGTCGCCTTTCTTGTAAAGGAGTTACAAAGAAAAAAAGACAAAAAAATTGTTTTCTCTCATCTGCGCAACCGCAGAGCATTTTTTGACGGCAAGAATTGCCTTTTACTAGCGTAGGTGAGAAAAGACAATTTTTTTTGTATTTGTCGCCTTTGGTGAAAAAGCACCCTAAGGCTATACGGTAACCAAAAAATGACAATCATTTTACATTTTCATGTGCCCATACCATTAAGAATTTTAGTTCTAAGTTTTAGATCTGAAATCTGATTAGTTTTTAGATATATTTAAAGTTTTCTGTGCTGTGTCAGTCAAAACATTTGACTGCTGAACGTACATAGAGCTAATGTTATCGATGTTGCGCAAAAACATAATATTTAGAAGAAAAAAAATAATACATAATATATCATATCGAATCAAAACTGTATTAATGCATTTTATTAAGTTTAGAAGAAATATGAAACAAAATGTGAGTCTGACAAGCATTAGTGTTTGCATTAGGTATAACATAACGTAAAAACGTTTTTCTCAGACGTTTTGTTTTCGTCTGTGCAAGTGTTTTCTAAAACCTTAGGATTATTTTTTATTGAAGACAGTCTTGAATTTTTTTGTTACGTTTTCACATATATGTGCACAGCAAAATTTGGTATAGGTTTAGGTCAGATAGCTATAGAATCAGTTGGTGTAATTGTAAACATGGGGTAAATGTAAAACAGCTTCATAACTACACTTGTGGTGGTTAGGTAAACTTAACTGGGTTGGTGAATGAATAATTGGCAAATAAAGGAAGACATTGAAAGCGTTTCGTGTTTTTCGAAACAACTGCGAAGGCAGTTGAAAATAGCACATGAAAAAAATGTTTAACAAAACTTATTGATCCTACATTTTTTTCTCCAACTCATCTACAAACGCGAGCGGTTTCAACCATTTTTGTTTATTATATGGAACGTAGCTAAAATCATTTAGTAATGAACTTCATCCCAGGCTGTTACTTTACATGTGCAAATTAGGTGTTTACAATTACCCATATATTTTATACTATGACTTAATAGCAAGCACTTAAGATCGTATTTCCGATCTTTCGGGAATACAAAAAATATTATATTTTGATGTAAATTATTCTTTTGTGTCTATTTTACATAAATGTTGTTCTTGTTGTTATACCTCTTGGAAATCCAAGCTTCCCTCGCATACCAACCATGAATTAAGGCGCACAACGGAGCACCTTCCGCTTATTGATGAGCTCCGCTCGGGTAGAAGTACGACCTGGCTTAGAGGTGCCTCCTAATTTTCAACCAGCTCCCAGATGAGAGATCGTCACAAAGTTAATTCATACTTGGAGGACATTTGGAGCCACATCGGATTTTACATGCACCAGCTCCCATTAGCGTATAGAGGTCCCAGAGCAATCAAGCACGAGAAGTGATCACCCTCCCAAGCATTGACCAAGACCAGTTCTGCTTTACTTTCGGTGTTCTGTAGGATCCGGTTTAACCGACTAATCTACTGAGGTACGCACTTTACAAATTCACCGCATCACTTGCTGTTTTGCAAGATATTTCTCATAAAAATGATCTCATCGGACTCAAAAATAACTGCGGACCACATGGACCCCGTGGGCCGCAGATTGATGACTAATGCTCATGAGCTTCTTAAGCTTCCAAGCAGATTGTGTATGCCAAGGTTTTCTATTTGCATTAATCTCATGGGAAAATAAATCCACGTTTACATTTACCCTAGAGATTCTAGGGCAAATGTAAACGAATCATTTTCTGACAATAGTTATAAAATCAAAACTTTTGTATACATTTACTCACAAGGATATTGGCTAAAATGCTCACAATTTTATCTCTCAATTAATTCAAGATGTAAGAAAGGAAAAAAGTTAAAACATTGATAAAGCGTTTATAATTTCCCCAACTGACCTAGTTCTTTTTATTTCGAACTTAAGTTAATATTTATAGAAATATCCCACCTCCCCCTTTCCTTTTCTTTCTTTCATGATTTTTACCCAGTAATAGTTACTGTGCTTCAAGAAAAGATTCTAATCCCATGCTAACTTAGTTAAATAGAAAAAAATAATGAAAAACTGAATTTTTTTCCCTTCTTTTTTAAAGAAATTTTTAAGCACTTTAAAAACGTAACATTTTGAAAAATTAAATTTAAAGTAACTACTATATCCAAACTGACATTTTTATTATCAGAATCAGTTGAAGTAATAAAATGATGCTTTACAAAATTCATATTTGATTTTTTCGTTTAAACGTGATGTTTCTTATTTAAATCAATTCATATACGAACACTTCACCAAGAGTTAAAAGTTTATTTTAAATTGCTGAACCTCATTTTACTCTCAAATGAGCTTGCATGTATTTTTATTGAAATGTATTCTAATTTTGACAAAACTTTCAACAAAACGACTACTGAGATATGTCGCGATAATAACCCTCTAGTATTTATTTGAAAAGAAATTACAAAACAAAATTATTGAATCATCTGAAAGAAAAATACCGTTTTGATTTCAAGAAAATGTTATTTACTGAACACTTATATGAACAAAAACTGCATTCTTTATGAGATACAACGGAGCTGATTCAGACTATATTTATGAGACAGAACTACCGATGTAAGATATGCCAATTGTTATTTTTATTTTGTCTATCATTAAGCTATTTTTATCTTAAAATATTAAAACTAATTATAAAACCCACACGCACATTATATTCAGTAATGTAGAATCATAAAAAAAGCAGCAAACGTTTTCTTTACTAATTTAAACCATATGATATTAAGGGCAATGGTGGTTCGATTGTCGATTTTCTAATTGAAAGCGTTTCGTGCTTGATACCCTACCCGTTGAAAACCCCCCACTAGGGTACAGACAGGGATACGCAAATGCCAAGTCTGTTAAATTAAGGTATGAAGGCTGCAGAATTTCCCTCCGCTTCAGCACTTGGTCAAAAACGGACGGTGGCGTATTTGTGGTAGCGCCATCTGGTTTCATCCAGATACATAAGCTGCTTTTGAGCCAAGTCGTACCCTTCCACTCCCTTGTCTACATTAATTCCTGGTCGCTCTACAAGGAAAGCAATCAAAAATTTTCTAAGTAAAAGCTTAATCTGACTGTTATAACGCATAATACAAATACAAAAGTGACGACCAGCAACAGGCTCAGGGCGTAGCTAGGCTGGTCCTAGTAAATTTAATAGTCTCCAATGAACATCAAGAACTTCCTTAAAAGTTTTTACCCCACTGCAATTAACAGTTGCCTCCGGTAAACTATTCCAACTGCCTACAACCCTATTGAAGTAGTAATGTTTTTGTAATTTCAAGATTAGCCTGAGGTTTGAAAAGCTTAAAACGATGACCTCTGGTTCTACTTTCAGCACATAGCTGAAGCCCATCAAGATTTCCCGTTTTAATGAATTTAAACAACTGAATCATGTCCCCTCTAACTCTCCTTTGCTTAAGACTATACATATTGAGTCTCTTACGCCTGCCCTCATAATGTAAGTCTGAAAGACCACTTACCAACCTGATCCAACCTGACCATTTGAGAACCAATCACACAAACGCGCCATTTTGCTATGAGATATTTTGAGAATACGTTCCCAAATAGTAGAAATAAAAACTAGATAAAATTGATAAAGCAATAAGTAACTAGTTTTTATAAATAGCTGCCAGTTAAAGAAAGTAACAAAAAATTTTTCATGCAGCATATGAAGTTCTGCCGAGTTCTTGTACATGCTTAAGTAATAACAGGTCTTTCAAAAGCTCTATAGAAAAGGCAAATGTTTTTCTAATAAGCTTTTTTATGTTACAAATCGTTACAAGTGCGCATCATGCTGTATAAATTCATTTTAACTGCAACGCATAAAAATGTTTAGCAATTGATCGGCAGTGTAATTATAATTTGTACTTCAGTTCTTCAAGTGTGATGCGATCCAGCAGAGCAAGTGCATGCGCAAAAAGAAGAATACAGTGGAACCCCGCCAATCGTCAGCCTCGCTATTTGTCCAACTTGTTCAAGTAAAATTTAACGCGCCATTCGTACTTGTCCCGAGATTCGTACGGCGCCAGGGGTCAGCTGGTTGCCAGTTTGCCTTTTTTTAAGAAAAAAAATCGAGAAATTATGTTTATTTTGAACTCGACTTTAAATAATTTGTTTGACGTTTTGGATTTTTTTAGTTTTAATAATTTTTGAGATTTTACTGACAATTTTAACTTTCTAAGGGGGCATCAAGATGAAGTGGTTGGAGAACTTTCTCCTTCAGAGGAGAAAAGTAGTAAGGAAAGCATTTCCTTTGCAGAAATTAAAGAGATGCGTTACCGCTGCGAGAAAACAGAGTGGTGGAAAAAAGGCATCCCAACACTGCTGTGGTCAACAATATTAACTCGTTCAACGACAATGTTATTGAATATTTTAGAAAAATTCTGAACAATCCTCAAAGGCAGACAACATTGGACAGGTTTTTAGAGAAAGAAACCCAAGATTCTTCTAGTGCAAAAAAACAGGAAAAAGAAAGAACAGCAGAAAGGGAGAAAACACCTGAAGGGATGTTAACTGATGTTTTTTATGGAAGGGGACTCCTCTTCCAACCATTTCTCTTCCTCCTCTCATCATTCCACTTATACCATCAGCTCATCTCAGTACAAGCGAAGTGCAGTTAAATTTTATTTATCTATAATTTCTGTACATTTGTCTTTCATACGTTTAAATAAGCAACCATCTGTGGTTCTGGAATGGATTAATCCGATTTATGTTGTATCTTATGTGAAAAAATAATTCGCCATTCGTACAAATTGCCATTCGACCTGCCTCCTGGAACGAATTGCGTCCGAATAGAGAGGTTGCACTGTATAATATTTTCTAATGTAAAAAATTAAACACTCAAAAGATCACTGATAATTCGCCCTTCCATTTTAACGATACATTGATAATGCATAACGTTTAAGACGGTTAAGATGGAACGCAATAAATTCAATTTTCTTTTCTAATTAAATTATTATTAATTATTTGTAGTTTCATTTTTAATTACAAAATGTGTTTGGTTATCATCAATATTTAAAATTTCTTGCAAAAGTGCAGATTATTTTTCTACAAACAAATATATGCAGCGTTGTGCTTCCATGAGGCAAAATCTCTAAAAAAAGAATTTCCTAAAAACGGGATAATTGGAATCAAATATTTATTTATTCCTTGAACACAAACCTGCATTACGAAAATGCATTTATGCGAAAAATGTGTATTGTGCGGCATCTTTTTATTTTGCGGCAAGCAACATTAAAACAAAATCTGCGTTGCTGACATTTAGTTCTTAACGTTTATAAGCTACAAATGCTTTGAAGAAAAAAATCTCATTAAAATTTCTGACTTTTCGCGTTTCCTACATCGGCAGAACTTTTTTAATGTTGACGCATTTTCAACTTGTTTTTAAAAAAAAGTAAATGCAATGCCATTTTCTTTGTTGTGAAAGAATGAACGGAGAAATGAAAGTTGGATTTCTGTAAAATGCAACAGAAATTCTAAAATCGTGTTCTTGTGAATTTATTTGCTTATTCTCAAAACGGTTTTTGTCAAAGTACGTAAGTAAAAAAAAAAAAAGGGTCAAAAGGCTTATATTGACAGTACTCCTACTAGATAAAATAAATATTTTTTCTTTCAAATAACGTGAAAATAATTTATTTTCTTAAGAAAGAATACACAATTTGTTTTGTTTATTTATTTATTCACATTTCTGGTTCATGTTACCCTATAACAGGGTCGTGATAATTAAAATTTTTACAGTTTAGGCCGACGTAGAGCACGTTTTAATAGACGTATTCAATCGTACGGCAAAGTATAAAACGAGGGCATTCTAAAAAATGCCTAGGCGTTGTATATGCCGGACGTTGTGGGCAGGGTATGAAATATGAAAAGTATTACATACTTTCCCTAGGCATTATATAGAATGACAAGCCTATTTAGGCAAAGTAAGAAAAAAAAAACCTTCCTTATGAGCTTATTATGTCAATGATGTGCATTTCTCAAAAATAAAAACGTTATTCTGAAAAAATAATGAGCGCCATTAAAAAAAAAAAATTTTTGTTTTCCACAATCATCACATCGTAGCGATTCAGCAACCAATAGTCCCTGGGGTCATTCTTAGTAGTCATTTTGGCTTTTTGTACATCATTTTTTAACTTCTGTTAAGAAAACACTATTTTTTTAGCGTTAACTCTCATTTTGTCCTTACGGACGGAGTTCTTAACGAATCGGAGAAGTATTTTATATTTTGCTGGTTTCTCATTTGACATTCTATGAAATGCCTAGGAAATGTGCAAAATATAAATCGTTTCATACATTGCCGGCTAGCTTTAGGCATTATATACAATGCCTAGACATTGTACAGAATGCCAGATTTAAAACTTTGCCGGTAACATATACGTTATGTAGAAATGGGGGAAGAAAATGTGAAAAAAATATCCATTAGTTTAAGTGTTTACCACCAGTCGAAAAAGGGGCGCATGAAGAACAAAAAACAATTTTCATGCAGCAAAACCTTCGTTCATCACAGAATGTGCTACTTGCGCATTTCTTTTGCATCTACCGCGTATTCAAATAGTATTATAGTGCTTTTAGCAGTAGCACCCCAGCAGTAGTTACCCCAACGAAATAATCAATTTCAGAAACTTGGAGATGAAAATTACAACTGATAGAATAGCAAAACGCTTCTTCCTGCTGATAAAATTTTGAACTAACATTTTCTTTTGCATATCATATTTCATTTCCTTCCATATAACGTATATGCCAAGTTTCCGCAATATACTTCGATTAGAAAAACGTAACTTCAATTATAACGATCCAGTACGTTAGTTTTACATTGACGTTATTATATTTTATATCAACAATTAACTTTTTAACATTCTTTTATAAATGGAATTAAGAGAAAGAAACCCCACACACGTACATGTGTGTATTATTTTCCCATGTGTTCGTTGTTAGGAAATAATTTCGTTATAGCTGATTTTTAACTAATCTGAGTGAGTGTCTTTATGAAAAAATTGTTTATATTAAACACAGAAACGCTATTCTATTAATTTTCTGCATAGTATACTTAATTTCTGCATTGTGTACTTAATGTTCCGTGTAAAATTTCTATTAAAAATATTGCCTTAAAAAACTTTAACCACGGTGCATCAAAATATTAAAGTTTCTTCATTTTTTAACTTTTCGTTAATGAAAATTACGGAACGTAATGAAGTAATAGAAATGTGAAATATAAAAAAAAAAAACTATTAACTAAGTTTGAGAAAGACATAGCCTAAGGGAAACTTACTTGTATCCGCATCGACGCTTATTATTTTCTTTCTAAGGATAAAATTTTTGACAGCTTACTGCTAAAGGGTGGGGTTTCTTAAAAGAAATTACGTGTTAATAAAGAAGAAAATACTTTGACTTACAACGCGAACTGTGGCTAAAAAAATAACTCCAGCTTTAAACATGAAAAATGAAATATTACTCTCTTTTTAGGTGCTTTTAACGAATGTTTTCGGAAAAAAATAAATTAAAGATAAAATTTTTAAAAAAATAAGGAAAAACAGGTAGTAGTAGTAAAAGGATTTTCCTCTTGCGTATTTTCAACTCAGGTTTTTATTTAACGATCTTATTAGCTTATTAGATTTAAATATCATGTAAATTAATTATAAAATTATTTTTCTATGGGAAAATAATGTTTTAAAGTCACATTACTATGAAAGCCTAAACTTATATTTTTTTGACATATAGTGCACATATTTACTGTCATGATATTCAAAAGTTCTACGAAGGATTTCTAACTTAAAGCATTTCTATATATAAATCCCTAGAAATAACATTCAAATATTTTCCACAAAAAGAATTGAAAAAAAAAAAAAAACTTGTTCTTTGCTAACCCTTTCTAAACATTGCGTGTTGTTTTCCCTCAGTCAATGAAAAAAATTACGAAAAAAGCATTCGGAAAGAGTGGTAAATATTGTGTTTCAAATAATACGTAGGTTTATTTTAAAACACACTCAAGTATTTTATGTAAAAAAATTCTGCGGACTAAGGTTTTTATGTGTAATTTAAAATCTAATTGAATTAGGCTTAGATGAGTTCGCCAAATCTTGAATTAACGTACATGTCTATATTACATTTCTTCATTAAATTTTATTGCAATTTATAAAAAACGACTCAACCCCTTTCCCCTCTAAGCAGAGATTTTCTACGGCGTGCAAATAATATACCTTTTAACTACAGTATAACTTTGTAAACTTATTACTGTGAATTTCTCGATTTATAACTAATTAAAATCATAAATGTTGATGTACTTAGCAGTCAGCAATGTATTCGATTTAGAATAAATTAATTCGCTACATTACTTTCAGCTAATGATTTAAAAACAAAAAAATGGCAATTTTTGCTTATCTTAGAAATTTCATTGCCAAATAAAACTCTTCCAATACTTTCAAACTATTACTCCTAGTGTTTAACACTAATCATAAGGCATCAAAAGCAACAAAAATATGCAACATTGCAGAGTTAACAAAATTTATCCGACTCGCATTTTTGTGTATCAAGTACCAAGAAATAAATTAACTAACCTACTTGAATTATCCCCTCTTATGTATAAAAAGAAATTGAGCTTTAAGTAAAGTATGAATTAATAACAGTTTTATCAAAACTGCTTTCTTAATTTGATCAATGAAATAAAAACAAACTAACATACTTTGCTCAATTAATTCTTTTAACGTCCATATTGGTAAAATTTCATGGTAAAGCTTAGGTAAACATAATATTAATTACTTTTTAACCCAACGAAATACCACAAGAATGAAATATTCTAATTAAAATTTCTGAGCAATCTTCTTTCTGCCGTTATTATCGAGGTTGCAATTTCAGATTAATCTCAAACGATAAATAAAAACTAAGAAATATTTAATGCCACATTACGACGCATGAAGCCATTTAATTCTAAGGGGAATCTAGTTACTCAGTTCTATCTAAACCCAAATGATTGAAAATAATTAAAGTTATAAAATTAGTAATATAAGCTCATTAAAAATTATGACGCGAAGAACCTATTTTTTTCAATTCTTTATAATTCCGTTAAAAAGAAAGGAATTTTCAAAAGTATGCTTTGAAATGGAGGTTTATATTATTTTATTAGGCAGGGCTACCCTCGGGGGGGGGGGGGATATACTTTGCGTTAACATGGGGGAGTATTTTCAGAAGGGTCTTAGTCTTTTGGAGGGCTATCGTTTTGGGGGAAGGCTGCCCGTGGCTTTTGAGTGTGTGCACCCCTGCTCTTAAAGATTGGAGGGAGAGGAACCCCAGCATTAGGTACGTGAACTTAATATTCTTATTTTCAATGTGAATAAGAATTGAATATTTTACAAAATGAGGGTTAAGGCGACGTTTGACTATACATTATATGATTTATGTTCTTTATTTAGTTTTTTTTCTTCAACATGTACGACAATGAATTCAATGCCAGTTATTTGACTAAAGGTGACGTTAAAGTTCAAGGGTTTTGACGTATTTTTAAATTGTTTTATGCAAAAGCTTTTGTTCAATTTCGTAGGAAAAACAAATGAAAAATATAATCTAAATTTCACGAGAAAAAAAACCCGAGTCTAATTACATTTGCTGAACCCCAAAAATTACAGAATCAGCAATATCTAGTTCAAACTAACATTTAAATCACAATTATTATTTATTGCTACTAGTGGGTAACAAATCCAAAAAAATAGAAACTTTTTGGGGTAAACAGCACGAAGACACACAAATTTTAGAAAAAGCTAAAATTTAGGCAAATCAATAGATTTTTTTTTGTTCAAATGCAGCTGGCTATAAAGGACAATTATCATCATGCCATACAGAGACCAGATAGCCGTAAAAAGAAAACCATAAAAGTACAGTAAGTCACATAGGATAAGGGAGCCACAACCCTCTAACGATAGTCCTTAAAACATAGGGGTATCAAGGAGGGCCATGTCCACACAGCAAGAGGTAGGTAGGCTGGGCCGGCGGACGCATAAAGCCCAGCAAACCTATATCGGACACATACGAGCATTCGCCGGATTTCACTTATCCGTGCCCGGGGGAGGGTAGCCCTAAGGCCTCGAGCTAACAGGGTAGGTGGTGTGAAGTAGAGAAGTCACATAGGATAAATTGAATACATAAAACATAAAAAGAATACCAATTTAAAATAGTAAAAGAAGATCAGGTCCGCAAACCATTAATCAATAGAGGTAAGGCAAATCAATATGTGCGTACAAGGAAAAACAACGTAAATGAAGCACAAATTATCAAAACTACAATTGTTTTGACAATTTGTGCTTTATTCACGTTGCTTTTTACCTTGTACTCATATTTTAGCACAAAGCATTTTTGATCATGTTTCTTATAAAATGAATAGATGGTATTTTGGTACGTATCACACACAGGCTATAATTTAATCAAATGAATATGTGTCAGTACAAGGAAAAACCAACGTAAATTAAGCACAAATTGTCAAAACAAAAATTGTTGTGACAATTTGTTTTTTATTTACATTATTTTTTCCCTTGTACTCATATTTTAGCCCAAAGCATGTTTGATCATGTTTCTTATAAAATGAATAGATGGTATTTTGGTACGTAAGAACATATTTTGAATCTCCAAAACCATTCGTCTGTGTTACAAAAGTAATCGGAAACTAAATTCCCAACATTAATGTAGTTATCTTACCTCAGAAAACTGCAACATGGAGTGAAAAGACGCTAAAATGTAATTTCTGTTATTGTAATTACGTTTCCCGAAACTGCCGTTTTCGACGTAAAATCTTTATCAGATACGCAGTTCCGTTTTCTCGAAGCAAATCTTATCCCATCTGTTTGAATTAATTCTCCAAGAATCTTGCGATTTCAATTACCGTTTGCTTTTCTAAGGAAAGGATTCGGGTGCAGAAGGGAAGCATTTCCCTGTGCGACTGATGAAATAGGGATGAATGATCTTTCTCAACATTCTTCTTAAAACCATCGTTGTCTTTTAAGGTGGATTCTATAGCTTGGGGTTAGGAGTGATACGTTGCAATATTTATGGGAGCGACTGATTATTATATGCAGTTGCTCATATTCCCTTTCTTTCATTCTGACAAATATTATTAAATTATGCTCTAAATTACGTCTTTTCTAGTACGATTTTTGGATTTTCAAAATTTAATGAAAAAGTGTTTGCCTTTACCAAGATAGTTATATGATTCTTGATATAGTTATATTGTGTATAAAACCGGAAATTGGATTTACATAAATAAACATCTTTGAAATACACTTGGAACATTTTTCTTGGAGCTGTTTCAAAACTATGGTGCAGCATTTTATTAAATCAGATTAAAATAGATCTGTTAACCTCACACAGAGAAAAATCCTATAAGTATGCGGTTAAAATTATGTTGTTGTTTCTATCTAATCTCCTCTTCGCAGAGCGAACAGGAATTTAGGTAGCTCCTTCCATTTTTATACATTCGCACCACATCGGTGGAGATACGGCTTGGTTCATTACATATTTGGATGATACCGGATGGCACCACCACAAATACGCTGCCTTCGTTTTTGGACCTAATATTAAAGGGAAGGTAAATTGTCCACCCTCCGGTACCCTCGGAACTGCCACGGGACTTCACGATCCACGGATTTTACATGAACGTATCCCCAAGTGTATATGGCCGATCTTCAGTGGGTCAGGTATCGAACCCCCAATCCTCCGGTTGGAAGTCCGACATCCTAACCACTAGGCTACCAAGGCCTCGTTAAAGTTCTACAATCATGCTTTTGCACATTTACGAAATACCAACAGCCAGAAATATTAATCATTTCAGCAAAACTGACAAGTCATTCGGAAAACTCCAAAAATTCAGTAAAATCCGGCATTGCATTGATAAATCGGGAAAGATGGCGTGTTTGTAAAAATCTTTAAAAAGCAAAAATAAATCATTTTTCACGAATTCCTTAAAGTATGCCTAATCGTTTTAACAATAGGTCATCCATTTTACATGCTTCGACATTCTACAACAAGACCCGCATAAAAATATTTATGCTTATTATTATAAAGCAACAAGCAAAAATTAATCAAAATTACCTTTTTTTCCCTTCTTACAAGGAGGGAAGAATTAGACGGTACATCTAATTGTTGTTCTAATGAGTTCATTATTTATACATGTATTAAAAACTTTTCGTTAATACATCGCTGCCTATTTGCCAACTACCCAATCAAACCTAAAAATTGTGCCCTTGCTTATTCTTGTTATCTATTGAAACATCTTGTTAGCCTTACGTTAATGGATATTGCAAACACAGATGTCCGTGAGACGATGCCCCGCTGAGCCGACATCTTCATCCTCCTATCCTGCTAGGCGTTGCCCATAATTGACCCCCGCCGAGTGTAAATGACGCTCGATTTAGGACTAGAGATCTCCACCTATTTTGTAAGGAGGGATACGTAACTATGTGTATCTGAAGTGCGTGTAGTTGTTTTCTGCGGTTAAGATACTAAACAAGCAAAAATCAAGACACGATTATTTTCGACCTTCGCCATGTTATTTCACGCATGAATGGATTCTACTATATTATCAGACAATTTAAAATGTTATAATATGCAACCCGACCAATGCTTTGTCGATTTTATTTTCTCTCCTGTTGCTTTGGAATGTGTAAGAAAAAAAATTTTAAGAGCAAAAAAATAGGATTATTTTATCTGTAAATTCTTATATTACTTGCATTTGCTTTCGAGTTACACAATTGTATTTTTCGTATTAAGACATAAATTAGAGCAATACTTGATAAATCTTGCATCTCATATTCATCTTATTAAAGATTTTATGGCGGCAGCGTGGCATAGTAGCTCCAAGTCGGTGGATTTTTCAAGATGCAGAAAGCGCCCATGCAGTCAGCGGCCATGTCGTACGATTATGCGGCATGTTTAAGATCCTCAAGTATCTAATTGGCTTGGATACTCTCAGCTAAATTAAATTCCTAGTGCAATTTCGCATCATTTAAAGCTCAGCTGCAGCCATCTAGGGGAGACTGAGTGTCAAAATTCTTAAGTGGTAATGGCATCCGCCGACAATGGAGATACTTGAAAGAATGGAAGACGGTTTCCGGGGAATGCAGTAGGTCTGTAAAGGTTAGGGACCATACGCAGCCCCATTAGAAAGAAAAAAATTTAAATGTCTTTGTAGCAGTGACTCGTGCATTGAAAATACATTTTCCTTTTAGGCTTCTGATTTAACTTAGATGCACCATAAATTCAGCATGATAGAAATCTGCTGCGCATAATTACATCAGAACTTCCTACCAGTGCGGTGCACAGTCAGCAATTAGCATTTTCTAAATATTCCTTCTTGTTGTCTTAATAATTTTAAGGGAGTTATAAAATGGCTTGAATTAACTCATTAAAGTTGTTACAATGCTTTTACATTTGTGTAAATGTCGACAGGGTGGCGTAGTGGTAAGATGCAGGTCTCGTATGCCCAAGATCGCAGGTTCAAACCTGGCCTCAGTCGGTGGATTTTCAAGATGCAGAAAATCGTCTGCGTCCATGTCGTATGATTATGCGGCATGTTAAAGATCCCTTGAGTATCCGTTTGGCATGGGTACTCTCGGCTAAATCAAATTCCTAGTGCAGATTGCATCAACGAGAGCTCAGGTGCCCATCTAGGGGAAACTACGCGTCAAAAAAAAAAAAAAAAAATTGCGGCAATGGTACCACACTCATTGTGGTGCCGCTGAAAAAGTTGGTACCAATCTCTGGGGACGCGCTAGGTCTGCTGTGGTTGATGACCAATACTGCAGCCCCATTAGAAAGAAGAAAAAACAATATTTGTGTAAATGTGATAGTCACGTGACGATACAGATGAAATATATTGTTTTCTTAGATGAAGAACGCGATGAGTTCAGACAACGATGATTTAACTCCTAACAAAGTTATAACGCAATGTATTCAAAGCTGTGATGAACTGATGTTCTACTTTGAGTTATCTAACAAAATTATCATTTCACTGACGTTCTAATGCCATTTCCTTGCATAATTGTAACAAATTATTTTTTCTCCTACAAAGACGTTCTAAAAGCTTGTTTCAAGGGGGGAAAAGTAAAAGAGAAGTGTTTTGCTTTTCAATTTTGTATTATGTTTTTAATATAATTTTCGATTATTCATGAGTTAATACAGATATTTGAAAACAGTAGTATCTTTCCGTACTATTTTTAATAAGGCTTTATTTTTTTTTAAATAAGCTAATATTTTCGCATGATTATATGAATTCAGGTTTTCCAAAGCAAAAGGGAGTTTATATTTATTTACTGTAAGTTTTAACAAAGAACTAATTAAAGCTTAATATAGGGGTTTTTTAAATTGCATTAAATATATAAATACATTTCTTGCTAATGCAAAACGGTAGGCGGAAACCTTTTTTTTTTTTTTTTGAATCGGTAAATTTTTAATCCATTTTATGATTAATACCCGTTCCACTAAACTGAAATGAAGGAAAAAGAAGTTACAACTTGGTGAGTTGTCCATCATGGAAAGTTTCTAAAGTTTTCTCAAACGCAACTAATTTATTTCTGGTAAAATACGTCCTAATGAAAGACGTATATTTGTCTTACATATTTCTATAGTCTTGGTGCAAAAAAGTGTCCCAAAACTAAAATTAACTTTGAGCATTCTTTCTATTTAAAGGTGCTAATCATGGGAAAATGATAATCGGTTTGACTTGACATTTAGGTCGATATGCTGACACGAATAAAGCCAGCTAGGAAAATTAAGTTTATCAAAGTTTAACCTTGAAAATGTAGCCTTGACAAAAAAAATAAGTATTTTACAAATCAATGTTTGTAATTTAAATTCAAATTCAATGCCCCTTTATATGCTTCCTTTTTCGTAAATTTTGACTTAAATTTTTCTTTTATAAACAATTCAGATAATGTTATGGTTGTTACATGAATCAACAATATACACAAAGCGTTCATTTATTCTTTTAAGTATTTCATGTTTCATTATACTTTCTGAAAATCTATATTACCAATTTAAAATTCAAATGGTGAACGATAATCACTGCGGCATCAGCCCCTTCTTTTGAATTCAACAAGTTCAATATAAATGCAAATCATTTCACCTTTTAATCTCTTTGGCATGTTCAAAGGTTCTTCACATTTTTGGTTTTTCTCCCCGTTTGAAGACAAAACCTCTACTGTCTCAAAACTATGTGTACACAATTATACAATGAATTTTTGAAATATAAAGAAAACGGGTTTAATAATATCTCCGCTAATTTCTTTGGCGTTTCTCAGACATTACACGTACTTGCTTGCGTCATTGTAGGTTTACAGACATAAATTTATATTTTCGCTCTGAAGTAAAACGTTTAAAATAAAAATATACCTTGGGGAAAATCACAATTTAAATAAGAAGCAAATCTTTAGAAACGATGCAAAATAAAATCAACATTTTCTTGCATATTAAAATACAACGGAATATTTTTAAGCCGCGAGAATCGGTCTCTCAGTAGATGAAATATTTTTCGTTTCTCTGGAAAATGCTACATATAAATAGAAAATAAAAGATTAAGTACAAATGCATTTCTAATAAAGGTTATGGTTGCATAACATTACGCAATATTTTTTTCTGCGATGAAATATTCACAAGCAATTCATCAAGAGGGGTTTCCAACGCATGGTGTGTAATATTTTTACAAGCAACCTGCGTTTTCAGAAGTTTTAGGACAAATCAAACGCGATCGAAATTGCAACAAGAATTTAAAATACACGTGAAATATTTTCAATTTAGTTTAACGTGAACCTTTTCTAAAAGCTTGATTTCCCCTTTGTTGCAAAAGTTCACGACAGCGACTCCTCTCAAAGTACTGTCCTAGTAGAAATTTGAGTGCTAGTATATGTGTTCATTCTGTGCATGTCTATTTACATTTCGATCTCGGAATTTTGACATTTGGACACTTCTGTGCATGGCAGAAAAAGAATCCATTCGAGTTTTAGGGAAGTTAGTTTTGCATGGGCGTTTACTTAGTACGCGAATCAGAATGTGTGCTTATTTGTTTGTTGAAAGCAACTAAGTTTATAAACCGGCATATAGCATCAGTTCGGAAGAAATCAAGTATGCTAAACGAACTAGAACGAGAACAAAAACGTCAAATTTCGTATACCAGCAGTTCCTCCCTTGAGCATGAATGGATTCTTCTTGGCCCTCTGCCAGGCAGATCGCTTTGGTTGATAGTAGAACTGTAGTTCAGTCGAGCATTTAAGTTATTCATTTTCTCCTAAATGTTTAACATGTTACCCTTATCTTCAACCCGAACAATAAAATTTAATAAAAGGTAGAAAAGTTTTTTAGTTGCATGGTGGACTTGAATTTATATGTTAGGAACAGCCGTATAGAGCTATAGGTTGGTCCCCCCTGAGTTACACAGATCAGTAAATTTTGATTAAAATCTTTCCTCCATGTCTCTTTTTTTTCCTAATAAAAAAACAAATTATGTTTTACTAATAAAATGATAAAAAATGTTTCTGACTGGGCTATGTGTTTTAATCTGTTTGTGTTCAGATGCATTGCAGTCATTTTTTACAAGCAATAACATTTTCAAAATTGCGCAAAAACTGACATGAAAATAAATAAATAAATAATAAAAATAAAATAAAATAGAAAATAATTTTTGTAATAACCTAATTCTTAATTTGGTCTGCCAAGTCATCACAGATTATTTTATTCGGGAAAATGTTTCAGTATATGAATATGTGTTTTTGTTATGTTTCATTCAATTGTTAATAGTTTTGTATTCTTCCTCATTGTTCGTGAACATTGCGCTTTCTTTATTATTTGTCGCAAGCTCTATTTTTCGTACAGTATTTTAGACTTCAGTATTACGTTACAAAGCAATGAGATAAATTTTAACTTTTTAATGAACCTAATTAAAAGTATTTAAAATTTATTTTAATTTTATTTCTTGAAGCTTTAATGATTATAGAACTACGAACATGAAAAAGAAAAAATGGTCATCGAGGCAGCTACTATATTAAATCATTTACCTGAAATCTATTAGTTGAAAACTAAACGAATTAATCTTTTCCTGAAATTATTTTGATATTTTTAATTGAAATATTTACCTCAAAATGAACTGAAATATTTAAAATATAATATTTAAAATACAATATTCAAAACATACTTACAAATTGATAGTTCATAAAAAAAATTAAAATAAAATAAAATTAATTATTTTTTATTTTATTTTATTTTATTTTATTGGCATAATAGGCAAGCATTTCACACATTACAATACCAGTATAAAATGGATTCTACAGAATATTCTAAGAATGAAATTATTTTTGAAAGAATAAAGGGAATTTTCTAAATCAATTTTACAAAAAATCCTTTATCGTGTTCAAATGCTAAATAAAATGAATAATCATGTGATGAAGATAACTAAAACCAATATTAAACGAGAATTAATACTCAATTTTTAACTCCAGTCACGTAGAAATTTAGAAGTTTGATAAGTATATTTGATGTCCTAATCCTAAATAAAGTCAAGCTGATTTTGCATATTTTGTTTTTCAAACAGAGACTTTTCTAGCTATTTGAAGACTATCTAAGCTTCTTAACCAAAGTAGTTGACTTTTTATTTCATTTAATTTATTAATCTTTTCTTGTTTCGGGTTTTCGTTGAAATAGCTGAAGTTTTTAGTTGTCGAGCATTTAGATAACATGAATGCACTATTTTAATTTAAAAACAGAACATTTAAAATTTAAAAATACATGATTCGAGGGGAGGGAGACAAGTTCTATTTCTCGACGTGTATCCCAAACCAAGATTGATTTCGTTTGTAGATTATGAAATAACTTAAAAGCAAAAGGGATGAAATTCGAAAAAAAAAATCATAATTCTAAGTACTTTAGTTTCGTTTTCGTTTCACATCGTAAAAAACACACACACAAATAGACAAGCATACAAACAATGCAAATTTTGGTTTATATAAACTTATATATCGCCATATCGTCTTCCTGCAAAAGGAAGTTTTAAAAGTTATAACTAAAGATAAAATGTGCATTATACAAGCACAGTGAACTATTAGATTGATTGAAAATTTAAAACAAATACCAAAACCGAGTACAAATTTCAAGTGTCAAACGTCTTCTTACTTGTGATGATTTTTTTTAATGTTTGCAGTGCTACTATGTTTTTTATTTAGGAATACTGAAATCTAATTGAGCAAAATGTCAAGGAAGCAAAGAATGCATATTAACTGAGGAGGAAAAAAGTATGTTTGATAATTGTGCGAAAGCATTCGGATGCAAAAAAGTTTTTTTGTAATCAAGCACTCTTCAAAAGGAATTTAATTCCTTAAAAAAATAAATCATTTCGACGAAATAATCTCTCATAAATATTTTTCTAAAAATTTTAGAAAGCTAGTTTTTTTTTTTAAATCTTAACCTACCTGACAAAAAAAGTTCAAATAAATAAAATAAAATAAAATGATTTTTAGGTTCTTAAGGATCCCCAAAAAAGTTTCAAAACCACTTAGGCATATGCAATCTGAAGCGAAAGGAAGGAAAAAATACCTAACAGTGCAAAGCCGATAAAACGATCTCAACTTCGCTTAACTGATAGAGCGTATAGTGGAAAAATTGCTTTAATTTATACGTAATTCCTACTTTTTCAGGTTTCTTGCACCCTGCTTAAATAAGTTGAAGTGATGTTTTTTTTTCTTTATTTTTTAATACGTACTCAGGGATTCAGATGTATTTCTGTGCAACGTCAACGTCTGTACTTTCTACTTTTTATTTATTTATTTTATTTTTTCACAAGTAGACAATGATAGCATTAGTATATTTTAAGATGTAGATGCTTTCTGAATTCGAATGCAATGTATTGCTGTACTTTAATTTTTAAATCATTTTTTTAACCCTTTATTACTCCTAAAAATTTATTCATATGATTGTTTTTATTTATTATAACAAAAAATGACGTAAATAAATATATATTTTTTTCTAATGGGCTGCTGCTGACTTCTGCCAATTGCAGACCTAGTACGTCCCACAAAGATTGGTACCATCTCTTTCAGTGGCACCATAATGACTGTGGTACCATCACCGGATTCTACTGATGCGAAATTGCACTTTTAATTTAGCCGAGAGTATCCAAGCCGAATGTCAACTCAAGGCATCTTTTGCATGCCGCATAATCATACCACATGGGCGCAGACGATTTTCTGCATCTTGGAAATCCACCGGCACTGCCAGGATCGATCCTATTACCTGGTGAGCACGAGTCCCGCGCCTTACCACGGCGCCACCATGCCGGGGTAAATAAATAGGAAAAACGAAATAAAATACACGTTTTTCAGGATTTTTTCAAAGAAAACTACAAAAATCGTGATCGAACAGTATACATAAGGTTTGGTCTGATGGTGTTGACTCCCCTAAACGCTTTACGTAGTGATAAGAGTAGGAACAGTTAACCAACAACATGCATATGAAAACTTCAAACCTTTTTAACGGGATTTTCTAAAGGAAATATACAAATAGTGTTTTTTGAACAACATTTTCAGTAAACATAATGCACATAACATTGGAATATTAAAAACAGCATATTTTACACAGTTAGAATTTATTACAGATACATGTTTCGCCGCTACGAAGAATCGTTCTGCTAATGCCAGACTACATATGTGAGGTTTTTAATAATATTATTACGAATGCACTGGGATACTTTACATCCAAAAGATAGGTCCATGGTAGCCTAGTGGTTAGGATTTCGGATTTCCAATCGGAGGTTCGGGTGTTCGATACCCGACCCGATGAAGACCCACCAAGTACACTTGTGGATACAAAATCCGTGCATGTAAAATCAGTGGACCCGGAACTATCGAGGGTGGATAATTTCCCTTCAATTCACGGGTGGATAATTTCCCTTCATTTCAGTCCAAAAAGGTTGTGGTGGTGCCATCTGGTGTTATCCAAATGCATAATCTGCGCGTGAGCCGAATCGTACTTCCATCTTGGTGGTGCTCATTAAAAAAGGAAAGCGCTTCTTGTCTGCCTTAATTCCTGGTCGTTCTGCGAGGATATCCAAGTGGCATTAACAATAACAACATCAAGAAGAACATCTTCATCGGAATCAAAAACACGCATTAAAACACTCTCTTATTTAAGTTTAATTTTCGCATTTTTCCTTTTCAAACTTTTTTCAAAGTTTTTTTTTTTCCTATGACTTTCCTGACTTTCTTAAATTGGGTGGCTGTATGATTTCGAGGTGTATATAATCAAATTCTCCAAGGCGATAATTCAAAAAAATATTCAGATAAATTCTATTACACATTCAAGCAAATGAATGCACATTCAATTCCTGCGCTCTGCATTTTGCATAATACAACATTTATATATCTTTTTCTTGAAATTCGTATACGAAATTTGTGTATGATATCAAAGCATTCATCAAAACCGAAGTTGAGACGATTGGAAGACGGTATCCAATGTAACAAAAATACAAAAAAAATATTTTTTTTAAAAAGGTAAGTGCATATCTAAATCCATTGATTCCGTAGCTCTAGCTGGATCAGAATTTTTGGCAAATAAAAGAAAAGATTCGGAATTTCCATATTGGTAAACCCATGTGTGAAAGAGTTATCGGTGTAAGAAAAGTGATGAGACCAGTTCCTATACTTTATCGACATAGTGTAGGAAATAAATCTTTTCGCGAATTTTTTTTCTTCTGCATTTTGCCCAATTTTTATTTCTTTGACTTTAAAAGAAAGGTGCACTATCGATTTACTTTCTGGCCAAAAATAGCAATTTGGCGGCTTTTTCCTTGGACTCAATATGGTACTTTTTTATTTCTCCATTTGCCAGGAAAACGACTTCTTACTATGATATGTATTTGTTTTCATTTTTTCCCTATGACCTGCACTTGGAGAGTTATGTATCTTAGACACTTTTCAGTAGTTAATACAAAAAAATATTAACATTATAGTATAGCTTTGTAAGCATTACGTCACACGTGAACGTATTTTATCGCGCCGTGTTTGAATAATATTACTAAGTAAGCTAAAAATAAAATTAATGATCCAACGACTTGAAGTAGCTCAAAAATATATCAGGGTTCTTCTTGAGATAAAATAGCTCTTTTTTAGAATATCATGTTCTTCTAATAGCTCTGAGTAAAATTTTTGATTTGAAAAATGCAGTTCTTATTTTTGAAGTAACCCTCTTTACAAAAATGATTCAATAAGATCTCTTTTTTGAGACACCACTATACTCAAACACGCTACAGCATGTGCCTGTTTTTGACATTCTTGTCCTCAAAAATTTTAGAAAAGTATTTTCTCATTTTTGAGATAGCACTCCACTCAAAAATGGCACAACATGAGTTAAGCAAGCGTACATTGTCGATGGGAGTGGAGGACCGCCATCGATGTTGAGGTAAGAACTCAAAGCCTTCGTGATTGGGATCTGAAGTTCTAACGTTATGCCAGAAGACGTCGAATTATTAAAGAGAAAGCTGGATTATATAGCTCCTAGACGTACGCTAAAATGTGCTGGTTTTAGAATTTTTTTATTTTGGAAACTGATACGATGTTCACTCGTGTTTTTTGAGATATTACTCCACTCAAAAATGATACAAGTGTTAAGCAAGCGTACGTTGTCGATAGAAGCGGAGGAAAGCAGTCGATGCTTTGGTAGGAACTTAGAGCCTTCGTGATTGGGATCTAAAGCTCTACCGTTATGCCGGGAGACGTCAAACTGTTCGAGAGAAAGTTGGATTATATAGCTCCCCGAGTTACGATAAAATGTGCTTGTTTTAGAAATTCTTATTTTGAAAACTGATAGAATTTTCTCTCATTGTTCAGATAACATTACTTGATGCATATATTTCTTCCCAAATTTGAATCTTTATCTCTGATCAGAATCCGACGACTTTTTCTTGCATTCCTGCTTTGAAGACACGAGTACTAAAATTCCTGAATCGTTTTGACGTCTTACGCGGTAAAAAGTGCCTTAATTTTGATGCAAACACCAGTTTTCTGAAGAGGTAATTGTTAGGAAAAAAAAGAAAAGAAAATCCCTACATCAATTATTAACGCAAATTTGCTCTAAAAATTTTTAAAATTTATTGCGATAAAAATAAAATAATATTTGCCTTTTCTATAGCAATAATGTCTAAGCAAGTATCAGTACTTAAACTGCGAACAGTACTTGCTCATTTTTAAATCAAAATTACTTTTTTTTAAAAAAAAAGGCGGTTATATGTTATTTACTTCTGAAGTTATTTTCAGGTAGACCCACACGTACTTGACATTTTTCGGATGATGGCAAAATATTTTCTTTAAATGGAAAAACCGTATTTTCACAAGCTTAGCTGCAATTAACTTGATTTTTTTTTCAAAAAACGCTCGATTATTATCTTTGAAATTGTGAATTTTTTTACATATTTTTCATATCACGACAAAATTCATCAAAATGAAGTTGGGTTTGGTCAAAATGGATTTTTCGGTGGACCACATGCATACATACACACGCCAAAGAAAAAGTAGTTAAAATTGATGACTGGGTGATTTAAATGAACATTTAGATTGCAATTTGAGTTGGAAATTTTTCGTGAGTGCTAAACCTCTTTAAATTTTATTGAAATTTAACAAAAAACAATTGTTATTTTTTGTTTTTATGCAAAAATTATTCACTACTATACGTATATATGCAGCGAGTAATACTGTATAACAATTCTCATTCATGCTTCGATTAATGTTCCTTATTTAGATTTAATTGTCGCATTTTTTCGAGTAAAACCATGTTAAAATAATCGATAACGTATAAGCAAATTTGAAACACAAAATAACATTTCAGGAATTGTAATATTTTAAACAATAATTGATTTGAAGAAAATTCCGTTCAATAAGTTAGATATATATTTCCAATTTTGAGTTGTTATTAATTGCTCCAGATGTACCTAGAAGTAGTAAACAACTATTCAAAAGGCATCGGCGAAATTATAAATTGCTTTTATTAGTTATTGACGTCGTAAAAAGAGTTAAATGAAATATTCAGAATGATATCCGCTTCAGGTATCCCAGAATTCATACCGGCAAAAGAATGTTTATTTCAAGAAAAATGCAATCCGACCCAACTTCCAAAGTTTACATTTCTCATATCGATAGAGTATATAGTTTCTTTTCTTATTTTTGCAAATTTGTGCTGTATTACGTTTTTCAGTACAGTAATATTTATTAAATAAAAAAAATAAATGGGCCTTTCACATGTAATTAAGAGCTAGACTCTTTTTTAGTATATTATATATTTTCAACATTACAAAACCATAAGTAGATACTTTAAACCACAGAGAATATCACAAAATTTCGGTGATTTTGTGAAACATGATACATTTCACCACGGAAAAAATAACTTCGTGTTAAGGTGTTTTCCACAATCGATCCTTTAGACATGGTTTATGCACCCCTCCCCCCAACTGAGATGCGGGAGAATGTTCACAGTTGGTCTCATTATGTCCACTTATTTTGCGAAACAACATTTGGAAGTGGTCACATTTCACGGTTATCACAGCGCCGTGTCATCACTTCGTTAGTCACGTTAACAAATGTCTCTATCTTATCCAACAGTGATTTGACCCGCCCTTATAGCTTGTAGTATGGCTATTAGTTTTTTCGTCATAGTGGTATTCTTTTATGAATACCATAAATAAGAGAGCACGCACAAACACATCCAAAAAAATAAATAAATAAATGGTATAAAATAAAATGAAGTAAATAAGTAAAATAAAATAAAAACTGAAATGAAAAAAAATAAAATATAATTTTTTCTTTTATTTTCTTTTAAATTAGAAATGAAAATTGTGAAATGACTTTCAAAATAATTGAAACTTCGTCGAAAATGAATTAGCAAAGACACTAATTATTATTTAACATTTCAGGTAATAAAAACTAATGAATTTACATGATCGTGTTTTCTCAGTTGGCTAAGTCTTTAGATCTAAATGGGCAAATAATCTAACTTGGCAAAAAACTAATAAATTTACGGTACACTTTAGCCAATTACATACTTAGCCATTAATGCCAAATGTCAATACCGCAGTTTTATTTACTATTTTTGGAGTATGGTTAATCTAATATATATATATATATATATATATACATATATATTTGTAATGGTACACAATTGTAATTGTGTCTTAATCATTTTATTTGTAATATGTGCTTTTATTTTATATATTACTTTTTTCGGCAAAGCTCCTTCTGTTTTACCAAAACTCTCTTTCTTGGTCCGTCAGGAGTCTAGTGAGTAGACCAGTTGCACAGTATATAGTAAAATAAAATGCTCACTGCTTATATTTTTTGACGATTTAAATATTTTGATATGTACTTCTACTTAAAAAAAAAAAAAAAAAAACCATCTGTGAATGTTTTTATATTGTGTTTAATATTTTCAGCGATCTTTTCATTATTGTACTGTAAAACTCAGCGGTGCGACCGCCCATTGCGGACCATAGCCTACTGTGCTTATCCCAGTTTATGAGACCGAGGGCCCTGGGGGGCAGAAGTACATGTTCTGGTCAAGTGGTTGGCCTGACGCGGAACCCGCAGTATTTAGTTCCCAAGCAGGCTTGTTCCTTATTTCATAGACCCCACTGAAGGGATGAAAGGTTGAGTTGACCCTGGCCAGCCCGGGAATCGAACCCCCCAAGCCGTGGCATGGTAGCGCGGAACACACAGCCACTAGGCATCACCACACAGCCACTAGGCATCATTATTATACTGTAACATGCATAAAATTATGTTTAAATTAACTGTTTTTTTTTTTAACTACACAAACTCGATTTTCGAAACCAATTAGCTGTTGTAACTTTTATAATGAAAGTAGTTTTGTAAACCTTAGTTGTTATCATTTTAAAGCTTGATTAGTTTCAATTCTGTAGTTCACCTTAATTCTGTAGCTATTCACTAGAAATTCTTTCAACAAACAATCTTCTTCATTTATAATTTTAAATATTTAATGCATTTTTCGGGGGAATTCGCAGAGGTAATAATTCTCTGATCTCATTAGCGAAGCATTAAAATTCGGAACTTTAACAAATATGTTCATTCAGATCAATTTAGTAATTACATCCTCATTACTGAATGCGGGAATGTTTTCCTGTATTCGTATTTCGTCGTTATGGCAATTCTGGAAACACTTTCATGGCTTCTTTCTTTTATACCTTCATTTCGATTCTTACAAGACTATTTAGGGAACGATCGATAATATTCTAATAGACTGTTTCGCTGGAATCCGAATTTTCTTAACAGAGTTATCCCAAGCTACTGGATTTTACTTTCTGGACTTATTCAAATGTTTTTCATGACTAGAACAGTTTCCCGGAAATCGCGTGTATTCAGTTTTCGAGTCTTCGAAGATTACTTAAATGATCAACTCTATATAAATATTTAAACATCATATTTAATGCCAAAGATATTGTAATATTTGTGAGCAAACCTTTATCTTTTATGCTCTTGGTAAGAATATTAAGGGGTTCTTCGCAATAACGCCGTAGCCAGAAATTATTTTCTAGGGGGGGGGGGGGCTGACTCTGAAACACTTATGCTGAGGAAAGTTTCAGGGAGAAATATAGGCTCCATTGCAAAAAAATTCGGGATTTCGGGGGGGGGGGGAGGTGGCCCCCTTCTGAATACGGCCTTGCTTCGCAAGTACAACCCCATTTTTATCACAAATCACAGCGTAGATGCATTGAATGATAGCAAACGCGTACGACTGATTTGTGAACAACTCTTTACGATCTGTGTATTTTCTGACAATCATTGAAATACAACTCACTAAATAATCGATACATTTCTGAATTTTTCCGATACTTATCTGTTTTTTTTTCTTCTGGTTTTCCTTGTACAAATGCGTAGCATGGTAGGTAAGTTAGAAATTGTTATCTTTTGCGCATGCGCAGTAAAAAAAAGTATTTTCTTTGAATGCTGCTCACAGTAATTTAACATTCATTTTTTTTTTTTTTTCAAATTTCAGCATGATTATTCCCTTGAATAATTCTGAACTTTTATCTAAGTTTGGCAAAATTCTGCTTGTTATAGACAGTGAGGGAACCACTACTTTTTAAAGAAATGCTTATAAAATTTTAAATACATCTGCTGGTTTTACAAAAATATGAAGATTTATTGTACATAGCAAGTAAAATCTTGTGTGAAATTTACAACCTATTTGTAGCATTTTACGATATAAGATGATCGAAAATACTTTTCTTTTCTTTAATTTTTTGTTGGTACCCTGAATGCACACGCTATGATTTTTTTGCTGAAACGTGTGAGGGAAAACATGCCTTTTACAGGGTTGAAATTTCAAAAAAATGTCTCTTATTTATTCTCAAGATTTTCTTCCTTTTTTGAGGGGGAGGGGGCGCCTGAAAGTGAAAGTATATGGTGACTTTCGGTGAATTATGTAATAAGAAATTAAAAGTTATTTATAGACAATTTATATACTATTTAAATATTTATCAATTGTACCATAAAAATACATAAAGGCGTATTAAACTCAAGAGTAATGCAACTAAACTACTAGGTTGGTCATAAAATGCCATGGTACCAGAAATAACGAAAAAGATAAAGAATGTATTCGATCAAGATTTATTAGATACAAAATAATTTTTCTCATTGTTCCCTCAAATTAATATTAATAAGGAATGTCATTAATTTTTTAATTCTAACAAAGCAATATCAGAGCTATAGAGCTGAACATATTCCAGTGCTCCAGCTCCGCGCTCTACTCCAGGTAACAAAAGCAAAAGTTACCAGTATATAAGGGAAAAAAAAAAAAAAAAAACTTGCAAGATCAGTGCAGTGAGATGAACTTCTTCATTGATAAAGGAAACCTGCTTGTTTGGCAATCATTCCCCCCTCCCCTTCCCCTACGCGCCCCTGCGTTGGAAGGGGAAAAGTCCAGAGAGCAGCAGGAGGTAAGCGGTAGTAGCTATTGATGAAATGAAGATAAGAAGTGGTGCTGATACAAATAATAATACTTCTCTTTGTCAGTCAAAAGACTAACAAGATAGTCTAAAAAGCAAAAGAATTTTTTCAAGCCGATGTTTGAAGGCATTTCGTTAATTCCAACTAGAAAATAAACATACGCAAAAAGCTCGTCATAAAGGCAGCATTTAGACGGGGAAAAGAACAGAGAATGCCTCATTAGGACAGGATAAATATAAAAAACTGATTCCATTTCAAGAAAAGATGTTTCTATATCTGACATTAAAGCACAGTTGAAAAATTCTAGTTATATAATATTTCATGCAAATACTACCCAAATAAAGTATAATAATAATTAATAAGCAAATAGTTAAATTATCAATGAAATAAAATAAAACGATTCCTTGAAAATCTTTAGCGGTAAAATGCAAGCGCCTGCTCAGACATTCGGTACTTTTATGAGCTCTCTGTCCGCCGAACTCACATTGGTCAAATTTGGCGAGAAATAGCCTAGTTGCCACAAATCTATGGAGCCACCCCCCTCCAAGAACAATGACCCATCTAAAAATACCAAAATTCGTTGAAAGTAATCCCGCTAAATGTTTCAAAGGCACAGTCCCCTCCCCCCTCGTGGGCGCCCCCTGATTTTAGCTTGGTGCTCCTTCTTTGCATCAAAGTTATACAATTTGATGTAAGAGCAATTTAAATATTATTCTCTCCTTTTTTATTTAACATCTTAACTAAAAAAAACTAAATAGGACATATGGTCCTTTTTATTTGTTTCCCCCTACCCCTTCAAATGAAAACCACAAAGTATTTCCCCCTGCAATTAAAAGATAAGCATTTCGTCTTCAATAACACATACCACGCGGCTTCCAATTTGCGTGAAATTTTTGTTACAATGTACGTACATTGACCTTTCACTTTTAAAATAAAACGGTGAAAAACAGCCACATTTGAAATAACAATTTGTCACCATGAGGCTTATCTTTGACGAAGTCTGGAGCTTTTAACAACTAGATAAACTTTCCCTCCTAGCTATAAAACCAGATAACTGTAGAAACGCTGATGCCAGGACAGAAAAGCAAGAAGCTTTCAACAATTTTACCATCCAATAAACTACCCTTATCATTAGACCGCCGACAGAGTAAAAGAGCATCTGTCTTGCCTCTTCCAAAGCTAGAAGCAAGCTTTGAGGTTTTGTTAGAGAAACTTGGCGATTGTAAACTACGATAAGATGATTTAGATATCAATCTCCGACCTTGTTTCGATTTCCCAGGAATTTCTGAGAGAAGTTAATAGGTACTGAACAGAAGCGAAAATAGTAAGACAGGTCATATCGGAATAAATTGAGCTTAGACTACATAAATTATTGGTTACAATAGACATTTGTTTATTGGCACTGTAGTGTAAAAAATGTGGCTGGGAACATGAACGGTAAATAAGAAGAGACTATTTAGGTGTGGCGTTCGGTATCATCGTTGGTGAGAATGATACATTTAATAGTTGTAACATTTATATTCAAGTCCACTATTTCAGATTTATTCTTTGTATTTTTATTTTAGTGGGATCCTGTTATAACTTTGAAATAAATCATATTTAATGGAATTATCACTTGGCAGTGATATAATAAAGCCATTCCAAAAACCTTGCTGTTGTTCATTCCGCATGCAAAAAAAATGTGCTGTGTTATGTCTGCGTTTTAATGCTCATTTGTGCTTTAAATTAACGTGAAATTATATTTCTATTACTGTTTACTTGCACAAAGTTAAATTATTATTAGCTGTGTTGCCTACTTCTATCGAAAAAATTACAAATTATTAATGCAATCTTCGTCCAGAATCCAAACTCAAATTTTAAAAGAACATTTCCAACTGTAATATTCAATTATATTCTCGGTCAATTCGACAGATATTATTTTTCCTCCTCGATAATATTTTTTCTTCACAAAGTAAAAGTTCTTAAAAATAAAGCACTTCGTTATTTTTTTTTTTTTTATTATTATAAATTCCTTCTACTGAGATCATTTCCTTCGGCGTTTAATGCATTTTCTCCATTTATCTTCACATTTTAATTGAATTATCTTTTCTTGCGATCAAAATAAAATTAAGCAATTTCCTTTATTTTGGTTAATTTTAGTTACTTTCGTGATGTTCTCTTAGGATTGTAAATAACGTAGTGGCCAATTACATGTTACTCACATTAGCAGTTGAATTTAAGTTAAATGGCATAAATTATATAAAGAGAGCTCTGGGAATTGTATTATAAATGCTTCAGCAAGTTTCATTCTGAATGTTAATCAAACAAATATCTATACATATTTTAGGTCTTTGAAATTGAAATCTGAGAGTTCGAGTTCGATTCGACTCAATGAAATTTTTATTTGTTAACGGAAAATGATTAATAACGAAATCAGTGCTTTTGAGCAGGTCTATAAAGTTTTCAACTATTGCAAAAATTCATGAAATTTACTTTAGCACTGAAACTTGAATATTCTTGCCTTTCATTTTCTCATTTGCGTATTAGACTTGACAAAAGAACGAATTTCCTTGCGTATTATTAATGCGGATTTCTTATTGCCTAAAATATATTGTGAAATGGGTTTTTCGCCTCTAATAATCCACCCCCCCCCTTTATTACAAATAATAATAATATAATAATCAAACCTGTATCATCATGTTATTTTCTAAACTGCTTACAGTTAAAATTATAAAATATCTTAATAGGGTGTAGCTATTTTGAAATTACTATATATTACCTATATATATATATATATATATATATATATATATATTGATATAGATATAGATATGGATATAGATATAGATATATTATGTCATTAAAATTACTTTATAAAAAAGGTTAAAGTCATAGTCTCAGAAGGAGGGGTATATCCCTACCCCCGAAATTCCGACATCTAATAAAAACCTTTGAAAGTCTGACATTAATAATCGAATGAAGAAATGTCCGACGACGACCAGGAAAAAACTCGTGGATCCGCTACTGAGTATTGTCAGTAGCATGCGCATGTGCAATGGGTTTTTCTCGAGGTTTATGATGCAACATTATTTTTGTTATTATGCTTGGATGCATCTTAAAATATTTGCTTTAGATGATTTTGTGCTTTTATGATAAATTATCTTTTTTAATAACAGAAAAAAAAATGCGATTCTATGAGAAATAATTAAGCTTTAATCTTAATTTATAGGTTCAGAGTTGAAGAGGTATATGGAGAACATAATGTAAGAATAAAAAAATTGTTTGATTACTTAGATTTGGATTAACTTTTCAAATAACAATGATTAATTGGTAGAAATATTATTAGATATAGTTTAATTGCTTCTATTCTTTGTAATAAAGAGAGCTTCCTGATAGATCCTAGTTATTTGCAAAGCTGCGGTGGGTTGTGTTTAGTATATACTCCATCACACTGCAGCAACACTAATCACCCTTTCCCCCAGTTGATTAATTCGGAGGATTCACATAATATTCTAGTCATGGTGGAACTTGCTCATTTGCAGCTTTGCACAACAGCGTTTGCTCTACGTCACATATAGCAACATGGCTTCATTTATTGCCCAATTACGCAAACTGTCAGGGAGATCAAACAGTTACAGATTGCATAAACGCTGACCAGTTGCTGCGAAACTCCATTTAAACAATGTTAAGCGAGTTGAGGAGGCAGAGGAAAGACCTGTGCCCCTTTATGGATTCAGTATTAAGCAATATCAAAGTAAACATGATTTAAGGAAGCTAATACATACGGAAATTTCGCCAAGTTCATTAGCCTTCTGTCCCATGTAAGCATGTGCTTAAAAAAGTTGGGACAGTCCATATGTGCTGCACTTTCTGCATTTCTCTTTTTTTTTAATATCTCTGTGCTTGACCATTAGAGAAAAAATATACAGTATATAACTGCGCGTGTGTGTGTGAATTGAGACACACATAAAAAATAGAGATTAGAAGAAAAAAAATTGAACGTAATATTATTTTGTTTCTTATTATTTATAATGTCAAATACTTTAAATATTTTGCAAATATTATAATGCTTCATGTTTTACTTAGTTGTAATGATGTCATCAGGAACGTTCTGTGCATAAGTTGCCGAAGGTCAATGATTATTCTTGGGTACAGTAGTACTTGTGCCAATTTGCACTAAACTTGGAAAGCATGACCTGAAATGTTGTCCACTCTTGGATGACTTCTGTCTGTATCAAGGAAATATACTTCCAACCTCCAGAACAAAAGCTCGAATTCGTTATTTTCTGTACATTATATATTATAACATATATAAATATTAGCTAGCAGAAGCGGATTTTGTGATAGAAAGTGAAACATTTATTAAAGAAAAATGCATTTGCAACTATTCACTTGCTATCTTCTTAGTTTCCCAGTTAATAAACATATCCAAACGCGAAAGAAAAGCAAAACAAAAGGAGAGCATTCAATGATTTATTATGTGACTCATCTACCGCCAAGCAACCCGAGAACAGAATAGCAAATCAATGCGTGGAATTCAATTTTTTTCGCTTTTGTTAGAAAAGACAGGATTGGTTGCAGGCACATATCTGTGGAAACTCGAAATTTTTCTAACGGGGAAAAATAAAACAATAATAATTTTGAAATGTATCATTTGGAGAAAAAGTAATATAATATCAGGAAAAATATAAATACTGAAATGTTTTCCGCGTAAAGTAATGAAAAAGAAATTGGGTGAAAATCATTTTTATTCAAAATATTGTTTCTTAAGTTTCAATAGGAGTTCCAAAAATATTTATTTCAATAAAAACGAACAGTAAGTTATTGCTGGTGTTAAAAAATATACTAAAGTAAGTGCGTACAATTTAAAACAAGTGAAAATTGGAAATAAAATTTGACAATATTAATTTGAAATGCATTATTTTTCCTTTAAAATAAGTTCCTAAATGCACAGAACATGTAATATATCAGAGATTTTTTCAATTTCAAATTTCGTCACGAGATTAAATTCGGCTAACTGAAAAACTAGGCTTCTGTTTATGAAAAAACTTTCCCAAATTATCTAACTGTAAACTTTATCTGCACCACTTTAGCTTATTATATAATTTTATTAATTAAGTTGCTTCAATTTTTATAACATACAAATAAATAAAAATTAAATTTCATATAGACTATAACTTTTCGTCTATTAAGCACCAACCTCTACATACTAAGTTTTCAATGTCATTAATGTAGAATAGGGCTTTAGTTCAAATAACATTCTACATCTTTCAGTGGTTTCATTTGCCCTGTTTCACAGCCTCCTAATAACTTTTGAAAGAATTATCAGATTCAGAAGATATTTTTGTATTCAAAGGATCTCGGCGAGGACATCTCGTTTGCATATTTTACTTTTTGAATTAAACAATTTCCCGTTCAATTTTGAGCAGCTCAATAAATAAATAAATAAAATACTTCAGCGTCTTTGGGGAATTTCAATCCTACTTAATTCCTGTTCTAACAAACATATTTCCTTGGAACAAACTTTATCGAAAAGATGTTATGACGGAGACATGTACAGATACGAAGTTCATTCAGAACTAAACAAGCCTATTTTCCCACGAAACTTTTTGATCTAGTTTTTAAAGATCTATCCGAATGAATGAATGAATGAATGGATAAATGAATGAGTGAGTGAATAGATGAATACATGAATCAGTGAAAGAATAAATTAATAATTGAGTAAATGAATGAATAATTGAGTAAATGAATGAATAATTGAATGAATGAATAATTATTTGAATGAATGAATAAATAATTGAATGAATGAAAAAATGAATGAGTGACTGACTAAATACATGAACGAGTGGATGAATGAATGAATGAATGAATGAATGAATGAGTAAAGGAATATGCATAAAGCGTCTAAAAAGGCATACTTGAAGTGCTTGAGAACTAAAGTTACATGGGAAAGAGATAGATAGATAGATGAATAGATTATAAATCTGATGTTGGTGTATACGGGAAAGTAGGCTTATATAGTTCTAGAAGGAACATTTTGTTTCAACTTCTACCTTGCTCCAGCAATCTAAAATTGTGTTTACACATTAAAAATCTTTCCTCTACAGATCAAGACACAAAGAGCGATAAAAGGGATAACAAAAGATGATGCTGTGAAACTTTGAACTAAATTGGTTTTCATATTGAAATGCAAAATATTTCACTTCACAAAAATGCGGTTGCAAATTTATTCACTGCTAAAATACCGAAGGAATTGAATCAGAGGAAAGGAAAATACACGCATAATAAATCGTGTCATCCATTTTTTACCTATAAAAACAAGAACGGAATAGCAAATCCATGTGCTGAATTCAATTTCTTTATCTTCGTCAGAAGAGACTGGATTGATTGCAGTCGGCCATCGATGGAAGCGAAAAAATCCACAATGGGAAAGACAACACCAATCAAATACCCGGAAACATCTCCATCCAAGAATAAAGAAAAAATAAAGAGGACAGAATAAAATCTTTCGATTATTTTCCGCGTTGTAATGCAGGAGCAATTGCTTCTGTTTGCTTTAAAAGTCGTACAAAGTATATGATGGAAAGGAGTGTATTTGGACAATAAAAACGCAGACATGAGAAACAAAATGGTATCAATCGTATCGGCAAACATAAGAATGATTTTTGCGTGTCCCAAACTACGAAATATCTTTTCTAAATTTATTAAACCGAGAATTCAGTTTTTGCGACGCATAACGGAGCAATCATAAAATATATATTTTGTCCAGAAAGCTTGTTTTTAAAATAAAACGAAGAACCGTGTTATTAAAAATACCACCCGCCTGTTGGCATTTTGATTTGATTTGGTATGACACCGAATCTTATTATTTCAGGTACAATTGTAAAAAAAGAATATTTACTATTATACGATTTCCGCATGATTGATACGCAAAACATACCAAAAATACAGAACTACTTACAGAAATTTAGCAAGACGCTTTATTTACCTGCACAGGCAATCATGTACTGCAGACAAAAAAAAATAAATAAGTCCTCGGTAAAAACCCAAAACCTATTTCTTGGAACAAAACATGCAAGTGGTATTCAGGATTATACGGTATACTATAGAAAAGCGTATACGTAGACAACAGCCGAAACGGACACTGAAAAGCATTTTTAAAGAATCAAAATGAATTTTTTTGATTTTCACCTACTGTATTATAAATAGGTTTATTTTAGAAACTAAATAACATGTGCCCTTATGGGAAAAATTAAATGTATAACCAACTTCAATGGACAAATTAAATATAACCGACTCATATTCCTAATATTATCAGAAATCAAATTTGGCAAGTTAATTTTAAAATTTCCTATGATTAAGAATGTTATAAGGATGTTCGCATAAAATTTTAAAAATATGATTATGATTATTATTAGTATTATTACTATTATTATAACTAGTATATTTGGTCTATGCTTTATAAAAATAGAAAGAATTTGGTTGTGTTACCATTCTTTCATTCTGTCAGTTTCCGTATTGCTAAAATCCTAAAAAGGTTTCAATTTCAAGTCGTTTTTGCTCCCAAACTTTCCTTCTCTTCTCTTAAGGATCCTGTCGATCAACTTAACACTTGGGGTATTTACCAAATTAGTTGCCGTTGCGGCCTTTCTTACATTGGGCAGACAAAACGTGCTCTGAAAATTCGCTTAAATGAGCATAAAGGTTATGTACGAAAGCAAGAGTTAAATAAGTCTAGCATTGCTCAACATTGTTGGAATTCCAACCACTCTTTTGATTTCAATTCTGGTAAAATTATTCAAAAATATTCTTCCCCTTTAGAGCTTGACTTTTGGGAAGCTTATCATATTAACAGGAATAGTTCTAATTTGGTTAATGATTCTTCCTCAACTCCTTATTTTTCACAGGTCTGGCATAAAATTCTTTAATTTGTTGTTCTTTCTGGGTTTTCTTGTTGTTTTCCTTTTTTGTGTCTATTTTTCTCCTTCCTCCCCTCCCCCTCCTTTACATGTGTACTTTGTTTTGCATTTTGTTTTGGTTTCTGTACTTATTTTTATTTCAATTTTATTCTTTGTATTTTATTTTATTATTTTTGCAATTTTTATGCATGCTGTCGTCTTTTTTGCTTTATTTTTATTGATATTCCTTTTTACTTCCTGTACTTTCAACTGGATTCGTTTGTTGCTCTCTTATTGGTGTCTTCCTGCTACTTCTACTTCCACTTCACGCTGCCTTTATTCTCATTGGTTTACAGATAATTCTTAGGCTATATAAGCTTTGTTTTTGTTGTTCTGTCTGCTTCATTTGGATGTTTTGCATCTAGAAGCTCCTTGTCGCATTGAAAAAGGGATTCCAAGCAATCCCGAAACATATGTCTGCATTTTATTGCTCATTTGTGCTTTAAATTAACGTGTAATTTTATTATTATTCTATGCTTTATGCCTAACTACTGAAAGAAATTTAAAAATTAACGTGGTGTGAATGATAATTCGCTAACGGAGAAACTAAAGTGTGAAAAAAAAAAAAACTTAGGAAAAAAGAAGTGCAAGTATACATTTTCATCAAAGGAAATAAGTAAAACGGGAAAGTGTTTTTGTTTTTCCCCCGCAACAGTCCATTATAATCCAAACCAAAATTATAATGCTTAAGGGGGTGTTCTAACACTTTATGAATTTTAATGCGATCTAACTGTTCTTCATTTTTCAGTTATAAAAGAAAAGATGACCATACTGATCACAAAAGTAATAAACTGCGATAAATTTTATCCAAAAAAGCATTTATTTAACTCTATTTGTCCCTGCGTGAGTTTTATATAAATGCTCTCTTACACATATGTATATGCATCTTTAGCAGATTGGATAAAAGTAGCATAACTATTTTCATTATGTCAGCGAAAAATTGCATAACACTTGTCCGTTATTTTAATACAAATTTCACTTTTTTGTTCGAATTCTTTAATACATATACCAAGATGACTTAAAATCCAAGCATTTGTTTGCCATTGTTTTGAAATAGGTCAGTGTTAGTAAATAATTCTGAAATTTCACTCTATATGCTAATTTTGAATGATAGTCAGGATTTAAAATGTCTTCTTGAAAGTTCGGACACATACTTGAAAAGTTTTAAGAAACGTTTAACATAAATTATTCGACACGAACACTAACTTCATCGACATCTAAAATTATCTGCATAATTATACATTATATATAATATTGATTGCTTTTAAATATCTGTTTACATTTTACACTTGTACAGGTTTTACTCATTTTGCAATAAAGTTAGGCAACATTGCTTTAAAGTTAGGAACGAGTTTTAAATTCGACCCATTAGTTATAGGAATCTTCTAATTTGCGGAAGTGTTTCACCGCTTATTTTAAATTAAAATTCAAGTAAATAATTGTTTAAGAGTTTGCAGAAGGGCACTTTATAAAAGTTAAATGCAAGAACATTTGGATAGTAGGAATATTTTACGCCGCTTTGTCAGAACTAACTATCTCTTTAATGCTGTATTTTTTTAGAATGATTCTCAAAGAAGGTTTCCCTTGGAAGAAGATAGAATTAAAATGAATAAATACATACTTAAATTTAAAAAATCGAAATCAGCAAGTGTAGGGCTATTGGTAGTAATAAATTTATGGCAAAAGTTATTGATTAATATGCGTCAAAAACCTAATTGAAGTTATTTATATATATATATATATATATATATATATATATTGAAGTTCTTCAAATTTTTGAGTATTTAATCAGAAATACAAAAACATCTGTGATAATATCAGCTCTTTAAATGCAGCAACCATTTAAGTTTCAAGCGTTTAAAGTTTCAGTTTTAAAGGTGAAAATACTTCACCAATAAATAAATTATTGCAAATTGCCCTCTCCCACAGTAAGAATATATCGCTGTTTTGCTTCAGGAACGCCATGACTCGAAAATTATAATTCTTGAATTAACGGTATTTGGATAATTGCGAAGGTACTTGTAATTATACTGTAGTACTAACCTGAAAGTCAAATATTTATTTTTTAAATATATATGTATCTTTCATTTGGTGCAGATACATGTATATTTTTAAAAAAGAAAAAAACACAATGTTGAAATTCTTTCTCCATATATCTATTTTAGTAAAAGTAAGCCCCAAAAAATACTTCTTTTTAAGATTATTTAATCGTGAAGTATTTTTGTCCAATGATTTCAATTCGGAATTAAAGCACTGTAGCTCTTTCAGAAATTTATTTATCTAGAAAGTGTATCGATTCAAAGACATACAATTTATACGTAAAGGAATAAAAAAAAAAAAGACAATAATGGTAATAGCAAAAATAAAGACTATTAAAATGATACATTTAGGATTGCATTTGCAATTAATTATTCATAAAATTTTGATCGTGTAATATCCAAAAGCTTTTCAAAAGCTCTTTATGAAAAAAATTAAAGATTTATTTTTTCTCCAATTAACAACAATTTTTAAAAGACCAGAAAAATTCTAAAAACTCATTGCATTATTTCCTAATTTGGTCTTAAATCAATCCTTATTACTTAAATCCCTGATACATCCACAGCGTAAAGCGTTTTACATTTAAAAAAAAAGAAAGAAAATCATATTTCATCTAATTTATTCATATTATTCAGCTCAAAAACTGACGAATCAGCCGAAAACCTCTTTTTAATAAGACACAATAGGCAGGTAAATATGCATGCGGTAAATAAAAAAAATTAAAAGTGAAAAAAAGTTAGAATGAGAAATTAACCTTAAATTCTGGTTAAAGCTTTCGGGTTTAGAAGCACGCACGAAAAGCTAAAGTGTTTTTCAAAGAAATTAAAAAGTAAGGCTTCTTTCCAAAAATTGTCCAAGTGGATAAAAAGCTGATGTAACAGAAAATTGAACTTTTTTCTTCAACGTTTCCCGTACTTTCTTCATTTTTCCCCTCTGCAACCCTCCCTACCAAACGCGTTGCAGCAATTAACTTACCTAAGTGGATTTTTATCATAGATGTGTTCGTGATTATCGGGGAGTAAAAGTTAAAAATAATTCCTGATTAGATTTACGTTTCAGAAATGAATAAAACATTTGTTGAAAAGAATCTGAATTTTTTTTTACACGAATCTGTTTTTAAAATATAGCTAAAAAAAGTAATGGATCTATATTTTAGTTCTGTCTGAATCTCTCTAAAGAGTTAGTACGGTATTGTTCGAATTAAAGGGAAAGCATCGCAATTTTTCAAATTTTACTTCTTTCTACGTTGGCAACACTTTTATATCAAGATTCGCTTTAGTTTTGTTTTACTGTTTTGAAAACTACTGCCTAATGAAATATGCCAAAATACTGACACTTGTTTTTTTATTATTAATATTTTTTTTAATCTGCAGCATATTGTCAAAGCTAGAGTTTTTAACATACAGTTTATTTTTATATTCTTTTCTTTTTTTTCATTTTCTCCATTACTAAATGTTATTTTTTCATATTGTCACTTGTATTCGTGTTAATTGCAACAATGCTGTAGTTGTTTTGTTTCCTTTCACGTGAAAATTCTAGATACACTTTTTAGTTTAGATTTCATTAAAGCAGTTCTCCGGATACTCCACCGAAATGATTTTGGAAAAAAGTTGTACTTTAATGTGTCAAGTAAACTATAGTGCACGCATGATTACAATCATTAAAATCGGAATTTTGTGCAATAACACTTTAGATAAGTTGACTAAATATTTTTAAAATCTTATTAGGAATAACGAAGTAGAGTAAAACTCCTCTTTAGCGGACACCAGTGGGACCTAAATATTTTTCCGAAATGATTGAGGGGTGTCCACAAAAGAGGTTTTTTTTCTATTTTATTGCTTTGCTGGAGGGAAATTAAAAGATGTCCTCTTAAGAAGGGAGTTCGCAATTGAGGGGTGTCCGTTAAGAGGAGTTTAACTAGATTAATAACGCAGTTAAATTTTATTTGCATTTAAATGACAGATTTTTGTGCATTACTGGCAAGTAAACTGCTTTATCACAGTTCATTTTAGAGCTTAAAAACGTTAGTTCTTTGCTTGTCGACAACCAACTATCTTTTCCAAACAGGTCGAGCACCAAGTGTGGCTGTGAATTGCTGTGGAACTCACAAACTAGGTTGGGCTTCAAACCACTAAGATTAGGGGAAGGGCTATACCACTCAATAACATGTATGCTTTTGCCAGGATTTGATCCTTCGACAAGGAAGCCTTTGGCTTTTTTTCCTGCGTATTGTTTCATAAAAGTAACTTCAATTACGAGTACTGAAATGCGGGTCCAAACGTATGGTACGTAAATGTTAATGAACGTTCATTTGAAAATATACCACATTTTTATTAAGAGCTTCGGTTTGCATCTATTTTTTTTCTTTTATAATATACAAAGATAAAAAACAAATGAAAATGTGCAACAATTTTCGTCTGATAGTTTGGTAGTGGAAGATGAAGTGTCATTTTACGCTTGGCTACATTGAAAATGTGACTTTATATTGCGCGCGCACACACACAGATATATATATATATATATAGTGTGTGTGTGTGTGGAGGAGGGAAACACCTCAACCCTTTCTACAATCTGACCACGAGCGCCCTCACTGCGAGAACGCCGGAGAGAGAGGTTAGAGACGAAAGAGCATAGACGTGCAGCTTTCCGCTTAGAAGTAACACTTAACTTTAGAAGTATTATCAACCACCTTGACGCAACCGAAATGTTTATTTGTTTCTATGTGTTCCTGTAAATGTTTTAAGTGTCCTGTCTTCGCCAATCAATCTGTGTTCGTCTTAAAACACTTGATTCTTGGATAACGGAAGGGACTACACCCAACATGGTGACAGAAGTGAGTCTACCCAGGATTAATTAGTACTTCGCACGACTCTTCAACTCGGGTGAGTCCGTTCCTTTATATATTTTTAGTATGGCGAAAATATCGCTAAATGATATACCTTCCATTGCAAATTCCCTCAAATGTGGAAGTGCCAAAAGAGTTAAATTGTTAAGTGAAATTGTATCTGATCACCCATTTGACCGATCAACACGTAGAAGACTTAAGACAGTTTACTGCCTTCCCCGATGATTTCGATATTGAAAAGCGTAAACGAAACTTTTAGAATCATTTTCTTTAGCTGACTTTATCTCTGTGTGCAATTTATTGTATATCGACTGTTCGGTTCGCAAGAAGTTTTATGTGACAGAATTTTTGAATCTCTTTCTAATTTAAATTCATTTCAAAGCACTATTGAAATTTTTTCTTCTGATGACGATACGAATGAAAACGAAACCTTTTCATATAGCAATCCTTTCGTTCTGTCTGAACACGTGACCTTGAACGACGCCACGAAACCACAACAGCTGTCTCCCCCGCGCCAACATTTCGTTTCCTCCCCACCTCTTGGCGAGCATAGTGCCAGAGAAGAAAAAAATCTACCGACTCAGAATTCTTATTCCGCTGTCGAACTTCGAGAGAAAACAAAAACAAATTGTGAATTATTCAGCGTTTACAACATTTCACCAGGAGACACTAATTCAATCTGGTTCATTTTGAGAGAAATATGTGATTTAGCTCGGTATCTTTTCAGGAAAGGGTTCATATTCTATACAAAATTTTATCTTTGACTTAGAAGCATTATTTTCAACTTATGGTTTTATTGCAGACGTACATAAAATTTTGATTACAAAAAAAATATTAGTTGATCCAGCGCGTATTTTTGTATTATCTTTGAAAAATGTCACATGTTTTGAAAATCTTAAAGAACACCTTATTACTGAATTTGGCACAAAAATTTCATCCATTGATTTTCATAAGCTTCTTAATTCCCGAAAACTTAGGCAAAATGAAACTGTGACAGAATACTTTAACGCTATGCGTGCGTTAGCTAGTCAAAGTCACATAGATTATGAATCTTTAATTGAATATTGTATTAATAGTTTGCACGACTCTCAAGCTAAACTCATTTTGTATGGATGTACCGATCTTTCCGAATTTAAACAGAAGTTACGTTATTTCGAGAAGTTTTGTTCTAAGGATGTTAAACCAGAAAATAACTTTCATCGTGCCTTCAAACCTAATAGCCATTTAAATAGTAATTTTTCTAGAGATCATCGTAAAAATTTTACCGAGGAAAAAACTGTTGGAAATAAATTTACTGAACCAAGATTTCACACTTCCAGTAGTATTAATGCTTTTCGCTCCCCCAAAGTAACGGAAAAATTATGTTTTAACTGTGGTGAACGAAATAATCACGAATCTCGTTTCTGTCCTCATAAAGATAAAGGAATGAAATGTTTTGCATGTAAACAATTTGGTTCTCATAAGGCAGCTAATTGTCCATCAAAGAAATTACAATCTCATGTTACAATTGGACATCCTCAAAATTCTACTAGTTTGTTTACCAAGACTGTAACTGTTAACAATATTCCAATTTCTGCTGTTATTGACACCGCGTCGAACAAAACACTTCTAAAAGAAGAGTTTTTTCGTAAAATTGCTCCTAACTGTTTCTTAGATGAGTTAAATATTCAGTTACATGGTTTAGGAAATAATACGGTAACTCCGTTGGGTTCATTTTCAGCGTCTAATTTTATCGATGGTTTTGAATTTAATACTGATATTTGTGTTGTTTCGAATAATACTTTACAATTTCCGATGTTGGTTGGTGCTGATGTACTTTCCCAAGGAGATTTTCAAATTTCCCATGGTTCAGTATCTTTAATGAAGACTAATACTTTAATCCTGACAAGTTCATCAACCCACAACGCTGATCAAGATTGCTGTACACCTCCCACAGATGACCACAAACATTCGACAATCAGTACAAATGCAAATGTTGTAAATTCCGAGATTCTTTTCTCACATTTGGCCAATTCCATCGAGAAGACATCCTACGACTTAAGTCACATTTTAGACCCATCCCTCAAAACACAATTGTCAACTTTGATAAATAATTACAAGCCTCGCGGTACTAAGCAATTTGATTTACAAATGACTCTAATTCTGACGGATGAGATCCCAGTAGCTCAACGACCTCGAAGATTGCCGCTTGTAGAACAAAAAATAGTGCAGAAACAAATACAAGAATGGTTAGATGACGGTATAATTAAAAATAGTTGTTCTGATTATGCTTCCCCTATTGTGTTAATTAAGAAGAAAAATGGCTCACACAGACTTTGCGTAGATTATAGACGCCTCAACAAAAAAATAATTAAGAGACACATTTCCCATACCGCTCACTGATGACGCTTTAGATCGATTGCAACAAGCCAAATTGTTTAGCTCCCTTGATTTGAAGAATGGTTTTTTTCATGTTTCTATGAATCCCAACAGTACGAAATACACTTCGTTTGTCACACCAGAAGGCCAGTATGAGTTTTTGAAAGTCCCCTTTGGTCTTTCCAACAGCCCTAGTGTTTTCCAAAGATTTGTTTCCACAGTGTTTCGCGATCTTATTCGTGAAAATGTCATTATTATTTACATCGACGATCTAATAATACCGGCCCAAGATGAAGAAGAAGGTCTTCAGAAATTAAAACGCGTACTAGAAGTAGCATCAGACTTTGGATTAATTCTTAATCTCAAAAAATGCCAATTTTTACAGCGTCGTATTGAATTTCTTGGATATGTTATTGAAAGCAGTACTATCAAACCTTCGCCGTCGAAAACCCTTGCAGTTCAAAATTTTCCTTTACCGAAGACGCTCAAACAAGTTCAAAGTTTTTTGGGCTTAACAGGATATTTTCGAAAATTTATAAAGAGTTACTCACTGATTGCGCGACCTTTAAGCGACATGCTCAGAAAAGACTCATCTTTCCATTTTGGCCCTGAACAACATCAAGCTTTTCTTGCTCTCAAAAATTCTCTTTCGAATCAACCAGTTTTGCATATCTTTAATCATAATTCCCCTCTCGAATTATACACGGATGCAAGTTCTTTTGGATTTGGTGCAGTCCTATTACAAAAATCGACCGATGATGACGACCAATGGCATCCTATACAGTATATGAGTAGAAAGACTTCACCTCAACAATCTAAATACTCCAGCTACGAACTTGAAGCACTTGCCGTTATTGAAGCAGTAAAGAAATTTCGAAATTATCTTCTAGGAACAAAATTTAGAATCGTGACTGACTGCGCTACTTTCCAACAAACATTGCAAAAGCGAGACCTTACTCCGAAAATAGCTAGATGGGCGATGTACCTAGACGAATTTGATATTGAAATCATCCACCGTCCTGGCAAATGTTTGCAACATGTTGATGCTTTGAGTCGAAATCCCGTTTATTTGACGACATGTCTTGACTCAGATCTAACATTTCAACTCTCTAAAGCGCAAAGCGAAGACGACTACATCAAAACACTCAAAATTTTAATCCAAAACGGAGAAGACACCGAACATATAATAAAAAATGACATAGTTTACAAAGTCGACAAAGATCGTGAGTTAATTGTTGTACCTCAGAAAATGCAGACTGAAATCATACGTTCAATTGATAAGAAAGGCCATTTCGCAGTCGCTAAAACGCAAGACCTTTTCAGTCAAGATTTTTATATTCCACAAGCCCGCCGACAGATTGAGAATGTTATTGCCAATTGTATCGAGTTCATACTTTGTAACAAGAAACGAGGGAAGAAAGACGGAGTTTTACATTCCATTCCGAAAGGTGACCTTCCTTTGTCAACCTATCATATCGACTTCCTAGGACCACTCCCAACAACCAACAAACAATATCAATATATTTTTAGTGTAGTGGACGCATTTACCAAGTTTACGTGGTTGTATCCCGTCAAGTCAACGACTTCACGCGCTGCAATTGCAAAGTTCCAACTTCAGAACATTACATTCGGAAATCCATCCAGAAACATATCAGACCGTGGTTCATCTTTTCAATCCGCTGATTTCGCAGAATATTGCACGAACGAGAATATTGACTATGTAGTGATCACCACGGGTATACCATGAGGCAACGGTCAAGTCGAACGCATACATGGAACTTTAATACCTGTCCTGGCTAAACTCTCCATCGACGACCCCACAAAATGGTTTAAATTTGTGCCCGACTACCAACGCATATTAAACTGTACAAATTCGGCGACCACGAACTTTACCCCATTCGAGTTAATGATCGGCATTAAAATGAAAAATAAAGAAGATCTACGAATTAAGCAGCTACTCGAAGAAGAAAATTTAAACATTATCATGCAAGACAAACATAACCTCCGCGAAACTGCCAAACGAAATATTCTTGATCACCAAACGCGTTCTCAAATTTCGTACAACAAACATCGCAAGAAACCAACTACTTACAAACAAGGCGACATCGTGGCTATTCAAAAGACTCAATTCTCTCCAGGTTCCAAATTGTACCCCAAATTTCATGGTCCATACAAAATTACCAGCGTTAAAACAAATGATCGCTATGATGTGAAAAAATTAGGTCAACATGCCGGACCCAACACTACATCGACTGCTGCTGACCATATGAAGCATTGGACTGATCTCTCATCACTTTCCCCCACTTGATTGCGACAACCAACTTAAGGACTGATAAACAATGACGACTTGGACTGAACTTGATATATATATATATATTTATATGTGTGTGTGTGCGTATACACATATAAAGGAAAAAATATCTTAATAAAATAACAATAATAAAAAAACTAGATAAACTCAATCACTAACTTCATAGAAATATTTGCGAACACAAAACCAAACACGCGTTCACCATAATTAACTATAATGGTTCTTGAAAGCTTAAGAAAAATTAGCAGTTAAACAAGTCTAAACTATGATTAGCTTACGACAGCTAATTATTTGCCTCGAGCTTGCTTTTAAGGATAATTTTGAAGAACAATTTAACTCTTAATAACTGTAATTATTCCTTCAGTATAACACACAGTACTATAAAAGAGCAAAACAGAACTTCGGCTAATTGTTCGAACTTTTTGTCTTTAAGGATAAACACTCATTGTTTTGATTCCTGATATAATAATTTGGAAGATTAAGATAGTATAATTTATTATGGTTCATTTTCATTTAATGGCATTATTAGTATGCGGTTTGATCAAATACTTTATACGCAAATATTGTGTTTAATGCTATTGATGTAGAGTATGCTACAACATTTAATTGGACAACGTTATAAATACAATCATAAAAACTTGTTGTTTAATACAACATTTGGATATTTAAAATTGCAGGTCAAGTTACTGATTTTCAAATACATTAATATCTAAATGCATTATTTTACAAAATATTACCTGCTAATAACTATAATTATTAATAACGAAAAAAATGTTTACTTTCTATTGCACAAATGTATATCATCCCCCTTACTGGTTTAATGTACTTCCTTTTTCGATAAGCTTTACTTTTCTTTTCCGTATTTCTTACTTTTTTTTGTGTATTTGTACTCATGTCACGTATTGTAATTCAGTTATTTTTTTAATTTATTTTTTTAATTTATTAGTATTATTTTTTAAATTTTGGCTTTGTTTTCTAAATCGCGAATAAAAGGTTTCACAAGAACCGAAACTTAAATGTGTAGTAAACATATATTTATTTTCAGCTCACATGCATTAAGTCCCTATTTTTGCGATTATGAGTAATTTTCCTTAAAATTTTATGAATTACAATTACGAATAATTTCGCTTTGTTTATTCGGGTATAAGTTCTTTAGTGAGAATAAATTGATTTAACGATTCAAATGCGTTCACAGTGGAGCTTTGAAAAGCTGAGTAATTCAAATTTCAAAACGATTAATGACATATTCAATGCATCGACAAGAAATCTGCTGACTTTGACAAAAATAATTAACATTTTTTTATATACTGGGTGGTTATAATTAAACTTCCCCTATTCAGGGCATCCTACAGCTAAAACCGTTCAACGGATTGACACCAAAATTGGTATGTGGACTCTACAAGAGATGCGCTGAAGGAATAATGAAGAAACAAAAGTTCTAAAAATGGCCGCTAGGGGAGCTGTTTAGCCTTATAACAATGGTTTTATGTAGTAAATGACCAGTACGGCATAGGAGAAAAATTTATTTCATGATAACCTAAACTTGTTTTTTTTTTTTTTGCCATACAGATGAACTGTTATAGCTTTCTTTACTTTCATTTTAAATGGCAAGAATATAGATATGGGCGGAAAAGCATACAATAAATGTTGCTATTATTATTTTTATTCCTTATTGGTCATTTCCTACTTGAAAACCATGTTATGAGGCTAAACAGCTCCCTTAGCGGGCATTTTCGAACTTTTTTTTTTCATGATTCTTTGAGCACATCTCGTGTATAATCCACATACCAATTTTGGTATCAGTCCGTTGAACGGTTTTAGCTTCAGGATGCCCTGAATAGGGAAGGTTTAATTATAACCACCCTGTATATCTGAAACTTAAATCTTAAGGACTTCATTCCAGAAGTCAATATCAGGGTGCGATAGAGTTTTTGATTTCAAATTTACTTCCTTACTTAACCGTTTCCTTTTTTAGTAAGTTGCTGAATGATATAAGTAGAGCAAAATTTTCCCTGTTTGGTTTTCACTAATTGCAAATATTTTCTTGCATAACTATTTATCATAATATTATTTTATAATAAAATATAAGAACATTTTTTGTTAAATCTTATATTAAATACTTTTAGTTTTTCCTGTTATGTATTTTTGCCTTATAAAATTATGATATAATTCGAAGATTATTGTAATAGAAATATAATTTCATGTTAATTTAAAGCACGAATGAGCATTTAAACGCAGACATATGTTTCGGGACTGCTTGGAATCCCTTTTTCAATGCGACAGGGAGCTTCTAGATGCAAAACATCCAAATAATGCAGACAAAACAACAAAAACAAAGCTTATATAGCCTAAGAATTAACTGTAAACCAATGAGAATAAAGGCAGTGTGAAATGGAAGTAGAAGTAGCAGGGAAGGCACCAATAAGAGAGCAACAAACGAATCTAGCTGAAAGTACAGGAAGTAAATAGGAATATCAATAAAAACAAAGCAAAAGAGACGACAGCATACATAAAAATGTGAAAATACATGACAATTGCAAAAGTAATAAAATAAAATACAAAGAATAAAATGGAAATAAAATAAGTACAGAAAATACCAAAACAAAAAGCAAACAAAGTACACATGTAAAGGAGGGGGAGGGGGGAAAGGAAAACTAACAAGAAAACCAAGAAAGAACAATCCCAAGCAATCCCGAAACATATGTCTGCGTTTTAATGCTCATTTGTGCTTTAAATTAACGTGAAATTATATTTCTATTACAGTTTACTTGCACACAGTTCAATTATTATTAGAAAATTATTGTTAGAATGCAAAAATAATAGAAATCTACTTGCAATTGTAGACTTATTTTTGATAATCAACGTATAATTAATTGCATAATTGCTTTTGCATAAAGAAGTGTGAAGTTAGAGCATTGGCAAAATTTGAGTTCGGTGCATTATGGTTAAACTTTGGTTATGAATGATATTCAGTTTTCTAGACCTTCTAGTTACATCTGATGCACCCCAATGTTTTTTTTAAATCTCTGATCTGAACCCCAGGGTGAACGTATGGACCACTTTGGAAATTACTGCTTAGTCGTTATCTGCCTTCCCTAAAGGTTCGTGAAAACATTTTTGAGGCACCCACTTTGTACACTTGCAGACATTCTTGTTCATGGACGTGCGCAATGCGCTGAGTCCTGTAACGTTGAGTTACCACCGAAATATTAATTTTTCAGAAAGAAGAAAGTTCTTAATATGATCAGCGTCGTTGTAGAACTCCCTTTCAGACTGATTTTCGTCCGTATAGTTTTAGATATGCTATCATTTCTGATCCGTCACATGACAAGACCGCATTCGATTCTGCCATAAGATACCAAATTCGACAAGTGACTAGATTTAAAACTATGTCGAAGACAATTAGGGGTGTACTGCAAGTTTTCTTAAATGATTTGTACCATTTTTTCCAAGCTTTTGAAAAGTTAAAAAAACAATGTCTCTGAACTGGTGTTATGGACTAGACCAGTGGTGCGCAAACTATTTTCATTTGTGACCCCCTATTTAGTGCAAAATTTTATCGTGACCCCTGGATAGACAGAAGACGGTTTGTTTAATCATCAACGAAGTTACATTTAAATTTCTTTCTGCGATTTGATTTTACAGGGTGTTTTTAAAGGAGTGTCGTGACGTCATCGATTGAAATAACGCTTTTTTAAATTTGCGCACCAAACTTATAAACCACCACAAAAAGGTTATAAAAGTTGTAACATCATAAAAATCAATTAATGAATCAACACATAATTTTATGAAACAATGCTTTATTTATGTTATTTATGCATATGGGTATTAATACTTTTTAAATGGAAAATACTTTTAAAAAACTTTACATCATAAGAAGTCAATGTGAGGTATGTGCTTGAAAAGAGTTCATGACTGCTTCTACGTATGGATCTGTATTGGAAATCGCAAGCCTTGTCATAAACTGGATCCAATCGAGATATTTTGTTTTAATGGAAATTAATTTTAAAAAACCGGATTCACACGAATAGGTCGATGCACACTGAATCAAAATATTGATTGTCTTTCTTTTCAAATTGACATATTCGTTTCCAATCGATAACCAACATTTTTGGCAAGTCAGAGAGTTAAAGTGAATGCGCAGTGTTTCGTCGCTTGAAACATCAATTAACTGTTCTTCTTCATTTAAAGGGATATTGCAATTAATAATAATACCAAACGAAAATGGGTTAAGGATCCAACATAATTCATTTTCTGGAAATTTTTTGTACTTTTTCGCAAAGTTTTCAACCAATTTTATCAAATGACGGGAAATTATGTTTTTAAATGACAAGAAATCTGTATTGTTTTCTTTAGTAAATTCTGAAAAGCACGGGAGCATGTTTTTTGTTCAATTCCCCTAGTCAAAGTATCATCTTATTCTTAAATGCTTCTATTTTACTGATTAACGTTAAAATGTTTGTACCCTCTCCCTGTAAACTCATTTTCAGATCGTTCAGTTTTTCGAAAATATCAACCATGTAACTGAGTTTTCCGATTCAATCTTCATTAATGAATGAACGTGCCACTATACGTTTCTTTTCCACCAGAAATATGTAAATTTCGTCTCTCAAATCGAAAATACGTCGCAGTATTTTGCCGTGTGGGAGCCATCTGACTTCAGTATGCAGTAATAATGGCTCATACACAGAACCCATCTCATTACAGAGTATTGAAAAGTGACGAGTGTTTAGGCTGTAGATTTAAATGTAATTAATTACACTAAAAACATCATTTAATGTCTTCTGTAATTCTTCATCGATGTCTTTTGCAACTAGAGCTTGTCTATGTTTTATGCAATGGTTGAATACTACATGGGGAGCAATTTTCATTATTAACCCTCTTAGTCCTTCGTTACTGCCTGTTAATGCTGCAGCACCATCAGTGCAAAACCGCAAGGTCATTTTCCTCAAAATACATATCAATAATTTCAAAATATTTTCACTCCAGTTGCTCTCTCTTCTAACCTTTCACATCATAAAAAATCTTCCGATATGTTCGTCTTTTGAAATGAATCATTGCAGATTTTTCGTAAATTTGATTTTTTGAATTTGGCGGCCCCCAAAAATTTTCTCGCGACCCCTCCGGGGTTCGCGACCTACGGTTTGCGCACCGCTGGACTAGATAACGATTAAAGTAAAGACAAACCAGTTAAAAGTGGTTTGTTGTGTCGTAATTTTTACATAAAAAATGCTCCTATAATGAAACTTCTTTTTTTACTTTTTTTAATAAAAAAGAGGTTAAATCTTTTAAAATGCCAAAATCAAGCAGTGAAAATAACTTCCAGAAGAAAGCAATAAGACAATCTCTTTCTTCAAAAACTCAATTACTACAAAAAATTTCAGAAACATAATTTTAATTTGTTTCATTCGTCTTCAGTTCAAGTAAGAAATGAACATGTCGATTGTAAAAGACTTAATTACATGCTCTTATCCAGAAGAGCCTTGGAAGTTTTTAGTCTCATAAACTGCTAAAATATTCTTTCAATGGCTATTTTCCTCACCAATGAATTGAAAATGTTTCTTTTTGTTTTCAATGAATAGCAATTTATTTGTAAACTAATAAATTCTTACGATCTGAGATTAGAAAGCTTGCAAGTGTACCCCACGCATTCCGTTGATACCAGCAATTTCAATGAACTAGAAAACTCATTTGGATCTCAGGGTATTGAGGTGGAACTGAAATTAAATTTGTTACGCTGCACTTCTCTTTTCCACGGCATATACGCGATGCCTATCAATTAAATTCTGAACTGCTTATTAGGGATATTAAAAGAAGAACTTCTAATGGATTCTTGTCTTTAAGTTTCAATTGAAAAGTTGAAAGTCTGGATACACACATATGTTTGAATGGTGAAACACACTATTTTTATATGTATTAAAGCAGTTACCGTCAACCTGTCGATCGCAAGTCCATTTTCGGTCAATCATGGTAGCAGTTTGAACAGTTTATATGGTTTTTGAATGGGAAATCAAATGAATTTTGAATTTGAAAGCGAACATATTCATTTTCTCCAGAAAATGTTCATTAATTTATCAGACCATTCGCCGGACCTAAAAAACTTGCCAATAATATGAAATGTCAGTTCTCACATTAACTGTGCTCTCGGTGAGAGTTAATTGAAGTATGTAACGGCCTTTCAGAAGTGTATTTTATTTAAAAATTAAAACAAAAACTAAGAGCATTTCATCAAATTTAAAAGAAATAATGTATTAGTATCTGAAATATTGCTTTGATGCGAGTTAATGGTGTTAAGGAAACATTATTTTAGAGACGTAGGTATTTTATAAGCATCAAAACTTATTCGGACAAGAATTGACTACAATTTGAAGACAAGTGCAGTCTCAATATGTCCCATTAGTTGTGTATACACCCCCCCCCCCCTCGGTCCTCTAAGTTGATCTTGGTGTTCCCTGAACTTAAAAAGTAGATCTTCAGTCAATTTAGGTTGCCGATTGCTGTATTAAAGGATTTACAAACATTTGCGCTACTTATTGGGTACAAATATTTAAAATAATTTTGTACATCGTAAATATTGAGTACAAATTCATTTCCAAAGCAAAAGTAATAACTAAGCAACATTGGTCTCTATAAATATTAAAACTCTCAAACCTCGTCTGATATGTTTGTTGAAAATTCGGTTGAAATGGGCAGAAGAGCTGCTTTTGCTCTAAAAGAGAAGATGCTTTTGTGGCGGTTCTTTCATGTGTATCGGATAGAATTTTACCGTCAATCTTTGTAATATCCAGTGGGAAACATAAAAATTTTCTTTCAATACACCTCTTCTAGTTCATGTCGTTTGAATCGGCTTTAAGAGGGTATTCAGTCAGAATTCTACTTCCTATCTCAGAAGGGAGCACGTAGAAAATGGTCTTTCAATGCGCTTCTTTTTTAGATGAAATACAATAATGCTTTGTTTACCTGCAAAATGTGACATACATTATGCCTTTAACTACCTTTTTTTTCACAACAGACAAGTAGACGAAAATATTTCTGTTTTTTTTTCTTAGAATCTTATTTTTCTCAAAGTCTCTTGCTTTCATCTAAAATCTAATACTTTGCAATAATACAAGTGTTTTATAAGAACTTTAAAATAATCTTTAAATTGCTAAGCGTTGAAGCTTACTGCACCATTAGAATTTTAGCTGTATTTAGAATGTGTAGCTATCATAATGCATTATAAATAGCACCATCATATTTATAAAGTCAAATACATAACTAGAATAAATGAGTAATTTTAATGCTTCTAATATGTATACGAATTTGCTTCTCTAATTTTCTTTCTGTTTTTAACCTTAAGCGCAAGCATTCTTAAAGAAAAAAAAGAAAGAAAAAACATATTTAATAGAGGGAGCATGAATGCCTTGCTTGGTATTTGTAATTCTTGATGTGCAATGTTTGCGATATCACGTCATTAAGATAAAGTGAAATGGGATTTTTCAGACGCTAGGAATGCGATGGAGAAATCGTGCTTTTATCATTTTATCCCCAGCATTTTCTCCACCTAGTTTAGTATTTTTTATTTCATTGTATTTGTGTTCCAAGTTCTGGGAAAACACATTCAGACAATAGTTTTTTTTTTTTTACTTCTGTTACAGTGGAACTAAAAATGAATTTTCTCCAGCATTTAAAACTAAAGTAGAATATGGAACAAAACGGTATTTGTAACGCGTTCTGTTGTGCCTAATGATTATGCGTTTTGGAGCAGATTTGACGTGAGAAAGAAACTTCTGGACGTAATTTAAAGAACAAAACGAGAAATTTCGCCTATGTAAAATGACACTTATCTAGCAAAAAAAACGGAGCCCAACACACTATTTCATTTGAAAGAATCTTATTTTAAATAGTTTTGTGTTAATGTCTGGCATTAAAGCATTGCTTGTTTTAGTTCAAGTACTCAACAAACATTTTTCCTCCAACGTTTTTTTATTTAATTTTTTTTTTAATGTCAACAATACATTGTGTCACACTATTCAAATATTTTTTAATAGCACAGGGTAAAGCAAAATGCATTTAAAACAACTTCTGTTAACATTAGACAATATATGTAGGCATTGAATAACTACATCACAAAAATCACGTAACGAGCAAAAAACACGTATTATGCTTTTTTTCCACAGTAATGCGTTTTTGTAATGTATTACTGAACGAAACAATTAAAAAAGAACCATCGAATTCGATAAATTTTTGCTTTAAAAATAAATGCAATACATTAATACGTTACGAATTGATACATTAATACGTTACGTATTAAAATATTGATGCTCCTTCTAAATGAAAGATTTTATAGCAATATAGTACTACAAAATATTTTACCTAGTAAATTTTGAAGTATTTTTGTCTGCAAAATATTTAATGAGGTTAATTTTCAAGTAGTTATAAAGAAAAAAATGAAAAAAGACCTACACTAAAGGATATTTTTTCTAGGCTTAAGCCTTAGACCCTTATCTAGACGTCAGACTTTCCCAACTTAAGCCTGAGAACATAAATAATTTTTTGTCAATATGGTTTGAGCTTGATTTGAATTTTGTACGAAGCGATGAGTTAATTAATATTTTTAGTATGTTTTTTTTAATTATTTTCTTCCACGTAAAGAAATGGAGTCTATCAATAAGCAGCTATCAGATTTACTGACTTTGAACTGTTCAGAAAATGTTATCAATATTTAAAGCGTGCAGGAATAAATTTATATCGTTGACTTTCTAATCATTAAGTCCGCAAATTCAGTTTTGAGACATTGTGAATTAAGGATTTCAAATTGTTATAAAGAAAATCATTAAGTAACTAATTGCAATTCTGATTTTATTGCAGTAGTTCTTCTGATTTTTTTCTTGATTTACTAAGTTTTACCAGAACGCAAAACGAGTAGTATGTTATTAAATATGTCAGTATTGCCTTTTTTTGGAGGGGGGGGGGGAAACGCAGTTCTGAATAATAATATAGAGCATAGGTTCTCAACCTTTTTTTGCTCACCGTCCACTTTGAGAATATTTTTTTCTAAAGCCCTTTTTTTTTAAACTTTCGAATCTGAAATAGCTATTCCCATGAAAATATTTTTAAATGTGTAATATTATTTTATTCGTAGATAGGATATGACCTTATCCTATTTATGTTTTTAAGGAAGACTATTTTAATGAGAGCAATCAAAATGCTTACTTAATTATATTGAAAAGTATTTTTATTAACATTTTCAGACATCGAATTCGTAACTTAACTAATGAGAAGGTTGAATTTGGTGCATTGTTAAAGAGTTTGCTAATATCAGGCTCGATTTTATTTACCAATGTTGCTACAGCACTATAGCCACGTTCAGCTAAATATGAAGATGGGAATGCTATCAGAAATCGTTGAACAATTGACCATAAACCTAATACTTTTGTCAGTGCATAATCAGCGTGTTTAGTCTATTTTAGACTATATTTAATTAATCTGCCCATGCCCCTCCGTGTCATATTAATGCCCCCCCAGTTTTCTCTGGGTCTTTTACTGCCCCCTGAAAGTCTCAAACGACCATAAGGGGGTGTTACCGCCCAAGTTGAGATCCTATGATATAGAGATACACCTATGTATTTCCCTCAACACATTGTCTTTTCGCTTTCTACTTCTTAATAGAATGAAAATAAAAACCAGCATATAGCTATATTGCAAATCTCCAACACAATGCTTAAATTCAATCTCAATAATTCAATACTAATTACATTTCCGTATATGAAACACATACATAAACTGCTCGTTAATAGTATTAACGTTTAATTAAAATAACAATATATTCTATAAAGTCTATTATTTTAACACGAAACTTATATTATCATTAAAGAGCAACGCGTTATAAGTAAGCTGATTTAATTCAGAACTTGATAATTAAGACTGCCGCTGTGAATTATGTGCCACTTAACATTCACACTAATATTTCCGGAAAGCTCTTGGCCTTAGCAATAGGATGTATTGAATTAATACCGTCTATTATCACTTTTAGTAATTAATTTTGTCACAAATCCTTCCTAATTACTTTACAGCTTCTTCAAAATACCCTTAAGTCGGACGAGAATCGCGTGATTACAATAAAGCTAACATAAAAGTTTAAATGAATGCCGGTCATTGAAACAAAAAGATTCTAATGCCTGAAGTTTCCGCGAATTATTCCCTAAATTTATTTTATTCTTAGTTTTAGTGGATATCGTATAGATTCAGTGTGGGTATAAATAGCTGTTGATTTATTGGTTCTTACATTCATTTTAAGAATTCCAATTGAATTTAATTGATTTGAAACTGGATTGGGGGATTAGTACTCTTCATTACAGATAAATTTAAAAGGTTGCATCTTTCTATTTTCCTGTCTGTTTGTTTGTCTGCTATTTTTAGACGGATTTAAAAGTAAAGCTTGTTTGTATCAGCTCCAAGATTATGTGATGTTAAAAAATGGATATTAGATACGCTTTGGTATCTGTGCATTTTAAAAACGACTTTTTCCTTTTTCGTTTTTTTTTTAATTTTCAGCGAAGCGGTTTATTTCTGAATGGAGACATAAAACAATTAACATATGTCATTATAAAACCAGGCCCGTCATTTGGGGGATAAGGAGGGTATCCCTCTAACTTTTAGAAACACAATGGACTCAAGTGTTTTTATTTTCTTCTTTTCCCTTATAATATGCATCGAATGTACACCCTTTGCCGCCCTCCCCACTCCTCTCCCTGTAAAATTTTGAAATGACGGGCTGGTGGAAAACGAAACAAAAATCCAAATTTACAAGTTTTTTTTTTTTGTTGTTGTTGTTTTTTTTCAAGTTATTTTTTTAAATGTTTTCATACACTTTATAAGTACCATAAAACTAAAAAAACAACTTCACTATTACCGATGCTATATTATGACTTTTAAATCGTTACATCTAAAACTAAGTGTCATTGAAATTCAATTAATATAATTGAAATTTAATCTAACATTACTAATACATGTGTTTGAAATCAAAATCCTTTTTTACTGAATAATATGACATTTAAGATTCGTCGAAATCCTGTACTACTGATAATATTTTTTTTTCTCTGATTCTTCTTGAAAACAGATAATTTTCTTACTTTAGAATTGGTGATTATATTCACTGTTCAAATTATTGGTTTTAAGTTGATTGCAATTCATATTTATAACATAACAAAATGTAAAGTGTATGACCATCTTTGGCACTTAGAACTACAGCTTCTTCCTAAATAAAGGCACTGATGTTTTACTGGTAAAAAATTATGCACCATTCTTCTTGCAAAACATTGCAAGTTCCGTCATTAATGAGGAAGGTGGATAGTCGAACCTTTGTATGAAACACAGTTTGCATTTAATACTGCCCCGTGGATATTGTGCTTCCTGATACACCAAAAACTTCTGACACACATGTTACTAAATCAATTTATATACATGCTTTCTTGAAAAATATTGAATATATCGACTGGGATTTTTGCTTTAGTGTTACCTGATAAATCAACGTTCTTCCATATGTAACTGATAAACGGATCACGTTCCGAAAGCGAATCTTTTGGAACGTGAAACTAAATCGTTGGCTAGAAAATGTGTTTACTGGCTTAAGAGCTTTATAATCTTACAAGGAAAGTTCATTTTGTGCATATTTCGGCATGGATCACAGTAGTGGAAATGCGCCTCATTGGAGGCTCTCTAAGAGTGGTTTTCCCGCATTTGGGCGTAGACTAAGAGAAATTCACACATTTACCAACCAGTTCGATGCGAGTGAAACACAACTAGTCATAACATAAATGTTACTCTATTGTTTATCAAAGCAACAACAGCAGAGCCAGTGTAGAAAGCGTCACGTCACGCGCCTTAACAAGTTTTATGTTTAACTTCGATTACAGTACAGTTCGACCATGGAGTTTTGACATTTGGAAGCTTCTGCGCATGGCAGAAAACAACGAATCCCTTCGAGTTTTGGGGAAGTTCATTTTGCAGGTCCGTTTATTAAGTACGCGAATCAGAATGTTTGCTTCTCTGTTTGTTGAAAGCAACTAAATTTATAAACTGGCATATAGCATCTGTTCAAACGAAATGAAGTATGCTAAACGAACTAGAACGAGAACAAAAACACCACATTTCTTATACCAGCAGTTCCTGCCTTGAGCATGAATGGATTCTTCTTGGCATTCTGACAGGCAGATGGCTTTGGTTGATGGCAGAACTGCACTGGAACTCAGGATATGCTAAATTTTCCATAACACTTGCACCTTTTCAACTTTAGAGGGAACACTCTTTATGGATTTCAGTAAACATCTTAATTTTAACCTCTGTCTTCTAAAATTTATGCTTATTAACTGTCTGCATAGTATCATTATTAATGACTGAAACTCGTGTGAGCTTCCTTTCATCATGTAGACTGATAAGGTTGGAAGTAAAGAATTTTGATTTGGGTCGACGAATGTTAATCAGCTACTTCAGAAACCAATTGCTGCGAGTACTTCAATACATGCGGGATTTAAGTGAAAATAAAGTGCATAAACAAAAGCGGGCATTAGAAAAGTCGTGTCTGTTGCTAGCCAATAGATGAAGTTACTGATCAAGCATGCATGCAACAGCGATTGCGAAATTATTTCCTGTAATTAAAAAATTGCCATTCAGTTAATGGAGCATTACATAAATAACCCATATCTCTGGCACAAACTCATCGTACAAATTTTACTCTTTACACAAATTTAAGGGGAGGTTCAAATATTGAAAAATACATTAATAAAATTTGACGGATGCGTGAATTTGGGTCTTTACTTAGTTTTTACTTTGGCCTTTACTTAGTCTTTACTTTGGCCTTTACTTATCTTTACTGTTTCTTAGTTACTTTATTTATGGGCGTTTATAGTAAACATTAAATAAAACTACATGTAAAGTAAAGTAACAGTACTTGTGTGCGCACGCACCCAATAGTACATCTGAAGCTAAATTAGAGCAATGTAAATAAATTATTCCCAATGATTAATTCGAAAAGTCCACGCTTTCTTTTTTACACGAAAATTGCTGTGCAATCAAAATTATTTACACTTTTTGTAAGAAATAAACAAGAAGCAAAAATTCATTTCTGATGCAGAAAACGTACCTTATATTCAGAAAATTTTGCACAATTGAACATTTAAAAAAAAATCCCTTAAAGTAGCAACTTTGTTTATACTTACAGTTCATATCCACTGTAACTGAGGCTGAAGCTGGTAGTGATACGTTGTTGTTGGAAGCCTGACACGTAAAAACTGCCATAAGATCATGGCGCTGTAACGTCGATATTAACAGTTCGTTTCTAATGTGATCGTCTTTAATTACATCATAGCTATCGTCTAAGAGTACTGACTCTCTCCACCACGTGATGCTGGCAAAGGCTGACCTGAAATGAGAGAAATCAAGAAATTGGTATGTATATATATATATATATATATCTACATTTTTAGAGGGAAAAATTTTTCCCTAACGTTTGTGTTATAGTATGACGAGTAATATATCACTGCAAATTGTTTATACGTCATTTCTTATAAGAAATACAGCTAATTTTCTTCCAGTTTTAGGTACAGAATGTGATATGATTCAATGCAGCATTTACTGAATATTCAGAGACGTAGTTTACTACAGTTTTTTCAAAAACTAGTAAATTACTTCGGTTTGTATTTTATAAGTTCCTTTGTGTACTTAAAGATAAATGGCTCGTGAACCATAATTGTACGAAACGTTTCAAAAAGAGAGGGGGGTCGGGGGAACTAGTTATGAAATGCGTGGATTTGTTTTTGCTCCACGTGGAAAAAAAAAGTCTTGGCTGAACTGAAAACATATTGCGCTTACAATAAAGCAAAATAACAAAATTCGTTATTCCTATAACGCAAAAAACCCAAAACAATTATTTTTATTATGTACTTCAAGTTTTTTCCCTTTCTATCGGTTATTATGAATAGACCAAGAAGCCAACAAACAGGAAATAACACCACTTTCCCCTCTCAAACATTCACTCTCAAAAGTTTCATGCATTTTTTTTCTATAATTCAACTAAAATTTCAGTTTTGAATTATGTGTCACAGAAATCTGAGTTCACTAGATGTTTCAATTTGCTTCTATCGAATATTTATTTATAAGTTCAAAAACACAAAATTGTAAACAAAAAAATAACAAATTGCAAAGTAGAAGGCAAAAAGTAAACGAAAGATGTTTAAGAAAAACTATTTGTAAATACATATTTTTATGCACATTTAAATTATATATGTATATATGTATAAGTTTTTTATGAAAAATCAGTACAAACACTTTGATATTAATATAGTCTACGCACAAACTGGGTTATAAGATACAGAGTAAACACAATTTTTTGGTGACAATTTTCCCCACACGTATATGGTTTTAATCACATTTCTTGATGACTTGGAGACAATTGTTATTTTGCTTCCATGCTGGTATGAACCCTGGTCATAAATATTGTCATTATTATTATTATTACTATTATTTGCATTAGAAAGCGGACTAAAAATGACACAACTTGAAACCATGCAAGAAAAAAAACTGCATAGATAAAAAGAAAACCAAAAATTAAATTACTTCCAATAACAACATCATTCTAAACATATTTCCAAAGAAATCAGCATAAATATTAAGCATTAATAAAAATATTTTAACCTTCATAGAAATCTATTCTCTTAAAAATTTATTCATTTGCAAGAATAGGCTGATTGACTCTCCCTATTCTTGCAAATGACATACAGACATAAAAACCCAGTTGTTATTATATTCCGCTCGGGAAAGGAATAAAATTTCTTGAGAAAGCATCTTTAAATCATTGTCTTTCAAACCACCTACGACAAAATTGCATGGACGCATAATGAAAGCCATTATTATTCACTACATGACATCTTTGATGCTCCAGACAAATGAATTTCTAAACCTGCATCGGACGTCAGCCAGACATTATCCGTGTTGTTCAGACGCAAAGTGGGGAAAGCTTAGGATCGGCCTTTAATGTGGCTTACTGATATATTAGGTAATAATGCTTCGAATGCACGCAAAATATTCAATTAACAATGAAGTGCGTCCTGCGATTTCATTAGCAGTTCGTACCTCAAAACGCCCTTCCATATTTGGCCATTATGTCTTACTAAAAAGCTAAATATTTGAAGAGCAAATACTGATAATCATGGCGGAGAGTATTTTGACTTTTAGTGATATATATACAGGGTGGGGCAAAAGTAATGACCCGGCTTTGAAGGTTTATTAAAAAAAAACTAATACAGTTTGAGATTTAAAACTTTTTATATTTTGATCTGTATTTAATACCATTTTTTTACATTAAGTTTTGAATATCACTTCAGCAATATGGCGGCCAGCAGCAGCAATAAATTGACGCAGTCTATTTTTCCACGTAGAGAGAATAGAGAATGCACCTTTGTGTGCATTTCAATACACTGCGTAATGTTACGGTCCCTAAACTTTTTTTGTGGGGTTATTTGAAAACATCACCCGCATAATTTAAAAGAGCTGAAGGATAAATTATCGAGGAAATATCCGCCATACCCCTTGAAATGTGCAGAAACGTTTCTCAAAACTCCAGAAATAGGCTGCATCAGTGTGTTGCTTCCTCCTCCTCCATATTGCTGAAGTGATATTCAAAACTTAATGAAGAAAAATGGTATTAAATACACATCAAAATAAAAAAAGTTTATTTAACTTTTTTTAAGTATCTAACTGTTATTAGTTTTTTTTAATAACTCTTCAAAACCGGGTCATTACTTTTGCCCCACCCTGTATCTATTACTTAAATGTAAAAAAAGCTAATTAAGAGCTATATGGTTCGTAGTATAGGTTATTAAGTTATACACTAAAAAAGTTGAAGGTATGTTGCACCAGAAAATAGTGCCACTGGGCTAGCTAAAGAAAAGTAACAAACTTGGGAGAGCTTAAAAAGCCAACGAGAGAATTTAAGTCAAATAAAACTACTTAATTAACACACTATTTACAAGACGAGGAAGTGGTGGCCTGTAGACCAGTGCTCAATATAGAGCCACTAACCAAGAACTATCAGTCACACTACTTAAAATCTGAATTCTAACAACGGTGTTGCCAAATTTCACAGAACTTTACAGAAAGTTATATATCACACTCATTTCTCACAGGATGTCACATATGCGTAAAATACTTACTACACAATCTGGTCACGATTAAACATGCTTAACGTTATATTTTGATGCAAAATGGCCACTAAGCACCAAACTAAAGTACAATGAGCATCTTCCTTCTTAGATAGAAAATAAGCACCAATTGAAGTTGGTACCACATTCAAAATGGTGGAGCAAATGTTTGGACCATTAGGCACACCCCCATTAGGTGCCAATGTTCGTATTTTGGAAACATGGTACAACTTTTAATTGTTTGATCATTTTTTACAAATTCAAGTAAACTAGTTGAAGATAATCTTCATACATTGCAAAAAAAAGAAAAAACAATTACTTATCTGCGTTTAATGGGTTAATGTGCTACAGTGATTACGTAAACGTATATAGTCATGTGGCTTGATAAAACACTCTGGAACAAATCGACAAAGCAGTGGCTAGAGAAATTTGTGGAAGACTTTTAATTACACTATGCAAAACTGAGACAGTGAAAAACTTAACAACGAAGTTTTATTTTAAGCTGCCGAAGTTCGAAATTAGCGGAAAACAAGCTTCTACTTCCAACAGTTATCCGCGGAACAGCTGTACTGAGTAGCTTTTAAATCAGTGCTGTCGGGAAGTTATATATTGTTAAGACTTCTCACATTTTTTTTCCTGTTTTTCAAAATCTTTTATCATAAAATGTAAGCACAAAACGTTTTGCTTTTTTTTAAATAAAATAGTCCAATACAATTTAGAAATGTTAATAGTTCTCTTTTCACTGTGACTTATTTCTTATACATTGTATTTTAAAGAAAATCATTAACAATGTTTATCTACGGTTTTCTATATTAATATTACTTTTCGTAAGTGTTGTCCATGGATTGGTTCTGGTGATTGCATTAGGAATAAAAGGAAGTACACCATCGTAAATCCATTTATTTTGATAGCTTTCCACAAGAAAAATCATTATTTTATCGCAATTGATTTTTTTGGAGCAAAAAGAAATGCAATATTAACCCACTTCCTGTAAGATTAGAAAAATATACTACATCAACCTGCAGTTTTTTTTTTTTGTATTTTTTGGAAACACTGCACTATTTTCCCAAATTTAGAAACTCCAATGCAAAATGTTACATAATATGATAACATGTTAAGTAGTGTTGTTTGCCGAACAATTGTGTTCTAAATGAAATTAGTTGAAAAATGCAAGTATTAACCCACAATAACGTTACATATGATAACATGTTAAGTAGGTTACTTGCCGAACAATTTTAGAATTTCTTGATTTGTATCTTCTTTCGTATTTACTTTGAAAAAACATTTGTATTACTTCAAAAACTACAGAAGCTACAGAAAAAATTATTAATAATATGACAGAAAATGTACGAAATCTAACTAATTTTGAGCAGGCTTTTTTTTTTAATTAGATGATGATTAATGTATAATAGAATTGATGTCCTCTCAGCTCCAGCAGAACTTAGTTTGTTTCAATGCTTAATGGATGTTATGAGGCGTTAAGAGAAAAATAACTAGTTTGAAGCTGGTTGACATAAAAATTAAACTTACACGAATGACACTGCCTACTATTTATATTATAGACAGAATTACAAATTATTGACACTGAAGATTTGTTTAGTATGCCAATATCTTTATTTAATTTAATAATTAGCCATTAGCGGGGCCAACATTCACTTTACACCCCGCAAATTTTTATTTTTGCATAAATAATTCCTTTAAAAGAAAACATCTACATAATCAAAACTTTTCCTCTTTGTTGATGCTTAACTAACTGTTAAGAAAAATAGAAAACAATATTAAAAATGTATTTACTTTTATTTAGCTGCAAATACAAAACAATTAATAACAACATAAATATTAGAAGAAGATTAACTTTGACTAATATTTGAACAATGACTGATTGTATGAATCTATAGTATTATGATTAAAATTTTTAGCTCTTTTTATCACTCTTACAATTAATTATACGTTTTGTACTCTTATATCTTGACAAAAACATTTTCATTTTTAGCCAGAAATTAAAACGATATAGGGTCAGTTGGGGTAATTGTAAACGCTTTTTCTATGTTTTAACTTTTGATCCTTCCCTACCTCTTGAATGAATTCAGAGATAAAATTGCGAACATTGTAGCCACTACTGTACTTCTTGTGAGTAAATGTGTGCAAAAATTTTGACCTTATGACTATTTGTTAGCGAATGAGCTCGTGTTTACAATTACCCCAGACATCTGGGATAATTGTAAACAGTGATTTATTTTCGAATAAGGTTGATGCAAATGGAAAATTGTTTCATACATAGTATGATTGAAGACTTAAGAAGTTCCGGAGCAATGCTTCTCAATCTGCGGCCAATAGGCCGCATGTGGTCCGCTGAGTTATGTGTTGAGTCAACTGAGATCATTTAACGAGAAACATCTTGCAAAAAATCAAGTAATGTGACAAATTTATGTAAAATTTGTCCCGAAAATGGTTTAGTCGATTAAGCTTGGATCCCACAGAACACCGAAAGTGAAGCACGACTGGCCGTGGTCAACGCTTGGGAGGGTGACCACACCTCGCGACTGATTATTCTGAGACCGAGTGCACTAAAGGGAGCTGTGCAAGTAAAATACATCGTCGCTTCAAATGTCCACGAAGTTATAAATAATTTCCGCTGAGGGACCAACCTAGGTGACGATTTCTCTTCTGGGAGCTGGTTCAAAATCATTAAGCCCCTCTGAGCCAAACGTACTTCATTCTAACTGGAGCTTATAAATAATCAGTAGGAACTTCCTTAATTCATAGTAGCCCTGCAAGGGGGGCTTGGATTTCCAAGTGGCATTAGCAACAACAACAACAGTTATGTAAAATAGACAAAAAATAATTTACATCAAAATATAATACTTATTGTCCCCCCAAAATATTGGAAATACGATAAATTTAAGTGTTTACAATTACCCCAGAGTACGAAATATATGGGGTAATTGTAAACACCTAACTTGCAAAAACAACAGGGAGGATTAAATTCATAACTAAATCTTTTTAGCAGCATTCCATATGAGAAATAAAAATGGTTGAAACCGCTTACATCGCTTTTGTTGATGAGTTGGAGAGGAAAATGTAAGTTCACCAAAGTTTGTTTAACAACTTTTTTCACTGTGCCATTTTCAAACAATAGTGACGCCTCCACAGTTGTTTCGAAACTTACGAAACTGTTTCAATGTCTTCCCTGTGCTGCCAGTTTATCACTCACAAGCAGTTAAGTTTTCAAAACCACCACAAGTGTAGTTATGAAGCTTGTTTACAATTATCCCATGTTTACAATTGCCCCAACTGACCCTAAAATACCTAGGGTTGGAATGGGAGTCTGCAAAAATGGTTGATCAGAAGATGGACCTCATACAACGTAAGATAAAAAATCCTATGATTTATACCTTTTAATTTTACCAATAAAAGTTACATCAACCCATACGAGCTAACTTTGAGCTAGCAATGGAAAATCAAGAAAGCAACAGTTTCCCATAGCTAAAACATTGTTCAGTTCTTATACATTGTGTCAAAGATTTTTATAAAATGCTGAAGTTAATTCGAGTTGTCTAAATGAAGCATCAGAAAAATGTATGAATTATCCTATTATATCCTTTCCGATGGAAACTACGCTCATATGCATAAAAAGGAATTTCACATATTGAAATGGTCGTCGAATGTATTATTGGTTATAAGTATATTATATTATACATATAGTTGCTACATTAGATCTTTGAGAAAAGTGCAGCGCAAATTGGCCACACTATTATTGAGAGAAAGCCGATTTTTTGCTACAAATAGCAAACACACTTTGCTTGCATGTTATCAAGTTATAATTGAAAACCAGGCTACGGAATGACGGGAGGTTCATACAATGTACACATAAGGAAAAGAAATTGACAATAATGAGAAAAATTCTGCCATAATTGAGAAACATGAGCTACAATCTTAGTAGACTCTTCAGATAATAATGCCTCATGTCAACGAAAAACAAAAGGAAGCGAATGTTGAAATAATAAGGTCATACATCACCACTTGAGATCATAGCTCTTTTGGTATATGTTTATAAGTGAGGAAATGTAGTATAAGTAGGACATCAAATGAGTGGATAGCATCGACAATATTAGGATTTTTTCTGCGACAAAACTACTTGGTCTTATGAGTGAAAGAATGAAAATTAGGAATAATTCTGGTTTGAAAAGAACCGCTGGTAAAGCGGACTGATATAAGAAGGAAGCTGTTTATTATTGTTTTATTTGGATTAGTTCGGTTTTTTTTTTTGCTGCAACAACGTCATATCCATAAAATTACGATGTGATGATATTTCAGGTAATATTAGAAGGATAATTGCAATGATAATTGGAATTATCTTGTAGTGTTCAATATTCATCATCTCATAAATTTCGAGTTTTTTCAAGTAATAGAACATGTATAAGATAATTGCAATTATGATTTCGGTTATTCTGTACACAGATCAAGGGAGTTGGTTAAAAATGACAAAATATAAGTACTAATTTGTTTTAAAATTAATTTTGACTTAAAAATGAGCAAATGCCGTTCTCAGCTTTAAGTAAAGATGCTTATCTATGAATTTATAGTTAAATCAAACTAGCATTGTTTTTTATCTTACGACAATGTATTAAAAATTTATAGAGAAACTTTTCGTTCATAATTAATACATGGCTTTTTTTAATTATGACTTCTACAGAACAATAATATTTCTATCAAAATTAAGGGGCTATTTACCACGTGAGACTTTATAAAAAAGTCAAAATAATACATTTTATTAATCCTTGCAGTGCGAGAAGATGGGGCCAATTTAACTTCAACTATAAGTGCGAACTTTAACAATACAGCTTTGCAAACAGTGCAAACTTTACTACATTACAAAGTACGTAAGCCACACTAGATCAACGTTTTACAATTATTGTTTTTATTAGATTATAAATTATGAAACCAATCTAATAGATTATTGTCTTCTAAAATAAAGGAATGCTCTAATATACTTAGCAAAATAAAATTTTCTGAGATGATTCAAAGAATTGGTAAACATTTTGTGGTTGAAAATGGTGGATGGTAAAACGTATTAAATAAATCTCTCCAGTGAATGAGACAAATAATGGAGATCAGAGATCCTCATAGCGTTTAGCAATGGAATGGGAGGAGGAGACATGGGGAGAGAGAGAGAGGAAAAGCTTCCATCGGTCCCTGATAATGGGCCGATTTGGAATCGTGACAAACCAATATGGTGCACGGATGACTGAGCCATGAATTCAAATTATCAATCAGACCAAAGCATATTCTTGGTGCCAGTAGAATATTCGCCGAAAATAAATGAAAGGTTTTCTTTTGCAGATATCGGAAAGAAATGGTGAGACATTTTTCTTATCGTTGAAAGGAAACCAAGTAAGATAAAAAAGGAATATTTAAACTAAGTTACGTGACACGAATTTATACTATAATGTGATATTAATACGCATCTAGATCAAACGTTCCTATATGTGTACGGTGGTGCATAAAATAGCCTATTATTTTCATGCAATACTATGAAATTTTCTGTATCACCATATTACATGTCCCGCAGTGGACCAGTCGGTAGAAGCCCGGTTCCCGAAGAGCACCGAAAGTGAAGCAACATTGATTGAGGTCAGTGTTTGGGAGTTAAACTCAGGAGCAGCATACCCATTCTTCATCGCCACGCGCGACGACATGACAACAACAACAATCAAATTGCATTTTACAAAAGGAAAAATCCCCTATTTATAGTTTAAAGTTGCGTATCTTTATGCACATTGAAATATTATTTTCAATAGCTAGATTGCTCATTTGAATTGGGAACAATTTTAGCAACTGAACTATGTTGACTTACATGCTAGCATATGGCGTCGTGGTAAGGCCCGGAACTCGTACGCCCCAGGTCAGAGGATCGAGCCTGGCAGTGTCGGAGGATTTTCACGATGCAGAAAATCGACTGCGCCTGTGCAGTATGATTATGCGGCATGAAACAGAAAAGATCCCTTGCGTAGACATTTGGCTTGGAAGCATTCGAATAAATTAAATTCCTAGTGCAATTTCGCATCAACAGAGTTCGGATGCTCACCGTTTCAGGTGGAGGAACTTGACGTCAAAATTCTCACGCGGCGATGGTACTACACTCATTGGTGCCATTGGAAGTGATGGTACCAATATCACTGTGCAACAAATTTGAACTTTTTTTTTGTCCTTTAGATGAAACTATGTGATTCTATATAAACAGAAGGTGCTTAATTCAAATATCCAAACCAAAATGGTCCATCACGTACCGTTTTTGCTGGAGAAACACTTCTCATATTTATACAATTTGGTTATAGAAGAATGTAAGTGCGGCTTACTTATTGAAAACACAAACACAAAAAATATTTTTTTTTGCCGTTTCATCTTGTGGGCATCTGTTGGTGTACCCTGATAACTCATTTGCTATATTCAATTTGTATACTTCCATTCTGTCGAACGCTGAAACGCTTTTAAAACACAGATATCCTGATGAGACCTTTCCCCATTCTCATCTATAGTTACGCCAAGGTTTTGAAGAAAGAAATCCATATGGGAGTCCAAAAAGTGTAGTTTTAATGAAATATAGCAACCTAATAATACAAAAGCATTTTATCATGTCACCAACAAGATTTTCGTAATTTTCAGCTTTCTCATTTCCAAGGAAACGTGAGCACACTGATTTAAAGGCCATCTAGGCAGATTTTTCGGCTTCTCACTGTTTGTTTTCATACTCTTCATTATTGAAGGACTTCCTTAAGTTGTGGGCCAATAAAAATCCTTTCTTTCAATTTTGCCTCACTTATTTTTTAAAATTTTTTCCTGAAATGCAAGAAAGTCACTCCTTCTCTGTCCAGAGCTTTTACAAATATTTCGATAAACCAAGTTTAATATACAATTGTGGGGAAAAGGCAGATTGTAGATTTATATGTGGCTAATTTGATATGCTTTTGCCACACAAAATTTTGAAATTTCCTTTGTGTTTGCAGAATATGCTACAGGAATGAATAGTAAAACAATACTTAAATGGAAGAGCACCTATAAACAAGCGCCACTCTGCTAAATTGTGCTCATGTCCTAATGCTTGAAACACTACATTCACATCACATCAGCATACTATTTTTTCTTTCTCCGCAAAATAGTCTACAAAATGTTTTTGTCGTCTTGTACAAAACTCGAAACTTCGAGAAGTAGATAAAGCTTTTGTTGCGAAAAAATGCTAAAGTAACCCAAGTTCATTTAAAAGGTCTCTAGAATGGCAACGATTTTACTGTCAATGGGAAAGATATAATTTATAATAAATTAAGTCGACAAATTACGAAAATATGCATATTTGTCCAAAAAATACGTAAAAAGCTAAAATGTGGAATTTTGGGAAAATGGTACGTGATAGGCAAAAAATAATTGCAGATTCGTAATTCTCAGCCAAAAATACATAAGAAACAGACATTTTCATCCAAAGGACATTTTTCGTGTTGCACAGTGTATCTAGGGAACGCACTAGGTCTGAAATTGGCACCAACAAACATTTGAAATAACTATTAAGATTTCATTTAGTAAAATTCAATGTTTTTGTATGGAGAAGATTCATAAAGGGGGGGGGGGGCACTTTCTGTTAAGTCATTGTTTGAAGTGGCCTTTTGGAATCCAGTAATATTGCTCATTTTCTAGGTACACCGGATCTCTGTTTTATTGAGGAAAAACTTTCAACTATTTTGTGCATGTTCAATATGTGTCACCAATAGCATCGCTATATTTTGAGACATTAACCTTGTTTTTTTCATCAGTAAATAAAGTTTTTGCTAAGACTAAAGGGATTGCTAAGACTCGCCGGAACTAAAATAAGTTTTAAAATTATGGCAGTAAAAATGGATAATGAGAGACTTTTCTTCGAAAAATAAAGTTATTCGAGACATAAAAGTTTAAATTATACTTTAATATGTTAAAATATAAATTATCACCAAGACAATAACGCATAACAAACGAACATATTTTTCTTTATATACTTGAACGGCACAATTCGGAAAATAAAAACATCATAAAAAATTTAAAATAAAAATTTAGAATGGCGTGTGTAGGAGCATCTGTTTTATGTATGATTAGAAATATAAAAATTATTCAGTGCACATTTAAAATTATGAACATTGAGACATATCGTAATCCACAAAATGTATAAGATCACCTAAGACAAGAATTCTTGTAACCTTTGAAAATGAAGTTAACAAAAAGAACGAGAAAGAAACCTTCGAGATATTTGACTTACCGAAAGTTTTAAAGACGTCTTTATGCAAACTAAAAGTTGCTCTGGTATAGACAGGAAATTATTCAGATAAAGCCGTGCTTCCTTTCCTTTCATTCAAGTTCTTGAACACATACGGAAGGTAGGAGCAAACCAAATCGCAATGTTGGTGAAAGTAATAGAGTCATGCAATTTATTTATGCATCTTTATTTGATGCAATTTTGTATTTTCGTGTTTTTACTGCAAAATTCTTCACTGAATTACAAATCTCAAAATGGGGTATTTTATTTTGACAAAATTATGATGGATAAAATCTTTTGTCGTGTCTCAAGAAATGAACCAATTATAAATATAAATGGCACAGAGTTTGCTACAGTCTCTAGATAATGCAAGTGACATATAGTGTAATGGTAATTAGTCAGTCATAAATTTTCGCCGACTTTAAATATCATGTTTAAGAGTGCAATCGATATTGATTAAAAAGTGGTTTTTTTTCTTACTTTGTAGCGCAATTTATAAATGTTCTGATTTGCAGTCGGTTCTACATTTTTAACAAAAAAAATTTAATTTCCGTAGTTCAATTTATTGGTTCAACTGAATACGTCTGTTTGCTATGTACGTGATTTTTTTTTAAATGATAGTAACTCCTAACTTTCGAAAGAATCTTTTCCGAAACTGTTCAAAACAGTTCCAATGCAAATTGTTTATATAAAACAAAAAAAGAAACGGCAACGGGTTACGTGAAATTCTTCATCGTGAATTGATTAAATTCCGATTAGAATATATAATACTTTTGAAGAAAGTACATTGTAGATAGAAGAAAAATAAATTTTAAGTTTATGGTGCATACATATATGTCGTATAAAATGTGGATATTGACAATTTCGTTACTGATTAATGGATTGTAAAAAATGAAACATAATCCATTGAAATCCCTTGGAATTCATTTTGAGCCTCCATTGTATTCAAAATATAGGAAGGGATTTTCGAAAAGCTTCCAAACCATTCGAAAGGAATTTGAGATTTCGAAGCTTCCGTTCCATTAATTTTAAATGAATGGCAGAGAGAATACGGAACTCACTTAAAATCAACGACGCTGCGGAATTATTTCAAAAAGATGGTGGATACGACTTTTCGATAAAGATAACGATTCTTTCAAAACAATAACGAAGCCGCTTATGTGAGACATACTTCGCAACTCTATCATCTGTAGCTTCTCTGCTAAGTTCTGCAAACTGAGCTATTTGTTATAAATTGCTTTTTCTTCTTTTCTCCGACGTAGTGCTGAAATTGTTGTTCTGTGGCAGACATGAAAAATGACATTTCGAAATATCGCTGCTAGTATCTGCAGCCAATGGTGTTCATTAGTTTGACATATTTTCAACATCGCAATAACCATTAAATTAGAAATGCTATGCAAAGTGCTTTCAATTTACAAAGAACTTTCAGCGATAACCTCACAATAACAATAAATTTCCCTGGTTTGTTAAGGTAATTGGTTCAATTTCAAACATCGGGAACTTAATCTTTTAAGTCAAAAGAAAACTTTTATTTTGTTTTAATTTTTACGCTCACTTACGGTGCAGGATGCCTTAATGTTTGAAATGTCTAAAGTTTAATGAGGATATTTTGTAGCAATTAGCAGTAAAACTGTGCTATTTTCGAATTACTCGCTCAAAAATAAAGTGAATTTTCCTTTAAACTGAGATATTTTTAGCATACCAAGGATTAGCGAGTAAGAACTGTAAGTGAATAGATGTATTTCAATAAAAGTAAAGTATAATGCATTTGTAAGGGCTATTATTTTTTTTTAAACATGATAATTGTTATGTTAATTGTCTGTTGCGTAAAACAAATAATTCTAAATTGTAAACGTATTCTTTAAAAATTTCTTACAAGTTCGAAAAAAAAAACAAAAGTTGCGAAAATTATAGGGTTTGTTTAAAAAAAAAAAAAAAGAGAAAAAAAAAAAAAAACATTGGGCCCAATCCGGCCAACCGTGCATACTGCCCTAATAAATTATGTCCCTCTATACAGGCTATCCTGTACATGTTTAAGATTGTGTACATGTTTTATCTTAGTTTTATCCAATATTTAAGCCTTTAATATAAAACATTCGCATTGTGTGAGCGTTTTTAAGGATGTTCTTTTTGCTAGTTTTTAAAAAGTACAACACTTGTGTTATAGCGATTAGGATACATTCTGTAATGGTATTAATGGTTGCATATTGCTAATGATTGATATATTCCATAACATTATTCATTCATAGAAACTTTCAAGTTTTACATTATACTACTAAACATAGATTTATATGAGTAAGTATAAATAACGGACAAATCAATTACTGGAAGAAAAAAATTAAAGATGCTCTCCTGACTATTTTTTTTAAGAATTATCTGTCCTGCTCAAGAGAAAGCAGAACTGAAGTACTAAAATAGTAGAAATAAAATTTCACGTTAAATTAAAGCACAAATGAGCATTAAAACGCGTTTTAATGCTCATTTGTGCTTTAATTTAACGTGAAATTTTATTTCTATTACTTTGCACAAAGTTTAATCATTACTACTAAAATAGTGTTAACAAAATCGTTTTTTTTTTGTTTTTTTTTTTTTTGTTTTATTAAGTAAAAAGTTCTGAAATGTCATTAATTGGAGAATAGTTATTAGCAGAATATTAGTTGAATATGCCTGGTATATGTCTCTAAATGAGCGAGCTCTCAGACGTTTTAAATTGAGAAGTCTCACGCAAATGCAAATGAATGGAAAGATAGGCTGGTAAACGTAATTGAATCGCAAACGGACCAATGGCTAGAACGACAAAGATCCATTCCCACTAGTACGAGTCAAATGTGGGCATTTAATGGCGGTACTGTTTAACACTCTAGTGAAAAACAACATCAGCAGATACAGCTTGTTCTAAAACGAATTAAGGTTTTGATTTTATATTTCAATTAATTGTCCATATCGCACGGAACTCACACTCAAAGAAATAAAATATGTCTTTGAAAAATCTTTTTTTCTTGTTAATTATTAAGCCAATGAAATTATTTTTTAATAATTTTATATAACTAAAGCACAGTATCAATATCGAAATGAAATTTTTACGAATTCTAATAGGACATAATTTACGTGGTATGCGTTTACTGCTTTAAATTTCGGGTACTATTTTAAAGTATACCAGTTTAAAAGAATAGTACATTTTCTTTTTTTAAAACCATCCTTACTTCTAGATGCTTATGCTCCCCTGGCCCTCGGTCTCACAAGCTGAGATGGGGAGAGCAGGTTTTGGCCCCCATAGGGTGATCGTGCCGCTGGTTCAGATTAGACTTTACTTCTTATGCTTTGAAAGTCACGACTTAGTAAGATTTTAAATTATGCTTTAATGTTTAGTTTTGAGTATATATATATATATATATATATATATACTCAAAACACATATATATATCTCTCACACATATATATATATATATATATATATATATATATGTATACGTGCATAACCTTATCATTCGCAAATGGTAAGACAAATGGCAATTTGGAATGGTATTTTCAACACAATGTCATTATAGGAAGTGCGTAGTCTTTTATTAGGAGCAGAAAATTATTTCAGCTCCTAATAAAATCATTAACATAGATATTTCATCAAACAAGTTAAAAAAAAATCAAAATTTAATTAAGTTAACACTGGCATAATTTCTATTTTTCCTACATACACATTCAATAAGTCATCAGTTTAATTTTAAGAAATACAAAATTTCTAAAAGGAAAAATATAGCGAGAAGGAAGTTCAAGCAATATGCAAAGCAATTAAGAATTTTATTAAATTCTTTGCAAAAGATATATCAGTCATTTTCGGAATAAAAAAAACATTTTCGATAAAGTTCAAGCAGCAGAAACAATTGCCCTTATTAAAAAACTAACAATGAAATATTCATATTCTTGAATCTGAAGTACAAATTAACCAACAAATATGTGTCATTTTAAAGATAAAATTGCTTTTTCTACGGTTTTTTTTTTCTTTTCTTTTTTTTTTGGTAAAAGAGCAATTTATTTCTTCATTTTTAATGCAATGCAGCGAAGTTTCACACCATAATTCAATAACTTACATATGCATGCTGAATTTTTAAGCAATTAGACATTTCTTTTCTTTCCTGCATCTCTTTCAATTTCTTTTCTTTGACGTTTATTTAATTAAGCGACATAAAAGAAAGTCGAAGCCATACATTTTGATTAAAAACCAAAACAATAAGTTTCAATTTACGGTTCTAGGAAATATTTTTCTAAAGGTATTTTTTATTCATTACCTTTACTTGCTTTCTAATAATATTTTCTGCTTCAAAAGAGCTTTAATATACTGAAAGTTTCCTTCAATATGTTTAATTTATGCTCCCGGATTAAACTTAGAGGATATTTTATTTTTCTTATTTTGTATCTTCATGGGAGAACTTTCGGCTTACTTTTAAATAATACTCTTGATTTTTTTTCCGAATAAGCTTTTAAAAACATATACATGATATTGTAAGATAATGCTGGCTTTTACTTAAACTAAAATGCCTTTGGTATTTCGTATCAAGTAAATATGATCATTATTTATATCAGCACAGAATTATAGAAACGAAAGTAACTGTAAATATTTTAGGATGTAAGGATTGAGATTTCAACACAAAGATGATATTTATAAAGACATTTATTTTAGCGAAACTTTCATATTGTCAGTATTGGTAATATTTACTGCTTCTTAAATCCGTATTATTTATTTTCCTCTAGACAAAAAAGAAAAATTGTACCGCACTTTCCTAAAAAAATTGTATGTCATAGACTGAAGATACTTGATCCCCACTTTGGTTTTAAATTTTTTTTTCTCTGCTATTAATAATCAGTTTTTAGCTGTTTGTAACAAGAATAATGGTATTTTTTCCCTCCCTCAAGACTGTATTTCCTTTTTTCTTAAAAATAAACAGATAACTTTAGTATTTTTTTTCAATATTCTTCTACAGGGATCATGTATTCCTACAACAAGGAACACATGATCCTTTAGCAAAAGATACTTGATCACACAATTACATACGCTACTATTCAATAACAAGTAATTTACCTGTTTATTTTAGTTTACTAAATAATTTTTCCCATAACTCTATTTTTTATAATAACAATACAAACATGAATTTAACATTGTTGCTTTGAATTCAACTCTGAGGTTAAGAAAAATGTGCGAAGATTTATAGATATGCTGTAATGCTTTGATCAATTTGTTACTCTCCAATGCAGTTGTGTACATTATTTTACAAGTAAAACTAAGCATTGCTTGATCAGAAGTTGTTTTCAACCTTATAAGTCTTTAGTCTTGAAGTGCAAATTAATTTACCAAAAAAATCACACGGAAAAAAGCAATTTTTTTGCCCATATTTCGAACACAAATGTTCCATTACAAATGTGGCTTAAAAATTTGGATTTTTTGATTGGTAGTTATCCGGAAAAGTAATAAATTTAATAAACCTTAAAAAAGAATGTTTGAAATGGATGAACAAAATATTTCATACCTCCAATAACATCACAGATTAGTACCAGTGGTTCTCCTTCGTTATAGGGCCCTATTAAGCTCTGTAGGACCTCTTTGTTTTGGTCTGTAATAACTGGTTTTCCTGGTGGAACTGAAACAGAAACATTAACTATTGAAATGCATGTGTACACTTCGAAGATAACAATCTAATAAGGTTCTAAATATGAGGGATACAAGCTCAGCTTTTTTTAAATTTTGCTATTTTTTACTGACAAATGTGTAGTTCCCTCATCCCATTCCAATTTTTCAAAATAATAGTTTAAGCATACTATAATGTTTTCAGATAACCAATACAATTTAGCAAAAAATCAAAGAATGTTAACCATAACTCATATGAAATTCAATATTTAATGTCAAATTTTCACGCGTTTGAGTTCTTCCCAAACTTAAAACAATAAATGTTGTCTTGGGGCTTCAGTGAGCGGTCAAATCGACTGGTTCCGGTGCCTCCCTGCGCGGCGTGAAAGAGGCGTGGGTTCGATTCCCACTTTTCCCTGGGTGTATTTCTTTCTTTGTATATTGAAATCTGTTGTGCTGTCTTGTTTTATTTTTCATATTAAACGGGAGTTTAAGGCCTATCCTTGAGAATAGCAAATAAACTCGAATATTTATGCGACCTGGAATTGTCGTAAACAAACAGACAAACAAACAAATGTTGTCTTTACAACTCGGGAATAGGGAAATATCTTGTAGCTACAAAACCGACCGCTATTTGACAAATACCTGAAATCACCGGTGCACTCACCTTTCCCCTAAAAAACATATTCCCCTAAAAAAATCCTTTCCCCTAAAAAACATATCTCCGACCGCGCACCTAGTGAGATTGCATGGTCAAAGAGATGGCGCACTTGTACATTTTAGGGAAAAGGAGGTGTGAGTGCATCGCGATTTCAGGTAGTTGTAGAGCCCCAGTAGTGCTTGCTTGAAAATTCCATCGCGGTTTCAGGTAGTTGTAGAGCCACAACAGTGCCTGCTTGAAAATTCCTAAATTTTTTCCTCGGAAAATATATGACACAGTCATTTTTATTGTTTGCTTTCCAAATGTAACGGATTTGAATTGTCATTACTGTTCCTCTGATTCTCATTGCGATGAGAGTAAAGCAAGATACATTTTAAGCGAACGCTTTATTAACTATTTTTGGCAATTGACTTGCAGTTATTATTAATATAATCTTTTTATTATCGAAAGCCATTTCCCATGCATGTAAACCACACATGCGCGCAATCTCACCCGTTCTTTAACGATAGAAGCGAAAAACAGGTGTCTTGGCTTCATGCCTGCTGTCGTTTAAATTACAGCATAATAAGGAAATAGTGATGGAAACACATACAGAAGGAATGTAGTCTATAATCATTGATCATCCCTAAAAGTTTAGCAAAAACTTCGTTTTCATTCCTTTTTATCATGTTTTGCATTTGTTCTAGCGGATTTACCGTATACATATTCATTGAAATTAATACGCTAGAACACTAACAGAGCGTTACTTTCGCAGCACAGTGGTCAGTTTTGCAACAGCAGATGCATAAAAGAACTTAACCTTGTCATTAGTGAAAAACAAGGTTTTTAATTTAAGAAAAGAATGTCACTTTTCTTCGTGGGGAGCGATGCAGTAGAATACATAAATTGTAGTACTTATAGAGAAAAAAATTCGCTCTTTTCCCAAACTCTCACTCCTCTTCCTCATCAAATTGTTGCTCAGTAAACAAGTTAGTGAAAAAGTTGGAAACATATCTACGTACAAATAATAGCGCTAGAAGAAGAAACTTGACGAGTAAGGGTGCAATCAGACCAACGGCAATTGAGGCACGTTGCGTGTATTGTAATAATGTTGCTACGGTTATTCAAACTAACATCATGGAATAAGTGCCACCATAGCGCAATAAAAAAATCTCGGTCCTGGATGAAGTCCCTTTTAATGGTCCAATAAAAAATGTCAATCAGACAATATGTGTGCGTAGTTAGTAAATTAAAAAAAAGAAAATACAATGGTGCGTTGAAAGTTTCATTACCGTCGCTACTTTATCAAATACAGTAAAACCCCGTTACAACGCGGGTGTCGGGGGACATACTTGGAACCCGCGTTATAACATAACCGCGGTATAGTGAAACTATACCGCGGAACAATATTCACGAAATAATACTCGCTTTTGTTGAATCATTTTTAACTTTATCCATTGCTCGAAACTTTTCTTCTATGGTGTTTTTTTTTCCTTTTCTTTTTTGCTGTCATTTTACTCACTGCAATTGATATGCAAGAAGCAAACATCTCAACTGCGCAATCAGTCTATCGATGCAATATGTTATAAACCAACTGTGTTCCGAGAAAAAGGGAGCCTAAAAGTATCTGCATGATATCAACATGGGATTGTGAAGGGTAGAGGTTTTAAGGAAAAATAAGATTTTGAAGAGGAGGAACGCACTTTTCAAAGAAACAATGTTTTAAGCAATGACATTCACTGGAAAATATGTTTACTTTTCAAGAACGTTAAAGAATCTCGAATGCAAAGGTTGATCACGCTATAAAAGAAGTTACACACGCATAACTAGACTTCTGAAAATAGAAGATAGTTTAGCAATAGTGTCTTAGGTTGAAAGACAGAAAAGCGTGAAACAGGTGCACATCAGACCCATCACAATACTGTTATAGGGGCCTATCACAATCTGTTATGTATGTGTGGTGGGCGTGGGGCTCTTTGACTAGGATATTTGTTTGCACGGAAAAGACTGCAGGCTGGCTTTATTTACAATGGTAAATATGGAATCACTTTTAAATGGCAAGAGTAAAGAGTGGTTATATGTCGGGGGACATGATAGTCGTCGCGGTATATCCGATTCCGCGGGATACTGAGGCACGGTATGACGGGGTTTTACTGTACTTTATAAAATAATAACAGCTACTACTTACCTACAACTTTGAGGAGAACTGACATGTACCGCGTCCTTGCTTTTTTGAAATCTGCTCTACATTTATATTCTCCTTCGTCTTCCATGAGCACTGGATCCAGTTTCAAAAATGCTGGCCTTTCAGATATGCTTAGACGAGCTCTCGTTCCTAGACCCTCTTTGGCAGCATGCCTAGCTTGGTCTAGACTACCTTGCCTGGCGTCCAGACTGTATATAGGCGTCGTAGATTCATCTTTGTACCAAAGAACTAATGCTATTGCATCCTCTGCATCTTCCTCTTCTCCTGGAGGGGTGATATTACATGGAAGGTTGACTGGAGATCCTGCAACACCGATGACAGTGGTTGGTGCTTCAGGCGTTTCTGTTGTAAATAAAAAACAAAGTATGATGAAATTCAAGTCAAAAATTGTCATTATTTAAAAAAATTCAAACGCAACTTAGTAATTGATAAATAAATGAATTAAGAAACACATTATAAAGTTTAATTAATTTTTAAAATAACACTGAAAATCACGAGGTGACTGGAAAAATTGGAAAAAAACAGTCAAAAATACTCTTGACTAACGCAGTTAAAAACGCTTATGGGCTGCGGAAAAACGGGGCTTCCAAAATTATATTTTAAATAATTTTATTCACTGAAAATTCTCTGCTGTTCAAGTCGATTTATTTAAATGCAGTAATTTTATTGCATTTGTAACAGCACATTCCATATTTTAAACTAAAAACCCTAATTGTAATATTTTTAACGCATTTTTTTCTTCCGCCCACGTTTTTTCATATGATAGATATAATGCATACAAACATTTATTTACCATTCGTGAACACCTCGAGAACACTGGGGATACTTGTAAACTTAAACTGTATACGTGATATGGACCCCAGAAAAAGACATATACAATAAAAGAAAGTGAGATAAATAATTAACCTTTTCATCTGGTAGGTAGAAAGAGTCCCATTGAGAACAAAAAAAATAATTTAAAAATAATAAAATAATAATAATAATAATAATAATAATAATAATAATAGAACAACATTTTATTTGAGCAAATGATGTTCCATTGCAGTTCATCTGCATCTTACTGGTTCAAACTCGTTTAAAAATAGCGCGAATGTCATTTTGCTTCTTCACACTGCTCTCTACACGCTTTGAACATATTATTGACGCAAATGGCATGCACATTAAACCAAATGATTTGATAATTATTCTTTTTTTTCCTAGTGTTTCTTATTCTTCATGCCCCCCTTCTCATCTGCTGATAAAAAATTGAACTATGAATTTCTTACTGCAGATATGTCTTGCGTACGGTCCACATGACGCACATAACCTTTCAATAATATCCGTCTATCAGAACATGCTGTATATAGGTTTAAACAGCGTAACTACCTGGTTCGAACCACCTGGTATATATTTGCAGTTCATTATCTCAAAGTTAAACCTCATTATTTGAAAGTTAAAAGTTCATTATCTCAAAGTTAAAGCTCATTATCTGAAAATTAAAGTTCATTATCTTAAAGTTGAACCTCATTATCTGAAAATTAAGTTCATTTATCTTAAAGTTAAAGCTCATTATCTAAAAGTTAAAGTTCATTTTCTCAAAGATAAAGCTCTTTATCTGAAAGTTAAAGTTCATTATCTTAAAGTTAAAGCTCATTATCTAAAAGTTGAAGTTCATTATCTCAAGAAGTTAAAATGAATGTATTTAAATTAATACAGTGTGACTTGTTCTTTTATATTAAAAACAAATATAATTTTCCAACATGTAATTAGAATTATATCATAATAGAAGCAACATCTATAGTATACTGCCAGTCTTCTGCTTTTTAATAATTTTCTTTCTTTAACTTGTGAAAGACTGAAACATCTAAGAATGTAAGGATATTTTTACTTCAATTGACAATTGTTTTCAAGACATTTTTAAAGTTTTTCTCATTAAAAATCCAATCTTCTCTTAGAATACTAAAGCAAACACGACGAGGTGGAGGGCATTTAAAATTGGACAAAAATCATCCCTTAGGCAAGCAAAGAAGGAAGAATGTTTGAATAAGAAATGTTTCAATAATAATGAAACCCTAAAGGATTTGCTGAAACGTGCGGTCGGCAAAGATTTTAATATCATATCTAAGGAATTCTTCCTATTCAAAATATTTTTATTCTCCAGCATATTGCTTCCCAAGACTTGTGAAAGAAAACTGCAGTAGTTATTAAATGTTAAAGGAGACGTTCATTAAGTCATTAAAAAACATGTCATTGAAATTCTTTCTTTTAAATAAAGAAGTATTTTATTATTGTACCGGGAGATATAGCCATACAAGTATTTTTTTTCAAACCACAAATCCTAATTACAATTTGAAGAAAGTGTTTAAGCAGAAGACCCTTTTCAGTTATGTTTCATTCAAATTTGGATATTAAGTAATTAAATTTTTCATTTCTATGAAATTATATAAACAAGTAGACACTTTTAAATTTAAGCTTTTGTGTGCTGTCAGAATTTATTAAAATGTATATGAAACTTTTATGACAGTGGTAAGTAGTTTAGCAGTGCATAAGATTGTTTGTTATCTATCATCTGCGTTTATAAGCTTTGAAATGTATTTGACTACTATGTTTGGGAGAAATGTAAGTCCAATTCCACCAATCTCAACACATAAACCACTCTTCCCATTTTTTTCCCCTTTTTGCAATGTTTACATAATTGCGAAAAGGGGTTGCTCGTACATTTCCGTATTATTTTAAAGCTCTTATTTTTCCTCATATAACTAATAAATTAAAACATTAAAGAAAAAAATGAAAAATAAATAAATAATATTCAAGGAAAAACATTGTACCGACGTCACACGGAAAAGGCTTTTGCACAAGAGGTTCCGTCTAAAATTACATTAGCCTACTTTCCCGTTTACACCAGTTTCTAATTTACAATGAAGCTATCTCTTTCTCTTTCTCCTCACTTAGTTTCAGTTCTTAATTACTTCCAATATGCCATTTTCAACTGTTAATACATATCCATTCATTCATTCATTCACTCATTTATTCACTCACTCAATCATTCATTCATTCAAAAAATATACTAAATACCAAACAAAAAATCCCTACGAAAATAGCCCGTTTCGTTATGGTTGAACTTCGTATCTAAATACATGTTCTACGTCATAAGATCCTTCCAGTTGTTCGAAGAAAATCCGTCTGTTTAATTGAAATTTCCATGTAGGGGGCCGTTCATAAATGACGTCACGCTTTTTTCCCAGATTTTTGACCCCCCTCCCCCTTTTGTCACAATCTGTCACACTTCACTGGACCCCCCCCCCTTTTGTCACGCGTCACGCTATGTTGCATAATGCATGATGTCACACTTCTTGTTACCCCCTCCCCTCCCCTTGTCACACTTTGTCACAATTTCACGAACCCCCCTCCCCCCTCGAAGCGTGACATCATTTATGAATGATCCCTAGGCACTAATGTTCATTTTTTAACTGTTCTGATTTGAGCAAAAATTGTTTACCTCGAGAGCTTCTTCGAACATGCTTGTTTGAAGGAATTTTTATCTTAAGTCCAGTGTATATACAGTTTCCTTTATATTTCCCTATAGCCGCTAATGTAAAGATTTTTGAGCTGCTCAAAATTTGAACGAAAAATTGTTCAAATAAAAATATAGAAATGAGATGTTAACGCCGAGATCTTCCGAATGCAAAAGAAAAAAATATATTTCGAAGCGGACAACTTCCCCAAAAGTAATAGGGGGGGGGGGGGGAAGGGGCATACGGACAGTTACTTCACTTATTTTGACGTTTCTTTATTTTTAATGAAATGTTTACGAAAAACTAAGATTACCTTCATACTTTGTTATTATTATCTTTTTTTAACTTTTACGGGAAAGATGCTAAAAACACCATTCATCAGTCGTAACATTATGGCAAATTGCAATATGAAGTTTCAAAGAAATTACAAAATAAAGTCACAAAGTTTGAAAGTAGGGTTTTGAGAGGGGGGAAATGTATGTTTGTCGGTCCCTAATAACTTTTGAAAGAATCGTTCGATTCGAAAGATTCTTTTCTCTTTTTTTTGCATTCCAAAGATTTCGGCAAAGTCAATCTCATTACCATATTTCTTTGTTCCTACTTTTGATTTGAACAATTTTTCGTTCAATTTTTCAGTTCAAAAAATCTCAATATTAGCGGCATTGGGGAAATATGAAGCAACTTTTATAAACCCTGGACATAAAATCCAAGTTCCTTTGAAAAAACTTATTTGAAGGACTTCTTGACGCAAAATATTTTTTGATTTGAACGATGTGTGCTCAATTTTGAATAATTGAGTTCAAAATAATAATAATAATAATCTTAATAATAATAAAATTATTATTAATAATAATAAAAAATAACATTAGCGCATAGGGAGAAATTTCACTCATATATAAATTTTGATCAAACAGGCGAATTTGCATGAAACAAACTTTACCGGAAGGATGTTGTGGCGTTGAACAAGTACAGATACGAAGTTCAACCATAATTAAATGAGACTGTTTTTCTATGAAAGTTTCTGATCTGGATTTTTAAGGATATTTCTGAATGAATAAATGAATAATTGAATGAGTGAATGAATAAATGAATGAGAGAATGAATTAATGAATACATGAGTGAATGGATGAACGAATGATTGAATATGCATGAACCGTGGGAAAAGTGCATTTGAGGTACTTAAGAAGTAAAGCTAAATGAGAAAGAGAGATATAGCTACATAACTAATTTCATGTTGGTGTGCACGGGAAAGTAGGCTCGTACAGTTCTAGATGCAACTTCTTGTTATTTATTAATATTGCGATAGTCGCGTCCACCCCACAGGTGTATCCATACTACATCATCCCTCCTCTGCCCGTCTGTAGACAATTCCGGGAAAGGAGCTTCTTGTTATCTTCTGAGCACTCGAATCAGTGAGCAGTCGATCCTCGAAAATGTCGGTGCAGAGTTGCAGCAAATCTGTGCACCTCACAGGTGTAAGGCGACCGTTCGCATAACTACTGTAGATGTGTGTCCCTTTTTAGCCTACTTTCCCGTAAAAGTAAAAATAATAAGAATAAAGCATGAAAGAAGGCTTAATGTATCGTGAAAATATCGTTAAAAATAAAGAAAAGACAAGAAAAAGTGAAGTAATTGAAAAAAGATTGAAAAGTAAAAAAATTGAAAGTAGGGTTTTGAGATGGGGAAGTAGGGTTTTAATATTTGGCTTTCAAAAAATCAGAAATATATCACAGGTGCAACACGGCAAACGGTTGAAAGAAAAAAATAAATAACGGTTACGTTTAAAAGAGTTTTGCTATGCCTCGATAGATTGCTTTAATAGTTGCAAAGGTACTTTATTTGAAATTAGTAAGAACTTATGCAAAACTACAGATATATATATATATATATACATCGGTAGTTTAGCTTAAGTTCTTACTAATTTCAACTATATATATACACAGCTAGATTTACAAATTTGTGATACATATTAGTTCACGGGACACGGAAAAGTAAATTTCGTTTTTTTTTTTTTTTTTTTTTGGCTAAAAAAAAGGGGATTACTTTACCAACTGTAAGCTATATCAACCGACTCATGTAACTAATGTTTTAAACAATTTATTAGCAAGGAACTACTTTTCTTACAGAACTATGTAACCCCTTTACATTATTTTAATAATTTATTTTTAAGCATTTTTATTATTTTTATTATTTTATTTTATTATTTTTAAGCATTTTTATTACACATATTACAGAACATTATTTTAGATAAACTATTGACAAAGAGCAAAACTAATTAATGCATTATTTTTCAAATTTATTTGTATCCTTACTTTGTGCCGTATTTGTGCATCCCATTACTAAGAATTTCTTAAAAGTCACCGATGCCAATGTGGTATTTACAGTGGTGTTTAACGCAAGAAATATTTAAAGATTTTAGAATTTCTATTTCATTAAAGCAATGTCAAACACAGTGATTTAATTAAATCAGTGCGAAATCCAAATTGAATTCACTCATTGTCAAACGAATCATTTTAAAAATATGTCTCTGTTAGGAATATCTTAATTAAAGTGATTTGCAATATATTTTGCTTCAACCGTATGGAATGAAACGTTTTCAATTAAGCCTATGCTCTTAACATGATTGCTTGTATGTATTACACAATGCTAATCGCATTAGATGCAATTTGATTGAAATAATGCTGAGTATGTTTTGACGGCATTGTTTCATGGGACATGCCGTTGTGCTTATTTATGATTTAGGCAGCTTAAACAATTGATAACATGTATTTAAACAACAAAACAAAAAATAATGAATACATAATTTAAAGCCTGGGAGTTTAAAAAATATAAATGTTTGAGTCATGAAACATTGTTTAAAGAGAAATATTACTATTGATTTCAGACTATATCCAAAATATTTTGAATACATTTGGCATGTGTCATCCTACATATATATTACTGCATTTACTTTTTCAATCTCTATTTTATTGAAAATAGAGATTAGAAGTAGATAATAGAAGGTTTAGAGGGTATAACTAAAACCTAGGAGAGCCTAAAAAAAATAAACGTATTAGTCTCGAAATATTTTTTTAAAAAGAAATAATTCTGTGAATTTTAGGCTTTATCGAAAATATTTTAAATGCATTTGACATGTGTGAGGCTATATATTTTTCATTCTATTTACTTTTTATTGAATTACTAAAGAATAATGGGAAATAATTAAGAAGTAAAGATGTATGATATGTCATGTAATTCACACTAATAAATTGTTTAACACACCATCATTATATATAACCCTGTTTATAAAAATACTTTTATTTAAGTGCTTTATATATATATATATTGATGGTTTTGCTTTTATTGTTTTAGAATTATTGCCATAACCGGTTTATGCCCTTAGACGCACTGTAACTATTAGTACACTCTCAGAAATAGAGCTCTCACTTCTGACGATTCTTAAATCGTCAGGAAAATTTCGTCGTTTACAACGATTCTTTCCTCGCGGGATCAGTGACTTAAAAAAATTACTACACAAATTTCGTCAATTTGACGAAAAGTTTACTCGGAGCATTTTTCACGAAGACGACGAAAGTTTCGTGAGATTTGAGCATGCGTTTCTGAGAGTGTAGAAAGAGATTTGATTACTCAATTGGCAAAATTCCTTTGAAATTATTTACCCTTTGTTGCAAATGAAAAACCCATTTGCAACAATGTCATAACTCGAAAAGTTACGATTTTTGACCAGTCGGAACAATTGCAACGAAGATTTGAAACGTCCTCTAATATTAAGTGAAAAACCATAACTTTCGAATTATCACATTGTTGCAGAAAAGAGCGACATGATTCATTATAAGTATATAAATATTCCTATAAAGGTCAACGGTAATTTTTAATTACGTGGTAATCCCTTCGGTTAAACAAACAGTAAATTCAAAGATTCAGTTTACTTAAGTGTTATTTGGAAAACAGCAAACTTATCTGAACTTAACCATGTAACAAAAATCTGAACTTATCCATAAGTGCCAAAACATTCACAACAGCAATAAAATAGAACAAACAAGCGTCCATTTCTTATTGCATGCATTCGTAACAAATTATGTAAGTTATCATTGTCCTTGTGTGACCAGAAAATCATAAAATTAACTCAAAAGTCACGAGAAACTGCATTTTGGATATAAGGTACATATTATTATATAACGCATGCATTATTGTAATAATTTTTATTATTATTATTACTAATTGAGATCTTGAGTTGAAAACTTGGAAGAGTTGATTAACGAGTTTTCGTTGTGAGCTAAGGGCAGAGCAACCGCGTGGAAAATTAATGTATTTTAATGATCGTATTTTTTTTTTTTTTTTAGAATTTCATTAAAATGTAAAATCAATGACTTCTTTTTTTTTTTTTTTGCAGTAAAATAAGTTTTGTATGTTACTGCTTGACAAACTCAGTAAAAATAAGATTAATAAATATAAAAATAATATGACTCCTATGAAAACTTTAGTTTATTGTGTGAAGTTTATCTATTGTTGGTAATCAGATTGATAGAAAAAAATGCGTTCGCGTATGAAACATTTTTACCTGATTTCTTTCAGTAGTCCTTCCTGAATTTTGCTTGATTTCTGACATCACTACATTATTCTGCTGCTATATTAATATAAATTACGATTGTTGAAAATAATATTCCTTTACTAAACGATTTTCATCAATAAAAATATACAATCTTGACTTTCATATAGTTGAAAATATTCCGATATTTTACTCAGAAGAGTACAGTTGTAAATGCTACGAAAAATAGAAAAACTCATTGCGAAACAGTTTTAAAACATGCATTGAGAAGAATTAATAATATACATTGAATGAACTTAGGTAGATATGCCGATATTTACTTCACAAATACGTTACACTTCTTTTTACAATTGCCTACACATTTAGTACCAAAAAGCAAATACATATTCATATCCAAATTGCAATATCTTTACTGCAAAAGAACGAAGCTTTTAATGTTATTTTGAAGCTAAAGTCATATATTATTAACAATCCGAAGTTATGAACTGTTCCTTTGTTTACTTTCGGATAAAGTAAAATTTGAACATCAATACAAAGCGAGCATCTAAACTTTTAATTAATTTTCAAAGTACGAATGACATAGATTAATTTTTCTCATATATATGTAAGTTGAGAGTTGCATTAAAACAAAATAATTCCTTTTGTGTGTTACATTTATGCTTGTCATATTTTGCGTTTCTTACTATTCGAAATATCTTCATTAATTTAGGATTATGTAAACAAGAAACATTTCTGTGAAGGGTTTAAATAAACATCTTATTGTGAGTATTTATACGCCGCTTTGAAATTACAAGATAGAGTTGTTCATTCTTTTCATCATTTCTTATGATGTAGGGCATCAAATTAAAAGATTTAATTTTTATTTCCATCTAAAAGTTGTGAATTGTATTTTACTTAAAAACTGATATTAAATAATTTAGATAGATAACGCAAATAATAAGTTTTGAAAGACGCGACGTATTTTAAAAAAATACTTATCAAACAGTTTGCACGAACTGCTACTAAGATACTATAATAGAGATTTGATTTATTGTCTGAAATGGCAGTCGTTTGACAATAAAAATCATACCAAAATGTGTTTTTCATCCATCTAAAGAGTTTAGTCTAAACTAAAAATACAAAGTGCCGCATTCTACGAACTGAAAAAAACGAGTTTACATCGCAAGAAATAAATAAAATAAATTTAATATATATACATAAACTCAGTGGCGCAAAAGCCCATTGGGGGCCATGACCTACTGCGCCCATTCCAGTTTTCGAGTCCGAGGGCCCTGGGGTTTCATAAGAAGCAGATATTCCGGTCAAGTGGTCGGACTGACGCGGACACTCCCCCTCCCCTCCCCAGTGTTTTTGAAGCATGTTTGGTCCTCATTTTATAGACCCCACTGAAGAGATAAAAGGCGGAGTCGACCCTTCCCATATATATATATATATAATATATATATATATATATATATATATATATATATATACACACACAGTGAAATCTGTGTAAGTTGCCCACTTGCGGTGCAGCGCTTTAGTGGTCAACTTTACAGGTTTTACTGTATATATATGTATGTATGTATCATAAAATGAAATAAAATAAAATAACATTATATAACAAGAAAATAATATTATATAACAAGAAAATAATAGTAAAGTAAACGAAAGAAAGAAAGTAAGAAAAAAAACATGTATAGTAAGCAACACTGCAAAAGGACTTTGTTAATCCATCCCTGTTGTACTATATGGATGAACTTTTTTTCTCGACTTAAGTATAATTTGTTTTCAAACATCAAAAATTAAGATTACATGTATAGTAAAAACCGTGTAGTATAATTGCTTTCATTTTTCAACTTTTTTCTTAGTTGAACTTTCTTTCCTTTTAATTCATTAAGTTCGTCTTAAGCAGATTTGCTATTTCTAAGATAAATGAAGTAAGAAGAAAACTTGACATGTTGATGCACAATATAATGAAGAAATTTTTCAGGAATATAATAACGGTTTGAAATTTTCATGTCATTTGTTAAAAAGCTACAGCAAAATTTACTTTTTTTCTGGCAAAAGACCGTTTTTTCTTTCTTTTCAACATGTTCATTTAAAATGCAATGCAAAGTTCTTGGACCATCATGTAATGAATGTCTTATTACTGAAATTAAGTGTTCAATAGTCTTGGTTAATAGAAACGAGCTTGAGTAGAGTGCTTTTTTTTTTCTTCTAAAGGAAATCTTCTCCCAAAGGAACTTTTATGTTCTAGAATAGATCATCTTCACAATCGTTAAAACGTACCACATGATAAAAAAAAAAAAAAAAAAAAGAAAAAAAAAAAAAAAAACAGATCCGTCAAGTAAAAGTACTGTTACATAACCCTTTTACAGAAGTAATTTCAGAAAAGTCCCGCAGTGGACCAGTCGGTAGAAGCTCGGTTCCCACAGAACACCGAACATGAATCAACATTGACTGAGGTCAGTGTTTGGGAGGGTGACAACCTCTCGCGGCTGGTTGCTGGTTGCTGCGGCGGTACTCTAAAGGGAGCTGGTGCACGTTAAATAGGTCGTGGCTCCAATGTCCTCCAAGTGAAACGATACCTCTGGGGTACCAATCCCAGGTGACAGTTTCTCACCTGGGAGCTGGTTCAAAAAATGAAGAGATTTTTCAAAGGGGCAGAAATCGGACTCCTGCCTACAAGGGCCGCGTTAGACTCAGGAGCAGAGTACCCATTCTTCCTTGCCACTCGCGAAGGCACAACAACAATAACAAAAGTATTGTCTTTAATCAACATAAAAACAGGGTTCTTACGTCGAAAAGAGGGGAATGCGGTTTTTTTTTTCTGAAAAGGAGTATTGTTGACGCCGGAGGTGGGGGGGGGGGGGGGAATGAGTGAAATTCGAGTTACATGGGAAGAGGGGAAGCGGGGCTTGTAACTAGAGTTAAAATAAGGTTGTAGGAACCTACAGAAAGGTGTTGTAGGAGGGTGTTTCAAATAGGCAACAGGGATTCTTAAATCGCATCGAGTCTACCAAATACTAGAATCAGTATAAAGTTGAGCTCATGCATAAATATATTGTGTCCCCCAGACTAAAATAATAATAATGATAATACTACTAATAATAAATGATATGGAAAAAAACATGATCCACCAAATTTTAAATTAATTTCGCTTTAAAAAACCTTATGTTTGAATTATTCTTGATAAAATACCGTGTCTGTGGCATATACGAACATTATAAAATTTTTGCTGACACGTTTCAAATGTAAAATACTGAACCTAAAAAAACATGATACTTTAAAATCGTTGAAACACAATGAAGTTAGATGCAAAGTATCCTTAGAAAATTGTTTTCGAAGGATATAAAAGGATGTAATAAACTGAAGGTTAGACAACAATTTCAAATCAATTTAAGACAAAAAATACTGATTTATGGACAATAAAGTAAGAAAAATCTGTCGTTACAGGAATCATTTATCTTGGCCCATTAGGTCAAAATAACAAATAACCAAATATTCTACGTAAATAAATATTTGTCTTAACAAACGTGAAACTGCTAAGAATTCCCAACGGAATTTATAGTTCATCATAATAACTTTTTTTAGGTGCCCTTACTTGAAACGGCCTTGATAGAAAACCAGAGGTCATCCTTTTAAGCTTTTCAAATCCCAAGACAATCTTGAAATTAGGAAAAATTACTACTTCAAAAGGAGTTTAGGCAGTTGGAATAGTTTACCGGAAGCGACTGCTACTTGCAGTGGGATAACAACTTTTAAGGAGGCTCTTGATGTCATTGGGGATTGTTAAATTGATTATGACAAACCTGGCTGGGCCCTGTGCCTGTTGCTGGTCATCACTTTTGTATTAGTATTAAATTAAGAAAAACAGTATGCTAAGCTTTCACATATTTCAATATTTTAAGCATCCCTAATGACACTACAAAGTATACAAACTAAACTATTTTAGAGTAGCTTTATGGAAAGAATAAGAAAACAGTTCTATACAGCAAACAACTCTTTGCACTCACTCTCAAAATGTACATATAGTTTAAATAATGTCAAAAGCTAAGAGAGATTCATATTAGGAATTTTTTCATTTATTTTTATGAATCTTGGCGACGGCAGGAAGAATTTAAGTAATAAAACCCTTATTGCATATTTTAAGATTTGTGTTAAAACGTTTTAAAATTTCGCAACTAAGAAATATATGTAAAGCTTAAAAAAAATGCAATATAATGTAAAATTTAAAATAGTAATGTATAGTAAAAAGTTTGTGCTACGATTTTCAATTAATGAAATATTTCCAAAAGTGTTGCCAGTCTATATAGTTAACTGTAAAAAATAGTTTTAATGAATCAAATAAAAGAAAAGCATAACCATCGTGCTGGCACTCAAGCTAACTGCAAAATTAGTTTTAACAATAAACCCGAGCAACGCTGATGCGATCTCGCTTCTTATTGGGTTATGATATCAGCCATTACGATTTCATTGGTTCCTACGACACCATCATTAGATTTACATATCGAGAAATATAAAGAAATGAAGAAATGTGAGTTTACAATCCCAGACATTGCGAATACTTTAAAACAAAAACTAAATTGCAATTGAATAAATTATAAATGACAAGCCAAATAAATGCTTAAGTTTCTTCTTTTTTTAAAATGAAACCATTTGTGCACAATTTTCTCAATGTTGCTTTATCATCCTTTTTAGAAAACAGCAAAATCAAAGTGCTTAAAATTAAAAAAAAGACCGGTAAAAACTAAATCTTTATTCAATTACGCATGTTTTTTGAGATGTTTTATGAATCTTTTATAAGCCATTAGAACATATCAAATGCATTTATAAAAACAAAACACCTTCTAACGAGAAATTCTAGGTATTCCTTAGCCTTTTCATTAATCTCTCTAAGTCTTTCTGTGAATCAAAAGAAATGTAGTTCGCTTTATTTTAAGTCAATTACTTTTGTTAAAGTCGAGAGAATATGCTTTTTATCATATCACTAATTCACATTGCAATTACTTTTTATGGCAATATTTTAAAATCTACCAAGTATATTTTAGAAATATTTTTCTTTTAGCCACTTGGAAAATTATTGTTTTGGAGTTAAATACACTATATAAAAAATTGCGTAAATATCACTTTTGTTTATGTTGTTTTTTTAGTAAAGTAAATCCATCCCACAAAAAAAAAAAAAAAATAGCATTTAGGAGAACAAATTAAAATTTACTGATTGTTAAATTTTATTAACTTTTCTAAATTAATCCTTTAGATGCAATTTTCTAAAGAAAACAGTGTAGAAGTTACTGAAAAATAAGTTTTTACAAATTGAAATTTTCTACCTGTTACATTTTTACATATGTTACTTATTTCAAATTATTTTTATAAATAGAGTAGTTTTCTAGAGTAGTTACGTAACAATTAAGGTGAATTAGTACAAAGCCCCCTATACTAGATGCCGTCTGATATGAGAAAAAAAATGGCATTCGTTAGGTGGCGCAACTGACCTGCTCATAAAATTCAGTTCTTAATGGTGTTGTTTGTAATTCCTGTTTGTAATTTAGTTGCTTATTCTATCAACCTTAAAGTTCTTTTAAGAACTAAATTAGATTGTAATCAAAATTATGGTACAAAGCGTTTTGCCATACTGCACAGATTCAAGAACTGAAAAAATCAGTTTTCATCGATTCACTTCTAACGAAGAATTACGAATAAAGTGGCTAACAGCTTTGTCTAGATAAGGTATTTATTCTTTTTCTTACTCCAAAATGTGTTTTATGAAACTTTAACTGTTTATTGTTTTCAAATCACTGCCACTTTATTCTTTTAGCATGCTTTACTGTCGATTTCACAGATCGCGTATCGATTTCGCATATCAGGAACGTTCATATTTCTTAAATGTTTTAACCAAAATTCAAAAATATGATGTTCGTAAAGATTTAAATAAACATTTTAAATTTATACCACTTTTTAAGCTTTAATTTCTTGGCTAAATTAATGAATTAAATCTGCGCTACTATTTACTATTTTAGAGTGGAATTATTAAAAATGCTTATATTCAAGAATAAAAATACGTTTGGAATTTTAATTTTTTAGTAATTAGTTTAATTTAATTTAAATGCATAATGATATTTAATAAACATTCAATAGTATTTGATAATTAACCAAAAAAAAAAAAACTGGGAGGAAAGGAAATGTTGAAAAAGAAAGAAAAACAACTGTTTTGTAGTTGATTTCTTTATTTTAAACAATCGAAATCAAACAATGCAAATTCTATGTAAACCAAAATAAGCTATTGACCGAAAAATTCTAAAAGTATAAAAGTTATTGCAGTTGGGTATGTGGTATTTGCAAAGACATTTTTATTGATAATTGGCATTTCAATTTATTTTAACAGCCAAATAGTTTCCTTTTCAGAAAAAAAATATATTTTTCATTATAAGCTAAAGTATTTTTGAAAATTGTGTATGATGAAAAAAAAAAGTAGACCATGTTGATCATCAATATTTTCTGTTACATCCATAGATTAAAAATTATTTACATATGTAATATATATATATATATATACAATGTGAATTTCATACTATTCAATATTTTTTTAACTCCACTAAAAACTTACATTGATTAAATTTAATGCAAACTGATATAGTTATAGTACTATATCAGCTTGCGCACGGGGCGAGGTAGTGGGATCCAGGGATTTTACATGCACGTATCCCCAAGTGTACATGGTGGGTCTTCAGCGGGTATAGAACGCGCGACCTTCCAGGTGGAAGTCCGATGCTCTGACCACTAGGCTACCACGGCCTATAGTTAAAGTACTAGAAAACGTGCTGTGATATAGTGCTGAAAAAACTTCGTGTTATGAATTACGATATTTATTTTGTTGATTTATATATATTATATTAAAAAAATACTTTAATATACTCCATATACTTTATAAAGCACACCAGAACTACACAGGGTTTATTGATTTAAATCAACTGGTTAAAAAATTTTTGATTTAAAGCTCCGCTACCTGTATTAAGGTAAAACCACCAGTAGTTGACACTGGATTAGTAGTTGACACTCATAAAGAAAAAAATCATTTATAAGCGAAAGAAAGGCACCAGATGATTATTATTTGTCTGTCTGTGTAGTATAGCTCTCTAGTAGTGGCAATGTGAACTTCCGTACCGCCATGTTTGGCGTCAGTTCTGCCGTGATCGTCTCATGACAACAGTGCACATTTTTCGAATGTTTATTTTAATTTCCTTGTTGAGTTTGCTAAGAACACGCTGAAAGGTAAGTATTGAAAATTTAAACATCAATTTAAAATTTTGATTAAGCAGGTATTTAGTACTTTGTTTTGGACATGAAGTGTAAATAAAGTTATTTAAAATAATCCAAAATACAAAAAAATAGTTCTTTGGCCCTGTGTTAACTACTGAAACCTTACATGATATAATATTGAGTAGTTGATATGGGGAGTCAACTTGTGGCTAGTAATATAATTTGATCATATCCAATAGTTGACAGAGGTGTCAACTATTGGAGTTACAATATGTCAACTACTAAATGACTCCCTCTTTCATTTTTTAGATGCCTCCAACAAAGGGAAATTTTAGAAATTATACATAAGAGGCAATGAAAGCGGCTGTGGTAGATGTACGGTTACATAAAACACCATGTGTAAACTACTAAAAAGTTTCAATAAATGAAAAGTAGAGTGTCAACTACTAAGTATTCTTGTTTTCGCTTGGTGTCAACTACTGACCCATTATCATTTAAAAAATAATAAGAAGAAATTCCTATTCATCTTATTAATGTAATTCTTGTAACAATATGATAGGGGAACAGTTTGTGCAGCTATCACTAGTTATAATCTTCCCCTACAGTGAATTCGGTCCAAGCAATATTAACAAACCCACAAAAGAATCCTTAAGGTGTCAACTAATTGTGGTTTTACCTTAGTTGTACATTAAACGAAAATAAACTGGAAATATCAAAACGGATGCACACAAACACAAATGATACACTTTATACTACAAAAGTGATGAGTCATGATATAATGAAAAATGTTGGGTACGTCAAAAATAATTTATTTCATTTGTAGTAAGATGCAATTTTAAGTCACTGCTAGCTGTCTTGTAAAGAGAGAAGCTTTATCAAAATCTAGATTTTCACATTTGTAATATGAATAAACGAAACAAAATCTTTTGTCTATAACTCCCAAGTTTTCTGTAAATTGACACATTTATTTAAGGTCAGTCTCAAAAAGCTCACTGAACTTTAACAGTGACGCAAAAATTCTTCTAAGAAAAAGAAATCGCATTCTTTCCTTTTATATTTATTTCATTTCTTAATGTGCGGGCTGGATGTCCCAAAGACCGCTGATAATCATCAACCGTAACAAATTCCCCACAAGCACGCTTTCTATTGTGAAACAGTGTGATATACAGATTCCGCGTCCAAAGGAAGTCTCAACAAAGTTAAAAAAAATCTTTCTTAAAGGGAAGCCTAGATTCGAAGGTAGCGGGAAAAGTGGTCAAATGGCTTGGCCAATAAGGATACAAAACAGGGTGTGACAAGAGCAATATCTCAGTCTTTTTGGGTAGTAGCAGCTGATTAAGTTGAATACATTGTTTGAGAGATTTTTTTTTCCTTTGGAAACGATAACCTTTTTCTTTATTTCTCTCGGAAGGCCAACTATTTTTGGCAAATGCGAAAAAAAGCAAGACTGAAAGAATTCTGCTAATTTTTATTTAGTCGATCAAAAATAAAAAGATAGAAAAAGAAAAAAAAATAAAGGAAAAAAAGTACTACTACAGTCTATTTGAATTTCCAGCTGATATGTTCAATTAGAAACGAATAATTTCAGTAATGAAAACTAATTACAATATAACCTCGGTTTAACGCTCCCGTATCTATCGTTTTATCGTTTTCCCGAATTCATCGTATTCTTTTAATAGTATTGTCTGATTTATACTGACCCCCATACGTCGCTTTAACGTATATCTTGATAGAAATGGATAGCCCGTAGTAAATGATTGATGGAGTACAATGCAGTATGCAATTTAAAATGCACATCGCTAAACGTACTGGAGGAGTTATGCTCGTATAATAGTGAAAGAACTGATTCTGTACAGAATTGGTTGGCCGCTTACGCTGGCAAAAACTTTACCGACGCATGTACCAGAACGGTCCAGTGCACTTTCAAAAATAGAATCCTCATTTTCGAAGATTCTTCAATCGTCAAGAAAATTTCGTGATTTGTAACGATTCTTTCCTCGCGCGATCACGTGACTCAAAAACGTTACAACACAAATTTCGGCAATATGACGAAAGGTTTACCCGGAGCATTTTTCACGAAGCCATTTCGTCAAATACGACAAAAGTTTCGTGAGATTTGAGCATGCGTTTCTGAGAGTGTGTAACTCGCTGTGATGCGTCACACAGTGTTCGATGCTATAGAGAAATAGAAAATAGATATATATATTTTTTAAACTAATTTATTTTCGACCTAGGACTTTTAATGGTTTTTTGAAGGGAATATAAAGCGTCGGTTGATTTTAAAATTATACAAATATAAATAAGAAACTTATTTATTAATAATTATCAAAAGTGCCCACTTGCCACGCATGTCGTTTTCGTTTCTGTGACAATCGCATGACGACGTACATACCACGTCGTTGGCGATTCTGTGACAAAAGCATTGCGACACGCATGGCCCGTCTTTCAAGTGATTAATTTATACTTTTAAAACTATGTGTAATACAATGAGCATTTTAGACTCCTAAACTATTATTTAATGCGTAATATTTACAAACGTTATGTATTTTTTGTATACATTAATAAACTTTTGAAAATATACATTTTCTATTTTAAAAAAAGTGCATGTCTCTCGTATTCTTTACGAATACGCTGGAGACTAATTTTCAAAAAATAAATTGATATATTTTTAGATTATACACTTATAACACTGTGCGCTTGAAATACGCCTCTTGGTTTATTTAAAATCTAAAGCTGTAAATCACAGCTTTGCAGTGAAAATGGCATATAACATACATGCACTTGATCTACGTCCTCAAAAATGTAAAAAATTGCTAACTTTGTGAAAACTTTGATAAAAATAATGCAGCAAAACTAACTAAATACATTTTAAACAAGTTTTAGAAAAATAAAGAAAAAGAATAAGTAAATCGTATACCAACTTTACAAGAAAATGGAATAGAAACTGGAACCAGCTGTAAACTTTTATAGCACGAATTAAAACTTTTATTATAAATTATAAAAATGTGTTTATTCTCCACACAAGAAAAGTCCAGTCATTTTTCTTCAACATTTATAATCTGCGTAGGAGTTTTGTTTAAAAAAATTTTCATTTAAGATTTGAATTCAGCAAGTAGAAGAACTAATAAGGTTTGAAATTAATTCAGGTTTGAAAATCTTGTAATTATTTGATGTAGAAAAATAAATAAATGTTTAAAAAAATCTTGAAACTTCTGTCATTTCCAGTCGGTAATTAGCGCAAATTCAAAAGCTGAAAATGGCACTTTAAATTAAATTGCAGATTTTTTCCCCTTACAATGAAAGCTGATTTATTTATCTTAATTTTTATATGTGAAGCTGTCCATTGCATGTTTTTCTGTGAAATGTCATTCAAAGCTGAATCATATCAACAAACTGCGTTAAGATTTTTCTTATCGTTTATTAAAATACTAAAACAGACAGTGAAGTTAAACGGTGCGTAATGAAAAAGATGGGGGGGGGGGGGGTTAGAGAGCACTAGTTGTTTAAGGTGATATATTGAGCCTCGAGGAAAATAAATTTACAATTTCAAAAGAAAAAAATAGTAGAGCAGCTAACTCAAAAAAGTAATTTTCAGTAGAGCAAAAACAACTTTTATTTACACATTGAAATCAATATAATTTTCTCTTTTCCCCACCAGACCCCTACCTTTCGCCGAGGACTAAGGATTGCGTGCGCGTAGCGCTGGTGGACAAAATCAATATACTAGCAGAAAATTATCTCCGCTGCCCAGTGGTTATTTTCATATCTGCAAAAATTTCATTATTACTTGAAAAACTTTGATTTGCTGTGATTTGACTATCAAGGGTGTCTACCGACTAAGAAATTAAAAAAAAAAGAAGAAATTAAATTTTTAAAAGTGAAATTTCGTGACTGCTTCAGGAATTTTTCAAGACCGTTTGGTGATGCATCGAATACTGATTCAGCTGGATACCGGATATCTGGCATATCACGTATGATGGATACGTACCAGATATCCGTCTCGGATGTTAAAACCTTGTAAACCATATTTTTTTAAAATCTCACATCTTCCAAAAATGAAATTAGTTTCTTATTTCCATATATTTTCAGAGCATGTTAATTAAATTTTAAAAATGAAATTTAGCATGGCGGATAACCGGATATTTCGCGCAGAGGCCGAGAAAGATTTCGGACATCTAAAAACTTGTCGGATATCGGATATCCGAACCCTCCTGCGGTGGACCGGATCTGTTGGACAAGACTTTTTGTGGCCTATTCGTCATTTTCGTGACTTTTTCGTTACTTTCGTGACCGATTTCCGAAATCGTTACTTTTTTGGGACTTTCGAGGCCGTAATGACCTGTAGAGAAACTCTGTTATTGGATCAACTCCGTCAATTTTTGAATTGTGACGTAATTCTTGGCAAGATATATCAAAAGATGTGAGTTACATATTATTATGATCAGCATACCATCTGAATTAATGAAGTAATTCATTCATGCATTTTTTTGTTCAGATTTCATTCATGGGGCCACAATGTGATAAAACAACAAAAAGTGCTTATGACTTACGTAGACTCGTATACGGTAAAGAAATTCCGTAAAAGTACAGAGAAGAAACGGAGAGTTTCTTTAAATTTTCGAAGAGCTTGATTTAAATCAAAAAATAAAGTTCTTGATAACAGCCTTTCAATAAAATAATTTTTTTTCCACACTATGCAAAACTACAAGACAATTTTGTTACATTACGTAAAACTGAACACCTGAGAATTGTAAACAAATGACTTGAGATATGTAACTTCCAGTCTAAAAATTGTCAAAAAGGCATTACATATTGTTGGCGCAGCGGCCAGCCTTCCCAACTTCAGCGGCATCATAGCAGCGTGTGCATGGGTTCAACGAAACTCCCCTTTGTCCTTGTGTACTAAAAAAAGTAATTCAGCCTACTCACAGATGGCATGGCTACTGCGGCACATTATCTCTGCCAAACAATTATCTCAGAAATAAGAAATACAAACACGTGTTTTAGGGTTACAAGGAACCCCAGCCCTTTTTTGAATGAAAAAGAATGAGCTACGAACGAAGAGACATTCGACAATTAAGAAAGTGTTCAAATCGCACTTCATCGGAACTTCGCTTTTAAAATCAGCTGCTGCGTAGATTTGTGTTCAGCAATAATTAGTGATGTTATTGTATATATGGTATATACGCCGAAAAATTACATGGGAAGGGGGGGATAACATTTTTTAAACATTCACAACACATGGGTTGACAATTAAAAGGTTATATAGCTCCATAATGTTCTGGTTTTTAAGCCATCGTCGCCTCAACGTCGTTTGCTTTTGTTTATAAGTTCTGCGGCCAGAAATGCAGCTCCCAAAGGACGAGATTTATAATATTCACCCACATTGATCACATTTTGATCAGGCCGTCAGTTCTTACACATGCACATCAAAATTTCCACGCGAACGAAACCGCTTGGAACAGCTAGTATATATATATATATATATATATATATACTGTATTTATTCATATTCGGGATATACAGAAAAAAGAAAGAGCTCAAAACGTAATAAGCGCATAAGAAAACTTATCTACTCCAGAAATCTCTCTGATAAAAAGCTAGGATTAACGAAAGACCTTAAAGCATTCCTCGGTTTAATTCATCGAAGCATGTTTGAAGGTAATTACAAGTTTCTGTCAAACACAAGGGAAATATAAAAGAAGGTACAAAAGAAGTTCATGAGAAAAATGCAATTAGGAATCGTAATAATGACAGCAGAAGACATGTAAAGTGCTCCCAGGAGGGAAGAACTTAATAAAAATTCGCAATCCCGATTTTACAAAATAATAAGTTCTCCGGGCAAGACTAAGAAGATCTTGGCAATCAGGAGCAGGATTTGTTTTATAAGTACACTTTTTTTCCTCAAAAAATCTGGAGCTTTTATTAAAAATGAGGGAAGAACTTATTCACCCATAGTTTTGCCTGAAGCTTAAATAAGAATTTTGGAAGTGACATTTTTTTTTCTTTACAAAACTGCGGAATATTTGTATATTTTTCATCTTTCTTTGAAACTTATTTTTATTAATGAAACTTATTTTTATTTAACCTCTGTTTAAAATTTCAACATTTTTAAACACGCCAGCTTTTTTTTCTCCAGCCATCGTTGTTAAAAGCAAATTTTTAAAAGAACTTCCTCATTATTATACTGTTAATTTGATTGCCGCTCTGTTGTTGTTACTCTTTGAAAAACAATTTAATCGCTAAATCTATAAATGTAAGATTTAGTGAAAACAAATTTATTCTTCAATGTACGTTTATTGTTATTCATAATCTGTTGCCTAAGAAAATAAACAGGAAGTTTCATCTAGAACTACACGGGCCTACTTTCCCCTATACACCAATCAACAAATTTATAATCTGGCTATTTCTATAGGTTTTTCCCCTTTATCTTAATTAGTTAAATGTATCTATTCCAAGAGATAATACGCATGCATTCATTCATTCTTTCCTTCATTCATTCATTCATTCATTAACTCATTTATTTATTGAGTAATTTATTTACTCAGTCATTTTTTATTCATTCCTTTATTCATTAATTCTTTCATTCATTCCTTTATTCATTAATTCTCTCATTCATTCCTTTATTCATTAATTCATGGAGAATTATCCTTAAAAATCCAGGTAAAAAACAACATGAGAAACTATAGTACTTGTTTAGTTCTGGATGAGCTTCGTATCTACAAGTTCTACGTCGAAACATCCTTCCGGAGAATTTGTTCCACGAAAAAGTGTGTCTTTGATTCAAATTCCCCTGAAGAAGCTAATGTCAAATTTTTTTTAACTGTTAAAAATGGAACAAAATTTGTTCAAATCCAAAAAATCCCACGTTGAACGCTCTTTCGAATAAACTTGTTCAAAGGAACTTGAAACTTCTGCTCAGGGTTTATATAACTTACTTCCGCATAGGCGATAATATAGGAGTATGAATGATATCTCTTCGAGAACACTTAACAATATTTATTAATCACAAGCTCATAGCACATTACAACACAAAGGACTGGACGGACACACAAATATTCAAGCGGACGTCTTCCGCGTTCGTCTGTCTACCTCTCGTTTATCGTCCATTCTGAAGATGCATCGCGTCGCGACGTCATCTTATAATGGGATTGTAGGATTATGGGATAGTTCGATAGAGGATGCGATGGGGATTATGGGATCGTAGGATTCCGACAATAATGTAAACAATTTTGGAATTGTTCAACATTGAACGAAAAAATGGTCAAAACAAACAACAAAATATGGACATTAATATCATTATTATTATTTTTTTTCTTTTAAAGCATTGGTTAGAACTTAAATTTTAAGGCGAATACAATTGCAATAATGCAAAGTGAAAAAAATCATTATTTATGTTTCAGAAAATTTAATAACTTGTAGTTGGCATGTTTTATAATCCGCGTATTTCATGGCCTATTAACATTTTCTTTTTACGTAATGTGAACATAATGTACTGCATGTGTAAAGTCTAAGGCATCAAATGCTTGACTTAACGTTCATTTTTCTTTCTAATTCGTATGGAAAGTCTAAGGCATCAACACACATGCAGTGCATTACTGTTTGACATATGATCATTTTTTTTATTTTAAATCATTAAATTCTTCTTTTAAAGCACTTAACTTCTGTCCCTGCAATAAGGATCAATTATGAGTACAGCGTTCAGTATTATTTTATTATCTGTTAAAGATGAATTGCTCATGTTGGTCGAAACATAAATTTTAAACCTTTGTGAATTTTCTCATCTTGGTTCGTGTTCATGGAATAAGAGTACGTTTATATGACCTTATTGATTACCAATGCAACCAAAGTATGGAAATGTCCTAGAAACTAATTCAGATTAAAACTAAACTCCATCTGAATTATAAATTGAGCGACTTTCGAAGCGAGTCCCGTGTTGACATTTAATCTCGTAGTTAAACAAAGTATTCTTTAATTAATAAAACTGTGTAGTGTTTCTTTGAGTGGGAAATGGCATCATAATTGATTATGTAGAAGTTTACAGGTGGTTTGAATCCTAAATTTACTTCTTTCTGAATACAATTTTTATTGAAAATTCGTTTTTTTTAAATTAGGCATTTTAAAAAGCAGATATATTTAAAAACAAATATAATTATAACCTTGCTCATAACCTATTTGAATTGTTTCTGCTATTAAAAAAACATTAAAATTTAATTTTTTATTATAGCACAAAATGAAATGAAGTTTTTAGTAAAACCTAACGTGTCTATTAACAGTTCTTCAAGGAGCGTTATCAATATTATGATCTCTTCTATGCCCGTAAAAATTTAAATTAGTCAGCATAGTGAAAAAAATTCCTACCCCGCGGAGTTTTCCAAAAATAAGCTTTCGCATTGTTTGTTATAAATGGCAAATGGTTCAAAAGGCAAAAAAAGCGCCTTTTAATCCCAAACATAGACAACTCCTTTTATAACTAACGGTTAAATGGAACATATATTTTTTATAAACCATTATGATAAAATAGGTTATTAGTTCATTCAAGTTTTTTGCCTTTTGAACCATTTGCCATTTATAACAAACAATGCGAAAGCTTATTTTTGGAAAATTCCGCGGGGTAGGAATTTTTTTCACTATGCTTACTAATTTAAATTTTTACACTTATTTATCTGTACCGAAGTAATTATTCAGGATTGCTTAGAGAACTTTTTGCAAAACATTAATGAAAAAAACCTTAAGAGCAGTTCATTGATAAAACTTTTTTTTTTTGCTTTCATATACTTTAACGTTCAAAACATTTTTAGTTTGACTTGAGTTAATCTACAGTTAGCACTTTATTGTATCGTACATTTTAACGCTTAGTTCAATGAGTTCATCTTAGAGATAAAAATATTATATGGTACATTTTCGTTACACAAGTTAACCTTTTTTCAGTATGTGAAGTACGTTTCTTTCTAGCATTTGTTAACCTAACTAGATAATGATTCCATAGTGCTGCTTCACGATCATCTGATCTTCTTCGAGTTAAATAAAGTCTAATATATAACCTTTTGGATCATAATGGTTTATAAAAAATATATGTTCCATTTAACCGTTAGTTAAGCACTGTTATAGGAAAAAAGTCATAAATAAATCGTCTAAATCATTCTATAAAATGAGTTATTAATATTCAATGAAAAAATAAGCTAGGGAAACTTGAATAAACTTTTAAGATAATATAAGTGGGAAAGTAACGGTCATTAAAGGTCAATGCTTTATCAACAAATTTAAAGTTGTATCAGTATGAAAGTCGGGGTATATAAACGATTCGAAAATTGCTCCGTATCGGTAAAACATTTACTGCTAATTTCATTATCAGTGGCTACCACTCTGTCTGGGAATGAATCATGGGAGGAATGTCTTCCTTTCATAACAACTTCTTTCGTAAAAAAATATATATGGATATTGAATGTGCAATTTATCCGTTACTGGCTCTATGATAAAAAAAAATGTCGCTCTCACATAATCACAAAATAAAAAATCATATCTCAAGCTGACAAAATATAGGGGTGACATGATCCCCACTATCAAAATATGAAGGAGAAAAGGTGCATTATGTATTCCTCCCTCAGAAAAACAGTGCAAACCGAAAAAATTCCCCCAGGAAAAAATGTAAAAGTATGATAATTTTGTCACACACTTTCCATCAGTTAAAGCTTTAATTTTCGTCAGCCTTTCGTCTCATAATTAACCTTATCATCATAAACAATTGTCACATTTTTTTTTTTGCTATGAAATAGTAAATTTTTAAGCATCAAAAAATATATTTTAAATGTAAGTTCCTGATAATAAATTACTTTTATTTCTCAGAATTGTAATTCAAAATTTCACCCTCTAAAGCAGTACGTAAAACATTTCATGAATTCAAGGCTTTGAACTGTTTTGCTACACCAAATTTCTCAGAAAAGCCATTCATTTTAAATGATAATTTCAATTTAGTAGAGCAAATATTATGATTTGAAAACTGAGCTTTGTCGTACTGCATTTTGAAATTTATATCTCTCTTCATATAAAGAGACGAATTGTCATTGGAATTGCATATGCGTGGTATAGTTGGGGTATAAATTTCCAAAAATTCATGTTTTTTAATAACTCTAAGAATCAATTTTCACTAGAGATGCGTCTATAAAATATTCTCGGAAAACGCGATTCTGGGAAAATTCTCCTGCAGTTAAACTTTGAAAATTCGATATGTTTTTTAAAAATTCTTTTAATATGTAATGAATATTGTGAGATAATATTCATTCATCATGATCAAAACATGAATAAAAAATTAGTTTTGGTTTTGCGCATCTTGCCATATCAATATTCATTGTTTTTCTAAAAGATTTTCTTTGAAATGTTGTAAAAGAGTTAATAGATACTTTGTAAAGAAAATGCTGAAAAAAAAAAAAAAATTCTCAAAAAGCCATGCTTTCAAAAATAATAAATAAATAAAGGAGGTTCAGATGTTTTTTAACCTTTTTTTGAAAATGAAATGCAGTAGAATATCGCTTATACGACGCTTATGCGATATTTTTAGTCAGTTTCCAATTCTTGGATTTAGCCGGAAGGGTAAATCGATTATACGACGTTTTTCGATAGTCCCTTCGGCGTCGTATAAACGATATTCCATTGTATAGCTATGTTCGCTCTAGAATAATGATTTTCACTACTGGAAGTTAAGTTCAAATCGATTTCAGGGGAAACGCTAACGGTATTTTAACACAGTTGATTTATTTTTAAATAATTAAAAGAAAATACTATCTTAATATTATTTTTTAAAGTGAAATTGATGTACCGCCGTGGACTAGGTAGAAGCTCGGTCCCTGCAGAACACCGAAAGTGAAGCAACATCGATTTAGGTCACTGTTTGCGGGGGAGGGGGCGACATCCTGTAGCTGGTGGTTGCTGTGGTCCGTGTACACTAAAGGGAGCTGGTGCACGTTAAATAGGTCGTTGCTCCGATGCCCTCCCAGTGAAGTGATACCTCTGGGGGTGCCAATACCTGGTTACGGTCTCTCATCTGGGAGCTGGTTCAAAAAATTAAGAGACCTTTCAAAGGGGCGGGAATCGGACTTCTGCTTATAAGGGCTCCGTTAGACTCAGGAGCAGCGTACCCATTTTTCCTCGCCACGCGCGAGGACTCGACAACAACAACAGCAAAGTGAAATTGATGGTATGCGTTAAAGGTTAAATGCGATATAATTCGAAGTAAACGACAAACGCGGGGTTTTATAAAATCAATTTTATCCTTTTTCAGGTAAAATGTCAAAAAATGCCAGTGCAATTTGCTGAATTGAATTTTCATAATTGTGTTAGTTGTTGTTACAGCTTGCAGTCATCATTGCTATTAACAAATGATTTATTCGTATACTTGTTAATTCCATACACCACATAATAGCATTAAATTGATCAGAAAGGAATATGACGAAATTTCAGCATGTGGCACAAATATAATTTTTGTCCTTTTGCGCAGAACAATGCGCAGTTAAATATATGTTACTTCTGTTAAGAGCAAACACTACGAACTATTTTTTTCTGACTTCATAAAACTGGTTTACGAAGGCAAAATAAATAATTTTTCACGAAGCAAATAAACTGCACAGAGACACGTTTCTAAAAATATGAATTCATCAAACAAAATTATCATATTTTTAAATATATTTAACAGAATAAATATTCAAATGCATTTCAACAGATTTATTACGAGTTTTTTATTGCATAATGAATTGTAAGCTTCAAAGACATTAATAATTGCTTTGTTGAAAAATAAATATTTTCAGTTTCAGTTGAGAAAATAATTAAAACTTTTGATAAATCGTTTTTTTAACCTGGTAAGTGGAAGTATGTATTCAACGAGCAGTTTAGAAAGTATTAATAAATTCAATTTTTAAAATCAGAAATTTCTTTTAACCACTTAATGAACAATGGCTTCCGGTGAGAATTTTTATAGCTTCAAAAGGATGAATACCTTACAGAATATATAATTAGTTACTTCACCTTAAGAATCCACTGCTTCTGCTATGAGCTAAAAGGAAGAAAATGAATAATTCATTATCTCATCTTTTCCTGGCACAGTAGTGTCAAAACGCTAACTTATTAGCTCGAAAACTGCAAGCGAGGAATTTTATTTTTCTTCCCCACCATTTATTTATTAATCGATGAATCTTCGAAGCATAATCTGAATATTTATATCCATGCAGATCAGATATCATGATTTAGAGTTGCGAAGGGCATTTGCTTCTACTGAAGAATGTAGCAACGAGGCGACAGGGATTTTAGGAGAAATTTATGCAGCTTATATCGATTTCTGATCAACGAGAGTGTATTCAGTTTATAAAATGGAGGATTTAAAACCCCAAAATCAAATTCATAACTCGTTATCATTCGAGAAATAGATACCAAGTTGAAATATTTACAAATATTACTGGCAGAATAAATAAGCCATTACATTCGCTTATTGCAATAGTCGGAACATTTTGGCAATGAAAAGAGCTCCATTAAATATTAGGTTATAGAAAATGAACATAATGAGAAATTATATTCATTATATGAGTCTTTGCATTCGTTTTTAAAGATTAAAAATAAATAAACAAATAAATAACAAAGCACATCTTTCGTGCTAGATTAAAGGAAGCATAAACAAAAAAAAAAAAAACGAATTTTATTAAAAATGAAATTAACAACATTTGAGAAGCTTGGAAGCTAAGTAGGGCAAGTGACACGGCACGATTGAAAAATTGGAAATGATTGGTGTAAATGCTCTGAAAAAAAAAATATGTTTAGTGTAAGATATGTTACAAGTTAGTGTAAGTGTAGTGGCACGATATGTTAGTATTCATCGTTATTCGTTTTCACATTAGCTGCCGAAACATTTAAAAGGAAAATAAGTAAATAAATAACTTTTCGCCTTTTTATGCGGGCTAAAATGCGGGCTATTATGTGGGCTATTGTGGCTAAAATGTGGCGATCATAAATAAACAAATACATAAATAAAATGTCATTGAACCTAACACGTTTAGGGGGTCTTGAATGTAAAAAAGGAGCAGCATCGTTCTTTTGCTACTTATACCCTTTTGTTTCTACTCATACCCCTACTTCCCCTACTCATACCCTTTTGAGTAAAACATTGAAGATTCAATGTTTCACTCTTGCATTCTAAAGTAACTGAAGTTAATTAAAAGAATAAATACATGTGCCTATCTTACTGTGCACCAAATCGTGTCAAATAAAATACTTTTCAAAACAACACTGTGTAGTTACGACTTCCGTCTGTTTAGCCATTCATTTGCCTCACAACTTTCTTATTTTGTTATTATAATTGCTTTTTTAATGTGAATGGTTCACCTACTTTTATTTTTCCTTTTTATTGCTTTTTTTTTTGAAAATATTTCTCCTTGAAATAGAAAATAAAAAGATCCAGATGAAAATCCGCTTTCCTCGAAACGTTTTTGAGTGAGATATCTCTCTTCATTTTTTAGTCTCAACATGAGGTAAATGATTTCACCATCAGATTGACTTAAGAGCCGAAACCTACAATTGAAAGAAAAATAGATCTATCAGAGTACGAGAATCCATTCAAACCTTAAAAGAACTAGGTTCATCAAAACCCAGCGTGAGTCCTGCAGAAATCTTAGCCATGAAAAAAGAAGGAAATACTATAAAAAGAAAAGGTGAGAACATACTTTCGAAGAATATCTTCTTTTTCAACTCTAAAAGAAATTCCCCCCTCCCCCAACTGAGAAGGAACAGTTGATATTGCGATGACAGCTTCCACACCTTTCTCCAGATTTATAATTCCGTTCAATAGGAAGCATTGTTCCCGCCATTTTGATGGATGGTGACCCCAAACGTTGGGAGTATTAGCACCCTGAAGATATAGGAAGGAAGAATGTTCTTGAAATATAAAGAAGCACATGTTTGGATTAATAAGTATTTCATTTCTCTGATTATAATTGATGACTTTTACCCTCAACGTTTAGAGAGTAGAATACATGTCACAAATTTTGAAATGACCACACCTAACCATGTCAGTTAGGTTCCGTGTAATGTTAGTACATCAACTGAAGATTGATTTCATAGATTATGCTGTAATCCTGGTTTTACCCATTCTGTTTACCAAATACAAATATATTTAAATGGAAATACGCAAAAACATTTAAATAAATTATGTACATCATAGATAATGCTGTAATTCTGGTTTTACCCATTCTGTTTATCAAATATAAATATATTTCAATGGAGATACGCAAAAACAGTTAAATAAATTATGCACATTATAATTAAATAAATTAGATACATCAGCCAGTATACTTTAATACTTACAAATTGAATACTAACCTTGAGAACAAAAATAAACTAGAATTACATTTCATTAGAAGAAGATAGAATAACTTGAATACATAAGAGTTTCGACACTGCAGAAAACTGCCTTATGTATATTTTGTATATGGATCACAGATGAAGAATTTCATAAATATGTTCAAATTCATAACACACATCTGCGAAAGAAACTCGTTATTTCGAATTTTCACATCCTTTGATCGTCATATGAAATTCACATTTCATACATTCACAAAAAGTAATATAAAACGGCCATTAATGCTTACAGAAAATATCTTTCTACCTTGATCAGAAAACAAATTCTTTGGCCAAGGTCAATTTTCATCAAACTTTCACAAAATTTAGGCAAACAGTTTTATATTAGAAATAAATAAATAAATAAAATAAAAATAAAAATATAAATAATAGTTTTTAAAAAGGCAAATGAAGAATGTGTAACAAACATTCTTGTTACAACGGCTAATTACTTTCTTGGTGAAAATCCTTTCTTTCATATTCATATTACTAATCCAAGCGCAAATATTTCCACAAATACGCGCTTTAATGCACAATGTTTTATTATCACTATTTTACATTAAAAGTCTTTAATCGCGGTTTTAAAAAATGCATTGCGATCTAAATGCATTATCTCTTTTATATAGTACTGAAGTTCAGTTGTTTGCTGCAATTGTGACAAAATTTCCACCCCATAACTAATAGAAAATTTTGCAATTTCTTGCGCAATTCACTATAATGCTTAACGCGCATAATGTAACATTAACGTGCATAACGTTAAGCAAATATAATTGCACAGATAATAATCTAGTCTTCTATTGAAATACGCATCAATGGTGAACTTGTCGTTTACAATAATAGGTACACTTGCACAGTTACTATAATGATATTAGTTTTGTTTAGTATAACAAGTTTGCCTGACAATGCCTTATAGAATAATAAATGATCTTTCATTCATGAAATAAATGTAACCCATACGAAGCGTATATTTTCTAGCATTTATATAGGATAACTCATCATGTATTATAAAATTAATTTAATAATAAAAGGAAGAGAATAAGTAGCAAACAATCTAAAAGAGTTTTGGTAGGGAAAACTAACAGAGGGAATCATGTCACAAAGTCACCCGATTCGTTGTTATTTTTTAACATCTGCAGTCTGTTTACCGTAAAAGCTTACAAACATGGGATAGCAGAAAATTTATCAGACAACGCTTGATACAGTAAAAATAGTTTTATTTATGAAGTAAATCTAAACGATGAGCATCAAGAACATATTTTCTCCGTTACAGTAGAGAACCGCTATTCCTAACCTACCCGCCCCCTACCCCCTAGTACCTGCCTACCCGAAAAATTCACCTATTACGAAGTGTTAAAAAAAAGCGATTTCTTTTAACTTAAAAACAGGAGAAGATAAAAAGACGTTCGTGAAAAAGCGTTCATTTATTCTTTTAAACATTTATTGTTATAAAGACGTTAAATAGAGACATACATAGCTTGAATAAAACGCATGACAACAACCTGGAATAAAAGCTGGTTACTTACAGTAGCTCCATTCCACATATCTATAGAATCGTCTTTAATCACTGATAAATGCAGAAAATAACTAATTTACACACACTTAAGAAGTAAAGTTAGTCGTTGAAGGTCACCAGCAGATGTCTCCGCAGTTAATTTAAGTTTTAACAAGTCAGTACAAGATTCTTGAAATGAACCTATTTCAAAATCCTGCTAAACCGAGAAGTGCTCTGTCCTAATTAGTTCGGAATAGCGGGACTTTGATGTATTTATTTAGGAGTACTCAATCTCTGTTATACATTTCATTTTATAATAATAAAAGACATAGGATACGTACAGAGCAAGGGCGAAGAGCTTTTTGCAGGCGAGATCTGACAAATGGACGTGCTTCAGAATGTCGTACAAGGTTTTTTTCTGCAGTCGCGCCTAAAAATTTAACAGTAACAAAAAAATACATACATATATGAGTCGTCTCGATTCAAAACTAGATACATCCACTTTTTTTCTATTTCAACTTTTTTACACTTTTTAATAGTTTAAAGTAATCTTCATATGGTGTTAAGTTTCTAAAGCAGCTACATCATGCAAAAAAGTGTGTCTGAAATTTGCCGGTTTGTTACAAAACCAGATCCCCCCCCCCCCCCTCCATCAACCATGCTTGTCAGCTCTTCTTTTTTTCCCTCCAAATATCTTCCAAGGAAAAATTATTTTTGTATTAAAATTTCAGTAAGTTACAATTCGATATCAATGCTCTTAGCTAGAAATTCGAATTTTTAGATATTAGTTTTTCGCCAGCCGTGAACAATTTCATTTTTTGGATGTAGCTGGTTTTGAAACTAGACGACTCATATATAATGTTCATAAGTGCTTACAGACATGTGATAGAAGTAAATTCATCTGAGAACTCTTGATAAGGAAAATAAATGCTGTTTGATTCATGAAAAAAATTTAAACCACGCATCGTATCTGCTGTTAATTCTCAAACCAAACTCACACTCTATGACCTCATTTCATAATACAAGGCAAAGGATACTTAGAAAACAAATCCAATAGAATATCATGTAGGTGAGAAGTGACAATAGGGAAACAAGAAGAAGAAGAAGAGAAAGAAAAAAGATGCACCGATGTGCCTCTATAACCCTGAAAACTCTTTGCCTTAAAAGCATAAAGACATGGGATGGAAGCTGAGACGTTTAAGCAAAACAAAACTTTCCTACTCAGTGATTCGATCTTGTTTGCGCTTTTTTTCCTTCACTTCAGGTATTCTTTCACAGGTTTTAAGAAAGGGTCTTTATGAAGACAGTGTTAAAATTGCATGTTTTATTTTTTAGAATGTTTTGTCGCTTCCTTTTTTTAGGTAAGAAAAAGGATAAAATGCAAAGTGCAAATGCTTGTGTAGGAAGCGATTTTGCTGCTCAAAATGGAGGGAGAGAAAAAAATATTTCTTTTATTTGTTTGTTTTAGAAAGCTTTTGCTAGAAAATGCAAAATACTACTGCGCGAAACAGAAACTTTCTTTGAAACACTTTATCTAAAATATCGACAGTAGATATGAACTTGCTTCTCCGCTTTATTTTTTTATACAATCAATAATTTAACTAATTAACCACGAATATATATTTGTATATTTTAGTGCCAGTTAGGAACGTAGATTGATTATTTTTTTCTTTTGTTTTAGTTTAGATTTTAAAATTTATTTGATTCAAACATCATCAGAAATTTATAATATCACACAGTTTGAATTAGTTTTGAAACGTAAATTCCACTGTCGCATTGTGCGCATGCTTCAATTAAAGGGTTTAATAAATGCTCTACATATGTATTAGTAACGAATTAATATTACGCTAAAAAGAAATTACCGAAATCGTTACATAACAATTATTTATCTTTGTGATTGATATTTCACGGTAAAACATCGTACATCACTTAATTTCTCGCAACCGGACGGTCCATAAAATGTGAATGAAGCCTGACTTTTGAAGCACATACAGATGTGTAAATAGCCGATATAGTTTCAGTCTATTTCATTTTGTTTGGACTTAAATCATTTCTTTCACTAGAAATTTGGTGTTATTTTTCACCAAAACATGTCATCCAATTTGCTGACTACAAAGGCACGATGCTTAATTTTATTGATTGATTGGTTTATTATTATATTTTTGTACTAACTTGAGTATGTTTTACAAAAATATTGAAAAATTAAGCAATCTCTGTAGACAGAAAATTCGCGCCATATGCAACATAGCAAATTTTTAGTGTTCAACTGCATCAAAAACATTCACTATATTCAAAAGATCAACTTTTGTCCACATCTAAATAATCCCTACAAAACACTCAAACTTGTCCCGGTTCAAACTAAGGTAAAGAGATTCGTTAACTTTCTTGTCAGATTATCTAACGTCTCTATAATATTACCGAAGCCCATATATGCGCTTCCTGCATATTAAAGACTCTGACTTATTCTAAATATTAACCTTAAAAATATCGACAAGTCGACAGGGTGGCGTAGTGGTAAGACGCAGGTCTCGTATGCCCAAGATCGCAGGTCCAAACCTGGCCCAAGTCGGTGGATTTTCAAGATGCAGAAAATTGTCTGCGTCCATGTCGTATGATTATGCGGCATGCTAAAGATCCCTTGAGTATCCGTTTGGCGTGGGTACTCTCGGCTAAATTAAATTCCTAGTGCAGATTGCATCAACGAGAGCTCAACGAGAGGTGCCCCATCTAGGGGAACCTAAGCGTCAAAAAAATTGCGGCAATGGTACCACACTCATTGTGGTGCCGCTGAAAGAGTTGGTACCAATCTCTGGGAACGCACTAGGTCTGCAATGGTTGATGACCAATACTGCAGCCCCATTAGAAAGAAAAAAAAAATATCGACAATTCGGCGAAAAATAAATCACTGTATACAGCAGTGGTTCCCAAAGTTGACTGGGCTCCGTCCCATCAAACAAAAGTTTCCAATCTTGGGACCCACCTCTTATCTGTCTTAGAGAAAAGAGGGCATAAATATTGGTAATGCTCAGATTCCCTGGTGGCGAGTCGTGGAACTACTTAATGCTGTCTTGTTTGTTTTAATTGAAATTCTAAAAAAATGAGTGTTCCCAAAATGAATGAAAGACTGTTGAAGTAAGAAACACAACTTAAATATATTTTGTATTTCTTAAATCCCTACACCTGCAAGGTTTTTCTTACAAAGTTATTTCAATGGGAAGGTTGTATTTGTTTTCGTATTTATCTTCATTAAAATTTTAGCATCTACTTCAACTTTAGTTAGTTTTATTCGCAGACTTCCTATTGTTTTCAATTCATGTGTACAGTGGCGAGGACCCACTCAATATTCGCTCGCGACCCACCAGTGAGTCGCGACCCATAGTTTGGGAAATACTGGTATACAGTATTTCAAACAAATTAGAAAAATGTTAATTGCACAATTCTTTTCCAATTTTGTCACTACAGTTAATTATAACGAAATTGCAAAATTGTAAATGATATGTACGCAGTCATTATATTTAATTTATCATATTTATTAAACAAGGATTAACATTGCACGTTTACATTTTATTAACATTTCTTCACTGCAAAAAAAGAACAAAAAACTGTAAAAGTACAGAAGCAAAACTGAGTGTTTCTATAAATTTACGAAGAATTTGATTTAAATCAAGTAGTCAAGTTTCTTGATAACAGATTCTGAATAAAATTCTTGTTTACCGCAATCTAAAAATACAAAGAAGGATTTATTCAGTCACGCAAAACTGAACACTTGAGATCTGTGACTAACAGTTTAAAAGTTATAAACAAACACACAAATAAATGTTTGAAATCTGTGACCACCAGTTTAAAAATTGTCAAAAATGCATTATATATTGTTGACGTATTATATATTGTTTTCATTTAACTTGTGCTCTAGCCAGCACAATGTTATCCCTAGGCGGCCAGTCTTCTCAATTCCAGTGATATCATTGGCCAATGGGCCTCGGCAAAGGAGTCAGAGCAGCGTGGGTTCATTTGAACTCACCTTCGGCTTCATGTTCCATGAATAGAAATTCAGCGTGCTCGGAGATGCCGTCCTTACTGCGACCCATTATCGGATACAGTTGCTTCACAGAATGTTCTTTGTTTTTAATTCGCTGTAATTTTGCGTGAGACTCCGGATAAATGATTTGCAGGAGACTCTCATGTGTTTTCGGGTAAGTATTTTTTTATAGTGTGTATTGCAGGGTTGGAAAAAAACCGGGTTTTTTTTCAAAAAACCCAAAAACCAGGTTTTTTTTGGTTTAAACCCGTTTTTTTTTGGTTTAAACCAGGTTTTTTGGTTTAAACCCGTTTTTTTGGTTTAAACCAGGTTTTTTGGTTTAAACCAGGTTTTTTGGTTTAAACTAATGCAGCACTTTTAAAGCTTAAAGAAATTATTTAAAAGATTAGTTATTGTGTGTTATTGTTATATTTGTCACTATTTAAAATAAATAGTTAATGTTTCTTTAAAATATCAATTAATTTTAATTAATTACTTGTCAATATAGTAAGAAGAATCAACTTTATGTAATACCAAGCCAAAAATTCTGTATAACAATGATAGCTAATCTGTAATATTTTAAAGTGAATGTTGATTAATGAAATTGGGAATAAATAAATGATTATTCATCATTAAAACTTCAGTTTTAACTATAGGGATCTAACAAATAGTGATTTGGCCAAAATATTAAAATTTATAGAAAATCGTTGTAATAGAAAGAATTTGTCAAATTTAAAAGCATTCACAAAGTCAAACACCCATTCCACACATTAATCTGTTCTTCTTTGTTAATAATCTAAAACTATCTAAAATTTATGTATTTTCTGTATTGTTTTGAATGCAATAAAACTGAGAATTTCACCCACAAGTGGAATGGAAATGACAGGTTTTAATGTAAGCATTAGCATTACTGTACTAGTTATTTAATTCAAATTAAAGAAATACTATTGCTTAGTGAACTTTTACCTTGCTCAAAATAGTTTTATGAAAATATGTTAAAAGTTATAGAAGTTAATATTTTTATTTTATGGGGATTTTTTACATACCTGTTCATATACTTTTATTTTCAAAAACACCAATAACTTATACTATCTTAATATTCATGATACATTCTAGGCTTTTCACACTCTCTTACGCAATATTCACAATAAATCAGTCTAACCAAACAAAGTCGGACTTCCACTTTGTTAAAAATGACATAATAAAAATGCTAGCTTTTGGGAACGAATGTTAAGTATAAAATACAATATTATAACTTTAAAATTTGTTTTTGTTCAATCAAACCAAAAACAAAGGGTTAAAAAAGTAGTATTTTTTAAATAACTATATGCTATTATATTTTTATAGCTATTATTTTTATTTATTAAAACTATGTACTAATGCGCGCTTTTGCAATACCTATAACACAATTTTAAATGTTTAAAATCTACTACTTTCTTTAAGTTTTACATTTCTACCGTAGCAGAACTATTCTGCCAAACAAAAAGTCCATCAATATTTGGCCAGGCCGAATTTGAGCTTAGCGAATATCTCGGCTTGGTGATGAAATGACTATTCGGCCAGGGCGAATATTCGTTACATCCCTAGTTTTAACTTGCATTTTAATATTCATTCAAGCTGGAATTATCAGGAACATAACATTTCTCCATGTGTTTCTTCATTCGCAGAACCTTGGCCTTCAATTTCTTTATTGCATACTTTGCAAACTGCTGTTGTACCTTTCCTCTTATCTGATTTTATTTCAGTAAAATTAATCCAAATTTCATGTTTTTTCCTGCCTGACCCAGACATTTTTATAATTTAATCTTTGTGAATTTATCTATTTGCATGGGTGAAAGTAAGAAGATTTCAAAGGACAGAAGTTAAAATCAATTTCCGTAACTGCAAAAACATGCATTTTCTAGAAATTTTGTTTGCATTGCATATATAAATTAATTATCTCCCCAAACCCCCGATAATAGATTAATATTAGCAATAACAATATTTAATAATTAAGGTGGGAACTCAAGTCGAACATTTTAAAAATCATTCCTCAAGTATTTTAACAAATTACTAAATTTACTATAATTAGCAACATCATAACATATTAAGCTTTTAAATGAAGAAATCGGAAAAACATTTACAGCACATTTAAATCTGTATTAAAATACTTTAGTTCTAAGTATTCTATCCTTTTCCATCTAACAATTTACAAAAACAAAAAAGAGACGGAAATCCGCCTACAGACCGAATACTTTACCCATGGCTATTTGATTCAGAACATAAAATGGATGGAAATTGTTTGAAAATAATACTATACATGTTCTTGTAGAATTGAGATGTTTTTTGAGAGTAGAAGTTCATAAATAAAAAGGTTTTATTTAAAATACCAAAACTATTATAAAATATTCAAAAATTAATGCGGTTTTTTTGAAAAAAACCATTTGGTTTAAACCGTGCCAACCCTGGTGTATTGTATAACGCAATAGTTTTTACAACATTAAGAATCTAATATTAATAGAAGACTCGTTAGAGATCCCCAATTATAGATCTCTGGAATAGTATTTTGAGAAAATAAATTTTGAAAAAATATATAGGAATATCATTTCTATTTTTCATTCACATTTAAATTCCATATATATTTAATGACAGAATGCATTTAAGAAATAACGTTTATCAATGTATATGCATTGAATAAACACATATTATTTAAACTCCAACAGTTTACTTTGACATAATACTATACAATAACTTCGAACTTAAAATACTACTTTCGATTAAAGTAGTAAAATGTAGCTAGCAAATCAATTCTCACCAATTTAATAAATTTGTTCTTCAAGGCAGACATCATAAAATCCATTTTACTTCTTTGAATCGTCTGCAGAAAAACTTGTAATAAATAATACAATAAAATATGAAAACAAATCTTAAAACACTCTTTTCTTAAAGTTAGACAAATTAAATACATTTATCGATTTATCGTCCGAGGTTAACTATAACAAAATACTAATAAAATAGTGAAAAAAAAATATTTATGGAACTCCACTTTTTTATAGCAATATTTATGCTGCAATCTTGATTTTTAAAGCATTTCGAAAGATATTTTAGAAAAAAAAAGTCCCACTAAACTTTAGAAACGCTCCAAACAGCCGATAAAACTTAATGGAAATTTCTTTTCTGACTGTTACTAGCATTCTAATTATCGATATTTTCACATAGCGGTCGAAAATTAATTAACTTTTGGATGTCATTAGTACAATTTCATCATTCTATCTCTTCGTTCTTTACAAAGCTTACACATTAATCGAAAAGTACATAGTAAACAAAACCCATATCCATGATAATCAATTACTTTTCTAAATTAATTTTAGAGAGTGAGTAAACAGGAAAAATGTAATTTTAGCTCCAAAAAAAAAAAAAAAAAAAAAAAAAAAAAAAAATTAAAAAATTTAAAGCTTGTTTAATTGCTCTGGCATTCAATGGTAAGAAATAGGTCGCAGTGCGTCACTAAAGTTCCCGGTTCACAATGCTTTTGATTTTCATTTTACTCAAGTACCAAAATCTAATAATTAGTTTTATCTTTTGTGTATGTAATTATCTTGAATATATATTTCTATTTTGCCTGACGAAGGCTAGTTTTCGTTACATAAAAAAGCATCAAAACTATTATTGTTGTTTTTTTTTTCAAAAAATTCCTGTATATATCTTTTACTCTCTGATGAAGACATTTAAAACAGAAGTGAATTTCCGACAGGTGTGTTTCTTATGACCTTTTTATCATTATTTCTTTATGAAGTCAATCATTCCGTTCATAAATAACGTGTTTTGTATACTAGTAAAATGTTTGCTATTAATCAACAGTCAAAGTAAGAGCTCTTAACTCCAAGAAAAATATTGCAATATGTCAAGGTCTAAAATATTCTTTGTAAAATATTGTTAAATATTTCATTGCGTTTTAGTACATTGTTAGATAATTTCAAGAGAACGTAGCGTAACATGGATTTTTTTTTTCTGGCGGCTATATTCTTTCGGAAGTAAATAATTTCAGGCTTTAACATTTCATTACGCCTGACGCACGTACTTTTAAGACGCATGTTCCTCTCAAACTAATTGACCACAATTTGAGTTTTAAAAAGGAATTTCGAGTTTTAGTTTGCTATCTACGGGGTAGCGCATCAAAAAAAAAAAAAAAAGAAAAAAACTTTTATCCGTGCTGTATTAACATTTAACTGTATCGCTTTTTAACCGTTGTAAATATTTTTAGTAAAGTAATATATGGTATAAAATTAAGCTATTTTAGGCAACTTTCTAGTTGATCATCATGGTTGCTAACATGCACATGATTGCATCATGTGCGTAAGAAAATCATACCAACATTCATTTGAGATCAGTAAGCAAGCCGAAACGTTCGAGAAACTTTCCCTGGTATAAATTTCCCAACGTAAGCAATAAATAATATTGCTTACGTTGCGACATTATATCAACATATTTATTTTGTACATATTTTATCATTTCTCCAAAATTTATACTGTGTCTTATTTCAATATCGTATAATAACTCGGCAATATTGAAAAACATTAAATTTCATTAGAGATATTCGATTCAAATATTTAAAATATTGCGAAATATTTGAAAACTTACGAAACACACTGTTACGCTGTAGACAAGAAAAATATTTGACTAGCTTCCGATGAAATCTTCCCACAAATTAGATTAGTCTACTAGGGTTACCATCTTAATATTTTAAAAGTTTTCCACAGTCTTTCATCTTTTCATGAAAAAGTAATCTGATCCTTCAGGAAGGAAGGAAGCACTCCCATTGATTAAAAAGTATTTTGAAGTAAATGCCAAAGTACTTGGCTAAGCGAAAAAAAAAAGTTCTTAGATGACAATTTCTTTTGATTCGACTTTGAAACATTTTTGACTTCTATCAATTTAAGTTATGTATTTAGTTTGACAGCGATGTAGAAGATACGTACCAAAAAATAATTTCATTACATTTTTAAGGAACAAGTTTACAAACTCACATTATTATAAACATATATGGTTAATACTTTTCTATGGATTTTTCTATTTCCTTGTCGCTTTTGTCGTGACTTATACTATTTGAAGGCCAATAATGAAATCTAATATAGTCTTTGAAGTGATCAGAGCTTACTTTTTCAATTTCAAAGAGCGGATATTTTTCTTTCTATTCTACTTATTTTTTACCATATTTCATTAAACTTAAACAAAATCTTAAATTTAATCCAGTTTTTCTCTAATATTGTGATGAAGACATACAGCGTTTATTTACACTCGAGGTACAGTTGAAATTATACTCGACATCATCTTGAGGATGGAATTTATGCATTGACACGGGGTATCATTTTATAGAAAAGATGAAAATGAGGTAGTCGAATGTTCTAGAAAGTTTCAGTTACAAATAATTGACAAATTTTAAAATGTTTTCTTATAGTCCAGTCAATATATACATTTTACCTTGCAAAAGGTGGGGTAGAAGATTTTTTTTAAATAGTATATATTGGTACCAACATAAAAAAAATTAATTTATCCAACATGAAAGATCCCGGGAGAACTTTTGGCGGCCGAAAAACAACCAAAATGTAGGACTTTTTGTCGTTTTTTCGATATATCTCCGAAATGGTTGAATTTAGGGAGACATTTTCAATATAAAATTTATAGAGCACAAAATTTCCTACAAATTTCATCCTTACAATTTTTTTGTAGTACAAAAAGTAAGTTGGATACAGCCGTTTCAAAATGGACATTTTTTCACAACTTTGTAAGAAAAGCATTAACTCCTTATAAAGAATGCATGTGAAATATTAAAATTTGACTAGAATCTATATTTTCTGATAGTTTATCAACTTTTTACATTCTTGGGACCCCTTCCGCCCCCCCCCCCCCCCGAGGCTACGTACACGCAATTCTGGCTCGTCGTCAGGCTCAAATAACGGATGATATACCATATTATGTAACTGGAGTGATGCACATAATTTATTTACAGCATATAATTGATACATTCTACTTTTTACTAACAAAAAAAGCGATATTTGAGTATAAATATAAATAAAAACAAAAACTGACTGTATCAATGTATTAATATTGCAATTCAACTAATTACTTAACAATAATCAATATAGTATTAATATTGCTGATGACTTAACATGTATATATGTAAATTACAGGGAAATTAAGCCTTAAAACAAATTAATAAAAATTACATTAAAACATAAAATTATTTTTATCATTTTCGAATCCGCTTAGAAGGCCCGGGTTCATCAGGTTTAGAACTTATAGGAGGTAGAAGGAAGCTGTCGTAATCAAGCTGTTCCTCTCCGTGTTGTGGTGATTCCATAACCCCTTGGAACACGTCAGCATCTTTTACGGCGTCTTCCAAAGATGAAATTTCGGCAACATTTTCACAATTCGTGCCACTGCAGTTTTTGCACATACTAGAGCATTTCAAACCTGCCTTTCGACAAGAACAGGCGCCACTACAACGTTTCTTACAGGTTCAAGACACGTTCTTCAGAAGAGTCTGAGGAGCTGAATCGCTTTTTGTTTCAACAGGCATTAGACAATCCTTGTTCCCAACCCCATTGCTCCGGATTGAGGTCGTTGCCTACCCAACTTGGAATTTGGTGGTAGCACCGATAGGAATGATAGCGCCCAGCATCGCACGTAGGAGGTAGTCGAGCAAGATTAATTTTTCTGCTGAACACTGATTTTGCAAAAACATTAAATCTTATAGCGTCCAAGGATTAGGAGGAATAATTAATTTTGCTTGTGTATAGTGTTTTCAGAATTTGTTATGTCATCGTGACGGCTGAGTGGATCCATAAATACGTTAATGGCTCCTTTCATTTCAGGAAATTTGTTCATAATGTTGCACAATTTAACCCTCTCGCTGTGTGATTTTTTTACCAAAATAAGTTCAAAAATTGCGTATTTTTTCCAATTACATATTTCAATTCTACATACATTATGCAGTTAAACAACACAAGAACTTTTTTGTAAAACATTTTTTTCCCATTTTCAATATAAAATTAAATCATAGAAAAAAGAGTTGTTGGAAAATTGATAATGGAAAAACATTATGTAAAAGCAGAATCCAGATCTGAATGAACAATTAAATATCACAAAAAATGCGAAGTAAAACCATGAATGGGGGGAAAAAGCGGGTTGAACCGTTAAGTAGGCAAAAAATGTATCCTCACGGATATCACTGGTTGCACAAATTTCGATACTTCTACGTTACCCGCGGAAATCACGGGATACACAGCGAGAGGGTTAATCTTGCCTTGGTCAAAGATAGCCGACGTCGTATCGCATCCACTAAATGCATGGAGGAATAGAACACTGCTGGGTTCGAACTTATATGATTTAGTTCAGTAAAGCAAACTACCAGCACTCCCCCTTCCAGGTTTTAAATAAAACAAGTTGCTGAAGGACTCTTCTAACTAAGTTGGCATCAACACTAAGAGATCAATATTCTCTCCAACTATAATAACTTTTTCAATTACCTTTGCTTTTGAACGGGCAGTGTTAACAATTATTGAGTCGGCATCTTCTTGGTCCTGCTTGACTTCAATGATACACTGTTCAAAATGTGATCTTAGCAGCTTAATCAGACGACTCTTGTTTTGATCATTTGCCAAAAATCTTTCTTGGGGATTTGATTGGTCATGTTGGCTACAAATATTACTTTAGGGGAACAATACTCCCTCATTCTCCATAATCGTTTAAAACTTTTGGAGCCAGTGCGTGTAGGATATCCATCAAATACAACCAAAACTTGAGATAGATAATTCCTGTTTAGAAAGGAAGAATAACTCTGAGACATGGTAGCATTGTGAGGAAAAATTACTTTATGTAGGAGATATCCCCCATCCACAACAACTAGCGTTTTCCCCTCTATAATTTCATGAACCTGATGGACCCGGGCCTTCTAAGCGCATTCGAAAAGATAAAAATGATTTTATGTTTTAATGTAATTTTTATTAATTTGTTTCAAGGCTTAATTTCCCTGTAATTTACATATATACATGTTAAGTCATCGTCAATATTAATACTATAGTGATTATTGTTATAAGTAATTAGTTAAATTGCAATATTTATACATTGATAGTGAGTTTTTGTTTTTATTTACATTTACGGGGGTGAGGGTGGGGGGTGGGGAGACGGCGAAAGGGGTCTCAAGAAAGTAAGAAGTTGATAAACTATCAGAAAATATAAATTCTAGTCAAATTTTAATATTTCACATGCATTATTTATATAGAGTTAATGCTTTTCTTACGAAGTTGTGAAAAATTGTCCATTTTGAAACGGCTGTAGTCAACTTACTTTTTGTACTACAAAAAAATTTTACGAATGAAAGTTGTAGGAAATTTTGTGCTCTATAAATTTTACATTGAAAATGTCTCTCTAAATTCAACCATTTCTGAGATATATCGAAAAAACGACAAAAAGTCCTAAATTTTGGTGGTTTTCAGGCCGCCAAAAGTTCTCCCGGGATCTTTCATGTTGGATAAATCAGTTTTTTCATGTTGGCACCAATATATACTATTTTAAAAAAATCTTTTACGCCACCTTTGCAAGGTAAGCTATTTTTTTAGCCTACTTTCCCGTAAAAGTAAAAATAATGTATTAAAGCATGAAAGAAGGCTTAATGTACCGAAAAATATCGTTAAAAATGAAGAAAAGTCAAAAATAAGTGAAGTAATAAAATAAAGATTGAAAAATAAAAAATTTGAAAGTAGGGTTTTGAGATGGAGAAAATGTCTGTCTGTCGGTCTGTCTGTCTGTCCCCCCTTAATAACTTTTGAACGAATAGTCCGATTAGAAAAATTCTTTTTGCATTCGAAAGATCTCGGCGAGGGCATCTCATTTCCATATTTTACTTTTTGATTTGAACAATTTTTTGTTAAATTCTGAACAGTTCAAAAAATTTTAACATTAGCGCCTATAGGCAAAAGTGAAGCAAAATAAACTCCGGGCATAAGAGTCGAGTTATTATAAACAAGATTATTAAAAGAAGTTATCGAAGGAAAATATTTGCTGAGTTGAACAATTTTCGTTCATTTTTTAACAGTTCAAAAAAATAACTGTACTTTTTTTCTTTATCCCGGCGCAGGCGATAAAGTCGTCAATAATGATGCAATCGACGCCAAACGAAATACCTACGCTGGTAACCTTTTGCGCGTTTTGTTGCTTTGGCGAGATTTGCGCCAGGATAAAGGAACTCATTTTGAAACAGTTCAAAAAAAAAAAAAAAAAAAAAAAAAGATTAACATTAGCGCCTGCGGGGAAATTTCAATCCTTTATAAATCATGATCTAACAGACCGATTTGCTTGGAACAAACTTTATCGGAAAGATGTTTGGCCGTAGAACATGTACAGATACGAAGTTCAACCAGAACGGAACGAGCCTATTTTCTTATGAAGTTTTTTGATCGGGATTTTTAAGGATATTTTCTAATGAATGAATGATTAAATGAATGGGGGAAGGAATAAACGAATAAATCAGTGAATAAATAATAAAATAAATAAATGAGTGTATGAAGTGAAAAATAAATAAATGAGGGAGTAAATACATAAATGAGAAAAATGAATGAATAAATAAACGAATGACTGAATAAATGAAAGAATGAGTGAGTGAATGAATATGTACTAACCATTGAAAAAGGTATATTTGAAGTAATTAAGAACTAAAGTTAGATTATGAATTAAAAGTTGGTGAATAGGGGAAAGTAGGCTCGTATAGTTCTAGACGGAACTACTTGTTTATACCTATTGACTAGACTATTAGTCCCTTTCTGCCACGATTCGATCGACCTTTTCGGTAACTAATTCCGCAGCTTATGAAACGGGTGCGCGAAACCACGTAGTCAGCTTTTAAAAAAACTGTTCTTTTATGCATTTAATGAATTTATTCTATTAAGTAGAAATGAAAGCGAAGATAGTAAACATATATCCATTATCCTCAAAAAGTTCCCCAATGATGCTTGCTGCAATGAAATGGAAAGTATGACCTGGATACTCATGCCACGCAAGATGATTTACGAGGCAAACATATCCATCTTACCAAAATTGTATCATTATTTTCATTTATTGCTAAGAAGTAATATTTTTACTAATGAAGGACAACTATATCTCCCATACTTAAGTTGAATAAATTCAATTAAAAAAACTAATGGAACTTTGTGCTGAAGTAAACTAAAAAGTAATTGCACGTAATTAAAGCACAAATGAACATTATATTTTAATGTTCATTTGTGCTTTAATTACGTGCAATTACTTTTTGTAAATTCAATTTTATTTGACTTTTAAAAATCACATTATAAAATTCAATAAAAACTTGGTACGTGCATTTTGTATTGAAAATGTTGAAACATATTTTCAATGAAAATGCTAAATTTTAAAACCGAAACAAATCCATCTCACTTATCAATGAATATGTGCCTTTGAAGTGTTTAGAGTGGAAAATTTGAGAATATTAGGTGTAAATAGTAAAGATGAATTTCTCTAGAAACCTTGATTCTAATAGAATAAATATTTTCTAATAAAATTCATAGTTGGATTTCAAGCCTATTATTGCAGCTATTGGGTAATGTTTTACATAACCTATATAATTTGGGAACATGCATTTCAAGAGTCCCACATCCTGCTCCAGCCACATCATTTTGAATCTGCAGACTAAGTATACATTTTCGATGCAAAGTTCAAATACTTCGTTTCTGTTATTCCCTTCGTTAATTTTAAGTTAACATGTTCGTCAATAAATTGTCCCTATTGCAAGGAGTATTTAAAACTAGGAAGAGAAACAAACCAGCAGTCATGTACAATTTTGAAAAAATGAAGCATGTTACAAAACGCAATGAACTGAGTGGATTGCAAATAACAACACTTAAATTTGTAACGTACTTAAATTTGTAAGGGAGTAAAAGATATATCTTAATCATTGATTTAAATATAAATAAATATCATAATCAAGTTCCCCCGAGTCAAGAATCAAATGAATTAATAACTGTGTCATTAGAGTACGTTAGATTGCCATAAAAAGAAATTATTTGTTGGCACGTAAATGATCAGAAATCGGGCTAATATATGAAGCATATCCCGATCAAGTACATTATAATGCTATAAATTCCTTTGTAATGACGTCTCGAACATATATCATTAATATCCAACACACACGCACACGAAACTTCTGTGAATCATCCTACGAAATGACATTAATTCGAGTCTCCTTAGCTCACATTTCCAAAGAAAGAAAAAATCCCTAACCCCAACTCACAATAGCATTTATAATGAACGCAAATCAGCGATTCTGTCCCTTTCAGATATCGGAAAGGGAAAAAAAGGAGGGAAATTACGAGGCGTTTTTCAGGGCATAATTGCAGGGGTCCATGGGGTGCGGCAGATGCAATGGGTGGATCCGGTACGAAATACGAAATTCTTATTTATACCCTGTTATTATTCTATTGTTTCATCACGTAGGTTTTGTTTCCTATCAATGCTACAGATCGGTCATTTGATTTGGGCTGGTGGTGTTATGCATTTAACGAGAAAGTGCAATTCCAGACTACAGATTGGTTGCTATCAGGAGCCCGCTAAGCGTAATTCTAATTTGATTAATAGCATCTGGTATCTGGATGCAAAAGCGAAGAGGATCCATGGATTTCTCAATGCTGGAAATGAGTGTGATTTGATGCTCATTAATCATGTCGGACCGAATTTTGGTGAGATAGCAAAATATCCTTCTACTTCAGCGCAGTTGAGATTTGCATGAGAATACGCGATCTTTTCTAATTTACTATTTATTTGGCAGCGGTGATATTGTCACTGACTAAATTCAAATTTAGATTCCATGGACTAAGCAAGTTGTTATTTAATAAGTAATCGTGGAAGAGCAAGGATGAGATGAATAAAAATTGGATGCACGCGTTTCATGTTTACAAGGAACTTTTTTATCAGGACAAACTCATGAACTGTAAGAAATAAACGTATTAAAAAAACTAAGAACACACACATCCCCAAAGAAAAAACGTATGAAATTCACCCGTATGAGCTGACACGGTGATGTCGGGGTAAGGCGCGGGACTCGTACGCCCCAGGTCAGAGGATTGAGCCTGGCAGTGCCTGGTAGTGTCGGGGGATTTTCAAGATGCAGAAAATCATCTGCGCCCATGCCGTAGGATTATGTGGCATGTAAAAGTTGCCTTGAGTAGACATTTGGCTTGGATGCTCTCAGAAAAATAAATTCCTAGTGTGATTTCGAATCAAGAGAGATCTGCGGGTGTTCGTCCTTTCAGATGGAGAGACTGAACGTCAAAATTCTTATGCGACGTTAGTATCACTCATTGTAGTGCAGCTGAAAGAGATAGTACCAATTTTTGGTGAGCGCACTAGGTCTGCAATTGAAAACTGAAAAGCAGGATGTTGTTCCGAACGAAAGTACAAAAAAGTACTTTTCAAGCTTCACCACTGTGTTTCTTACAAATGCATTTTTTTTGGCCTTTTTCTCTTTTATTATTTGTTTCTCCATTTTTTTTTCTTTAAGATAAATTATTAAACAGTAAAATACCAGCAAAAATAATTTTAAGATATATTACGATATCAATATTACAGAAATCATACTATAAAATCAATTCCAAAATATTTTCCATGCGAAACAAAAATATTGAATGCTCAATACATTTGTTCAAGGTTCTGCAAAAATTTATTACGTTTAAATTAACTCGCATATTTAATTATTTATTTTTTTCCCTTAAGACAAATACTGGTTCACGAGATTTACAAAGCAACATATGCTTTTGTAAATACCTTGAAAATAAGTATTTTATTTTGGCCTTATTCTTATTAAAATATAAACACAAAAGTCACAAATATTTTATTCAGGATTTTTCGTATTTTTTAATCTGAGGATTTGTTACTATAATTAGAAGTACGCATAAAAAACGATTTCCATTGAACATTATTTTTAATTAAAACACTTAAAACAAGGAATAAAGGCTACTACTTTTCAAGAAATAGAAAATGTTTTCTTATTTAACCCTGCCATATTAATCCTGCTGAAAAAGGCATATCTTATTCATAATGCGGCAGCAAAAGATATATCTGTTTATATCTAATTAAATTACAATGGTCGAAGCATTAACTGCCTGGTTGAAACAGAAAGAAGATTTCGGAATTCTCTCTCATAATAACATTTGAGATTAGCAAATGCCGTTGAGAGTAAGAAATAACGCGAAGAAGTAATTGCATTTACTTCCTTAAATTCAAATGGGAAAAGCACATTCGTTTCCAACTCGTATAACACAACACGTGGTAACTATACGGTGGAGTTAATAAAGACTCATGCATATTTATAAACCTAATCTTAATGTGTGATTCAGAATTTAAAATTTGTCGTTTACGCCATTCATCTTACACATTTCATTACAAAAATGCCTGCTGTTCAGTTTTGTTACAGTTATTTCACGCTGATCTTTACTGTTTAAATTCAATCTACACTAATAAAATGGTTGTCAGAGTTTCAATTTCCAAACATGCAAGTAACAGGTAAAATATTAGATTATTTACATCATGTAGGTATTCAAAACTGTATTTTTAGCGTCAGGTAATTCCTTACTGATTTTCAGACAAGCTGTAACAGGAAATTGAAATTTATTTGCAAGATAGATATTTTCGAAGACCACAGAGCACGTTATTTAAAATACCTCTCGGATTTTGATTTGATCAATATTAAAATGTCTTTGAAACTGAAATGATACATATTAAAAATATTTTCTTGTCAGAGTTTATTAAAGTTTCATTTTTTAATAATCATACGATGAAACAGTATTTTAAACACATCTCAATTCAAAGTAGTACTACATACCTTGTACCCCAACAACAACACACATGTGTTATTCACTTATACTATAAAGTAGACATAGTGTGAGAACGAAAAACCAATTAAATCAAAGCATTTGAAGAGTATGTCTAAATAATTTTATTTACATCTCCTTCAACCTAGTGCTTCAGCATAATTTATCATATCCAAAGCGAATTAATATTTTCAGAATTATAATGCAAACTGAAGTTTTAAACGACACACACACACATATATTTATACATCCATTCCGGTTGCACCACTATCGGTGTATGCCATTACAGCTTATGAATTTTGACTCTCATTTCCCCCCTAGATGGAAACAACTGAGCTCTAAGTGATGCGGAACTGCACTACAAATTCATTAAGCCGAGATTATTCAAGCCAAATGGATACTCAAGGGATCTTTAACATGCCACATTATCATAGGACATGGGCGTTGACAATTTTCTGCATCTTGAAAAGCCACCGACTACGGCCAGGTTTGATCCTGCGAACTCGGGCGTACGAGGCCAGTGCCTTACCACTACACCCCCTGCGGACAGCCATTACGTTATCAACTCTCGTATTTATCAAATAAGCTTAAAAATGCCAGAAGTTGAAAGTGAAAACTGGTAAAAAAAGAAAAACGATTCATGTATTTTTTTAATATACTTTTCATACCATTTTACGTTTATTACAAGAACTCTTTCTAGTATGAAAAGACGAGAAATCTAACTTTTTTTTTAAAATCAAATCAAATAAAGGAATTCTTAAACTTTATTTTGTCATAAAATACATCATTTTATTTTTCGCCTGTTCCAAAGTTTAATAAACAAAATTTCAATAGAATATATAAAAATCCAAAATAAGTATTACTTAATTTCATATTCATTGGTCAAAAACCACTGAAATCGAAACTACGAAGCAAAATATCTATCGAGAGCAGCACTTGTATGAATATGAGCCAAAATTTTGCACTAAAATATAACCTACGTATGCCATGCGTTTATTCTAATATTTCGAACTTATATTCATATCTTTCGTTTTTCGTATAGTTTTTCATAAATAATACAACTGAAAATTCAAAACCTCGGACTTTTTCCGTTTTACTACTTTGCATCTAAGACGTCCCAGATCTCTAAAAATATGCTTAAAGATAAAAAAATGTGCAGATTTTGACTTTGAACCATTTACTGAAAAACTCAAGGAAGTAAAGATTTGGCTCTTTGGAGGAATACAAAAAAAACCTTGATGGATATTTTATGAGAAAGTCAACGCATATATGGGATTTTTTTTCTTCAAATCCTGCTGTGTGATTCCTCAAGAGCGACACCAAAGTTCTTTCACCGGTAAATCCCTCATGCTGGGAGATGGATGCTATAGTCGTTCATGGGTTGTTTACCATCTTTAATGAAAGACCGGATGATACTACGCATCTATGGGGACACTAAGAAAAAAAGGTTACTTTGTATCAAGAGCCTTTAAATTTGCTCCGTTGATGGTAGCTCTTACTTTTCTGGAGTTAGCTTAGTGTGTTTTATTTTTATGTTTTTATCAGAATGTAACTTACTTTCCAATAAATTAGGAATTGTCTCGGATGCACTTCAATAAGTGCAGGCCCTTTCATTTAAGGGGGTCACAAGAGGGTAGCAAATGTTGTTTAATGACTGTGAGCCTATAATGTATTTTTAGGAATGTGTATGCGTGAAAATGTTTTTCTAGTTTACTACGTGAGGACTACAGCTAGAAATGTATAGCATTTGTATTTTATAAATGTTTATAAAATACAGTCGACGATCATTGTAACAACCACACATTATAAAGACCATTCCATTATAACGACCAGTGGTAAAAGTCCCAACTTTATCCCTATAAACTCTATGTTAATTTGCTTTTGGTATAACGATCATTCTGTATCGGCTAATTCAATACAGCGACCGCATTTAGTGGACACTCTTTGTGGTATTTTTCGAAATAGAGCATGTTTCTAAATTTTTAACTTTAAATGACCTTGGTTTTTACGGACAGGCTGCATGGAGTCTTCAGTGTTCAGTCCAACTATGACAGGGGGGGGGGGGGAATTATCTCTCATCACAGTACGGAAAGAATAGAGGGAATTTCTGGATTTCTTAGGAAGAAGGGTTGATAAATGTATTAGTAGTTGGTCGTTTGAATTGCGTGGTTTTCCAATGGTGAATTCTCCGAAATAAGATGAGAAGTCATGCTGTTATGCCAGGTGTTATGTCACGTCAGAAATTCTGCTTCTAGAAATGTGTATGTAATTTTTTCCCTATATTTTCTACTTTAAAATCTGTTTTATATTGCCCTGATATTTTTTTTAAATAATTATAATGATAAAAAAATAATTTAAGCGTTCAGTTGGAATCTTTGAAAAATGAGTAACTTTAATGGAACTACTGAACATGCATGATGAATGTACGAGGTGTGGCTATTAAATAACGAGACTGAGGCTGCTACAGAAAAAGTGCGCATGCGCCAAACATCAGATACCGACAGGTGTTATCCTGAAGCCTTCTCTTTCGAATGCAATACACCTCGCTTCTGTAAACGAATTAGTATAGCTGTAGCCTTTGTTTGTATTAGGAGTTGTTTTTCTGCTTCGCCGGAAAAATGTTAAGTGTAACAGTAAAGCAACGAATTGCTGTGAAATTTCACATGAAACTTGGAAAAACTGCAACTGAAACTGTTAGTTTATAAAAAGAAGTGTATGGGGATGAATGTTCGTCGCGTACACGCTTTTTTGAGTGGTTCAAGCGTTTCCAAGGTGGCAGGGAAGACGTTGAAGGTGATTCACGCCTTACCATGTCAAAAACTGATAAAAACATCGAAAAAATCGGTAATCTCATTCGAGCTGACCGTCGGCTAAGTATCCGTGCAATTGCTGAAACTGTACGAATTGATAAAAAATCCGTACGACATATTTTACACAACAATTTTAACATGCAAAAGGTGTGTGCCAAAATGGTGCCTAAAGTTCTCTCATTTGAACAGCATGAAGCTCGCAAAAAGTTCGAACTGACACTTTGGAAGACATTGAAAATGACTCAAACGTATTGGAAAAGATAATAACATGTGACGAATCGTGGTTTTTTTACTTATGATCCTGAAACGAAGCGCCAATTCATGCACTGGAAGAGCCCATCTTCCCCGAGAGCCAAAAAAGCTCGAATGGTCAAATCAAAATTCAATGCAATGATGATTGCTTTTTCGATATTCATGGGATTGTGTACCTTCTATGGGTTCCTGGAGGTCAAACGATTAATTAGGATTACTATCTTCAAGTTCTTGCTGACCTCCGTGAGAAAATAAGGAAAAAACTACCCTAATTATGGAAGGACAAGTCATGGGTTCTCCACCAAGACAATGCGCCACCTCATTCCTTATAGTTAGTCAAGAGTTTTCTAGCCAAGTTCAACATCCCAGTGTTGGACCATCCGCCTTATTCGCCAGATCTTGGGCCTTGCGACTATTACCTGTTTCCTAAAGTGAAAGCTGCATTAAAAAGAACAAGATTCGAGTCCGCTGAAGCTGTGAAGGAGAAAGCGGCACGTGTCCTGAAGGACCTACACAAAAAGACTTCCAGCACTGTTTCGAACAATGGAAGGTTCGCATGGAGCGATGTAGGGATAGAGGAGGGGTGTATATTGAAGGTGATAACTAGTAAAAATATATGAAATTAAAAGAAAATATTTTACAGCATCAGTCTCGTTATTTAATAGTCACACCTTGTATATATTTTTTAGAAAAATCTACCTCTTATAGCGACCACTCGATATAAAGACCTTTTCTGTGGGACGCAGATGGTCGTTATATCGAGCGTCGACTGTAATACATTTTTAACGGCAGTTTCGCCCTAATTATGATGAGCATTATGGATTTTAACTTTCAATTCTCTAAACGTTGGATAACAAGAAACTTAGCACAATTTTTGGTGTATAAAATATTTAGATAAATTATGTTTTAAAAAAGTTCTTAAATATTACAATTTTATAAATCAAAATTTACTTATAGATATGCTTGTAAATACAGGGTGTTCATTGATTATTGTCGGGGCTTCCGTACCTCATAACTTTCGAATAAAAAATATTACGCAACAACCGATTACGTTTTCGTAAATTGCAACTCAAAGAATTTTATTAATGATATTAAAAAAGATTAATGAACTTGCACATGGCTGCCCTTCGTGGCTCGTAACACATCGAGACGAAATTCGATTTCCCTCCAAGTGTGCTCCAGCATTTGTGGGGTAACATTTTGGATCGCAATAATAATTGTGCGCTTCAGTTCAACAAGGGAGGGCACAGGGGTCTGCTTGTCTCGTTGATTTTCGTGGACTGCGAGTAAACGCTTCTTGAATGCGATCAACATTTTCCTGCGAAATGTTCGGTCTTCCCGCTCACTTTCGGTGTAGAACGCTACCAGTTTCCTAAAATTGTGTTAACCAGCGTCTGATAGAACTATTTGAAGGAGGATCTTTCTTGTACGTGGTCCTGAAGCGACGTTGAGTAATTATGAATGATTTAGTTTCGAAAAACCACAATACACACACATTGCTTTTTCTTGCACTGTCGCCATTTTTATTTATGACGTCATAATTGCCCAGACTGCAAATGCGCTAAGTTCGCTTGTTGCCTCGCACAATTCTTTGAGTTGTAATTTACGAATACATAATCGGTTTTTCCGTAATATTTTTTATTCGAAGGATATGAGGTACATAAACATCGACAATAATTAATGAACACCCTGTATATTTCATTATTTTCAGAATGTTTTTAACTTAAAGACTTTAAGTGAAAAAACAACATTCCATTCGTCATATAAATGTATCTGAAGTTTCTTTCAAGTATTTTTATTAATGTTATTCTTATCTCGGTTGTCGTGAATAAATATTTTCTCTTCAAGAAGCACAATAAGAATCGATAAAAATTTTTATCAGATGTAGGTACAAAAACGTTTGTTGCCACACAGATTTAACAATTCTTTTGTCGATCTGAATATTTGTTTTTCTAACTTGACAGAATGCGAAAACATTGAAGCAATTTAGAAATTAATTTTTCCAACAAATAATCATGGTTTTAGTAAAATTATCTCGTATTCTGCAGAACTAGATTTGTAATATGTTATGAATAAAATGAAAAGTGCAACGTAAATAAAGCACAAATAATCAGAACAGTTTTGTTCTTATTTTATTCACGATGTTTTTTTTCTTCTCTCATGTTAGCACAAATCATTTTTGATCATTTGTGTTATTGCAATATGCTACATGAGAAAGCTTCTGAGTAGATTATTATATTCTGTACTCACCTTCATACTGACAATATTGTATGTGATTTTAATTAATTACTGTTCTAATGTTTAGTCTTAGTAAGGAGTCGGTTACAGGTTTGGTATACGTCACTGATTTGGGCTGGTTTTGACAGATCGTTTGTTTCTCGCTTTCTCCATTGTCACTGGAATAATTAATGAAGAGTGAAAAAATCAGCTAAATTTTAATTTATCTATTTTACATTTTATGCAACCCTTTTTAGTTACTTTTTATAACTTTGAAAATCTTTATTTTTATGAAAAGGCTGTAATTTATGTTTTTCTTTTTTTTGGTGAAAATGCTCAAGTTTTACAACAACATGTCACATTTTTATTACAAATGATTGAGGAGAATATTTATATTAATTGTAAATATTGTCGATAAATTTCAATGTGAATGACTCTCAAGTATTATCGACGGACGTAACGTAAGCTATAAAGTACAATCTAAATATTGCATAAATTATTTCTAAATATAACATAATAATAAAACATAGACATAAATGAACATACTTGAATGCTTTAAATTAAAATACATTATAAATATAAATTTTTTATCGAACATTGAATATGGTTGAAGGTCTTATACATGATAAATAAAAGAATTTACATTGCCATTTCAAAGAAATATAAACGAAGGATGAGATTTCTTCCTCTGGAGATTTAAGGGTCAGAAAAACCTAGCACACACACTTTGATTTTTTGAGGAATGCTACTTTAACAACTTATGCAGAAAATTGCATTCACCGAAATTCTCAAGTGACTAAACTACTAGAATAAATGCAGCATTTGACTTAAAATAAGTGCATTTTTTATCATTTTAATGCATTTTTGAAGTTGAGCTTGAGTACTCTTTCAGACCAAACCAAAGGAAAATTTATCTATATTTTTGCAGATTTTAAAACATGTTTCTAATGCTTCCTGACATTGCAACTTTGCACTTATTTGATTTTGAGCTTTTTTTTTTTTGAAACTATACTGTTATTTTTGCAGCTCTTTTCTTAAATACCATTAAAAAGCAGACACGAGAAAAATATTTATGCCTTTTATTTTACAGATATAGGATATAAATACATTAGTTAAAATAACTCTCCGCAGTTAATGTTAAAACATGTAATTTAACATGAAAGAAAAACAGTGTAAATGCAGCGAATAAGTTAAAATGCAATTTTTGTAATTCTAAAAAAATATCATATGTAATGAAAATGTATATGCACTTATTACGCGGCGACAAACCTTTTTCTTTTTGACGAATGATAAACATCTTTTAGGTTTCAAACCACTAATCTTCTGTTAGTCACTACTATTTGGTGAGTTTGTCTATGGCTGTTATCTGAATAAAAAATTCTTTTACTGCAAAAAAAAAAAACTTAAGATGTAATATTGAAAATGTTTCATAACTTGCACGTTTTAAGAAAAGTAAGCAAATGAAACTTGGGATGCAATGATTTAAAGCAGTGGTCGGCAATTTGTCGATCCCGATCCACCGGTCGATCACGAGCTCACTTTCGGTCGATCGTGACAGTATTTTCGACAGTTTATGTAGTTTTGAAGAAAAAAAAAATTAAATGACTTTTGAATTAGAGTGCTACCCTATTTACCCCCCCCCCCCCCAGGAAAAAGTAATCTTGTCAGACCATTCGCCGGACTTACAAAATCTTGCCAATATTATGGAATGTTAGTCATCACATTGACTATGCTCTCGGTGAGAGTTAATTGAAGAATATCTGTTTCGTTGAAGAATGTCCATATACACATGTCTGTTTCATTTAAAAAACAAAACTAATTAAAAACTTTAAAAAATGAAAATTTACAGTATTTTATCGAATTTAAAAGAAGTAATGCATTACTACCTAAAACATTGTTTTGATGCGAGTTAACGCTGTTAACATAACATTATTTTAGAAATTTTAAAGTAGTTATTTCATAAGCATCAAAACTCGTGCTGATAAAAATTAACTTACAATTACTCCCCCGTTCCCCGAGTCAATCTTGGTGTTCACCGAGCTTGGAAAGTAGATCTTCGGTCAACGTAGGTTGCTTACCGCTGGTTTAAAGTATAGGACTCAAAGTGAAACATGTAGGAAAATTAAAATAAAGGTAAACTTGCTTGCAAGGTTAAAAAAGTGACCAGGGACACATTAATATGGAAGAGATAAGAAAGAAAAAATGACGACTTTTAAATGTATGTTATTGTTAAGAACAATTTGCAATTCTTAAGAACATATCATTTGCATTTAATTAATTCCACATTTCAAAGAATTTATTGACTTCTTCCTGATCGCTCCCGTCAAAATGACAGGGTGCAGTTTCGCTCCCTTTTTCTCGCGCCCGTGAAATTTCCGGGCTGTAGTGTTCCAAACTAACGGGCAGAAAAATTAAAACAAAATATTTCTTGTTGCCATCAGATTGTTTGTCCAGTACTATGTCAAACTAAATGAGATACAATTTGAAGCTAACAATATAAACCGAAATAAAAAGTGTTGTGACGCGTTATTTTGCTTCGAATCAACTTTTCATAAGTTTTATGATTTGCATTAGCGTTTTTAACTCTTGATAAAATTAAAACTAAGTGTTTGCATTTCTAATTTATTCAATAATAATAGGCATGTTTTTTTTTTATTTTTTTTTTATATTTTTTTTTTCGTTACAGGAAAAGGAGTGCAGAAAGATAAAATGTGTGTATAACACACGCTACAGATGCATTAAATTAAATAACTAACTCATTGGTTAATCAGCCGCACTGAGGAGAGATTATTGCTAAGGGAAATATTCAAAAAAGAAAAACATGCCAAACCGAAAAACTAAAATGTTTAAGCGTTCGAAGTTGAACTTGAAACATTTACTAAAATTACGAATTTCGATCGCTGGGTAAACTCTATTTACTGATAAATGGATTTAACTTCTGGGGAAAAAAATCTTCCGAACAGTCAATATCAATTACCCGTTTCTTTTTTAACAATTTTATCGTCAGGTCAACACCAGTGATGAAAATCGAACTATGAGAGCTTCCGGTTTTTATTTTTAGAGTTACTTTTCAGAAGCTTCGCAGAGCTTTCATATTTATGTCACGATCCCACCCAAACTCCACTTGAATTTGAAATAGAGCTGTTTCTCTTTTCAGCATAAATAATCAAGTTATATAGCGGAATACCATCGTTATATAAGAGATGAGTCAAAAGTTTAATCACTACATCATTAAGAAAATAGTCTGTCTTAAAAATAAAAGACTAGAGTCTTTTTCTGTTTATAATATTTTTAAGCACATTCTATTTTTTCGATTTTACTCATTATCAGTAACCATTTACCATGTACAGGAAATCAAAACGGTTTACCTTTGGTGTAATAAATGAAACAATATTTTTTTTCTAATGGGCTGCGTTGGATTTTGCCAATTGCAGACCTAGTGCGCTCCCCAGAGATTGGTACGCTCTCTTTCAGCGGCCCCACAATGAGTGTGGTACCATCGCCGCATGGGAATTTTGACGACACATGGAAAAAGATAAAAGTAACATAATTAGCAATCTTCCAATACTAAATGCATCCACGTGTTTCGGCATCACAAGGAATCTTTTTTTGAATGTGAAAAAGAAGTGAGCTGTGGAAGCAAATGCTACATGACAAAAGTAAAGTCTTATTTCATTCGGGTGCAAAAATTTGTGGTATCAGCTCCCCCCCTCCTCTCATCCTATAATAATATTACCCTGTAATGATAATAGTAATAAAATAATAAATAATAATAATAATAACAATAATAATAATAATAATAATAATCATCATCATCAGCATCATTATCATCATCATTATTATTATTATTTTTATTCAAACTCAGTTAAAAGTTCATATCGCCCCCTCTTCCGCAGAAAAAAAAGTTTTTTTTACAGCTCTCAAAACTTTTTTTTAAGCGAAATCATGTACCCATGTATTCGCAAATAAATTCAAACAACCACATAAGCAACTGTTACCTGAATGCTTAAATAAATATGCTAAAGCCGTAAGTTTCCATAATGGAAACACGTGCCAAAATATTTTGGAACATGACTCGACGTCGGCTAGTGCATTTGACAAGATCGTGAGGAAAATTGAATTCATGCTTTGAAAAATAAGTTTTTCGGTGTTGCTGACATGTATCAAAATATGCTGCCCTCGTAGCTCAAAAATTTTGTGTGGGTATTATTTCGCAAGAGTATTTATGTTTCTAACAATGTTTATAATAATAGTATATTGGAGATAATCATAGAACTTCTAGAAAAATTAGAGATTTGTTTGAATGTTTCATATATAAAAAAACAAAATAAAGAAGGAAAATGTACGGTAAAACATTTTAAAGTCATCTTCAACAAAATAATGCTACTTCCAAAATGAAATCATCGTTTAATTCTTGCTTGCGAAAGTGGAACTGTTTTCATTTTCAAACAGATTTAGGGAAAAGCTCATGTTCTTTGAAACAAATAACTTTTAATACGTACATGAAGTATAACAGTAAGTTGACTTTTCAAATTATGTGAAAGCATGATTTTCGTGAACAACTTAACTCATGCATGGTTGTGATGCTTGAACTCACATAAGCATCTTATACATTCATAAATGCCAGATGGGCAAAAAGTCCGAAATTTTTTTAAAACTTTACATAAATCGAAAAAAATAACGGAAATAGAAAATTGTTTGCAGGGCAGGGTTTTTTCCCAAACAGGAGGAGAAAAAAACTCAACTAATCTGGATAAATGGCACTAGTACACGCAATTTCAATGGAAATATGCAAATAAGAAGAACATGAGTTCCTAATAAATCCACAACCGGTTAGTTTTGTAAACTAGTTGAGTATTAGGAGCGCAAATTCTTATAACTGTCTATTTGCATATTTCCATGATTTTATCCGTCCGAGAGAAGTTTTTTTGGTTTATTGTTGTTTTTGTTGTTATAATTATTCTTATTATTGTCATTGTAATTTTGTCTGACTTAAAACATGCCTATGTTTTATCAACGCTTTCCCTGCAGACTATTTTAAATTTCAGCTATTTTTCCAGTATATGATTAAATATATATATTTCTATATGAATGTTTAGGTTTCCTAAAATATGTTTTGTCCACTCGCTATACATTAACCATTATTTTTTTCATGACGCTTTTTGAATATTCATTTACTTTTAAAAAAAAATTACTTCTATTCACAAATTGTTTTTTAAACAGAAAAAAAAATTATCTGTTGCAGTGATATAAAACGAATTGTAACCTACCAATAGTTCGCCTCAATTCAAACTTTTTTAATTATACACACATTAGTAAATTCATTTATTTTATACGCATGCCAAAATTTTTCTCTTTTTTATAATTCTTGTTTTATCTTCTTTCATTTCCATACTTTCGAACAAGTTAATTGTCATAGAAGGATGTAAGAAACCCATTGAAGAAATGCAGTCGGTTAAATCTAGCAGTTTTACGTGAATTATTAATTCAGTCATTTCTCTCTCTCTCTCTCTCTTTTCTTTTGGTCTCTACACTCTAAAAAATGTTGGGTGTTACGTTTTTTGGTGTTCAGTTGCCGTAAAGTTGAAAATTATTCATATTTTGATGTCTTTTAAATTCTTTAAAATGTATGTCTAAAAAATACAGACAGCAGAATGTTTTTTTTTTAGCATATGATGTTCGTTAACTCATCTACGCATCAACAATTCATTACGATTGCTCATTTATCCTATTTTCATAGAAATGAGCAACCGCCGTGAAATTTCGATACATAACGGAGTTAACAAATATTATGCGCTAGCAAACGTTATACTATCTATATATATTTTTTTAGACAGACACATAAAAAATTGAAGTATGTAAAAAATTAATAATTTTCAACTTTGCACCAATTCAACACTAAAGATCGTACTCAGTAACACCAAAAAATGGTGGCAACCTGGGCTTCAAAGATATATTGCCCGACATGCCCGGGGCACGTAAAAATTCCGATCGGGATGAATTTTCTACCCTTACATGCCCGGCGGGGCATGTAATTTTTTAATCAAATAATTCGTTCTAAAACTTTATTGAAAAGTCACCGTATCCTTACCGGAGATCAAAATTGACATATTGACGGACATGCATGTCAACAATAAAATTGGTAATACAACTTAAATTTTGCAAATTTTGACTTGTAACGACCTATTGTATAATATTTATTTGTAATGGGATTTTTTAATGATTTAGATTAGATTAGCATTAAAATTGATTTAGATTAGCATTAAAATAGATTTAGATTAGCATTAAAATAATTATTGATTCAGATATAAAACTGCTAATTTAATATTTTGTCTGATTAATGCGATATGACAAATTTAAATGTTTTTATCAATATGAAATAAAACTACTTCTCGGGACGTAAAATTTTGTTCATGCATGTATTTTTTAGACGAACATGCTCGACAGGGCATGTAAAATTTTAAAGATTTTTCGAGCCCTGGTGGCAATTAGACGCAAAATTTTTACAGGGTACAAAATTATTTTTACCTATTCAAGTACTAAACATTATCCATCATGCTAATCATATTTTTAATTCCTATATTTTTTTCTCCTTATACTAGAACAAGAAAATAAGCTTTCGTATATCAAGGGAAATAACAAGAACGCGCTACTAATATCGGAAAGAAAATCTCTTAAATCTTCTTACCGGAGCTGTATTTAGGTATCGATTTCTTTTACTCGGGCAGCTGTTTCACACAGATAAATAGACCAATCATACGTGTAATATAATGATTTCTGTTTCTTCCGCATAAATATTTCATGCTTTCATTTTTATTGAAATAATAGGACACAAAGTGACTGATTTATTTTGTTCTGTTCTGTGAGGATGTGTATTTACAAAATGTTCTTTCAAGTGATTTAATAGTAAATATTTTAGTAGTATTAATGTCATTACAATACAATATAAAGGCAAAATTTTAATTTTACTTAAATTTATATTTTCAGTAAGCTGTAAACCAAATACCTACAAAATTTAAATAAAAATCTATCATGCTTCTAAAGTAGCAATCTCGTGTATTGATCTGGAAAAGCTATTTGATAAATTCAAATACGGACAATCGGTTCCCGCAGAACACCGAAAGTGAAGCAACATTGAATAAGGACAGTGGTGTGGGAGAGTGATAACCTCTCACGGCTGGTTGCTTTGGGACCGTGTACGCTAAAGGGAGATAGTGCACGTTAAATCCGTCGTGGCTCCAATGCAATCCAAATGAAACGGAACCCCTGGGGGTGGCAACCCCAAGTGATGGTCTCTCATCTGGGAGCTGGTTCAAAAATTAAGAGACCTCTCAAAGGGGCTCCTGCCTATAAGGACTCCGTTGCACTTAGGAGCAACGCACCTCGCTTCGCGGAGGACAATACAACAACAAATGCGGACAAAAATGGCTTTCACCTTTGAGGGGGAGGGGAGAAATACATGTAGTTTCTAGTGTAAATGTCTTAATCGATTAAAAACGAACGTATGATTCATCATTATATGTCATGCTGAAAGTTAGTCTGAATTTTTTGCTACAAAATTCAAACACCTAAAGTTAAGAACTATCAAATAATAAAGAGTATCCATTTCATTTAAAGTTTCTTAGGAAATCAAGTAATTCGTAAAATATCGGAACATTTTTCATGAATAAGGCTATATTTTTAGAATCGAAAAACACCCTCAATAATAGGATAACTTTCAAAATAAACTTAAAATATCTAAGGATAATGCAGTCCAACAATATTAGGGAAATTTGAGAGAGTTAAACTCACACGACTTTTATCAAGGAATATGTGACCTCCTCCTCAATTAATTAAAAGGACTATGTATTGCGATTAATAAATTGGAAGCCTTTGTCAGATTATCTTGGCTTAACTATATGACTTACATAATTGACGCATTTCAACCAAGTTTCTTAAGGAGACTTTACGTAATAAATTTTATAATTATGTTGTTTGGATCGCGTATCAAAATCTGATTCAAGAAAATTTAATTAGATCTCCATTCTTTCTCACACATGTGGATCGCTTTACATACGTAAACTTAAATTATTAATCTGTAAACTCACAGATTTCTGTAAACTCACTCTTGAGAAAGTTTCATTAATTAAATAAAGTTTAAAACAAAAGGTTTATTAATTGAATAAAACTCAAAAGTATAGATAAAAGCGACTAATTTAAAATTAAGTGAAAAATACAACAATCTATTCCAAGTATTTTTCTAAAAAAATATATAGAAACATCGTATAATATATAATTTAAAGAAAAATAAAATAAGTACATAATTCAACTATGGATATTTTTATATACGAAATATTTATTTTCCTAATAGATTTCCTATGTTTTTAAATGGATTTGAGAAGGAGACTCACTAGCACGTAAGTAGAATCTTAAAAATCCGTGTACATATCACAACAAGAGCTGGAAAGTATGATACATCCTGAATATTTACAAAAAGCTTTTACTCCAAAAAGAGGATACATAAAAGAGCTTTTTTTTTTCTTTGAAATCATTCAAATTGCTGTAAAAAGAGAAAACGCAATTTTCAAAGTTCATTTTCTGTTCAAGAGAAGACTAAGGACATTGATGAAAAGAAGTAATTACCTTAGCACTAAAAGGTGGAAAGTTTTTCAGTGTAACTGGAAAAGCAGCTTTGTCATTTATTCAAACTCTCCTCTCCCTCAAAAGGCGGAAAATGCAGAAATGCCAAGTTCTTTAAAAAGCAAGCACGTTTTTTGAAGCAAGAGTACAAATGTAGAAATATAAATATTGTCAATTAATCTCTTGTTTATTGGTTTAATATTTTTAACATGCCCACATGAATTAAATATGTTTTTCATTTAATGTATTCAAACAATATATATATGTTTTTCTCCATACAAGTGGTCTTCCCTTTCCCAAGTACTTTATATTTTTTTATTATAGTGTTGTACTACTAACTTCTAAACGAAATTTTAAAATGTCAAACCATTCTTTACATTTACAAACACCCAATATTTATTTACCGCTGATTTTTTCAAAAATAAACATCAGGATTATGTATTTTGAAATAGTGTTAAATTTGACTTCTGCAACTTCATATATATTCATATATATATTGTGTAGGTTTTTGACAGACTTTACAATTTTGCATCTCTAAAATCCATCTCTAGAGGTTTTTCTATTTTATCACATTTACACATTCCTGCAAAATAAAGGAGTTTTTGTACTTCAAAATCACACATGTGTAATTTAACTTCAGTTCCTTTTTGCAATTTTGATTAAAATATCAGATTTTTTGAATTAGTTTAGCTAAAGATAATCATTTACATGGGGTTTTACATGAGTTAATTGATGTTTTTAAACTAATTAATTTAAAAAAACAGCATTATTCGTTACAAATACTTGCATTAAAACCTACCTCAGATTGCATAATTTCAACTGAAATAAAGAATAACTATTAAATGTCCATAACTCAGTTTTTTGTTCCTTTTAAACAATTGAAATTGAATTTTTAACACTACCCCCACTGCATTACAATTGATATTGTAAATACTATTTTAGATATATCATTATATTATTAAAGGAGTGCCAGTAAAATAAATTGTATACAAAGTAACGAACGTTATCAGAAAATAGCTGCACTGTTTTAAGATAACGATAATACCTTAAAGGAAAGATTTTTTTAAAAATTATTTTTTTACTGTCACACCATAATCAAATTCAATGATTTCATAGATAGTAATTACCAAGAACTCAATTATAGTCATATAAGCGAAGAAAATAACTTAATAACCGAAAATGAAAGCACAAACTGCTGAAATTAATCTATAAAACTGCCTTATGTCATCTAATAACGCTTCATAAACGATGTAGGCATTAAAAGAAATAGCATGTCTGCAAACTTGACTCACCGGGCGTTGTCACTTGCAGTAACTGCTGATAACAATCTTGACATCAATTGCTTCAATATTAGGACCTTATCAAGGTAAATGTTTCTGACACAGAAATAATGAAGATGTCCCGTATCAGATTTCAAGGACGTGTTTCTGAAAAATTTTGTTTTCTGAAGATGACATTTTTCTCTTAAATGGATCAGTAACTTAATCCGCTGATAAAAGGAATTTGTTATCTGAACAGACCACCAACTGGAAAAAAGTGGTTATTGCTGAGAATATTTTGCTTCTTTTGAATTTTCTGTGTTTGAATATCGAACAAATCGTTTTTAAATATGCGAATAATTTTAATTTCTATTCCAGCAGTTTAACTGTGTGTGATTGCCTGAAAGAACAATATTAAATAAACATATGCCTTCTTTCTTTTTTCATTTTTTTTGTACAAGCTAACTGTTTTTTTGATCGTAAAAGTTATTTTACAAAGGATTTTTTTTAAATAAATTTCTCATTGGTGTTAAAATATTTGTTAAAATGTCGATGTTATAATTAATTACACATAAATTCAACAAATTTACTACACTAAAAGTGGTCGATATTTTATTAAAAATGAAAACAACTTAAAAGTCATGCATTTAAAAATGGTTCGTTAGTTTTATTTCGTGCTTCAATTCTTAAACACGATAGCTAAATATACAGTACTCAATAACTTTCAGGACTCCGGAGTTTCTGGGGCGCTCAAGCACTATCTCCCCAAAAAGGAGCTTGATAACACACATTTCGGTAAAAATTCACAATTAAAAGATGCTGTTACTTTTTATATGGATTCATTGCTTGTACTAATTTTTTGTTGAAGGGGGAAAAACACCGAAAAATAACTATGTTTGTTCATTTCCATCTAAATTTTCTGATTTAAAAGAAAAAAAAGAAGAAACTGAAACACATTTTCATGAAGTTTCGAGGTTAAGGACTCCTTAGAGTCTCTCCCCCCACTCCGGAATCCATTTTTCCCAAACACCTCAATTGGTTTTCCAAACCTGGCGCCATTGATATCCCTCGAGAATTTAGGTAGATTTTGCTTTTATAAGAACTTAAAAACTGTTATTAGTCGCCCTTTATATAACAAATTAACTTTGATTAAATTTCGTATTGGGTTCTTAGTGAGGGCATATACTCAAAGTTTTTATGCACCTAATGATCTGGACTATCTATGGGAGATAAGGGTGAATATCAGGAAAAGTGACAATTTGAGTCCCAGCGAAATTTCTGAAACATTTTCTATTAAATGCCAAAGAAATATATTTAATTTTACTCTGACTCATAGCGACCTCTATCAGAATCGGCTTCAACAATATTTTTTAATAGTGTTAACTTCGTTTTAGAATTCAATACATGGCAAAATTTCTAAGTTATTACTTTAATTTATGGCAAAAGAAGATTTTTATTTCTTCAAAATCAGATCGGTAAAGTGTCCCAGTTACGAATCGTGATCTTTAAAAATAACCCTGTGCATTATAAAACATCGTGAGAAAAACAATTACCAGCGGAAATTAATTTATGATTTTTTTTTATAATAATTGACTTTCATATTTTCGAAAACTTAAATATACATCACAAAACAACAAAATCTATCCTTGTTCCAAGTTTTCGTATCAGATCGGTAACACCGACTTCCGGATATTATTTCCGGTCAAAAAAACTTTTTTAGCGCCAACTAACTACGTATGCTAGGATCCCTTTTTGTGAAGTGCAAATACCAGTTGAAAGTTTGAACTTCAGTTCAACAGAATTACAGGTAAGATTTTTTCAATCTTTATTTTACTGTGTCTACCAAATGAAAGATCAGTTCAGTAACGCAACTTAAACCCAAATTTATATTTTTTTTAATGTAAAATTTTTAATTATAAAAATAATTGAATGTTGTGAACAGAATACTGCACGTTTCGGTTTCAATTCATTAATTAGCGATGTTTAGAGAATATAATAAGGGAACACAACATTGCTTTCAGAAATATGTAATTTGTTCAACCATTTTGTACTAACTCCCCCTCCCACCTAAAAAAAGGCCTACCGTATTTTCGGAAGCAAGCGCCGCACCCGGAATTTGTATTAAAAAAACAAAAACAATATTACCTAAAGGTAGGAGTGTTTTATCCATTTAGTGTTTACATTCAAACATTATCCTCTCACCCACCCACACACTTGATATATTATAAAAAGGAATAATTTCACTTTATAAAAATCTTTTTGAATCGAAATTTTCATTGTGACATTTTTATAAAATATCTAGTTTTTTGCTTAAATTTTGACAATATTACCATTTATAAGTAATTACCACAAATGTTTATTTGTTTTACATTATATTATTTTATATAAATAATATGGGCAATATACTTTGTACACGTTAAGGAAAGAAGCTGTAATAATTGTCAGATTGACAGTCGTGAACTTAAACCTTTCAAAAATAGGGGTAATTCTTTCTCTTGATCTTGACCCTAATTTCTAAAAAAACTGTTACTAATTTGTAATTAAAATACACTATGAATATCACTTTAAAAAAATCTTCAAAATTTGAAATTTTTTTATACTCAATTTTCACCTATAAAATTAATTTCACATATTTGAAACGTCTGAAAAAAATGGAATAACATGTTACCATCTGAAATAAATGACTAGTAACATAGGTCCTCAGAATAAATTAGTTAAAATCAAAATTATTTTTAAAGAACTCAAACATAATTATACATTAGGAAATATAAATATGATAAGTAAGGTATAAATACAATTTTGCAGTTAGGTCACAGAACTCCTTTAAATTAAACAACTGCCGTAATCATTCACCCTCAACGTAGTTTCCTTGGCAATATTAAAAGTTCAATCTCTAAAAGCTATAGGTTCCTGTGTCTTGAACACGAAGTAACGACGACGCATTATACGAATTATTTTTGACAATATCATTAGTTACGTATTAGAATATAGGGCAAAAGTTAACATATTAGAATTTGCGACGTAGCAATAGTTAAATTAGTACAATGTGCTACGTAGCACAATAATAGGCAAGATATAACGGAGTTCAATGTTCTTCGTAATGGAATTTGATTGAGTTGCTGAAATAGTATAATTGATAAGACTATTGCAACGATGGTAATAGGTGGGTAGTAAGAATATATGAGTCAATTATTATATAAAAAAAAAGAATAAGAATGTGGGTAATAAGAAGAATAATATGTGGGTAATAAGAATAAGAATTAAAATCTCTTAAATATTATAGTTCTAAGGCAAAAATTTGTAAAACAAAATCTAAGTGAAAAGGTTTATTGTATTTTTTTACGGTCGTGCTCAATCAATCCTATTGTCAGTTTGAAACATTCAATTTACGTCCAGTGGTTGTCGATTGAAAAAAGAGAAATATTTTAACTATGATATGTCCAATAACATCCTGAATAACACGCATTACGCAAGACGCGTAGCATCCCAAACTAAACTGGTTGCGTTATATTATCAAAGCGAATGGCGTCTTCTTTTTCAATGGGACTGATTTTCTCTTAATCCAAAATAATTTTTGCGCACAAAAGGAAAAGAAACACTTTCAGAAACGATGTCTAGACATTTTTTTAATAAGCGACAACTAATCTAGATATAATTTTATGATGATAAATTTATCTCTTCACATAAGTGCAACCGCAGAGCATATTTTTGAAGGCAAAAATAATGCCTCCGCCCCCTCCCCCCCTCCCAAAAAAAACACTAAAGGGTATGTTTGCCTTCAAAAATGTGTTCTGCGGTTGCGCGTTGTCATTGTCGTTTTTGGTGGGAAAGCATCTTTTTAAAGATAACATAAAGAAAAGGCAAATCCTAGCTAATGTGTTGCCACTCAAGGTAAAAGATTATTTACTCAAAATTAATTTAAACAAAACAGGCTTTAGGAATGCCTAATCAAATTGTTGCCAAATCTTATCGATTTGGGTGGTTTTTAAGAGAAATAACTAAAGAAAAGATTTTCACATCTTTTTCATCAATTGTGGACAAGATGTTAGTCGACCTGCACTGCCCGCACGCGTGTGTGTTTACGTTTTTCTTACAGTGTGATTTTAAAAATGTCAGTTCATCATTAATTATTCTTAAGGCTAAATTACTATTTTACCGAGCATTTCGCAGAATTTATTATTCTTAATTTAACGTAATATTTTACCGAGAATTTCACAGAATTTGTTATTCTTAAAGGGTAACCGAATATTTTACCGATCATTTCGGAGAATCTTTGCTCAGTATATTAAAATTTAAGAAGTAAAGGTAAAAACTTTTTTTTCTCTCATTCAGAATCATGTGTCGTCTACACTTTATAATTATTACCTTTTTTAGCTCCATGTTCTCGTGATATTTAATACTTTCTTTCTTGTTATTTTACCCCATTGCAAGTATATGATTTTTTATGAATTTTCCATCAAATTCTTTTTAAAAAAATAATTATTCAAAGAAGAAATCTCAAATTTCAATACCTGATGAAATTGATCAGGTATCAAAATGTTAGCTATTTCCCTTGATGCAATGAGAATTAATTTACATAGCAGTCATAATTTTGTTTTTACAGACCATTCTTTAAATTGCTTATTTTAAACAATTAATGAAGATCACGGAAAAATATTTATGAGCATATTTCGCTTTTTTTCTCTTTTTTAATCACGATCATTTTTTGAGTATGAATGAATAGCAAACATAAAAGAGAAATACGGCTATTTTAACCTTTCTTTCGGTTTTAGAGTAGAAAGCGAAAAATAATGTATTTACAAATCCCTCATGAGAATCACAGATCACTAAATATGATATATTAAGAAAAAGTTCAACAATTATAGCAAAAATAACATAATAATAAATTGTTTTATCTCTGTCTTTTTACGAATTAGAGTACGATATACCTTAGAGTACGAATTTAAGGCTAATAAAAATCCCTATTTTATTAAAAAGAAATATTGCCGTGCAGAGTATGTTATAATTAACATGGGCAAGATCAGGGCAAGTAAGTGGCTCTACGAGTAAGTGACACGATCAGAATTTGGTGATCTGTGGTTTTTGTAAATGTAAGGCATAAAGCGTAACTTTCTGTTAACAAACTCATTTTTTCATAAAGATTTTAATTAATTTGAAGTCAAGGTTACACTTATCCCAATATTCTATCATGTGGGGCAAGTGTAACCAATTTTCTGAGGCAGGTTTAACTAGTAGGAATTTACGCTTGTTCGAAGAATGTTACTAACATAAGTATCTAACCTGGTTTTTGGTCCTATTTACCTTTATTTTGTTTAGAAATCTAACTTAAATATACATAGGTAGCCGTAACCTAACCCTGTTGTTAAGTAATGTTTTGCATTTGTTTTCGACACTTTTTGCTTCAGATTCAATTGTGAAAATATGTTAAAAATTAGGAGATAAAACAATAGTTAACGCATATTGTTTAGAAGTGTAATGGGATTTGTATAGGAAAGTAATAATATTTGTGTAAGAAATTGTTTTAAAAACTTCCAAATTATGTTTCCCCCTTAATAATTTTTATTTTGATATTAAAAGTGGTATTGCATCATTTTCTAAAATGTAGATATGAAAAAAAAAAAGAAACAGGTTCTGTGTAATTTAGTTCAAATATACCACACAATTTAAATAAATCATGTAAGTATCATTATCTGTTAAATTTCCTGAGTGTTAACACACGTATGTTTTGTTAACATGTTTTGTGATTGTCAGGAAAGTCAAAGAAAGAAAGGTATCCGAAAAATATTGTATCTTGAGAAAAATTTAAGAATTTTACCAATTATTTTACCAAGTCCCAAATTCAGTGAAAATTGGAGAACATTGACTCTTGCTTCAAGAGTTTTTAATAAGATTTATATGGATATAACAAGGCACAATTGCTTTAGACTCAAAGGCAAGAATAACTTTGAAACATAAAATTTTCAAAGATGTTATTTGACCATGATTTTTGTCACCAAAATTAAAATTTGAATGATTTCAAAGGCAAATAATTTAGATTTAAGCATGGGAAATTTCAGAATTATGTCCTCAACAACAAGTTGTGAATTTGATGCCATACTGTAATTAGACCAAAACGCGATTAATGCTGTCCCACTGTACCCTATTCACAACTAATGCCAGGAGTTGCTTTCTACTGCATGCAAAACGATAACATTTCTAAGAATACATATCCTATTATTACATAATCTGAAAATAAGTAAGGTTCAGAACTAAGGAATTGCTTTCTACTGCATTCAAAACGATAACATTTCTAAGAATACATATCCCATTATTACATAATCGGAAAATAAATAAGGTTGAGAACAGCCTAGTAAATACAAGCAGTTTGGACTGGATGAACTTTGAATAATTTTACACACAGGTTGCCGATGAATGAATAATATGTTAAAAGGAAAGGCACGGATTTTTTTTTATGTGCAGTTTAAGATACAACTGTTTTGGGAAAGTTATAGATAAGATAGCTGTACTCGGTAATGTTACTCAAAGAAGGAAAGTGTTTCACTTTATGCTCATTTAATTGCTTTTGGATGACTTTTTTCCCTATTTGATGCGTTCCTACCGATGCGATTAATAGTTGACGAATAAATGAGAAGATTTTTCAACACGCGAGCTGGCCACATATAACTTCCTATGTATCAAGCCTAGATTTTTTCCAATTTAAATATCAAACTGGTAGCTATTGTCCCTGAGCATTGTCGATGGTCACCGCAAATACAAAACGCCAAAACGCACCAGAAATTGCAATTGTATATACATTTACATGTATATATATATATATATAAGAGAGAGAGAGAGAGCGAGAGATGTATTATTCCTTCAAATACAATTTGCAACGCATCTAACAAACAAAAATTACGCGGCAGGGGAGGGGACGAGATTTCTTCATTTGTTTAAGAACTTTTCGTCCTTTGATAGTGTTAACAAGTCCTTCTATATAACCTTAAGGATAGGTAACATTGAGCGCAATAATGGTGGAGTTGGGGAAAGAAATAACCGTGATCAAAAGGCAATAACTCTCTTCTAATAACGTATCACGATGGCAAGAAAAAGAAACCAGTAGTTACCAGGGATGTAATATCCGATATCCGTCCTCATCTCGCTTGTTTTCCTAAGAACAGGAAATAAAGCCATCCGATTGTTGGACTTCTTACCATTGACATAGCGGAAAGCTCCTATAGAAATTGACCCTCTGGATGCGATGCTGGTTCTTAAGGTACAACAAATCAGAGCCAGTGTAAGCTGTGATTATTGATGTGAGATTTTGGAGAAAAGTGGTGTCTTTCCGATGTTTATTCTTTTTGATTGAAGGAAGGGTTATGTCGGGTTGTGGAACATATTTAGATTTTGCTTTTTAGATATATAGAAGTAAGGTATTTTTCTAAATTGTAATTTTAGATTCTCCACGATGTCGTTAGCAAAACAATAAAGTGTAATGATATAGTAAAATTGTTCGCAAGTAAAAAAATAAAGAAGGAAATAAAATAAAATAAATTTCACCAGTTTAAGACTTCGTTTAAAAGCTTCACTACCATAAACACTATCACAACGTGGTGTTACGTAGGGACTTTTTCTTGAAAAGGAAGTCACACTGACTTATATTTTTGCTTCCCATATACACATTCACGCATTTTAAATAAATAAATATATATATATTTCATTATGATATTCGAAACAAAACCCCGCCCTCGTGAGTAGAAACATTTTTAAAATTATTATTTGACTATTTTCATTTTTTAAACATAAAAAATATTATACTCAAGAGATATGATGAGCTGTTTTATTCATTAGATTTATCACAATAAGAATTGGAACTCACTTTAGAATTAATTTTGTATTAGTATGTATTCCTTTCTCAAAAATATGAACGTTTCACTTTTACTAACTGTACTAAACTGTTATTTCATACATTAGTCAAATTACATTAGGGACTGAAAGTGAAAGCTTGTAACAAAATATAAAAAAGTAGTTTATAAGCTCATAAAAATTTAAAACTAATAAGTTATATTTTGTAAAATAAAAAAGCTCTTAATCTGCTTTTCCTGTGGCGAAGTAAAAGCTACTTTTAAAATAAATAAATCAAGTAGCGAAATCTCTATGTGGTATTTGAAAAAAAATCGTTTTGACTCATACTTATGCTGTTAAATATAAATTTTAGCAATTAAAAAAAAGGAAAAAACTGTGGAGAACTGAAATATTTCATTTCAGCAATTTCGTAAGAGACGCAAATCTCTTGACAAATTCCTTAACTGAAACATTTATGCGTTTAATAAATTTTATTCGTTCCCAGTTATGTAAGAAAATTTAATTTAGAAAAAAAGGGGAGGGAGACACAAAAATAGCTGATTTAAAGCGCAAATAAAATAAATTATAGCAAAAATATAATCAAAAGCCGCTGTAAAACTGGAACCAAAACTGACAAAGCGTGTTTGACGAAGCATTTTGCTTTTATTAAACGCACGGAATTATTGACTCTTTGATTAAAATCAATAAAGAAACACCCTGGAAGTTCATTGTAAACTTGCACTAATATGGTTTCGTAAACCAGTTTTGAATTCATGCATTTTTACTTTTAAGAAAGAGCTTTTATTAAGCTTGCATTGTATGAAGACACGGAAAATTTGTGAAATGTAATGAAATTGGCACTAACAAGTTAAATTCCAAACCATGTTTGAAAAGAGTCTTTCATTTCAAGGATTTAAAGTATTTCCCCTCCAGTGCAGCATGGCCATAACATACAATAACAATAATAAAAATTTTAATAAATAATAATAATAATAAACATGGCGGTAAATTTGGAATTAAGTATGTTTAAGTGATTTCGTAATTTTTTTAATTTGTACTACTTCATTTAAAAACAATAATTTCCATTGTCTAACACTCCAGAATGTAGCGAATTCCTTTTCAGATATGTCAATAAATTATATTTAAATCTTTGAATAAAACTTTCGAATGGCTCTTGTGAGAACGTAATCAATTTTGAGTTGTGGCCCTATTGCTCAGAAGGTGAGCTGTGAACATTCAAAAACTCATCAACTTCTACCGAAAAAAGGCATTTTCCAGTTAAATTTTTCTGAGGAAGTTCTTAACATAAAGAAATTGGAAAAACGAAATGCATCGGAATACATAAGCGAACCAGAACCCATAATTCTGACGTAAGTTCAGTGACTTACATCAATGTTTCCCAAACGTATCACTTTCAATAAGGTTGTTTTATAAGAAGATCCTCAAAATAAAACGAAAGTGACAATACTAACTTTTTATTTTATTCCCCATCTGAGTGGTTTGCTGAGGAGTCATTTTATTATTATTTTCTCTTTTCTTCCCTCCTTACCGCCGCTTGCCTTGAAAGCGATCAAGAAAACGGGTTCAAGTAGGATCAACTAGCAACTGCTTTACTTTTTCATTGAACAAAGTTAGTTGAAGAAGAATGCTAACGTTTTTATTCTCCCCTTATGCGGCAGACGGAAACAGACTTCAATTCAAGTTGAAGCTAGCTATCATAGGTGTCATCTTACTGAGAACAGAGATCTACGGAAATCCCTCTCACAATTGGTCCTTCAGTTTTGTTTTCCCTTTGGTAAATCTCTGATATCAGCCCATTATTACCACTTGTCGTCTTAAGAATATCAAAGTCTTAAGAAATAATACCTGTTTCAAGATACCGTGAAAAGTTTTTTTTGATGCTCAAAGGGTGTAATTAGATCGAAAGAGAAAATCGAAGCAAAAATTTCTTTTTAGGTAGCACGGATGCTTTTATACATTGCTACTTTATAAATTTAAAAACGTGAAGTGAAGTTTCCACAAGAAAGGAGAATTTTCCTGACAAAATTAAAATTGATTTACTGAATTGATTGACTGAAATGTTATCCGGTAAACAAAAAAAAAAAAAAAACATTTCGCGACCGAAAGCAGAAAGTTTTTACAAAGGGAAAAAGCTTTTGAATTTTTTTCCGATGAAAGTACATTTGATGGCTCCGCATTAGTTAATTAAGAATTAGTAATACAAGTTATTTATTTATATTTTATTGTGTTTTTCTTTTTTAATTTTATTATTAATTGTCTTTTATAATTTTGTTAGTAAGCATTAAAATTCCAAAAGTTTATAATTGTAACAAGTATTTTTACGTAACCAATTAACAATAATAAATTTGCATTAATATTATTTGATAGATTTGTTCAATTTTATTATTTCTTTAAAGTGACTTAAATAAGTAAATATATGATTGAATGAATTTTATTATAAATGTAGTGTTTTTCTTTATCATTTTATTATCATTTGAATTTTAAATGAATTAGGAAAATCTAATTTTTATAAAATTATTATTAAATAAATTGTATTATATTGAAAACAATTAATATCTTGGTAAATACCTAGCATGCCACACATTTTACCATTTTCGTTGTTTTTCAGAGTCATAGTATCTTTAATATCGGTATTAAACCCATCTATCTTTTGCAAATGTTTTGCATTTATTTTTATTTATGAGAAGTTCGCTTATTTTGCGTCTTAGAAATAGGCTGATATGATTATTTTAATTTGGATAGTTTAATAACTGAGACGTATTTCTTCTTTTAAAAACAAGTTTTACTACATTGCTAGTTCTCAGTGGTTTATGTGGAAAGTGAAAAAAATTGTACGTATTACTTGCACTTAGGTTTGACAACTTATCACACCAACATACCACACGAATTAAGATCGCATACTTTTGAGGGCGCTTCTTTAGGTGAACGACAAACACAATTCGAAATTTAATTGGAATTTTTTCTTCATGGAAAGATACGAGACTGGAAAGCCATTGTAACCAACGTTACATTATTTCATCCACATGCTATTATACCAATAATGATAATTAATAAAGTATTTAGATATTCTTAATATAGTGATTGACGGAATATTTCATCTCATTTTATTTAACGATACAGATATGAAGAAAAGTATATCACTATCAATTGTCATCGATATGTACTCACTTGCACTTTATTACAATAGATTAAAAGAAACACACATTCTTAATCGTTTTGATAACAAACATTTAAGATTTTACATAGCTGGTTTTATATCGATAACTTGAAAAGAAATGTATCTGTACTCAACGGAATTTACTCAGAAAAACTGAATAAATCTAGTGTCAGAATATCAAACAACGGCCGTGGTTTATATATTTCGATATCATATGTTTAGATATTGTGCCTAAAATATATTTTCTCTCACGAAGTATTCGATATTTCTTTGATACATTTTACGAGACGGCAAAAAACATTCTTGATGTTTTATCTAAGCCGTCTGATGACGTAAAGAAAAATATAAATAAGAAAATCATATTGCTTTGTCAGTTTTAATTTCATGTCTTTGAAAGCTGAAATGGCGTTCATAAGACCTTTCGAAGTTTGCACTCGATACCGACGTCGTAAATAGTGACTATGACGGATTAGGGTTTTGATGGCTAGCCAATATCAGCCCGCTATCGGGCACCAGTACGTATGTCGAAATGTTATGTCCCCGATTTGACATCTTAAGATCGATAAAGAGAAAATCGCCGGGACATTATTCTTTTTATAGCCTGCGACAAGTCACTTGATTGATTAGCGTGGCAAGTAGGGGAAGTACAACTTGAAAAATTTTCTTCCTACTCAACAATTGAGCAATTATTTCTGGAAAATGATTCTTTAACTTTTTTTATGATAGACGTCAAAATGAAATAGCAACTCTGAAAGTTTTTTTGTAGTATCTTCCTTTAAATGGTTCTAATGGAAAAATAATTAAAATTTCAAGTAGAAGCTCGTGGTTTTAGATTGTCATAGGGGCAAATTTGAATTATGGACGTTAAATTTAAACCACGTCATATTTTTTAATATATTTGACTTAAACTAGAAAGTCCAGTGCTGCACTCAGTTGACCAGGTTATACAATCAATTTTCTAATGTTACTTTTCCGAAATAAGCTTGGAACACGGTACAGAGAAAATTGTATAACACAGTTGTTCTGAAGTCACTTCTTGGAAGTTTATTTTTCAATATGATTTGAAGTTGTTGAAATTCTTGAATTTGTTTTACGTACCATCATGAATTATATACCTATGATGCTGTGAAACCATTTTTTAAACATTTAGAAACTTATACATACATATATTTTCGTTAAAAGTTGCACAACTGTAATACCTTGATTAAAATAATTCTTTTTAAAATAACTTTTCTGAGTTGGTTTAAAGTTACTCTAAATGGAAAGAATCACTTGGAAACAGGTTAATAATTTATTTGAAATTATTTTCATATTTTTTTGCTTAATTTTTGGGGACTATGCAATACTTTAAGAGCTCGACTTCTGTTTTATTGCTGTAAATAAATACAATAACACTATTAAAATATGAGTGCGGCAATAAAAAATAGAAATTGTGGATCAGTAACCACCCTGATTTAGTGCAACTGTATGGAAGAAACACAACTAAATTTAATATTAATGTCTTCTTCTTCTTTTTTTTTATCACGTTTCAAGTACTCACTATAGCGACAACTAAATGGAAGAAGCACCTTTTTCGTCATAAATAAGTATTCCTTATGCAGCATCAGACAATAGTGGGTTTAAATTTAACTTTCGAAAGGGCAGACAATTTTATGGATGATAAAATTCTGCTATATTTTCATAAAATAAGGCAATGTAAAAAGAAAAATGCATACAATTTCACATTGCCATAATTCTTTCTGCATAATTTATTCCTTAAAATAAAATCTTTAGGGAATTTCATTGTTTGCTAAAGTGCATTTTTGCGGCGAGTAAAATGCATGTAACTACTTTAATTAAAAGCTAAGTTAAATGTATTAAAATGTTTCTACGGAATTAAAATTACTAAAAATGAGAAACGATGTAGACTGGATGAATAAAACTACTGTAAACAGAGGCAAACTTTGCTGATTTTTGAAAAAGTTGATGTTGAAATCTAACCAAATTTGATCCTACCTACCGATGAATCCTACCGATTTTTTCTTGCACAGGAAATACCTTTAATAACAGGATTTTTCAGTTCTCTCTCAAGTTACTTTTAGAGCATGTGTTTTTTTTAGTTTATGAAAGAGTCTCTCTTTTCTCATTAGTTCAAATAACTAAATTTTTGTTAATTTTACTTAATACAGCAAATAAAACTCCTTTAAAACGACCTCGAGATGTAATTTATGCGCAGTGTTTCTATTTACAAGTATTATTGCTTGATGACAAGCCTTTGCGTGTCATATCAGCATAGGCACTATTTCACCGTATTGAAATTGAAGCAACTTTGTTAACCTAAAGATAAGAAACAAATTTCTCAAATGTTTACCTACTTAATTTGCGTAATTCGTTTTCCGGATTTGTTTTACATGTATTCAGATGCCAAGACACATAAACACTAAGTTGGAAATGTTTCTGCGTAATAAGTAGGAAGATACTATGATGCAACTTCTGCGTTTACAGTTCTAAATGTAAACAAGGAGTCCCATCTGGAACTATACGAGCCAACTTTCCCGTATGCACCAATATTCAAACTTGCTAATCTACATATTTCTCTTTCTCTCTTTCCCATTTAGCCTTAGTTCTTAATTACTTCAAATGCCCCTTTTTCGACGGTTAATTCATATTCCTTCATTCATTCACTCATTAATGTAGTTATTCAGTCACTCATTCATGTTGTGGAGTTCTGTGCCTCACAAGAACAACACTAGTTTAACTAAAAACACATTTTTATTACATCAAACAATCTACTGTCGGAAACCCGACTGCACTGCCCACTCTCACTCACACGCTTATATGTACAATGGCTGTTGCGAGATTAATTTACATATCCCTCTTACAATGTATTCATTCATTTATTTATTCATTCATTCATTCACTCACTTATTTATTCCTTCTTTCACTCATTAGTTTATTCATTTATTCATTCAGAAGTATCCCAAAAAATCCAGATCAAAAAAATTCATCGGAAAATAGGCTCGTTCATTTCTGGATAATTTGGTATCTGTCATAAGATCCTTCCAATAAAGTTCGTTCCAAGAAAATCCGTTTTTTAGATCAGGATATATAAGATGGAAATTTTCAAGTAGGAGCTAATGTTAAAATTTTTTGAACCGTTCAAAATTGAACGAAAAATTCTTTAAAGCAAAAATAAAATATGGAAATATCCTCCGGTGAGACCTTTCGAAACGAATAATTCCCTTAAAAATTACTGGGGGGCGGACATACATACAGACAGACCAACATATACTTATCCGAGATCTATTTACAATAAAGGTATGAATCTTATTTTATAGTTCTTTAGAAGCTTGATCAAACATTTTATCTTAATTTTAAGGCTGTTACCAACATTGTACAGTTTGATTTCTTTTGTAAAACTCTGTTAGATGCCACAATGTTTAAAATAGTACCGTATATTTTAAAATATACTTATTTATCTTTTTTAGTGCGTCAACTCAGGTGCAGATACACGAGGAAGGCAATGGCAAAAAATTGCTTCTTCCCGCGAGTCAAGTAAAGCAAAACTCCTGTATAGTCGCCGCCAGTTGGACAAACATATTTGACTATAATAAAGGGTTTTCACAAACCATATGGGTTTTTAGGATCAATGCTTAACTTCGGGGGACTAGAAACTGTCCGATAAGGGATCATTCATAAATGATATCACGCATCGAGGGGTTCGCGAAATTGTGACAATGTGTGACAAGGGGAGGGGAGGGGTTAACAAGAAGCGTGACTCCCTGCTTATGAAACATAGCGTGACATTTGACAAAGGGGGGAGGGGGTCCGTTGAAGTGGGACATTTTGTGACAAAGGGGGGGGGGGGCGGGGGTTCAAGTATGTGGTAAAAAAGCGTGACATCATTTATGAATGGTCCCTAAGAGGGGTGTCCGTTATGTTAAATTTTATTGCATTATTGAAAATGATATGAACAACAAACTAAAACTTCATGATATGTTAAAAAAACTAAAACATCATGACACCCCTTTAAAGGGGAAGAACCCCTTCCCATTTTGAGGAGGGAAGACAATGTCACAAAAAGCTCTCCACTCAGAAAAATCCTCTTTCCGCGTGTGCTTGAGCTGCAGCTAGTAAGGGGATTTGCATTTTGTCTAAACCTTCGCAAAAATGATCAAAAATTTAAAGAATTTCATAAAAACAGAGTTGAATAAAAAGCGGCAATTTTAGTACCCTATACAAGTGAAAAATCTTGCTGTAAGAAGTGAATTCCATACACTTAGAGTACAGGAAAAACCATTGAACCATGATAAATAGGACCACCATACCACCAAATAGGAAATAACAAATACATCGCCTGCTACTCCAAATCCTGAAGCAGTATTCGAAAGTGATATCTGTCTCTTCTCCGTAACAATCTAGTTTCCCTGCAAATGCGTGGAACGGTTAGAAAATCAAATTTATCAGTAACCAATCGCTGCGTATGAAGTGAAGATGATGAACAGGTTTCTTGGCGGAAAGCCAATATCAGACTCAGAGTAGATGTAACTAACGGCGAGTATGTCGGGGAGCCCGATGACCCCGATAAATATTCGTAAATCAAATTTTATGAAAACACTTCTTGAAATATAGTAACAATAGATATTTTATGTCTGTCATATTACGATATTTTACAGGAATTGTTATTTTTAAAATGCATGTTGCTGTATACACATACATACAGCTCAGCTCATAAATTTCCAAACAGGTTGTACTCCACAGGAAATGTTAACATAAATAAACATGAATTGGCTTTAAAATGCATAATAAGGTATGCTCAATATAAACTTTAAATTTACGTCTTTTTTCCTTATTATTATAATTTTTTATCATTAGATACTTTTTATTAGATACTTTTTCAGTAGACGTGTGTCTGTGTAAATTAATAAATACGTTAAATGGACCACAGTCGAAAAAAAATAAGGATTCAAATTCTTTTCACCAGGCTGAAAATTGACACTTAAAAAAAAAACACACACACACACACACCGTACACAAAAACTATAACCATAAAAAAAAGCCTTATTTTATCAAAACATTTGTTCCATGTGCATTTTATCAGCTTCAGTCATCCGTCCAAAGCATGTCAGCATGTTATAGCGAGTACAACAGCAACATGAAGGCTTCTAGGTTTTAGATCATTGAAATTGTCAAGTTACCGCAATTGATGAAAATACCTCAATTGAAGTCGCTATATCATGCTTTGACCATATCATTGCCGCAAATTGAAAGCGTATTTAAATGCTGTAATACAGATGTTGAATATATGCAAACACACACAAAAGGATTAGACTATGCATCATACATAAGTTCATTCTTACACATATTGCAGTTACAGTACGGTTTTAGGTAAAATTATCTAGCATTGCATTTTACATTTGAATAATTCTTATCTATTCATATATTTTTTAAAGTATATTCCAAAAGGTAAGGTTATATGTTACGATACTGTTATAGGAGTTACCGAACTTATGCAAGAGGAGTTTTGCTCTGAGGTTTGACATCTGGATGTTAAGTTCCGAAACAGCCGAACTCGGTTATTGCGACCCCGGATTTCACGAGGTTATTAAAGTTAACACTTGGTTTAATGTTGAAAGACCTATATAAACCTCGGCTATTACTAGCATAACTCGGATTCAGCGATTCAGCTAGCATAACATCTTCAAATTTTTCTCTTCAACAAATTTTGCCATTTTCTAATGGAAAATGGCAAAATTTGTTGAAGAGAAAAACGAAGAGAAGAACTTCAGTGGAAAGAAATCTGGAAGTTTACAAGAATTGGATAACAGCTCAAAAAATACTGAAATTTAATGAAAGCATGACTTATTTGTATCCACTGTTTGAACGCTGAGAGTTGCCGAAGACCAGCAGACAAAAAATTTTCAAATAACATTACAAATGCAATGTTTTATCGAAGGTTTCTTTGCCGGAGGTTACTGATAGCTTAAGAACCAAAAATACAATTAGTACGTAGTAAGTACTAATTGTATTTTTGTTTACGCAACTATATAAGGGACACGTAAATTGGTAAACATTATGGGAAGAAAGATTACATAACTTAAATTCGCTCCACGTTTTTGGTAAAATAAGTCAAAGATAAATCAATTGTGAAACAGATGCTGAAACAACAATGCATTGTAAATTAAAAGTAATTTATTTTGGAAAAATAGAATGACCACAACAAACATATAAAATAAATAAATGTAAAACATAACAAGTTTATTACTGTTTTTAGTTTGTACTTTAATTTCTTTTTCTTTGACAAAATGAATCTTCTGTTATTTTCAGCATAATTATCTTTTGTTAATGAATCTTTTGTTATTTTAGTTTAAAAATTATTTTTAAATTTCGAACAAATTAGTTTTGACTTAATTAATTTTAAACATATCTGATTACATATATTATTATTACTAATATTAATATTACTATTTATTTATTTATTTATTTTGTACTAAAATAATTTTCTTTAACATGACTGATTTATTTAATTTATTTCACCACAGAAATCATTGTTGTCTAATTGGTATCATAATACAATGTCTTCGCTTTGTGTGTGTGTGGTTTCTCTTTCTTTTTTCTTCATTTTTTTCTTGACTATTTTTTAAAAAATATAGTTCAACCGCGATAGGAAAGATATTTAAACGGAAAATCGGATAGCGTCAAGATTAATATATTTTAGATAATTAGCATGCTTTGGGAAGTATCACACACGTTAGATTATCTCTAGTAAAATCAGCAATGACCATCAACTTAATGAACATGTACCCGGAAATCGATTTGATGAATAACGTTGTTAATAATTGCATCGATATACAACCTAGTTTTGTCATGAAAAGTGTAAAATACGAGACCGATATTCAGCAAGCATCAAACAATGGAATTGATTTAGTGCTATTCTAAACTAAGGATAAATTTTGCAATAATAAGTTGCTTCATATATTTGAAATGTGCTAATTAAAACCAGAATACAATAACGATATACATAATAATGGCTGTCTTTTGATTTTGGAAAATATCGACTGAAATTTATTTGTTGAATAAGTGTATAGATATAGTGCTTAGCAAAGACATAGAAAAAAGATATATATATTTTTTAAATTACTGAAAGTTTTTAGAGTTGCATATGTTGATAAATTATAAATTTTATACACTAAACATTTCTTTGAATGGTAATTAATCATTGAAAAGGAAATCCTCGTAAAATCGAAACACTTGCGTGCAGTTCTTATTGCAATTTTATATTTATTTTTACGCCTGGACAGTTATTGTATTGTATTATTGTGCGACATATATACTTATTTTTAGGCTTGGGAGATTTATTTGTATGCCTGGGCTATTTTGAAAATGTTTAAATCGATTTATCATTTATAAATTCTAATATTGCGATACAGTGATGCATCTATTTAACACTGATTTGACTTCTGAAGAGGAAGCATAATTTTTTATTGCAGTAAACAAATACATATATTTTAATTGGGAAATAACACAAAATTTTTTGCGTGATACTTTCGAGCACAAAGATTTAGAATTTAAAATTTATAAACTGTAACTGAGTTAAACAAAATTGCTGATCGATGCAGTTTTAAATGGAGAAAAAGAAAAAAATATCCGAAACTGAAACTATATTTTCATTGATAAAACACCTACCTTCTTACTCATCAATTCTTTGGAGAGAACTTCAATGAAGTAACATGTTATAAGAAATTGAGCGGAAAAAGTGTTATCTGGAGAAATAAAACAGAAACGCTGTAGATTGAACTAAAGTGATGTAAAGTAAAACTAAACTTAATTTCTGAGGCATGGCTGAAAGTTGAAATTCTGTTTCTTTACAGGCATCGTAGGGGAAAAAATGTATATGAAAAAAGAACATGTTGACACTATGTCGAATTTGGCGATTTAATCTCCGATTTACCCGGTTTCCTTTTTCTCTCCTTTCCTTTTTCTTTTCATCTTTGCCAGTGCTGACAAAAGGACATTGTCACAAGCTGTGGTTACGCCCCACTTCTTTGTTTATTTTTTCTCATTTTTTCCTCAAAACAGAATTTTACTTTGTTTCCTTGCCATCCTTTCAGCGAAAGTTTGTTTTTCAGGCAAACCCCCCTCCCCGTTCTGCCCAACTTCACTTTTCGTTCAATCCTCGAAGAAAAGTGGAGTATTTCTTCTCTTGTCGTCTCTCACTTGCATACTTTATGAGATTTTTTGAATTTATATTCTGTAAGGGAGTTGCACTTCGTTCCCCTATTCAACGCATGAAATTATGAATTTTATGGGTATTATTTCTGCTCCATACATATAAGCTCATAAAATTCTCTATATTATGAGACTCTAAATCTACATTTCAAAAAGGTATGTTGCCTACATAAAATGGGCTTCCATCTTCATTACATTTCTTAAATTTGTTTTCAAGTAAAATACCACGAGATCATGTTTTCAAGAATCGAAATTAAAATCGAAGAAAAAAATAATCGAAGAAAAATCGGCATTATTTTAGATATTTCAAGTAATTTTTTGCCACTTGAAGATATTTTCTTCAATTACGTTACAGCCTATAAATTTTAAAATTTACATACTTGTCGCAAAATGAGGCAGCGAGAAGTAAAGAGATTTAAGTGACTAAAAAACAATTCTTAGTAAAACACGTTCAAAGTTTGGATCTTATAACCTTTAGTGTTAATTTACTCCTAAATCACGTTGTTGCGGAGTACCTGTTCGAGCTATCAACTAACATTGTAGTATGGTGCTTACCTATCATTTGCATTAATTATCTTGAAATTTTCAATTCTGTCACTCAGATCCCTTCGCTTTTGAGTGCCTCAAAAGCGACATATGTTTCTGAATTGCTTAGAATCCCTTTTTTATAGCAATAATGGAGCTTTTAGATGCAAAACCATCCAAATAAAGCAGACAAAACAACAAAAACACGGCTTATATAGCCTAAGATTTATCTGCAAACCAATGAGAATAAAGGCAGCGTGGAAGTGGAAGTAGAAGTAACCGGGAAAGCACCAACAAGAAAGCACCAAACGAACCCAGTTGAAAGTACACAAAGTAAAAAAGGAACAGTTCTAATTTTCGATTAATTAAAAATGTAAGAAATTAGCATATTAAAAATTGTTTTTCAAAACTAGTGTCAGGACACACCGCCTTCTAATGCTTAAAATAGGTCTAACATTTTCTTAAAATAGTTAAACAACCATATTTGCAAATCCATTGCTATTTTAAAACAAGCACAGGAAGTATGTGGGTGTAGTGCATATAAGATACATTATGAAAGGTGTCACTAGTGGAAATATAATTTCGTATCAACTTTAGTGCTGAGTTATAAAAAAACCAAAATTCCTTTTTTGTGCCTCAGAGGGTTTTTTAATAGACTTTGCACCATCATGAAATCGTAAGGAAAACCAGGAAAATATCTTTGATTTCAGATTTGGAGCTAGCTTAAGAAGTTGTCATACATGCATTACTGCGCCATATGTAGCATGTACGTAGTAAGTACTAATTTAGTAAACTACACTGTTAGAAATTTCATCATGAAATTACGGTTAAATGATCGGCAGCAGTCTGTCCATCTAATTCACCATTAAATTTACGGTTTGGAACATTTTAATCTTTACGGGACCTAACATTTCCAATCAACTTGGTTAAAAAGCCGTAAATACAAAAGTTTACGGTTTTATAACCATTTAAAAATGGTTTCAAAACAAAATTTTCACTGTTTTTGAACCATTTCGAGAAGTAGAATCTTCGAAGCGTCGAAACTGTAAACGAAATCCTTGGGACTCGAACCCTGGGTGTGTGGTTTACAAGCCTTGCTCTCTAGCCATTGGGCCATCTACACCACGTGAAGCGGCCGTTTATTTATTAATAAATCTTCTTTTCCAACAGGCAAACTACCTTAAAATTGAGATTTCAGCTTTTGATTGGATCTAAAGTCATTTTTAGTCTACATTTACTGTATATTGACGAAAATCATTTTATTTGATGCAAAAATTAAAATACAAACAAGTTTCAGCAGCTCAGATGATGGGTTCGCTCATTCGTTAACAGTTCGGGAGTCTGATGTCTCCAATTTTTTTATGTACGTGTGTATGTGTATCTATTTAGTATCCACTGCTTAAACACTTTTTTTTCCTTCTTTTTTTATATACACATGCAGATTTTAACTGATAAATCCGTATTCCTATTTTAAAACAACGTACGACCAGTATGGTTTCGCAACCAAGATGGACGCCCGATTCTTATTGAGCGCTAGAAAATTACTGTTAGTTCTTTAGGATAAACAGAGAGTAAACGATTTTTTACGCAATCAGCGGTTTGAGTACCATCTTTTTAATGGTTATTCAACTGTTGTAATGAAATATGGTAAAATAAAAATCAAATAAATGGTTATTTTACTATTTTCTTACGGAAATTTTTAACAGCGTAAGCTTTATTAAATCGGTCTTTCTTCACTCTGCATTTCATGAGTGCTCGGCAAGCATATAGTTTGTCACATACTTTTTAAGACTAGGTTTATAAAATAAAATAAAAAACTAGTAATTATACTTTTTAAAGTATTCTAAAAAACTCCCTCTCTTACAATACATTTGTTACAGCGGTTTAACAACGATTCAAATGCCTGTTCCTGCTTCGAGGGATTTTCTTCAAAGCTCGCGTCGAAGCCGTTTGAACACAATGTGTCAAAGAATTTTTAAGACTACAGCTGGAGCTAAGCTTACAATGTCGCAATCTGTGTTATCGAGCATTCGTGAAACTCCTTAACTATTAGCTGATCCGCTGCTAAAACGTCAGTTAATTTGTTTACTTTTATTTTACGTTGATGCTTTTAACACTATACAAACAGATTCGACGCGAGCTTTGGAGACAGTGCCACAATGTAAGCTGGAACAGGCATTCCAATCGTTGTTAAAATGCTGGAACAAGTATATTGAAGCCAAAGGAGCTTATTTTGAATAAAAACACTTAATATTTACTAGTTTTTCTTTATTTTATAAACCTAGTCTTAAAAATTCTTTGCCACACGGTGTATGATGTGCACCCAAACTCCGAGTACTAGCAACCCGGTGAGTATGATATTTTGACATGAAATGTTACGTATGTCAATTTGATGCCTAAGGTATCTTGAGAAGAATTTACATTGATTTTTGAGATGGTCTGGGAGGAACGATTGTGACGATGGGACCGCTTGACCTATCGTTTTGATTAACTGGAATTTTGTGAGTGTTCCTAAAACGAATCCTAATTTTGTCTGGCGGGACCCCTGAATTAGCACATTGAAAAAAGCTAGATGATATATGTTTCAAATTGATATAGATCATTTACGATATATATTTGAAAATGATATACATGATTTATGATATGTGTTTCAAAACGATATGGATAATTTATGATATATATTTCAAAACGAAAATGAATTTAGGAATAATACAGAACAGACTACTTCATAAAAGTGTTTTTTATTTATTTATTTATTTATTTATTTTTTGACATTTTTTGTGAAAACCGAATTTTCTTCCCTATATCACGTTTTACCCTGACTTTTTATGAATCTTTCATTATAATTTTATCGACACCACATGTAGTTTGCTAGATAAGGTGTATCCTTACATGTGAAAGAAAACCTTTTATGCATCTAATCATATTTTCATCCAAATTGTATATATGCTCCAACTTTGAAGTAGCGGAAATGTCTCAGTTGATGAACACTTACAAGTAAAATATTGCTACTTTATTCATGTATTTAACTAGAAAGTGACGATTTTAGCCTCATTGAATTCTTGATTATGTTTGCTTGACAAAAATGCTTTTCACATCTTTCATTTTCATGTACACTTTTTCGTTTAAAATGTAGCTTGCATTTCCCAAAACGTTACCGCTTCTTTCAAGTTTATTCAAATCGAATTGAACACAAAGTAGATTTTTTAGCGAAAAAAACTCACAACTGTAGGACTCCCCGAGGTGTTCTTTTCCGCCAAACCGCAAACATCAATAATACGACGAAGTTACAAAAGAATCCCAAAGCAGACGGTAAAAAAGGAAAACACGAATAAAAAAAAATATTACGATAAAACGAGAAAGCACTCCTGTCTACACATATACAAAAACTTGAATACATTAGTGAAGTTTCGAAAAAAAAAAACGCTTTTCGCACTTGTGTAAATAGTTCTAGATTGTTAGAAATATTACAAAAATGAAAAAAATGCTTATCAACAATTTTTCGAAGAACATTTGAGCGAAATTTGCTATAATTCCATTGTCGTTTCTCACTTGCATTTCCCGCGTTTTAAGATAATATTTTCACCAAAAGATGAAAAAGATCAGTTGCTTAGAATTTTCCCCGGTCATAATAATTTGAATTTTAAGTAGATTTGAAGAAAAAAAAAGAACAGCAAGGAAAGTTTCCTCTCTGCGGTGAAACATTTACATAACTTAAGCTCTGGAAATAATAAGTTGTCGGAATACTTTTAAAAATGCTTTCCGATAAAGCATTCTGGGACGAATCATTTGAATATCACTTTAAATGACTCTTTATAAAATATAGCTGAATCTTTCGTCAGATAGGACTGTTTTCATTTGAAAATTCGATTCTTTAAGGTATGTAGTGGTCTACGTTGAAGATTTGTTTTCCATTCTCGCACTATTCCTGTCTTATTTTTTAAGAAATAAATATTTTTTATTTGTAAGGGGTGCTGTTGTCTTTCGCCAACTGCCTACCTGGTGCTTTCCCGAGAAATTGGTACCATCTCTTTCAGAGGCACCACAATGAGTGTGCTACCATCTCTTTCAGAGGCACCACAATGAGTGTGCTACCATCTCTTTCAGAGGCACCACAATGAGTGTGCTACCATCTCTTTCAGAGGCACCACAATGAGTGTGCCCCCCCAACCCAAATCTCTTTCATCGGCAATGAGTGTCCTACCATCGCAGCATGAGGATTTTGATGTCCCCGGACTCTGTTGATGCGAAATTGCACTAGGACCTTAATTTAGCCGTGAGCATCCAAGCCAAAGTCTACTAAACGGATCTTTTACATGCCGCACAATCATACGGCATTGGCGCGGACTATTTTCTGCATCTTGGAAATCCACCGACACTGCCAGGATCAATCCTCAGCCATAGGGCGTACGATCTCCGCGCCTTACCACGACGCCAGAAATAAATACCTCTTTCATAAAATACATCGATTTTATGAAGTGGATTTTTAATTGTCTTTTAACATTCAAAATAAAACAGCATTGTACATCACTAATCTAAAAAAAATAGAAATATTACAAAAAATATTAAGAATGTGGAATAGTAAGAAAGTGGAATTATAAGAAACCTCTCATTCAAAGTAAAAAAGAAATTCAAGCTTTCGTATGCTAAAAAGTAGCTGCCAAAATGGAAGCTTTCAAACTCCTATTATTATCATTTTTTGGCGAAAACACAAGTTTTTCATATTTTCGAAAATCAAATGTGAAAGTATCTATGCATGTCTCTTATTTAACAAAGTGCAAAAGTTACTTATAAAAATGGAAGATAATGTTCTTTCACATCATTGTTCCTTACATTGTTCCTGAGAGAAAGGTTACTGATCATAACAGGAGTAAGATATTCGGGTGTGAAGACAAAAGCTAAATCAGGTTTTATTGACGTATATATTAAGTTATGTAATAGTGTGTGTCATCTTGTCATTGAAATTGTCACTGAAACTCAACACTGAATGAGATTAAAAAAGTCCTGGCTAGCGGCAAAAATCCCTAGCACTTTTCTGAAAAAAATCTAACAAAACAAAAGTACTGTGCATTTCCTTTTTTCTCTTCTTTTCTTTTTTTTCTGGCATATTTGCGATTATTTGTATGGTCATTTGTGTTTTAATTACGTGCACTTATTTTTTACAGTCTAAGAAATCGCATTTTTTATAGAATTATTTACGACAAAAATATTTTTTTAATTACTATGCGTTTAAATTTTTAATTTTCACAAAAGTATTTGACTTTTCACAAAAGTATTTGATTTTTCACAAAAGTATTTGATTTTTCACAAAAGCCAGACGCCTGCGCTTTCGTATAAAGTAAATGTGACTCACCTTAGTCTGACCCTGATGTACAGAATTAACCTAAGAAATGATTGTACACGTTTAAACAATCATCAATCAGTTTCAGTAAATCGAAAAAAAAATAAATAAATAAAGCTCGTTAAAATTTAAGTTTGTATTTCCAAATATATAAGTTATTTATTTAATGAAACAGAAAATTATGGCTCATTACAAGTTTTAGGTTAATCCAGCGGCATCTTTTGCTCCACGCAGGAAGAAAAGAAAAAAGAAAGAAAAATATTCCGGACTATGACGAAGTGCTAAAAATGTAATTAATATGTTACCTTTCTTCAGTAAAAGAATGTCATGCTAATGACCTTGTTTTTATTTCCACAAGACACATTTTTAATAACTTGTTACGAAGTTTATTTTTAGATTTTATCTTTTGTTTTCAACATTCTCCTTCGTAAGTGGGTATTAATGAGGGTAGTAAAGTTTCAAGCAATCTCGAAAATAATGTAAGCCCAAAAAATGACAGATTTTCACTTTTTCGCCAAGAAACAATGTTCAAAAATTACATCTTAGGCCAGAAATTTGACTGAAAGTTCAAAATACTTAAGATTATTTTTGTATTTACTTAATTTTATATATTTTTTTCAATTTCTGTCCAAGAATATATACATAATAAACTAGAAAAATTAAAATAAAATAAATACATATACATGCATGAAGAAAAGCAAAAACGTACATAAAATAAATTCGAGAAAGCATTACCAGTGCCAATACACACCGCATAACCTGTGCATTTCTGTGTTTATATCCACTATTTATATGTAAATTGGGAGAAAGTTCTTTAGAAAATGTACAGTCACTATTATTATGTAACTGAAATATTTAATAATCCATTGATGAAACTGACGATGGTTTTACCTATAATAAAAAATATATCAAAATTATTTATTAATTAGGCGTAAGGCAACCGGTAAATACATTTACATAAAAAGTTATAAAATAAGGTATCGTTGATTCATCTCACCTGGTTTAAATAATTTATTATTAAAATAGAATGTAAGGCATGTGCCTAGTATCAACATGAAATTAGCCATCTAATATTCCCTACATGTGCCGAGAGGGGGGCGCCGTAGTGGTAAAGCACTGGCCGTCTTCACCCAAGTTCACAGGATCAAACCTGGGCCAAATGGTGGATTTTCAAGATGCAGAAAATCGTCAGCGCCCAACTCGCATGCTTATGAGGCATGTTAAAGATCCCTTGAGTATCCGTTTGGCTTCTATACCCTCGGCTAAATTAAATTCCGCAGTGGCTGATTAGTACCAGTTTCGCATCAATTAGAGCTCAGGGGTAGCCCTCTATGGGGAAACTGAGTGTCAAAGTGGTAATGGCATAGTGGTGCTACTTGAAAGAATGGCTGTCGATTAATGGGGAAGACACAAGGTATGCAAAGCTTGGTGACTCTACCCAGCCCCCTTCGAAAGAACAACAACATTCCTACGTGTTCAATGAGAAGCATGTTTATCATATAAGAAAAAATGCATGTTGATGACATAAGAAAAGATGCGTTTCAAAGACATGAAAAAGGGCATTGGGATGGTGTATGAAAAATTACATGGGGATGACAAAACGCAATTAATGTCGTATCAGCAAATTGCTAGTGAAGATTTGCAGGATTAATTTCCATCAAGAACTTACAATTGCAAGATTTATCACTGTACATTATCAAAATTTGTTTATGTTTACTTTTTATTTGCGTTCTATAAATCATGTTACTGACAGATTAAAAACACAAACAATTAAAATGAAGTTAAAATTGTTACAAGTCAAAAATGCTTGAATAGACAATTTAACGTCAGTCTGATGAACAAGCTAAAATGCTTCTTTTCCAGAAGTGTTGCCACTTGAACCAAATCTTCCAACGAAAAAAATCCTTAATTTTCAGGCATGTGGATGACAGATAGCCGTTGGGTAATGTTTGCACTGATTTTTCAGATGATATTTTCACCTATTTTTTATTTGTCATGCTATTTACTAATATATTAAATGGTGCCAAAATAGGGTGGAGGAAATCACTTCTAAATTTTTTTTCTACGTACTTTTGGATACGGAAAAGGGCATGTCAACGTAATTTCACTGCAGTAGTTTTTTCAATGGAAATAAAAATTTAATTTTAGCATAGTTAATTATTAGAGACACTGCGAAAGAAGTATGAAAATATCTTTAAAAGTTTCGTTAGAATCTATTAAAAATAAAAGTATTAGGAAGGAACAAAAATTCTCACACTTTTGTAGAATCACCTTCATATATACATAACTTTTTCTATCATAGTTATATGCATAATGAAAAAAAGTATTGTCGAAAAAATCAAGGGTAAAATAAATATTTTTAAACATAAAAAAACAGGGAATTTTGTGTAAATAAATGAACACGTCATTATAAAAATATACAAGGTAAAACACTAGTTCTAAAATCTTATTAAAATATATCCTCACTTGGTTAATCAGCATCATTTTTATTTAAGTTAACACAATATCCGTTAATGAATCCTTTTCACGATAACTGAAAAAAACTTCTTAAAATTGATTTGCTATCCATCAGCAGTTCCAAGCCTAGTTTAAAAATCATTAAAGATTTCTCGAAAACAAGAGTTTACAATTCGCTTCTTTTAACCCCATTACTGCCTCATCACTGTTAATTACTTCTTCAAAAACTGGAACTAAGACTACTGCGACTTAAAAGAGATGATTAATGATGTAATAAATGGTTATCTGAACATTCACGGGGTGTAAATTTGATTAAATTAGAAATGGACGCAGTCATTAACTGCTTGGGAAAATTTTTTATAGTTTGATAGCATATTAATTAGTTATTTCATTTTATGCTCGCTGTTGGACATTTGTTTGAGAGTTTTAGCAAAGATTCGAAATAATTTATTAAGAAGCATGCAATGTGCACAGAATTAATACAGAGCAAATTAGAAAAAATCAATCTTTTAAGACGAATTTAAAAGAATGTTTTGAAAACTTGATATTCATTATGTGCTAGAAAAAAAGGAGTTAATATAAGATAGAATACATTACATATTTAATTAATAATGAAAGATACTGCTTAATGTTGTATGCGTACATAGACGGGAGAGTCTTCATAGAACCTAATGTCGATATGTCTATCATTATTACTATTAAATTTCAGATGCAAGCAAAAACATTCCAGTTCTTTAAGATTTTCATCATGCCTATCACAATTTACCTATTACACTATGCCTTTAAACTGGACAATTTACGCACTCAAATTGTTGTCATCTACACTCTGACGAACCACATGGAGATGTTAATAGTTGGAAGTTTCAGTTCTGCGTAGCAAAGTACTACGGTCAATATATGTTTCCAAGAAATATTTAATTAATCATAAAATATAAAACCAAAGAAAGAAAAACTTTAATCTTCGATTCCAAATACTTTAACGTGTCAGAAGCAAATTCAAATTTTACTTTTTTTTAAATTTCAATTCTGGACTAGATTTTTATTACTTTGTCCCTCCTTTTTACAAAGACGCTTAATGTGATGCACAATACATTTAAGTACGTATTTCGCAGTAATTCGTAATACTATTCAAAGTTATTCCAAAAATATTTTTTAAACTGAACTTCTAATCCTTCTCTGACCATTCCATTGTTTCTCTTCAACATTGTTAAATACAGTCAACTTTTCCCGATTTTGGAGTCTAAGGGAATAAAGAACAACTCGATGCATCGCAAATTCGAGTAAGCAAAAATACAATGAAAGTTAGTTCGACAAATTAAAGTATTTTATAAAAGTACTATATGTACGCATATCATATAAAAATGATCACAAATTAAACACTTATCGTATGATTTCAAAATATATCTTTAGAACAACAGCATAAGCATTACGGTTTTTTTTTTTTTTTTTGACATCAGCTAATTTCGAAATATGAAACGGTTTTGAAATGATACTTACTTACTGTGTACAATTTAATGAAAGCCTGCATCTCATTCTGAGAAAAAGGGTTTTTTGATTGATTAGCAAGATTTAGGTAGCGGTCTATTTGAAGATCAAATGAGACAACTGACTATTCAACTTCGATGGTATTTTAAAAACCATAGTTTAAGAATAAAATAGTTAAAAATAGCCGTAAAGAAGGCCAGGAACAATTTTAGTGAAGAAATAAATTCGTGTTATCAAGAATGAGAAAGAAAAACTTTGATTTAAGAAGGTAACACTGCATTAAAGAACAATAAAATTTTATGAAAATATTATTTGGCTTTCGAGATATCGAAAAATTCGCGCTATCGAAAGTCGAGCTATCGCAAGTTAAATGCACTTCATTAGGAGATTGAGCTAAGTATAAACTTAAGTTCAGACAAAATGATTGATGAAGCTTCGGATGCTCTTGCTACTAAACTTATCAAATATGGTTCCTGGAAAATATAAGGTGAACCTGAATATCTATGTTTTATTCTCAAGAAAATATTCATAGTGAAATATCGGGGTTATTTGTTATACTCAACTTTTAATAAATCTTACAATAAAAATGCGTTGATATGTCTTAAACATTATACAAGTAATTTTTTATTACATTTGTTTTCTAGTTGGCATGATTTCGTCATTTTTCGAGTGAAATACTTTAATTTTTTTATTATTACAGAATAAAATTTTTCTGCAGAATTATCATTTAATGTATGAAAATTAGAGAAATTAATATCGGTAACATTTTAAATAAATGTCGATTAATATGACTGTTGGAAATTGTGGCCTATATTTCATTTACTTCTAAATTGTCATAAATAGCATGCAGTACTTATATTAACATACTTAATGAAGCTTTAGTTTTTAATAAACATTTTTCCCTCTGCACATACTCTCATAAACCATCAAATCTACAGAATAGAAAAGACAGCTGAAGAAAACAAATGTTTGGGAATCATCAATCTGTTTTGGTCCCACAACTAATAGATTTAAATCCAGTTTTATCTTGTTTTAATTCATATCTAAAAATATGGCCCTTTTTTCTTGTAAGGTTTCCTGCAATAATTTTATTTTATTCTAATTTTAGGAATGGGATTTTATAAAACTGTTTTTGTTTGACATTCTCAAACACATCATACTATTTAATGCAAAAGCACGTGTAACTCTTGAGGAGTTTTTTATTCAGTTTATTGTTTTCAAAAATGAGAAAAAAATCCTTAATTCATAAGCGAAATTTCAATTAGTATGGTAATAACTATACAACTACAGTTTTATATTTATCAAGTAAAAGTATCTCTGTTAATATATTTTTCTGACTTCAATTTTATTTAGTTATTTTCATTTCTGTTTTAACTTCGCAACACAATACCTCGATTTTATTCCGTCAAAAAATACGAAAAAGGTTTTCCCCTCACCCTCTGCCATAGTTCCGGAGTAGTTTCCCCGAAGCGTAGGAATTCTTTATGGACTGGGAATACGGAATATGTTTGGACGGTATACATACTAAATGGCAACTGTTGCCATAAAAGAAAAGCAAAACTAGTGCGGGAGAGGACAAGAAAAGGCTTTGAGGTACCCACTGCTGCAGCGGAGAACGATGCGTTTTGTTTCGAAAAGGCGGTATTCCACATTTGGCATACAAAAGCTCGGCTTCCTTATTTCTCAAATATAAAAAACAAAAGTGCAAAAAGTATTCCATAAGAAATATATCCACGCTGCTCATTTTGAGAAAGTTTTCTCCCTTTCAGTAAGTCGGCAAGGAGAATTTATATAGCTCCACGAGTTGATATTTTCTGCGAAGAATTGTGTGCATGGATGTCTTGTTTCTTTAATACGTTTTCGGTCCTTTTTATCATATACATAAACAGAATTTTCGATCTTTTTTTCGCTTGATCTTTCTTTTTGATTTTGCTCTTGCATTCTATTTGACACTTCTTCCGTAAAAGGGAGAAATAAAAAAACTTGCAACCTTTTTAAATATTAAACACTTTTAAAAATATGATTACAATACAGTTTACATTTATAAGATATTATGTTCTTATTTATTCGTATAGTCTAGTCCTTTGAAAATCTTGTTTTAAAAAGTATAAAGAAAAAATAATAATATTCTAATAAGTGAGAAGGCATTATGCATAAAAAATAAACTAATAGATAAATAAACTGAAACAGTAGCGCGAATCGAAAGCACTTCTAATAAAAAGTTACTTTCAAGAGATACAAATCATAGTTATACACACTCCGTTAGTGAATAACTACACTTTCTAGAGCCAACAATAAATGTTTATCTAGATATATTTACAGCTTTGTGTGTGTGCAACCCCAATTACAATGGAATTGGATTCGGTGAAAACTATAGAATGATTGAGCCACAAGTAGTTTTCCCTTTAGCAAGGATTAAGCTAAACATTTATTGTTAAGTGAAGGGGTTTTATAGATAATGAATTATGACCTCCGTTCCTGTAAAATTAAGCCTGTAAACTTTAATTTAAAAACTTGAGTGTTAATTTTCTGAAACCAAGTTTAATGCTATATAACATGCATGGGGTTGACATATATTATAAGTATTATTGGAGTAGTGTGAAAAACAGGTTAACTTTGCTAGTATTCCATAAAAACCGAAATGAAAAATGAGCTCAAATCCAGGTTGGCTTCAATCAGGCAAAATACACATTCTACACATTCTAGGGATTTACTTATTTAACTGCGTCTATTTTTACAACAACATAATACCTGCTGCAAGAATTAAATATAATTTAAATCCTGAAACTTCATTCAATAAAGCATTTAATTTTATTTTTCCCAAGCCGTTCATCGTTTTATAATTATGTTCCATGTAAGCGGCCTGGCCCGTCATTTGGGGAGGTCAGGGGGTCACAATCCCCCGCCCCCCGACAGACTTCGAAAGTATAATGTAATTATATGTATGGGGCCGTTCATAAATGATGTCACGCTTTTTTACCATATATTTGACCCCCCTCCCCCCTCTGTCATAAGATGTCACATTTCAGCGGACCCCCCTCCCTCCTTTGTCACGTGTCACGCTACATTGTATAATGCATGATGTCACACTTCTTGTTACCCCCTCCCCACCCCTCGTCAAACTTTGTCACAATTTCGCGAACCCCCCCCCCCTCGAAGCGTGACATCATTTATGAATGATCCTTATGTGTATTTTGCTATTTTTTATTACAATATACATTGCGCTTACACGCTCCCCCCCCCCCCTAGAAAGTTTTGAAATGACGGGTATGTAATGACGGGTGCAGATAAAAAAATTGCCTTACTTATCCTCAATGCTAATATATCTCACGGTAACAAATTTTTCACCTGAGTGCAAAAGATAATAATTTTCATGGTCAGAAACACTTAACACCAGAGAAAGGTAAAAACAAAGGTTAGTGAACATGAAAAAAAAAACAAATCTATACTCTTCCAAATATTTTCCATTATCGCATTTCTACACCAAAATTCATCCATAGTTTAAACTTCATAATTCATTACTTTACATTTAAGTTATAAATGTCTCCATTGACTTGACCCATCCCACACATTTTTAGCCATTAAAGTTATCAGAAGAACATGCCACATATTATCAATAGAATATGTTTTCTACTTTTGGTATCGTAGTTTTTTTCCTTCCTTGTTTAATATTCCTGGCCTCTGACTGGTCCTTTTTATTCCTTGTCTTTGTTCCTATTGGTTAGTTCCTACCCAAACCATTTGGTATAAATACCAGATGTCTTCACTCTCAGAAACGCACGCTCAAATCTCACGAAATTTTCATCGTATTTGACACGAAATGGCCTCGTGAAAAATGCTCCGAGTAAACCTTTCGTCAAATTGGAGAAATTTGTGTGGTAACTTTTTTGAGTCACGTGATCGCGAGGAAAGAATCGTTATAAATGACGAAATTTTCTTGACCATTGAAGAATCGTCGAAAATGAGGATTCCATTTTTGAGAGTATTGCTGGTTCTTGTCTGTTTACTCACAACTTTCTAGTTGTGTGTTGAGCACTTCTTTTCTGCACTGATGAAGAGACTCCATTTATCCTCGAAACAGCTATTCGCGATATTTGTTCAGCTTTTATACGTTGTTTTATCTTTGTACTCATATTTCAGCACAAATCATTTTTATCATTTGTCTTATTAATTGAAAATTGCTGCTGTTACGGAAAAAGGTTAATTTAATCTTAATAGGGTGTTTCTCATTATTAAATCCAATAATGACCTGCAGCAATAAATGATTAAATGCATTAATAAACACTGAAAAGGCTTCAGAATAATTAAAGCTAGGAAAATTACCTTAAACCTAATTGATTGTTTGAAATTTCAAAATGAATGTTATTTGCTCTTATTCCCGCTTTTTATTTCGTTGTTAGTTTACTTATCATTATATTTTCAGGACTTTAATTACGTAAGTGAAAATATGCTTAGAAAGCGAAATTGGTAATTTAAACTTAAAAAAATTAAAATAACTGTGAGTTTAAAATTATTTTTGATGCAATGATTTTCTTACTAGTTTCTAACGTGTTTGACTAAATGTTTTTAGACATTAAACGTACTGTTTCAATATATATTTTTTATTTTGTAACTCTTACACAAAATACAGTGTCTGTTGCTTTACTTGAATTACTACTTGTTTACGCAGGCTCAAACTTTTTTTTATTTTAAAAAACCTATATAGTCAGGAAATATAAGTTCATTAAAATTAATTTCATTTTCAGGACGAATCAAGTAACAAACACATTGAAAAAACGAAAATAAGCAACTACAACTCACGTGAAATTTTCTCTCCTCTTTTTTTCCCAAGAAATACGGAAAAGGGTAAGTATAAAGTCACAATATGTAACGAACCTAGTGCACATTTTATGCTAAATACGTGAAGAAACCGATATACTAATTATATAGGCGGTATTGAAACAATGACAGGTATAAATAAATACGTAGTCAAATACTTTTTACTTGTAAATCTATAGATTCTGCTGGTTCTGGCTTTTGTCAAAGTGAGACATGATTTTTATTGTTGCAGAGTAAACAAATCGCTGTTAGTATCGAAACTACCATTAATTTTTTTTTCTCTAGCTGCAGAATTATAAATTGGCAAAAACATGTCTTTAGGAAAAACCCCGTGTTTAACACACTTATATTTCAAGCGCACGTTTCTTCTCCACTTATATCTCGCTCAATGAATAATAGAACAACATTCAGATATATTAATTTATTTCGACTCAAACCACTTCTCATAGCAATGAAGAACTTTTATTTCAGAGGCGAAACTTTGCTTGAAGCAGAAATACTCCAAAGTATGCATTTGGCATGAATAAGCCCTTAGATTTTCGTATTGATTTTGAATATCTTACTCAGAAAACTCTTCTGAGGTAAAATAAATAGAGCTTTCTACATGCTTTATTTAGCACATACAATTAGATTGTCCATTAATAAAATATTTATCTTTGCACGCTGCTGATCCAACCTCCCTCAAGAAAAGTTTTTTTCCTTAAAAAGAAACACTGCATTCCTTAACGGAAATGAAGATGAAATTATGTGCGGCGAATAATTCAGAAATAATAAATTATCCATATCGCTAAACTTTCATTTCCTTTGCTGGATAACAAAAATACACAATCATTGTTATTTACTGTTATTGGTATCGCTCTCTTTTAAATTATATATATAAGGACCAGCGCACACGAACCAGACTTTTCACCTAAGATAAGCCCAAGGCTATTTTCGGAACGAAAACTTCAACAAAAGAAGTTGGGGTGTTATCGATTAACAATTCGAATAGGTTCTGCTTCGGAAGAGCAGAGAGAGAAAGAAGAAAATAAGTTTAGTTAAAAGTTAGATTTTTCAGGCAAGTTTTGTTGCGTTATTTTTATTGCTTACGGAAAGTTCCCACATGTTTAAAATCACTTCGAATTATACTCGCACTCTGTGGTCCATTTATTATTTCATTTTTAAGTTTTCAGAAGTGCATTCTGCGGTGTCTGAACGACGAAGCAACGCTTTTACTATTACAGTGTGTAGACAAAATTTTTTTGTTGATGCGTTTTTAGCAAATTTGCTATTTACATTTTTGCAAAACATAGGTTTCCTTGATAATCGGAAAATGAGAGCAATTTTAACTGAAAGTAAGTACTTCCCCATTCTGTTTTGTATTTTATCCCAACTAAATGTTCCACCATATATAAATTTCTCTTGTTCAAATATTTTTTGTCAGAACCAAAATCATATTAAAACTTGATTGGTGAAGGACGGATATTAGAGTATGGTTGTGTCGCATGCGAATGAACTGTAATTAACTTTCTAAAGTAACTTGTTCTGAATTGATCAGAGACATTCTTCACATCTTTAAGGAAAACTGAAAACTAGCGTACATGAGTGAAATATCTAACCGTAAGAAAATAACTACAGTTCTACCATCAAACAAAGTAATCTGCTTGGCAGAGTGCCAAGAAAAAGCCTTTTATGTTCAAGGCAGGAACTGCTGGTATAAGGAATTTGCCTTTTTTGTTCTCGTTCTATTTCGTTTAGAATACTATATTTCTTCCGAACTCATGCTATATACCAGTTTATAAAATTAGTGGCTTTCAACATTAAGTCAAGCAAACGTTCTGATTCGCGTACTAAATAAGCGCGGAAAAACGAACTTCCCTAAAACTCGAATGCAATCGTATAAAATAATCGGACAACTCCCTTAAAAGCTATTCGGGGATTGGGGGGGGGGGGAGCAGACAGACCGACAGACACACATTTTCCCCATCTCAAAACCTTATTTTAACATTTTTCATGTTTCGATCTTTATATAATTACTTCACTAATTTTTGACTTATTTCAACTTGACTTATTTCATTAACTTCAACGATATTTTTACGATACATTGTCTTCTTTCATATTTTTAAAATCTTTTACGGGAAAGTAGGCTAAAAACGAAAAAAAAAAAATCATAAATACGAACTACTCCAACTAAACAATGGACCTGACGAAGTATACATTCAAAATTATGTAAATAATTACGAACCTGATTTATAAAAAAATGTTCCTAAGGCATGAACGACTGCATACTTGATTGCTGCTGTTGTTACTCCCATCCATTATTATTGATATTTGCTTATAAAGGTTAATGTTGCATTCACGATTCCATAAAATTTGTGTAAATTTACAATAACAGTCCTTATTTAAATATCTCTACAGTTACAAGACATTTGTTCGATTCTTTACACTATTTAAATTTTGGAAGAACGATTTTAAAAATAAATAACACGCTGCATTGTAATATTCAAATTAAGACGATTTAAATAAACTCGATTATTTTTTACTTTCATGCTAGAAAGTTTTTAATAAGATTCCTTGTTATAACAGAACATACATATAAATGCAAACACTTCATCTTTTTCTTCATAGCTTTAGGAAAAGAACAATTGCATTGTAATATTCTTTTGTTTCACTTCCGAGGAAAATTGTTTCTTCGCTTCATTCCAATGCATTTATTCTAAATATATCCTAATTTTAAATCAATAAAAGTAATGCTGTTCTATTAATGTCGCTGAAACAGCTACACGCATTATCTTTAGAAAGTAATGATTCCATTATCGTGAGCTTAATTTGAATTTTTGAAATGGAATGTTTGAAGACGAATATAGGAACGAATATTCGTTTATTAAATTATACAGAAGCTGTTATTTGAATGATTTTATGCTATAAGAATAACTTTGTACCTAATTGTGTGCGTAAAATGGGAAATATTTATTATTTAGTTATAAAACTGTGGAAAAACTCATTAGAGTTGTGCTGGATTCACACCGGAAGCCACTTTAACAAAAATACATTAGAACAAATTTGCCTACATGAATGATTATTAATAAATTTTTGTACCAATTTGTTTTTTGTAGTTAATTTTACAGGAAAATTCGGTAAAACAGGATGTGAGAGAGGGGATATCAGTCGTCGCTGTGCAACCTGAGATCTTTTAAAGATATATCTTACAAGAAATCAAATAATATGGTACATTTATGTAATATACACAACAATATAAGTATGACATCTACTTTCAAAAATATTGGAAATAAAATAAGCTTAGCTGTTTCCAATCACACATGGATGAAAAATGTCTAAGGTAATTGGAAACACCTAATTTGCACATCAAAAACAACAAGGAGTATTAACAAAATAACTAAATGTTTTTGGAAAATTTCCACATGAAAAATAATAATAGTTGGAATTATTTATTTTGAATTTGTAGATATGCTGATGAGGAAATGTAAAATCACTAAATTTTGGATAACAACTTTTTCAGCATCATCTTCAAACAATGAGGTAAACTTGGTGTACATATGTTTGAAAACAAATGGGTCTCTAATAATGCATTCTACCCTATGGTGTCAAGTCATCATTCATCAGCTTATGATTTATGATTTTTATAAAATCATCTCAAGTGCGGTAATAGGGCTCGTTTTCACCCCATGTTTCCAAATACCCCAATTGACCCTTTATCAGTACTTGCAAAAAAAAAAAAAAAACACGTACATGAACATTTTTAATAAATGTCATTCATAATGGAAAACGTTTAACCGATTCCATTGTTGCTTGTATTTGAAACTTCGAAAAATAATGTACAATTTTAGTTAATAACTTAATTAAAACAGTGAAACATTATATCTAAAACAAAATTTCTCGTTTAAATTACACACAAAATTTACCTTTTCAATTCCGTTATTTCACCAAATTGAAAATATTCAAAAGTCAGGCTTACCTGTAAAAAGAAAATAATATTGTAAATCAAGAGGAGCATTTTATTACACATAAAAATACACGCAGTTATAAATGCACTAAATTTGTAAAATATATTAGTTAATGTAACTGATAATTAGATCATCTTTCTTCAAGTGTCAGAAAATTCACAAAATGAAAATATCATGTCAACGATATTAATTCAGTTTTATAAGCCACAATACTTCAGATACTAAAAAAAAAGTAATAATACTTTTTTTTACCTTCTAAATTCAGTTTACTTTAAACGGTAATCCATATATAAATTCGCATGGTAAAATTTATTTTTTACAATTTATTTCATAGTAAAACTAATTTATTCTCACATAAAATTATTATTTTCACGAAATATTAAGAATATTATATCTTTAATTATTACAATTTTTGATGCGTTTAAATTGAAAGCATCTATTAGATATTAAAATGCCACAAATTTCATTTCATATGTTTACTTCGCTACTTATAAGTGATGTGTTAACCAAAATTGGAGAAAAGGAATTATGAATATTATTATATTTTCATTTAGGCAACCCAAACACAGGAAACTTCGGATGGGGTCGTGATAGGCGTGAGTCGGTTCCATAATAATAGTAAGACTGTATAATAATAGTAATAGTAATAGTTTTGATCAGTTAATTATATATTTTTTTTCCTTTATTTTTTATTTATTTGAATTTTTGGTGCTTTTTGCCATCCGTTGAAGGCAGTTTATACATTCTTGTAATCGTTTCTTTAAAGCCTACTAATTTGCCAGTAACAATAATATTAACACAATTAATTTGAGATTTAAAGCCGTAAAAAGCAGTGGGCTGTCAGTGACCATAGAACGGATTTTTACTCAAAATAGTTCTTCGGTCACGGTTTTGAGTAAAATGCGGTCAAAGTTCAGATATTATCGAGCATTGATGTTTATTTCTTTTTTCTAAATAACGTTTGGAAGCAGCACATGTTAAGAATACCACTAAAAATTCTTTCCACAATAAGAATAGTTGCTTTATTTATCATTAGCGCTAGTTTTCTCCAAATTTTAAATTATTTCTCCTAGGTCCCTTTAGTTCCAGGTGCCTCATTTTACAATGCAAATTACATTTCATATAGATGAATATAACGTATCTACAATAATTTCTTAAAAAACCGTTCCAGACAGAAAAAACAAAAAACTCTGCAGAAAATGAATTATATCGTTTCCGAAGCTACACTGAGGTCTTATTTTATTACCAAACCAAACACTTGAAGGAAAATCAATATTTAACCGTAAGAATTTCACATAATCTTTGATATAAGTTAACGTACAGAGAAATGTCCAAGACTCGATGATTACGCTTCTGGAAGAAAATGGTTTGGATCAAAATGGAATATTGTATTATGAATAATACTGCAGTTGGCAAATCCAAAAGCGCCAATTTTACCCTGACTTATCCTTATTGTTTGCGAACATATATCTTAATATAAGTATTTTCGCTCATTTAAGGATTAGTTTTTACCGTAGAAGAAGTGAAACGTTATTTCTGACGTTCTAAGAAGAAATGCTTTAGCAATGTTTCTAGAAATGCAAAGATGATACGAATGCATGTAGTTGTGTAGTTACTAAAAATCTTATCTTACAGAACAATTTTGTAAAACAATCAAATCTGATTGAACTTTGTTAAAATAACATATTATTAATTTATAAATAGAATAAACTCATAAATAAAGACCGCAAGCATGTCTTTCACTGTCCATATGAAGCATTTCTATTCGAAAGTCTAGAGGCTTAAAACCACTAAAAGGGTTCAAGTAGCAATGCATTCAACATGTCCATGTGCTGTTATCGTGGATCCAAACATATTGAGACAGATCAAAATAGTTCTTTCGAAATATGGTTATCAAACTATAGGGTGATTCAAAAAGAAGTCGGATCAGCTGGGGCAATTGTACACATTTTATCAATGCCTTAACTTTTGATCCTCCCCTAACTCTTGAATGCGTTGAGAGATAAAATTGCGAGTATTGTAGCCAATACTATACTCCTTGTGAGTACATGTGTACAAACAGTTTGACTGTATGACTATTTATAGCGAATGAACTCGTGTTTACATTTACCCCAGAATTTCTGGGGTAAACGTCAACAGGGATTTATTTTCCCATTAAGTTGATGCAAATGGAAAACCATGTTATAAGGAGTTCTGGAGCATTGGTCGATCCAGGGGCCGCATGTCGTCCGCTGAGCTATTTTTGAGTCCGCTGAGATCAATTAATGAGATAAATCTTACAAAAACTCATGGGGTAATGTAAAATGTGTCCCACAGTGGATCAGTGGTTAAGCTTGGTTCCCACACAACACCGGAAGCGAACCATCACAGGCCATGGTCAATGCTTTTGGGAGGGTAATCACCTCTCGCGATTTATTGCTCTGAGACCGTGTACGCTAATGGGATCTCTCACATGTAAAATCCGTCGTGTCTCCAAATGTGCTCCAAATTTTGAAATAATACCTCTATCAGGTGACCTTTATGATCTGGGAGCTGGTTCGAAATTAGGACCCGCCCACCTATGAACCAAGTTGTACTTACACCCTAACGGAACTCATTGATAAACGGAAGGCGCTCCCTTTGTCTGCATTAATTCCTGGTCGCCCGGCGAAGGGAGCCTGGATTTCCAAGAAGCGTTGCCAACAACAAGTACTTTTGTGTTGAAAAATGAAAACAATTTTAATACGACACAAAATCAAAAAAAGAACTTGACACATGTTTTTGTGTGAATCTTGCACATATGTGCATTTGCAATTCTAAATCACGTGTTCCCCCTCCAAGGTTTGTGCAATATTAGCATCGCGTTATCCTTTACATATGTATGCATAATGTGTATCATGTGATTTCATGTATGTTGTCTTTGTGAATTCTATTTTTCTTAATATTATTTTCCCTCAGTAATATATCGATTTTAAATTCATTGTGTTACTGAAAAAACGTTTCTCCAACTTTTTTTTACTAATTTTTAACACTGAATTAAGTTTCTTTATTTTACTGTCTCTCTTACGTTCTTTCTTTCTTTCTTTCTTTCTTTTTTTTTCTTTTTTTTTTTCTTTTTTTGTGACTGAACTAAAAAGTAAAAAAATGTTAAAGGGGGAAAAAGTTGTTAAAAAGAGTAGATTTTAATATACTCTTCCGGAGCGTTATTTATTTTTTACTTTCTTTTTTTTCTTCTCATTAAGAGTGAATTTAAGAATAAAAAGTATTTTTTCTTTCTCCTGACTAAATTAAAAGAATAATGTCTTATGCAAAACTAACGATTTCGGTGAAGGTTAATAACTGTGCAGCTATCCTAAAGGGGCTGAACAAAACTTGTAAAATAAGTATGCCTTCGTAATTGGCACCAACAGTCAATACAAATTTAACAACTGGAGAAAAATTAAACTAAAAGAGCAAAAATAATGATCGCCTTGTTTTATTTGTAAAGTACCAAAAATAATTAAAATAATTTTATATTTATAAGTGAAATAATTTCTAATATGGCAAGTTAAAAGTTAACGTGAAAATTATGAGACACCAGAAAAGGTAAAAATGAAGAATAATGGTTAAGCTGCAAAATATTATTTTTCTTAAAATAAAATGTTGTTATTAATAACACGTTAACGTTCTTAGAAATGATTTTCCTTTAACTCATTAAAAACATTTGGTCCACTTATTTTTCAATATCAATATTTTAGATAGACATGTAATTAGAGAATATTCTGAGACTATTCTCTTAAAGTTGAAATTCAAAGAATAAGCGAAAATATCATGTTTCCTTATAATATTGTTTAAACATTTTTAAGATTAGGAAATAATGTTTACTTATCAATGTCAAATATGCAAATAACATTATCTATACGCAGTGTGTCATAGAATTTTTAAGACTAGGTTATTAAATAAAATAAAAACTAGTAATTATATTTTTTAATGTATTTTTATTCAAAATAAGCTCCTCCGGCTTCAATACCTTTGTTTCGGTGGATTAACAACGGTTCAAATGTCTGTTCCAGCTCACATTGCGGAATTGCCTCCAAAGCTCGCGTCGAAGCTGTTTGTATAGTGTCAATGTCATCAAAGTTTAAAAAAATGTAAACAAATGGAAGTGAGGTTTTGGTAGTGGATCATTTGACAATTAAGGAGTTTCACGAATGCTCGGTAACACACTTAGCGTCACTGTAAGCTTAGTTCCAGCATTAGTCTTAAAAATTCTTTGACACACTGCGTACAAACAGCTTCGACGCGAGCTTTGGAGGCCGCCCCACAATGTGAGTTGGAACTGGCATTCGAATCGTTGTTAAACAGTTATAACAAATGTATTGAAGCCGAAGGAGCTTATTTTGAATAAAAATACTTAAAAAATATAATTACTAGTTTTCATTTTATTTTATTAAACCTACTATTAAAAATTCTTTGTCACACTGTGTATTATGAAATTATATTTACTTATCATTGTCAAAGAATGCATATATCATTACATATATTTTGGGGTTAATTTACCATCCTAAACAATTTTCAATCTGAACAATGAAATATGCTTCGGTCAGCTAGTTTGTTTAATAGTTGTAAACACTATTAAATAAACTGGCTGAGTATATGTTTATCATTTAAAGGATACATTTTGGGGTCAATTTACAATGATAGATGATTTTCTCTCTGAACAATGTAAACTATTTTGGTGAGTTGAGTAAACGCTATTAAACAAACTAGTTTAGTAAATGTTTATCATTTAAAGGTTTTTTTAATACGGGGTAAATGCAACTAGTATTGACATGCTACCAATTATTGACACTTGTAACTAAATTTGATAAAATTAAGGCTTGGGGTCACCTAGTATTCCCAACTTGTAGTCATTTCCAAACCTTATGATTGAACTTTGAAATTAGCACGAAGCTTAAAATCCTAGGTCACCTAAAACACGTTTTTTATCCATTTAAACTACAAGCGTCAATTATTGGTAGCCATGTCAACAATAGGCGCCTTTACCCCATATTATGTAAAAAATAAGCTGCAAGTTGGACGTTGTTGCAAAAAAAAAAAAAACTTTTAAAATCCCACTATTAAAACCAATGTGAAAAAATCAATTTCAAAACATGACTGATTTTAGTTTAAATATAATTTCTTTAAAACTACTCTTTAAAACTTAATTTGCACAATAAATGTGTGCACAACTTTCAAAAATTATTTCTAGAAACAATTTATATTATTTTATAGAGGAGTTTTAAGCGCTCAAATTAGTTTAAGAACAATTCTAAGTGTCCTTGATCAAATAATGTAATGCTATTTTTAATAGTTCGAACAGCTATTCGCTTGAAGAAAAATCTTAAGAACTTTCTTTTCTAATATTAATTTAAGTTTTTGCTTATTCTATAAAAAATGTGTTGTATTTTTAAATTTAAGGTTACTCATTTGCATCTGAAATGTACAGTGTCGTGAAAATATTGTAAAAAAACTTTAGGAAAACATTATCGATTATTCTTTATAAAACTGTCCTCCAAAATACTACTATCAAAATCTCCAATCCCTAAGTACATAGATTATTTCTCTTGAGTATCTTACCAGGAGCTTAGTACAAAAATAGCACGAGACATCACATTTTACAACGTCTATCTAAATCCGTCATCAACATATTTGGTCAGACAGCCAAAGAGACCTTGGAGACCCTGGTCAGCAAATGTGCCTTCATTTGAAATTTTTTCCACAGTAACTTCTTATTGATTACGAAGTAATAACTTTATTAAAAATGTTAAATGACAAAGACTTATGTCAGTTGAGAAAACGCCCTGTAATAAAATGGTTAAGACAAAAGGCTTGTAAATGAAAGGCATAATAAAATGATATATTTTTCACATGTATGTTCCAGAGGAAATAACTTCAAAGCTTAATAATGTTGCTAAACAATGTGTATTTTTTATCCTACTATTCACACTATAATACGAAACATTTATAAGTAAACATGTTTAGTATTAAGAATACTCTTAAATACTTTTCCTTTTTTTAGAAAATAGTTTTTTTTTTTTTGAAAATAATACACTTAATTTATATTTAATTTTGTTAACTGCATTTTGAAGCTACTTATTTGTATTTATATTGCGTATTGTGGTGATATTATCAAAATCAAACTTAAAGAGAATAATCTCAAATATTCTATTGTATGCGAATAATCTTGACAATATTCTCCGAAAGAGTATTGCGGATAATTTCACTTCTCTAGTCAAATCATGCTTAAAGCCGTTGTTAACGTGATGCCAGAGTAATATCAGTAATATCGTGTTTAGGCAGGAATTACCTTAAATGAAATTATCATTTTAAAATGTACGACCAAAAATAATGTTATTTACATACTTTGGCAATGATCATTGAATATTTTTCGTCATAATTATAGTGTTCATGAAATGTACATTTACTTTTAATAAAATAATTAATGTTTCTCAAATTTCAACTTCAGAGAAATATTCTCAGAATATTCTCGTTCTTCGAAAGTATTCTAAAAATGTTTTCATTCACCGAGAATATTTTCATGAGAATTTTCATCTCACATCCCTATCTGTGACGACGTTGAATTTATGCTTCTGACCACAAAAATTTAAGAATAACAGAAGAAACGAAAATAAAACAGATTCCAAAAGTATAATTGCACTTTACGTCATGCTTCCTAAATTAACATCATACCTTAATTTAAATATATATTCCCTTACCTATTCATTTTAAGAAAGTAAAACGTAACCGCACTTTCAGTTTTTATTTCAAGCACGGCCCCTGAAGAATTGCTCACATTTTTCCAGTCGCTTGGGTAGACACACGAGTTCCCTGTCCTAGACACTTGTGTGACCTGCGGCGGAAAAAGATCTGCGCAGGACAGCTCCGCTGCTGATTTTCATTCACGCTGAGTAAACTTAATGTAAATTTAAAATTCATCAAGTTTCTCGATGTTACTTGACGGAATGAGCGTCAAAGACGCTGAAGTTGTAATATAAAAATTACGAAACTTATAATACTTAAATTAAACTGCTTAATGAGATATTTAATTTATTTTTTCTTTCTATCTGTTTTCTAATTTTTTCAGCTATTGTTACAAAATCAATTAAATTGTATTGTTTTTTGTCTTTGGTAATTATATGTATTTTCTTGCTGTAGCTTCTTTAATAAAGTAAATTAACTTATCACATGTTTTCTATTGTTACAATATATTTTCAGATCAGAAAATATTAGTTTCAAAATAGTGATTCGTGGCTTCCTTGATTTTTTCCGCTTTGAAAAACTGCAGTATAAGTAAAGTTCTAAAGGAGAACGTATCAGAGCAGTGAGAAGCAATGGGATTTAAGTGACCAAAAACGATTCTGAGAAAAATGCGTTCAAAAATTGGATCTTTTAGGAGCTTTAAAGTGAATCTTTTTCTAAATCACGTCGGGGCGGAGCAACTGTTGCAGCTATCACTAACATCTCTTGCTACAATATAAAATGGTGCTTTCTCTATCATTTGCACTAGTTATCTAAAAATTTTCAATTTTGTCATTTACATGAATTTGCTTCTAAGTGCCTCACATGAAAACAATTTTTATTTGTTCCAGGGGAAAATGGATTAGGAAATTTGATTTTTCATGATGTTGAAATGATTCCTTCATAACATGAAACGTGAAATCTCGTATCCAATGCTAATTCTTTCTCAAAACTATTCACCAAAAAAAAGGACATTAATATATGAATCCAAACCAATTATTTTTTACTGTTGCGTGTCTCTTTTTATTTTTGAATATATGTAAGTAAAATTTACCCTCTTAACTTGGAGTTAACCACTTTTCACTTTGCATGAATATTAGTTAATACAACTGTACAAAGCTTCAGGATTAATACATTAATCATTCCCTTCTGCATATTTAATGTTCAATTTTGTCTGATATAAAAAACTAAAATTCTAATAAAATTTGAGAGTTAAAATATTATGTCATAATTTGTAAATTAACAAAAAATGTTTTTAATAAAATGTGTGATAACTGCTTCGTTTACAAATGATTCTTTTTTCAATGCGTTTAATTATGTAGAAAAAAACTCCATTTCGTTCCATAATAGCTTATTTTTAAGACTCACTTCATTTTTAATATGCATACACCTCACTACCTGTCAGTGCATCTGTCAGGTTTGCAGAATTTCACTTTTTCCACAGCAATTACCGATTTATATGTAATTAAGCGTTTTTAGTCTATTTGCAATTTGAAATACTTTCGAATTGCAAAATGAACGCAAAACAGGATAGCTGGTAAAAAATAACATTAAAAAACCATAAACAAAAAACATTTATTGAAACTTATTTCCGCAGATAAAGATTTTATTTATTTGTATGTTTATTTATCTATTTATTTATTTGGTAATTCCAAACTTTGAGTAGAAAATGTTTCAAACATGTTGACTGAAAAGAACGGCATATTAATAGGTGTAATAATGCAACCATTCTGTTAAACAAATGGTTCACTATTATATATTTAAAATATGTTTTCCGCAAGAGGGCAGCACAATATGCAGTTTTCTTCACGACACGTAAAACACGTCAGCGCATGCACATGACTTAAACATGAACTTTTTTTTTTTTTTTCCATTTTTATCACATTCCTTTAGCATTCCTCAAGGATTCGCATTTTATTCCTTAACATTATTTGCAACCACATAGTGTCGGATTTAGTTTTAATGCAGGTTGCAATTGTAATGCGTGATAAGATAATTTCCTATGAAAACATTCAACTATGTGCGTGTAGTGTTTTACATACAACCATGTTGGGTTTCTGTCACTCGATTGAGCTCAAGTTTCAAATCGACCATTCGTTTAATGCTAATGACTAGTTGCATTAAAATGCAAACTAAATTTCACTGAATCATAAAAACTGCAAGCGAAAAAAAAAATATGAACTGAAATGCAAAACCGTACTGTTACGAATTATTAAAAATAAATAGTAAACAAGAATTGAAATATAAACAAAGAAAAACGTTTTTAATGAAGGTATGTATATTGCGTAGTTCTCTTTTCTTTCAGAACTTTTTCTTGGAGCATAATACAGACATGAATCGAGTAAGTTATTAATGATGCTCTTTTGTGGAAAATAAATTGCACATTCGTATTTAATATTTTCTTCATCAGGAAGAGGAAATCAGCTACAGAAAGCGCTCTATTTTTGAAGCATAAAAAGAGCGATATTTCAAACTAACAACCATCTTCAGGAAAATAGCGTCATTAGATCCAGATTTTTGGCAAAGTTTGAAGTTTTCATAAAGATGTTTCTGAATTTCCCAAGACTCCTTGGCAAGTTACCCAACGTATTCATATTTTGAAACACTAGATGACTCCATTTGAACCTTGAGGGAATCTCCTAAGAGTTTTCAGGCCAAATTGTCCCCTCTTGCACGGCCATTAGTAGAACAACTTAAAAATAAAGAGCAACGCATTTGCGGCAAACAATGTTTGGAAGTGGAAGGTTGGAACATTTTGTGCTCTCACGTTACACCACCTTATCCTCATTATTGTGAAATCGTTCGGAGTTAAAATGATAAAGGTTTGTATATAATACATATGTTTATGAAATATCCTGTCAGTCTCACTTTTACAGTTCGCTCAGAGATTGCTGCCAGGGGTGAATGAACGCTTTAACATATTAATGCTATTTTCAGGATTTATTGATATAATTAGCCCTTTTAAAGTACTGCAAAAGCCATATTATTGGTCAATAATGTGTATTTTCTCTAATTATTTGATCTTAATTCTCCCTTATGCTATAAACGGTTTTTCACAGAGAAGGGAGAATTAAAATTAACATTCAACTAGAATTCGGAACATTCGGCAAATCTCGCCGCACGCTGCACATCGACTACTCTGTGGACTCCACTTGCAGTATCGCTGCCATCCTCTGAACGCCAAACTTCCTTTCGGTGCGCTGTTAAATGGTGTTGCTTACTAGCACCTAATGTTTATAGGTGAAGTGAGAATTAAAATTAACATTCAACTAGAATTCGGAACATTCGGCATGACACGCCGTACTCAGCACATCAACTCCGCTTTCAGCATCGCTCCTATCCTCTGGACGCCAAAGTTCCAGTCGGTGAGCTGTTAAATGGTGTTGATTACTTACTGCTAAGACCTCCTGGAGGAAGAACGGAACCTTTCCTCCGCCAGGTATGGCATCTTGATTTAACTGGATCTTGGATATCTAGTGTCTCTTGTCTGGTGAATCAGTACTGGATGTTTGGCTTTAATGGCCAAAACCCATAAACCATTCGATGGCTTCTAAATGCTTTGTGAGTTGAGTTTCAATGTATTTTCAAAACGTACAAATTAATTACAGTTCAAAGATCAATTTTGATATGCGGGAAAACCGGATCATTATTGCAGTGATCAGATCCGATTCTGGATATCTAAAAATCGCGTGGATACTCGGTTAACGATGCCTTCTGTGTGGTGGTGGGGAATCCAGTCCCCCCCCCCACCCGTCGGTGCGTTCATGTGCATATTATGTATGTATATGTGTGTGCATGTACTTATATCATAAGTTAAAGAATATAATTTTTTTTTTTTTTGTACCTCGAAAAAGAATGACAAAATTATACTCAAATGCAGCAATGTATTAACCAAAGTAAATTAGAAGTAAGTAAATAATAATTAAAAAAATAAGTAAATGAAATATGGTGCTTTGTAATTTTATTCTCCTGAGGCTTTCACCACTGGCGAGTAATGTCTTATTAAAAGACTTTCTGACAATGCAATTCTTTTTATATTTTAATTTACTGCAGAAATGTTTTCAACGAAAGTTTTTTTCTTCTCTTTAACTAACAATTTTAGTAACCTTCTCTCTATACCAGAATTCAACTTCTTGAAATTTTCTTTTACCTTTTCTCCCATTATTAATTTTAATTCATTAATTAATCCAATCCTAATTTAATTTTTAAAACACGTTATAATACTTGTACAATTTACCTTTTCCAATTATTTTCGAATTTTTATTCATAAATATTTAGCTTTAATTAATAAATAAACGAAACTGTATAGACTGTCAGTAAACTTACCCTTAAATCGTAATATTTCATTACATTTCTTTCTCCTGAAATTACAGATTGTTCATTCGAACATTCAAGCTTACTCAGTTAATAACCATTAAATTACCCTAATTATGCTCAGCAAAAACTAGCATAAATAAATAAATAGTATTCAAATTAAATGGAATATATTTAACACAGCGGATACAATTTTTATTTTGAAATTCAAAAGCCAAAGTTCATTACTATGAAAAGCTTAACGAGTTTTTTTCGTCATACTACATTTGGAAGTGAAAGTTTTATGAAAAACACAGCTTGGATCTGAAACTAATTGTCGAAAAACGTTGCTAATGTAGTCATTGGGGCGAAATAAAAGCAAGCGAAATCAAAATTTATTGTCACGCACATATATTTAAATCACGATATATATCTTTCTTTTTAAGCCTTTTTTCCCTTTCATAGCTGTTAATTGCATTAAAACGATGCATTAAAGTAAGGTAAAATGTTAATTAACTTTTCCATCCTATTCATAATGGTATTCCTTAACGACAACACATTTTGAAAAATTTCTCTTACTAACGAGCTGATGTTAAATGTTTTTAATTGCAGAAAGCGGAGATTGGTGGACGGGTTGGAATTCGTAAAATGCAAATTCAATCATAAAATGCTGTTTAATTTTATTGGGTCGTGCCAGAAGGACTATTGTCAGACGGCTGATGAGGGGATGATGTGATTTAGTAAATTATACCGGGCATTTATTTGAAAATATTAAAATATTTAATTAAATCTGAATTCTGTGAACTGCTGAAGATTAAATACGGACGCATAAAACTCATTTGCATGTATTTTCAATCAGATCTATCAGTTAGGGAATGCTTTGGTTAAATAAATTCCATTGTAATGATTGCCTTTCATGACCAGTTCGCCAATAGATGCCAAAAATCATTTCTTCATCCTGTAACCTGGATTTTAAGGAAACACGTATCATTTATTCGATTATGCTTCAAAGCTTAAGTATCTTTTGCACGAAAGCAGGGAGATAAATCGGATGCTGTTGGATCGGCAAGTAACGAAATATTTAGCTTGGGAATTTGTTTATTACCATAAATAAATAATTTTCCGAATCAATTAGATACATCTTTCAGCTCCATGCCGCTGTAAATAAAATACATCACAAACACAGACATATTTTCCTGATAAACGAAAAGGTAACGCGTAGAGTTTCCTTCCCTCTTATTTTTCTTTTTCTTTTTAAAAAAATAACAACGCTTTCTCAATCTTTTCACTCCAGAATTTTATATTACTAGACATAGTATTACTACAGTATTTCTACAATCCGTGATAGAACGAATAATAATTGTTTACGTATTAAATACTAGTACGCCTGGCGGTCATACGAAATGACCGTTGTTCTAGATATTATAAATTGTAATTAAAATGATTTGTGCAAAGGTGTCTGCTAATTCAAACTGAATTCCCAGGTCAGGCGGCGAGGACGCCCCTTTGCTTACTGTCCCACACTACTATATATTTATTTACTATAAAATCAAATTGTTTGTGAAAAATATATATTTATCATCGAAAGAAATTATTGAAAATTTATTATGCTTTTCAAGACAAAAGTTAAACGAAACTGGGAAAAAATAGCTACCACTCAAATGAGAAAAGTATAAAAAGCGCAGACGATAAATAAATAAATTAAAAACAAAGAAAGGATTAAATTAAATTCGCGTATACATTAATTTTTAACGGAGATTGCAAATACAGCAAAGCCTCACTAAATATGTTCGAGAAAGGTTTTGATTATTATTAGTATATTTGTTGAAACTGCATTGATTTGTTTGTTCACACGGCAACTGTAATTATATGGCTGGAAATGACGGCAACAAAGCAAAAATAAAATAAAACGGATTTAAAAAAATCGTTGAAATTTAAAAATATATATATTTATATATAAAAATAATTGAGTCACAACTTTCATTTTTGCAGCGATGAGTTTCTCGGGCCATAAACATTAACCGTGCCGAATGTGGTCCCGATCGGTAAAACGGCCTGGGATTCTATAGCGGACAGACAGACAGACAGACAGAATAAGCCGCTTATATATAAGATTTAATTGAGCAATACTTTTTTCTCTTATTACCTAAAATCAAGTAGATAAAACGACTTATGTATTCGTTGTTTTAACAACTTGTTGCTTTTTAAAGGAAAGTACTTTACCAAATGCGCATTTTTTTAATACTTCACTGAAAGATGAGAAAGCAGTTGGCTTCTTTTCTTCGTAAAAGCACTACTGTATGTTCCCTTCAATTGAAAAAGGCCAAATTGAATAAATTATATTCTATCGATAATGCCAGATGATACGCTTTTTTTTTAATTAAAATTCTAAATTATATTGGCACACCCAGTCACCTGAATTTGAAGGAACTATGATATCATTAATTATTTAGTCATTTTCACAACTGGCAGAAACATGCGTGTTTGTCGGCCTCTAACTATTTGTTGAAGCATAGTTATTACAGAATGTAAAGAGTAATCAAAGAATAACTATTCTTCAGATCTTTTTGAAGATACAAATAGGGGAGTTAATATTTGCTACGCATTAATAGCCTTTTAGTATTAATTACAAAAAGAAAAGGAAAAAAAGGGAAAAAATTGCTTAATCTTAAAACATATGTAGGGTCAGTAGGGGTAATTGTAGACATGGGGTAAATGTAAACGATCTTCACAACTACCCATTTGGTGATTTTGAAAACTTCTGCTGGTGAGTGATGACATAATATAGGTAGGTAATATAGGGAAGACATTCAAAGAGTTCAGTATGTTTCCAAACAACTTTGGAGGATCCACCACCAAGGTTTAAAATGGCACAGGGAAAAAAGTTGTTTTAAAAATGCAGTACTCTTGCATTTTCCTCTTTAACACATATAAAAGAGGCAAATTAAATTATTTCAACCATTTTATTTGACATATGGAATGATGCTAAAATTATTTAGTTATGAATTTCCTCCTCGCTCTCATTTTTCACGTGCAAAATAAGTCCCCCCGCATATTTTGTACTCTGGGGTAAACACTGAAGTTTATCGTATTTTTGATCTTGTGGGAAGACAAAGTATTCTATTTTGATTTAAATTATACTTTTGTGTCTATCTTACATAAATGTTGTTGTTGTTTTTAATGTTACTTAGCAAACCAAGCTCTCCTCACAGGGTGACCAGGAATTAAGACAGACAAGGGAGCGCCTTCTGCTTATGATCTCTGCTAGGCTGGAAGAATGACTAGGCTCAAAGGGTCTCCTAATTTTGAACCAGCTTACAGATGAGAGACCATCACCTAGGTTGGCACCGTAGAGGTATTAATTGAAACTTAGAGAACATTTGACGGCATGACGGATTTTACGTACACCAGCTCCATTAGAGGACACGGTCTCAGAGCAATCAGACGCGAGAGGCAGTCATCCTGCCAAGTACTGACCGCAGAAAGTGCTGCTTCACTATCGGCTTCCTGTGGGAACCAAGCTTAACCGACTGATCCACTGTGGGGCACATTTTCCATAAATTTACCGAATTATTTGATTTCTTGTGGGATATTTCTCATTAAATGATTTTAGTGGACTGGAAAGTAACTCAGTGGATCACATGCGGCGCGTGGGCAGCAGATTGAGAAACATTGCTCCAAAAAATTTCAAGCTTTAAAAAAACTACGTATGCTCGGATTTTTGTTTGAATTATCCTCATGTTAATTCAAAGTCATGGATTGTTCTCATTAACATTCTGTGGTGAAAGTTTGTTAAATTTAAGTTATATTTTAGTAAAGTATTTACTTACAACTACAAAATCTTGAATGGAATTTGATTCTTCTGATGATAAAAGATAACACTTGTATAGCTTAGATAACGATAGTAATTACCGATTTGCATCAGCAATGAAAAATAATTATCCCATTACTGGGGTAATTCATGTTCACAAAAAAATTATATTTACTAGACTTACAGCTTCATTAGTTACAAAAAACAAAAAGTTAACGCATTGAGAATAATCCATGCAAAGTTTTCAGGTAACTGCAGCGACACCTACTAAAAATTTACTCCAACTCTGCGCCTCCTCTGTCTCGTGCTCTTAGTAATTTCAGCACTTATTATTTACTTTTTAATTTAATTTTTGCTTATTTTATTAATCAGTAAAATTGAGATTAATATATTTTTTCTGATTATTTTGAATAAAATTTAAGACGGAAATATCATGTTGCATTCTTGCCATTTTTTTCGTCAGTGAAATTAGTTCACTCAAAACTAAGTTCTGTAGAAAAAAAGTTATTTTTGATGAAGTTGATGAAAACTGGAACATTGGAGCAGTGGAGCTCGACAAATTTCCGTGCTCTTGATCCGCTCCAAGCATAAACTCGTTGCACAACTGCTTTGTGCTAATGCTTCAGTTCTCCGCTCCAGATCTCTGGTAACTAATTTTGATAGATTTTGTAAGATTTAGGTGTGTTTCATTTTTGCTCATTAATTGCTCCATGTTGCTATTTCAGACATTTCATTTATGATCCAAAAGACCAATGAACGTCGCAAAAACCCAGGCTATTGTCAAAAATATGACTGAATGATTTTATTTCAAAAATGTATAGGTTGGACGGCGGTTAAATCCTGCTGCCATATATTGATGATTGCGAAGATGGAATCCTGACACCTAAAGCAAACGGTATGGTTTCAGATACCACAGCAGACAACAAAACCATTAGCAGTATTATTAATCTGTCAAACAGGAGGAGACAGATGAAAGAAATTTGCCCTTTGATTCTCACTGCGGCGGTTAAAACTATCGGTGTCGGACAATTACGGCGGACAATCGAGAAAGCGCCAACCTCATTTGTCATCCTCGATTGATTTCTGATCTATATTAGTTCCATTCCTTCAAGAAATCCTTGACAAAAGACCGGTCAATACTTAGCCAAAGATCTTGCATTGCGGGTAATTGATTGTTTCCGAACATGAGATATATTTTAAGCATAGACTTTGTTCACGAACACTAATGGCTGAAAAGATCATGCACACGCAAGTAAAAATCATATTACGCATGCAAAAGGGTTTTTTCGTAACAATGATTCACAAAAGCATAACAAACAAACACACATTTCTAACAAAGATTTTATATAGTTTTGAAATGATTAACCTTGACATCGCAAAATGTATTGCATTTCAATATGATTTGCAAAATGTTTCATGAACTATTGTTTGCCCTACTTTTAAGCCTTTCGATGCTCTTTATTTGTTTAAACATGGGAAATTAATTTTGTCCCTTGTACCAGAACAAAGAACAGACAACTACAAACTCAATACTTTTATTGAATTAGTTGAAATGTATTTCTGAAATTAGCTTGTATTAGAAAATAATTTAATTATGTATTTATGTAATTTTCATTTATTAGCATTACAGGGTGAGCGAAAGGAACCGGACGTTTTCAAAATGAATTGTATTCGGCTGCTTAGGAGCGTAGGGAGTTTTTACCAGTTGAACAAAATTGGCCCTTGCTACACATCATGCCATTTCAGTAGCCAAGGAGCAGTGAACTGTAGAGCACCGTATGTTTGCATACAACGCATTTGTCGTTTGTTTTAAATGCTGATTCTGTAAATCAGACGCAAATTTATAGATTCAAGCACATGCATTTTTTATATGTATATTTCTTTTAATTTTTTTACCATAGTAAAAAAGATAACGAACTAAAATACAGAGATAAATAATATAATCGATTAAAACTATTCGGAGCACGGAGCAGAGCCGGAGCAAGTATTTAGAAGTCGCAGAGTGGAGTTGGAGTGCAACAATTGAAAAAAAGGGCCCAGATCCTTGTTTCAAAGTTTAAAAACTTTTTTTATTTTCCTTGTTTGCGTGTAATTTTTCTTACGCGTGAAAAACAGGATCGCTTAAAATAGTGAAGATCGACAATGGAGTTAATGAAAACTGCTCCTATTTTGCGGTTAATTCTTTAGAACCATTCTTACAGAATATATCTAAATGAATTAACTTGAAAGTTAAAGAACATTGCATGGAATGTTTTCTCATATAAACATTAGTAATGTAACAAATAGAAAGACTGTAACAAATAATAGACGGCGCCTATGGTAAATGATAGGTGGCGCTATGGACAACCTTGGCGAGGACTCTCTCAGATATAGAAAGTGTAGAAGTAGAGTTGTTCACTGTGTGTGTCCATGTTCAGTTCTAAAAGTAATGCGTTCTCATAGTATATCGTTGAGTGTGTTCATTAAAAATGTGTTCTTTGTAATTGAAATGAGTGAATGTCATATTCAGTAATATATTTGGCAAAGATTTACTTTACCTTGAAGTAATAACAATAACTATACTAACAATAATAAGTATGAGCATTCTATTTCCAAATTCCTAGTGATAGTATTAATAAGTATGAAATATCTAGTAAGAAAATACAGTAAAAATAACTAATTTTCAAATAATTATTTATATATTACTGTATTATTTTCTGCCCCAATTGGCAAGCATTTCTAAAACTTTTTGCTGCCCGGTAGTCAGAACTTAACTGTTAAATATGTAATCAGGATGTGAGAGCCTGTAATCTACAGACTTGCCTCTGTAATTGTGTGAGAAGCAATTACGAGGATAATTACATCTCTTTTAAGACCTTCACAAGGACCTAAATACCTCCCTGGGCGAAACCTATTAGAAAAGTGTGACCTGAAATGATTCCCTGAAATAGATAGCTTTAAATACCTAGTACCTACTATAAGTACCTAGATATTCCTTTCGCTAAGTGGAAAATTAACCAACGAGTGCAGTACTTTTTATGCTCAATGCTTTAAATAAGGTCACTGTAATTTTAAAAGTTTCAAGTATTATCTCAATTTACAACTAAGTTTTGCTTCTGCCGCAAAACCTCTTTTTGTTGATTTATAAATCAGCTGTCTATTATTTATTATTATTATTATTTATTAGTATTATTGGTTTATGAACATTTAAGTCAGTTCGGGCAGTGGAGCCAGCATGCCGGGTCATGACGGTTTACCAAAACTTTAATATTTTTAAGGTTCACCCTATGGTTTTCTAAATATCGTGGACACAATGGTAAAGTTAAAATGCTGAGAAAAATAAATTTTTAAGGAGAGCAAATAGTAATTTTAAATATTTCTATTTATTCAAGTTTTTCTTTGAATAATTCGTTGTCTTATTATGTATTTCCAATTATCCAGAACTATTGAAGGTTAACTTACATTTTAATACTTACTTTGTTTTAAGGGCCTGAACCCATTTTTGTAAACAAATCAGATTCGCAACTTTATTTCGAAGATATATTCCCTTCATTTATTTTTTAAACATAACTTTAAGTGTTGCTATAAGCATAAATCATCTTATTTGCTAATAATAATAATAATAACAATAATAATATTAATATATTTGTTAGTGCGTGTGCCCAAACAGAAACAATCAAGTTACGTTTTTTTCGGTTTTTGCTAGTTTCAGATTTTAAACTGCAATTTGAAACATAAAACATCTTGCACCAAATGCTTATATTGGAGATTATAACATAAAATAGCACGATATAAAGTTCTTAGTCACCTATTGGTTTTTGTATTATATCGTTACAGGAAATATTAATAATAATAAATAAAAACATACATTTATGTAATTACTTCTTATTGTTTACCTAAAAAATGTAATTGCAATAATAACAACTACGTATACTTCATGATAATGTGTTCCTATCTTTATATGCTAGAGAAGAAAATGTTAGCTAATGGAATTGAGCATAAGTAAGAGTGACACATTCCTTTTAGGGAGCTTTTGGGTATGATTATTGCGAAGGATCATTTTTTTCGGAAATAGCTGATAAAGACTAGCAACTAATCGGATTGCACTCTTACGATTAGCTTTTCCAGATTTTGTTTTCCATTAGGAACTTCTCATGTCAGCAACTCTACTTCAGACATGAGAAGCCTGATGTTTATTTTAGGACAACAAGGAAAATATATACATAAAAAATAAAGTTTGATGTTGCGCAATAATTATGCGACTATCCGCTCTATAGCAGAATGTATTAGGCAGGGATGCATAGCGGAGCCAATGGGAGCAATCGTTCTACGTTGAGAGTCAAATATCATGAAAAGTTATATGAATAACGAACTAAACCTTTATAACTTTTTGGTTTTAAAGCAGCTCTTTATGTATTTATTTGAAATTCTTCTTAATATTCTTAGTACATATTAATTTAAATGCTAATCCTACAGCATTTCCTTTACTCTACACAAACTGCTTCTGGAATTAAAATAAAGATAAGTTTGAGGCAATAGATTTTACGAAAGTAGACCTTCTTCATAAATGGTTTCATTCCATGCTTCTTTTGAATCGAAAATAAACCGAAGAGCAACAAAGTATAAAATAAGCCATATTTTGCCACAAAAAAAAATCACAACAAAAATTTAATTATTCTGTGTGTAATTTGTTTATTTTAGGTCATTTTATGTATTATATTTAAACTATGTGTGTGTGTCTTTTTTTTTTGTTGGTATAATTGTGGGAAACATTTTTGTGTACACACATTATGTACATATCTACCAGTCACTTGTATCTTCCATACTTTCTCTTAATCAATTTAAGTCTGCTCAAGTTTTTAAATAATTTCTGTGATTTAATTCAATTACGTAGCATGCATCGTAATATATGGTTAAACTTTAATAACACAATATGAACTAATGTAAGCAATTGTGCTGTAATGTGCATTATAAAAAGTCAAATTTTTAACTCGGTATATACAAAATGTACAGCAAGAATTAAAATATATATATATAATAAAATATAATTAAATATAATTCCTATAAACAACTCTTCCCCCCTACCCCCCCCCCCCCAAAAAAAAAAAATAATAAATAAAAAATAAAATAAAATTGGTTTTGTAACTGTTTTGTGCCTATGTTGCATCGAGAAAAATGCAAGAAAAACATGTGGAATAAGTAAAAGGAATTAAACAAAGTAAAGTAAAATGGCAATGGATCAAACTCTATTTCATCATGCATCCGGCAGTTTGTATCCGCGGAATGTTCGCAAATCTTGGAGTTGCAAGTGTCTTATGGGAGTTGGAATTTAATTGGCTGCCATTTTCACAGTACATTTTCTTATTTCTGTACGGCAATCGTGTGAAAAAAAGCTCAGATGGTAAACGTAGTTTAGTGTGATGTGATGTATTTGTTATGGATATAGTTGCTTCATATTTTCAATATGTAGAAAATACCCAAATTTCCACTAAACGCTTTATATACATTTTCTTCCTTGTGAAGAATTTAACTTTACAAGCAGAAAATGTCCCGCAGTGGACCAGTCGGCTGAGGCTCGGTTCCCGCAGAACACTGAAAGTGAAGCAACATCGACTTAGGTCAGTGTTTGGGAGGGTGACAATCTCTCGTTGCTGGTTCCCGTAAGCCGTGTACGCTAAAGGGAGCTGGTGCACGTTCAGTAAATCGTGGCTCCAAAGTCGTCCAAGTGAAACGATGTCTCTGGTGGTGCCAATCCCAGGTGACGATCTCTAATCTGTGATTGAGTCCAAAAATTAAGAGACCACAAAATTTGAGGTCAAGTCAGTCTTCAGCCCTCGTTGTTCCTCGCTCTAAAATGAAGCTGAATGTCACCCTATGTCGGGGATTATTGATCTTCTGGACTTGGTAGTAGGCTTTCCTATGCCCGGGGGATTATTAGCAACAACAGCTGAAAGTTCTATCAAAAATGGAATGTCTTATTTTAATTAAAAATAATGTTTAAATCATATTCTTTCGGAAATAATTATATAATGATAAGCCGAAAGTGTTTTCCTGAATGTTTCTATCTATTTTATGCCTAAAAATAAGCAATATTATAATCACAAAATACACTATAGTGTTTTAGAGGTCATAGTTTTAATAAAATGAAACTTATGTGAATAGCATAATATTTAGTACATGCAAACACAAAGCTTTCGCGGTATTTTAGTTAAATGATTTTGCATGACAATTGTTAATAACAGCTGCCTTGAAATCTCTTACGAGATAAATTTTAGCCCCAAATATTTGTGCATTAAAATACAGATATGTTTTACTGAACCGTCCAAAAGGAAAAAAATGTCGACCGTATCATTAAAAAGTTAAACTAAGGTGCATTTTATCCTAAATGATTTTTACTTTGCTTTTTTAGGACTAATGATATTTAAACGAGGATATGATGATAAAAATAGCATTCTATATTAATATTTGATAGCGAGAAAATCTTTAAAAAATAAAGTACCGGAAACATGTTCAGAAAAGGTAACAGTGGAAGTTATATTTTATGCGACTATTATTAAATTGAATCATAAGTCTAAGTACAACCATTTGAAAAGCTACTGAAAATTATACAAAGCATTTCAATTAAAACATTTTACTTCATCGACTTCTTAATAGAATAAATAAAATTTTCTATTGATATTTTTTTAATCACTGAGAAAATATATGACTTTAATTTAAAATATTTTTGTTTCTTTACGTCGTATGTTAACAAATTCAATTACTACCAAGAATCTTCAAAAATCATTGAAAATGATTATAGCTTTTTATTTAAAACGGTTTAATTTTCGGACTTATTCTAATATGAATAAATAAAGTAATATCATAGCTTTCAATGGCTTGAGTTTCTGAGAAATGTTTTAGATTAAATGTTCCTTGAAATGTATTATTTCTTTCAATGAAAACATAATTATTTCCAAATTTTTAACAGCAGACGACAAAATTAGTGGAAAATATTTTAAAATGCGTCAGAGCTCAACTAAACTTGTTATCACGGAAGTCTCGAAAAAAGGACGCAAAAATTGTTTTCTCAATCAATCTTGGCGCTTTTTCTGCTCCCAGTAGACTTTAAACTTTTTGTTTCTATTCAGTTTATGATTGATTGTGGTTGAAAATATTGTGTGATTTATTGAGTTCGCCAAGAAATGCTATCGGATTTATTCTACTTGAAAATAAAAACAGGCCTTTATATTCCAGAAAAAAAAAATAAATAAATACAGTAAGCGATTACACATGGTAAAGTTTTCAGTGAACTATTTCTCAGAATAATATATTTCTGTCATTTACTATGCTAATATGCCCTTCAATCCATGCACTTTCTGATATAAAGATACGTTTGTTCTATGGTGTTTTCCCGTATGAATTTTTAAAATTTATACTATAATCGTGGCTGTAAATTGCTTGTAAAAAATCATTTACATTTCTTGTCATTGAAGATGTTTATGTTAATGACTCATTTTTTACTAGAAATGAGTGAGGCTATACAAATATGCACCAGCACTTCACAAGAAAATAATAGTGATGAATGGTTTTGTTCAAATATGTGTGTCCTATTTAACCACATTTCAAGCGATGTACTTTAATCGATTTTATATCCTAGGGGTCATTCATAAATGATGTCACGCTTCGAGGGGGGAGGGGGTTCGAGAATGTGTGACAGTTTGTGACAAGGGGATGTGAAGGGGTAACAAGAAGTGTGACATCGTACATTTTGATTTCTATAAAAACATTTAAATCAGTAATTAGTCAGTAATCAGTAAATTAAATTTATTTTTAAAGTCTTTTTTACTCCCATAATTTGATTTTCAAGTTTCATAGATTTCATTTTGTATCTAATATCTGATTAAGGTACAATTAATACTAAGTAAACTTGATCTGATTTTATACAAATTAAGTACACATACGATCATTATTATTATTATGCTCACAAATGCCATTAAAAGCTCAAAAATAAAATTTGAAATGTGATCTAAAACGTAGTGCTTTGTTTTTGAACTGCAACACTGAGAGTACATATGCAAACGTAATATAGCGTGACATGTGACAAAAAGGGAAAGGGGGTATGTTGAAGTGTGACACTTCGTCACACACGGGGGGAAGGGTGGTTAAATACAGTGGAAAAGGAGTGACATCATTTATGAACAGTCACCTGTCACTGGTTTCCTCGCCAGTCGATCTAGCCATGACAAAAAGGCTCTGATTTAGATATTTGACCAACATACTACATAAAATGTCGACATATTCAGCAACACCCGCTTAGGATGTGTTAAAAATACAGTTATTTCTTCTTCTAAATACCATTTTAAGGTGCACTCGAAACAGGCATTTAACTTTGCAATGACCTATTTCTAAAGACTTGTTTAAACTTAAGCACAGTACGCTGTAAAATGCAGTATGTTTAGGAACACCAGTTTTTTGCCACTGCTTGAAGAATCTCCAAATCAACATGCGGTTTTATGCAAACTATTTTTTTTTTTTGAAGAAAAAGCAACACTAACAAACGTTTGCTTTCTGTCTTAGTATTTCAACGGTTTTACTCATTCTTAGATGTCGCCTCCTTTCACTCTTAACCCTCGTACTGATTATCCCGACAGACAACGTAAAAATAGCGAAAATTGCTCATCCCACGATTTCCACGAGCATGAACTTTTTAAGTGTATTTAAAATATTAATCCCGCTATTTCATCGTCAAAACGTCAGTAATGCAATTTATCCAGTATTTGGACATTAATTAGGATTTTATTCCAGAGATGGCTTTAGTTGCATAAAGTAGACCGATTTTTAGCGACTTGAATTCGCTAAAAAAGAGCAGTGAGAGGGTTAAAGGCTCCTTTCGGAAAGGCTTAAAGTTATAAAAATAATTAATGCGCTTGCATTTATCATTTTTCTATAGTTGTTTTTTTTTAAATCAGCTTACAAAGCTGAAAACTTTACAAGAAAAATAAAAGATCATTTTCATTACTAAAATATTTACTTCAAAATACGAGATAGAGAGTCTAGTCAGAATTGTGATCTGTGAAGACTTCACGCTTAAGGTTGAAAAATATATTATCAGGCTTGAATTTGTTATTTTCCCATAATTTTTCTTATCAGTTTACAAAGCTAAAGACTTTACAAGAAAAATAGAAGAGCATTTCCTATTATGAAAATATTTATGTCAAAATAAGCGATAGAAAGTCTTGTCAGAATCGTGATCCTCTCTTCTACCATCTACAATCTCTCATAATGAACATGATCGGTTTCCACTAATCGCTTCAACAAGCATCCATTACTCTCCGCTCGAATAAAGTTGAGCGGACGTTTTAAGCCTTTGTTCAAAGAGCAGGTCTCATGCAGCTCAGCACTTTTCTAGAGCGGAAAAGGTGGATGCAAATATCGATTGACATTTTGCGTAATCGATATCCATGCTGCTTGATTGGATATGGAAGTTATGCCTCTTACAAACAAAAGTATTCCGTTTGCTCATTTTGGTAAACATCCTTGGTGACGCAGTATTGTCATAAATTTTCGATTACTTGTGGTTTTTTTTTCCATCTTCATCAAAGCACATATTACTGTTAGAGATTATGTAATAAATTTCATAAAGGGTACCTAAATAATCAAATACCAAATCAATAATCAATATGAATCGTAAATGCCCTTTAATGTGTAAGTATTTTTCTCTTAAATCATAATTAATCAATTATGCATGTAGATAATTACGCATCAATGTGAGAGCGAGAGAGATCTAAGCTAAATTTAAATACGATCTACACATAATATAATGTGTGTATCTGCAAAATAGATATTAATCGATACACAAGCACACAAAGTAAAGGATTAAGTTATTTTAAGATAAATTAGAAAATGAAACGATAACTTAGAATTGCCAAATGAAAGGGAAAAAAAAACAAAAAGCTGCGATATTTTACTATCAATAAAACCAGAAAAGGGGGGTCAATTGAGTTAAAATAAAACTGTAGTTTGCTTTCTTTACTTGTGCTTTACAAGATGCGCATATCATGATTTTTTACAAATAATAGTTGCCTGTGTTTGACTAAAGCTAAGTATTCAAACCTTAAGACGTATAGAAATATAATTTCACGTTAATTTAAAGCACAAATGTGCTTAAAACGCAGACATATGTTTCGGGATTGCTTGGAATCCCTTTTTCAATGCGACAGGGAGCTTCTAGATGCAAAACATCCAAATGAAGCAGACAAAACAACAAAAACAAAGCTTATATAGCCTAAGAATTAACTGTAAACCAATGAGAATGAAGGCAGTGTGAAGTGGAAGTAGAAGTAGCAGGGAAAGCACCAATAAGAGAGCAACAAACGAATCCAGTTGAAAGTTCAGGAAGTAAAAAGGAATATCAATAAAAACAAAGCAAAAGAGACGACAGCATACATAAAAATGTGAAAATACATGAAAATTGCAAAAGTAATAAAATAAAATACAAAGAATAAAATGGAAATAAAATAAGTACAGAAAATACCAAAACAAAAAGCAAACAGAGTACACATGTAAAGGAGGCGGAGGGGGGAAAGGAAAACTAACAAGAAAGAACAATCCCAAGCAATCCCGAAACATATGTCTGCGTTTTAATGCTCATTTGTGCTTTAAATTAACGAGAAATTATATTTCTATTACTGTTTACTTGCACAAAGTTAAATTATTATTATCTTAAGACGTATTTTTTGGTGTTTTATTTGTGATAAAATCAAGAGAAGCTCGGATTAATATAAATAGTTATACAATATATCAAAAATTGTACACATTACAACATTGCATACCAACAGTTAAATTATAAGATCAATGTTATTATATTACAAACAATAGCAACAATATTGCAGACATCAGTTTCGGGGTTATAATGAACACCTACATGTAGTATAAATCCGGTTTAAGATTTAATCTGGTTGATAGCGTTAATCTGATTGATATTTAATCCGATTGACACTTTAATCGGATTTCTTGTATCGTAAAGCTAACAATAGCAGCCATTACGGGATTCCTTATAGTTTCTAAACACTTGCCTGGAATATTTTTGAGAGTTTTGCTTTAACCAAGTTGATTTTGTCCTTAATTGTTTACTCTGAAATATCAAAGTTTTACTTCTGATACTAAATATGTTTTTTATTGCTTGAGATTTTAAGAGCTTTCCCTTAAATATCTTGAATGCAGAATTAGTTTTGCTGTTGAACATTGCCATTATTTCCTGAATTGAGTGCTTTTATGCAATAAATACTACGTGCATTTAATAACTTTATTGGAATTAACCTCCCAAGATAATAAATTAATGGAATGAGCAGTATGTATTGAAAACGTAATTTTCTAAAATGAAATGAACAAAAATCGATATTATTAAAATTTACCACAGTGGTGAATATCTAGCCTTTACTAAAATAATGACAAAAAAAAATAAAGTAACAGTGGAGAATAAAAAAGAAAGGGAGGAAAAATGACGAACTTGAGAAAATCATTAATGCAGTATCTTAAATATAAAACTTCGACAAAATTTGAAAAGGCAGTAAAAATAGAAAAATATCTTACTTTCCGAATAAACATGAAGAAGGAATCAACATCTAAACGTAATGTAATTACGATAAAAGGGATCTTCAAAATTTTTTACAACTTCGAGCACTTTCTAATCCGAGGAAGCAGTTTCTTTCCTTCATTAATTTATCAATACTGATGTCTCTAAGTGCCTTAGTCGACCAGCTGATTCATAATTTTCTGTCTGGAATTATTGATGTTTACTTTCGTAGTTTCACACATTCTATTTTAACATCAAACTTAAAGCAACTATTTGAAACGAAAGACAGGAATAAACACTTTAGATTTTAACGCTTAGAGCTAAATTTCATGATTCGGATTTGTTTTTTGTCAGGGAAAATAAATATAATAATTTGGAAGAACATGTTAGACTTTGATCCTCCTCCTCCACCATCCAGGATTTATTAATAGTTTATGTCGTACCACTTACCCTTTACCAACTACAGCTATTGCTTGATAACGATTTTTGAAAAATATTAGCTGAAACTAATATAACCACTGTCGGAAATGTAGCCATGTGTTAATATTTATTTAGTTATTTGAATACTTTTTGGGGGTAATGTTAGTTTTTTGGGGGGAAGAGGTTAGAGGAAGAGCGATAAGTTTATCTTTTCACCATATTTTCTAAAACTGTCATTTATTTTCTAGTATTTGACATTAGTCTTAAATTCTTAAATTAAATGGTATAAGAATGCTTCGTATGTCATATAACAATTGCTGATTAATTTATATTTTTTTAATTTTATGAGAAAATTAGAAACATAAAAGAAAAACAAAAGAAGGAAAGAGAGAAAAAGGAAAGAAAATTTTAAAAGCACAAGAAAAGAAATAAAAAAAGTGTATATTTAATTCAATGTTAAAATTTAATATTTACTAGCATCTGCATTTCTTCAATCTCATACCATCTGCAGCATAAAATAAAAATGGATCAGAAGGCAGAAATGCAAGACAAACTGTCCAAGGGAATTCCGAATCTTCTTCATTATACTACCCTCCAGCAAGTGTTGTTGCTGGGAATGTGCGTCTAACAATCCTTCCAATAAAGCTATGGCACACCGAATAGCGTAAGTGGTGTCGGAAATACGTGTAATTAAGTAGTGAGCTGCCTAAAGGAGATGGCAAGTGAGCAGAAATTCGAGCTAGGAATGGAGCCGCCTTTCCTCTTCTCCTGAGTGTCGCAACAGCTTCGTAGTTGGCTACAACATTAGAAGTGTGCATTCAACAGTATTTTAAAGCTGAATGTGTGTGAAAAGAGGGAGAGAAGAATTGATTAGAACGATTTGAACGTTGCAAATGTAACTTAGAACACAAGTGCATGAATTAAAAATACTGGGAAAAATAATATTAAGAAAAGGTAAAAGCAGAAAAAAGTTTTATGCATATTAAAAAAATTACATATTACAAGGGGACCCGCTAGCTGCTCGGTATCGCTCGCCACCCCTGGAGCTGCAAGCAGTTCCATTCGCTTAGCGACCCAAGCACTTTGCGCTCGCTCACCAAAGGCTACTACATTCTTGTGCTCTAGCAGGCGTTAATTCAACAATGTGCTCAGATATTATCCTAAATTATCTGCATTTTAGACTATTTTCTCGTAAAAGTAAAAGAAAACATTAATGAAATTAATTACGAAAAAAGGCTTAATGTATTATAAAAATATCGTTTAAAACGGATAAGTAAAAAATTTAGTGATTAAATAAAGATTGAAAAATAAAAACATTGAAAGTATGTTCCAATGTGGAGGCATTTGCCTTGTCGGCATTCGCCCTTTTCAAAGCCATGCGAATTACTGGCCATTTGTGAAGGGTCACCTGATAGGTGACCAGCATTAACCCTAACACACTGTAGTTGGATGACACAAGATGGTGCCACCACAACCACGCCACCTTCCTTTTATGAACTAAGAGTGAAGGGTAGTGGAATGCTCTACCCTCCGGTACCCGCTGAACTGCCTCGGGACTTCAGGGTCCAGTGTATATGGTGGGTCTGCGGCTCGGGTATCAAACCCGAGACTCTCCGACCCGAAGCTCGCCATCCTATCCACTAGGCTACCACGGCCCATATTGAAAGTAAGGTTTTGAGATGGGGAAAATGTGCGTCTGTGGATCTGTCTGTCTTCCTGTCTCCACCAAATAACTTTCGAGGGAATCGTCCGATTCTAAAGATTGTTTTCGCATTCAAAAGATCTCGGCGAGGACATCTCATTTTGATTTGAACAATTTTTCATTCAGTTTTGAACAGTTCAAAAACTCTTAACATTAGCGGTCTTAGGGACCGCGTTTTTAATACGTTTTTAAGTTTTTAACAATACGTTTTAAACTCTCAACTTCTGGATTTTAATCATTTTGGCACTTCAGAAGCACCCCAATGGGTGATTCGCTTGCATATTTCTTTCCTAGGAGATATCGCACATGCATTATGTCTGTAATAAGCTACATGTATGCACTAAAAACTCACTTTGGAAAAAGAAAAAGACTTTGATCGTTTTTCCCGTGGCCCTTTATTTCTTTACGCAATATTTTCATAAACTCTCATAGCGAAAAGAGAATTAATATCAGTAAAACACGAGAAAATATTTAAACCATGTTTTTTGTGTTTCGTATGTTTGATAAGATTATGTAAATTTAAATCATCATCAGGTTTCGTACAAATTGCTTCAAAATTTTGCTTTCATTTTGCTCTTATACTTGTTTTATTTAATTCTATTTTTGATGAGAAAGTAAAAAATCATATGCTTAACTTATCTAATTTGTATTTATAAATCCACGCACACTCATTAGAGCTTAAAATCAAAATTAACTCCACGACAAAGACTGAATTTGTATTGTTGAATTATGCATGGTAGACATCGTAATTTGGATGATAAAATGCATAGAAGCCTCGCTAGTTTACGGCGCGGATTCGAATTTATGCTAAGAATAATCAGAAGAGGGGTAAGTTCATGCAAATATACTGCAACGAGAGTGTGTAACCTGCTTAAAATTTCTTGAAGAACTTATTAAAAGTATACGCTTGCATAACACAATGCTTAAACCTAACAGCATCTCTTATTTTCGACGGAAACTCTTTGATGTAGGCCAGCTGTGGAATGTCTTCGGGAACATCAAATGCAGCCGTAGCTTGAAATTTCCAGGAAATAATGCGATAAAGATCACTGGCAAGAATTTTCTCGTCCTGTTTACCACTCTGTTTCGTACGGCAGCTCAGCATTTTACCCGTTTTATTCGAAATTCTCACAATATTTCCCGCGTCTTTTATCTGGGAATGGAATGCAGCTAAAATATTTCCTATTTCGGCCGTAGCAATTTTCGACCAATGGATGGAAAGGGAGTAAATGCTGGATGATGCTGAAAGCAGTTTCGTATTAATGAAAACATTTGACCAAATATTTCAAATTGCTGACAACCTAACTTTATATAATATGCTTCATCGTTGTTAAGCATTGAATGCAGTCCCGTTACATGCAATACTTAAAATAAGCATTTATATAACATTTATTCAAATAGTTGCATTACATAATTATGTAATATTTATCAAACACGTACTAAAACTTATACAATGTAAGTTAGTGTGGTAAAGAATGGAAATGGAAATACTTTTTTGCTCTGAAAGATACGAAGTTTGGCAGTTGTACAAAAGTCCGACGGAGAATCTTAAGGGCATTTTTTATGTATTTACAGCAAAACCTCGATTCATCGTTCCCACATCTATCGTCCTCCCCCACACGCATTGTCTTATTTCAACGATCTTGTTATGCCAATTGCGCCCTATAAGTTGTTTTATCCCTTGAAGTGAACAGTCTCGTCAAAACGATCGATCAAGGTTGTATTGTATACTGGAAGGCGATATACCTACAGTCATATTTTCATGTATATTTCAAATATACATGAAAATATATCTGTATTTTCATGTATATAATGCTCATTTAAAATATACATGAGAATGCAGACAGCATATTTCAATATATATCCTTAAATGAGTATGGGAAATTACTGTAAATACATTACTTTATATCAAATAAATTAATTAATAATTGCAATGCAATACACACAAATACAATGCAACCCCAAATACATAGACTAAGTGAACATAACTATTAAATACATTTATTTTTAAGCAGTAATGCAAACGATTATACTCCTTCTAATGCAAATTGTAGATGACTGCTGAAAATTAAGGTCTCTATCCTTGTTATAAAGCAGTGGCATTGGACAGGATAGTTTCAATGATCTAAGTTATTTCGTGTAACTTATAAATGCTAAAAAGGATCAAGTTGAGTAGGAAAGAAAAAACTAAGCTTAATACTGACATTTTCACTCTTTTATACCTGTATGATTTACTCTTAGTTGTGAAGATGGTAGTAAAATTGTTCTTTAAAACCGTTGGTGATAGTTTAAAATAATACTTATTATTATCTAAGATTATAATATCAGCACAAAACTAACAAATTCCATGAAGCACTTTCATATCCATTAGGGTTTAAAAAAAAAACAAAACATGAATGTAAAGAAAGTGTGTGCATTTGACTTTTTTCTTCTTTCAACGACGGAAAGAAAAAAAAAAAAACAAGGTAAATACTTAATAGTGAAGAGGGGGAGTGGCAGAAAGAAAGAAAAAACATGAATTACCAATACATTCTTAAAAGTGTAATATTCCGCGACGATGTTGTCTCTAGTTTGATCATAATTATTTTAAAAAAATCTTATATTCATAAGTCTTCTTAAGCTGGCAACATGAAAGAAACAAAAGCTCATAGTTCGCAAACAACTGATGACAGGTGCGATATCATATTTCACCACTTGTATCTTCTTACAAGAGAATCTTCGTTCAACCCTAGGAGTTCCGCAAATTTACGACGGTCCATTAAAGTTCTAGAACTTTGGAATGGTGGTTCGGCTATGACAGACGAGACTTTTGCTGAACAGGGAGGAAATTGCCCTTAGGGGGGATTGACTTCCCCTAAAACCCTCCCTACCCTCGCGCTAATGCGCTCTGAACGGCTTTTGAATGACAAACAGTCGTCCACCCATAAAATGATCCCGTTTTGGTTCTGACCCTGTAATTAGACGATGGTTCGAAGAAATTTGGGATAGCAGGAGTTTGATTCGAAGTTTCTTTTTTATGAAGCACGGTGGGAAAACCGCTTCGAGAATTAAAAGTAGTCACATAGCTGCCATGAAAGATGCTTATGAAGTCATAAATATACAGTTAAATGTTTTATGTTGTTTTTCTAAACACTAAAAGCGTTTTATGTGATATCTCTATCAAGATGCAAGGTTTGTTTCCAAGGTGTAAGACTTCGAAGAAATATTTATGTACAACATTAAAACAGATAAAAACATTGACATCACATCCACAACAGTTTTTGATGCAAATATCTCAATTTGTAATTTTACGTATTCATATTATTCCCATAGATATTATGCAAGAAAAATTATCGTGAAGTTTTAAGGGGGGGGGGGGAGATTTTTTTTAAGGATACATAATTTTGGTTTGTAACTGCAAGCTTCTTCTTCATTTTTTTAATTATTATGATATTTCCGTTTTTTTCTTCTTTAATGTTTTATAAAATGTCTTGTTTAACAGGACAGTATATTTTTTTCAGGACAATAATTTTTTGAGAATGTTCTATGGGTTCAGCTCATATTTGCTAACTATAAACTTGCATATATTTTATGAGAGATTTTTTTTCCCTCTTGTTTCATCGGAACAATACTTAATGTGATGCTGAACTTCGTGTTTTGAAGTCATTTTTATAAAATATACTTGTGGGTGTATAATAAAAAAAAAACAATTAAGAGTCCTTTTTCGATATTGCAGAACAATAGTTAATGATGAGTTGAGCTCTTCATTGTGTGTGTATTTTAATTTTTATTTATTTATTTAACATAAATAATGATGGCAATGATGCCTAACTTTTGCATCCTAATTTCGAACCCTGGCTCAACTGTGGAATTAATGATTTCTCTGCTGCAGTGCAATGAAATAAGAAATGTTCATGCACGTTGCATAAAAATAAATTAGATGAAATAACGTGCGTAAATCTAAAGCGTAACACGCTAACACCGCTGTTAAACTAAAAAAAATAATAATAACATAAATGCTATTGAAATGGTATTTTTTATCGTTACTGTATGCATTTTATAGAGTTGGGCAAACTGCGGCCTTGTGTAAACAAGGCCGCAGTTAGGGAAAAGAAATTCTGATCTTTATTCCTAAATTAATAATTGTTTGTAATCCCCACTTCCAACCTTCTTTTTTTGCATCGCAACTGCATATTTTGCATGGATGTAACGAAAAGTGGTTTGGCCGTATAGCCGAATATTCGACCACTTCTCAAAAGCCGGAGCCGAATAATCAGCTATTTCTTCTTGGCCGAATACCAAATACTCGGCGTCCAAAATAATAAAAATTCTCAATATGCATTGTAATTTGTTAAATTTAAAAGTAGACACAAAGTCAAACACCAGTGCATTGTATTAATGTTTAAGTAATTTTTCTACACTTCAATTAGGTTTGTTTAAAATTTTAAAAACACCCAAAGTTAAAATATTTTCTGCATTGCTTTGAATGCAATAAAACTGAGTATTTACGCTACATATTCTAATGTAAATATTTGCATCACTTAAATAAATACTTAATTCAAATTAAAGTTTATTTTCAGAGCTTCTTATCTCGCTCGAAATAGTTTTATCCAATGTTTTAAAAGTTATAAAATCTACATGTTCATATTATGCTTTTTTGAAGAATTATTTATATGTTTGGCATGTAAAGTTATTTGGTCTATTAATTGAATTCAACGCATATTATTTATATAATAAGAGGCAAATAATAAACAAATTTTTATTAGTTTATGCTTAAATTTTGAATACCCGCAAAACTATTTGATTTTTCACAAAACGCTTTGTAAAATTCACAAAAACAGGATTCTGTTGAAAATGCTGCATCAACCATTGTAAAGTGAAGTGCATTTATAATTAGAAGGAAAAAAATCTAGTTTTCAATTATATTTTTTAATTTACATAATTTATGTACCGTACAGCCCCGTTTGTCCACCGATTTGGGTGCCAAGTTAAACGCGGATGCTAAAAATCACGGATAATCCGAAAAAACTCAAAAATGAGATAGAGACATAGAAAATAATTTTAAAGTGTTTTCATGCATGTGTACATATTTTAAACATACAACAGAAATCTTACTTCTACATTTAAATCCCTAAAACAATGAATGGTAAAGAAAAAAAGTAATTACATACTTTTTGAATGTGTTCGTACATTAAACTGTTTAGTAACAGTTTTTAGAAAAACATCAGTCACTCGCTTTTGCTTCTTCCTTTGGAAACAAGTCGAATCACATGGAATGTAATTTTCGATCTCTTTGCAGAACTTGCGGATAATCTGCGCCGCGGATAATAGATTTGCCAACTGGGTCGGTACTGTATTAAAGCAAGAATAAATTTTATAATTTTGAACTTATTTGTGATTTTACCAATCTTTCGAAAAATGTATTCCAAAGGAGAAAAACTATCAAGTTCTTGTTTGTTATTTATATTAATTATTATTAATCTTTGACTTTCAGGGAAGGGCAATTGCTCCCATTGCCTTTCTTCTGTATCCGCGCCTTTTCCGAATCATATACTTTATAGTCATAATGATCCTCTCGTAACAACAAACAAAGTATACTTATAAAAAAATCAATCAAATGGTGAAATGCGCCAGATGTTTCGCAACAAAATGCCGATAATTTATCTATGTAACGAGTTAAAACTACAACCAAAAAACAAACCTTCGGAAAAAAACTATTTTCCGGTCAGAAACATCATAAATAAAGATTAAATTGATGACATTTTGCGTAACACGAGTTACTCTAAAACAAACACTAACATTGTTTTCGGATCTTTTATGTAAATTTAATCTATACTACCGAATCCTTTAAAAGAAGTAAACGTATTTCATTTATTTATGACCATTAGTTGTCACAACTCTCTTAGCGAACAGAAGTCAATTAACTGAAACCAGTTTTTTCAAGGTTATTTAGAGAATTTAAAAGACAATTTACGCTCTTTAGAACGTGAGTTTTGATTTGATGACAATTATATACGCCATGAATGTCAAAAGCAAGAAAACTTATTATGTTTTAAGTTGCCGCAATGCAACGTTCACTGGTGATTTGCACCTAGTGGTCTTTTTTTTCTTAAAAACAAAGGTCAAGATAGCGTTTAGATAGTCAAAAAAAATCTCAAGCTAACATATTACTGTAATCTCTTTTTTTTTTCTTTTACGGATGTCTTTAATGTCATTGGAAAGTGTTTGAGTTATCTTCAGGAAAGTAAAACTTGTTTTCGAAAAAAAAAAAAAAAAAAACTTGCGTACTGTGTTAATTTTATATGCTTTTTTCTATGCAATCTTTCATTTTAATAACTTTATATTATGAACACACAAATGTACCTAAGGCATAGTCTGTTGCAAGCAGTATTTTTTACGTAAGGGGCCGTTCATAAATGATGTCACGCTTTTTCCCCATATATTTGACCCCCTCCCCCCTTTGTCACAATATGTCACACTTTAGCGGACCCCCCTCCTCCCTTTGTCACATGTCACGCTATGTTGCATGATGCACGATGTCACACATGTTGTTCCCCCTCCCCTCCCCTCCCCTCCCCTTGTCACACTTTGTCACAATTTCCCGAACCTGGAAGCGTGACATCATTCATGAATGATCCCTAACGCGTTGATTGAAGTTGGTAAAATATTAGGGAATACTAAATATTGTTGAGAGTATCTGCTGAATATATAATAAATGTCATCGTAAAAGTTAAAGACTACATTCAATCACTTTTTTTACTATACATTTACAGACAAACATTTTAAGAATATTATTATAAGATGCATCACAAGTTGGAAATATAAACATTTCTAATCTATCCCTTCCAAATTTTGTAATCTCATGCTATCAATCTGAAGTTATTGCATGAAATAAAACATACATCTGGTATCTAAAAACACTGTTAGAATGAATCTTTACGCAAAAGATGTTAAATGCCTCTCAAAGTCCTGAATAAAAAAGAAAAAAATGAAATACATAACTTAAAAAATATATATGAAGAAAAATCAGAGGACAAATAAGAGGTGACATAGTCAATTATACAAATCCATAAATTGCTATTCTAGGCGGTTCAATCAGTTCGACAATTACAATGGCGGAGTAATATTTCACTTTATTCTTCGTACCGCTGTCAGGCACTTTGACAGAGAACACAATTAACAATGGCATCTCAACGGCATCATTCCAATTTAATTTTCATCGCAGGGGTGTGCTATCATTAATTATACCCATCCCTCTCAATCATAATGAATTTTTTTTTAGGGGAAACCCTGGAGGAACTCGGCATATTATTCATTTTTGACCTCAATCGGAGCCACTCACCACTGCCACTATCGCACATTTTTAACTCCCAGAAGTAATAAAGTATCGAGTTTCAAAGCAGCTTTGGAGGTGAAAATTATACCTTCGGTGCTATCATTCAGAAAATGAAGCATTCGGCACTTTTCAATGAGGGGAGTGCTCCGCCGAAAAATGGTATAAATAGGAGATATATTTCAGAAGAAGGGTATATAGATTATTGGGTGACACGTGATTGTTGCTAGATATCGGACAGGTTAATTCTTAATTCTTGTTAGTTCTTATTTAACGAGGAATACAGTTGGTTTTACAATAATTGGGTTGTTGCATAATTATTAGTTTAACCTATTTTTGGCCAAAGGTGCGTAAACGCACCCTTTCAAATATTTTTGCAGTGGGACATATATCGTTTTACTAATTTTTATTTTCTGCAGTTTTTAAGGGTTTTTAAGGCATCTATAAAATATTAGTGGTACAATGAGAGTAAACATTTTTTGTTGAGAAATTTTCAAAGTAGAATTTGGAGAACGGTGTGTGTACTCAGTAGTTTTATAAATTTGGCGATCACTCCCGTAGACGACGTAGAGTGTGCAAAAACCACAGGATTTATTTCAGCCTCAAATGGCAAGTCCATTTGCTTCCAAAATGTTTCGAAAATTTTCTATAATCTATATATATACAAAGTTCGACTAAAACACATATGTTCAACTAATCTTTTTTATTTTGTGTTAATGAATGTCATTTAAGCATGTTTCAATGAAACAGCTACTACGTTTTATAAAACTTTTATGCTTGACTGGAAATGGGTTAATGTAGAAAATTTAGGTAGGGTTGATATATTTAGTCAGCGAAATACATTTTGTACGCTCTCTTACCTGCGATTTTATAGAAAGTTCCAGGACAATTTGGATCTCTTCAGCATCCAATTTATACCAGGATTTGTACGAAAGATGACTCTTCACAGCAAATTACGCAGATGCCGTAAATTTTAATATGTAGCCAGATAAAATGGAAGTGAACTGAATGGATGTCCTGTAAAACGTTACCCTTTTACGGGTTTTTATTAACATTTTAAAGACACAGGCTGTGTCATACAGGACACAATATCTATTTTTTAAATGGAACTGCCAGCGGTGTACGTCGGACCTCCATCTAGAAGGTGCGCAGGTTCGATACCCAACCCGCTGAAGACCCACCAAGTACACTTGGGTATACGTGCAAGTAAAATCCGTGAATACTTCTTATCTGATGTCAGCAAATTTTCACTATTACTTTTTCGAAAAACTAATTTTCATCTACTTTTCATTTCATGGTTCAGTTTTTATATGTCAATCAATGTTTTCCAAAAGTATTTTTATTTCCATATTGAAGTCGTCAATGCAAATTGTATTATTTAAAAAAAAAATAAAAACAAAGAATAAAATAGAGTGGCAGGCGTTTTGTAGTAGGGCGCATAGCCCTGTTACCCTTTCAGTTCACTCTACTGACTTTTCAATGCCCCCTGCTGCTGTTTCAGTGTGCCCTGCTGCTTTTTCAAGGGCGTGCTACTACCCTTTCGAGTATACCCTCAGCCTTTTTTTTAAAGCTTTCCCACGTCATATCGAACGCACAAAAAGTATTAAAATTGATTTTTCAAGAAATATCTGCTCAGGTCATGTAACACATAAAACTTATTTTAGGGGAAAAAACATTTCTCAACAGTTTTCCCTTAAATTCGAAATCCGTAAACAAATTATATTTCCGGTCTAAAATTATATTTCTGACCCGTCGCGCCAAATTCAATCATTGCAAATTTCCAAAGGGTAGAATTTATTTTGAACGTTTCCCATCAGTCTTACTGCCGCCACTCCTGCGATATACATTTTCAAAACGATGAGGTCTGAGGTTGCCCTGAAAGTCCTAGCATTAAATTTCTAAAGGCATCAAACATCATACATTATTCGTGTTATAAACAACATGGCGTGATTCTTCTAACAAGACTCTACATTTCTCCCTTCTTACCTGCATTTTTTGAGGCTTTTTTATTTGTTATTTGATAATTATTTGTCTTTACATGTTAAAATTTCCTTTGATTTTTTTTTTACTTTGTCATTAACCAATTTTCCCTGAATCATTACATCTTTTCACTAAGTGGTCACAAATTTTTGATCCACTGCGTAGGATTTATTATTTGGTTGTACTAATGACTTTCGTTCAAAGATTACATTTTTTCGAAATCTAATTTTATTTAGATTAATAATTATATGAAAACTGATATTTTCTGTAAATGAGCTGTTGCTTAATTGTCTAGAGTTCACGAAAACGTGCTCATTCAAAAAAAAAAAACGGAAAGTAAAAAGGAACGGTATATTAATAACAGTAAAAGTGAAGACATTTAAATCAAATTAACATTCACTTCTTCAATTCTGATTATGATAAAATCAAATTCCAAAGCAACTTGCAAAGAAATATTTTTTTGACTTAATCCCCTTTGCAGTATTCCACAACCCTCAGGGCAAGCCCGCCTACTTGACAATAAGTGCAGCGCCTGCAGGCGATGGAATGGGACGATAATTGTGGAGCAAATCATTTTCTGAAATTACGCGTTCCTGCCCCTATAATTGCTGGGATTAAAGAATGGCTCATTGGGAGGTGTGAAGCATTGAATGTTGGAAAGGGGACGGAGCTTTGGTTAATTTTAATGCGTAAAATGCGAGGACATCCATTCATTGCACATTTTCGATAATTTTCCACGCTATTAAAGGGTAGTTTCGCCACTTTTTTTTTACGAATTGTTCGAAGCGTAAGGCTTGGAAAATATGGTTTTAATGATGCATTGTTCACAAGGGATGTATAAAATGAAAATCCGTAAATAAACAGCTGATGTTCACAGGTTTGCATTAAATAACTATGGATGACGATTGCTGAAAAAAATATTGATAATTGCTAAAACTATTAAAGAGCAATTAATATGAATTTTCATTGAAGTGAAAGTATTCTTTTGGTGATTAATATTTCTTCTACTCAATCGTGTTTCATGTGGAAAAATGTAATGAGTGACAATTAATTTTAGCGTTGCACCGATTAATCGGCAGTAATCAATATTCGGCTATTTTTGCCGATTGATCTTCCTTCATTTTCTGCAACATAAGATATGCATATACAAACACACACATATAAACATTTAACTACATGATATTTTTCAACCCAGAGGGTGAAGCAGTTTCTCCCCTAAATAACAGGCCTAGATGTCTCACATGAAGACAGAAAGTGTAAAAAGTCATGCTTTGTAAAACATAAATACTTGGCACCCATTCAAATTTGCCAAAAATTGCAAAAATATGTAAAAATATATAAAAGCAAAAGTAAATCGGAAAAAAGAAAATAATAATAACAATACATAGAAATAAAAATAAAACAACATTCTTAAAAACATTGCTGCATTAATTTTCTCTGCGTATTTATTGCAATGATACTTATTCTGAAAAAAAGTTATTGCATATGACATGAGGACCGCATGTCCCCCCCCCCCCTCCACCCAAACGTTTCAGATAATATTGCACTTCAAACAATTTCCTTCTTTTCACTGTTTAAACATAAATTTCAACTTATATTTTAGTTTACTTTTAAAAATTTCACTTTTTTATTCAACAAAAGTTTTATTATTTTCTTTTGATTTAAAAAAACTGTATATATATATATATATATTACACACCTTTAATTTTTTTCACAAAAATTGATTTTTGCTTGCTAAAATATTACTTTTTTTCTATTTTAAGTAAAAATGCGTACTATGTTACAGCATTTCTCGTGTATACTTTTCTTTATAGTCTAGTTTTAGCATAGTGCTTCAAGGTTACTTTACATATATTACGAAGAATTGAAATCCTGCATCACCTAATAATAAAAATAATGCAACTAAAATAAAAGTGTCTACTGGACACACTCTTAAATATAAATGTTTATGCTTTTAGGTAATGCAATGTGATTTTATTACCAATCAACATGAAAATTGGTTCAACAATAAAATATGATAATATTGATTTTTAAAATATGAGCTGAGGGAAACCCAAACCATTACTAACAGAAATTAACTATTAGCTAATTATCAAAAATTGAATGCAGAAAAAAAGAACAGTTATGCAAAAATGGTAACATTAAAAGTTACTATCATTATAATTAATCGGAAGCCGATTAATCGGTAATCAGTAATCGACCAATTTGCTTAGCGGTGCCTTCCTAAATTTTCAACAAATAATAAATGTTAGGAAGAAACTCCAATCAATTTGGTTCCTTTTTATGTTCTATATTTTAATAACATGTTAATTATAAGACATAAAGATAGCCCAATTATTACAGCTTTCGACACTAAAAATGAGCATATGACGTCTTTCCTTCTATCCGTTGAAAAAGCTGTTTTTAGTTCAAAAATAACACCAAAAAGTAAATACTACGTAAATAAACAAGCTTTCTGGATGGACGTAATAATCTTTTTTTTTAGACATAAAAGTAAAACGTACAAGACGGACACTAGAGCAAATTGTGCAATGAATAATTTAAGAAAAGTGTAATTAATGTAGTTGAATTTTTCTTCGTAAATTTATTTGTGACTAATGATTTAAATTATGCAAACCAGGTCACGCATCAATTAAGTGCACTAAAAGAAATATATACGCTTCATTTTAGATAATATGATCTGGTTAAGGAAATATGCTTACTCATTTCACAAATTATTGATCCATTACATATCGGGGAAACTGAACGCTGTACACTTTATTTCACTATATACAAAGCACTCTCAAGATTTTAATGTATAAAAAACGAGCATAGTATTTTTTTAAATACTGAATCGATAGTATAAAAATCACTAAGGCCGTGGTAGCCTAGTGGTTAGCACGTCGGACTTCCACCTGGAAGGTCGCGCGTTCGATACCCACTGAAGACCACCATGTATACTTGGGGATATGTGCATGTAAAATCCGTAGACCCCACTACCACTCCCCGTGCGTAAGCAATCCTAAGGCCTCGGCTAACAGGTAGGGGTCTGGTAGAGAAAAGTATAAAAATCACCAATTAAAGGATTTCAAACTACATACATGAAGGTGCATTGACAGTTAAACCTCCATAATACAAACAATAAATTGCATTTTCTGAAATGTATGTCTACATTTTTTTTGTATTTATGATTCTAGATATATATATGTATTCGAAAAGGTATATTAGACTAAAATTGAATTTGTAACGGGAATGTAATAAGTCAGAACAGCAAAAGGACAAGAAAAATTTAAATTCGGCAAACTTAGTCATCTTTAAAAAAAAAAAAATTTTAATCGTTTTAGGGGGAGGGGGAAACTTTCCTACAACGAATTGTTAGCGACAAGGTCGAACCAGTGGTTACTCCAAATTACAGCAATTTTCGCACCCAGGAACTCACATTTTCTGTGGTTCCCCTAATCAGGGGTTAAGGGGCAGCCGTTGCTAATCGAAAAAGCCCCTAGAATCACGCCTCCTGCATTCTATTAGCCCCTTTGACTAAGGCCGCCGAAGAGTAGCCTTGCGTAAAAAAGGGGAGGATGCGACCCCGCGTTGTCATTGAATTTCACAGCGTCAGGGGTGGTGAAGAACACATTGTGGGTTTTATCCTCTAGAAACGGTTGCAGTTTGTGTAAACTTAGCTCTTGGGTGGTATTTTTTTATGTGCTGCAACGGACTTCACGGTTTGTTTAGTTAGAAAGAACTGAATGCAGGGTCTAATTTTCTTGTCTCCGAATTATACGTTGCATTATAAAACCAAATAATATTTTTAGAAAACAAGCTGCTGAAAGAATGTGAGGTGTGTGAATGATAGTTTCTTGTATTTTCTGAGAGTAGCTGAAATAAGTATAGAGCCATTCACAGCACTACGTTGGCTATTGCGTTTCATAGCCCTTTGCCAAACGTTTCGAGAGGGCTAACTTTCAAAAATCCGTATATTAAAAAAATATTTTTCATAGCTTATTAAAAATATTTACCTTACAAAAGAAGCATTTGATGACTGTATATTTAAAATAATTTTTTTAATTCGTACTGCATCCTGTTTTTTTTTACCTACATACTGTACGGACGCATATGTAATTTAGAAATATTTTTTCCACTTCAATGAGAAACCAGTGGCGTAGTTAGCCCCGGATTTGAAGGGGTGGGGGGGTTTCGGGAGAAGGTAGCTAATTTCATTGTTTTACAAGAAAAATTGGTCAAATTCTAGACAATCTTTACCATTAAAGGGGGTTTTTATCCCCAAAACTGCCCCCTTATCTACGCCAGTGTTGGAAACCGCCATTATCGTGGATATAGTTCGTTGAATTAATCATTGATCATTGATTTGTTCTTTTCATTTTCAAAAATGTTATTTGTCACTTAAACGATCTTCTACAGCTATTTTTATTATATGCTACTAGTTTCTTAAAATTCTGTAACACCTTACACTTAAATCGTCACGTTTTAAATAGTAATTTTTTAATTTTTCATCTTATGAACAAGCTAAAAAGTCTTTCCTGATCAATGTATGTATTCGATGTTATCTGCATTATTTGGGAGCATAGAAATATAAATGTATGGAGATCAAATCCTAATGTTTCTATTACACATTATATTCTATCCACATGTATTATCGAAGCTAACAAGCTCTTCTTTTTCCTTCCGTTAATATATATCATATCTTAAAACGGTACTAAACAAGCATTTTGCATAATATTCATTTGGCACATATTTTCACACTTTAAGCAACCACCATCGTAAGCCCGCACTGTTGAATCAGAATTCTTGTTATTGGGAAAAAATAGCTTTTTTTCAAGAACAACACGTTATCGGCATAGCTCAGAGTCAAAATGACTTAGATTTGAAAAACTGAGTCCTTATTTTTTAAGTAACAGTTTTCTCAAAAACGATCCGGTACCATTTCACTTTTGAGAAACCACTAAAAAAACAGTTCTTTCTACACACTTGAAGTAATACTCTATCAAACTTAATACAGCATGTGTGAAGCAAGAGTGCGTCGACATCGGGATTGGCAGAACGCTTTTGACGCTGGGGAATCGAAGGTCTGGATGATACACCAACGGTCTATCCACTGAGTCATTCTGTTTTCTCGTTTTCCTGCTCCCGATCCACGTCATTTTTAAGCACATAATTTTTAACTGCGTATTAAACAATGCAAGCTGAGAATGTATACAGATGAGAATAACCATTAGTTGAAAACATAACTTATTTTCTACAAAGGGTAAAAAACCGTAAAATATGTAAAAGAAAAAAAAGGAGAATGTAAATGCACGAGCTCACATGATTATCTTTGCAAATAATCCCATTGTTACAACGCTGTCATCTCGTAATCATGCCATTAATTGTCATATGTATTCTAAATGTAAACTTTTTATCAAGACAAAAAATAAAAACGCTGTTTGCATACCGTGTATGAGGTCTATTTTCTATTTTCATTGGCTGTGCCTTATTATGTTTTTTTTCCTTTGCGCATAGGAACACATTTCAATTATTAAAATGTGTTTGGAAAGTATATTATAATTACGTTTTACTCAAAATAATTCCTCAAAGAAACCGTAGATCATATTTTATGTATTTAGTGTTTTAAATAAAACTCTAAAGAAAATTAATAACTGAGGATTTTCTTTCGTATTTCAGAGGAATTCAAAAAATTTGTCAGACGTAAAGTAAATTAAATCGAACAAAAGTGTAAAAATTTTGTTTAAATATTAAGTTTACATGCCACATTCCATTTGGATAGGTCTTTCAAAAAAAGAATAAAAAAAGAAGTAGATAATACTTGAATTTAATCAAATACGAAAATACATTTCTTTTTTTTTTTACATAGTCTTTTTTCCTATTGCAATCGTAAATTATTCAGAGATAAAGCACTCGCACATTTCACATTGTTACATATTTAAAAAAATGAAAGCACAAAATTAATTTCGATCGTTTTTATGTTTTCTATTGTTACAACAATTGTTGACATAGTTTTTGTGCTTCTGGAATTTTAACATTATTTTAATGAGAATATTCAACTCGGAAACTGCATTATTCGCAAATTTTTATGCATAAAAAGTCAACCATTTTTAGCTTTTCGTAAATTGAAAATATGGGTATGTAATGGGTTTTGGATGTTTGTTATTTTCCAATACCAATAATAAAAATTCAAATACAAGCAAAAAAAAAAAAAATTGTGGGGTGGGAAGTGATCGCAGTTCATACTCTTCTAAAATTACGTTAAACTCAGCCTTTTTTTTTTCCTTTCATAAATCACTATTTGGTTTGTGAGTGTCCCTCTAAATATATTTTTTTCTTTGTCTTCTTGTCTGGGATGCTAGGAGGGGGAAAAACTTACTCCTACCACACCGGACAAATACTTGACGAAGATTGAATCAATTGAAAAAATGACTCAAATAATAGCCGCAAATATTGACAATGTTAAGCATTCGACTTTCTTCACCTTTTTTTTCCCTGGCTTTCGAAAAAAATTGCATGAACGGGAAGAGTAGAAAAAGTAAATGTTTTTTTTTTTTTTGAACCAATTATGTAACGACACTACACATAAAACTATAAAAAAACCACAAATAAAAAATGGATTTAAGTTCTCCTTAAACACACTTGAAATGAAGAGTCTAAGTTGTGAAAGTAGGGGTCGGCGAGTTACAAGTACTATATTTGAGTACTAAACTAACACATGGTGTTTGTGCTAGGCGCAGCGTGGTTTCTCGTCGCATGGTACTTCACTTTGTTACGTTTGTGTATACTCTGAGAGACGAGTGTTGAAATTTCACAAAACTATCCCGTCAAGGGAAGGAAAAAAAAGCCAATAGAGCTCTTTTAATATTCATGACTTTAGGGGTAGGTTGAAAGCAGTAAATAATAGCTGTCTGTGATTATCGCCTTCGTCCCCTTTCGCTACACTGTAAAAATTTCTGGTGGTTATGAGTACCATTTTTGGTGTCCAGTTGGTGTAAAGTTAAAAATTATGCACTTTTTGATGTATTTTTTTTAAGTGTCTGTCTAAAAAATACAGACAACAGAATGTTTTTTTTTAGCATATGATATTCGTTAACTCATCTACGCATCAAAAACTCAGTACGATTGCTCATTTATCCTATTCTTATAGAAAGAAGCAATCGCGATGAAATTTCGATACGTAACGTAGTTAACAAATTTTATGTGCTAAGAAACTTTATACTGCCGATATTTTTAGACAAACACATAAAATGAATTTAAAGTATATCAAAAATGAATAATTTTCAATTTTACGCCAACTGAACGCCAAAAGTCGTGTTCAGTGACACCAAAAATGGTGGCAGCTGAACGCAAAATTTTTAGTGCATAAATGAACAACTGAATATCTAGAATTTATGTATGCATTATTTGTGTGTTTTTAATGTCAAGGATTTTGCCAGCTTTCAAGCCATTTGCTTCCGAGAAAGATTATTTAGGATTCTCTCTGCACCTCCCCTCTCCAATGTCACATAAGTCTAAAGAATCCCCTTTTTCTGCGCTTTCTTGAATTTTGCGTGTGTGTACCAATCATTTACAATTTTTATTGAAAAGATAAACATAAATTAATCATGAAACTGTCACATTTTACATTACTGATTAATATAGTTGTGATGTGTAATAAATTTATTCATGATGTAAATATGGAATCAGTCAATAAGAAACAATAATCCTTTAAGCTTCGGCCAGTGTGGCTTCTTTACTTAACTGCTAAAGTTTAATGCAGACTTTCAGTGCTTTTGCACTGAGAGCTACAATAAACTCAGCAGTGTTTTTATTTTAATTCTTTAACATTTTTTGCTTTTATTTTTGAAATTTATTATTATTTATATATTTCTTTATTTATTTTTATTTCCTTACGAATGTTCGCATTTTAGTTTTTTATTTCACGTTACATAATCGTACTTTCTCCCCCCTTCATTTATAACTATTACTATTATTATTATTGATATTTTTTTTTTTAATCCATAGATCTTATTCTCAAAATTTATTACCAACTGACTTGGAGCAAATTTTACATGGTTTAGGTTTCTGATCGCTTTTTTTCCTAGGCCACCAAAATTCCAGAACTAGAAGCTGGAAAAAATCAATAAGTACTCTTCCCCCGAACAAATCTGAACGACATCCGCAGTAGATGTCAGCTTTTCCATCCCCTATTATGAGTTCCTCTTCAGATTTCCTACCACCCTGCTAACATACTTTGTTGTTAACAGTTTTAGACGAATGCTGAGTGGCAAAGAGGAGACAAAAGAATTGATTGCCATTCATTTACATTCGGCTTTTATTTCGCCCCGACTGCTTCTTTTTTTAGGCCGCACTTTATTCCAGCATTTTGCATAATTTTCCGAAATATCGTATTTTTATGCATGCTACCCAATTGCTGGCCGTAATCCATTCTCATATTTCATTTTATCATGCCGTAGTATATCTAATCGAATGTGGGTTTTTATGTATTGGAAAAAGAGACAGCGTTGTTTTCATGCATTTCTCTAATGTACGTTATCTTTACGCTTCATGTATTAATTTGTATCTTTTAAATATACATTTTTTAAATTAAAAATGTATAGTTTTTATTCATTTTTATCGCTTTACTCTTTTTTTAGCAATTTATTATGTATTTATAGATGTGTTTGTCTTTTGGAATTATGTACGTATTTTACTTTTGAAGGGAAGACTTTTTTTTGATGTAAGAAAAAAATGACATCAATTTCATTTCAAATATGCTCACAACAAAACAAAAATAATGACTATACAATTTAAAAACGCTGGCACTGACAATATAAGATGATACCATCATTTATATGTTCTATTATGCATAAGATATTTCTTATGAATAGTATTCAGTAAGAGACACGTATTAATTGATTATTGTGCGTGATAAAAATTTTATCTTTTGTCTACAAGCAAATCCACGAAGGAAATTATTTCAAATAATTAATTTCAAAATTTAATACTGCCACTCAGGTTTGAATTTTGAAAATGAAAGAAAAATGCCTTTTTTGTGTTTAGATGATTTAAGAAGCTAAATAATTTTTTATACAATTTAAATACAAAAGTAGTAATTACTGATTAATTAATAATTGGCTAATTGGTAATGATTACTAATTGGTTGAGTTATGTGTAATACAATTGTGCATAGTAATATTTCGTGACCCAATTATGTGTGGTGACGTGATCAACACAGTTATAAAAATAAACCGGCTGTTTTGGTTTTCCTGAAAATATCCTGATATCAATGGCAGCTAACGACATAAACCACACAAGAGAATTCGAAAGTCCCTTCCAACAACTGCAAGGAAAGCCAAACAGACTGCTGAAGCACACAACCATTTTAAAGAACAATATCGCGTCTTCATTTCATCGTTTTATTTTTACAGTTTTGCCCGGAATTATGTGGACTTGACTAAGCGAGAAAATATTACACACCCCTAAAGTGAGTGAATGATTTACTGGTGACAAGATTTCAGAGAAAGTAAAGGCAGGTATTTTTTCGACTATATTACTATCAAGGGGTGCCTTACTATTAAGGGATTTCTCTGCTAGCTCAAGCAGCAGAACGTAACTGAAAACAGTTACTTGCTGATGTCTGAAGAATAAACATAAGACACTTTTTACCAGAAATTTCATGGAGTGATGTTAAGTTTCATCAACATATATGCTCTAATTTTGTCGATTTTTTTTCCTTCTTTCAATACTAAAGAAGCTTTTAAAGGCATCAGAATTATTTTTTCGAGTGATTATTTAATATGCGTCTTCTCATTAAAAGAAACATCGAAATTACTAAAATGTCTTTTGGGTTGGACTTTGAAATAAAAAATCTCGAACAAATAAGTGTCAATAGTCATTACCACAGATGGTATTCTGTGGCAATGATTATCCAAAGAAATCATTTTTTGTTTTATTCGTCTCTTCATCTACATACATACCACCTACAGTCTTTGCCATACACGTAGATTTTTAGATTATAAAAGGAAAAAAAATTAAATTTCTTTTAATTTTTAGCAATCAATGCTCAAATATCTAGACTCCGCCCCTCTTGCGGGAGTACTTACCCTAAAAATTAATTTCTTAATTTTATTTTTCAATCATTTGTTTGCCATGGAGTATATTTACCGTATTGGTAGAGCTAAAATCCAAGCGAATAAAAAACAAGAAAATAACTACACATTACTTTATTTCAAAACTTTATTTAGTTCTTTCAAAATAAATTAATAATTACACATTTATTACTTTTTTTTTTTTTGGCAGAATTAGCCATTATGTTTTCCTTTCCATTTCCTTTCACAAACTCAGGTCTTTTTTTTCTTTTTTTGAAATTTATATTCATTTTTATTTATTTGTATCGTGTTGTACATTTTTTAAAAATATAATTCATTTTATATTGTTTATATAGGAAATAATTCCAAAAAAGTAGCACTGTGGCAGAAAATGACACATTCATTAAGCCACACATTTCGTTTCAAGAAAATCTGTTTGGTTTAGTTCATTCATTGCACAGAGTAACTTCACGTCTAATTAATACTTGTGCATGCAAACCAAAGTAAAATAAAAATCTTATGGCGTTGTTTTAGTTCCAAAGATGATTGAATATTTAAAACCAACATTATTAATACATTATCTAAAAATGGGAATATTTTGCAATAAAATCAAGGACAATAATTCAAATAAATCTACATGAATAAAAATCAGATTTTACAACATTTTTGAGAGAAAGAAAGTAAGTTAGAAGCGAAAACAATAACTCTTTTCTTAAAGAATGATTAAAAATATATAGCGCAATAAATTTCGTATGGTTGGAAAGAAAGAACAAAACAACCGGATGTGAGGAATGTTAAGGAATATCGATAATAAATCAGTTGCATAGTTGTTCTGGCTGACAGGATTTAAAATAAAATTTCGGAACTTTTACCACGGTTTTATTCTGCAAAACTATTTAATGGCTGCCTCATGAAATATTTTTAAGGAAATTGATTTTGTACCGACATAGGGATTCATGGCTTAAAAGAATATGGAGGAGCAGCTAGTAATGAAGGAGAAGTTATTTTCAGCTTGTGGTTACGAACTAATAGTGCATTACTGGAAGCTGAAAAAAAAATATATATACATACATATACATATATATATATATATATATATATATATAAATTTACGAAGTACTATTCAATTGTCAAGTAAACTAATTAAATTAATGACATTATCCTGCCTTATAAGACAATATTCCGAGCAAGGTGAATAACAAAATGGTAGTATATTTATTTATTTTGCATGATATACTTTGAGAATACTTTGAAGATTTTGCTTCAAACTTGAATGTTTAATAAACTTGTATTACAGACCATTTATTTGAGTAATGTTTACTTAATAAAATAGTAGTTCCTAAATATAGTGCACTGTAAGGACTTCCTATAACATTACAGAAGGGAAACTGGGTGTTTCTTTAAATTTAAGAAGCATTTGTTTTAAATCAAATAATCAAGTTTCTTGACAAAATTCTTATTTTTACGCACTATGGTATACTGTACAACTACAGAGGAAAATTTGCTAAGTTACGCAAAACTCAACATTTTAAATCTGTGACTACCAGTTTAAAATTTGTCAAAAAGGAACTAAATATTGATCGCTGAAAATTTTGCTTTAACTCTTTGGCAGATAAGCCTTCCCGACTCTGGAGGCATGATTGGCTAAGCTGGCTCGGGTGCAAGAATTAAAGTAGCGTGAGTTCAATTGAACTCACCTTCAACTTTGAGTATCAGAAATAATAATTTAGTACACATTTATTGGGATGTGGAATAAGTTCTCGCTGCTTTTTGTGAAAAGTAATGGCTTATTTAAAAAAATATTAAAAATCATGGTACTTAAAGTATTGTCCATCGCCAGCCATTACTTTTCCCCATCTTTCTGGCAGCATTTTAATTACATGTTGGAAAAACGACACGTCTTTTGAAGCTATCCAAGAGTAGACCCAATTTTTGGCATCTTCATAAGAACGGAAGTACTGCTCAGTCAAGTCATGTGTCATCGACCGGAACAAGTGGTAGTCAGAAGGGGCAGTGTCCAGTGAATACAGTGTCCAGTGAATCCCACTTTTTACCGAAACTGCCACCTGTAGAAGAGCGTTCTCATGCTTCAAAATGACGTGTCTCTGCGCAGACAGCAGCCGTTTTAATGATGAACTCCTAATGATTCTGTAAGTTCAGCTAGCATTCGACATGAGTCTTCCTGAAATAATGCTTCCAATTGTTCGTCTTCAAAGTTTTTCGGAGCGGCAGAGTGTTCTTTATCTTCACGATCAAAATTATTGCTTTTAAAACGTCTAAACCAATCTCTACAAGTTTTTTCAGACAGATCATGATCGCCATAAGTCTCAACAGGAATTCCGTGAGTTTCAACTGCAGATTTTTAAAAAATAAAATAGTGCAGTAAAATTCCCCACAAACTCTTTTTTTTTTTGCACGAAATTTGATATATTTAACGCAATGAAAAATAAACTTGTTTGCACTTCCACGAAATATTGTACACTAAATTTCAAGCTTGCTTATAGTACTTGTAAATAGATGTGTCACTCATGAACTGGCACAACCAGTTCCGGTAACGCCATTTGTTGGAAAACAGCGAGAACTTATTCAAATACCCAATAGACCCACTTATGCGGCATATTATCTGTTGCAATCAATCTTCAGCATGTGCTCTATTTTGTATTCTCTGTAATTTGCAGCTTCTTGTATTTAAGTCTCTGTAATTTTTCGTATGACTCCAATTAAATGATTTACAGGAGGTTCTTATGCATTTTCGGGCAACATTCTTTTTAGTATGAAACAATTTTGTACTATATTAATCGTACCTTAATTGAGAAACACTAATGACACAATATTTTATTCGGTAATAAAATATTACAGAATAAAATATAGAAGAAAGTGCGTGCAAATTAGGCTTTTTTTATTTACATAAAGAAACTTCTTTATACGAGTTCTCAGTTTTCACCAGCCATTAAACGTTTTGGGGTTCATTCAATCCGTTTCTTATTTCTGTCTCTGAATCAGGTTAAATTATTCAGTTTGACACTAATATTATTTACATGGTTATGATCACGAAATTCACCGCTCGATGTTGCCCAACCCTCTGCAGCGAATCACAAAAATTACTTTAAGGTGTTGCAGTTAAAAATCTCAGGGTTCAATCAACAAAATAAAATGGAATTTTTAGCTGCCAAAATGAGTTCCATTTATTTTTTATTTTCATTATAAGGTTAAATGAAAATGCCTGGATTGTATTTGCATCAAGTCAAGCCTAAATAAAATGGTTTTGCCAATGAAAAACCTATGAAAACGTCAAACTTCATCATATGCAGAAAAATGTCGAATGACATGAAAATTAAAATTGTGAATGAAATATTTATGCCTGATGTATGCGAGTGTATACGAAAAGTAAGCTTAAAATGGAGATAACAAAGCCTCAAAATCAGATGTTAGAAAAAACTATTCGAGTGGAAAATTCCAGTCCAAACTAGCTTTATGTCAAATTTCATAAAATCCCTAGAGCGGTTCTAACCCTGCGGACACACTTTCTGTTTCATTATTAGTAGTAAGCTAAAGATAAAATAGAGAGAACATCACCTATTGTCACCTTGCTTTGACAAATTTAAGATACATTTCAATCATTTATCAGAGCTTCATTTTATAGGGTTATTTCAGTTACTAAAGAACACCCTTTTATTGGGGGCCTTCATGTCAATGTACTCGTCTATAATAATATAAATATAAATGGAAAATCATGTTACTACAAGTACTTTCCTTGAGTAAATTCAGAATAGATCTAGTAAAAGGAGGCCATAAGTTTGAGGATGTGTGCTTTCCATATTGCTTGTTTATGTAAGAAATGCTCGTAGCGCTGCATCCAAATTTAACGCAGCGCCGTAAGAGATATTCAATCTTAAGGTAAACCGCCATTTCACGATTGGGTCAAAGCGATATCAAGTTTAGTAAGAAAGGCAATTTACTAATGGATCAGTGCGAGATCTGATACTTCCCGTCATCAAGTTTGGTACCGTTGGCAGGGGTGAGCTCGAAAAAGGAACATTTTTTTGTTCTTTCTTCTTTCAAGAGATATATTGTTCTTAGCACCAGATACGTGGATATCGTGAGATACAACCTATCACGGTAGATTGTTTTTGAGAAGTTTTTCAAAAAGTTGGAATTGAATCCCGAAATTTATGGGATATGCTGGTGTAGAGATGTATACAATTTATAAGAAGTTCTTTAACTTGGAAAAAGTTTTTCTCATTCTAGTTACAGTTCGGAGAAAAAATATCTCAAAAAAGAAGTTTTAGCGAGTAACCTTAAATGATTTCATTTTCGCGGTGCAAAAATATTGTTTTTGTGTAATGTTTCGTTTGTATGAAAAACAACGTTTTCTTCGGATTTATTTTTTAAGGTAAAAACCGAACGGCACCTCCCGAAAATCTTCCTTTTTTATATGAAAGATTATAAAGTACTGAACCCAAACCTACATTTAAAAAAAATTGTTTTGCTTCTTTGTGTAGTTTATGTAGTTTAGATTCAATTCACATCACAGCTAAATAAAAAAATCACGTTATTAGAAAATGCATGTACTTGTTTTAATTTCAATAATTGCTAGATATCAACCTGTAAATGAAAAGCTTACACTTGAAATGTTTCTTTTTTTCATTCTATTTTTCGTTCTTTCGTCTAAATTTTTATTTTGAACCTAATCCCATACTTCAAAGAAATGCATTAATTGAAATCAAAGAAAGTGTTATATACGCTCAGCTATATTTCTTTTATTCGTAAACTGAGAATTAAAAAGAAATGTATGTTAAAAAATGAAAGAAGGAAACGTGAAACAATTACCTTGAAATAAAATGAAAAATCGTGCGACTAAAAACTTCTTTTAACTCAAGAAAGGTGGAGAAACTAGCAAACTCTTGAATTCTTTAAATAGTGCATAGGAATGTTTTTTCTTATGTAAGTACTTAAAGTTTACAGTCTAGTATCTGGTATTTTAATTACTGTAAACACAGAGGTCCAGAACATAGCTTCAAACTATTAAAGCAACTTTAAATATTTTGAATAAATTTTGTTAGAAAATTTTAGAAATGAAAGAAACATCTATTGGTTAACTCTTATCATTCGACAGAACACATGACAAATTTAGGACGATTTGTAAAAATAGAATATTTTATCTCCTACTCCGCCCATAAATTCCAGAGAGTTTTACTAGGAACTTAGCATTAAGTGGAAAACTTCATTCCGGTTAACATGCTCAGAAAAAAATTTAAATTTTTGAAGACAAGGCTAACATTTTTACAGTTGTCTTCTTTTGAAACTTAGATAAAATACAGATAAAAATACTTAGAACTAGAACAAAGAGACAGGGGAATTCTCTCATACTAATTCTCATCACGTACTTTTAGACAGGTACATTTCTTAACTAGAGTGGTGTGCTGCACGCCTTCTAATCTTTACTAATTTAAACACATACGTCAGAGGCCTAATGAGACTCTATCACGCTTACGGCATTAATATGCTCAGAAAATTCTTTGCGAAGCAGGAAGAGCATTAACTCTTTTCAGCGGGGGAATTTTTCAGTCTGTTGCAGTTTAAATGCTGGTATGGTTTACCTAAAGAGATGTCTTCGCACTTGTTAAGCATTCTTTGACGATAAGTGCTGAATGCTCTTTTGATGAGATTTAGTTAATGTGTCTTTAGAAATTATTGTTGATACAAGTTGTATGGCAGAGTGCATATATTAAATGTGTGTATCAAAAAGTGTTTTGGAGAGAAGTTCATTATGTAAGATGGATTTTTGGCTTAACTAAAATTATTTTATTTAAGTTGCTCATCAATTATTTTATATATGGTTTACAAAATACAGTATTTCACTGCATTTATGTACTTATGTAATTTAACTGACTAAAATTGTCGAAAAATTGTCATAATTTCCATTTGGATAGACCTATCACAACTCAAAGCTACTACCTTCTATATAAATAAAACAGAGAGATTGTGTATCAGTTTGTTTGTGTATCGTTCGCCTCCTGGCGAGATGGAACCGTGCAAAAGTGCAAAATTTTGGTTACAGGTACCTTGGGTCAGGTCCTCGTGCACCTCGAAGAGTTTTTTCTAAAATTCGAATTTGTTCTTTTTTATTGCAATTTCTAGTCGAAAATTGCATAAAAGTGTTCTTTTCAATAGGAATCAATTATCGCATCGTATCAAACTTGATAACATTGAAAAGCCCGTAAAAAACTACCCCAGATAAAGTTTTGCTCTTTGTGCTGAAATTCGAAGCCTCTAAATTAACTAGAAAAGAAGTTATAAGCGTTTTTCTCTGCAGTTCGAAATTATTTTTTCACGGTAAGTAACTTTAATTTTATTTTCTCCAGACGATTGATAAAGCACGTGCTTTTTATTAGCCTACTTTCAGGTAAAAGTAAAAAAAAATAATAATAAAGCATGAAAGAAGGCTCAATGTATCGTGAAAATATCGTTAAAAATCAAGAAAACTCAAAAATAAGTGAAGTAATTAAATAAAGATTGAAAAATAAAAAATTTGAAAGTAGGGTATTGAGATGGGGAAAAAGTGTGTCTGTCGGTCTGTCGGTCTGTCTGTCTGTCGGTCTGTCTGTCGGTCTGTCTGTCGGTCTGTCTGTCGGTCTGTCTGTCTGTCGGTCTGTCGGTCTGTCCCCCCCTAATAACTTTTGAACGAATTGTCCGATTCAAAAAATTCTTTTTGCATTCGAAAGATCTCGACGAGGACATCTCATTTCTATATTTTACTTTTTGATTTGAACAATTTTTTGTTCAATTTTGAACAGTTCAAAAAATTTTAACATTAGCGCCTATGGACAAAATTGAAGCAAATTCTGTAAACTCTGGGCACAAGAGCCAAGTTCTTATTGCAAGCTTATTGAAAGGAGTTCTCGGCGTGAAATATTGATTTGAACAGTTTTTGTTCATTTTTGAACAGTTCAAAAAATTAACACAGAGCTTACGGGGAAATTTCAACCCTATATAAATCCTGATCTAACGGACCGATTTGCTTGGAACAAACTTTATCGGAAAGCTCTTATAACGTAGAACATGTAGAAATAGAAAGTTTATCCAGAACTTACGAGCCTATTTTGCTATGAAATTTTTTGTTTGGGATTTTCAAGGATATTTCTCAGTGACTCAATGAGTGAAATAATGAATGAATGAATAAATGAAAGAGTGAAAGAATAAATCAATGAATAAATGAATGAGGAAAAGAATGAATGAATAAATTATTGAATAAATGAAAATATAAATAAATGAGTGAATAAATACATGAATGCGTAAATGAATGAATAAACACTTGAATGAGGTAACGAATGAATGAATAAATGCATGGCTGAATAAATGAAAGAATGAATGAGTGAGTGAATGAATACGTATTATCCGTTGAAAAAGGTATATTTTCAATAATTAGAACTAAAGATAAATAAGAAAAAGAGAGAAAGAGATAGCTAGATTATAAATTTGAATTTGGTGTATACGGGAAAGTAGGCTCGTATAGTTCTAGACGGAACTTCTTGTTTTATTTGAATTGTTGCCATGCCGTCTTGTTACCGTTTCAGAAATGATACATTTTTTTCTTCCGTTAAAAGATTTGGAATTAAGGCATAAACTTATTTCAAATTTTAATCCATTGCAGGCATCTAAAGAAAATGGGCACTTCTTGGAGAGACATTTTGTAAATGAACGATAAAATCAAAGTTCTTCATTTAGTTTTTTCTTCTTTTTTTCTGACTAACACAAAGCACATAACAAGGCTAAACGTTTTAAAACCAAGTTCCAAAATTCAGCTTTCTTTTTTTCTCTCTCTTTTTTCAGAAAATTCATACCTTGGCTAAATTTTGAAAATATTGAACTGTAGGAATATGCGTTAATAATTACAGCATAATCACCCTTTTAAGGAACCCTTTTAAAAGTCATTGTGCACCTAGTATTTAATTGATAATTAGTATTTTTTTTTATTTCAAATGGACTGCTTTTGGCTTCGGCCAACTGCAAACGTAATGCGTTACGCAGAGATCGGTATGAGCTCCTTCAGTGGCACCCCAATGAGTGAGGTACCATCGTCGCATGAGGATTTTGACGTCCAGTTTCTCCACTTGACAGAGCGAACGCCCGGATTCTGTTGATGTGAAATTGCACTAGGAACTTACTTTAGCCAATTTTGCATGCTGTATACTCATACGACATGGGCGCAGACGATTTTCTGCATCTTGAAAATACACCGACACTGCCCAGCTAGATGTTCTGATCTGGGGCGTACCCTCCGCTTTACCACTACGCCACCATTCCGCCATTGACAATTAGTATAATTTACTTTAATTTCAATTTTGTGAATGTATAGTTGTCGATAAGTTATTTTATCTAGACTCTTTTAACACTAGGGATTTTTTGGAATTTAGGTATGCATTGAAAAAGGTTGTCTCATAACAACTAGTTGCAACTGCAAACATGAAGAGACGTCAAAGAAGTTTCTAACTATATTGACATTATAATGTACTGTAGAAAAGTAATGAATTTCTTTGAAACATGAAGGATTATTTGTAGAGCTGTTGGAAAACTAATTTCTGGGGAATAAGCTTCTCAAGTTTTCTACCTTTTCACTTCAGTGCACTGTTGGAGCAAATGTAATTCACTTTTCTGTTCAGGAAGTATTTTTAACTCATAGCCATCCTTCTTAATATCGCATGTATGATTTTAAACTTTTTTGATCATTGTTACAATTAGATATCGTAAAAATTACGAACAATTTATGAGACTTTGCCTTAACTTCAAGAGAAATCATAATCTTAAAGTATAAGTAATATGACAGAATAATACATGCAGCTTGAAAAACTTTTTACTTCAACAAAAGCAATATGAAACTGAATGAAGAGAGTACTTTAAAATATTTTTAATAGAGGAAGTTTGTCTATGGCTATAAATTTAAATGGAAATTAAAATAACGCGTAAAAAAACAGCAAAATTCCTTTAAGCAAGTAAAGAAGAAAAACAAATTTGAAATATTACCGCTCCAGAAACACATGTTTTGCAACGAATAGCTTACGTACTTGCTATTGATACGCGTAACGTAAGAAAGCAAATCGAATCAGTTAGTACTTCATCATGTCCCACAGCAAACTTGTTCTTCACTCTATTGTGTCTTTCGGAGTGTCAATCGGATATAATAACAGCTTTTTCCTATTCGAGTCACGCACCTCGTCTGTCAAAGGTCAGCCCTTTAAATAAAACAAATTGGTTCTCGTCTCTTGTTAATGAAAATCCTTTAGTCGACCTTCGCTTGCAGTTGTTGAGGAAGTAGTATGTGTGTGCATGTGGGGGGGGGGGGGGTTGAAATACTTTTAAGTGTCAATCAAACTTTGAAAAAATAAAATGAACAATGACTTCAATTTTTAACGATGAGAAATATACTTTTGTAAACTGTTAATTTTCAAGTTTATATATATATTTTTTTTCTTACTAAACAATTTGCATGCGCGTTCGTGTGTATTAAGAAATATTCGTTTATTATTTTAAAAAAAATATTATTGTTTAAATTAAAAAAAAGAAATAATAGTAATGATAATTGCAAGTGAAAATTCACTATACAATAAAATTTCCAATATCCTCAGAAGAAAACCTCTTTCCTAGGGAAATCAGCTGTTAAAAATTTCATTAATCAGGGATGGGTTAATTAGAGCAGTGGTCCCCAATCCTTGGTCCTTGAATCAAATTGTATGCGTAATCATTTGTAAAATGGATAGAAATAGTGAAAAAAGTTTATTACAAATCTAACCATATTTCTGTTACGATTGATACTTAATTGAACTATCCTTTTCAACAAAAGTAAAACTCCTACTTTCGACGATAGGTAGAATATAAAAGTATATAAAGTGAGATAATAAGTTCAACGACGCGTTGCTTTGCTTCGAATCAACGCTTTGTAAGTAGTTAATTTGCAATAGCGTTTTTAACTCTGGATTAAATTGAAAAGAATGTTTGGTATTTTTAATTTATTCAATAATTAAACGGTGACATGAACATTTTTACTTCTGTTTTCTTAACAGGAGAATGAATGCAGAAAGATAAATTTTATGAATAATATGTGCTGCAAATGCACTGAATTAAACAACTAACTCAGTGGTCAATTAGTCGCACTGAGAAGTTAATCCCTAATAAAAATATCTTAACGAAACAAACTGTTGTCAAACAGAACTAAAATGCCTAAACGTTGTTTAAATGTTCAAGGCTGAACTTGAAGAGTTTAACGAATTACGGTCGAATTTCGACCGCTGGGCAAACTCTACTAATAACAAATAATAATTTTAAAAAGTGTTTTTCCATGTTTAAATTTATAGAAATTGCAATATTTTGTAAAATGCTATAGAAAAACGCTCTAGTCGTTGCATAAGAGTCAAAAATGAAGTTTTTAAGCAATGCATTTCTCAGACTATTAAACAAGGAATAAAATAAAAGAAACTATGTAGAGAGGGAAAAAAATCAATAAACCTTTATCAAGATTAATTCAAAAGGAGCTTGTTTAGTTGTGTTTTCATTTTCCCGGGATTTTTGTCAATTTTTGATAAGAAACACACATAATCAATGCATGTTGCATTGAAATTTCTTTAGGATTTTCCCCATCACATTTATCAAAAGATGAGGTTTGTAACAATGTTTTATTTAGGGATTTATTGTCATTTTTTGGTTTAAAAAAAGGCATTTCCATTGAATCGACGGGGTAGACAGCATGAAGAAAAATAATGCAACACATCTCGGTCCTTTATTATTCAGGAAATAATATGTGAATTAAATAATTTTAATAATAAACATTTGTTTAAAACACATGCACTAACCGCCTTAACTTTTTTTTAGTCATGTACTTCCAATTTTGTGAAATATTATCACTTTCTTTACTGCGCTGGCACAACTGTTTTACCAATAAAAAATGTTATTGCAATTCTGATAAATGTTTGTTAACGGAAGATAACTCTATGGATTTGTCATAATCTATGTGTATGTATGCATAAATAAAAGAACTTGTTTGTGTGTAAGTATGTTTGCTTGTGTGCTTGTATATTTGTATGACCGCTATGCAAAGCCACACTAAGAGACGGTCAGGAATGTAAATGTGGCCCAAAATTCACTCATCCCGGAAGGAGGCAAGCACACAGTTCCGTTCGAAAGTTCGAATTAGTGTTTTTGAATTCCAATTTCAAGATTTTTTAGACAAAATAAAAAGCTCATGGAAAATTGCCTCAGATAAATTTGTTTGAAAACCCTAAGAGCCTGGTAGAGGTGCCTGGTATTATCACCCGACGCTTCCTGAGCCGAAAGAATAAATAATATCAATTATTTAAATAAGCGTACGTGTATATTCATATGCGTGTGCGTCTGTGTGTACGCGCGCGTATGTGTGTATGTGCAAATTCTGATCAAATATATTTCATCTATAGCTGCTAAAGTTGTAATACCGAATTTTTGCAAGACAAGGCAACGGGCCGAAGAGCTAAAATTTTAAAACCTTATTTAAAAGGTTCGTTATTTATCATTTTATACTTTTTTCTTTGCAGGACTTTCGTCTATTCTGGAGATAGCATTGCTTACAGTAATTGTAAAAAAATCATCAAAAAGAGAAAAGGAAATCACCTTTAAATGCAGTTTATTTTGAATGATTAACGTTAGTTGTCGAATTTTGAAAATTATTCAAAGCAAGGACAATCCTAAAAAAAGAATTTAACAATACAATTTAACAATAAAATTCCTGCAGACCAGACTGAGTCTTCTTGCATTGAAATGCTTGCCATAACAGATTAAGGCATTCGTGCTAAACGAAATATAATTTTTTCATGTGATATGCAGATAAACACTTTCAGGAAAAAAATAAAATATCAATGCAAAATAAATACAAGTTAAATAACTGTACAAGTTAAGCAAGGTACTTTTGATGATTAAATTTCAGGTATGATCTGATTTTTATCACAAATAATTGCTTTAAATCCAATTTTCCTAGGATAAGCACTTCTTACAAATTGAATTTTGTCAGAGATATATTTTAACATCGTAAATAACTCATTTAATATATCCGAGGAATACTTCAACACGAACCAGCTATTATCTTTGCTATCAGCATACATTACCAGACGAGAAATAATGAGATTAAGATAAATACCACTGTTAAACTTTAACACACCACACCTGTATCCAGAAGATATTCGCACTCCTTTTTCAGCCGAGAATAGCTACTGTCGAGAATAAAAGCGAAGGAAAAAGGGGATTGAAAAACAAATACGCTGGGGTAAGTAAGTGAGGGGGTGATAAATTATTTTATAGCAAATTGAGAGCTCACTTTGCGTGCAAAGGACATGGACCTCTTCTGCATTATTCATGAAGGGCAGCTATTAAGCATCATTGTATACGGAGGCAGGGAATCTCTTACAAAGATTTAGCCTAATTACTCAAGAATTTGAGTAGTGATTTAATAAAACTATTAGCGTATTCTTTCTAATATACGCGCGTGCTTATCGCATAAAGAACGCGTTTGAGGTTACTTTAGTTAATCAAAAAGAAATTATTCAGTTCTGTAAGTTTGTTAATTAGCCTTTAGATTTTCGTGACGCATCACTCTAGAATAATGCTTTCGAATTGAAAAGAAAAAAAGAAGAAAAATGGAAACGGGAAGCATGCATTTGCAATTAGTTTCACTCGAAATAATAATTAAAAAATGTACATTATGTTCAAAATAAAATTAACTTTTCTAACATATGTTCGATTTTGTTTTGCCATTAAACAAGTGAATGACTGAGTGGCTGCTTTTAATATTCTTAATACAGAGAGAAGGAGTGAGAGAGAGAGAGAGATAGTCGGTTATAATTATCGCACGGGGACACCAATCTATTAGAGTATCAACAAACGTGTACCGAGTAAAAATGGTCACTAAAATTTAACCTTTAAGGTGCAGCTCGGTGTTATGGCTTACTAGCTTATAATTAAATATACTTATTGTTTATTGTTAAGAAAGTCAAGTCTACTAAGAAATTATAGCATAATGATGCTTCAGGTATCATTAACATTCAAAATCTCCAAAATGTTTCCACTCTTTAAAAATTTCAGCAATGGTAATCAAGTTCTAACAATGACCAACCCTTATTTTTCATTGTCTCGATCTTCGTAATTATATTTTTTTGCTTCCTTTGAATTGTATATTCTTTTCCAAACATAAAGTCATAGTTGGGGGTAAAAATGCTTTTAACGGAAAATAAATTTAATGCATGTTCAGTATGGGATATCTTAGCATCAAGATTTGTAGTTTATAAAGCACGACAGTTAATTATTATTATTATTTGTAGTATAGTTAAAATACGGAGTTCGAGTGATATCAGTTTACTTTCACATGAGTCACGGAGAAGCAAAAAAAAAAAAAAAAGAAGGAGGTGTATAAGATGAGCTCTAAAAAGCATCTTCCTTAGAGAACACCAGTAAAGATTTTAAGGTCCTGAAGCCTTAAAAACTTTACTGGTGCGTTATTTTATTTGTGAACTATCAACGTTAATATTTCCTCAGTATTTGCCTACTGTGTAAAAATAATAGAAGACTGCTTATCGCGTAAGATAATTTCGAAACCATTTAATGCTATTCGAAAAGTTTGACTTAGACATTTTTTTAAACTTAGATGTGTTTGACATACAATATTCATACTTAAGTCGTATAACATAAGTCCATACTTAAGTTTAATAACCTATTCTTTTAGAGATCCAACACTAAGTTTTTGTATTTCAAAAAAAAAAATTTGTTTATTTATTCACATGTTTTAAACAAAAAATAATTTAAGCTTTTAACAGTTTTGCGTAACAAGTATAACATGTATTTCATTATGCAAAAATATAAGAAAGAGACATATTAAATGTTGCATAAAATATGAAGTTCCCACTTGATTGCAGCTCAATTAATGCTAAGTCTGCACATTGATTGAATCAGTCTAGTAGCTCTGTCTCAACATGAAATCGCTTATTATGTAGATTACATGTAGTAGTGAGAAGGTGAGATTGAAAAAATTAAAAAGAGGGAAACTTTTTCATTTTGCGAGGTCTCCTATTAGCTAAAGATCCTGTTTATTTCTCCGCGAAGAAGCTTGTTTGATCACTTCATAGCGTAATTAACAAGAAGAAAATCGCAGTGGATGTTCTTAAATGGTTTTTCTCAGGCGAAAAGCCCATAATTATAATCGATAACTTTTTCGATTTGTGTACTGTGAGTGGCAAGGAAATGCGCCAAGTTGCTGAGATTACTTTGACATAAAGAAATGGGAATCTAAATTGCACATTCTCTTCACTAATGATGGTTAATGATAAAATAAAGTGCTGAGCTCATTGAACTTAGTTCGTAACTTTGCTTAAAAACTTCTTTCTAGAACATACAATCGGTTTTTAATAAGTATTTTTTAAATTTCAATCAGTAAATAAAGAAATTGGAGGACTCAAAAAATTGATATAGCAATGTGTGCTGATTAAGTATAAAGCAAAAACAAAAGTGTTAAACACTTCTAAAATTAATTTGTTAAAAATTAAGAGTACTAGCGTCTCAGCTACAATTATTTAGTACAAAAATTTCGATTTTTAACGACAAATATATCATTTTAAACCAAGAAAAGTGGTCCTAAATTGTTTTAGAAAATTATGCCTGGAAAAAATATTTGTTAAAACTTTTTAAAAAGAAAAAGCGAAAAATTAAAAAAAATGACTAACAGGAGATAAAAAAAATGTGTTTTTTTTCTTTTTTCTTTTTATATCCCACCTTTCTTTTTCCACTGAAGCATGAAATACTCATATGGGTAAAAACTTTTTTGCAATTTTCAAAACTAACGTGTGTCTGGCGGGTGGGATTCTTTCCTTTAATTGTAGTTGACTTTTACTTAAGAAGCATTTAATTCATAAAAAAAAACGCTTTGCTAACAAAGCGCTTACTTAAGCGTACTCTAAAAAAGTACGCTTAGTTGCCACCATTTTTGGTGATCGGGTGATGTAAAAATGAAAATTATTCATTTTTGATGTATTTCGAAATTATTTATGCGTATGTCTGAAAAAATATAGACCGTGTACTGTTTCTTAGCACATAAAAATTGTTTCCTCAGTTAGGCATCAAAAGTTCATTACGATCGCACATTTCTATGAAAATAGGATAAATGAGCAATCGTATCAATCTTTTGTTACGTAAATGAGTTAACAAACTTCATATGCTAAAAAACATTGTGTGTATTTTTTTTGCTCGGCACTTAAAAATTTTTAAATATATCAAAAAGTGAATAATTTTTAGCTTTACACCAACTGAACACCAAAAATGGTGTTTAGTAACACTGAAACTGATGGTAACGAGGCGCAAAAATTTTACAGTGTAGTTAACTCCTTAAAGCACGAGTTTTTTTCTGAAAAACTAGTATAGTGTAAGTTATTCTTTGCAATTTCAGGTTGTAGGGGTCGACTAGCAAACGGGGGGTGGGGTAAAAGTTACATAGAAAGAAATATTATACAAACAGAGCGTAAACGGATCTCAGACGGACTTAGAAATAAATAACGCACTGGCAAGGGCAAATTTTCCGATAACTTTCTTCCGTGTCAGACAAGGGCAAATGCGTTAAAGGGTTAAGGGGCATAACAAGAACCTGCAAAGTCTTTTTTTTTTTTTTTTTCATTCACTGCTTTGAGTAACTAATTGCATTTCGTAAAAAATATAGTAGTGTGATAAAAAAAAAAAAGCCGTTTCGTTGCAAAGAGGAGAATCAGGATGAAACATTAAAATCAATATTTTTTTGCTTTAAATTTTCGAATACATCACTAAAAAGCTCATTAAAGTACTAATTCTAATCGAAAAAGTTTAATCGAATAAGCGCATGTTTTCCACGGTTCTCTCTTAATGTGAGTAACGCGTATCGTCACGAAATAATTGCGAAGAAGAAAACATTTCACAGAAATCTAAACCATTATTATATATTTTTAAAGGAGTAGATATTTTTAAAAACTGGAAATACAGAGGTCGTTATGTATCTAGAAGTTCAGAGAGGGTCATTTTGACCCTCGGAAAAGAAATATGCATAGTTTCCAATATAATGCAATGCATTAATATTAAAAAAAAAATTGAATAAACTCATTCATAATAACTGAAGTGTTTTTAAAGAATATAGGAATTTTCAAGTTAGCTTATGAATGATTTCATATTTAACCCCTTAACTGGTTTTCCCGTACGGCGTACGGGCTACCCAAAAAAGGCCTTAACTGGTTTGCCCAGCGTACGGACGTTGATATTAGGGATGTAACGAATATTCGGCCACTATTCGGTATTCGGCCTGGCCGAATAGTTATTTCACGACCTAGCCAAATATTCGGTCTGGCCGAATAATCTGTAAGATCAAATTCGGCCTGGCCGAATATTGATGGATTATTCGGCCATCCATCCATTCATTCTGCTCCGGCAGAGAAGAAAAAAAAATGAAAAATTAGTAGATTTTAAACTTCTAAAATTGAATTATAGTTATTTCGAAAGAACATAATAGCTATAAAGTTTTTTAATAATAGCTATAAAATTATTTTTATTTATTAAATAAAAATAATTTCGGAAAAAACTACTTTTTTTAAACATTGTTTATAGGTTTGACTGAGCAAAAACATAAAAAAATACTTAACATTCCATATTTTTTTTTACAGAGCAAAAACATATTTAAATGTTATAATATTGTATTTTATACGTAACACGTGTTCCTAAATGCTGACAATAGTTAATTAGGATGGAGAATATGAGACTTTTATTTTGTTATTATTAACAAAGTGGAAGTCAGACTTCGTACGGTAGACTGATTTATTGTGAATATTGGGTAAAGAAATGTGAAAAGCCTAGAATATTTCATGATTATCAAGATAGCATAAGTTATTGCGGTTTTAGAAAATAAAAATTGATTCCATTTAAAATCAATAAATTTTATAGCATTTAAAATATCTTCATAAAACTATTTTGAGCAAGGTAAAAGTTCACTAGTTCAACAGTATTTCTTTAATTTGAATTAAATAATTAGTAAAATAATGCCAATGCTTACATTAAAACCTCATTTCTATTCCACTTGTGGGTTATATTCTCAGTTTTATTGCATTCAAAACAATACAGAAAATGCATTAACTTTAGATAGTTGAGATTCTTAACAAACATAATTAAATAATACATCATAGATTAATGTGTGGAATTGGTGTTTGACTTGGTGAATAGTTTTAAATTTGACAAATACTTTCTATTACGACGATTTTCTAGAAATTTTAATATTCGGCCGCCGAATACTCGGTATTCGGCCTAAGACATTGACCGAATATTCGGTATTCGGCCTAAAAGAATTGGCCGAATATTCGGCTTCGACCTGGGAGATAAGGCTGATTATTCGGTATTCGGCTATTCGGCCAAATCACTATTCGTTACATCCCTAATTGATATTTAGGCCCTTCTTGTTTTGATTTGGCCTTTTTTTAATGGGTTAAAAGGCGGCATTTGTGCTTCAAAGTTATAAAATAGAAAAATGCATAAATTCATTAATTATGAAAATGTTTAAACAATTCTTCCATTTTCCTTTTATACCAAGTTAGGTCTTTAATTATATGCAATCAAAAACGTGCTTTTTTAGGAACACTTGCGGTAAAAAATTGACCAGTTAACGGGTTAACAAATTCTGTTAAAATATATAACATTGTTGTTTCAGTTGGATTGAGTTGCATTTCAGAAACATTAACAACGAAATGAATGAATATAACAAATTTTTGCTGCAGAAGAATTTGAACTCAATGATATTTAAAAAAATTTTGTGTGAACCATTCTTTGCAAAGAGTGAAATAAAAAATAAAGAAAAAAAGAACGAAAACAGATTATTTGTCTGCGCTGCAATTTACAAACTCAAGCTCATGTTCCTATTTTTTGTGTATAATATCTACACACAGATCTATTACAGTTGCCATACGTATTAATAAGTGTGTTACTTTTGTAGAAATATTTTTGTAAAAATTAAGATTGGGTTGACTGTTATACGTACTTTCAATGTTGTATTACTTAAAAAATACTTATTTGAGCATTACATCGTAATGAAATGAGTCTTCTAATAAATGTATTCTTTTGAAAAAGCTTTATTATACTAAAATTGCTTCTTAAATTATTCTTTAATGCATGATAACTTAATATTCTACAATTTCTTGTATAGAAAAGCGTTTAAAGTAAAATTGGATTTAGTAATTTATCTCATGAATATAAATTAGAAGCTGAAGAAATGTGTTTAGATCCCACTTTTTTTCATTTTAAACCTGCAAAGTCTTTTTTTTTTCATTCACTGCTTTGAGTAACTAATTGCATTTCGTAAAAAATATGGTAGTGTGATAAAAAAAGCCGTTTCGTTGCAAAGAGCAAAATAAGAATGGAAACATTAAAATCAATATTTTTTTTGCTTTAAATTTTCGAATACATCATTAAAAAGCTCATTAAAATACTAATTCTAATCGAATAAGTTTTATGGAGCTGTTATTTTTATTCTCACATTCTAATAACCATTTTAAGTAACAGCACATAATAATCTCAGAGTATTAATTTTAATCATACGATTCTTTGCTAAAAGTTCGTTTGTTTAACATAATGCAGTTGAAATAAATACTAACTGAAAAGCTCATTAGGTAAAAACTAGATTATGAAATACTGCCGATTTTTTTCTTCACAATGCTTGATTTTTTTTTTCGACATTAATAGTAAGACCTTTTCGAAACATCATAAATTACCACTTTATAGCAGCAATAAAATTTCTACAAATTTTTAACTCCGCAATGAGAATATAAAGTAAGAAATGGTGCTTCAACAGATTAATATTTTTTCTGTGAAAGGTATGATGAAATGAAACTTCATCGTTGCGTTCCTGTAATTAAAGTGAGACTTCGAGAATTTAACTATTATTGAACTACTCTGAAAACTACTATTTATATTTGTTTTCAGAACCACAATGTAATATTGCACAACCGTACCTTTTACGCAGCGCTTTGTGGTATAATAGTATAAGGAGTTGCCATATCCCAAACGATAGGCTGTGGAGGATTTTACATGATTCTTTCTAGTTTAAAAAGCCACACCCTCGTGTTGACTGATTGGCCTTTCCCATTTCATCGTTAAACGTAATTTTCACCCACACGACGTGACTTGGTAACCGTGGAACACATAGCTGTTTGATGAAAATAGCAACAGTCTACTACGAGAGACGCAGCAAAGTGGACTTGCAAGTAGGACTTAGTGTGAATGCACCATTGACGATTATTTCTCAATTTCGCTGCCGACTTTAAATTCAAAAAATACTTTTGAAAAGAAAAATAAACGAAACTCTCCCCCCTTCCAAACTTATGTTAATAATTTAAAAAGTATCGGTTCGCTTATAGAACTATTTAGTAAAAATCACTATGCTGTTAAATTTTAGAAAATATATTCTATTTCATAAAATATTCGTTTTCCTTTATAAAACTTCCTCTGCAACCAATAAAACACATCCTTTGGCAACAACATGTTCTTTTAATTGGAATGGTGTTAGTATAAAACTTTAAAATATATAAGAAGACAATGAGACAAAATTATAATATGATTTTTATTTAATGCATTCTTCTAGTAAGAAAAAAAATAGTGCGTCAAACATAGAAAAGGGTTGCTGTAGTATTTCTAAAAAGTGGGCCGCAATGTTTAGATGCTTGGGATCCAATGCTCTAGGTACTATCGACAGTAGAAGAATGCTCAGGTCTTGGTGAGAAGGAGGAAGTACAGATTGAGTGACGGAAGACAGCTGTCTTTGAAATGTACCACACTCGTCTTATAGAGGGAGTGGGGAGGTACGGGAGATGGCCTTGAACTCACCTTGAGTTGCCATTTAGTATTTATCAAGGCATTGTGGATTAAAGAGTACCGCGTATTTATTTGAGACACTCGCGTGAAATACGGTGAGCCAGCGCGCGATACACATTCTCTGGTGATTTAGCGAGTTTGACAGGGCTCAGCGGTTTCTTTTGCATTAAAGAGCCAATCGTTTGCAGTACGGAAATCCACCTAACAACGGTATTGCAGCTGTAGGCATCACCTTGAAGACCGTTGCTGGATTTTTGCCTGCTTTAGGTAGATGTCAGAGACTTCGGGTGGGTAGCACTGACTCACCATTTTTCAAGTCAGTGTTACAAGCAAATACACTGTGTTCTGGAGTCCACAGTGGCATGATGGGTACTAAATGGAAACTCAAGGCGAGTTAAATGCCGCTTCCCTACTCCATCCACAAGTCGAGCATGGTACATTCTAAAAACGCCCGTCTCCCCGTGACGACTCCACATGTATCATATTCCTACGAAATATCAAGCCATTAACGTTAGTAAAATTATTATGCAATTTGGGCACAAGTCTATATTCCTACAAAATATTCCTACGAAATACCAAGCCATTAACGTTAGTAAAATTATTATGAAATTTGGGCACAAGTCTATTTACAAAAAATACATTTTTTTCCATTGCTATGAAAACTATAAATCCATAACTTTTCCACACAGCAAACAATTTACACGGGAAAAGCATATTTCTTCAAGCAATTCATTACAAATTAATCCATGATAGCAGCAAGTAAAAGTGTGTCATAGGTCAAAGAATAAAGATAAATAAATGTCCTTTTACTGATTATTAATCAATAGAAACTATGCATTTCTCAAAAGCAATAATAATAATAATTGTTTTCTTACAGTTAGCTAAAATATATTCATTTCGTTTCTATTATTATAAAGTATTCTTAATAGTATGAACGCTAAGCAAATAAACTACAAAATGTTCTAATACAAATTCATATTTAACTTTTACTTAAACGATTAATTTACTTGTTTATAGATGTTTTTCATTTATCGAAATATAATAAAAAATAAAAATGTAAATAGCGCTACCAGAAAAGTTGTTGCTCCCCGTAGTCATACTTCCAAAATATTGTACGGTGAAACCAAATACCTCGTATTACAATCACTTATTTTCATTCATACAGCAAAAAATCGAGTTTTATAAATGAATCATTTGAATTGCTTTTTCCAAGCAATTTCATTCATGATGAATGGCGCAGTAAATCATTCATACCCGATCCATAGGGTTATTAATTGCTTGTTCAATTATTTAATGCATTCCTTTATGCCTGATTGCATATTTTCTGATATTCTAACTAGGGAAATTTCGCACTATTCTCTGCTACAAAATGCATTATTAGTGAAAGCAAAGCTGAAATTACTTCCATACACATCGGACACTTCAACCCTTTGCCCTAAGGCAATACGTATCATGTTATTAACTATCATCGCAAACATGTTCGGAAAATGCTTCGCAAAATATTAATCATTTCTAAATGCTTTGGCTTGTTCTTGTAGTGGTAAAGTTAACACGCCGTGTTATGTATGTTATTGCATAACGTTGGAAAGGATAATCTGATAAAAACGACTTCAACATTCTTGTTTTAATTGGCATGTTTGCTTTTACTTGAAAAAAAAATGAGAAGAATTATGGTTTACTATATAAATATTCTAATAATGAATTAATCAAAAGTAAGAACATGAAAAAGTAAAGTAAGTAATAAGTATATGCATTTAAGCTTTAAATTTTGCTCTTGTTTATAAAATGGAAGATTTTTGTAAGCGTTTTGTTTGCACATTCCATAAATGTTGTTCCGGAGGAGAGATATTAATTAGATTATTACATTATCAACTGGAACTTTTAAAATACGATTAGGTTTCACTACATAATTATTTAAATACAAATACAAAAGTAACAGCCAGCAACAGGCTCTTGACCCAGCTAGATTGGTTATTATTAATCTCCAATGAACATCAAGAACGCTCTTAAACCTTTTTACCAAACTGCAAGTAGCAGTCGCTACCGGCAAACTATTCCAACTGCCTACAAGCCTATTGAAGTAGTAATTTCTCCTAATCTAAAGATTAGCCTGGGATTTGAAAAGCTTAAAACAATAACCTCTGGTTCTATCTTCTGTGCGGAAATGCATTCCATCAACATTTTCCATTTTAATGAATTTAAACAACTGAATCATGTCCTCTTAAAGTGTCCTTTGCTCATGACTATACATATTAGGCCTTTTAAGCCTGACCTGATAATAAAGGCCAGAAAGACAACACACCAACCTAGCAGCCCTCCTTTGAACCTTTGCAATAAGGTAATATCCTTCTTTAGATATGGAGAACCCACTGAATAGCATACTTCAAATGAGGTCTTACCAAGCTTGCAATATAGCTTCCTTAGACTTGTAGACTCCTACTGATAAACCCAAGCATTATGTTAACTTGTTTGCTGCACTACTGACTAAAGTTGAAGTTATGACTAATTACTACTCTTAGCACCCAGATCAACAACTGAAAGTTAACACTAGAACAGTCGAAGCGATCATTTTGACCGCTTCGAAATTTTTAGTTTGTACCAATTTATTACTGATTAAAGTAACTTGCAGTTTCACTGACTTTTCCTAACTTACTGTACTTAGGGAAAAGCCAATCCAACTAAAAGTTGTGCTATAATTAGTAATAGCAGTGTGCAAACTGAAGATTTCAAAACGGTGAAGATAACTGGCGGAAGTCCTGGTGTAAAGTAAAAGTTATTGATTTTACATGAATTGTACGTGTAAGTAAGAAAAGACAAAACACACCGTCCATATGATGAAAAGGTTGCCAAACAAATATCTCCTTCGAAATTTATACTTAGCTCTTTTTATACTGCGTTTAAACTTTACAGCTTTAAAAAATGCGTAAAATCCCTTTTATTAATTTAAATGCGCACTTAATGCTCATTTCCCATAAGCCAACAACAGTTGATTACACTCCACGGGAGATTACTATTTTTTTTTACTGACTTTCCGCGCATGTTATTGATTTTGCATAATATATAACTAATCGTATTAATGTCGATAGTCGCTTACCATTGCCTGTTAATTTTTCTATCAAGAATAATAACTTTAATCTAAATCATCATGATTGGTTAACTTGCTCAATGCCACAATTTAGAGTAGATAAAATATCTCGTATGATGTGGAATCCGTAGCAATGGTATATTTATTTCTCTTTTGCAACAAACATAAATTAGTGTCGACGCTGTCGGTTGGATATCAACATTAGAGTATTATTAGTTGCTGCAGTGAAGTCGTTCAAAATTGAAACATACAAATGTCGAGCAATCAAATAGCAAATTTCTTTTAGGAGTGAAGACTTTCAATTGTTAGCGAGAAAATTAGTTTTTGTAAAAGAATAAATGGCTTCAAATTATTGTTATTGTTATTATTATTATTATTATCGTTGCTGTTGTTGTTGTTATTATTATCATCAGTCGAATTTGATTTTACTGGTAGTAGAAAATATCATCGTTAGGTATTTTTTGAATTAAAATTACATTTACGAAATATGTTGATATATACATTCGATATGCTAAGCGATGAAGTAGAATTTAAAAAAATATATATTGTTGCAGCTTCGAATTTTCTTTTTTTTCCAACGGTTAAAATTTAGTGCAATTATTAAATATGCACTTGTAGTCGCATAAAAAGTATTGAAATATGACGGCATGTTTAAGTGAGCGCTATTATCAGCCATTTGAACTTTCTTATAACAATTTACTGTTCCAATTTTTTTTCTTTTTTTACAGCAAAAGTCAAAGAAAATTTAGAAAATGAGCATCTGAAAAAGATCAAAAGCAATGTTTCCTAAATAAAAAATAACTTACTTAACTTAGCTTTTACATTTTACTTAATCGTGCTCCTTAAGACTCTTTACAACAAATTTCCAGCACAGAAGAAGGGAAGGTAGGATTAAACTTTAGAAAAAATACCTTAGAAACCTTTTTAACATGAAAAAAGAAAAAAGAATACTATTTCTACTGGATTCCTAATTTTGTTTCAATAACTGCGGGAAAGGTTTTTATCACTTTTTTTTCAGTCATGAAGTTTTAAGCAAGATTTTGGAACTGGAATAGAAGAACAAGTAAAAAAAGGTTGGGAAGTCGTTTTCTTTCAGTATTTTAAATATTCAAAGCAAGATTTCTCTGAAATTGGAAGTGAGAATAAGAAATGTTCTGCTTTTCTAATTCGATTATTGATTTATTCACTTAAACATTTATTTACTTAAAAAAGGAAGAAAAAATAACTGTTTTGAAAATCGTGTTTACTGTGGACACAGTTTTATCGTTGATTCTATAATAATTTCGTGATCAATAGACTAAGAAAACTAGTGCTAGTCACATCAATATAATATTGTATTTACATCACTATAACATTTTTTTTGCGCATTTTATTTAATCTCTATTTGTTTAAATATTTATTAATTTTTTTAATAATTTTGTAGCAACATTTTTTTTCATAAAACGTCAGCATCATGCCTTATCAAGTAAATTTTACATTCGTGGTGGAGCGTCTCCAGCTCAAAACGCTATGGCGTATTTCACATTGAATGTGCCGGCAACAGAATATGTTTGTTGTAAGAGAGTGTTGCTATTTCCATACCTTCAGCGAGCATTTATCTGATCCATATGACTCTATAACTCAAACATTAAATCAGGGTCCTCTGGGTGAAATCACTGTTTTAAGACGCTAGCATCAAGTACTATTAATGCTAGGGTAACTATTAATGCGCCATCGGAGTTCGAATACATGTCTGAAAAGGTGATTCCCCCCCCCCCCTCGAAACGGGGAACCAAACAAATACAAGAAAAAAAATACTTCCGCATTTATGTATTTATTTATTCATTCATTTATTCATTCACTCATTAATTCATTCAGAAACATCCTTAAAAATTACAATCAAAGAATTTCATGGAAAAATAGGCTCGTTTAGTTCTGGATGAAATTCATATCGTTACATGTTCTTCGTCATAATATATTTCATATAAAGCTTTTTCCCGAGCAAAACAGTTTTTTCGCGCTGGATTTCCCTGTACGCACTAATGTTAGTTCTTTTCGAACTGATCAAAATTTAAGAAAAAATGTTCAAATCAATCATTTACTATCATTTTTTGAGGAAAATAGGTGGTATGAGAAAAGTTCTTAAGCGCGAGTCCTCAAGTTATTCATTTCGACACGAGTTCTGAAGGGTTAACACATTGTTACATCACGCAGTTCGGTTTCAATAGTAAGAAAGCGGTGTTAAATCTATTTATTTATAAAGAAATATTAATACCGTAGTAAGAATATTTATTTAAGTGAATAACTCAAAAAATAAATAAATAAATTAAAAAAAAAAATGTAATAAAAAAATCAACTAGAAATTGACAACTTTCCCTAGCTACACTAGGAAATAAAATGACAACTCAAATAATTGAAAAGCTTGCTTTTGAATAAAAACTATATTTTTAATAAGGTATTTTAATTTGAATACTTTCATGATTTAGTTTTTTTCTTACACATTGCAAAATAAACAAAGAAATAATAATAGTAAAAAAATACATAATACATAAATAAATGAAAATATATCCACGATCATCGATCCATCGATCATCTTATATAATTTGCACTCACTTACCAGTTGATTTTATTTGTCTGAAAAATGCGCCAACACAGCGTCATTCTTCCGTTATAGTAATTTTCGTAATATATCGTTCAATTAATGTTGGCGAGACTACATTGGGACGTAAAAGTTTGCAAAATTTAATGCATGCAAGACAACCTTGTGTTTAGGCATAAAGATGTGTATGCAATTAATTAAAGAAAATCTTGATTAATCCACATTTAATCGTTCCCCAAAGCATAGGTTTTGTACTTATCTCGTTCTATGTTAGTAGTAACTTTATGAGGGAAAAATGAAAGCTTTCTGATACGTTATTATTCTTGGCGATGAATTCCTTACGACAGTAATTGAAGTACTCAACTACTTTAATTACCTCTGTCCTACTAATATCCACAGTTCAATCAGAAATTTCATAATCAACACAATTATCTAGCTGCAAGAAAAATGGGGCTTTGGAAAAGAAAAAAATACTGTATTGCGCGGCAACAAACAGACCATTTAGATAAAACGAATAAGACACTGAACTGATTTTCTGTTTTTGAATTTAAAAATACGTTTTTTAAAGATAACTGAAATTAGTTTCTCCACCACACTCTCTCGATTTACTTTCCAGCATCAATCCACATGAACAAACAATCACATATCTACTTGGTATGCAAAAAGTAGTTTTGCCCCAACATCGAATTCTGTGATGAAGACAGATAAAGTTGGAATTTACTTAACAAATCCACTTTAAATGCTTCAACACATTCCTACTCAAGCAGTTATTGACCCGATCTCGACTGAAAACGTGATGGATTTCTCAACTAAGCGGCGTTCCTAAAGCCTTTCGCCGAAGTTGAATTAGTAGGCTCGCTGAGAGGCGACAAATGGCTCTAGTTTTGCCGACATGCACTTCTAGGTAACGAATGATTCACAATTCTCACTTAAGAGCATCGGAGAATTAGTTTTGATGAAAGTTGAATAAGATAATAGTTCGATTGCTTGGGGATATTAGGTAGCATTAAAGAGAAAATAGGGGAAAGTATGCTTTGTTGTTTGAACTTAATTAATCACATTATAAGTATTTAAAAGTGCTGATGGAAGATAAGTCATCTGATTAGTTGGCGATTTTTGAACATTTGATGACTCTAAACTTACAAATAATGAAAAGCCAATATCCCGAAATATTACCTATAGTGTCGTTTAAAATCTTTCATAAATATTTACTGTAAGGTATAGAATTTCCAGCCCAACTTCATTCATTCTTGTATTTTATTTAGCACTCGTACTTAATGATTAGCATTTTAAAGGAAATGAAATAATAATGAAAAAAATAAGAAAGAAAAAGAGCACCATTTAATTACTCTCCGTTTATTTCCTTTAACACTACTGAAAATGGATACATTTTGCAATTTCCAATTTTAGAAATATTGTTCTTTTTTTAAACCCAATTTTAAGAAAAAATTTTCAAATTTGTACAGACAATCTCATACTTAAATCTTGTCAGATATGAATCATAGTAAATATTTCGTCGTTATTTAAAACAAAAAATGTAATTTTTCCAGCAAATTTATTACCAACAAAAATGACAAAAAAACCGTTTCAACAAAATGTTACGAAAATAAACAAATTTCTTTCATCGCAAAATAATTAGTATACGGCGTTTTTTATTTTTTACAGATGAACGGTAATTAGTGTTATCATCCAAATGTTACGGGAGGTTCTTTAGCTGTAATCGACTCTATTGCTTAAATGTGATGTGCGTAACTGATGATTGCGTGAAATTATAATTTTCATACAAGATCTCAATACATATATTGTATATATATTACACTCAATACATAGCGTTGTACTACTGCAATAAAACATTGCACGTGAAGCAATAAAATACTTGTAAACAAATGAATATCGGAAGAACCATCTTCTGTACGAAGAATTTCTACGGCCAAGTTTGGATCGAGAAAATGTTCTACTCAAACATTTCCTATGATCCGAACGCATTTCAACATTTATTACACAATAGTTGTTTTGTCAATGAAACCAAAGGTCACAACTAAGATAGCGCCAATGAGGGAGAGGGGAGCTGTCAACAAGAAGGCATCGAATATCCATTATCAGACAGATTTTTAGATATCTGGAATCTCATCCAGTCACTGCACGAAAAGTCTTGTCCATCAGACAAGGAACACTGCGTATCCGATATTAGGCAAAAAAATATCCGATCAATTCCTACTCCTGAGTTTGCCCTACCCCCTCCGTCCCTCTAAAGCAAAATCATAGATACGCTAGTGTTCAGACCGGGCAAACTAAAACTAGTTCAGTAGACCTATTTCAATAAGACCTTGATTTTAAAATGGTGCTACTGTATTTCAATGAAAATTACATAAACGTATATTTTAATGCAAAAAAGGAAGTCATAATTTCAAATTAAGCTACTAACAGCACAAAAAAGCTAAAAAACAATATAAAAAACATAACAAATATGTTACGAAAAACGGCATATTATATTCATTGTTTCTTATTTATTTGTTATGCATTTATGTAACAAATGTTTCATTCCTAGAGGAAAATTCAATAAAATTAAATAAGCAAAAATTGCCTATTTCATTGATCTTATTTCCAGATTTTTACATCTTCTCAAAGATAACCTTCAACGTTTTTTTCTCTAATTATCTCTAATATATGTTAAGTTATGTATAAGACTTTCGTTCATGTCCACGTGAAATACATGCAAGTGTTAACTGCTCCAAAAGATCTAAAAAAGCGATTACTCAACTCTGACACGACCCCTTCCATGATTAGAATAAGCCAGCGAAACTGCTTCCGTAAACTTCCGAATTGCTTGAGAAACTGAGACCCCATCCATTAGCTGGTCTGTTTGCTTGTAGACGCTGAGCTGCTTGCACGAAGTCCCTCCTCGTGATAAAGGACCACCGCTTGTCGGATAAACTGTCCCTTTAGAGCAAGCACTGATGGACACTGTGTTGTCTGAGGAAGAATAAAGAAAGAAAACGGTTCAATTCCTTCCTCCGCTTTGTTTTCGACCCATTCGCTTTTCTTTCCCTTCTGTATCCTTTAGTCAATGGTTGGAAATGTGTGGCGTTAAATTCGGTAGTAAAAAAGCCTTTAGGTTTCTTTTATAGAGGAAATATACAACACCATAAAAATCAATCCGAATAGCTAGGATAGAATGAGAGCATGCCTGAAATCAGTAGTGAAATGAATATCCATTTATGATTAGATGCATATAATAAGACTGAATTTCAGTAATTATATTTCTTCATCTTCCACAGTTTCAGTGTATTTATCTTGATTTCTTTCTCTAACTTGTTCACCCCAATTGTCAGCAATATATTTTTACCTGAGAGACAGTTTTACTTAGCCGAGTTTTCACTTAATGCACATACAGAATGCCGACGACAAAGCATCTAGCAACCTGAGGGTTCTGAACTTTTAAAGCTCCTAACGGGCATCTTTATTCTAAGGTTTGCACAGAAAAGTCTAGTCTTATAGTATTAAAAATGTTAATTTTTTATCTTTTAAAAAAACTCCAAAAAATTAACATAAGATATTATGGCTATCATGTACTACATGTACATATATATGTATATAAGTAGCGTTCCTAGCATGCGTATAGTATAGATACATAGATATATACTCATACTGGGAAAGAGAGATAGAGCTACAGTTTTGTGAGCGGTTTTCTAGTACTTGAGCGTTAAAAGCCATTTTGAAGACCATGTGTATGAGAAATTGGAGATTACTTAAATTCGTCACATGATCTTATTTAAAGATGGAGTCTAACATTTCGCGCATAAGAAATGTTTTCCTTAAATCAAATATTCTACTCCATGGCAACAATCATTCATTAATCAAAAAGACTAACGACACGACTCCTTCCAAAAAATGACATATAAGACAAATCTGCAAAGTTTTAGTTTGTGCAGGAAAGCAAAATCAAAATTGATGACATATTTTTAGATCATTAGAAGTCGATTGCAATATCCACGTACTTCTCGGCTATTTAATGAAATTTTTGGGTTAAAAGATGAATACAATTTCTTTGGCAAATGCTAGAGTGCCCTATTTTCGAAATAGTCTTGGATTGTGGAACAGGCACCCGCTTAACTAGAAATATAATTTGTCTCTTGGATTGTGGAACAGGCACCCGCTTAACTAGAAATATAATTTGTCTATAAATAAGTTAATCGGTTGTTAAAAGACCATCTCATAAAGTAACCCTACTATCTTATTTATTTATTAATAAGGAGATTAATTAATTTATTTTATTACACTTTTTAAATTTTTATATATATATATATATATATATTTGTAGGTGAAATAAATAGTCAGGTAATCATTCTGTAAAGGCTGACTCTAACTTACAAGTAAAAAAAAACAACTTTTCCTTTGCAATTGCTTTCAAATAAAACTTTTTTTTCTTCCAAATTTGATCGAAAAGCAAAAAAAAAAAAAAAAATGTTGAATGCAGCATAAATGATCTAGCTAGGTTAGTCCATGTTCATTTATCAGTCCCCAGTGAAGATCAAAAGCCCTTTAAAAAATTTTTTTGCCCCATTGCAATTAATAGTTCTTTCTGGTAAACTATTCCAAATACCTACAACCCAACTGACTTAGTAATTTTTCCTAACTTTTTATTAGGCTGAGATTTGAAAAGGTTTAAAACAATGGCCTGATTGGATTATGACAATAAAGTTTTCTTTTTTGCATTTTATGGACACAAAATATGTTCTTCTTTTACTTTGTAAATACGAGAAAAGTCTACTATATTAAAAAAATAAAATCGATTTCAAGTACTTGGTGGAATTAATTACATTCTGATTACGATTTTTCGTATCATTGTCGAATCTCAAAATGCAAAAAGGTTTTAATAATTCAAGACTTCAAATTTTCACTTGACACACATTTATTGAAGAACACACTGACAAAACAACATAAAACATATATATAAAAAGAAGGCTCATGATAGTATTTATCTCAAGTATCAAGAATCAAAAAGCATTTAGAAGGAAGTTCCGAAGAGCTCTAGCTCTGACTCTGACTGCACATTCCTAATATAACAAAACACAACTCTGCTTCCAGCGCCCTCTAAGGGCAAAGCTGGGATCCCGTCCGGGTCTGAACATCCTCCCCCCGGATGAATATCATTCATAACATTTCAAGGAAATACAAATTTACAATTTAACAAACATACAGTTATTTTCCTAGCCTCAAATAACTTATAATTTCACAAATAATCATCATATTTCTTTTCAAATAGAATAAACATTTTATGCTTCAAATTTTTAAATAATTGGATTACAAATATGAAATTAATGAAATTATATTACATTTATACAAAAAAACATTTTTAAGTAACATTATCTACAGGTAATTTACACAATTTCGTGATAGGACGTTTTAGTTCACCATTTACTGTTTTTAATTTTACTACTCGAACCTTACCATCTGCTCCTGGAAAAAGCTCGATAATACGTCCTAACTTCCAGTTCATTGGTGGCTGATTGTCCTCTTTAATTAACACCAAGTCATTAATTTGCAGATTTTCACTGGAGCACCTCCACTTACCTCTTTGTTGTAGTAGGCATAAATACTCCCGTGACCAGCGCTTCCAAAATCCTTGCAAAATTTGTTGCATTAATTGCCATCTTTGCTGAGGTGTCACCTTTTGGGAAGTCAAGTCTCTTTCAGGAACCGCTGTCAAAAATGTCCCAATTAAAAAATGTCCAGGTGTGAGGGCACACAAATCGTTCGGATCGTTAGAAATTGGAGTGAGTGGTCTTGAGTTCAGACATCCTTCTACTTGAATAATCAAGGTGAGAAATTCTTCATAGGTAAGGACTTGGCAACCGATGGTCCTTCGTAAGTGATGTTTCATCGACTTCACTGCAGCTTCCCAAAGTCCTCCATGATGCGGGGCCGAAGGGGGGTTGAAATTCCACTTAATGTTCTCTTCTAATATCCAATTTCGAAATTCAAAATTTGAATTTACAGCTGAAATTTCATTCTTCAAAATTCTATCAGCTCCAACAAAATTAGTACCGCAGTCACTGGTTATTTCTTCAGGTTTTCCTCTTCTGGCTGTGAATCTCTTTAAAGCAGCAATAAACGATTCACTTGATAAATCGCTTACTAACTCCAAGTGCACAGCTTTAGTTGCAAAACAAATGAAAAGGCAAACATAGCATTTAGTAGGTCTTATCCCTCTACCTTTTCTCATTTTCACAAAATATGGTCCGGCAAAGTCTATGCCAATTCTAGAAAAGATTCTGCTTGGTGTAACTCTGTTAGCAGGTAGATCTCCCATAAGTTGTGACTGGGTCCTTGCTCTAAATCTGCAACACTTCACGCATTTCCAAACGTATTTTTCAATTTCAACCTTCGCGTTTATGATCCAGTAACTTTGTCTTAAGGTATATAATAGCAATTGAACGCCTCCATGTAAATATTTTTCGTGATAATATTTGATTATCAAGTTTGTGACAAAATGTCTTTTCGGTAAAAGAATCGGATATTTTTGCGATTCAGATATTTCTGCATTTCGCAGCCTTCCACCTACTCTTAAAATTTTATCTTTATCTAAAAATGGATTAAGAGAATTAATTTTACTGTTTGAAGTAACTGGCTTCTTCTGTTCCAAGCATTTTATTTCCTCAGAAAATTCCTCTCCCTGAATAATTCTGAAAATTGCTCCTGAGGCTTTTGTTAATTCTTCAGTTGTCAAATAATCTTGCTTTACTAGAGGAAGTGATTTTAATTTCAAGTTCAGGTTAGTGATGAATCGCAAGCACCATGCAATTACTCGTTGAAGCTTGGTCCATGAGGAGAATTTTGTTAAGATGTCATGTCTTTCTACCCCAGCATTGACTACGTTTACAGCAATACAGTCCTTGACATTTTTCAGTTCTTCTTTCACTTTAATTTCATTTTCTTTAAGTCGAGTTTTAGGCCATAATTCTTCCTTCTCTAATAACCAATCTGGACCTAGTAACCATTTTCTGTTGATAATTAACTCCTTAGCTTTACAACCTCTGGATATCAAATCGGCAGGATTACTTTTACTATCGCAATGCTTCCAAGCCTGTGGACTTGTTAAATCTTGAATCTCAATAACTCGATTGGCAATAAATGGTTTCCATTTTGAAGCAGATCCCTTTATCCAGTATAGAGTAATAGTACTATCAGTCCAATAGAAAATGTTTTGAACAGAAAATAAATTCTCAAGATATTTACCCATACGCGCTGCAATTACTGCACCCATCAACTCTAGTCTGGGAAGAGTTAATTTTTTCAGTGGAGCTACTCTTGATTTTGACGTAACAAAGCTGGTTTTAATCGATCTATCTTTTGAATTAAATCTAAAATAAGCAACTGCTCCGTACGCCTTTGGAGTAGCGTCAGAAAAAATATGAAGTTGCATTTTTTCTTGAGGCACATCGGAGCAATCAATCAGATAATATCTTGGAACTGAAAAATTTTGTAATACACTTAATTCAGAACACCAATCGTGCCACTTCTGCTCTACTTCAGCATTAAAAGTTTCGTCCCAATCAAGACCCATTTCCCAAAGCTCTTGCACAATACACTTAATTCGAATAATGAATGGCGAGACAAAACCAACAGGGTCAAAGCATTTTGCTGCTATTTGCAAAACTGCTCTTTTGTTACATTTTACAGGATTTTGTAACATGTCTAATAACGGTTTTAGTTCAAGACCTAAAGTATCATTGCAAGTGTCCCAGTTTATACCCAATACCTTTAAAGGCTTATTGGAATCTTCTTCCGCATTTACAAAAACATTAGAATGTTGCCATTCTTTTTTCAATTCTAATGAGTTAGACTGAAATTTTCTAAGAGTCATACTTGCTTCTTTCAAGATCGTAACAGCTTCAGTTGTTAATTTAAGAGCACTTTCTACTGTATCAGAACCAAAAAATAAATCATCCACATAAAGTGAAGTATTAAGCATTTTATATGTTTCAAAATTACTAGTTTCATATTTTCTTATGTGGAATTTAATAATTGAGGCCAAAATGAATGGGCTACAGGTGACTCCAAATGGAACTCTAGTCATTCTATACGATTTATACCCATTGTTATTCCCGCAATTTTTAAAATACAGAAACCTTAAGTAATCCCTGTCCTCCTTTGCTATTTTAATTTGCAGAAATGCTTTCTCAATATCAGCTGAAAACGCTATTCTGTTTTCTCGGAATTTTAAAATGACATCTAAAATTTTTGGATATAAATTTGGTCCCGAATCAAGGCAGTCATTAAGAGAATTAGAATTAGCCGATCTCGAAGAAGCATCATAAACAATCCTAACTTTCGTTGTTGATTTTTCCTTTCTTACTACAGGTCTGTGCGGCATATAATAGCATTTGCTATCAGGGAATTGACTTCCACATATTTCAATTACACCATCCTTTAATTGATCTTCAATAATAGAATTGTAATTTTCAAATAACCATTCATTCTTGTGTAATTTATATTTTAAGTTTTCAAAACGATGTTTAGCAATCTCAAAATTATTGTTCAACGAAAATTCAGGGGATTTCCACAAAAGCTTCGTTTCATATCTTCCATCGGAAAACATAATATTCTTTTCGAATTCTTTTGCTACAGCTAATTCTGAACTGTTTACATCGTTATCTATAATACCTAGCGATTCCAAGCTCCAAAAGTTCTTTATTTCTTTACTTAATTGCACGTCAGCTGTACTCATAAAATTCACACGCGCTGTAGAATCCAAGTTTTCCGATTCCATTTGTCCTTGAACTGTGTGACCAAACACGGTCTCACTAATAAACAATCCGCCAGGAATCTGTTTAACTTCTCCCCTCATAGCTTTCCACGCGTAATCGGAACCCAGCAGAACCCCTATTTTTTCTTTATTTACCAGATCACTCAATTTATACCCTTGAGAGCAAAGAGATTTATGAACGTCTCGAGGAGCTGCTTTCAATTTTGAGCAAGTTATAATGTCTGTCACCAGAGCTTCAATTCTCAAAAAATTAGAATCAAATATGCTTCGTAATTCCACCGACACCACATCATAAATAATTTCTTGCGGTTTATGCTGCCCAAAAGAATAAATCATTAATTTTTCTTTCCTAATTGGTTTTAATTTTAAGGAATTTGCAATATTTCTTGTCAAAAATGTTCTTTCTGATCCTGTGTCTATAAAACAACGCACCAGTTTATTTCCATTATTTGCTGGTATAGCAACTATGCAAGTCTGCAAAAGTGTTGCTTTAATTTCTTTAGATGCTTCAGATTGCGATAGAGATACAACAGTCTCTGTATTAGGACTATCCTTCAGATTTTGATTTAATTTACAAAACAATTTGTTATGACTAAATTCTTTACAAAAACTACATCTATCAATTTTACTTCGACATTCAGATGAAAGGTGATTTTTACGAAAACATTTGTAACAACGGCCTTCATTTTTAAGCATTTGTCTTCTCACATTATCTGCTACAATTTCACAATTATTAGAAATATGATTATTATGCGATTTACAAAATATACAAAACGACTTATCTAATACGTTTTTAGAGGTGTTCAAAGTCATTCTTGCGGCATTACCCTTTCCATATCTAGGATTTTGTTTTCGAAAATTACTGATTTTAGGACTAAAATCGTATTGCACTTTACTAGCATGACAAGAATTAGCAACGGACAAAGTGGCTTCACGACATTCAATTTCATCTCTTAAGAAATTAATTAGCTCATCAACTTCTTGACCATCTTTAGATTTACGCTTCCGATGAAATTCCAACACTATATCCTGAGGTAACAATTTCAGTAAAATTGGATTTAACAAATGTCCGTAAGAACCAGGCGTAACTCCTAAATTTTTTAAACTTCTAACATTAATTTCGCAATTATCATGTAATTCTCGAAGGCCTTTAAAATTTGAAGAACTTTTAACAGGTTCAAGATTCAAGAGATTATTCATGTGAGCATTAATTATAAGTTCGGTTTTACCGAAACGTTTCTTCAGAATATCAAGACAGGAATCATAATTTTCATCGGATAATTGAAATCCTTTCACCACATTGTAAGCTTGACCAGTTAACAGGGACTTCAAATAAGAGAACTTTTCAATTTTGCTTAAAGATTTATTTTGATCTATTGCTGTTTGAAATGTGTTAAAAAATTCTAACCATGAACTTGGATCACCCGAAAATTTTTCGATATTTAACTTAGGAAGTTTTACATTTGAAGCGGTAGTTTCAGATACACTTGAATTGAATAGAACACTATTGTTGCTACTATTGTCCTTATTACACTTTTTAATGCGGCTTTTAATCTTAAATTTTGCAGAAAAAAGTTGTTCGGCATATTTTTCGCAAGTTTCAAATTCTTTTTCGAAATCCTTAGGTTCTTTCAATGATTTTTGTATTTCCAAGTCTAAACTTTTCAGTAAATTTTCCTTATCAAGAATATTTTCATGTAATTCCATTAGTTCTTCAATATAATTCTCTTCAATATCGCAAGTTAAAACTGGTTCTAATTTAGTCATCAATTTTGTGAAATTCGTTCGCACAACAGTGCGTCTAGCTTTTAGCAATTCTACTGACTCCATTTTAATCAAAAATTTAATTTCATTCAATGTAATGTAGTAACAGCTTACCTTGGCTGCACAGCTTGACTTTATCACGTCCGTAGGTCACCAAAACATGATTACGATTTTTCGTATCATTGTCGAATCTCAAAATGCAAAAAGGTTTTAATAATTCAAGACTTCAAATTTTCACTTGACACACATTTATTGAAGAACACACTGACAAAACAACATAAAACATATATATAAAAAGAAGGCTCATGATAGTATTTATCTCAAGTATCAAGAATCAAAAAGCATTTAGAAGGAAGTTCCGAAGAGCTCTAGCTCTGACTCTGACTGCACATTCCTAATATAACAAAACACAACTCTGCTTCCAGCGCCCTCTAAGGGCAAAGCTGGGATCCCGTCCGGGTCTGAACACATTCTGTTCCTTTTCAAATATATCGTCAAGATTATTAACGCCATTCTGGTGTACATAATTTTTAATATCTTCGCCCAACGAATGAAGAGTTTACAGAATATTCAGCTAAAACACAACGATAACATGAAGCGCTGAAACAATTTTGGAACAAACTTCAGAAATTAATCTATTAAGGGAAACTTTACGCTCACATATACCAAAAACGTTTTTTTCCCTTGCCACAGAAATTCACGGAACCAAAATTAACAGCAAACTTAATCCCACTTTATGAAGACTAGCGGAAAATTTTCCAACGGCGTTTAAGAGCTCCGTTAATCTAGAAAAATGGATTACTATCTTCAAGTAGTTTGACCTATGTTGGCCCGAGATCTAATTGCGAGGGGTGTCATGGTGTGGTTGGTCACGATATTTTCGGAACCTGATTGTTATCGATAGGTTTGTTATTATTGCAATTACATTATAGAAAATGATATTGATGATTAGCGATTGCTTTGCCTTGGATGTGCATAGGTGTGGTCTGAAACAATGGGATCCTTTATTTTGATGACAGCCTTATCTGTTCTTAGATGTATTTAATAGGATCCTCTTGTCAAGAAAACATAATAATAGAATGCACTACTTAAGTTAATTGAATGTGATTGGTAATTGGAATAACGGTATCGAATATTTTGACTGTGTGTGTTCTGAAGAGACTGGGAAGAACGTAATTCAGAAGCAAGCTTCAAATGCTTCTTTCAGTTTCTAAATTTTAGGCTTGTTAATATTTTTAGACAATTACATTATAAATAATAAAGGTGCACAAGTAAAGTGTAAATAAAAATTGCACGTGATTAAAGCACAAATAAGCATTAAAATGCAGGCATATGTTTCGGGATTGCTTGGAGCTTCTAGATGCAAAAACATCCAAATGAAGCCAAAAGTTTTGGCATCTAGAAGCTCCGCTATGACATTGAAAGAGGGATTCCAAGCAATCCCGAAACATATGTCTGCATTTTAATGCTCATTTGTGCTTTAGTTGGATGCATTTTGTTAACAATTACATCATATTTCATAATTAAAATTTTAAAATGAGTGCAATAAGTTACATTCAAATTTTCTGAGCAAACGTTTATCTTTCCTATTCCATTCAGCATCTACTGATTTTTCTGTATTGAAAAATGCTTCAAGAAAATATTCAGATGTCGACGAGATCTTAATAGTGTTCCTTTATAAAAAGGGCATAATTACTACTAAGCCGACATTTAACGGATGGTGTCTTCTTAGAATCTTTCTTTATAATAATTTATTCAGCAACTTGTGTTGCTCAGGATAACAAACAGTTTAGCATGCATAGTTAAAATTTGAACATTTTGTTTGAACAAAGTGGAAATATTATGCCATGAATGTTTAATTTGAAGCTTCAGTGAATGGAGTGTGCAGACATTTTTATACATTTTCTTCGGTATATGCACGATTGTTAAATAACATCTTAAGGTGAGTAACCGTTAGGTAGCTTTGATTTTCACTTGAAATTAATGTTTTAGGATGACAGATGGAAAAAATTTGGATTTCGCAAATAAAGTTTGTTATTTAGTCTCGATTAGTTGCGCTTTATAGGTCTTACTACAAACATGGCGTTCTTTATTATTTAAGCCACGTATGATAAATGTTTATTTGTTATTGTTGATGTTTATTAAACTATGTTATTTAGTCCTTTTATTTGAGGTCTCTAAAGTTTTATCAACGTTCCGTTAAACGATATATAATGGGTTATTTGTTATTGAGTAATTCAAATAGAAGTGGTTCTTATGATCAGATGTCTCGCAAGTTTTATTCCAGTTTAGAGATAAATTTTAAAAAGTCACCTGTAGTCTGAGATTAGAAATACATATCTTGAATTTTACATGTATAAATATTATAAATGTATAAATATTATAAAAATCTTAAAACTCCTCATAATACAGAAAACACATTTTAGGAGAATCAACTATTCCGTACCAAATATAATGTAAAATTTACGTAAAATAATATTACCAATTCTTTGAGAATTTTTCTTTTGTTTCATTCATACCAGTGTTTAGCCTACTTTCCCGTAAAAGTAAAAATATAATAATAAAGCATGAAAGAAAGGTTTTAGTGTGTAGTGAAAATATCGTTATAAATAAAAAAAAGTCAAAAATAAGTTTAGTAATTAAATAAAAATTGAAAAATAAAAATGTTGAAAGTAGGGTTTTTGAGACGGGGAAAAAGTGTGTCCCGTGCTAATAACATTTGAACGAATCGCCTGATTAAAAAAATTCTTTTTGCATTCGAAATAAATGGGGGAACACACCTCATTCCCATATGTTACTTTTTGATTTGAACAATTTTTCGTTCAACTTTGAACAATTCCAAAAAAAAAAAAAAAATTAACAGCGACTATGGGCAAAGATGAAGCAATTATATAAACTCTGGGAGTAAGATCTAAGTGTTCTATAAGCAAGCTTATCGGAAGAAGCTTTCGTAGGGAAATATTAATTTGAACAGTTAAAAAAATTAACACAAGCACCTTCGGGGAAATTTCAATCCCATATAAATCCTGATCTAACCGGCGGATTTGTTTGCAACAATCTTTATCGAAAAGATGTGTAGAGCATGTATAGATACGATGTTCAGCACGAACTGAATGAGTCTATGAAAATTTTTGATCGGGATTTTTAAGGATATTTCTCAATGAATAAATGAATAAGTGAACGACTAAATGAATGAATGAATGAAAGAATGAAAGAATAAATGAATGAGCTAAAGAATGAATGCATGTGAATGTCCAACGTTTAGTTCCCAGGCATGCTTGGGAACTAAACACTGGGGGTTCCGCGTCAGGCGGAACTTGACCGGAACTTCTGCTTCTGCATCCCAAGGCCCTAGGTCTCGAAAACTGGGATGGGCACAGTAGGCCATGACCCCCAAAAGGGCTGGCCCGCCACTGAGTTTAGTTTTTATTTTAGAAAGAATGAATAAATGAATAAATGACTGAGCAAATGATAAAAAATTAAATGGGTGAATGAGTGAAACAATAAATAAATGAGTAAATAAAAACATGAATGAGTTCATGAATGTATGAATAAACGAATGACTGAATAAATGAAATAATTAAGTGAGTGAATGCATACGCATTATCCGTTGAAAAAGGTATATTTGAAGTAATTAACAACTAAAGTTAAATGAAAAGGGAGAAAAAGCGATAAATAGATTAGAAATTTGAATTTAGTGTATACGGGAAAGTAGGCTCGTATACTTCTAGTTTTTATTTCAAAACATGTTAGTATATATTTAAATACGCATTATTCATCAGCAAGATTTGTTAAAAAATATTCATTTAAGTAATGCTTAGTTCATATAAGTTAGTACAAAGATTGCTTTCAAAAAGTAAATGATTGATCGATGCCGCTTTCTTTCGGCATCGATAATAAAACACTTCTTCATTTACCTCTTAATAAATATGCACTAATTGCTATCTAGACATATTTTAAGAAAACAAAGGTTTTTAATCATGCCTTTGTTTTGATACATTTTGCTAGAAAAATTTATTACACTAAATTCATTTCACCTTTTTTCTCTTTACTTTGTATCTTTATTTGATGCAATTAATATTGCAGCATCGAAGATATTATTCGATTAAACTGGAAAAAAAAGTTGCTTTTTTAAGTCATTTCATAACATTAGATAGAATAATAGTAATGGAAAAAAGGGGGGAAATTGCATTGGGGAAAATGTATAAAAAGGCTACATAGTATTTATGTTAATGAAAGATAATTAAGTGTTTTTCTGTCTCAATTATTTTTGTCTTTATGATAAATTTTACTATAAAAATCCGTTTACGTAATTTTAATGATGGAAATAGGTATACAATTTCCTCGTTTTTAACAACAAAGATGATTTCATGTTAATTTGAATAACTTCAAAAGTGTTTTTAAACTTCATTTCAAATGCAAACAAGTACAGATAAAAAATGAAAATTGTAGTTATGAAATTCACTTTCTTGCTCATGATTACGTAGAGAAAGGTAACTCTTGCCAGAAAATATGCTCTACCCAAAAACATATACTATTTTTAACGCTAAATAAAGCATTATATATATATATATATATATATAACCTTTCTGAACAAAAGTGCGTGATTGAAAATTTGAAGTAATTACTTGAATGGAAATTAACAAATGTTACGGGAAGCTAATTTGATACAAGTCACGACGAGTTACGAAAAGGCATATAAAAATGAAATAAATTAACTCTTGTTCGCTTTAACACTGACATTTTTAGCTTTGAAAAATAAAACTGCCATAAAAGGTTAAGTAATTGATTTTAAAGGAACAATATTAACATGCAGTTTTTCAGGGACATATACAGGAATTCAGTTTCAGAAGATCTCAAGCCAAGCATTAACACATTTGTGTCTAGTGTCCCAAAAATGGGACGATTCTTAAGATAATTATAATTTCTATAATTAGGAGATGGTTTTTTTTTTTTTTTTTGAAAAGTGTAAGCACGTTATAAAAATTATGCAATTAAGACCTGGGAAAAATGTATTGCTTCAAATTCACTTTATATCGCGAAGTTTAGGGAAAAAAAATCACGAACGCTATTTTTTGCCCAGATATGAATAATTTTTCCTTTTTCCTTAACCGTAGGAACTTTCTGAAAGATGCAATTTCAGAAAGTTACATATTTTAGTACCATTTTTCCTTATATTTCGAACGCCCCCACAACTTTTGGGACCTACAGTTTTTGCAACTATTGTAATAACTTTTGAGTTTATGGTGGCGCAGGCCTCGTACGCCCAAGTACGCAGAATAAAGCCTGGCCCAAGTCGGTCGACAGCGCCCATATCATATGATTATGCGACAGGTTAAAGATTCTTTTAGCATCCGTTTGGCGTGGATACTCTCTGCTAATTTAAATTCTTAGCGCAGTTTAACATTAAGTAGAGCTCAAGTACTGCCATCTAGAGGGAAACTGAGAGTCAAAAATGGAGACAATGGTACCACACTCATTCTGGTGCCGCTGAAAGAGTTGGTACCAATCTCTGGAAACGCACTAGGTCGGCAATGGATAAGAACCAGCACGCAGCACATTAGAAATAAATTTCAAAACAATTTTTAGTTTACATTTTTAAAAATTATTTTTTTCTGTCATTAAGAATTGTTTCAAAAAATTTTCATTCTAGATTTGAGTGAACACAAAGCTGGGCATAATGGATTATGAGAACTTCATAAATTTAAGTTTCAAAACATTGAAAGTTAGTTTTTATTAGATAGTTTTGAATCTATTTTGGAAAGAGTCCTGCAGCCTCCCGCCCCCTTTAAAAACCAACTATATTTTTTTAGAAAATATTACATACATATATACTTAAATTTTTACTTATATATTTACATTTAGTACATATAACGTTTATATAATCCCCAGCGTCTGAAGAAAACACTTAAATAAAAGAACGTGCAATCTCAGATGTAGTGCAAAATCTGGGTTGTTGCCATCGTTGCGAAACAGCGGGAAATCTAAAAGACATTTCACTTAAATCTTAAGAAAAAAAAAACTTTAAAATATACTAACATTTCGCCTGAATATGTCAGTTTAACATTTCATAAATTTGTCATTTTGGGAATGTGCTTCCGAGTGCTTAAGCCATTAAGATCGTTTTGTGCTCATTTCCTGGGAAAGCAAAATATAAATAAGGATAAAACGTAAGTCATCTGTTGGGAAACACAAAATACAGAAAGAGAATAAATTGTTGTTATATGTAAATGTGAACATTCAATGATTATTTAAAATGATGTGAGTTTATTTCTTACCAGAGAATTTTCAAACAATTTATGTTTGAATATTATTTAAAGCGAACAGTTAAGGTTGAGACCGTACATAATACATACAGTTTCTTACTTATCGTATTCATTAAACTTTCAAATAAGTACATAATATAAAATATATTCAGGAAAAGGAAAATGACATAACTTATTTGAATGAGAAGGATTATGTAAGACTGAACTTAAGCATTCTGAATAAAAGTACATCATTGAGTAGATCCTTTTATAAGGATTTAAAAATTGTCAAGGGATGATACTTAAGTCTATAGACAGTACAGATATGCAATTACATTATTCTCAACATGTTTCTCAAAAAAATAATTGTTTTCTGCTTCTTTAATTTGAAAAAGATAAATATGTAAAATAATAGTTGCTTGATATGGAATGAGTACCTTCCTTTTAGGATATTCAATTGATTTAAAATTAACTTTTTAAATACAAATTGTTGGTTTAAATACTTATAATACAATAAATATTAATATAATGTAATATACTAAACAATAGGAACAATAAAATAAAAAAATGTATTTTATGGGGCAATAAGGTGCACTATTTGACAAATTTATCATAACGCATCACGCATTCAGGCAGTGTGCCACCGCACTGAGGGAGGTGGGGCACCCTTGCTTAAACACATATGCCAAATAAGGACGGATCGAAATCGCCCGCCACAACTCAAGTATCTGGGTCCAACACTGAGCTCGTTAAGTACTAATATGTTAAATTTTGAATCCTAAATATTTTTTTTTTCAATAATTTCGATTCTCAGCTTTGCCGAACTTTTCTTATAATGTAACCAGGTACGTTTTTTGTATTTACTTTTCTTCAACCTTCTTTGAATAAAGAGCACTCTAAATTAGGGAAGATTACCCTCCGAACAATAAGGAGGGAAGAGAAGAGGAACAAATTTGTTATTCAAAATATCCATGAAATCTTTTTTTCTCTTTTTTGTAAAATTCATATCTCATATATTCGTTTGCTTCCCAATTGGTCCCTGCCTTTTAAGTATTTGTGATACATATTTTACTACAGGTGTTTTAGTTTTTAATTCCAATTGCAATACTTAAATAATGGCATGTAAATCAGAATTTCGGTAACATTTATAGAGAAAGTTACTTTTAAATTACCAAAATGTCCACAAAATAGTATTTCCTTTATCATTAAATAATTTCAATATCTTTAAAAAGGGTAAAAAGCGTACACACACACACACACACACACACACACACTATATATATATATGCAAATACAGATATATATTACAATCATTAAACAACATTCGAATGAGAAATATGATTTTCTTGCATTGTATGGTAAATATTAAACCAAAAAACCCTAAATACCAAAACTACTGGTAACTGATCTGCACTAAAAATTGTAAAATTATTTTCAAAATTAAAAAAGTAATAACAAGAATACATTTTCAGTATTAATTTCACGAAGATTTTTTACATTTGTTCCAAAGAGAAATTATAGCTGACATGAATTTCCTTTTATGCCATTAAATGAATTCCATCAGGGTTAAAGAAATAGCCATTTCTTTTAACTGCCGAATTTTCCAAGACATTTCCCGTACTGTTGACAGAAAGACACAAGAAGGAAAGAACGGAAACAGAAGAATTGTAACTGAAGCAGGAACAGGAAAATAGGGTACTTTCTTTCACCACGCGTATAAGGTGCACTCTAATGTCCATCAATGTCGCTACTAAACGAACAGCTTATCTAGTAAGCGTAGATTCTTTATCACACGAATGACCGTTTGCAAGCAGAACACACTACACCTACAAACACAGAGACTAATGGAAGATCTTTTGGTTCTTGAAGAAATCGAAGTTTGAAGAAAGTGATTCCAAACACTGCAGTTCGGAAAGAACTACTTTTGGTGAATGGTACTTTTTGTTTCGTTTTTTGTTTTTACTTGAAATACCAAAAATATGTTATGGTATAGTGCTATAATTAACATTTTTGAATGGTGTTTGTGGAAGAAGGCATAAAAAAATGTACAACTCCACCTTGAATGTATTATTTAAAAAGTCGTTAGCTTCGCTAAAGCATTTTTATCCCTTACCAAACTTCTGTGTCATTATTCAACTTTTGTAAAAGAAAAGAAAGAAACATAAAAGCTTACTCAAATATTGATGGAGAATGATAATATTTTGGTACAAATAATCCATTGGAAATTTTTTAGACATAATCAGGTAATAAAAAAAGTAAAATAAAAATAACAAGAGTGAAGCAAATAACAGCAATTTGATAAGGAATGAGCAATTTCCTGTTTAGAATACAATGGAGTAAATCTCCTCCTTACGGACACCTCTCTTAGATGGACAGTTTTTAATTTCCCTCCAGCAATACATTGAGCCTCAAAAAACCGCCTCATTTGCGGACACCCTTCTATTACGGACAAATATTTTTGTCTTGCTAGTGTTCGCTAAATCCCTCGATCGAGGGCTTTAGTGTTCGCTACACGTGGGTTTTACTGTATATTCAATTGAGGTTAAATAAACTTCTTAAGAAGAAATTGTTTAAAAATTTACAATATAATAAATATAATAGACCAATGGACAATCTTTTAATTCTTGTAGAAATTGAAGCTTGAAGGTAAATAGGACTTTCTGTTTTATTTTCCTTGGTTTATTTTATTTTATTTGTTGGTAAATAGCACTTTTTGTTTTAAAATGAATAAATATTTATCCTATATTAACACGTCTTATTTAATCTTTCTTGAAGAAATCAAAGTTTGAAGAATGTAATTCCAAACACTGGAGCTCAGAAAAAACTACTTTTGGTTAACATGACTTCTGTTTCATTTTACTTGGTTCATTTTATTTTATTTGTTGGTGAATAGCACTTTTTGTTTTAAAATGAGTAAATATTCATCTTATATTAACATGTCTTATTTAATCTTTGAGCACTGGATTGTAATCCAGGGAAGAAAAAAAAAGAAAGAAAGGTTACTTTTATTGGTAAACATTTCCGACAAACAAAGACAACGAAAAGCATTTTAGAATGCTGATACGGTAACTTCATTTTTAAAAATTCAAACCTGCAAAATGCTGCTTGAAAAGTAGCAATCCAATTTTCAGTCTCCGCGGAAGTTTTAGCAGCTTCCAGAACAATATCAACATACTCCCGCCAACTTCATAACACTTTTACGGTAGCGAAAAGCAATTCAGAATCTATATTTCCAGGCGAATCCTAAAACCGCATAACCCTGGAATTTCTCAAATTCTATTACCTAAATACGATTTTCTGAAGGATGTGTGCAACAGGAAATCTAGTAAGAGCATTAAAGGAAACCTCTTACGTTCCCTGGAGGAAAAAAATGGCTCTACAGATAGTACAAATGCCATTGTACTGAAGCCAGAACTTGGAACTTGCTGCAAAAGAGTTTTACACCCCAAAAAACAAAAGAATATTTTTTTAAAAAAATCGAACAAATGGATAAGAGAAGTTTGGTAAAAATAAGTTTTTCTATAAGAAGATTGTTAGGCTACAGAAAAAAATAAAACTTCTCATTACTAGTTTTCTAACTTAGTTTCAATAACCGAGTTGTTTCTTTTTTCATTGCTGCATTCAAGAGATTTTAGCTTTTTTCTCTGAGCAATACCGGAACAGGAAGCAAAATATAAGAATAGATGCGAAAAACTTTCCTACACATTGTTTGATTTTTTAAAATGAGTATCTTTCAAAAATAGGTAGATCAATATTGAATGAAACTTTTACCTCTGTTCTGAAGATGGTGTAGATTGAATTTAGTTAAAACTTTCCCAACCGTTTCGGAAAGAAAAAAAAAACGAAGCGCATTTGTGGAAGTAGACGGGTGGCGAGTGAAAAAAAGGACAATGGATTACTTTTGATGTGATACAAAATTTTAAGGAATGCTTGTTTTTATAAGAGGTACCATTTTATTTTCATACACTTTCCTGAGTATCTCTTGATTTAAAAAAATAAATAAATAATTTACCTTCGAAATCATCGCCACTATCACCTGTTTGTGTTCCATGATCACTCTCGCTGTTCTTAACTTTCCAAAATGTTTATCAAAACTGTGAATTATAACTTTGGAATTTAATCGTAATTAAAGCAGCTTATTTTAATTTATTCCAAACTAATTCCTTTAAGGAATAGAACAAACGTAAATTTGTATTAATTACGTGACACCACTACATTAAAATTAAAATATATTTACAAGGGAATTTACTAAAAGTTTTCCAATGGAATGGTATGTGTACTTAGTATATATAGGTTTTATAAAAAATACGAAACATAATTGTAAGGTACTCTTACAGTTTTGTTTGGATTGTTGGATTCGTGAGATATACGCTTAGCGAGAAAAACGTTCGACTGCTCCGTCCCCCTTGGAGCAATTGGAAAACAAAATTTAATCAGCACCATTTCCTATCAGGAGGTATGTGTGTACCGAATTTCGTTTAACTATATGCATTACGTGTGCGTTACAGGAAGATCAATAATACCCTATAACCGATATATAACATATACTTATATAATAACTGACATATATATAATGATCACGTTATACCACTGATGATACAATCATCCAGATGGTATAACAGGTATACCGTTTATATTTTGGAAGGATAAGTTCAGTTCACTAAATAATTTAGCTAATAATTAAATTAACACAATATTAGTCGTATTTCAAAAACGGATTATAACTATATACCATTGTTCCTCGTGGAAAAGGAAAGAAAAAACATTCCAGCAAATTGTAACAATTTGCGGCCGTAATTGTTTCCACGGCATTTGGGATGGCCTATTTCTGCAACGAAGCGGCAAATGTTCTACGCTCCCGAGTAAGGTCTTTAGTATTCATGGTAGTTCACCCAAACTCAGGAGAAGTAAATGGAATTTCATTGAAAAGGGGCAAAATCCGCATGCGAAATTCAGTACCAAAAGTCAACAACTCTTTTCGGATATTCTACAGCAATTTCTTCACATTCTAGAGCGGAAATGGTTTATGTTGTTGTCAGAATTATACATGGAGGAAAGGGGCTTTGTGTCGAGATTTTTTTTTACTCTTTAATGCAATAGAAGAAAACAAAAACCTTAGTCTGACAACAAAGTTATGTGATGAGGAACGAGGTGTCATCGCTGTGATGTTTTTAAACAAAAACGTTTCACTCGAACTAAAGTATTCCTTCAAAACTGGCTGTGGGGGAGAGAAGCAGGCAAACCGACTGACAGACACACAATTTCTCACCTCAAAACATATATTTAATGAATTTATTTTTGATTTGAGTTGATGCCATTTTGCGGTACTTTTATGATACATTAAACTTCCTTTCTGATTTTTCTTTCTTCCATTCTTACTTTTAAGGGAAAATAGGATAAATAAGCAAAAAAAAAGGGCGAGGCACACTAACGGCACCAATCAGATATTTTAGTGAAAAGCTATGAGGAGTTAAAGGATCATGTTTCAAGGATTTTTTTATGTTCTGCAATCCCAATTTCACAAGCACCATGCGTGATCCTCCCCTTAGCCTTCAATTCAAAATTTTTACATATGGTTCAGTGAAATTAGACATTAAAATCGCTAAGCGGTGATGTGGCTCTGATTTTGTAATATGTTGTTTAAGTGCATTAGGCTAGTGTAAATCCAAGTTTACCGTTTGAAAAACCTGTGCTCACTGCGTAATACAAGCAAAACTACAAATTGTTCGGACTTTTTTTACTTATATTCAAAACTATCCAATTTTATGTAAATTGTAACTAACAGTTTAAAGTACATTACATTTTAAACAGTTTAAGCTCAATAACAGTGCTTTACGACTAATAGTTTCTGGGCTATGACATTTCAAATATAGGTCACTTCTTCGAAAAAATGAAAATTTTGAGCTTTTAGAATGTTTATGGCCTAAAATAGACATAACCTCTCATTCTAGAAGAAATGTTATGGAGATGTAGTAGTAGTAAATTTATTTGGCTTTTATTTAAGCCCAAAATAAAGTCTGTAGACCCAAAAGCTCTCTTGTAATCGACAAAAACCAACTAAGCGGAAAATCCGATTTTTAAAGAAATGAACCAAAAAATTATTAAATCTCTATTTTATTAAATGAAATAAAACAATAAATGAATGGACATGTTTTGATTTAGTGGATAACATTGGCTTTATGTTGAGCAGTTTGAAATAAATGTTGAAAAATGCTTTAAGCAAATATTAAAATAAACAAATGTATTATAACACAAAATATTACGTCCGTTAGTACTATTAATATCAATTGTAACTTGAATAAAATACTTTAAAAGATTGCTACGAATCATCACATCACCCTGGGAATAGAAATAAGCTTTCCGGATTAAATATAATAAAGTTACACAATGCGTGTGCGGAGGGCTTGCAAAATAGATACTTCTCATCCATGAATTCATTCGCAGATGAGTTTTTCGGATTAGGTAACTGTGAGCAGGTAACTCTTAACATTGTTATGAAATATATCTTTATGTAATACTTATTTTCAATAAGATAAATGTAATGTTTACGAATGAATATGTTGCAACCCAATAGAGCTTACAGTTAGAAAGTTAAATTAAAGGATTAAGTTTAAATGAATTCCTGATATATTTTAACCCACTTCTGACTACTGTCGCAAAATTGGGAAGCTTCTCAAAGTGGCGGTATTTTCTATAATTATGGGCTGAAATATTTCTTTTTTGGGTAGAAAACTATTCCTAATGGGTGTTCCTTTAAATAAGACACGATCATTGGAAGTAAATTCGCAATATTGTGCAAATCAGAACTAGGAAGTAGTGGTTGCTTTGATTTTATGACGTTCCGTGATGTTCAGGAAGAAATGGTATGTCATGGTTAGTATTTCATGCTATATCTGAAAAATATTTCTTTTGCGTTTGAGCTTAAACCCCTTTTTCAGATACATATCTTCAGAAAGTAAAGAGTATTTTGTAAGAAAACTTGTACTTTCTTAAGCCTACCGTCCTATTTTTAATATATTTAAAAACTTGTTTTTAATATTGTTCCCATTTACTTATCACTGTGTCAAACTTACAGATTAAAGTGAACAAGAAGTTAAGCATAAAAGAGTTAAAACTGTGATTACGTTTTTTAAAACCATACAAAGATCGTTTAGATCAAGAAATGAAATGCAGGACTGATTTTTCCTGGCAATTTTTCAAACAAAAATGCTATGTGTGAATTAAATGCTTGCATCATAATATCCTGGGAAATATGACTACACGAAAAGATAAACCCGGAATATCAAACAACCGATACACCAACCATCACATATTTCCTGAATCTCCCAATTTCAGTTTTACTTTAAGTAAGTAATTTAGGTTTGAGAAGTTACATCTAATTTTGTGTTTTAAATTTTAAAATATTTTTTATGGATATTTCTGTCTTTTTGACTTTTTAAAAATAAATTGTTATTAAAATTTTCGTTTTCTTTAATAGTTTTAATGTATTTGTTAATTTGTGCTACATTTTAGTGGAAAGGAAAATTTTAAAAAATCTGGATATCGTACTATGGCAAAAAAGTTCTTTGAATTCCTTATTTATATTAATAGTATAAATAACTAAGGCCAAAAGGGAATTTTCTCTAGGACTGTTGTCTTTCCCTTGTAGTCAAAAAAAAAAAAAAAAAAACCCGTTAAAAAGGAGCAAGTTAAAGGGAAACATTTAACTTCTATGCTGAATAATACATTGAATGACGAAGTTCATTAATTGAGCTATAAGTTCCTTTTCTCATTACATTACAAGTTACGAGACAACAAGCAAATTTATAGCAAAAACACTTGTACTCAAAAAATTTTTTAACATGGCTTTGCGTACAATTTCGAACTACCGCTTGCAAAAAAGTCTAGCACATTGTTCTTGCAGTAGTTAATTAGAGATGAAGATGGCACATCTTAGTTAATCAATTTACCGTTCTAATCTAGAGTGGTGGCAATTTACGACGAAACAAGTGAGATGCAAGAAAACAAGACGCTAAGTCTTCTTCCGAGGAGATTAGCAATGCTATTCTGAAAGGAAACTGAGCCTCAACCAATTAGTATTAGGTCACTATATTACTTTTATTCTAAAATATTTAGAACTAATTTACGATGTCTTTCCTTGACAAAAGCTTTTGCCGCACGTTGAAATCTTGCTACAAAAGGAACTTTGCTATAAAAGTAGCTAAAGATATTTGTAACAACAAAATTTTATTACATATATTGGGTTCTATTCAAGGGGAAAATAAAGCTAGTTCAATTAAGAAGGATGTAGGCAGATAATAAAATGCATAGAATAGGTTGAAGGGGACAGTTAAAGCATTAATATGTACATACCAAGCTCAAAAGTAGTGCTTCATATTCTTTCCATGCACACATGTTTGTTCATATCACACATGTTTGTTTTAATCCAAATAAGGGTATAAACATAGTTTCAAATAAAAAATAATTTGCTGCTTGTTTAAATCCTCCTTTTAGCTAGAAAGTAGCTAAATATGTGCCGTAGCAGCCAAATTCTATTTTATGTCTTCAGTGCTATGATGGGGAGAATATTTCACGTTACATTAAGACAAATATTGGCAGATACTATAACGCATAGAATTAATGGAATTAACACTAAAGTACGTACATACCAAACTTAAAATCAATCTTTTATATCCTTTCAATGTGCTGTAATATCACAAATGTTTGTTTTAATACTTAGAAGGGAATGAACATAGTTTCAAATAAAAATTTATTACATAAAGTTATGCTGTTTTGACGCATATTTAGTAGGATTAAATTTATTTTGAAACACCGGTGTGAGTTCAAAACCAACTCACGAAAAACTGGCCCGTCATTTCCAAGACTGACTATAGGAAAAACATAAAAATACACACAGGCACAGACACAAATACGTTATGCTCCTAAAATCCAAGGGAGTATGTGCTCCCTAATGATTCCTCAAATGATCAATCCTAAATGTAAACATTGGATTTTTTACTTAGGAAAAATAACGGATTTTTATGCTAACAACAGTTGTAGTCTTGAACCTATCGTTAAATAGCATTTGAAGGAGAAAAATATAAGTTACACGCATTTTTCACGATCACGTATTTTCTTAAGATTTACGAGATTAAGATAAAAGTCAGCTTAATTTTGCAGGATGAAACGCGTAAAGGAAGACTTTTTTAACCAAAATTAAATGAACACTCGTATTATACAGCACATACGAGCATTCGTACAAGGCAAGAAATCATATTGTCAGCATCATTAAAAATCATGGAAATGAACAACAGAGCAAAGGTATCGACTATTTTTTAGATTTCCTCGGAGAAACAACAATGTGTTACAATGCAAGCAAGGAATATTGTGATATATTAATGTCAAGAAACACCAGAAATAAGATATTAATGTTGATTAATGATATTTGTCATATCTGAATGGGATGGTAATAAACTATGTGTACATAAAACATTTATCAAGATGCAGTTCCATTACATGATTGATTTGCAGATAGGAAAATGGAGCTGCTTCATTTCATATCGCACTAAAGAGGTAGAAAATGGGGGGATTGTAAATAAAATGAAGCGAAATTTATTTCGGTAAATATATTTATTTATGAGGTAAGTTATAAGCTTTTGATTAATTCACAGCTTACTATTTTTTCAAGAAAATATCTGAGAAATATATGACGCTTTCACAAAAGAAGTACCAGTGTATAAATATCTTTTAATTTTGTTTGAATAAACGCAATTTAAACGCGAGACATAATAAACCTTATTTTTCTCAGCGCTAGCTGGTGAGAAAATATCGAGCTGTTTCTCTTCTTAGCTCTTTATAAATTTGTTATTTACTCCGAAGCTATAGAATGATATCTAGTTTCATGTTCAAAAGTAGAAAACAGAATCGGTGCTCCAGAACTTTTTAATTATAATGCACAAAAGTATATCAAGAATGCTTGCAACATTGAAAGGTTTTTACTATGAGGTGCGAAAATATGCATAGTGAAACGAACATGTCTCCATTATTTAACTCCAACTATTTTTGTTACCATTCACTTTGAATTCTTCTAAATTATTTTTAAATAAATTAAAACGTTTACCAAGTATCCATTGCAATTATACGACGCGTCATACAAGGAATATAGGCACAGTTGTTTTTTGACATATTTATTTCTGATAAGGCTAATCCAGTTTTCATGATTACAAGAATAAACAATTACTATCACATAACGCAGAGGGTAATGTATTTCAATAACACTTTCTTATATAATGCATTTACAATTGCATTTCTGTCTTTATTTTTTTAAATCTCCTCATCAAAATGACCTATTGATATTAGGGATGTGAGGAATACGGATTTGGCCGGATACCGAATATTCCCGTACCTGGTCAATAATATGCGGGAGTGATTCAGAGCCCCTCCCCCCTATTTTGATCTATGACGTAAATGAACAATTATGACAGAGTAAAAAAAATACCCTTCTAACAAAGATTCATTATAGAATTACAGATTTTTTGCAGTCTCTGTGCAAAATCTGGTAGCACCATTCTGGCACTTTTTGACAATTTTGAAGGCGATTAACTCATGGCAATCATTAATGCATTAATAAACAATCATACTGACTTTCTTAAAACACTTTACACGCATTTAAAAACTTTTGCTTTTTGACTTTTCTACTGCTCTTCTTGGGTCACTAAATCACCAGTGCTAGTTAGTATTATTCCTAGTCGTAGGTATTTAAACCTTGCAAACGTGTTCTACAATTGTTTTGGATATTTCTAGAGTCTACATGTACTGTACTCTGAAAAAGCAACTTCAAATTACCTTAAATTAATGTACGTCATAAAAAACTGTTCCAGAGTGCTTTAAAGACATTAAATGTTCATTATTTCAATCAACTATTTATTAAATATCCATTAATTTTTATCAGCGGAGCTATACTGCAGTATTCTCATATAATATGCTATGTATCGAGTTTATGCTTTCGTGAAAAATAGTTAAATCTTACTAAAATTAGCTTGACGCAATAAAATTGAAACAGTATAATTATTAACAAATAAGATTACAAAATGCTCTAGAATGAAACTACCAAGATTTTCTCGATTTTTAATTTTTTTAAATCAGAGAAGCAGTTTAAAACGATACATTTTATTTCACTGATTTCAACGTTGTTGCTAAGCAACGTATAAAAAAAGCATAAGTATAGATTTTATACATACTAACAGTCACTCGTTGTTGTTTATGAAAAGAAGTATAAGAACATTGATTGCTTTACTACAAAATATTTCTTTTCTTTCAATTTTCTTCAGGATTTATAGCTTTGCTTCATTCTGATAAAGAAAGCTTAAACTTTTATTCATCAATCATGAATTTTTTATGTTTTCCCGTAAACTAATTTTTTGCTCCAGATTCCTGGAGTATCAAAGATCAGTTTTTAAAAGAGTGAATATGGGAATGCTGCCAGAAAAATGACTTTTTTGTGATGCAGAAAAATAGCATTAATAAATATTAATGATACTAAAATAAATGTTGAACCATTTTTACCTCGTCAAAATTTATTTATAAGCATAAAAAACTACTTATAATATACTTTAAAGCTTAGAGATGTGCCCGGTAAATTAATTGGAATTTTTTTTCTTTCATAAGAATTCAATTGCAAATATCAACCACGGAGTTTCAATCATTTTTAAAGTTTGTTAAATGATAAATAAGCAACGAACTATTAATAAAATTTCGTCATTTTTTTCATTCAATCTATTTGTGTAATTATTAAGGAAGTTCCATTTTATAAGAAGGAACATTTTTGATGAATTATTTGAAGAACATTTGTTGCTAAGTAAAAATAAAAATGTAACTACTACTTTGTTGCTAATTGTTTTTCAATCCCTAATTTTTTGATATGCTGTAATAATTCGAGAAGAATCCTTGTAAAATATTGATTGTTTTTACTTAGAACATATGTTGAATGCCTGTTGCTTTAATCTAACTGCATATATGTATGTTTTTGTCCTACCAGTAAGACATCTTGTTGCCCCTTCCCATTAAACCGACTTGCATTTTTGAAAAAGATATCCAAATACCCTCCGTTAGACCTCACTATCTATTTGGTTTGTGAAGGACTTGTTATCCCACTCTGCATACCTACACCGGCTATGGTAAATACTAATGTACCATGAAAAAATAGATCGATGTTTTCCTTGTAATTTGACCAGTTTTCTCCGAATTTTCATTTGACCCTTACACCCCTTTTGATGCATCAATTAAAAATTATTCCTAGCAAAATATAATTAACCATAAGAACATGTGGACACCAAATTACAAATCTGCTAGCAATTCAAGTTGCTTGAGAATGTTTAATGACTTATACAAGCTTAAAGTTTTTTTACCATGTTTTTATCAATATATAGGACTACTAAACAGCAATTAGAGCTGCTGTGGATATCCAAAAAATATATTTATGGCAAATAAATACGCATTAATTACATTTACCGCAAATTTTTTTGATCTAGATAACACCGTGTGTATGACTTAAAAAGCATACCACTGCATTTTTAGTACAGCAGTCCCCATGCAATATGGCACCACATCCTTCAACAAGCTCGCAGTAATTTTACAGATTTCAACACCATCCATTCACTTATTAACATCATTCGCCATTAATCTCTCCAGTACTGTGACGAAACCTGACAAGATAGGAGCATTTCCTCGTATCCCACCCCGTTTCTGCTGCAAGAAACAACACTTTATTTATGATATCCGTGTTCAGAATATGCTTACTCTTGTCATGTCCTAATTTGATAACGTGAACGTCCTAGCAGCACTAAATAGAGAAGGGTTCCTTGTGAGATTCCGTGTTTACAAGTGCGACGGTAAAAGAAGAGAGAGAAGGTAATATTTGTAATGCTATACGTATTATCATTTATCAAATCGTAGGGATGAAATATTGAAGACAAAATGCCTTTTGAGTAGAGAAATCCTGCTCAGTACATTTGGAGAGAAAGTAGGAGGATAAATAATAAACTGAAAGAAAAAAAGCAAGTAACATAAAAATACAATAAATGAGGTACATGCACCCCCCCCCCCCCGAAATCTGGACCAGAGAGTGGAGCAAGAGCGTGGAGTAGCAGTAGAGCAACATGAGATTTTTCTCGAAAATGGTGCTCCAGTGCTCCTTTTTCTTTTATTTATTTTTTGGCTCTATTTTTGGCCTACTTTCCCGAAAAAGCAAAAAAAAAAAAAAAAAGTATAAAAGAAGTCTTAATGTATCTTACACATATCTTAGAAAATAAAGAAAAGTCAAACACAAGAGAGAAGTCATTTGAAAAATAACTTGAAAGTAAAACAATTTGAAAGTATTTTTTTGAAATGGGAAAAATAAGAGTGTGTGTCTGTCAGTCTGTCTGTATGTCTGTCCTCTCCTTCTCCCAGCCAATAACATTTTAAGAAATTATCTGAATCGAAAGATTTATTTTACATTCGAAAGATCTCGACGTAAACATCTCATTTCCATATTTTATTTTTTGATTCGACCAATGTTTTGTTTCAATTTCAATAGCTCAAAAAATCTTATCATTAGTGCCTATGGGAAATACGAAGTAAATTGTATGTACCCTGTACATAATATCCAACTTCCTATGAAAAGGCGTACTGGAAGGAGCTCTAAACGTGAAATATTTTCTCATTTTTGTTCATTTTGAACAGTTAAAGAAAATTAACATCAGCTCCTACGGGGAAATTTTAATCCTATATAAATCCTGATCTAATAGACGGATTTGATTGGAATAAATGTTATCGGTAGGATCTTATGACGTAAAATATGTACAGAAACGAAGTTCATCCAGACCTAAACGAGCCTACTTTCCCAAGAACCTTTTTGATCAGGATTTTTAGGGATATTTCAGAGTGAGTAAATGAATAAATAAATGAATGAATGAATAAATGAATGAGTGAATGAATAAATGAATGAGTGAATGAATATCCATAAATCTTTCAAAGATGCATGTTTGAAGTAATTAAGTACTAAAGCCAAATGAGATAGCTAGATTATAAATTTGATGGTGGGTGTGTACGGAAAAGTAGGCTCGTATAGCTCGCATCAAAACGTAACTTTTCTTTTTTTTTCTAATTACAGCCAAAAACGTTTATATGCATTATTTTTCTGAAAAAATGGCGATAACTAATGCGATTCCTATTGAAATTGTCCTTATCGCGAAGCTGGTGCTGAGCGGAGCAACTCAAAAAAATATATATTTTATTCCCCCCTTGAAACTGTGGATTTTTTTTCTTTTTTAAGAAGTAAGCTTTTTATAGAGGGTTCATCTACAGGTCTATCTCATTAAAAATTTGAAATTTATGGTTTTACGATTATAATTCGTCTTTTTGAATTCGAATTTTCCTTGAGCTTTGAGCTTGCCAAAAAAAAAAAGTGTTCCTTTGATTAAAAAGCAAAAAAAAAAAAAAAATACGGAGTTAGTGCAATGTATTGTGGCACAGGACATAAGTCTAGCATTGCTCAACATTGTTGGAATTCCAACCACTCTTTTGACTTCAATTCTGGTAAAATTATTCAAAAATGTTCTTCCCCTTTAGAGCTTGACTTTTGGGAAGCTTATCATATTAACAGGAATAGTTCTAATTTGGTTAATGTTTCGGTAATCCCTTTTTTTTCAAAAAAGGTTTTAGACATAAAAGCCTACTTTAAAATTTTTGATTTTTTCTTTGGGTTTTCTGAGTTGATTTAATAATTTTTGTGTATAAATTTTTCCTTTCCCTTTCCCAAGATCCATGTTTGAAGTAATTTTAAACCAAAAGAGTACTTTATTTTGATTGGGGGTGTACGGGTAGGTTTCTGTAAAAGTAATTTTTTTTTTTTTTCTTTGAAACTTTATATGCATTATTTTTCCAATTTTTATGGGGATAACTAATCGTTCCTTTTTTCCTTTAATGTGCTGACGGAGTTATTCCTTTTTTTTCCTCCTTTCAACTTTGGGTTTTTTTTCTCTTATTGGTGCTTTGCTATTTGAGGTTCCCTCTACAGGTCTTTTTCTCATTAAACTTTTAAATTTTTTTCTTTTCGATTATAATTCGTTTTTTTGTTCGTTTTCATTTGGGGCTTTGGCTTCCTAGAAGTGTCCCTGTCGATTAAAAAGGGCCAAAACAAACAAACATATTCTGCAGTTAGTGCTCATTTTGTGGGAAAAAAGGAATTATTTTTAAGTTACTAAGTATTTGTTTATTTCGTTCTTAATTCCAGTTTACAGATTTATGCTTCTTTGACAGAAATGGGTATGCAGAAGGATACCAAGTAACGGCCCAGAGCAATTGAAAAGTAACATCATTTATACAAATTAGGAAATCAATAAAATAGGGAGAAATTAATAAAAAAATATAGAAAAATTCCCATCATTAGAAAATAAAATAAATAACAAGAAGATTCTAGCGAACAAGCGAGGTAAAAAGAAGCGATAAAAACATATGGTATTGTAAATGAAGTGTAACGAACTTTATTAAAATCATCTAAATTAATATATGGATAAAAGAAAAATCAAATAAGGTATACAAAAGAATGATAAAAAATGACGTACCTTGCTCTCCATTGATGTTTAAAAAAAGTTCGGTTTTAGTTAATACACAAACAATCACTAACTGCTCCAAAAAGAAGCATATGGTGTTTCACTTCTGAAATTTTAAACTTGAACTTAAATAAAGAAATAAGTGCAAATCAATCATTTTGAACGATCTTGAGCCCTAATATTCTTGTGTGCAAAAATTTTGTGACCGATGATACAAAATAAACTTCCTTTCAACATTTTATAAATTTATAAATTTCATTTCCTAAAGGATGTGCAACACTATATCCGACGAAGAAAATGATCTTTAAAATTTAGGACCCTTGAGAGCAGGACTTTTAACAGTAGCATACATTTATCTTTAATGATATATAGAAAGATTACCCAGAGGATAGGAACGAGTTTTATTCGTCTACAGGGTGTAGTTTAATAGTACAATTTTGAAGAAAAACTACCAAGGAATGCTGGAGGAACGTTATGCAAAATTGATTACATAACTTATTTTAAATTACTTTATTTTTTACTATATTCTTTTCGCTATTCGTTTAGAAGCAATTATTAAAAAATCAGATAGTTAAATGTATGCAAATAAAAGCCAGTGTCTACCTCAATTGATTCACTGCAGATATTGTGGTTTTAAGGGTATCCATGTGTAATATATTTAGATACACATTTAACATAAATTCTTTTCGAGCTAATGATTAGTTTTTGTAAGTCTTCAAAATAAGCTAACTTTTACTTTCAGTCTTATTATTTTTCAGAGAGCAATGTGGGGCATTGAAGATTTTCTCTAAAAAATATTTAAAGCAAAAATTCACCAAATTATCGACTATGTTTCAGATGAACATACATTTAAATGTATGTATCTGCCGGTTCCTGATACAAATGTATTCCTTTTTGCATTGTGTTCTATGAAAGGAAGCAAAATATGTGTTGTTGGTATTCTGTACAGAATAAACTTGCATTTCGACAATAAAAAATTGATTTGAAGTAGTAAATGAAATAAAAACATATTGTAAACTTACAGAAATATATCAGATAATTACTCTTTCTCTACATTTATTCATATAACTATTAACTGCATTATATTATTTTCTGTTATCTTATGGCTACTTTTATTACACTTTAAACAAGGACATTTATTTATTTTATTTTTGGTAAATATCTGTTGATAAAGGACGATGTTGATAAAGGATCTGTTGATAAAGATGGATGACAGATCATAAGAAGATGTCATAATGATGCTATTAATTTAAAATTTTAACACTACCACCCTCCATATGGAGAAAAAAAAAAGTAACCAAGAAAATGAAGAAATTTTTGTGCGATACAACTTTCATACACACAAACTTATTTTTAAACAGGGTGCCTACGGATTTTCAAAAGTGAAATTTCATGATTTTTTTCGTAACCTTTTCGTGGCCATTCGATAATACATCGGATATTATCGAATGGCCACGAAATATATTCTGCCGGATATCCGATATCCAGTGTCCCCTGTATGACGTATACATACCGGATATCCGGTTCGATGTTTAAAATGTGTAAATTCTATGAATATTTTTTTACATCCCACAGCTTACAAATGCGTAATAAGTTTGCACTTTACATATATTTTCAAAACATGTTAATTAATAATATATTAAAAATAAAACTTTTCATGCCAGATAACCCGATATCCCGTGCAATGGGGATCCAGGATATTTAAAAACCTGACGTATACCGGGTATTCGATGTCTTCGGGGGGGGGGGGGGGGGTTGGTCCCGTCGAACGGAAAATTTTCGTTTCCTCTTCGTAGTTTTCTTACTTTTTTCGTTACTGTCGTGACCGATTTCCAAATTCATGACTTTTCGGGACTTCTTTTTTCTTTAGTCATTCTAATAAAGAGTATTTCTGAAATGATGTCTTGTGAAGCATGAGCTCTCTGAGAGCTTTCATCGTTTGAAATACATAAAATAAGCAGAGAAACATGTATTGTGTTTTTTTTTTTAACATTGTTTGCGACGTGTCAGCAAATGACATGTTTATCTTCAATCGTTTTTTTTTAAACTAATAAATTCTTAACTAATAATATTTTTACACAATAATAACAATGGTAATAATAATATTAAAAACAGAAAAAATATAATTTTATACTATTGTAATAGAAGAAAGACGAAGCGAGAGAAGGCGTGGATTTTGGCACACACACATATAACAAAAATTCTCTTCTTCTGAGATTTTATAATGGAAGGAAGTTGTTACGCTACATTCCACACATATGCTTCCAATGGATGTGAAAGAAGTTGAATAAAAGTGAACAAAACGCACTCAAAAAAACTATTAGAGATTTTACAAGGTAGGGGGACTAGGGAGGGGGAAGAACCATGAACTTTGTCCAATAAAAGAGATCTATTGACATCCAATGACTATCCACTTTTCAGCAGTAAATATCACTTGGTAAAAGCCAACGAAATGAATAAAATAGATCAAGAACCCACACGATGAAAAAAAAAAAAAGTTTGAAATGAATGGGAGAAAGCCATTAACGGCCTTCCTCAGTTTCCAATACGCGTTCCAGAAAACGAGAAAATGTTCGATTCTACGATGTTGACATGAGATCAGGATTTATGGTGGTTTTGATTTACCGTGTAAATGGTATAGTAAAATACTAGCAGCTATAAATATCGAAGCTTATTTAAAATTTAACGTTTCTGTGAGCATAGAAGTGTTATTTAGCCGACGCCAGTTGCGATACATTTTACGGCTCACCTGATTTATTTCTGTTACCAAGTGTTAGTGTGGAGCGCTTAAGATTTATTTTTGCAGTTTAGGCTTCTCGATGTACTATTTAAGGAAGTAGTAGCTTTAAAACGTTCACTTCAAAGTTTGGCTAATGGCGAGAAACTTTCCTGAGGGCCTGCATTTTATAAATGTGTATTGATTGAAGTATTTAGCTACTGGGAAAGTACTCCCAAATTCGCCCAAAAGTTTTTGGGCATAATTTATGTATAATATGTATGACACCAATAAAATACATCGGTGTAACCCTAACATTAATATACCAAAGAAGACTAAGATATCATTCGATTTGTATATTTACCGAGCATTATTGCAAAAAATTTCAAACTGCTCATTTATTAAGTTGTGTCTTTTGCATAATGTGATATATATATATATATACATTGTTAGAGATGTGTAATTATGAGTTTGAGTGTTCACATAAAAAAAAAAGCTAAAAGCTGTGAATCAAAATTATAGTAAATTCATGATTTTGATTGAAATAAAACGATTTTATCTGTTAAAATTGAACTTAAACGTGTATGATATTGTTTTTTTTTTTTACAATTTTATCAAATGCATATCAAGCCCTCATGTGAATGAAATTATTAGTAAAATGCTAGTATTCTCTGTTTAACTGTTGACTGTAGTGTTTGTTATTTTCCAGACATAACTTGAACCAGAAATATAAGGTGACAAAAAATTTACGTCAATAAATTTTTATTGCAATAATTAATATGATTTGGCATGAAAATAGTTATTATCACGGATAAAGCATGCGATTCACAAAAATTTGACTAAGGTTTAATCCTTTTATGGAATACATTTTCTAGTTGCTTCAAGTCTTATAGAACGATATAACAATATGTATATAAATATATATATATCGCAGTAATGCCGCGGACGCGCTATAGTGCGTCATATACGCAAAAATCGGAGGTGGGGATGCAAAAAAAAATTATTACGCGTCCTTCCGGTCGCGTGATTTTCACCTCGGATTTTTAGACATAAATGATTTAAAAAGAATGGAAATGAAATGTAATTAAAATCAAGAATATATTTCATTTTTGCGAGAGCGATTTTTGTAAAGGGTTCGTTTTTGCAGTTATGTTATTTGTTAATTGTTGCTTTTATTCTGAATTAATAAAAATAAGTTTCTGCGCTTTAATTTCTTGCAGTATTATTTGATTTGTTTTTTTATAAACAATCTTTTAATTTCCACTCGATAAATTACGCTAAATTCGCGAATACGAATTTCAGCGTTTACTGCACTTTTTGCAGAGGAGATGAAGGAAGCAAAATACTACAAGCAGTATTAAAATGAAAAATTATGGAAGATATTGAAGCAGCAAAAGTCATAATTGATAACAGGAAATAATAAACTGAAGGGTGCAAAAGAGGTAAATTAAACGCATGTAAATAATTTTAATCGCGTTTCTTTCTTATTCTGATGATTATTTAGATGTTATTGTATTATTTCGTTTAATAATCCACTCATTTTGTTAAAATAGTGCACGATTTTTTTTACCAATTTTTCTGTTTTCCTATATTTTATGCATTTTCCATTGTGACCCCTGTTAAAATAAGTACTTTTATCCATCTCTGTCTGATCCAGATAATTTTCATACAGTACAACCTAGTAAATCACATTTCGTCTTATATGCCTGACAATACAGGACCTTAGTACCTTTAAAAGGGAATGAAGGTTCAGGATTTTTTCCTGAAAGTTCAGGAAACGCAAATCATTACTGCTACCATCCTTGATATCTTTAAAACCGTATGATATACTATTTTATGGATAGGGTCCCGCTTTTTGGGAAAAGTGACCCGTAAACTTGGTCCTGGGTCCCAGGGACCGGTAGTTTTCGAAGTCTAGCGGCATCCCTATAACAATATATATATGAGGAGCAAACAGTCAAACCGTGTTTTCTCCAAAAAAAGGTTAAATTAAATTAAAGCTATTGTTTTTTTTTTTTTTTTTTTTGAACTCCTCATTAATTGGTACAAAGTATGCTGTTATTTGTAACCAAAACAAGTTTAAAGCTTGTTTTGGCTACAAATAACAACATACTTTTGTTCCAGTTTTTGAGGAGTTCAAAGGAAATCCAGTAACTTATTTTTTTTTTTTTGTTTTTTGGAGAAAACACGGTTTGACTGTTTGCTCCTCATATATTGATAATTGCTATAGGGATAAATAAATAGTTAAGTAGTTTACAATTTTTTTAAAACTCAAATTTATTTATATATTCCGGTGCCCCCATACCACCCCCTCCCCCCCCCCCCTCAAAAAAATAGGCGTTTCCATAAAATCATTAATTTTTAACTATTTAACGGCACTGGAGCACCGAAAAATGTTAATGGATTTTAGTAAAAAAAAATCCGTAAACTAATAGGCTTAAAGCCCCCTCCCTCCTTCCTCAACAAAAGTTCCTTCGTGAAAAAAAAGGTCTTTCGAATACTTTTTAAGCCAGCGTATCACATCAATTTGTTTGTCTGCTCTTAGTTTTGTCACGAAGTTTGAATTCATTATATTCACTGGTTTTTAAAATACTACATATATATATATATATATATATATAAAAACATATATACATATAGAATGCTGTTTGTAAATTCCAGTTTTTTATAGAATAGCAAAAAGGCTCAAACTAAAAAAAAAATCAGGAGCCGAAACCTATTGATTGCTTTCATTGACAAATAAAAGTATGTTACTTGTATTATTTCATTTATGACGATTTTGTTCAAATTGTTCTCAGTACATAATTTCCTTTAAAATTAGCCCAGAGGCTAATTTGAAAGAATTTCGTCCTTTACTTCAACCAGAAAATCGACTTAATCTTGCACACCGGTCCTAATCATAACCCACTCACACAATCGTCTGGAAATTACCAACTAACTCTTCATCATCCGTTGCAGAAGCAATATGATCTGTTGTTCGTAAGCTAGCTGAGTAACTACGGAATTCCTCCTGAACAACTAACCAAAATTAATTAAGAGCTCTTGCAGCGATTCTAATTAATTGCATACAATGTGACCTAAATTGCAAGATTTCTTGAGCTTATTACAAGGACTACGTCGGATATATTAGCTCCTTTCTGGAGGTTTGCAACTGCTTCAGATATTTCTCAAGCACACTGAATTGCTTTAACAGCACACTATTAGGCTGTAACTTTGAACTAAGATTTACAACTTCATTCTGATGCAGAAATATGACTGATATTCATTTTAATCTCGTTAAGCAATGAAATTATGAAAGATATAGTTGAATTTAATAATGGTAATTTGATTTCCGCGGAAACATTGATTATCAAGTTTGGCTTCACACAACAAATTGTAAGACATACTGTTACGAATTAAATGTATTGAATTACATATTTAATTATTTTATTTTGATTAAGAACAAAAGTATTTTTGAGTAATAGGTTTTGGCTAGTAAAAAATGGCTTGGCATTTATTTATTTGCCCCTCTCTTTACAGAAATATGTTTAATGTTTGTACTTATGCAGTTTGACCTTTCAAACTTTAATTAAGAAAAAATAATCTAAGAAATCTATGTCCATTGAGTTTCTTGCCATCTTTTTGTAATATAGAAATTATGGCATTTTTTTAATTTGCATTTTTTCCCTTGTAACTTTTATGTCTTTAAGTTTCGAGTTTTAAAAAAGTGAACTACAAAACTGAAGATTCGTCAAGAACGAAATAAGCTTTAACAACTAAGAATTACTTTATTTATTCATTATCACGTTTTTGCTCCAAACTATGTCATAGAATTTTACATAATTGAAAATAAATTTTCCAAACATAACGTAACTTAAAACAGAACATAATTTGTAAATTCTAAAAATGTATCGAGAATCATCCTTGTATTTTATTTGACGCATCTGTTCACTACATCGCTACTACAGCCAGATACTTAGACCCGGGGACTCGAAACATTGTGTTTAGTACATGTACAGAATAATAAAGTAACATGCAATATAAGCGAAATGCCTCCCTTATCAAATGGAGGGAAAATAAATAAAAAGTTTAAAAATTGAATTTTAAATAATGAAAAAAAAAAGCAAAGCAAAGAAGAAAAGAAAAAAAAGAAAAACATGTGCGTATAAACACGGGTCCAACAAAATTCATATTTTTTACAAACTTTTAATTTTGATTAATTTTTAGTGAAGGTACTACTAGAAGTTAAAAGTACATGTTTAACCAGACTTTGCATATTACGTAACTTTTCCTTGATTTGTCCGATTTAATCTTATTTGCGAAATGCTTTAATTTATATTGTTGCAAAGAACATAAAAAAATGAGTAGGTGAAAAAAATTGCTTAATCTATTTTTTAAATTAGTTATCAACACCAATGGGGGATATTAAATTTTCTTCATGTGTAAAGCCTATTATAATTCTCGTGGATTTTTTGGGAGAAACAATTTTACTCCACCTGAGGAAGGCGACTTGGATTTTCGTTTACAGCAGAAGTTTTTCTACTTTCACCTTACCTCTTTCAAAATATTGTTATTTGTGCAACACTGTACTTACTGAAATTTTAATGATGGGTAATTAATATTTACAGTAACTCTGTGAGGCATGGTAATAACTGTTCCTCCTGACACGTTTCCAAACGTTGGGTTTCTTAAAAAGGCTCAGCTTGATTTCTCGGAAAAGGTTTGTCCTAAGCTTACAGCAAGACCGCTAAATGCAGTAAAATAATTTTACTTATTTATTTTTTTAATTCATTATAAGTAAAATTGTAATGATGTAATTTAATGATTGATTTTCAATGGGCATGAAACCAGCAAAAAAAAAAAAAAAGCATACTACGAATCATACTCGTAATTTTAGCTTAATTTCTTATGATTACTAGTGAATTTTTGTTTACTTATTATCTACCAAACTAAATTATTACTATTCAACTAAATTCAATAAGTGTAAAAAGTTAAAGAGTAAGGAATATCAGTCTTAAACTTATGCCTTAACAGTAAATCAGCTGGTATATAAAACTGGATTAGAGTAAAATTCCATATTAGTTTTTGTTTTATTCATTTGGCACCGAACTAAAATTAGCAGAAATGCGATGCATAAATCAACGCGTGAGATTTAGCATGATATTTGTAAATTATGCTTCAGAAGTTTCTTAACTACATTCAACGTAGAATTTGAAACATAGACATAAGCTTTACTTCCCAGGAAACATAATTTTCTCCTGCAGCGAATGTAATATGTAAATAGCAATTCAGAAAGTACGCTTCATTGATAGTGGAATAAACATTCAACGCGTAATTTAACATATCTTAAATATAAATGAGAAAGCGTTGTATAAGATGTTGACTTAGGAGGAAATTTTAATTGGATTGTTTATTTTACGGAAAGGGATTTGTTTAGTATTTATTTTCAACCATATTTTAGATTAAAATAATAAAGAAGCTTTGTGAGCAAGTAAACAGTAAAAAACAAAAATTGCACGCTTAATTAAGCAAAAATAAGAATTAAAATGCGAACATATGTTTCGGGATTGCTTGGAATCCCTTTTTTAATGCAATAGTGGAGCTTCTAGATGCAAAAACATCCAAATGAAGCAAAAATAAAGAATTCATTGTTCTTAAAAGGCTTGATGAAATCAAGCCTTTACTGCAACAATGAATTCATCCTATGAATTCTGAATTAGTGGGAAACACGGAATGACAAGGATGACAATGTGAAAAAGGAATGATTTTTTTCGTGTGAGGTTTACTGTAAAGTAATTTATTTCAAAAGAAAACCACTGCTTGAAAAGCAAAAAAAAAAAAAAAAAAAAAAAAAAAAAAAAAAAACACGAAAAATCCTTGTCATAATTTGGTTCAGTACAAAGATTATTAACTTTCTCAGAGCGCAGTAAATTATTTATATACAATGTAACATTCAGCGCTCAAATTCAAAATTTCCATATCCAACTTGTAGATTGCATATTTGACTTTTTGACGGACAACTCGAAGTGAGCTGGGCTCTGACAATGATAAATAGCTGTTCCATAATTAATCTTTGAAATTAGTTTATTAATAAACTAATGCAAAATGACGTTGGACGTATCTCACAAATTGACGCACTTACTCCATTTTATGTTATTTTAATTTAAAATACGCAGCGGGCTCTGGAATATAAATCCAATAATTAATCAGAGCACATTTCCTTTCCGATAAATAGTAACAGTAGTAATTAGTGCTATAGAAATATTGTTCATATTTCGTTATTTAAATAAGCAATCTATAGCTAGAATAATAACTCTAGTAATCATATCAGTAAAACCGACCATAAAAATAATTATTGTTAAATATATAATTATAATGTGTTTAAAATAATAAAAAAAATACCTTTTTTAAAAGTAGACACATACAGGGTGGTTGTAATTAAAGGTACCCTGTTTAGATTTACGTAGAGTTCGTTCTAATTAAAACTTGCTGCATACGTTTTGCGAAACATGTGGAAAAGAAATCTGCGATAAAAAACAAATTCTTCAGCCGTTTTACCATCAAGTTTACCATTTCTTGCTTCTCCATCAATTACAACTCTGATCACCAAGTTGCTGTAAGTGATAAGAAAAGCCTTCACGACGCTGTTGAATACGCTATAACACGCATTCAACATGTGATTGACACAAACCGGATTAAAGCCCCTCTAATCTGCGTTTATTATTATTCGTATTTATAGCATTATTATTATTATTATTATTTGTTAATATGTTTATTTATTATTTAATCATACTATTTTTTCTCTCTCATGCACCGTCTACTCACCTGGCAGTAAAAATTTGAGCTAGATTTGTTCTGTTTGCTAGTTTATTTTCCCCATGGACCATGTAATGTCTATACCAAGTTTCAGTGATATACGTCGACTAGAGTGAGCTCTACGTTGGCCTAAAAAATATAACTTTTAGTATAACCACCCTGTATAATATAACCCTATGTGTACAGTAGGCCCGCCATTTAAAAATTTCCAGGGGGGGGGGGGCAAAGGGTATGAATTCAATGCATATTGCATTACAAAAAACAGCATAATAAATGTACGTACATATGAATAGATTATATTTCCCAAGCCAGGGGGTGGGACAATCGACCCCCTGGCTTGGGAAATATAATCTATTCATATGTACGTACATTTATTATGCTGTTTTTTGTAATGCAATATGCATTACAAAATAAAGGGGCTGTTATACAGGGCTATGGACAGGGACCTGGAAGACTGAGCTGTATTCCATTCATTGCATCCATTCGTTCTGTTTATTTATAAATATATTTGCACTTTTGAATATATTTTATTTTTAATTATTTTTTATTCCTTATGTCATAGTAGTGTTTTATTTCGTTACTTTTTTAAAGTTCTGTCTATTAATTTGTCAAACACATACGTATGTATATATTTATATATGTGAGTGTGTGTGTGCATGCTCCTTATGTTTGTGTGTGTTCTGATATTTTTATCTGAGGCAACATCTCGCAGCTTAGTGAATTCCATAAATGATACGAACAGCTCTAAACGGTAGAATTCCCCCATTTTATATTTCCACATTAGAAATCGAAAGGCTCGTAAAATGCTTGTAAACGTACATAAACAACAAAAACTAAAAGGAAAGATATTGCTTTTAACGCAGAAGAAATATAAAGTACTCTATACGTTTCGCATTACAGCACTTGCCTCACGAAAATATATTTCATTTTTGCTTAGCCATTCAGCTCCAGTAGCTCAGATCTCCCGGAATAAATAAAAAAAATAGTTCTTGGACATTCTGCCGCGTGTACAAACATTTATTCGAACCGACAAGGTCGACATAAAAGTCTTGCTCGAGTGAAGTATTCGAAATTACTTTCCTACACTTGACATGGCTCTCGGCATGCTCGATGAAATGGAATTTGAATCGAAATGAGCAAAAGTATTTTTTCTCTGATTTTAAGGACTGTATTTAGTTTTTCTCCTTTGGAACTTTTTGTATCCATCAGAACGCCTTGATCTTTATAGTTTTTTTCCCCTAAATTCATATTTCTTTCGCAAATATTTTCCAAATGTAGAAAGAAAAGTTATTGTGCATAATAATTATTTTTCGTCTATTTTATGTTTTCGGTTGAAGAAAAACAAACTTCAAAAACTAAAAGAGAACCCGGAATCACATTCTTCAACCGGATTTCATAAAAATATTTGAATGCCCACTCTCATTTCTATTTTTGAGTAAAATAAGTGTTTCCCATTCCCTTTTACATGTGTTAATATCTTCTATTTTTAATTTTCATCGAGCTCTAACAAAATTCCTTAGTTTATCCAAGCCTTCCGTGTTCTTTCTAGGCTGTTTTAAGCTATGAGCATACCAATCCAAGTTTCCGATAACCAGTAGTATAACGGTTACGCTAATTTTGAACTACTTTGCTGAAGCCTAACGTAGTTTATTTTTGTCTGTACTAGTCTTTCCCGGTCTCTTCCTATAATGACGGATACATACTAAAGAAAAAAAGAAATAAAAATTTAAAAAAAAAAAAAAACTTCTGCACGCATTTTTGTGTACTATGTATCAAAAACAACACAAAAATGCATTTATGATTTTGTAATGAGAAAACGTTTGCTATAATTCGTCTAATAAGTGGAGTAAGGCATAAAAATGCTTCCACGTTTCCAATTAACTGTTTATGTATATAAATGCAATATTTTTGCCAACCTAACGGACAAAATACGCTAATATACAACTTTTTGAGAGCTTATCTGCATAAAAAGCTGCAGTATAAATTATAGAGGAAAACAAAACTAAGAATACTTCTAAAGTTATTCTTATTTCGTTCAGTACTTTTTTAGGTACCTTATTGTTATTAACGCTTCACATCAACCATGTAGAATTTTATTTTGTATTATAGGTGATACGGTACATAATACGATGAAAAATAAATAACATGTATGGTATCCAATGTCATAAGAAAAGCAGTATTAAAGTTACGGTCACGAAACCTTAAGGGTGTTTTTGTCAAAATTATATGCAAAACATACACACACATATATAATATATATATATATATAAAGTACATGTATATATAATGATAATGGGATAATTTATTACTTTCTGACAACTTGAAAATGATTCAAAGTTGCATATAATTAATGTTTTCGTTATACAGAAAAAAAAATGATAAGTTTTGTGAATAATAAAAATAATTTATCAATAAAATCAATTCATAGAAATATGTTTCACTTAATTATGTTGTTAAATGCAAATTTGAAAGGAAACAATAATGATTGTTTTATAAGTACTCTTATTGATAGATATACATACGTTTGTATAAATATATTTTTCTAAAATGTTCATATTTTGAAGCATTGTAGCAAAAATGACACTCATATTTTAAAAAATAAATATTTTTTCTATCATTCAAGGTAAGTAATATAATATTTGCTCATTACCAATAGGTGTACTTCTTTCATCGATATGCATCGACACCGGAGCGGAGCAAAAATATTTTTCTCTCTCTCTCTTTTTTTCCAATGACGGCTTAGCGTGAAAAAGTTGTGTATTGCTAAGAAAACGTAAAAACATAATAAGGCAATTAAGTTTTAACTCCTTTTCCTCATGCAACCCGAAAAATCGCGGTCTGGGTGAAATTTGAAACATTTTGCTGTTTTCTTTTCTTTGTTTTTCGTTGTCATAGCCTACCTACCAATATATAGCTTTTTGATACTCAATTGTATCCAAAAAAAGAAAAGGATATTAATAATAAAATTACTACAGTCGTGAAAATTTAAAATGCATAAATTAATATTTTAGTTAATATACATAAATGAATTTCAAGCATGCATGTAGGAAAAATACCATCACAAATACCTTGAAAGTCCTAAGATAGAGAGATGTCTTACCTAAAATATAAGAAGATCGATTAGCTGTATGTATTTTAATCAAAAGTCAACAACCATGTTTTTAAGTTCTAAAAATCAAATGCAGATATATGTTTCAGTTATGAATTTTATTGTTATTCTTTAGATTTTACATAAAAATATTTCATCAATACTACTGTATCATATCACAATCCATAAACAAAGTGACACTACTCAAAAATTAAAGCAGTCTGTCGTACTACAAATCAATAAATAAGAACATCATGAATTTGTAATTGCTTATTATAACCGATTAATAAGTATTGCTCCTAATATTTTGCCTTTGTTTCATTCGCTAGTTTTTTTAGAACGATATTACACTGTTTTGTAAGTTTCTTTGCAAAAACGGATCTCTAAAACTAAAAGATTTGAAATAAGTACCTTCTGTTGTCGGGGTGGGTGCTGTATAAATTCGTATTATTATTGTTACATTACGTTATCGTTGTATCACCGTTATTTTATTTTGACATTTCATTTAGAGTCGCAGAAACCAAAAACATTCTAGGGCACAGAAATAAAACAAAACTACAGCACAAGTTATTTCGGCAACGTATTAAGGTTACCTTTTGTTAAGGATGGATAGACCAATTAAATGAAATATCTTTAACGGAAACGACCTATTGCTGGCCGTGACTTACCAACTCATCTTCCCGAAAGGCATCATTATCAGGCTAAATGTTAATCGTAACAGTTTCCTACACATCAGTGCAATTTTATTCCTTAGTTGGGTCTTCCATTTCAAGAAAATGTTATTTAGTAAAGATAAAAGCGTTCACTTATGGGTTGAACGAGTTTATAAATATCACTTCAATGTCAACAAATTGTAACATAATACTTTTTTTTTTCCATTCTGAGACTTTTTTTTATCGTCTGAAATGCATGTATTTACTTATTTTTAATGTTTATTCGTTGCGTAAGGTACACGAAAAAAAAAAAAAAAAAACGTTACCAAACCTAATCTGTTGACTTGGAACTACTTTACAATTATGGTAATTTAGACGAATATGTGACACCTAAGCGGCATTGTTTACCTATGCTTCATTCCGCATGATTATGATCTAATTTTTTCTACATTAATATATTCAGTCACTATTCTACATCCCTTATAATGTTAAAGCTAATACAGCACTATTTCATGTAATATTTTCTGAGTTTAAAAAATTACTAAACTTGCAATTTGCAGTATTTACAGGTACATGTATAGAAGCAGGGTGTGCCAGAAGAAATTCGAGTCTGTTTTCGGACCCTTCAAAAAATTGCAATTTATCAAAACGGACCCTTTACAAAATTCCCAGCTACCAAATGGTACTTTTCAGGGTTTTTTTAAAGCGACCAAAAAAAAAAAAAAAAAAGATTACTATGTGTTTAAATTTTATATTTTCACAAAATTATCTGAGTTTCACAAAAATCCTCTTAAGAGGAACTCATAGAAATAAGACCCTGTTAAAAATGCTGGATGGTCTTCTGAGTACAGTGCATGTGCTATACTTCTCACTGCGCTTCAATAACGGGTAATAATAAAATCGAATGCTAAGAATGACGTTTAATAGTAAGTTTTCGAACGGTGTATCTTGTAAAAATGTCCCGATGACATTTTAAAATTGTAATTTTTCTTAACAGATAATTTTTCAAACCACAATTGTACAGTTAAAGCAAACGGCCATAATATAAAAATATTTATTTTTCATACACTTCTTTCATTATTGTTTATAAACGAACGTCAAATACAACGTTAATAGATACTCGATCATAAGATTAGAAAAAAGAATAAGAAAAAACTTTCACTTTGTTAAATTGTATCTTTTTTTTTCGATGACAGCATGAGTGTAATAAATTTACGCAAAATAAAGAAAATTCTTTTCCATATGCACATAAGTATTTCTACTTAAATTAGAATGAAATCTCTTAAAAGCCTATTCCAAGATCGTTTTCAAATTTTCCGATCATACGGAACGCTATAAATACGCAGAACGCACTGCTTTATTGCTCCCTTGCGCTGCGGAAATTGCTTTTACTGTTCAAGTACCAAGGACGAATTAATTTACGAGAGCCGAGGGAAGTGTTAATTCTCCCTAAAATCTCAAACTGCTAATAAGCAAATGCAAAAAGTTACTCGAGTAACAATAATAAAAAAGATTGAAATAAATGATATAAGCAGTGCTGAAAATATCGCTACTTGTAAAGCATTAACTTCGAAAAATGGAATATATTTTAGAAAACTTGAAACTACAGCCATTGCAGCATTAAATAAAGCAACAAACAGTCATTTAAATGACGCGTAATGTTTCCACCTTTAGATTTAAATTATCCGTTAATGGTGCTCTTTAAAATATAAAGCTACTAAACTATGATTAAAAAGCAATAGGCTGCGGTCTTGGAGCAGTTACAGGCGGAATATTTTAAAAGAAAAGATTAATTGTATAACCTCTTTAAGATATGTTTTCACCGGGAACTAGCGCATCCCCCACTTGTGTTTATCTGCTAGTTGCTGAACAGTGCGCAATCGTTATAAGCATCGTTAATTCTTTTCACAAGGTTTCGGAAATTTCAGAAAAACTATTTATTTTCTTTATAATTCTTGTTTTTTCATTTACTCGGTGCAGATAAGGTTGTTTTGTTAAGTATTTACTCCAAAACTGAGCACGATATTAATTTTAAAGTTTCCCTCGAGTGGCTAAAAAATGATACAATTACTTGAGCTTCCTGTTTCGCACAATAACCTGGTTTTTAAGTCGTTAAATAAAAGTACGGTGGCACTAATTTTGCGAAGTTTTTAAAAAGAGCCCTTAAAAAACATTAAGCCACGAATAAAAATATCTTGGTGTGGAAATTTCGAGAAAAAAGAAAGCTATGTTGTTTACTCACATAAAGTTCTAGAAATATGAGTATAAAATAAGATTAAAAGGTGTAAAGATATTTTATCTAATTTAAATCATAATTTTACAGGGACGAGTTTAATTAGATGCGGAGTGTTTTTATGGCACAAAATGACAGCAACTTTTGGTTTTTTAAGGGTTTTACTTTTAACACTGAACGGCATATTACAAACTCTCGCATAGGCAAACGTATCGTTTAAATTAAGCACGATATAATAACAAAGCACCGGAGTTCAGAAATATACTTTTGAATCATACACTTTTTCTTAGTAATTACTTTGGTCTGTTCCGGTGTGCGAATCGCATAAATTGCACTATGGTTATAAACAAAGAGCTCATTCAGAAATAAACGAACATACTTTACAGTAAACCAAGCAGAATTTGTAATATTTAGTTATCTCTCTTTATATATCTTTCTTTCTCCACAGTCCTCGTACTTGGTTAAGGGCTCAAATTGTTTAAAATATAATTTTAACAGAAGGAAAATTTATTTTTATTAATTTGAACCACTCTAGCGCAATTTAAATATTACTATCACCCTCCCTTTCCGATTCAAATTTATTGTATAAGTAAAGTATATTTTATCTAAATCTCGAATTCTTACCTATATCAAGTCTTCCTTCATGCCACCCCCCTTAGTTTTAATCCAAGAGAAAATCAAACTAAAAGCTTGATGTTTACTGATATGTTAAGGGGCATAAGTACGATGTGTAAGAGTAACGGTTTGCTCATAGACGTTGAGAACATATATAAATATTTTTAAAATTAATTAAAACTGCAATAAATTTCAATGTGACGCTCGGTGTAGACTTTTGCCATATGTGATTCACACACCCCATTTTAAATCACAGCTAAGTGTCATACTTATTATTTTGAAGACTAGAAAAATGAAATTTAGCTTTTATTTTATGCAAATATTTTTACGCTTCTGGACGATAAAAAAATATCTTTTTTTCATAAAGGAATTTGAAGTAATGACAAAACATTCAAGCTACGCTCCGGAGTATTGCAGTGTGTAACTCTTTGATCATATTTAGGATGGACATGTGCGTTTATATTTATGTGAAAAAATAGTCCTGATGTTGAACCTAAAGAGAGGTAATCCCAAAGCTTTCATTCATCGAAAGAGAAGGTTTTGAACTTCATTCCGGAATGTGTCTTGAATAGATCTAATCATCTGAAGGATATTTGCTCTTTCCTTTTTTATCCGATTTATTGCAGCTTTAGTGAATGAACAAGCATTCGATGCATCATTCTAGTTGCTTTTCCTTAAGGTAATCAATCAACCAAGCGTTACTTAACAAGTTCCTTCTGGTGATGGGATGTTTAATTTTAGCACGTTATCAATTTACTAAAGAAAACATTAAACAAAAAAAAATACAAATCTGATCTGTATTGAAGCATTTTGCTATTTTTTACGAAATAAAAACGTACATAATAATACTTCCTTTTTGATGCATCACATATGATTCCGTAAAATAGCCAGACGATTTCATATCTCAATTACATTTGGCCCAAACTGAACCCATGTCTTAATGTCTGAAGCTACGTTTCTGACTCCCAATAAGTTTTAAGAATTAGTGGTGGAAAGAAAGTTCCAACAAATAGATATGCGTAATAATACCTAATGCGACTTCCGTTTCTAAATTAGTACATGACTTTAAATCACTAATCAAAATTTTTGTTTAGTATAAATAAATACATTTTCAGCATGACTTCACTGAGAGATTCACAGACTAGAAATATAAAGTTATTTTCGGCAGATTAAATTTCAATAAACCTTCAGTAAAATCATATATATCTCTATCTACACATATATCTATTTATATGTTTAGCATTTCTATGCATACATGTAACCATTACGAATCAACAGTTAGGTAATTATTTTCTCGTTTTCAAAAATTACAATTCCAGATATCAATGAATTCCAGGTTCTCCAGACCAAGTTGATGGTGGACACTTTTAAAAACGTCAGAAATCATGTAGACACCAGGACCATCCTACAAGCGCCACCTATTGTGATTTTTTCGAATCATGTCATATGAACAACACTACTTCAAGTGTTCGATACATTCCGCCAGTTTCTTCCCTTACTCCAGTTGGTTTTCTTAAACTTAAGTGTCCTTTTTCCCCCATCCTCCTTCTTGCAATAAACAAACATTTTTCTGTGCATTTGTATACAGTCCGAATATTTTGTAACTCTGAGGGTTAAAGTCCTAATTTCCGCTGCAAGAGCAGTCTTGATTAGAAACAATATCTAAAAGATTTCCCTTTTCAGAAAAAGCGGCTACTCTTCTACATTTTTTTAACCATTAGCGCTTGATCCTGTTTAATTCCCTTTACCAATTTCATGCTTACAAATATATATACGTAACAAACGTATATGTATTTGTACGCATGAAACTTGAATGTATCATTAATACATTCAAGTTTCTTACCATAAATACACGTCTTCGATGTTTTATTCCCTGCTTTAAAGCGTAGGCATTGAACATTACCTCTGTTTTTTCTATGCTCGTCTTTATCTTTTATTTAAGAACTGCATCCAACAGTTTTACATATGCAACAGGAGCGACACTTTTCAGAGCTGAACTTATGATGATGTCTGAATGTTCTGAGAATTTTGAAAGTTTACAGCTGCATGTAGTGCTGAATAATAATGATAAGTGTGGTATTGCATAGGCAAGAATACGTTTTTAAATGTTTTTAACCACTTTGAAAATGTAATAAAATTTAGTTAATTTGCATTTGATAACAACAATGTTTTAAGGTCGTCTGCTGTGAATATGAGCGCTTTTTCTAGTACTGGATCTTAAGCAACTTATTATTTTGTTTTCAAAATAACTTGCAAAGTTCCACGGTGTGTATGCAGTCGAAAAGGATAAAATATGCTCTTGTCTATGTATTTTTGTTTTTTGTTTACTAGACTGCTATGCTGAAAATACATGCTAATATATATTTCAACCAAATTTCTATTATTTATGAAAAAAAAACCTTACATTTTTGACATTTACAAAAGAAAACATCATGTTCAGAAGTCTTTTATATATGGAAAGACTAAACTTCTGCTAACTTCTTTTACAAAATACTAGGAGTAGATATATTACACGATTAATAACAAAATGATAAATAACACACAAATCTGAAATTCAAAATAGCAATCACAAATAGCGCAGAAAAATTCGTCATTTCTTTTTTTCCCCCTAAACTTTTTTTTCTTTTCCGAATTTGTGTTCTAAATAAGAGAAATGTAATCTGGATGATTTTGTTTTTCATTATATTGATAGAGTTTTCTCGGCATATAAAGTCCAAATACTCAATATCCAGATTATTCTTCAAGTCATAAATCAAGGCCTGATTGCGTTTTCTCTTCCCGAAAATTCATTTACTGGCAGCGTACTTCATTCGCAACAAAAGTCTTCCGTTTCGAAACAGAAAATAAAATTTCAGTAAAAAGTAGCATTTAGATCGGAACCAAGATCAGTTACTATGTATTGCAGAAGGGTCATATATATCCCTTGATCTGTTGGCTTCTGTCCAATGGAATGCAACGTACCGATAAAGAAAATAGTTCCATTTTCTTTGCAGTATACAGCAACATTCTCGCATCTATCGTTTCGCAAAGTTATTGTAACTATCAAACCAAAAAATTATTTTGTGTACTCTAAATGTTTTTCAGGGTAAAGAAATAAACCACCTGATATATTTAGCTGCAGATAAATAGATATGAAACTGGCGGGATTTACTGGTAAAGGATTAATAATCTGGAAATACAATGCGAAAAATACCACATGGCTTTTTGGAATTCTTTTAATATTCTCTTTAATACAACTACTCAAAAGTACAGTATATAATTAAATACTTGAAAAATCTAATTGTAAGCTCGAGTTATTTTGCTTGATTCTGAATTTTCAGTGTTCTTGCAAGGCATAAAAATTACTTCTTAATTGAATTACTAAATGCAAATGCGTACAGAAAAAAAATGCTATAAATTTAACATTTATTTAACATAATTTTATTCTTCAATTAAAAATGAGAATAAATTTTAATACGCTTAACTTTTTGTACAACAAAAAATGTACAAACATAAATGTACAAACATAATCCAACTTAACATACTAGTGCTGAAATTTCTGATTTGTTTCACTGAATAGTTTTTATTCTATGAAATTAAATTATTGTGTGCAAATAAAATAAATCAAATATTATATGATAAGGTTGTAAATCATGCCTGTTACATAATTTAATCATGAAAATTCAAGGTCATTTTCCTGAAGCATAATTTTAATCTATTCCTTAGGTAAAATTTGAAACGGTTTCAACTATTTGACTATCGGGTTTTTGACTAACAGCTTCAACTACAACTTATGCATTAAGCATAAATAAAAAAGCTATAAGTACCTGCATTTCTAGATAAAAGGAAAAAACTGGGTATGAAGGTAAAACTGATCTCTGAGATCCGGGATTCTAGTTTGTGATGAAATTAGTGCAATTTCACATTAATAATCTGCTTAACATTCAGATAAGCATTTAATGATGGAATTGATGCGCATATTTCAAAATAATTATCAACAATGCAATTTCTTCTAAAAAATATATATATCATTGTTTTGTTAATTGGAAACTAAAGTAAATAAATGAGTGGATTAACAAGAGAAGATATTCAAATTGAATTTTTTTTAAAATTACGAAAAAATAAGCAATTTTTTAAATATCCCTTCTAAATTGTACACTGTTAAAAATTTCCGTAAGAAAATAGTAAAATAACCATTTATTTGAATGTTATTTTACCATATTTAATTACAACAGTTGAATAACCATTAAAAAGATGGTACTCAAACCGCTAATTGTAAAAAAAAAATGTTTATATTCTGTTTATCCTAAAGAACGTTAAACTAACCGTAATTTTCAAGCGCTCAATAAGAATCGGGCGTCCATCTTGGTTGCGAAACCTTACCGGTCGTACGTTGTCGTTAAAATATGAATAAAGATTTATCAGTTCAAATATGCATGTGTATATAAAAAAGAAGGAAAATAAATTGGCTTAAGCAGTGATTACTAAATAGAAACACATACACACGTAAATCAAAAATTGGAGACATCGGAGTCCCGAACTGTTTGCGAATGAGCGAACCCTTAATTTGAGCTTCTGACGCTTGTTTGTATTTTAATTTTTGCAGCAAATAAAATTATTTTCGTCAATATACAGTAAATTTAGACCAGAGATGGCTTTGGATCCAATCAAAAACTGAAATCTCAATTTTAATGCAATTTTCCGGTTGAAAAGGAAGACTTGTTGATAAATAAACGACCGCTTTGTGTGGTGTAGATGGCCGAATGGTTAAGAGCAAGGTTGGTGTGCCATACAATCGGGTTCGATTCCCGCAAGCTTCGTTTACGGTTTCTACGCCTCGAAGATTCTACGCCTCGAAATGGTTCAAAAATAGTAAAAATTTTGTTTTGAAACCATTTTCAAATGTTTATAAAACCGTAAACTTTTGTATTTACGGCTTTTTAACCAAGCTGATTGGAGATGGTTAGGTCGAATAAAGATAGAAAAATGTTCCAAACCGTAAATTTAACAGTAAATTAGATGGACAGACTGCTGCCGGTCATTTAACCGTAATTTCATGATGAAATTTCTAACAGTGTAATGGGAATATTTACTCAAACCGAATACATGCACAATATGTTGAGGTAAACATCTATCCTGATAATGTATCAGATTTTTATGATTTTCTAATATACGAGTAAAAGCTGTAATTACTGCTTATATATAAATACTGTCAGACCTCGATCTAAGGCCCCCGTATATAATGTCACCCTGCTTAAGAGGTCATCTTTCTTAAGTCCCGGCTCATTGAATATCAGAAGTGTATGAATCTCTTACAAGGTCATTTTCATGAAGTCCCTGGGGTGATCTTATATTAAGGTCTGACGTCATTATATTATACAGCTAATATATTTTAAACAAATAATAATAGCTAATTTATTCTAAAATCTCGTTCCATGTTCTGTAATTTCTTTTTCAGAAAACGAACTTCATTGAGTAGCACCATCTCACAAATTTATGTATTGTACAAGTTTTACTTTTTAAATTGGCTGAAGCTGTGTAAAGAGGGAAAATTTATAACATTCTTTTCACTCATTTTGAAAGGTCTCTCGGTTAAAAAGGGTGAAAGTTTCCAAAAGTTAATTCCCAACTCTTCGTTTTAATAGAATTCCTTTAAGTGGAATTCCGTCAGTTAATGAACTCCAATTCGTGCTTTAAGAAGTACTATATGTTAAGATGGGCTTTAATTAAAAATCTGAGCACTTAAGTTGCGGACGAAATTAAAAGTGACGTAACCAGAATTTGAAGACAAGTATTCAGCATAAGAAGTTCTGTAACATCATTTTTGGCATCTTCTGTAATTTCCATCTTTTTATTTCTGGCTTTTAACTGCGAGGATTTGCTTTTGGATGAAAGAGCTCTAAGACTTTGTTAACAAACTAAAAGCTTACGCAATTTGCATAATTTTTATTAACTGTAAATTTCGTCAGCAAAATGTGTCTTCTTGGACAGGAACGCACACAAGTACTTCAAAATAGAGATACAATTTCGAGAAGTTTTGTGCTAAAAATTGCTTTTCCTAAATCATGTAGTGTTAAGTTTGTCATTAAATTTTGTTGATTTTATGTTTCAAGATTGGAAAGTGATTATTACTAAGCTTTTATAATTTGATGAGTGGGCCATAATCATTTTGCATAAATAACTCATGTTTAAAAAAAAGTATTTAACTTGTTTTATATTTATAATGGTCAATTAAATATATAGTCTGTCTAATCATAATAAACATACGTACGAAACATACATGCATATATACAGCGCTCAAAATAAATAGTGGTCCGCAGATCCGATGCCATAATAAACCGATTCAGATTGCCACTGAAATCAAACTTTGCAGGTCGCGGTACATCTTGCCCCATAATCTTTTCTTTTTCATATTAATTACTTACAGCAAATGTACATCGAGATTTTTTTTTTAGAACATTTAATATTATACAGTCGACGCTCGATATAACGACCATCTGCGTAACCACTGAAAAAGGTCTTTATAACGAGTAGTCGCTATAAGAGGTAGAATTTTCTTTAAAAAGTATACATGCATCATGCCTATTCAGTAGTTCCATTGAAATTGGTAATTTTTAGAAGATTCCAACTATGCTCAAAGTATTTTTTACCATGGAATTAAAAAAATTATATCAGTGCACAATATTATAACGAAATAAACAGACTTTAAACTAGAAAATACAGGGGAAGAAATTACATTCACATTTCTGGAAGCAGAACTTCTGAGCTGACATGACACCTGGTACGGTCGCTGTATTGGATTAGACGATTCAGAAAGGACGCTATACCGAAAGAAAATTAACGTGGAGTTCATGGGGATAAAGTTGGGTCTTTTACCACTGGTCGTTATAATGGAATGGTGTTTATAATGTGTGGTCGTTATAAAGAGCGTTGACTGTAATATAAACTAAAGCTAATTAGCATTATGAAAATTTTATTCGAACAAAATATGTCTTTAGTTTATGTACAATATTATATTTCATTTTTCCTTTTTAGATGAGTCGTAACATTGTTTGCGGACCATTATATCGTCATATACTTGAGTCGCCACGGAACAAGAGTAAATAGTCTGCGTAATCAATAATTATTTATCTCCGTTCTTCGATTCCTTTCCGTATATTTTTACATATTCAATATATTTTACAGTAATTTTGTGTTTTGTGTATTGATATCTATATTTTTTATGCTATAATATTTTGTTTTAAATATTAAATAAAAGCTACCTACATGATGAAAATTTTATGTAAAAAACAAAAAAAAAAAAAAAATTATCCGTAACCTTCTTTTTCACATTCAACTTTTAGAGGAGCCATTATTCGTTTACGTGCAAACCGGTATGCAGTTAGTCAATAACTGATGCATGTAGCTGAAATACTACACAAATGAAAAATATATACGTTATATGCAACGTTGCAGTAAAATATATAGATATGTTAATGTGGGACAAGTAAGCCTTATAAAAAGGCCAACCACAATTTCAGGTTCTTCCATTTAGTAAAGGATATATATTTCACTTTCAGAAATAGATAATATGCGGATTCCTCCACAAGTGAAAAAATACTATAAATAAGCCCATAAATTAGGCTCGCTAAAAACGCAAAAGTAGCGAATATTAAAAAAAAATTATGTGCAAAAGATCAGTCGATTCTCTACTTTTTCTTGCGAAGGAAATTTCAAAAAAACACCATTTGTCATTACGGCAAAAATGAAAGCCGCGGCACAAGCCAAGAAAAGGATACAATAATGCGGCATCTGAGGCAGAAAAGATTGCCGAGTTTATTATTCCCTTATTTTTGTTGTAGTCTGCTCTGCTGCCTCATTTTCTACGTCATTTGTCATTTCTTGCAGCATTGTTGTTGCAGCGGCATAACGTTCGCTTAGGTAAATAAATGCACCTGACTTTGCGACAAAGGCCGTGATAGATCGTTGTTTATTTATTGGAGTGCTCGTCCTGCTACGTCTTTTAGCGATAAGGGTTAGCAATAAAGAACTAAACCATGTTGTAAAGGATTGGAAATATATTTCACCCTAAACTGGGTATAAAGTTCACAATCGATAATATGACCCAAATTCTGCGAGGGATGGATCTTCTCACAATTGGATTGCTCTTCTTTTCGCATATCGCGGAAGAAATGAAATTGCGGTAGATTTTACTCGTTTATACTGTTGACGCTACTGTGCATTTTTTTTATAAGAAATAATTTTTTTCAAACATTTGATCTTCTGGCAAATTTTAATCATCCTTTAATAATACATAAAAGATACCTTTCTCTCCTCTCTGTTTCTATTTCTCTCTCTCCTTTATCTAAAATATATCTCTCTCTCTTTCTATATATATATATATATGTTATGTATATATATATATATATATATATGTTATGTATATATATATATATATGTTATGTATATATATATATATATATATATATATATACATATCTCTTTCTCTCTCTTTTTCTTTTACTCTTCTATGTTTCTACTTTTCTTCTCTCTCTCTCTCTCCTTCTCTCTCTCTTTTTTGAATATTTGCTGTGCATTTTTTTAAGACAACCATTTTGTGGTTTCAAGTTATATTTGATTTTCTTGAAGAAAGCTACACAAACATGAAACATATTTTTTCTTTGTGTTGAAACAATTTTTAGGAAACCTAAACATTGAAGCAAATTATTGTCTCCGCATGTTTCGGCGTTAAAATAAACCCCTTTTCCAATGCAAGAAATGTTTTCAGCTAATCAGCAGTCACAATGACGCCTTTATTCCAATCTTGTTGTAAAATTTTAAACCCAATTTAATCCATTCTTTAGAAAAAATAAGCAGATTGCTGCAAAATAAATCCCGGAGGAAAAACCCTTAAATATGATGAATCAAAATGGGAACCCTCACACACATGCACACGGATGCATACGCACATATATAATAGGATGCGTCGGAAAAGGTGTCATTGGTGGTACAAAGTGTGCATGAAAATTTAAAGTAAAGGATAATTTCTTGATTCTCCAAAAATGTTTTTTTTTTCGATTTTCGATAATAGGTAGTGTTTAAAATGCGCCATTGGTTGCATTAAGTTTACATTAAAAAATTGAAGTGTGTTGGATAATTCTTTCATTTGCCGTAAATCCGTAAAAACGATAAATATGAAAAATCAATATTAAAGATTATAAAAAATCAATATTAAGACAAAATTTGTTAAGCTGTAAAAAAAAAGTCTTACAAACGTCAATGTTTCATGTACCCTTTGTGCCACCATTTGCCCCTTTTCCGAACTACCCATCTTAAAAAATAGTTTTTTTTTTCAGGCCTCTCGCATATATATTTTTATATCCTTTTTAAACTATTTCAGAAACACATTAAGGTTAATATCTGATTATTTGTAAAAAATCATTTTGCATTGCATTTCTGCAGAAACCTTTTTCCATAGGGATATCGCAATTTTTTAAAAGACCCATGCCATTTTCTTTAAGACGCACTGCATCTATGTGCAAAACACTGAAACGCCATTTCTGTTGACAAAAATTTTCCTATAGTAGTACGTTCCAAACTTTTGCCTTCAAGATGAATTCATTGTCATCTTTGTGCTCTTTTCTTTGGTATCGGGTTAAAAGTAAATGGATTTCTGGAAGCTCTCCATTTCAGAAAGTTTTATTTTTGCGTTGATGTCTAAGTTTTTTTCTCCAGAGGTCACATTTCAGGTTTAATTGTACTATTTCTTTTGTTCTACGATTTTGCAGCAAGAAAATGGGAAATATTTTCTATGGTTTCATTTCCCACGAGGATTAACGACAAAAAAAATCCTGTCATTTGTGGAAAGCCAATACATGTAAGGTATAAATGCTATCTTATAAATTCGTTGTAAAATACCGCTAAAATGTCAGAGTACAGGGTTTTTTCTTTGATTTTTCGTGAAACAAGGAATACTTTATTTTTATCATTATTGTTATTATCATTATTATTAAATTTCCAAATTAATGAAAATATTGCAAGTTTTAGAAATTTGTGTTTAAGTAATTTAAATATTTCATTACATGTAATAATAATTTAACTTTGTGCAACTAAACAGTAATAAAAAAAATTTTCACGTTAAGAAAGCACAAATAAGCATTAAAATGCAGACATATGTTTCGAGATTGTTTGGAATCCCCTTTTCAATGCGACAGGGAGCTTCTAGATGCAAAACATCCAAATGAAGCAGACGAAACAACAAAAACAAAGCTTATATAGCCTAAGAATTATCTGTAAACTAATGATAATAAAGGCAGCGTGAAGTGGAAGTAGAAGTAGCAGGGAAGGCACCAATAAGAGAGCAACAAACGAATCCAGGTTTAAGTACATGAAGTAAAATAGGAATATCAATTAAAACAAAACAAACAAGAAGTTCTGTCTAGAACTATACGAGCCTACTTTCTCATATGCACCAGCTTCAAATTTATATTCTAGCTATCTCTCTCTCTCTTTTTCTCGTTTAGCTTAAGTTCTTAAGTGTTTCAGATATACCTTTTTAACGGTTAATGCATATTCATTCAATCACTCATTTATTCAGTCATTCATGTATTTATTCACTCAGTTATTAATTTATTCTTTTGCTTATTCATTTAATCATTCATTAATTCAAAAACATTCTTGAAAATCTCGATAAAAAAATTTCATAGGAAAATAGGCTCGTTAGTTCTGAATGAACTTTCTATCTGTACATGTTCTACGTCATAAGAGCTTTCCGATAAAGTTTGTTCCAAGCAAATCGGTCCGTTAGATCAGGATTTATATAGGATTGAAATTTCCCCGTAGGCGCTATGTTAATTTTTTTTTGAACTGTTCAAAAATGAACAAAAATTGTTCAAATCAATTTTTCACGGCAAGAACTTCTTCCAGTGAGCTTGTTCATTGGAACTTGGATCTTGTACCCAGAGTTTACATAATTTGCTTCATTTTCGTAGGCGCTAATGTTAAAAATTTTTGAACTGTTCAAAATTGAACAAAAAATTGTTTAAATCAAAAAGTAAAATATGAAAATGAGATGTCTTCGCCGAGATCTTTCGAATGCAAAAAGAATTTTTCGAATCGGACAATTCGTTCAAAAGTTATTAGGGGGGGGGGGGGGGACAGACCGACAGACAAACAGACCGACAGACCGACAGACACACTTTTCCCCCATCTCAATACCCTACTTACAATTTTTTTATTTTTCAATCTTTATTTAATTACTTAACTTATTTTTGACTTTTCTTGATTTCTAACGATATTTTCAAGATACATTAAGCCTTCATTCATGCTTTATTATTATTTTTTTTTTACTTTTACGGGAAAGTAGGCTAAAAAGACGACAGCATGCATAAAAATGTGAAAATACATGAAAATTTCATTATATGCTTATACTGGTGATTTACTTACATTATGATGTCTTAATGCAATATTTTCTTATGATCCATTACATTGTGAGTTTTTATTGCAAACGAAACTAAGGGTAAAATGTATTGCTGTAGTTAGCTTCAGTAATGTGAAACTAAGTTAAATATTGCAATAAAAATTAATTTCACGTTAAAAAAAGTGCTTATTTGTGCTTTCTTAACGTGAAATTAATTTTTATTACAGTTTACTTGCACAAAGTTAAATTATTATTATAAGTTAAATATTATTAAAAGTGTATTTATAACTATTGTTTTTAAAAAATGAATACTAGCTAACAACCTCGAGTAATATAAGCATTAATTTCCCATAGACGCGATGATATATAATTATACCGCAATTTTAAGATTAATTTCATTCAAAGCTTGAATTATATTTTTGTGGACCAACTCCCAATTTATGAAGTTTGTTAGGATGATAATAATCTACAATTGTCTTTTTAAATAATAACAAGAAGTTCCGTATAGAACTATACGAGCCTACTTTCCCGTATACACCGAATTCAAATTTATAATCTGGCTATCTCTCTCTCTGTCTTTCTCGTTTAGCTTTAGTTCTTAATTGCTTCAAATATACCTTTTTCAACGGTTAATAGATATTCATTCAATCATTCATTTATTAAGTCATTCATATATTAATTCACTCATTTATTCTTTCATTCTTTTGCTTATTCATTTAATCATTCATTAATTCAAAAATATTCTTGAAAATCCCGAACAAAAAATTTCATAGGAAAATAGGCTCGTTAGTTCTAGATGAACTTTCTATTTGTACATGTTCTACGTCATAAGAGCTTTCCGATAAGTTTGTTCCAAGCAAATCGGTAAGTTAGATCAGGAATTATATAGGATCTAAATTTCGCCGTAGGCGGTATGTTAATTTTTTTTTGAACTGTTCAAAAATGAACAAAAATTGCTCAAATCAATATTTCACGCCAAGAACTTCTTTCAGTGAGCTTGTTCATGGGAACTTGGATCTTGTACCCAGAGTTTACATCATTTGCTTCATTTTCACCCATAGGCGCTAATGTTGAAAATTTTTGAACTGTTCAAAATTGAACAAAAAATTGTTCATATCAAAAAGTAAAATATGGGAATGAGATGTCCTCGCCGAGATCTTTCGAAGGCAAAAAGAATTTTTCCAATCGGACAATTCGTTCAAAAGTTATTAGGGGGGGACAGAACCGACAGACAGACAGACCGACAGACAGACCGACAGACCGACAGACAGACCGACAGATAGACCGACAGACAGACAGACCGACCGACACACTTTTTCCCCATCTCAAAACCCTACTTTCAAATTTTTTATTTTTCAATCTTTATTTAATTACTTAACTTATTTTTGGGTTTTCTTGATTTTTAACGATATTTTCACGATACATTAAGCCTTCTTTCATGCTTTATTATTATTTTTTTTACTTTTACGGGAAAGTAGGCTAAAAATGAACAAATTGGAAATTTATTTTCAAAATAACAGTACCTAAATAAGAAACTATGTATTTAAAAATCGAACTCCCATTGAAACTTGTTTTTCTTTCTTTTCTTTTCTTTTTTTTTTTTTTCATTTTACGCAGTAATTTTTTACGCTAAAATGAAAGGGAAAAATTATCACTTTGTCCCAATGCATGGGGCTAAATGAAATAGTGATAGTTTTCATGGTATTTTTGCTGAAACCAGGGCTTAATTTACACGAGAGCTCGTGAGATCGCCAGCCTATTTTGAATTTTAGTTTTAAAAAAAATCACATATTAGACGTAATTTAGGTTATTCGGGCATTAAAAGACTATATGCTTCTAACCACTATGACATAATCGGAGAAAATTCTAGAGCAAGCACACACCATCGAGCTCTTGGCATGGAAGCTTTCGCTTCTACAGAGTGCAGAGTATTCGAATACGCCACTGGGCGGTTTAAACAGTTTGAAATCAATCTAGATTAAACCATCTTTTATTAAATTTAGTCTAACTAATTCCGGTAAAATCAATTAGATGTTTTAAAAATTCCGGCTAGATCATTCTGAACTGCATTTTTTTGGCCGTTCTAAGTGTCTGCTAGTGACTTAAATCTGATGGAAATTAAATTGATCTAAATTGAGTCTGATTGATTGAGTTAACTAATTAGTCGAATGAAAATTTAGTTATTTCATGTCCAACATTGGTTTAGGGAAAAATTGAAATATAATATTTCACGTTACACACTTCACTTTACATGCACTGGAGAAATTGTACTTAGCATTTGAAATCAAAATAAGCCTCACATTAAATAAATTAGCCCTGGACATCAGTAGGTTTTAATTGATATAACATTAAGAATATGAACTTTATTATCATATAATAGCAAAAAATATTTTCGATTCAACACAAAATATTACAATATGAGTTCAGTTTTGAAAATGTCTTGTATTATAATAAACCTTGATCTTTAGGGGCAACTCTATTTTGACTGAAATCAACCCCATGCTATGTAACATATGCAAAGTATTATCAAATAGGTGGCGCTGAAACCAGAGTAAATATTTTACCATTAACATTTGCCACACATTCCCCTAATTATGAGAAAGAAGCACAATGATTTTAAAAATGCTTTTGAATATATTGCGTATACTTATGCGTTGTTCAAATTTAGCCATTGCGTGACGTTTCAAAAAAATCTTTATTTCTTCCCTCAAAACAAGATTAAGATAACGAAGAAATAAGTAGAATACAACGTCATAAATTATTACTACTGATATAATGCACTTGTTAACCCTTAAGTTACCTTTGTTGTTTCTATGCTGTATGCAAGATGTTTAAGATCTACTTAATACTTATTAAATCGAAATATAATTTAAGGAATATGCACAGAGTTTTAATTCGCCCGCACATGTCTCATCCTGATCCTATTTATCCGCCAGGGACTTCTGATCTCAATACTGCCTTAAAAATCCATGGTGGCTTGATTTGGGAAAGGTACAATGTAAGTAACTATTCTCTTTAATTTAATTGTTTGTTGAAAGCACCTACACATTGCACGTTGAACAACATAAGTCAACATTCCTTACCATTTAAAACATCACTCTTCAGTGTTCTCTCTCTTATGCTTTTTAATTCATCAAAAGAAAATAAAAAAGTATTGTGTTTAAGATTTGTTCTTGTTCAATTTTAATTAAATAAATAAAGGTGCATGCATCACATTATTTTTTTTTAAATAAAGTTCATAATTCCTTATGTGTTTATAATTGATATAATGTTCTTTTGCGATCGAAAAAAATGCACCTGGATAGTTTTCAAAATCTTAGTGTTATCGAATCATACAAATTAAGGGTGATAATAAAACAAATCTTCCTATATCCCTTTACATAATGGACAATTTTATGTACATCTCTTAGTACATTTTCCAAGTTTGAAAGCAAACGGAGATCTACTTAATTACGCATTTCACATTCGATTACCAGTAATGTAATAGAATAATATAAGTAAGCAATAGAACGAACAATGTACAAAATAATATTGCTATATCATTTCATAGTTTTTGTGATATATTCATATTCAAGATTATCCATTTATTTAAGTTTCATATTTAACTACTAATTAAGAACTGAATAACTCCATAAGTTTGACAAAAACAAAAAATATCATTTAAGTATACGAAAACCAATGTTCAAATCATCTGAGCATATGCTCCCAAAATCCTTATGTGCTTTCAAGTCTCATGCTGCTGCAAGCTACATGTGATATATACCGAATCCATTTCCGTGATAGGATCTTAGTGTAACGGGTCATTCCGAGGGCTTTACAACTGCCAGGGCGTATCCACTATCGCAACTCTCTTTCCAGATAGAACCGGAAACATACCTGTTTCTATCTCCCCTGGGATTAAGAATATCGTTTTTCCTGCCGGTTTCGTTTATCCTAAAGGGATAAATAAAGGATTTGATTTAGTTGGCTCTTCTCGGGGCTATGTTTCATTTGGTAATAGTCGTTTTAAGAGTGATGGAGTTTGTGGAGATACACGGTAGAGAAGCGGTATTCGATCAAACACTGAGGCAGAGTTAAAAGAAGGATTAACTGAAGCTCAAAATTTTGCGAAATATGTTGAAAATATGGATTGAGGCTTAGAGAAAAATTAATAAAAATGTTTTGCAATGAGAAAAACAAATGAAGGTTTCAGTTGAAAATAAATCAGTGATTAAATTTGAAAGTCTCTTAATTTCTGTACAAGAATTCTGACTTTGAATTTTTTTTCTTTTCATTTTTACAATATCAGATATTATCTCTCCTTTGCAACTCTTTAGGTATACTCTTAAAATTACCAAGCGAAAATGCAAGGATGCTCAGTGGTCAAGTGCTTTCTTTTTCGAAAATTGAATCCGGGTCAGGCTGGTGAAAAACAAATAAGAAATAATTAATTATATATCTCATGGTCTGTTCATTACAAGGAAAGTCTAGAGCATTGAATTGTATACGAGTAATTTGAGGCAGCATTTTGCGCTGGGTCGTTTGCAGTCTTAATAGACATTTCAGCTTAAATTAATTGCTTTAAAATGAAAAAAAAAAGAGTGCCTGAGACAATAAAGCCTGGGTGAAATGTAAGAACGCCCCTATCCAAAGATCAAAGGATCCGAACTTAGGTTCAAGATATAGGCACTCTATAACAAAATATAAGACGTTGCAGAACTGTGCTAAGCTCTATTATAAATGTGTTACATTATAATTTAATAAAAATGTATATTATAATATTTTTCATCAGTTTAAATTAGGTTTATATGTCCATCATTTTATTGAGTTTACATATTATTAATGTAAGACGCAGGTTAAAACACGAAAATACCATGTAACGAAAATATGAGTCAGAGCTAAATACGCCAGAAAAAGTCGATTAAAATGCATCAGGGAAAGGAAGTAGATGAAAATCAAGTTCATAAATTTTGGGTTTAAAAGCAAATATAGCTTTTCATATCGGAAATTTCATGGAAAATTCAACAGTCTTGGTCTGCAGTTTTGCATAACATTAAGCCTGAAACGGACGAAGCTTTTGAGAAGCTTTCAATACCAATTTTATATCTGACGGAAAAGAAGCTTTATATTTACATTTGAAACTAGCAATAAATATTACAGATCAAAATAAATAACCGACTCATTATCATGTTCCAGGATAAAAATTTACTCAACTTTGCAAGTTAAAAATAGCACCCAATTTATGAAATTGAAATACAAGTTTTTATCGACACTATGGTTTTTTGGTACTATGTACTACGAAAAAAAATCTAACTGTTAATGGTCGTTTTATCTTTGATGAGTTGGTTTTTTGTTAGGGATCATTCATAAATGATGTCACGCTTCGAGAGGGGAGGGGGGTTCGTGAAATTGTGACAAAGTGTGACAAGGTTAGGGGGTAACAAGGAGTGTGACATCATGTATTTTGCAACGTAGCGTGACCTATGACAAAGGGGGGAGGGGGTCCACTGAAGTGTGACATATTGTGACAAATGGGGGAGGGGGTTCCATTGAAGTGTGACATATTGTGACAAAGGGGGAGGGGTCAAATATATGGTGGAAAAGCGTGACATCATTTATGAACGGCCCCTTACATTGTTAAATAAGTTACACACTCAGAAGTAAGTCAAATAAGTTATGCAGTTAACAATGAATAGTTAACCAAATAGTTTGAGAGTTATTAACTCTTAAATTATTTGTAGTTGATAATTGATTTTTGCAAGTGTCTTGCATTTTTATTCTTTCTGTTTTTAATTTTTTCGGAATACGCAAAATCGTAAAGGAAAACGAAAGACATTGCAAAATAAATTTTGTTTACAGCACAACTATTCATCAAACTCCCATTTGTCAAAAAGAAAAAAAAACATATATAAACATTTTGTTTATATACTTGCATACACATTTTGACTCGAATAATCTATAAATAAATGTATGCTGTCTTTGTGAAAAATAAAATACGATATTTATATATTTTGTATTATGAACTGTTTCTTTTTTGTACTAAAACATAAATATGCAGTTAATATTGAAACTATATTGAGTATATATGTTCTTTGGTTGTATTACTGTACAGATGTAAACTATTTAACAACGTTAATACTTTTATCTTAAGCCCGAAATATTTCTAAAGCCTTTATAAATGGATAAACTTATTTAATCAAAATAAGTAGTTTCCTGTTTTATGAACCCACATTTATACCGCATTGTTCATTAATTAAGTTATCTTTTTTTGCCAGATTTAGCTTGTAATAAGTCATAAAATACAATAATTCACTACTCAAATTTAGCAAAACGTTATAAATGACACATACAAACCTAAGTCTCTAGAGAAATGGGTTCAACATTTATGAAGGAAGCTCTCAAACAAATTAACAAAGATAAATGTAAGGTAGTTAGAGTTGATAAATTAATGTTTAAGAAGAATAGCACATTATTATGTGACTAAAATTAGATACTTGTATGAATGAGCTGAAACGGCAATAATAACGGAGATGTGTGTCATTTGTAAATATTTTGGTAAGGATTATCATAAAAATTTAAATGATAATAGCTCTGAAAATAAATATTGATCAAAACAATTTAGAAGGGAATAAAGTCCATTGCAAAATTTATTTATTCAATATTTTGGAATTAGGATCTTAAACTAGTATGGTTGGACTAGTCTATTTAGTTTTTACCATAATGTTCACCAAAATATTTGCATTTAAATGTGTAGCAATTGATGCGTCACAAGAATAGCATTAATGGTTGCAATTTGGTGTTGAAGACTTATTGTTGATATTGTAACATATTTATTCTTTGTTTCACAATAAAAATAAACCTCACACTATATTAAAATCTAAAAATGGTGTCCCAAAAAAGAAAAAAAGTAATAACTCAGTTTTATTTCTATCTCTTTGCATTCCTTACTTACACAAAAAGTATTGCTTAAAGGTTAAAATGGAAGTACATTTGCATCTGTTGAAAAACGTCTTTTAAAGAATGCGTCATTACTAAAATGGAATGTGTTTCACTATCTGTCTCAAAAGAATGGTTATTTCTTTTTTTAAATACCACCTTTTTTAGTTGGGTGAGCTTAGTAAGTACACTAAACGTGATTAATGACGAACAGCACAAGCAAAAATGTTTGAAATTCCACTCAAAAGTGAAACGGAATTCAAGAAAAAAATGAAGAAGAATTTCTAATTTTAACAGCCGGACTTAAATCATTATTACCTCTTAAACTTAAGTAAAGGAACATCCCGAAAATATTTTGTGAAGAGTTTGAGCATAAATTATTCCTTCTTTCTTTCGAAAATCTTTGAGCGAGTCACGTGGCACTAGAATCTTCAGTTACGGGTACAGAGAATAGGCAATGCATAAAAGCAGGACTTTTTGCATTATACTTACAATGGACGGTTAAGTCTGTGATTTTGTTTCGGAAAAAGAAAATGGGGAAAACGTGCTTTTCATGCAAAATATGGAAAAACATATTCTTATATAAAGTATAAGTGCTTCCTTTTATTTTTATAAAGCTCTAAAATTGAAGATCATGACTTACATTAAATTATCAGTATAAAAATATAGCGGATTTATTATTTTAAACTTGCTGAACATTTAATAAATTGATTAAGACTTTGATTTCCATATTTTTCTCATTTCGTAGAAAAGTTCAAACTTGCTTTGGTGTTTTTAGCCATACCATAACGTAAATATTTGAAAAAAAAATATGCACAGGCACAAAATATCTTGAAATTTATATTGTATTTTTGGATGAAGATTACTCAATAAAACATCTTTTTAGCCTACTTTAACATAAAAGTACAAAAATGAAAGAAGGCTTAAAGTAGCGAAAAAATATCGTTAAAAATAAAGATAAGTCAAAAATGAGTGAAGTAATTAAGTAAAAACTGAAAAATAAAAATATTGAAAGTAGGGTTTTGAAATGGGGAAAACGTGTGTCTGTCGCTCTGTTTACTTCCCTCCCCCCTAATAATTTTTGAGGAAATTGCCGATTTAAAAGGTTTTTTTTTTTTTTTTCATTTGAAACATAATCATCAACAATAACATCTCATTTCCATATTTTATTTTTTGATTTGAACAACTTTTCGTTCAATTTTTAACAATTCAAAAAATTAACATTAGCGCCTATGGGAAAATATGAAGCTATTCATTATACAAACCCTTATATATCAAAGTTTCTTCAGATCAGCTTACTGGAAGGAGCTCTTGACGTGAAATATTTTTGGAAATTAACAATTTTTGTTCAAATTTGATTAGTTAAAAAAAAAAAAAAACATTCTAATATTAGCGCTTATGGGGAGATTTCAATCCTATATAAATCTTTATCTAGCAGACGGATATGTTTGATCAAGCTTTATCGGAAATTATGCTATGACGGATATACAGATACGATGTTCAACCAGAACTAAACAAGCCCATCTTCTGGTTTGGGTTTTTAAAGCTATTCCTGAATGCATGAGTGAATAACTACATGAATTAATGAAAGAATGAATAAGTGAGTGAATGAATGAATAAATGAATTAATAAATGAGTGAATGAATGAATAAATAAATGAATGAATAAATGAGTTTTTTAATAATTCAATAATTTTAAAGACTAACATTTAATACCTGCTGTTGCTTATATTTATCTGATGCAATTTTTCGAGTGCATAAAATTAGTATTTTCTTCACTTTATTTCATATATACAAGATACGCTGCAAACTTTTGTACAGCTTTTCTTTTTGGATTTTTATGAGAACTAGATTAGGAAAATTAAAGCTATAATTTTAAACATTAGTGCATTGATTCTGCAAGTAGGAAAATATAAGTTAGAAGGTTAATGATTTTATATTGTTCTTCCTAACGAAGAAGTGAACGTTATTCAAGAATATCTGTTAGGCAAAGCATTATGACATTAATACTTATAGTTCCTATTTTTAAGTTTACATTCACATTCACTCAATGTTTGCCCTAATTTCAATTTTCCGATGCTCAGAGTTGCATGGGTGCTGAACTGATCGCATACATGTTCTTACAACAGATGTGACGTAGTTCTTTTCCCGCGATTTTTCTGAGGAAAATTATGAGCCGTAGACATAGAGTTTTCTTAAAGTATTTTTTATTTACTACAAAATAAAACTCAGAGATTTGAAGTTTTGTTAGGGTCCTGATTAGGCAAACCCTGAGAAAAAAAATATTCCAAAAATAATTATTTCAATTGCGCCGAACTGTTCGAATGAATTAATTAAATTTTTTAAGGAGACCGATCATAAATCGTAACAGATCAAACAGAAATTTAGGTATATCCGGAAGGAAAATTCGATGTAACTTTGCAAAAAGTTTCATTCATTTACTATATTTCTTTACACAAAGTAAAGGGCGTATTCTATTCAATAATAATAATAATCATAATAATAACAAAATTTAAAAATTTTAAGTTTTGCTCAAATTTCAATCTTAACTTCTATTCTAATATCCTCTGAATCAATTTTTTGGGGACATCTGGACACATACATTCGAAAAATTAATTTCGCCCACCTCCGAATCAATTTTGGTAAGTTTACTTAAACCTAACAATGAATGTATGTTATTCAGATGTATGTACGTTAAGTTTGTAGATAGCCTCATATGTATCTCACATAAAATCACTAGCCTTAGAAATTTAGAACTTATTTGTGATGGATGTACAAAGAGTTGTACGTTTCTCGTTTTGTTTGCAATCTGATCATCAAAAGGTCCTTTTACGCGTTTTTTGGGGTGAAATCACTGCTAATGTCTAATCGCGTTTTACATTCTTTTGAATTTCTCTTAAAGCTCATGTCATGCGGTTTACATATCAGTTTTTTTACTCTTTACTTGGTATTTTATTTTTCCTTTTGTGATATTAATCTTCGTTTAGTTTTAGTATTTTTCTCATTTTAAAAGTTTCATAATTTTCAGCTCATTTTCGCTCGTATGTCTTAAATTGGCATTTCTATGTAAGTCATTAAAAACGGCTGAAATGATTTCATGCGACTTCTTTAGAAGCAAAATTTAACAAGGGAGTCCCATATTCCTAACTTAAATTCTAAATCGAAATTACTACTTTATTATCACTTCTTTATCAAAGTCTTATTGTCTCTTAACGCGCATTACACGCTTATTTTATGTACATCATTTTACTACACATGCTATTTATTTATTAAAGTATATTTTTTCCGTGTCAGACTATCACTTCGTCAAAGTCTTATTGTCTCATTACGCACATTACACACACACAAACACGCACACGCTTATTTTATTTAGATCATTTTACTGCACATGCTATATATTTATTAAAGTATCCTTTTTCCATTTCACACTATCACTTCTTAAAAGTCGTACTGTCTCATCACGCGCATTACACACACAAGCTTATTTTATTTACATCATTTTACTGCACATGCTATTTATTTATTAAAGTATCCTTTTCCGTGTCAGAAACGCGAAGCATTTTATTTAAGTTTGACAAAAATGTTTTAACTTTAATTAGAATGCATCAAATACATAAAAAAATAAATTTCTGCAAATTGCAGCAGTTTCATGATATTTTTTAAAAGCCTTTTACGCAATAAATAAATAAATGAATCACTAACGTGAGCAGAAAAAAATGCAGTGTAATACATGTGGAATTTTAAAAAAAAGTCCCACTAAAGCTTCATCGTCGTATATTAAAAAGTGCTGGAAATGTGCCTAATTTTAGCATCATAAATCCTTTTTATGTTTTTAATCTCAGGATAAATGAACCATTTTTGACAAAGACTTGTGACGTTTTTCTTTCTCGTTCTCAACAGGGAAGCACTAAAATGCTTTAAAGGTGTTGGAAATTTTCGGAACGCGATTTGGTGCCGAGAAAGTAACATTTTGTATTAAACATAAAGTAGTCCAGTGCATTTTAGAAGTGCCGCTAAAAAGGATAAGAAGAAAGAAGAAAGAAGATATTAAAGGGACAAAAAATCGTCCTGGAGATAAGCCAAAAAAAAAAAAAAAAAGTTCCGGAAGTAATTTCCAAAAAGAAAAGAGGGAAAAAAAGTTTTCTTTTATTTCGATTTTAATTTTAAAAAGTAACGTAAGTCACTGCTCGTAAAAGAAATGAGCTCGTTTTTTGTGTCTGCATATATTTCATTTCATAACAGAGAAACCAGCATACTATTAAAATTGTGGAAAAATCCTAAAATGTTTTATATATATATATATATATATAAAACACATTAGAACTCCTCTATAGCGGACACCACTCCGTGTGTCCGTAATAGAAAGGCGTTCGCAAAAGAGGTTTTTCAGGCTCAATGATGTGCAGCCGGGGAATTAAAAACTGTCCGCCTAAGAGGGGTGTCCGTCAGGAGGAGTTTTACTGTATATATATATATATATATGGTTGTACGTCAGGAGGAGTTTTACTGTATATATATATATGGGTGTACGTATAATGCTGTATAATGCTGATAACACATTTATACTACAGTGTCAAATACAACTCAGATACTTACTTAATTTATATATTTAAGTGCCTCGCATTCTGGAGAGCATAAAGTTTTGTTACATAACACATTAGAACTCCTCTGTAGTAGAAACCAGTTCGTGTGTCCTTAATAGAAAGGTGTTCGCAAAAGAGGCTTTTCAGGCTCGATGATTTGCAGCCGGGGAATTAAAAACTGTCCGCATTAAGATGGGGTGTCCGTCAGGAGGAGTTTTACTGTATATATATATATATATATATATATGGGTGTACGTCAGGGGGAGTTTTACTGTATATATATATATATATATATATATATATATATATATATGGGTGTACGTCAGGAGGAGTTTTACTGTATATATATATATATATACAGTAAAACTCCTCCTGACGGACACCCCTCTTAGGCGGACAGTTTTTAATTCCCCGGCTGCAAATCATCGAGCCTGAAAAACCTCTTTTGCGAACACCTTTCTATTACGGACACACGAACTGGTTTCTACTATAGAGGAGTTCTAATGTGTTAAGTAACAAAACTTTACGCTCTCCAGAATACGAGGCACTTAAATATATAAATTAAGTAAGTATCTGAGTTGTATTTGACTCTGTAGTATAAATGTGTTATCAGCATTACTAATAAAAACCAGCCCAAAATTTTTGCTTATTTCCCTTGAAATGAAGCAATAATTGTTCCTTTTTTTCTTCTTCTGTACCGGAATGATAAATAAAACATATTTATTTCAAATTTTTACATTTTCAGCAGGCAATTCCCAGAGAAAGAGGATAAGAGATCTGTTGTATCCCGGTTTCCGTTCCTCCAAATCTAGGTTCATTTCTACAGTGTTCTAGAACGTGTTTCCTTCACAACTCAGTTCATAAGTACTAGGGGGCCCACCATTGCTCGCTATCGCTAGCCAACACACGGAATCGGAAGGGAATCAGGATCCCCTCGCCATCCAAGGTTGTTGTGCTCAGTCACCGAATACTACATGATTGTAGTGGAGCAGGGATTTCTGCAATATTATGCTTATATATATACTATTTATGTATCATACATAATAATTGAAAACATTGTATTCATTTATAACTAGTCTTCTATAAATACAGTCTAAAAATTTTAAAATCTGTCCTGTGCCGTCTTTTCTCTATCTACTATACATCTGTATCATGTCCCACCTTTGGTCTATCTTCTAGGGTAACAGGAAATGCCACAAGCACTCTACGGTGCCTTCTGTGGGAGGGAATGAATCCCATGTGTATTATATTGCATTGTGTGACCTAAAACAGTTATCTGCCTACACATCTACACATACCAAACACTTTGAATGTTTTTCGATTAATGCAGATAAAGTTTACATTTGATTTTATGAACTTTTTGTGGCAATTTCAGAAGCACAATACTTTGGTGCAATTGGAGATAAATCTCCAGGTATGGTAACTTCGGAATTTTTGTTCTTAAATTGCCTCATTTATTTTGCATTAGTTCCGCCGAAACGTAGTTTTTGGTACTTTTTTTACATTTAAGTAGAACGAAATGAGGTAATTTCGCCTAAATGTAAAAACCTATAAATGTGACTTTTTTTTTAGTCTTATTGCAAGAGTGGTACACATAAGTCCAATGTGAACATAATAAGTCCAATGAAACATTTGCGTTTTAGTAAGAATTATTAGAAGCCATCTATTGAGAAATTTGAATTACTATACTTTTACCTCATCAAATATGTTTCATCCCAAAGCTATCATGAAACGAAGTATTTCACAAGATTATTGTTATATCTATATATTATATTCTGCAAATGAATTGAGGCAAACTGAAAAAAAAAAGAATTCGTTTATTTTCTTTAACTTTTGCCTGTGTGATTTTAAGCCTTGCTAAACTTTTTATATGATATAGCATGCTCAATTTTTTAACAAAACTTATTCATTAAACTTGTTTTAGAATTGATTGCACCTGAGACCCATTTATACATTATATGTCCATCGTTTTGTGACCATACTCCTTAATAATCACACTTCTTAAAGGAAAAAAAAATACATTCGTGTAGCTCTGTGTAAAACACCTAAAAACAATCACACTACGATTCAGAGGATAATCTATCTTGTCCCAATTAATGTGCACAGTATAGTAATTATATATTAAAACTATTGAATACAAAAGCACATGAATGCTATTTTTAAAAATGTGACAAATTAGAACACAAGTTAATGTTGAAATTATGGTACTACTTGCGGCTAGAGTAGCACACAAATTACTTGACTCATTTTAGTTATCTAGGAATGAAATAAATACTTTTTGATAAATCCCGAAGGAAAAGCGTTATTTTTTGTTGGAAAACTTGGATATTGCTGCTATCAATTTAGAAATTTTTGAAAAAATTAATATTTTAAATTAACTACCTCCACGAGTTTTTCAAAATTTCAGCAACCACATCAGTTGGATCCTCATTTGAATAGAATTTTTGAAACTTTATTTGTTAAAATAAACTTTTGTATCTATTGATAAATGTTCGCCGATTCCCTGATGTATTGTAAAATTTAAAAGCCATTTGATGTTTAATTTGAATCACTTTAGAAATACTTTATGAATGCACTTTGCATTGCTCCTTGAAAGTACTGTAAGGTTACCCATTAGGTACATTTGTTTTATTTATTCCTTTCACTGTCAATTTATCAATATAATGTATTCTTCAAACTTTGTTTATAAACAGGTAGTTTACATAAATATTCTTCGAGCTTTCTAAGCTAAACAAATAATTATCTCTAATTACGGATGAAAGGATAGAGATATTCAGATGTTGCTAATAAAGGTTTTGAAAAATGTGGCTCCGAAATAAATTACCATTTGTGATCGCAGGCGAGCGCATTCATCGGGATGTTCGAAGAATTTCGAAGAAGAATTCCGAAATCTAAAGATTTTTCTGATTGTCTTGACAAATGGCTATATAATTATACCTTCCTTCAAAAGTTCAGAGAACGGAAACGAGACAGTTAAAGTAATTATATCGGAAGAGAGGAGAGGACTTTGGTGTGCTTAGATAATAGAGAACTGTTCGGAGATTTCGTGTTAAGTAACTTTTCCGAGTTAGAATGGGGCAGTTTGTAATTTTCAAACATTCTGCTTTGAAAGGTAAACGATGAAATAATTGCTAAATGGATGGTATTTGAATTGTCTCACTCGTGGTCGATGCAAACTAACTTAGAGCCCAAGAGATCTTTAGCCATTGGAAATAGCTAATCATTAGATGATACACTAAAGTTTAGAAACCGAATTGAAACAATGCTACAAGATACTAATAAGTAATCTGTCATCAAATTTAAATATTTAAGCTCAATGCCTTAGAAGATAACAGATGCAAAACACTAAAACGTACATCCAGTGTAAGAGGGAAACAGCCTAAAAACCGGCTACTTTCTCATGAGTTGCTTTTTGAGAATTCTAACCATAATTTTAAAATTTAGTTTTATTTTTCTTATATTTATCTGAAGTTAAATAACATTTTGGATTGTTGGTATGTTTTTATGTCAGCATTATTTCTTTGAAATATGTGTGTACGCATTTTAAAAATAATTGCGTAATTCTCTTATGATTCAGTTCTAGCTATTGCTTGAATTAGCTCCTATAATTTAGAAAGTAATGCAAACAAGATGCCACTAAAACTCGACTCAGTATAACAATATAAATACAAACTTAAAAAAGTATTTTTCTTTTATTGGACTTCTGAAATTACTTATCATCAATAAACAATATATTCATCAATGAACTTTTTTTTTTAAACGTCCCGGGTGCTTTTTTGAAGGAATAAAAAATCCAATTAATAGAATCCCCCGTTATTTGTTAGATTTTATATTTATAAAACTATAGAAGCTACGTAAAATATTTGACTTTGCATTGCATGTATATGACAAGTGTAAATAATTTTAGTGAAAAACATACTGTGCTGAATAGCAGTCAGTTCATCCACACCTAATCGGGCCTATTTTCTTTTTTGATTTGCATTTTTAAGGATACATTCTTAAGGACTAGACAATTGAATGAGTGAATGAATGAATAAATGCATAAATGAATGATGGAATGAATACGTATTAACCATTTAAAAAGGTATATTTGAAGTAATTAAGAACTAAAGCTAAATGAGAAAGATAAAGAGACAGAGATACGTAGATGATAAATTTGATGTTTATGTATATGGGGAAAGTGGGCTCGTATAGTTCTAGACGGAATTTCTTGTTTCTTAGAAACATTTTACGAAACGTTAAGCTTTCTTTGATATGTATATTAATAAGATATATTACTGAAAAAATCCCCACAAATGTCCAAACAATGATGGCCATGACATTATGCAACTATTTTATTTACGAGCGAACGCAAAAGAGCAAGTTGTTCTGTTAAGGCCCGTATTAGATCATGTCCTACACTCCTTATCTTTAGCATAACTTTAAATATCCTCACTTTCACTTCCTTCCTTCAACCACGTATATTGAAAAGTTAAACGTTATTTAAATACTCTAGAAAGGAGTTAATGAATTGGAAAGACATCGCCCTTAACAGATGTGCTAATCCTGTTTCTCCTTTAGTAAGGACATTCCACATTACGGCGTCATCCTATGTCATCTATATTTTAGTCTTCAAAATTCAACGGCAAATGTCACGAAAGTCACATGACACAGGCATGATAGTACTACACAGCGATTAAAATCTGGTATCCATTCTCCCTTTAGTAATGTATTCCTAAATTTACGCTTAAGAAGATTTCCCACGGAGAAGGAAAGGGATTCTTAAAAGCAGAGAGGCCTGGTGTTAATAATGCATGAAAACTGGCTCAGAGCAAGGAGCAGGGAAGTAGCATTGAGCAGCATATGCACGCCTTGCTAAAACCATTATCTTGAGCTTTAATCGGCCGGTAGGATGTTTCTCATTTAGTAAAGAGGATGGGGTAAGGTTGAAAAGCTTTCTTTACAGGGCACTTTGCTTCTGAAAATTTCAAGGTTGTTGCCTCGGATTAGTTTTAAAATCATTTATGATAAGAAAAAAGTTTTAAAATAGAATATTTTTAAGGGTAGCCGCTTTAAGTGCTTTTGCCCATTATTTAAAATTTAAATTTTTGCGTAATATTTTGAGAAAGATATGTATATACGTAAAAGGAAACGTACTATTAGTCATTAGGAAAATATATGGAATTCGCTATTCTATTCGAAATCATGTCCAAGTAGCTAAGAAAAAAAATTCACTTAGTTTTAATATTAATGCGCAATAAATAAATTTTATTATAACGTTTTTCAACTAAATGTTATACCTTTCTTATTTTTCCTTCAAGAGAGGGTAGTGGTTTGGATTGAAACACATATTATTCAAATCAACCATATTCGGACTTTTACATATACAGATACAATGAGAGGTTGCTGACAGTTATTAAAGTGAAATTGGACGTTTTAGTTTTGACATAATTTGCGATGTAAATAAATAATGAAATGGAAGTTTTCTGATACGTAACCGACTTCTAACAGTAGGACGGTTACCAATTCATAACGTATGTATGGTTTTAAATTTTTGCTTGTTTGTTTGTCCATCGATAACTTCTCACTGGGTGAACCGATTTTGATGATTCTTACTTTAATCGATCAACGGTGTTGTCCCATAAGTTCCGTTCCTCGACCGTATTCGATAAATTTAAAAAAGTTACGCGTGGGAACATATTTTTTTCTCGTTTTTACATCCATAACTATTTAATAAATGAACGAATTCTAATGATTTATCGGGGGTCGTTTAACTTAAATATTGTACAACGATTTGACTACAATTGTTTTTTAGAAAGTATGCTATAAGTGAAATTAAGTATTTTTCTTTTAATCGGAAATACTTTATTTAATATTATTTTATTTTGTAAATCCTTAATAAATATAAAGTTCACTGTTAAAAAAAGTCTGTTGACATTAAAAATCAATAATAAGAGCAATTATAATCATAGTTTGAGTGAAGGCTTCTCGAAAACAGAAATTAAATTCTTTCAATTGATAAGTTACTTTTTAAAATCAACTTCAAAACAGAGTTCACCACACAAATAATTAGTTTTTAGAGCCAGCCGTTCAATGTGGGTGACTTTTGATATGTTTTTTTAAACAGTATTTATACAAAAAATGTATTTACAAAAAAAAAAAAAAAAACAGAAAGTAAAATAATTGTTGGGGACAAAATAGGGCCGCCTTCATATAAAAAATTGCTCTTAAAAGAAAAAAAAACAAATTCATTCATTAAATGATATCGATACTACTACTCTTAAACATAAGTTTTGAAGTCGGTAAAAAAATATGAAGAATACAATATTCTATAATCATATCAATTACAAATAAAATCGCCCAGAGTTTGCAAAAGTTCCAATATTAAGTAACACTTGTTGTAATGATCATTAGACTGTTATTTTGCGCCGACTTCAAAACCTATGTTTAAAGGTAAGTAATATACATGCTATTTAAAGAACTAATTTTTTTTATTTTTTAGTGCGATTTTTAATCTGAAATCGGTTTTATTTTTTCTCCAAAAATAATTTTATTTTAATGTATTTACACTGAAAAGTGTAAATACATTTTTCAAATGAACATTTTTTTTTCTTTTTCTTTTTTTTAACGTATCAAAAGGCACTTCCGGTCAAATCAATTCATTTTTCCCCCAAAATTATCTCATATGCATTCTTTTCCTCACCAATATGATTACTTATACTTCAGTTATGAACTGTAAATAAAATTGTGTTTCGTTACATTCTTCGGGGTAACGAAGGGGTTTTACATTCTTCGAAGTTTTACAAGTCTAATTTAAAATGCGTTTAATTTTTGGCGTTAAGTGATACATCGAAATGCACTATTAAGTTTAACACGGATATACTACTCTTTTATTAATTTTTATGATTTCGCTTTGTAAATAAATGCGACAGTAACAAAGGAACATTTATTTTTGAATTCTCCTGTTTTTTCCATAACACCCAGATGTTTGTTTTCATCCGGAGAACCATCGGTTTCACTTAATCCGCATTAGTTTCCGCTATGATTTTTCTATTGTTTTTATATATTTTTTTAATCTTCTTTAAGTCTTTAATCCCATTTTACTTTGTTTACATTAACTTAGTTATTAAATTATGAAATAATATAATTTTAAATATTTTGTTTTATCGGTTAAGAAGTACTAAAATTAAAAGAAGTACTAATCGGTGAAGCAGACAAAAAAAAAAAAAAAGATACAAAGAGAAGTAGAAATCTAGAAACACTTCTCTTAATATTCTGCTTTGACAGCGTAAATTCAAATTTAATATGTTTTTCAGCTCTAATTTTTTTTTTAAAACTTGCCATTTTGTTTTTTTTTTAAATTTGCCACACTCATTTTACCAGTTCATTATTACAAAACAAAAAATGACTTATAATAAAATAAAAAATGTAGAATTTTTATAAATATGATAATTTTTTCTTTCACCTTTTCTTCCTTTTTCTTTTACCACCCCGCCCCCAATTTTAGTATTTACTAACTGATAACACAAAAATAGTTAAAAGGACATATTTTTGTAGGAAGAAAGAACAGTGAACTCAAAAATCCTATTTTTTTCATTTTTAGTGTAAAATAGACTGATTCCTATAGTTTCTTAAAAAGTCCTTTTTAATTTTATAAAAGGTATTTGCATTTTTTGCGTTTACCCTCTTTCGTATATTTTAATGTGTTCGCTTTATAAGTAATTAATGTATTTGTGAATGCTTGATTATATGCAGATGAGGATTGGAGTAAGAAAGAACCATGAGTAAACGAGACCGTGCTCTATGGTATACATTAAAACAGGGAAATAATGAATACTGACTTCAGTTCCAGTACACCTCTTTTCCTTTTTCAGAGATTTTTAAAATTTGTGATTGAATTTTGAGTATTGTTAGACTGTTTAAGTATCAATATAAGTTCAGAAAAATGTACGGCTTCTGCACTTTTTTTAGTTAGAAATTAAACATATGCAGCCTCTTAAGCAACCAGAATTAATTACACCTCTTTAAAAATAATATTGTTGTAAAAACAAAAATAGAAATGTAAAAAGAAAAACGAAGGACTTTAGTATTTTAACGTTTAGTGAACAAATAAATAATAGCAACTGATTTCAGGCATCGTAAATTTCAACAGTTTCTTCCCTATAGACATTCTTTACAATTCTAGAAGATGTTTTGCCGATCAATAAACTGAAACACTATGGATAACACGTATGCATAAAGAACCGCGTTGCTGCATCATGGGGAATTTCATATCGACATTGTTCGATAACCTGAAGATTTAGACGTTACGGGAATAAACAAGAAAACCTAAATAAAGAAGTAGAAGAAAAATAAAGCTCGAGACACGCGCTTCTTGAAATTTACCGAGACGTAAAATTCAATACGTCATCAGTCACGACGCATGGCAAAATTTCTTTTTTTTTTTTTTTTATCAGCTTCTCATCAAGACTTCAACTTTGTGTTTGAACTGGAAATTTATTTTTATTCCTTTTTTTTCTTCCTATAACTTCCGTTTTCGAGGGCTTAGGGTTAATGTTTAATCGATGAAATAGTAGGAAGGCCGTGAATCTGCCGGAGCACACTGTTTGCAGAAGCCAGAAAAAGTCATCATTCAAAAAGATTCGCTCTCTTTTATCTCTCGTGACATGAGGTAAATTTGTGGTTCGATTACTGAAATGCACATGGAGGCACATTTTTTAACCTTTAACTACTTTTTAGATCAGAAAAGTTTTGTTTTTCTTAACGTGAGTAAACATCGGAAATCCGATAATTTTTCATTTGATATTACGTAGCATGTGTTATTAATGTCATACTCAAAGGATTTGCGAAAAAGTATCTGAGTTGATTTAAATCAGTGTTTCAAAATTGGAGGGAAGACAGATTAAAGCGTTAAATTATTTCCAACAGCTTTTTTTGCTATATTTTATTTACTTATTCATTTTTTAACTTTTACTTTTAAATTCAGAAAGGAGCTTTCGAAACTAAAACGTTTTAATGTGTTTAATAAATTTGTTAAGGTTTTTTTGTTTTAAATCCTGTTTAGGAAATAGCATGAACCAGCTTTTCTTTTTGATTTTTTAAAATAGTGTATTCATCATTCATCAGAATTTTATTGCTTTCATTTATGATTCTTAATTTTTAATTTTCTGTCAAATAAAAGATAATATGATATTGGCGCTTCTAGCCTTTTTTACTGTAAAAGTAAATATATATATATATATATATATATATATATGTATCTGAAAGAAGGCTTAATGTATAGTGAAAACATTGTTAAAAGTAAGAAAAGTAAAAAAAAAAAAAGTGAATTAGATAATGATTGAAAAAAAAAATGAAAGTAGGGTTTTGAGATAGGGATAATTTGTGTCTGTCGGTGTGTCTAACTGTCCCTAATAACTTTGAATGATTGGGGTACAAAGTAGATCTACCGCCACGTCTCGTCCTGTACGGCAACGTCTTGTGCGGCAGAATGATCTACAGTTCTGGAAAAAAATCTAGCCAAGAACGCCCTAAATTTATAGATTATACTGATGTCATTGTTATTTTTTTATTTTTGTATGATATTCAGTTGTCTTGTAACTTGCCATTGGAAATTTAAAAAAAAAACTTTGAATGATTGCACGAATAAATAAATGAGTGAGTGATTGAATGTATTAAAAGAAAGAATATGTATTAACGGTTAAAAAAGGTATGTTTGAAGTAATTAAGAAGTAAAGATAATAAATGAAAAATAAATATATATAGGTATATTATAAATTTGATGTTGGTGTGTGCGGGAAAATAGGCTTATACAGTTCTAGACGGAACTTCTTGTTAGTATAGCTCACCATTCAGATTTTCTTTCCGTTTTCTTTACAAACAAATGACATGGTGTTCTACGAAATAAATGTCTCGCCCGTTAATTTCTTGCTCAAATTAGTTCAGATATTTTTGATATTACTTTTAACATCACAGGCAATTTAGTAATTATTCAAAGGACTTTTTTGGTGAGTTACAATAGTTAAAACATATGATTAACATTATCTTCCATTGATGCAGTGCTTAGTTCACATTTTTATATATTAAATGCCATGGCAAAAAGAAATAGTTTAATTCATTTATTTTTCGGATATTTCAAAGAACAAGATTCATTACCCCGAACTGTCTGCACGGAAAATATGTTTTCCGTGCAGATTCCGAATTGTATCCTGCTCTACCTATCAAGTACATAACAAAAAATTTTAATCCTTTATCTACTGACGGTACTTATAAGTACCATTCTCTATAAATTCCATCCCAGCAACTATTTTTACAAATATTCTGATGGTACTTTGCCGGGACAGTCTTTAAATTCCCCCTTTTCAGGATACATATCGGCAAGGGTTCTATAAAGAGTATTTTACCGAGGAAAGGAACATAGATAGTTTTAAAACCGATGCTGTGTTTTGAACTTCCATTTTGTTCAGACTGCTCCTTTAGAGTTTCGCTCCAGAAAAGTAGTAAAATTCAAGAATCAAGTCACTTATTTTTTTAATGTGTTAGTTAAGAACTTAGAAAACTATTTGAAGAAATATTTTAATTAAAAAATGTATGTAATTAATTTTACAGGATAAATACTCTGTGGCACTTATTAGCTGTAAAGAAATAAATACCTATAGATTGATCATTTTATTTATGTAAATCCCTTAATTTTCAGTGTAAATACCCAAACAAACTATTTCTGTTAAAAAAAATTACTGCAGATCATAATGCAGTAGATAAAGGGTTAAATATATCCAAGACTTATACTTCATGGGGTAGTGGTAAGGCACTGGCCTCCTACGCCCAAGTTCGTAGGATCAAACCTGGCCCAAGTCGCTGGATTTTCGAGATGCAGAAAATCGTCAGTGACCATGTCGTATGATTATGCGGCATGTTAAAGATCCCTTGAGCAGACGTTTGGCTTGGGTACTCTAGGCTAAAACTAAAATTCCAAGCACAGTTTTGCATCATTTAGAGCTCAGGGGCAGCTCTCTAGGGGTAAACTTAGCGTCAAAAACCTCAAGTGGTAATCTCATCCGCCGATAGTGTTGCTACTTGAAAGAATGGATGGCGGTTTATGGGGAATGCACTGGGTCTGCAAAGGTTAGTGAACATGCGCAGCCCCATTAGAACGTTATTTTATATCGAAGTAACAACGCAAATGTACGTTTCCTTTTGATCGCAATTACAAAGTTAGAAAAAAACGTTACAAAGGCCGAATAAGGCATAGCATAAAATTAAAGTACATTAATTTTACGCTATGCATTATTTTTTCAATTAAATGTAAAACTAATTTACTGCCTCCAAATCGCACCTTAAATCCCACTATGCAACTTTTGAGCAACAATCAATATCTTCAATAATTAAAATGAAAAATTTTTGCCCGTCCATTAAATTGTAAGTGCTCTTTGAATGACCTTAGGTGCATTTAATAACATTACACTGTATTCAAGTATAATGGAAAATTTTTCATTACATTCACTTTAAGAGGAAAACACGTTTAATTAAACTTAATCTCCAGCTCTACATTGGTGTTTCTTCTCTCCCGCTTAACAAACTGAAAGAGTTTTAAGTCCAACATATCTTTGATACTCCCATAAATTGTTTTGTTGTTTCTATGCTGAGGTATAAACAGCCTATTAACGGTAATCATATTCTGTAGAGTCCATTAACGAATTGCATCCCATGGAATTGTTTCAACATATTATCGTTTAATGTTCTTTGCTAATCGGAATATACTTTAAAAATATGGACGTTTATTCAAAGGTTTCATTCCAGTGGGGACTCTGTGAGACCGGTGCGAAGGAAGTTGAGAAGGATTATTTGCATAATGCCTGTTCATATTTGTTTTTCGGGAAATTGAGAAGTAATTACGAAATTAATGAAGCATTTATAATGCAGTAGATAATATAAACATTCTGCCCCACTGTAGGTTTTTCCTAATTTACTTATTTTGTTATATATCATGCATTAAGTTCTAGTGATAAATATTTTATGTCTTTGAATGCATAATACATATTTTAAAACTGTAGATTAGTTCAAAAACTTTAAACCTGATATTAATAAAAATATTTCGGATTTTTTTCGTCCTAACTGATTAAATCTTATAACTAAAAAATAATTCGTAAGCTTAAAAATAATTCGTGTAAGCAGCATAAAGGATTGAAAACTTTAAGCAGCACACATTTCAGTACACTTTTTGTAGTTGTATTTATTTAATTACAGCTAATAATTGTATGACATATGATAATTATACTCATGCAAAATGGCATTTCTTCAGATAGATTAGCAAGAAATGGCATATTCTATTCACATTATCATTTTGACAACATTAGGATCTTGAATATTACCACTGTTTCCATGATCTGTCACGAACCTAGGTCAACTAAGGAGAAAAAATAGTCTGTTTCTTTGAGAAATAGGGAATATTTGTAATATTAATCCTGAAAATATATTTTTTTTTAATTTCTAGTTTTCCTTTTTTTATAAAGCGGGAAATGAAGTAACAGTAATGGAGGCGTTGTAAACTTTTTACTTATTGTACAAATTCCGAAAATATATATTGAATCATGTTTTGAGCTGAAAAGTTTAAACAAAGATCAAATTCAGTTTCAATCATTCTTCACTCCTAATTCGAATGATATCTATATATCAATACATTTTATAGACTTTTATGTAGGCTTCAGGCATGTAATTGTCTTACCAATAAAATTGTGCTAATAATTAGGCATGGCAAAGCATTGCTAAACAGAGAATTTGATTTCAAGTAAACATGTAAAAAATGAAATGTTAAAAATATTTTTTTTTCTGACAAATGCGTTCCAAGCTCGAGTGTAATTTTAATTCGAATGAGCGTTCCCAGAGCATCAAGTTGTAAGACGTTATTTTCTTGTTATTACAGTGTGCCAATTAAGACAGAATTTGGCCAATTTGAAATAAAATTAAAATTTAGAACCAAAACTGTTTTAAAGTGTTATTTTGGGTTAAAGTTTTTCATTATTATACTGTAGTACACCTGCCCTGAGTAAGAGTGATCAAATACAATTAACAGATTGTAAAGCTTGTTAATGCACATTCCACAATAAAACTCAGCTAAGCAAAGTCAGCCACATAAATAAAGATCTAATATAGGATTTAAGTTGTCCCGCCGTAGAGACTGTGTTTTTTTTTACTGTTCAAAAAAATAATAAAATCCAAATAAAAATGAATTAAGAGACTGAGGTATCCTGCTTGCTATCTTTTTTTTTTTGGAGGGGGGTGGTGCTGTTTGAATTGCATTAATCACTAAAAATGTAATACCGGGAGAGGCAAAGAGATGAAATACACAGACACATTATTTTTTCCCTATGTCACAGCCCTACGTTCTTTTTTCTCCTTTATAATCATTTTTAGCCTACTCTTCTGTAAAAGTTTTTTTTAAAAAAAGCTTGAAAGAAGGCTTAATGTATTACGAAAATATCGTTAAATAAAGAAAAGACAAAAATAAACGAAATAATTAAAAAACGATTGAAAAATAAAAAAGTTGAAAGTAGGGTTTTGAGATGGGGAAAATGTATGTCTGCCCTCCTTCTCCCATAACTTATAAGCGAAGTGTCCGATTCGAAAGGTTTTTTTTTTTTTTCATTTGAATGATCCCGATGAGGATATCTCCTTTCCATATTTAATTTTTGAATTTAACAATTTTTCGTTCAATTTTGCACAGCTCAAAAAGTTTTAACGCTGGTTCTATGGGGAAATATGGAGCAAATTATATAAACCTTGGAAATAAGATCCAAGTTCCTATGAACAAGCTTATTGGAAAGAGCTCTTGACATGCAATATTTTTTCAGAAAAATAATTTTTGTTCAATTTGGAACAGTTAAAAAAAATTAGCATTATCGCCTACGGGTAAATTTTAGTCCTATATAAATCCTGATCTAACATACGGATTTTCTTGGAACAAACTTCATCGGAAGCACCTTATGACATAGAACATGTACATATACGAATTTAATCCAGAAGTAAACGGTCCTACTTTCTAATGAATTTTTTTTATCTGGATTTCATACGATATTTCTGAATGAATGAATGAATGAATAAATGAAAGAGTAAAGGAATTAATGAATGAATATGTATTAACTTTAACCGTTGGAAAAGGTATATTTGAAGTAATTCTGAACTAAAGCTAGATGAGAAAGAGGTAAAAATAGCAAGGTTATAAATTTGATTTTGGTGTACAAGGGAAAGTCATAGGATCGTATAGTTCTAGACGGAACTTCTAGTTTCTTAGAATAGTTTACGAACTGTTGAATGTTGAAAATGGCTTCTTTGCTGTGTTTGTCCTTCTTTCTTTCTTCATTTATTTATTTGTGACTAGTAAGAAAATCAAAATAATAATAATAATAATACTGATTTGTCATAAAAAAGTAGCAGTATGAAGTGTAAATTTTTGATATTATACAATTATTTTCATTTAGTGAAGTAAAAACTGTAGGTTTGTTATTTAAAGCAATAATAAAAATTGAAATATAAATCATATGATAATTAATGAAAACGTTAGTTAGTTGTAATTTCATTATATTAATTAATAAAATGTACTACCCCTTACGTTGAGTTATTTAAGACCAACTTCCCGTACCAATTTATTTTTCCTTTTCCACACGAAAAACAAATGGCGAAAATCTCAGTGCTTTCTTTTTCTTTGCGGAACACGCTCGCTCAGTTTAAGCGTAACAAGCTTTCGCACTTTGCTTCATTTTGTAAAATGAAAGGTGACAGACTCGGGACGCACTGAATCAAAATCTGCACGCAAACCAAGTTCCTTTTATTTCGCTCTTTGTTTGTCTATGATTGATCTTTCGATTTCGTGACATTAAAGAGTTGTCTCCTGTCCATTTAAATTCATTCTTTTTTAAGAAATCAAAGACAGACTCGAGAAGAAGAAAAACGGTTTGCATTTGTTGCTAGTGGATTTGAATTTTTGCTCTGCTCTTGCATATCGAGATTGAGCGAGTAGAAAACTACTTTTTATTGTCTGGAAAGAAAACGAGCTTTTGTTGCCGGAATTATTTAATCGGATAATGTAAATTGAGAATGCTATATATATTGTTTAATAAAGTTGCACTTTCGGCTCTGGATTGATTTTTCGAAAAGACAAAAATCCATCTAAAAGGTAACCAAAAAAAATGTTGACGGAAATTACTGGTTACATAAACCGGGGTATTGATTTGATAACAGTTACATTAGAAGCACAACAGATTTTTTTTTTTGATAAATCATATTATAGGAAATTTGTTTATGCGACGGAAAAATTTGTACTATTATAAAAATGAGGTATTGAATGGCACTCAAGCATGACATTGTGATCATTTACTGTTTATTGCACCAAACTAAATATGTTTCACAAAATTGACAGTGCTATTAGCAATTCCGTTTCTAACATTTTAAAGTGCTTTAATATGATTCTTATTTTCTAAATTTTCTAAATACGCTTAAGGTGATCTTCTGACTCTCAAGCTATTGACCGTAAAAGCATATTTGTCATAAACCTAATTGTAATGATTTGTGGGTTTATCTAATGAAAAAAACTGAATTCTATAGAAAGATGTTGACAAGCCTTTGATCAACAATGTATATTACACTTTCAGTAATAAATAACTGGAACTAAAATGAATGTATATTATATTGAGGAATATGCATATGTAGCTTCGTTTCATACAAATGAGTCCTCTTAGAGCGCAGTTTTTTCTGTCAAGTTAGGTATATGTTGCGAATGTCGTAAAAATGAGGGGATGTGCATAATAAACATGTATTCTACAACCCGTTAAGCTGATAACTGCACATATGGACGCAATTTAAATAAGCACCATAAATACTATTAAAAATAATGTATGCCATTAAATATCAATTGACGTTGTGTCACATTTGGGGCAAGTTTTCTGAGACACCTAACCAAATAAAATAAATAAAGTTTAACTATAGTTTGAAAACATGGGTCAGAAAAATAAACACAGCTAGAAAAACTCAGGTTACAGCAAATGTATTAAGTGTAGTTTCTTGAAATGCATATAGAGGGGTAAAGCATTTTGCAAAAATGGTCTCAAAATTCTAAAAAATGTTTAATTAAATTTAAAACATGCTCTAAAGGGGTATAATAAAATTATTTTACTAAGAAACAAATTACTTTATTGTTAATTTTTACTATTATTTTTGTCATTGTTTTACGTGTGCAATTCAAATTAACGAATAAATACAAACAATTGCCCAGAAAATTATTCATAGCTTCAACTTTAACTTCCACCACTTTTCCATGGAGCAAAGTTGAATTAAACTACTTTATTTAGCAGAAACACTGCTGAATAAAGGAACTGTTTTCGTACCACTTTTATGCTAAGCAATCACCATTGATGCCTTTAAAAAGCACTTTCCAAAAGGGATGCAAAAAGATAAGGATTCACTAAACATTTCCAAATTACCACATTAACTTGTACAGTGGGATGAACACTGCTGCAATTAAGGTATATAAACACTTCTAGCGTTTTTATACGCACGGAGCGATATTCAAATAAGGGTGTATTTTCAGCTGCTTGCCAAAATTTGTTCTTCAAAAGAGTTAATGGAGTTACGAGATAAGAAACTTTTTTAGAAAATTTTTCTTCGTTTGTTTATGCAATATACACAGCAGGAAAGATCTCTTAAAGAAATTTATCATTCTTAACGCTTCATGTATTTTTTATCGTATAATGTATTAGGCTGTTTATTTGCTTCTGAATTTTCAATGATGAACAAGATGGGCACATAGGAAGGGAAATGTCATTAAATACATGAAGTAACAAAATGATTCTGCATGCTTACTTTTTATCAAAGAGTTATTATCAAGAGTTAGCGCTTAAACGACGTCGATAAACGTGATTAGCAATTAGTAAATATGACTAATGATTGTACTTTGAACCTTAATATAACTGCAAAACAATTTTACTATTTTTATAGATATCTCGGTGTTTGTTGATATTTGCAATTAGTTGCTCATGATAATACAAATTGCCTTTTTTAAACGTAACTTTTATCAGCATTTATCTGGCTTATTATGCAATGATACTCTTACAAAAAATATATCTTGCTTGATATTTCATTTAGATTTCTGTTCTAAAAAAAGAAGTTAGGTAATTCAACTCAATAGAATTTATCTAAAGTTTAAAAAGTTAGCTTAGCTTATTTATGTTGGCATTTTAGAAAATAATACATGTGTAGAGAACACCATGCTTATGTTTTTTTTCCACTATGATAATTTTTAAAACCCGCAGCTAAAGAGTTTTGTTTTTTTTTTTCTTTTTTATAATCAAATACATTTATTCATTTTTCAATTATAAACAACCAGTCGTGTAATTTAAAATATTGGGAAGAGCGTGTTTGTCCTCGTAATGTAGTGTAATAGTTACGAAGTATTTCTATACTAACTTAAATAATAGCGTGATGAATATGACTCATGAAAATTGTGTAAAAAAATTGACATTTTCAGGACAAGTTGCAAATTCTATTTTATAATATTTACTTTTTTTTTAAAGAATGTGCATCCTTTTGGTTTTAACGCACTCTATAAGGTAAAACCTGGTTAGATTGCGCGTTGAGAGAGATGGCTCACTTGGATTTTTGGAGGTAAGAGGAGGTGGGAATGCACCGCGATTTCAGTAGTCGTACAGCCACAACAGCACAGTTTCTATTTGAATTCCTAAGTTTTTCCTCTGAAAGTGTATTATACAACGTCGTTTTTATTCCTTGCTATCCATAAATGTAAGGGCTTGAATTGTCATTACCGTTTCTCTGATTTTCATTGTGATGTGAGCACTGCAAGATACTTTCTAAGCAAACGCTTTTTCAAGTGTTTTAACAAGTTATTTACAAGTATTATTAATATAATCTACTCATTATCAAAAGCCATTTCCCATGCGTGTAAACCACCCATGTGCGCCATCTCACTCGGCCTATAAGGAGAGAAGTGTGAGACAACTCTACCAGCTTTACCTTAATGTCTTTAAATTTTAATATCTACTACTATTATAATCCCTTGATCTTTGATTTGTACATCGTATATTCCCAATGTTCCCAGTACACTACAGGACAGGAAATTCATATCGAGCAACTACATGTAATAAATCAACATATTTTATTTAATGCAAAAAGAAATAATGATTAATAGACACAAAACCATTTATTCAAAATAATTAAGGGCTTAATTTTCGTTTGACAGTCAAATAAAAAATATCACATGCATTTAATTTCAATTATGGATATAAGTGATATTTGAAAGTAGAACCTCATTGTGATCAACCATTAATTTAAAATTAAGAAAAAAAAAACTTTTTTTCAATTTTTAAAATTCCTTATAACTTTTTCATTTATATCTTTTTTTCAAAAAGTTGTTTTTTTGTAAACCTTCCCAAACATTATAAAATAAAAGTTATCATGGAATCTGAAACTTAGTTGAATTTTAACACAATTTATCTCCGTTAAAAACGAAGAAAAAAGGACAAGAAATTCTAAATTTCAACTTCAACGAATTAAATAAATGCAATCTACAAAATTCAGAGTCAAATCCATGCTAATTTTTGTTGAACATACTCCGTGGAATGCACATACGAAGTTTCAAAGCTGTATCTTTAAATGAAAAAAAAAGCCATAGGGATTTTACTACACGTGATAGGTCAGAAAAACAAAGCAGTGCAAAATGCGTTCAAAGATTTTAAATGCAGAATGAAAAAAGCTAAAATAATTTACAAAACCCGGAATATCCTTTAACGTTTTGATCACATAGGTTTGAAATTTTGCATGATGCTTTAAAGGAGTTTTATCTGTCGTTATAAGTAATTTAAAAAAATCTATAATGTGAGCAACTTTGAGGTACTGTGCCACCTTAAGACTGATACTTTACTTGTACAGGAGCATCACATATGCAGTAAATGATTTTTTTTAAAGCGTAATAAATCGAAAATATTCGACAGCATACTACACTAATGTAAAACCCCAGGGAATTACTATTGAAACATTAGGTGTAATTATTGAACATCATTTTTAACGCCAGAAAAAAATAATAGTTAGTAGGTTTTAGGCCATTTATTCAAAGGAGTTATATTTTATACTTTAATTCTATAGGAGCGTTGAATGTGCAGTAAATTAAACATTTTTGAAATGATCTAACCCGGGAAAAATATACTATTGCAGGCTTCTAAAGTTACTAGTACATTTCACTGATGTAAAACTAAAGGAATTACTATTTACATGTAATGAATGACGATTATTTTTAATACGAAAGGAAATAATAATTAATAGACACGAAACCACCTATTTAAAAAAAATAAATCTGATACTTTAATTCTAGCGGAGCATTGAATATGCAGAAAACTAAGCATTTTTGAAACGGTCTAATGGGAGGAAAATATTTCTAGAAACATATTGGAAACGAACAATTGCAGATAAGAGACAAAATCCCAGCTTCACTCTGTGCATTTGAATCAAATGTAAGCAGTGAAATGGTTTCGCCGTCATTAAAAGGAATTTCCCCTTTTCAGTAAAAAATAGATAAATTTTTAGTAAAAAATAGATAAGACGAGCAAGAAAAAAATCCGGATGGAAATCTCGAAGGAAGGTACTCTCCTTCCTACTTTTGACAGTTATTAAATAAATTTTAACGAGAAAAACGTGCTTTTGCAATCACTAGAAAGAAAGTAGAAATATTTTAGTTGGATTTCAAGGGAAAAAATATTCATTTTTTCCCCAATATTTCATCACGTTTCTTTGTTATATTCCCGATAAGCTGAATGCATAATGCGGTAGGGAAATGCTTGATAAGTGGTTTTGTGCGCTCTTTGTTGTGAAGATGCTGGGGAAAAACCCTTTCCTTTTTTCTTTGGAGCATTCTCCCGATTTTTTCTCTAGTTTTAATAACTCCCTTAATGATGTTTTAAGGTAAAAAATGGTTCTAGAAATGATCTCTTCAAAAAGGGAGAACAAGTTAATGATTTATTTTGAAGTTGATTGCATCTTAGAAAGTAACTTCGTACTTTGTTTTTTTATTCTTTTTTCATCGTGTGAGTAAAATAATTAAACTGCTTAATATTAAATTTATTTAACGGAAAAAAAGAAGGTAACAGAGTATGGATAAGTCTATTTGCTTTGTAATATCATTCGACATTGACATTTCAATAAAAAATGGATACACTAATGCTGCTTTTTAAACAGTTGCAAAGTTTGTTCTCATTTAGTGTTTCTTTCAGGCATCTCTCCGGGGGGGCATTGCCCCCTCGGAGCAAGTCAACTGCCCCCCCGGGAGAAAAATTCAGATCACACTTTCAGAAAAGAAAATGAAGGAGAACGAAGGAAAAATTTATTTTTTTTAAATATAGAGGAGATAAAGTGGCCTCAGTTTTGGGTAGTCATTAAACTAATCTCTCACTGCCAACAAAATGTGAAATGCCAAAGCTTCAGGTCCATCAGAGAAGACGAGTAGGGTTGTTAATGGTATGGCTGATTCATGTGGCTTGGTTCGGCGTCAGAGTAGTGCAGTGGGTAAAATTTTTCTGTGGTTAAGATGCAAGTGTAATGGGAGGTGGGGACGGGGGTGACAAAACTGATATGTGGTCCGCCTTGGCTCTCGGTGGCCCTGGTTCAGAATAAAGGATAATCAATACAATCTCCCTTTATTCCATTAAATTTCATGAATATAACGTAACCCCTTACTAAAAGAAGCTGCCTTTTATTATTTAGTACTGGTTCTTTTTTTACATATGGTAGGAACCTTTTGATCCATACTTCTGTTATTCAAATTTTTCCATATCCAGTTGCAACGAGAGACGGTTGGTAATAAAATGTATCACTGTTACTTTGAAATTGAATTGTTTATTTTAGGTCAATTTTAAGAGTATTTTTTAAAAAATTCTAGAAACATTGACAAATATCTCTTAAAAACAATGTACATTTTTATTTAAAAAAAATTAAATCTAGATTCTGGTGATCTTCTGCTTGACTGATCAATGATGGTCGTTTTGCAAGCCATTAAAAACATAAATATCTACATGTGCTCCACATTTTTTGCAATATTACATCTGTTTAATGTGAAGAAATATTCCAAAACTTGCGATTTAAGACTTCAATTTAAAACATTCCTGGAAGAACGTTAGATACCTCTTCGTTTCCCTAATGGTACCAAAAAATAGCCGAAAGCTGCACTTTTTAAGACTTCACGTTGGAAAATTTTTCAAAGCATGGCCCTGACTCACCCCTTTTTTTCTTAACATGACCAAAAGATGGCCTAAAATTCCACTTTTAAAACATCAGTTTTGGAAATTTTTCGAGTTAGATCCTCTGGTTCTCTCTTCCTTCTACATCATCGAAGATACCATGAAATTGCGCTTTTAAGACTTCAGTTTCAGAAACACTTTGTTGTCGGAGAACGACACCGTAACGTCACCAAAAGTAGCCTAAAATATAAGACATTTGTTCCGAAAAATTTGCGGGAGGAGAGTGACCGAATTCTTTTTCGCATCCTCTAACATTCCCGAACAACGTATCCGAGATTTCATATTCTTAAAACTTAGATCACAAAAAGTGTCCTGGGGAGAGCCCTCGCATCTGTCTCTAGTAAAAATTGAGTAAAATTGCATTTTTAAGACTACTTTTGAAAATTTTCTCGGTGAAGAATCCCTGAACCTCTAACGTCCTCTAAGAGTCTAAAATTGCACTATCTGGACATAAATTGCAAAAAATTTCCGGGGGAGGTCCCCCGAACCCCCCACCCCAAATCCAGCCTAAGAATTACATTTATACGATTTCAATTAGAAACATTTCAGACTTACGTAACTTTACCAAACATAGTCTAAAATTGCTTCTACTGTATATAATCAAGAATCTATTATATGTATATTGAAAAAAATGCATATTATCATCATTTCTATTCATGCCCATAATATATAAGAACATTTTGGATCATACACCGCCCCTCCTAGTTCTTCACCTGCCCTCCCGGAGCAAAAGGTCTGAAAGAAACACTGCTCATTTATATCAACATCTTCTACTCACACTTAATCATAATACAAGTTAACAGCTCTTAATACATATGCGAATCGTATTTGATTTGACCTGGTAATCAAATGCTCAAATAATAAAGGACTTATTTCATTTTTCTCAGTTTCAAAAATATACATGAAGTTTCGTTTAAATCCGAATACTGAATGTCCCTCTTTGTAAGTAGCACAAGGAGTGTCTGAAGAAAGAGTAGTAATTCATAGTGCAAATATCAAAGAAAAAAACATTTAACTACATAATATTTCCAAAATAAAGTGTATACGTATTTGATGTATTTCATCAGTATTTTTCTAAATACTGGGAACTTTACATGTTTAATGAGACTACTCCTCAATAATTATTGTAATGTTTGGAAAATGACACTAATTTTCAACGCATCAGAATTTCGTTGAACTACCATTTTAAATAATTCAATAATAGCCTCTTCTGCAATGCAAGGTACTTAAGAAGTGGTCACCAAATAGCGGGTCGCGGTCAGGATCCGGAGTATCACTTCATTTTGTGCCGCAGTAAATCATATGCAGTTGTACTATGCAGTAAAACTAAAATCTTATTACACGTAATTATAAATTAAAAACAAGTTATAAATGAAAGCCATAGTTACCATTGAAAGTTATACTTTGAATTTAAAGAAACGCGTTGGAAGATGAAGATGATTGTTAAGACGGTGGTTAATCTACCAAGGCAACAGAAACCAGGTCTTAAAATGTTTTGAAATGGCCCCCAATAAAATAAACTAATCACTCTTGTTATAAAGCAATGCGATAAATGTTTAGTTTCTATTATTGGCAAAAATCATGTTTGCCAGCTTGTTTACTTTCAGAGAAAGTTATCTGCATAAGATTTGTTATAAATGAAGTAGGTGTCACACTTTAAAAACTATATTATTTCCTAACTATCATTTTCCCCCTTAAATAATACTTCTTGTTTCAAATAAGGCTCGGTAAAGATTTGAGTTCCGCTTAACTTTTCATCTGAAAACATAACTTTGTTTTATACCATGCGTTATCCCTTTCCTTTCTGCGGTATTGACATAAAACTATGAAAAACTATCATTTCCGTTAGTCAACCAAAAGGAAAAAGTAAAAGAAATCAAATAAAATAGGAGACAGCCAAGCCAACATTTGTTTTACTATGAGCTTGTTGAATGTATAGGGTAACGATGTGTTCACCAAGAAATATGAACCTGGTGTATTTATATAAGCCGAAACGAAATATTAAGGCTATCTACGGAAAATATCCCCCCGAGATGGTCGAGTGGAAGCCTCGGATTCGGGTTTATTGCTTTACTGAAGAAAGTAATTCGCATTGCTCCATGTAGAGATGGAGTATGATTTGCTTTCTATTGAATATTGGAAAAATCTTTGTTTCAGGCAATACTTTCGGGCTCTCGAAGCGGTTTCCGAGAGGCATGATCGAAATGTCTCTTGCTGTATTTGCTTAGAAATAATACTTCAATATGTGTATTTGATTGCTTTTATTTTATTCATGTGCGCTCAACTACCAGTTCGTAAAATCGGTATTGAGAAGTTTATGGTGTGGAGTCGAATATAATTATTTTCTTATTTTTTCCCTCTTTATCTCCAGGTGACCACCACGACAAATCTAAAGACAAAGAACTAAAGCTACATACTATGATCGTCGCTTTGATGAGAAATACACTAACCACAAAAATAAGAGGAAGTCAAAACTGTTTAAGTTAATGATTTTTGCTGATTCGTCTAACATTTATGAATAAATGCTTATGTACTCGCCAATTTAACGATTTGCTCTTTGATACTCAGCTGCAGTTAAATTGAGGAGGTACCAATCAAATCCACGCATGTCCATTTTCAACAAAAATTGAGTTAGCAGCTGATTCAAATATTATAGGATGGTTCCAAATATTTGAAAGGTTTCTCTCAACAATATTAATAAGACTAAATCAATCTATATAAATACATAAATATATTTTTCCATAAAAGGTTATTTAGAAACACCCTTTTCGTGAATTGCCAAAAATCGTTTTGAATGGACATGTGTGGTTTTGATTGGTACCTCCTCAATTGTCCAGAAGGTTTCGAGTAAATTTAAAGGGCAATGCTTTTGAATATGCTTAAGTTTGAAGTTCACGAGAAAATATATAAAATATATCGATGTAGAACGTCATATATGACTATGATACGAAGGAAGTGAGAGACAAATTGACATAAATAAAAAATCAGCCAAATTATACTTGTGGGAGTAGTAATGTGATGCTTTGAAAACGAGGGAGACTTATCATTCACTGCCTCTTCAATTTAAACATATGAACATCTACTCGTATAGTATTTACTACTAGTAGAAATCAGCACAAGAGATTTCATGGTCGTAATTGATTAATATTCTGGAAGAGTGTACCTAACTAATTAAATAAAAGAAAAAGAAACACACCAATTGAAAAATTTAAAAAATGGTTACTAGATAGAAAGATTTGTCATCGTCTTACTGCTTTCTTTATTAAAATAGATTATTTTTGCACTCTTATCAGTATCCACAGTTTGTTGACGAAATATTAGTAGGGCTTTCTGATACTTAAATATTGTCAAGTGTTCTGTCAGAGTAAAGAGATCGAGAAACACCGTATGGACGTCAGTTAGCGTTCATTTAACAAACCTAAGGAGCATTCCTAAGCTTAAATGATGCAGGTATGTCGCTTTCATGAGAAATAATAATTATAGTAATATTTATCTCACGATGTAGAAATGAACGCGGTTATTTGTATACTTTCAATTAGATTTTAGATGACTTGTTATTCCTTCTTTGCAAAAAGATTTTATGTGTCCTAATTTTCATGTTGTTACAAATGATATAAGCAACTAAACAGAGAAAATATTGCACAATATCAAGCAGAATATTTACACTACACTTAAATGTATTTGAAATATTTCATACTTATTGTCTGATATTAAATAATTTCGGCTTTAATAAACAGTGATTAAATCTGGTTGAAGAAAACATTCCAGTAATAAACAAGCACACTTCACAAGAAGTAAAACCAAATGTTGGCCAAAAGTCTTTGGCTCCTGATTCTAGGCCTGAAGCTGTCTTTGCTTATTACCTTATTTCGGTTTCATGAACTGCATATTTTGTGATTTCTATGTTCCCTGGTATTTAATCATGACTCTACACATATTCCTAAGAAAGGTATGTTCTTCATCATGTTAAAATGTATTGTTAACCAGAGGAAACCATAGATCAATGAATCCTTCTTCCTGTGGTTAAATTTATTTTAAGTTTTGTTCTGAATTATGAGAAATTTTTCCCACTTGAACTCTTATTTATATCCTATCACTCTTTAAAATTATCATAGAAGCAGCTGAAAACAGTTAAACCAAATTTCGAACGCTTCTCCAAATATTTAATTAAATTCATAACATATTTCAATGAATGCATATTTATCAACTTGATGGCTTAACGCCTATGCAAATACTGCAAAATATTTAATCTGTTTCAAAGTGTGATTTGTATATATTAGATAGGTTCAACTGAATAGATAATGAAGAAACTTTCACGTTGGCAAAGTTTAATCAATATTTAACACTCAATATAATATTCCCTTTTTATCGTTTATAATTCTTAATATATGCTATTTTATGGATAGAATGAGGTTAATGCGGTTAAAATAAAATACATTACTTGGTGTGGCATTTAATATGTGACACTACATTCGCTCGAAATGTAACAGCAGTTTAGAAAAGGTTGTGTATAATGTAAGCCCAAAGATGTTGCTTCTCTGAAAGTTTTAATAAATAAAATTTATTTTCTGAGGTATGCGTTTAAGGAATTGTACATACACTACATTTTGAAAATAACATAAATAAATTTCTTGGGGACCTCATGCTTGGAATAAAGATCAATGATGCTCATTTTTGCCCAGAGGATAATCGCTTCTCAATATGCAAAATAAATGTGCAAGTTTCACTGTAGTTTGTTTCTTTGTAATGTTGCTCTGCGCATCGCACTTAAATTTCTCGTTTTAAAGTAATAAGTATAGTCAAGTAGGGCACATGGGGGTGGGGGAATGGGGTACATTTGATAACCTCCTTTGTAAACCAGTATTATTTAAAACTACCCGGGTTTGTTGGCAGTAAAAGTAGATGAGTTGATAACCGAGTGTTGGTGCCATAAGCAACTTTCATCAGGTTATGTACTTTGGATCAGGACGTTTATAACTGTAAACAGCCAGATACGGAACGTTTTTGCTCCTGGTGGTGCGGCTTGGGTAGCGTTTAATTACCACCGATCTGATTCCGGCACATGTTAGGGTCTCTTTGTAGAGAGATTTGCGGTACCGGGACAGTAGTAAAGGAGGTAGGCCACACTCGCCTGTCCGATCCTTATGGCCGGTTCTGGTTGCCATGCTGTCGGAGAGTTTGTGGAAGGTTCGAAGGATGAGCGCTGCTTTCCGTGCCCTTCGGGGTAGTCTATGAAGGCCATTGATACTACATACAATATGGGCGCAGTTAGCAAAGGGTACCCTATATGCTTGTTTCATAACATGTTCTCAAAGTATTCTGTAGGATTTCTTTGTTTGATCCCAATGTGTACTATTTTGAACTGAAGTGTCTGTTTTTGTTTATTCAAATTTCTTAATACTCTTTAAGTAGCTATATGACTCAAATTATTCTAATTCCTGAACGTTTTAACTTAGTTCATGCGTATGGGGAAGTTTAGTCCTTTCGGCTCTTTGGAATACATCCAAAGTGTCTGACCTAAAAGCTGCCTGCCCTAAACGTCTACGTCTGCCCCAAAAGCTGTACAAAGTGCCCGAATTACTATTATACCTGCTCATATTGTTTCATTTAACATTTTTTAAGGTTTATTCATTTTCATAAAAAGTTGATTTGTTTATCTATATATAAATATGAAAACAAAAGCTGATTAAGTTCCATTTTCTTCTTTGTTTTTCAAACGATTTTCTTCCTTCTTTTAATTTAGTAGCTATTGATGAAGTTTAGCGTTATCAGTACAATATTTTTCAGAACCATTTTTTTCCTTCCACCTCATGTCCCTGACCATCAGGGATTTTAGACTAAACGTTTCACAAAATCATTAAAAAAAAACAAACAATAATTTGTTTAAAAATGACCAATTGCGAGGGAAAAAAGTAAAGTATATTCTTATTAGTTTCATGCTACAATTTTGACATTTTATGGCGACTCCAGCCCATATTACCCCACCTTCCTCTACAATATATACTACAGATTACATAGAATTCCAGTGGTTGAGTGGCCGAGTAAGATCAACCACATGATTAGAACATGTGCTTATGCACCCCAGTGCCCTTGGATTGGGTGTTGAGATGGTCACAGCACACCTTCGTCATCCATGGGCTGTCACATCGTTGAATTTAGTTTTTACGGATTACATAGAATAAAAACTCTTTTTTATGCCTTATTCATAACAGGAAATACAACGTTCAAAAAGTTCCAAACTGGATGACTTGTATAACGGGCAATCATAAATAGGAATTTTTTACCTTCATAACTTTGTTCTTAAAATAACTTACTCACGTACTTAGAACGTGAGTAACTTATTGTATAGTGTAACTTACAAACATGCGGTCAGTTTAACAGACAATCTCTCAAACGTCCTTAGTATTAGTATGGCTTAAAAATTAAAATTCAAATTTAATCAGCTAAGAAGCTTGAAATAATGTACCAAAAAAAAAGTATCATATAAAAAGGTTTTTCTTATGAAAATGTCCCTCACAATGATGTTTTCAACAAATGAAATATATTGTAATAAAAAATGTAGTAACTTCCCCTTGTTGAGCTCCGAACCAAAATTTAATATTTGAAGATTGATTTATGCATAGCTTCCCCTTCAGAATACTAAATACACATCACGCTCCAAAATTACATATTTTGTTCGGGAATAAGCAATGAGAAGTAGCTATATGACTCGAAAATGTCAACTCGGTGCCAATCTATATTTATCTATTGTGAAGATTTGATTCCAGAAATCCCTTTCTGTGTAGTCGAGCATGAATTGTTATTCTAGACATCATTTTCAGCATGACACAAGGGTTTTACCCTCGATTTCTAGAGGACGCATCTAAATTTAAAATGAAAGGGAATTTCATTTCTTGCATGGTGGATAAAAAGGGTTTGACAGGGAATTTACACCCACTAAACCTGATACGACAGCTGTTTGAGACAGGAAAGGCCTGCTCCCTAGAATAGAGCATCACTGAACAGGAGAAGTTGACGTGACCACAATGGGATCGATATACCCCAACAAAGAGCACGGATATATTAGGAAGCATTAGATGTGCAGATTCATAAGTATTTTTACTTATGAAGATTATTGTTTCTGACGCGTAAGCGATTCGAGTCACTTGAATGTAAAGTAAGAAGTAGAGTTATTTATTTTACTTATTATCGTGAAGTGGGCGCCTTTAAATTAAAGTCCACATCCTACTTGATCCCATAGTTAAAACGTTTAGTGTAAAGCGTCGATAAATCAGTCGAATAAAAAGTGGAGATGGGAAAGTATCATAACTTGTTTTTACATTCATATTTTGAAGAAATATTTGAGGAATATTATTATAAGGAGTATCACTGTAATGCGAATTAATCTTTATTACATCATGAATACTACTGCAATGGACGAAACAAGACAAAATCAAAGTAAGCTCTTAGGAAAACATAAAGGAAAAAAAAAGATAAGTGATCATAAACTATACGCTTGTTAAGATACTGTAAATGAAAAACCTATTTTATACATAAATTTCAAATCATAATAAGTCAATTCGCTTTTGAGAAAAAAAAATCTTTCGCACTTACTCATACGACACATATATAAGTTTTAATGCCTAAATTTCATGACTATAAATGAATGCTGATATTCATAAAATGTTATAATACAATTAACACAAATAAAAACACTACAGTTTGGATAATCAATATTATGAATCCAACCTGAAAGGAATTGAAGAATTGGACGAGATCTATATTATTATGCACCCACACGTTGGCATTCGTGGAAATGAAGCCGCAGAGAAGCTTTCAAAGGTTTAATTCTTATTGACGATGCGAAGTTCATTGCTTGTAACTTACAGATTAAGAGGTAATACCATTAAAAAAAACTCAAATTTTAAATAAATACAAATCGAGAACTCACAATAACTTTTAATCACATAAGAACTCGGCACTTTCGAAAAATGGTGATCCAAGGAGATGGTACACGATTCTAAAGTCTCTGCAACAATCGGAACCAAATATCATTGACTCCCAAACACTTTTTTTTCACTGCCCTAAAATTACAAGTTCGCTAATCTCAAACTGGGTGCCACGGCACCCAGGGTGTTACAGCGAAAGACGAGGGGTGTCACGAAGCACCCATGAGGAAAAAAAATGTTACTAAGCCATATATTACACGACTAAGGTTCTGCGAGAAAACTTTAATTCTTCTTGGGGCGCCACGCATTGGAAAAGTTTTGGAAACCCCAGTCTTAGGGAATATCTATCCTTTTCATTTCGTCATGGAGACAGTTTTGTCTACTCATGACCCTTTGAATTCTTCCATTTCCCATGGACACAACGACAACCAGTCAACTAATGACATGTATTATTTTCCTTAAACTAATATTAAAACGCAATTTATTAACAATTTTAACAAAATCTTTAGGAAGAAAAATCGTGTATGCTTTAGATCAAAAGTTTAATATGTTATGAATATTCACGAACCTTTGAAAAAAAATAATATTTTAACCAAATGTTTTACCAAATGTCGTTAGAGATTTAATGTAGAAACTATTCTAAATGACTTATTTCTTATTTATTTTTACTATACTTTATTTTTGCTAATGTGTGTAGAAAAATTATTTTGTCAAACATGATTTACAATACGCTTCTATTTAATATTTTTCTCAATAAAGGACATAGAGAAACAATACAAAGATAGCTTCTGTCTGGTTTAAAATAAATGCAATATGAGTATTTTTAACATATATATTTCTTACTAGGCTTCAACATGGAAAAAAAGGGGGCTTGATGAGATGTATTGCTATTTAATAAAAATACCCAAAGGCAAGATCACATGAAGAAGAAATAAACACTTATATGCAATTCTGTTTGATAAATTATGCTCGTGATATTTATCATGAAGCTTTAATTTCGATGAAAACTTTCATTGATTTTTATTGCCATTGTAAGTGCAAAAAAAGAACAAACAAATAAACCCGAGAATCTAAATTGCCGAGGGAAATGCAGACGATTTCGAGTCCCTCTTCAATAACACTGTTAACCTGTTTTAGCGAACGAGTCTCAGAAAATGAATTAATACCTCAGTGTAAGCTTCGTGGAAATGGAAATATTCCTTCTTCATTTTCTTTCTACTCATTTTTCCCGGCGAAAAATCTTCGCTGGAGGAGGGATATGATATATTACGCTAGAAAGTCGTTTTCTAGATGCATTAAAGTTCTAGGAGACACCCTCCCAGAACAGAGGAGCGTTGCTCTTAATGGATAGGAACCGAAGAAAATATGTGTTTTTTAACACTGTTCCGGGATAAGTTTAAAATGTTGGAAAGACAAGGAATTTAATGCCGGGAGAGAAAAAAAAGCCCTAATGCAGAGGCTTACGACGGAACCTCTGGAGATGTTAACAATTTTATGAAGCTATTAGTTTAATTTATTTTTCCCTCTTTTTTATACCCATGTGATTAAGGTGGATCAAAATTGAGAATTTTCATTGTATGGACGTTGCTTTGATGTATGAGTAGATTAAATTTGTCACCGTGGTAAAGAAAACGTTTTTAATTAAATGTGATTCGTATACCAAGGATTATTATGTAGGGATAGGTGTAAATTATCAATTATTTAACTTGGAGTTAATTGTATTACAGTATCTCTTACATAAATTGAAAACCTGCAAATCAGATAATACCAGTATCTTCGTGGATAGCGTAGTGCACTAATGTGGTAAATGATACTTTTAAAAAAATGGAGAAAGTGTAGGAATTGGAGATAACAGGCTAGCTAATTACAAATAATCGCTAATGAAAAATATTCGAATATTTTCGAATTAGGAAGTAACATATTTGTATTTTTATGCAGAGCTAAAATGTTTTACTAAAAAATTAGCAAATGTTGCTTTCTACATTTGTGCAGTTACTACATACACGTGCATGTATATGTGTTTGTATGTACGAGGGTGAGTCAAATGAAAACCGAAAAATTGCAACAGAAAATCTAAAACCTTATTACGATTACCGGGAGACGCAGCCCGAAGACTCTCCCTCCATCAATTGGCATTGGTCCTCTTACTCATGCACCATATCAGCGCGATACGGACGTTTCCAATATGGCAGTTCCAATGATGTGGCTGTTGTTGTCGAATCCTCTCGCGAATTGAGAAAGAATGTGTGCGCTGCTCCTGAGTCTAACGGGGCCCTTATAGGCAGGAGTACGACTTCTGCCTCCACTGTTTCAACAGTAGGAGAAGTCTCTTAATTTTGCCCCAGCTCCCAGATGAAAGACCGTCACCTGGGTTGGCAGCCCCAGAGGTATCACTTCACTTGGAGGACATTCGAGCCACGACAGATTTAACTTGCAGCAGCTCAATTTAGCGTATATGGTCCCAAGCAACGAGCCGCGAGAGGTTGTCACCCCCCCAAACCACTGACCTCAGTCAATATTGCTTCACTTTCGGTGCTCTGTGGGAACCGAGCTTCTACTGACTGATTCACTCCGGGACAGTTCCTCTGTTGGAGTACACCAAAGAGGAGCAGCGCGGAGTGATCCGTTTCCTGACTGACCTGTAATTGCATTGCAGTGACATTGAAGGGTCTATCCCGAAGAATAATCTCTTCCCACCGCTGCAACCGCCTCAGCTGTGCACACAAGTTAAGCATGGCCTAGCCTCGGTGCGTCTGTCAAACCTATAGTGCCGTTGCCTGAATTTCTTCTACCATTCGTACACCTGAGTCTGCCATAAACATGTAGCACCTTACCGGTCCAAAATGCTTCGATGGATTTCTATCGGCTTCGTGCCTTCATTCTGTAGAAAACGGATATGGTTCATTCCATCAGCTGGCTACCATTTTGGAAACTCCCGTATCGCACTTCTAGGTCATTTGGGGTCTCGTTACCAATGCCAGTTGATGTCGGGATAATGCACGGGCATGCGTACCGGGTCTGATAGTAATAAGAGGGGTTTCCTACTTTCATTTAGCAATTTTCCTATTTTTATTTAACACCCTCTCGTATGTATACTTATTTTGCCCTACGTACATATATATATATGTATGTATACTGTAAAATCTTGATCCATCGTTTTCCTACACATGGCTTTCTACACGGCTATCCTCGTATATAATATTGTTTTTGTCCGAGGAAAGAAATTGTCCTAATTTCTGTCCTTGTTTTTCCAATTGTGCTTTCGAAATCAAATGTCTCGTGTAAAACGTTCGATCGAGGTTTTATGGTATGGGATCGAGCCAGAGGAAATGTGGGTCCGTTTTCGAACCCTTTACAACATTCTTCTTAATTAAAATGAACCCTTCACAAAATTTAAATCAATCGAAACGGGCCCTTCACAAAATTCCAAGCTGCCAAATCGGGCTTTTCACACCATTAACTATAATAAAACTGGCAATTAATGATAAAACATTTTCATTACTATATGTTTAAATTTGCAATTTTCACTAAAAAGTTTTTTAAATCCACAAAAAACGGTCTGCGTTAAAAAATACTGGATCGCCCCTGGGTATATGTTCTATATATATATTTATATATATTAAGCGCTAACTTGAATAAGCATTTCATGGGTTTTGAATTACTTTTTTAAATTATTCGAAAGAAAGTAATAAAAAAATTATCTGCTTTATTTTAAAAACAAATAAAGATTCACTTTTTCAATGCATTATATTCATTACACAATTTCAAGACTTATAAGTCCAAAAACTATATAATTGACATTTTTAATTAAAGCAGAATACGTTTTAATAATTTTATTTTTTACGATTGTTGAGCGCTTTTACTACAATATGCAGGTATTAATTGTGTAATGACAAAATATTCTTTCATTGTTCTATAATTGTAATCCTGCTAATAACTGTTAAAATGAATCCTTTAATTTTTTCGCCCTTTTGAAATTTGGTTACAATAATCAGTTCGTCTTATCTGTACATTAATGAAATGTTTCGAAAGTGATGAAATTCTTCGTAATGAATTCTTTCAAAATCATTTATCTTATGTCACCAGTAGAAAAAAATCATAGAATTTTCAAAGCTAAATAATTAAATTTAGTGCGCTAAAACAGCTGAAAAAATATATATTCAAGCTATACTATTTAAGAACTCAAATACGAATTTAAATATTAAGTCTTAAATTGCTATTAATGTAAGTCAATTATAAAACTTAAAAAGAGTTTCCTTAAGTGATTTTTATCCTTTAAAATGTTATTGAAAAATAATTTAAAATGACAGTTGGTTGAAAACATACGTTATCCAATTAACACATATTTCAATTAAATACTAAATGCTGCATAAATCTTATAAAGGCTACCTTTTACTTAAATTTGAAACAGAAATGGAAATCTTTAAAATATGCAGGAATGAAAATTAAAACACATTATTCGTTTAGTTTAGGTAATATTTTTTAAATAAAATAACATACAAAGAGTATGTTAAAAATAATTTAACTTTGTGCAAGTAAACAATAATAATAAAATTACACGTTAATTTAAAGCACAAATGAGCAATAAAATGCAGACATATGTTTCGGGATTGCTTGGAATCCCTTTTTCAATGCGACAAGGAGCTTCTAGATGCAAAACATCCAAATGAAGCAGACAGAACAACAAAAACAAAGCTTATATAGCCTAAGAATTATCTGTAAACCAATGAGAATAAAGGCAGCGTGAAGTGGAAGTAGAAGTAGCAGGAAGACACCAATAAGAGAGCAACAAACGAATCCAGTTGAAAGTACAGGAAGTAAAACGGAATATCAATAAAAATAAAGCAAAAAAGACGACAGCATGCATAAAAATTGCAAAAATAATAAAATAAAATACAAAGAATAAAATTGAAATAAAAATAAGTACAGAAACCAAAACAAAATGCAAAACAAAGTACACATGTAAAGGAGGGGGAGGGGAGGGAGGAGAAAAATAGACACAAAAAAGGAAAACAACAAGAAAACCTAGAAAGAACAACAAATTAAAGAAATTTATGCCAGACCTGTGAAAAATAAGGAGTTGAGGAAGAATCATTAACCAAATTAGAACTATTCCTGTTAATATGATAAGCTTCCCAAAAGTCAAGCTCTAAAGGGGAAGAACATTTTTGAATAATTTTACCAGAATTGAAATCAAAAGAGTGGTTGGAATTCCAACAATGTTGAGCAATGCTAGACTTATTTAACTCTTGCTTTCGTACATAACCTTTATGCTCATTTAAGCGAATTTTCAGAGCACGTTTTGTCTGCCCAATGTAAAAAAGGCCGCAACGGCAACTAATTTGGTAAATACCCCAAGTGTTAAGTTGATCGACAGGATCCTTAAGAGAAGAGAAGGAAAGTTTGTTACTAGGAGCAAAAACGACTTGAAATTGAAACCTTTTTAGGATTTTAGCAATACGGAAACTGACAGAATGAAAGAATGGTAACACAACCAAATTCTTTCTAGAAACCACATTATTGGGACCAGAAGTTTTCTTAGAAAGTTTGTTATTTATAGAATCAATTAAATAGTGAGAAAATCCTCTATCAACAGCTACAGCTTTCAGATAGTTGAGTTCAATCTTGAGAAGCTCAGGAGAAGAGCAAATATTAATAGCACGATGGACCAGAGCATTAAAAGCCGAATATTTTTGGTTGGGAGGATGAGACGACAGTCTGTGAGGAGGTAAAGAAACAGCAAAAGGTTTACGATAGACAGAAGTAGTGAAACCAGACTCACTCTTAGAAATAAAGACATCAAGAAACGCGAGGCTACTATTAAGTTCTTTCTCACAAGAAAACTGGATATTAGGATCAATGGAGTTCATAATAGAAAGAGCATCATCAATACCTAACAAGTTACTGTCCGTTAGGACAAAACAATCATCCACATAACGAACATAAAATTGAAATTGCAATTTCTGGAACAGTTTTTCCTCAAAATAATGCATATAGAAATCACTTAAAATAGGACTAAGAGGACTTCCCATAGCCAGGCCATCTACCATAGCATAGAATTTACCATTAAATACAAAAGTGCTCTGTTGCAAGCACACACGAGTAAGGAAAACTAATTCCTCAATTTCCACAGAAGTAAAATGGAATTCAGAAAGCCTTTTCCTGAGGCAAGTCAAAGCGCCATCAACAGGAACATTAGTAAACAAAGAATTAACATCAAAAGAGGCCATAACTGAATTATTCGGAACGAAGTTATGAAGTTTCTTAACAAAATCGGTGGAATTTTTAACAGTGAAAACATTCTGACTTCTAAGTGGAGAAAACACAGAAACTAAATACTTGGAAAGTTTATATGAAGCAGTGCCAATATTGGAAACAATTGGTCTGAAAGGAATACCTGCCTTGTGTACCTTTGGTAAAGCATAAAAACGTGCGCAATTAGCAACAGAAGGAATCACAGACCGTTTAGCAATCAAAGGAATAGAATGAACAGACTTAACAGCAGAAGAAATAGCTTTTAACTCTTTGTCACTAGGATTTTTATATATTTCAGAATAAGGACCAGAAGCAATTAAGTCATCAGTTTTTTCAACATAAGATGATTTATTAAGAACAACAAAATACTGGTACCTAAAAAATACTGGTACCAAAATACCTAATACTGGTTTTACCCATTCTGTGAAACGATGTGTCAATAATTTAGTTTCCAATTCTGATTTGGTCATTACCAAAGCAGACAAGGGTGGTCAGATTGTTGTTCTTAATAAATCATCTTATGTTGAAAAAACTGATGACTTAATTGCTTCTGGTCCTTATTCTGAAATATATAAAGATCCTAGTGACAAAGAGTTAAAAGCTATTTCTTCTGCTGTTAAGTCTGTTCATTCTATTCCTTTGATTGCTAAACGGTCTGTGATTCCTTCTGTTGCTAATTGTGCACGTTTTTATGCTTTACCAAAGGTACACAAGGCAGGTATTCCTTTCAGACCAATTGTTTCCAATATTGGCACTGCTTCATATAAACTTTCCAAGTATTTAGTTTCTGTGTTTTCTCCACTTAGAAGTCAGAATGTTTTCACTGTTAAAAATTCCACCGATTTTGTTAAGAAACTTCATAACTTCGTTCCGAATAATTCAGTTATGGCCTCTTTTGATGTTAATTCTTTGTTTACTAATGTTCCTGTTGATGGCGCTTTGACTTGCCTCAGGAAAAGGCTTTCTGAATTCCATTTTACTTCTGTGGAAATTGAGGAATTAGTTTTCCTTACTCGTGTGTGCTTGCAACAGAGCACTTTTGTATTTAATGGTAAATTCTATGCTATGGTAGATGGCCTGGCTATGGGAAGTCCTCTTAGTCCTATTTTAAGTGATTTCTATATGCATTATTTTGAGGAAAAACTGTTCCAGAAATTGCAATTTCAATTTTATGTTCGTTATGTGGATGATTGTTTTGTCCTAACGGACAGTAACTTGTTAGGTATTGATGATGCTCTTTCTATTATGAACTCCATTGATCCTAATATCCAGTTTTCTTGTGAGAAAGAACTTAATAGTAGCCTCGCGTTTCTTGATGTCTTTATTTCTAAGAGTGAGTCTGGTTTCACTACTTCTGTCTATCGTAAACCTTTTGCTGTTTCTTTACCTCCTCACAGACTGTCGTCTCATCCTCCCAACCAAAAATATTCGGCTTTTAATGCTCTGGTCCATCGTGCTATTAATATTTGCTCTTCTCCTGAGCTTCTCAAGATTGAACTCAACTATCTGAAAGCTGTAGCTGTTGATAGAGGATTTTCTCACTATTTAATTGATTCTATAAATAACAAACTTTCTAAGAAAACTTCTGGTCCCAATAATGTGGTTTCTAGAAAGAATTTGGTTGTGTTACCATTCTTTCATTCTGTCAGTTTCCGTATTGCTAAAATCCTAAAAAGGTTTCAATTTCAAGTCGTTTTTGCTCCTAGTAACAAACTTTCCTTCTCTTCTCTTAAGGATCCTGTCGATCAACTTAACACTTGGGGTATTTACCAAATTAGTTGCCGTTGCGGCCTTTTTTACATTGGGCAGACAAAACGTGCTCTGAAAATTCGCTTAAATGAGCATAAAGGTTATGTACGAAAGCAAGAGTTAAATAAGTCTAGCATTGCTCAACATTGTTGGAATTCCAACCACTCTTTTGATTTCAATTCTGGTAAAATTATTCAAAAATGTTCTTCCCCTTTAGAGCTTGACTTTTGGGAAGCTTATCATATTAACAGGAATAGTTCTAATTTGGTTAATGATTCTTCCTCAACTCCTTATTTTTCACAGGTCTGGCATAAATTTCTTTAATTTGTTGTTCTTTCTAGGTTTTCTTGTTGTTTTCCTTTTTTGTGTCTATTTTTCTCCTTCCTCCCCTCCCTCCCCTCCCCCTCCTTTACATGTGTACTTTGTTTTGCATTTTGTTTTGGTTTCTGTACTTATTTTTATTTCAATTTTATTCTTTGTATTTTATTTTATTATTTTTGCAATTTTTATGCATGCTGTCGTCTTTTTTGCTTTATTTTTATTGATATTCCTTTTTACTTCCTGTACTTTCAACTGGATTCGTTTGTTGCTCTCTTATTGGTGTCTTCCTGCTACTTCTACTTCCACTTCACGCTGCCTTTATTCTCATTGGTTTACAGATAATTCTTAGGCTATATAAGCTTTGTTTTTGTTGTTTTGTCTGCTTCATTTGGATGTTTTGCATCTAGAAGCTCCTTGTCGCATTGAAAAAGGGATTCCAAGCAATCCCGAAACATATGTCTGCATTTTATTGCTCATTTGTGCTTTAAATTAACGTGTAATTTTATTATTATTAAAGAGTATGTAATTTGTATTTTGTTATTCTTTGGATTAATCTGTTCTCTCTCTCTCATTTTAATTTAGTGGGCAGAAGAGTTGCTAAACATTCTATCATTAAGATAGACTGGATATAGTTGGCCATAAGGGCACGTTAGGTCATTCGCAACATTTAAAAACGCTTATTGCCCATGTGGCTTTTGTCTAGCCATATGTGTGTTATCCATCACCCTTCTTTAAAATAAATATCGTTGAAGAACTATCGTGCATTATAAAACAGCTAGACTTTGCAAAATGTTACTGAAGTGAGCGAATTCATCAGCAATCGATTTTTATGTAACCCCTTCAAGCGCACCGTATTTCTTTTTCAATTTAAGAAAATACATAACACAATGTTGTCTATAAAAACTGACAGTGCAAATTCACCAATGTGAAGACCTCACCAAATCATTATGGAATATATTATAGTACTAACATTGCAGCAGCATAAGATATGATACCGCTTGAATTATCTCGAGCGAGCAAAGTTTTTGCCGTTTAGAGTGCTCGAGGTAACTCGATCGTGCATGTTAAATGGTTAATAGATCGCGGTTTCTTTTTTGACCTATCTGAAATTTTCATGAGAAATAGCAACTCTTATTTGTTTTATCCAGGTAAAAACAGAAAAACCAAACCAAACCAAAAAAAAAAAAAACAGAAATGTCTTTAAATTTTGTGCTTGAACGTACTCGAAAATATTCCGAATTGTGTTTTTGCGCATTGAACAAAAGAATGGTAAAAAGGGGAATTTAGCCAAAATACTTGCTTTGAAAACATTTCTTTCTGCTGCATTTAATTTGATTATTTCTTTAAAAGTAAAAATTTTTCCTCTTCTTTAAATGTTAACGTTTAAAGTTCAGCCAATGTTATTTCTAGAATTTCTGAAGTAGTATTTTTCCCCCATGAAACACTAACTGTAGACGAGAACATGGAAAGGATAGTTGATTCTCAAAAGTACTTTTCGTGTTCACTACTTTGTTATCTAGCTTATTGAATAATTTAACAGTTTTCTAGGGCCATCTTAAAGAATAAAACTGTTCCGGTAATGATTGTTGAAGCACCCATCATGGATCTAAAGATATAGTGATTTGCGAATCAAACTGTTAGAAATTTCATCATGAAATTACGGTTAAATAGCCGGCAGCAGTCTGTCCATCTAATTCACCGTTAAATTTACAGTTTGGCACATTTTTCTATCTTTACGGGACCTCAACCATTTCCAATCAGCTTGGTTAAAAAGCCGTAAATACAGAAGTTTACGATAATAATAATAATATTACACGTTAATTTAAAGCACAAATGAGCAAAAAAATGCAGACATATGTTTCGGGATTGCTTGGAATCCCTTTTTCAATGCGACAGGGAGCTTCTAGATGCAAAACATCCAAATGAAGCAGACAGAACAAGAAAACAAAGCTTATATAGCCTAAGAATTATCTGTAAACCAATGAGAATAAAGGCAGCGTGAAGTGGAAGTAGAAGTAGCAGGAAGACACCAGTAAGAGAGCAACAAACGAATCCAGTTGAAAGTACAGGAAGTAAAAAGGAATAACAATAAAAATAAAGCAAAAAAGACGACAGCATGCATAAAAATTGCAAAAATAATAAAATAAAATACAAAGAATAAAATTGAAATAAAAATAAGTACAGAAACTACCAAAACAAAATGCAAAACACAGTACACATGTAAAGGAGGGGGAGGGGAGGGAGGGGGGGAAGGAGAAAAATAGACACAAAAAAGGAAAACAACAAGAAAACCTAGAAAGAACAACAAATTAAAGAAATTTATGCCAGACCTGTGAGAAATAAGGAGTTGAGGAAGAATCATTAACCAAATTAGAACTATTCCTGTTAATATGATAAGCTTCCCAAAAGTCAAGCTCTAAAGGGGAAGAACATTTTTGAATAATTTTACCAGAATTGAAGTCAAAAGAGTGGTTGGAATTCCAACAATGTTGAGCAATGCTAGACTTATTTAACTCTTGCTTTCGTACATAACCTTTATGCTCATTTAAGCGAATTTTCAGAGCACGTTTTGTCGGCCCAATGTAAGAAAGGCCGCAACGGCAACTAATTTGGTAAATACCCCAAGTGTTAAGTACCATCTTTTTAATGGTTATTCAACTGTTGTAATTAAATATGGTAAAATAACAATGAAATAAATGGTTATTTTACTATTTTCTCACGGAAATTTTTAACAGTGCAGTCAAAAAATTTTATAAGCAATTAATTATCTTTTCGTACCATTTTTATGCAGCTTTTTAAATACATGCTTAAAAGTCAATATTAACCGTTTTGTAATATGCCACATACTATCAACATTTGTCCGATGGTGATTTCTTTAGCATTTCCCAAGTAAGTGTATTTAATAAACACTGGGGTTTTCGCGTCAGGCTGACGACTTAACCGACATCAGAAGCAAATGTCTCTCGACAAGTGTCTGAAGCTGAGATCGGGACAGCAGGCTTTGGGTATTATGAGCTTTCGGGCCAGTATATTAAATATTTTCAATGAACAAACATTTATGGACACTCAAAATCTCTTTTGTTTCTCCCCATTACTCTGATTCATGCTGTTAAGATTTAATATATTTTTGAGTGTTTATGCAATAAACAATTATTAAACTGGCGCATCTAGGTTTCCAAAGGAGTTTTTAAATGTCCGAATCTTTGTTATTTTTTTGTTAATGGTAAATTTATTTGAAAATGTCAGGTAAAGGAAATGTCTTGCATCCACCAATAGGCAAAGATTTATTTTTCTACATACTATTTCTGAACGTTAAGTATGCATTGAATTGAATTTTTATGCTTTAAGGCTCTCCGCTTGAAGTTTGAATACGTAATGTAAATAAGCAAAATATTTTTTATTGTAATTTCAACGAGATAATTATGTGCCTAGATATCGTGAATTCAAACAAAGACGATTTAAAAACGACTGCTATACAACAGGATCAAAATGAAAAGAAGCTTGCAGAAACCTAGATCCGATAAAATGAACGAAATATTTTTCTTATTTAATAAACCCTTAGCTACTTACAATCAAAAACCCAAAATATAAAACTTGTAAAGACGATTTACTGTCAAAATAAATAATTGCTATTCGAGTAATACACATAACAATGAAATATTTTGGCTTAAGTGCATTCTACCAAATGCACTTTTATAAGCACTCTAAAATAATGTAATGATGAAATAAGCACTCTAAACTAATGCTTATGCCTTCAAAAATGTTTCCTGAATCAATAGATAGCTTAATTTTTAAATCCCTAAAATAAATAAGCAACAACAAAGTCGGAGAGCAAGTAGGCATCATTGATATTCTAAAAAGTGAAACTCAGCGCTTTTCTGAATACGCAATGTACTTATCAAAAGTTCAAAATAGACAACATTTGTTCGTAAAAATTATAAGTACCTTTGGTAATATGACGTATTTTAAGTTCTTTTAGTTTAAACTAGAAATGTTCTATGTTGAAACTAAATGCTAATTTCCAAGAAAATTTATTATTTTCCGTTTAGTTTAATCAACAAGGGAATAGAAACTAGTTAAATTGAGAAATTCGACACTAAAGTTTATTTTAGATATATAGTAAAGTTCAGATCGTCTAATGATATTTTGAAGAGAAAGTAACTCGTATTAAGGCTGAAATGAGTCTATTGAATCCTTAAATGACTCCAGGGTATCATTAGCTATTAAGAAATTCAACATAGAAACCACCTATTCTGTGAAATTTTGGATTTCTGAACAATATGGCAGTTGCTGGGTTGAATCAATATCCTAGAATATCCTAAATTTTAATCATTTCGGTAAATGCGCGAGTCACTGCAAATCGTTCTGCAGAGACGAATTAAAATTTATATTCGGCATTGAATGAAATTCTGTTCGTTCGAAGTTATTACGCCTTCAACGAATGAGCATAGCGATTAGCTAGATTACATCCATTTAGACTGTTGAATTTTCAATGAGAACATTTGGATAGTAGAGCAGTCTATTATCTGCTTATGGATGTTGTACAAAGTTTAGCTATTTCGGTACGAATAATACATGCATCAACTTAATATTTCAGAGTTTTTTAATTAAAAAATGACGCATACATAAAGGGTTACCGTACTTCCACATTAGTGTCAATTTTTATGATGATACTGTGTGCTCGCGTAAATTTTACAAAAATACGACTTTGGATGCATTTTTCGGAGAGTATTTAATTTTTTTCCCACGGTGTTTTCCTTTTGGATCTTAATTATCTGCTCTATAGTCAGATAATTAAAATCCAAATTAAAAGCATAGTAATTTTAGCAAAAATTCAGAATTTTCTAATTTGTTGTAGTCTTTCAATTTTTTAAGCACGCACGTTTAACATTCTGGAGCATGGGACACATATGTCCACTATTTTATTTTAAAAAATAATTATATATTTTTTAGTGTTATCCAAATTAAAAGCAGTTAAAATGGTACAATGGCTGTCGGTTAAACATCTGGAAGACGTATACATTGCGGGATGTTATTTGGAATTAGCACTGAAAAGAGTTATAATTTCAAAATTAGGTACCAGGATTTGAATATATTTAATGACAATTTCATCATTTACGATTATGAGGTAATTGTCACGTGTGGACAGGGTACCAAGTTTCCCGCATTTTACGAGACAGTCTGTCCCGCATCTCAAGGAACTTCAAAAGTCCCGTATTTTTGCCAGGATATTGATTTTACTAGATATCGGACATTCTATGACACTTATGTGATGGGCTCGCACCCGATATCGACTCTAGTGTTAAAAACCTGTAAAGTTGTGTATTTTTTGAGCATCCCACAGCTCCAAAATACGTATTATTTATATATAATTTCATACGTTAATTACCTAAATTTTAAAAATCAAAATTGCCATTCCGGATAACCGGATCGCTCGTACAGTGCTCGGATCGGATTTTGGGTATCCCAGACTTTCTGGGAGTCTACCGACCCCACCCCCACCCCATTCGATGAGCACCTGCTGTCCCGTATTTGCAATTTTAAAATCTTGCAGCCTTGCATGTGGATGTAAAAATATAGAATATTTTAACTATTTTCCGTAAGCAGTAACCATGCCCTTCATTCGAAACCTGCTTCAACCATCCAGTTTACATCCGTTGAGCGATTATGCGAAATACCTCTAATTGGGGATCATGTTGTGTATTGTCACTAATATATTCTAAGGTTGTTTAGGTAAGCTATCTACGGGGTGTGTGTATTAGACATAGAAATGGCACTACGCGAATTCAGATATTTGCTGTTAAACAGATCAAGGTTATAATTTGCTCGAAAAATGTTTTTAAAAAGCATAAATATATTAGTTACACATTTTAAAATGTCTTTGGTATTTCTTCAGACAAATAAATAAAGAAAATAATAACTAAAAAAAAAACTAAGTTAAGAACATGTGGAAATACGCTACAGTTTATTTACTGGAACTAATACTAATTAGACAATGGTACTTATAGCAAAGCCAGGATTATATTGAATTGCATAATAATCTGCATAATCTTAAATGTTTTTTTTCTTTTGTTGAGGAAAAGATGAAATGTATCTGTAACCCAAGGCTTATTATTCGATACAGGTGCGCACTGACAAGGGGAGGGAGTGACGAACGACATCGGTCCATCCAGAAGATGGCATCCGATGTGGTCTTTGAACGATACATCCAATTATCCAGTATGTCAAATTTTATCTTCAAAATGTTAATTAATTGAACATGCTTTGAAAATATAAGGAAACTACAAACTTACTATGTCTTTTGAAGCTGTGGTATGTTTAAAAATAGGAATTGAATTGTAAGCTTCAAATATCAAAGCCGAATATCAAGTACGGATCCCTCAGACAAGAGACACTGGATGTCTGATATCCAAGAAAATGAATGTCTGATGTATTCCTAGTCGTGACAGCGTCCCCCCAAGCTAAATTACAAAATCTAGGGTGTGCTGCTTAGGTTTCAAAATTAAATTAAATAATAAAATAATCTTACTTAATATATATACAGAGACATAAAAGTATTTCTATGTTTTCATGCTGTAAAATTCTGTACTAACATTTTTCTTGGGTTAAAAAAAAAAGAATTAAAAAATATTCATTTGACATTTCCAAAATCCATTGTTTTAAGAAATCCTTGGGAAAGGACAAGCTGCTACACATTTCCTACTTATAACGCTTAGGAGATCCGCAGAAGACATCAATAACGCATTAAAACTTCACTGGCGGATTAAAATTGAACCAAGAAAAAAAATTAGATTTCTGTGGAACCACCAATAATTGGCAAACTAAAGGCGTTTGTGAGTTCTCCGCAACTAATTATCGACGAAAATTTCCCTCCAGCTTCGTATCGGCCACGTGAATTTCGTATTAATTTCACTTTCAGGACGCTTAAGCATTCCCCCCATCACTTCTCGAAATCACGTGGTTTGTGGCAGATTAATTGTTCCTCCTCTTGCTGAAAAATATCTCGAAACTGTAACCGAAATCGATAGATAATAGGATAATACTTCATCGTAATCGATATCGGTCAGAGTGTTCGCTGTTAAGCTCGTGGTCTGTATTCTTTATCGTGTTTTGCTGTGGCTGTTATTTTGTTCATTTTCTTTTTCTCCTTATCACAACTCACCCACTATCGATTAAAATAGTGAATGAATACTTTAATTGAAAATTCTGCCAAGTTACTTTGTAAAACTATCGCCTAAATTAGCTGTGAGATTAGCTGGTTGAATTTTTAATGCATTTCCTGTTTCAGCTTGAACATTGTTTCAGTATGTCATTTTCTTGTGTAAGTGCATTATTTAATTTAAAATGTATTTGGGAAGTTGGTAATTTAAAAAAAAAAAAATGAAAAAAACTCACTCTGAAACTGTAAATTAAACTTAGGATTTGATATCAGTACACTAAACTATAGTCCCGCAGTGGATCAGTTGGTAGAAGCTCGGTTCCCGAAGAACACGGAAAGTAAAGCAACATCGACCGAGGTCAGTGTTTGGGAGGGTGGCAACCTCCCGCGGGTGGTTGTTGTGGACCATGTTCGTTAAGGGGAGCTGGTGCACATTCACTCCGTCGTGGCTGTAACATCCGCCGAGTGAAACGATACCTCTGGAGGTGCCAACCCCAGGTGACGGTCTTTCATCTGGGATCTGGTTCAAAAAACTAAGAGGCCACATAAAAAGGGGCGGAAGTCAGACTTCTGCCTATAAGGGCAAAGTTTGACTCAGGAGCAGCGCGCCCATTCTTTCTCGTTTCGAACGTGGACACGACACCAACCAACCAACCAACACTAAACTATCACTTGGAAAACATTTTTCCTTCAAACCCAGCTATTTAGTGATTTTTAAAAGAAATATATATACATTTAGACTAACACAGCTCACATTATCACTACCTTTATACGAGAGCGTAAAAACTGAAAATAAATGTCGTTGCCTAGTAACAAAGCTGTCACATGAATTAGGCTACAAAACATGATTTTTAACATTAAAAAAAATGCGCATGCCTTAATCCTTTGTTCGTTAATTTCTATACAATTAAACAATATCTAACAATCTTCATGTTTGGACTTTCGCTAGTATGCCCGGAAGATGTACGGATGTATTGTTTTGTTACAACATTAAAATTGTCTATACGCATTAAAATGCTCGTTTGTTTCGGAAGTCCGTTCATCCATAAGTTCAGATCGTTTGCATTGCAGAAGGGGTACTTGCAATTCCGAAACACAATTTCTGGAAATTTACTTACTTGTTGTTGCGGTTTAACGTTGCTATTACTTTATTATTTCAGTAATATGATAATTTGTTTCTCTCTGGAAAAATCAGCTATGAAAACACTCAGAAATACTGGATACGTTGGTTAATTTTGAAGTTATCCACAGATGTGCATCACTTAAGTTTGGAACAGATAGCCTATGGTTCGTATTGTCTAACAAGAAATTAGGAGTTTCACTACTGGATTTGTATTTTGATGGGAAAACGAAATAGCAAAGAAATTTATATCTGTTCTAGCTGCTCTTTAATTTTTACTTTCTTTTATATCCAAAATATTTTGAGGAAAAATATTTAATTCATAAAAAATTTCGATTTTCGAATTTTGACGAATTTACACGTTTTAAGGGGTGCTGAAGACATTCTTACTGTGTTCGGAAAGTGTCTGTCCGTGTGTTTCTGTTTCAATGCGATCGCTTTGTTTTGTCTTTCGTTTTTTTTTTTCGCCACTAACTTAAAATGTAATGCATCGAAACGAAAAAAAGGTGGTGCACCCATCGACCCTGATAAGAAGTGATGCGGATTAGTTTTTGGTTTGAATCCCTTCAACGAAGAAGGAGTAATGAAACGTTTCTCACGTCCGTCGTGATTGTTATATTACAAGAAATAATGAAAGAATTCAAGTAAAAAATGGCAGACTTTAAGGGGAACAAAGTGCTGGTTGTATTTTTGTGTTATTCGCTAAACTGATATATGTCAAGAAATAACGTAAAGTTTAGCAACAATGTTAATATATAGATAGGCCACATTGTGAAATAATGCTGATTAAGTTTTAGCGGCATTCGCTTCAAAGGGTGGATCAATCACGCAATCGAGCATTTTCTATGAACCGTTTGAAAGAAGACAAAGTTTTCTGCCGAGACCTATTTTAGAAACGTTTTCTGTAAGCGTTTCTAAAAACCATATTTTTAAACAGTATTTATGCCCACTGCAACAAGGGACATGCATATTTCTTCAATAATATCCTTTTAGATTTCAGATGAGACTGAAGTGAAAGCATTGTATTCAATAATTTAAGCACAACAAGTTAAAGCATATTCCACTTAAATGAAAAATTACATTACCTTTTAAACTGAATAAATAATCTATCATATGAAAAATGTCTTGCGAAAATTGATTCCCATTTCAATGGAGAAAAAAAATGGGATAACACAATTTCTTTCGTTTTATGGATAGGTTGTCATTTTTCATCACTATCTGCAGCTGCTCCTAAAAACGACATTTCTTTAAAAAAGGTGTTCCTCCTTGTTTTACTTGAAATCATAAATTATGCAAACATTCTTTCTTCCAAAGTTTTATGTTTTTTAGAAATTAATGTAATTTTTTGTGACGAAATTTCGCAGCTTTCAACGTTGTCCCACGAAAGTTTGTCGTTTCTTCTTGAACATTTATGAAAATATCACTTATCTTTGACTGATAAAGTGATAGGTGTTAGAAAAATTTGGCTGACAGAAAACGTTCTTAGCACACAGAAGTTTAAAAAATATATATTCATCTTTCTCTCGGATGTTATCTATGCATACTTTTCGATCCTGAATTTTGGACTCGGACTTTTTTTAAATTTGTAATCTTAGTAAATCTATCGAAAATTAATGTATTCTATTCTACTCTTTTCTATTATATTCCAGATGCTCCTAGCATCATATTAAGAGGTATGTGTATGATGCACCTGGCCTCTGTTGGAGCTCCTAATTTTGAATAACTTTCCAGACGAGAGACTATTACCTGGGTTGGCACCCCAGAGGTATCGTTTAACATGGAGGACACTGGACCCACGGCAATTAATGTATTATGCTGATCAAAAAATAACTTCACTGCATAAAGTAGCGTGTATTTTTAAGAACAAATTAACGAATGAAATCTAAAATAAGTAATGAAGTGTGTATAAAATAAGTAATGAAGTATAATGTTGCATGAATCACTCTTAAACGAGGAAGTGTCTTTCAGTGTTATATATACAGAGTTGTATAAAATACGTCATGAAAATCATCATTGATATATCTTCTGCTGAATTAATGTGGGTTTTTGGTCTGAAATTGAAGTTCGAATTTAATCTAGGGGCACTAAAAACGCGTTAAATGATGCACTGTTAAATATATTAACATTTAATATTGCTACGGATCTAACAGTTTAATTTACGGAAGAATAATAGGTAATTTTATATTTTATTCAAGAATTTGTCTTGAAAGTAAGGGAAATGCAAGAATATTGTACATTTCAGTAGTTATAGGAATTAATTGATATGTAGTTTGTAAGTTCATTTACATTGTGCATTTTCATAATTCATTTACATTGTGTCACTTTAATCTTTTACAGATTATCATATATGTATGGCAGCTAAGGTAAAGCAGGGAGCTCTAATGATTTTAAAAAATATCACAATAAAATTTTAAAACAATGTGTTTAGGCCTGCGAAGCCGTCGAAAGGGGTAAAGGGGCGATAAAATTGACATTAGTTTTTGGCCATCGGCGGCCCTGTCAAACATTAAAACCCTGTCTCAATCAACGTCAAACATTATAGTATTTTAGTGGCCGCCTACCTTTTACAGTGCAGTATCTTAATATTTAAATTATCGTGTTCCACTATGTGGTACAATTATGTTTTATCGTATCAATAGTATATTACGTTCATTACTTACAAAGATCACGGTATTTATTCCCTTAGCAAAGGGAAAATGTAGGGAAGTTTTGGTTAGGAAATATTTCAATTAATTTCACGCTGAATATTAACCCTCTTTCCTGAACTTCATGCAGCATTAGAAGCCATCTATCAATCATTAGCCTTCTAAGATAAGTTCATTCTTTATTTTCTTTATCAGTATTAATCTTTCTACGTAACTGTTTATTAAGAATTTAGTGCCTCGGATATTTCGTGGAATGATGCGAACATGATTCTTAAAAATCTGAATTGACAACCTCTTGTTAAATGGAACATTTCTTGTATGCTAATGAATCTTGGAATGTTCTTCATATAAATATTCATGCACTAATTGAAGCAACTCCCTGTCTGGTATCGCGCATAAACACGATGCTGGTTGGAACAGATACCTTTCACGCTACAAATGTAAAGAATCCGCATGGAAACTCGTGACAAAATTAATGAAGTCTCAAAAATATGCAAAGAAGGGAGAAAAGGCTGGTAAATTTCTAAAACTGCTTCTCCCTGGCGTTCTGAGCATTTGTTAATTTCATTTTCTTTGGTTTTCAGAGAGGAAAGACTTTCTGGGCTCAATGAATTCCATTCTTAAAGCGTTACATTTTTGCGTTTTCTTAAATATCTTTCATAGGGAGGGTGCATTCAGGGTTTCGGTGTTCTGTTACGAACGGTCGTTTTCAAGTTCTAAGCGATTTGAAATCAAGTTGGATAAAACGAGAGATTCTACCGTAAAGAATTAGAAGCAATCTCATATTCTGTCTTCGAGGGATACAGATTTTGAGAAAAGGATGAGTCGCTGGTTCAAATAAAATTATTTTTTAAAACTTTCTACTGATTGAGATTTTAATAATTAAACATACTAAAAAGAAAAAGGAAAATAACGTCTTTTCAGGCCTTGGTGTGTAATTTGTCCAAAAAAGGATCTTTTTTTTATTTGCAACTACTAGCATTCTTAGGAATAAACGTCATAACTAGAATGTGTCCCGTTTAAAATGTAGAACTGTTTATTCAAGGTATATCCCTAAGTAAATAAAAAATGTAACCTGGAAAAAAATATTATCGTTATTATTTTTTCGAATATTTAATTGATGAATTTAACCGATTACTCTTGAGCAGGATAATTTCATTTAAAATTTCAATGTTGTTTAGGTTAAAGTTGTTTTCTTTAGCACATTTAATGGAGTTGTAATGAATCCCTCTGGTTTTTCAGCAATAAAGAACGTTTAAATAAATAAATAAACAAAATGAATGAATATAAATAAATAAGTAATTAAAGATAATTAACCAAATAAGTGAATAAAGTAAATATATAAGCATACATAAATAAACAAACACAGCTAAATAAGTAAATAGAAAATAAAACCAAGCGAGAAAAGAGCCAACATAACGTAGCTCTATTAGGGAGAAACTTTTAAAAAATCTGTAATGATAGAGCATTAGGGTATAGGAAGATTAAAATAATAATAATACTTCTTTAATATATTTTCTTAAAAAATGTAAAACATATGTTTTTCCCCTTACTTTTCAAATTGAAGTCTTAATATTATACTTGGAATGCATAGCTTAGAATTCCCAATGTACTTTCTAACTATTAAACACATACTTACAGTTAAAAATATCCCAAACTTTGAAGTAATTACGTAAATAACAGTTATCAAGGAACTTGTGAAACCTTTGAAGAAGAAATGTATGGTAGAACATAAACAGGGAATACGTAAACATTATTTCAGAAATGAACTGAAAAGTTTCTTGGGAGAATTATGTAAAATGAGAAAAATGCTCCAGAGACACGAGAAAATTCCCTCTCCAGTGTTCGACGCATTTGTTAATTCACGTCATTGAGTTAATGTTCTAGTTTTGCGACCTTTAGAATTATGGTCCCTTCCTTGTAGATTAACAGAAACATTTAAGGAAATTTACAATTTGGGACATAAGTATCACCTGTTGATGAAAAATTTATGTAATTGAATGTTTGGGAAGTACTTTGAGAAATGACATGGTACAAAGTGTATAGGGAAATAACAATGAATAAAATAAATTGGAGGAACGTAAAATGGGGATCGTATGAAACTCAACCCAGTTCGCTCTAAGTGGAAATTAGCACAAATATCAACGAGTTCCAAGAAAAGTTTTCTATGCATTTTTTCAGAAAAGAAGTCACTAAAAACTATCACAATAAAGTTGAAAATGGTACACTTACTGATTTTTTTTTAAAGTCCAACTTAAATTTACATTAATAAATACTTGAAGATTTTGCAAAATGAAATTCTTTTTTGCTCTGCCAAGCTTGCTAATTTTTCCAAAAATCTATATAATGAGAAATGTAACTAGGTACATTTTAATGCTTATAATGAGAAACATAGCTTATAGCAAGAAATTTGTTTTAATGGCCTGTGAGGAAAATTTATGTTTTAGTACCTTGTCTAACTGTCTCCAAGGCCGTTTGCTAGTCGCAGTAGTCAAATGTGAGTGTTTTTCTCACTGTGCGAGTTCTGTTTTTTTTTAAATGTGAGTTTACTGAAATCATTTCTTACATTTTCTTTAAACAAATATTACACTAGTTAGGTATATAAATGGAGTAAAATAAATGAACAAATCTTTTACAGATTATAGCCATTGAATTATTTAAATTTCCATGTACTGAAAAGTTTTTTTTATTTTCGAGTTTGACATCATGAGAAAGGTTGTTGGTTCAAATGGCTCTGTATATGCTTTTTGCCTGTGCAAATGTTTTTTATAAAATATAGTGTGCAAAAACGTTTTTTTTTCTTAGTTTCCATAAGGAATAATTTTTTATACAATAAATAAAAGTACCTAAACAGATTGACATATTATTTCATGTAAACATTTCATCTGTAAGATATATTTCCAATAATATTATTATTGTGGGTAACATTTGGATTTTAGATAAAATAAAAATGATTTTTCGTTGGAAATATTTCATTCACTATCATTTTTTGGAAGTATGAGAAAAATGCTCACTCGTGAGCTCTCACGTTTGGCGCAAGTTCTCAACGGTTAAGAGTATGAAACTAAAATTCAGTTATTTCCTATGCTCATAAAAGGAGAAACATATTTTTCTTTTCTTTCTTTTTTTTTGAACATTTTTGTTTTCTATTGAACAGACTAAAATTTTGATATAATGATCCACCTAACTAAAATTAATGTGCACCTTTAATAAAAAGTTAAAATTTGCTTTTCTGAAATTAAAGATATTCCCTTAGCTTAAAGAGACGTAACGATCTTCACTGCTGGACTCAAAAAAAAAAAAAAAAAAACCAGAGGGATGAATTAATCACCGGTATTTCACTTAACTGCTGAATATCGCCATTTATCTGTTGCATTTTTTTTTTCTTTTGAACGCAATATGAATTATGCTTTTGTCCAATGCAAAATGATAGACTATTTACTTACAGGTACTTATTTAATAAAAGCATATACTTTAATGCTACACTATTCTCCAGGTTGGTTGACATAGCTACAAGAAATTGTTCTGTTCTTACTTTTAACTTCGCTGTGATAGTTTGCCGTTGTTGTTCATCATATGTGTACCATATCGTGCAATCGTGAGACAAAAATTATGATTGCGTATAAGAATAAAATTCTGTAAACGTCCGACTTTTATTACAAAAACTAATGTATCGCTCTTACTTTAATAATTTTAACTCATAACTTTCCCCTATGTTTAAAGACATACACATTTATATAATTGCTTTTAGGCATTCTTCTAACAAATAGTAGAACGCCAAACCCGAAACACTTTTATATATTCAACTATATAAAATTTAGCAGAATCTGCGTGTTACAAATTGATGCATACCACAAACATGGCACTGAAGGATTGCTCGAAGCACAAAGTTTCCATGAAAAATTGTAAAATGTTGCAAAAGAAACAAATATGTTGCAATAGCTGAAGAAACCATTTATAAGGGCTATTCTATCTCGCTTTTAGTGTTTTCGGTGCATCTTCAAAAGTCATGTTACCAATTTAAGGTAATAAAGAAACTGTACATCAGTGAAATTATTAAGAGTATTATTAAATTTATAATCCATCTATCGGCCATTTTTCATCTCCTAAGTTACTGCATTTTCCTCATTTACGCGTGCGCGGCCAAATTTTCCACGGGTGAAAGAGGATAGGGCCTCACCATTAATTTTCATTTTCACTTTTCTCCTTGGGAAAGGTGCGCATCACTTTTTATATTATCTAAATGCCCCTTAGCGTCAGCTCGGTCTGCATTTATTCTTGTCACGGAGGTTAAAGAAGAGAAAAGTTTTGCTAACGGATTCCTTTTCTTTTTATTTCTTAATTCGGGGGCTAAATCGTGAGTCACGATTTCGAGATTCGTTACGCAGGGCGCAGCATTATGGAATAGAATTTCCGGACGGGTTAACTCGCGTTTCTTAACACACACACACAAAAAGCAGAAGAAATACTAATGACTTGTGCCATCGTTGAGAATTAGATAGCCCTTCTGATGCCTTTTATATGCTATTATTGTCAATTAGTGGATATTTGAAGCGCTATAAAATGGTGGCATTTATCATTATCTAAATACTGAAATCATACTTTTGTTGTCAGCACATGAGCTATTGTTTCATATTTCATATAGCTAACAAATTAGTTGATTTGATTAATGAGCAAATTAACACAGTTACAGCACGAATGTAAAAATACTGCATTGTGTGTGTTTGTTAATTTATTTTTTGAGAATATAGAAAATAAATAAATAAAAACTAAGTTTTTGGGAGATTTTTTCGATTGTTTAAATTTTATGTGTTTCTTAGTTCAAAGAAATTAATGACTTGCCCTGTCGTTGAAAATTAAATCGCCTTCTGATTCCTTTTATATGCTATTATTTTCAATTAGTGGATGTTTAAGGCGTTATAATATAGTAACCTATTTGTCATTATTTAAATACCCAAATCATATTTTTGTGGTCAGCACATAATGTATGATACAGTACTTACATAATGCAAAAAATAAACTCTGGTAAAACTATATTTAAAAATTTGTTTAATGATAAGCATAGAAAATTAACGTAATATTTGTACTACTTATTATCGTAACTTACAGACTTTTACAAATTTATTTCTATTTCTTAAAAGTTATTTCCATTCATAACTCAATTTTTAATTTCCAATTCTTTGGAGTGGCAACACCTTAGCTTTTTTATATCGAGCGGTCTTTCTTATGTTTATATCTAGAGATTTCTCAAGTCTTTTAAATTTTAAAGCGCTTTTACGAATTTAAAATGTTTACTTCTCAATTCTTTGGAGTGGCAACACCTTAGTTAATTAATATCGAGCGATCATCATGTTTAGTTTGATTATTGAACTTACAGCCGGCATATGTTCTTAGTTTTTTTAAATCGAACGGTCTTTCTTATGTTTATATCTAGAGATTTCTCAAGTCTTTTAAATTTTAAAGCGCGTTTTACGAATTTAAAATGTTTACTTTTTAATTCTTTGGAGTGGCAACACCTTAGTTAATTAATATCGAGCGATCTTCATGTTTAGTTTGATTATTGAAAAATATGTATTGTAAATTTGATTAATAAGTAAATTAACGCTCATTTTTCATAGCACATAATGAAAAAATTTTGTATTTTTGTGTGTTGCTATTTTTTGAGAGAATAAAAAATATAAAAAAATGAAAACTGACATTTTGAAAAAAATCTTTTCGATTCTTTAATTTTTTTTGCTCCATTTAAAAACTTGGTATGCAAAGTATATATGTACAACGTTCGACATTATGGAAACATTCTTATTTACGCAACTGAAAACGCAAAATTCAGAAGAAAAGAAAGTTTTCAAATCAAAAATAGCAATTCTAAACATTTTACAGAATGCAACATGTATTTCAGCGAAGTAGTTTTGTGTGCAATAATGCTTTACTACTGATTTATAAATACCCTATTTTTAAATATGGTATAATGTTTAAACAGAGAGATGTAAAACCGTAGAACTTTGCGATCAACATATTAATCAAAATAAGTAAAATTGTGGATTGTGCACAGATATCGATGGAAAAACTGAGATTACTAGCGTACAGGACGGCGAAATTCGTGGCAATAGTACGCAGTAAAAACTTACTGAAAGGTGTGTGCATGTGAACGAAAAAGAGCGATATTCAAATTGTCTCAAAATTTCTGCTTTTTGTAACGGCTTACGAGTTAATAGGCACAGTATTGGGAAACGAAACTGCTTCCATAAACTATTACGTGCTGTGCTCATAAGCAGTATTAGTACGAGACACATGACATAAATGCCTGGGAAATGAGTGGCATTAGTAGGAGGTAAAGAAATAACTAAAAGCTGTGCTAAGTGTGCGTGGGAGTGTATGTATCTAAACCAAAATAGCGATATTCAAAATCGATATCACAACGATATTTAAAATCGATATCACAACGATATTCAAAATCAATATCACAACTGTATTCAAAATTTTTGCTTATTGTAACGAGCTATTGCATGCAATATTGGTAAAAGAACTGCTTAGAAAATTTCTTACGTAGTGTGCTGATTTGGAATTTTGGTTAGTAGCGTATGGTGCTGACTAAATCGTTTATTTTTACATTTTTGCTTCTAAGATCTGTCTTCCTTCAATTAAAAAAAAAAAAAAGAAGAGAAGAAGAAGAAAAGAAAAAAACAAAAAAAAAAAAAAAACTCAAGATCTTTTTTTCCTTTTCAATGAAATATAATCGTAGTTTTCCACTTCATATGTTTAAGAAGGCATAATTATTTGTTTACTTTGTAAATTTATGCAAATTTCAGTATCTACATTTATTTTAAATTGCAAAAAAAAAATCGCATTTTTTAAAGTAATTTTAATTGTATGATTGCACCAAATGAAATTTGTATTCGTTTCAAAAGTACTTTTTTTTGAGTATGTAAACGCATTTTTTTCTAAACATCAACATTTCCTTTAATTAACTATAGAAATGTTAGAATTCATAAAATTTCCCACATCATCACTCTAAATGTAACGTACTAAGCCGATTTTCATCCTTGCTAATGTAACAATGCGAAAATCTTCTAGTGTCCTGCAGTTATGAGTATGAAATAAAAAATTGAGCGAGAACTCCCTAAACTCTTTAGTCTTCTCGTTAATTCTCGAGAAAATTTGTATTCTTACATTCAACAACTTGAATTTCACGCTTTAATTTATAGAGAATGAGCAGTAAATGCTAAACTTAAATTTCTACAACTGAGAATAGTTTGAAAGAGACAATTCATGTTGTATTTGGCTGTATCTTAGTGATTTTAAGTTTGTTTGCAAATGAATAGTTTAGAAGATAACGCTGAGCAAGTGTTTTTGACATTTGGCGCGAGATATTGAAACAGCTTTATACTTCAATTCTTTCTTTGTTAAAGATTACAGTATGTTTCGGTGTATTTTATCACGCAAATTAAGGCATTTGCTTTGAAATTTGTTTGGAATAAACTAAGTAAAATTAGTTAAAGAATAGTTAAATGTTAGAGAGGTATTTTCAATTCAAATTCATAATAGCAGAGAAAAATTGTATGATAAAATTACGGCATTTCAGAAAAAAGTTTGAAACAAAAAACTAAGATTATTTCATCAATTTTTCCAACTTTGTTTTGTTTTGAAATGTAAAAGTACTATTTAAGTACCCGGAATGGTAAGTTCATTCTTTTTTAGCAAAAGATGTCAGAATATTTATTTTCTATTAATACTTACCAAGTGCCGTAACAGCTGAGATGAAAATGTTCCTCTCACTTGCCGTGACTCTAGTAGATTCCAGCAGTCTAGTAGGCCCATCTTTGGCCATAATTTGGCTAAATTAACTTATTGACTTTGATCGAAAGTGTTTACATTGTATAACAAATTTATAATCTGTGTGTCATTTTAATGTTTTTGTTTAAAATACGCAAACTCAAAGATTAAAACTAAACAGAAATTAAAATATATTTATGGCAGATGATTTTCAATTAGACAATTTTTATCGTACTTTTTCTACAACTTACTTTTTAACATCTTTTATGACTTCGTGATTTTTCCAAAAAATGTGTCATGGACAACAGCTGCTGAGAACTTTTCAGAACAATGTAAAATGCTTTCCACTGAATAAAGTCCATACGCTTTTAGTGTTGTTTACGTTGATTTCTAAGCAACCAATTTTATGAAAAAGCTACTGCGATAAATAAATTATTCATGTTTAACAATATTAACTAAAAAATATTGAAAAGGGCAAATCTGCTGCCGTCTGTCTTCCTTTATTGATCTTACTGAAACGAAAAAGTGAATATTTATTATTTATGGGAATAATGATGCGCAGGGGGAATCTCAGTTCCAACCATAAACGTATTGCTATAGACGGAGAAACGTTGGCTTTTCCTTCGCTTTTTAAGTAACCGAGGGGCGAACAGGTCATGTGAAGTAGACGATCCAGTTTCGACCAATTAACGTCCTTGTCTCATTTCGCTTCGTCTTATCTGCTTTTGCCTAAATTTTTATCCACGGCGCGAAGTTTTCAAGATAGGATTCTGCTAGGCGTTCAATTGCACCGAACGAGATGACCTTAATTCGAGTGGAATTTTTTAAAAAAGACGCTTGCTTATCAGCAGAAGCAATGCCTTTCAAATAGAGATTGGCTTTTCCTCATGAACACGTGAGCCGGATCGATTCCCGCCCTTGTGCCACTCGAACTCGCCCAGGCGGTGTCTACGATTTAACAAGGTCTATGGTTCCAACAGTCTATATGATATAGTACTTGTTTTTTCTAGCAAGAAATCATTATCTAAAACTGCCCTTTTATTGAAAATTTTCACGGTGAAGCAGGGTATTGAGTTAAAATTAATATTTTATGCTAGTTAAGAAAAGGCTTAAGAAAAGTTTTCAGGATATTTTAGCATGTTAGCACTCTTGGCAGAAAAAAAAAAAAACCAAACGGCCGAACAAGGAAATTGTAGTTTTGTGAGTAGGAATACGTCAATCAAATAAATTGTCATGTTATTTAAATTGACGTTTTAAGCTATGCATAGAGCTAAAAATGCATATTTATTATTGCAAGCAAAGCGTCAATAGATCAGGGTTATGTTAAAAATAAATACAAGATGTTGCAAAAAAAAAATATTTTAAACCATTTTTTATTTCAATGCTGTATATTAAGTGTTTTCAATTTTAAAAAGTTTCTTTATTTTAGAAAATATGTAAAACAGACGTACAATCATTGGTCAATTTTGTAAATCCGTTGAAAAACTAAAGATGTAAATTTTATTTTTTTTTTCAAAATGCATATAGTTTAGTAATATAGATTTAAAATTGACTTTAAGGGAGGAATATTAACAAAGTTGCACGGACGTAATCAAAAACCGCACCTTTCTGAATAGATAAAATTTATAAAATTAAATAATGAAACTTCATTTCCTTTTCCGAAGTAAATATTACTCGAAAGCATAAATATTATCTATAAAACTAAACTTAAATATATGATTATTGCCAAAGTACGTATTTGATTTCAAACAAAATTACCGGAAACGCATTGAAACTTCTATTAATGCAAGACCTGCGGGCAGGCGAGGAGAAATTGAAAGCTAAGAAGATCGGATAAAATTTCACGGAGAATTTCAAAGTAATTGTAATCATGTAACCTTAGGGCAATAGTTTCAACAAATTGCGATGAGTTACTACCCAAGAAGACGACTATTTTATTAAATTAATGACTGAAAAAAGTCATCCCTATTCAGAAAATTATTTATAAAAGAAGAATAAAAATGATTATTAATTTAATTTGCTAATTTGATCAAAAACTAAGCAATAAAACTTTTAAACTAATACGCACTCATTTTAAGAGATGAACATTGACTTTTTTAGAGAGTTATAATTGATTTTACATTATTTAATTGTTTTATGGAAGCTTTTGCAGATCTTTAAATGATAGATATCCTATTAGCATTTTTTTAATTAAAATGACATAAAATTATATGTATAATGTTTTTTTTAAATGGTACACTTAACAATTTCGTAAATAGCTTTAGTTCATTTACTGATTGCGTACCAAATATCAACATGTACGTTTTTGTAAGCACTTTAAAAGTGTTATTTATTATAATGTTTTAAAGGAATGAGTAATAAGTGAAATTTCATCAGTAATAATAAATAAGTAAATGTGTAAAAAGACATCACAAAAAATATTAAAATATACTATTGTTTTTTATTATTGTTATTTATTTATTTTATGGCCTTTCTGTAAGCTCTAAAATTTGCATAAGTAACCTCGGAGAACCAACCAACAAGCGACCTTCTTCACTGGAAATTTCAGTTTAAAAATTAAACCTTTTTGGAAAATCGTTACATAAAGGCTTCTTTTTTAAAATGTATTTAATTATTTTTACAGTTTATGAGTGGTCTCTTAAAAAAAAGTAGAGGTACGGCATCATTGAACTTAAGATTGCACGATGAAGCACTAAAGAGAAAAGAATAAGAGAAAGAAAAATAAGAAAAAATATGTTCCTTTTTTTTTTCCTTCCGAATTTTTTAACCTTCTCAAAAGTTAATAACCGTTTTCGAAATAAAAAAAAATGAAATGGGAATGATCTGTTCTCTCCAAGCTCTTGGGGGGGGGGGGGGAGTATTCATTTAACTTAACTACTCCCTGAAAAATGTTTTAGAAGAGGCGAACTGAAAAACAGGTCACCAGACAAACAGACCGACGAACTAATAGACACATTTTGCTCATGTTATACCCCGAGCTTTAAAGTTTTTAAATTCATGTAGTATTTTTTTTATAATTTTTGTTTTTAATATTTTTGCGAAATATTAGGTCTTCTTCCTTTCCTTCTTTTGTCTTAAAGTAAGCTAAAAAGCGCTATTGCTATGTGGAATTCATCACAAAAACAAAGAACGGTCTCGTTAAAAATCCAAATAAGAAATCAAACTAACTGGTAGAATGAATTTAAAACAAAGTTCAAGTATTACATCCAATGTCATCAATATCATTGACAAAACAAGGCAATTAAGCTATTTTTCTCCAACGATGATGATCTTTTCGGGTGCATCATTATATTTTTCCACATGAACAGATATTGCTTCTCCTGAAAAGACCTTGAGTTTTGCGGTCAAGTGAAGTCATTGCAATTTTTAAAATATATATTTTTCTGATTATAATTGGTATTCTTTTGTGTCTTTTGAAATGAATATTTCCACATGCCTTTCATTTCATCATGATTTGTTACGTGACAATATTGTTACTTTTATAAATATATAGGGTTTAAATTCATGAAAACGTTTTTTTCCTGGCATGCACCTTTTTATTTATGAGAATTTGAAACATTTGTTGAAGTACAAATTTTAGTAAAAGTGATGCAAAGTATTCGAACTCTCTTTCTCTCTCACTCTCTTTCTCTCTGTATACAAATACTTACTACGAAAATTCTGACTATTTCTTTTGCAAGTGCTCTATTTTCTACATTAAGCCATTATTAGCGGCTTTTGTGTGATATGTTTTGAACCAACGGAAAAAGAACCAACATATAGCAAAGAAGGAGTGAACATTAATTGTTAGTATTTACATGATGCATATACGCATAAACAATTTACATTTCCTATGCCGTTACAATACCAAATGTAAAAAAATAAGGTATGATTTTGATTCTAATTTTTTTTTTTTTTTTAGTTCATAAAATATATCGAAAATGAGCTCAAAAATGGCATTGCTATTTCGTCAATCTCACGCATAAATAATCCCTTCCGTAAAACACTATGATAAATCAGGTTTAAATGATGTCGAATATCATAATATAGGCTTTTTCGTTAAACGTTTTTTTAAGAAGCGATTAATTTCAGTGACTAATAAATTATAAGAACAATAATCATATTGTGTTGCCAACAACGAACAGTAAATGTTTCAAGATCAGATGATAGATTTATGTATTTTTCGCCTGTAACATATCTTCTCGCAAAACTGCTTTCAATTTGTTTGCATCCCGGAAGACTGAAATATCTTCCCATACAGGTTATAATGCGTTCTATGGAATAAATACGTCATGCGATCTTCATAGTTGAACAACGGCGGCAAGTTTGTAGAAAACTAGTAGCTAAGCGTACCATGTACGTTCGGAAATTACCTCAAAAAATAATTAAATAAAGTTCTGAAGAAAATGAAAAGTAGAATTAGGCTCTAATAACTAACTCCGATTGACGCGGGATAACACGATTCCATTTTTTTTAACTGTGGGGATTAGAAGGATAAAGAAATCTGTTTTGTTTTGGCAATAACGTTATGTAGCAATGTAAGAATACCGCAACCTCCCCCTCCCCCCACCAAAAAAATATCTCTCTGGGTCTCGTTATCAGAACCAAACAATGAATCAAGAAAAACAAGACAAACCAGAAAAAGAAAGAGAAAAAAAATGGACAGCAGAATGTTGTTTATAACTTTCTGTGATGTAAACATGCCATTTGCGTTTTGAACTGTTCTTTATATAAACTCGTTAACTACATCCGTTTTAAGCTATATCCCTCAGAGTATTTTTGATAACTGATAAATGAGTTTTCTGACTAAAAAAGACTTTTTAGTAGCAAGCAAAAGCATCTTTGTTATTGTAATCCCTCTTGAATTTTTATATTAATTTTGGAAATAGCTGCTGCTTTAGATACATTATGTTAACACAAACTGCATAACATTCAAACATGCTTTTAATTAAGAGGATGAACTTTTACACACGGCACACAATAAGCATGCATCCCTTAATAAATACTTTGGGGAATTATTTCACAATATAATTCGATTAGAAAGTTTACCATTACATTTACCGAATTTCTATCTTGTTGCATTCTTCTATTACATTACATTACATTAAAGTCACAAATGTGGTCATATAAATTATAGATTTAGACAATGTTAGTTAATATTGCGAAAAATATAATTATTTCTCACAGCCAGAGTTATGGTCTTTTTTAACACCCTTCTTACAATCAACGCATACATTTTCGCTGTTTTCATTTCGCCTCAGTAACATATTATTGCCTCTGAGCATAAATCTCGACCTATTAGTAAGACAAGAAGCTGGAGTGAAGAGTTGTAGGAGGACCGTTCTTCCAGACAAATGCAAGAAGTTCGCTGGCGGTGGAACGATTTTCACGATGGCGTAATGTCTTCATTAAGAGCTACGCATGCTTAGCTGTGTGGAAAATCAGATTATGTGTTATCATTATGAATAAGGCGGCCATCCAGAATGATTCAGTCGCTAGGGCATTAGGAAAGCCGCAATAAATTTTCTATTCTAGAAGTAACGGTTGAAATCTGCAGGACGAATAAATCCATTGCTCCCAGCTATGTGCTCCTCGAAAAATCCCTTCAAATGTAAGGTCTTCAAGCAATCTCACTAATGATTTATGAATATGTTTATTACAGCAGAAAAAATGTAATGCAAACATTTCACAAAAAAAAAAAAAAAAAAGAACGTATTAATAGAATTCACATAGATATATTTTTGTTTCGAAAAAGGTATTAATCAGTTCGGTGTGCACATTTCACTACGTTTGGGGTTCTTCCTAAATAGAACAAAAACTAAAAACCCAAAATTTAACAAACACACACATTGATGAGAGTATTTTTAAGAAATTTATTATTCCAAACTAATGATCGGCATAACTGATCTCTTATTGCATTTTTTTCCTTCGATTCATTTTTCTAATGGGGCTGCGTATGGTCACTAACTTTTGCAGACCTAGTACATTCCCCGGAAATTGACATCCGTTCTTTCAAGTAGCCCCACTGTCAGCGGATCCATTACCATATTGAGAATTTTGAAGCTCAGCTTTCCCTAGATGGCGGCACCTAAGCTCTAATTGATGCGAAATTGCACTAGGAATTTAAAAGCGTGACCTGATTTATGAATGACCCCAGAAAGCTGTATGCAAAAAAAAAAAAAAATGAAATGGCTTATTTCTTGGCAGTTATCCCCTTTTCATATGCTCTTAAAATCATACCAACAGAATGTTCTTTTTTTTTTTTTTTCACATTACGCGTATTCAGTGCGAATACTGAAGACGTGTGGAAAATCAACTGACAGTTGTTGGTGTAATAACGTGCAGACTAACCAACTGAGCACGAGTTTGAGCTAAATTACCCCACGAGCTACCGGTAGTTCGAGATCGAGGTTTTGGCCACAACTGATTTAGAAGAACTTGAATTATTATTTTGTTCTTCTATTTTTATTTATTTTTTTGTTGTTGCTTTCTTTCCCCCGGTAGTTAATTTCTGACGAAAAAATTGAACATTGTTCTGACTTTCGAATGTTATAATTTTACACTAGAGCACAGTTACAAAATTAATAGCGAAATGATATTAATCCATATACCTAATATGGGTAATGTTTAAGCATCCAGAAAGCCGAGCTGCATGAAACCTTTACCACTCAAGCTGAAAATTATTAACGCCGAGAGGCTTACCACAAATTTAGGGAATGAGTAATTACTTTACACAAACATCATCACATCATTTGTATGTGATCATCAAGTGATTCTATTGCGATATTTGAACACATTATTCATGAAGTTAGTGAAATAGTATAGCAAGTTCTTTATGAACATTTTACAATTCTAACGTGCAAAAAAAATCACAGACATTGCTTACGAATACTTAAGGAAATAAGAAAAACGAAAGAAAAAATATATTTTTGTAAAGTTGAAACTATAAATTGAAACTAAACTGCAGGTAACTGCTCATATTTTCACTACAATGTGCTATTACATGAACAACCATTCAAGATGCAAATATATACGAGCAAGCGACCTTGTCTGGAAGACACATGTGTCATTCTCTTGCAATCTACATCCTATTTGAGTCTTAAGAGATATGCATAAATTCATAGAACATCGTGCGTTTGCACCGTAGTTGATTAGAATTTGAAGTGTGTTACAGTTTGAGAAATTTTGCACGCATAAGTTTTCGAAGGCTTTTCAATTGACATATCTTGTACATTTCATTGTCATGCTAATTTCATTAGAATATTGAGAAGTCTTACGTATATTTTTCCTTAGTGTTTTTGAAAATATGCTAGACATTTTTATAAGCCACAATACAACACAAGACAGACAATCCACAATATATTAACAACCACAAACGACTTATCTGTTTTTTTTAGTAATAGTAATAATTATCATTAAAAATAATATTATTGGTACGGTGGAACCCCGCCATTCGTCCGCCTCGCTTTTCGTACAACTGGCTATTCATCCAACTTGTTCAAGTAAAATTCAACTCACCATTCGTCCTTGTCCCGCGATTCGTATGGCGCCAGGGCCAGTTGGGTTGCCAGTTTGGCTTTTTTAAGAAAACATTCGAGAAATTATGCTCATTTTGAACTCGTCTGCAAATAAATCGTTTGGTGTTAACTAAGAGGAAGTGGTTGAAGAACTTTCTTCTTCAGAGGACGAAAGTAGTAAGGAAAACATTTCCTTTACAGAAATTAAAGAGCTGTATTACCTCTGCGAGAAAACACAGAGAGTGGTGGAAGAATGGCATCCCAAGACTGCTGTGGTCAACAGAATTAACTTGTTCAACGACAATGGTATCGAATATTTCAGAAAAATTCTGAATAATCGTCAAAGGTAGACAACATTGGACATGTTTTTAGAGAAAGAAACCCAAGATTCTTCTTGGTGCAGAAAGACAGAAAAAAGAAAAACATCAGAAAGGGAGAAAACCCTTGAAGGGATTTTACCTGATGTTTTTATGGAAAGTGACTCCTCTTCCAAACAGAAACATCAACATTTCTCTTCCTCCTCTCTGCATTCTGTGAGTTTGGAACGGATTAATCCAATTTACATTGTATCTTATGTGAAAAAATATTTCGCCATTCGTACAACTCGCTATTCGAACTGCCTCCTGGAACGAATTGTGTACGAATAGCGGGGTTCCACTTTATTTTGAAAATGTTTAGTTACTATGCAATATCAAAAGTCCCGTTGTTGAAAACGCTTCATTATTTCGTTTCAAACAAGAAAAAAAACACTACAGACCATTCAATTACACACATTAACTAAGAATGGTAATCATTTTTATTTATTTATTTATTTATTGTACTCAATAAGAAGGTAAAAGTAAAATTCCTTGTTCCTATTGGTTAATATCTAATCCGAACCATTCGGTATAAATATCGGCTGTCTTTCTGGCTGTTGCTGTTCACTCACAGCATTATAGTTTTGTGTTGAGTAGTTCTTTTCCTGCACTGATGAAGAAGCTCCATTGTATCCTCGAAGTAGCTATATGGTTTATTGTTTTGACAATTTGCGCTTTATTTAATTTGTTTTTTCCTTGTACTCATAATACATATGTATATTATCAATATGGTCATAGGACCATATTACTTACCATTTACACCAATAATCATTTTTGTTACACTTAGTCCCACATCTAACACTATTTCTACATCACTATTTCTATAGAACTATTTTCAAGAACTTGAAAACTTAATTCTAGTAAAACGTTATCGGCAGTTTTCAAGGTCCCGGTAACCTCAAACTGTGACCCAGAAACTGGGGCCAGCTCTGAACATGTGAGTACATTATGTGAAAATTACAGTATATAGCATAACTTAAGCAGGAAACGATCGAGCTCAAACGGAGACCTAGGACCTCGTACCAGTACCAATCCTGGGATCCTCCAGCAATTGCAACAAAGGAAAGTAGCATTATGTTATTCTGGTAAAATTCAGCAGAAGTTCGCAGTTTCAGTCTTAATATAGTGTCAATTCAAATTGGCACACTTTTATGAAAAATAGTATAAATCATTTTGCAGGCCTTTCACTAAACTCCTGCAGTAGATTCACTTGTGTAACCTTCAAATTGTGTAGTTGGTACATATCATAAAATAGCTGATTGAAATTCTAATTAATAGCAGTAGACGTTTTTTATTTCTTTGTGGTGTGTGTTGAGTGTATGTTTGTGTATGTACAGTTTGACTTTTACTAGAACGAATGAATTAAAGGTATGGTTCTTACTAGAACGGCAGAATTAAAGGTATGACTTTCATTAGAACGCCTGAATTCAAGGTATGGCTTTTACTAAAATCCCTGATTTCAAGATATGGCTTTTACTAGAACGTCTGTAGTATATATTCAAGGAGAACCGAGTAACTGAAGCTGCTCACAGTAAGTACTGAATCCTGAGCCCCTGTGCAGATCCTAGTATTAATTATTAGGTCCTACAGAAATTGTAATACAAAAAAATGTTACAGTTTGTGTTACATCAAAGTAATGTGCATAATTGAGCAAATAATACGCATTTAAGTAATTAATTAGTAGTAGTATTTGATAAAGACAAAACATAAATTACTATATTTGTAATAGTTCTCTATTAAATGTAAATGCATACATTAAATGTACACCTGTTAAAAATCAGTTCAGTGAGTCATAAAAAAATTATCAGTCGTGGGAACCCTGAAATTTAAAGACGAAGGGATGGCGCCTCGGATATTAAACTCTTACAAACAGTAATCCATGGAAAAGACGTTTTGTAAGAGAGGTACAAAAACTAAAGTATCGGAATAGAGAGGAATTATCTAAATTCATAGGTTAAATAAAGCAGTGAATATAAACTTATCCAAAACGTCTGCAGAAAAAATTGGCCCACAAACTGTAGGGAAAAACAGAAAACGAATGATGAAATTCAAGAGAAAAAGGAATAGAAACTGATCATTTATTGAATTGAGCAAATACTTCAAAATATGGAAGTCCTTCTAAAAATCAGTGTCACTGTTTTGAAATATCTACCACAAAATATGTTTCTAACGTTCAGTTTTCCTACTTTTATCCATATATTTACTTCCGTGCATGGAAAGAGATTCCTTGATATTCTGAAATACCTTTTCGCAGCCTTCATTGCAAATTTGTACCTAAACATGGTGCTTTCTTTTACGGTTCATTTGATATAATTCAATAATTTAGAATTTACGGCATAATTTCTTTCAATTAAACGAAATTTGAAGGCGAATGTACGTGTTCTAGCATTCAACATTGTAAATGAAAAATGCATATGATAAAAAAAGTACATACCAATTTGTTACATATAGGGGATAAACGTATAAATGTAACTACTGGAGGAATGGCTCTCTTTTAGAACTGTAAATTGGTTACATCTAAATATTGCAATTAGTGAGTTTGCATTTAATAAGCATTTTTTCTATAAGAAAATAAGTCATTCTTTTCAATCCCATTTCATTGAAAACAAAATATTTGCAAATGTCTAAAATTAATAAAAAATAACAAAATAGTGAAAATTAAAAATATTGGAACGTATTTTCTTGCTTACTATTCACAAAATAAAGTTTTTTGAACTAGATAATAAGCCATATTTTTTGAAACCATGCCCCCTCCCTTCTTTTGTGTACCTTGTAATAACAGAATATCATGTTGCACATTTCGCCTTGCTTAAATGCTTTTCTTAAATGTTTGGCCTTCAATCAGTAAATGCTTTTCCAATGGCATCGACTATCGCTTTAAAATTATTTTGAGTGGAAATTTCAGAAATTATTTCTTACAAACAGTTAGTTACAAAAATTGCAACATTTCAAAAAGATGAATATATGGGAAAGTGTCGATTGTATGAAATTTATTATTTATTTATTTTCCACTAACCAAAACAACAGACGAAAAAATGTTTTTGAAATTAATTTATATTACCATGTGTTACTTTACATTGAAACTGACCAGTTCTATTTGTAATTGAGTCATGATTATGATTACAAAAGATTTAATCTATCATAATTTTGCATCGACTTCAAATATTACTTTTAAAAGTGGTGTCGATGTTGCTTAAAAAAATAATTTATTTTTCACTTTTCAGCGCAATTTGCAGTCAGTTCTATTTCTTTTTCCAAAAATTATTAATTAAGAAAAAAATCGGCAACGTTTATTTGAATCAAAGTAGAATAACACGCATTTCTACATCATTGATCTTTACATATCATAAAAAAGTTAACCTTTGCTTGGTTTATAATACATACACTAATGATTAGTCGAATATCCTACATTAATAGATTAAATTGATTTCTTTATAATATGAACTGAACCCTATAAGGAAATGTTTACAGCACCAAAATATTAAACATTGAACAATTACTACAATTAAAATATTTCCAATTATCATAACGTCAAGTTTAAAGTCGATGACAGTTTCATGTTTATTAATACGAATACGTTATTCTCAACTTTTTAAAGCAATGCACGATATTTATCTCACAACTGATTTAAATGAAATGGAATATGTTTTGTTGGAATAAATATTTTGAAGTCAAATTAGATTGAACATAATGCTCATAACTAATGATGTATCGTATGGTGTACAAATTGCATTTTCGTAAGCATCTTTTATAACCTCCTGCAAATGCTCCTAAACAGCTCCAAAAAATGCTCCTGCTCCTAACCAGCTGCAATAAAGCTGAGATATTCATGCAGATAAAAAGAATACGACTATATTTTCTAAAGTGATACATTTGCTAACAGGGCTGCGGAGTGGATGGGGAAAAGAACCGACTTCGAAGCCCACAAATACGAGGTGTGATTGGAAAGTTTTAATTTTACAATGACGGTACTAACATGCTACTGTGATGCATATCTTTCACGTTCAGTTTAGGAAACAGGTAGAAGTCCGCAGGACCAAATTTAACATTCCTGTGCTTCCACAACCGCCCTATTCTCCTGATATAGCCTCAGCGGACTTCTACCTGTTTCCGAAACTGAAATTTTCACTGAAAGGGAAGCAGTTTGACTCTATTAAAGACATCCAGGAGAATACGGCGAGCGTCTTTTACACACTTGAAAAACAAAATTTCCAGGAATGTTTAAAAAGTGGAAACACCATTGGAGTCGGTGTGTTCAGTCAGAAAGGGACTATTTTGAAGCAGATGCTTCACAGTAGCATGTAAGTACCGCCATTGTGAAATTACAAGCCCATTCTTAAAACTTTCCAATCACATCTCGAATATTCAGGGTGTCTCAAAAGGTCGTTTACAAACTTAACATGCTGGTCTGTCATATCATGATGAACAAGATTTACATAGGAACTTGTGTCCGAAAATTCAAACTGAGACCGCTAGAGGGCGATAATTGCACGAAAACGGGCGAGTGGGAAAAACAATCATTTCAGGCGTGAATGTTGAAGGAGAAGGATGAATGAGTTTAGTAACGCAGAAATGGCCGACATGCATTACGTATACGGCGCCGCTGATGGAAATGGACGAGCCGCGGCACGGACGTACCTTGAGCGCTTCCCAAACAGACGTCAGCCAAGTCATGTTTTGTTTGGACGATTGCACCGCAGATTACGTGAATCAGGTTCTTTCAGTACGTAGCCACATCGGTCGAGAACGTGCTACACGCACGCCTGTCGTAGAGGAAACCGTGCTACAGGAGTTTGGCATCAACCCGCAAACAAGTCTCCGAGAAGGCGAATGTGTATTGGGTGTAGGTCGTTCCACCATAATGCGCATACTGCACGGTGACATGCAATACTTACCACTTACTTACCCTTACCACTTCCAAAAAGTACAAGCATTGTGCGCTGACGATTATCCCAAACGCATTGCATTCTCACGCTGGTATTTGCAACAGCGGGTCACACAGCCAGATTTTCCATCGTGGATTTTGTTTTCTGATGAATCCAGCTTTACACAGGATGGTGTCGTGAACCTGCACAACATGCACGTATGGGCGCATGAAAACCCAAGATGTACACGTGCCCATGCACATCAACAACGTTTCACCGTAAATGTTTGGGCTGGTATTATCGGTGACATGTTGATTGGCCCTTACCTTCTACTTGAACACCTCGACGGAAATACCTATCGCATTTTTTTAGAAAGAGTTTTGCCGAATCGGATGGGTGACGTTACAGCCGCTACACGCCGAAACATCTGGTTTCAGCATGATGGAGCGCATGCCCACTTTAGCTGTGCCACTGTTTAGCATGCCACTGTTCGAGAATACCTCGATAGCATTTATCCTAATCGCTGGATTGGTAGAGGCGGACCAGTCCAATGGCCGCCGCGTTCCCCCGACTTGACTTCCCTGGATTTCTACCTGTGGGGACACATGAAGTCCACAGTGTACGAGACACCCGTAACATCGGACATGGATCTTATCGCCAGGATCGCGGAAGCGGCAGCACGTGTCCGTGACACTCCTGGCCAATTTGAACGGGGTCGTGAATCCATGCGCCGACGCTGTGAAACGTGCATTGTGGCGAATGGAAGGAAATTTGAACATTTGCTGTGATGTAATGATGTTTTGTAATAAAAATCATGTTAACACCGCTGTCGATATCATTTTTTTTTCTCCTCATCCAAACCTGCACTTATCGCCCTCTAGCGGTCTCAGTTTGCATTTTCGGACACAAGTTCCTATGTAAATCTTGTTCATCATGATATGACAGACCAGCATGTTAAGTTTGTAAACGACCTTTTGGGACACCCTGTATATATATATGTGTGTGATTCTATCACGAAATATGGAAAAGTATTATCCCTGTAATATTATTCTATAAAGTTAAAAATAATAATAATTTCACTAAGGGCATCATTATGATTAACATTTCAAAATGATTTTACCGATTAAGCAGGTTTTTAATATTTCTTTCTTTTGTTTTGCTTTTAAATCTTTTTTTCTTTTTAAACGATTTAAAATTTATTTTCTGCAGCACAGGCAATCAATCAATATCAATGGTTTTATTCTAATTTCCTTTTTTTAAAGGTATTTTTACGGGACTGTTTTCCGTATTCAAAAGAGCTTTTTTTTTCTTTGTATTTCTTTTTTATACTGCTATTCTTATTTTTCTCGACTTCTGTCCTTTTTGTTATTTGGGATATTTCTGGTGGCGAGTTTAGGACGAGTCCTCATTCGTCCAATGTTATTCAATAGCCTATATCCTTGTTCTAATTTTATAAAATGAGATCAAGCTTTAAATTAAAGAATTTTACCCGACAGTTATTATCTTGATAAGGACTTTAAGACTTAAGGTCTGAGAACTGAAACCCTTATTATATCAAGGATTTTTGTTCTTATTATAATGAAGATTTTTAACGGAACCGCTAACGATATTTAAGAACTGTTGTCTTCATTCTAATGGGTCTTTTTTTTTGGGGGGGGGGGGGATCCTCATGTCGTGCACATAAAGCGGATTTTTAGAGACTGCTGACCTTACTCAAACTAAAATTTCAAAGGACTTGCCCTTATTCTAATGGACTTTTTTAGTAACTTCCTCTTTATTTACATAGGCTAGAGCATGAGTCTATTGACATAAGTCTTTCTCCGCCACGGTATGACACAATAATCGCAGTAGTAGCTAGTAAATAAATAAAAATGACAATATTTAAACCTTAAGCATTAAAAGGATATTCGTGGAATTAGGCGAGTGTTTTTTAGTTTTAGTTTTTAGTTCGTTTTAGTTTCAGAAAATTCATAAAAATAAAGTAATGGAAAGTAAAAATGTAAAAAATAATTGATTTTTTTTTTTCAATTTATTTTGATCATTCTGAAGTGTGATCACTTCTGGAATTTACAATTTTGTAATCTAAACCACATCAGAAAGCTCTTTGGGGGGGGGGGGGTGCAGAAAGGGTTTATTTCCTTAATTTTTTACTTTCTTTTCAGGAGTTTTGCACCAGACACAGTGAACTAAACGCATTAGCAGGAGCAAATCAGTAGACTGTATTGTGTGCAAGATCTTATGTAAATATTAATGAAAATGTATTCATGAAACGCATATTTGAAATACATAATTGAAAAATTTTCACACGTAAAGTAACAAGTCAATAATAGAAGCATATCAAATTGCCTCTACAAAAGATTCTACGCAAGTTGAGATGTATGTACGACGTCTCAACTTGCCGACCCCCCCCCCCCCCCGCCTTTTCTAATGTGAACTCAGTGTCCCCCAAAGGGAACCTCTTCCACATTGCCCATCGTCAAAAATTAAAAACAGATTTGTTTTTTCACAAAGTTTGCTAAAAAGGCTTAAAAAACTGCATTTGAAAGATTTTTTCAAGTTACTAAAACGTTGTTTAAAAACTTAATTTATTGATTAATATCTGAATTTGTGTTCTGCTTTTTTTATTTATGTGCACAAAACAAAATGTAAATATATTAAATTATTATTTCATTCTAACCTGCTTTTGTGTGGGAGATAGGAATCGCTTAAAAAATCTCATGAAAAATGTTTTAAAATTTCACAGCTTGACTAAAATTTACTATTGACACCACATTATTTTTAAGTTACCACTCTTAGACAGGGCAAAAAATGCATAAAAAAGGATCGCAAAAAAATAGCCTTGCGAATATATTTTACTAAAGATAATTCTTTATCAAAAACCGTAAAACTTCGGTAGGATTCAAACAGTGGAAATATTTACTATTATGATTACATTTACTGTAGAATTCGGAAGTAATAGTTGCTATTTTCAAGATCAAATTTTAAAAAGTAAAAAAAAAAAAAAAAAAAAGACTTCCTTCTTTCGAAGTTTAAGCTTTTGCTGTAATATTTTATTCCTTCTTTAAAAGAAATTTTTAAAATGTCCTTTTTCTTTCGAAATTGAGTCGGAACTTCGTCTGCTTTTACAATAAAGAGATAAGGAAAAAAGCACAATATATTTATTTTTAACTAATGCTATAAGTACAATATAATATAAGTTAAGAAATAGGTCAACTTATTGAAACAAGTTAGTTAACTTCCCCTTTTTAAAAATTATTTTGCAAACGTTTGCACTAAACTCTGACATTACCTGGCGATAAGGGTACATTTTTCAAACTATTTTTGACTATCATCCATAATATTTGTTACATAGAAATAATTCGATCGGATCTAAGCACAGTATTTACTGATTTGCTTATATCTATTTTGTGGTAATCAAAATGAGCAAGGAAAAATAAATTTATTCCATTATCGTCTAAATTATCCTACCAGAATATTACACACATATGTATGTCCCAACCCACTAGAGAAAGAGACCAAGCCACTAGAGTATGCCCCAACCCACTAGACGAATTCTCTGGAAATCTATCTAAAAAGCTTACTCTCCTCAAGCGTTTACAGGTAAAAAAATAGGACATTCTTTAATTTTCACTTACTTGAAATTACGATTTACGATTAAACTAACCATCAACATTTAGAATATTATCTAATATGTGAGGTTCTACATGTTCTGTGCGCGGGGAAAAAATGTTACTTCAAAACATATTTTCTCAACCTTTTTCAGTATTGAGACCCTCTTAAAAGCTCAATAAAAAAAATATTTTGAAACCTCCTGGCTAGAATATTTAATTTGCACAATATTAAATTGTATAGCACTTGGTCAAAATAAAAAGTATTTAATGAAATAATACAGGCCTTACTTTTTTGGACAAACTTCGACCCCCCTCCCCCAAAGCTGAATTCGACGCATGTAGATGTCGTGAGACTCCAGGTTTAGAAACAATACTTTTGCTTTCCAGGCATACGATTTACGACAAAAAATACCAAAGTAGAATTACCTTAATTCGTTTTTTCTAAATGTTTAAACATTTTTTTTTCTTTTGAAATATATAACGTTATTTTAAAGATCTTACCTGTTGTCGTTGACGTTAAAGAACAATCAGCAACGTTCACACAGATGAAAAGAATAAAAAATATCGGCAAACTAGTTCCAAAAAATGCTTGCATATTGTTCAATTTCGTGAATATTTCACTTTACTCCTTTGAAATCCTTTTACGGAAAAGGTCTTTAAAATTTATTAACATAAAAAAAGTATTTTCTTCCACAATTCCACTTTGTTTGTAATTTTTATTACATTGTAAAGCAATAGAATTTCGGATCACATAGGTAATAATAATCGATGTCCCTTTTTAAGATAAAAACACATATCCTCGAATAAAACTTCACAAGTGATATAAATCCATTTTTTTCTCTTCCGCGAAACTGAAGTGCGAAGAAAGAAAAAACCAAAAAAACGGAACTAAGAACTAAGTATTATCCAAAGAAAATAGTTCTGCAGTGCTTTTGAGTAGTGCGGGGAAAACAGGGATTCACCAACTGATAAATTCTGGTAGCCAATGCACGTGAAGGTCCCAAGCCTCGTGTTGTGTGCGTCAGCGAATGCCGGTTGGGCGTTCTGATTGTTTCGATCAAGGCACACATCCGAAACGCAGCAACTGGCCAGTAGCGCCCCCTGGTCGAACTTTTGCCGCTTTTCACTTTTTTTTCTTTCATTCACTAAGGGGGCGGGGAACAAGAACATCGTAGTTGTTCTAACACCTGGGGTTGGTAGAGTGTTTTGAAAAAAAGTCGAGAAGTAAAAGCTTTTTGGGTTTCCGTCTCCCATCTTTTTACTATTTTTTTTCTCTTGTTCTCATGCATGAAATTTTTCTACTTTTAGTTGTTGACAGCGCATGCTACAATTTAGAAAAAAAAGAAGAATACCGGGAAGGGGGAGACATATTGGAATTTTTTCGAATTGAATAAGAAAAGAAAAACAAAAGAGAAAAGAACAGAAAAAAAAAGAAAGAAAGAAAACAAATGTAGGATTGATTTGTTTAGACATTAACATACTTTTAACGTATTGACTTAATTAACGAAGCAGGGTAACAAGAATGTCCTGTATACTTCATAAAACCAAAATTGATATTTGTGAACCCAGAAAGTAATATTCACTTCCAACAAATAAAATTAAAAAAAAATAAATTGACTGCGATGCATTTAACAAGTAATGCACAAAAATTACAGCCGTTTATGTAACTAAGAAATAGTTAATAGAAGTGCCATAATGAAAATGTTAAAATAATGTCATTCAATACGAAAATTTATTTTGCAGATATACATTGATGCTTGTTTTTATATTTCTCTATTTTTTTAAAATCTACTTCAGGAATATATATATATACTATATATATTTGTGTGTGTGTGTAAGCATATCACATGTTGACACTGCATAGTACGTATACATATTTATTAAAAATGCAACATTTCAATCCTAAGTTAAAATAAAATTCGTATAACTTTGCCTTAACATTGAAATTTAAAATTTGTTTTTATTTTCCCTCGTGTGTTCGTTTTAAAAGGTGGAATTTTCGCATAAACGTATTTTTCGGTCTTTTTTTTGATACGTGATAGTAGTTTTATTAATAGAAGTAATATGTACACACACACCACACTTGTTTATACCAGTAAGTGACTCATTTTTTGCAGGAAAAGGAAAAGAAGAAAGAAAAATAGCAACGGTATTTAAATAGAACATTGTAAACACATTCCATCCACGTATTTCGCGGTTACATTGATCTCCATTTTCAGTGACAATTTTTTTGAGTTTCCGATGCTAAGTAGCAGTGTGAAAGGAGCCATAATAACGCTTCTTTTTGTATGCTACTTAGCATGGAAAGCTCAAACTTTTTCTACATTGAAAAGAAGCTCCATTGTAGCCCTGAAATACGTGAAGGCAATATTTTTCCAGTTTAGTCCTTCAATAACTTGGGTTTTATCATTTTGTTATTTTCATTTACAAATTAAATGACTTGATTTCATTTCTAAATCTTTCTTTATGATGTTCAAAGTTATAGGCTCTGAAATGCTGCTATTAATGTCTTAGTACATTATAGCACCGATCATTTAATATTGCTTTTGCGTTCTGCCATTGAAGGGGGGAAGAACTTTCCTTGTGATGAAATTAGATGTTGTTTCTTTGACCTAGAAAATTTAGGAAATATCTACCTACCACTCTTACAAATTAAAAAATACGTAACAGAAAAAAAAAATATGATATTACCGTATGGGACCTCAAATCCGGAATGCTCGGGGCCACGATTTTTCGGGATTTCGGAATTTTACGGATTTTTGGTCCTCATTCAAAAAATTTTGTAAGTAGCATCAGAGAAAAAAGCAAAATTTCATGATAGTGGTAAGAAGCCTTGTGTGTGTGCGTGTTTACACTATTTAGGACTGCACCATAGCCAAAAGAACATGCATCCTTGTGCAATTCGAGAGTGGAATTTTGATTAAAAATATGTAAAACCGGTTGATTCGAAAGAGAATCTTTGAGAGCAAGAAAAGTTTGATGTTGTTCAGGACCAAAATGGAAAGATGCGTCTTTTCTGAGCATGTCGCTTAAAGGTCGGGCAGTCAGTGAGTAGTTCTTTGTGAATTTTCGAAACTATCCTGTTAAACCCATAAAACTTTGAACTTGTTTGAGCGTCTTCAGCAAAGGAAAATTTTGAACTGCAAGGGCTTTCGACGGCGAAGGTTTGATAGTACTGTTTTCAATAACATATCGAAGGAATTCAATACCACGTTGTAAGAATCGGCATTTTTTGAGATTAAGAAATAAATTTTGTTTAAATTCAAAAAGATCGGTACATCCATACAAAATTAATTTTGCTTGAGAGTCGGGCAAACCTTCAATGCAGTATTCAATTTTAACGATTCATCATCAATATGTCTTTGACTAGCTAACGCACGCATAGCAATATAAAGTATTCTGTCACAGTTTCATTATGCTTCAGCTTTCGGGAATTAAGAAGCTTGTGAACATCAAAGGATACAATTTTTGTGCCAAATTCAGTAATAAGGTGCTCTTTAATTTTTTTAAAACATGTAACATTTTTCAAAGATATGTAACATTTTTCAAAGATAATACAAAAATACGCGCTGGATCAACTAATTTTTTTTTGTTATCAAAATTTTATGTACGTCTGCAGTAAAACCGTGTTGATTGATGATTCAATTTTTTTTTTTTTTTTTTTTTTAGGGTTTTCTCGTCAAGTTCGACAGTTGAACAAGAATTCTGAATAACTGGATTTATTGCTTCTTTGGCATAACTATTCTCGCCAAGAGATGGGGAATTTTTTGCTTCGCTCGCACTATGCTCGGCAAGAGTATTCATTTCGCCAAGAGTTTCAAATTAATGCATCCAGCCAAAATTAAAATATACAAATAAAATTCCAAAAAATTAAAATTCCTATGATTAAAATATCCAGCCAAATAAAGAGCCAAACAAACTCACCAGAGTTGAAGAGTCGTGCGGAGTTCTAAATTTTAGTAACGGTCCCGTTGCGGACGGAATGCGGTGCTGCGCCAAATGGAATCCTGGTTAGTCTTATAGTCTTAGGTAGGCTTAACTTCTGACGCCATGTGAGGTGTAGTCCCTATGAGGCAAGAATTACATCCATATTTTCAGACGAACACACCTTTATTGAAGACAGGACACTTGAAATAATTACACAAAATCATAGATACCGATAAGAGTCAAGGCCGGTGAAATTGCGTCTAAAAGTTACGTCTAAGTTGGAAAAAAAAATGTTCATCACAATCTGCACGTCTCTGCGGCTTTTCCGTCTCTCTCTGCGATCTCCGTGCGAGGGCGCGCGTGATCAGGTTGTAGAGAGGGGTTGAGTAGTTTCCCTCCTCCACATATATATGCGTATATTTCTGAACAACGTCTTTGGAATTGTATTATATATCATTTTATACAAGTGCGCCATGCAAGAATAAAGGGAAAAAAAAATAATGTTTACACCTCCAGTACTATGTCGTATATTGGTAAATAGTATAAATTTTCAAATTGTTTGCATAACAAGGGCTTTTTAAAAGGGCTATTACAAAAGGCTTTAATAAATCTAAAGTGACCTTATGAGTCAACTAACTCGGTCATAGAAAATTGGAAAATATATTGAATGCACCTGTTTCTGGTGACAAAAACTTTCAAACTTTCAGTTAGATTTGTGGCGGGCGACGTGTGAGGACACGGAGGCGATGGTGGAGGATGCTGTCTGCCGGAGGCAGGGTTAGAACCTCGGACCTTCTTGATGGAAAGCCAGTGCTTCGGTGCTTTGCCAAAAGGTACCTAATGGCCAGGACAGAAGATAGCTCTTGAAGGTGTCGAATCGGTCGAATCGTACCGCCACAGATTTTTTTTTCACTCGATTTGCTTATGTATTTATTCAAAAATTTACTCATTAAATATTTTTGCTCATTAATTGTTTCAATACATAAGCAGACGTTTTTCATTTTTTCTTGTTTCCTTTTATTCCTGCCTTGAATTTTTTCTTTCACAAAATGCAACTTTTTCATTTCAAATGTGGCATAGAAATGTGTAAGTAAACAGGAAAGCATTCCTGCCTTTCTTATTAACAAGTTTATGCATATGGTAAACTCAAGTTAACTAATTTGATAAAAAAAATGATAACAGAGACTTATTTACATAGATGTATCACTGGGATTCAGGAATATCATTTATATTCAACTAACTGTCAATGAGTAAAAAATGGATTTGTCTTTTACTCATTGATAGTTAGTCGAATGTCTTTGAACTGGAAGACATTCGGCTCCCGGTTTAAAGACTTCGAATAACCCCAGAAACACGTGTATTCAGTATATTTTGAAATGTTCTATGACTGAGTTAGTTGACTTAAGTGTAGATTTATTTAGCGAAGCACTTTTTATACAAAGAATTTGAAAATGCAGTTACAGCTGTTTCACAGCAACACCATTAATAATTTTCTTCCTTTTTTAACAGAAGTTGGAGCAAAACAAGATTATTAAGCTTATCTCTGTAATTCAGGGTTATTTTTTTTCCTTGTAATTTTAATATTGTAAATTTAATAACCAATGTCTACTCAAGGGATCTTTTACATGCCGCATAATCATTCGACATGGGCGTAGACGATTTTCTGCATCTTGAAAATCCACCGACTTGGGCCAGGTTTGAACCTGCAAACTTATGCGTACGAGACCTGCGCCTTACCAGTACGCCATCCTGTTGAGTAGAAGATTTGAACAGTCTTGCAATGATATGCATCTAGAACAAAATGTTACTGCCTTTTGAAACAAGATTTCAGTTGACATTCAAAGTCAAAAAACAAATAATGTTACAACAATAAAAAAATAGTATTAGCTTGGTATATAAAATTATTTTTCAGTGAACTTATACTCAAGATAATTAAGTGTTATTTAGAAAAACATACCTTAGTATCATATGATTTTAAAAAATAATATTTGCCCTTTTTCGACTGTTTATTAAATATTGAATTCTTTAGTAAAATAAATGACTTTAGCCTTTAAACCGAAGTGGATAATTAAACATGCTTGGTTCCACGCTCCCCCCCCCCCTTTTTATTCCTTTCTTTTCTTTTTTTTTTCGTTTTTTTTTCCCCAGCTACTTCCCTTTTTCAAGTCCCCGCCACGGGCCTTCACTGTTAAAAATGATGTGCTTAAAAGTGACGAAATATACCTTATCATTTTTAAAAGTAATTTTGACGTAAAAATGAACAAGCGCCGTTCTCAGTTTTAAGTACCGATGTTTACTTAGAAAATTATAGTTAAATAAAGGGTAAATAACAAGGGTAATATAAATTTTTCATTTATTGCAAGTATTTACTGCAATATGTGAAAAATTAGTAGGGCAACTTTAGGTTCAAAATGAATACAGGGCTCTTTTTCCACAATTACTTCTTCAGAACAATATTATTTGCATCAATGTTAAGGAACTATTTACCGCGCAAAAAGTCAGAATGATTCAAGAATGCGAGTAGTCTGTTCGTCTTTTCGGAGCTGGAATACAAGATGAATAATTCGTCGGATTCGGATTGGAGGCAGTGAAGTAAGAAAACAGAATGGACGAATATATAATTAATGCTATTCCGGATTGCGGTATGAGGAAATTTGGCACGGAAGTACTTTATCACCCGCAGTTGGTAAATTTGGAAACTATATAGTTTAAATTTTCAATCTCCGTTCAATGTAATCCTGGCTCTAGTGGTCTCAAAAATGAGATCTTAGCCGGATTATTTTGAGAAAAGGTTACTTAAAAAATAAAACTCGATTTTTAAAATCTAACTCATTTTGACACGGAGCTGTTCCGAGAAAATGTTCTTGAAAATAAGTCATTTTATCCGAATAACAAGAATTTTGATCTAACAGTGCGATTACAAAAAAGCTACAACTACCGTGCTTTTAACACTTTATGCCCCGGCGGGACTTTAAAGTCCCACCAACAAGCTCACTCTATAAGACGTGAATTTGTAGTAATATCCCATTGGAACTTTTAAATCCCTCTATTTGAAGCTTTCATTTACCAAAACAAAATGGCAGAACGACCTGGTTTGTATGGTAAAGATCTACAAAGCCATTTGTTTAGCTGTTATCGCATTATTGGAAGTGGTCTTTTCGAATCGAATGATATTGCTCATTTTACAGGTACAACGGATCTCTGATGCATAATTTAAGTACATATTTTAAATATTTTATGCATGTTTAAGATTTATCACCAATGTTATGGTTAAATTCTGAGAATCAAACTTATTTTTCTTCAGTAAAGAAAGTTTTTATTGTGATATTGCAAAGTCCCGCCGGGACTAAAATGGTTCAAAAGCTTATCACATTAAAAAATAAACAATAACTAGCTGATCTCCCGCAGAACATCTGCGGATCTGAAATTAACAATTTTGAAATCGTTAAAAGCGCTTTATAATTCGGAAGGCTTAAGAAAAGATCGCTAGATATAAACATGCGCGATGTAAACAAACTAAGGTGTTGCCACTCCAAAGAAGCAGAAATAAAAAATTGAGTTATGAATAGAAATACTTCCTAAGAAATAGAAATAAATTTGTTAAAATCTGTAAGTTACGATAATAAATGCAAATATTACGTTACTTTTCTATGCTAATCATTAAACAAATTTTTAAATATCGTTTTACCATAGTTTGTTTGTTGCATGATGCCAGTATCGTATCGTTTCGCAAAATTTCATCGTAACTGGTCCACGTTAGCTGAAATATATATATTTAGATAGGAGGCGTTCTTTATGCATAAAGAAATATATACTAAAAAATTCAATCAATTTCGAAAAATGAAGTGCTTTGAAACATAAGGAGTTTAATTAATAGTCAACAAATACAAAGCATTAATATCTAATCAGCTTTACACATTTTACATTGTCTAGATTTACTCATTCTTTGATTTCCACGATTGAATCATTATTATTATTTCGCAATGAATATAACGGCTAGCTTTTCAAATACAATTGCAGACATTTGTAATTGGTAACTTCTGAGACATCTCAATGACTCTCAATGATGACAAAGCCATGACTCAAAATGACCTCCATATGATATGGATAATAGGATGTTTCCTATGCACGTAGCATTCAACTACAACTAGAAATCGATCTGCTTCGCTCAAATACTTTTATTTGATATCACGGTCTAATTAGCTCACAGCTTCACGAGAGTTCCAAATAAAATGTTCACCAATTCAGACATCTTTATTTCTTTTATTTTACATCCTTCGTCGATTTTTTATGCAAATTTGATTTTTAGTTTGAGAAAGGAAGTAAATAAAAATTATTCATTTTCTACTATTAAAAAGGCATATCTATATATAAATGACTAAAACTTAGAAAACGTAATACCTGATACATATAAATTACGAACAAGATATTCGTGTTCAAAACTATAAATTGTACTGTTTTAAATTAAAATGCTTTTAATATTATACAAATAGATAATGTAAGTTAAGATGTTAAACATAAATGTGACTCAATACCTAAATTTCTGCAGAATTCTAAAGGCATATAAAATATCACTGACCATTTCTCATAAGTGATACATGAGTGACAGAAAGGAAAAAAAGGGTGTTTACCATTTATATATTTTTTACGTAATTTATTATTTGCAATTTAGATATTGAATTTAATACATTTAATCAAAATAATTTTAGAATATGTAAATATAAAAATATTAATATATTATTCAAAGTAGGGGGGACACTTACGCACGGGTCAGAAATGTTTGAAAGATCTTAGAATGTTGGCGGATGGGCTTATGCAACTTTTTTTGTGCTAAACAACAAATTCAGTATCATGGGCATCTCGCGGTACCCCCCTCCCCCATCTCTCGTTGTAGTACCCTAAAGTGCCACTGCACATAGTTTGGAAACTCATGTTCTAACCCGGCGGTTCCCAAACTGTGGCACGCTGAGTCTCTCCAGGTGGAATTCCGAAAGTGGTGTGAACGGTTGACTAGGGTGTGACGCCTGTGGGGACCGATGGCGACGCGACTGCAGACACTAGAGGGCATCCCATTTTCATTTTTTCAGTTCCGTTCAGAGGCACAACATTCTGCTCGAAGAATGTTGGCTCAAAGTTAAAAATGAATTGCCGTTATTGTCACGAAAAACATTGCTGTTTTTCATTCCATTCACAACCATTTATCTTCGGGAAACTGCTTTTTCCAATATGATATTTATTAAAAATAAATATAGAAGCAAAACAAATTTTGACCCAAATTCGAGGTTAAAACTAATTTCTACTAAAACCAGATACCACCTCGCTTGTATCTGCCATGCAGCAGCAACCTTCTCATTAATTTTGTTTTTTTCATTTTTTTACGTAATAGGTATTTTGTACTTAAAGAGGTATTTCTAATACTGTTTTGGAAGTACGTGTTAAAAATATATTTTATAAATATCACATATTATATTTTATATGCACAACAGTGGTACGCAAATGGTTTGCAAGGAAAAGGTGGTACGCGAAGAAAAAATAATGGGAACCGCTGTACAACCCATTTTCCTACCATTCGACCACTCATAGTAATTTTTTTCGTTGCTTTTGCTCGTGGATTATGGACATTTTTTTTTTTTTTTGCGCCTTTTGCGTGTAAGAGCAAATCACAGCTCCTATTTCTCAGTCAGAGATGCTATGAAATCTGGAAAGCATTTTCAATAAGCACAATCAAAGAACGAAAGTTTCCGTGCTGAACTGTGGTACTAATCAACAAATGTAGATACTGATCACACATAAGCAGAACAACGGAGCAAACACCGTCTGAAAATAATACTTACTTTTCAAAACAAGCTTGGTGTGATATAAATTTTGAGTGTGTTTAATCCTATGCAGTTTTCTTAGTTTTAAAATGATGCAAAAACGTAAAACGTTTTAAACTTTTGTTTAATTTCCCATCAACGTATTTGTGTAAACGATTTGATTATAATTAAAATAAAAGGAAACAAAAGTGAAAATCTAGTAAATGCAAATTATCAGTAACGTAAGCCTGCAATAGCTCTGTGTTTTAAGCTTTGACGATAGATGCTTATGCATATTTTAGCACTGAACACAAAAATTTCAGTTTTCTATTCAACGCTACATGAGTCGTACATTTCCTTCAATAAAAAAATGATTTTTTAAATCTATGTCAAATCTATGTCATTTTGACTCGGAGCTATTCTGAGAACATGTTGTTCTTGAAAATAAGCCATTTTATCCCTATAACAAGAACTCTAATTTAGCAGTGAAGTTATGTCACAGCTCTAATAAAAATAAAGCATGCTTTTATATTTTCGAAAATTTCAAAATTTTTAGTTTTACACTATAAGACGTAAAAGTTAGACATGTCTAGACTTTTAAATAAATTTCTGATAAGCTGATTAATTTTGCGCAAACTTCTGAAAATATTTCGAGATTAAATGATTATAATTTTCTTAAGTACCTGAATATAAGTTCGATAATCTTTAACTGCTGTAGAAAACGTCTTTGATGTAATTCAGTTTTAGTTGTTTTTTCAATTTTGTATTCATGCAAAATCTAAGTGGATTTTTAACTATTTTCACGCTAAAGCCCTATTGAAAGAAATTATTTTTTATAGCAGTTTTCAAAATAGATCACAGCCTATACTTACACTGCAAATACTTCTTTTAGTAGAACTCGAAACTTGCCGGTAATACGTTTTTTTGGAACTGAATACCGTTTCATCATAATTCGTGTTCAAAAATTTAATGCATTGTCTTCATGTGATAATGATTAAAAACTCTTTACACGAAATATGAGTAAAATGAATTAATGATAATAATAATGATAAACAATACCATCACCATATTTTATAGACATCAGAGACACATCGTAGCAGTGTTTCTTAGGTAAATAAGAAGTTTGTAATTAATCTTCTTTGTTGCATCTGATAAGACCTTCCTCTTATTAGTGCGCATTTTAACAATGAGCGTGGAAAACATTTCATGCGGACAGTCGGGTCATTTCACGATAAGGATTTCGTTGCAACCCCATCCGCAGTAATTAGTTTTTGTTTTTTGATAAAATTATTAGAGGAAGGACTTTTCTATAATTTATTTCAGAATTACCATTAGATAGACAATTCATTTAAAGTAAATAATAATAGTTAAAATGAATAAAGAAAATTTAAACATGCATTTTTTTCTTTTTATAAGAAGCAATAAACAATGTAAAGTGTGCCGTTCAGGAGAGGACTACGGCAGGCTTGTTTTTGTTAATACTGAAATGATCCAGTAATCAAAACAGATGATAATGCTGATCTTTTTTAAAAAAAATTACAATTTTTTACATTTTTTGGTGAATATTTCATCAAAAGTTTAACTTTTTTATAACCGTCAATAAGAATGATATTTGTAACCATCCTATCCTGTCTGAAGAACTGAGTTTTTTTTTGTAAGCATTGTAAAAAATTTGCTCTTGGCATTCAAACTTTCATAAAGTATGGTTGTTACCTTTTTTAAGTGCCAGCACTTGATATCATTCATATTATTAATGCATTTCTCTCTTGAACATCTTCAGTAGTGGCTGTCAGCAGGGCCCGATTAAATCAGTCGGGGGCCCAAGGCATAACATTATTTTGGGTATAATGGTTTCAAGATAAATAAGCTTGGAGATTATTCTATTAATACTGGGTTCATACCCAATTGGCAAGGGGAAAAAAAGCACCTACTGACACTTCATCCCACTATTATGCATTATTTATATTGTTCTTATTCAATATGATTTTTTGTTTTATTCATTAAATAAGCAAACTTTTTGAATACACATATTGCATTTTCAAATTTTACAGTTTATAATATTAAATAAATAACAAGAAGTTCCGTCTAGAACTATACGAGCCTACTTTCCCGTATACACCGAATTCAAATTTATAATCTAGCTATCTCTCTCTCTCTCTCTCTCAGTCTTTCTCGTTTAGCTTTAGTTCTTAATTGCTTCAAATATACCTTTTTCAACGGTTAATACATATTCATTCAATCATTATTTATTAAGTCATTCATGTATTTATTCACTCATTTATTCATTCATTCCTTTGCTTATTCATTTAATCATTCATTAATTAAAAAATATTCTTGAAAATCCCGATCAAAAAATTTCATAGGAAAATAGGCTCGTTACTTCTGGATGAACTTTCTATTTGTACATGCTCTACATCATAAGAGCTTTCCGATAAAGTTTGTTCCAAGCAAATCGGTCCGTTAGATCAGAAATTATATAGGATTGAAATTTCCCCGTAGGCGGTATGTTAATTTTTTTTGAACTGTTCAAAAATGAACAAAAATTGTTCAAATGAATATTTCACGCCAAAAAGCTTCTTCCAGTGAGCTTGTTCATTGGAACTTGGATCTTGTACCCAGAGTTTACATAATTTCCCTTCATTTTCGCCCGTAGGCGCTAATGTTAAAATTTTTTGAACTGTTCAAAATTGAACAAAAAATTGTTCAAATGAATATTTCACGCCAAGAACTTCTTCCAGTGAGCTTGTTCATTGGAACTTGGATCTTGTACCCAGAGTTTACATAATTTCCCTTCATTTTCGCCCATAGGCGCTAATGTTAAATTTTTTTTGAACTGTTCAAAATTGAACAAAAATTGTTCAAATCAAAAAGTAAAATATGGAAATGAGATGTCCTGGCGGAGATCTTTCGAATGCAAAAAGAATTTTTCCAATCGGACAATTCGCTCAAAAGTTATTAGGGGGGGACAGACCGACAGACAGACCCGACCCGCCCACCCCTTTTTCCCCATCTCAAAACCCTACTTTCAAATTTTTTATTTTTCAATCTTTATTTAATTACTTAACTTTTTTTTGACTTTTCTTGATTTCTAACGATATTTTCACGATACATTAAGCCTTCTTTCATGCTTTATTATTATTTTTTTTTACTTTTACGGGAAATTAGGCTAAAAAACGTCGAGATGCCTCAGCAAGTAAAGTATACTTTTTAGCATAATAGTCAATGAAGATATTGATCTGATTGGGCATAGTTTACCATGCTTACGCAAATACTTTCAGCTCGCCATTTAAATGAGTTAAGATCTTTCAAATTTGTAACAAAATATCCTTTAACAGATATTTTCGCAGAAATCTTTCTTACAATTTGGGGGCCCCAAAAGGGGCCGGCGTGGCCTAGTTGGCCTGTGCGGTAATCAGGCACTGGCTGTCAGTAGATGCCATTTCGTAGAGCTGTTCGCACTTTTTTTTTTCTGTATATCAGATAAGAATATATGTAAAACTTATGAGGGTACTGATTTTGTTATAAACTGTATCAAATGATCTTTTTATCTACATGTTAGTGACCTAATGATGAACCCGGAATGTTGAATTTGAATTTCAATAAAGTTACAGTATGTCTTGAGAATTGTTGAGTTTATTGAATATTTGAGAGATTCTTTGCACTCATTTAAATATTCAAGACATTCCATGCACAGAAATTAGTTTATATCTTTATGCATTATTTTGCAGCTTTCATTGCAACCTTGTGACTTAACACGTTGTATTTTTGAAATATATTTTTATATTAATTACAAAAATTGCAGTTTCTTTTATTGTTAAGAATAATATCATTAGATTTTTCTCTTTTAAAGAGTTCTTTTTTTCCTCTTAGTCTCGTATTCCTGCGAATTGTATCTAAAAACCCATTAAATTTTCTGCGTTCTTTTTAAGAAAGGATTTATATTGTCAGGAATTGCTGATGTAAAGATAAAAATATAAATCTTCAGTAAAAAAAGGAGGGGAGAGAAACTCACAGAGAAAAATGAACCTCTTATGCAAACTCCGTTGATTTTAATATTTCTAAAAAATACTTTTTGTTAAATTCAAGCGTACATTTCCCCAAATTTCTAAAACTTTCCATCATGCCCCATCAACGATAACTGACAGCTTTTATTATTACCCACACAAACCACAGATTAAAACCGAAAATGCTGGAAATTAAGTTACGCACAGAATCTCAAATAACTGCTTCTCTCGAAAAGCATCATTAATAAAAAATGTGGCTGCCCATGAAAATGGAAAGAAATTGAATCATTGGAGGGTATGAAGTTTCTCTAAATCGAATTCTCCCTTCTAAATTTCAATGATTTATTTATGCAGTGCACAAAGCAACACTATGAAATTGATTAAACGATTCCACATACTATTTGCAATATTTTGCAATGACTTCAATGGAACCATTAATTTTGAAAGATTATCATAATAAAAATCGTAAAATGAGAATTCATCCTTTTCAGTTTAATTGCATTGCCATGGTCATGAATCACACTGAACAATATAATTTTCCTAGATTTATGTTTACGCAGATTTTGGCTACAGTCCACGAGAGTTTATCACTGTAAATCCCTCTTATTCCCTCGGACAGTACGCTGCTATTACTTACTTCTACGATTAAAGCGTGAAATGAATTTTTTAATATTTTCATTTAATAATTTAAACTCCCATTATTTATATTTTTGTGCTATGCTTAAATGAATGTATGCGTTTAAAGTTTGGGCAATGCGTTTTAAAGACACGCGTAAATTAGTTGAAACATTAATTAAAGCTAAAATTTACTAACGTTATTGTTTTGTTAATTGTTTGCTGTTCATTAAAACTGAATTATGACTTCAGGCTCCCTCGTGCATTAAAATGAAATGAAAACTGGATTTCTATTTTATTTACTTTAATGAAAAAATTTGCTCCCATAGGCTTTCTTACTTTTCTAAAATTATGTTTCAAACAACGAAAAAAATATACAAACATTAAAAAAAGATATGTAATTAAATTAAATCGTATTTTTCATACGACTAGATTTGATTAATTTATAAATAAAACATTATTCGGTAAATAGTCTCAGAATATGTAGAATTGAGTGAAGAAGATTAATTTCAGGCAAACTATTTTGGAAAGTCCTCGATTTGAAGAGCTGTAGGCCTTTTTTGTCTTACAACACATAAATAAACTAAAAGGCGTATAATTAACGTTCAAGTAAAAATTTCCAAAAAAAAAGAATAAATATTTTAAAGATGTCGTCAAACAGTTAAGGAACGTTATACTTTTAAATTGTCAATGTTTGAGTGCTCAAAACTGAGGAAAAAGACATGAAGAATTAGAAACAGCTGTCTAATTTTTATTAATGTTTTATGCGGGGAACATTTTATGTTTTTTATGTATGTCAATTTCTTTTATGTTTAGAAATAAAAAAATCTATTTACTATTAAATATTTCTTTTTATTGAGAAAACAACGTTGAACTTCACAAATTGCAAAGTGTATTGCGTACACATAATTCGGGGCTACTAGGGACATTTTTTTTTTCAGTGCAGAAATGTTTTGAGTTTCCGTACGCTAATCAGCAGAGGGCAAAAAGTTGAGGTTCATTATGACCCCGAAATACTTTACAATGTAATGTGTCAATAAGTCAACAAAAAAGAGAAGCAAACATTATTAGTTGATTAAAAAATAATTATGTGAACAACATACTCGAATTTAATATTTTACCAAAATACCAGTTAGTGGAATTTACGTTGTTGAAGCAGATATGATAATATAAAAATTGTATTTTCAATTTAATCTATTTGATTTTGATATTTTACATGAATTTTAGAGAATTACATAATTTGTTTTCAAATAGTTCTTTCTTGCACAAAAAGAACCGCTGGAAATACTTAGCCAAAAGCACAAGCATTTCAGAAGAATATTGAACGATTTTAGGCTTTCCATCATAATCTATATGCAATCGATATGCGTAATTCCCTGGCTCGTTTTTATAAACATCTGATCAGCACATTAACAACAACAGCCAATATTTCAAGATGTTTAAAGCAAAACAATAATAATTAAATGATCTTTGTTGACAATATTTTATTGTATCGTTTTATACTCGAGGTATTGACAAATTTCCTAATGGATTTTGAGGAGTGTTTTAGAAAGTGAGGTTTGGGAGTCTTTTTTTTTTTTTCTTTTTTTCTGGAGTCGTGGCACTCTAATAATCTATTTAGTTTAATAGTTAAGGAATGTCTGTGCAATGTAGTTCTAAATTATTTTGTAAACAACATACATTTTAGAAACAACTATTTGATAAAAAGCATTCTATTTATTCATTCTTCTTTTTGAACTGTAAAATTAATTTCAGTCGGAAAAACGAGTAATGAATTTAATTTGATGTGCGACGATAAAATAAGTGTGAAGTAAACAAAACAAGGTACATAGTAAATAATAATAATAATAACAACAAACTTTGTAGAATCGTAGAATGTTAAAACAAAATTTTCACAAAAACAAAATTTTACTCCAAATCTTATATCCTACTTAAAAGTAAACCCCAACTTGCTAAGGCTTTAAAAATTATGATATATGATTTAGTTTTTAAAAGATATGAAAAAATGCTGCAATGAACGAATTTTAGTACAAGTTTAAGGAAGAAAATTTTCAAAAAATATTTACCTTTAAGTACAGCTCACAAAATAGTAACCAACCACTACCCCGAATATTTTCGCCATCACTATAATAAAAGTTTAGAGTAATTGGGAACCTGTGCAACAGCATACCAACTGGCATTATACAAGTTGTAATAAGGACTTACTCACTTGGAAAAGTTGAGTGAAGATTATTTCATAAATGTCACGTGCCGTTCAAATACAAAGCAAAATTGGCTTGTTTCATGTCTTAGGAAACCTTTTCTTCAGTGCTTCACGTAAAAAATAAGAGAGCAAGAGCATACTTTAGCTTCCTAACTATCTGATTTTAGAACTAAAGAAGATGTCGAAAACATGAGGAAAGGGGTGGTGGCCCGGAATGGTTCCGACGCCTTAAAAAAAACTTTTTACTTACTTTGAAATTTGTTGTCTACGCATTAGCAACAACAACTTTGCTTTCTTTATCCCTTGCGAAAAAAGTTTATTTTATTTATTTGTCAAGTGCAAAAAAAAGATCATCAAATTTAATACTTGAATACATTTTTACTGTCAGTTAATAGTTAATAAACACATAACATTTTATTATGTTTCTCCATTCAACTGGCTTTGTCAATTTAAATCAATTTGAATATGCACTCGGAAAATTTAATAAATATGAACAAATAAATAAAAATCATGCATATATATGACCCTCAACAAATGAAATTATTGACATCACACTTGTACAAATCTCATTATTTTTTAAAAGCGCTACTGAGAAATATCTATCAAAGAAAAATTGACTCCTCGTAAAAAGTTATCTGTTTGACCTTTTGTATTTTACGACCTTACTAGCAAGATAAAGAAGTGGTCGGTATTTGATATTAAAAAGAACCACCTTGATTGTTTCAGCAAGTAATCTATTACTTCAGTCAGAATAAAATTAATGTTCTTCGCAGTTATCTGAAATAGGAAATAATGAGCGCAGATTCATAAAAATACATCTCGAAGGGAGGAAAAAAACTGAAAATTAGGCTGAGCGAATAATTAGCATTTGCATGGCAACCTGAAAATAAATACTAGCGAAAACGCATACATAATAGTAACGCTTTTTCATTCAACTGATGTTTATTCTCAAAGTGGCATCTTGTGAAAACAATTCTCAATGTTATTGACAAATGTTGCTGCGGAAAAAACATCGATCAAATCAAAAGTTTTAGCGAGGAACCAGACGAAGTCATTATTAACTTCCATCTGTTGAGTAACATTTTATTTTACGAGCCTCTGTTTGAAATATTTGCAGCATGATATCAAGTGACTAATAGCCAGCGGTTGATATACTTGGGAATCTACTTAATTGTTCTCACTTTCGTGTACGTAAATGCTAATATTCAAGGATAACAAAGTTTAGTTTATGGGTCTCAGCTGCAGATGATATCAACGATCCGCGTTTGGCTATCGTAAAGTAATTTTTAGGGAGTGATAAAATACGCGGGGTAGATATTTTTATTTGTACACGGCGGTCGTTCCGATAGTATCATTCATAAATTTTGTATTCAGGTTTATGTTAGGTTCACGTAACGATTGGTGCCATATAAAAAAAGACCGGTGGAATAGTTGCTTCTGAAGAGTTATGATTATTACTTCTTAGCAATGTAAGTTTTATCACGCATTAGATGAGGGATGGATTCAACTGGCGTGCGAGCTATATCGGAAATTTATGAGATCGTTCAAAGTAAGGTCGAGTGATAAAAATTAAGTAAAAATGCATTGATTTTTTCGTGATTGTGAAGTTTTTTTATATGAAAAAGAAAACTTTAATTTATGTTGCTTTTCTTTCTTTTGTTTACAGTACATGTGATAAATGACATAAATTTAAGGTAAGCGCTGTTTTTCAGTATACGATAAAGTTATTTGGTTGTTATAACAGATAGTTTATGGCAATAATAGCAGTTAACTAATACACAAGCATAAAATTGTTAAAAAGTGGAAGACTTGTTTGATAGCGATAATAAAACATCTAAGGAGCATTTTGTGAAAAGGGGTTTAATTTAGGTTATCATAAAGAATTCCCAGTCAAAAGGAAACGCTAGGTAGTTATCAATAAAAATGGTATAACTGTTAATTCTGGGAATGGTGTGATTTGTTTTATATATGTAAATTAAGTTGTGATGATTTTGTTTTAAACGTTTTGATCGTTTCTATTAAATGTTATTTCTTCAGTAAATACGTTTATGGGGAGGAAGATATCTATAAAACACTTCAATAAATAAAACCGACCATTTATCTATAAATATTTAACTATTTATCAGGAATGGTGACGTCGTGGTAAGGAGCGGGCCTCCTACGCCCAAATTCGCAGGGTTCAACTTGCCACAAGTCGGTGGATTTTCAAGATGCAGAAAATCGTCAGCGCCCATGTCATATGATTATGCAGCATGTAAAGGATCCCTTGAGTCTTGGGCACTCTCGGCTAAATTAAATTCCTAGTGCAATTGTGCATCAACAAGAGTCCAGGTGCTCACCCCTCAGCATGAAGAAACTGGACGTCAAAATTCTCGTGTGTCGAAGGTATCACACTCATCGTGGTGCCACTGAAAGAGAGGGTACCAGTCTCTGGGGACCGCCTTAGGTCTGCAATTGGCAGAAGCCAACATCAGACTATTAGAAAGAAAAAGAACATATAAATAACGATTGAATAACAACATTTATGAACAAAAGACGTTCATTAGTCAGACTGAATGTAAAGGATTCAGAAGTAGATTTTGGAATTTTATACGCTCTAAAAATAAGCCCAACTATATTACCACGCCAAAAAAAGTTCGCAAATTCTATATACCAAAATGCAATTGTTTAACCTTAAACCAAGAAATGTTTAATTATTACAGTGGTTGAACCGTTTCTATGCAGTTTCAATGCACTAGAAGACATTCATCAGTTTACTCATATCACATTAGTCTAAATGTATAATAAGAATGATAAGATACCTCGTCTCTTACAAAAAAAAAATAAAATTAACCTCCAGTGTTGGCTATTTATCACAATATCTGAGTGTACATGTTTTTTTATATTTTTTATTTTTCATAAATGATAAGGTCATGCTGAAGTAAAATGCTAATGTGAAGTAGTATTAAGATACTCGACAATCTAAAACTTTTACTTTATTTTATTTTAATTATTTATTTATTTATATTTTGACTGATTCAAATAATATATGTTTATATCCTTCTTTGGGACTCTGCTTACACAAATACATGTTAAATTGCCGCGAAATGAATCTAAAAACCTATCTCCAGGTTTCGGGCAGTAAGCCAAATCATAAATATTAAATCATCTCTATTATTTTGAGTTGTACGTTGTTGCAACGCATACTTGACGGTCAAGGTCAAAATAACAGGAATGTTTTTTTCAGGGGCAAACACAAAGAAATAAGAAGAAGCGTTGGTACAACAATCAGTTCTTATCACAATCACGCCACAATAAATTGTGCGGTACAAGGTGACTGTGATTGACTTAGTTTGCGGTTTTGAAACAAAAAAAATAATTTTAAACCACATCAAAAGCACACTTCAACATTCTTGTCTGACGCTTCAAAGATGAGCTCTAAGTCACAAATTGCTGAATAAAATTGTTACGCATCTACTTTGCTGCGGGAGGGGGGGGGGAGCCAAATGAAATATAGTGAAAACTATGATGTACTAATAGAGAATAGCAGAGTGACATTTGTAAGATCGTGAAAGAGTGGACAGCGTGTTCTGTAGATGTAACGGTTCCCATAAGGTGTATATGAAAGAAATAAGACAGGAAATAAGTAACTGAATGAATAAATGAAATATAGTGTGAATAATTTCATTTTCCAACTTAGGCATGCGATGCAGGAAGAAAAAGACAAAACCCCGTTTCAAAGAACTTTTATTTCACCCCAACAGGACAAAAATAACAAAAAATTGTAATTATCACAAAGCTATGAATTAACTGTCTCAGTTTAATGACATTGAAAGTTTGAAAGCAGACTATAATCTAGTATGACGCATTGAACAGCAAGGACTCTGATGAAAAGGTAAATCAACACAACTTCTCATCCAAAACAACCAGTAAATAGGATTATTATTATTTTTATATATTATATATATATATATATTATTTTATTCTCGACTCATAACAATTATGCTATTACAGAAAAGTGTTCACATGCACTACCTAAAGTATTACGCGTCAAAAATTAATTGTATCTTAACAGTTCTTCAAGTATGGCGATTAAGAAAAATACTTTGTGGAATACTTTTTTCACCATAGCTGATTCGAAGAATTATAAAATTTAATGTATTCATGAAAAAAGAAAATATCAATTTTTGGGTTGAACTTGCGAGATTTGACCGCCGTGCTGACCATGAAGATTTTATCTGATTGTCTTGAAATGTCACACCAAATTATTTAGTCATGGTGATCAACTTTAATCCACCCTTACGCTTCAAACTAATGATATATTTGATCATATGATCTAATGAGTTGACCCAAATTTTAGTACTTTAAAAATATAAATAATGTAACCAAAAACATTTTCTCGAAATGTTTTCGTTTTTGAAAAAGCGGGTTAAAAACCTAAAATACCAAATAAAACCTAGTAACGTTTTACTAAAAAGTGCTTGTTTTTTCCATCAAAACAAATCATTAGTTTTAAAATTCTCTTGTATTTTATGTAGTAGTAGCTCTAGTCAGTGGAAGATTGATTCGTTAAATGCACGATATTCTCTTGTAATTGTCCTAGATTTCCCAAGCTATCTATCTTTATGCTATTAATTGGGAGTTACGAAAAAGACCACAAATGTCCAGTTCTGTTTTTATAAATTTGAAATTTTTTTTTCTTCGACATGAAGAAAATGACCCTAGATTAAACTCATTTTTGGAGACGAAACTTTTTCGAACTGACTCCAGAAGGACACCTGTTTCTTAAGCAGATAAAAATTCCACACATCATTAGTTTTCACCGTTGACATGATTCAACTACCCTTTTAAAAAATATTTTTTAAAAAAAAGAAAACTGAAAATTCGAGTTGAGCCATTTTCTTAATGGCCGACTCAATTTATATTACGTCTGCTCAAAAAACTTAACAGCACGTTATCGTGAGATAAAAAGTCATTCATTATTAAATACCGAATGAAATTAACATTCCAACCACTACGAGAAACATGGCGAATATTTTCAGAATTAACTAATGAATGAATATAATATTTCATTAAAATAATAACGATTTCAGTTTTGAGTTATTACTTTTATGAATTTATACTTCAAAAGAGTTCCGACATACATCTTATGGTCTCGACAAGACATGTGAAATTTCATTTTTATAAAATATGAATACGGCATTTATTCTGTCATGCGAAGTGTTTAAAACAATTTTCTCACACTTCGTATAATTACATCGCTTTAAATAATTGCTGCATATACCATTTGTTTCCCTTTATTATTCATATTTCAGAACTTAATATAAAAAAAATATGAAGATTAAAAAAAGTCGATTCTTCAGTTTCCTTGGAACTCGTTTTTATTAACGTACTGTATGAAATATGTAATATTTTTTTTCCTGGCTCATAATTAAACGTTCAACATTTCTAAAGAGCTTATTTTTCAAAATGGTACTGAAATCAGAATGAATGGGACTATTATCGACCGAAAATGTTTCAACGCCAAATTTATTGATGGTTTTGCATTAATAATAAATTATTCCGGATTCGTTTCAATTCTTTACTTCTGTCCAATCTATATTTTTTCCCTTCCACAACTTAAATTCAAATTTAAAGCAGTTCGTTTCATCTAGACAAGGAATTTGATTTTGCCTTGATTAATAGACTTTTGAAGTAGCTTTTCCGGAGTTAAAAAAAATAGATTTTTTTACTACATCGTTTGATTCATTTTTGAATTTGTACTTAATTTATACGATTTTTTAAATCGTCCATTATGCGCGTATTACAACTAGTAAGTTCTTTCCAATTTGCATTAAATCATTTTATTACCAGTTTTATATGTTTTATTATTATTTAATGGGAAGTGTTACTTTGAGTTTTCGTTTTATTTAAGTATGTAATTCTTCTTTTCCATTTGGTTTTTTGCTGAACTTTTTTCAATTTATCCTAAGTTAAAAAAGACTTTTTTGTATTTTTGTGAAGGTAAGACGGTAGTTTGAAAACGTGAGAAATTGAACAAAATGTGCTCAACTTAGCAGCGCGATTAAATCTTTCCGCAACATAAACACCAACAGCGAATAGCAGGGGCGATAGTTTAGATACAACGGTAAATCAAAAATTATTTACACTTTACCTTCTAAATCTTTGTTGAACAAAGATACAACAAGTACATTATTTTTCGATATAGTCTTCACCTTGAGCAATACATTTGGTCCAGCGACCACAGGCTTTCGTATGCCTTCCTGGTCGGTTTTCGGCTTGACATCTTAAAGCTACCTTGAGTTGTCCGAAGAGATGGAAGACTGAAGGAGCGAGATCGGGATGTAGGGCGGATATCCCAGAGTGTCAAAGTGCAACATTTCAATTATTTTTATGGCGTTACGTGGTTTAAGGGCAGTGTTTTCTGAGGTAAGCATTCATGGTACCATCGCGCATACACTTTCCGGAATTTGAACTCGTCAGGGATAGTTTGATAGGCCAAACCGTGATTGATGTTTTAAGAAGTTGTGACTCCCTCTATGGGAACTCCCCTATATGCTGTAACCAACACACGAGCTTACTGGATGTCGTCTTCAGTGGTCGCCATCTCTTTTTGTGTTATGCTCGTGTGGCCACTTTTAAGCCTTTCGATCCATAAAAGTAAAAAAAAATACTAAATAATAATTTTAAAAAACATTTTTACGAGATGAAGCAGTTTCCCCGTATTGTGAAAACTGTCCTGGTGAATTTCGAAACATATCACATTATCTGACGAGATAAATCTGATCACTCCTTGTTGCTCCTTTGATAGCGAAGCTGACAGGCATATGTTGTTGAACAGTTCGACCACGGAATTTTGACAATTCGACGCTTCTGTGCATATCAGAAAAGAACGAATCTATCCTAGTTTTGGGGAAGTTCATTTTGCACGTGCGTTTATTTAGTACTCGAATCAGAATGTTTGCGTTTGTTGAAAGCAACTAAATTTATAAACTGCATATAGCATCACATCGGAAGAAATTAAGTATGCTAAACGAACTAGAACGAAACGAGATAGATTCCTTATGCCAGCAGTTCTTCCCTTGAACATGGATGGATTCTCCTTGGCACTCTGCCAGGCAGATCGCTTGGTTGATGGTAGAACTGTAGCTAGAAGAGAACCCCGTTATTTGGGGGAAAAGGGAGAAGTCAGGGAGGGACAATTGACTACTCGCCTGGCTCGAGAGATCTAATATATTTATGAGTATATACATGTATTTTATTGTTTTTTAACGCAATAGGACATTGAGTCTTCATCCCCCCCCCCCCCCCTTAAGAAAAATATATTAATCACCTTAAAGACACTCACGCATGCACATATTTAGCTCTTATCAGACATTAAAATCTTAGAGAGCTTCATTTTCCATGGGAGTATCTCTCATATAGCTAACAAAATACTACTTTAATATATAAATGTATATCCATCAACCCAAAAAATTATATTAACATTCAAACCAATTATAACATTTTTTGTTATAAAACGATGATGTTTTAAATATCGAAAAAATATTTTTTTTTCATTATATCTCCAGAAATTCAAATACGAGGCATTTATTCTGTTTTCTTCGTTTAATATTTGTTTGCATTCAAATATCTGAATGAGATTTTCCATGATATTATCGAAACCTAGTACTTACCACAAATGCGACAACACAAAATGTTTTGTCGCATTATTGAACGTCATTAACATTATAGAAATACAATGTACGCATCTCCGATAAATGTTTTCCGCCTGTTGAACTTTATTCGATATCGTTTTTCTGAAGCGAAACTCATACATCAAAATATAGATTTAAGAAAAAAGCATTGTTTTGGCGTAGCTAAGCCTGGCAATGAAACATTTATTTTTAAAGAGCAAAACTTGTGCTTCGGTATGGTTATATTTTGATAGAATTCAAAATCAGTCGCATTTTTTTTATTTCGTGAATTTTGGAGGATTTAAAAATATAGACCATTTAAACTTATTATATGATTTTGTGTTTTATACTTAAAGATATTTCATTCACTATGAGAGTGGTTATGAAATCTCCTTTTATTTATTTATACATCTACTTGTTTCGAATTGATAGAGAAAAATATTTTAAGTATCATTAAATTATTCTTATATCAAAGGACAATATACAATTATGTGCTTTTAAAAATGGTTTTGGCTCAGTAATAGAAACCATTAATTGAGAAGTTCAACTGTTAGTAGCGAAATGGCATATACATAACGAAACCATAATGTACATGAACCGTGTATTGACATCATAAACTATATGTTCAAAATGTCAGCAAACAGCTGCAGTGCAGAAATCACACCGGTGTACGAAGTATGGGTGCACGCGAATACGACCAAGATTCCACAGAAAATTAAGAATCTGATAAAGTCAATCTGATCAACAACAACAACATAGTTCAATTTTATGTTTTACAATAAATATAGTGCGTTTCAGAAAAAATTCAGCTCAGTGGCATGCATTTTTCAATGAGGCAAAATAAAGCCAATATAATAACTTTTACAAAGTGCGAAATTCAACGCTATTTGACAGTTTTTAATGAAAAGCTTATACTGTTGGGAAGAATCTCTGTAAAATTGAGCTATGGGATAATATTTACAAATTCGTCAAAATACATTGGACTTTTCAAAGTATACATACATCTTTTTTTAAGGTAGTCATTTTAATTTTTCATAATTTATATAGTAATTTACTTAGGTAGTATTTTCAAAATATTTAGCGATATTTGATGCCACTAGAGGTATGGAACGCAACATATGTACTCAATTATTTCAAGCCAAACTTCAAGAATCTCATCAACTATTTCAAACTAAACTTCAAGCATTATCAACTCAAATATTCCACACTAAACTTCAAGCCAATCCTCTGCTCCACTATTTCGATCAAAATTTCAATCATCATCCGGTCAACTTCTAAATTTTATGTGAGAGAGAATAAAGAATTATATTTTATGTATTTATATATTTTCAAATTAATTAATTTACTTAGTAATGCCGTATATAAGAATGATAAATAAGGAGTTTGATTTAGCATAATGTATATAAAAAAACTTTAATATAAAGTTATGAAAGCAAGATATAAGTAAAAAAATTATTTTTCAGGCACAATGTTTTTAAAGCAAATCAACGAATAATATTATGTGCAAAGCGTACGCTGAGCAACAGAGAATATTTGTGCTTCTTTATTTATTACTCATAAACGCTACATCATATTTTCGCATTTTAAGCAAATTTATTATTACACTAATTTTATATAATGAAACATTTTGGTAAACGCAGCTGATGAACTTGCACTTTTACCAAGAAACACGGAAGACTGTGGAATCTGTAATTATAGTTAGATAATGACACCATTTATTTCTTGGAATTTCTCCTGCTGGGAAAATACTAAAAGATAATATTCCTCCTTGCATTCAATACAGAAGTATTACAGCAAATTTCCTCTGAATGTGCATGTTTCTTTGTAAAGCAAAATATTAAGAACCAGTTACCTAATAAGTCTGCAATTACAGTTGAGCTTGGTGATAGTGACATTGCTTATACTAACAACTCTGTTATAACGTCAGGAAATTCCAGTCTCTTCATTTGCTCTGGAATACTAATGGTGATATACTGAATATCACTTGGATATAGCGTCATAAATATTCTGGTTCCCTGCCTGATGCTATAAAAGAGTTTCACTTATCTTTTTTTTCTAACCTTTCCTCTCTATCGTTGGTTAACAAGCGTTTTTAACAAATTCTTTGCAAATTTATTTTCTTATTTTTGTTTTTCGAAAACCCCATTTCTAAACGTCATTTTAAAAGAAGTAAAATAGTACAATATGATTGGAGGTTCAAAAAGAGATTGAAACTGAGAATAAAGTGTCATCCAAGCCGTTCCAAAATAGTCTGAAGCGAGCAAACTTGACGGAAGACGGAAAAGTCACCTGAAAATTACGAAATGTACCGACAAAAGATAGATATTAATTGTTTTGTTAGAATTATCAGTATACTTTCATCATTACTGTTTCTTTTTTTTTGTCATGTCAAATTTAACTTATATGCGTAGGTATTTCCGCCAAGACTTCCCCAGGCCGTGATGTTGTTACTAATATCAATATCCAAGTTTTATTTGTTACCAGCACAAACATGAATTATCTTTAATTAATATATTTCGTCTTCATATATATATATAACATTAAAAAATAAATTGCTCTTTTAAACCCCTTTTTAAATTCAGTTTCGATTTTAAAACACGAAAACTAAGTGACCTACAGACAACTGTAGGCACTTTATATACGTTCTCTTAAATCGGTTCTTTTTCCTCGCCGCGTGAAAGAGCTTACGTAACGTGAGACTTAGATAAAAGTTTGCAAGAAGAACCAGTAGAGAAATACTTGGTTGATGATGTGACATACAGCTCGAGAAATTATTTAAAGCGATTTCGCAGGCACTTGCGGGGATTTCGTGAAATTAGTAAGATGTAAACATGTATAGACATTGGTGTTGTGTGTCCGTCTTCGTGTTATTTTGAAAGGAGTGTTAACCATGTTAAAGCTGAAATAAATGAATGATTGTTGGTTTTTGATCAAGACTGTTTAATATGATTGATTTACAAAAAGACATTCTACTGAAATGAAGTGCTGATGTAACCGTCTTCTGTTACCGATTTACATTAATACGTTCCATTAAAGAACAGTGGCAAAATTACTGCTATGTGCACGTATATTATGGCTAAAATTAATAATAATGAAATTCAGTCTCGTGTACCCTAATTCCATCTCATGCACAACACCAAATTTTTCTTTAGTTGATATGGACACCTTGTAGGAGGGAAGAGACCCCTGGGAGCCCATAAGGACGACCTTGACAACCATTGAAAATGATATTTATAGCACATAACAACATAGTTGAAAATAAATAATTTGAAGACCAATACAATATTTTTTTGCAGTTGTTTCCAATTGTATTAAACAGAGAGCATCTAGTAAGACGAAATGAAAAAAAATTTTAGAAATCGTTTTTCTGTGAAATCGGAAAATTCGTGGAACGGCATAAAAAACATACATGCACAATTTCAAAATTATCAATAAATGTCTTCCAGTTACATTTAAGGAAATATGTACTAAAAATTACCTAAATGTTAACAGTTTGGTGAATTTTTGTATTTTTAAATTTCTCATTGCCCAAGTGCGGGAAAGTTGCAAAAATGTATGATCAATATAAGAATAAAATTTAAAATAGTTAAAAAATAATAAGAAGAAATAAAGAATAATTCGGTTCCCCTTGATGGTCAAAATATGCGAAAACAGAAAAATATAACATTTTATTGAATTTTCTTGTTTCTACTTTATTTTTCCACCAGCAGAGAAAATTTGCAGGATGATATGAGAAATGACCAATTTTAAATTTTATAAAATATAATTTAATAAATAAAATTTATATTTATAAATAATTATAAATAAATATATATATATATATATATATAAACTTCATGCATATATTCGTTAAATGTTCTTCAGCAGAGTTACTTTTATAGAAGAAAGGTTTTTTAGGATTGATTAACAAGGAAAGTGTCTTGGGATTTTTCTAGTTAATCAATCCTAAACCTTGTAAAACAATGTTGAAGGGTTTAGTGTTTTCTATCAACAATTTTAATGTCCCTTCCGAACTAAAAAGAACCATTTCAGAAGACTAGTTACAGCTTACTCCAACTGCGCAGCGGAGCATTAAATGCAGCACATTTTATTATTCCTCGCCGAGCACGTTAGGTTTTTCATTTTATGATGCTCAGTTTGGTTCCAGTTAGTATAGTTCTGCAAGATGCAGCCTCCCTATAGAGTTCGCGAAACACTGCGATATTTTCAGATAAATTCAAGCTGTTTGTCACAGATAAAGAAAAAGGATTTTTCAATTTTACTTTTGCTTTTTTATCGTGAGAATTTGTATATTTTGTGAATTGTATGAATATTCTTTAAAATTCGGATTTTTTTTAATATTTAATTACAGTACTTCAAAACAGTGAAAAATATTCAAATTATGTAAACTTTATTTTATTCCAAAGTAGCATAGATTAACATAGTTTTGATTGTACATTTATTTCATTAAAATGTAGCTGTTTAGGATTTTCATGTCTCGATAGCATTTCAGTCAAAAAACTAACTATACAGTGATCCCTCGTTTTTCGCGGTTAATGGGGACCAGAACCTTCCGCCAAAACTGAAAAACCGCGAAGCAGGATTTACCCCTAAGAGTTTTTGTGTATGCGGGTACACGAGTGTTTTTAAATATGTGAACAGTATTTATACTTCACACATTTAAGACAAAAATTACAACAGTATACGTAATTACTTACGGTTCTAATAAATAAGGCCAATTACAAAACGTTATAGTACAGTAATAAACATTAATCAGCATTGATTTCTGAGAGAGGCGAAGAGTCTTGTGTTGGTGGGAGCTTTTGAGAGCCCGTGGCATGTACTCTGAGTCAACTCATCTCTTTGTTTGACATGCAGAGATCCTTCTCCCTCGCGCATGTAACATGAAACAACGCTTCTTTCCGCAATGTGGCTGCCGACATGGTTGTATTTTTTCATTTTTACTTTTTGATGAATATTTTGGAAAAACCCGCGAATCCCTGAAGCCGCGAAACATGAAGCGCGAAGTGGCGAGGTAACACTGTATTCTCAATGTTTCTTACAGGATGACACACTCATTTAATAATTGACAACCACAAGCCTGCTAAATTTATTAATTTTAAATCCCCATATGGAACATGTAAATTCATGCAGAACGCGTCTGTTCCCTTTTGGAATCGTCACATAGCCTTTCGGGCTCCTCTACACTAAAATTTTTGCGCTTAGTTGCCACCAGTTTTGGTGTTACTAAAAGCGATTTTTGGTGTTCCGTTGGTGTAAAGTTGGAAATTATTCATTTTGATATACAGTAGAGCCTCGGTTATCCGAGCCCCGACCAACCGAGTTCCGGGTTAACCGAGGTACATTTGCCATTGAAAAAAAAATTTTTTTTTTTCTTGTCTGCCGATGGCGGCGTCACCAGCTACAACCATTGCGTAAAACGGCAGCAAAGAAGCAAGCGAGTTCCGTTAAACAGAAAACAATATATATGCATTAACTTCCTCAAGAAACAACTTTAACTGGAACATGTACTAGACTGATGTGTACATGCAAAATTAGATATTTGTATGCATTTAACGTCATTTCTTCATTTCATAAATATGTACAGTAAATGCCTTTTTTTTTACATATTCGACGACATTTTCATTTATTTCAACCCATGTTTCCGTCTCGATTTGGACAGAGTTCGTGTTATCCGAGTTTTCGATTATCCGAAGTACCCTCGGTCCACATTACCTCGGATAATCGAGGCTCTACTGTACTTTAAACTTTTATTTATGTGTCTGTCTAAAAAGATATAGACAGTATAACGTTTCTTAGCACATGAAAATTGTTAACTCCGTTAGGTACCAAAATTTCATTGTGATTGCTCATTTCTATGAAAAAAAAGGATAAATGAGCAATTTTTGATGAGTAGATGATTTAACGACAGTATAACGTTTCTTAGCACATGAAAATTGTTAACTCCGTTACGTACCAAAATTTCATTGCGATTGCTCATTTCTATGAAAAAAAGGATAAATGAGCAATTTTTGATGAGTAGATGATTTAACGACAGTATAACGTTTCTTAGCACATGATAATTGTTAACTCCGTTACGTACCAAAATTTCATTGCGATTGCTCATTTCCATGAAAAAAAGGATAAATGAGCAATTTTTGATGAGTAGATGATTTAACGAACATAATATGCTAAGAAACATTATGCTGTCTGTATTTTTTTAGGCAGACACTAAGAAGAATCTAAAATACATCAAAAAATGAATAATTTTCACCTTTACACAGACTGAACACCAAAAATGGTGTTCAGTAATACCAGAAATTTTTAGTGTACAAAGAGGGTGTTTCGCACAAAGTTTATAAAACAGTTCTTAATTTTTAGAAAATACTCACGGTCACAGAGTCTGAAAATTTATTCTGCTATTTATTTGCGTAAGTTAAATTTCATCTGGTCTTTAACGCAATCATCTTTTTTGTCTCTTGTTCTGATCTAATAGTGAGAAATTAGTTTACATTATTTTTAAAGCGAATTCCGTTACTGCGAGTATTCAGTGAACTATAAGCACCGTACATTGTCGTAGATTTTATGATATGAGCGATGTAAGGATATTAGATTTTTTTCAGTTATATTCTTATTTTCTCAACAGTTACTAAGGAATATTTCCTAAGAGTAATTTAAATATAAACCAATGAGTTTATGAGTCAGTCTCATAAAATTGTTTTGTTTCTTTAAAGCGTTTCTTGGCATAAAATTGGAAATATTTTCAATCCCGGAATAAGACAGCGTTTATGATGTTTTTAAATTACCGTGTTGACCGAGCTTAAAAATATTATATGTATCAAAAAATAGAGAGCGCACATAAGTTATGTTTTAGTGACGAAAGTTTCTGATTGACGTGAGAAAACATTTAAAATAAAGAAAAAAAATCCCCCTTCAAGAGAGAAACAAAATAAGTACCCATAGAGTGGGTCAATTTACAATTTTAGGCAACTAAGGAAATTAATTGGTCCAACAGCGAACTTAAAGTTGAAGCATTGAGAAAATACACACATGAAATTTTAAAAATTAAAATTTTCATGATGAGAGGGTGAACAAAATGAGAACACAAAGTACAGGCAATAAAATTGGCAAGGGAATAAACAAAATCACTTTAAATTATTAAAATAAAATAAGCGTTTAAAGTATTATTAGAGTAATAACAACAATTTCTAAATTTAACCGCGACAATGAATACAAAAGTTTCTAATATTAATATTCACTTTTGAAACATCATTTGCCCAAAATGTGGCGGGAACAATTCTTCCATGGAAAACAAGTGCAGAAGCCCAAAATAAAATAAAATAAAATGTATCAAATTTCTAGACGTTGTTTTATAGGGCCTTCTGGTCATCACGCACGCACAATCAAGAACCATCTACTTTACAAGATGTAGATATACATATTGGGCTTCAATGCACATGGTGAATACAAATGATAAATAAAATTTTAAAAAATATATTTCCGAAACTACTGCACATATTACAATAAGGGATGAATGAATGTAAAGATAAACCAATCAAGTTTTTTTTTTCTAGGTAAAGATTCGATGTGTGACCTTTTTGTTACATGGCATACGTCCAATCTGTAATTCAGTTCGTTCCATACATTTTGCAGCGTCACTCTATGAATGGTTGGTAATGCTGCACAAATGCGTTCTTTAATGTCTGGATGTGTTTTCGACCTAGGTGGTGCACAAACAATGTCTTTGACATAGCCTTACAAAAAGAAATGATATGGTGCATATGGTCCCGGGGATTTTGTGGGCCATGTGATTAAGGGTAAATCACTGTTCTCTGAATTGTCGTCATGTTTGGATTCCAATCATTGCCCTCTTGAATGTGATTATTGGTGCAAAAAGGACTTGGTAAATTTTATTTATGTATCATTTAGATATATATGTGCAGTAGTTTCGAAAATATGTTTGTTTTTTTTTTCTTTAATCGGGTCCATCATTTGAAGTTAGCGTGTATATATGTTTTGTAGAAACAAATCTCTCTCTTTTTTAAAATTGTTTAGCACTGAATAGTTATGTAAATTACGAAACTAATAATTACGAAACTACTGCAAATGTGGGAAAACTTTCTAAATCTCTTGTGAGTCAAAATAACTTGTAATCAATTTTTTCCACCATCTTCGCAAATAGAAGTAAAAAAAAAAAAAGAGATATAATTTACGAATATTTATGACCTATACCCATAATAAATGAATAATTTTGAAGGACATTCAAGCCAAGTGTATGCATCAAGCACTTCTACAGTAAATTATACAATTTGTGGAAGAAAATGCGTTCATTTCTCGGAACAATTATATGTAAGTGGAAATCAATTTCATCTCTTTTGCGAAAAATAATAGGATTGAAGAAAAAATTCTCATTTTTTGCACCTTAATTGAAATGCGCGGAAATGGATTCTTCTTTACTTGCGTAAGCCAGGGGAAATATGTAATAACAAGTTCCTCTCTTCTTGTGAACTAATAAGTCCACATGGACACAAATTCCCCCTCCCTTATGAGCTGCTTGAAGAATGTGAAAATAAATTCCGTTGTCGTGTGAGATAATAGAAATATGAAAAGCAAATGCCTTTACTTTTGGGAAGCAATCTATTTATGTAGACACATTTTTTTCATCACTTCGCAGATAAGGGAAAGTATGGGAAAAATCTCTTTTTAGCCTACTTTCTTGTAAAAATAAAAAAATAATAATAATAAAGCATGAAAGAAGGCTAATGTATCTTGAAAATATCGTTAGAAATCAAGAAAAGTCAAAAATAAGTTAAGTAATTAAATAAAGATTGAAAAATAAAAAATTTGAAAGTAGGGTTTTGAGATGGGGAAAAAGTGTCTGTCGGTCTGTCTGTCTGTCGGTCTGACACCCCCCGCCCCCTAATAACTTTTGAACGAATTGTCCGATTCGAAAAATTCTTTTTGAATTCGAAAGATCTCGGAAAGGACATCTCATTTCACTTTTAGATTTGAACAATTTTTGTTCAATTTTGAACAGTTCAACAAATTTACCCATTAGCGCCTAAGGGCAAAAATGAAGCAAATTTTGTAAACTCTGGGCACAAGATCCAAGTTCCTATGAGCAAGTTTATTGGAACAAGCTCTCGGCGAGTGCATATCATTTCCACATCTAACTTTTTGATTTGAACAGTTTTTTGTTCAATTTTGAACAGTTAAAAAAATTTTAACATTAGCGCCTATGGGTGAAAATGAAGCAAATTATGCAAACTTTGGGTACAAGATCCAAGTTCCCATGAACAAGCTCACTGGACGAAGTTCTTTTGGGGTGAAATATTCATTTGAACAATTTTTGTTCATTTTTGAACAGTTAAAAAAAATGAACAAACCGCCTACGGGGAAATCTCAATCCTATATAATTCCTGATCTAACGGACCGATTTGCTTGGAACAAACTTTATCGGAAAGCTCTTATGACGTGGAACATGTACAAATAGAAAGTTCATCCAGAACTAACGAGCCTATTTTCCTATGAAATTTTTTGATCGGGATTTTCAATAATATTTTTGAATTAATGAATGATTACGTGAATAAGCAAAAGAATGAATGAATAAATGAGTGAATAAATACATGAATGACTTAATCAATGAATGATTGAATGAATATGTATTAAACGTTGAAAAAGGTATATTTGAAGCAATTAAGAACTAAAACTAAACGAGAAAGACAAAGCGAGAGATAGCTAGATTATAAATTTGAATTTGGTGTATACGGGAAAGTAGGCTCGTATAGTTCTAGACGGAACTTCTTGTTTTTTTCTGAACTGCGGCTGTTTGTGCAAACGAAATGTAGAACTATGCTGGTCTGTACATGCATAGCAATGCATGTACGGACCAGGAATGCAAGTGTTGTAACTTATTGGAAACTTTACAGTACAAAATCACTATGTAAGCAATGGTATGTTATTTTTAGTCAAGTCCTTCCCAAAATATACTAAGTAGATGAGAAAAAAATATTTGGTAAAAAAGTATACCATAGTTAACGATGGTATCTGATCAATAGGGTATCCGATAGAGAGGTTAGCAGCATGCCCTTTCTAGTAGCCAAACATCAACAAAAGAATGCGTCACTAACTCAAATTCCCTGACATTAACATTTCTATCAAGGTAGAATATTCATTGTTTGAGTCATATAACTGATTCAAGACCCAGGACAGTATTTATTCTTTTATTTTCGTTAAAAATGAGTATTTCTTTCTTAAAATAGCTTCCAGAAAAATATATTATATATATATTATATATATATATATATATATATATTCTTTGATCAAGCTCAGAAGAGATTTTTAAAATGAATTAGTTTCTTTCTTTGAAGTAATGGAAAAGCATATTTTTTACTCAAAACTATATAAATTAATGTAAATTTTTTATTCGATTTACGACTCTCCGTAAAGCAAATGCTTAAATTGTTGCTTAAATAATTCTGTAAATAATTCAATTAGTACATTAAGTCAGTCAAGTCTGCGAAGAAATTTATTCCAAAGTGATTTAGAATGACGTCATAATTTGGAGTCCTAAACACGAGCTGCAATTTTTTACTGCATTTTTGTGCTTAGAACATCTTTTTTTTTCTTATTTTTCTCGAAATAAAGGAACATTTTGTATCACCTACATCATATTTCTTTAAGTTTGGAAGTGTCCTTTTGTATTGCGACAATACTATATGTATACAAAACTGAAGTATGTAGTTATTCATAATAAAACGCTTCTCTCTTTACTCTGAGTCACTATTGTATTGTATTTTTGTTTGCTTTGTATATTTAATTTAGTTATTGTTATCGCAATTTGCGATTTCAGTCGCAAAAAGAAAAAAAAAAAAAAGTAAAAGAAAATTAAAAAAAAATACATTATATTTTTTTAGAAGTGCAATTATCTAAAATTCCTGTGTTACATATTAGTGCAGCATAGGTGCTTAAAACTGTCATCACTCCTTTCAGATAGTATTTAATATTTTATTCACTCAAAAAATAATTACTTGCCCTTAAACTTGTAAAAGTGTCATTCTTTATGTCACTTGTAATGTGCATTTAAATTGCCTGAAATAAACATTACGAATTGAATGTAACCTGTAACAACTGGGTACCTTCGCAGAAAATTATCTAGGTTTGCCATAAATACAAGAAGCCTAATTAATGATTAGGTGTACAAAAAAAAAAAAAAAAAAACCGAAAGGGAGAAAAAAAGAAAAAAATCCATGATCTTGATTTAAACTTACTTATATCCTTCTCCAGCTTTCGTTTATAAATTCACTTTTAAAGGAGTTTTCACCCTTATGGGGAAATTTATTTCCTAAATTCAAAGTAAAAAAAAAAAAAAAAACTAACAGAGAAAAACGCTCTTATATACATTTTTTCCCTTAAATCAACAGTGATAAAAGTAAATCAAAATACAACGCATATTTCAATCTCTCACATATTTCGTCTCCCGCACATAATAGTTTATTGAGATAATGTCTACATTAAGCTCATTTTTCAAGTTAATTACCCTTCAAAACTTAGTAAAATTAGATATCTCACAGTTTTCATTTAATTCGGAGCAGAAACAGTTTGTGAGACTACCCCAAGTTATCTTTTTAAGATTAATTACAGGTTGATGTGCATAATTGTAAACCTAACAACGTACTTTATTTTGATATGTTGTCGACATTTTGGTTTTACACTGCTTAATTTGAAGTCGGTTTTTTGTCATACATTTCTGAAAAATTTTTCATAAATAGAATTATATTTGTATAAGTGTTCAAAAACTATTGTTTGTACTACATAATATCGGTGAATTTATTAGGTGTATAATCTCGGTATTGCTTAGATGGGTAAAGTCTGTTACTGAGTCTTAGTTTTACTTTTGATGGTACACTGACTCAAGAATGTCAGTGACTTATATGGCACCAAATGAAGATTATTTCGTGATTGATTTGGAGCATAGCACCCCGGGAGATAGCATTCCCAAGGGACTTCGAAGAATTGAAGGAAACTAGGAAAACTTCTATCGTAATCTAACTCCTATGATGATTAGACATTACAAGGGCGACTTCATATCAGCGCTTCTAAACAGAACAACTGCAAACTCCAAGTATAAGAAATTGTGGTAGTTGAAGTAGGTACCAGCTGAAATGTGATTGTATCTGTGCATTTCCTCAAACAAACAAAATATATTTTAAAAAGAAGCTTTAATAAACCCAATGTTTTGAAATACATAAATTGCCTTCAGCCCAGCGGAAATCTGATAGATAATAATGGTTATTTTTATTTCTTATTTTTTTCGTTTTTGACTCGATTTATTTGTTTTTGTATGTTTAATTGCGAACGATTCATTTAAAATTACGTTCTTTAATAAGTAACAGAAGGGGAATAACGATTAATTTCATATTCGTATGGGTCGTTAAGTATCACTCGTATCAGAACTAACTTAGCTTGAAGACGACGATGCCCTTGATGAATCCTTTAATAGCAAAATTATACCCTATTGCCTCAAGAGCAGGATGCCTTGCTTAATAAATGCGTTATTCAATTAAATAAATCAACACTATTATTTCACGTCTTCAGTGCAAATAAGGTCTGTTTTCCACATTAGTCATACTTGAGTCAGTTGCCTTAATAGCAGTCGTAAGCCATGAAGTTTAATGCAATAACGGTAGAATGCTACTTTTATTCACTCGATAACAACTCGAAAAATCGTGTTGTATTTAAATTAATGGTTTATGCTTGCTGCTAATACCACAAAAAATCATGCAGTTTAGAACGATATTGAGCAAAATGCAGCAATTATCATTCTTAACTCAAATGCATTGCTGACTACTACTGAAATCCTCATCTCTCATTCATAAGTCCAACGTGTTAAGTCAAACAACGTTATTGCACTGAAGACCTGATTTATCATTCTTATTTTAAATGTGTCTTACTACACTATTTCAGTGTAGGTCTCATTTATATTTCTTAGTTCTAATAATACCGTTAGTGCATCGAAAGTCCCGCAGTGGACCCAGTCGGTAGCTCAGTTCCCGCAGAGCACCGAAAGTGAAGCAACACTGACTAAGGTCAGTGTTTGGGAGGGTGACAACCTCTCGCTGCTGGTTCCTGTGGGCCGTGTACGCTAAAGTAAGTTGGTGCTCCAAATAGGTCGTGGCTCCAAAGTCCTCCAAGTGAAACGATACCTCTGGGGGTGCCAAGTCCAGGTGACGGTCTCTCAGCTAGGATCTGGTTCAAACATTAAGAGACCACAAAATTTGAGGTCGAGTCAGTCTTCAGCCCTCGTGGTTCCTCGCTCTAAAGTGAAGCTGCATATCACCCTAAGCCAGTGGATTATTGATCTTCTGGACCTGGTAGTAGGCTTTCCTATGCCAGGGGGATTAGTAACAACATTAGTATGTTTTATCTATTGATTTATTAGTATGTTATTCTTGACACCTAACAATCATGCTTTACTAGAAAAGCGTTTACCTGTACTGCCTTCCTTAAAGCGTTACGCATCGAAAATAAATTTTATCTTAATAGTTCTGCAATTATTTCGATTAAAAAATACTTTGTGGAATACTTTTTTTCACTATAGCCGCTGCTGTCCGTGTACGCTAAAGGGAGCTGGTGCACGTTAAATAGGTTGTGGCGCCGATGTCCTCCAAGTGAAACGATACCTCTGGGGGTGCCAAACCCAGGTGACGGTCTCTCATCTGGGAGCTGGTTCAAAAAATTAAAAGATCTTTCAAAGGGGTGGAAATCGGACTCCTGCCTAAGAAGGCCCCATTAGACTTAGGAGCAGCGTACCCATTCTTCCTCGCCACGCGTGAGGACACGACAACAGCACATCGAAAGCCTTCTAAACTCAAACTACACTGAAAACTATTGATTATTATTATTTATTTTTTATTATTCAATTTTTATAAATTTTTAACTTTACAGGCATTTGTAATTCAAAACTGAGGGTGGCACTGAATTCCTCATATATTGTTCCTGAATAAACTGTGTGGCTAACTGCGCTATTTCACTGAAAGCCTCATATATCATTCTCAAGTCAAACAACATTATTGTACTTAAGACCTCATTTATCACTTTCTACTGAAATGTTTCATTACTTTTTTAATACTCTGAAGGCCACATTTATTATCTGCGTAAAAAAGTATATATAATATAATTATAAAATATTACAATTTATTTAATTTCTAACATAAGTTAGTTTTAGAAATAAAATTTCACGTTAAATTAAAGCACAAATGAGCATTAAAACGCAGACATATGTTTCGGGATTGCTTGGAATCCCTTTTTCAATGCGACAGGGAGCTTCTAGATGCAAAACATCCAAATGAAGCAGACAGAACAACAAAAACAAAGCTTATATAGCCTAAGAATTAACTGTAAACCAATGAGAATAAAGGCATTCATTGGTTTACAGTTAATTCTTAGGCTATATAAGCTTTGATTTTGTTGTTCTGTCTGCTTCATTTGGATGTTTTGCATCTAGAAGCTCCCTGTCGCATTGAAAAAGGGATTCCAAGCAATCCCGAAACATATGTCTGCGTTTTAATGCTCATTTGTGCTTTAATTTAACGTGAAATTTTATTTCTATTACTTTGCACAAAGTTAAATCATTACTATAAGTTAGTTTCTTGGAAAACGAAAATAACTGCATGTACACCACATAATACTTATCTTTCCTTCGACGGAAGATTTAAAACTTTGTCAGGTGGTAATACGAAATGCGTTCCCTAGGAAAAAACAGAAACCTCTTTTCCAGGATACAATGCAATTATTCTTTTTTATAAGTATTGGACAACTTTACAGAATAAGATGAAAGAAGGAGAGATAGAAGAAAGTAACTTCGCTGTAGCAAATAGATATGAGATGAAAGGGACTGAATATCTGAGGAAAAAACATCAATGCAGTTGAGGCTTTGGAATTTCAGACAACTTTATAAGTAGAATCCGCACATTTCAGTAAACACGCCTTTTCTACTGATGCTTTCTTGTTTTCGAGACAACTAAAATAAAATTGGAACAAGAAGTTCGGAAAAGGCAATTTTTTGGTACATTTCTTCAACCGTGTTGTTTCTGAATTTTATTTTCAACTTAATAAAGTACAATTGTGGACGGTTTTTAGCGTTCCTTATTTGGGGGGAAAAGGAACTAAAATCGTATTTCTAGAGGAAATTTCTGAGAAAAATTTATATAATTATGTTCTATAAAACTATATTACCAAATTTAAACGATCTAACGATGGTTTCAGAAGATATCAGTTTATGTGATTAGAGTACTTTTGGAAGAGCGAGTGGCAATACTATTCTAGTTTTATTGGCAGTACAACCATTCAACAATTACAATAATTCGAAGGTAGTTGACACTAAATATTTCAGTTATTAATGAAGAAAAATAATGTATTATAAAAATGTTATAATTTTAATTGTTTCACAGCAGATATCAGATAGTGGGCTTAAAATATGTTTCGTGAACCATGTAAGAATGATAGTAATACACCAGATTATTGGCAATACAATTACTGCCCAAATTCAACAATTCAACGGCAGTGGCCATTTAAATATTAGAATCATGGGTGAAAACAAAATAATAAAAATAACGTATACGATAACGTAATAATACCATATTGTTTAATTTAAAAGATCTCACAATTTGAATAGTTTTACAATATATCGTTTTCTGTTATAAATAACTTTCAGATCCATGTGAGAAAGGCAATGAACAAGCAATATTCTTGTTCATTGACAATTCAACAATTGCACTGATGCAGCAATTCTACGGTCTTGGACATTTAAATATTAGAATCACTAATGATCAGAATGATTTCAACTATAAGAAATAGGTAACTTATCAAGTACCGATAGCTTTTTGGTGTTAAAATAATAGTCAGACCAATTATAATATAGTTTCTTTCTCCAAAGTATGAACGAGCTCAATTCCTCGAACGACATTTCATCGCATATCAATTAATCGCACATCATGATTATCACAACGCCATTTTATCGTGTTACTAAATTCGTCAGAAGTAATTTATCGCATTCTAATAACAGCTTGGTTTGGCAATATATTTAAGAAAAACCATAATTTCATGAAATTATTAGTTGCTCACGATTTACCGTGCTTTAACTGAAACTAATTTACATAGAATCTAGCGAGAGCAGGAGGGCCCAAGGGCATTTGTCGTCCTCTGGATAATCTGCAGTATGTTTAGTCAAAAATAACAAAATAAATAAATTAATAAAATAAATACATAAGTGTAGTACGTAATAAATCAAGATACAGAGTGCAAGTTTTACAATTAACGCAATGAAGATAATTTTGTTCAGCTAGGTGTCAAACTGTTCAGTAACGCTTTCTTTGGAGTAATTACCATCCAAATTTCAAACGTAAATGTGCGCTCTGTTGTAAGTTTCAACTTACGAATTGAAAGGAATTCGATGAATCTTAAAGTAAATTATTTGTCGCTCTTGCATATCATATACCTTATGTTAAATGGTATCTATTATCTCAGATTGAATTGATAAATGTTTCCCTGTTTCCCCAACTAATCTATTTAATAGCAATGATTTAACTAGATAAAAATAATAAAATATATTTTAATTTCTCTTTTCGTAACAAAATAAAATGGTACACAGTGTCACAGTGATTGAACACTGCTGTAAAGGTACACAGTGTCTGTGTACCATTACAACAGTATACATTCAACAATAGTAATGCACATCAATCAAATTAGCGTTTTACTTAAGAAATTGTGTTTTTTCTTACATCAGAAAATAAGCAAATCGTATGGGTTTTGGGTTTCAATTTTTTCAGAACGCGAAATATGATAAAATTATGTCTTTCAACATAATAATCCTGTTATTGTAATAATAAAAATCATCACTTTTACTTTAAAATATGTGAGGAAAAGTACAAGGAAATTATTTTATTAACTATCCAACATGTTGACACTTTTATTATCCTTATTAAACGCCTTTGTGTGTTTGTTTTTTCCTTGCAGTTTATGATACAGGGAAATGTAAGCTGCAATGAAACGTCATCAAGTAAAGAAGCTAAGTGCGTATTTGACAAAATGGGCGGAAATACCTTAAGTATCCGCAACGTAAGTATACCTTTTATTACAATACATACAATAAACAAAGACACATGTGTCATTTGAATTAAAATTTATGCATGTTTGAATGCAAAGTGGTTTACATATTTACAAATGTAAATCTGTTATGTAACTAATGCTACTGTACATTTATTCGATAAGGTAAATTACTAGCAGTGAGTAACTAAAGCTATTATTTTTCGTATTTCCAGAATTAATATTTAAACCTTAAAGAACTTTTGCTGAAGTATATTTTTTGTAGTTGTCTGTACTCTTATCTAAAATAACAATCATCTGAAATATGAAAGAAAAACAATATAATTTTAAAAAAATAATAACTTACATCGCTCCGATACACCAGAAGTGGGCATACGAATATTGGACATAGAAATTTTTGATGTCCCAGTAGTGGGCATAGCAAACTTTTGATGTACTACAAGAAAGACATTGCAACCCTAATGCAAGACCATATTTCAAAAAAAAAAAGTTAAAATGGCCGTAAATCTACAATTAGGTATGTTTTAATGAGTTCTTCTCTCGAGAATTATTCAATCAAAAACTTATAGATAAAGGGAAATATGAGATAACTTCATAATTTTTCCACAAAATTGCATACATTTACATACATCAGTTGCGTCACTACGGGGGCGGAGGGGGTGGTCCTCCCCGGGTGACACCTTTTTGGGGATACTAGGGGGCGACCACCCAAACTTAAATAAAAAAGGTTTTTAAAAATACCCAACTTGAATTACTATACAATTTTACTGATGCTATTTCAACGGATAACTGGATATGATTATAGTTAACACTGAAAGTTAAACAAAATAAATAAAATATAATTTCTTAATTTTTTTCTCTTTAATTAAAAAGAGAACGCAATTTTAAAGCTGATAAATCTCTGTAGAAAATATGTGCACTTCTGATGCGATATAACAATGCTTAGTAAGATTTACAAAATTAATAATTTAATTAATTTAAATGAGAAGCATTTTGGATCTGTTTCATGGAGCACTTTTTCAGTTCTTTACAAATTTTGAAATTTCCGATTTCCAATTTAGAAACTTCCTGACGTGATCAGAAAACAATAAGTCTTATTTACTGCTAAATTTTCTTTTCCAACGCAATAAAATTCACAACAAACAATTAGCAAAACCTAAAGCACACAAACATCTTAAGCTTATGTAATTTATCAGAATGTTCTATTTGTGCACCAGAAGTGGGCCGAGTAGCCCACTACTGGTTCTGATAAAAATAACTATGTAAAATGACTTTTTAAGACAATTTTTTTATTTACGCATCGTAAAAGTGTTTAAAAAAGTGCCCTAGTAGTGAGATAATCAAATAATATCCTTAATATTTTATTTTAAAAACCAATGTAATGTATGCTAAAAATATTTGAATGAAGACGGAAAGGAAAAATTCTTAGCAAATTTCCTGAGGAAATTTGCTAAGAATTGCTTCGAAGCTTTTCCGCTAACGATCAGCTAACAAAATAAAATTTCCTGTTCCTAACTAAATAGGATTTAAACTCTAATCTTTTGGTGTTTTGTTGATAAGGGTTTAAGCGAATCCTAGGCAAATTTCGCATCTCGTTGAAATGTTGAATGCATTGTTTTTCAACTTAAAAATTTGAGTGGACCACTTCAGGGGCATGGCCTATTTCTGGTGCTGTTACCTTAGGGAATTAAAAGAAAATGAATATCTATGATTCTATAGAAAGTAACATTTCACTAAAAGAACCATACCGCCAATTACTTTCAAACCTTTACCTTTACCTACAGGTAAAGGTCGCGTAATTTTCGAAAAGATAAATTCATTCAATTCCCAGAAAACAGATTTGTATTCCCCTTTACCCAAAGTGTATTATTTATAAGCATATTGTGTTATTTCTCAAATTCTACAAAAGTGTTCAAACGAATGGAATGTACACATTTTTAGCCCACTTTCCCGTAAAAGGGAAAAAAAGATATAAAAAATATGGGAGAATGGTTTATGTATTATGAAAATATCGTTAAAGATTTTTTTTTAATGAAAAAATAAGTTAAGTAATAAAAAATGATTGAAAAATAACGAATTGAAAGTAGTGTTTTGAGACGAATAAATGTAATGCCCCCCCCCCCCCCCCAAATAACTTTTGTGAAAATAGTCCGATTCTTTTTTTTTTATTTTTGCATCCGAAAGATATTTTCGATGAAATCTGGTATCCCTATTTTATTTCTTAATTGGAACAATTTTTCGTTCAAATTTGAAGAGTTCAAAAAATTTTAACGTTAGCGCCTATGGGGGATTATACTCACGGTCCGACAAATCCCAGGCGCCAGGTCTCCCGGGCGACTAAAAAAATGCCTTGGCGACTAGTTTTTCAGGTGGCGACTAGTACGCAAATGAAAATATTATAGCTGGCTTCTAAAAATTTTCCATGGCTCCTAATATTTTTGCATTTTTATCGGACTCTGATTATACTACAGCCATTTATTTAATTTTTATTATAACTATATTAAAAAACTGTTATTGGAAAAAACAACAATAAAAAACAATTGTATATAAAAAATAGAAATAATAATAAAAAAAATGATGATAATAATGAAAAAAGTAAAGATTTCGTGGCGTCCTTTTTAGAAACATTTCAGCAATCCGAACCACAAGTTGAAAACTGGTATTCTGTTTACATAATAAAGACTTTACATAGATCAAATTAACACAAAGCATTCCTTATAGTAATGTTACGGCTGCAGCAACATAAAATATCCACAGCATTATTCGTAGAATATTAGTGTCCTAAAGCACTTTTTAACAAAATATTAATCAATGTAATTCAGATTTGTGAGGAACATTTACACTCGTCTAAAATAGATCAGCATATTACAAACTTTCATTTGTCAGCCTTAAGAAAACCAGGTATTCTACCAGAAAACGACTTGTATGTGTGTTAACGACCATTCACATTTATTTTCGAGTTTATTTGCTATTATCAAGGATGGCAAACTCTCGTCCAATATGACAGCTAGAACAAGACAGTACAATAGAATTACAATACAAAGAAGGAAATACACCCAGGGGAAAGTGGGGATCGAACCCACGCCTCTTTCACTGCGCGCAGGCAGGCAGCGGAAAATGAGAAAACGTCTTGACTTACTAAGCAGCCATTCAAAGAAAATGTGGGGCCCCAAAGGTTGAGCGGTCTAATCGACTGGTTCCGGTGCCTCCCTGCGCGGAGTAAAAGAGGGTGAGTTCGATTCCCACTTTTCCCGGGCTGTATTTCCTTCTTTGTATATTAAAATCTGTTGTGCTGTCTTGTTCTATCTGTCATATAAGACGAGAGTTTGAGGCATATTCTTGAGAATAGCAAATAAACTCGAATGTTTATGTAACCTGAAATGGTCGTAAAGAAAAAAAGGCTTGATGCCATAAAAGAAAATGGTGCGAACTGTTTGTAATTGACCATTTCAGGTCATATTTATTTTCGAGTTTATTTGCAATTTATTCTCAAGGATATGCCTTAAACTCTCGTCCAATATTAGAGATAGAACAAGAGAGTACAATAGAATATTACAATACAAAGAAGGAAATACACCCAGGGGAATGTGGGAATCGAACCCACACCTCTTTCACTGTGCGAAGGCAGGCAGCGGAAACTGGTTTCTAAGACCGCTCGGCCACTGAGGCCTCTGGTGAGAAATGTAAACATTCGGAACGTCAGCAAATCGCCATAAGCCTTTGCCAACAATTTCGAATATGGTAAAATTGTCTTTGGAAATAGTTTTTAAAACTATAGTTTTTCCGATGAATTTGCAAAATAAGAATAAGGTATATAACTACTCACCAGTTGTTTTTACAATGCAGTTTTTCAGATTAAATACCAACTAGTTAGTCAAATCGTTTCTTCAGATCAGTGCACAGAATTAGGATAAGAAAATCTTCTCGTGTACGGTCTTTTTGACAGCAGCTTCGGCTCGTAAGTAAATAGTATTTATCACTTTGCTTTGTAACATTTCAATATAATAATTTATTAATAGAATGCAATTGTTTTTGTATTCATTGTGAAAATAATGGTCCTTGATTTTATTTTCATAGTATGTGTTTGTAAAATGTATTTCGCTATACCGCCAATGTCGGTCAAAAAAATAAAACTCAGCAGCTATTTTTTATGTGCTGTGGTTTAACCAAACCTTTTCTTTTCTTAAAATTAATTCTTACTAATGTTTCACGAGAAATCAAATACATGAACCCTAGGTAGGTGTGATTTTATTTTATTTCTTTAAAAAAATTAAGGTAAGCAATACAGAAAATTATGAAAGATAAATAATGTATTTATTTATTTTTTAAGCGATACAGATAAAACAGACTAGATTTTATACTATATTAAAACGTGAAATATTTTTGTATCAAATTTCGTAATCCCACTTTGCATTTTCTTTTTTTTTTAATTTCATTTTTCGCATTCCTCTTGATCATAAATCTTTCGCAGACATCAAATTCACTTCAGAATCCTAGAAAAGGAGGAAAGAACAACGATCGAATCAAGTTTTCAAAAAGAAGCGATGCATTTGATATAAAATTTAACCATTTTTCCAGTTCAAATAAAGTGTCATGTTGATTATAACACTTCGAAACAAGTTCCAAAGTAGTAAGTTATGATTTTAGTACCAACTGTACAGTTGAACTAAATATTGACCCATTATGTTGGATATATTCAAGTCAGCAGCTTCTAAAAGTTTAAAACAAATATATATGAAATTATTTGCATGTTTCATTTAAGTCTTTTCTATTTTAACATATCGCGTTTTTAACCCCCTAATTTAATATTGAGTGAAATTCCATGCAAAGACGTTTCTACAAATCAGCTCCTAGACTTCACAATCCTGGTTATAAAACAGATTATTTCCAGCCTTCTAAGAGTCAAAAACTAAAAATAGGATATACGTATGCTTTGTTGCTCAAAACCTTCTTTTTATTTTCTCTTTTCTTTCAGAGCAGTTACTGTTGCTCTTCGCGAAAGGCAATGAACTTTTGGAAACCAAGTTCAGCCTATGCGGTATGAATACATTCCATTCCTTTTCTCAGTTTATTTCTTATAAAATTCGCACTGTTTTTACATCAACGAGATTTTATACTCTCAAGAGTAGTAAAAGTATTCAATCCATTGTTTTCCTACGAAAGTATTGGAATTTCAATAAAGCGGAGTGTTTCTTTCTGGGCTGGTATATTTCATATCTAAAAGTGAGATTTAAAGAAGTAACCGTTGGCTATCTATTCGGAGCTTTCTGATATTCTGTGAAACGTGGTAAAAATACAACTGTAATATATTTAATTCCTTATTTAAGTATTTGTTTCTAAAAATTAATAAGTTTTCAATTGATGTTTGATAAATTAATTATTTTAAAAATCACACAAAATGACCAAACATTGGCTAGTATGGAACTGTTTTTAAATTCAGAACTACATAAGATTACCACATACACAAAAGGCTGAATAGTTAATACAAATACAAAAGTGACGACTAGCAACAGGCACAGGGTCCAGTGAGCGTACTTATTTTTATTGGTGACCAATCACCCTTATGTTTTTCAACATTAAGTGAAATTGTACTGCATTGAATTATTCTAAGACTTAGCATTGAATTATCTTTATCAACTACAGCTTCTCAATTGTTGCTGTAAATTCTTATTCTATAAGAATCTGAATTACAGAATTCCCTAGTTGCAAGCAGCAAAGTTAATTTCGTGTTATTAATAATAACATAAAGTCTGCAAATTGCCTGTCGGAAAATAGCTAAAGGTAGTTCCTATAAATCCTTTAAGAAACATATACGGATTCATTTTTGCTAAAAAACGGTTTGGTTTAACTTCGGTAACTCGTGATTATACACAATAAGTTATGCAAAGGTTTTAAAAAAGTAGCCTAGATTTATTGATTTATTTTTATTTATATCTACTACTATTATTAAGCATTCAGCCTTTCATTCATTGACTTCGGTAGCAAACAATTCCATAAGTTTAGCTCCTTAAGTATACTGTCTATTTATTTATCATTCGCTTTGACCTCTGGATTTTTTTTAGTTCAGGAATCCATGGACGGAATTTTTTCCTATTTTGTTTGTACACAAATATAAATGGGATTTCTCCAACAAAAAAGGAAGTTTTCTGCTTCTAATTTCTTATTTTGTGATCTAACCTTTTAATTGCGTATCGATTGCTACTGCATTAAAGACAAAACAAACAATAACCTTAAGCCATCTATCTAGCAGCAATTTTTGATGTGGTGTAGAACATCGTTATTTTAATAATGACATCTATATACGTTTTTTTTTCAGTTTGCATGTAAGTTATCAGTCTCTGTAAGCAATGACAATGATCCGAAGCACTTGCTTCAAGGTACAATTTGTAACATAAATTAGAAACATATGGATGAATTCTCATTACATCCGCTTGTCATGACACGCATGACGTACCGAAATAGGATCATATCTTGTCATGACACACAGAAATAGGATCGTTTTGATTCACATGACGATCCTATTTATGTCCTCTATTGGCCTGAATGCAACTAAAATTCATCACATGTGTTCGAACCCTTGGTAGCTCAAAATGTAGAGCATTGGATCAGCAGCCAAAAGACTGAAGTTCAGGCGATGTCATGCTTTCGCAATTTCTTTGATCATCTATATCAGTGCTTTCCAAACTGGGTGTCGCGACACCCCGGGGTGTCGCGTATTAGCATTAAGGCTGTCGCGAGATTGCAAAACGAATGAAGAGCTTATGAAATAATATCAAATAATAATTAAAGTAATATCAAACATCGTTTTCTTGGTTCAATGTAATCATAGATCACATAGTAACCCCGTGATTAATATGTGGATTTCTAAAATTTGTCCATGTGACTTCCAGTTATGGCGCTATATGTCTCTGTACTGTGCTGCTGTATATTGGCGCTCTCTATAAGCTTCTTGTTTTAACTAGTTCTTCGAGCGGCGACATTGGGCATTGTACGTTTCCTTCAGTCTGCTTCTTTCTTTCATTCGTGACACACGCCATTATTTTACCTGCTTCAAAGTGACATATTTATGCCATAAATTTTACGGAACTCATCCGCTATGGATTGTCAGAAAGACACCTTTGATAGTTTATGAAGCATCAGATGCAGAGCGACAGTCAAGTGGTGTGTCTGAAACTTCAGTAGTTACTGAACACCAATTAAATAGTGTGTCTCAAACCTCTGTTCATTCCTCACCAATATGCAGTAGCAAGAACACGAAAGTGAGAATATATAAGAAAGAATACATAAAAATGGGATTTACGTGGTGCGGAGTTGAAGAATGTCCAACTCCGGAGTGTGTGATTTGTGGAGAGAAACTATACTTAAAATTCTTCCAAACTGTAATTCCAATTAATTATACTGTACTTCCAATTCACATATGAAATGATTATTGCTTTAAAATACCTTTTGTTATGATAAAATCAAACCTGTTTTATTAGTATCAGTGAAAGGGTGTCTCGTTAAATTGTATGTACTGGAAGGGTGTCGACATCAGGGAAAGTTTGGAAAGCTCTGATCTATATCATTGTAGAACGTAGTATTTGAAGTAGTATCAAGGCTTGATGCACATTGACAACCTCGTTCCGGTCAGGCGCCGACATATCCTGTAAGTCGGCCCATTTAACCCACAGCCTTATCCACCAACCGATATGAACCTCTGTCAAGCACTCGAACCGCCGATTTGAGCGTTCTAATTGGTTGAGAAATCCTTCGATCTGCAGTTCGAAGGTTCAAATCGGCTAGTAAATAAGGTTGTTGATGTACTACTAGATCGGAACTGCGCAGCTTGACCGTGTCGCTCGTGTCCCGGGCCCACTCATGTTAATGTATTACTGCCACTGTCGTGCCTGACCGCAATCGGATAGTTCGCCGAGCCTAAGCGCTCTATAGCGCTTGTCGGCTTTATTGAAAAGCTGCATGTGCTTGAATATTATATATAATCTGATGCCTTATTTCATAAAATTAAACCATGTTCAGAATGCAATAAAATTGATTTAGAGCTCAGATTTTTTTTTATAGCTTTCATCTCCAGATATTTTTTACATCTCAAATGTACTTATAATGGCAATCAGGCAATCTGTTTAAAATAATTTCAATGACATTTCAGAACACGATTTTTTTTCCAAGAAAATAAAAGGATATGCAAACAAAACAAAATGTACACTGCTTTAAGTAATGTGTTAATTCTTTGCAAGCCCCCCCCCCTTTAATCTATAGATCTTATAAAGCTCTTATAAACAGAGGCGTAGCTAGGTGGGGGCAAGGAGGGACAGCTGTCCACGGGCGCAGCGTCAAGGGGCGCCAATTTAATGTTAATTTATTTTATTTTTAAATGCGAAAAGAAAATTATTTGATCTGAATATGTTCGACAAAAAACTGGGAGCACCGCAAATCATATTGGGAATGACCAATGTAGCACAGGAGTGCGTGGGAAATCAGACAAATAATTTTGCAAAGCCAAAGTGCCCCATTTTTCCGTTATAAGTGAATGGTCGCTAATAAAAATGAAAGTTAAAACGGTTGCTTTTTAGAGCTATTTATCATTTAGGAAGCATAAAAGTTTTTTAATTCCCTTTAGGGCGCCCCTAGGCCCCCAGGGGCACAGGGGGCGCAAAATCTTCAGATGTCCCGGGCGCTGAAAACCCTATCTACGCCTCTGTTCATAAATGGCATGTAATATTCAAAATTGTATTTTTTCTTTACACTTTAAGTCAGGAATATTAACAATCTTTGTCAAATTAAATGCCACAAAAATAATAATGCAAGTTTTTAAGATTAATATAATCTTCTTGCAGAAAAGCCTTTCACATATCTTCTGCGGTTTAGTATCGTATCAGCACATCATATTTCTTGCCATTTTTTATCTTTTCTGTTTAACCCATTACCCGCTGGTGTTGCGTTGACGCAACGGCTACTATAAAAAATCATAAAACATTCTCTAATAAAGTTATTTTCGTATCGGTTGCAGTTTCAGATTAGTAACTATCAATAGAAGTGCCACAGCAAAAAAAAAATGCTTCATAAAAATTTTTTTACTTCTAAAAACAAGCGCTATTTTTTTTTTTTTTTTTTTTGCACTCGTCAGCGGAAATAAGGTAAAATGTTTCTACTCATTTCCGGGTAAACACATTTCGTTTCTATTCTGTGCAATTTGAATGTGTGAATTTGATTCTCTTCTCCTTTTTGTAAAAAATTCCTAGAACAAAATATCTTACATTTGAAGATGCATTATAACGGGTTCTAGATGAAAACTGATGACGATACGAATGAGGAGGAGGATTTTGGAAATATTCAACCTGTAAAAAAAGTTTCTGCTACTCCATAATCCGGAAGAGAAAAATGTTAGTTCTCCAGCCACGTATCATTGAGCAACATAACCTGAAAATGGGAGGTGTGGATTTGTGTGACAACGTGCTTTCAAATTACAGAATTAAAATTCGAGGTAAAAAATGGTGGTGGCCAATATTTACAAATTATATCTATGTGGCATTGACAAATGCTTGGAAACTTTCAAGATTATTTGAAGAAGGAAATAAGAAGGCACTGCTAAATTTTAGACGGGAGGTTGCACTTCGTCTTTTTCAGACCCCCCCCCCCCCCGCCTTGATAGTGATGTAAATCAGAAAAAAATCAGCGTTGGGACGGCCAAGACAATTCAGCTTTCCAAAGCCAGTTACTGGTAAACATTTCATTGTAAAATCAACCGACAAGAAAAGACTACACTGCAAGCACTGCCACAGTCAAACAATTTATCGCTGTAGTATTTATAATGTTGCTTTACAACATGACTGCAGTGAAGCATATCATGTATGAAAAATAGTTACTGATTATTTTCTCAAGTGCGCATATACCCTTATGTTTAATAAATTTTAGTATCCTATAAGGTGTAAAGCATGTTTTAAAACTATAATAATGCTCATAAAATTTTTCAATTTTTAAAACACATTGAAATCGCAGCATAGTTTTTGACGAGAATTTCTTTGCATCCGTACTCTTTTTCCGCTGACGTTGCGTCTACGCAAGACATCATATTTCTAAAGATAGTTACAATTTTCTTCTTTTTGCAGCATATTGCTATTGTATTTGACCTAAATAACAACTTTTGTTAATTGTATCTAAAACAAATAACGATTTCGACTTTTAGCGGTTAATGGGTTTAATTAAATATATGTTTAATAGAATAAGGTTTATGTTAAAACATAAAAACAGTTTTTTTAGTTTTTCCTTGCCTTTTTTATAGAAATTAGCATTTTTAATTTCAAAAGAAATATTTTTTGCCTGAATACATGTTATGCAATTTTTGTTTCATAAGAAGTGTAATTTCTATTTACTGTATCATCGTTATTTTATTTTTCAGGCAAAATTTATATTTCAACAGTATTAAATTGCCGCACAGGATGAATTTCAACTCGTTTGCTTATTTTCAAAAAAGCGCAATCGAACATTTTTATAAAAATAATAAGCGCTAGAACAATATTTTAACGTGCTAAAACCAAAAAAAAAATCGTAAATGCAAAAATTGAAAATATAATTCACTAATCCAATGAATTTGAGTTCTCCTTTAAAGCATTAATGCAATGTTTCCTCATTTAAATCCAATTCTCTTTCATCGTGTGGCAATCTATCTTTCCACTCTTCGTTGAAAATACAGATCTGTCTTGCAAACGAAAAACAGAAAAGAGAATTACATAAATTTAATTGCTCTTGCGTATATCAAATGGAACATTATGTTTCAGCTAACAGTAATTTTACACTTCTGAAGGCAAAAAATTGGAAATATAACAGTAAATGTGGCAATAGTTTTTTACATCTTGTTTCAAAGGAAATGTAGGAAAAAGTGTTTTAAAACATGATAAACTTTTTTTATTAATTCTTACAAATATACAGCTTTGTATTTATACACACATCCTAATCGAAGGAAATTCTACATGCATAGAAATTAGTAAACCCTTTTACTTTTTTTTTTTAATGTTACAGAGTACAAAGTAGATGAAACACTTTAAAAAACACGGTCCAGTGGAATAATTTTATGTTCACAAAGCTAAACTTTTTTGCACTTTTGTGAAATATATGTATATCCTTTCTCCCCAACCCCCTTAAAGAAATCGATCGAATGCTGTTTGTTGAAACATTCAAAATAAAGAAACTTTCTTGTTAAAAAAAAAGGAAAGAAACAAGCTGCTTTTGCGAAGGTACGTTTAAAGAAGGGGACTACTGATTTACATTTTTTCTATTAAACTTTTTAGCTCAATACAAACCACGTTCTTTCATTCTTAAAAGAGATTTCTTTATCCAAATGAAAAACTCAAATTTATACACTTTAATGAAATACACGTTTCCATCGATTAAAGAAGCAAGGAAACGGCTTTGTTAGTAGAGTTTTATTGAACGATTCTGTTCGCGATACGTCTAGCTAAATGAATAGACTGCATCACAAAAATTCACAATGATTAACAACAATAACTTAAATAACAATAGTAACAAAGATAATGTTGGTGGTTGAATGCACAGAGATTTATTACTACAAGTACTAATCTAATTAAATTTCACAAGTGGCACTCATACTCAGCGACCTCTATTTGATAACCGTAATGGTATATTGCTTGGTATTTCGTTGTAAATCTGGAATTCGTATTCCTTCTTTCTGCACTGGTACTCTTCAATATGCTGTCCGCAAAATCGAAAAAGAGTTTGAGACAATGGTGTATTTAAAATTTTACTTAAAATTTTCTAGAAATAATATTAAACAAGAAGTTACGTCTAGAACTATACGAGTCTACTTACCCGTATACACCACCTTCAAATTTATAATCTAGCTATCTCTCTCTTCCTCGTTTAGCTTTAGTTCTTAATTGCGTCAAATGTACCTTTTTCAACGGTTAATACATATTCATTCACTCATTCATTCATTATTTCATTTATTCAGTCATTCATGTATTTATTCATTAATTGACTTATTTTTTCATTCATTCGCTCATTTATTCTTTTATCCCTTTTTAACTCATTCGTTCATCCATTCGTTCACTTATTCATTTAATCATTCATTAATTCAAAAATATTCTTGGAAATCCCGATCAAAAAATTTCATAGGAAAATAGGCTCGTTAGTTCTGGGTGATCTTTCTATCTGTACACTGTTCTACGTTATAAGAGCTTTCCGATAAAGTTTGTTCCAAGCAAATCGGTCCGTTAGATCAGGATTTATATAGGATTGAAATTTCCCCGTAGGCGTTATGTTAATTTTTTTTGAACTCTTCAAAAATGAGCAAAAATTGTTCAAATCAATATTTCACGCCAATAGATTCTTCCAGTGAGCTTGTTCATTGGAACTTGGATCTTGTACCCAGAGTTTATATAATTTGTTTCATTTTCTCCTATAGGCGCTAATGTTAACATTTTTTTAACTGTTCAAAATTGAACAAAAAATTGTTCAAATCAAAAAGTAAAATATGGAAATGAGATGTCCTCGCCGAGATCTTTCGAATGCAAAAAGAATTTTCGAATCGAACAATTCGTTCAAAAGTTATCAGGGAGGACAGACAGACCGACCGACACACAAATTCCCCATCTCAAAACCCTACTTTCATTTTTTTAAATTTTTTAATCTTCATTTAATTACTTAACTTATTTTTGATTTTTTTTTTATTTCTAACGATATTTTCACGATACATTAAGCCTTCTTTCATACATTATTATTATTTTTAAATTTTTATGGGAAAGTAGGCTAAAAAAAGGAATAAAAAAAGTTTTGGTATGAAAGGTTGGTGGGTGAGTGAAAAGGATACAGCGTAAGTTTAGTGTTGTTTAGTCGGGTCCAATTTTCAATAGTTAGTAGCGCTTTATTCAAGATGGAGTTAAAATTATGATTGGCGGTGCTTTTTGGGGGACACTGTCCAGATGACAAAATCATCAGCATAAAGGAGACATAGAATATAAGTCAGCGTAGAATACTCAGCATAAAGAGACTAATACCAGAAATTAATTTCAATTCACTAGCCAGATTATTGATATAGATATTAAGGAGAGAGCAGCTAGAGACTGCTCCCTGTGGCAAGCCTGTTAGGGATCATTCATAAATGATGTCACGCTTCGTCACGAGGGGGGAGGGGGGTTCGTGAAATTGTGACAAAGTGTGATAAGGGGAGGGGAGGGGGTAACAAGAAGTGTGACATCATGCATTATGCAACATAGCGTGACGCGTGTCAAAGGGGGGAGGGGGGTCAAATATATGGGAAAAAAGCGTGACGTCACTTATGAACGGCCCCTTTTGAGAAGTCCATATTTTGAATAGGTATCACTATACCTTACCTTGCAAAGTCGATTATTCAGAAGGCCATGCCTATATCTGAGAGCTTCAGAAGATTAAAAATGATAAATAAATAATACAAATAAAATTAATAATATTTTGAAAATGTGTTTTTATTTTTTTAAGACTTTTAGTAACATGTTTCATAAAAAATGGAAAAAACATAGTTAATTTCACAGTTTCTAGAAGTTTGGATGACCTTTGCACTCACTGAACAGTGAGATAATGCACTGTGAAAAGTAAGTTGGCAAGTTATCACATTGTATTTCTTTAACTGTAACAAATCATTGGTAGAGAAAAATATGGGGGACCAAGGGGAAAGACTATCATAGTAACAAATCTCTAAATTCGTAGAATTACCTTTTTATTGTTATTTTGATTATTTGCACTGAAAAAAAAAATATGGTCAAAAAAAAAAGCATTTTAATCGTTTTTCCTCCGTGACCCTTCAGATACTTTGCACATTTATGCAACTTATTTTAACTCAGAAAATAGTTTATACATACTTTTCGTAAAACTATTGTTTTAATGAGAATTCACAGAATTTTGAGCCATTTTAATACAAGGTACAAAAAACAGTTGCTACACAGCTAAGCAATACAAAAATCAAACTATTAATATCCATTTGATTATGAATATAAATGGAAAAACTGTTTCAGTTTTTTTTCCTTCTTGCGAAATAACCGCTTTTGTGTAGCGTTGGAAATACTTTGTCTTTCAAAAGTTAAAAAAATCATAATAAAAGAGTTGATTCATATCTTAGTCCCATTCAATTTTACGGAATGAGAATTCGAATAATAATCCAGAAAAGTCCTTTTGAAAGTAATAATTTTGAATGAGTGAAAATTGCAGCTGAGTTGTGAAATGAAACCAGCGAGACAGATAAATTAAAAGTCTTTTTGAATGGACCGAGATTATTTTTTTTCTCAAAATGTTGGCGATGGAAGTAGTTTATTTATCTTGAGGCGGAATATTAGAAGAAGCTGAAGAAAAACACAGAGCGTTTGGTGATTTTTAAGGAAAATATTGCTATATTTTTATTAAATAGTTAACGGTACGGTTCTTTAAATACATTTTAAGTGGCACTATATTTGGACAATTCAGTACAGTTAGAAACTAGAAAAGTTTTCGAAATTAGTATTGGGTTTCCTTTTAGTATGTACCTTTTTTTTTACATCATAGTACTTTCAAATATGAGTAAACATTTTATTTTGTTATAATTTAAAAATAGTTTACAACAAATTAGTGCTGGGGTTATAAATATGCAAAAGAGTTCGAAAAACCTGCGATTTATGAGCAAAATTGCCGTTCCTTGATGTGATCACAAAAATATTTTTAATAAATGACAACTCTTACGTTCTGCGTACATTCATTCCAAAATTCGGCATGCATCACAAATACTGAGCAGGATAGGGGAAAGGGGAAAAAAAGAAAAATGGCTTTTGTTTCGTACGCAAATTCTCAACAGTAACATCAAAAAGACAAAAAATACTGGTATGTTGCTCTTGCGTGTTAACTAATAACGTTTCTCGTTTTCGTACATTTCCTATTACAGACGCAATAAGTTTAAATCTTACACAGAGGGGGAAAAAAATCAATTTCCCCAAAAAACTAGTGCATCTCTCGACTGCAGCCAAGGATAACATATTTCGCCGATTTAGAGGAAATAGTATCACTCTCTTCGTTTTGCATGTCATTAGCTATTGACAAAAAAACCTAACGTTGTTGAATTAGTGCAAAGATTTTCGCACAGATCTGTCTCATATCGTTTTTAAGAACACAAAACACGTCTTTAGTATTATTTTTAATTTTTATTTTATTTATTTATTAATTTTTTTAACAAAAATAGTGACATGCTCAAACAAAACCACTGCAGTGACAGATATGAAAACTGATACAATAATAATAACCAACATCAAATATTCTTACACAGTTTGTCTGCCCTAACAACATATAAGACCCATAACTTATTATCTAAGCACAAAGGGTTTCGCAAACTTGTTTCACAATAATTTCAAGAATACAAAACCCGTTTTTTATTCTTTTTTATTATTTGTTTTCATATTTTTTAACGAAGAAATGTGACATGCTCAAGCAAAATTAATTACTTTGTTGACAGGTATAAGCGTGAATACAAATAGAATAACCACCATCCAATATTCTTGGGGGTGTCTGCCCTAACAGCACATAAATCCCATAACTTGTTAGATCGTAATAGAAAAAAATATATATAATTTTGAAAAAAAAAAAAAAAACAATGACGTGTATTGGCATCAAAAATTTAAATGAATAGATATTGATAAGTTTTCATGTTTTGTGAAAAAAATAAAGGCACATATAAAAAAAAGTGAAAAATTTCGCAACCTTTTACTTATTTAGAAAATGTCGACATACTTGGGGGGGAAAATGTATTGTTAAAATTAATTTACAAACTTTTTTATATTTAGCGTTTAAAAAACAGGGAAAAAGCAAAAACCTACAAAATTATTAATAAAACAAAACTTTAATTGAAAAAGAAGGTTTTCCTTACTATCGACGTAGTTCATTTCGAAATAAAAGCACTTTGATTGAACATAATTACAATGCATTCAAAAATATAATAGTTCTCAAAAGGTTAAAATACGAAAGTGCGCAAACTGTAGCAGATATTTCTTATCAGTTAAGTGTATAAAATAAATATTCCACATCCGTTTGAATGAATAGTCAACGTAGAAAAAATGCAATTGAAATATGTTCCGAACGGAATATTTATCATTTGTCGTTGCATCTGGTTTGTTACAAAACGTTTCTTACTTTTTTAAAAACGCTATTAAGTAAAAATATACAGAGTTGAAAGATACAACTATATCAACGCTTAAATTGTATCTTTATGCGTTGACAGACTCTACGAAGAGCATTACGCAAGCAATTTTTCACGGATGCTTTCTGTGTTCTCCACAGAGAATATAAAACAGATCATTTTGATCTTTTGAAAAAGCAGAAAAACTTGTAAAAAGGATAGACCAGTTGCATTTTTGCAACATCAAAGCTAAACTTTAAAAAAGAACGCATCTGTTTTCCTAAGAACAGCTATACATTCCCAGTGAAAAGTAATAATGCTCTTTCGAAGCTGGATCCCGCTATGTGGTGTGAATATCACCAAACTTTTTCCTAGTTTCGCTTATAAAATTCCCGGTGTTTTTAGAGCAATGAGATTTCATGTTCCCCAGAGTAGTAAAAGTATTCATTCTATTGCTTTACTAGGAAAATATTTCAGCACATTGCGGAATTTCAATACTACAGAGTGTTAAGGTTTTTTTTCTTTCGTCAGGAATTTCATGTCTGAATAAAAGCCACATGGATGTAATTCATGTGAATTTTTCAGAATTCGTTCATAGAATAATTACCACAAAATCACTTAAAGAAACTTAATTAAATATTTGAAGCGGTTAGACCATAACGTTTTTTTAGGTATTAATAAGCGAATAGTAATAGCTAATATAAGCGAAACTATTATATTTTTGCTTATAACCATATTCGCTTATAATTTTATTTCGACCATAACGTTTTTTTCTTTTTTTAAGCTAGTAATAAGCGAATAGTAATAGCTAATATAAGCGAATTAGCTAGTAATAGCTAATATAAGCGAATTAGCTAGTAATAGCTATTATAAGCGAATCAGCTAGTAATAGCTAATGAAAGCGAAACTATTCTAGTTTCGCTTATAAAATTAGTAGTGTTTTTAGAGCAATGAGATTTGATGTTCCCCATAGTAGTAAAAGTATTCATTCTATTGCTTTCCTAGGAAAATATTTCAGCACATTGCGGAGTTTCAATACGACATAGTTTTTTTTTTTTCTTTCGTAAAGAATTTCATGTCTGAATAAGAGCTACATGGATGTAATTTATCTGAATTTTGCAGAATTCATTCATAGAATAATTGATAAAAAATCACATTGAATTATTAATTACATATTTGGTGCGGTTACACCATAACGTTTTTTTTTTTTTTCTTTTTTTCCGGATTGTTTTCTATAAATCCAAACAAGCCAAAAGTTTAGTAAGGTGCGAAACTGTGTTGCTTCTGAAAAAAACTAATATAAATTGAAATATATCTACACAATTTCTTTTGCTTAACTCATATATGAACAATGTTTTTACAACTTTCAAAAAAGGTTACGAAATTTCATTTGTCATTAACAAAGCGTTAAACGCTCTTAAAATAGCAAGTGTTTTCCTGCAAAAAAAAAAAAAGACTACATTCAATTATAGTGCAATAAAGTTAAGTTTTTCTTCACGTGCTCAAAAGGTGATCAGTATAACCTATTAGTTGGTCAACTGCTCTGTACAATTAACTACGCCTAGCTCAGCAATCTTTGCTTATTTTACCATCAAATCCAACAAGTTAAAAAGGATTGGGGAAACTTAAGCAATGTACTAAAATTAACCAAAATATTCAATATTGTCCATAATATATATATATTTTATTTTATATATATATATATATAAGTTTCTCAAAATATCGTCAAGGCAATAACTAGTAAATAATTCTTCGTTTTAATCAAATTAGTAAAGAAAAAAACCATTGAGCGGAAGTGTTTTATTGTGACTGAAAATTAATTTAATAATTTCTTTGTAAAGTTTCTCTCATAAACCGAAGCGACTCTTATTCCTGAGCATTGCTCTGATGTTTGGATGAAGCCATGATTTTTCATAAACCTTGAGAATTATATTCTGCTTCGTAAATGTAATTAAACTAAATAAAATTTAAGATATTCGTTTCTTATTGACTCCCTTCAATTTGCAATCCGAAGAAAAGATGGAAAACTGCACATATTATTTATGCATAGATTCAACTAATGCGTTCTTTCACGTGAATTGCTGTCAAACGAACACGGATATTTGTTCTAAAGATATGTTGTATATATATATATATATTGAAAGTTTACTCTTAAAAGTCCGTAGCTCTTCATCAATGAATATTTGTCTTTTTAAAGCTTTAAAAAACCAATGATTGTAGAAAAAGTTTACTGTTCAATTATTTAAAGCAGGAGTCACTGAAAAGTTTCGGTACGAAATTGCCATTAATGTTGCATTTTTTTAAAAAAAAGAAATGTTGGAGATTAAATGTGACAGGCATACAATTTATCAAATCTCTTATACTTGTCACCAGCAATGGGGACTATTAACAAAAGTTTTCTATTTAATCCGATATCCCTGGTAATTTCATTTTTACATTTTGTTGAAAACTCAACAAAACATTATTTTGAGTAAAATATCTCATTACTTCTTTATGTTAATCACGCAGAAAAACGTTAGAAAGAATAAGTTACTAAGCTCATTCTAAGTCGCACTAGTTCAGCAAACTGTATATTTTTAAATATTTAATCCTGAATAAATTGTTTCAAAAAACGTTAAAATGTTTTTTTTTTTTTTTTTTTTAATACGAGGCAAAGAAAACAGTGCTTCGAGCGTTATGAAAGTTATTGATTTGTTTTCTATGTGTAACATAATTGAATCTCTTATTAAAAAGTGTAAAGTTCAGTTGCATAATCGCAAAATTTTATTCGAGGCAAAAGCTAAAACTAAAAGCAACTCTGCCTAGTTTTATCAGGCGTTTATATTTAAAATAACAACTTTACTTTCTTCTCTTTACAAAATATACACAGGAAAATATTGTATTCGTAAAAGCTTCCGATGTTTAAATTTTCACGGTTCTGCACGCGGTTTAAGGGGTACTGAAACTATTTGATAATTTTTGTAAGTGCTCACCTCTTTATTCCCCTTTTTTATTTACACATGAATACTAATATGAAATGGTGCTTATTAGATTTTGGCCCCTTTCTTTTTAAGGGGTGGTGCAACCGAACGGTTTTCTAGTATTGTGTATCGCAAGAAACAACAGAGAAATTCAAACAAAAAATAGCCTACAGCTGGAGCTGAACGTGAATAGGTGCTGTATAAATTTTGGCGTCATTTGCGCCAAAGGGGTGAAGTTTGGGAAGGGGGTGGTGGTTCGAAGGTTCTTCTCCGGTTAAGTCTGACTGTTAGGTCTAGAGAATTAATGTAGTATTTGTAGCAAAAACTGATATACCTGTGTGCCATAGTGGAATTAGGTGCGGATTACTGTTTGCCTCAATTTGCCCCGTAGGGGATATATTAATTGAAATTTTTTTTTCTCCGTAAGCCTGATTGCTATAGCTCAAGAAGTAATGCAAGGATTTAAGCTCAAATTGTTATACATGTGCGCCTCAATGGATATTGCTGATGATTTGTTTTTAGCGTTAAGAGCTCCTAAGTTAGCATCAGACCGACCACAAAAATGACAAAACCTTTCAGGGTGTTTCATTGGTTCTACATAAGTTACTAACCACACCCTCCTATTAACTGGTTGGCGTTTCTTCTTTCGTCATTAAAAGTGTCTTTCCCTCAGAAACGCGACAAAGACAAAAAAAAAATTGTCTTTTCTCATCTACGCAAGAGCAAGGCTTATTTTTGCCTTTCAAATATAGCCATATATAGGGCCATATGTTCTTTCCCTTAGTTAAGCAATCGAAGTTTTTCTCACTAATCGCATGTCCCTGGCAGCAATGCAAGGACTTAAACCAAATTGCTGTGAACAGTTAACCACCCCTAGTTCAGCAATCTTCGCTCTTTTACCACCAAGTGCAACAAGTTAAAAAGGAATGGGGAGACTAAAGACTCTAGACTAATTAATCTTAATGGAATTAAACTCAGAGATTTAATATTTTTTCACACTTTATAAGAATAGTAATTCACAACTTTTCCGCACTACCACTAAATTATTTAAAGAAATTTGATTATTTTGGCCCGACCTAATATTCATAGGAAAGATGGAAAACTGTTTCGTGATGGCTACAGCATGCTAGTGTTTTAATCTAGAAAAAAATACACTGTAGCTTTAGGTGAATTTTTTGTTTTTAGCATTTTAGATATCAGTTGCAGTAACGTACTTGTAATTAATATTCGTAATACAACAATTTTTCGAAATAAACAGTGAATTTTTAAAAAAGCAAAATTCTAGATAATTATATTTTATACCAATAAAAAACATGAAAATGAATAGCTATATTAGAACATAAAGATCAACATAATAAATCATTTAATTAAGTAACAAGTTCACAAACTTTACAATTAAGGGAAACAATTAAATTCTAAAAAAAATGTACGATGTTTTAAATATGGGTAAAATTTGATCAGAACCGATGGGCATATCTTTGAAATATGTGTAACAATTTTTCAAAATCTCTTGTATTGTTCTTTGAATGAAAGCAAACACTTACGGTACCACCCATGGTGTGAATTTGATCCAGTTTAAAGCTTTACTTTCCTTAGAATAGTGATTTACCTTTATAATAGAAAATTCCACACATCAAGGAATAACTTATTCAGACAGCTAAATCCGTAAGTAACAAGACGAAGTTGTGAAATATGTTGTTCTCAAAAAATCTGTCTCGTCCATGAAATGGCTAGTTTACTTTCTCTTTTTTGAAGTCTTAAGGAATTCTCATCGCCAAGCTCTTGCAAATGATAAAGAAATCCTTTGAGTTATTGTTGAACACGCTATACCATGCTCTGAAAATGCAGTTAGAGTAAATGTATTGTACATTTTGTGATGAAATAAGTGTTTTTTTCTGATTTGTTTATTGGTTTTCATGCGTGCACATTTCATGTCTTGCTAAAAATTTAAATTATGGTTTCTTTATTGCAGACTTCTTTTCAACGTGATCCTTGAATATACCACGTTACATTCATATACCATGTATATACTAGGTATATTCCACTTATATACCACGTTTCAATGACATACGTTTATTGGAACGAGCTCTACGTAGGAAAATGACTAGCAGAATGACTTGAATTCTAACCAACTTGCGTATCTCAGGTGCCTATAAGGGTTTCACCTAAATGTGACATTACGTTAGACGCATTTCAAGTAAAACTTAAATAACGCATTCTTAAGTGACATTTACCAAAATGGTTCTGGTTCAGAAAAATATGTAATTAACGTTGCTACGTTAAGCAGTGTTTAACATACTGACTAACAATATATCTTTTAATTAAGTTTAATATCATTCATAAAATTCATTTCTATGTAATGACTAGAATGTATTTGAGCAGAATACTTAATATATTTAAGTATTTTATTGTGCAATTGCTCTATTAACAGAATAGGCTGATTCCATCGTCCCCTCCCTTCAAGTCAATGTGGAAGTAAGGTTTGCTTGCAAAGTTTCATAGGGAAAAATGGAATTGACATTAAAAAAGGGGATGTCGTCATGTCAAATGTCGTCGTGTAAAATGTACTGTGATTTTAACGTTAAAAATTATTTACACAGCGAACTAATGTAAGAAATATTAAATCATACAATGAATTGATACTTCGAGGATTCGGTAAATTTTAAATGTTTGTTAAAATTTATTTCAAAATAGAAGTTATTTCAATGCTCGAAAAGTGTAGTTGCAATTTCGAGGCAATACACCACAGTAAGTTTATTCAATCGTCAATGTAATCTATCTCTTGCAATTCAAACTAAGCATTACTTCGATTTCAAGAAAATTAAAAGCAGAAAATGTAATTTATTTACTAGCTAAAATTTTCTTTCCGTACATATCATAGCATTGAAGAAAATCATAATCATGTAGAAAAATAAACGACGTTTACTCTTTAGAGAATTGCATCTTTTTCACGAAAATCAAGTTTATTAAGGACGAGTCGCTGGTTTGAACTACTGGGATAGTTTTATTAGAATTAATGGAAGTATCCTTCAGTTCTATTAAAATTAGTAGAAGTATCCTATAGTTATACTAGAAGTGGAAAAACTATCCAAGGGGTTCACGTCAGCGGGTCGTCTTTAATAACGAATAAGTCGAAGTAGACTAACTAAATCTGAACTTATGTATATGAGGGTGAGTCTAATGAAAACTGGAAAACTGCCATTGGAAATATAAAAGCTTTCTATTATTACAATCAGGCCCGGTACGCATGAGCATGGACTCTCCCGCCATCCATTGGCATTGGTCATGCGTCCTCACATGACCCAGCAGCGCGATGCGGATCTTTCCATTATGGTAGTCCCTCTGTTGCAGTGCACCAAAGAAGAACAGCGTGAAGTGATCCGTTTCTGGATTGACCTGCAATTCCATTGCATTGTCATCGATGGTGACCTGTGTATCTTGAAGAATCATCCTTCTCCACCATTGCAATTGACTCAGCTGTCAGGACAAAATGTTCCTGGCCTGGTCTCATCTCGACCGCCAACCCATTTTTACCCTGATGAGTTTCTTACACCTATAAATTTCATATTAATGCACACAAATTGGCAAGAATAGTAAAAATGTTTACAAATGCTGATGAACAGATTTTATTCCGTGAGCTCCATAAATATTAAAACACTGCAGTAAAACGCAATTTTCTATTCCCTAAGAAAACTTTATTCGAATTTAACTTACTTCGAAGCAAATTGTCTGTAATTTTTAGTGAAACCCAAGGGGAAACAAGGTTTTTTTCTCACGCTAAACTAGTAACTAGAAGAGAAGTTTTTCGAAGGTATATATTATTGCAAGCTGAGGTTCGCAATCGATTTATTTTTATTTTGTAGTAAAATAGAACCACAAGGGAGAAAGAAATCTTTGGAAAATGGTACATGCTCTTGAGATAGAATGAAAAAGTGAGTGTTAACAATATACGCAAATCCAAAATTTTAGTTTTAGTTAAGTAAATGGCTTTAAGGAAATATAGTTATGTGTTCTTATGCTAAGAGGTTTGAAGAAATAAAACTATTAAATTTATTTACTTTTAAAAATAAATGCATTGTGTAGTTTATCTAATGGACATAACGATAGACTTTTCCATGTATTTCAGTAATAAATATATTTTTTTACAATAGTTTTGCAGCGTAGAATACATTAATAGATATCTGTAACTAAAACTGATTTTAAATGATAATGTTTGTCTGATATTCGACTAACTTTTATAATTGTTTGAATACGATTAAAATTTACATAATGATAATTTCACATATTATTGCTCTTACAGGAAATAGTGAACTTGCTTAAGAATGAAAAGCAAGCATATAAAAACATGACTAAGCGCTGTTCTCCTTTTTCTTTTGTTAAGTACTCCTCTGTTTCAAATTATAAATTTTAAAAAAATTGCAAATGATACATGGGATTTTAAAACTAATGCTTACTAAAAAATTGAATTCAATTTAGATTTTTTTTATCATTTATGTCTCTACGGTGTTTTTTTACATATTTATATATTTCTATTATTAAAAATTTATTTTACTAGTTTTAATGTAATGCGAAACTAACATTTCGTTTGCACTATTGTTTAAAAACAAAATAACTAATCATGTAAATTTAAAAATAAAAACACATGGCAATAACTTAAAATAAACATGCAACGCAGTGAAAGGTAAAATATGCATATGTACTTGCCAGGAATCTGTGAAATCAATAAGAAATAATTTAAGCTGGAATATACAATCCAAAAAAAGTTTAATACAAAACATACATTGATGAATAAGCAAATGCAACAACAATGCGTATATATATTAATAGAAACGATTCCCTTATAAACATTCTACTCTCAAAATGCTAATATAATAAGAACATTAGATGTTGCTAATGTATATTGCATTCTTTTCTTAGTGACAACATATTACCAGAAATGCACTTTCGTAGCGGAATGCATGTTATTTCAAATATCAATGGCATATACTTCAAATGAAATTTTGTCCCCTGTTATTCCGCATTCCATGCCATTGTTGTATCAACACTATCATACAAAGCAAATATGAAAAATTCGGTGAAATCAAGTATAAAAGTCCATTCTACCGCCTGATTATTTCAGAATTTTGTGTATTTTCATCATATCTGTTTCATGCAAAAGTCCTTGATAAGTAAACCTAAAATATTTCATCATGTGTGAGTTATTCCCATGATATTAACAACATATTTTGTAAATCAGATGTACTATTTGATATTGCTTGCATTATCTGATTAGATTCGTGTAAAAATTCAAGTTATTTCATCTTGCAGAAAGCATTTTGTCCTATCTTCATTCCAATTTATAAGAAATGCAATAATTTAACAAGAAGTTCCGTCTAGAACTATACGAGCCTACTTTCCCGTATACACCAAATTCAAATTTATAATCTAGCTATCTCTTTCTCTCTCTTTATTATTTATCTTTAGTTCTAATTATTGAAAATATACCTTTTTCAACGGATAATACATATTCATTCACTCACTCATTCATTCTTTCATTTATTCAGCCATGCATTTATTCATTCATTCGTTACCTCATTCAAGTGTTTATTCATTCATTTACGCATTCATGTATTTATTCACTCATTTATTTATATTTTCATTTATTCAATAATTTATTCATTCATTCTTTTCCTCATTCATTTATTCATTGATTTATTCTTTCACTCTTTCATTTATTCATTCATTCATTATTTCACTCATTGAGTCACTGAGAAATATCCTTGAAAATCCCGATCAAAAAATTTCATAGCAAAATAGGCTCGTACGTTCTGGATAAACTTTCTATTTCTACATGTTCTACGTTATAAGAGCTTTCCGATAAAGTTTGTTCCAAGCAAATCGGTCCGTTAGATCAGGATTTATATAGGGTTGAAATTTCCCCGTAAGCTCTGTGTTAATTTTTTGAACTGTTCAAAAATGAACAAAAACTGTTCAAATCAATATTTCACGCCGAGAACTCCTTTCAATAAGCTTTCAATAGGAACTTGGCTCTTGTGCCCAGAGTTTACAGAATTTGCTTCAATTTTGTCCATAGGCGCTAATGTTAAAATTTTTTGAACTGTTCAAAATTGAACAAAAAATTGTTCAAATCAAAAAGTGAAATATAGAAATGAGATGTCCTCGCCGAGATCTTTCGAATGCAAAAAGAATTTTTCCAATCGGACAATTCGTTCAAAAGTTATTAGGGGGGGACAGACCGACAGACCGACAGACAGACAGACCGACAGACAGACCGACCGACAGACAGACCGACAGACAGACCGACAGACAGACAGACCGACAGACCGACAGACACACTTTTTCCCGATCTCAATACCCTACTTTCAATTTTTTTATTTTTCAATCTTTATTTAATTACTTCACTTATTTTTGACTTTTCTTGATTTTTAATGATATTTTCACGATACATTAAGCCTTCTTTCATGCTTTATTATTATTTTTTTTTACTTTTACGGGAAAGTAGGCTAAAAAGGGCAAACTATTTTGCGATAATCAAATGTGATATTTTACGTTTAATATATTTTATAATTAATATAGGCTTTCACACAGTACCAGATGTTATAATTTAGGGGAGAAACAAGAGAAACTTATTAGACGAATGATCAAAATGATTTGTGTTAAATATGAGTACAAAGATAAAACAACGTAAAAAAGCACAAATTGTCAGAAAAATGTCAGACATTTTTCTGACAATTACGTGGTTTTATCTTTGTACTCAAATAGAGAAACTTGTTGCTGAAACAATATAATTAAGTGAAAAAACAAACACATTAAATGACATACACATTCAGAAGACATACACTCAAAAATAAATAAAAGCTATTAACGTGTTTTCTATATATTTTTCTCGTAATGCTTCATTCAGCATTCTACATATACATGCTTACAATATTTCCACAAGGAAAGTATATTCAATTGATAGCTTATGGGAAGAAATGAAAAAAATATATTGTTGAAAAATAGAAAAATACATTCGTTTAAGAAAATGTAGCATACAAGTTTTTGAAAAATTTATTTGTAATATAATGGATGTATATCATTTTTTTAATTAAATTTAAGCATTAAATATATTTACTTGATGTTTGAAAAAACAAAGCTGTATTTAAAGCATTGTTTGATTTTAATACTGTTTTATTATATTACATTATTTGACTTTTTTCTAGTAGGATAAAAAGAAAAACTCGTTCACTTTTCAACACGTAATAAGTTATGCGTGTTGAAAACCAATTTCGTAGTTAGAAGTCCAACAACTGTGAATCAGGAAACGTAAAGCAAAACTGTCGTACGTAATACATAGCAGAAATATTTGAATGGGGAAAAACAGTTTTAAATATTATCAGAATTTGCACTCTCTGGGATAAAATCAAATAGTTAGAAAACAAAAGCAATATCATACAGCGTAAATATAAAAATTAAGGAGTGACCAATGCTCGATTATTTTTTAAATACAGGTTAACAGTAGACAATTTTATATCAAAGATATACTTTTTTCAAGCCATCTACCCTTAATATATTATATTTTAGGGTAATTAAAAAAAAAATTCTCTCTAGCCTGTCATTTGTTTTTGTATTTTTTCTTTTTCTATCTCTTTCCTTTTCTCTCTCTCTCTCTCTCTCTCTCTCCCATTCTTTTATATGTATTTTTTAATAGTTTTCATCTTTGAATGTCAATTTTTTAAATATTTTCAAATGCTTTACGTACATGTTTTTATATTATTTTTTTTTTTTTGGTCGGAAAACGAACAGTAAAAATGTGTATTTTTTGAAAGTATAGTGTTGCTACTTCATCATAAAACTGAATTTTAAAAACTGAAGAAAGCGTTCTATGTTTTTCAGAAAACGCTATTACTTTTATTACCATTCATCTTATTCACGTTTTGTCAATTTATCCTACAGCCGTCGCAAAGTTTACGCTACCATATCTCCAACGTTTTTTTTAATTGGGAAATGTCTCACAATACAATTTGATTATATTACTATTTTGATTTTATAAAACTGAAGTATTTTTATTTTAAATTATTTTTTTAAAAATCCTGGGAAAAAAATCCGACCTAACTAAGCTGTTTTTGATTGAAATAATAATAAAGTGTTTCCAAGTGTTTTGAATCAAAGTATTTTTACAGTAATAATATCTGTGTTCTATCTTACGCTCAAAATTTCATATAAAATACATGCATTTAAGGGCTCGAAAAAATTAATTAAAAATTTTGTTTGTAACATTTTTAGAAGTTGCGTAGTGCTATTTAAACTGTTATTGATTCGAGGGATAGTCTGATAATCGTAATGTCAAGGACCTGTTATCTAGAGCGAAAATTTCATTCGTTTGACAACCTGAGTCACCAAATGAAATTGTCGCATATTTCTATTCTATTGATTTCCGATTCGTTGGATTTTGTAATATATTCCAAAGAATTTAACGTTAATGAACTTCAGACCCATCTTTATAAGTTTATTTCCCTATTACATGATATTTTCAAAGCCTGGTGAATCACAATGCTTTATTGGATTATTTTGTCTTTTGATTTGATTCGCTTATTCTAATTAAAATGAAAGTGCATAACCTCAATGTTTTATGAAATTTTCTTGTTAATTAGCTGGAGGGTAGCTATGCTGTCTCTTTTAGGTGAGAGCATTCCCTGAAAATAAATTTTAATCACTCAGAGTAACTTCATAGACTGGTTTATACGTATTTCGAATATTTCTTAAGTATTCTTTCTGCCGACGATATTTTCCGTTAGAATTCTACTATATGGATTTCTGCAAGTTAATATATTTTCGAAAAAAGTTTCTTCTTTGTTGCTTTACACAGGTAGTAATTCTGTTAATAATTCAACATGAAAAATAAAGTATTTTTCACATAAATTATATTTTATTGCTTTAGTAATTTTCTGTTTATAGAAGCTAATTCAATTTTTTACTGTCGATTTTTTCAATCTAACACAAAAGTGAATTAATCAGCAAAGTAACACATGTATATGCAAGTATTGGGTTTTGCACTATTGGAATCAGACGCTTAATAGTCCTGTAAACTAGTGACTGAAAACTGTCGTGTTCCGTATCTTTTCATTATGTTTTCTTACTTTGAAAATAATAGTAATGTTATATTTTTCAGATGTTCTGTGCCTAATTTCAAGTCACCTCTTTTCTACAGAAAATCATCCTGAAGTCCATCACGAAATTACGGTTAAATAGCCGGCAGCAGTCTGTTTATCTAATTAATTTGTTTATCAAATTTACGATTTGAAACATTTCTGTATCTTTACGGGTTCTAAACCATTTCCAATCAGCTTGGTTAAAAAGCCGTAAATACAAAAGCTCACGGTTTCATAACCATTTGAAAATGGTTTCAAAACTAAATTTTTACGGTTTTTTAAACATTTCGAGGTGCAGAATCTTCGAGACGTAGAAACCGCAAACGTAGCGCACGGTAATCGAACCCCGGGTATATAGTGTACCCACCTTGCGCTCTAACCATTAATCCATCTCCACCACTCAAATCGTCTGTTTATATATCAATAAATCTTCTTTTTCAACAGGCAAACTGCATTGAAATTGAGATTTCAGTTAATTTTCCAAAGTCATTTTTTGTCTAAATTAACTGTATATTGACGTAAATCGTTTTATTTGCTGAAATAATATAAATACAAGCAAGCTTCAGAAGTTCAAATTATGAGTTCGCTCATTCGCAAGCAGTTCGGAAATCCCATATCTCCAATTTTTGATTAACGTGTGTAAGTGTTCCTATTTTTATTCCACAACCAAGATGGACGCCCGATTCTTATTGACTACGAGACCTAGGTGGCTCTTGTGAATTACGGTTAGTTAAACGTTCTTTAGGAGAAACAGAGAATAAACGATTTTTTTCACAATCAGTGGTTTGAGTGCCACTTTTTTAATGATTATTCGACTGTTGCAGTTAAATATGGTAAAATAACAATCAAATAAATGGTTATAATACTATTTTCTTACGGAAATGTTTAACAGTTTGTTGCGTTGAGTTATTTCAAACAACTGATGAGGTTTTTCAAGCTGAAATTGTAGAAATGTTTCAAATCATAGAAGCAATGAAGACATCGCTAAATCACTAGAAAGCTATACATTAGAACTAAGTATTCTATTATTTGAAATACTGTTTAGGGGAAAGTGACAGAAATGACATTTTTCCTGTGATTCAAATACTTAAGAATTGGAAGAGGGGGTCAAATATATCGGAAAAGAGCGTGATATCAGTTATGAACGGTCCCTAGGGGAAAAACCCAGGATCAATCATTTCGCCAAAACGTCGTATTAATAGAAAGTTCCACTCCACAAGTGTCCTAAAATTTATGGTTGCCAACTTCTTAACAACAATAATGTATGCATTTGAATCACTTATTCCCCAAATAATCCTTGTATCACTTTTAAATAAAATTTGTTCTCAATCAGTACTCATAAAGAATTCAAGTAAACCATATATTATTTTAGATAATGTTCCCTTTTTAAATGTCTATAAATAATGATTCCTTTAAGAGCATGTAACGGCAATATATATGTACTCTTGTTCTATTCCCAATGCGATTGGTTTTATAATGGATTTGGCAGAAATTTTCTCGTTAAGATATTAAATTCGTGCTTTGAAAATTGTATGACGTTTTAAAGTAACTCATGCCAGATAGTTATCCCTTATTGGATTAAAATATCTTTGAAAATGGTTGTTAGAATATAATTGATTTATTAAAATATATGCCTGCATTTAATCAAAAATGATCAAAATTAATATTTTAAGTAAATTAAGTGTAAACTCGTACATAACTCAATTTGCATCAGTTTTAGTTGCAATTGTTAATTTTAATTTTTTCACACACATAAACTTCATATATTAACTCGCGAATAGGTTTTCTAATATAGTAAATGAAAAATTAATACTCCAGTGAAATAAGAGTAAAGTCTCTAAACTAATTAAAAACTATTCTTCTTCTTCAAAATACTCATCTAATTAAATCTTTAATAACGAAGAATATTTGCATGCAAAAGTGAGCAGTTTAATTATGACAGGAATTATCAGCAATACCAGAATGCATATTAAGTACATAAAGTCAAATTGATTTCGGAACGCTCGAGTTTTTTTTTTTTATTATTATTATTATTATTTTTTGCAAATTGTTTTTAATATTTTAAACCCTTTTCAGATCATTTTCATCAGTTAATTCTATTTGTAGCTTCGCTATTAATGTTTAAGTTTATTTCTCGTTTTTTATCCTAAATATATTGAAAAAAGGGTCTGAAGAGAAAAAATAAAAGACATTAACGTTTAGTAAAAAGAAATACAGGAAAATAACATAAAAGTGGCATTAAATTTTATACTCTTACTAGTAAAATTACCCGCTGTTGCTCAGTTTTATAATAGTATTTTACCGCTATTATATTTTGATTTAATTTATTGAATTTAAAAAAATAATGTATCAAAAATAAAATAAATAAAATATTTATTTTACTAAAATAAAAAAAATAAGAGCAAGTAATAATGATAATAATATATACTCTTTTCAAATAAATTTTACCAAAAATCAAAATGAATTTGGATTTAGAGCAAAAGAAGGAGTCGAACCAAAGAAGTACTACTCGCGAACCTAAGAGTTAACCTCTGGACTAACTGATACTCAGCTGTTCCTTTTTATTTAGAAATAAAAAATGGCTCTTTACAAAACGCTTATTTCTTGTAAAACTGAAATAAAATTAAAATCAAAACTAATTCGAATTTTCAAATGGACTACGTGCGTTAGCTTCCTTTGAGGATGCTAGAACTTTTTCTCAAATTTCGTTCCAATCCGTCAATTAGTGTGGCTTTGCATAGCCAACATACAAACAAATATACAAACACACAAACGAGCTCTTATACATAGATAATATATGACGGTTTAACATGTAAGTATCGTTGGGAAAGATTTTATGACTTTTCGCAGTATATTAAAAGTTTTTTTTTTTTTTTTATCATTATCAGAGTAAAGTAAAATAAACCGTTTTTCATATAAAAAACAAGAAGTTCCGTCTAGAACTATACGAGCCTACTTTCCCGTATACACCGAATTCAAATTTATAATCTAGCTATCTCTCGTCTCTCTGTCCTTCTCGTTTAGTTTTAGTTCTTTATTGCTTCAAATATACCTTTTTCAACGGTTAATAGATATTCATTCAATCATTCATTTATTAAGTCATTCATGTATTTAGTCACTCATTTATTCATTCATTATTTTGCTTATTCATTTAATAGTATTCATTCATTCTTTTGCTTATTCATTTAATATTATTCATTCATTCTTTTGCTTATTCATTAATTATTATTCATTCATTCTTTTGCGTATTCATTTAATATTATTCATTCATTCATTCAATGATTCAAAAATATTGAAAATCACGATCAAAAAACTTCATAGGAAAATAGGCTCCTTAGTTATGGGTGTACTTTCTATTTGTACATGTTCTACGTCATTAGAGCTTTCCGATAAAGTTTGTTCCAAGCAAATCGGTCCGTTAGATCAGGAATTATATAGGATTGAAATTTCCCCGTAAGCAGTATGTTAATTTTTTTGAACTGTTCAAAAATGAACAAAAATTGTTCAAATTAATATTTTACGCCAAGAGCTTCCTCCAGCAAGCTTGTTCATTGGAACTTGGATCTTATACCTAGAGTTTGCATCATTTGCTTCATTTTCGCCCATAGGCGCTAATGTTAAATTTTTTTGAACTGTTCAAAATTGAACGAAAAATTGTTCAAATCAAAAAGTAAAATATGAAAATGAGATGTCCTCGCCGAGATCTTTCGAATGCAAAAAGAATTTTTCCAGTCAGACAATTCGTTCAAAAGTTATTAGGGGGGGACAGACCGACAGACAGACAGACCGACAGACCGACAGACAGACAGACCGACACACTTTTTCCCCATCTCAAAACCCTACTTTCAAATTTTTTCTTTTTCAATCTTTATTTAATTACTTAACTTATTTTTGACTTTTCTTGATTTCTAACGATATTTTCACGATATATTAAGCCTTCTTTCATGCTTTATTATTATTTTTTTTTACTTTTACGGGGAAAGTAGGCTAAACAAGAAGTTCCGTCTAGAACTATACGAGCCTACTTTCCCGTATACACCAAATTTATATTTATAATCTAGCTATCTCTTTCTCTCTCTTTCTTATTTATCTTTAGTTCTAATTATTGAAAATATACCTTTTTCAACGGATAATACATATTCATTCACTCAGTCATTCATTCTTTCATTTATTCAGCCATGCATTTATTCATTCATTCGTTACCTCATTCAAGTGTTTATTCATTCATTTACTCATTCATGTATTTATTCACTCATTTATTTATATTTTCATTTATTCAATAATTTATTTATTCAATAATTTATTCATTCATTCTTTTCCTCGTTCATTTATTCATTGATTTATTCTTTCACTCTTTCATTTATTCATTCATTCATTATTTCACTCATTGAGTCACTGAGAAATATCCTTGAAAATCCCGATCAAAAAATTTCATAGCAAAATAGGCTCGTAAGCTCTGGATAAACTTTCTATTTCTAGATGTTCTACGTTATAAGAGCTTTCCGATAAAGTTTGTTCCAAGCAAATCGGTCCGTTAGATCAGGATTTATATAGGGTTGAAATTTCCCCGTAAGCTCTGTGTTAATTTTTTGAACTGTTCAAAAATGAACAAAAACTGTTCAAATCAATATTTCACGCCGAGAACTCCTTTCAATAAGCTTGCAATAGGAACTTGGCTCTTGTGCCCAGAGTTTACAGAATTTGCTTCAATTTTGTCCATAGGCGCTAATGTTAAAATTTTTTGAACTGTTCAAAATTGAACAAAAAATTGTTCAAATCAAAAAGTAAAATATAGAAATGAGATGTCCTCGCCGAGATCTTTCGAATGCAAAAAGAATTTTTCCAATCGGACAATTCGTTCAAAAGTTATTAGGGGGGGACAGACCGACAGACAGACAGACCGACAGACAGACAGACCGACAGACACACTTTTTCCCCATCTCAATACCCTACTTTCAAATTTTTTATTTTTCAATCTTTATTTAATTACTTCACTTATTTTTGACTTTTCTTGATTTTTAACGATATTTTCACGATACATTAAGCCTTCTTTCATGCTTTATTATTTTTTTTTTTTACTTTTACGGGAAAGTAGGCTAAAAAAGGACAGCCGTTTTCTGCCAGCAAAAAATCGTCCGTGTGAGTCGTGCAATCGAAACTAATGTTACTGCTGAGCCGTTGCCGTCCATCCGGTCCAGTGGTACTCAACCGGCGAAAAAAATACCGCAACTGCGTTGCCGTTCGTGTGTGTTGCCCCATTCCGCCGAAACTGTCGTGTCGTATCGTACGTGTGTATCGAGCCTAAATGGACTTAGTATACACTCTTAACTCAATTTCAGAAGAAAAAAAACTTGGTGGTTCACTTTCCTTCTGACCCACTTATATACGAAGCCCATTAGAAATTAAAAACAATTGTGACTCAACGTAACTTCTTCTTTTTCATCATCATCTTCCTTTCTTAAAAAAAAAAAAAAATGTTTTATTTATTTTTGAATTTATTTTAAACATTTACACCCATCGCTGCGGCTATTTAAAAAAGAAAAAAAAAAGCATTTCATTTTATTACTTCGATAGTAAAAAGCCCAAATAAGAATGTTCCGGAAAGGTTATTCTTTTGAGATAAACTGCAAATGCTCCATTTTATTAATAATATTTACCATGTGCTTAAATGTGTGATTAACTGAATTTTTCTTTGATGATAAAAGATGTGGTTTTAATTAAAAGAAAAGTTTTAGAACAAATGTAATTACTCAGACACTAATGTTTTTAGCACTTAAGTGAAAATTAAATTTTTTGAATTATCAATGTTAAAAGAAGTACGCAATCATAAACTTTTTTCAGTTTTATAGATTAAATTTGGAAGAATTTAGTAATTATGTTTACAGAGCACGTAAAACAACAAAAACAGTATACTATAAATTTAGTTTGTCTTTAATACATGGTTAGTTAAAACAGCTGAAGGAAGAAAATATTAAAACATTTTTTAATCATTAAAAAAGAGGAAGAAATCAAAGTCCTTTGTAAATGGCTTAGTTCAGTTTTCTCTTTAAAATACTTCGTTAACGCTTTCTTGATTATTTTTTTTAAATTGCTGATAGCTTTTAAGAAACTGATTTAATCAAAGTTTATAACACGAAAATTTTCAAATATCTCTTTCTATAGGTAATTACTTCTTCGATGCTCTTCTATCACCTTGATGCATTCTGTTTATTTTTAATCTTTAGAAATTACTATCGTAAGGTAACTTTTTGTTTTGTTTTGCATAGGACCTTTTAACAAGTATTCATCTAGACGCAATTTTGCTAGGGTTGGTTAAGTTTTAGGGACAAATATTCCTTTATATGGTAATTTTAATATTATTATTCCTTATATTAAATGATATTTTAATTTACTTTCAGCATAACGAAGAGTTTTTTTCTTCCAAATTAGTGAAGCATCGTTTCTCAACCTGGGGAATGCGCTCTTGTATGAGGGCAATCACAATTTAACTAAGAAAAAAACACCATGTCATTAAATAAAGTATCTTATTTTAATCGTGTTTTACAACATTTAATTCAGGGGGTCGCTTTTTATATACTTTTTCGGCTTTTAAGGCCACCTTAGTTATAAAAAGCATGCGAAATGTACCTTTTTTAGTAACTAGGACGACCTTAAAACAGAAGTATGCATTTGTTAAGGTGCACCTTAAGCTGCTTTTCTAGGTTAAAATGATCTATCTTGTATGCGTTGTATTTTTTATTAGCTAACATTACAATATAGGATGTACAAACATGAGCGCGTTATTCCCCCACCCCCATATTTATTATTTTTATAGATTGGGATTTGTTTTCATGATAACTCTTTTAAGTTCTTCAAGATGATCAATCTAAGATTCATAAAATTCGCTGGCGGCGGAGACATTCATTCGTCCATATCTTTTGCTTGCATTTTTCCATTTTCTTTCCAGACTTTTGAATTTGGCAACGCAAGAAAATAGACATAAATACAATGCCAATTTTATTTAGCTGTTTAAGTGAGCCTTTAGCTTTGTTTCAGTTCAAACATTTTCGGGTGACATCTCCAAAAAATGCGACAAGACAAATTTAGACTTGTTCATTCCACTCAAAAAAGCCTCACTTTGCGTAAACAGGAGTAACAATGGGACATATTTCGCAGATACTTTCATGTAGCAGCCTGGTGAGAGACGTTTTTAACTTTTGTCCTAAACAAAACGGAAACTATGCCCTACCGTTAACTTACAATTAACCCATTCTTTTGATATTTTTCACTAGCATTGATTTATTAGCTTTTCGTAATATTATACTATAAAAAGACCTAACATGCATAGCAAAACCCTACAGTCAGATTCATCAAATTTCATACATTTCAAATCGTCAATAATGTTGCTGCTAGGCTTTCACCTGTGTCCCCAAGCTGTTTGAAGAGGGTTAAAAATCTCTCAACTGACTGTCCCCTTTCTCATGAAGAAGACCACAAGAACGAATCTTTGTACAAAGAGATGGCAGAACGAGAGGTAAGCTTTCTGGTACCTCTTTTCTTTTATAGCCGACTGGTTGAAGAAAAAACACCCTCGGCATGTTATCTGGTTTCTTCCGAAACAAAAATGAATTAGTTCGATCTTTAAGCTGACCAGTTGAAGATGCACGACAAAGAAATCGGTCCCAAGAAATCGATTTTAAAGTTGTCCTCAGGAGGGAAGCTCATTTTTTAATCAAAAGCAGAGGCGGATTAAGAAGTATTGGTGCCCCTGGTGATAAAATAAACGTGGGCCTCATCTTATTGCCCTGAATAGTAACTTTTGAAGGTACAGTTAAGAAGACTAAAATTGTATTTGTTTAAAAAAATATAACAGAAAATTTTCAGGTTTAAAATGTTTCGTAAACTTCCAGGAGCTTTTAAGATTCAATTCACTGGAATGAAAAATTGGCATTCCCGACCTTAGTTAAACTGTTATAAAATTTGCATGGAATAAAAACTGTCGCAAGATCCTTCAATAGAGCTCTGAGAATCTACAATGAAACCAGAAGTTAGGGCTACTGGCCGCCGCCAAGTCCGCCAAACGATTAATCCACCCCTAATCAAAAGCACGCCCTAGTTGCAGTTGTATTTTGTGATTTCAATTGAAATCATGAGCCTTCGGTGTCATTTCCCTCTTATTTTTTTCTGCCTTGACATTTGTCTCAATAATATTGTTTTATTATTGACTGCTACGGCTGGTACAAGCTCGTTTTAGTGCAGGCCAAAGATCTCTAATAATGGTTTAAATGTATTTTAATTACGTTTACCGTTTTTTCTAAAACTCTTTTAAATAAATTTGAAAAGCAAGAAATTGCCGCCCTGAAAATTTCGCCGCCCTGTGCTCAAGCAGAGAATGGCGCATTCTTAAATGCGGCTCTATACGGCATTTACTGCCTAGATTGAAATGAATTGAAATCTCTATTAAAAACTTGAGAATTACATCACAATCATTTATTCATGTCTGAAATATATGTAGTGTTATTTTATATTTTCTCTACTAAATACTTATTTACTAGCAGCAAAAATCGATTTCTTATCCTAAAGCATTTTTAGTTGGAATAAATCTTTGCATTTTAGCAGTTGTGAGTTTTATCCGTTGTTATGCTCTAGAGAGTTTTCTAGTAGATTTTTTTGAAGTCAAGCGGCTAACGTTTCTCGCGAAATAAGAAATAAGAATTGATTTCTTATTTTCGCTCTGTATAAAGTATAGATTTTGAAACAAGATTTTTAGTTTCTTTTGCTTTCAACTGCGCGCTTATTTCAGTCTCTATGGAATTTCACCACGTTTCCGAGATATTTATTTTGGAAAAGCAGAAGAACAATATATTCTAAGGGAGTCATATTAAATTCTCCTCTTATTTGCAACTCAAAAGACTTTCCCGTTTTCATGTTTGGTTTGGTGTTGAGTTACTAATTCACAAGTCCAAAAATTGAGATTGAAGTATAAAGGTAATATTTACTTTGCGAATTGACGATTAACGTATTCGAATATTTAAAATATTTCTGAAAAACAAGTACTGAGTCACTGTAATCACTGTAACTTTGTACATATTGTGTTATTGTAGCTGTGACACAAAAAATAATGAAATCATATATTAGCCTCGTAGCACTTAAAAGTGTATTAAAATTGGTAAGCTATTAGAAATAAAACGTTTTTCGTCCCAGTAGAGATAATACACAGAAGTACTGAAATTAAAAATTTATGGATTTCATTTTAAAATGAAGCAAAATTTTAACTCTTATAAATTTTCAGAAAGGTGTTTGTTTAACAGCGCATTTTTACTTAGGTAATCTAGTGCAATAAATATGCAATTACAAATTTGTTATGCATATTGGCGGAGTTACAAAAACACTTTATTTTAGTAGTAACGGAATTGCACAAAACACATGTTAGCAATAGTTACAGTTGCACATTTGGACCTAATCAGTCACTTAAAAACAATTAGCACCACCGCAAATGCACATTTTATAACTTATTTTTGATTGACAAGACATACGTCTAAAGAGCTCTTAAGTAGCGTCAACAGTGCCTCTACAAATAATTATCATAATAAGAACAATAGTCCCTTAAAACAGCAATTAGAAATTCATCCCAACAAAAATAAAAAACAGCTATACAAAAAATCACAGCTAAAACAAAGTAGCCCGTTATCGATCTTCTGTCTGCTGCAGGAAATGAATATTAAATCGCCAAAATATGAGTATTAAAAGCAAGATAAAGCAATTAAAAATCACATACTGCTTGTGAAGCATCTACATTTGCGATAGAACTATTCATTAAAATTTCATTTACGAGTGCATATGTCAAATGGTAACGATTGTAGGTTTTTTGGTACCAGTCTCGAATTTCTGTGCGTTCGTTAGGAGATAGGGTGACAAACAGGCTGGTTCTCGATCGTTTCGGATTAGCTTCACTGTCGCTTTTGACCAGATACGTGTCAAAATTTTATTCGATTGTCCAAGCGGTTATCAGATTAGTCAAGAGAACGGGTTGAAAACAATAGCAAAGTTAATCACATGCGAGATTCAGGCTGAAAACTAGTGATGCGAGAGCATCACTAGTTATCAGCTTGTTTCTCGCTGATACCCACTAGTTAGGCTTAACTAGTTACATCACTAGTTAGGGTTAACTAGTTAGATCACTAGTTGGACTTAACTAGTTAGATCACTAGTTGGACTTAACTAGTTAGATCACTAGTTAGGCTTAATTAATTAGATCACTATTTGGGCTTAACTAGTTAGATCACTAGTTAGGCTTAACTAGTTAGATCACTAGTTAGGCTTAACTAGTTAGATCACTAGTTAGGCTTAACTAGTTTGCTCACTAGTTACGCTCTGACATATTGGACGTCTGATAGATGTAGGAATTAAATATACGATTCGATTAAATGTATGTGAAGAAAACAAATTTTTTTTTGCCGGTATCACACTAGGATGGTTATTGGCTTTGTGCCATGATAAGTACTCTACCTCTTTACATCTCGTTTTCCCAAGAAGAAAAAATGACTCCCAGAAGGTCAGGCGTTACGTTATCACGGCCAAACTCCGCATATGCCTGCACTGTTAAAAAAACCTGAATTTTGAGAGTACTTTTGACTGATTTTAACGGAAGATTTCCGTAGGGCTTCAATACATGGCTTTTCCTTCCAAAAACGGAAATATCACGGCCTGAAAATACGAGAACGGAACTTTTTCCGTTTTACGGTTGCTGTATTTTCACAACCTGATTTGGATAAACGGAGAAGAAAGAAATGGAATTTCTGTCAAATCTCGGGAAAATATTATCAGAAACGGAATATTTCCGGCAACTCTGCTACCGTACTTTTTCCGTTATTTTCAGGAGATTTTTTTTACAGTGTGTTCACTCTCGGATTTTAATATGTAAGATAACTGTTCCCCACAGTTCAGAGTAAAAAATGAAGTTTTTAAATTAAGAACATCACAATGGGACGTTTTTACCTCTGTAGTTCAAAAAATTACTTCCACCAGAATCATACAACTAAAGGAATTATCTACCATAGTTTATTAAAATGTACTTCAAAGACATAAGGTAGCCATCCTGTTTACTGGAAACCAGTTGCAACTGTTTAAACATTAATAACATGTTTAAAATAGCATATTTAAACATTCCTTTTTGAAACTATAAATAAAAAAATGTGAACTTTCAATTTAATCCATATTTTCATCACATAATTAAAAATACCGCAGTTTGCAAATAACGCCCCAGTGAATTCAAGCTCAATTTCTAAAATTAATACATGGGTAAGATACTCTGAAATTTCCGAAATCGAATTTCTTTTAATCGGAGCATTTTTTCTTTAGAACTGGAAATATGTTTTATTTCTTTAGAAAAGTAGAATTCAAATAATCCAGAAGCTTTTAAAAAAATTTTCTTGCTAAATTTCAGAACTCATAATCAACTTCTGACATTAATTCTCTTCATTTAACTGCGTATATCACTGACAAACCCAAAAATTCAGAACATTATTTGTATGCCATCCAATGTTAAATTTTCTGAACGAGTAATGAATTGAAATGTAAAATTTTTGAACTTTCCGCATACAGACCTACAAGAATAAAAGTTGGATTTTTTGCTTTTGCTCCTATCCCGAGGCTATTGATGCTGTATTGTCAAAAACGGAAATCGTTTCTTATGCTCTACTCATCCTTGTTTCTCCTGTTTATAATATTTCTTATGTTTTCTTCCGTTTGTAAGATATTTTATTTATTTTGTGCATTTTATAACGAAACGGAAGAATATGCTTTTTGAATAAAAATATATTTTTAGCTCAAAGGGGGTAAAGGAAAAATGTTATGTAAAATCTACTTTTATTCAAGCTGCATCTTCAAGTATATATATATATACATACAGCGAGAGAGAGAGATTTTTTTAGCTTAAAAGTCCTTAGAACAAAAATCTAAGAATAGACCCGGATTTTGCTATTTCTAGAATTTTGGTGTTTCTGGTGTGAAACGTTAATTTTACTTTTTAGGCGAACAACTTCGAATTTAGCCCCAGGAAACTAAGGCTGGTCTTATATTAGGTGGTTAGAGTTAGTAACAACTGCTACACAACACACTTACATAATAAGACCAAAAATTTTATGTACACGCATTAGGTATACGTTTCTTTCTTCCTTTTTTTTTTTTTGGTTAATCAATGTAATTTTTCTGCTTTTGGTTTTAGCTAAAAAGTTTAGAATTTATCATATAAGCTTAAATGTTAAAATTTTTTATCTGCTCCAAAATAGACTTAAAGTAAGACAATTACAAAAGTTTTTCTTTTTTTTACATGACGCACATTAATAGTTCTTTTCTTTTAACTTTTTACTGCAGCAAATCTGCCTGTTAAATTCAGAATAATAAAGGGTTCAACTCTCCCTGTGCAGACTGTTGTTAGTTAGGAAAAAAATGAAACTCTGCTTGAAATAATCTTCATGGATTCATTTTAAAATATACGCTGTTAGAAATTTCATCATGAAATTACGGTTAAATAGCCGGCAGCAGTCTGTCCATCTAATTAACCGTTAAATTTACGGTTTGGAACATTTTTGTATATTTACAGGTTTTAAACCGTTTCCAATCAGCTTGGTTAAAAAGCCGTAAATACAAAAGTTATCGGTTTCATAACCATTTAGTAGCAATTATAATAACATACTGCAAGTTATAGTATTTAATTATATGCGTAGAATATTCGAGGTTCAGAAACCATTCATAGCTATTATATTGTGGCGGACGACGAGGTGCGAGGTAATGGTGCAGCAGGAAGTCTGCCGAAGACGGGGATAGAACCCCGGTCCTCCTCGGTGGAAAGCCAGCACTTCCATGCTTTACCAACAGGTACTTACTAGATGTCCAAGATTTTGAGAAGTTATTTTTATTCTGAGAAAGATAAAAATGCAATATCAAAAAATTATTTAATGGAATATGTTTCCACAACCAATTTTTATACTATTACTAACTTCATCTTCTCTTCATTTCCCCCCTTCAGAAAAAACCTATACAATGTTAAGCGATGGAATTCTAACATTCACACTTCTTCGATCTACAACCAAGATGGACGCCCGATTCTTATTGACTACGAGAATTAGGTGGCTCGTAAATTACGGTTAATTAAAGGTTCTTTAGGAGAAACTGAGAGTAAATGATTTTTTTCACAATCAGCGGTTTGAGTACCATCTTTTTAATTGTTATTCGTCTGTTGTAATTAAATATGGTAAAATAACAATCAAATAAATTGTTATTTTACTATTCTTTCACGGAAATTTTTAACATTGTAATTCCGTGATATATTATTGTGAAAAAAGTGATGGTTATTAAGACTGACCAACAAATAACATTTTCTTATCTTATTATTTACTTAAGAGTTCTTAAAAGATATTTTCTTTATTTATGCATACATTGTTTATTATTTATTTATTTTTTCAATTTTTAAGCAAAGAGTAAACCAACTATTCTCATTATTTTATTTGCTTCCATTTTTACGGTTTTAATTAATTCCTCTGTGTTTTTTTAAACACTCACACACACACACATATAATTATATATATAATTATGTATATATATACAGTATCGTCACTACGGGGTTGGCGGTGACGGTTCGCCCCGGAGGACACCTTTTTTGGAGGATGTTTGGGCGTGACACCTAAAATAAGATAACGATTTTTTGAAAAATACATATACTTGAATCATACAACCGTTCTGATGATATTGCAATGTATCTTAACAAAAAATAGATCTAGTTTAATGAAAGTTACACCTAATATATACAACAAAATTTCTAAAGTTTTTTTCTTTTTTTTTCACCTTTGAAAATAATATAAATTACAAAGGAACAAAATTATACAACAGAGGGTGACACTTATGCTAGGAACGCCCCTGATATAAATATATATATATATACATGAGAACAGAATAATTTTTATAACCTTAAAGAACTTTTTTTCGTTTTTCACAGTGCATTCTAAGTGCTGCATTCAATTCAATTTAAATCTTTTTTTAAATTTTGCAAACTGAAGCTTTTTGATATATTTTATCCCTTTTTTATTATCTATAAAGTCTTTCTGGACATTTTTCTTCTTGATATCTCTAAAAACGAGACTGGATAAATACAATCCTGATTAATTTTTCAACGAAATACTTTTTTCATCTCTTAGTTTCAGCATATGAACGTACTCGGAACCATTTGAAGTTTCTCGTCTGTAAAGGATCAACTGTTCAACAAAAGAAAACACTTTTTTCACAAAGAAAATCATATTTCTGAAAAATGTATTTATCATTTTTTAAAAAATACTTTTTAACCTATGTATATCATGGATTCTTGTTTTCAATAAAAAAAAAAATATGCCCCTTACCATTTTTCTATTAAATTCATTCTGAGATATTTTAAGTTAAGACTCAAATCAAAGAAAACTTATAGTTGATTTAAATAACAGAAACATTTATGCGAATCAATTACTTAAAACTATTTTCTCGAAACTATTTTTGCGAACTCATGATTTACTTTAGTTTTCAGTTTAATAATGTTGGGTAAACAAGGATCCTTATTTGGTGATTTATTATCTTTTTCGATTTATGACAACCTTGAGTTCTGTAAAAAAACATTACTAAACAAATTTAAAAAATAAATTTAAAAAAATAATAATAAAATTAAGAGTTCAAAAAATATTAACCATATGTCAAAAGCTATTAATATATAAATTAATAAAAATAAATCAAATTAATATATTTTAAAAACTTTTAATCAATCTGTGAAAAAAACTATCAGTAGCCTTTTTTTTTTTTTAAATCGTTGCAAAGAACATAAAAAAGAGTATTGGGAAATGTATGAATACAAAATACAAAAATGCATCATTATATACTATTTGGTGTTTTTTTTTTTTCTGCTTCACTTACCACCGTTTTCTTTTACAACAAAACCCCCACTCTCTTACATGTTCTTAATTATTAAATTACTTGCATGTTTGTTTTCATATTACATTAAATAAATATTTAAAAAATCTGAACATTAATAATAGAAAGCTACATGGTTCTGTTTTGCGAATAAATGCTAGGTCTAAAAGATTTATATATATAAATGTATCGTATAAACATAACTATTGATCTTTTTCCTGCGTCGTAGACCCATCATAATCAATTTGTCGTATCTCCATAGTTATTTTATGAAGAAGTTTTATTCTTAGCGTTATACATTTTCACTTTAGCTTTAAATATGGCCCGAAGACTCTAGCTACTTAACCGGCTGTAACGTAATATTACGTCCAAAAAATAATATGTGGTTTCCGGCCGTAACGTAATATTACGTCCGAGATGTTAGCTTCTCTGCCGAACACGCTACGCACGAGAATTTTTTTCCCCTTCTGGGGTATGCAGGATTGAGTTCTTGATTGACAGTGGGCGTTAAAGATGCGTGCTGCTGTATTGTTGAGATTCCCGCTCATTTTCTCCCCGGTCTGGAATCGGTGAACCGTGCTTTTCAAAGAACCCTTTTCTTTTCGAATGCCTATGCATTGGCATAAAGTTCTTTACATTTGTAACTTTGTAAATACAAATAATTCTTCGTATAACCATTGAAAATGACAAACTAAATATTTAAATAAAAGAAATGGTATTGAAAAGTATAAATTTGTAGCTTATTAAAAGGTCATAATTGAACATAACAATTTATTGTATACAATTTTTTTATTTCATGTTAGCTGCAGATATGTTCAGATCTGAGAGGGGATGATCGAAAGTGGCGAAATTCCAATTCGCGAATTTTGTCGCTTTACCAATCTTAGGTTTCATACATTTAGATCAATAAAATATTGAGGCATTGATGCATATAGAGGCTCTCCTTCGCCTTTTCTCCTTACTTATAAATTGCATAAATGACGAATTATTTGTTTATTTAATTTACAGTAATTAAATAAACAAATAATTCGTCATACAACTGCTCCAATGCATTGTCTTATTGTAAATTAAATCATTTACTTTACTGCGTTCACAATTTGTCCGGTAAACACATGGTGAAATGCTAAACATTCTTTAGTAATGTAGTAAGAATGTTTTAGTTTGCATTGATGTTTATCAATAATTGCTTATGAGTGATGATGAAAATTCTTAAATCGCAGCGCTCGGGACGCACGTGATGCTTTTATTAAATATTGTGTATGCATTTTGCAGGATAAGATGGCCATTCTTCATTCATAAATCAATAAATAAAGCACCCTTTATTTTTATGTGTGTGGTTTTGAGCAAATCTCCCAGTTGCCATGAGCTCTATATATATGGTCAATGATAACATGTTAATGGTTTAACGAATCAACTATTATGCATATCAATAAAAAATAGTAAGAATTAGAGCAATATTTCATCGTATAAAAATGTACTATTGTCCATTGTTCGAGATCCAACAAATATTTTGCAGGATATCGGATACCTGCAAAATATCCTTTGTGTTTGTTTGACGTACCGTTACGAAACATGTGAATATGTTTGAAATCTGTAAATTCTATACATATTTTTAAATATCTCAGAGCTTCGAAACACACCCAGCAAGTTCATAATTAAAAAAAAATTAAAAGATGCTAATTTCCGTAATTACCTGTGTATAGCCCGCGGGTTATCTACAAAAAAACTTCTTTTTTTCCTACCTGCGGGCAATATAACGATGCGGGCAATACATGAAATTTAAAAAAAAAAGTATTATTAAAAGGACAACTACCTTTCAAAAATATCGAAATCTGTTTTCCTGCAAAACGAAATGCAGAGAAATAAATCGTAGCTTTCGAAACAATGGTCCAAAGCAGATTGGGGCTCAGGCGCTACAGAGGCGAATACATTGTTTTCTAGGTTTGTATCCCATGCTTTTTTCTATGGTGCGGGTTATAGAACGATGCGGGTTATACACCGAACTTAATTTTTTTAGAATGAATTTTACTTCCTGCGGACTATACAACGATGCGGGCTATATACCGATAATTACGGTAATTGAATTTAAAAATAAAATCTGACATGAATCTTTTATAAACTGGCCGAATCCGATTACGGATTTTCAAAAAAACAGTTGGATACTGGATAACCGATGCTTTCTCCAAACGAAGACTGACTGACATTCGCATGCATTGCGCATGCTCACATTCGAGCGTATCAGAGCCCAAACATACACCATTCCTTGAAAAATATTGTTTCAACATTATGTGAATTACAATTTAGAAAAATATGAACAAATTAAGAAAAGAAACAGAAAAACATATTATACATGTATTCAAAATTCAGAGTTCATGGATAGCAAAGCAACCTTTGATATTGGCCTTTTATAGATTCCGGTTTGCGTTTTAACCGAAACAACTCTTATTAAATTTGTGTGTATATATATATATGTATATATATGGGTGTATATATATATATATATATATAGTGTGTGTGTGTGTATGTATACATATTTATATATATACATATGCACACACACCCATCAGTAACATGTCACCCGGTGTTGAAAATTTTGTATCCTTTTTCCCACCTCAAGTTTTCACCCGAAAGTACGGTTCGCCACAAAAGGCTCTAGAAAATAAGAAAAGCAAATCATGCAACAGTGAAACCCCTCTTCAGGCATTTTGATATTCATCAAAAAGTATGCGTCTTAACAAAAATTAAAGCAAAACTGTTATCTTGAAGCAAAAGCATGATGAACCGAACAGAATGGGTATAAATGTAAATATAATGCAAAATAATTGATTTACGTTTATTTCTTATTTTTGAATTATTAATACAATTTTTGATCCGTTTTGGGTGTCACACCTGAAAGCATGTCACCAAAAAAGGACAGCATCCGCCTGGGGACGATTCTGGATATACATATGCAGTAGCGCACCCAGGAATTTGCTTGGAGGGGGGGGGGGATAAACACACTATTTGGGATACTCCGAACATTGATTTTGCCGGATATTGGATATCCGGTATCCCTTTCTTGACAGATCCGTACCAGATGTTCCGCTATATTGTTAGAAACAATGTTTAGAAATTCTACGAATTTCTAAACATCACACTTTTTCCAAACACGTAGTAAGTTTGTAATTTGCATATATATTTTCAAAACATGATGATTATAGTCAGGCGCGTAGGAAAGGGGGGGGGGGGCTCAGAGGGCTTAAGCCCCTCCCATTAGAAATCATACTGCATAAGGATTTCCGTTATTTTGTGAAAACTATGAATTTATTTTAATGATCTATAAAAATATTCATTTATTAATGATTTTTTTAAATTATTAATAAGAATAATTAGTTAATACTAAATACTTTTTAATTGTTAAGTGGTTTTTCTTGGAAATAATTTTGAGCATTTGGAAACAAATTTGTTTGAGCCCCTCCCATGATTTTTAAATTGCTACGCTCCTGATTATAGTTAAATTTTAAAAATTAAGTTTGGAATGCCGAATGTGAGGACCCTTCGTGCAGTAGCAGGCGGACAGTACCGGATCTTGGAGGTTTCCGGGACGGGACAAAACTTCAAAATGCCGCCCCCTCCCTCCAATTATTGTTGACATTTCATTAGCTTTTTTGCGTTGGCCGTTTTTCTTTTTTTGAGGATTTTTCATTTGGGGGGGGGGGGGGGGGCTGCTGAACCCATAAAACCTTCGTTAATGTCTGCCACGGCATGGCCCTTTCAGCTCAACATTAGGAGGGACCCTTCATAAATTTCAACTATATGCAAATGTTGAGGCCTTAGGAGATGCATTTGCAACTGCAAAAATATTAGGAAACAAAAAAACAGCCAACAATAACTTTTTAAAATTTACATGCTTTTACTCATAAAAATGCAGAACATAATTAGAATTTTTTAGCAAACCGTGGGGCAGTACCCCTTCTTACGAACGCTCATATCAAAGATCCATGTGTTTGCCTTCTCAAACGACACTTACAAGCCCCCCCCCCCCGTCCCCATCTGCCTCTGCCTAAAAGGATGCTTTGAAAATGTGTAAAAGGAAAACTTTTGTATTGTCTGAGCATAGCATGATTTATATTTCACTATAACAAAAGAGAAAAACTTGACTCTTTTTAATTCAAAATTTTAAATTTTGATATTGCAAAATTTGCCGCAACCTAAAACTGCCGTCCGAGGAGTCCTTGTGCCTGCCACAGGAGCTGGCCGACTGTTCAACGACGCAACATATTTAGTATACAACAATTTTAGAGTTGCCTACAGTTTATACAAATAAATAATTCTATTAGTTGGTTTTAATCGTAAACAAAATAGCCTATCAATGATTAAATTGGAGCGCTGAACTAGGATTTTAATTCTCTTTCCAAAAGTTAAATTTTCTTAATTATTATTTTTTTTCCTGGTCTCAAAAACTGGGATGGGCGCAGTAGGCCATGGCCTTACTGCGCCCATGTTTAGTTTTGTGCATCACAGTTGAATTTGCCGCCCCCCCCCCCCCAAGAAGTGCGGCCCCGTCATGGAGCCGGCTTGCCCTATCCGGCACTGCCTGCCGGATCGGTTTCCGAATATTTAAAAAACAATCGGATACCGAAAAGTCGATGCTTTCTGGTAACCACCACCACGCACACGCTTTCCGCACTCTGAAAATCCATGTATTTTGAATGGTAATCCGTAATAAATAATTCGTAAAACCTTTTCAATTTTTACCATTTTAGAAAAATTTTTAGAGGAGCTGTAAAATTGCAGGGAAACTGCGTAATTCTCAGTAGAAAGTGGCATCCAGACTGGGAGTGATATAGGGAAAATCATATGAAATTATAAATACTCGTAAATAAAGTTGCATGTTCATGAAATTTTAAACTTCTCACAACTGATATTTATGTTTAAGATTTTGACTTTGTTCTTAATTTATCAGCACATTTCTTGTCATTTTGATGTTAAATTTCTTTATTTATCCTGAAATTCGCATTCGCCCGAGAATAAATATTCATTCAAAGTGCATGCCTTGGTAGAATACGTAGGAAACTCAAATGCACCTGTCTTTCACAAAACTTGAAAAGCACACTATTGCACTGCATGTTGAAATAACCTCCTGTGAGTATTACGCTAAAAGAATGACAAGACTACAAAACATTCCTGCACACAATAGCTGCTTCTAAGTGGACTTCACTCCTGTAGGATTAGGTGAATGGAAAAACCCCTTAGCACCAATCCGTAACTAACAGAAGCAATTCCCAGATTCCATTCAGTAAGTGAAAGCATTAGAAGTCATTCTAGTATATTATAATGCAGAGAGGCCGCTATTCTGTTCGGGAGGGGAAGGCAAAATTTTCAAGTGTATTGCAGTGAAACAAGCCATCAACACTAGTAGAAAAAATGGCCACAACTTTTCCTAAAATCAGGGCCGCTTAACTGGCTAGGGTTAAATATTTTTGATCTTACAAGACAAAACTTTTTAAAAATCTAATAAGAATATCCCTCTAGACATGAATTTAAGAAAATAAACTAGTTTTACTTAACGCTTGCCTAAAGGACATCCGCTTGTTTAATCAATAGTTGTAAATGATTGAATTTCTCCGGAATTTCATATTTTTCGTGGTGTAAACCCAGGGAAAAAAATGTTTAACTAAAGAAAAGAAGCACGATACTAAAGTTTCAAACTATAGAAATGTTTCCCGAATCAGAACACTATCTCAAAAGTTATTGGTGTGTGTGTATATATATATATATATATATATATATATAGGTAATTCTCAAAAAAACGAGAAGGTGCTGTCACCACCGCAGAAATCAAATAACATAGTATAAAATTATATTTTTCTTTATCTTTTTATTAGAATTGTTACTAACATTTTAAGTTTATTAATTCATAACTATAAAATACGTTATACCTTTTATACGTTATATCTACTTAGCTTTTTGTGCATTAGACAATGAAAGCAATTTTAAAGTATATGCGCAAGGCATGATTTCTACAGTATTTTAAAAATATGCCATAAGTCTAACGTCAACAACTTGTATGTCACATAAAAATTTGTCGTTCTCTTGGCCACTTCCTTTTTTCTCTGTCAAGTACATGGGAAAAGCAAGATTTTAATATGTTATGTTAAATTATGATTGGAATGCTGTTATGTTTTTTCTTCCATCACAAACATAGACAAGAGTTTCTAGAGAAAATCTATTTAAAAACTTAAATAGAGAGTATGGTTTAATGCTGCCTTTTTACTGGCTTCTTAAAATCCAAAGAAAATTAATCCATGTGACTCGGATCAATCTATTTTAAGAAGCCGTGTAATTTTAAACATAATGTAATTTTTTTAAAGAAAGACCTTAACGCAGAAGAAAATAAAAGTTAAAAAAAAGGTATTTAGTAACAAAGTGTCATTATCCTAGGTGCCGTTTTCCTAGAATATGAATGGATAATAAATAAATATTCCAAATGCAAGGAAACTGACAAAAATTTGACGTGTTCTTTTGGGTTTTACCTTTTTTATAAAATTTATTTCATAATATAAATTGCTTTTAATACTGTTAGGTGGAGTAATCTGGGTGCGTTTCCCTTTAAGCTATATGTTTGTTTTGATTTGAATGCATCTTTCTTAACTGCTAATTAATGTTTCGTTAAGCTGCAATAATTTTACAATTGTATTGTATTCTTAATACAAAGGTTTTGTCAACAACAAGAAATTGAAAGCAAAAAAAAAAAAAAAAAAAAAGTTTTGCCAAAGTGCCTATTAAGATATAATTGGAAGTTTAATCAACGTTTATGCACAAATATTTAAAGGAAGAATATCCAACTAAGGCACAGTTAATACATTTTTATTTTATGCACCATTTTAATTATTTCATGTTGGATCATCGAAGTACTAATTTAGGCTGTGAGGATTGGCAACAAAACATTTTTTTCTTCCGTCAGAATGACAAGCTGTATAAAATGAATTTAGCTATGCAGTTCATGGACCAGTAGATACAGCAATAGAAATTTAAATGAATGTTTTTTATGAAATCAAGTTCAAAATTTGATGAATTTTCTTTTTAAATATTTTCCATAGCAAATGTCAATGAACTACTGATAACAAAAGCAATATATATATATATGTAAATATATATATATATATATACCACAAGGTGGGGAAATGAAAGGAAAGTCATTTAGTAAATGTTATCAAATATTGAAAAGGAGTTGAAAAGAAATACAGTGAAAGATTAAACGCTGTGCAAGCAATTTCAGCGAGGCATATTTCCCCGTTACTTTCAAGTAGAGAATCAATTCAGTACTCAGAGTGTTTAAGCTGGGTAAATAACAAACAGGGTAGAGAAGATTTCGCTGCAGTAGATGGGGAAGATGCATACCAAGAAAAAAAAGGGGAAATGCTTACAATTTTATAGTGATACATTCTCTAATGCCGGAGGCGGTAAGTTTTCAGGGCAGAAGTTATTCTATTTTATTTATGTATTTATTTCCTTTTTCTGAGCTGAACGTTTTAGAAAACCGGAAATTATTTGCATCACGTTCAAAAAAGAGGTAATTTATGTCTAAGCATGGTAAAATAAATAATCGCTTTTCTTGCAACAATGGAATCAAAAGAGCAAAATGTAGTATCACTCGTAAGTATTTTTAGGAAACTCTGTATAATCTAGTTATAAGAATCCCACTAAAAATTTATTTATTTATTTATTTTTTTGCAAAAAAAAAAAAGAAAAAGAAAATTATCACAGATTCTTCGAATTGTTTTACACATTCTCAATATGTGTTTTTATTACGCAATTCAATTGTATCAAAAAGCATGCATTAATAAAAAGGATACTATGAATCTTAATAATTGTGTTGTCTTGTTTTTTTATACGCTACACATGTCCACAGTCATTGACCAGGTTCGAACAAAATTTGACATTAAACCAAAGAAAGAAAGTAAAACACGTGACAGCATTGGAGACGTTCTGAAAGTGACGTGGCAGAAGTATGATTCTGATGCAAGCAATTTTGTCACAAATGGTATATCAATATATGAGTCCATCATAATGTACCCATAACAATCAAAAACATCTGCTATTTTGTGGGAGTAAATAATGATACCTAACTAAAACAAAATTCGCGTGATTGCCTATGTGGTACAAAACCAGTAACTAGTTAACTCGGCCAAGAACCCCCTATGTCTAAGCCCACCGGTGAACTGGCACTACGGAGCCAGACATTTTGCCATGGACGTAGATTTTGATTTCTCAGTGGTTTGTCAATATTGATGTTGGATATTTCTGTGCCGATCGCAAGTCAGGTAGTCGATAAAAGAACTGCTGTGACAGCTAATCTCAGAGTCGCTCGATCTTCCTTTTCAACAATATGGTGGCTGCATGGTTAATCTCTCTGCTGCTCTGATGTTATACGCGTTCTTGACTCGCTCTGGCCACCATCACTAATTACTACACCTTTAGATGTAGATGTAAGCAACTTTTTGGGTTACCCACTCGAAATCTTGCATACCGCCGATACCACATCTATTAAACTGTCAGATACAAAATAATTTGACAAAGTATTGTTATAGTTGAGGATATCCTCACAGTCAAAATACAACCGTAATTAATAAATACAAATTTATACAGGATATTTCTATATTTTAGCAAATAATTAAAAAACGAAATTTCTAATATATCCATATATATAAACAGAAATGTAGTGAATTATTATTGAAAGGTTTACAAATTTTAAAAAAATGAAGGTTTGAGAATGAGACATGGACTCCTCAGTGTTGGTTTGTCTCAAAACATGATAGATGCAGAACACCTCGCAAAACAGTTTTATGTGCGTGTGTGTGTATGTACCTTTGCAACGATCGCCATTAAGATGGTATTAGTCATAGTATCTCTTTTCCCCTACGTATAAGTATATGGTTCTATTTTCAATACAAACAATCATGAGCGAGTGTTAACTAATGTTGTTAGCTCAGTTACGATATTATTTGTGCTTGTCGATGCTAAATAAGTAAAACAAATCAGCTGACATATAACACAATCATTTGCGCTTACCGTAAATTTACTGAAATTTACTCAATAATTATACTCACCACCAAGTTTTACCGAAATACGCAGGCATTAATGCATGGTAGTAAATATTTGTTACTCATGGATGCATTTCCGTGGCGTGATGATCTTACACTTAGTGGAAGAGTAAACATTATCATTGTAGTTACAGAGTAAACAGTATTAATGAGAGGCAAGTGGAAACTCGTACTCGTCATGCCAAACAACACGTTAACTGTGACTGTCGTAAACTAAGAGACAAGGCAATGCTTTTTGGAAGCATGGAGCACTTACATGCTGTCATATTGCGATTATTGCATTACAGTGATGTCAACTGGTCGTAAAGTCTTAGTGTGTTTGTGCTTTACAATGTCTTAACATATTATTGCTCGTTATTTATTTTCTTGTGTTTGGCAACAATTTCCTTGTGTTTGGTACATTGGTCCACTATTTTTTGCAGTGGAAGAAATGAGAATCCCGGGCATATCTCATCAGATAATCGGTTCATTAGCTGAAATATTATGCAATCGATGTTTATGACAAATAAAAGTGTATTGTACTTGCGATTATATATAAAACTTTGAAAATTACTGAACCTGACTACTACAAATTTTATAGGAACACTACATTGCAATTCGTCTGGAGAAGAATTCGAGAAAGGGACTAAAAAACGGAAAGTAAAAATGGCTACGAATCAGCCTCAAACTCATTTTACATATGGAAATTTAAAGCTTTGCAAAAATAGCACTTAAATACGAAAAGCTGTATTTTTGCAACTCTTCAAACTCCCGGTGTCTGATGAGTTGAAGCTTGATCATCTGTTCGGTTTTTTATTTCATTTTAACTCATTCCATAGTTTCTCTTGCATGTGTTCTTTGCCGAAACTTTTGATTAATTTTGGACTAATTTTCGGTTCTTTCAGTAATTTGTATTTTGTTTCTGGTTCGTTCTGTGTGTTTATGTTCGTATATTTTTTTATTTATTTACAAACATGCATGCATACATACACATACATAAGGATATAAAGATTGAGCTATTTCTTTCGAACATTGAAGCATTTAAAATATAAATCATGGTAAAAATAAACCAATAAAATGCTGCTTTAATTTCGAGAAAAAGCAGAAAGAATACACTTGTTACTTTCTTTTTCTTGGTAAACTTTATTAGATTTTTTTATCTTATTTCTTGTTCCTAAAATAGCCTCATCCGATACTTTAGTTGATATTGATAGGGACAGTGAACACAATACGATTTTAAAAGGCCGATTGTAGTATTTTTCTTTTTTCTGCTCTTATCTCTTGGTTTCTTTCCAGGATCTTGTTATCCTTTTTTCATTTTGAGATATAATAGATATTTTTTTTTTATAGTTCGTATTTTATTTCTTAAAGCATTGCCTTTAAAGAAGTAAATATTTATAATTATACGAAAGCTAAATGTCAGAGAACAAACGTTCTGAAGCAGAAACTTCAAAATAAATAAGGATTTCTTACTTAATGTGAATCTCTTCATAATGGAAATCTCTTATTTAATGTGAAAAAATGATTGCAATGAAAGGCCTCAGTGTGACTCTTTCTTGTATTAAAAGGCTTTTACAACGTGGTTATCTGATACTTCATGTCGTATAATTTACTAGTTTTTCTTCCAATTCGACCTCCCCAACTCCAGTTATTGATAAAATTTGATATTCAGCATACAGCATCTGTAGAAGTATTGAACATACTGCTATCACATTAAAAATATTTCAGAGCACTGATTTGTCAAAATAAGCCATTTTGAAAAGTAACGGTTTGATTTAAAATGCGTTGCATGTTTCGTACAAAAACCAAAAATGTTGCATTATGTACTTGAAAATAATTCAAGCTGCCCTCAGAGGTCAGTGCTACAAGAAAACAAAACCAGCTACCCTCAGACGTCACCCCCGAGTGGTAGACGGGGTAGAATAGCCCCAACGTAGCTATGCGTGTCGTAAGAGGTGACTAAAATAGCACATCCGTTCCGTGTGACGTAAGGCTTACGTAGTAGTAGGACTGTGGCCTCGGGATGGTAAAGCAGGTCGGCAACGCTCTGCCAGCCCAGCCCATATGGCCGGTGCTGGTTGTCAAGTGTCAGAGAGTTTGTAGGAAGTTCGAGGAGGACAGCGTTGCGTGCCGCACCCCTTGTATTGGGGCAGTCTGCGAAACTGAAAGGTATATGCAACATGGCCGTAGTTGCAATAGGTACCCTCAGACGTCAGTGCTAATATCAAATGTGGTAGCAGAATATTCTAGTGGGTATAGTCGCAGTGATTTCGTGACCATTTGAACCGAAGGTGATTTGCCGAGGGGGGAAAAACTGAAATTACATGTCGTCCAAAGTTGCAAGTAGTTTAAATGACTCACTAGTTTTTCGAAATTTATAAGTGTCCTTATATCAAAGTATGCAACATTAAAAATAATTGGTGGAATGCAATACACTGCAAGTGCTTAAGTGAAATTCCTCACAGGTAGTAATTTTTTCTTAGAATTGACAATATCCATAGATGCTCCATAAATGCGTCAGTAATTTAGAAAAAGCATAAATTCCACTAGTAATGATACAGTGACTTTCTGGCAAGATGATGTACCGCGTAGTATCACTGCCGAAATAAAGATGTTTCTGAAAAATAAGAAATATTAGATTTACAAAAGAGAGCACCTAAATGATTAGATTTACAAAGAACACAAAGGAACACCTACAAAGATCTACAAAAGAACAACTAACAAGAAGTTCCGTCTAGAACTATACGAGCCTACTTTCCCGTATACACCAAATTCAAATTTATAATCTAGCTATCTCTTTCTCTCTCTTTCTTATTTATCTTTAGTTCTAATTATTGAAAATATACCTTTTTCAACGGATAATACATATTCATTCACTCACTCATTCATTCTTTCATTTATTCAGCCATGCATTTATTCATTCATTCGTTACCTCATTCAAGTGTTTATTCATTCATTTACGCATTCATGTATTTATTCACTCATTTATTTATATTTTCATTTATTCAATAATTTATTCATTCATTCTTTTCCTCATTCATTTATTCATTGATTTATTCTTTCACTCTTTCATTTATTCATTCATTCATTATTTCACTCATTGAGTCACTGAGAAATATCCTTGAAAATCCCGATCAAAAAATTTCATAGCAAAATAGGCTCGTACGTTCTGGATAAACTTTCTATTTCTACATGTTCTACGTTATAAGAGCTTTCCGATAAAGTTTGTTCCAAGCAAATCGGTCCGTTAGATCAGGATTTATATAGGGTTGAAATTTCCCCGTAAGCTCTGTGTTAATTTTTTGAACTGTTCAAAAATGAACAAAAACTGTTCAAATCAATATTTCACGCCGAGAACTCCTTTCAATAAGCTTGCAATAGGAACTTGGCTCTTGTGCCCAGAGTTTACAGAATTTGCTTCAATTTTGTCCATAGGCGCTAATGTTAAAATTTTTTGAACTGTTCAAAATTGAACAAAAAATTGTTCAAATCAAAAAGTAAAATATAGAAATGAGATGTCCTCGCCGAGATCTTTCGAATGCAAAAAGAATTTTTCCAATCGGACAATTCGTTCAAAAGTTATTAGGGGGGGACAGACCGACAGACCGACAGACAGACTGACCGACAGACAGACCGACAGACAGACCGACAGACCGACCGACAGACAGACCGACAGACCGACAGACCGACAGACACACTTTTCCCCATCTCAATACCCTACTTTCAAATTTTTTATTTTTCAATCTTTATTTAATTACTTCACTTATTTTTGACTTTTCTTGATTTTTAACGATATTTTCACGATACATTAAGCCTTCTTTCATGCTTTATTATTATTTTTTTTTACTTTTACGGGAAAGTAGGCTAAAAAGCCGTCACTGTGCAAAAGATTTTCCCCCTCGCTCACCAAATTTAACATTAGTTGATTGTTGGTTCTAAAGGAGCGTTTACACCAAAGTCTTCCACTAAGTTTTCCATAGGTTGCGGCAATTTGTTGCTTTTTCTACAAAATACAGCAACCTTTTCTGTCTTCCACTTATGGAGAGACAAATCTTCCACTAAATTATGGTTTCCCGCGGAGTGTCGGTAAAGATCAAAGAAAGTTGACAAATAAAAGTGGAAGATTTGTTGCTGCGCGCTTTGCGCTAGCAACTTGTAGGAAACTGGTGGAGAACTGTTCCCCCTCCACGCGCTCCGGACCTGACGGGGGCGATCATAGAGACCTGACGGGGACCGATTATAGAGCAACAAGAGGAATGTTGCTCTATAATTTGAGAAGAGCAACTTTTAGTTTTCGACAAACAATGTTTTGTCAACTTTTAGTTGTCAACTATGTACTTTAAGATTTCGCCATGTCTAGTTCAAATAAACTTCTTTAAGATAATCAAAAGACACGATTTTGCACCGAAAATATCATGATCCATTCTTAGACGCTGCATTTAACGGTGCTGTTATTTGTATCAAAGCTCTCGTTTTTAAAAATGGTGTACACATCGAACATCGCTAATGCTAATCTGTTCTTTATTCAAAAAACATAGCTTTCAGTGGAATCAGTATTTGATTTTTCGAACGCCCTCTGTCTGCAGACATTTAAACTGTTTTGTTTCCTCAACAAAAAAATCTCCCAAAAAGAAAATGTCGTAAACCACATTCAAATCGTAAACCTCATTACTTTCCAATTCTATGTTTGGAAATTTGAAATAAAAGTTGAAGTATTTGTCACTAAACGAATTACGCTGTTTTGTCACATTTCAACACTGCATTACGCTGAAGACTTTTAGTAATACCTTCCCTTGAAGATATTACTAAAATTCAATTGTAAGAATAAACATTAATAAATGTTACAACGATAATTTCGTAGAGTGGAACGCGTCAAGTTAGATTTCAAGCGGGGACTGACTTTCAACTGATCAGAACCGCCATTTTTAGGCAAAGCAATTTCAGAAATTTACATAATGCTACATACTAACTATGATTTATTTAGTGGAACTCAAAAATGCGCATTATTATTATTAAATCGCTGTTTTTTTTATTACTTTTTTTCAGTCAAAACGCGATTAATTTATTTATTAGTAATTAAATCAAATAATGAGTTTACCGGTAATAGTGCTTTAAAACTCATGAAGATCATCCTTATTAATGTTTATGGGCATGTTTGACCAGTGCAAATACTAGCATTTCAAATATACTTTAGTCAATTGCATATTTTTTTTTTCAAAACTTTTAGAGACTATGGGGCCAAATATAAATTGAACGTTAAGTAATTTGTCAAACACACAACGCATTTACTCTACAGACAAAACAGTTAAATAGGTGTAAAAAAATTATACTTACTGTCCACATAAGTATATTTTCATTACATTTACGATATACTATACAAGTATTTCTTTTTCAGTATAATATCATTAACTAGTCAAACTTCTGAATATAGGATTGTTGTACATTAACAATATAACATCGTGTTTGGAACAGTTGACTGTTCTTCCGATTATTTTGTCGTTGTTTAAATAGTATCATATCAACAGAAGTTATAGTAAACTCAAAACTGCAGCAAACAAATCGTGTATATCTACGCAGTTTAACTCTGATGCATCTGAACTTGCATTAAAACTCGGAGTAGTGATTCGGACATGATATTTAGCAGTTTAATCCTGTTCAAATGAAATATTAAGGTAAATAAACCAATCAATAAATAAATAGTAAAACCTTGCATTGTTTACTTGTGATGCATTTGATTAATTTGATTATTACTCAGCGATTTTTGAAAAATGATACAAAAATTTTTAACCGACTTCACAAAGGAAGGAGGTTATACATTCAGATTGTATGTATGTCGGTTTTTTTTTTTTTTTTGTTTGTCCACTCATAATTTCTTACCGGATGAACCGATTTTCATGAATTTTGTTTTTAATCGATCGAGGGTGGTTTCCCATAAGTCCCATACCTTGGTTGACCATATTCGATAATTAGAAAAAAAATTATGGGCTGAAATGTTATTTTTTTTGCTTTTTCATCCATAGCTTTTGACTAAATGAACCGATTTTGATTATTTTTTCTTTGATCGATAGAGGGTCGTCTAACTCAAATATCGCGCATCAGTTTGACTACATCTGTTTCTTTTTGAAAAAACGTTATGGGTGAAAAATTAGTATTTTTTCATTTTAATTGGAAAGGCTAGGATCGATTTTTCTTTGTTGGAAAAGTTGTTAATAAAAATGAAACTCATTGTTAAAAAAGAGTTTGTTGCCATTAAGATGTCATATTAAAAGCAATTATAACAAGAAATAGACTGAGGTTTTCTCGGAAGAAGAAATTAAATCCAAGCAGTTTGCTTGCTCTAGTGACTCTTTAAAATCGCTTTTAAAACGAAATTTATCTTTCAAACGGTTAGTTTTTAGTGTCATTCCCTCAAAGGCTTTCCCTTTGATATCTATGTTATAAAAATAGAGTATTTATATAAAAATGTATTTACACTAAAAAGAATGAAATAAAATAATTTTTGGAAAAAAATAGAACCGACTTCAAACTATAAATTGCGCTAAAAAGTAAAAAATAATATTATTCTTTAAACAACTTCGATACGACTTTTAAACATAATTTTTGAGGTCGGTGCAAAATTACGATGGATTTTGATGCATGATTCCTTTTGTAACTATGAACCAATTACAAATATAAATAGCGTAGAGTTTGCAACAGTTTTAGTGTAAAATAACGCATGGTGTAATTATAATTGGACTGTCATAATTTTGCACCGACTTCAAAAATTATGTTTAAAAGTCGTATCGAAGTTGTTTAAATAATAATATTATTTTTTACTTTTTAGCCCAATTTATAGTTTGAAGTCGGTTCTATTTTTTTCCAAAAATTATTTTATCATATTAAATAACATTATCCTTAGCTTTCCGTATGAAAAATTCGCTATGAACAAATCGCTATGTTGTCTTTCGCTGATGCATGTTATTGGGCTTAAGAATTTTTGAAAAGTGACAACCATCTTTACATTTATTAGCCAAATCTAATTCAAAGTTAAGATTATTAGAAATAACAAAAACCTCGCATTGCCAATCCCTGACGTAATTTAAAAAATCACAAGAATTATTCGTAACTGATTTAACAACTTCGGCAATGTAATTCGCTTGGTAATCCTTAGACTTCATTCCAAAAAAAAGAAAAAAATTGAGAATTGGTGACAAGTCAATTTGTAAGAAATAAATAATTGTACTGCAGAAATCGTTAAAGGATTTCTGCAGTGGATACTGTGTTTACAACCTACGCATTTGACTTTTAAAAAAATCTTTTGAGAAAAAACAGAGGATTTCGCAATTTGGAAATTCAAAATACTTAATCATTCTCAAGAAGAAATTTGAGATATAAACGATTGCTTTTAATGGTTACTTAAATCTTACATTGTCTATGTAAGATACATTTGATAAGTTATTATAGAATATATGAGATGATGGAAATACTATTTAAAACCATATTATCATCGCATTTTTTATGCAAGTGTTTGTGAAGAATGTATCATATAATATTATCGTTTATATTGCTAATTCATTTTACTTTGATTTCAATGTCCTAGAAGAGATAGCGGCAATTATTTTATTCAACTAATACAATGCAGTGATGATACTGAGAAATAAAAGACTGTAATAATTACACAATAAAACTTGATTTGTCTTGCACTGTCTGAATAAATCCTGATACATTTTAGAATTTGTATAAACTTTAAATACATCATGTAAAGCCTTTTTAATACCATAATAATTATTAACTGTTTAAAATAATAGTAATAGGTTATAAATACTCTTTTGAATAAATTGTATTAAAAGGGAAACAGTCATTTATTGGCAGGCTTAATTCTTTTCGTATATCTTTTGCATTTTTCTACTCATTGCAATGTTTGAGTATTTTTTTCTTTAAGGATCCGAATGGTTAAAAACCATTTTAAAACATCTTAAATTCATGGGAAATGAGAAACCTAAATAAGAAGACAATAAGAGTATTTTTTGAGTCATTCTATAGAAGATAAAATGTACTAAGAAATGCATTTCAAGTGTAAGACATGTCATTGTTTTTTTCAGAAATATTAACTTTTGCATTTAAAAATATCGTAGAATTTAGCTAAAAGCAAATAGAGAAATATCATCTGTTTTCTATTCAAATGTCGGTTTTTAAGCTTTGGTTTTAGAAAGCATAATCTTTCTAATAAGAAAGCTCTAATATAAGGCTTTAACTCCTTCTCCTTAATTGAGGTTTTTATGAAAAGCAAACATTATGAGCTTAAAATTAAAACAAATGTTTTTTGTCCATACCAGTCTGATTAGAAAGCTATTTAAAAACCATTTACTATTTAAAATGAGTTTTGGCAGACATAAAAGCAATTTCTCTTGAATTATTTTTTAACTTTGTTATTAATTTTAGGTGCAAATAAAGGAATGATTTTTAAACATTTGAAAATGAATGAAAGAATACAAATGGAATAATCTCCCAACTTTTTTAGTTTTAACTGCACGCATATTTTTCGGCGTATCATTCAATCCTTCTTTTCTTTAGTTATAAAAAATAAAATCTCTAAAACTAGAAACATATTCAGAATATATCTATATACAAGTGTGTGTGTGTGTGTATTGTTCTTTCCAGATATTTTAATTAGTGGAATTCATTCGAATGCACTATTCTTTATCACCAAGAATAAATCATCTATGCACTATAAATTTAATTTTGGCTGTGTTTTTTAAAAATGTACATTATTTGCTTTTAAATAAAATTATTGATTAAAAAATTTTTTTTCGGAGATAAGGTAAAGCTAAACAGGATTTATGAAAAGTTGATTAAATATCAACAAAAACTCCGTAAAAAGAAAATGAAAAAAAAAACTTTATTTATTTCTTCTGAATGAGAGAAAGGATAAATTACATAGAGGGTTTATGGTTAGTGGAGGTCGAAACAAGATAAATGTTTTTTTTAACTTTAAATTTTATGAATGGAATTCATTCGAACATACTATTTTTTATTCGCATGAATAAATCATTTGAGCTCTATAAATTTAATTTCGGATCATTATAAATGTAAATTTTTATTTGTAAATAAAATTATTGGTAAAAGCAACATTAGGAGATAAGGTAAAACTAAACAAGATTTATGAAAAGTTAATTAAATACCAACTAAAACTACTTAAAAAGGATAAAAAAAAACTTTTATTATTCCTACTGACTGAGAGAAAAGATAAATTATATGGATTGTTTATATTTAGTGGAGGTCGGAACAATATTTTTTTTTAACTTTAAATTTTAAATAATGTACCTGATATGGTACTTATTAAATTTTAAAAAATGATTATTCGTTACATATCTTCTACTGAAAGATTTAAGTTGTTTAAGTACTGCGCATGTATTTGTATTTGCTACATATTTATGTTTTTCATAACTTTTTTTCTCATTTAATACGGCTGGGACAGCTCTAAAATCAAATATGTTAAACCACCATGAATTCAAAATACTCGAAAGTGGGAAAAATGAGAAAAATAATAAAAATGCCACCCTCTTACCTCAAGCCTGCCATAGGGGGTGAGGGTCCCAATACAAAGAAGAAAAGAGGAGGGAAAAATGGTCTAGAATCCACAATTGAATGAGGAGGATGAAATTCCACATGCTTCTCAGGAGCTCCATGCAAAGTGCTTTCTAATATAACGTGATTTTTTTTCCAATTCATGCGGGCATTATTGGTACGCTGGTTTTTATATGAATAAGAAAATTTTCTCTTTTTTACCATTTTTTATTTTACATGTAGGTAGTCAAGGGCGGCACTTCGGTGCAATGCAGTTGCCTGAAAAAAATAGTCATTTTTCTATGATGTTTCGGTTATGAATACCTGTATACGCATCGCAAGTATTGTCGAAATTTCTCCAGCTTGAAGTGACTGGTACACCCTAGGGATCAGTGACATGAACTGATTCTTTGTGACGTAATGTTAAGAAGTTTATTATGCATTGTTGATGTGCACAGCGTTGAAAAATCAGTGCTGTTCAGCGCATTTTTGATTGATGTATGTAAAACAATGAATGTATGCAGTAAGAAGCTGTATTTTTCCGATTTACATAAAAAAGGAAATTTACCAAATTCTTCTTTGATTTTTTTTAATACTAACTTGATAATAAAAAAAAATAGACCACGGAAAGACACCACTATGATTTTATAAATTTTCAAGATATGATTAGGTTTTTTTTAAGAAATGGATTATTTAAATATTTAAACCATACTCCCTTTCATTTATTTATTTACTTACTTTATTTTATTTTATTTTTTCTCTTCAACAACAAAACTTTTTGCACTACGAAAAGAAAAAAACGTAATGGAAAAATAAATAAAAGACGAAATGGAGATTTTTGTTGCTCATGTTTTTTTTTTTCAATCACATTGTTTCCTCTTTTTTCTAAAGCAATAAAAAGACTTTGCTTAGATAACTTATTTGGAAAAGAATATCTATCGTCAAATAAAAAGCAGAAATATCCAACATAAACTATAAATATTATAACTCCAAATAGTAATCTCAAAAAAGAACTACGTTAGCATAAATAAACTTTCATGTTAGAAAATAACACTGGGGAACCATTTTGAACATGTTTTATGTTGACTTCGATATTTCAGCTTATCTTGACGAAAATTGACATGCTGAATTTGAGAGTGCAGTTAGTTTTCTTCTATCACATCAACTTTTTTGCCTACATGTTATATGAATTTGACTGTCCTCCGCGGAAGGGCGCGGATTACAGGAAGCTCTACTGCTCTCCCGTTAGGCATATAAGGGTTATGGAGTGGCGAATTACACCGTAGGAGACCAGAGACCAGTTCCTTATTTTTCTTAGATTACTTCAGTTACGTATGAGAAACTGTGGTCAGGTGTTGTGTATTATTGTTCTGATTCAGTAAATCGCCTTCTGAAGCCTAAATTCTTTTTCGTATACAAGGTTAGCAGGGTTCAGTTTTTTACGCATATATGAGCTGAAACCTTTCATGCTAGTTTGCATCGTAAGTGCTTAAATGGCCCATATTCGTTTTGTTATATATGTGTAAGTCTTACAATTCCCAGTCAAGGGCCGAACATCAGTACATTTGTCAGGCAAGCCTGCTTTTCTCATTTTAATGTGAAAATTGGTGATCCCCCAAAAATTGTGGGCCCATCACAAGGTGCGCTAGTAGTGTATTTGCAATTTATTGATGTAGACAAAGGGGAGACGTGATAAATTTTCATTTTGGATACCTATGATTTTTCGAGAGCCCAGAGATCACTCAAATGATTGATACTTATGTATGGTGAATGTGTCAGGATACAACAAGAAAAACAAATGTGGAATAAAGTATGCAAGTTTACCATCAACTATCTACCCATTGCCTCATTTAACTGAAATTCTAATGCCGGATTTCAAAGAATTACCCTATTTGGAAGTAAGGGAATATGAGTCTGGTTAAGTTTGAAGTGACCCCAACGAAGTTCGTACGGGCTTGAACTGAGTGATTTCACACGAGATTTGGAGCTATCCAAAAAAGCTTCAGAACTGGTACTATCAAAACTACATGATAAAAACTTGCTAGAAAAAGAAGCTAAGGTATCCTACTTTAGATGAAGAGAAAATGCGTTTCTGCAATAATTTCGGAGTGGTAACGGATTTGTATATTGCCATAACGGGATGGTTTAATAAAAGATTCGGAAATTCCAGCCTATAACTCAATGATCTCAAGTTCAAAAACATTGTTAGACACTCTCTTGGTAATGCTCTAGCTCAGAATTACACTGAAATTGTCCAGCAACTCTTAGAGAGCTTCAAAATGCTTGGTTGCAACGTAAGCACGAAACTGCATTTTTTAAATAGCCATCTTGCTGACTTTCCAAAAAAATTTTAGTGCAGTCGAGGAGGAGCAGGGTGAGCGATTCCACCTAGATTTGACGGCACGTTATCAATGTAGTTGTTATATACATATAATAGCCGATTATTGTTGGAGCATCAAACGAGAATCTCCCAGGTAAAACATTACAGAAAAAACTACAAGGGAAAACTGTTACCTTTCCATGTGTTTTTTACCGTTTGGTTAAGTAACTTTACTTTTATATCGCCACAATTTAACTTGTAGTTAACTGTAGGGTCAGGTGCAGTAAAATGAGTATGTGGGGAGAAATGGGTAATTTAGTTATTTTTGTCTTACGGAAAAAGAAAGTTAACAAAAATTAAAACAAAAACACTCATGTTATTTATATTTAGTAAAGCTTTGTTTTATCTCTAGAAAATATTGAATGTCAGTACTCGGATTAGCATCAGCAATCTCTGAAGTCGCATGTTAAAAATCAGCAAGAAATATCATCTTTAAAACTCTGTTTTCCGGAATTTATTTTGATGCAGATAACATTATTTTACTATTATTTCCATTCTGGAAAGTCTCCTTTGTCTACTAAAAATATAGGCAAAAAAATCTTCATATTTTATGAAATATAGTCAAAAATTTATAGTGTAGTGAAATTCGTATAAGATTTGGCTTAACAACATTCACTGTGGGATTGGAATTTCTCTTGTACATACATTGGAATTTCTCTTACACTTAGACTTGATCGTGAACAAGTAAACAGTACACAAGTAAAATGCCGTCATCATATAAAGATCTGAAACAAGCAATCATAAATGTTATTTTTCCCAAACCATCAACTTTAATAATAATTTAACTTTGTGCAAGTAAACAGTAATAGAAACAACAAAACCTCCACTCTTTTACATATTCACAATTATTAAATTACTTGCATGTTTGTTATGATATTACATTAAATAAATAGTTAAAAAATCTGAACATTAATAATAGAAAGCTACATGGTTCTGTTTTGCGAATAAATGTTAGGTCTGTAAGATTTATATATATAAATGTATCGTATAAACATAACTATTGATCTTTTTCCTGCGTCGTAGACCCAACATAATCAATTTGTCGTATCTCCTCAGTTATTTTATGAAGAAGTTTTATCCTTAGCGTTATACATTTTAACATCAAATGCTTTAAATATGGCCTGAAGACTCTAAGGTTAAATATTTTTGATCTTACAAGACAAAACTTTAAAAAAATTTAATCAGAATATCCCTTTAGACATGAATTTAAGAAAATAAACTAGTTTTGCTTAACGCTTGCCTAAAGGACATCCGCTTGTTTGATCATGAGTTGTAAATGATTCAATTTCTCCGAAATTTCATATATTTCGTGGTGTAAACCCAGGGAAAAAAATGCTTAACTAAAGAAAAGAAGCACGATACTAAAGTTTCAAACTATATAAATGTTTCCCGAATCAGAACACTATCTCAAAAGTTATTGGTGTGTGTGTGCATATATATATATATATATATATATATATATATATAGGTAATTCTCACAAAAACGAGAAAGTGCTGTCACCACCGCAGAAATCAAATAACATAGTATAAAATTATATTTTTCTTTATCTTTTTATTAGAATTGTTACTAACATTTTAAGTTTATTAATTCATAACTATAAAATACGTTATACCTTTTATACGTTATATCTACTTAGCTTTTTGTGCATTAGACAATGAAAGCAATTTTAAAGTATATGCGCAAGGCATGATTTCTACAATATTTTAAAAATATGCCATAAATCTAACGTCAACAACTTGTATGTCACATAAAAATTTGTCGTTCTCTTGGCCACTTCCTTTTTTCTCTGTCAAGTACATGGAAGAAGCTAGATTTTAATATTTTATGTTAAATTATGATTGGAATGCTGTTATGTTTTTTCTTCCATCACAAACATAGACAAGAGTTTCTAGAGAAAATCTATTTAAAAACTTAAATAGAGAGTATGGTTTAATGCTGCCTTTTTACTGGCTTCTTAAAATCCAAAGAAAGGAAGTCTGCCGAAGAACCCCGGTCCTCCTCGGTGGAAAGCCAGCACTTCCATGCTTTACCCCAAAAGGTACTTACTAGATGTCCAAGATTTTGAGAAGTTATTTTTATTCTGAGAAAGATAAAAATGCAATATCAAAAAATTATTTAATGGGATATGTTTCCACAACCAATTTTTATACTATTACTAACTTCATCTTCTCTTCATTTCCCCCGTTCAGAAAAAACCTATACAATGTTAAGCGATGGAATTCTAACATTCACACTTCTTCGATCTACAACCAAGATGGACGCCCGATTCTTATTGACTACGAGAATTAGGTGGCTCGTAAATTACGGTTAATTAAAGGTTCTTTAGGAGAAACAGAGAGTAAACGATTTTTTTCACAATCAGCGGTTTGAGTACCATCTTTTTAATAGTTATTCGTCTGTTGTAATTAAATATGGTAAAATAACAATCAAATAAATTGTTATTTTACTATTCTTTCACGGAAATTTTTAACATTGTAATTCCGTAATATATTATTGTGAAAAAAGGGATGGTTATTAAGACTGACCAACAAATAACATTTTCTTGTCTTATTATTTACTTAAGAGTTCTTAAAATATATTTTCTTTATTTATGCATACATTGTTTATTATTTATTTATTTTTTCAATTTTTAAGCAAAGAGTAAACCAACTATTCTCATTATTTTATTTGCTTACATTTTTACGGTTTTAAGTAATTCCTCTGTGTTTTTTTTAACACTCACACATATAATTATATATATAATTATGTTATATATATACAGTATCGTCACTACGGGGTTGGTGGTGACGGTTCGCCCCGGAGGACGCCCTTTTTGGGGGATGTTTGGGATTTTTTGGGCGTGACACCCAAAATAATAACGATTTTTTGAAAAATACATTTAATTGAATCATACAACCGTTTTGATAATATTGCAATGTATCTTAACAAACAATATATCTAGTATAATGAAAGTTACACCTAATATATAAAACAAAATTTCTAAAGTTTTCTTTCTCTTTTTTCCCCCTCTGAAAATAGTATAAAATACAAACAAAGTAACAAATTTATACAACAGAGGTTGACACTCATGCCATGTCTCTCATATATATATATATATATATTCATAAATATGAGAACGAAATAAATTTTATAACCATAAGGAACTTTTTTCGTTTTTCCCAGTGCGTTCTAAGTGCTGCATTCAATTCAATTTAAATCTTTTTTTAAATTTTGCAAACTGAAGCTTTTTGATATATTTTATCCCTTTTTTATTATCTATAAAGTCTTTCTGGACATTTTTCTTCTTGATATCTCTAAAAACGAGACTGGATAAATACAATCCTGATTAATTTTTCAACGAAATACTTTTTTCATCTCTTAGTTTCAGCATATGAACATACTCGGAACCATTTGAAGTTTTTCGTCTGTAAAGGATCAACTGTTCAACAAAAGAAATCACTTTTTTCACAAAGAAAATCATATTTTCTGATAAATGTATTTATAATTTTTTAAAATATTTTTTTACCTATGTATATCATGGATTTTGTTTTCAATAAAAAAAAATATGCCCCATACTATTTTTCTATTCAATTCATTTCGAGATATTTGAAGTTAAGACTAAAATCAAAGAAAACTTAAAGAAAAGCACATAGTTGATTTAAATAACAGAAACATTTATGCGAATCAATTACTTAAAATTATTTTCTCGAAACTATTTTTACGAACTCATGATTTACTTTAGTTTTCAGTTTAATAATGTTGGGTAAACAAGGATTTTTATTTGGTGATTTATTATCTTTTTCGATTTTTCGCACCCTTGAGTTCTGTAAAAAAACATTACTAAAAAAATTAAAAAATAAATTAAAAAAAATAATAATAAAATTAAGAGTTCAAAAAATATTAACCATATGTCAAAAGCTATTAATATATAAATTAATAAAAATAAATCAAATTAATATATTTTAAAAACTTTTAATCAATCTGTGAAAAAAACTATCAGTAGTTTTTTTTTTCTTTTTAAATCGTTGCAAAGAACATAAAAAAGAGTATTGTGAAATGTATGAATACAAAATACAAAAATGCATCATTATATACTATTTGGTGTTTTTCTTCTGCTTCACTTACTACCCTTTTCTTTTACAACAAAACCTCCACTCTCTTACATATTCACAATTATTAAATTACTTGCATGTTTGTTATGATATTACATTAAATAAATAGTTAAAAAATCTGAACATTAATAATAGAAAGCTACATGGTTCTGTTTTGCGAATAAATGTTAGGTCTGTAAGATTTATATATATAAATGTATCGTATAAACATAACTATTGATCTTTTTCCTGCGTCGTAGACCCAACATAATCAATTTGTCGTATCTTCTCAGTTATTTTATGAAGAAGTTTTATCCTTAGCGTTATACATTTTCACATCAAAAGCTTTAAATATGGCCTGAAGACTCTAAGGTTAAATATTTTTGATCTTACAAGACAAAACTTTAAAAAAATTTAATCAGAATATCCCTTTAGACATGAGAAAATAAACTAGTTTTGCTTAACGCTTGCCTAAAGGACACCCGCTTGTTTGATCATGAGTTTTAAATGATTCAATTTCTCCGAAATTTCATATATTTCGTGGTGTAAACCCAGGGAAAAAAATGTTTAACTAAAGAAAAGAAGCACGATACTAAAGTTTCAAACTATAGAAATGTTTCCCGAATCAGAACACTATCTCAAAAGTTATTGGTGTGTGTGTATATATATATATATATATATAATTCTACAAAAACGAGAAGGTGCTGTCACCACCGCAGAAATCAAATAACATAGTATAAAATTATATTTTTCTTTATCTTTTTATTAGAATTGTTACTAACATTTTAAGTTTATTAATTCATAACTATAAAATACGTTATACCTTTTATACGTTATATCTACTTAGCTTTTTGTGCATTAGACAATGAAAGCAATTTTAAAGTATATGCGCAAGGCATGATTTCTACAGTATTTTAAAAATATGCCATAAGTCTAACGTCAACAACTTGTATGTCACATAAAAATTTGTCGTTCTCTTGGCCACTTCCTTTTTTCTCTGTCAAGTACATGGGAAAAGCAAGATTTTAATATGTTATGTTAAATTATGATTGGAATGCTGTTATGTTTTTTCTTCCATCACAAACATAGACAAGAGTTTCTAGAGAAAATCTATTTAAAAAGTTAAATAGAGAGTATGGTTTAATGCTGCCTTTTTACTGGCTTCTTAAAATCCAAAGAAAATTATTCCATGTGACTCAGATTAATCTATTTTAAGAAGCCATGTAATTTTAAACATAATGTAAATCTTTTAAAGAAAGACCTTAAAGTAGAAGAAAATAAAAGTTTTAAAAAAAGGTATTTAGTAACAAAGTGTCATTATCCTAGGTGCCGTTTTCCTAGAATATGAATGGATAATAAATAAATATTCCAAATGCAAGGAAACTGACAAAAATTTGACGTGTTCTTTTGGGTTTTACCTTTTTTATAAAATTTATTTCATAATATAAATTGCTTTTAATACTGTTAGGTGGAGTAATCTGGGTGCGTTTCCCTTTAAGCTATATGTTTGTTTTGATTTGAATGCATCTTTCTTAACTGCTAATTAATGTTTCGTTAAGCTGCAATAATTTTACAATTGTATTGTATTCTTAATACAAAGGTTTTGTCAACAACAAGAAATTGAAAGCAAAAAAAAAAAAAACAGTTGGGCCAAAGTGCCTTTTTAAGATATAATTGGAAGTTTAATCAACGTTTATGCACAAATATTTAAAGAAAGAATATCCAAGTAGTGCGCCCAGAAACCCCATCCCCTCCGAACCTGCCATTTTCTGGCCTATCGTATTTGGATGCCCCCCGAGTGCAAACCCTCGGGAGCAAATGGGGGGTTCCGGCAGAGCTCGATCATCCGCAAATTTGTGAAAACCATTAAAAAAAAATACAGGTTTATTGCAAAACTCTAAAAATCATAATGCGCGTGGTGCAGAATACGAAAGATTGCATAGTGTCTGTAAATGAACATCAGATAACAAAAATTGTTAGACTACAAGCATTAGTATCACTTTGGGGAATTGCGCACAACAAAAGCCGCACCACACTATAACAATATAACTCAATATAACTGGATATAAATTGATAGGGTAATACACAGATGAGAAATAAAGTACACAAAGTTTAAGCCATGCTACAGATGTCAACAATACTACAATTTGGTGTCTGGATGCGCATTAAGAGAGTAAAACACAGTAGAGAAACAGTTTTACAAAATTTGATGTCTTGTTGTGAAGAATACAAAGTTGTAAAAAAAAAAAAAAAAGAAACGAAGTTGATCTGATATTCTGATGTCTGAGCATACATAGACAGAGTAATACACAGTAGAGAAACGAAGTATACAAAATTAAGCCATGCTGAAGTTCCCCAACTGCATAGTGCAGCCTACTACAAGAGATTACAAGGTAACCGTAGTACATCTGACGTCTACATTACCACAATATGATGTCTGGGTAAGCATAGACAAAGTTAGACTCAGTGATGAAACAAGGTATACAGAATGTAAGCCATGTTAAAGTTCAAAAATTGCGTAGTGCAGCCTACTTTAGATTGCAAAGTCACTGTTGTACAATAGATGTCCACAATATTACAATATGATGTCTGGGTATTCATTGACAGAGTACTACACAGTTGAGAAACAAAGTATACAAAATTTGATGTCTTGTGATGAAGTTTACAAAATATGATGTCTTGTGATGTAGTATACAAAAATTGATATCATGTGCTGAAGTATACAGAATTGACAAAGTGACACAAAATTTGAATTAATAATATGATTTCTGGGTATACATTGTCAAAATAATACATAGTAGAGAGACAAAGCATATAGAATTTAAGCCATGCTAAAGTTCATTAAGTTCAAAGTGCAGTCTACTAGAGAATGAAAATCACAGTAGAATGTAAAACTTTAAGACTATGCATTAAGCGTTATACAACATGTGATAACAATGAGAAACCGTGCAACACTATAAAAAAGTACCTAAAACAATCATACACTATTAAAACAATGAAATGGGCCACTCAAAAATATACACAAAAAACCAAAGTAAAATAATAGCCAAAACTTAGACCAAACACTAAGTTCCCTGAAATAGATACCCCTCGCTTGATAAATGCAAAAACAAAGAAGCAAGGAGGGAGCGTGCATGGAGATGCTGGAAAGCGTCTCCTAAGGCACAGTTAATACATTTTTATTTTATGCACCATTTTAATTATTTAATGTTGGATCATCGAAGTACTAATTTAGGCTGTGACGATTGGCAACAAAACAATTTTTTCTTCTGTCAGAATGACGAGCTGTATAAAATGAATTTAGCTATGCAGTTCATGGACCAGTAGATACAGCAAAAGAACTTTAAATGAATTTTTCTATGAAATCAAGTTCAAAATTTGGTGAATTTTCTTTTTAAATATTTTCCATAGCAAATGTCAATGAACTACTGATAAAAAAAGCAATATATATATATATATATATATATATATATACCACCAGGTGGTGAAATGAAAGTAAAGTCATTTAGTAAATGTTATCAAATATTGAAAAGGAGTTGAAAAGAAATACAGTGAAAGATTAAACGCTGTGCAAGCAATTTCAGCGAGGCATATTTCCCCGTTACTTTCAAGTAGAGAATCAATTCAGTACTCAGAGTGTTTAAGCTGGGTAAATAACAAACAGGGTAGAGAAGATTTCGCTGCAGTAGATGGGGAAGAAGGATACCAAGAAAGAAAGGGGAAATTCTTACAATTTTATAGTGATACATTCTCTAACGCCGGAGGCGGTAAGTTTTCAGGGCAGAAGTCATGTTATTTTATTTATGTAACCTTTCGCTGTTTCTTTACCTCCTCATAGACTATCGTCTCCTCCTCCCAACCAAAAATATTCGGCTTTTAATGCTCTTGTCCATCGTGCTATTAATATTTGCTCTTCATTTTCTCACTCATTAATTGATTCTATTCATAACAAACTTTCTAAAAAAACTTCTGGTCCCAATCATGTGATTTCTAGAAAGAATTTGGTTGTGTTACCATTCTTTCATTCTGTCAGTTTTCGTGTTGCTAAAATCCTAAAAAGGTTTCAATTTCAAGTCGTTTTTGCTTATTCTGAAATTTATAAAGATAATAGCGACAAAGAGTTAAAAGCTATTTCTTATGCTGTTAAGTCTGTTCATTCTATTCCTTTGATTGCTAAACGGTCTGTGATTCCTTCTGTTGCTAATTGTGCGCGTTTCTATGCTTTACCGAAGGTACACAAGGCAGGTATTCCTTTCAGACCAATTGTTTCCAATATTGGCACCGCTTCATATAAACTTTCCAAATATTTAGTTTCTGTATTTTCTCCACTTAGGAGTCGGAATGTTTTCACTGTTAAAAATTCCACCGATTTTGTTAAGAAACTTCATAACTTCGTTCCGAACAATTCGGTTATGGCCTCTTTTGATGTTAATTCTTTGTTTACTAATGTTCCTGTTGATGGCGCTTTGACTTGCCTCAGGAAAAGGCTTTCTGAATTCCATTTTACTGCTGTGGAAATTGAGGAATTAGTTTTTCTTACTCGTGTGTGCTTGCAGCAGAGCACTTTTGTATTTAATGGTAAATTCTATGCTATGGTTGATGGCCTGGCTATGGGAAGTGCTCTTTGTCCTATTTTAAGTGATTTCTATATGCATTATTTTGAGGAGAAACTATTCCAGAAATTGCAATTTCAATTTTATGTTCGTTATGTGGATGATTGTTTTGTCTTAACGGACAGTAACTTGTTAGGTATTGATGATGCTCTTTCTATTATGAACTCCATTGATCCTAATATCCAGTTTTCTTGTGAGAAAGAACTTAATAGTAGCCTCGCGTTTCTTGATGTTTTGATTTCTAGGAGTGAGTCTGGTTTCACTACTTCTGTCTATCGTAAACCTTTCGCTGTTTCTTTACCTAGTCATAGACTATCGTCTCATCCTCCCAACCAAAAATATTCGACTTTTAATGCTCTTGTCCATCGTGCTATTAATATTTGCTCTTCTCCTGAGCTTCTCAAGATTGAACTCAACTATCTGAAAGCTGTAGCTGTGGATAGAGGATTTTCTCACTCATTAATTGATTCTATTCATAACAAACTTCCTAAAAAAACTTCTGATCCCAATCATGTTGTTTCTAGAAAGAATTTGGTTGTGTTACCATTCTTTCATTCTGTCAGTTTTCGTGTTGCTAAAATCCTAAAAAGGTTTAAATTTCAAGTCGTTTTTGCTCCTAGCAACAAACTTTCCTTCTCTTCTCTTAAAGATCCTGTCGATCAACCTAATACTTGGGGTATTTACCAAATTAGTTGCCGTTGCGGCCTTTCTTACATTGGACAGACAAAACGTGCTCTGAAAATTCGGTTAAATGAGCATAAAGGTTATGTACGAAAGCAAGAGTTAAATAAGTCTAGCATTGCTCAACATTGTTGGAATTCCAACCACTCTTTTGATTTCAATTCTGGGAAAATTATTCAAAAATGTTCTTCCCCTTTAGAGCTTGACTTTTGGGAAGCTTATCATATTAACAGGAATAGTTCTAATTTGGTTAATGATTCTTCCTCAACTCCTTATTTTTCACAGGTCTGGCATAAGCTCCTTTAATTTGTTGTTCTTTCTTGTTTTTCTTGTTAGTTTTCCTTTTTTGTGTCTATTTTTAATTTCCCCCCCCCCCTCCCTCCCCCTCCTTTACATGTGTACTTTGTTTTGCTTTTTGTTTTGGTATTTTCTGTACTTATTTTATTTCCATTTTATTCTTTGTATTTTATTTTTTTATTTTTCATTTTTCATGTATTTTCACATTTTTATGCATGTTGTCGTCTTTCTTACTTTGTTTTTATTGATATTCCTTTTTACTTCCTGAACTTTCAACTGGATTCGTTTGTTGCTCTCTTATTGGTGCTTTCCCTGCTACTTCTACTTCCACTTCACACTGCTTTCATTCTAATTGGTTTACAGTTAATTCTTAGGCTATATAAGCTTTGTTTTTATTGTTTTGTCTGCTTCATTTGGATGTTTTGCATCTAGAAGCTCCCTGTCGCATTGAAAAAGGGATTCCAAGCAATCCCGAAACATATGTCTACGTTTTAATGCTCATTTGTGCTTTAAATTAACGTGAAATTATATTTCTATTACCATCAAGTTTAACTCAGAATGCATTGGAAAATTCCACAGCGTAGAGAAATAGAGTTAAAGTTAAATCGTAAGTTGTTTTAACTTTGGAGGAGGTAGCAGCTCGCTTGAAATCAGAGAAGGGAAAAAGGAAAAAAAAAATAAATAAGTAAATAAAACACATGGAAACAAGTTGAAGTCTAAGATCAGCAAATTGTTAAAGCAGTTTGCTCAAGAATCTGATCTACTAAACTAAGGTTCTAATGTAGCAATATCTACCAGAAAGTGAATGATTGTCTAATACCTTGCAAAAAAAAAAAACTCTACAAAAATACTTTTTAGCTGAAATAGTAGAATGTTTAGATACTTGTACTTATATTGTAAGTTTTTTAAAGAAATAATTTATGGGAATTCTTTTTATTCTTCTAATGATGAAGAAATGTGGATAAAAAAGAACAAATTGTCAAAAGACTGAGCAAGCTGATCCTCAACAATCGCGGGCATTATATTTTTAATTGCAATGAAATTTCATATTATGTTGTCCACTAGTTTTTAAGTTGTTTTAATATTGTTCTTTGGGAAACAAGTAAATAAATTCCTGTTTCACTGTGAAATTCAATTTTAAATAGCACTACCCATTTCCCCCACCCCATGGAGTGAAATGGGTATGTACTGCAACTACGGTCATACTGTACGTAGGAGGTCACAGGCTACGAGTGGGTGCGACCGCAGCGCTATCCTGATGTTCCCCCCACAAACTCTCTGACACTTGACAACCAGCACCGGCCATAAAGGGCTGGGCTGGCAGAGCGTTGCCTACATGTTCTACCGTCCCGGGGTCACAGTCCTACTACAAAGTAAGCCTTACGTCACCCGGAACGGATATTGCTATTTTAGTCGTCTCTTACGACACGCATAACTACGTCGGCGCTATTCTACGCCGGCCACCGCACGGCGGGGGTGAAATGGGTATAAATGCGAACTTTAAAAAAGTGGTTTTTTTTTTCCAATCAATATTGGTATTATTTTATCAATAACAACAGAGGATAGGTGAAGTGTATGGTTGAAATGTAAAAACTCAATCATTGTTTTTTTAATTGTTAGCTATCAGATTTAAAAAGTTTCACATGCATTTTAAAGGTGCCTCTTTTTATACCCATTTCTCCCCACCTGACCCTATACAGCCTTTGTATGAATAAAACAGTAAACCTTTACATGCACATTTTATGTAACTTAAAAAATTGTCTTGTAACTTAAAAAATTGACGTGATAAACTACGATAAGTTTTGGCCCAAAAGTTAGTTAAAAAGAAGTCACAGATCTAAGACAGCAAAACTGCTGTTCCCCAGTGTAATTTTCAAAAATAACAAAATAAATATAAAAGTTCCCGCCCTCATTTCTTCCTTCTTTTCTTTTCTTTTTTTCACGCATTTCTGTTCTTCTTCTTAAAAAAAAAAATCTGTAAAGCAAAATGCCTCTGCGCTTTTCATAGACCTGCATGGTATTTTCTGTAAGAATACCCAAAATATAAGCATGAAAATGCCGATTATATCTAAAGATAGTACGAATAGCATCCTCATCCTCACTATAGACGAGTCATTAGAAGTGAAACATTTCAGGCTTTAATTCATACAATTATGCTGATGAGTCCTGGAATACTTATACTTGCGCAAGATTAACTACTTGATCGAATAACGCCGAGTGAGATTCAAATAACTATTTCTGGTAGTAAGACGTCTCTAGCATTAGTACTTAATACACTTTCTAGCTAAAGTTATGCCCTCTTTCTCAACTTCTGGTGAATATTTTAAGCTCGAATCGAATCAGTACGCTGCGAAAGATTAATTCTGAGTGGGAAAATTCAAGTGGAATTTTAAATAATATTTCTATGAACATGTAAGTGGTTTTAAATACTCGCTTTTGAAATTTGCATATAAATTTAGTGATATGTTTGAAGAGTTATCATCGAGAGTTGTGTCTATTTTGATGAACAAGATATTTGTCAAGAGATGTATTACATCGAATTAAACTGCTAAAAATCATATTGATGAAGTTTTAAAAATTTATGGCTTGTTTACTCATGTTAATCCATTATTGCTCAGGTATGTTCCGCAAAAAAATTATCTTCTATATTTCACCAAAGAAATAAATAAACAAAATAAATAAACACATAAATAAAATGTTAAAAATATAAATTAAAAAATAGTAAAGAATCACATCAATGCAGGATATGAAAATGTATAAGAGATGTGCCTTTTTTTTGTTCTTGTTGTAGTTCGTTTACCTTACTTTATTTCTTCCGGACTGATGCTATGTGCCAGTTTATACATTTAGTTGCTTTCAACAAACAGAAAAACAAACATTCTGATTCGCGTACTAAGTAAACGCACCTGCAAAACGAACTTCCCTAAAACTCGAATGGATTCGCTTTTTTCTACCATACGTCGTTCCGCCAAATGTCAAACTTCCATGGTCGAACGGTACCTGCTTTTAGTATGTGGCTACAGGATAGATAAATATTAATAATTAATTCAAATTTATATAGTCACAACAAGCGTTTCCAGAACCAAAAATATTCCTAGTATCTTGTTTTCTCCCAGTTTCTCTTGGAAGCATGAAATATTACTCAGCTCATTTCTCTCGACCCATACCTCAATGTCTCTGCAGGTGGCGACACGATAGGGGGTGACCTCTCTCACTCTTTCTTTGGGGGGCCTATGAGCTCTTTGGCGAACAGCCATTTATCTACAAATCTGAGAATGAAGTTTCTGTAGTTACTCATCTAACATTTTGTTCCTTTGGAACGAATAATAATTTGGTAATAAACTTGTTATTATTCACCCTAAATATACGACTTTTAAACGAAATCTCTACTAATCCCTTTTTAAACGAAATCTCCACTAAATACGAAATCAACATTTGCTTGTTAAACCTCTTACTTACAATTGAATGGGCCGTTTTACTTATTTATTTATTAATTTCAATCCTCGAAACAGATAGTGATAATTTCTAACTTTACTGTTGTCATATTTTGCTCAAAGATCGCAGAAATAGTTCCTTTCAATTGCAAAGAGAATTTATCTTCTTAAACATTATTCGTGTTCCTACTTTAAAATATTTTGATTAATAAATAATACAAAAATATGCACTATAAATGGACGTTCTGTGACGAAATCTATTAAACAGGGGAGGAAGAACGTTATAACGCAAGTTTTGCAAAATAAAATACTTAAGGGAAAACCTGGTGAGTTGGCGTGGTCGGAGAGATAGCTCACTTGAATTTTTGGTGGAAAGCGAAGGTGTGAGTGCTCCACGATTTCAGGTAGTTGGACAGCCCCAACAGCACAGTGTGCACCTGAATTCATAAGATTTTCTCTAAAAGTGTATCATACAACGTCGTTTTTATTGCTAGCTCTCCAAATGTAAGGGCTTGAATTTTTATTACTGTTCCTCTTATTTTCATTGTGATGAGGGTACTGCAAGATACTTTTTAAGCAAACATTTTTTCAGCCATTTTGATAAGTTGCTTGCAGCTATTATTAATATTGTCTAATTCAGCGGTTCCAAAACTTCTGGTACGCGTACCACTAGTGGTACGCAAAGCTGATGGTACGCGTGCAGACAAAAAGAAATAGAAGAGGTTAAAATACAAAATCTCAGGATTGAAGATCGGATTTGCCCGATTAGAGTTCGGAGAATGTTGGCTCAAAATTAAAAATGAATTTCCGTTATTGTCAAGGAAAGCATTGCTATTTTTAAGTTACTTTACAACCACTCATCTTTGAAACTGCTTTCTCCAATATGATATTTATTAAAAATAAATATAGAAGCAAATTAAATGTCGACCCAAATTTGAGGTTAAAACTAACTTCTATGGAACGAGATATTACCTCGCTTGTATCTGCCATGCAGCAGCAACCTTCTCATTATTTTTTATTTCTTCATTTTTTTACATGATAGGTATTTTGTACTTAAAGAAGTATTTTTAATGCTGTTTTGGAAGTACGTATTAAAAATATGTTTTATATATTTCATATATTTTATTTTATACATACAGCTTTATTTTAATAAACGCTTTTCTCTGCATTAACTATAAAAATGGAGTAATTGAAGTAACCTAATCGTCGTAGTATTTTTTGATAATCTATTAGCGTCATATATTCTATATAATAAAGTTACATTAGCAGTGGTACGCAAAGGGTTTGCAAGAAAAATGGTGGTACGCGAAAAAAACATTGGGAACTGCTGGTCTACTTATTGTCGACAGCCATCTCCCATGTGCGCAGTCTCACCCGCCGTATAAGGAGATAAACGAAAAATAGGTGCACTGGCTTTATGTCTGCTGTCGTTTTAAATTACAACACAACAAGGAAATATAGATGGAAATGCATATGCATACAAAATGAATGTAGTCTATGGTACCAAAAGTTTGGCAAAAAATTAACGTTTTTATTCCTGTTTTATTATGTTTTCCATTTGTGCTATAAATCTACCGGCTTCACCTTATACTTATTTCAGGGCTACAAAGAACTCAATTGTCAATATAAAATGTTGTGAGTTTTGAGATACATATAATTTGAGATTCAGCTTTCTTTCGTACCAAAGGTGACATTTTACGCGAGGTAATAAGGGAGTCATCTCAGATAACTTCGTAAAAATATGAGAGCTTCAGGAGGTAAGTAATATGATTCACGATTTGCTTGCATTCCGAAGTTCATAGCTTTTTGCAATAAAACAGGAGTTTTTTGTATCCCCAATACTAGTGTATGCAATTTTTTTTTTTTTTGCAAATTCCTCCCTCCCCCCAATGTTACTTTCTCTGATAATAAATATCCTCACTAAAGTATGAATTGTATCATATGCACCAAAGCATGGTCTTCATGTACGAGTTGTTAACATTCCTTGCAGGCATCACAATCTTTTAATGCTTTTATGTTTAATATAATATGATACGGCACGTTGAAGTATTCAGAGTAGAGACAAACTACTGCTTCAGAGTAGAGATAAACTCAGTAGAAGATAAACTATCGTCTTACTAATTTATCTTTTTAATTTAGTACATAAACCATATGCCTCAATGCTTTGCAATACATTTTTTCATTGTTTATTTCTCTATTTATTCTTCAAACAAGTCATGATTTTAAAAGGTTTTATTGTTTTTTAATGCACAATATTAAAAAATATATATTTTGTTACACTTCCTTTTGATTTGCATTTGCGCAAAATTAACTGTTAAATCAATAATTCTCTCCAACATTGGGTAAAGAATTTATTTGAACTTTCTTGCGGAAAAAAATTCTTCAAAAAACTCATAATTTTAAAAGTTTTATTCTTCTTCTTCATTATTATTATTATTACAGTTGAACCTCGGTTTAACGAATGGATTGGGACCAACAAATCCGTTCGTTAAATCGAAACAATTCGTTAGATCCAATACTAATTTTCGTAAAAATAGTTTTCGTGGTATAAAAATATAAATGCAAAATACCCTTAGATGTAAAGATATGATAAAAAGAATGATTATTGTTTAATACGAGCTTCAAAATTATAAGTAATTAAATTTATACGTTAGGAAATCCACTTTAAAATGATCTAAATTTCTAGGACCCACCTTATATGTGCTCTTCGTCATGTTTCTACGTTGAAAAGGAGGAAAGACTCGTTTGAATGCACCAGAAATGAGAAAAAGATTAGGGTGGGAAAAATTCAAAATTATAGTTTTATGTGTAATTTTTTTCCAGCGATTGTTGTTCGTTGAATCCAACGGCGGATCTAAGGGGGGGGGGGGAGATGGGGCGATCGCCCCCCCTTGGGCTGATTCAAGTGGATACTACAACGACACTCCTAAGTGAGTTTTTACTCTTTGTGCCCCGGGACCAGCCATTTTTTTATGTTCTTGGAATCCCAGCCTAATAGCCCTTCAAGTTCTATGCTTTCCCCCTGTCCCTTTGTCCTTTAGTATTGCTGAGTTGCTAATCCTCGGATTAATGGGAAAGAGATTCCTTGCTCTTTTCTTCTACCCATCAAACTGGTGACAGCTAGCCAACCCTTAGCACGTGGTGTAAATTCCTGCAGCATTTATGCTAAAACCTGGAGCCTGAAAAATTTCATTGAACATTCATAATTACAGATGTTTATATAAATTGCACATACTCGTTGATGGTTTTTTTAGTACATATTTAGTATTACATTTTGAAAATTTTAGAAAATATATTACTAATAATTGCTATTATTTTGTAATTTAGACATATCAATTCAAATTTAGAAAATGTATTTACAAGCCTACATTTTTCTTGAGAAAGCTTGAAGGAAATCCTAACTCGGTTAAAACTTGGCTAAGAAGCAGAATGAGTGATGGTAGACTCACTGAATTAGCGTTATTGCATATCCATAAAGATTGGACGTTGAAAAAATTATAGACAGATTTGCGAAAGCAAAAAAACGTCAGCTTGTGTTCCTTTTATAAGGGCTTTGAATAAACGTATATGCATTGAAAAAATGTACTAGTAAAATTTTAAATATCACTACACTAGCATTTTTTTTGTTGTTCCTGCTGTTTGAAAGAAAGGGGGGGGGGCGGAGGGACTGTTGAAAAGGAATGAAGAATCTCCTCCATCCATCCTTACATTGAACCCCGAGATTTCCAAAATCGCCCCCCCCCCCCTTGAAGATTTTCTAGATCCGCCCTTGGTTGAATCAATGCTAAAAATTCATTAAATGAAAGCGTTTTAGCACCCTTTTTATCGAGACAGAAAAGATATTCGTTGACTCGGAGAATTCGTTAAATCAAGTTCGTTAAATCGAGGTTCGACTGTATCCTTATTTTAACGTACTGTATTTTTTTAAATATTTTTTTAATTCGATTTGAAAAATGCGCAAAACTAAACTGTTGCTGACATATTATCAAATCATTAATTCTATCGGACATCGGGTAAAGACTTTTTTCGAACTTTCTTGCAGAAAAAAATGCCCAATATGCCATCCCTTTACAGTTTCTTTGAGAATAAGGCGAAAGAAGCGAGATGCCCATTGGACGAACTGGACTAAACGAAACCGATCTGACAAATGCAATGAACCACAATACTTCGTCTTTAGCCTGGCCACCATAACGTATTCCAGTCGGTATTCATTCTTTTGCACCAGTTTCTCTTTTTACGAAGGGGAGAAAAACTCAATGATGAATCGAATCTGAGAAAGTCTCTTGAGGCGTTTGATGCCCGATAGGCGACAACAATACGCAAGGAACTTTCTTCAGCAACACCCTCCTTCCCACCCACCCACCCTGTAGAATCTTCGACCTTTATGTTGTTTGTCGGAGGGGGGCTGTTTGGAGGGAAAGTTCTCGCAAGTATGTAATTCTCCACGGAGGGTTCGTTTTGAGTTGGATGTTTTGTTCCCGAAGCTTTTCCGTAAACAGGGCGTAAAACTAAGCTCCAAGTTTAGTCCGTTGAAAAGAATTCAATGTAGTTCTGCTTTATTGGGATTTCATTTTGTCGTTCTGCTTATTTTCTCCTGAGGCGAGTATTTATTTTAAATAGCTTGAAGCGAAAAGTGAACGCTTATAGATCGCTGCTTTAGTTTACGGAAACCCTTTAGATTACAGTTGAATGGGTATCATTTTTGGAATTTCTGAGAAAAATAACTAAATTAAATGCAATATATAGTTACGGCAGCGTTTTATTACCTATTTAAGTTTTAATTTACACAGGCAAAATTACTTGAAATGATAATAATGTACAGGGCTCGAAAAACCTTTAAAATTTTACATGTCCTGCCGGGCATGTTTGTCTAAAAAATACATGCCCGAACAAAATTTTTGCTTGCCCAGAAGTTGTTTTATTGCACATCAATAAAAGCATTTGAGTTTGTGGTATATTATTAATCAGACAAAATTTTTAAAAAATATTTTTATATCTGAATCAAGAATTATTTTAACGCTATAATCTAAATCATTTAAAGATTACATTATATCATTACAAACATAATATTACATAACAAGTCGGTTACAATTTAAAATTTGCAAAATTTAAATTGTGTAACCAATTTTATTATTGACATGTATATCCGTTAACGAGTCAATTTTGAGCTCCAGTAAGGATGCGGTGATTTTTCAATAAAATACGAAGTAATAAAGTATCGGTAAGAAATTTTTGATTAAAAAGTTACATGCCTATTCGGGCACGTAAGGGTAGAAGGTTCATACCCGATTGGATTTTTTACATTGCATGTCGGACAATATAATTTTCGAGCCTTGGTAATGGGTGAACATTTTTTCGTGATATATTTCAAATACTGCAGTCTAGTTATTCAGCACATAATCGTTGTTTGTAAACTAAAACTATAGACTTCGAAAAATGCTTCCTTTCTTTTCTTAAAAACGTACGAAATTTGAGTGACGCCATTTATTAGACTCACTAGGCGTGCCGCCCGGCGTTGCACGGGCTAAAATGATAGATTGAGGGCGGCGGGCTAAGCCCGGCGCTGCGCGAGCTTAAATACAACACGGTATTGAAATTCTTTATTATCCATCCATACACAGACATACAAACCCGGACCGATATTAAGCAACGGACTTCGCGCGAGCCTAAATAAGAGCAACAGTCCTTAAAAATCATACATTAATTAAGTGCAATGCTCCTAAAAAGTAGAACTGTTGTACGCGTTAAGAAACTGTTGTACGCCCGGCGCTGCGCGAGCTTGAATACAACACGGCATTGAAACTCTTTTTTATCTATCCATACAAAGACATACAGATACAGACCGGGACCGATATTAATAATAGAGAAATTCAAAAATGTAAAATAATCTTATAATAATCTGCAAAATAGAAATATTATTTACTATATCATCAAAATATAAAGTTAAAAATAACTGTAAATGCACATAAAAAGAAAAAATATATTTATCCGATTCAGAATGTAAATAAATGTCGAAAAACTAATGCACATAAAGTCAAAAAGATATTTAACAGGTATTAAAATAAAGTTTACTGTGAATAATCTGTAAAATAATCTTATAATAATCTGTGAAACAAAAATATTATTTACTATATCATCAAAATATATATTAATATCCAAGTACTATATCATCAAAATATATATCAATATCCAAGATAAGAACTTTCAAAATTTTATGCTTTTCAAAATAAAAGTTTTAACGAAATTTCAAAACTAACACATAAATAATTTCGGGATATAGTCTTACCAATCTGTAAAACAAAGTTATAATAATCTGTAAAGTAAAAATATTAATTACTATATCATCAAAATGTATATTAATATCCAAGATAAGAACTTTCAAAGTTTAATGCAATTCAAAGCAAAAGTTCTAACGAGATTTCAAAACAATAATCTTATCGAAACTGGAAAAAAGACCGCTGCCACCCTAAGCAATATAGAAAAAGCGCGTACGATAAATAAATAAATTAAAAAGAAAGAAAGATTAATATCGAGTACATTAATTGCTGAGATTGCAAATACAGCGAAGCCTCACAAAAAATGCTAGAGAAACATAGATTATTAGTATTGTTAATTTGTTACAACAATGGCAACAACGTACACCAGACCGATATTAATAATAGAGAAATTCGATAAATTCGCATTAGAAAAAGGACAATTAAGTTAAAAGTTCCCGTTTAAATACGAAAAATAGTTTTTATTAAATAGCAGACGATAAATAAATGAAAAAGAAAGAAGGATTAAATTTATTATTGCAAATGCAGCGAAGCCTCACTCAAAATGATAAAGAAACATTGATTATTAGTATTGTTGATTCCTTACAACAATGGCAACGGCGTTGATTTTAATTCAAAGGGCAACTGTATATTATACATTGTTGGAACGATGCCACAATGCAAAAATGAAATAAAACTTGCAAAAATTTGTGTTTTTAATTAATATCTCCGCTAATTAAAGCCGGACACGGATGAGACCGGGCGATATGGCTTCCCCGGAAAATTCCTAATCTGACGATACCCGTCCCGACGTCGGGCAACCTGCCGTTCTCGAGGAGATGAGGTGACAGACACACAGACAGACGCGGATCGGTTTTAATAGAAAAGACTAGGCGTGCCGCCCGGCGTAGCACGGGCTAAAATAATAGATTGAGGGAGCCGGGCTATGCCCGGCGCTGCGCGAGCTTAAATACGACATGGCATTGAAATTCTTTATTAACTATCCATACACAGACATACAGACCCGGACCGATAAATAACCGGACCGATAACCAGTCAATAAAAACCATAAATTAATTAAGTACATTGCTCCCGAAAAGTAGTTTTCTTTTGGCGTTCGATTTTTGTTAAGAAACCGTTGTACGCCCGGCGCTGCGCGAGCGAAAATACAGCACGGCATTGAAATTCTTTATTATCTACTATCCATACAGACCTGGACCGATATTAATGAGCAATGGTCTTCGCGCGAGTCTAAATAAGAGCAACAGTCCCTAAAATCCATAGATTAATTAAGTACAACGCTCGTAAAAAGTAGTTTTTTTTTTTTTTTTGCGTTCGATTTTTGTTAAAAAACCGTTGTATGCCCGTCGCTGCGCGAGCTTAAATACAACACGGCATTGAAAAACTTTATTATCTATCCATGCACAAACATGCAGACCCGGACCGGTATTAATAACAAATATTCATAAAATTTTTAAAAAATCGCAATAGAATAAGGACAATTAAGTATCCCTTTCAATCATTTTTCGATTTTACGCCTTTTGCGTTTCATGCATTCAGAATAATTAAAACAATCTTTAAAGTCCCCGTTAAAATACGAAAAATAGTTTTTATTAGATAGCAGACGATAAATACATTAAAAAGAAAGAAGGATTAAAGTACATTAATTTTTAACGGAGAGCAAATACAGTTAAGCCTCAGAGAAACATTATTAGTATTGTTGCCATTTATTACAAATATGGCAACAACTGCATTGATTTTAATTCAAGAGGCAACTGCATTATTTATTGTTGGAACGATGCCAACAATGCAAAAATAAAATAAAACTTGCAAAAAATTGCGTTTTTAATTAATATCTCCGCTAGTTAAAGCTGAACACGGACGAGACCGGGCGATATGGCTTCCCCGGAAAATTCTGAATCCGACGGTACCCGCCGCGACGTCCCATTGCCGCTCGTTCTCGAGGAGATGAGGTGACAGACAGACAGACAGAAAGACGCGGGCAGGTTTTAATAGTATAGACTAGGCGTGCCGCCCGGCGTTGACCGGGCTAAAATAATAGATTTAGGGCGCCGGGCTATGCCCGGCGCTGCGCCAGCTTAAATACAACACGGCATTGAAATTCTTTATTATCTATCCATACACTGACATACAGACCCGGACCAATATTAATAAGCAATGGCCTTCGTGCGAGCCTCAATAAGAGCAACAGTCCCTAAAAATAATGGACTAATTAAGTACAATGCCCCAAAAAGTAGTTTTCTTTTGGCGTTCGATTTTTGTAAGAAACCGTTGTACGCCCGGCGCTGCGCGAGCTTAAATACAACACGGCATTGAAAAACTTTATTATCTATCCATGCACAAACATACAGACCCGGACCGTGATTAATAATAGAGAAATTCAAAAAATTCGCATTAATTGTCCCTTTCAATCCTTTTTCGATTTTACACCATTTTCGTTTCATGCATTCAGAATAATTAACCCAATCTCTAAAAGCGCCCGTTAAAATACGAAAAATAGTTTTTATTAGATAGAAGACGATAAATAAATTAAAAAGAAAGAAGGATTAAATTTATTATTGCTAATACAGCGAAGCCTCACTCAAAATGCTAGAGAAACATTGATTATTAGTGCATTTGATTTGTTAAACAATGGCAACTGCCTTCATTTTAATTCAAACGGCAATATATATGTTTGGAAAGATGCAACAATGAAAAAGTTAAGTAAAACTTGCAAAAATTTGCATTTTTAATTAATATCTCCGCTAATTAAAGCCGGACACGGATGAGACCGGGCGATATGGCTTCCCCGGAAAATTCTGCATCCGACTGCCGCGACGTCGTACCGCCGCCCGTTCTCGAGGAGATGAGGTGACAGACAGACAGACAGACAGACGCGGGCAGGTTTTAATAGTATAGACTAGGTGCGAAAGATGTTGTATGCCAATTTTCAGTTCTTTTTATATGATTTTCTGTTTATTATAACACTGGTGTGAAAGTTGTATGCAAAACTCAAGCAGAATGTCATACTCATTAAAACTATGTTGAAATATATTTCAAACAAACCTTCCAAATTCGATATCAATAAATCAAAACTTTCTGAATCATTATATTAATTATTTTTTTAAACAATAATCACCAGAGTTAAAATTATATCATTTATTTTTACCTTTTTCTGAAGCTTTTGGAGGCTTATTTGAAATTTGGCCAAAGACAGTAAAAACAATGTGTTATTTTTATAATAATTTTCCCACTTAACTTGTACCGATATGAGTAGTACGTAGTTTTATTATTTTTTTTCATAGCCCCTTCAAACTTTATATTCGTCAATTTGTTACTGCTTTTCCTTGCAATTTTTTTCCAAATGTCCTCCGCGCCTCCCTAAATATGTAGGATTTTTTATATTTATTAATTTATTTACTTATTTATTTTGAATTTGGTATAATATGATGTTTGATATAAATTTATTTTCCTTCCTTTCATCAAACATCTGTAACATTATTGAAGTCCAACTTATGTGTATCTAAAAAGAAATTATTGTTAAACATAAAATTAAGACGAAAAAAAATAAAAAAAAGGTCTGAAAAGCTTTAAAATTCAATCCTTAAGAGGAACTGATGTAAATTACTCTGGAAAACGCATTTAGTTTTTTCTTTAAGAGTAGGGGATAACGGGGAGAGTCCGGACAATTTTTCTTCACGATTTTTTTCTAAGCTGCCAGTACAGCTAGAAATGTCCAGAAAGCGTTTTCTTGTGTCCTGAAGATTCAGCTTTATGGGAGCTTTTTAAAAATTACTTAGGACGCCCTGTATAGGGACAGTATGAATTTTAGTGCAAAGAGGGAAAGTGTCTGCGGTCTCCCCAACATGGGAAGACCGCGGACACATCGCGGGGAGACTCAGGACACAATGAAAAAGTATAATGATCAGTGTTTCAAGAAGTTGCCACTCAGGTTACTTCTAGATAAACAATGAAAGCTGGGTATATATATATATATACAATAAAAGAATTTGACCTATGACCAAAGAATCAAATGTTTAATAAGAACGTTTTAAGTAACAATGAGAAAAAGTTCAAGAAATATATTTACATAAATCGGGTACGGTGAACATTTGACGACTTTTGCTGTATTGTTGAGGAGGATCAAGTTGCCCAAAACTGGGGACCATTCATAAAAAATGATGTCATCACGAACGGGCCACTTCCACAATAAACCATTTTTTATCATAGCTCTAACCTCCAGTCCGTCATTTAGAAAATTTACAGTAACGCCTGGGAAGACATTGCCGTCATATTTAACTGCAACATATTCTCCTACGATTTTTTGAATTGGATCTTCCTTTTGATGTTCTTCGTCTCCTGAATATTCCGAAATGATCAGATGGCATGTCGATGTCGCTACCCGAGCTTGTCGTGTCACAGTTAGCTCTTCCTTTTTTAACTATTGCTTTTCTTTTTTTTTGAAAGTCAGCGTGCGTTTTGGCTTAGGTGCTAGCTCTTGTTCCCTTTCTTCCTGTTCAGGAGTGACCGTGGCTATCCTACATACGTGAAACGTACAAACAGAATACAAGGGGAGACTCGGGACAAATGTCCTGAGTCTGCCCAAACAACATTCTTGAAGAAAATGGGATCTGACACAAATAGTGTGTACGTGGCGCCAGCTTAAACACATATTAACAATAGCTTAACAACCCTACTTTCATGATAAATACGAAAAAAAAAAAAAAAAACATGACTTGCCAATTTACTTAATGAAAGCTTAGCTACTTACCGCAAAATTTTAGATCAGACTATGCCAAATCACATTTTTTCACTTCACTGCCGTATTTTGACTTGACGGGCAGCCATATGCATATGACAATAATAAGCAGAATGCTACCCACATAGCAGAATTATTTTTGTGCTGGAAAACCAATAGGTTAGGTGTAAAACGTGCTGTCCATAGTCTCCCCCTGTCCGGACTGTCCCCGGTCTTCCCTACACTAAAATATCATTGCAGCGAATGCCTCTACAACGAAGCGTGTCCCGTTTTAAACCCCTATAGTAGATTGTATATTCCTATACAACAAACATTAGAGTTCTTTGTAACGGGATTTCCCTCTAATTAAAAATAAAATGAGAACGAGTCTGATGATTAAATAGAGATCTGACAACCACTTATTTGTGTCGTTTTACACTTAGGAATTTTAAGGAAACCTAAAACATAGTTTGATTACACAAGTAAATATTTGATCCTTCAGCTTTTATTATTATTATTACTTATTTATATATTAGTACTAATACAAATTGCGCACAAGTTTCTTTTTTATATTTAAGAAATACAAATACTTTGACCATAGTATCTATGTTATTTTCGATTTAAAAAAAAAAAAATTTTTGTGAACTGTAACATAAGCGCCCTCTTGTGAGAGAACTCAACACTAACTGGATGATGCGATTTCGCTGCGTGATTTAACTGTTCAAAATAACACATTCTGAATGTTTAATATTATATTGATATTTATAACAGTAATGATATTTATTATTGGGTTTTATACATAGGACAATAGAGTCTGAACGCACTTTTGTTTCCAAGAAAAATACTTTAACATTTTGACACGTAACTGATTCATTGTAAATATTATAGGTTACTTAAGTTAAAATCATTCAGACATTAATATTTTTCCTTTACTCTAAATTTAAAAAGCATTTTTTAAACTGCTGAATGTGTGTGTGTGTGTTTTTTAATGAGCTTTGTGCTTTTTTGATGTCAACCTAACTAGGAATAGTTAAATTGTTTTTCCATGTTAACTAAAGAACCTCTCACCACGACTTGAGTTATATAGACGTATATTTCAGATAATTTAAAGTTCTTCATGATAAGGGCGTATTTTTAAAATCTATTCATCTTATATTTGGATAATTTAAATTTCATTAAAATTCGGAGTGAAGAAGGCCTGTTATTCCATTTACTACGAAAGAAGAGCAAAAATTTCATGGCCACAAACCTCTTACTTTCCGAGATTAATTAAGTACGAGCTCTTGAAATAAGAAAATATATTTTTCACTGAATTATGGATACGTAAAATTCACTTCACGTGCAGTGACAAACGGTTTTTCTTTTCTTAATTAAGACTAACTTTCTTTTTGTTGGGAAAATCAGATTTCAATAGATTAATTATGGGAACTTCAAAAGAATGTAAAGGTATAAAAAGAAACAGGAAAGAAAAATTTTAATTAACTTTATGCTTATCTTAAAATTTCCCCGAAAAGTAAATGTTGGTGATGAAAGGGAGCCCTTTGATTTTAAAAGTAGAATTTTAGTATATGTTGAATAATTAGATTCCACACTATCAAACAGAAGTTATTTTAGAGATCGGTAAATATTTATTTTATCTCTATATTTGTAATCCTTTCTACGAAATCCAACAATCCTTTTAAAATGTCCAATGAATTTGTGAGCACTTCTGCTCATTTGAACACCTTATTAAATACTTTCACATTCTATTAAATGCAGCGTATTATTCAGAACCAAAATTTGCTGCGGCTGGCGTAATTGGCTTTAAGATTTTCAGAAAGTATTCTGAGAAGTTTAGTCCACGTTATGTTTGTTTAATATTCGAAGGAATTAAATGTGACTAATACAAGTCTCTTGTGCTTCAAGAGAGTACAGAAGATATTAACGTCGTATATTTGCATTTTTATTAAAAACTAAGACATCCGATCATAAAGTGAATAATTTTTGACCCTGATGAAACTCATAAATAACACGTTTTCTTTCTTTATTTTATTTTATTTTGATTTTTTTTTAAAGGTTGATAAAATGTTTTCACAGTCTCAGTCAAAAGAATATAAGTAAAATTTTTGTCATATATTTTTCAAAACACAGAAAGAAAAAAATCATTTAGGTATTTGTTTTATTGTTTAAATTATATTATAATTTCAATCCACATGAATAATAAGAAAAATGATTAGTTTGGCGATGTAAATTTGAAAAAAAAAAACATCCTACTGGACACTAACCCTACCTACTTACTCAATGATGATTTCTGACACACTGGTTCGGCCGTGTTCAGACCTCAATCGTTGCTAAACAAATAAATAAATATTAAAATAAAAATAGCACTTTGGAACCTAAAAGTAGTGCTTCTCAAGAAATTATTTCTATGAACACTAACCCTACCTACTGAATCAATGATGATTTCTGACACACTAGCTCGACTATGACACAAAAACGACCTTCAACCGTTGCTAAACAAAACTGAATAGCTAAATATTGAAATAAAATAAAATAGAATAAAAATAACACTTTGGAACATAAATAATAGTACTTCGAAATCATTTATATGGACACTAACCCTACCTACTGATTCAATGGTGATTTAATTTTAATAAATCGATCAATTAATTAATCCGTTACATTCGCAATATTAAAACTATACATGTTATTTTTTATTTGTATCCTTTTCTTCTGTCTCTTGAACTAAAACTGGGGATGGTGTTGGTGTCGTGTCCAACAAGAAGTCAATTGGATCCGTGGGCTTTGGTGAGTGCTCTTGCCAGCGAAGCAAAAGCTTTGTACCATAATTAAAAGCTCAAACATTTCCTGAATTTTTAGGAGTATGACATATTATTAGTACACTGTAGAAACTTTCTGTAGAAGTACAGAAGGAAAACTGAGCGTTTCTTTAAATTAACGAAGAACTTCTTTTAAATAAAATAAACAAGTTTCTCGATAACAGCGTCATATTGTATGCATCATAAACTCGTTTCGATAGTTCCTTTGAAGAAAATCCCCTCAGTCATATTAAGAATTATGAAGCTATGTAGGATATAAATGCCCCGTACAGCCAAATCATCTCTCTTTTTTTACTTTTTCTTTTAAACAAAAAATTGTCAAAAAAAAAAAAAATAATAATCAAACATGGGAAAAAGGTATCCATGTTTTGTTTTGATAGGACAAATTCTTCAAAAATCATTAAAGGACGGGGAAAGGGGACAGGCAAACTGCAAACGCTTTGCCCGAACGGACAAACCGTCAGGAACACATTTTTATTTTTTACTTTAAATTTTTTCAGAAAAAGCTGCAAAACTAAAGATAGAAGTGGAATGATTAGTTTCGATTGTTTTGAAGTGCTTTTGTGAACAGTAAACACTCGTTATTTCTTCAACGTTGTGTTTGTTCACTAGTCTTTGTTTTTTGCACGTTAAAAATCATTTGCGTTGTATATTTACTTAAAGGACTATATTAGAGTGAGTTTTAGATTCAGAGTACAACTGAACCTCCGGTTTAAAATACGTCCAGAAAATGAGTCGAATGAATGCTTCCCCAGAAATATTTTGAAGAATGTAGGGCAAAGAAGCAGTTTTAAAGCAGTTGATCTATAATTTATTTAGCCTAAAGCACAAAATGCTTAAAGTTTCGTATTAGCCTTTCATTTTGTGTGTTTTTCGACGTACCACGTAGATTTTTGCCTGTGGTAGCAGTATGAAAACGTCCTATATTTTATTTGAAACTACATCTTCTTTAACTAAAATTAACCACACTCGGAGATATATTTTTCTTTAGTTAGCTATGAATGTTACTATCTTTGATGATCCAAGTGTTTTAAAATTTACAGGCGTGAAAAAGTTTTGTCGTTGAAAAATATATATAATATTGAAGATAAATAAAACAGCTTTGAATGATATTTAATTTTGTGTGTTTTGCTTGATACTACATGTAATGTGCCACAGCTTGGCCTCCTTTGTTTTTTTTTTACGTCTCGTCCGGAGTTTTTGTGTAAGATGAAAGTTTCTTTCCTACTTCTTTTTATTTCCAGTTTTATTTTTTCATGAAAAAGTAAATTTAACTGTTGCACCTGCGTTTTTTTTTTTTTTTTTGAGAAAATTTGCTACTTTTCTTTCCTGACGAGTTTGCAAAATTCAAGCTCGCTTATGTCAGACGTAGAATATTTCCTCTTTACGTATTCTCTCGTTAATTAAGTTTTATCATTTTTTATGTTATTATGAGGCATTTTGTTCTCCTTTTTATAAAATTTTTTGCGATCTGATTATTAGCAATAAATTATATCGTTAGTTTTTGAAAAATCTTTGTGTATGTTGTCACATTGATGTGGCGTCAAAACAATTTCTGATTTTTCTGATAAGCTGCGTTAAAAAAAAAACCCTTCTGAGCCAAAACTCTAGCCAAAAACTCTAATTCAGTGAAATAATCCACTGTCATCTATTTCTGTTCGCGAGATTATCAGTTTCCTGCAAGTGGTACAGAAAACTTTCAATGTACTAGTCGAGTGCAGATCTATTGGTTTAAAAAAAACTCAAGGAGAGAATGCATTTAATTTTCTTGTCGTTCTAACAGTATTTAAAATAAGCTTGTCTTACTATCATAGATGTGATCACGAAAAGCCAATTTACGCACTGGCTCACATCTAGCTAACGTTTGAGCCATCGCATTATACTTAGGGCTTCAAGTTATTAATTATTGAGGATTACTTACCATTCAACGCTTATGTCTTGAAGATCTTTTGCGTTCTAATTCAATTTGCAAAAAAAAAAAAAAAAGTTGAATCACTTGGTTCACTTCCTTTGTGCTTAGAAGAAAGAAAAATTCTTCAGCTGGGGATAAAGCTCCCCGTACAATATTTTCCGGTTTAATGTAAAAAGAATATCCTTCAAATTAAGAAGCTAAATCATTGAATTGTAAAATACAACTAACATGCTTTACTCATTTTCGCTATATTTCACCCCTTTAATTTATTAAGTGGCTTTCTATTTTACTTGCAGAAATCACATTTCAATAAATTAATCCTGAGGAATATTTAAGAACTAAAAATAAGGATTACAGAGTGAAAAACAAATAGATAACGTTCAAAGCATTTAAAGAATACATTAAATATTTGGAAAGGATTTTTGATTTACTAAATATAAAACGTAGTGTAAAATTTTATTACAATGTTTCTCACTTTGGCAAAAATAACGGTATACATTAAACTAAAACATACATTCAGTTTAAACTGTTTCATATCGAGGTAGTTTCATCATGTTTTAGTTTAAGATTTTTAGCATTTTGTATGTACATCTTTTGGTTTGTTATTACTTTTTTTGAATTGAGCTTAGAATAATCATCAAATTAGCTGGATACTGAGATAACGTTAACGGGATGGTGGTAGAAGATTCCTCCGCCCCCGACTTCCATAAAATGGTATTAATAAACTTCTTATTCATGCCTTTCAATTACAGAAGCTTTTTCTGTTTTACATAATATGAGAGAAAATTTAAAGATCACTAGGCTTTTGAATTTTAGATAAATACTCGGTAAATTTTGTTCCTCGTTAACGTTGCCTTTTGATCGCTTAATCCTCTTCGGCAAAAACACGAACCGCTTATATTTTATAAATTGCTATTCTACTTTTCATTTTCTTTATTAATGTTATATTTTTTTTCCTTTCTTATTAACAACTAACTTCATTCTTTAGATAAGCAATTTAAATTGTCTATATTCGACTTTCTAGCCTACCCTAAAAAACATGTCTTTAAAAAAGGTAAAAACAACGTAAATTAAGCATAACTTTGCAAAACATTGCAGACACGTATTTCAAGGACACAACGAACCCTTTTTACAATGCAAATTAATTGAGCTTCTTAATTGCAAACATCCATCTGAAGCTCTTTCTAATCTACAACTTTCTAATCTATATCGCTTCCTTAGATAACCAATTTAATTTATCTAATTTTCCGCTGTCTAACCTAACCAGCATGTCTTCAAAAAAGATAAAACAAGGTAAGCATAGCATAATTTTGAAAACATCGGAGACACGTGTTTCGAGTCCACAATGAACCCTTTTTTCAATATACTCTAATTGAGCTTCTTTAATGGAAGAGAAGCTCCTTTTCATCTATAAACCCCTTTTTTTGCATCATTGAAGAAAAAAGAAAAAAAAACAGGGTTCGAACTTCTGCTATAATTCTTACAACTCCTATTTTTTAAAAAAGTGTCCTGTATTGTCTTAATTTTTAAGCACTTGTCCTAAATTTCCTATAGTATATGAATTTCTTTCTTACAAAAAATCCACATGTCCTACCCACTAAGTTCCTAGTGCTAATTTCGCATCAACAGAGTGCGGGTGCTCGCTCCTTTCAGGTGGAGAAACCCGGGCGTCAAAATTCTCATGAGGCGATGATACCACACTCATTGTGGTGCCGCTGAAAGAGATGTTACCAATGTCAGGGGGAACGCACGAGGTCAGCAATTGTCAGAAACTAATATCAGCCCATTAGAAATAGTATTCCACTGGGTAAACCATAATTATTCCCTCTGGTGGGGAGGGGGTGGGGAGAGCATAAAAGCCCTAATATCTGCATGTATTATATTACCACACTTTGAACTGCGTATTTGTAATATGGCTCAAAACCAAGAGTTATGGGAGTTTAACCCCTGAAATCCCACCCCGTACCACGCATTAGCCACTTTGCTGCGTTATTTATTTATTTATTTTCCTCACTAATATTTATTGAATATTGACCCCTAGCTCTTCTGTGGAAAATTTTAAGATGAACTAATGTCTACTAATGAACAAAATATATACTTTTAAAAAATATTTTAATTGATTCCAATTCACTGACAGAAGCAAAGGAAAGAAAAAACTGATATGATAGTTCGGCTCAGCGTTCCCAAACTGTGGTACGTGTACCCCTAGTGGTACGAGGACGCTCTCCAAGCGGTACGCGTCCAGGCGGATCGAATTTTCCGAATTAGAGGTGGGAGAATTTTTGCTCACAGTTAAAAAGGAATTTCCGTTATTGTCAAGAAAAGCATAGCTGTTTTTAGTTCCGTTCACAAAAACTTATCATTGTATAACTGGTACGCTAGTGGTACGCCAATAAACCACTGGTGGTACTCAAAGCTTTTCCAGGTGGTACGCGTACAGGCAAAAGAAAAGAGAGGGGGTTAAAACACAAACTCAGGATTGAAAATTGCATTTACCCGATTAGAGTTGGGCGAATCATGAATCAAAGTTAAAAATGAACTCCCGTTATTGCCAAGAAAATCATTGCAGTTTTTAATTCACTTTATAACTACTCATTTTTATGGAACTGCTTTTCCAATGTGATATTTATTAAAAATTAATATCGATGCTAATTAAATGTCGACCCACATTTGAGGTTAAAATTAACTTCTGCTGAATCAGATATCACCTCACTTGTATCTGCCCATGTAGCAGCAACCTTCTCATTAATTTCGTCTTTTCCTTTTGCTTTTACATATATTTTGCACTTAAAGACGTATTTCTAATGTGTTTTGGAAGTACTTATTAAAAATATAGTTTATGCACTTCATATATATTATTTTAAATATAGAGCTTAATTTTTATTAACAGCTTTTCTCTGCATTAATAACTATCACCAACATAATTTAATTACCTAGTCATCCTATTATTTTTCGGAACCTGTTAGAATTCTATTTTATATAATAAAGTTAGATTCGATGTGGTACGCAAATGGTTTGCAAGAAAAATATTGATACGTGTAAAAAATGGGAACCGCTGGATTAGATTGTGATTTAAAATTAAAGAACGCAAAAAAAGAAGAAAAAAACTTGCTCCTAAAGTAATCGAAAGTGGAAAATGTCACTGCCATGACAATTCCGATTGTAAGCAAAAATAAAACTATCAAACGTCATTTTGAAAACCAGTGGGTAAAACAAATCGTAAAAAGGTTTTTAAAATGTAAGATTGAAGTAACTTTCTGTATCAAACTTAAATAATAATAATGATTAAAAAAGCTTTAAAACTACACAATCATACAATAGCACTGCAAGCATTTTTAATTAACGATTCTAACTGTTTTTTTATAAACTTCAAATAAATTATATAATATATTCATGTAGTATTTCTGCCATGTTCATTATTTTAAATTGAAAAAAAATATGTGCCAGAGTTGAAAAGGAGTAATTATGGAAGTAATGTTTCATTCGAAGTTAATTCGTAGAGAAAACCAAAGTGTTAATGGAATTTAAATTAAATACGAACGCCTTCCTAAATTCATACGACGCATTAAGTCTGCCTATGTGTTTCAAACCAATCTTTTTATGCTTGGAAAAAAAGAAAACAGCATTTAAAAACATATTGACTTCACACTTGTGCCATAAAACTTCTTTCAGAAGAAGACTTAATGATAGGTTCTCAAAAAAGTTGTCGTGAAACTGCGTGAAGTTATAAAGCAAATGTAATTATTTACATAAATCAGTGAACACGAAGCGTTAATAGGCAAGTAATAAATTTCCTTTTCTAATAACACCTTAATGGATTTCGTTTCTTTATGATTTCAATCAAGTTTTTTTTTTTTTTTTTTTTGGTGCTTCATCTGTTTATTTTTTTTCTCTAATGAAAGTACGAGTAATATTGCTTCGAAATTCTCTTTTTCATTTTTGTGTTGATTGGCGTATAATTTGGCGCGGTACAAATGCTTTTTTTTTTCTTTTGGTTTTCTTGAAGAATTCTCGAAATTATTGTAATACTCGAATTTCGAACTACTACAATTCTATTTTCTATTGAAAACCACTTGAAAGTGTTCATTTTGTGTGAAGTTTAACAACTTACTACTTATTTTTAATTTTAATGTTCGATTTTATTTTTCATTTTAGTATATTATAATGCTTTGCTATAAAGCGATAAATCAGCAGTATTTTTCTTTCCAATTGAAAGTTCAGCTGTAGATGGGAGTTAGCAATTGAGTTGTAATCGGAATCATCGTGGTCACAGAATGACTAAAATACAGTTAAAAACTTGCATGTGCTTTTGTCCGCTTAAAAAATATACTTAACCTCATAAACGACATAATTAACAGTTTACGTTTTTCTTGTGAGGTATTGTGTTTTCTTCCCTTCTTTTTTTAAATTTTTTGTTTTGTTGTTCCTATTTCTTTAACATTTTGTTTAAAGCAAGAAACAACTCTTCAGTTTCTTTTCTTCCACTTTCTTCTTTTCCTCCTTATTTCATTCTATATGTCTCATTTTGTTTCATTCGGGTGTCTTTGAGGAATATCTTCCTACCTAGTTGCCTTCATCTTTCTAGGTATTTTTTTTTGCTGCACCAGTGGGAATTACTTGCACGAACAACTGAAAAACTCTGAATCAGTTACTAATTTTTGAATTAGTAACTTTTGATGCCACTAACAGTGATAGGCCTACGAATAGTTTCCACTTGAGTGTTAAATTTTGTAGTCAACTGGTTCAAAATCTATAAGACATAGTGATAACTCATTATTTCTGAAAATCTTAGGTTAAAGGTAAAAAATCCGATTCTTGTAAACAACTTTGTCCTATTTGCTTTTGTGAATACATTCCAAGAATCATAATATAAAGGAATATAATAGTTCTGAAATAATAAACAATAAAATCAATGTGTTATTAAAGCACACACTTTCAAAACTATTAGTACATAAACGTTATTTCTATTATTTGTAATATCCCATTATAAAGGTGTTTACTTAATGTTAATATAGATAGTGCATTAGTTTTAAAATAAGCTTAATATTTCTGGCTGATGATTTTCGTGTTGAAAGTTGACAACATTCATTTTCAATTGGCTCTAACAGTGGACAAATACACACAACATTTATTTAAAGTTCATTAGTGGGTTATTTATTAAATCAGAAGAAAATCATTAAACTAAAAATAATAATAATAATTAAAAGCACCAAGTAGCACTGCTTTTCTAGAATTTGTTGTCTGTCTTAGTACATTAAAAGATCATTCCTGGTAACTCTTCCCAAGCAATTTTATGTTGCTGCTTTGGGCTTATTTGTAACGATTTTTCGTAAAATGGTAAAAGTATTTGCTTATTGTTCTTTATATTACTTAAACACCACTAACTACTCTTGCATGCAGAGAAAAGGAATTAAAACACCACCCCCTCCTCATCCGAAATCAATGTTTCAACTTTTCTTCTTTAAATATAAATTTTAGAACCCCATTAAAACTTTACACTTTCATACGAAAGAAACACGACCCACGCATTCAATGCGGTAGAAAAGAAGAAAAAAAAGGGGAATATCTAAAATCAGCACGAAATTAATCAAAACAGAAAGTTCCATCGAACAAAGTTCTAAATGCTTAAAAACGTCCGCTGTTTCATTCTGTCTATCATTCCTTCTCAGTCTATCTCTTTGTCAAAGGAGGACACTAAAAGCGTGCCCGTTTGTTTTAGGGCTAAGAGTGGGAAGAGGGAGTCTTTGCGGTTAGCGGAAAAGTGGATTTTCGGAGGCCACGTAAAAGTGATTAAAGGTCGGTCCCATGTCCGGGGAATCAATTTACGGTTAATTATCGATCTCCGGGTCTTCTCGGAACGCTCCTGTTCTACGCCAGATGCTGAAGTAGCATTGGAATCTTCCCTGATGAAAGGGGCCGTGTGCATATTGCGAGAAAGAGGAATTAAATGTTGTTGTGTATCGATCTATTTAAATGTAAGTGGCAATGATTAAACAGGGATTGAACTTTGTTTATACTATATTCTGTAAATGAATAATCAGTAATATAATTTAGAAAACGTAGCTTGTTTAACAGCGATTGGTAACTAGGCACTAATCAGCTCTTTTAGCTAAATAAAAGAATATGTTCTAGCCGCATATGCCATTCCTGGTCACTGTAGTATGTATTCCGAAACAAGATTGAGGAAAAGAGCAATAATGTCCACTCCTTTGTTTTATTTTATGTCATTTTGTATTTTTAAAAACGTTGTAATGAAGAATTATGTATAAATTTACACTACTTTGCTTTTTGTTTAATGCTTATTTTGAAGTGGGAAAAAAGAGTAACCTGCCACTAATTAAACACAATGGATTAAGCTAAAAAGTTCCGTCAGAGTAGCAGTAAATCGCTGTTGTCTTAATCTTAAAAGTTTCCCTAATTCTCTGTAAATGCAAAGAAATGAACTCAATTGAAGCAGCTCTGGAACTTCAGCTCAAAGTTTACTTAAGCTTATTTTTTATGTGAAAGTATTTCTAATAAATAATTAAAAAGGGATGCACGCCAATTAATATGGAAATAATGCATTATCCACATAGAAAGAATGTATTGCTATTGTAGCGAAAAAATTTTATTCGACAAAAAGCCCTTACGCCTGTTATTATATTTTATTCGACTTTTTTAAATAGAACTATTTCGAATGAAAAATACAGATACAGTAGAACCTCCCAATAAAGTACACGGTATATAAGAGATTTTTTCTTTTTTCCATATATAGAGTTGTCCCTTCTTCGGAGGTTATGAGTCGATGAATGCATATATTGTGTATTATCTAATTTTAATTTAATAAAAAACTTAATTTAAGATTGAAGATATTATTAAATGGGGTTATTAATGTGGGGTAATTATAATTAAAAACTATTGAATATTTAAAACATTTCACTGGAGACATAAAAAAACTACTAGTTATAAGAAAATATAGTAATGGCAAAATTTTTCTAGCTTACAGAAAATTATTTGAAGTAATTCTTTACATGGATTTGTTTTTAATCTAAACTTTTATAAAAAAGTGAAAAAAAGATTGATCTGCTATTATTATCCTATTGCGTATGAATTTAAATGTTAAAAGAGTAGAAAATAAAAAAGGAATTATGTTTATTTGAAAACGCAATACTAAAGAAGCCCAAAAAACTGAAATTTTAGATTTTTTTCTCCATTGTTTTGTCTATTGTTCAAGTTTTGTACCCTTTTTGTACTCCAGTGAATTAGAACCATTTACACTGTAAATGGTTTTAATTCAGCCTGTAAATTTTACAGGGTTCAAACAAAGTAACATTTGGAGAGAAAGAAGCATTTTTAAAAAATCTTACTATACATCTTTCTGGTCCAAGTGGGGACCCAAGTTCTGGGACAAGTGATAGACCTCTGGGGTAAAATTAAACTGTGTGTATTGTTTTTACATAAAAAATGTGTATGCGTTTTTGCGTTAGTTAAGAACTGAAGCTGAATGGAAATGAGAGAGAAATTATACCGATGATTAGAGAAATGGACGTGATTTTTTTTACTATTTGAACAATTTTTGTTCAACAGTTAAAACAAAATTAGCATTGCACCTGCGGGGTAATTTCATTCCTTTAAATCCTGATCTAACAAGAGCATTTGCTTGAAATAAAAGTTATCGGAGAGAACAATCTAACGACATAGCCCCATTTTAAAAATTTGTATTCTTAAGGAGGTTTCTGATTGAATGAATGAATAAATGAATGATTGAAAGAATTAATGAATAAATGAGTGAATAAATGAATATATGAATAAGCAAATGAATGAATGAATGAGTGAATGATTGATAGATGAATGAATGACAGATGAATGAATGAGTCAATGAATGATGAATGAATGAATGAATGAATGAATAAATGTGTGAATAAAGGAATATATGAATGAGCGAAGGAATGAATGAATGAGTCAATGAAGGATAAATGAACGAATGAGTAAATAAATGTGCTTTAACCGTTGAAAAATGTATATTTGAAACAAGTAAGAACTAGAACTAAACGAGAAAGGGAGGCATATATATAGCTAGATTATAAATTTGAAGCTGGACCCATACGGGAAAGTAGACTCGTATAGTTCAACACGGAACTTTTTGTTTTTCTCATGCAATGTTACAGTAAAAAAAAAAAAATGCGCCAAGGTAAACATTGCATTATTTGTTTGAAAGCGTCAGTTATCAATAAAACAACAAATGCAACTTTCCAGTAACTTTTCTTCGTCTCCAAATATGAAAGCTTCTTTAAGGAAACGTTAAAATATGTAACAAAGGGCACTTAAACACTCCCAAATAAATAAATAAATAAATTCTTACATTCCTTTCATAGATTAATGTTAGAATGTAGATTTTGGACCTTAAGAAACGATTTGATTTACTTTCGATTTACGAGGGGTTTGAAGCAGCACCTGGACTAGAATACAAGAATGTAGTAGCTTTTTGGGAGCGAGCGCAACGAACTTGAGTCATGAAGCCATTTGACTGGAATTGTTTGCAGTTCCAGGGGTTGGCGAGAGATAGCGAGCAGGAGGAGGACCCATACGTAAATATAAAGTTTATTTAAAAGTCGAGTGAGATCTACAAATAACTCACAAGTTGCAAGCATTTGATTTGTACTAATCCCCCTCCTTTTGGGTCAAAATACAGTAAGACGGCATCACTATCACTATTATCTCGCGGCGAGACAGACGAAATAAACCTAACTTTGCCCCAAGTTCTAATTAATAGCTATTATGAAGCTTTTTCTTAGGCCACTCGGGTGAAACTACTTAGGAAGCAAAAAATTGATTTAACAACGCCGGAAGATAAAGTCTAAGAGGCAAAAACTTTTACCTTGCTTAAAGTTGGGGCAGATAATATGATTAGTAACGGAATTATTGTCACATCTCTTTAACCTGGATGCTTTTAGTTCTTGAACCTTAAAAAGTTTTCTAACGAAGAAGAACTTTTTGTCTCCCTAAAACTTTTTTTCAAATTCAACTTTATCTAATTTTGTTCAGGATACTTTTTTGTCTTGTTAAGAAAATAAATATATAAAATAAAATAAACGAAATATCAGTTTTTAAAAAATTAAATGGTTTTAGCTTATTCAACAAGATTTGTGCAGTCATGCATATTAGGGTGTGTTTCTTTCTTTTTTTTAATTTATCTGCGCATTACCCATATGGTATTCTTTAAATGCCTTGTTTCTAATTCATTTAAAATCTCAAGACTTTTCAAATCATAGGGCTTGTGTGATACTAAGGATGCTTCCTACTTTCATGATGTCACACTTTTTGTCATTTCCTACCCTCCCCTTGTCACAATTTTAGGAACCCCCTTCACCCTCCCCCCCTCCCGAAGCGTGACATCATTTGTGAAAAGATCCCTAAGGCGTAAGATAACTAAAATAAGAAGTAAAAACTAATATTATTTAAAGTTTTTATACCGTACTGATGAAACCGTGAAAATCCCCTGCAGTAGAAAAGTCCCTTACGCACTTTTCTTTCAAAGAAAATTATTACATCATCTTGACTTGAGCATAAAATTCTACATTTTCATCCTCTCCGTCACTTACAATACACACACACACATAAATGCCATAGCACAGTTGTCCATCGATTTTAATGAAAATTCTTCGAAGCTCCTTAATTTTCAATTAAATCTAGTTCTACTTTATGCTCATATAAAACACGGAGGTTAGAGCATTAAAAATTAATGGATATTCTTAATACCTAAAAGTGAACAAAACAAAAAAAAACGTAAAAGTTTTGAAAGAAGAGCATTTCGTTGTTTTGTCATTTTATAAAAACACTTGCGCTGAACAAGGAAAAATAATAAGAGACTTAAAAAACAGTAAATACCCTTAAGAATTTTAAGGTAAAAATGCCTAATTGCGAAACCTAAGAAAAAAAGGTAACACACATTGGAAAGTTTTTTTTATTGATATTTTCTTGCATTTTTTAAGAACGTATTTCACTAGAAAATGTCGTACTTTATATTTGTACTTTATTTTTTTTCGATGGCTCAACTATTGTCCCTAAACATTTTTTTCGAAGTTGATTATCTTCCGCAAGAAGAGACAAAGTATTTTTAAAAGAACGTAAACTATTAGAAAAAGTTAAAATCAGTCTTAAATTAATTTTTTAAGAGAAAAAGAGTAAGCATTTTTTAAAACAAAATGCTACACAGAACTAAGAACTTGTTTTTTTACAAGATTTCTTTTTTCTTTTTTTATTTAGAGATGACAATCAAGCAATTCATTTCATATTTTGTTATAATACTTTTTTTAGTAAATTTATGGCAGTATGAAATACAAATATGTTAGTGAAATTTCTTTTATATGTTTATGTTTAAATAATTTTTATTATTGTTGTCTGTTTCGTGTTTTTAGACTGTGAAGATGGAGCTAATTTCAATGTTCTCTTCTTTTTTATTTATATGGCATTTTGTAAACAACAACAATAATGATAATAGTAACAATAATAACAATTATAACGAGAAAATTGGAGAAAATAGCCAAAGACTGATCTCTGTCTTTGCTTTTAATGAAAACCATCAATAAATATGCAGAAAGTTCATTTCTGGAGAAAAAAAAAGTGCAAGCAGGATTTTGGACCGATAAAACTAAACTAAATTAACAAATAAAACATATGTTTACATTTGTTGCACATAAAAACACGATCTATGAAAAGTAATTTCAATGCTTCAAAAATCTATGCTGCACAGTTCACCCAGTTAACATTTTATTTGCAAGTTAAAAGAAAATGTGAGATGATTTTTCGTGTCAATATTTTGCTACAATGATAGATAATTGTATAATAATATTGACATTATCTTGCATAACTACGCAGGTTATTAAAGTCCGCAAACATTCTTTTTTTCTTGTTTTAAGAAAGCATTATTTTACAAATCAATATTTGTCCTCCCTAATCCAGCGACACGACACAAGAAATACGTCCACAAGTTTAATATGCGATTAGAAAGAAAACGGGTGATTATATGACTTTTTCAAAAAAAGTAGGACATTATCCAAAATATATCTTATAAGTATGAGTGCTGTGACTTTCTGATCTACAACTGGTTATTATGTTCCAAAAGTGAGGAAAATTTATAAACGCGAACTCTTTGTGCTACAAACACGCGACTTACATAAGATTATGACCGGCAATGACATGATATATGCCATAAATAAGAATACACAGAAAATATATAAACTGAAATATGTTTGAAGTTTATTACATTATAGAAATGTTTATACGACGTTTAAGTGTTGTCCTAATTTTTGGATTTAGCTAGAATTGTAAATCGATTATCCGACGTTATCGTTTATACGACGATTTTTGGTAGTCCCTTCGGCGTCGTATAAACGATACTCCACTATAATTTTATTTCATTGAAAAATTAAAATTGAAAAGAAAAAAAAACGATTTAGAGTAATCAATAGTTACAAGATTTCATTAGAAAAAAAACTTTTGTTTTATTAATTTAGATAAAAGCATGAAAAATGTATGAAAAAAAAGTAAACTCTTTGTTTTTTAAAGGTTAAATAAATTTATAATTGTTTTGTGAATATATCTAGCTATAGCAAAACGGGATATAGGCAACATAGCCTAAACATTTTGTTTATATTTCTGAAACATGTTTTTAGTAATTCTTCAGGAATCAGAAATAGAATTCAACTTCAAAAGAAAAGCCGAAACATAAACAAAAAGGACAAAAGCTTCGATGATCCAATATCGGCGTAGTATGCTGCTGCTTTAAAGAAAAGGATAAATATCCATATATAGAATTGTATTAAGAATGAATGCCCTGTTTTTTATTGATTGAATCCTTTTATTTATACACTCATATCAAGTTTAGGAGCCGTTGTGCAAATATCTTCTTTTTCAAGTTCCAGATTTTGAATCAATCTTTTCCACATGAGTTACTGCTATCTCAAAATCAGAATGCGGCCAAATCAAAAACAAGCTTCAAAAACTATTTACGTTCTTTGTACGTTGATCACTAAGATATATGGCCCAAAAATTCCAATTTTTTCCCATTTCTCACAGCAAAAGCAAAAATATTTTAAAACTTAACTTCAGTTGCTTAGGAAATTTCCTTTGAAAATCAACAATCGATTCTGTTTGTTATATGTTTATGCATTTCTTCATGGAAGGAAGGTTATGAATATATATATATATATATATATATATATATATAACTATAATATCATTTAATATGATTTGAAAAAAATGATTCGAAAACTACCCGTAGGATTTTGCTGAAAATTTTATAATTAATCTCTATTAGCTCGGAGTAGGTTTATAGACCTGTTAGAAAAATATTCGACATTTAGTTCATTTTTAGCCTACTTTCGCGCAAAAGTTTAAAAAAAAGAACGTGAAATTTCTTTTTTTTTCATTATTTATTTAATTACTTCACTTATCTTTGACTCTTCTTTATTTTTCACGATCTTTTTCGATACACTATGCCTTCTTTCAGACTTTATTGTTATTATTTTTTTCCTTTTTTACTTGAAATTAGGCTAAAAAGCAATTTCTTTTTAAAAAAATATTATACTGAACAAAGTTTTTTTTCAGCATTGCGACATTATAGTATTGCTATGTAAAGAAACAAATTGATCTCCATACATCTTTACAAGAATTGATAATATTTTCCCCTGGACGCTTAGAAGAGTTACGTTAGACTATTTAGCCATTCTTTCAGTACTGTAATTTTGAAGTATAATTCCATTCAACTGCGAGGAAGGAAGGAAAACTATGAATTACAGGAACATGCATCGAAATCTGAAATTAACTTTAATAAACCCTATTGTAATTCTTTATTTATTTTGGTTTTAATTTTTTCCAATAAGAAAGGTCAACCACCAAAATTTTTTCCCTTGCTACACTGTTAAAAATTTCCGTAAGAAAATAGTAAAATAACCATTTATTTGATTGTTATTTTACCATATTTAATTACAACAGTTGAATAACCATTAAAAAGATGGTATTCAAACCGCTGATTGCGAAAAAAATCGTTTATTCTCTGTTTATCCTAAAGAACGTTTGACTAACCGTAATTTTCAAGCGCTCAATAAGAATCGGGCGTCCATCATGTTTGCGAAACCTTACCGGTCGTACGTTGTTGTTAAAATATGAATAAAGATTTATCAGTTAAAATCTGCATGTGTATATAAAAAAAGAAGAAAAAAAGTGGCTTAAGCAGTGGTTACTAAATAGAAAGACCGTAAATCAAAATTGAGACATCGGATTCCCGAACTGTTTGCGAATGAGCGAACACATAATTTGAACTGCTGAAGCTTGTTTGTAGTTTAATTTTTGCAGCAAATAAAATGATTTTCGTCAATATACAGTAAATTTAGACCAAAGATGGCTTTAGATCCAATCAAAAACTGAAATCTCAATTTTAAGGCAGTTTGCCTGTTGGAAAAGAAGATTTATTGATAAATAAACGACCGCTTTACGTTGTGCAGATGGCCGAACGGTTAGAGAGCAAGGTTGGTATAAAATACACCGGGGTTCGATTCCCACAAGCTTCGTTTACGGTTTTACGCCTCGAAATGGTTCAAAAACGGTAAAACGTTTGTTTTGAAACCATTTTTGAGTGGTTATAAAACCGTAAACTTTTGTATTTACGGCTTTTTAACCAAGCTGATTGGAAATGGTTACGTCCCGTAAAGACAGAAAAATGTTCCAAACCGTAAATTTAACGGTGAATTAGATGGACAGACTGTTGCCGGTCGTTTAACCGTAACTTCATGATGAAATTTCTAAGTGTATAAATTGATAATTTTATAAAGGCATTATCATCTTCTACTCATAATTTCTGTTTTCATTTTATCCTTTTCAAGACTAGCCAGAACACATAGCACAAAACAGGAAAATTAAAAAATATTTTCGAAATTGATATTCTGCAACTATCAGTATATTACCACTAATTCAATTCCTATCAAATTATGTTTTCAATGCGAGTAGGCCGTATGAAACGTCCACAGTTAATATCCCTCTTATCTTATCGAAAAGCAACTGAACACATATAATTTAGGTAAAATGTTTCATTTCAAATTGCGTTTCAATATTCACAACATCACCTCATCCATTTTCCTCTTTAAAATCTCTGTTTCAGAGAGATAAAATTTACAATACAAAACCTCTCTTTTCGATGGAACATATTTCAGTTTAGGTTTGTTTCCGTTCTTCGAAATAATAATAGTATAAACTCATGGCGTTTCTGAAAACTATCGTTTTGGTTAGGGGAAATGTCCCTCTACGGTATTTCATGCTTGGAATGATACGATTTAAAATGAAATTTAATGATCTGGAAAGGAAATAGGGGCTTATGAGATTTTTTTTTACGATAAAATGGAGTTTGGTGTGACGAAATAATGCATCATGAAGTTATGGTTCATTGCTATTTCATATTTTTTAATGTCAGAGGTAAGGAAATTTTAAATTTCATGTGGGTGCATTTTAAGACGCGCCTTTCTTGAAGATAGATCAAAATTGTATTACATGTTAGCCGCAAAAAAAAAGCACATTTTTAAGAAAATGTGCATTATGGGTTTTAAAACACAATATTTATCATAGATTTAATGCAATTCCATAGAAGGCATGAAATTTCAAATTACCAAAACGAACTTTTTTTTTTAAGTTCGTTCTAAATAAAGAAGAACGTCGTGTGTTTTGAGAGCAATGTAAAATATTACTTTGAAATATTATCGTTTCACCTTTACCTTTTTATTTAAATTTTTCCCTTTTATTTATTTTAAAATTTTTATTATGTTTTCTATTTACTTATTTTATATTAGTTGTTTGTATTAGAAAATAAACAAATACATAATTAAAGTTCATATTAGAATTGCAATTACAGGTATCAAAAGCTCAATTATTTTTCTTTTCTCTTTTAATTTTATTCCATTATTTACTTTTTTTTCAATATATACATTATATATCTATATATATTTTTAAAAGGACTAAAATGAATTTTAAAGGTACTTTTGAAAATGATTCTTTTTTACTTTAGCTACCTTTTGCATTGATCACATGCGTTTAACAACAACAAAAAAATAAAGTATGTAACACACTTTATTTTAACCTGCAACAATTCTTGGTGTTCAATACTCACATCACAACGTCTTCTTTCTAAGCTAAATTTATTTCGTGAGCATTTGCTTGCGTATTTTATGAATAGGGTATTTTTTGTGATGCAAAAGGTCTTAAATGATAAAAAAAGTAAATAAATAAACAAATTAAATAAATAAAGTTTTTAAAAAATGATGTTTGTTTTTTGAAAATGTTATTATTTTGGAGAGAAAAAACAAGAACAACAACTTCAAACTTGAACCATAACAATAATAGAATCCCACAAACCTTTAAATATGCAAATGAATTGCATCTAGGAGAGAGGCACAAACATTGATCGAAAGTTTGCTAGAATTAATGTGCAAAACACTCTCAATACCAACAAATAATACTATGCATAATGTTTTTGAAAGTGGTAATTACAATCATAACTCAGGACAGTCCATTTAAAAACCACATGAGATACTTCAGAACCAGGACAAAATCTGAATTGAAACATTCAAAATCTAATTTGAAGATAAAATATTTAAAGGTTTAAAAATTGTAAATTGACACAAAAATTTGATATTGTTACTTAAAATAGCAATTTAAAAGTTCTAAAATACATGTAACGATTTGTTAATTAATTAGAATCAGTGAGCTTGCCTAAGTCTTCCTCAAACCCCTCACCTAAACAGATGTAAAACTGCATAGTATAAGACACAAAATAAATAATTCATATAGGGGAGGGGGGAAATAGAAGTTTTGAATCTATTTTCAAGACGCATATTTTTTTTTTTTTTTTTAGTTTTATAAGCTAAAGAATTTGCAATATCTGAGAATTCTTTACATTACATCATGGTAAAAAATGAAGGCAATTTTCGGAATCGGCATTAAAACAAAACAAAACAAAATTTTGAGGAAAAAAAATTCTCCACAGTATGTAGTTTTCAAATGCTTCGGCTTGTAGCCTTTTTTCTGATCATCCCTTGTACAAGAAAAAATATTAAATCGAATCAATATTGAAAAATAATTAAAATTATTATTTTTTTCCCTATAACATTGAGTAAGTGAGATACTAATTTTAAGCTTACGTTCAAGTTATTATTCGGAAATTCTCTCAAAGTAGAAAGAAATAAAGGGGCTGAAAAAATATTTGAAAAAATATCCTCAAAGAAAAATGAAAAAGGTGGTGTGATAATTAAGAAAAAATAAAACATTGTGTTTTATTTTACTTATGCTATTTATTAATGAAATATAAAGATTAAAAAGGGGAGTTAAACTTTTAACTTATGTTTTGTGGTTTCAGCAGTATAGCAAAAAGAAACAGTAAAAAAAATAATATTTTTAATTTTGCTAAAACATAATAAAAATTTAACTTGCAATCATTGTATACATTGCTGAAATGGAAAGTGCCTTTTATAAAAAGTAGTTCATTGCTTTACGTAAATACTGATAACAAAAAAAACTAAAATTACTTATTTCGACGAAAAAAAAGTCATCATTATGTTTTTTCTATTTTTAATGTATGAAAAATACATTTCAAATAACTAAAAAACATCACATTGCGAAAATTGCTAAACGTTAAAATAGAAGCAATTTACAAAAGCAGAGAAATTAAATGGAAAAGCTGTAAAAAACAACCTCCTTATTGATTAGCTTGGATGAAGAAAGGAGAAAATTAATTTCAATTGCAACAATTGCATGCATAAGAAATCATGTTATATGTGTTGAACTTTCTTATTTCTAAAAAAACCCTGCAGAAACAACAATCATAATTAAATTAAAACATAAGAGGTGTCTGAGAATTTTTCAGAACAAATTAAAAAGTTCTCCAGGTATTTCCCTCTTCAAGCAGTTACTGAAAAACCTTTTTCAATGAATTCAGTTTTAATTGTTGTTGTTGTTCCTCTTCCTTACGTGAAGTATTTTAATTAGACTAAGAACATAAATGAAAACAATTTAATGCATTTGAATAAAATCAATATCGAATAAGGATACCCTTTTTTATTGTTTTTTATTTTGTTCAATCTTAGATTACAATGCATTGTTAAGGCTTTTGTCTCTTGAGAGCATTGTCTCAAGTACTTAAATAAATTAAACTACTTGCATTTTTCTCCCTTTTTTCTGAAAAAAAAAATGCGAAAGGTTAATTTTTTGTATGAAATTATAAGTGCCATCCTCATAATAACAATTTTCGTTTTTACTTCACGTAATTCAAAAGCAATCTCTATTAATAGTTTTAACTTCTACATATTTTCAAAAAATTGTGTCGTTAAATAATAGCTTCTCACTGAGAAGAATTTTTTTGAATATATATATTAGTTTTTCAGTACAAAATCCTGTTGTTAAAACGTTTAATTCAGAACAAGCATTTTGATTAATTTCAAAATACCTTAGCACCCTCTGTTACTCTTAAACTAAAATTTATTTTATTTTCTGGATTCAAGATAATAAGGAAACAAACAAATAAATAAAATATATGTATTTTCGGATTTAAAGTTTTTTTGTTTTAAATGTGCAATCTGCAGTGAAACCCCGATTTAACGACCCCCAATCTCTTCCCGCCATTTTACGTTTTCTTCGTCATGTCCCACTTTTTCCGTATACTAATTCATGTTAAGATAACCCGGATTTAAAGTTTGTTATTTATAGAGTTCCCGCATTTTACGCTTTCCCTCAAAAATAAAAAAAAGTCAAAAATTTTCTAAAATTTGCATATTTTTAATTTTCCTTTTGAGCTTTTTTTATAGCTAATCCACGTTGTTGAAAGTTAATTATTACTTTCTAAAAAAATAAATTATAATCGATGATTGTTTTTGTTTTCGAGAATTTTCAAAAAGAGTCTATTCAGAGAGAGTCAAAGAGTTCAGCAAGGTGTGAGAAAGTTCGTTCGCTTCTAGAATTCAACTGGAAGTTCGTTCTTTTTGCTATTTTAAAAAGCAATAAAGTTCCAGCACTTCGAGTCTAAAGAATATTTCGTTAGCAATCACTATCACGTACTATTTCCTGTACTCTTATTAGACTGAATACGTTACACATAGTGAAAGACTATTTTCTTTCCTAGACCAGGAAAAACACTTGCAAAGTATTTCAATCCTGGAGGATGCTACATTGAACTCCATGGCTAAAAAACAATCCACTATTACGGATTATTTTCAACCTAAATGCTCGGATTCGTATTTAATGTGTTAAAATGGTATGTATAGTAATTTTCTTTTTGAAAATGTGAGTATTATACTTTTTGAAAGAGTCATCTATACTACCTTTAGTTCTATTTGATTTTTGCTTTCTATAAATTTCCCGTATTTTTCGTTGTTCCGTATTTTACGTTTTTCTTGTCCAGTTCCTTGGGAAACGTGAAACCGGGGTTTCACTGTATATAGTTTTATGATGTGTGTAAATGTAAATTTTATGCATCTATTTCATTATTAACTGAGCTGGAATAATTCAGTCAAGCGATTACAAAACTATAACTGTTGAGGAAGATTTAGGCATTTTACTATAATCTTATGAGATGCACCCAGAAAATGACAATACACAAATTTAAAATAGGCATTTTGAGTCGAGATTTGGGAATCGTAAATTTTAAAGTGCCTAAAAACAACTAAACGTTAAGGACTTTTTCCAAAATTGTTAAACTTCAAAAAGTAAGTTCGATTATTCTTAATGTACTAGTAATCAGCTTTAAATGTGTTTGTTAGTAAAAATAAATAGTAGTAATTCTTTTTAATGTATCGACTTTTTTAAAATTTTTACCTATTTATAGTTGTTACGAATAAAGCTAATACGAACTCATTCGTGAATTTTTTGCCTTCTGTATTATTAACCAAGTTCAAAAAACATTTGACGTTTTTTAGAAAACTATTGCTTTCAACTAAGGTTTTATAACGTTTAAAAATGCATTATTCACATGCAATTTAAACCTTTTTGATTTTCACGAAATTGTAGGTAATTATTTTTTCCCCTTGAACTACGCTGAACTGTTCTAGTATGCTCATAAAAATGTAGGTCACATTTATTTTAAATGAGTTATTCTTTTCAAAATGACAATACGACGTTCATCGTTTCAAATACATTGCCTACGCATCACTTTTACATTTCAAAGCTTAAATTTATTTCTGATAAATTATTTATTCTTCCATAAGCGCAAAAAAATTGACTTTCAAATTCTTTGTTTTTCACTTAAAACTAAATAGAATTCCGCTTCCCTTGAGAAATTGCAAAACTTCAGAATTCTCGAACAACTAGTTTGATAGGAAATAAATGAAGTTAAAGTTTTAGCTTCCTTTTGATTGTGTGTGGTCTTAAAAAAGTTTCTCAAGCAATCATGTTTGAGTAAAAGTAATTAAATGGTTTTATTTTTCTTAAAACTTAATTTTAATTGTTCTAGAAGTAAATAAGTCGTATTATTAACTGCAAAATATTTTTCTTTCAGAAATGATCGGCAATTTTTCAGTAGTGTTAGAAATAATATCTAATTATTTTTAGCTTTAATTAAATTTCAGAACATTTTTTTTTTCATTTAAGCAACTTTAGGATTATATTATTTAATTTTTAAGCAACAAAAGATCAATTCATCTGTTAAGAAGTGAAACAAAATGTAAGAGTTTACTTTTTGCAATTTGTAGCAAAGCATTTTGTTAAATAAATGCTTAATGAAGTATAAATTAGAACTAGCAGCATTAACTATTCCAGTTTAAAATCATGAAACTTTTCATCCACAGTTCCACCACATTAATGTATTTCTTTCCATAAATAAAAATACAATATCAGTTGTTTTTGTAAAACTCGTAAAGATAATATCAAGATAAGAATACTTAGATATTAAAGTAAACAGCACTAAAAAAATTACCGATTCGTAGTTTTTGTAAAACTTATGAGATAAATGCAGCATTTACTATTTTCATACTCAGTTATGATTGACATATATTAACGACTTAAGTTTATCTTCATTCTTCGATATCTGAACATGATCGTTCAGTGAAATGTGGTCTTTAATACATAAATATGATTCAAAGTGTGATTGAGCCCATCATTTCCTACTCCGAAGTATACATAATCAGCCGCAAATTCTAAGCATTTCACACTTCTGAAATTATATCATTTAAGATTTCAAGGAATTCTTAGCAGCAGCCATATTTGGTCACATAATTTGCACTGCAGAATTGATGTCACATTCTTTAACTGTATTTTTCTTTTTGACGAATGGAACTGTGAACAAATAATTCACCGAACATCATAGAATGATTGTGACTATCATCTAATATGACTTATACATTTGCTGCATCATGTCACATGAGATGATGTTTCTCTCTAAACAGCTAGAACATTACAGTACAAGACTGCTTCAAACAGCATTTTTGATACAGCATAGAATCACTGATACCATATGGAATTCATCTAAGTCATACGATCAGTGCAAATAATATCTGACAAAACAGCATGGAATCAAGTTGAATGGCGTCTTAATTCATGTCATATAAGAGCGATGAGCAGTATTCTGAATCTTCACGAAATAATGTCATAAAATATCGTAAATGAATTTTTGTTTTACAGTTATTTTTTTTACAAACATGCTTGTTTTGTTCCGCGTTTACTCCCTTCAAATTACACATTTCGTATACCAGGATGCCAACTTTAAAAAAAAAATCTAATCTAATTACTAGTTTAACGCTTGCACTGATGATAATAACGTCCAAAAAATGAAAATGAAAACATTAAGCTTTGAAGGAAGACATTAAAAACCAACATTAAATGCACAAATACCAATAAGAGTGGCAGACCCGTGCTTCGAGATTACAAGGAACATCTTTCTCAATGCAAAAATACGGTTGTATCCAGCGTGTCAGATATATTTTCATCATTAGCAAAACACTTGGCCGCATTTCTTATTACAGTTTCTGCACAAATGTGCAAAAGTTTGAAGCAACGTGTAGTGAAGTGAATTTCGCCCACTTTCTATCCTTTTAAATTATTTTAAATGGTTGTCCCGGTAAGAAACAAAGCAATTTCTAAAAATATATTATATAAGGTATATAAATACAATGTTTCAGTTTATCTCTGCTTTAAAACTGCGTAGAGATAATGATAATGGAAATAATAAAAATCATTCTCTTTATGGAGAATTAGTTCGTTGATAAAAAATCTAATGTAAATGACTTCGATAAAATTGTTTTCTCTTCCTTTTAACACATTGACGGACAGTAGAAACAAGTGATGTTAGAAAATTGACACTATAATTCAAAAGAAAATACGATCGCACTACTCCCTTCACAACCCCATGCATACTGAAGTTGCAAGTCGTGTAACAGGTGGAAAACGAAATTGAACTTAAAAAATTGTTTCCAAAACATGACACTAGGCTTCTACTTGTAGCCAGTAAATTTACATTTGTGCCACTATAGCCGTAGTGTCTATAAACGACCGTTTCGTTTTGGACGGCTATTGCCGTCATGCCGCATAGTGAATTTCGCTTTGACGGCTATCGACGCAAGTGTCCGTCAATGTGTTAATATCTTAGAAATTGCGCATAGAATAATAACATTGTTTTACAAAATTGTAACAAGAATAAATTAATTTGAACAATTATTTTATACAAAATTTTCCATGTGCTTATACAATGTTTCCAGAACTTACTTAAAATAATAATGCAAATCTTAATAATAATGCAAATTAAGTACTGTTTAAGTTTTATTGATTTTATTGAAGTTTTATTTTCCTTTTTTTTTTTCATTTTAAGTTTTTGCCTCACACAAATAATATAAAAGAAGACAATGTCTGCAAATCGCCAATAGGTAAACCTGCAAAATTGCATTTTCTTCATCAGTATTAGTTTTCTTTATCTTAAACTTTTTTTTCGATTGTCTGTTTATTCATCATATAAATATTAGGGGAAAAAAGAAAAAAAAATTGTTCTTTTTAGACTATTTTAAAAGGCTCTGTAAAAGCTGATAATCTCTTTAAATTGTTTAAATTATTATGAAAGAAATCTAAAAATATAATCGTTGTAAATCTTCGAGGAATTACGAAAGTATACCCTTAGATTGGAAACTCTAATTATGAATTTAGTTTTTATTCCTTATATTTTACTGAAAAGGCAAAATTTGACATATAAGTAATTGAAGCTCAACACATTGGTGACGTATAAGTTGATGAAGTACATTAAGGACTGTGTTGAGTAAGCAGTAATATTATTTTCCTTTAAAAAAGGACAACGAAATGTGAACTTGCTTAATTAAATTCTAACGCTCGATCATATTTCTGAACTCGGTAAAACTTTAGTTGGATACTTTGAAACAAACTATATATTGCCAACAAAATTTCCATAAAACTTCCCAATCAATTCGTGACCAAGGACCAAAATGGCGCTATTAGTGGAGATGGTGATATCAAACTCTGGGAGGGATTCACTGAACAAGCCTAGATCCTACTTGCCGATAATTACCTCCAACATCACTTACGCTTAAGTATCATTGTCGCTTACGATGTCCCCAATATTTGCATCGAGTGATTGATTTCATCCACAACACTACTAAACCGACGTCAAGTTACATAATTACAGCATGATGATCAGGCGAAGGACGCTAATAGACAGCTATGGCTGCATTAATGCGAACATTAATGTGTGACGAGAAACTTTGTTATTGTAGATTGACAAAGAACGCTTTCAACTTTAGATTTAGTGATATCAATTAAAATTATGTAGACGCCTTTCAAGATGATCTGAAAGATAGATTTCGGATACAATTGCTAGATTAAGTAAAAGAGTTTAGGATGTTTAACTTACGATCATTAATTTTCATTTAAGTCCTCCGTTCTTCTACCACGCAAAATGATAAATGGGCACATTTGTGACTCCTTTTTGCAAAAGTTGAAAATTTCTTTTAATTATTAGATCAAGAGAGCACTTGGTGTTTTATTAACCGTGTATGCTTCGAAGTTTTAAACATATTGTTATTCAACTTCTTTCAAAAAAAAAAAAAAAAAAAGACCAGTTAACAGAATTGAAGAAAATGCTTTAAATTCATTGATAAACTAGGCGAAATAAAATCATATTTACACTGCTATGAAATTATGTGCACAAATGCAATCAATTTGCGTTATAACAACCCGATCTGGACTTTACAATTACTGTCGAAATATCAAATGGACGCTAAGTGAATCAATAACATTCAAATAACTCCATTTTTAGTTATTTTCGGTTAAAAAATTACTTTTAAATGAAGCAGTAAAATATCAAATTCATGACCAAAATAAATAAATAAATAACTGGTTTGAATTTTAACGCATTAAAAAACAACAATGATTAAAATAATATATACTCTCCTGTAAAGTTCTTGAAAATAATGGTTTTATGTGACAAGACCTCGAAATCAATTCGATCATTTCGATCCATTAACAAATACATTGTAAATATAAATTACGAAGCGCCGGCAGGGTGGCGAAGTGGTAAGACGCAAGCTTCGCTCGCCCAAGTTCGCAGAATCTCAAAAATAGATGGGCCCAAGTCAGTGGATTTTCAAGATGCAGAAAATCGATAGCGCCCATGTCGTATGATTATGCGACATGTTTAAGATCCCTTGAGTATCCGCTTGGCGTGGATACTCTCGGCTAAATGAAATACCTAGTGCAGGTTGCATCAATTAGAGCTCAGGTGCCGCCATCTAGGGGAAAACTGCCAAGGGCGAAACCATCTAGAGCGTTGCGGCAAAGGTACCACAATCATTGTGGTGCCGCTGAAAGAGTTGGTACCAATCTCTAGGAACGCACTAGATCTGCAATGGTTAAGAACCAATACATAAGCAGCCCATCGGAAATAAAAAAATAAATTACAAAGGAATAGTTAAAAATTAAATAGGACTTCTGTGGCGAGCGGTCTTAGCGCAGTTTCCGTTGCCTAACTGCGCTCAGTGAGGAGGTGAGCGGTTCGATTCCCGTCCTGTGCCCTGGGTGTATTCTTGTATTTTCCTCCTTTGTATTGTAATATTCTATCTCGTTTTATTGTTTTATCTGACATATTGAACGAGAGTTAGATGCATATCCATTGAGAAAAGTAATTCGAAAATGTATGCGACCGGAAGTGGTCGTAAACAAATTCAGCGTTCAAACAAGCAGTGAAATGTAAAGATTGCCTTTTTCAGTGGAAGGAGATAATGTCCCATTTCTTAAAGGGTTGGGGGTTGTTTTTTTTTTTTTTTAATATTTTTTCTTTTCTCTTCACCAGATAGGTACAACAGTCCGAATTTTAAGGATAAGAAAATATTTATTTTTCTTCTATATACTTGTTATGCGGGTCTTTATATAATTCTTTGTTACAGGTCATTATAACGCATTCGGTCGTTTTAACGTAGGGTCTCTATATCGCAGAGTCGTGAAACCGCAGGGTCGTTATAACGCAGAGTCGTGATACCGCAGGGTCGTTTTAACGCAGACTCGTGATACTGCACGGTCGTAATTTATACCGTTATAGCGCAGTTTCGTTATAAAGGGTTCACTGTAACAATCTCTTTAGAATATATGCAATTGCATTTTCTTGCAAAACTTTAAAAGATTCAATATACTTGAATATAGCAAATGATGTTTTTATTACTTTTGTGAAATGTTGGAAAAGCAATCATGATCATCACCTTTTTTTTTAACTTATAAAATCATGTTAGTTTTAACCAAAACAGAAAAACACAATACGGGATACCTCTTTGACACCTGATAATGACATTTGAAGATATATTCTTCAAAATAATTATGTAACGAAAGTATTTGTTATTAACAGTTGTGTTTAAAGAATCCAAACTGTTCCTCTTAATTTAGTGATTTTACTGTATTCAAATGTGAGGTATGTTCATATGCCAGATTTAAATAAATTTGTTGTCCTTTGCACCAGAACTCACATCACATTTTTTAGCTTCCAAAACACAATCAAACAAGAATTTGTTTCATCAAAGGGTACAATTTTTACCATAACCACAAAGAGAATGGGCGTTTTTTTCTTATCATCAATGAAACACCAGTCTTCTTTCAAATGTCGTCTAAACGTAAACAACACTAATTAGGTACGAGGAAAAAACTATTTTGCTACTTAATTAGTTCTTGGTGCCTTTGTTGTCCCATGGATATAACCTTTAGGTACCTTTAATCAATTACATTTTTTCCTTAAGTAATTGTACATTTGGGTGCGGTACAAGATGTATCGGTAATTACGTTTTAATTTGTTGCAATCGCAGTCATCTGTCACTTGAAGATTGTTGATTGTCTCATCTGCAGGAGAATTTAATTACGCTAGTGATCAAAGCTAGAGATATGGGGTGAGAAGCAATTTTGTGTACATTAGATAATGATTGGTTTTTTGGTATCAAAAGGAAGAAGAAATGCTGTCACGCCCTATTGGTCTTTGAAATTAAAAATTAAATAGACGAGAAGCTGTTTTTAGTAGAACAAAAGGTGGTAGCTTATCTCTTCTGAAGCAAACAGTTTCAGACAGACAATTTTATATTCTGTCACTTTGATAAATGATTTTCATTTAATATTTTTACGTGTAATGATTTTGCAGTAAAACGTTGTTGATAAACGCATTTTAAATACACCTTTAACATATTTACAGATATTGCTTATTAACGATAAAATTATACACCCCTAAAAAATAGTGTTTTTAAGCGTTACTAAATTTTTATGAGATTCATTATTGTATTTTTAAAATTCGTTATTTTGATGTCAAGAAATACTAACTAAATATTCGGAAAAAGTATGAAACTTGTTTTTATTGACTCATTTTTAATTTAGTATTTTTACACAATGATTCTGCTGTAAAACGTTGTTGATAGTCGCATTTACTACACTTTTAAGATCCATATATAAACTACTATTCAATAACGATAAAATTGTAGACTATTATTAAATACTATCTTACTAAGTTTTTATTAGATTCTTATTAAGCAGTGTTTTTTTTTAAATTCGTAATTTTTACATCAATAAGCACTGATGTAAAAATTACGAATTTAAAAAATACACTGCTTAATAAGAATCTAATAAAAACTTAGTAATATAGTATTTAATAATAGTCTACAATAGCACAATCAATAAGCACTGATTTGATAATATGGAAAAAGACGAAGCTACTCTTGATTGACACAATTTATCAATGTATCTCAAACTATTGAATAAATGTTTGCATGATTTAATGGTACTTGGTGTGAATCTCAGTTCCTGATATTTCCATAAGAAAAATACTACTATTTCAAGCACTTAGAGTACATTGTCGGTGAACCAGTATTTTTGCAGATATTGTTATTTGGTACTGAAATGATGACTTAAGCTTCAGTTTTAAATAAAACTTGAAAAGCAATTTTAAAAACAGAGTTAAATTTAACCTAAATTATGCAATATGAAAAATTACGCTTACTTAAGAACTGCAGACAAAGTTTAAAATAACTTTTGGGTTCATTGCTTGCTTATGAAATTTGGAGAAATTTTGACCTATATTTGCGACAAAACTTGAGTACGATTTAAAATCTTTCTAATGGGGCTGCGTATGGTCACTAACCTTTGCAGACGTAGTGCATTTCCCGGAAACCGGCAAACATTCTTTCAAGCAGCACCAAAATTGGAGGATGCCATTACCCCTTGAGAATTCTGAGGCTCAGTTTCCCGCTATATGGCCGCACCTGAGCTCTAAATGATGTGAAATTGAACTAGGAATTTAATTTAGTCGAGAGTATCTAAGCCAAACAGATACTCAAGAGATTTTTAACATGTTGCATAATCATACGACATGGCTGCTCTGCATCTTGAAAATCCACCGACTTGGGCCAGGTTTGATCCTGCGAACTTGGGCATACGAGGCCTGTACTTTACCACTACGCCACCCTGCCTGCAGGATCTAAAATGTGTGATGATTCGGATCTGTCTTTGTGCTTGAATACAGCAACTATGAAAAATTAAACAATATTTTTCTAGAAAAATTGCATCAATAAAATGAAGTGGGGCTACAAAATGCCTTACATTTCTTTTTTTCTACTTAGCCATAATTAATATCACATCGATGCAAAAAAAAAAAAATCATTTTTTACACGTCATTTGGTACTCAAAACCGTTTTAATCTTGTTCTTACATATTTGATGACACACGAAATACAGTAATGCATTTACTGCACGTTTCTAAAATTGCCTCTAAGATGGGAAGAAATATGAGTTTTCGAATGCTAGCCTCAGGCTTAAAGATAACGTTTAGGATCTGTGAAAATGATGATTACACCCATGTAATAAAAGGACGCAGTGAAAAATGATGGTTGCAAAGACCATTATAGAAATCGAATAACAATTACGGGAATATTACAAATTCAAATATTCAATTACACAACACCTTTGATATTCAGCAGGCTGCTAATAACATACTGGAAAATTTTATCACCATAAGCCAGAAAATGAAGTGAAGTAAGTGAGTTTATTTTCTTCCGATGGAAAATGGATACTCAGGGAGTGGAATGAGAATAATGAATAGTATAAGAGGATATTGGGTAAATACTTAAATTGTACAAAATACATTAAATATCAAGAAGAATTGAAGATAAGGTAGGAGCATTATGCAATAATAAATATTATTGAGTTAATATTTTTGATTTTTTGAACTTTTTTTTATTGTGTAACTCATGTATCTTATGCTATTTTTCTGCTTTTAAGTTTTAAGTTTTTTTTTTTAGTTAAATGTAAATCAGAACAAATTCAAAATTAATAAGCAATAGAGACGCAATTGTGCAAAAAATATTAAAAAACTGATTTTAACAAGACAATAATGTCGAAAACAAATTTCTGGAATTTTCTGTAGAATTCAAATATGGGCAGCTTGGTAGGGAAACAAATTTTTGTTATTAAATATCAAATGAATTGGAAATGTTCTTATAAAAATATTTTTTATATAATGGTTCATTAGCTTCTGTATAAATTTTTTGAGAATTGTAGAAAAGTTTGCTAACTGCTCCTTTCATCAACTATTTGAAATTGAGACTAATGGTACTTAAGTTAAATCATGTGCGGGACTGAGTGCCATATTTTTAGAAATTTATATTACGTAATTTAACTGAAACATTTTAATTTAGACCAAGAAATTCGTAACAAAATTATCTTTCTCAATCTTTTACGATTAATTTATAATTGCCTATAAATAATCATTTAATTAACATCCTTTTCTCAGGAAATACTCAGTTATACGCGAAAAAAATACAGTAGAAATTGTACTTATTTTTCTCCTAAACTTCCACATTTATTTCCGCAATTACTCTAAACCCAAAATATTTTACTCAAAATTAAGAATTATGTTCTGAAATAAAACCTCGGTTTTTAAAGCATTAGAGCAGGAAACACATCATCAGGAGCTTGCGTCAGAAGTTTCTCCGCAAAAACCTCTCTTTCCGTCTATGATAATTGGTTTATAATTGGGTGTGAAAACTCCCTTTTTTCTTGCCTCTCGCGCAATCAGATTTCCCCTCAGGATGCATAATCAGGATAGATGGTGATTGCGTTGTTGGAGGGGGATAAAATAGAGAAGGAAAAGAAAAAAAAAGAACCGCAAAAAAGAGAAAAGTAACTTGAAATATTACAGCTTGCCATCCTAAATGAGTCCAGACATTCTCTTTTAGATTTGCCGCTATAACCATTGAACCTCCTCATGATACAATTTAGAACCGTTAGTCTAACTGTTTCTCTATATCACAAAATATATTTTCATGTGGAATGTTAGGAAATCGTGTAGTGAATAATCAGGGGCCATACACTTGGGTCAGAATGTTCCTCGTTAAGTAGATTTTTTTCGAAATCTTTTCCATGTGCGGATACGTTTGAAAGCAATTTTCTTCCGTCTGGAAATAACTATGTGTCAAAAGTGATTTTCTAAACGATGTCAAAAGTAGTTTCGCTGGATATGTTATTTACGCTGACAATAATGTCTTATTTTACATTTAAGAATAATAGGAATAGACTGGTTTAAAAAACAGTTTTCAGCAAATGATGCGTAACGATACATACTGATTAAAAGAGAATTTTCTACAGAAAATTCATTAAGATTATATGTATGATAAATTACCTAATTAAAAATATGCGTTTAATGTATTATTTTTCACTATCGCCTAAGCAATTTATTTAATTTCAAATTGTTGTTATTTCGTACAATATCTATAATAGTTATTTTCTAAAATATATCTTTGCATATTTCATGTCTTTATACTAGTCACATGATTTAATAAAACAAATTGGTTCATAACAATTGGTCAAAATATGTTTCTTATGCGATTCATAAATACTTAGTAGTGGGATAAAGTTAAAAAAAAAACATTCATATTGATTGATACATGAATCTATTGATGATTTTTTAAAATTATAATGTTTTTTTTTTTCGTACTATTTTTTTACCTTAGCACTAATATATTGAACCCTTTTTGAAAAAAAATTTGAATTTTCCATCATATAATTATCATCTCACAGTAATTATTATACAAATTATTTCCTCTTAGCAACATTTCTTCATGCATATTTTAAAAGATATTCTTCACTTAAAAAATCAAAATTATTTAAAAATATGTTAGTTAGTAGACGAATGTTTAATTTAAATTTGATTTTTTATGGCTTTATTACTCATTTTATCTATTCCATTATTCTAATACTAAACACATTTAGTTGTTTTACCTCCCTGGATACTTAAGAATTTTTATTGTAGTAATGGCTGTTCTGAGTCGTAATATCTAAGACAATTTAATTTATTCTTATACATATAATTACCGTTTTTCGTTCTGCTTAATTACGAACAATTTTTAGTTCAGCTTGATTTCACGAAACGAAATTATAATTGAGAATTGAACCTTGAAACATAATGTTAGCCTAAAAAAAAGTCATAAATAAAGTTGTTGGGCATAGATTCCTTATATGCAAGTTCAAAATGTGCTTCAAAAACTACTAATAAATAAAATATTTTCCAACTGAAATTGCTGACAGTAAATCTTGTATATTAATATAAATGCATGACACCAACAGTGACACATTTCCCCTTTCCTTTATGTGTTGTTGCACTGCAGCATTTTGACTTTATTTACGTTACGCCATTTTAATCGTATTATTAAAATTTATACAGAGTATGAATTTATAAATAGGCATAAATATTAATGAACTTCTCATGCTTAGGTTTAAAAAATTTTCTTTCAACAATAACACCGGCAGCAAACTGCCCCGGAAATCAGAAACCCGCAGCGAGTAAAATTCTTAAACTAATTAACTGCGTTTCACTTTGAGAAAAAGACCGCAACGCAAGAAATCACCAAGCCCTAATGAAGCAAGTTTAGAATTCTTAAAAAGAGATCATTAGCGGATCGTGAAACATAATCCGGGTTGATGCAATTAACAAATCTGCAAACTAGTCTTTCCCAACGGAGAAAATTCTAATTTATTAGCTTTCAACGCTAAATTTATCTGCAGATAAGATTCAAAACAGATGTAAAAGTAGAGAATATCTCGTGCACTCAGATTTCGGTAACTAATGCGAGTTTTATGGACAGTTGCTAAATTGGTATTAGTGATAGCAATTTAGCAAACACAGTAAAATATTTTTGATGATGAAAGTTTAATCTAATTTCCTGCATTGCCAGAAGGAATTCGCTAACTTAATATGGATCTAATTCTTGTGTAGATTTCATCTATTTGTGGTTTAATTTTCTTTCTGTTTCTGATTTTCTCGGATGGAATATCGAAAGAGTTTCATCTTTCTTTCTCGAGTCAAGATTTAAGTCAGAAGTACACATTACTGCAAATTTATCTCTCAAAATGTATCTAAAAGAATCATATGACAGATTAGTAGATTATGTCACCAACGATTGCTGTTGTAAATTTTATGAGAAATATTGTTCAATGAGCACAAGATGTAAGGAAAATTAATTATAATTTGAGATCAAGTACGTTGACAGCAAACAAAAACTTATATCAGAAAATATTTAGTCCACCAAGTTTAATAATTTTTTTTTTCCTAGGAGAAATTTGCCAGCTTCCTAAATGAGAATGATTCTCTGAATTTTCTCACCGAACCATTTTTTTGCTAGTTGATTCCCTATTGGAAAAAATTTAAATACCGGTATCAAAATCATACCTGATCCAGTAAAAATAATATCGGAAACTAAAAATACACAGCACATTTTGAAGCCAGTATGAAGTTATAGTGGAAATTTTGAAGCCGGTATGACACCACACTGGAAATTTTGAAGCCGGTAGGAAGTCATACTGGGAATTTTTAAGCCGGTATTAGGCCATACTGAAAATTTGGAAGTCATTATCAAACCATACCGAAAATTTGAAAAACGGTATGATACCACACTGTAATTTTTAAAAACCGGTATGTGACCATACTGGAAAGTTTAAAACTAGTACGACACACTGGAAGTTTTGAAACCAGTATGAAACCATGCTGGAAGTTTTGAAGTCAATGTGCCGTTATACTGGAATATTTTAAAGCAGTGTAAAACCATGCTGTAAATTTTGATACCAGTTTCCAAACATACTGAAAGTCTTGATACCAGTTTGTGAATATACTGATAATTTTGAAACCGTTTATACATATATTTGTAATTTTTAAACCGGAATGAAAATATACCATAAATTTTCATGATCGTATTCTAGAGTAAATTCATGTAATAAATACGTACAGGGGTACACCGACAAGGGGGATTGACCAATGGGACCGTTCCCCCCTCTAGATATTCATGCAGATATAAATATATTTTTAACATTCATGCAGATATAAATATACTGAATATTCAATTAATAAATGCAAACTCAATGCTTATGTCCAAATATCTGAACTAATAAGATGCAGAATCCCCTTTTTGGAAACAGAATATGCACCACGTCGATCCTTTTCACTTTTTTAGAAAGCACTTTTCCAATTGTGGCCCTGGATAAAAGAACGTTACAACAATTCCCTTTTTTCTGCTGCTTAACTCAGTGAAAAGATTCTTCAATCTAAATAAAGGGACGCTCCAAGAAGCATCGAACTAACTTTTCTTTCTTTTTTCTCTTCAGTTTATAACCCATTTGCTTAACCTTTGTTATCTTAATTGATTAGGGACGCAAGGAGCAAAGGCCCAAACATTGGGCGCAATTTCCGTTTACCAACACTTGTTTCTCCTTTACAGGCAGTGCTAAGAAAAATATAAGGGAAATAAATCGATATGGAGAATTGAATAATGTTTTGCGCAGGTTTCCAGTTTCCGGTTAAAGAGAAAGAACGTTTTGAAATAATTAAACAGGTATTTTTGTTTGTTTTTAACTTTATGTATTCTTTATTTATTAAATCTCTTTCTTTAATCTGAGATAGGCATCATTTGTGATACAAGTTAATAAGATAATGAGTTTACTAAAACTAGATGTTTCGCTTCATTTGTAATTTTCGAACAAAAAAAAGATAAAAAAAAGGGTTAATTGAATTATTTTATTAAAATAAAATTTAAGGATATTTCTAGTGGGAATATTTGTGAAAGTCAGTTTCAAGTTTTTTTCCCTGCAATAAGTGCGTATAGTACACTGAATCAAGTATAAAACTATACACTTACAGTTACTTACGGTATATTTATTTTCATTTGCAACCTGCACATCGAATTCAAACAAAAATTCAAAACGTATTTAACATTGTTAGCGCAAAATAAGGGAAAAATCGACATTTTATTCCGAAAAAAGCGCCAATCTCTGGCATAATTTATTTGGCATAATGTAGATCCAAAGTTTGCTACATTGTTTTGTTTTAAAACGCATGCATTAAAAGTTTCTTGTATTGATAATACCGTCTAATACTCGTGTGTTGTTCGGTTGACGTGTAAGTCGATCCCATAACTAAAGCGTGATAGACGTATTGTATCTTCTGACATTTATGATCAACACAACAGTATTATTTTTGCAATATAATGTAGTTAAAAGCAAGATTTCAAAAATAAGTAAGGTAAATCGGGGGAATTCGCCACGATTAGTGCATTGGAAATGGAAATAACATGATCATGAAAAAAAATACACTTCATTTTTCAATATTTAATTGGCTATGTAAATGAGATAATTATCTCATCAGTATGAAAATAAATAAGAAACTTAATGGTAAGGAAAGTCATTTAATTGTGGCATGTTCCCCCATATATATGGGGAGGGTGCCACCAGTTATGGGGTAAGCTACCACAACATCGCATTAAATAAAAAAAAAGAAAACAAACATTACAAAATCAAATGTGGATTAACAATAACTACAGAAAAAAATTAACTTATTTCATAATTAGTTTGCTGAAAATAGTAACAGCACAGATCTAATAATAGCCTACACAACGTTTCACTCAATGCAAATGATCATCATTGCAATCATCGTGGAATCACATGTTGCATTCAATGCCCTGAATCCAGTCACACTCGGAACCTTTTTTAGCACAAAAGTACTCTTTACATACAGCACAAAAATCGTTATTATTATCCTCATCAAAACTGTCATCACTGGTACTTAGAGGAATTTCTTCACTTCAGGGTGATAAGCTGACATGTCTTTTTTCTTCTGTTTCTTTTAAAGGTTTTCCTGCTATTATTTTTTGGTTTTCTAGCTTTCCCGCATAGTTACTCTCCCCTCTGATTCAGTATAACTTCTGATTTTTGTTTTTTACGCACGGAGAGTTTACGTTTTCTCACCGGAGGAATAGGGATAATTGCCACTAGAGAGGAAATCCTCTGTGCTGGTGGAGGCAGCCGATGGTGATAGTCCAGTGCCACTAGCTCTGATGGTGGAAGCAACTGCTATTCGTTTGAAAAACGAGCGATCAAACGGCTGTAATGCCGCGTTTTCACGATGCCAGTTGAAGAGACAATTGTCTGGAGACAGTTTATTGGCATACAGTTATTGACTGCGTGTGAACAATTCAGGCCAATTGGCAAGCCAACTGCCTCGACAGTTGCCCTGAAATTCAGTTGGCTCAAGGAGTATACAGAGGACAATGAAGTGGGCCCAGTGACGCCCATACCGCTCTGAATCACAATTGTCGAGCCAGTTGGCGCCGTGTGAACGTTGCAGCCAGTTGATTTGCTTTGTGTTGTGCCAATTCACTCATGTCAGTCAAGTCTGCTGTGTTTGTTTCGTCATCAACTGCCATGCCAATACTTTCACAGTGTGAACATGTTCTCTTCCAACTGGCCTGGCCCCCCCCAACTGTCCAGAGACAACTGGCCCCGACAATTGTCTCTTCACCGGCATCGTGTAAACGCGGCTTAGAAACTGGGTGGTGTGGCTTGGAAGACAAAGAAGAAAACGTCATTTTCAGTGTTATAAAACAAAAAGACCAAAAAGTTCATTTCATTTGTTTCTGAACCATGTGTTGTCTTCCCCCAAGTATAGGGAAAGTGCCACACCCGCTTATTTCCTTATTGGTACAGTGTTATAGCCGCGTCTGCATGCATGGTATGCGTAACATAATGCGTAACTCATTTATACTGCTAATATTTTATTTAAAATAACAATGATCATTATGAACTTTATATATGAGAAATGTAATGTTACAAAAGTTTTACTCATCACGTTAAATGCTCACGAGATCCAAAAATAACTTCGATTAAAGACTATTAATTCAGATAAATTCACAAGTCACACCCAAGGTCAAAAAATACTCTTCACGCTAGTGGCTCAGTATTGCAATATGTCGCCACATAAAAGTGCTATTAATAAGCTTGCATCTTCCCCCGAATTATCTTATATATCATGTTGCTTCTGCAAAGAAATTGAAATTACAGCAGAAAATGCCTGTCAAAAAAAATATGGTAATGTAAGCCTTACGACACAAAAATGAATTTTTAATTCGGAATGTATTTTAAAAAATCTTTATTCATAATTTATCAGAAGTAAAATGAAATGAATTTTAAGTAGATTCTATCGCTTGAACGCGTAATACTTTCGGTAACGAATCAAAGATGTGCAAGTATCTTTATTTTTAAAAACTGGGTACACATTCTGTTTTTCAATTGAATAATACCAGCGATTTTTTTCTTAATGTTATAGTTTCTATTAAAAAGTCTTCTAAATTAGAAATAAATACAGAAAAATGAATAAAATAAAAGGAAACAAAACTTGCTCGTGGGAATACAAGATATGTTTAGTTCTTCATTAGAATATGCTGATTCAATGAAGGATAACATATTGCAACTATTTGAATAAGAGGGGGAAAGGTACTTAAATTTCAATTTTTTCTCTTCGCGTGGGTTTCATCTTCCATAGAATTTTGAGGTAGGAAATCAAAATGTGTGTATGTAATCAGACTAAACGATTATGCTATTCAGCTTTCCAAGAAAGGTTTCAAATTCGGTACTTGAATCTAGACAAACACATGTATTTTTATGTATGTCAAACAAATACAAAAGTAAATTGGAGATTTCGTTTTTCGATCCAGTGATAAAATTGTATTTTTTCCAAAGTATAATCCCACTGAAAACGACAAGAAAAACAAATGTTACAGACGGAGAGGGAAAACTTTCTGGTTGTCTGATTTACTTAAAATCAAATTTTGTCATTTTCAGAAGCAATAAATGTCACTCACGTCTTTGAGAGTTAGCTTGGACTATTAAAAAGAAACTATTGGTTGTCTTGCCAGAAATTAATATTATTGTTGTTAATGTTAACTATGTAAGGCATTTAGCTTGTCTTTTAAAGAAGATTATTTTTTCATCAGTTTTCCGAGTGCCTTGTACTTTGTACTTTGAAATTTTAAAAAAATGAACTGTTCTGTACAGCTGCTTGCAAATTTCGCTCAAATGGACATACTCGAAATATATTTCCAAACTAGAAAAAAGGGCATTTTTTTTGTTTTAAAGCACAAAAGGCTACTTACTCTATGTAAGCTCGAAGCACAAAAAAGCAATTTTTATATTCGGCCTTTGTGTTGTAGGTAATTATTGTTTGAGAAATTATTGATTTCTAACATTTGATTTATAGCTGTCAATAACCGTATATCGTATAATATTGATTTTTTTCGCTTCTTTTCTTCTTCTTTTTTTGGAGTCCTTAAGAATTAACAATATATTTAAAAAGTACAACCTGGAAAAGTATTTTAAGCTGAATTGAAATTTTCAGAATAGGATCGTTTGAGTTCCTTCAAACTTTTTCCACGTGGTTTTTCTTAACGATGTACGAACTTTCTTCAGTAAAGCCAAATGAAAAAAAAATATATAAATATATATACATATATGTATGTATAGATTAGAATGGAGTGACAATTTATTTATGTATGTGTTAATTTTTTTATTTTTTTTGCCTTACTAAAGAAGAGTTGTACATTGGTAAGAAATTGAATACATAATAAGAATTTTAACTATATATTAAATTTTATTTCATATATGTATACTGTACAGGAAATATAATTGAATTTAATTCTTGAAGAACCTAAATTTTCGCGCCATTTTATTTCTCCGTTCAAGTACAACAGACTCTCGTCCATCACACTGAGCTTTTGGATAACATGTTAACATTTTCTTATCCTTTTCGGATAGACGCCAATCGCTTGCATTGATGAAGTAGTTCCAAAAAAAAAAAGAAGAAGAAGAAGAAGAAGAAAGAAGAGAATGTCCGAATCTGTTAATTTATCCGTTAAAACAGTCACATCAAAATTCCAGAAAAACCCTATTCATTCTCAAAAAAATGCCCTTATTTTACTTAAGTTTTCAGGTAATTAGTGAATTAGTTACTATTGTATTTGACCTCAATTTTTACGTGACAATCTATCCATCAGGCTTTTATTTATTTTCGCTATTTAATTCAAATTTCGAAGTTTATTTTGAGATATTTTTATTTCTTTTTCGTTTTATTTTTTTCCTAAGTGGGAAAATTGTAAATCAGAAAGTTGGTTGCAAAACTGTTTTATGCATACTTCACTACATTCATTCATAAATGGTTCATGAATATATTTTTTAAATAGGTACTTAAAAGTTTCAAATATGCTTAAACTTGGATTCATGCGGTAGTAGTTTTTACGAGATGGCTGTCTGCTGTCTTAATCAATTTTATACCATTGAAAATACATCCAACCACAAATATTCTGCTCCCTTACAATCATAATACAGGGTAAAAAGGTTAAGTCCCAAAATCAACTTCTCACAACCTCGAGTTCAATAAATATTACATTATAATTCCTAGTGCAATTTCGAATCAACAGAGTCTGTATGTTCGCCCTTTCAGGTGGAGAAACTGGACGTCAAAATTCTGATGCGGTGATGGTACTACATCCATTGGGGTGCCGCTGAAAGAGATGGTACCAGTCTCTTGGGAACGCACTAGGTCTGCAAATGGCAGAAGCCTACAACAGCCCGTTAGAAATATTAATATATATATATATATTCTCACAAATATTCATAAAAAATAAGTGACAATAAAAATGGTATGCTAAAACTAATTGTAGCTTATATTCATATTTTAACTGAACATTTCTTCCTATGCATATGTTTTTGAAATTGAACTCAATATTATGCAAGTTCGAATTTCAAATTTAGGCCTGGCATGGAGCATACATTTTTAACTAGATTTTCCAAAGCTTCAGACGAGCAAAATCAAAATTTTCTCTTCACAGAACTTCTTGCCGTTCGCGACGTTTCCAATTAAGTATTACGCTTTTGGATTGACGTGGAAGACTCGGTGCCATCAAGAAAATTACCGGCCAAGTGATTGAAGTTGACGTAAATCTTGAGCGAGCGAAACTGGTTCAGAGAATTGCTGAGAAAGCGTCGCTCTCAAGTGTAATTTTCTTGGGCGACGCTGGGTTTCACTTTTAAAGACAAATGGTCCTGTGCTTTTTTGGGTGAGAGACAAGCTTTTTAATATTTATCGATGTCTGAAAGCTTCTTGCCTGCCTTTTACTCAATTTTATTGAAAGTCACGAAAAGCTGAAACAAAATTTTGAGTTTTAGTATGGAAAGAGACAATTTTTTCGAGAGGTGCCCTTTTGAAGTCTCTTTCTATTAAATTGACCATTTTAAAAGATAATTTAGTTTGGATAACTTTTTTCTGTAAGGTATGTTTTTTACGCTAAAGGAATATTCAAACAATTTATTAAACAATTGATATTAGGAGTACTGTTCAAAGAAAGTCAATCCTTGTACAAATAAAAAATACCGGAAATGACCTTTAATTCAACGTCGCAAAAAATAAGTAATTAGTTACATTAAAATGTTTGCGACGATTTTTTTGCTAAAATTTATAACGTGTTTATATTAAAGCTTGCTAAAAAAATCCTTTAGATTATTTAGAAGGTGTGGGGTATGTGTCTAAGTGTTCAAAATTTGCAAGAATTTAAATTATATATTTATAGTTATTATGTAATTAATTATTTTGTTTAATTTTATTAATTATTTAGTTATTTTAAATTAGAAAATATAAATAATTAATTTTATTAATTATTTATATTTTCTTACTTATTTTTGTTAATTTTTATTATTACTTTTTATTTTTATTTATTTATTAATTTATTTACATTTTTGCACAGAACTTTTCCAGTCATGCATAGTAGTTTTATTTTTACTTATTTATTTATTTATCTATTTATTTATTATTATTTTTTTAAATAAAAACATAGTACTCTAGATGAAATAGTATTTGTTATTAAGAATAGTTATGTGAAAGTTCTGAAACAGAAAGGAGGACATTAATCGATAAGAATATATTAATTTCTCAAACCACACTGAGACTGCAACTGAGCCAAGTTCAACGACAGCATGAGCAGTATGGCATTCACAGGGCCGTGATAGCCTAGTGGTTAGCACGTCGGACTTCCACCTGGAAGGTCGCGCGTTCGATACCCACTGAAGACCACCATGTATACTTGGGGATATGTGCATGTAAAATCCGTAGACCCCACTACCTCTCCCCGTGCGTAAGCAATCCTAAGGCCTCGGCTAACAGGTAGGGGTCTGGTGGAGAAAAGTATGGCATTCACGGGAAAAATGCAGAAAGAGAAAAATTTCTTTTTGTAATCCTGGCATAAATAAATGCAGTTGTTTGCTAGGGTTTCCGTGCGAACATTGAAAATGACTTTGAAGATTAATATACTGTGATCCACAATATTATAAAGATTTTATGCATGGAATGACTGTTTAATTTTGCTGCTTTAAAAACAAGTAGATATTCTCGAAAAAAATTCGTTATAAATGCAGATGTTTTGAATAATAATTGATTACCTTGCAGTAATGTTTTTCAAATTATAAATTTCGAAGACTTTTACAAAATCCATTCATATAAAGTCTCTTCAAACTAAATTTTTATTTTATAAAGAGAAATATATAACTTTTATTCCTTACGATTTAATTAGGGAGAGTGTGAAATATATATATATATTTTTTTTTGCTTATTTTTTCTTTGGTTTCGATTAGTTACTCTTTTTCTTAGTTACTCTTTTTAATTACCTTTTCAAAACATGATGTTAAATAGTTCATTTTTTTAATGTTTGCTCATATGAACTTCATTGAAATATATATTTTCTTTTCGAAATAAGCAAAAAGAAAAGCATTGTTTTAAATAAATACTCTGCTTTAAATCCTGAACAAAAAAAAACCTAATTCTTAAGTATTTCTTTAGAATTTCTAATTCTTTTAGTAAATAAAAAAACAGTTATTTTCATTTATGTCTTTTACTGTGTTTCAATTAATAATTAAATTTTCATTTATTATCATAAAACTCTTATTAATTAATATTATACGTTATTAATACCCGAATTATTGAGCGTTTTATGGATAATTCATGCAACAATTTTCTGTAGCCATCTCTGAAAAAATACTAGCTCCACTACTTCCTCAAGAATTTTTTAATTATATTTTAAAATTTAAAGAATGCTTCTTGTTTTTGATGTGATGCCACTCAGATAGAACCCAGTACATCACTTTTCTTATCGAACGTTTTTTTTTTCCTCAAAAATTAATGAGAAACTTTAATCGAATTACCTTTGACCACAACCGTATTTGATCTTATAATTGAAAATAACAATGACATTTTTATGTACTTATGTAATTAATGAGAAATTTTTTCGAGGTGAATGCTCTAGATTAAAAAAAAAAAAACAAGAAACATGTACACACATGCATATGCTACTGCTCATTTTCAGACAGTATATCTTTAAGTAAGCGAAGCCTTTTTATCAGAACTCTATATTACGTTATTTACGTACGACGTAACTACCAAGAGGATTACGGGGTTAGTATGGCCATATGTTATTAGAAACCGGCATGGTGGCGTCGTGGTGAGGGAAGCGCGGGCCTTGTACGCCCTAGGTCTGACGATCGAGCCTGGCAGTGTCGGTGGATTTTCAAGATGTAGAAAAACGTCTGCGCCCAAGTTGTATGATTATGCGGCATGTAAAAGATCCCTTGACCTTTGACTTGAGTACTCTCGGCTAAATTAAATTCCTAGTGCAACAGAGTAGCATCAACAGAGTCCGGGTGCTTGCGCTTTCAGGTGGAGAAACCGGACGTCAAAATTCTCATTGTCTCAACGGCATCAGCCGATAGTGATGCTACTTGAAAGAATGGATGCCGGTTTCCGGAGAATGCACTAGGTCTGCAAAGGTTAGTTACCATACCTTCAGAAAGAATGTCATTAGGTTACATGGTGTCAGTGATCTTCAGTTTTTATTCAAAAAGAAGCGTAAATACATTTTCAGGGCACAGAAACTACCTCAGTCTCACTTAATTCATTATTTTGTAATTACTTTTAAATTCATTTGCACCCAAAAGGCCGAAAAAACAGAGTTAATTCATACATTAGTTTTTAGCCTACTTTCCAGTAAAAGTAAAAAAAAAATAATAATAAAGCATGAAAGAAGGCTTAATGTATCGTGAAAATATCGTTAAAAATCAAGAAAAGTCAAAAATAAGTGAAGTAATTAAATAAAGATTGAAAAATAAAAAATTTGAAAGTAGGGTATTGAGATGGGGAAAAAGTGTGTCTGTCGGTCTGTCGGTCTGTCTGTCTGTCTGTCTGTCTTGTCGGTTTGTCTGTCTGTGTGTCTGTCTGTCGGTCTGTCGGTCTGTCCCCCCCCTAATAACTTTTGAACGAATTGTCCGATTCAAAAAATTCTTTTTGCATTCGAAAGATCTCGGCGAGGACATCTCATTTCTATATTTTACTTTTTTGATTTGAACAATTTTTTGTTCAATTTTGAACAGTTAAAAAAATTTTAACATTAGCGACTATGGACAAAATTGAAGCAAATTCTGTAAACTCTGGGCACAAGAGCCAAGTTCCTATTGCAAGCCCATTGAAAGGAGTTCTCGGCGTGAAATATTGATTTGAACAGTTTTTGTTCATTTTTGAACAGTTCAAAAAATTAACACAGAGCTTAGGGGGAAATTTCAACCCTATATAAATCCTGATCTAATGGACCGATTTGCTTGGAACAAACTTTATCGGAAAGCTCTTATAACGTAGAACATGTAGAAATAGAAAGTTTATCCAGAACTTACGAGCCTATTTTGCTATGAAATTTTTTGATCGGGATTTTCAAGGATATTTCTCAGTGACTCAATGAGTGAAATAATGAATGAATGAATAAATGAAAGAGTGAAAGAATAAATCAATGAATAAATGAATGAATAAATTATTTAATAAATGAATGAGGAAAAGAATGAATGAATAAATTATTAAATAAATGAGTGAATAAATACTTGAATGCGTAAATGAATGAATAAACACTTGAATGTGGTAACGAATGAATGAATAAATGCATGGCTGAATAAATGAAAGAATGAATGAGTGAGTGAATGAATATGTATTATCCGTTGAAAAAGGTATATTTTCAATAATTAGAACTAAAGATAAATAAGAAAGAGAGAGAAAGAGATAGCTAGATTATAAATTTGAATTTGGTGTATACGGGAAAGTAGGCTCGTGTAGTTCTAGACGGAACTTCTTGTTTAAGTAGTATTTTTGCAACTAAAAAAATATTTATAACTGCAAAATGAAGAATTATTAGTGTACGTTATTATCAGTTACAACGTGGACGTCTTTATGTTTATATTTATTTGCAACAACTGATATCTGCTAAAAAAGCTTTATCATTATAAACTTATTTTCAACACAAAGAAAGAAAACGCGACACGCAAGAAATGCAATTATCGTGTTTGCTAATGAATATTTACAACTTGTCACTTTCACACATTGGTAAATTCAATACTTCCTGTTCGAAGTATGACGCGGTTGAGAATTATTTTTTGAAACAGTAAAAAAAATATCATTTCGTGTAACGAAGAAAATGGAATGAAGTATCATGGCAGGGGGAAAAACACCATGTTTTGTGTACTAGATTGTTGGCAAGAATGGAAAAAGTACAAGTGAATGAAATTGATTTAAGATTAGGTTGGGAAGAAAATTTTTAAATAAAACATTTAAAAAATATCCAGGTGCTATATCAGCATCTTCAAGATAATATCCTAAAACATTCACGATTAGATCTTTAGTTTAAATAAATTACTTAATAAACAAATAAAATATACTTTATCCTTATTGAATTGTTTATAAATATATATTTTTTCTCTCTCTCTCGCTATACATACATACCCACACACACATACACACATACATATATATATATAGATAGATAAATAGATCTGAACTGTAATACTTTATTTTTAACCCGACAAGGCTAGCGTCAGAAGTTTTCAACAGCTTTCCTTACAAGCAACAAAATCTCAGAAAAATCGGAAGTAAAATTTGTTCCGGCTCATATCATTTCCTTAAGCAGATAATCTTTGTCAAATAACTTTATTCAAAGTTGTCAGCACTTCACACTGACAAGCTGTCTGTTTGCGAAAAATGTGGCTGAATAGCAACTCTAAACGTTCCCATCCACACCCTTGTAAAATAATCTCGCAATCTCAGGTTTATTGTTCAGCGAACGTAAACTTAACTAAAGATTAAAAAGTGAAACTTGCCGATGGAAGAAATAGTTTCGTTAGAAAGTCATATTAAGCCTGTAATTGTCACTTTTCGATCCTTGGGGCACAGGAGTTGGAATTACATGCATCACTGGTCAAATCTGAAACAAATGATCCACTTGGCGTTTTTTTCACTGCACGCATTCTACTCTTCGTGGGGCATATCCATATTGCTGCGGTATACTTGAACTTTAGTTAAACAGGTGGGAGCATAAACTTACAAGTGAAAACAGTAAATTTGTTGCCAATTCCCCCTTTTTATTTTACACTGCCTTCAGAAAAGTTGAAAAAAAAAAAAAAATCTTGGGAAAAGGAGAACATGTCTTATCTATTACCGCAAAGTGCGAGCTTACTTGGCAGGTTGTTTGTTGTCTGTCAACGAGCCTTATCTACACCTGCTTCAAACAGGTTTCTTTATATTCATTTCGCTATTTACTGAAGTAAGGAATTAATATGTATATTTCTTTAACAAGATTTCTTTATCATGGTAGCGTTATAAATGATACATTTTAAGAACTGTACATTGTATTTACGGCATTGTCTACGTCTTTTATGACATTTTTTCATAGTGTTAATTTTCCCTTTATTTAATGTTCATATGATGTTGTATATATAATAAAGAAAGAATTTTATCATCAGCATAATTATTTTCTTATCGTGCAGCTATCACGTCAACTGTGTAGCGGTATATTTATACAGAAAATAACTAAGCCTCTAATTGGGATACTTAATTTATTACTTTAAATAATTAAATGGGCGTGGTTTACACTAACATTTATTTCTAAATTCCGGATTGACTGTGAGCAGAGGTAATATTATAAATATTATAATTCACATTTTCGCTTTCATGTGTTGCTTGATGCAAAGAAATAAACTGAAGTGAGTTTTTAAATCACTAGACTATTCGGGTCCGCGATAAACAAAATAATTGTCGGTTTTTTAATGATCAAAAAAGTCAGAAGTATTTCAACGAGAAAAAAAATATGATGTATTAATATATATATATATATATATATAAAAGTATTTAATTATTGAAGTAATCACTTTACCAAAAAATTAAGTTCGAGTTATTTTTTACTAGTCCAGTACCATACGTTATATTTTTTAACCCATTAAACATGTGTTGTAATATTATTTGAGTTCGCTTCTATAGTATAATCCTTAATTTGTGTTTTTAAATAACAACTTAGGAGAGCAGAATGATGCATTTTTTAAACATTTAATGCAGGATTGCCAAAACTCGTGTTTTGGTGCATTTCTAAACTTTAAATTTTTGTCTTCTTTTATCCATGAAGTAGGTTGAATACCGTTATTGGCATTTTTAGGCGTAACAAATGCTTATAAACACATCATTTTTCCAGAATAAATTAGGAAAATCCAGGCAGCAATTATTTTACATATAATGTTAAAGACTAGAAGCAACAGCTGAGTTATGCTGTTGAGTTTCTACAGTGGACTTCTCGTAGTGCGCCATCGTAAAACCTTGGTGACGAGATTTTGCTGCTGTTTCTAACATATAATGCTGCTACAACCAACATTGCTATAGGATAACGTAAGTTCTTAAGCTGACTTCGAACGGCCTGCAGAATTCTTCGTATGAAATGAGTTTCCAAGCGAGTTTAACAAGTACGTAAAAAATCTTAGATATTAGATTACTATAAATAATGTAAACATTTTTCATGAAAAAAATTTTAAAATAAAGAAATACAATTGAACATTTATAACTCATTAAAATAGTTTTTATTTTATCGTTATAAACGAATCATAAACGAAATAAGTGAAAGAAAAAATTGCTAGTAAAAATTTACAAAGTAGAATGAAAATAAAGCATAAATCAATACATCCTCCTAAATTTGCTTCCTGGGGGTCACTGACGCTTTTTAATTAAATAGTAAAAACTGTTCAGATTATATTACAAATTTTCTCTTTTCCAAGAATTGCTTTTTATTTTAATTACTATTTTAATGAATTTATGAGCTTTTATAAGACACAAAACTTGTGCAGTTCGATGAATCAGTGATTCGCTACCACTAAATTGATTCAATAATTCAAAAAACAAAAAAAAAAAAAAAAAAAAAAAAAAAAAAACGATCATTATATTTATGCGAGGTTTATCAACAACACGCTTACTTTCTTAACTCTTCTTCATTTCATTTGGCTAAGTGTTTTATAATTAACGTAGCGCCAATTTTCGGAACCCATAAATTTATTTACAAAGTTTTGGGGCTTAATTTCCTATAATAAAATTCAACGCACAAAAAGGATTACAATTGTATGTTAGAGAAAGATTTTTTCTCTAGATAATATTTGTACTTTGTTCTTCTCTTATTGTTTTAAATTTTCCATTACACCTCTGAATATCTACCATTTTGGGTAAGAGAAAGAGATTTAAGTTCTGTTTTGCATATTTCTGTGAATTTAATGAACTAAATGTAATAACGGCATATAGTAATATGAGCTTTTGCGACTGCATATACATAGCTCAGTAGGCTGGAGGATTTTTTTACACTAAAGTTTTTTCTTTTGTTTGGTATTTTTTGATATGTATATTAAGGCGGAGCGTAAAAAAAGGTTTTCAAGAAAGTATTTTTGTGAGATAGCAAAGGAGTTGCGAAATTGCGTGAGGAAGATACATATTTTTCCGTTCGACTTTTGGGTTGAAGTGGGATAATTGTACTAAACATTACTAAATTTTAATATTTTTGCATTTTCACATTTTTAATTTTATTTTCATTTAGGGTATTTTGTTTAAAGCAGAAAAGGGCAACTTTCTACAGCTTCCCAGACAGCACAAAACGTCCTTCGGATGTCCATTTTATGTCCAGAACGTCCAAATCTGGTCCGATGTCAAAACCGATAAAATTTGGACATCCTCAGACGGGTCAGACAGGACATCCCTGTAACTACCACTTTGTTTGATCTACGGACGTCCAAAAGTGATCCGCATCCTTTCAGGTTGTACCACGGACTTTTTTTTCGGATGTCCTTGGGACTGCGCTCAAAGGATATCCCTCGTACGGGTCAGACAGGACGTCCCTGTACCTACCACTTTGTTTTACCTACGGACGTCAAAAAGTGATCCACATCCTTTCAGGTCGTACCACGGACTTTATTTTCGGATGTCCTAGTTACTGCACTCAAAGGATATCCCGCGTACGGGTCAGACTGGACGTCCCTGAAACTACCACTTTGTTTTACCTACGGACGTCCAAAAGTGATACGCATCCTTTCAGGTCGTACCACGGACTTTCTTTTCGGATGTCCTAGGGACTGCACTCAAAGGATATCCCACGTTTGAACTGAATCATACGTTTGTAGGATATCTTTGTCAACTTGGAATAAAATTTTTATTTTGTAATTTTTTTCTTTTGTTTCTTCATTTTACGGTTTACCAGAAGAAAAACAGATTTAATATTTTAAAAATAAGTTGAAAGTTTTACCATTTTAAGCAAAAATAGTTAAAACTACATGAAAAATAATGCTGATTTATGTTTTCTAAAGTTCACTGCTGATTAAAGAAATGATTAATTTTACTGCACATAATATATTTACACCTATTGTATTTAAAACATAAGAAATATTTTCTCCGAAATTGTAAAATTTCACATAAACCATCCAGTTTTTATCGTAAGTCTAAGGATGGCCACATTTTGACATCCATATACGCGTCAAGCATGACGTCCTTGTAACTAACATTTTGTTTAGCTTACGGATGTCCAAAAGTGATCCGCATTCTTTCAGGTCGTCGTCGTACCACGGATTTTCTTTTCGGATGTCCCAGGGACTTTACTCAAAAGAAATCCCGCCTTTAAACTAAATCATACGTTTTTAGGATATCTTTGTCAACTTGGAAGATTTTTTTTTGTTTTCGTTCTTTGATTAACGGCTTACTAAAGAAAAAACCAGGTTTATTATTTAAAAAATAAATTGAAATCTTTGCTATTTCAAGCAAAAATAGTAAAACTAAATGAAAAATAATATCAATTTATGTTTTCGAAAGTTACTGCTGATATAAAATTGATTAATTTTACTCCACATAATATATTTACGCATATATAATACGTTTACGCATATAGTATAATCATGAAAAATATTTTCTCAAAAACCGTAAAGTTTCACACAGACCATTCGAATTTAATCGTAAGTCTAAATTAACCACATTTGGAGATCAAATAGACGCTGCCGGCAGGATGTCCTTGTAACTAACTGTTAGAATATTGTAACCTCAGCATTATATTGCATCATCCTCTCTCAATACTTGGCCTTGAAGGCAATGAGCCGGCGTCAATTCTGTTCTGATTCAGACGGTTAATCCACCAAAGTTTACACTTGTCATGTTCTTTGTGGTCTGTTGTACTGTATCTGTTAAATGTGTAGCTCAATATATTATTTCGATCATGCCTCGTAGTATTGTTTTATCTATTTATCATCAGAGCGTGGTATATATCACTTCAAGAAGAAACCAGTGCATGTAAAATTTGGAAGAAATTAGAAAGAACATATGACACAAAGCGTGCAGTGAATCAACTTTTGATTCGGAAGAGACTGGCGACTCTTAAGAAAAATCGTGAGATATGTATGAGAACTCATATTGATGACATAAATAAGACTAATTTCTGATCTCAAACTTTAAGGTACTGATGTTAGTGATACCGCTACGAATGTCTATACTTTGAAAAATTAAACAAACGCAAATTTAACTTTGGATTTCGAAACGAAAAGACTGCTAGATGAGGAAGTACTTGTACATTATTCAAAGAAAGAAAAAGTGTCTTTCAAGCCCACACATGATAACACTGCTTTCGTGTCAACTCGAAAGAATTTTTTTTTTAAATTGCAAGCAAAAGGGGCATTCAACAAAATATTGCAGAAAGAAAATTACTTGTCATAATTGTGGCAAAGTGGGACATTTTAAAAGTGACTGTAAAACTGTTAAACGTTCAAATGAAGAAAAGTGTGCATCTTTGCAGTGTCTTTCATTGCTGGATATGTTATAAAGAATGAATTTATTGAGGATACTTCCAGTCTGTAGTACCAACTTCAGGGACTATTAAGTGTACTTCGAAATCAGCGACTCTTGAAATTAAAGGTGATAAAGTGTCTGTTGAAAAAGGAAGAAAACATTTTTGTTTCGGTGAACGTGATTTGAACGGTCATTACATACACATGTCTTGTTTATGCAAAAAGAAAGAGTGGATTACAGTGAAACATTTTCCCGTGTGACAAGTATGCCAGCTTTACGTTTAGTGCATGTGATGATTTTAAATGAAGATTTGCATGCGTTTGTTTTAGATGTAAAAACAGCTTTCCTAAATGGTAAGTTAAATGAAGTTGTTTTTATTGCTCAGACCCAAGGAATGATGATAACAGTGGACGAAAATGTTAACTTAAAATAGTTTATATGGGTTTAAACCGTCACCTCGTCAATGGTTTCAGAGGTTTCCTGAATTTGTTTCAAAATTAAATTTTCAATCTCTTGATAATGAACCTTGTATTTTTTTTCGTAACAGTGATAATCATAAAATTAGAATTGCTCTTTATGTAGATGATATGTTAGTAGCAGGCTCAAATGTCAATGAAACTAAAGTAGTTATTTCTTTACTATCTAAAGAGATTCACATGTCAAAATCATAAAGTGTTTCTGAATTCTTAAGTATATTAGATTGACATTCACGTCTGATAGTTTGATAATGGATCAAGAATCTTATGTAATTAAGTTGTTAAGTAGATTTAATATGATAGAATGTAGACCCAGTGTTATTCATGTTTTCCCTAAGTCTACACCATCTGATTGCAAAAATGAAAAACCTTTTAATGGTCAATTTGAGTAGAAATTTTTTTCTATCTTAAAAAAAAAAAAAAAAAAAAAAAAAAACATTTTAAACTGTTCTTTTTTATTTCTGTTTATTTACTTTTATTAAGTTCTCTGCTTTTGGACTATAATTTTTCTACATTAAATGTCTGTATTTTTATTTTGAACTTCATATAAATTTCTTATGTATCATTACCTGTTTGTAGAGTGCTGTAATCACAATTTTGCTATTTGCCTAACAATCAGGAAAAACCCTGAAAAACTATCAGGCAATCTTAAACACTATACGTATGTGTAGTACAGTCATTCAGGGTAACTTTGAAAAACGTTATTTCTTTCAGTATAGTTGACTAAATAAAATAGAAGGTCCAGTGCTACACTCAGCCAAATAGGTTGTAACTCAATTTTCTACTCCTAATTTTTAAGTTCAGTCAAATATACTAAAAAATATGACGTGGTTCAATGTTACCCCCCAAGGCTCAAATTTCCCTGAATTGCTGTATTTAATAGTTATTCTTATATCAGTTTGTCCGTACTGGCATTTATTTTCTTTATTTATATTTTTAAAAGTTGTTTGTCATTTGTTGTATTTAAATAGTTGAATTCTAGGATTTCTTTGAACAATATTTTATGAATTGTAAGAAAATTTATTCTCATCATTAGGATGCTTATTAGTAATACAAATTTAATTAAAAATAATATACATAAAAGCAAACCACTTTATTTATCATTGTCATGGATATCATTTTCAGTAGTCATAGAAATATATTACTTGTACTTTAAATCATGTAATGGTATTAAGGTTTTGACAAACAATATATTAAAATAAACTATTGCAAAACAAAAAGTAATTCTCATAAAACCGAAAAATACTTGGAGTGAGGAGGGGGTAATTTTTGTTAGGAAACAAAGCTAGGTGAATGGAAGTTTCAAAGAGTTAAATCGTTATTTTTTTTCCTCTTTGCACTTTTCATGCTGTTTTTACTTCAAAACATGTGAATAATTATTTGCTTTCATAATTTTTTCCTGTCCAGAGGAGGAGAAAGCGAAAGTGATGAAAAACTTTCCCATCTCCATGATTTTTATAACTATGTACTAATATGTTTCAATAATAAAAAAAGGTTATATTTATATATTAAGAGTTGTTTTCTAGTAAAATTTCTCGAGGCATTTTCAAAATAATATATATATATATATATACATATATGCACTTCATTGAAATTATAAACTTTGTGTATTGTGACGTATTGAAAATGAGAATGAATATGAATCCAATAGTACAACATGTTTAAAAAAAAAGTATGAATAATTATTTACTCTAAGCATTGATTGTCATATCAGTTGTTATTAAATTCCAAGGTAACATGAAATTAGAAGCAAAAGTTAATACAAGTTCGCTGAAAATATTTTCCTCGTGCATTAAATTATTTACTTGAAATATTGGTATAACTTGTATTTCAAACAAGCAGAAGTTAAAAATATAAATATGGGTTGCTTAAGGGAAATTTCAAATAAAGGTTTTAAAGACAAATTATATATTTAAATTGCTGATATATGTAGTAGTCCCTATTTAATTGTATGCAAAAATTGTTTCAGAACGATTATACTATTTTCATTAAAGTACTCTTATTATCATTTTCATAATGAACAAATGATAAATTGCAAGTTTCAGTATATGATTATATAGCTCAAAGTGTTAACATTAAAAAAAATATTCACAACTGGTTTTATTCAGTCCTGTAGCTGTTTTGTGGATACTTCTTTTTCAAAGTAGTATTTGGTTAAAACCTTAGTATTTCCTGCTGCAAACTACAAATTTACATTTACAAGATAACTGTTTTAGAACATTTAATCAGATGAATTATATACATGTAAAAAAAATGTCAAATTACTGTTGAATTGATGAATTAAAATTGCATCTTGTGGATATAAACACCGAATAATATCTAAAAGAAGTCATCGGAATATTCTAAAATAGTCTCAAGGACATGGGAGGATAAACAAATAATTCATTGACATCCTTGGGATATCATTCTAACGAGGGAAGCGTCCTGTGGGCATTTAAATATGTTGTCGTTTTAATGTCCTGGGGAGCAATGATCTGTATGTCCAAAAGAGGGCCGGAACAGTCACATATGTCCTAGGGATCTCACTGGAATGTCATTAGGCCGTTTAGAAGTATTATCCTTTTAGCGTCTTGGGAACCGTACAGCGCGATTGTCCAAAATAAAGCCTAAATATGAACGAGCGGACGTCCTTAGGACCAATTGAGAACAGACAATTCGCGGACATTAGTTCTACCCTGGGATATACTCTGTACTTCGCAGGATAAAAAAAACACGTCCCTCGGACGACCTGTTTTTACGAAGATGTCCTGAAATGACATCATTGGATATTCTAGGAACCTCACTAGAATGTCTTTAGGACGTTTTGATATGTTGTCCTCTTAACGTCCTGGGGGCCGTATTGAGGGCTTGCCCAAAATATAGCCTAAACATGAACGATCAGACGTCCTTAGGACCAATTGAGGACAGACAATCCGCGGACATTAGTTCTTCCCTGGGATGTACTTTGTACTTCGCAGGATAAAAAAGACACGTCCCTCGGACGTCCTGTTTTTACGAAGAAGACACGTCCCTCGGATGTCCTGTTTTTACGAAGAAGACACGTCCCTCGGATGTCTTGTTTTTACGAAGAAGTCCTGAAATGACATCCTTTGGATATCCTAGGGACCTCCCTGGAATGTCTAGGACGTTTCGATATGTTGTCCTCTTAACGTCCTGGGGACCGTATTGAGAGCTAGTCCAAAATATAGCCTAAACATGAACGATCGGACGTCCTTAGGACCAATTGAGGACAGACAATCCGCGGACATTAGTTCTTCCTTGGGACGTACTCAGTACGTCGCAGGATCAAAAAAACACGTCCCTCGGACGTCCTTTTTTTTCGAAAAAGTCCTGAAATGACATCATTTGGACGTCCGAAGGACGAAGTTATGCTGTCTGGGTTGCTGGCTTTGTGGATGATGAATATTATTAATGCACAGGGGTAATAATAATATTATTAATGGACCAATGGGGAAAGACGAACAGGACCGGTCCCCCTACAGAAGGCATCGAATATTTGATATATGGCCGATTTTTAAGTATCCGGAATCTGATCTGGGCACAGAACTAAAGACCCGATAATCCAGAAATCAAGCTTGTTTTTTAATTTTAAATTAATTAGCATGATTTGAAAATATATATAAATTTAAATCTTACAGCCTTGGGACCGTCCATAAATGATGTCACGCATTTTTCCCATATAGTTAAACCCCTTGCCCCTTTGTCACAAAATGTCACACTTCGACATACCCCACTTTGTCACATGTCAGGCTATGTTGCTTAAGCATGATGTTACACTTTTTGCTACCCCCTCCCCTCCCCTTGTCACAATTTCACCAACCCCCTCCCCCTCGAAGCGTGATATCATTTATGAATGATCTACTACTAGGAAGCTTTGGGATGCTTACATAAATATTGCTCATGACCTAGAGAATTGAAATAATGGTCCTGTATCTGGCCCTTAAAAGCATCCGACCAAAATAGTAGTCGATTCATTATGGACTAGGCCCCCGGCTCGTCTGGCACGGCCTCGGATCACTCCGGGGCACGTTCCGCTGTGTGGAACAAACGCAAATCGGCGGCGCATCACAATCAATCGGAAAGTGACACGGAAAAGAAATCACAATATTTGCTCCCTTCTTTTCTGTCTCGTTAAATGGGCTTTAAAATTTACATTTTACGCACCGGTTGCACAGCCGTCTTATTAAACTGCGCTTCGATTGCTCACAAAACGGCAGAGACGTTCAATTGTTCTCCGAAAGAATCGTTCGCGTTCGGAATATATATTTCGCTCATGACATTTAAAAACGCAGAACGCAAGGAAAAAAATGAAAGGAAATACAGAATCATTTCGCTTAAAATGCTTCTATCGAGCTCCTTTTAGTGTTTTAGAGTATAACTTCATTTCTTTGCATGCTCCTGAGCTGTATTTTATCCAGTGATTTTAATGATCCAGTCCTCTGTGATCTGATATTTTATTTTGTTTCGAGGATGTTTTTAAAGAGAAACTTTTAGATTGAATAAAGATGAAAGAATCGGAGACAGCGAAAATTTGTAATTCTTTCTAATGTTGAAATGAAAGTAAAGCTATTTTCAGGTTTATCAATTAATTTAAAAGTGGAAATATTTGTACAGTAAGAGTTAATCAATTTCTCAGATTTTTTAGGCAGTGCGTAGATTCTTCATTGGCAGTTCATTCTTTGAGAGGCATGGAAACTGCACTAGAATCATTTAAACTATTCCATGTATTTGAGTTTTGACAATTGTATAAAATGTATATTTCTCAGAGTTGTGAAATACATAATGGAATGACGAGACAAACAAAAGTAATAACCACAGAACAACTCCCATTTCCTAAAATTTTATATCGTTCTGAAACTGATAAAAACTGCGCTGGATAGAATTTGTTCGAAAACTAGAATAAATAGAACGTGAATTATTTACCGATAATTTTTTTATTGAACGAGGATTAAGCTAAGCTTTAATATTAAATGAGTTTTTGGGGAAAATTAATTTTAATAATTCATTGTTGTAAAAAAAACTCCATAAAAAATAATAAATAAGCCCATGAGTTTTAATTTAAGCCTAACTGTTTTCAGCAAACAGGTTTCATGCTGTTTTACCTGAATGTGGCTGATACAGTTTTCAATGTTGTTATTGTTGCAGCCGACGCCAGGTAGTTTTGCTAGTAACTAGGGATGTAACGAATAGTGATTTGATCGAACAGCCGAATACCGAATATTCGGCCACTTCTTCCAGGCCGAAGCCGAATATTCGGTGGCCGAATATTAAAATTTCTAGAAAATCGTTGTAATAGAAAGTATTTGTCAAATTTAAAATTATTCACAAAGTCAAACACCAATTACACACAATCTATCCAAGGCATTTTTATCCAATCTGCAAATATTGGTTTCAAAATAAGCTCCAAAATTGTTCAAAAGATGTCAAATTATCCTGATTTTTGCAGCTTAAAGAATTCTTTGACATTGCCACATTATTTTTCAGATTTCTCATTCTCTATTGTTTTGAGTGTAATAAAACTAAGAATTTCACCCACAAGTGGAATAGAAATGACAGGTTTTATGGTAGTAAGCATTAGCATTATTTTACTAATTATTTAATTCAAATGAAAGAACTACTACTGCTTAGTGAACTTTTACCTTACTAAAAACTATTTTATAAAGATATTTTAAAAGTTAATATTTTCATTTTATGGGGTTTCTTGCATACCTTTTTTTAAAAGAGCTATTAAAATTTTATACACTTAACTGGACTATATTTTTATTTTCAAAAACCCCAATAACCTATGCTATCTAAATATTCATGATATATTCTACGCTTTTCACATTTCTATTACCCATTATTCACAATAAATAGTATACCCAAACAAAGTGTGACTTCCACTTTGTAATTAATACCAAAATAAATTTCTTATATTCTCCATCATAATTAACTATTGCCAGCTTTTGGGAGAAAATGCTAAGTATAAAACAAAATATTACAACTTTAAAATCTGTTTTTGCTCAGTCAAGTCTGAAACAAGGTTTAAAAAAAGCAGTTTTTTTCTAAGTTATTTTTACTTATTAAAACTATATACTAATGTATTCTTTTGCAATAATTACAATATAATTTTTAATGTTTAAAATCTACTAATTTCTTGATTTTTTTACATTTTTACTGCAGCAGAACTATTCGGCTGAATAGTCCATCAATATTCGGCCAGGTCGAATTTGACCTTACCCAGTATTCAGCCAGGCCGAATATTTGGCTAGGTGATGAAATGACTATTCGACCTGGCCGAATATTCGGCCAAAGGGCCGAATACCGAATAGTATCCGAATATTCGTTACATCCCTACTAGTAACAGTATGACTAAATAACATAGCATCAGGAATACCACGCGTATCAGTTGCTCGTTAGTTTATTTGATTAATGCTTACCTAATTCTAATATGTGACTGACGTAAGCTGAAACCTTACATTGCATAGCAGATTTATTTTTTGGTCATCATCAATGTCCTGTCACATTAAGCACGGATTTTTTTCCAAGAATGGGCTGCTTTTGGCTTCTGCCATTTTCAGACCTAGTACGTTCTCGGGAGATTGGTACCATCTCTTTCAGCAGCAACACAATGAATGTGGTACTATCGCCGCATGATAATTTTGACGTCGAGTTTCTCCACCCGGGCGAGCACCCGGACTCTGTTGCTGCATAAGCAAATCAATAAGCAAATCATGTTGAGAACCTGTTCACGTGATTCACTTACGTCATATCATAACACGTGTCTGATGCAACCAGTCAACCTTGGTCTGACTTAATAAGAAGACTTACTTGGAACTTGGATTTCATGGAACGACGTTGGAGCTTTTTCGAGACGCCTTCAAAATGCTCGAATTAATATTTTTCAATCTAATTTAATTTATTTGTCGTGTTTGTGTTTAATTGTTGAATAAAATTAATTAAAAGGCAAACAAGGACCTAATTTGGTACTTTCACCTTTGACTTGGCTATCCATCACTACACCGATACTCTTTTGTTCTCGAATCAAGAATTGAAAATAATACTTTTTTTATATATCATATTATCATCACCGTGCGTACGGATGTACCAGAGCTATCCTGGTACTCTCAATAGTGGCCACCAGCTCCGTGCGAAAGCAATCCTAAGGCGTCGGCTAACATAGGTATGGGTATGGTGGATAAAAGGTACTCTCAATAGTTCAAGAAAGACTAACACAAATACGGTACCGGTAATACTTGGTTTTGCTCTTTTCATACCTCAGATAGATTTAAACTCTTTCAATTGCTCCCAAATCGGAAAAAAAAAAAAAAAAAAAAAAATCCTTGGGAAAGTACTGAATCCCCGATTTTCTGGAAGTACATACTTCTATGCTGCCTAGACGCTATTAGAGGATTGGAACCCACTATAGCGGTATCCCGCTACGTTAAAGTTCTGCACACGCTTATGTAGTTTACTAAACTCCTTAGAATACTTTTTTAATATTCAAAATTATTTTAAAAAATGAGTAAAATTTGAAATAACAAAAAAAAAAAAAAACGGTCTTGATTTTTTCAATTTCTTATTCTAACGAATTACCAATTGGTGTTTCAGTGCTGGTTAACGCTCTTAAAGTAACAGGACTGTGAAAACAATAAATAATTAAAATATTTCAAAAGAAAAAACATTTAACTCATTCATTCACAAATTTTACACTATAGTTTTTTATATTGAAATCAAAACAGTTCCATAATTACTTTTGTCTTTCTTTTTTTCTTTAACTTTTTTCTTCAGTAGTTATTGAATTTTTTCGCTTCCTTAAAAATTTCTCGATAAAATCGAGATATGTTAAGAATTATTATACAAAACATAAATCGATGTCTTGTGAGTTCAATTTTTCTAGTCAGAATTTTTCTACTTAAAAAGAATGATGTGCTTTCATAATTGCAAATCCAATGTTCCTCAGGAGACGGTGATAAAACTTGATTCATTCTTATCTGAACTTCCATTTTGGTCTTCGATTTTTCAACTTTATTCATTTCATAAGTCATCGACTTTTTTTTCTCAGGGTTTTTGCTCTTTCAGAATCACATTACTGTTAAAGTGGCAAAAGGAAAACTCATTTTCCCACACAAAATATTACTATCACAGTATAGTAGAAAGAGATATTCCTTTTTCAGGAAAAGCCTCAGAGAGAATATAAAGGCAAAAACTATTGTGGCGCCATCTACTGTGATGATGTTGATCTACGATACATAAAACCATTGCTCTTTTTTAGCCTACTTTCCCGTAAAAGTAAAAAAAAATAATAATAAAGCATAAAAGAAGGCTTAATGTATCGTAAAATATCGTTAAAAATCAAGAAAAGTCAAAAATAAGTGAAGTAATTAAATAAAGATTGAAAAATAAAAAATTTGAAAGTAGGGTATTGAGATGGGGAAAAAGTGTGTCTGTCTGTCTGTCGGTCTGTCTGTCTGTGTGTCTGTCTGTCTGTCTGTCGGTCTGTCCCCCCCCCCCTACTAACTTTTGAACGAATTGTCCGATTGGAAAAATTCTTTTTGCATTCGAAAGATCTCGGCGAGGACATCTCATTTCTATATTTTACTTTTTGATTTGAACAATTTTTTGTTCAATTTTGAACAGTTCAAAAAATTTTAACATTAGCGCTTATGGACAAAATTGAAGCAAATTCTGTAAATTCTGGGCACAAGAGCCAAGTTCCTATTGAAAGCTTATTGAAAGGAGTTCTCGACGTGAAATATTGATTTGAACAGTTTTTGTTCATTTTTGAACAGTTCAAAAAATTAACACAGAGCTTACGGGGAAATTTCAACCCTATATAAATCCTGATCTAGCGGACCGATTTGCTTGGAACAAACTTTATCGGAAAGTTCTTATAACGTAGAGCATGTAGAAATAGAAAGTTTATCCAGAACTTACGAGCCTATTTTGCTATGAAATTTTTTGATCGGGATTTTCAAGGATATTTCTCAGTGACTCAATGAGTGAAATAATGAATGAATGAATAAATGAAAGAGTGAAAGAATAAATCAATGAGGAAAAGAATGAATGAATAAATTATTGAATAAATGAAAATATAAATAAATGAGTGAATAAATACATGAATGCGTAAATGAATGAATAAACACTTGAATGAGGTAACGAATGAATGAATAAATGCATGGCTGAATAAATGAAAGAATGAATGAGTGAGTGAATGAATATGTATTATCCGTTGAAAAATGTATATTTTCAAATAAGAAAGAGAGAGAAAGAGATAGCTAGATTATAAATTTGAATTTGGTGTATACGGGAAAGTAGGCTCGTATAGTTCTAGACGGAACTTCTTGTTTTAACATTTGATTCTAAAAAAAGTGCACAAAAAACATAGATTTTTCGTATGTGAAAACTGAAAAGTGAGTTTTCGCTCTTCGGAAAAATCTGACCAAAGGAATATGTTTACCACCCATTTTTCGGTTGTGAAGGAATGATTTCCTTTTCATTTTAAGGAAAAATAATCAAGATATGTAACCTAACTCGGCAGTAAAGCAACATTTTTTACGTAAGTTAGCTGATCATTGTAAGAACATTGGTCATTCAATGCAAACAGCGAAATATTAATGCAGAACATTTCTGCTATGAATATCGCTGGGATGGCGAAAGGTTTAATATCGACGCAGACTACTAATGTCTTGGAATCTAAAAAATCTGCACTATGGAACGGGTTTAAACAGAGTCGAACTTTTATGTTAGTATTATTATCACTATTACTATTTTAAATTTCTTTTTCATTTAAATGTATAAGCATTAAACAGACTATTACAGCTCTAATATGGGCATACTAGGTGAAAATGATAAATTGTTGCGTAAGAATTTAGAAAATACGGCTGTTATTAAATTATCATTGTCTTAGAAAGCCTTAATAATTCAGGTTCTGTTAATAAATGTATCGTTTAACTAGGACTTCAGTTTGAACTTGTAAATTACAAAGAGCAAACTGTCAAACTTATTAATGAATTATCTACAACCCCCTTGATATATATACTACATGTGCGTGTATAAATTATATAATAAAAATAATAAAACCGCAATAGTACTAAAGTATGCTTGTTGAAAAATGTATGTATACATTTTACTTTTTCTTTTATTTACTAGAGGTACCCTGGTCGCCTCAGTAGTGCAAGGAAGACTAATTCAAGTACGGAACTAGTAATATTTGGTTTTGCTCTCTACACACCTCACATGGTTTAAAAATCCTTGAATTGCTCCCAAATCTGAAAAAAAAGAGAAACATCCTTTATGACACTTCTGGATTTCTTCTTCAATCTATGAGCTCAGATTTTTACTGACGTGAAAAAGTTAAATTTTTGATCGAAAAAGCACTTAATCGCTCTTTTAAAAATATGATATGAATGATCATCTGTTAGAGATTTTTTTTAAGTACTGATTTTTTATTAATGCACATTAAGAACAGGTTTGTACTGCTTCTTATTTACTATTGCATTTATTTTTATGTAAGACGCAAAATATATATTTCCATACTAAAGCTAATAGCATTTTAATACCTGCATTTCTACAGTATTCGCAAACAGTTTAGAATGATATAAATTTCAGACACTGAATGCTATAATACTGCGAAGTAAAATATCGATGATTCATCAAACTTCGAATCGTTTCTTCATAAAAACTATAATTTAGCTACCGGAAAAACCCTTCGGAAAGGCAAAATTCTTGCTACCCTTGAGCTCAAATAATGCACAGATGACCACCCACGCAGGAGGTTAAGATCACATTTACCGGTAATATCGTCCTTTGTGGATATCATTACATCATCAATCATTCAAGGACATTTAAACACATTTTCCCATGAATCCGAATTTCCACGCTTTGTCTGGAAGCTTTTGAAATTAGAACTTCTTAACCATCATTTGTATTAGCGTCATATCCGTTCAAAAGGGGATAATAAAAGGACTTCTTGCACAAAAAACTGACATTAGCTTTGCGTAAAATAATTGTATGAATGCTGTGAAAAAAGTAGTAGTTATTCAAAAAAATAAAAAAAGACGAAGAAGCGGAAAAAGCTCTCACCTTTGAAATCGATGAGAAGAGAAAAACTAATAGCTGGTTACGTTAAGAAGGAGTAAAACGGTCGAATTATTCCACAGATAGCATCAAGTAGACACTCCAAAATTTAGGGGTCGTATGTCAGACGACGTGGCATTGACAAATGAGCTACGGGCACATGGTGGTTAGAACGGTGACTTAACCATTCTGCAGTTGAACATTATTATTTATTTCCGCTTCTGATGATTTGAAGAAAAGATGAAACCTTCTGCGGAAAATCTTCAGAAATGAGATTAGTTATTATAAACTAGATATTTGGAACGGAGCGTAGTGTGGAGCCATTTCCTTTTTTCTTGGAGCAGGAGTGGAACCGGAGCATATAAATTTATTGTTCTCAACTGCTCCGATGTTATTTGAATTTCAGTAAAAAGAATATATCTAGAGACATTACTTTTTCGCTCCATTAAAAATAGTTCTATCAGCGCAACGACAAAGAAAAAATGATGATTTTTCATGTTCAAAACAAATTGTCGGTAAGTAACATTGAATATTTATCCCAATACAAATTAAAATTATTATACTAAATAAATAAATTAAAATATATATACGCTCTCAGAAACGCATGCTCAAATCTCTCGAAACTTCCGTCGTATTTGACGAAATGGCTCCGTGAAAAATGCTCCGAGTAAACCTTTCGTCAAATTGGCGCAATTGTGTAGTAACTGTTTTAAGACACGTGATCGCGCGAGGAAAGAATCGTTGTAAATGACGAAATTTGTCTGACGATTGAAGAATCGTCAAAAGTGAGAACTCTATTTCTGAAAGCGTATATATATATATATATATATATATAAGATAGATCAGACTATCTAGAAAACACGTAAACTCAAGCTTAAGCCATACTCACGTCAACTGTTGAGATAGAGTTATAGAGCTTCTGTTAAAAACACTGAAGAAAAGAAGTTGTTTAAAATGTCAACTATATCCACATCCTTATGAATTAAGTTGCTACTACCGAAGCCTACACTAGCCGAAAGCTTTCATAGAAATACCTGAAATCGTTCTGTGTTCGCCGAAAGCGCCGCTATCAGCAGGCTAATATTTAATAAGTCTGCTTCGTTTTCAGTAGTCTGGGTCACAACAGCTGCTAATATATTGTCATTAATAACGTTTTTTCATCCAACTTGTACCGAATACTGCGCGTATTGAAGAATTGAAGTATGTTGAAATCGCTTTTAGTGAAACCTTTGTGATTCCTACAAGTACTCTAAATGAGTATCAATACAGCTACTACTGTTATTAAATATATTACTCATATTCATAGAACTTTCAACATAAAAATCAATTTCATAATGAAGGTTGGTCCCGGAAACCCCCCCCCCCCCCCCAAAAAAAAAAGAATAGCTTTTTGAATCTGAAGCCTCTAATATCATGTTTCTAACCTTTACGACTTCCTTAGCGCTGAAGTGTAGGCCATCCCTAGCTAAAGAAAAAGAAAACTGAAAGATAAAGAAAGGTAAAACAATACAAAAGCCTGCAAAGCCTTCATATCTCTTCCGCCTTCTGTAATCAATACACAGTCGAATATCATCAAACACTAAAATTGCATTAATGAATGCCTCTTTGACCATTGCTATCCGCTGACCTAAAAACGGTGCCAGTCAGTCGGCTTTACGTTTTAAGTTACTCATAATCAAGAAAACAATCGCTTTATTTTTCACACAAAACATTAAAAAAATTTTCGTCTGTCTATTCAAATACACCGCCTATTTCATCCGCTTGAGGGTAATAATTGTATGCCGTTGCGGTTATAGAGACAGATGATATGTTACAATTCCATTCTTCTTCCCTTGAGCAGTGCCGCCAGTGAGGTGGAAACTGTCAATCTGATTCACACCTATAATTTTCAACGTTTTTAGGAAATCTTTCTGTTTTTTTACCTAGGATTTGACATTGAAAGAGATATCCGCTGAAAAGTGACCTCTGTCGAAGACATTTAATCGACGCTGCTATCTAAATTTGCAATTTGTATTGAAAACTGATATGTATGTTTTAAGTTATTTCCCATGGAATAACAAATGAACATGACTGGTTCCATTTCTGCACCTACGTAATTTCACTTGATAATGGGCATTCTATATTAAATGATACAAAATATCACGCGAAAATAAACTAAAAATTAAATAATGCTCTATTTAATGTGTATCTACTTAATTATATATTGAAACTTATGCACTGTATCTCAGTTGATCTGGAGCTTCTGAAAGAAGGGGGGGGGGGATTTAGGATTTTGCTACAGAAAGAAAACTGATCCCTTTTATTAAAGCATAATTTAATGAAACGTACATATTCCGAAACTAGTGTTTTAAAATGTTCTTCAGTTTCACAGAAACATTATAAATCCATTTAACATCTTGCTATCGCACAGCAAACGGCATTTACATTGAGTTTAATGCTGTTTACATTTTCATTAAAAATCTTATTACTGAAAGGGCATAATAAAAGAAAGATGTAATGAAAATCATATTTCCTAAATTCTGCGTAACATTTATTTTTTTATCGATATTTTAAAATATTGTAAAAATGCAAAACGAAGTAAACTATAGAAGCAATTGTTTTACAAAGATTTCTAAAGCTTTAATTATAAATAAAATTAAGTCATGCCCATGCTTTTAAAAGCAACCCTTTTTCCTGGAGAGCTATAGTTTTATTGTAAATTTATGGCGGAAGAAGATCTTCACAAATTCAAAATTATCGCAATGTAACTGGATCTATTTAAATGATCTCTGTGAATAATTGCTTATTTTACAGCTATAAATAAAATTACTATATTTTGTTCGTTTTATTGTTCAAGGGCCTTAACGGGTTATCCTAAGCCAGATAATAAAAGAGGTGCCTTCCTGGAGGGTTTAACAATAATTTTATTTGTAAAACTTGTACCATTGTTTTGTACCAGTTTTGGACCATTCCACGGTCCCATACATGGCAGTTATACTACATAAAAAAAATTTTTGTTCATCGTCTACTTTAACAATTTTTAAAATGAAATTTAGCTGTCATGTGTAAGACATTTCCAGTGGAATGGTGCAAAAACATGTTTACAACTATATTTTTCGGATCATTCCACGAGAAATGTCTCATGTGACATAGTAGTATTACATTCAAAAAGTAATTACTGAAAGAGGTGATCAACAAGAATTCTTAGCTTAAGAAATCACACATACATATATGATTTGGCAAGATTTTTTTTTTTTTGTATTAGCTTTTTTACTCTACTTTCAAAAAAAAAATAAAAATAAATATAAATAATAAAGTGTGAAAGGAAGTCTTAATGTATCGTGAAAATATCCTTAAAAATAAAGAAAAGAAAAAAAAGTGAAGTAATTAGATAAAAATAATTTAACTTTGTGCAAGTAAACAATAATAATAAAATTACACGTTAATTTAAAGCACAAATGAGCAATAAAATGCAGACATATGTTTCGGGATTGCTTTTAATCCCTTTTTCAATGCGACAGGGAGCTTCTAGATGCAAACTGCATTTTATTGCTCATTTGTGCTTTAAATTAACGTGTAATTTTATTATTATTAATTAGATAAAGCTTGAAAACTACAAAATTGACTCTCTGTCGGTCTGTCTGCCCCCCCCCCCCCCCACCCCGCACCGAATAACTTTTGAACGAATTGTCCGATTCGAAATATTTTTTTTTGCATTCGAAAGATCTCGGCGAGAACATCTCATTTCCATAATTTACTTTTTGATTTGAACAGTTTTTGTGCATTTTTAATAATGAGTAAAAATAAATAAATGAGTGAATAAATACATGAATAAGTAAATGAACGAATGAATAAATGAATGAATGAGTGAGTGAGTAAATAAATATGTATTAACAATTGAAAAGGTATATTTGAAGTAATTAAAAACTAAACTGAAGCTAAATGAGAAAGAGAGAGAAAAAGAGAGAGATAGCTAGTTGGGGTGTAAACGGGAAAGTAGGCTCGTATAGTTCAGTTCTAGATAGAACGTCTTGTTAATTATTGTGTTTTACGAAATATAGCTGTCTTGTATGGGACATAAATGTCTCTTTTTCCATGGAATAACGTTTTTAATATTAACTATATTTCCCAGCATTAATATGTAATTGGTTTCCAAATGGCTACTAATAGCATTTTATGAAGCAAAATATGAAATTTTATATTTCATATGCTCCTTTCCAAAAAATGAAATAAATTAATATAGAAAATGAAACAATAATAATAATGATAATAATACTAAATAAATTATCATAAACAAAAATAAAAACTCTGCAGCTACTAGCCATTCCTACATTTCTATTTTTTTACAAAAACAAAGTCAAATTGGGGAGTCAGTAACTGAGCTTCAAAATTCCCATCTGAGCAAAAAGACCAGCATTTAAACGCACTCTAAAAAAAACTCTTTTTCCGCTTCCATGGGATGGCGCTTTTAATATTAACTATACTTCACGATGTTATGCATAATTATTTTACAAATGGGTACTAATAAAATTTTATGAAACAGAATATTTTCTATTTTATATGCGTCTTTTTCTGGCAAAAAAATAAAATTCTGCAACTACACGCCAATCCTAAATTTTTATTTTTACAAAAACAAAGTCAAATAGAGTCGTGAACAACTAAGCTTTTAAAGTACTATTTGAGCAAAAGCTTGGCATTTTAACGCAATCGCAAAAAAATCTTTCGCTAACATCTGTTTATTCAATTAATTTGCATTCGGACGAACATTCTAAGGAAACCATTCTTCAGAGGATATTTTTTCCCGTCTAAATCCTATTATATCACTTTACAGAAATGCTGAGAAAGATGAGAAAAAAAAAGATATAAATTCAGTTAGGAGATGTGTAAAATTAAGAGACAAATGAATTACAAGATAGATTTTTCTTCATTCGTCACCTAGGAAAACTTAAAACGATTTCATTCTTGTGAAAATTAAATGAGGAGCAGTTGAATTGTTATTGTCAATTCTTGTTACAAATTTCTTATTGTTCAACGGACGGAAGAAAAAGAGTTTAATTGTTATGTGCGTTGTTTAAATCTGATAATGCGTTTCGAGTAGTTTATATGCAAATGTTTGAAACGCCGTCTTTGAAAGAGAAAAACGGAAAAGAACTAAAACAAAAATAAATAGAACTTTTAGCTACGAAGTGTTTAAACACGTGTAGTTAAGTGAATACGGTAATTAAAGTGAGAAAAAAATGATTTACATGTGGCAATAAATGAATTCATTATTAGTGAAATGTGTTTTGGTTTTGATGGCGAATTTACTATTTTTCAAATATAGCTAAGATATAATATAAGAAAGTGTTCTATACTTTGCAAACACTCATGTTTTATAATATTTAGGATAGCAATGTACGCTTTAAACGTTCAGACCAAAGAAAAATAGATAAATAATTCACTAAGATACGTACAAAGTTAAAACAATCAAAAAGTTTACTAAAATAATATTATTCACGAAAAATTCATATTATCTGAGGGTATTCCTCGTTTCTGCGGCAAAATTTATATAATTATAGATACATACTTCAGTTACAATCAGAGAGCATAAATATTCATGGTGTACAGTTTTCTTTTATATTACATCATTTGTTAACTAGTTGGGAAAAAAAGAAAGAACTTAAGAAAAGAACATTAAAGCTCAAAGAATACTGCAAGTGCATCTGTTGGGACATGGACTTCGACTACAAAAAAAATTGAAAAATCTAAGCAAATTTGAGATAGAAGCGAACAGCGATGTGCATAGTTAATAATTTATACATGATTATAGCATAATAATGTATAAACCGTCATTATTAAATAAGAAAGTGATTCTGTTGTATATGTATGGTCTTAATTTTATACACATCTTTTTTCCCCGAATATTTTTTGGCTTTTATTAACATAAGGGGATTAATTGAAAGTTACTTTCCGTTTTTAAATGCACAACCATCAAACCTATTTAACAGGCATTAAATAGCTTTTCAAGGAAAAAAAAGAACCAGAAAAAACTAAATGATAGTTTCTCGACTCCCCCAAGGGGAATGCAATACGTTTGTACTTGTTTCTGATATCGATTGCAATAAATTTTTAGGACATCCACTTCTTTCGAAAATATTTAATACAATATGTCCATTGCTTTCATTTTATGACATGTTAAGTAAAAGTGTAGAAAAGGCATTTTCTGCGTAAGTTTTGAAAAGCTGTAATAAAAAAGGCAATAAACGAGTCGTTTGCTCTTTAGAAACTTAATCTTAAGTACTATTCCTCTGCGATCGTTAAAAAAATACCTAGCATATCTAGTATACCCTCAGCCATTTATACAGTTTTTTATGTTATAAGCCTGGTAATCTTTTCAATGCACGGTTTTTATTTGCTTGAAGACCGATTGTTAAATCTCTTTCAATCCATATGGTTCGCAAAAAGTTTAAAATTATTGAGATCGCAAAAATGAATGTGAAAATGTTTCATGGGCCACATGAGATAAAAGCATAATGCTGCTTAAAAATCTGAAGGTATGGCATACCTGAAGTTTATTGATAAAAATTTAAATAGACACAATAGTCAATGTAGGTGGTGATTTTTTTTCTCAGGTTGGTACTGTTGTGCGGAAAAAAGAGTAGATCTAAAAAAACATAGTTGGTTTTCTTATTTTAGCTTGCTATTGAACTTTACCGTTAGATATGATGCAAATAGAGTTGTATATACTTCCCTACACGCCCTAAATATCAGCTACATCAATTCATAAATTATACAGCAGTTTAACTTGAATATTCAATGTTTGAATATTAGCAATGACAACAAGACAAGTGATCTCGTAAGGTTCTTCTGTTAAATAGGGCGGTGGACTGTACACGTATGTAAAGAGTAGACAATTGTAAAGTAAAATATTTTATTGATGAAATCATCCATACTTAAAACCCAACTCCAATCTCCCCCTAGTACCTCACCCAGTTAAGAAAGAAAATAATGTAACATTTTTTAAGAGCGGGTAGAGCCGCAGGTCCTTTAATCTCCTGTAGGTGGATAAATTATAACTTTAAAGTGTTCAAACGATTTCAAACGAAGTGACAAAGGCCAGCGCTTTCAGAAAGTGGCGAAGGGCAATTACGAAGGCGTCAAGCGTGTGCAGGGTTCGCGCACTTTTAGGCCTATTTTTTAAGGACTCGTCCTCCAGTAATTTTATAAAACTATCTTACATAAAAATATTGAAAGGTGAAATTTATTAAAAATTAATAAAACTATCTAGTATATTGTTGATAAATTTCTTACAAAATGGGGTGAGGCCTGCTTCACATCGGAAAGAAATTAATGATAACAGTCAGCATAATGACGGGTCTGCGGGGTAGTTTTTGTTTGTGAAAGCCCCAACATTATTGTAACGGTCGATTTCAATACTCACGTAACAATAGGCAATATCATCTCAAAGATAATAAAGGTTTTCAACAGATTTTTTTAATGCAAATACATTATTTAAATTACTCCTTCATCATTTTCTATCAAACGAAATTAAAAATTTTATCTAAAGTCATTATTGCTTCCGTTCCTTCTCTGCCTTTACACCAACATGCTTAAAAGCATCTTTAGATAAATCTGAACTGAAAACAGTTTTATTGATTTAAACTATGCATTCCTTTTATTAATATCTTCCCAGCGAATTCAACCGTTGACAAAAGCTACTTCCTTTTAACAAGAATGATCTTCTGTATCTACTGAATTATAACCGATTCTAATGCAATCCGGTTAACATTTGTTTCTTTTTCTTTAATCTTATTCATACATTATACCTGTCTACATTAGACTGCTGTCATGACGATTCGATGGGGAATAGAAAAATAACTTTTTTGCAGGTGGTTGTTCCACGTATCGATTTCTCATTATGTTTCGAGGAAATGATTCAAGCTTTTCGCGATCATCTATTACCCTGTTCCATGTCCTATAATGATGTCTATTATAAAATATTTTTGTTTAATATCCGCATTTGAATGATATAAATTTATGGCACGCATTCAGAAACATAAAACAAAACCTTCCACGTTGAGATGTTAAAGCAAGATAACTCAATTTCAGTAAAATGCAAAATGTAAATAAGTTCGATAGATAACTGTTTCGAGGTTCAAAGTAGCCACTAAATTGTTTGATCTAAGATTTTTAAAATATATGTGGAGTATCAAGAAATGTGACATCACACTTTTTAGTTAAAATAAAAATAATTAAAATCAAAAGGTTAAATTTTTTAGATAACTTATTTTTAATTATTTATTTATTTATATTTTTTGTATTCTGTGCCGGCAGGGTTTCGTAGTGGTACCGCACTGACCTCATACTCCCAAGTTCGTAGGATCAAACTGGCTCAAGTCGGTATATTTTCAAGGTGCAGAAAATCGTCAGCGCCCATGTCGTATGATTATGCGGCATGTTAACGATCCCTCGAGTATCCGTTTCGCTTGGATACTCTCGACTAAATTAAACTCCTAGTGCAGTTTCGTATCAATTAGAACGCAGGTGCCGCCATCTAGGGGAAATTGAGTGCCAAAATTTTCGAAGTGGTAATGGTATCCGCCGACAGTGGTGCTACTTGAAGGAATATATGCTGATTTCCGGAAAATGCATTAGATCTGCAAAGTTTAACTACTGTACGCAGCCCCATTAGAAAGAAAAAAGAGAAAGATTTTTTGTACTCTGACGGTTTTTTTTTTTTTTTTTGTATGGAAAATATCGATGAAGATTAAAAATTAAATTAACTTCTAGTTAAAAGTTCAAACTTAAAAGAAAATCTTCTTGAGCATATACAGTTAATACACTATTGTATACTAGTTTACTATTGTACACCCTTTTTTACTATTGTATACTAATTATCCTTTTTGTTGTAAACACCAATTTCATGTTGTACAAAACTGAATGCAGATATAATCATTATTATTGTTATGTTCGCAAATGTCATTAAAAAGGTAAAGGTGTCATTGGTGAAGGTACTTCTGATTGTTCTGCTTCTGAACTGCAAGTGCATATGCTTATGTAATATAGCACGACATGTGACAAGGGACGGAGGTAGGTGGCATGTGACATTTTGTTAAAAACGGGGGAAGAGAGTGATATATATTGAAACAAAGTGTAACATCATTTATAAATTGTCCCTACCAATTGTAGGGTATATTAATGCTGCAGACCTCTTGCATTGATTTGCGCTTTCAAAGAAAGCACTTTAAGCTACAGTCAAGCGTCAGAAAAACTGATATACCTGCTCAATATCATGTAAAGCCCTCTCAGCAAGCAGAAATGCCACAAGAAGACAATTCAAATCTCTTCAAATACCAGACGATGTCGTAATATCAATTCGAGCCCTAAATTAGGCAACTTTCATCTAATTCTGCAGTTTTTTCCAGAAATTTCAGAATGTCTAACAGTTTCTGAAAAACCAGCAAAGAAATAAATGTCAGAAAGTGTTATTACAAGATAAAAAGAACCCAGGCCAGCTACTTATAAGGGAAAAATGTTGTTCAAAGCATGAGGATGAGCTTTCGAAGGAGGTAGCATTGAGAAAGGAAATTCGCTTTTCGTAAAAAATGAATAAATCACCCATACTGTTATACTTCCGAAAAAAAAAAACCTTTTGAAAGCAGGAGAAAATTCAAGGTAAGTCTTGCTTTAGGGCTTGCATTTTGAAAAGAGTTTTTATGAATGCTTTTTTTTTTTTTTTGTTAGGTGAGCTTGTGTACTATAAAATAATTTAAAAGTGGCAAAATGCAAATTTGCCACTTTTGGCAAATTTTTTTGTTAAAAACATTTAACAAAAAAAAAAAACAATAACAAGAAGTTTCGTCTAGAACTATACGAGCCTACTTTCCGTATAGTCCCCCCCACCCCCCAACTTCAAATTTATAATCTAGATGATCTCTCTCTCTCTCCCTCTTTCTCATTTAGCTGTAGTTCCTAACTGCTTCAAATATACGCTTTCCAGAGGCCATTCACGTATTTATTAATTCTTTAATTCTTTCACTTATTCATTTATTCATTCATTTATTGAGAAATATTCTTGAAAATCCTGATCAAAAAATTTCATAGGAAAATTGGCCCGCTTAGTTCCTGTTGAACTTATTATCTGTACATGTTCTACATCGTAACATCTTTCCGATAAAGTTTTGAACTGTTCAAAAATGAACGAAAATTGTTCAAATCAATATTTCACGCCGAGCGCTTCTTCCAGGCAGCTTTTTCATAGGAACTTGGATCTTGTGCCCAGAGTTTACATAATTTGCTTCATTTTCGCCCATAGGCGCTAATGTTGAAAATTTTTGAATTGTTCAAAATTGAATGAAAACTTGTTCAAATCAAAAAGTAAAATATAGAAATGAGATGTTCTCGACGAATACTTTCGAATGCAAAAAAAAAAAAAAAAATCCTTCGAATCGGACAATTTCCTCAAAAGTTATTGAGGAGGAGGGGCAGACAGACCGACCGACACACGTTTTCCGTCTACTCAAAACCCTACTTTCAATTTTTTTATTTTTCAATCTTTATTTAAGTATTACACTTTTTTTGACTTTTAACGATATTTTTGCGATACATTAAGCCTGCTTTCGTGCTTTATTTTTTAATTTTAATCATCCAATGAATACATTTTGACAATTTTGAAGGCGTATTTCCGTACGTGCAAACGTACGTACGTATGGGTAAACTTAAATACACATTTTGACCAGTTCCGATTTTACGGGTTTTGTTTCAGAAACGTGTTTCCTCACTAAACTTCCATTTGTTATTGAAAATTATATATATATATATATATAATATATATATATACTCGATATATATATATATATATATATATATATGTTATGTCAACATTAAATTTCAGATGTTTATCGCACAGTAATATGAGAGATATACACGTTTGAAAAGTTAACCAACGCAACGGATGAATATCTTTCTTTACGAGAGCTGTTGGTATGAATAGATACTTCGAAAACGAAAGTTTGAGAAAATAAATAAATAAGAAATGCATTATGCATCAAAACAGTGCTTTTACTCTTCATCAAATTTCGAGTATTTTTATTAATAATGTATCGATTAAAGAAATTTTGGCGGATTTAACGATTTACATATGTTAACGCTATCTTTTTCTCCCAAAATCTGAAAAATCGCATATCTCAAGAGAATCTGTTAATATCCGATGTTTGGAACAGAACCAACCTTATACATAAAAATCTTGAAAATAGATAGGATGAAGAAATAAGATGTATAAAAGTGCACCATGTTTTAATGTGCACAGTTCTAAGAGAGTGACCACATTTATCTAAATAAAAGATAATGGAGATTGCATACTCGAAAATAAATGGTTCCACAAAACATTACATCCGATTAACTGTTTTAAAAATGTCAAATATTTAGAATATAGATGCATAAATGTAATGACTAGCCGCAAGGCGACTCTTGCGCAATTCTGTTTTATGCCGTTCGTTTCTTGATGCAAGTATGAACCTACGACGGAGTAGAAGCATATACTTACCTATGTCAAGTTCTGGCATCAACCAAAGCGATCTGTCTGGCAGCGTGCCAAGAAGAATCCACGTACGTTCAAGGGGGGGGGGGGACTGCTGGTACAAGGAATGTGTCGGTCTTGCTCTCGCTCTAGTTTGTTTAGCAGTATGTATTTCTTGTAAACTGATGCTATATGCCACTTTATAAATTTAGTTGCTTTCAACAAACAGAGAAGCAAACATGCTGATTTGCGTACTAAATAAACGCACCTGCAAAACGAACTTCCCTAAAACTGGAATGGATTCGTTCTTTTCTGTCATCTGCAGATGCATCCAAGTGTCAAAATTCCGTGGTCGAACTGTATATATTTATTCCATTGATCTATATATCTATATGTTCTATCAGTCGTTAGAATAGATCTATCTACATCTATTCATTCCATGTATAAAACTCTTTTTTGGCGACAGTTTAGGTACATTCGGCGACGGTACAAAAATTATTTCAATCTGTCTCTATATATTTGCGTATATGTACCTGCATCTATTTATTGTGCGTTTGTTGCAATTTCAGAGCATAAAGTATCTTCAAAAACTTGAAAACAAAATTGATTTACCAACTCCCGCTTTTTTCAGGAAAATAAATCCTTATTATTATTGATATTTTTTTAATTGCTTAAACTTTTATAATGTGCAGTTTTTGTCGACGCTAATTCTGAATTATGTCTGTTTAGAGTTTATCGATAAACGAATGATTTTGCCAGGAACGAGATCCCATAAAATGAACAAAAGAAATAAAATATTCTTGAAAAAGTATTTCCATCGTTTTAAAGCGATTCTATTGTTTGATAGCCCCATTTAAGTGATTTATCGAAATGCTGTTTTGCACGCTGAACATTTAGCATAAGTCAAGGTTAAAAGTGCTTCAATTTTTGGTTACGCTGTATAAGATCGATATTTTCTGAATATGTAATGCATCATTAATTTTTCCAGAAGAAAGTGAAAATATCAGACAGTCTGCTGTGCTTTTGGAATAAGAAGATAAGGGAAAATATAACTATTCTTTATATATTTGACAACAAAGATTACTGCTTAATAAAATAGGAAAAATACCTTAAAATGCATAAAAACCATACTAAGGAAAGAAAAAGAAATCAAATGAAAGCACTACATAATAATTAGATTAAAATAAAAATAAATCATTAAAAATTGGAATGATGAAAAACTTCAGTGCTATTGCGTATTAAAAAAATATGAAATGGAGATACTTAAAACTGCGTACTTATTTACTAAGAAAATTTTTATTAATCTGACCATGCATCCTAGCACAGAAGGTTTTAAGATTTTCTTAAATAAATTAAACTACGTTAATCTGAGACTCCATGTAAAATTGCTTAATGCATTCATGTAAGAATTCAGTTCGAATGAATAATACAACTGAACTCTAAAAAAAATAAATAAATGAAAAAAAACGCTTTAAATAAGAACTGTTAAAATTGTAATATTTGTAAGTAACAATTTTTAAGTATGAACATTTGTCTAATTAAAATTATTGAAAAAAAAAAAGATAAGAGAAAATTAGAATATAAATTAACATATAATAAAGGAATAAATAAAAAAATGAGTGAATAAATAGAAATTCTAATTAGTAATATTATCACTATGGAGAAAATAAACATTAAATACCGAAAGAAAAAAAAATATTTCCCTATGAATGAATAATCAAAATCATCATTCAGCATTAAAAGAATCCACTTTCATTTTACCCGACTCGATTTTGTAACTTCAATTTTTTTTTTTTGGTTTTATTACATCACATATTACTTTTCATTCACTAAAAATAATTATTTAAATGAAAGCAGAGCAGTTATTTAAAAATACAAAACAAATAGACCTCTTCTAAACGGTTTCGTTTTTTCTTTGGAATCAAGTTCCAGCAAATGCAGTATCGTCGAGTAGAAGCATCGTAACAGTCCAATCTCAGTAATCATTTACAATAGCACTGAAAAAAAGAAGAAAAAAACCCTAAATTTGGTTCACATTTACCGTTAGAAAGTTATGCTGTCAGTACAGGTGCAACCAGTGTTAACTGAGGCAAATGTTTTATTTAACTTTATGTATTTATTCATTTATTGAAAAGGCTGAAAATAAATTGTTTACAGAAAACGCTCCCGTTGCTGCCAACTTTATAATGTTAATAAGTTCTACAAATAAGTAAAACACGTTGTATGGTACAGATGACAAGATAAAAGGGAAGGTCCTATTTTGAAATTTTCAATTTTTCAATTTTCATTGGACTGATGTTTGAGGGGAAAAAAGCTCAAATTTATTGTATAAACCAATATGTTACTAAGGCCAGTTTTGTTTTATCATCTGATCTGGACATTTTTCCTTAAAAAAATAAAACACATGCACTCACACAATAAATTAGACCAACTTTGCAACATGGGTGTTTTTCCTTGGTTCGACTAATGAGATTCATATATATATATATATATGTTATGGCAAAAGCCCGCATTCGGCCACTTCGCGAAGTGGCCGGCCAAATCGCGAAATGGCTAAGAACGCTGTAAATTGGCTGGCCAATGTCCGATCTTTTCTTGATTTCGGGAATTGGCCTGCCAGATCTCGAAGTGGCATTGGAGGATCAGCCAAAGTTGGAAGAGAAAATCATTGGCATGTATTATTGGCTCTGTATAAACATAATTTCATTCTTTAAAAATTACTAACTGCGGTGGGATGTGGCCATTTGAGACAAAGTAAAAAATTAAATTTTTAAATTTTTTTAAATTTTATTTAAAAACTTGTCTATTTTTACATTTTTAAATTAGAAGATTTATAATTTTTAAATTAAAAAAGAAAACAAAAGGGGCAATATTAGCATATTAACTTTTCAATAAAACAAATATTAAAAAAATATTGTTTTTCACATACCGTACCACCCGGCATGTGAAAAAACATACAACTACATTTTTTTTCTGTAAAGTAAAAGTTATTAGAAATACAAAAGATATTTAAAAAGTAGTAAAATGGTCAACATAAAAAATTTACCTCTCTTCCTTTAATTAAAAAATGAATTATAAATCACCTTAATCGCTTATTACAACAAGCTGAACTTTTGTGACATTTTGAATTACATAAAAGTTTGTTGCTTCTGCATTTACGCTTACCGTTGCAGATGCGCCGACTACCGGGCATTCTTGAATGAGCACATCGCGTTTTGGCCGGCACATCGTGGTCACTTCGCGAAATGGCCGGCCAAAGTAGAATATTCACTGATCGTTTTAATTACATAGCCGTTTGGCCATACCTTTCGGCCAATTCGCGAAGTGGAATTCGCGAATTCCACTTCGCGAGTGGAGTCGCTTTGGCCATAACATATATAATCAATGAAATAAAAAGGCAAAATCATTCTAAAAGTAAAAAAAAGTTTACCTCGAAAGTAGTGAGTGATTCATACAAATTAACTATGTATTTGCAACTGGTTAGAATCCTAACTATTTAGTTTTTATATGCAAGTAGTTTGAAAAGATAACGCCAAATGTCAATGTCTTCAATTGTCTAAAAGCTAAAATTGGCGTTAGTGGTATTTAAAACTAATTCCACTGCTTCTTTCAAAATATTCTTTGATGAAAATACTTCTCTTTTTTACCACATTTTCTTCTAGGCATAATTTAAATCTATTTGTTTGCAAACAGAACAAGAAGTTCCGTCTAGAACTATACGAGCCTAGTTTCCCGTAAACACCGAATTCAAGTTTATAATCTAGCTACCTCTCTCTGTGTCTCTCTCGTTTAGCTTTAGTTCTTAATTGCTTCAAATATACCTTTTTCAACGGTTAATACATATTCATTCAATCATTCATTTATTAAGTCATTCATGTATTTATTCGCTCATTTATTGATTCATTCTTTTGCTTATTCATTTAATCATTCATTAATTCAAAAATATTCTTGAAATCCCGATCAGAAAATTTCATAGAAAAATAGGCTCGTTAGTTCTGGATGAACTTTCTATTTGCACATGTTTTACGTTACAAGAGCTTTCCGATAAAGTTTGTTCCAAACAAATCGGTCTGTTAGATCAGGAATTATATAGGATTGAAATTTCCCCGTAGGCGGTATGTTAATTTTTTTTGAACTGTTCACAAATGAACAAAAACTGTTCAAATCAATATTTCACGCCAAGAACTTCTTCCAGTGAGCTTGTTCATGGGAACTTGGATTTTGTACCCAGAGTTTACATAATTTGCTTCATTTTCACCCATAGGCGCTAATGTTAAAATTTTTTGAACTGTTCTAAATTGAACAAAAAAAGTTCAAATAAAAAAGTAAAATATGGAAATGAGATGTTATCGCCGAGCTCTTTCGAATGCAAAAAGAATTTTTCCAATCGGACAATTTGTTCAAAAGTTATTAGGGGGGGGGGGACAGACCGACAGACAGACAGACCGACAGACCGACCGACACACTTTTTATCCCATCTCAAAACCCTACTTTCAATTTTTTTATTTTTCAATCTTTATTTAATTACTTAACTTATTTTTGACTTTTCTTGATTTCTAACGGTATTTTCACGATACCATTAACCCTTCTTTCATGCTTTATTATTATTTTTTTTTTACTTTTACGGGAAAGTAGGCTAAAAAAAGGAAAATAAACAAATTTATATCAACACGAGACAACATACATTTTTTCCCCATTCAAGTGCTAGAATTTCAATAGAATATCTAAAATATTAACTTCACTGCTAACTTGTCTTACCTTTGGAAGCGTTATGTCTGTCACGTATTATCAATTATTAAAAATTAGTATGTTGAACCTATCGCTTTGGTACATCGCATTCACTTGGATCAAGGTAATACACACGATCAACTTTTACAAAATGGCTATTAAATATTTCAGCTTTAAATAAAACCTAGTCAAATATTTAAACACCTAAAAAAATGTCTTTAGGAAATGCGTTTTTTTTTCACCATTTTAGAAGGACAGCTAAAGTATTAAAATAAAAACTTCTAACAGAGAAATATATTATTCTCTTCTATGTAACAGTTTTCCTAATAAAACGTAATATTATACACCAACTGATCTGCACATAAATGGGGACCTCTAGTTCCAAATACCTTATGTACTGGATCTTATGTATTAACTTTAGGCTACTCAATAAATGGTAATGGATTCACTATATAAGTCCAAGATACTCCTTCCCTTACGTTTGGCACACACGAGCTTTGTTCTTAACTCCAATTTAACTACTATAAAGGTTTGAGATGCCGGTAGTTAAGTAGCGTAGCAGCCCGTAATGAAGCCATCACAAGAAAACCTGATACTTTGATCTTAAATAACCGCAGTTTCTAAAATTGAATGTAAGAATACACACAGATCCAATCCTAATCATCGCTCAGTATCACTCAGTGGTTTTTTTCAACGTCATAACTTTTTGAATAGTTCTTTATTTGTAGTTAGTTATAAGCTCTCAAAGAAGAGCTTTTTCGATGAACTTTAATTAATCTTTTGTTCTTGTTACAAACGTGAATGTCTAGTTGGATATTATTTTGAATTTTGATCGATGGTTTTAAAATGCTTAAATACATTTTTATAATGTTGCTCATTTTTTGTTTCTTATGCCTCCAACCACGACACACCCACAAGACGTCAGTCAATCTCTTTTTTCGATTTATAATTAAACAACAAAACCATTTTTGTTGTCAATTATAACTTTTCTAACAAATGACTTTTTTTCAGCATTATTTTGATCAACAAGCATCAGGAAGAGCTTTAATGTGTCTGCTTAACGTTCTAAAGCTCAACATTACACTTTTTCTTTTCACAATGAAAGGAAAGGTGCTTCTTTGCAAACTTAATACTTGAGGCGTCTGCAACACATTCTGAAATATGTGTCCTGTAACGTTGGCCTCTCCTAATTAACTACCTATTTTCATAAAATTGTTGCTTCCCAATTTGGTTGACGAGCTCTTTGTTTTAGGTCCCATTTTATATTTTCGTATTTGTGATTTGTCAGTTGTTTACATTATATTTCATCTTGACTTAAGAAGGAATTTCTAATTGTTTAACCATATATGATATTTTTCATGAAACGAGGTATTTTACATTTCTGTAGTTTTAATTATTATGTGACACTTAGCAAATAAAACGATTGACGGATTAACTTTCTAAAAATCTTAACAAATATGGGTAAATATTGTAACAATATTTGTTTATGATAAATATTGTTAAATATTCTAACAACATTCGTTAATAATCGTTAATAATGAATTTTCTTAAATATTTTCACAATATTTGCTCATAATGAATAATGTTAAATACTTTAACAATATTCATTAATAATGAATATTGTTAAATACTTTTAAAATATTCGCTAATGATGAATATTGTTAAATACTTTAACAACATTTGTTAATAATCGTTAATAATGAATATTCTTAAATACTTTCACAATATTTGCTCTTAATGAATACTGTTAAATACTTTAACATTATTCGTTTTTATGAATATTGTTAAATACTTTTAAAATATTCGTTAATAATGAATATTGTTAAATGCTTTAAGATTTTGCAATTCGTTTTCAAGAGTTGGCATATAATACGTTATGTTAAAAAAATAATTTTGTATTTTCTGTTAAGACGTTACTGGGGTATTCAAACTTTCGATTAAAAAAAAAGTCCTAGAATTTCAAAAATATTTTTTTTCTTTATTAAGCTAAGATTCATTTTTCATCTTGCACAGCTTCTGATTTAATGTGAGTTGCGAGGCAGACTTTAAACCCGCTCGAAATTTTAGATTAAAAACTTCCCAGGCAGTTTCTAAAAATATTTAATATGAATATTTTACAAAAAAAAAATCTGAAATTTTATGCAGTCCATCGGGGAATCTTCTCTTATTTCTAAAATGTAAATTTTAAACATTTGAAATTTTATGCTGCGAAATCTTTGAGTAACACGAAAAACAAAATATTTTAAACCTTACAACTGTCATTACGAGCATTTAAATTTAATCTGTATAAATGAAGCTGAGAATGTGTACGAACTTTCTGCTGCCAGTGGCTCGAACCAGAATTTAATGTACCTCAATGGGTTTTTACATTTTTTTTTTTTTTGAAAATTCTAGTTTTAAATAAACTTACAAAGATACTAATTTGAAGATGAAAAAAATGATCGACTTTTTTAGTGGTTTTAATGCTGTTACGATTCTACCGCCCCGCCCTTTTTTCTATAGTGTTACAAAGGGTATTTTATGAGGTGCATTGATTTGCTAGTAAATATTAACAAGAAGTTCCGTCTAGAACTATACGAGCCTACTTTCCCGTATACACCAAATTCAAATTTATAATCTAGCTATCTCTTTCTCTCTCTTTCTTATTTATCTTTAGTTCTAATTATTGAAAATATACCTTTTTCAACGGATAATACATATTCATTCACTCAGTCATTCATTCTTTCATTTATTCAGCCATGCATTTATTCATTCATTCTTTACCTCATTCAACTGTTTATTCATTCATTTACGCATTCATGTATTTATTCACTCATTTATTTATATTTTCATTTATTCAATAATTTATTCATTCATTCTTTTCCTCATTCATTTATTCATTGATTTATTCTTTCACTCTTTCATTTATTCATTCATTCATTATTTCACTCATTGAGTCACTGAGAAATATCCTTGAAAATCCCGATCAAAAAATTTCATAGCAAAATAGGCTCGTAAGTTCTGGATAAACTTTCTATTTCTAGATGTTCTACGTTATAAGAGCTTTCCGATAAAGTTTGTTCCAAGCAAATCGGTCCGTTAGATCAGGATTTATATAGGGTTGAAATTTCCCCGTAAGCTCTGTGTTAATTTTTTGAACTGTTCAAAAATGAACAAAAACTGTTCAAATCAATATTTCACGCCGAGAACTCCTTTCAATAAGCTTGCAATAGGAACTTGGCTCTTGTGCCCAGAGTTTACAGAATTTGCTTCAATTTTGTCCATAGGCGCTAATGTTAAAATTTTTTGAACTGTTCAAAATTGAACAAAAAATTGTTCAAATCAAAAAGTAAAATATAGAAATGAGATGTCCTCGCCGAGATCTTTCGAATGCAAAAAGAATTTTTCCAATCGGACAATTCGTTCAAAAGTTAGTAGGGGGGGACAGACCGACAGACAGACAGACCGACAGACAGACCGACAGACCGACAGACCGACAGACACACTTTTTCCCCATCTCAATACCCTACTTTCAAATTTTTTATTTTTCAATCTTTATTTAATTACTTCACTTATTTTTGACTTTTCTTGATTTTTAACGATATTTTCACGATACATTAAGCCTTCTTTCATGCTTTATTATTATTTTTTTTTACTTTTACGGGAAAGTAGGCTAAAAAGCGCATAAATTGCCCAAAGGCTCGGCATGAGTTATGTGATTAGACACATGTACTACAAGAGCTTCATTTAAGAAATAAAATAAAGAACTGTAATTTGTATTTGTGTGTTTTTCGAATTTGTCACAGCCAGTCTTTAAAGTTTATTGCTGTACTTGTAATGACCTCAACACATAGTCCACTTGTTCAGTTTTTAGTTTTTCAGTTAAGTATTGTTATTATTCTTATTATTATTACCATTCCTTTTCTACAAAATTTAAGCTGATAAACTATATGCATAAGTTGACCTTCTGAAGTAATGGCGACTTTTATGATTCTTCGTATTTCAAAATAATTTACAGCATCATCTGAATACATTTGTTTAAAAATGTAGTTAGCATTTTTATTTATTTATTTTTCATTTTTTAAATTTGCTTTTTGTGTCTGTTTGATCATTAGACATTTTGGCTTGAAGAACATAACTATAAGCAAGTTTTACTGTATGTTCCAAATATTATTTTAAAAATTTAGTTTAATAAGTTAACTGCAATTATGTTCACAAAATATTAAGCAATTTAAAAGGCACGCACAGCCAAACTCAGCATCAAAATAACGTTTTCTCGTCAAGTGTTCTGCTTATTATCAATGTTTTCATTCTCGAATTTTTTTTTTTTTTTTGCATTTTTTTATTCTGCATAGTTTACATTTAATCGTTGTCTCATAAAATATGGTAGCAATTGTAGGTCTCTTTTTTTCGGCTGGTTTTCTGCCTCATTATTTTGAAAAAATGTTGAATGAGATGTTACAACAAGAGCACAACATTGCATGTTGCACGTATAACATAATATAAAACAGAAATGTGTAATATAACTTAAAGAGAAACTTGTTTTTAATTTTAAGAACTTTAAAATTTATCGTACTTGAAAATAATAAAACTTGTATTTCCATAAAAAAGTGCGACTTATTCAAAATAATTTTATAGAATTTAAATATTTAAAATAATATCAAAAATTCGTAATTGAAAGCAATACAACATATAAAAATACATCAGATAAAGCAAAGCGATCTTTCGAAGGTGACTTTTTTTAGGTTATAGATCAAGTGAAATAAGAGATGAAATTTAACTTTAATACTAAGAGGACAATTTTTTTTCCATTTAGATAGAGACTAAATGAAATCTGGCCGAATGATTAAAACCACTTCCAGACTAAAATAATCACGTACTTTTGTATTCAATCTTGCAAGAGAGTGGAAAAGGATATTTTTTTTTTCGTACTTAAGAGGAGTTGGAGATAGATGGCTTGAGGCTTTGAATGAAACGCATTTTTTTAAAAATTACATTTTACTATTTTTAAGTCACATTCCTCTTGTATTTAATACATTTTAATCTTTATGAAAACAGTTATTTTCTATGTTTTTATTCTCATCCGGCAAGTTTTTTTTTCATTTTTTCAGTTAACGAATATTAAGTTCTTATATACTACTTACTTAGGTGTTTGAAATATTTCTTGCATTGCGCTTTGTTTGGGATAATACTGTGTCATTTACACTTAAACCGTCTAAGAAATTTTTTTTTGTGTTATGTCTAGTGCAATACGGGTTTAGTAGTTAATACAAAATAAAAAAAGCTGGAAATTAACAGCTAAACCTAACTATTTCATGAAAGTTACGATTTTGTTAGTTTCTAGTTAAAAAAAAGGGAAGAATAACACGCAAGAAAAACACAACAACAATCATAACGTTTTTGATCTTATAAAATTATCAAAGATGAATCATGATCGCTTAATCGTTCGAACTCTTTTTTCTGTGACATACTTCTTACATTTAAAAGATGATAATTAAAAATTATTAAAAAAAAATTTTAACATTTGTGACGATATTTTTAACCTTATAAGTTTTTCCAAATAAAAAATTTAAATTCCCATATTTATTGAGAAAGTGTGCCAATGTATACCCAGCTAAACTGTCTCTGTGAAGTTCAAATCAAGCACAGATTAATGAGTGATGTGAGACAATAAAAACATAATCCCTCCTTAAATAGAGAAATTTCAACAATTTCTTTCTTTACTTCGTTGATCGAGGAGTATTAATTAATCACGAGTTCAAATTTAGTCAGTAGTGCAGCACAGCAAGTAACAATGCTAACAAAATGTTAGAATTCACGAATAGATCTATTTCGAATGCGTCTAAGTCTCTTCAGTCAATTTTTAGAAGCTGGTACGACCTCATTTGGAGTTTTGCTGTTTAGTTTCGGCCTCATCCAAAGAAAGATATTAGCTTACTGGAAAAGGCTCACATTAGGGCTACTAGGTTGGTAAGTGGTTTCTCAGGCTTAGATTACAATGTCTGATTTAAAAGGCTAAAATATGTATAGTCTCAAGCAAAGAAAATTTAAGGAGAACATGATTAATTATTTTTTTAACGGGTTATATTTCTGGACTGCATTTCTGCACAGAAGTTGGAACCAGAGGTCATAATTTTTAGCTTTTCAAATTGCAGACAAATCTTGATAAATAAAATATATCATCTATATCAAGTTATTTAGATTGTAATTTTTTGAAATGCATCACGTTAATGAAAAGTTATGATTAATATGTATGATAATTTTATTCTTCTATGTATGTTATAAACACGTTCGGTAAAGCTGGGCGGCCCAATTTTTCTATGCACTCTACTGGTGCATCAAAAATGTGCTGCCCACTTCTGGTGAGCTAAGTTTTTAAGATTATAAAATGCAACTATTTTCATCTTTCAGGTGTTCATTGTTTTAGATAAAAATTTGAACAATCATGAACAAAATAAAGAATAGCAAACGTAGTTCAGGTGATAATAAAATAAATACCCTTAAATGCCCGCTATTAAAGCATTACTTTATGTAGAACTTTTGAAAGATAGCAATATTTTTATTAGGTATTCACTTTCTTTATGTTTTGTACTTTGGTGTTTATTAAACCCTAAATTAAAAAAAAGCATTTTCACGTTTGAAAAGATTTTAAAAGCAGAATTAAATTTTTGAGTGTCTTCTTAGAATTATACAATAGAATTAAAAAGAACGAGGAAAATAAATCGGAATATATATGATAACTTCTAAGATTTCGAAAATAACCATTTGAAATATTCGATATTTTTAATGGCGTCAGATGAATTAATCGGATTAAAAGTATTTTTTTTAGTTAAACTTCAAGAATGGTCAAAACGAATTTCAATTTTTGAAGCTTTTTAAAAGCGATGCCTAAGTTTCTTTTAAATTTCCTTCCACTCCGGTTTATGGGTTTAATTAAATATCAAAATATATTTTATTCTTTCAAGAAAATAAACTAGAAACAATAAATGTTTGTTTTATCCAGAGGTTTTTTCTATATTTCCGTATTTAATTAGGACTATTCTTCTTAAGACTACTTCCGAAAAAAGTGGAAAAAAGTGGAAAAATAAATTTAATCATTTTTGTCCATTATTTCATTAAAATTACAAATCTCTATCTTCTATTAAATTAAACAAAGGAATAAAAAACTCAGAAGGGATTTTTCGCCATTTACTTATATACTTTGATTTTTTTTAATTTATAGGGATTATAATGGGGATATTTATTTACGAAAAAGTTAATGCCCAGATCAAAAACTTTGCTTTTTTTAAAAATATTTCCTGAAAAACTCAAACCTTAGAGAAGTATTTCACTGAATTTAACTCATAAAACTGACATTAAGTTTTATTCTTCTTCAAAATGTTTTTCTTTATCCTTTCGGTAAATTTTAACATAAAAATAGGCGATTCTTTTATTTAAATCGCTTTTGAATAGTAATGTCAATATGCTTTTAATGTAAAGATTTCAACTGAATTTACTTTACTGAGTTCAGTACTATTGAATTTTTCATGAATTGTAAATAATCTCTATACTTGTGCGGGCCTGTTTTAATTTACATTTGTGGACTTTTTTTTCTCCGATAACGTGCAAAAGGCTTTTTCCTACATATTCTCTGTTTCTATTGTAATGAACACATTTCAATCTCATTTGAACATTTCATACACATGTGTGAGATACTTTTTCCGTTTCTTTCAGCACGTTGAGGAATGGCAGAAAAATAATTTCACTATTTTAACAGGATTGAAAAATTACAATAGAAAATAAAAATTATCATTCTTAAAAAATAAATAAATAAAATAAAATAGGATATTAACAATAATAATATAAATTAATTAATTAATAACTTAAAATTCAGAAAACAAAAATTTGTATTTTTTAGCATGTAACCGAAAATTGAACTGCAGTCATGCATTTTTCAAAATATAATAAAAATTACTTGCATAACTTTTTAATTCTTTTCTCTTTTCTTTGAGGGGGGGAGGGGATTACGTACTTTACTGTGCGCTTGCATGTACTCTGACGAAAAAAGAAAAAAAGAAGAAGAAGAAAAAACTAAGCAGTTTTTTCTTCACAAATTGGATGAATGACAGTAAATCTGGTAATTTGAGATTAAAAGGAGAAAAAATGATTTGCCTGTTTTTAATTAAGTTGTCCATTAATATTTTTAATTTTCTTATCAGCTCAGACATGTTCTTATGAACTTTATGTGTTTTCATGCGATATAATTTAATGACACAGCTAGAACGTCACCCAGACCTTTCTTAAAGGGATAATATATTTTTTTCGTTTTGCAGTCTTTGGTGAAAGGATTTAACTAGTGGGATCGATTTTATTTTATTCTCCGAGATCTTTTTAATGAGAAATATTCTGAGTAGATATGACAAGTCAACTAGGCAGGTTCATGTAGTGTATTGTAAAAATAGCAGCGAGAAACCTAAAGGCATGGTAAATTAATGTAATTTTATCCTTTAAAGTGTTGAAAAAGTGATAAAGAACAACTCACATCTATGCCTGCATCAAAAGGCGCTGAGCGGAGATACCGTTAGTAGAGCACAAAGCTCCTCCGCCTTTGGTTTATAATCAAATCCCAGACAAACACTAAGTGTTTTTGATAGGTTTAGCACTTCCAATCACGTGTGTATGTGTATCCACTTAGACCTTCCGGCGATCTCTGAGAAAACCCATGCTCTGCATATTTCGCCAAATCGACGTGCATAAAGAAATTAATTTTTATGGGCATGGCTAAAACCCTCGTTACACTACACAAGAACAGCAAGTGAGTGCGTGTGTGCTTGCTCACCCCAGATTGGATGGGTCGCTAGAACCTTTTCAATTAGCACCTGAGGAGAGGTTTATTGCCCACTTCATTATTAAGGCTTCAAAGTTTACATTTTCTTTCACAAAAAAAAAAAAAAAAAAAAAGCTAAAAGTTGAAGAAGAATTATTTTGTAAGCCAAAAGTCGATAACTATGACACAAAGCTATTGTTATACTCCATGTGGTGCAATTTCAAATTCAAATTACAAACGCACTTCTTTAACTACAATATATGGTATTTCTCAAATTCAAACCTCTATGTGTTTTACATAGTAAAGTTACTACACATTTATTTATGCTGTTCCTAGCCTAATATAACAAAGTTTAAGAAAATTGATAGGAGTCAAACCTTCAGTATCAGCTATTTTGATGAAGAAAAAACCTTAATTAATACTGAAGAAAAAAAAGCATTATGTCATTTAGTATATTAATATAAGTGCGCGAATAAATCAACCTACTCCTACGAATTAGGCCAGCAAGGTGGCACCGTGGCGAGGCCGGGGACTCGTACGCCCTAGGTCATAGGATCGAGCCTGGCAGTGTCGACATCTTTTCAAGATGCAGAAAATCGTCTGCATCCACGTCGTATGATTATGCGGTATGTAAAAGATTCCTTGAGTAGACATTTGGCTTGGATGATCTCGGCTAAATTGAATTATTAATGCAATTTTGCACCAACAGAGTCCAGGTGCTCACCATTTAAGGTGAACAAACTGGGCGTCAAAATTATCATGCGGCGACGGGACCACACTCATTGTGGTGCCGCTATGAGATAAGACATGGTACCAATCTCTGGTGAACGCACTAGGTCTACAATTGGCAGAAGTTAACATCAGCCCATTATAAATACGTAAATAAAAAAAAAATAATATAAATACAAAAGACAGTTAGGATCAGAATAAAACATGATACACAACTTGCAGTAAACCTAAAATATTTATTTTGTATTTTAAACATATATACTTAAAAAAGCATTATGAGTTTCATTGTTTCGGTTAAAAATAAAGACATACATAAAACCAACAATGAAATGTCAAGTAAAGGTATTACAGTAATTTTTCCATATAATTTTCTAGAACATATACTATACATAAAATAAATACTTTCGTATAAAGTTTTTCACTTTTAATCCTTCATTTTATGAGACTGCTTTCATATTACAGGTGCAGATACATTAGTTTGATCTTACAAAATTTTACTTTCAACATCAAATTTCATAGGCAGAAATAGTTCTTTCGTTAATAGAGAAATTGCACGAACTGTCTACTTTACTAAGAGGCTTAAATTTGCGCAACTCTTTTGAAGAAATGCGGAGGTTTATTTAATGGATTTAACTTTATCCCGTAATTTTATTTGCTTGGCCCCTGATTCGGAAAAATTGAGTTACACAAAGGTTGCCTTATTAGTTAGATCTTTAACAATGTGCTCTTTTGTTTCAATGAGTATACGAAGCATCAGCTTTTGTGTTTCAAATAATATAAACAAAAGATGAATTAGATTAAAGATATTGCCATATTGTAATTTTTTTTGTAAATGATGTAAACACTCATGCGATTTTTATTTGCTTAGAAGTGAATATGAGCTTTAAATGAAACTAACGTTTCTGAAATAGAGAAGAATAGTTTCTTTAAAAGGTATACACGTTTGAAAACATAATATTAATATTTAAAATAAGAGAAAAGTATTATCTCCTATATTTCCTTTAAAGGAATATATATATATATATATATATATATATATATAATAAGCTCATTCGGCTTCAATAGATTTATTACAGTGGTTTAACAACGATTCGAATGCCTGTTCCAGCTCATATTGTGGGATTTTCTCCAAAGCTCGCGTCGAACCTGTTTATATATAGTATCAATGTCATCGAAGTTACAAAAAATAGTAAGCAAATGAACAGGGTTTTGGCAGTAGTTCAGCTGATAGTTAAGAAGTTTCACGAATGCTCGATAATACAGATAGCGCCACTGTAAGTTTAGTTCGAGCAGTAATCTTTAAAACTCTTTGACACTGTGTTTAAACAGCTTCGACGCAAGCTTTGATGCAGTCATATAATGTGAGCTGGAACAGGCATTCGAACCATTGTTAAACTGCTGTAACAAATGTATTGAAGCCGAAATAGCTTATTTTAAATAAAAATACTTAAAAACACATAATTACTGCTCTTTTTTTTATTTTATGAACCTTCTCTTAAAAATTATTTGACACACTGTGTGTATATATATATTCATATTCTTGTGTATAGAAAGTGATTATATAGGACTTGCTTCTGAACATAACATTTATTTTCTACCTACATTGAGAAACATCACATTTTGCACACGTAATTTTTAAATGGAATTAAAATTAGGTGAGTCCTTTTTTTATTAGCCTACTTTCTCGTAAAAGTAAAGAAAAAATAATAAAGCATGAAAGAACGCTTAATGTATCGTGATAATGTCCTTAGAAATCAAGAAAAGTCAAAAATGAAAGTAGGGTTTTAAGATGGGGGAAAATGTGTGGGTCGATCGGTCTGTCTGTCTGCCCCCTCTCCCCCAATAACTTTTGAAGGAATTGTCCGATTCGAAAAATTCTTTTTGAATGCGATATACCTGTATATCGGCAAGGACATCTAATTTCCATATTTTACTTTTTGATTTGAACTTTTTTTTTTTTTTTTTCAATTTTGATCAGTTCAAAAAATCTTAACATTAACGCCTATGGGAGAATTATGTAAACCCTAGGTGTAAAATCCAAGTTCCTATGAACAAGCTTATTGGCAGAAACTTTTGGAGTGAAACATTTTTTGATTTGAACACTTTTTGCTCATTTTTGAACAGTTAAAAAAAATTAACATAACGCCTACGGTGAAACTTCCACCCTATATAAATCCTGATCTAACATACAAGCTTAGAACAAACTTTATCGGAAAGCTCTTATATGTAAAGACAGAAAGTTCATCCAGAACTAACGAGCCTATTTTCCTATGAAATTTCTTGATCGGGATTTTCAAGAATTTTTTCGAATTAATGAATGATTAAATGAATATGTGAAAGAATGAATGTACAAATGAGTGCAGAAATTATAAAAAAATAAATGAGTAAATAAGTGAGCGAATGAATGAAAAAATAAATAAATGAGTGAATAAATACATAAATGACTGAATGAATGAATGAGCGTATGAATATGTATTAACTGTTGAAAAAGGTATATCTGATGCAATTAAGAACTAAAGCTAAACGAGAAAGAGATAGCTAGACTCGAAACTTGCAGTTGGGTGTATACGGGAAAGTAGGCTCGTATTGTTCTAGACGAAACTTCTTGCTATTGTTGCATTTGAAAAAAATTCTGTGTAATAACGATAAAGAACACAATTTTGTATATTTTTTAAGTATCTGGTGGGGTAGGGGTGATAGTATGAGCCAGAAGAAACATTAAGAAATATTGCCAGAGAACGAGGAAGGTCTTGCTAATATTTTTAGTTTTTAAAATAATTAAACTTCTGTCAAACAGATATTGAAAGAAAGAGCAATAAGTCTTGCATGCGTTATATGTTCAGTGATAAACATACAAAGTTTAACATTGAACATATACTAAATGCAAAAACAATATTTGTCCAGCAGTGGACCAGTCGGTAGAAGCTCGGTCCCCGCAGAGCACCGAAAATGAAACAACATTTACTGAGGTCAGTGTTTGAGAGGGTGACAACCTCTCGCCGCTGGATGCTGCTGTTCGTGCACGCTAAAGGGAGCTGGTGCACGTTAAATAGGTCGTGGCTGCTATGTCCTCCAAGTGAAACGATACCTCTGGGGGTGCCAATCCCAGGAGACGGTCTCTCATCTGGGATCTGGTTAAAAAAATTAAGAGACCTCTAAAAGAACTCCTGCCACAAGGGCCCCATTAGAGTCAGGAGCAGCGTATCCATTTCTTCCTCGCCTCCCGCGAGGACACCACAGCAACAAACATATTATTTTAAAGTCCATTTTTTATTCTTGCAACAAATTCGAATTCTTCTTTTGAACGCAATTAGTTGCTTATTATTATTATACGGATCGATTTTTTTAAGTGTGTATGCGTGCATTCATCATTTCACGAACTTAATTTTAAAAGAACACACGCGTTATTATTGTTAAGTATTCTTTCGTATTGTCTTGTATTTCCTTTTTAATAATTTCATTCATATATAGACTGCTGATCTTTTACTTATAATTAACAAAAGTGTATATTTAAATTCTTTTTTTAAATCACTTATACATTTTGACTTGCTCTTTTCATAAAAATCCCATACTATATTGGATGTTGTACGATTCTTAAAAAACACTGACTTGTTATTAGTCAGAGCACGAAAAACTTGACATACGATTCCAATATACGTGCAGAAAAAGATATAGTGAGATACGTGACGGGACTTGTTGATTATATTTGCATAAGTTATTGCGAAATCTATGATTTTTCGGAAGAAAATTTCGTTTTAAACAGTTCTTTTCCCCTCAGATTTAGGTTTATGGCATTTTTTTTTCTTTCTTTTTGTTTCCTCCCTTTCTAACCTCATACAGGAAAAAGTTACATTTGGTTATACAAATATATTTGAAATGCATTCAAATGTCTTATTTATGTAAGACAACCTATTGGTTGAAACATTATTCTTAGCGTTCAAAAAAATAACCGAGTTTTTAGTTTTATTAAGATAAGGAAAAATGTCTAATACAGGTTTGGGAAAGGAGGGTAAGAGTACGCAGTCGGTTAAGAGTACGCAGGGACTTTTTTCCCTGTTGGCAACACTGCAAGCAGAAGCGAGTGTCATCAACTCAACACGTTTGTTTTCAGCTGGCTCAAGAGACCGACATTGTTATTTTTATCCTTGCTGTCGTTTATTTATCGGGTAAAATATGATTTCTGCATGTTGGCATGTAACTTTTCTGTGAAGAAATATTAATTTTTTTGTCAATAAAGGATTAATATTTGCTTTTTAAGTAGATATCATTATGAGCTTTGTTCCCTTCCGAACAACGTGGGCATATCAGAATTTTACTATTGTGAATGCTATAGCCATCCATGGACGATTTTGAGGAACAATACATCAGCGGGTAAGAGTACGCACATAAGGAAAAGGTAGAGAGAAAGAGAGAATTAGAAGAAGCAAAGGCTAATCGAGCTGCTATGAAAAGTAAAAATGAGGCCAAAACTGAAAAAGGAAAAACCGTGAAAGCAAAGTAAAAACTTGTCCTGCATTCGATCGACAACCCAAATCCCTCAACAAATTCAGCAAACAATGAGGCGACAATATGCCCAGGCTGCGAACAATCATATGATGAAGATTGGATTCAGTGTGGATTATGTAAGGAGTGGTGGCATGATAAATGTTCCAGCTACGAAGGCACTGGAGCATTTGTATGTGACTACTGCTAAATTTTCTCTTACCCTTCCTGGGTGCGTACTCTTATCCGCCAGGTCGGGTAAGAGTACGCATTTGCAGTTTTTTTTTCCACTTGCTTTCTTTCATATAATTTTTAAAGATAAAACTCTCATTTTGTGTACCTAAGTTTCTAAGTTAATAAACTATGATTCAGTCAACTTTCAAGGTTCTCACTTTTCAATTCTCATTTTTATAACGAACAACCCACTAAGTGCGTACTCTTACCCTCCTTTACTTTAAAAAAATCAGTTTCCAATAAATGTAGTATTTTCTAATAATTAGATGTTCGAAAGATTGTCGATGAAAATGCGTTTAGTATTTAGGAATATATATTGTCATTATATGAACTATTTTTAATTTGATAGTGATTGAAGATTTTTGCTGCAATTCCTGAAGTGTTCAAAGTACCTTCTCTAATAAAATCATCTGATATTCTTAGTAAAAATTAATGTTTTTTTTCTAATGGGACTAGTATGGTCGCTAACCTGTGCTGACCTAGTGCATTCCCCGGAACCCGGGATCCTTTCTTTCAAGTAGCACCACTATCGGCGGAAGCCATTACACTTGATAATTATGACGCTTAGGTTTGCCCCTAGATGGCGGCAGCTCAGCTCTAAATGATGCGAAACTGCACTAGGAATTTAATTTAGCCGAGTGTGTCCAAGCCAAGTGGATACTCAAGGGATCTTAACATGCCGCACAATCATACGACACGGCTGTTGACGATATTCTTCATCTTGAAAATCCACGGACTTGGGCCAGGTTTGATTCTGCGAACTGGGGCGTACGAGGGCTGTGCCTTACCACTACGCCACTCAGCCGGCAGTATCTAAAATGTGTGGGGATTTTGATCTGTCTTTGTGCTGGAATACAATAACTATGAAAAATTAAACCTTTTTTTTCTGGAAAAATTGCAGCAATAAAATGAATTGCGGCTACAAAACGCGTTACATGTAGTAAGCCAAGCCAAACAATACCGTTCTTCATATTTTGTGCCTCATTCAAGATGTTAGATAGAATATATTTTATTTTCCTCACCACAGATGGATGAAAAAACAAGATATTTTATGAAATTTTAACTTTCAAAAATACTTTTGTTTCTTCATCGAAAATTCTGATTGTGGTAGAAAACATCCATTATATTATGTAGATAATATACATATGCTAGATTAAGTCATTGTTGAGTTATCGTGTTTGAAGCAAAGCACCATATGACTAAAACATTTTTCTTCAGAAATTGACTTTTAAAGTTTTGAAAACACATAATTTTACGCAGTAGTTCCTCAAGAACGAGTTTACCTTGTTACTAGATAAATATTTCGAATATAAACAACATCTTAGTATCGTATGAGAGTTAAAGGATTGGGAGAACATTTTGAAGAAATAAAACTTTTTCGGCGATAAAATTTTTCTGGTTGATTTTCGTGACTTTAAGTAAGTACATACAGCTTAATGCGAAACCCGTTTAACGTATTTGTGAAATATAAATTAAGTTTATTTACAGTGATGTTTATGTACATACGTTATTATTTTTTAGAAATTATATTTTTCCCCCATAAATGTAATAAAAAGATGAAATATGCTTTAAATATTTAATAAACTAAGACGTTTGTGAAATAGTGTATGGGACATATGAATTCTTGTATGGAGATAAACGAAGAAGAATCGCCAGAACTAAGTCACAGTATGAAGCAGCATCGCATCTCATTTAGTGCTTAATAGTAACCGTAAATATTTACACACTGGAACTAATTATTGCCATATCCAAATCACGCAGACTAACGTAAAGCATAAACTAGGTGTACAGGATGAAATTGAAAATATTGCCTAACGAATCACACTTGTACATAACTCCTTCTAAATATCGATTCAAGCAGCTAAATAAATAATTCTGTGGTATGAGTAATGTTCTATATAGAAACAGTACAACTGCTTTGCTCAACCAATGAAAAAAATTAAAGATGAACTTCAATTTTCAACACTGCAAAAAATATGAGTAAGAAATACTAGAACGACGGAGATGGCCAGGGGCCTGTGTGACCGATACCGTTATTTCTTGTCCAATAATTTGAAATGTAATTAACTGAACATAGTGCCACGCTCTGAGTTTCATAATATAGCCATGGTTTATAGCTTATTTAATCATTTATGTATAGCGTAAACAGCAATAGTAGCCTCATAGGAGTGTAAATGCTAAACCTTAGAACACAGAAAGTCGGAAGTGGCCACTATGGCCCCTATTTTACCATAAAAATAGGACATTCTTTATTTCTTGTAATCGCTGCAAAATGAAAGTGATCTTCCTTACTTCATAGGACCGACCGGATAAGTTTTTTGTGGACAGTGTTGTACATGTTAACAATGTCAACTGACGGCCTTCTAAAATGGCCATTGAAGCGCCATTGCGCTTCAAAGGAAAAATAAATTTCAGATTTTGAAGAGTAAAAAAACACGGCTGTACACCTATAATGCACTTAGTTTTTATTCAGTCATTACAGAAACTGCGTCAGAGCAAGTGCACTCACTCAGGAATAAATACACTCAAAAATCAAAAGGGGAGCTACAGCTACCCTTTCCGACCTTCTGAATATACGAAATTTTCAGTCTTTTTCGTGTTAAATCAAAATGTCAAGGACATTTTCTGGTTTCACCAAAGTTAGATAATTGAAAGTTGAAGTTTATGCTGCTTTAATCATACACTGGTGCGCAAATTCGGTACTACCAGTTGGCACCATAGCCAACGTTTCAACATTTGGAATGCAATATCAGCTAGGTGCCACTTACTAGTTTAATTGGTGCTTTGCTAGCTGGCTCGTAGCCGCTCATTGCCTTAGGTGATGAAGCACGTTATTATCGCATTTGGGACACGTGTTCGATACCGACGCTTAAGACTCTAAAGTATGGCCCCCTAATTGTATTGTACTTGGGAGCATATTTGCACCAAAATATGGTACAAAATATTGCCAAACTATAGTATGTATTCACCAAAATATAGCATAACTGAGCACCATCCTTTGCAGTCATCAAATTATCACCTTATGTTTTCCTTTGTACAAATGTTGCGCAACCCATTACAAAATTTTTAGAGCGAATTTTTAAGTTACGAACCGAAAAAAGAATTATCACTCAATAATATAATTGCTCCTTAATAATAAAAAAGTGAATCAAAATAATCTCATTATCGGAACAGCTGTCAGGTTTTTCTCAGGCTTCTTTTTTAATTTTATTTTGTCTTAAGACATTGGGATCAGCCAAGAGAAATGAAAATCTGATCTTCATCAGGTAACCCTCATAAATATCCTGCGGCGCTGACCTACATAGGTGCGGAAAATCTTTAAAACTCCACAACGGAGAGGGGCTACCGTCCTTCGGCACCTGGTATCAACGGTACAATGAGGCACGAAATGAAAATCTGATCTTCAACAGGTAACCCTCATAAATATCCTGCGGCGCAGACCTTTCATAGGTGCGGAAAATCTTTAAAACTCCACAACGGAGAGGGGCTACCGTCCTTCGGCACCTGGTATCAACGGTACAATGAGGTACGAAATGAAAATCTGATCTTCATCAGGTAACCCTCATAAATATCCTCCGGCGCTGACCTACAAAGGTGCGGAAAATCTTTAAAACTCCACAACGGAGAGGGGCTACCGTCCTTCGGCACCTGGTATCAACGGTACAATGAGGTACGAAATGAAAATCTGATTTTTCATCAGGTAACCCTCATAAATATCCTGCGGCGCTGACCTACATAGGTGCGGAAAATCTTTAAAACTACCCCAACGTAGAGGGGCTACCGTCCTTCGGCACCTGGTATCAACGGTACAATGAGGTACGAAATGAAAATCTGATCTTTATCAGGTAACCCTCATAAATATCCTGCGGCGCTGACCTACATAGGTGTGGAAAATCTTTAAAACTCCACAACGGAGAGGGGCTACCGTCCTTCGGCACCTGGTATCAACGGTACAATGAGGTACGAAATGAAAATCTGATCTTCATCAGGTAACCCTCATAAATATCCTGCGGCGCTGACCTACATAGGTGCGGAAAATCTTTAAAACTCCACAACGGAGAGGGGCTACCGTCCTTCGGCACCTGGTATCAACGGTACAATGAGGTACGAAATAAAAATCTGATCTTCATCAGGTAACCCTCATAAATATCCTGCGGCGCTGACCTACATAGGTGCGGAAAATCTTTAAAACTCCACAACGGAGAGGGGCTACCGTCCTTCGGCACCTGGTATCAACGGTACAATGAGGTACGAAATGAAAATCTGATCTTCATCAGGTAACCCTCATAAATATCCTGCGGCGCTGACCTACATAGGTGCGGAAAATCTTTAAAACTCCACAACGGAGAGGGGCTACCGTCCTTCGGCACCTGGTATCAACGGTACAATGAGGAACGAAATGAAAATCTGATCTTCATCAGGTAACCCTCATAAATATCCTGCGGCGCTGACCTACATAGGGGCGGACAATCTTTAAAACTCCACAACGGAGAGGGGCTACCGTCCTTCGGCACCTGGTATCAACGGTACAATGAGGTACGAAATGAAAATCTGATCTTCATCAGGTAACCCTCATAAATATCCTGCGGCGCAGACCTACATAGGTGCGGAAAATCTTTAAAACTACACAACGGAGAGGGGCTACCGTCCTTCGGCACCTGGTATCAACGGTACAATGAGGTACGAAATGAAAATCTGATCTTCATCAGGTAACCCTCATAAATATCCTGCGGCGCTGACCTACATAGGTGCGGAAAATCTTTAAAACTCCACAACGGAGAGGGGCTACCGTCCTTCGGCACCTGGTATCAACGGTACAATGAGGTACCAGCTGTGTTTCAATACGTCATATATGCTTGTTTTTTGCTTTTAGAAATGCTATTCTAATGTATTTATTTTTTCAAATGAATCTGCTCATTGCTATGTAAAGATAATTGATTTGTACGTCGCCGGCGTCTTCAGACAATGTTTCGTCGATAAAAACTAACTTTTTATTATTATAAAATACAGATTAAGAACGACAGGACCTAAATGGTACCAAGGAGTTTTCTGCAATCTTCTTTACAGTTCTTTGCCACCTCAGAAATTCAGAATTCAATTTTTCTTTTCGTTTTATACCTTCGCAAGTTCAAATACAATGAGCAATTTTCGCTCGAAATAAAATTAGGAATGAAAGGGGGGAAAAGAACTCGCAGATCCTGAATTTGATAAGAAATTTGGTTACACCCCAAAAATAATTGAAGCATATATGAGACTCATTTATATTCATCAAATTAATTTTGTGAAATGTACTGCATGTTGTTACTGCACATATCAAAACAAGGAATTAAAAAAAATTAATAACTTGATTTATCAGCAAAAACGAGATTCCAGAGCGTTATGCACATATGTAACATAATTTATTTAACTGAAATAATTTATCACATATAAAGAATGTTTTTTTTTCCAGTATGCTTCACATTTGTATTTCATTTCTGCGCTTCTCAAGTATTTCTAACATTTAGATATGCATCAAGCTTTGCAAAAAATAAGTTAGTAAGAATTTATGAAATATTGTTTTTATTACATTAGTCGCAAGTTTATTTTTTGAAGAGTCATCTAGAGCATATATATTTTTCTAATTTTTGTCCATCCTAAAGCTGCTTTTAAGTAAAAATCTTCATCTTTGAATTCAGAAAAAGTTATCAGTCTCAGCACGTACTACTGAGGGGAAGTTAACAAATGTAAAAAATGTTGCAGTGAAATTAATGCGTCTGCTCCGGAATACAAATGAGACACGAAAGTCAAATATCAGGAGATTTTTCTGTAATCATTCTTGCTTTTCTAGTAAAAGAAATGCTCAAGAATAACTGTCACATACTTTTTTAGTATTGTTATTTTGAAAAGGCACTGCTCTTTGACGGTGATAAATTTATTGTTTGTTATTGAAGAGCACGAGCATTCTAAGAAGAGGTTGTGTGTAATATCCAACGAATTTCAACTAATATTATACACATACGTATAAGACAAGAAATATATTCACAGGAAAATAAGTATACAGTACGATTATAGTTAAAATCCCCCTGTTTAGACTTGTGTAGGGCTCATTCTAACAAACGTATGTCTCTGTGGATGCCATGGATAAAAGAAACCCACAATAAAATTTTTAAAAAATACTATATTTGAAATTTTAACCACTAGGTAAGAAGAGAGCGTATTAAATAAAAAGAATTAGATACTAAAAGTAAAGTATTATTTTATCGCATAATTTGTTTGAATTGCATTGCACTCGTAATAGTATGTTATAGAGTTCCTTGTTTAACAGTATACGTGCATGTAAAATCAGTGGACCCCACTACATCGCCCCGCGCGCAAGCAATCCTAAGGCCTCGGCTAACAGGTAGGGGTCTAGTGGAGAAAAGTGTGTCAAAGAATTTTTAAGACTAGGTTTCTAAAATAAGATAAAAACTAGTAAATATATATGTTTTAGTATTTTAATATATATGTGTTAAGTACAACAAAAGGTCTCCCTTTTAATCGCAGGAACTTGGCGTTGATAATTCCGTGTAATAGAGAAGCAAAAACCCTCATGATAAAATTTTAAATAATTTATTTCTCATTGCCGATTTATTCCCCACCCCCTTCCCCATGCACACACATTGTGTTCAATAACAGGTCCAGGTAGCCTCGTGGTTAGAGCGTCGGACTTCCAACTGGAAGGTTGCGCGTTTGATCACCGCTGAAGACCCGCCGTTTATATTTGGGGATACGTGCATGTAAAATCAGTGGACCCCACTACATCGCCCCGCACGCAAGCAATCCTAAGGCCTCGGCTAACAGGTAGGGGTCTAGTGGAGAAAAGTGTGTCAAAGAATTTTTAAGACTAAAATAAAATAAAAACTAGTAAATATATATGTTTAAGTATGTTAATTCGAGATAAGCTCGTTCGGCTTCAATACATTTGTTACAGCAGTTTAACAATGATTCGAATGCCTGTTCCAGCTCATATTCGGGAACTGCCTCCAAAGTTCGCGTCGAAGCTGTTTGTATAGAGTTCATGTCATTTAAGTAAAAAAAAAAAAAATAGTAAACAAATCAATTGAGATATTGACAGTGGATCATCTGACAATTAAGAAGTTTCACGAATGCTCGGAGACACATTTAGCGCCACTGTAAGCTGAGTTCCAGCTGTAGTCTTAAAAATTCTCCGACACACTGTGCACAAACAGTTTCGACGCGAGCTTTCGAGGCAGTCCCGCAATGTGAGCTTCAAATCGTTGTTAAATCGCCGTAACAAATGTATTGAAGCCGAAAGAGCTTATGCTGAATACAAATACTTCAAAATATATATTTACTAGTTCTTATTTTATTTTATAAACCTATTCTTAAAAATTCTTTGACACAATGCCATGGTAACATGTACGATGTTCAGTGACACAAGTTCATTATTACGAGCTTTACGTAAGTCTGAACATGATAGCTTGATAACTTTACATAAACCACTTTCTTTAAGATATAACAGGAAGCCTTATAAAAATAAAAAATAAATAAATAACGAAAAACGTAAAAACGACAAATTAAGTGTTCGTACCTTCGTAAGCGTTCGTTCGTTCCTTCGTCTCTTTTAGTTCAAATTATGAGAGATAAACTATACTAAATGGCGAATATGTTTACAGCTGAATGTGCCTGTTCGCTATGTCGCTGTATAAGTAATGACTATTCGTAAGTCCAACGGCATTATTTCTTTGCAGTTTTATTTAAACAAATTGATAGCTTTAACCGAAAACAGCTAGATCATTGTAAAATATATTTTAACTAATTATTGTAGTTTTTCTTCATCGAAACACGGAATGCAAAATTTTCAACATATCTCAACTATATCCAATCATATCACAATAATAATAATCAAAAGTTTTTTTAGAAGGAAAAAAAACGTTACACATTGATGAATAAAATTTGAATTTGATTAGAACTTAAAACTTATAAGAGATGATCAGTTCTCATTTAAACTACAAAAGCTAAGTATATAAGATATCGTTTGTGCATATCTAAATTCTTTTGGAAACTTTTCTTTGCTTCTCCAACCTAGTTAGATTTTAACTCGAAATAACGCCTTGATTTCAAATTTTACTCTATACTATTTAACCGTCAAATGTTTAAGCTCGAAAAACTAAAAAAAAACATGTTCAATCACGTAAAGTCAGATATAATATTTCCATGCTGTTTAGCGAGCAACTCTAAATAATGAAGTAAATCAAATTTTCCGCATCATAAACAACGCAAATAAAATTGCAAGTCGACATTAAAGGCACTAAATAAACCTCCAGAGGAAATTTCGTTAAAAGAAGCTCCCATTTTCTATTGTTGCTTAAGTTAGGAACTTGAGAGCAATTTTTCCACGTAACTTAAGAATAAATCCTGTCCTTTATAAAAGTTGATGTTGCGTGTGCTACTTTGCATACGCTGATTAATGATAGCTTCAGCGTAATTTGAAAGAAACTCTGGAAGAAAATGGGTTTTAACGCCGCTGATCCTCTTGGAAATCGTATCTTTTACATATTAGAAGGTTAGCTTTGGTTGCGGTAAATACTTCAGCCAATGATTGCTAGAATTTAAAAATCTATAATTATACTCATCTTACATTTTTATGTAACCACTAAAATAATTCTGTTGTTTGTTTTTTTTCCCCCAAGAAGTTGTTAGATACTGAACAATTCAAAACAATTGCTTCCTTCAACCACGAAAATATTTCAAAAGTGCCAAACTAATTTTTTAATGAAAATGTGATCTATTACAGAGCTGGCGGAAGAATATCTTAACATTTACTTCTATTTAATCTGACGTTTAACCTTTTTTCGTGTTACTCATTATTGTCCTAATATCTAACAAATAGCATTTTCATTGACACGCTGTTCTTTATTTTCTTTTGCGTAACTTACGTGTTATGTACTCTACTGAATAGCAGTGCCCCTGCTAGCCTGTGTGTTTTTCCAAAGTATTTCAAGGTGCTTCATTTTAAAAAGTATTTTTATTTTCCGATTTATACATTCGCAACTAATTTTGCAGCTAATCAAACTACTTTGTTGGATGGAGATATGTAACCATATATAAGTAGTACAGTAAAACTCTTCTACAACGGACAAGGTGATTCTTTGGACATAAGTGTCGCATTAAGGATAACATCAATAGAGCGATTAAATGAACTAAATATTACCTGCAAGAATCATCCAATTTATTTATTATTGAATACAGCATTAAAAGCACTAAACTTTCCTTTTTTCATAAAGTAGTTCATTTTTTAATTTCTTATTACATTAACTACGATTTTAAATATACCAATTTTTAATGAAAAGTTTAATTGTTCATTAATTAGTTGGGAAATTTGATGTCTCATTTTTTACAGCATTTTTTCAATAAGTGAAATATCTTGCATCACACTTGATTGTTCAATGTTTGATTTGCTGCAAGTTTAAATTTTTTCCTTCCAAATCTGAGGTTATTTAATTTTTACTTACTCATCACAAAAAATAATCATTAATCATAATAAAAGGACGATAAATTAAAAGTTTAAAATATAATTATTTATTCTTTTAAGCATTTATTATACTGAAATTTTCCCAGAATACGAGGAAAATGGATATTTTGTTCACCAGAATACTTCATGGCAAATCGGTTATCTCTGCAACAAGATATATTCTTTCCTTAAATATCCACCGCTTCACCAGATAGATTCTTCAAAGAGAAAGGAGAAGATAAGATTAAGTGATTAGAGATAAAGGTACATCAGATAAAGTCAAGAAAATTATTCGACTATTATGTAAAATTTCAATGTTATCTTGGTCACATGTCATTTTGAATGATTGAGTGCGGTCATAATTTTTTACCTTTAAGTACTCTAAGTATAGCGTTATATTAATGATTCTGTTCATATCTTTCTGGGAAATTTGAGATACAGTCGTTGTTGATGTTTTAATTTAGTTTAGTAAGTGTGTTTTAAACCCTCTACACCGTTTTCTTATTTTAAAACTAAATAGGGTCAGTTGGGGTAATTGTAAACAAGCTTTATAACTACACTTGTGGTGATTTTGAAAACTTAACTGCTTGTGAGTGATAAACTGGCAGCATAAGGAAGACATTGAAACAGTTTCGTAAGTTTCTAAACAGCTGTGGAGGCGTCTCTATTGTTTGAAAATGGCACAGTGAAAAAAGTTGTTTAACAAAATTTAGTGATCTTACATTTTCCTCTCCAGCTCATCTACAAAAGCGATGTAAGCGGTTTCAACCATTTGTATTTGTCATATGGAATGCTGCTAAAAAAATTTAGTTATGAATTTAATCCTCCCTGTTATTTTTCATGTGCAAGTTAGGTGTTTACAACTACCCCATATATTTTGTACTCTGGGGTAATTGTAAACACTTAAATTTATCGTATTTCCAATACTTTGGTTGGACAATAAGAATTATATTTTGAAGTAAATTACACTTTTGTGTCTATTTTACATAACTGTTGTTGTTGTTGCTAATGCCACTTGGAAATCTAAGCCCCCCTTTGCATGGCGACCCTGAGTTAAGGCAGCTCCTACTGATTATTAATGAGCTCCGCTAGAATGAAGTACGCTTGGCTCAGAGGGGCTTAATGATTTTGAACCAGCTCCCAGAAGAGAGATCGTCATCTAGGTTGGTCCCTCAGCCAAAATTATTTCTAACTTGTTGGACATTTAAAGCGACGATGTATTTTCCGCGCACAGCTCCCTTTAGCGCACTCGGTCTCGGAGTAATCAGTCGCGGGAGGTCGTCAGCCTCCCAAGCGTTGACCACGGCCAGTTGTGCTTCACTTTCGGTGTTCTGTGGGATCCAAGCTTAACCGACTGATCCGCTGCGGGACAAATTTTACATAAATTTGTCGCATTACTTGTTTTTTTGCAAGATATTTCTCGTTAAATGATCTCAGCCGACTCATAACATAACTCAGCGGACCACATGCGGCCTATTGGCCGCAGATTGATGACCATTGCTCCGGAACTTCTTAAGCCTTCAAGAAGACTGTGTATGAAGCAATTTTCCATTTGCATTCACCTTATTCGAAAATAAATCTCCGTTTACAATTACCCCAGATCTCTGGGGTAATTGTAAACACACTGGGGTAACTGTAAACACACTGGGGTAATTGTAAACACGAGCTCATTCGCTAACAAATAGTCATAAAGTCAAAATTTTTGTACATATTTACTCACAAGAAGTACAGTAGTGGCTACAATGCTCAAAATTTTATCTTTGAATTCATTCAAAAGGTAGGGAAGGATCAAAAGTTATAACATTGAAAAAGCGTTTACAATTACCCCAACTGAGCGTACATTGTTAAAATTTACAATTTTTGAACAGTAAGTCGTTTAAGAGATAAAAACTTTGCGATTGCAATACGTTATGCGTCTAACATAACATAACAAATAATAGTTCCTTCCTTCTTACTATGTGTATATACAGAGGAGACTGGGAAAGGGACCACTTTTGTAAACTGACCTTCCTGTGAAAGGTGACCGACCATCTTTGTAAACTGACCTGTGGCCTCCCTGTTTAAAGTGACCACCATTGTAAACTGACCTGTGACCTCCCTGTCAAAAGTGACCACCTTTGTTAATTGACCTCGCTATCTAAAGTGACCACTTCTGAAAACTTTACCTTTAAGTAAAGTTTCTTTGTAACCAAAACAAGTTTGAAGCTTGTTTTGGTTACAAATAACAACATACTTTTTCACCAGTTAATGAGGAGTTCAAAGAAAAACCAATAACTTTAATTTAATTTTGTTTTATTTTTGGAGAAAACACTGTTTGACTGTTTGCTCCTCATATATAAATGTATGGGTATGTGTAAATATATAACAACTGTTATATATATAATGACGCACGCAGTGCGGGATATGTCCACGCAGAACCACGTCCACAATGGTTCTCCGTTAGTCCAGTTCTCTCCGTCCGATGGCTCCGCTTTCGAGTTAGAAATATGCATAAACAGTCTATTACAAAACAGTCTGTAAAGTATGTTAGTCATGTGCACACGTATTCTTCATCTCAACACATATATACAATATAATAACATCATATAGATCTATATCTAAAAAAACCGCTAACTGATATTTCAACTTAGGGACCGTTCATAAATGATGGCACGAAATTTTCCCACGTATTTGACCCCCCCTCAACCCCTTTGTCACAAAATATGTCACACTTCAAAGGACCCTTCCCCCCTTTGTCACATGTCACGCTATGTTGCATAAGCAGGGATGTCACACTTCTTGTTACCCCCTCCCCTCCCCTTGTCACACTTTGTCACAATTTCACGAACCCCCTTCCCCCCTCGAAGCGTGACATCATTTATGAATGATCCCTTACTACCATAGGTATGACCGTGCAGGTGCCGCTAGCATATCATAATTTGTTCGTGTACAAACGCATAGCATTATGTAATACACGTAAAAAAAAGTAATACATAAACAAAACAAAATAAAGAAAGAAACAAAAATGAAAAACAAAATAAAAACGAAGAAAGAATGGAAACAAAAAAATGATGGTAAATCCCCACCAGTCCCTGCATGAAGCAACACTCCCTTCGCAAAAGTAGTTCTTATTTAGTTCTGTGCAACCAATTTCCAAGACTTTTTTTTTTCAGTCCATCAACTTTGACTGATGTTGGTCTAAATAGGGTATTAATTTTCAAAATAAAGTATGCGTTGAGTTTCAATGGCTTGTCAAGAGTTTGATCGATGTTTTGTTATAATGCACATAAAGATTCTGCCAGTGTTTTTAACATAAACAAATTATACTCTTATTATCCTTGAATAAAGTTTTAATTTACGAGAAATGTATCTTTTAAAGCATGGGAAGCTTAGCTATTAAGGTCAATTTAAAATTATTATCATACTAGAAGCGCATATTATTTTTCAAATAAAAAAATGCTTTACTACAAACATTTAGTTTTTTTCCCCAGTTAAAAAAACTAAATGTTTGTAGTAAAGCATTCCATTAAATGACCGCTTTAACGAAATGTTTCACATGCCGATGTGTTTTACGGGTTTTTGCTTAAAGAAACTTTGATGTGATGCATTTTTTGTCCAGTAAACCCTTTTGAAATTTTAATTTTCATATCATGAGTTTGATATGTGCATAAAACGTTACATATTGTTATGTGTTCGTCACACTTTCAATAAATGACTAACTCCTTGTACAAGACAGAGCCATTTATTTACAAGATATTTATACTATGTACATATTTAAGCATACAAAAATATCTTGCGAAGCTCATACATCACCGTAAAACCAACGGTAATCTTGTATTTAATTCCTAAATACGAATAGGATCAAGCACGAAGCTAAGCTTACAGTACAACGGCTCAGACTAACTAGCATTCTCCAAAGTCTAAAATAGAACTGAACTTTTGTAAACTTCTCGCCAGAGCTCCTTATGTAGCATCGCGAATCACGTGACAGGAACATTCCAGAAATTTCCAGCAAAAACGAGGACGACGTGATCGGAAATGTCTAACGTGATCGGAATGTCGCCAAGCTTGGCGAGAAACAACATCGGTACTACTCCTAAGTTCGTAACAATATATATTTAAGGCTCGTGCAAATCACACGTGATGTCTAGGTTGTAAAAATTACAGGCATTTTGATAGAAACTTTTTAATTTTAGTTCAGTTTCTGTTTGGAATACTTTATTGACGAGCCGTGGTAAACTTTGAACCAGAAGGTTTGGTGTCCAGAATCGTATCCACGGAAGATCCAACATGCAAACTCCGTAAGCCCTGAAGACCTGAGGTAGTTCCAAGGATAGGTTTCTGCATTGTTGTCCTTCATAAAAGTCATGTATCACGTTTTGGCGATAGTTCATTAGGTTCCCAGTCTTTTCGAATTAGAATTTTCTCACGGCATGAATGGATGAATTAGAATTTTCTCACGGCACTCTATTTATATAATATTTATCCGTGAAATATGCATAGGTATAAATAAAACTGCATGTTTGTATGATTTTGAAGAAGAGGTCGCTGAAATAAGACGTAAGAACTTAAAAAGAAAAACTATAACTTCATATTTGAAATTTACTTAAGTACTTTAATTGTGCACTGAAATAGTCGGCAGAAGCTCGGTTCCGGTAGAACACCGAAAGTGAAGCAACATCGACTTAGGTCAGTGTTTGAGAGGGTGGTACCCTCTCACGGCTGGTTCCTGTGAGGCTATGTACGCTAAAGGGAGCTCGTGCACGTTAAATAGGTCGTGGCTCCAATGTCATCCAAGTGAAACGATACCTCTGGAGGTGCCAACCCCAGGTGACGGTCTCTCATCTGAGAGCTGGTTCAAAAAAAAAAAAAAAAAAAAAAAGAGCACATATAAAGGGGTGGAAGTCGGACTCCTGCCTACAAGGGCCCCGTTAGACTCTGGAGCTGTGTACATATTCTTCCTCGCTTTGCGCGAGGATACGACAACAACAACAACAACAATAGGAGGTAAGAACATAAAAAGAAAGATTATAACTCCATAGTTGAATTTTACTAAAGTATTTTAATTGTGTCCGTGACTTTTTTTCTTGCTTAGAAATAAAGGAGGTTGATATTACGAGCGTCTCACGGCACCCTGATCTCTCGCTGTGGCATTCTAGCATGCTACGGCACCCAGTTTGGGAACTACTACTCTATGGCATCTAAACTTTGCCCAATTCGACAAGATTTCATAATTTGACATAATGCCCAAAAAATCGACCTGGTAAATCGACTCGTATTTATAGTGCCCTTAAATGAATCCGATACTATTCCGCTTGATTGTGTTGCAATTTGTTTCTTATATTTGGCAGAATAATCTTTATAGTCCTTTGTTTCATATCTCCGTTTAGCTGTCTTAAAAATAATTGAAGCGAAAAACATCCAGTTTTCCCGCGAATTTATAGCCCCCCCCCCCCAAAAAAAAGGAAAAAGAATGACAATAATTGTGTATGTTCATGGTGTCAAAAATAAAGCGTGTAGTTGCATGTGTAACATGTATTTTGATTTCAAAAGCAATTTAAAACAGCATTTGCTTCTGACATAAATTTCTTAATTTCCAAAAAGACTTTTCTTTTAAAAAGAAATCAATTTCAACCTTTTATACCAACATCAAAAATTTAAGGCACTTTAGTCTACCTTCAGATTTAAGATACTTTAAAATCTTTCGCTGGTTTTTAGATGTCGTCGTTAAGGCAGGAAAACAGGAAAATCTACTATCTTTAAGCCTAATAGCATTCTCTTTTTGTTTTAGTCTCTCTTAAAATTTCCACCATTCAGCATTTTCTTGTCCTAAATGGAATTGAAAAAGACCAAATGTGTAAATACGCTATCCTTTAAATCTTTTTTAGTATTTTGTTTAATTATCTTCCTCTTTGAAATATTGTCTGGAAAAGAGTTTAAATCCCACATTTTTTCGGATATAAATGTTCTATTGACAGATAAATTTGAATAAAAAACTCGTGCAGTAAAATTTCATGGCTACGTATGCGGCGGTTTTTGATGATTACGTGTATGTAGTTTTTCTACCATCGTAACCCATCTAAAATCTCTTGGTATTTGTTTAAGAAAAGATAATTTCACTTGTAAAAATAATGTTTTTTCTTTCTTTCTGTCTGTTTTTTCTCATTTACTGATAATAGAAAGTTTTTTTAAATGAAACAGCTTAATTTATTTTTCCAGCGTAAAATTCATGAATTGAACTCATGTGATCAATTCAATATTTTTTCTAACAGCTTTTTCAAATATAACAAGAGTCCTTTACTATATTTAGGTGCAACATACGCAAGTTAGCACCAAAATATGCTAAAAGTAAACATCATCCTTTGCGGCCAGCGAAATTGCATCATTTTTTAAAGTAAATTAAGCCTTTACAGTGTAGTGCATTCACCGCAAACCGGCATCCATTCTTTCAAGTGCCACCCTCTGTCGGCAGATACCATTACCACTTGAGAATTTCGACGCTCAGTTTCCTCCTAGATGGCAGCAACTGATCTCTAAATGATGCGAAACTGCACTAGAAAATTTATTTAGTCGCGAGTATCCAAGCCGCACAGATACTCAAGGGATCTTTACCCTTGAGTCATAATCATTAGGACCGTTCATAAATGATGTCGCGTTTTTTCCCCATATATTTGCTCCCTCCCCTTCCCCCTTTGTTACATGTCACGCTATGTTGCAAAAAGCATGATGTCACACTTCTTGTTACCCACACCCCTCCCCTTGTCACAATTTTATGAACCTCCCTTCACCCCTCGAAGCGTGACATCATTTATGAATGATCCCATTTGGCACTGACGGTTTTATGCATCTTTAAAATCCAGACTTGGGCAAGGTTTGATCCTGCGAACTTGGGCGTTCGAGGCTAGTGCCTTACCACTACGCCACCCTGCCGGCATAATTGGCATAATGTGAGGCAATACGTGCATTTATTTCGGAACATTTGCAATAAATATGTATTTATATCTTGTACTAAAATAATTGAAAATTTGTGTAGAATCTCTCACGATAAGATGCCACTGACCGCTGCAGAATGTTTAATCTAAATCTCAGTGAATGGCAGTTATCTCCGGGTTTACATGTATATAAAATTACGTCGAATTTGTTCGGATGTCTCCTACAGAAAAAATTATACTTCGATATTATGTTTTCTGGAATAGCTATTGAAAAACAGGTATTTGTTAAAAAAGCTTAATAGTTTTCTAACTAGTACGGTCGAATTCTATTGACTATTTTTTACTTGCTCAACAATAATAAGATTAAGGAATTATTGGCATGAACAACAACAATAATAATAGTAACAACGATAATTAATATTTACGAAAAGGTTGCTGCGTAAAGAAAAACTCTTGTGTATACCTATTTTCTTCATTTTCTATAATTTTCATTTAACGTATAATGTAAATGTAATAGATATTTTTAGGGAACATTATGTAGTTATTATCATTTAGCTTTTTGCAAGTGCATGCTCAAAAAATGATGAATTGTAAACAATAATAAACGGATATCTGATGTGTATATAGCATCCATTTATTCAGATGGAAACAAAATGTATTGTTTGTGTTAAATTGCAATTCAAATAAACGATAAACCCTTTTTCCCCCGCCTGAATTACAAAAGACAAGAAATGCGCATATGTGTTAACACTGCCATCTATTGGCGGGAAAATAAACTAGAAAAAATCTTCCCATTTTTATTCGTGTTATGTCGGGAAAAAAATGGGCTCCGACATTAAAATTTTTACAACATTGTATTGAATATTGAAATTTCCTAACAATATTCATGACGAAAAATGAAAATGTAATAAATGCAGAATTTTTATTATAGTCGTTTTTCTGTTGCTCATTTTATTTCAGTTACGATTATCTATGTGAGAGCAAACTTTTAACACTTGACTCAAGTTTCTTAAAATTCGAAATTTATACTATACCATTTCTAGTTACATGGAATATTTATTTAAAAGTAAAATTCAAATTATTAAATTGCTTACGTTAACAATTGAAGTCTTACGGTGAACATTTTTCGTTTCATATGATGTTACTGATTAAAACGGTATCTTAAAATTAAGTACATTTTCAACAATAGTAATTATTGAATTAGAGAGTCATACTAACGAAGTAGAGCAGCTACATGTATTCCAAATATTTAATTATGATCGGGGGAGCATTCCTACTCGCTTTGCTCTGACATCTTCCAGTCATAGTTTACCCCTTTGGATTTCTATGATCTTGCAATAAAATAGAAACAACACTTTCCTTTTCTTTGTTAATTTTTTCATGTTATTTTTGTTCCCTTTTTTGGGCAAAATTTTTTTCATGCATATAAGTAGCATTACTTGCATTTCTCTTGAATTGTAGTATTTGAAAATTAGAGTATAATAGTGCTATTGTATCCACATTGATTTGAAAATATATTATATGCAACATTACTACTGCACTATCTGTCATTGGACTCATAAAGAAACCAGGAATTATGTGTATAATGTATGTGTACTGAACGTTTTTCGAAAAGGGAGGGGGATTATTTCTTTTTAAATATAGAATATGTAAATTTTTAATTTTTTTTATGCGCAAAATATTAATAAAATAAAATAAATAAAAAAACCGAAAGCTGAATAAAGAAGGTTTACATTTATACGGAAATTGACATTAACATTGCTGGTATGTTCGGGTCTATTTGACCCGAAACGTTTTTTAACACTCCATAAAAAAATACTGTGTTGAGATAATTGCTTGAAATTTAGTGACTTAGTCAGTCAAGGTATTATTTCATTCCTCAAAACAGGATTTTATTTTATTTAATTATTTACTCTGTGTTTTTAAATTTTGTATCAATGTATTGTTCGGGTCATAATGACCCAACCCTATTTTTTCAATAACTTGGTGTCGTACTAATTCAACAGAAAGTGATAAGAGCAATTACTGTTAAGTGGTCAAATGAGTTTCACAAAGGATCAAAGGTCTGTCAATGTTAAATGATGGGGTTTTTTCGATCAGTTGACTTGACACGTAGTAGCTAGATCACGTGACTTAATTTAGGTGAAGGTATGAGGCGTTTGTCCACTTTGACTATTTTGTGTCGATTAGATGAGAGCATGATTCAGTGCTACTATGAAAATACTAAAAATGACGAATCAAACTTTTAGCGGAGAAATGAACTTGTGAGAAAATGTGATAGTAACGTAGAAAACACTTCTGAGGATGGAAACCATTACCAGCGTGGAAAGTTAATTTTTTTTAATACTAACGGTGATAATATGGTTACTCATTCAATTCTTAGATCAGAGTATGTTCAGTCCAAAGACCAACAACAAACTGGTCGTTTATTCACCTGTAATCGTTGGCTGCCTAAATTCAGAGAATGTAATAAAATAACTCCAGATATTACTAGGTACTCAATATCATGTGAATCGAGAAATAATGATAAAACTGCATTTGGAAGCCTATTCAATTCCACCATTCATAATAAAGTCATTACAATGACAAATACTGAAAAAGCAAAAGTTTATGGAGAAGAAAGAAAAATTATGGATCTTACAGCTTTTCAAGCTATATTCAAGCTTATTTTAGATTTTAATGTCATTATAGCCATTGGAGTTAGTTTGGATGAACTTTTCAGTTCATAATATACTTGTAAAAAAAGTAGAAACTGCTAGAGAAGGGTTACGCTTTATAACATGCCGGACTGTTGGGCTTGCAGCGCATTTATTCTCTGAAAATTTATAAACAACATTTGGAAGGAAAACAAATAGGCAAAAAAAGAAAAAGGTTCTTTTTGCTAAAACTTGGCAAATAATTTTTTTTTCTACACTTTCAGGTAATGTAACATCCCTATAGAAATGAGGAATCTCGCAATATAGTAGAAAAAATACAATGCAAAGGAAGAATAGAATTACCACTTTTAATTTACTGCTGAGAAATAAGTGAATCCCATGCAAGTTCAGAGAATCAAGTGAAAATAATAAACAAATATATTGCGCCAAAATCGTAAAAATACATCTTCAAAGTACATATAATCATATTATTGCCGATACTATGAATAATAAAGAGGTTCCATGTAGACATTTTCTTTCATTTAATGTTTTACAAAGTAATTATCATATTTATACTTACAATAGTACCTCAAGATGTGTATTTCTAACTTTAAATCAAGTGAATTATGTTAAAATATATTTATTTTATCTAGATATAGGGTATTATTAAAAAACAGGGAAAACATACCAGCTCTGTAGTGAGTATTCATTCTTCAGGTCATATAGACCGAACGGTACGTGTGCGTTGTAACTGCGAACAGAACAGCAGGGTTAAACCACATGTTTGCTAGGAAATCACTATTAATTCTAAATTTATATCTATAGATATAAGGGGACTTTTTAAACAACTGTTAGATTATCTTGCTTCAAAAGTGAATTATTACTTTAAATGTTGTGGTGAAAATTCATCTGTGTTTACCAAATGCACATTAAATGTAGTGTAAACTCGATTTTTGCTTTTGTTATTTTAATAACTTTCTCTAGTGGTCCAGGTTGAATTGACAAATTAACATAATTCTTAAATTTCAGTAAATGTTACTTTACGCTCACGACATTCTGTCTTAAATAACTTCTTTTTTTCTCTCACGTAGCGTGAAAATCTACTTAATTTTAATGTCTTAACAATGCCCTCGAGATTAAATTTCAAGAAAGGCAACTCTGATTAATTTTCAATTCTTCTTCCTGTATGTCTTTCGCTTGTAATTAAACGTCTTGGTTATTCCAAGAAATTCGAAGCATCTAAACTCATTAAATTCCTGTCGCAAGTGGCCGTCAAAATGTCAAATAAATGCAACATATTCTGTCAATTTAGGTGAGATATAAATTATTATCATTTTAAAGCTGTGTGTTCATGCTACGTTTTCAGAAAAATGAAAAATCGATGAAAGAAAAATATCCAATAACATCAGAATTCTTGCAAGTTCTGTTAATGTATTTTGTTTCTAACGCGGAGATGACAATCTGATGTTTTATTTTCATCATTATTCATTTGTTTCATCAAAATCACAATGTTAATTAAATTCCAACTGTTCTAATTTAGAATGAATAAGAAATAACAGAATAAGCAAATCTAAATGGGCAAATTCTAAAAGTGAAAAAGATTTTTTCCCTGCAAGAATTCTTTAGTTAACAGGAAATACTATAGTTAAATTTCAGTTAAATTTGCTACGTAGAACTGTGAATAAATGTTTTTTAGTTTCCTCCAGATTCCTGCTAGACTCTAAAAAAATTTTCATCAAAAATACATGAGATTCCCCTGGAAATCATTTATCCTGAGTTTGACTTAAGTTTACACAGGAAGCAACTAACTCTTTAATAAAATAATTTTTGGAAAAAAAAAAATAGAACCGACTTCAAATTAAAAATTGCACTAGAAAGTGAGACATAAATTAATTCTTTACACAACATCGATGTGACTTTTAAACATAGTTTTAGAAGTCTGTGCAAAATTCGGATAGATAAAATCTTTTGTAATCATGAACCAATTACAAATATAAATGGCCCAGAATTAGCTCGATTCCGACTCTGACACTGCTGCCCAGAAATCAGTCCGACTCCGACTCCTACTCCACAGCTCAGCTTGCAACATCATCTTAAGTCAAAAATCGTATTTTCGCATTGCGATGCCCTTGCAGAAAATGAGAGATATTATAAACATGTAGCAACAATTAGAAGCTAATCAAATCGCTGTAACGTTTTCCTAACAGAACTAAAAAAATACAAATCCATTTCATATGGATAAATTATATGTGCATAGAAAGTATAAATGTCCAACGACGATTCCTAGTTAATTTGAGATAGAAAAAGTAAAATAAAATACCTTCTCGGAAAATTTCTTCCAGATTCAAAGCAAAGAAAAAGAGAAAATTCGAAACGATAAACTTAAATCACGCTTGAAATTTAAATTAGAAATGGAATTCCATTTCAGAAACTTTAGATATTCTATTTTTATCATAGCCAGAAACGAGAAAGTGAGTATCAATTTAACGGAAAGATGAGCGAAATAAATCATTAAAGCGTCTTCACTGTACTTAAAAAAAAAGTTTTTCGATACTTAGAATCTAAGAACGGCAGCTTTTGAGGTGGAATAAAAATTAGCAACCTAGAGGGGGGAAAATTACTCGAAGGTTTTTCTTCAATTGAGCCACTTCGGATTCAAGGCTTTGCCTGATTAATGAACTAAGTTTGAAGTTACAGTATTCTGCTTTAAAGTAATGTTCTTTTTTATACATTTTGTCAAAGAAGTGAGTGAAGTTCAACAAGAAGTGCCGTCTAGAGCTATACGAGCCTACTCTCCCGTGTACCATCATCACATTTGTAAATCTATTTATGATATCTTGCTTAACTTTCTCGTTTAGCTTAAGTTCTTAAACAGCTTATGCACCTAATACCGAAACATACCGTCAACCGGTGTCTGGAAAAATTAAACTGATAACAAACGTAAGGGATAAACCTTTAATTCAATACAACTAGCTACCGTTTACATTGAAGTTTCCCAAGCTTCAGAAATGATACAAATTAACATTTGAAAAGTGGGCAAATTCACCGCAGTTATAGCAAAGGCATCACAGTTGATGGTGATGAATTTACTTAAATGAAAAAGAAAAATATTACTTGTGCAAACGATGTCAAATTCATTCTCTCACACTCATGAGCATTTTATTTCAGTAATTTCCTTATTCAACTGTCTACACTTTTAATCGGAAATTTTGATAACAAAATTGGGATTAAAGTGCAGACTTTATTTTAAACAAAAATTATTTGCAGTATAAAAAACACACTTCTGAATGGGTAAAATAAATAAACAGAAGGAAAGCAGCTTTTACAAAGTACTATAAAATGGCTTTCAATGTTAAACCGTATATATAAAGCCTACGAATGTTCTACTACACCTAAAAGAAAAAAATCGTTAACAAAGGAAAAAACTCGTAAACAAAGAAAAAAAAAAGAAAAAGGAAATGTTAATGGGGGATTAGAAGTTATAGACGAAAACATAAAACCATTCGAATAATAATTTGCGTAAAAAATATTATGTGACTCCTTTTGTGCAAAAAAAAAAAAAAAAAAAAAAAGGAACTCTGATTTCGTATTGAATCATCATGAAAAGGAATCGAAACGAAATTTGCAGACTGGTTGACTAAATCTGCCAACCAGCCTACAAATTTCGTCAATATTAAGTATACAGAAAATTCAGCTTCGCTTTTTATTTCTCCATATTTATTTTTTCATTTCTATTTCTTTTAAGCGTAGGAGTAGTTGAGAAGAAAGAGTAAAAAAAAAGAATTAAATCCTCTCAGAACTGTGTTTTTTTGCCAAAGTGCAAAAAAGCAAAGAAGTGCAACGAAGCTATTTAGTATATCGGTTACGCGAGACTGTTATAATCAAGATTCTAGTTCACACACTATAATACAAGAACCACACCTGTAAAAAGAAATGTGCAGCAATATGTGTGCATACGCACTCACGTATAGAAAATCTGCAGCACAAAATAAACAAATGAACTAATAACTACAATTAATTAATTAATAAATAAACAAATAAAAGTAAAGATGTTACTTAGATTTAAGCACATTATTAATCATTCTCTGATATCTGAATATTGTCACAAGCAGGCATTTTTTTAGCGCGAAATTCTAAGAGTAGGCCATTTAATTCTATCTAATTTCGCTGAAAGGATCAAATTTGGCGTTTCTTGCCATTAATTACCCTAGAAACTGGCTCAATGACTCGACGAAATAACGAAATTGCAGAACAACCATTTAATCACTGAAGCGGAAAGGGTCAGAACGACTTCTCTGGACATTCAATGAGTGGAAGAAATTATTCCAGGGCAAAGTTTCGATTTATATTACAATAATGTGATTCTTTCAGTACGTTTATATTGTCAACATTTCTCTATTCTAATTAATTCAGTACTTTGGCGCAATATTTATAATAAATATAATAAGTTTTTCTTTTGTTAAATTAACTTTTGTGATTGAGTATTTTTAAGACATACTATTTTGTTTTTTTAAGAATATTTTAATTTCCAAAATATTACGGGAAGGTCTCTATATAAGGGATAGCTTTAGATTTTGCCTCATACAGCTAACACCATTAAGATTTAAACACTGATTTTACTCTTATAAAAACGTATGGGATTCTAATATTATATTTATTTGACTTTCAACTTGTTAAATGTAGAATCTTAGTTTCACGAAGCATTTTTTTAAAATTTCTAGAAATGGTTTCAAATATGAAGTAGGCTTCTATTATGGGATACCACCTTTTTTTCTAATTTTCGTTACGAAATATAACAGTAAAATCAATGTTACTAGAGATAGTTTAACATAACTTCCATAAATAGATAATGTACTGGTTTAGTTCATCAATAACAAAAAAAAAAAAAAAAAAAACACTTAAATGAAAATTATTTTCATGCTTTGAATAAAATGAAATAAATGAAAAGAAAACAAATTAAATAGTTACACACTATTCAGTTATTTGCACATCAAGCGCATGAACTTCTTTTTCGGATTACCTGCAACGTTTATGTGAGTCCATTTCAGGCATTTTTACAACGGATCCATTGCTCACCTGCCTGATCATCTGAAAACAACTCAGCATAATAGACACAACCATCATCAGTTTCATTTGCCTCATTCATCATTCGCTGACAGAGGTACTGAATCTTCTGAAGATGAAGCTGAAGTTGGAGGATATAAGAGAATACCTACCTCTTTTACAGTGTCTATATGTATACGAGGTGTGATTGGAAAATTTTAAGAATGGGCTTGTAATTTCACAATGGCGGTACTTACATGCTACTGTGATGCATCTCCTTCAAAATAGTCCCCTTCTGACTGAACACAATGACTCCAACGGTGTTTCCATTTTTGGAAACATTCCTGGATTTTTTTTTCTCAAGTGTGTTAAGGACGCTCGCTGTATCCGCCTGTATGTCTTCAATCGAGTCAAATCGCTTTCCTTTCCGTGAAAATTTCATTTTAGGAAGCAGGTAGAAGTCCGCAGGGGCTATATCAGGAGAATAGGGCGGTTGTGGAAGCACAGGAATGTTAAATTTGGTCCTGAGGACTTCTACCTGTTACCTAAACTGAAATTTTCACTGAAAAGGAAGCGATTTGACTCGATTGCAGACATCCAGAAGAAAATGGTGAGCGTCCTTAACACACTTGAGAAAAAAAAAATTCCAGGAGTGTTTCAAAAAGTGAGAACACCGTTGGAGTCGGTGTGTTCAGTCAGAAGGCGACTATTTTGAAGGAGAGGCATCACAGTAGCATGTAAATACCGTCATTGTGAAATTACAAGCCCATTCATAAAACTTTCCAAATTTTCGAAATTGGAGAATGTCGACATTCACCGATGATTGTCGACATTCTCTATTTGGTGTATGTCGCCAGTCACTGGTGATTGTTGACATTTTCCAATTTCGGACATTAACACATATACATATAACACGGTAGAATGCATGTTGTTTATTTTGAAGATATTATAAAGAACATATTCGATCGTAAAAATAAATTTCTTAGTCTGCTCTTCCAAATATGGGGTACTCCCATATTACATATCTCTATCTAACCCATATAAAGCTCTCCGCAATCATCATTTTTCCTCATAACCACGTGCTGTACAAATGCATGAAAGCGAAAAAATACAAAGAACATGTTCTTACTATTAAAATGAAACAATAAAGCATTTTGAAGTCAAAATCTCAACTTAAAACAACGATGCGAAACCTATTTTCTGTAGCACTAGAATTTTTCTTTACAAGTAGCTGATACAAACAAACAAATGCAGCCACTTCAATTTACTGCTCATCCACTGCTTAAGGTCAGAAGTTAACATATTTTCACATAAAAATAAATTCTGATACTTGCTAATGCTTGCCAAGTGTCTATAAAAAATATTTAGGTACCCTGTATTAGGAGGCCCCGTCATATTAGGCGACTTAGTATGCAAAAGCGTGATTAATTTGAACGGTAAACATATTGAGATTATTTTTATTACTTTTTATAATTTAGATATATTTTTTAGATGTATAGTTTAGATATATTTACGACTTAGTATAGAAAAGAAATCAATAAGATTAATTTGAACAGTAAACATATTGAGATTATTCTTAGTACTTTTTATAATTTATGTTATTGTAAAAGTAGTTCCACTCTTTGTTACGTTCAAGTATCTAAACTTTAGAAAAGTAAAATTGTGATTAAAAATTACTACTGAACTTTAATAATTTAAAATGCCAAGATTCCCAATGAAGCAAAGCTTAAAACTTCAACATCTCAAAATGCAGAATTGAAAGCTGTTCGATTTACATAAGCTGTAACTAAATTGAATCTTGTCAAAGATATCTACCAGGAAGGCTTTTCCACTTTGATTACATTATCCTTGCCTTGCATGTTAGCAGGAATTATATTGACTGTTGGAGCTTAATGTTTTAATCTCCTTTGCTATTTTGAAACGTACTCGGGTAACTTGATTTCGAACGTAGCGAGAATGTAATAATGTTTTCGTTGCTGCGTAGATCCAATGAAAGCTTTCTGTAAATTAGGTCAACAGAACAAATTTCAGATGAATATTCAGACATCTGTGATTTGCTACATTGATGTTTTACAGGTTTCCCAACCTGTAACTAGTTGCTACGGAACAATACATCATATATCGAAACACCACTTGATTAATACACAGTATGTTTAGCAATAAACTAATAGAATTGAAGTATACTAATAATTTGCAATGAACTAAAAGCATTTTATGACAACAAATCTAGCAATATATTATGGTTAATATTTCAAAATTAGCAAATCGTGTTATTGTTTTCGTTACATTAAAACTTTTCGCTTGTATTTTATTACACTGAATGTATGTTACCCTATTGAACTTCTTTCTTTAAACATCCTCTCATTATCTTATGAGAATTTTTAGTAATTTTAATACAGCATTAAATATGTAACGTTTCAAAAGCTAATTTTAAACCAAAAGTAGCTGTTCCGTGATTTATTTTACCCGAAAACTTACACAAGAGTTGAAGTCACTAAAAAAATCTACTTTTGAGGGAACAAAGATGCTTATAAATAAGGTTTTAAATATATAGAAATTACGTGTGTTGCACTGGTCAATAATTTTAATGCCCAAGTATATATTTACAATTTTTTTTCGATAATAATGAAACATCCTCACATTGAGATCATTTTATATATTTTTGCTTTCAAAATAAAATTGCAGATATTGTTATCAATTTAGTTTAAGTTTTTCGCATTTTTCTCTCTCGATTCTTTACTTTTTCTTTTCTCCTCCAGAAATAATTTCGAACTTTTCCATTTAAGACTTGTCAAACTATATTTCCGGCATAGCTTTTCCTTCAATACATTTCCTTAGAAATACTCTTCTGGAGAAATGGAGGAACTCTTTATTCAGCTGCTTTAAATATTTTTATACGTATGAAAAAGGTACTTCGTCTGAAATTTTCATTTCGAATTTTTGTATACATGTTTTCAGACATGCATTTAGAAGAACATCTCTAACACGTTCCATTGTCAGTGTAAATTAAGTTTAACTCTTAAGATTAATTCATATCTTAATTGTTCTTTCTCACAATTTTAGTTCCACCTTCTGAAGGAGTTAAAATATGGTTAATGCATGTTTAAAATGTTTTATAGCTCATGGCGTTAAAATGTTCTTAACAGTTTTTGTACCTTTTGTCTAAGCCATAATTTGCGGTGTATGTCTTCCCCAAGTACTTCCAAGAAATACAGACCAAGCATTTGACTTGGGAAGTCTTGACATGATCTTAGTTTCAGAAAATAATGACAAAATTAAATCACACACAATATTCTTGTTCGATTCTTTTGAAATTTTTAGTGAGAATTTGCAATTACTCAGACATACACATATGAAATTGATATATTGTATATAAAAAATAATAATTGCAATGACAAATCAACTTTTTCGTCTATTTATATGGTTCGTAAAAATATTTGTTAGTTTCTTAGTTTCAGAAAATAATGATAACATTAAATCACACAGCATTCTTATTCGGTTCTTTTGAAATTTTTAGTGAGACTTTGTAATTACTCAGACATACATATATGAAATTGATATATTGTATATAAAAATAATAATTGCAATGACAAATGAACTTTTTCGTCTATTTATATGGTTCAGAAAAATATTCAAAACTGTTTACAGTAAAAAATATTTTAAATTCTCTTATAACCTATGTAGCCTTTTAATACAATTACTTTTTTCTCGAATTACCCCTAGTTCTTAAAAAAACAACTAATTCAAACTAAAGAAATAAGTGGAATATATTTTTGCTAAAAGTTCAAGAAAAGCGATAGTATCCGTGTCCAAAGAGTATGCGACAGGTTAAATATCGTTTGAGTACCTATTTGGATTGGATACTTTCGTTCGTCTAAATTAAATTCATATTGCAACTTGCTCTGGTGGGAAAACTGAGCTTTAAAATTCTTATGTGGCAATGGTACAACATTGATAGTAGTGCTGCTGAAAGTGTTGGTTACCCCTGAGGAATGAACTAAGTATGAATCGGCGTCAGCCTATTCGCAGCTCCATCCAAACAAATAAAACTGTTAAATGAACGTAACACAACTTTGGAAAAAGGCTGCTTACACTGGTTTCGAGGTAACACGGAAAATCTTTATTCAGCGAGTACAAAGAAGTAAGCTTCTAGATGAGAAAGATCCATCTGAAGTCCACTTCAGAAAGAGAGTCTGCACTGCTCAACAAGTGTTCTGTCTAACCTCGAAACACGTGTCTGCAATAGTTCACATAATGAGAGACTAATTTACGCTATAATTAACATTTCGAGCTCAAGTTGACTCTATCTTCCATTGAATAATCTATCCATTGTAAATATACTTCTGAACTTAAGATTACCAGTTCTCAATTACAAAGAAATTTTCCAAGTAAAATAGATGTAAACCTACTAAGTTATAAATAAAACCAAGGCAATACTATTGCACTCATTACTGTTGCAGCTAGGAAATAAAGAAAATCAGCCTGCATTCTTCTTATGCTCTAAACCTAAGTTAAAATTGAATGTTAAAGGGAATTGTTAAAGAACTCAAATTTCTTATTCACGCAGTACAAATAGAACATTTCTTTAACGTAGAAACTCATTGCACTGAAAAATACTCTATATTTACCGTAAGAAATCTAAGATCTGTATTTAAAACTTGCAAAAAGCCTTCAAACTACTTACTACTGATCCTACGAAACATAATTAACCCACATCCAAAAACAATATTTCCTTGTTAGGATCTTCATGACTAATTATCGTAGGAAAATGTTATCAAAGGCGTGAAGAACACTCAACTTGAAGACGGATTTTTATTTATCCCATGTCTCATATAACATCGCAGTATTAAGTTAAAGTACACTGATATATCTATCCACGAATCAGTATAGTGTATTGCTCAGAATATACGAAAGATATTTGAAATACTTATCTAATATTGGCAATATGCATTCATTTAAAACAAGCCAAACCTCACAAATTAAATAAAACTGAAATTAACACCAGTTCAGGTAGGCAAGTTAAAAGCCCAAAATTCAGAAAACTGACAGAAAGAGAAAATACTTATATATTACTAGTGATCTATATTTAGTAAACTATTGTAATGAACGTAGTAAATTACAACCCTTGTTGGGCTCCAAATCTCCTCAAGGCTCCCTATTGTATATGTATATGCATACATGTATGCATGTATGTCAATTTATTTATTTATATGTTTTGGGGTTAATCCAAGCTTCAATAGGCTTGTACACATAAAATAGGTTCAAAAATATTTGTCACTTTAGAACAAACAATTTCATTGAATAAATAATACTACTGACTACTATATGTAAAATCCAAAAATATGAAAAGAAAATTTGTATAAAACATTTCATAGGTACAAGAGCCTTTTGTTCAATTCAAGAAATTGAAAAGGTTCACTTGCAAAAATAAGCTCCGAGAAGAAAGTCTAACTATCAACTAATAATGATTGGGGAGGGTTGGGGGATTGACAAAATATATAAAAAAAATTAACTGTAAAAATCTGAAAGGAAAAAAAAAATCACACAGAGGGAAGGAGATGGGAGAAAAAGAATAAGTAGGTAAATTCTTCCAAGCGGTGAAAGAAGCTTCCTGAAGTCTTAAAGAAAGGAAAAGAAAGGATTTTTGAAAAATTTATTTAACAATTTATAAAACAAATATGAGCCTTATATTCTAGTATTGCACAGTAAACGTATTCTTGTTTCCAGGGAAGAATACTACCTAAAATGATAAATTAACTTTGTGCTAATCATATATAAACTCAAATAGGTCAAAATAATGTGTAATATTTTGCTATTGTGTGAAATGTTTTATCACTTTGAAATGATATTTTTGGAGTCTCCTTTCCGAGACTCATGGCTCCCCTCTATTTTACTATTTTTTCATGTGCCCCTAGGGGGCCATATGGCTCCTGTTGAGAAACAGGTTGATATCTAGAGCACACAGCACAATCCCCCCCCACCCCCCCCCAAAAAGAAAAGTTTGTTACACTTACTGAGTAAACAAAATTATGAAAGAAAGCAAAAACCGTTCAACCGGGCTTAAACTGACCCCATATGACTATCATGAGGCAAAATACTCATTTTGCAAGTGTTGCTCTTACAAAGGACAGAAAACTTAATGTATACTACAAATTCAGACGCAGAGAAACTTTGACTAACCACAAGCTATTTTTTCAAAGAAAATGATCAAGTAAGCTCTTCAAACTTGATTACATTACCTTTGCATAGAGGCAAGGATTATGCATACTGTGCGGGGCTTAATGCATTAATCTCTAGAGTTATGTTTAAATGGAATTCCACTAACTGGATTTTCCGACGTATCAGACACGTAATAATGTTTTCGTTAAAGGAACAGCTGAAATGAGCATTGCTTAGGAATGCTTCTGGTAGCTTAAGAACCCATGTTCCATGCAATTTATAATTATAGATAAATAATAGAGTCAATAACTAAGGAGCAGTTATCGCAATTGATAGCATAATTCTGTAAAAACTACGTTATAATTGGTAACATATTTTTACTTAGTATATACATATATATATATATATATATATATATATATACTAGGTAAAAATATTCTACCAATTATAACGCAATCCAATTATAGCAAATACGTTACCAATAGTCGCAATCTTTAATTATTATAAACAAAAAACAAATTATATTATAGGGCGATAAAAACTAATTTGTTTAAAATAAAGCATCACTTACATTTAATTTCTAAATATTTTTTTTTCAATAAAAATGAGTTTTATATTTTAAATAATTTAAAACTACCTTAATTTTAAAGCAAAATGTAGCCCTAACTTTAATTAACGTAACCAATGTATATTAGTAATTGCATGTAAATAATGAAATACCAAATGAGGCATCAAAATAACAAAAAAGATTAAACAATTGGTTAGAAACAACGGAAATAATATTACTGAGCAACTAAAAAATATGTTACACACATCAAGAAATTAAATTTAAAAAAAAAACTTTTTTAAAAAAGTTTCATAACAGTATTTTAAATTTCATATTTAATTGCCAACTGGCATTCGTATACCGATGATATGGTCAAATTGCTTCTGTTTTGTCAATGAAACATTAATGAAATGTGACTAAGATATTTTTTCCCCTCCTTTTTCAGAAAAACTAATATGGTTTGGAATTCTAGCTTCAAATTTTATCTCTTATTTATTTACTTCATTTCTTATTTTTATTTATTTTTTTCTTTTTTCATTTGCTTTTATTTTCTAAAGGTATAGTGGACCTTAAAAACCGAATTTTTTAAATATGAGTGAATTACTCCGAAAATTGTAGTATTTCTTTGTATTGTCAAAACACGTTATTTTACAAATTTTTGTAAAAAATACTTTGGACGGTTCTTGAGCTAATTAAATTTTAAAACTTTAAAATGCCGAGAAATTGCCAAATTTTAAACTGTCCCATATGCAATTGCTTTGCTCACAGATTCACAAAATGTTTTTCTTGCACTCATTTGACGCATAAAAACAAATGTTATTAAAAATAAAATGGTTTGCTCATAAATATTTAAATAATAATAATAATATAAGATTTCTAATCTTTTTTACAGAAAAATGCATTTTAATTTTTTATTGGCCTTATTAAATATAACATTAAAGATAATTTTAGTAACATTTGTTTTTATGCGTCAGTGGAGTGTAAGCAGAAAGTTTGGTGAATCTGTGTGCAAACCAATTGTGCATGGAGTATTTTAAAATGTCTCAGTTTTTCGGTATTTTACAGTTTTAAAATTTCATTTTTTCAAGAACAATTCAAAAATTTATAAAATAATATTTGTTTACAATATAAATGAATGACAACATTTTCATATCAATTCACACATAATTAAAGTCAGTTTTGAAGGACCCCTGTACCCAGGATTTCATATTTTGCACTTAGGTTGGTTTTATATTATGAAGCTATACATTGTAATACTGAATTAACGCAAAAACAAAAGAACAATAGTTATTTACACTAAATAAAGTGAACAAATTTACTTCATTTAGGAGTATCTTATATCCAAACACAAAATGCGACTTTACTAGAGCATTAAATTGCGTTCAAAGAAATAATATTTTCAACCTATGAAAAAACTACTCAGAACTAGCTGTATCGATCGAATACTTATGTCTGAGAAAAATGGTAAATTGATTTTATAGTTACGCAATGAAATTTCATAAAATTTCAGGAAACCTCTGGAATGATTTATCTAATATCAATAAATCGTAAGAAAAAAATCCAATAAAATTTCCAGTAAAGCTCTACATATGAAATTATTGTAGCTTCTATCGAAAACGTCTCTTGAAGTTCTCCATATATACATTTCTTTTATCACAAGGCTATAAGTTATGTGATATTTCCAGATTGAAATAGGAAGTTTCTGTGTATTCATTGAAATCGAAAAATGAATAAGTTCGTTATAAAATTCTCAGTAGCTCCCATATGAAGCGCATAAGATGTCTTAGATGTCTTTCCGAAAGAAAAAGAGGAAATAAAACGTACTTTGAAGCTGAATCTTTCTAAGAAAAGAATAATAGAGAAATAAATAAAATAAAATAAAAATAGAAAAACACTGAAATAAGTAAGAAAGAAATATACCGCTTTAGATTTATGTGATAACATTCTAAAAATATCTTACTTGATTCAAAAAACAAGGACAGTGGAACAAATGTTATGGATTTTAATTTTATTTTCCCTTAGCGTGTGTTAATGTATTTTTCGTTTTAGCCATATACTTCTTTGGTTTCTCTGAATTCCCAAATATTCTTGTCCCGTGACACCCTTGACATTTATTTCTGCTTCTCGTGTACAGAAGGGATCGTTCTAAAAGAAGTCAATTAGTGAAACATTTATATTTGAAAGTTCCAATACAGTAACACTTAGGGTAACGTTTTTCCCAAGAACTCTAAAGCAGCAGTGGTATATAGAAAAATGTTCTGAAATGTCGCGTGAAACTGTAAGTTGGCCACTCTGCTCTTCGACAGTCACAGAATTACAAGTTAAATGGACGAGATATCTCGTCATGGACCGCAAGACGGTTAAGATAAAATGTGTGGAATATTTCGCTTTTATCATGTAAAACTTCTCTTGCATACATTATCATTTAAAGGCGAGATCCCTCCGGCTATGGCCTTTCAACTAACACTTAAAGTGCAAGCCGTTATTAGTTACAAACACAAAGAGAATAGGTACCTACTTTAATAATTTATTAACTGTATTTTACAAATATATTATCAATTCAGAGTATAAACTCAAATACAACATTTATATTTGACAGTTCCAATACAGTAAAACTTAGGGTAACGTTTTTCCCAAGAAGTTCTAAAACGGCAGCGGTATATGGAAAAATGTTCCGAAATGTCACGTGAGACTTACAAAATGTAAGTTAACCACCCTGCGCTAGGGCAGTCTCAGAATTTCATGTTAAATGAACGAGGTATCTCGTCATGAATCGCTGGATGGGACAAACTGTGTAGAATATTTTTTTTTATCATGCAAAATTTCACTTTTATACATTATCATTTAGAGGGGAAAAAAGGTGAAATATTTTTTTATAGAAGTAACAAATTACATCACACAGTTAGTAAGTATAATCGAAACAAGAACTTATGTAGCTATGGCCTTTCTACTAATATTAAACGTGCGAGCTTGTATTAGTTACAAGCACAAAGAGAATGGGTACCTGCATAATTTATTCACTAAATTTTACGAATATATAATTAGTTAATTTATATGTTTATTATATAAATAATTAGGTGGCGTTGGGAAAATTTATGTTGTGTTTCTAAATTTCAGACATGTTTGCATCATGTCTAAAATTTACTGAAAACTTACTTAAATAACATCCAGTCTCATACACTCCTGTTTTCATTTCATGCACCCCCAATTATTTATTTTCTTGACGTGGACTAATAGTAGGCTTTAATACGCCCCTGGGGGTCCATTCGTATCACATTTTTAACCACTACTCTAGATGTTTATGTTCTATATTTCGTTTATTGTATTCCGCTCATTTAGAAATTATTTCAGTTTATATTGAATATTTTATTTCTATAAAATTTAAAACATTGTTTTTAAGCATAATTTCGTTAAAGTTTTTGTTTTTCAAAAGTTTCCAAGTTTCTACCTATTTTTGGTGCATTTATATATTAATACATACATCCTACTTCACTTAAACTAGGCATTTATCAATAGTTACGATAGTATTCTATTGCGGCAAAATACTCAATCGTGAGAAACAACCAGTCGAAATATAAAAATTAATCTTGCTTTGCTTCTACTACAGTCGGAACACGGAACTGCAGGTAGTTTCTGAACTATTAATTTTTAACGTAACGGAAGTATCTATTTATTCTATTTAGAGGCTTTATATGTGTTAATCTTTTACGAAATATTAACTGCTGATAAATATTAACTGTGCTTGTTTGTATAGATTATGCCTTAGATATAGAACGCGATTAGATAGACGCAATACTATTGCATAATTCAATGGCTGTATAAACTATCGGGGTATGGCTCAATTTAGAAATGATAATTAGCTTTTTACTTGGTTTAGGATTTTTTTAGGGAAAAAATAAAAGAAATGCTATATTCGATTTAAGTCATGCGCAAATTTAAAGCTCAAAACTAATTGCATGAGATGAAATTTATTTGAATACATTAATATGTTTTAGCATTTAAATTATTAGGCTGTGACTAAAATACAAATGTTCTTAGGTTACAGAACATATAAGAATTTCGATGGGCCTATATAATACTCTTTAATCATAATTTTTGAATGGAGAAACGGAAGCTAAACGTCGCCGTGCTACTGAACTTATCATTTTTGATATCTTCATGCAGGATCACTATTTTTGTTAAGCGTCATTAAATATTAATTTTGGATTTTTATCACGCGTACATGTGACTAGGAGAACCATAAGCAACTGCATAATACTTTATCGCTCATCTATCAATTTGTGCAAAATAAATAAATAAATAAATAAATACATAAAAGAAAAATGTAGGTTACTTACTAAATTCATAAATAAAACCTCAGCCACTATTCTTAGAAAACCCGCATTGAGCATTTTAAAAGAACCCTCATAAGCTGTTATTCTATGTTACAACATAATGAAAAGTGATAGATATAAAACTTCCACTAAATGCAATAATAACAGTAATTTTGTATTTTTCTGAGAAGCCAAATTCATCTTGATTTGCCAAGTGCCATTTTCTCAAGCCTGAATAATCACTTCTATACAATTTGCAGCAAAGTGAAGAAAACTCACAAAAGTTGCGACTCATTTTGCAGCCATTTATGTTGGTGCCATTGTAGGATTTCAGTACGTGTGCTGCAAGAATGTGAAATCTAAAAACAAATACTTAACGCTTTGTCTAATACTCAACTTTCAGACAGCAAAGCAGTTTTTTTTTCATACAGTTCGCATTGTAAGCACCACAACTTCAAAGTTTTCTGTATTCAATCCTTATGCGTTATGTGTTTTAAGAGAGAGAGACAGAAAAAATACACCTCGTTTTATACCTAAAACTTGGAAGATATTATTTTTATGCACGTATAATAAAATCCCAGAAAAGTAGCCAAAAACTATCGTCCACGAATGGTACCTCTGTGGTCAGAGAAAAGAAATAAATTTTTTAAAGTAAACTCCAAATGTCCTTCACTTTTTCAATAAAATACACTACACCAGCATTATCTCCTATGCGTGCGCTTCGGACACATAACATGGATGTATCGAAATGGCTTTATATCTCTGGGGCATAAATATTTACTCGTCGTCTTTTCTCTGTTTTAAACAACGAATCGGCCATAAATTTCGTAACTTATCATATCTCTTAGTGCATTCATCTAAATCGCTGGAAGGGGGTCATACGTCAATTGCATTGTGACGAAAGTTCTCTTAAACTTGTATTGTTAAGATTCTATTAATTTGTAGTTGATTTTTCGAAGTAGGATGATTCAGAAAGAGCTTTACGCTTTGAAAATAATTTTAATTGAAAAGAAAAGACAGTTGAAATATGCCACATAAGATTCCGTCTGTCAAGGTTGGCAATGAAAATGTTTAGTCAGTCTAAATTACAGGCAGTTCTTTAATACCGGGACTCATAACTCCTTGTAAAATTCATTGTCTTTTAATTTTGGATGTTTTGATAGAAATAGCTTTAAGCGTTGAACATAATTTTAATTGAAAAGAAAAGACAGTTGAAATATGCCACATAAGTTTTGGTCTGCCAAGGTTGGCAATGAAAATGTTTAGTTAGTTTAAATTACAGGCGCTTTTTAATACCGGTACTCATGACGTCTTGTAAAAGTACACTTTCCCTTTTAATGTTGGATGTTTTGATAATAACATCAAAAATGAATTGAATTATTAAAGTAACATATAATTTATCAATTATTTTTAGTGTATAAAAGGCAAAAACATAAAAATTGGCATGGCATATGTTTTTATTTATATCTTGACTGAGATATATACTATTTGTGTACATGAATTGGTGTTTTGATATAATAAATTAAATTGAAAAAAAAAATTTAAAAATCACACATCTTGAAATACGTGCATTATTTCTATAAATAAAATTCTGTTTGTAGGTAGTATAGAAATAAATAATTTTTAATTAAAAAAGTAGCAAGGATACAGTCGAGTCGTGTTATAACGACTATCCAGGTTTCCTATTTGAGATGTTATAACAATTGTTCGCAATACCAAATGACTCGATAATAAGTATTCAAGTAATTTACTTTTCTTTAAATGGAATTAAAATTTTACTTTTAAATGAGACATAAAATAACAATAAAGTAGTTGCATATATGTTTTAAATATCAAAGTAAAGAATAAATTGAAACCATTTAAAATATAAATTACTAGTGGCTACCCGCACCCTTCTCGCTACCTCTTGCCAACACTTGTAACTGGTTAACCTTCAATAACCATCGGATCGCTTCGCTCGTATAAACTCGTATTTTCTAGCTTTACCAAAACGCTATTATATATAGCAGTATGACTGAATCCGTGACCCGCGGAACACTGGTACTCCATGTGTTCCGCGAGACTGCTAGTCCAATTCAAGCGTTCCGTGAGAAAATTAAGTATTAAAAAAAAATCTTACAAAAGAGATGGAAAAAACTGCTTATAGGCCACTGTATAGGAATAATCCAATTCTTATTCTATAAATGATAGAAAATTATCTGGCAAGAAACATAACCCTTGTAAAATCATTTTGCTAAAATAGCAAAATTCATTTGCATTCAAACGTACTAATGACCTTTGTTTTGAAGCTCATCACGTATTATAAGTGTTCTGTGGAACAAATGTCAGTCTCCCACGTCAAGAAGACTGAGAACCACTGCTGTATAAAGCATACAACTCCTTAAATTAAGAATAATTAAAGAATATAAATCTTGTGTTTTTGATTATATAGCTTTAATATTTTTTAGTTTAACCGGGTAGCTGATCCATTGGTATCAATATATTTACAACGTTTAGTCAGAAACCGACCCGAAAACATTTCTTACCAATTAAAAACAATATAATATAAAACAACAAAAATACATATAATGAAGCGAGTCGTCTAATACCAATAAATACTAAGATTACCTTTTGTATTAACTCAATTAATGCATTAAAAAAAAGTCTTTTTAAAGCAAAAAAATATATAACAATGAAATATTTTTTTAAATTTTAAACTTTAAATAATAAATTCGATTAAATTGGTATTGAAATTTCAAACGGGCCAACAGCGACAACTGCCGAAACCCATTTAAAAGCACCGTAAATTTTACTCTGGTATATTCCCAGAGCATAAATCTTAAGCTTCAAAAAACCGTCATTACGCCACAGAAAATAAAAACCCTTTTAAATTTAAGAGCAGCTATGAATTCATATTTTCCAGCATTTATTGCTTACAAGGGTAAGCGCAGCTTTATGCTTGATTTTGATGCTTGCGGTTTTCAAACTTTCAGACGACGGATTTTATTACTTGGAAGTACGCGTAAACTCTGACGAAAAAATGTACTGCGTAAGGGAATAATCTTGCTTGTTAAGGAATTCTTCGCACTCTGCAAAAATATTTGAGCTTACATATTTAAAACTAAAGATGATTTATATTTTTCTCTCTTCTCTTTATTTTTGCAAATCAAACGGTTAAACTTTCGTATAGCACAATACTTGTCTTTTATTTTTAGTATAACGTAATTTGCTTTTCGACAAAAAACGCATTCTAAGCAAGAGATTACATTTGTTTGAGAGACGGATGATGCAATATTGACGTTTTATGTTACTAATGGTAAAAGAAAATATATATTTGCTTGTATATATGATGCATGTTTATGTATGTTTGTCAGCCTGTATTTTCATGAAATAGGCCGGCACGGTGGTGTCGTTGTAAGGTTCATACCATCGATCCTGGTAGCGTCGGTGAATTTATGCAGAAAATCGTCTTTGCCCATGTCGTATGATTATGCGGCATGCAAAATATCCCTTGAGAGGACATTTTGCTTGAATACTCTCGGCGAAATTAAATTCCTAGTGCAATTTCGCATTAACAGTGTGCGGGTGTTCACCCTTTCAGGTGAAGAAACTGGATGTCAGAATTCTCGTACGGTGATGGTACCACACTGATTGTGGTGTAGCTGAAGAGTTGGTACCAATCTTTGGGAGCGCACTACGTATGCAGTTGTTAAGAACCAATATATACGCAGCACACTAGATATTAATAGAAAAAAATCATGAAATATGACACATAATTAATTCGGGGGTGTATGTAGCGAAGATTTTTTTAAAACTCTGTTTATTTCGTTCTTAATTTAAGTTTGGAAATTCGAATTTCTTCTTTTTTCATGATTCCAATTTTAAGAAAACTTACCAGAAAAATTGGCGGAAATGGGAATGAGCTTGCGCACATTTAAAATCAATTTTCATATATTTTGCCCAATCATTTTCCCAAAAATAACTGGCCAAATCTCAAAGTATATTCTACTCAAAACTGCAGCGGAGCCAGTGCAAAGAAATGTGTTATGCTCTAATGCAGTGGTCGGCAACCCGTCGATCGCAACAGCATTTTAGACAGTTTATGTGGTTTTTTTTTGGGGGGGGGGGAGGGGAGGAATCAAGTGACTTTTGAAAGAGAAGACGAACATTTTTTTTTTCTTCAGAAAATGTTTATTCATTTGTCAGACCATTCGCCGGACCTAAAAGAATCTTGCCAATAATAGGAAATATCAGTCGTCACATTAACTATGCTCACGGTGAGAGTTAATTGAAGTATGTGACGGCATTTCGCATGTGTGTTTTATTTTAAAAACAAAACAAAAACCAGCAGTATTTTATCAAATTTGAAAGAAACAGTATATTAGTATCTGAAATATCTTGTTTTGATGCGAGTTAATGGTGTTAAGATAACATTATTTTAGAAACCTTAAGGTAAGTATTCTATAAGTATTAAAACTTGTTCAGACAAGAATTAACCTACAAGTTGAAGACAGACGCAGTCCCAATGTGTCCTATTAAATGTGTATGCATCCCCTCCAGTTCTCTGAGACGATATTGGTGTTCGTCGAACCTGAAAAGTAGAATTTAGCTTGCCGACAACTTGTTCTAATACTCCGATTTTTTTCCTTGTACTTTTCCGTTTCATAGGTACTGGCGATTATAAATTTTTTTTCGCCAAATCAAAATACTTACTGATTTTGGGTTGTAGTTGGCGATGTTTAAATAATTTTCCCGAAAACAAACTCCACATACAAAACAAATTTATTTGTCGAAAAATATAACTTTCGCCAAGACCCCCGAAACAGAAAATTATATTTTTTTCTAAATTTTTTATCAAGTAGACAAATAACTTAGCTTAAAAAGGAGATAAATATAATATCTTAAAATTATTCGGAGTACGGAACAGAGCTGAAGCAATTGTTTAGAAATCAGAGCAAAGCAACTCAGAAAAGTGGCTGCTTCAGATCCCGGGCTTAAAAATTCCTTCCGTACTCTTAGCTCACTACGCTGTCATAACTCACCTTCACTTAGCACATATTTTAAGAATTGAAAATATCTATGAGAGTTTTACAAATATTTATGTAGTTTTATTTTGCACTTTGAATAAATAAACTAACCTCAATTTAATTTCAAGATAATTAAAATCATAATTAATGAGTGACATAGTTTCGTGATTTGTGTTTATTGTATATTTTTAAAAAGGAGGGCTTTTAAAAGTAGTTCTAGTGCTTATTATAGATCGATCTTTTGTTCAAATGCAACTCTGAATGTCATCCAAAAGTAATGCACACATTATTTAAAATAGTTTTCCCAAACAGCTTTCGCTCGCCAAAACAATAGTTCGCTAAACAAAACCTATAAAATTGGCAAAAATCTACCACTTTTTCTCTTTCGCATTAAAGTTTTTTTTTTTTTTGCATTTTTGACATGTTTTGCGAAAAACAGCTTGTATTTATCGTAATGATGTTGACAAATGTGACGAAACGTTTTATTAGTTTTTATATATTTATATTTTATTCATTCATTTAGTTATACTTTTACTTATTATTAATACTATTATTATTAATATTGTACTTATTCATTTATTTACTTATTTTAAGCAGTTTCATAAAATTCCTTTAAAATACAAAATTCTGAACTTTATATGCACTTTAAATTGAAAGTAGAGGAGTGGCACAATATTCGTTCTATTCCTAAAACTACTTAAATACTTAAAATAAAATAGCTTATCCAACTATAAAACATGCTTCATTTAGTTGCTTAAGAATTTCATAGTCTTAAACTTCATGTAAAAATATTTGTAAATAGTATTGTTGAATTTAGTAAAAAGTGGGGAATATGATGTTTTTAGAAAGTGCTCCGAATTAGGGACCTTCTACGTTTTGAAAAAAAATTCGTCAACAATGAAAAAAACAAAAACAAAAATATGGCATATATTTGTTTATTTATGCTGTTAGGTGGTTTTTTGAAAATGAAATGTTTTCACTGCCTATTTCCATCCCATACTCTCTCACAGCTTCTATCGCTTTTGCCGTGGATTCTGATGACCAACTTTGTTTTTAGGATTCCTCTTACTATCGTCAGCCATCGTCTTATTCTAAATGTAAAGAGATGTTAATTAGTCCGACTGAAAATACATTTATCAAATAAAATAATCTACACCATTGAAGAGCATTAAAAAAAATCTTTATGGCTTCTTGATTATTAGTGAATTTTATTACATTTTTGTTCGCTCCTAAGAAAACATTTTATCTCTTTAACCCTTTATCTACTGACGGTACTTATAAGTAGCATTCTCTATAAATTCCATCCAGAAACCATTTTTACCAATTTTTTCTGGTGGTGCTTTGCAGAAACACTCTTTGAATTCCACTTTTTCAGAATACGTATCAGCAAGTGTTGTATAAAGAGTATTTTAGCGAGGAAAGGAACATAGTTTTGAAACTGATGCTGTATTTTTAACTGCCATTTTGCTCCGATTGCTCCCTTCTTAGAGTTTCGCTCCAGAAGAGTGGTAAAATTCAAGAATTAAATCCCTGCTTTTTTTAATGTGTTAGTTAAGAACTTAGAAAACTAATTGACGAAGTATTTTGATCAAAAAGTGTATGTAATTAATTTCACACTTAATATACTTTGTGGCACTTATTAGCTGTAAGGAAATAAATTCTTATAGACTGAGCATTTTATTAATGTAAATCCCTTAGATATCAGTGTAAGTACCCAGACAAAACTATCTATGTAAAAAACAATACTGCAGATCATAATTCAGTTCATAAAGGGTTAAAACAGGTTTTGAGCACATCATAAGATTTATTTCAATAGTTGTAGATAATGTAACATTGTGTCATACTTCCTAAATTGTATGACTTTGTTCTAAACCAACAAAAGTTGCTATTATTATTTAAAAGTTAATGTTTAACTAACGTCATAAAGTTATTAATTAATTAGGCCGGTTATGGAATGTTTAAAGTGAACATTTAAAAACTATATATATGTACACTTGTATATATATCACAAGCATCTTTCGTAGAGCTACTGAACTTCGAGTGAAGTTATTAAATTATGCCTTGTTTTCATTTTTATCAAAAAAGTAATTGTTTAATTAAATTACTGCATCCTAAATAAAATTGCATCATTAGTTCAAAATGAGCATGGAGATAGGAAGACATAAATTGCTTACATTGCTTTTGCAATTAATGTGCGATACCACTGCGTATTCTTAAAGCTTGTAAATAATATCCTATCTATTAGAGGATGTACCGAAGCAAATAAAGTCCTATTAAAATAAGCAGCTTAAGCATGATTCTAAGTTGTAGGAGACATCCTTTAATGTAAGTTCCTTCATGTTTCAACTCGTGATTATAAATTGAGCTCTAGAAAATACTTTTAAAATGTATCCCTGCAAATAGTGCTTAATTAATGCTAATTACATGAAAGCAGGCCAATATATAAAATACCATTTTAGTTTTTTAAGTTTATTCTTTTTATTTTCAATGATAAAATACATTTTATAGAGTATACAGTTTTGGAAGAATATTTTTCTTTTCTTTCTTTGTTTCTTTTTTTATGCTTTTTATATTGATACTTTGCACGTAGACTATGAAACTATTTTCCTCTTACTTTACCTTTTATCCACAAGAAATCCCATGCATCTCGTCTTAAGAACAGAAGAATTAAAACATAAGTGATATTTCGACGTACACTGTGTGAAGGTTTTACCCGAAAATACTTAGGAATTTACTGGAAATCATTTATTCACGGTCTCACGTAAAATTACAGAGAATGAAAAACAGAAAACGCTTTATAAATTCACAGCAACAGCGTAACCACGATTAATTAAATTAACAGGAATAAAATAACGGAAATTATGTTATATTACCCACAGTAATAATAATAATAAACATTGTGCCGGAGTAAAGGCGCCATTTTACGCTGAATCACCATTTAGGGTTCAGAACTTGCGCCCACGCTGCTGCACTTTCTATGCTTTAGACCAGTGGTTCTCAAACTGTGGTACACGAAACCTCTCCAAGTGGTACGAGTGCATGAAAAAAAATATTAAAAATAAACAAATTCAAAATCAAAATAACTAAAATACTGTTTTAATCAGTCAACCGAAAGTGACCATGAGCGGTACTTTTCTCCACCAGACCCTTACCTTTTAGCAGAGGCCTTAGGATTGCTTTCACACGGAGCTGGTGGCCAGATGAGCGGTACTAGGTCTCACGCGCTGAGCGCTTGGGCGCCGAGGCGGCCGTGACTGCTAGACACTAGAGTCACCACATTTTCAGTTCTGCTCAACTCGGGATGGCTTATTCATTTTCTGTTTTAGTTCATCATTTGTTTTGTTATGCGTCCATATTTTGTATTGAAATAATATTGAATTACTTCAATTACTTGTTATGGTTGTTTTGAGAGGTACTTACCTAATACCATTACGCAAAGTTATTTTTTGTGATTTTATTATGATTTCATTTCATGAATTGAATTTTGTATTAAATATTAATAAATATGGAAAGGTGGCGTAAAATAACAACAGACTATTCTGTGGGACTATTGGATAGAAAATTCATTCGTGTGGAAAACAACTAACCGCTACTCTATCAAATGAGGAACACGAATCGTTAATAGAATTATCATGTAACTCAAGATTCAAGATCGAGTTTTCCCGACTAGAGTTGAGGGAATTTTGGCTCAAAGTTAAAAAATCAAAGTCAAGAAAAGCATTGCTGTTTCCAATATGATATTTATTAAAAATAAATATTAGAAGGAAAAAAAAAATGTCTACCCAAATTTGAGATTAAAACTAACTTCTACTGAACCACATATCAACTCGCTTGTATTTGCCATGCAGCAGCAACCTTCTCCTTAATTTTGTTCTTTCTTTTTTTTTACATGATAGGTATTTTGTACTTAAAAACGTATTTCTAATGCTGTTTTGGAAGTACATATTAAAAATATATTTTATGTATTTCATATATTATACATTTTTACAGCTTTATTTTGATAAACGTTCTTCTCTGCATTAACTATAAAAATGGTGCGATTTATATTACCCTAGTATTTTTATATAATTCATTAGTGTTTATTCTATGTAATAAATTTATATTAGCAGTCGTAAGCAAATAGTTTGCAAGAAAAATTGTGGTACGCAGAAAAAGTGATTGGGAATCACTGCTTTAGACCGTTCGATCACAATTGCGTCCGAATTTGTAAGGACAGGCTGCTGAGGGTTAGGCTTTTCACTAGATATGAAAATAAGTCGTACGCCAACGATATTTAATGCATTTGTTTATACGTTTTAAACTGGTAACCACGTACCTCAAGTGTTCAGTTTCCCTTTATGCTGTTATCGGGAAACGTAATTCATTGCCTTTTTAATTACTTACGCAACGTTGCTTCTTTCTTTGTAGTTGTACAGACAGCAGAAAAAAGGAATTTTATTGATAAACTTATCAAGAAGCTTCAGCATTTGATTTTACGCAATTTCAAACGTAACTTTACAGACGTATTCAGTCTTCTTTCGCTCTTTGTAACGAAAATATTTTACAGTGTGAAATGATAAACGCAAAATCCGCATTTTAATCCTAAACAAACAATCTTTCCGAAGACAAAAACGAAAATCAAAGGGGGCATGATGGTTTTTACATGGAGGGACATAAATCCATGAAAAAATGGTCATTTTTAAAGTTTAATGGAACAAGTAATTTTTAATAAAATTAATCCCGCAATATAACGCAAATCAAAGGCATGAATGAAATTTAAAACCCCATTTAATGAATAATATTCGCACTTCAAAAAAAATATTATATAGATACTACCATTTCCAACCATCCCAGATGTATTTATTTATGCGTGCAAAAAAAAATGGATTAACAAAACTGAAGATGCACACACTGTGAAAACATTTTGTAAAACGGACATAAAGGGAAACAGTGTTTCTGTAAATTTCCGGAAAACTTCTTCCGAATCAAATAGTCAAGTTTCTTGATTGCAACTTCTCAAAAAAATTCTTGTTTCTTCCGAACTCTGTATATTTATGTCCATGTAAACGTTATATTACGTAAAACTGAACGCTTGAACAGCTGAATGTTAACAAATGGATAATTAAACACTTGAGATCTGTGACTAACAGCTTGAAAATTGTCAAGTTATGGATTATATGTTGTTGGCATACGGTTTATTTCCAGCTGTAGTGAGCAGCTTTGTTCTCGGCGACTAACCCTTCCAACTCAGGAGGAATCACAACATCGTGGGCTCAACAGAATTCAATTTCGACTTAGTGTATTAGATAATAATTCCTCTTACTAATGGATGGCGCCACAACTGCGGCACACTACTGTTGCAATCTGTTTATCGAATGTCATCTGTAAGGTCTTTATTTTAAAATCTGAGCAGATTCTTATTTTAATCATAGATATATAAATATAACATTATTGTTTTAGTACAGTAGTACAAAACATCATGTGTTACAAGCACAAGTTAAGCAAGAAAGCATATAGGTTTTTAAACTAAAATGTTCTTAAGTTTTACTCTCTGCAAACCCTCTCACGGTTTACAGTTAACTCATGACGTTTTTGTTCGCTGTCATTTTCCTTTATTATAAACTTTGTAGATTACCGTTTTTAGTTCTTTGTAATTTTACATCAGACTGTGGATAAATGAGCTCCTGGCACTTTTTTTCAAGTTCAGTTTCAAGTTATAAAGATACATTGTTGTGAATACCAAAGAAATATCACGATGACAAAAACGTATGTATATTTGTGTTGCACCACACACAAATTAACAGCCAATCGAGATTTGTATTCCCCCCCCCCCCTCACATTTCTTATACGTAAAATTTATCTTCGCGAAATATATCTAGGTACGGAAATCAATAATATGGATTCTAAGAAAATACCATTTCTAAAGGGGAAAAAAATCTCTGCTAGATGTATGGGAAATTATTGCATTCGTTTTTTCCCCTCTTTTCTCGAAAAGCATTTTTAAGGAAATATATTGAAGAAAGCGCTACGTCCGGAAATATAATCTCGGAAGTCTTATATAAAAATCTCGAAATAGCTTCCGGAGCAGGAAAGGAAAAACGCAAGAAATAAGGAGAAACGTTTTACACATTATGGCATTCTACGTATATGTTTCGTAATATAAAGATATATACGAATTTGTATTAGAAAAATTGTTGGCATAGTAGAATTATGCAGACAGAAAACGTCTGTGTTTAAGATGACGTTGTAAGAGCGCAACGTGAAACGAACTAAAAGTGCCGGATGGCAAAATTTGATTTTAAATTATAGTTAATTCTCTTATATACCAAATTGTGTGGAACAGAATTTAATACATTTACTAAGAAGCACTGTCAAAAGTTGGAAAGATTGTTTTACGAAAATTTTTTTTACACATTAGTTAAAAAAAATAAAGCATTTAAAACGAAAAAAAAAAGAAAAAGCCTCCTAGTTGCAGCCAAGTGCTTAAAATAATAGTTAACACTAAACCTATCGACGTAATTGTAAACCTATTTCTACCGCTCTCGGGGAAATTGACCGGTAGCTAAAAAATTAAATAATTAAATCAAAAAATTGAAAAATTAAAGAAAATTTCTTAGAAAAGCGAAAAAATAACTATCAGTACAGAGTGAAAAAAATATTATATGCATATTCTTAGAATTGTCATATAGTTCGATAACGGTATTATAATGTTTAACGTGTGCTATTCTTATAAAAGTTTGAAAAAGGTCAATTTGACCGGTACTTGGTAGGTTTTAGTGTTAATCGATAGTATTGACCACATAAGCCTTTATCAGCTTTAAAATGGTGTTAAACTTGATTGGAATAGATCGTTTTTAGTGGAAACATTTAGTACTTTCGAATGGGTAGTGTGCAATAGTGCTATGTTAAAGCAATTATCTCGTGCAAATGGTAATACATTTACGAATTCCACAACACCTGTTACATCCAAAAAGGATTATGAATATATTTCGACATTCTCTGCCAGTACGATATGTAATACTTCAAATAGGATCCGGCGCCTTCTTTCTGAATGTAACACCTGAACAGACTCGCTCCTGCTTCTAAGCTAATAAGTGTACTAACATAATTAATATCTTCACTTAACGTCATTCCCGCCCGAAGATGAGTACAATGTAGAGAACAAATAGAGCTGAAAGTAGTTACTTCAACCAAATCAGTAGTCCATATGGATCCTTAGGGGTCTATGACGATCTATAAGGGGTCTACGTAACGAAAGAAAAAAATGTGATGCATGAGATGAAAATTGAGTTGAGACTGGTTCTTCGTTTAAGCAAGTTATCACCAAATTTAATGAATGTTTCGCAAAGTAAAAGTGATTTAACAGACTAGATTTATCACAGCAAAAAAAAAAAAAAAAAAAACAAACTCTTTAAGAAAGAATGAGTTCATTTGGTCGTATCGCGAAGAAGAATACTGCTTCAACCTGTAGGTTGAATGCAAGCATTCCAAAAAATGAACTCGCAAAGGTTTCTCAATGCACTGGTTGCAATAGCGAGGTTCCCAACGCTATCGTTGCTAATGAAGCTGTGGGAAAATTGCATACGTTATACGACTTTACATGTATAGTCTGTCTGCGACGAGAAAAGCTCGCGCCGAAATGTCTGTGCCTGTTTGTCCCTATGGCAATGAGGTGTGTCTCATTTTTTCAGAAAAAATTCAAAATACAATTCCAATCTTTTGAACTCCGAAAAAATGAAACACACCTCATTGCCACAGTGACAGAGATGCACAGACATTTCTGCGCGAGCTTTTCTTGTGACAGTCAAATAGTAGCATCGGGGAGCAAGTCAAAGTTTTCGTTTTACAATAGATTTTATGTTACGATTTAGAATTGCATTTGTATTTAAAAAATAACAAAGTGTTTAAAACCTATGATGTGTGAAAGTCATGCGTGATCTCTTAATGTAAAAAACGAAAATGTCGCATTTTGAACAGGGTTCCCTATTTTGATGGGTTTTTAACTACGCATTTGCCCCTTATTATTGGTAATGTTTGAGAAACTAGGTGAGTCAAGTGCGTATCTTTCAAATGATCATTGGAAATTAAAACAATAAGCTTTGAAATTGAATATAATTCCGTTTTAAATGCAAAGCAAGGTATATTAAATTCGGAGCAAAAAGACTTCCCCGGTATATATCTTTTACAAGATTCAATTTAATTAGAACTTATGGAACTGTTATAGATTTCACTTCTTGGTTTGAAATGAGAACATTTTGAGTGATTTTGCGATAGGAGTCATTGGTATTTATTTCTTCAATTAAGTATTAAGATATTGATTTCTGTTTTTTATTGAGTTTATTTTTCGGTTCAGGTAAAGTTGGCATATATTGTCTGGCTCATCATTGCTGTATGATAACCGTTTGATTTACCATCAAATAATTATTTTGAGAAAGCTGAAAAATTGACTTTTATTTTGTTTTACTTTAAAGCTTATGATGTATTCGAAGCAGTTAATAAACCAATTTGATTTAGCAAATACTAATAATTATTGCTCAGAAATCAGCCTTTAAATATAGTTTAACCTGTTTTACCATTATTATACTTCGAAAGAAAGACGGAATTTTTATGAACTGTAACATTTGAATAGAGAAAAAATATAATTCTACTGTAATACGTGATGATACATTTTCGCGACTAAATGCCAAAAAAATATTCTTCTTCCTTTTTACCCCAAGTAAAAAGGAAGCCCCACTGCACATTGTTTCTATTCACGGGCTTACATCTATGATCACAAGAATGTCTTATGATCCCGGTGCTTCAGAGAGCAGTGAATCTGTTAGCTGGGTAATTGATGCTGAGAAACAGCCTCTTCACTCCCAACATCGCGGAGGAAATGAGAAACTTATCTTTTGATGCTACGCAAAAGATACTTCTTTCTTGTCTTTAAATTCCCCAGTCGACGATTTTGTACTTCGAATATACATATATTGGAATAGTCAATATATTTCTTACACTTTGTTGAGATTTATTGCATGTAAATTTGGCTGCTTTCGATATCCACTGTTGTTTTAAATGCCTAACCAATATACTCCGTGACTATTTTTTACGAACTCAGATCATTTATTCTACTAGCCTTCTTCACTGAAGATATATTACGATTAAGGAAAAAAAAGCCTGTTGAAGTAAATTTAAAAGATACTCATACGTTGCAGGGGGTAAAATGGGTATTCTGAGTTATTTATATTTGCAACATTGAACATCGTTGAGGACAACCGAGATCTCATTAATTTTTTAACTAAAAAAATGCTTAAAAAAAGGTGTATGATGTTGTCACTAGGTGGCAAAACCATCTTCTACCAATAAGCTATAAGACATGACTATACTGATTTCGTCTTCCTATTTGAAATCCAAATTTATATTAGTCAAAATAGGCTAATTTAGTCCTCAAAAATACTACATTAGTTTACAGTTTAGTTGCTTATTTGAGTTTATAAAATGATTCAGTTGGCCTATTTACTAACTGCCACTAATACCAATAATAAACCAGCAAGAGTTTCCGTCATAAGAAATAACTTTTGGGTAGTTATCTTTCTTGCTGGTAATAATATGCAGGGAAAACAACATGTAACTGCAAAATACCTTTCTAATAAATATATTAGTCTTTAAACTAGTTTTATTAAATACTTTTATTATAATAGTTAAAATATAAAATACCAACTACCTACAATAGTAAAGTAGTAATAGCGCAAGAAGAAAAGGAACTAGTCATTGTATTTATCTGTTTGATAAACTCGTCTTAGCTTCTTTTTATATAGAATTTCCCAGCAATTTGTTCATTAGAACTGATTTATTTGTAAGCAATTCATTATAAACATACTCCCTTTCAGAGATACTATCAACATATCCCTATAAAACCATCAACAGAAACGTGCCTTTAGTATATTTTTAGGTTTCTATCTTCGACTTTTATTGTCCAAAATATTTCAACATTTTCGCTTTATAGTCCGGTGCAACATTTCTTTGTCCGTGATTTCTTCTTTTTATATTTATTTTGCTCTCTTGGATTTATGGTTACAAAATCTTAGCGAAGAATGTCTATCTTTATACAGTAGTAGCACTAGAACGTGATGTTTTGAGGAAGAAATACATGCGTTGAACGATGTAATAAAAAACGATGGCTTTGTCTCTAAAACAACCAATGTGAACATGGATAGTATTTTTATATGTGAAGTTGGTAGGCTTAAAATATAAATGGTGCGGTATTGCCAGTTTAGTGAACATAATATTTTTTAAGAACTTGTGCTTAAATAAAAAATAAAATTATTAAACATTCATTGAAAAATCTTTTGTTTAACTTTACTAGAGGAATGCTATAATATATATCGATGCAAAGAAAAGAGAGAGAGAGAGAGAGTGCGTGTATGTATGTATGTATCAATACAAATCCAGTTTCAGTTCTATCTTCATTAAATTTGGCACAGGGTAACTTTTGCAAACGGGGTAGGTCTTAGGGGTTTTTTCGAACATTGAAAAATATCCATACCATTCAAATTTTAGTTTTATAACCCAAAAATATTCAAAAATGGCTTTTCTATGCAAAGTAATTTCTGCATCGTTTCGACTTCTGTATAACTGGAAAGCACATAAAAAACTGCCCCAGAAAGAGTTTTCCTCTTTGTGCCAAAATTTAAAGTCTCCAATTAACTAGAAAAGAAGTTTTAAGCGTTTTTTTGTTGTAGTTCGAAATTATTTTTTCACTGTATAAATAACTTTTATTTTATTTTCCTCAGACGATTAATAAAGCGCTTGATTTTTTGATTTTATTCATACCGTTGCCATTTCGTATACATAAATATTAGGTAAATAAAAATTTATTCAAATTTTTGAAAAAATTTTAAACCCTACCGATTTTAAATTAATAAGATTTTAATTGAAACCGATTAAAAAAGGATGACTTTCTTTTTTTTAAATTATTCCTTTTTTAATAATTTAAAATTAATTATATCGCAACGTTTTCAACATTTTGAGGCGAATGCGATTTTTAAACTTCTTTCTATTTTGTTTTGCTTTTAAGTCTTTTTTTTCTTTTTGAACAATTTCAACTTTAAAATAATAAATTAACAAAATAATATAAAAAAATTAAAAAGGGATTAAAAGCAATGCCGAAACATATGTTGGCATTTCAATGGTAATTTGTGCTTTCTTAACGTGAAATAATTTTGTATTACAATTTAAACTTTATTTTCCGTGGCATACTAGACAGGGGCAATCGATACTTCTATTTTAATTTCCTTATTTTGAAAGGTATTTTCACATAATCATTGTCCATATCATTCAGGACTTTAAAAAAACTGTTATCCTTATTATTCTATTGGGATTTTTTCTGGACTATTGTTCTTTTCCTTTTCAACTGGGATGTTCCTGACGGCAGTTTTTAGAAAGAGTGCCGTCGGTGTTATTTAATAACTTATATCCGTACTCTAAAATATATGTTAAAGGACAAATTTTGGTATCATTTAATAGTGTATCGTATTCTAAAAAATATTTTTAAGGACCGTTGTCGGTATCATAACATGGATTTTTAGAGAGACTGGTTGACGTTGTCTGAGAACGGATACTCTTTTTATTTTAGAGACTATTGTCTTTATTCTGATGAGGATTTTTAGGGGCTGTTAATGTTATTTAAGAACTGTTGTCTTTATGCTAATGGGAATTGTTTGTGACTAATGTTATGGATGTAAAGGATATTTTTAGTGACTACTGCTCTTAATCAAAGAGCAATATCAAAAGGCTGTCGCACTTATTGTGATGGTTTTCAGTAACTTTCTCCTTAATTATATAAAGCAGAGTGTTAAGCATGTGTCAACATGACAATCAGTCTTCCTCCACCAGGAATGACGCAATATTCGAGATATCCCGTGAAAAACCGGGCAATGCAGCTAGTAAGTAGATAAAAGTTTCTGTCAATACAAAACCAAAGAATCTTGTTAGAGAAACGTGCACTAAATTATTGGTGGTATTTATGTATGCATTTTTATACAAAAACAAATGATAGTCGTATATTTTTGGTATATATTTTCTTGGCAAGGTATAATATTTTCGATTTTATTGAATTCTTTGCTTTTGGAAGTATTTTAACCTAAAAAATGAATTTTTTATTCAAGTTAAAAAGTGATTTTATGTCGCAAGAAATTTGGTTTATAAAAATGGCGAATTTTTTTTTAAAGAAATAAAGAGCAGAAAGAAAGAAATGTATTGATCATCATGTTCAAGAATAAAAAAAAAAAAAAAAAAAAAAAAAACAGTTCTTAGTGTGAAAGTAATATAAGGAAAACTACAACGAATTACATTAATTTAGAAACAGCATTGAGCGTCTTATTAAAATCCTGGTTAAAAAATATTCGTATTACACTTGTGAAAGCGTTCCACCACTGATTAGATGGAAATTTAAGCATCCGGTTTCTAGGTGGAAGCGGATGAGTCCATTTGCTTTTACGAGGGCCAAAGGTTTTAATTACATTATAGTTACCATTTTCATAATTATTTTAAATAGAATTTAGTCTTTTAAGTTTTTGACCTTTTGTTCTTCATAGAAATATGCTGTTTATTAAACCATTTCGCTAAGTTCAAAAGGATATTATCATATTAAATTAACAAAGAACATCCTTTCTATACATAAGATTGATAATGTGGTATTACCTTAACTAGTCACCTGCGAAATTTTTACGCGGAACTTGGTCAGATAGTAATGAAATGTGTACATGGAGCCTCGAAATTTAAAAATGAATAAATAAGAAAATAAATTTACTCTGAGAAGTGTATCATGTATGCATTGATAGATAGATAGATACATAGGTGTAAATATTATTGTATTTATATGAATTCTAGTTTGGAAGCATCAACTTTTATAAAACCTCAATAAGTTCATTCAAGTTTGGGTATTAACTCTACATACGTGAAAATTTGATTATGTAAATATTCTGGACAACGTGTTTGCGAGGAGTTTATCGTAGTTGTTTACCTGTGAAAACTAGCGGACTGAGAGTTTTATAGGAACAACACAGTTGCGTGAGATGATATATGGATTATCCTACTTCTCCTCTTCGGTCCTCTTATAAGTTTGCAAAACTGGGGTTCATTTACTTGCTGCAATTCTACGAGATAACTACAATATCGGGATTCAATACGCTCAGAACAAGTCTGGAAATCCTTGATTGTGTCGTGATTATGCAAATATGCGCTTGCACCCTGTTGTTTCAATAATTATAGACATCAAGCAGAACTGTGCTGCGAATAAAAGTCAGGAAGGCGGCTTTTTAAGCATAATTTTGGCAATTCTTTTGAAGGATTTTCAATTCCTATTGTGTAAATAAGATGTAAAATATTAAAATTACTCTTTTCACAACATAAAACGTGGCCATTTAAATACGTAGCAAATAATAATAAAGAAATTTTATCTCTGCATGTTTACCATTTTGATTTTTCACAATTTCTTTTTTAAAGTTCCAAAAACAGGAATCTTGTAAAAATGCTGATCGAACCCTGGCTAAATATGTGAATATTTTTCGTACATTATTTGAATGTTGTTGTACATTATTCGTATATTTTTCGTAGATTTATTTCTGTTGAAAATTTTTGATGGATTTTATTTTTGTCCGAAATGACAAAAATGGTTTCAAATGTATGCCCTTCTGCTTAGCACAAAATTATTCAAAAATGATATTTAGTACGAGAAAGAGATTTTATCTATAGTATAGTTTTTGGATTTAAAATTATAAATTATGTGGGAACCCTACGGGAAGGGTTTCACGACCCCATTTAGGGTCGCGATCCACATGTTGGTAACTCCGGCTATACAGCAACAGCTAATAAAATATTACAAATGCAGTACCTGTTTCAACTGAAAGCGAAAAATGAAAAATTACGTATAAGACAAATCACAAGAGTATAAATTAAGACAAAGTTGGATAAGATACAATAAATTTTTCAATCATATATTAAAGTCTCAAATATAATGTAACGAATCTTTCCTTACGTTAAGTAATTGAAAGAGCAGAGGTTACGATATCCGTAAACAAAGTGCAGTATGACTTAGCTGTGGTGTTCCCAAGAGAAACAGTGCCATTCCAGAAGATGTTTTCGTTCTTTTGACAACTTAAGAAATTCTTACAGGTCCTTTCCACTATAGTGAACAAATTGATGTGTTACACATTTACGACATCCCATGAGCCTTTAGGATCTTTCGAGCCAAACTTTATTTCATTAAATGATTGAAGCACAAGATTAGCTGAATTTGTTCAAGTTGGAAGATATTTGGATTAAATTTAATTAAAGGAAAATTGGAAGAGATGTCGATAAACACAATTAATGAAATTGATGTCATATAATATTTTAATATACAAAAATAATTTTATCAGAGTTTTAAAGTTATCCAGAAAACGCAATGAAATTACATATGAAAAAAAAATAGTATAGAAATATATTAAAAAACAAACTAATAAATAAATAAATAACAAATAAGTTTAAAAAAGAAACTTAAAAAAAAACAACTTACTTTTGTTTCAAGGTGTGTTTATTTAAAGCTGAGTTGCCTATTTAAATACGCGAATAATGAATAAAAACCATTCAAAAAGGAATCAGTTTTGTTAAAATTTAACAAACAGGATGAAATTCGTATTTTTCATTATGCTGTTATAGTTAGTTTCATTATTAGTATTATCATTATTATTAATATATTTATTATTAGTAGTAGTAGTATTAGTAGTAGTAGTAGTAGGAATAATATTATACTGATAGCAAATTAATTGCACGGAAATTAACTTTCAGATGTTCAAATAGACTACAGAAATAGGCTCAAAATGCAGCTAGGAGAAAAAAATCTCATGTATGCACTACATGACTTCCTTGTTCTTTCCATTAAACAATATATATATTTAAAAATTACACAGAAAGTGGCTGCGTTTACTCACATGCGCACATTTCGAGCTATTCGAAATGCCTAATTTTGTAAATGATTTTTTAATATTTTTTTCACTTTTACTTACCTACCCCTATAAAGTACACCTTTAGTTCATTTATTTTTTAAATAGTTTATTCTTTCTTTCTTTTTCAAATGGGGCTGCGTGTGGTCACTAACCTTTGCAGACCAGTGCATTCACCAGAAACCGGCATCTATTCTTTCAAGTAGTACCACTGTCGCCGGATGCCATTATCACTTGATAATTTTTGACGCTCAGTTTCCCCCTAGATGGCGGCACCTGAGCTCTAAACGGTTTCAAATCTCTACTAATAATAAAGCAGCAAATGTGTCTGTCTGTCTGTGACCGGCGTAGGGTCAAGACCGTTCGGCGGATTGTCATGAAATTTGGGACGAAATTAGTTTGGAACGTGGGGGTGTGCGCCTCGTAGAGTTTTTTCTGAAATTCGAATTTGTTCTTTTTTTATTTCAATTTATAGCCGAAAATTTAATGAAAGGGTCCTATTCTATAGGAAGAAATTAACGCATCGTTTCGAGCTTGACACCATTGAAAAGCGCGCAAAAAACTACCCCAGATAGAGTTTTGTTGTTGTGCTGAAATTCGAAGTCTCTAAATTAATTAGAAAAAAAGTTATAAGCGTTTTTCTCTATAGTTCGAAATTATTTTTTCACGGTAATCAACTTTAATTTTTAATAATAATTTAACTTTGTGCAAGTAAACTGTAATAAAAATAATTTCACGCTAAGAAAGCACAAATAAGCATTAAAATGCCGACATATGTTTCGGGATTGCTTGGAATCCTTTTTTCAATGCGACAGTGAGCTTCTAGATGCAAAACATCCAAATGAAGCAGACAAAACAACAAAAATAAAGCTTACATAACCTAAGAATTATCTGTAAACCAATGAGAATAAAGGCAGCGTGAAGTGGAAGTAGCAGTAGCAGGGAAGGCACCAATAAGAGAGCAACAAACGAACCCAGTTGAAAGTACACGCAGTAAAAATGGAATATCAATAAAAAGAAGCAAAAAAGACAACAGCATACATAAAAGTGTAAAAATACATGAAAACTGCTAAAATAATAAAATAAAATACAAAGAATAAAATGGAAATAAAAATAAGTACAGAAAGTACCAAAACAAAATACAAAAACAAAGTACACATGTAAAGGAGGGGGAGGGAGAGGGGGAAAGGAGAAAAATAGACACAAAAAAGCAAATCTAACAAGATAACCAAGAAATAACCACAATTTAAAGAAACTTATGCCAGACCTGTGAGAAATAAGAAGTTGAGGAAGAATCACTAACCAAATTAGAACTCTCTCTCTCTTTCTCTCTATTCCTGTTAATACGATAAGCTTCCCAAAAGTCAAGCTCTAAAGGGGAAGAACATTTTTGAATAATTTTCCCAGAATTCAAATCAAGAGAGTGGTTGGAATTCCAACAGTGTCGAGCAATACTAGACTTATTTAACTCTTGTTTTCGTACATAACCTTTATGCTTATTTATTCGGATTTTCATAGCACGTTTTGTCTGTCCAATGTAAGAAAGGCCGCAACGGCAACTAATTTTTCCAATCCCCCAAGTGTTAAGTTTATCGACATGATCTTTAAGAGGGGAGAAGGAAAATTTGTTACTAGGGGGGCAAAAACGACTTAAACATTGAAACCCTTTTAGGATTTTAGCAATACGAAAACTGACTTTAACTTTGTTTGAATTGTTTCCATGCCGACTAGATTATGATCATTTTCTTTTTTAACGGATTAAAATTTATTTCTTGCGGTTTTTATCATTTTAAAGGGGCAGCCGATTTTTAATTTCTTTCTTTCTTTTTTTTTAAGATTTTGATTATTCTCCTTTTCAAACCAATTAAAATATTGCCCTGGGGTTTTTTAAAGAAATGTTGTATTTTATAGAGATTTTTGTAATTCCAACTTATTATTACAATTTACATTTTTATTTTATTTTTTCTCCAGGGAATTAGCACAATGTTATTTTCCAATTTGAGCTCAGATGAAAGGTTCTTTCCGCCTTTTAAAGCTTTGCTTGCTGCTGTTTGTTTCTGCAAGCTACAAAATTTCGTCTTTCTGTTTTAAGCCGGCTCCAGACGCTACGTTTTGTACAACCTTTTGTCTGCGCAGTTCAACACGTTGCAGATAAAACGTTCCATGTAGATTGGAAAAGTGCACAGTTTTGAGTCCGGTGCGAAGACTGTACAGTTGCAGCGATAACTGAGCTAGAAAGCATAGATGTCTTTGAACTGTATAGACAAATCGGCACATGTAGACGGTAGCACCTTTTTCCGATTCATTTTGTTTCTCAGTTTCAATTCGTCAGGCGACAATGGCCGACATTTTGGCAATGATCTCGGGAGTTTCTCACAGAACTTATTGCATTATGCGAAAGTTTCCCATGCATTTGGCGTGTAAAATCCGGGGTATAGTGACAGGGATAAAAAGGGGAAGGCTTATGAGAGTTTAGTGGAAAAATTCAAAGAAATTGATGCAACCACAAACAGAGAAATAGTTGTAAATAATTAATTCTTTGAGAAGTGTTTACCGTAAAGAATTGGCACAAGTTAATAAATCGATTCGATCTGGGGCTGGAGACGAAATCTACAAGCCATCTCTCTGGTATTTTGATTTGTTACATTTCCTAAATGATCAGGAGACAGCAAGGCAGTCTAGGAATACCATGGATGAAAATAAAGAGTTTCTGTTCGTCTTTCTGTTTTAATGTCAAAGAATAATAGATGAAAATTAATTATACTAAACATTTATTATTAAAACTATTCTAATGGTATTATAATCGTCCTTTTTGTGTGGGTGCTTGAACTAAACAAACGAAATGCGTTCTCTCCTAAATATTTTCTTTTTCGTTTTATTTCGTTTCTTTCTTTGTTTTGTCCTCTTTTATTGTGTATGTTTTGTAAAAAAAATGCTTAAAAACGTTGGATCGCTGGTTGATTGCCGTGGGCGGATATTTTTAATTATGTGGAATGCTATGCATTTTAATAAAATAACATAATTTGCACGTAAAAAAGTTACCATCACTATGTACACAATGTCGAACCAAATGGTCCTTTCATTTTTTTAACACGGGCATAGCCGTGCGGGTACAGCTAGTAGTTTATAAAATGACTTGTCTTAAAAATTTATTACAGAAATTGATATGCCAATCCAATGTATTTTGGTAGTCATCCATCCTTTTTTTTTGTTCCGATACCAGTCAATGGGTTAACATTTTAATTTTTGAACTTTAAAACATCGAGGTTTACCTGCCCGCTCGACACAGCGATAAGTTTTAAAAATTTTCAGAAGATTACTTTTCGTCACTTTGCATCTGTTTACGAACCTTTCCATCTAAAAAAATATGTCTTTGTTTTAAAATGCAATTATGTGTGTTTTCCCAACACCAAATTCATAACTAATGCAATAGTAATCAGTAAAAATATCAGTACACCCATTTTAGTATTATTTATTTCTAAAATGTATTCTATTTTTCTTTTTCGGATGAAGAGTATGACACAGGCTCCTAACATTCACATTTATTATAAGAACACCTGAAAACTAATAGTAGTTTCTGTTAAATCGTGTTTTGTAAAATATGCTACTTTATTAAAAATATTTTTAAGCGGTACTTCAAAGGTGCATAATTTGTCAGTAGTCCGGAACTGGATAAAGCAATAGCAAGGAAAAGGTTAAAGAATAAAAGTTTAAAAAAAGAGCGAAAAGAATCTTGAAAAGTTGGAAAAAAATATTTTTGTGTAAAGTCAAACATTCATTACTATAATAATAAAATTACACGTTAATTTAAAGCACAAATGAGCAAAAAAATGCATTTTTTTGCTCATTTGTGCTTTAAATTAACGTGTAATTTTATTATTATTGTTTACTTGCACAAAGTTAAATTATTTTTATCATTCATTACTAGTTTACTTTCTTAGCTACTCGTATATCTTCCTTTGACTTTCCGATATTTAATCATATGATTTTCGAATTCAAATTTTTTGATCCCGAAATATTGCCTGCAATAAGAGTTCTATAAATGGAATGAATTTCTCAAATAGTTTCCGCGTCCGTAATGGATGGTGTCTGTTAGTGAGAGGTTTCCAATAGTTCGCTGTGTCCGCATTTGAGCGGTGTTCGTTAATAGGGGTTTTATTGTATTATTTTATTTTATTATTATTTTTTAACAGTAGCCACTTGAACATTAGTTTCATTGACCAGATTTCCTTTCAACAACCGCCCTTAACAGAACCTGCGAATTCCTGGTCATTTGTGAAGGGTCATTTTATTGGCGAGTAGAATTAACGCAAACATGCTGTAATGCAGCGTTTCTCAACCTTTCAGTATTCGCGGCCCAATTTTCTATCATAATTTTCCTCGCTCCACTCCTTACCATAAAATGTATACAACAATAATGTATATGAGTACTGATTCGGTTTTCGAATTATTTTTAACTAACTGCCAAAAAAAGAGTAAAAACAAGTAATTTTAGTAATAAAATTAATTTAGTAATAAATCTTTATTTGAATTTTGGGCAGGAGTAGAGGGTGATTTTTCTGCACTAAAAACAAGAGCATTTCGCATTCAATTACCATTTTCAACATCCTCAACAACTTTTGTGAAAGTGGATTTTCTGCTATGGCTTCTTTGAAGACAAACTATGGAGCTCGGCTAAATATAGAAATAACTGAGGGTGGCAATTTGTAATATTAAGCCTTCTTTCGAAAAACTCTTTGAAAGACAGGCTTAAAGAAGGCACTAATAATTATTAAATTTGTTTTTAATTTAGTATGTTTTGATTAAGAGAGTTTTAATTTAGTAATTTGTTTCACTTTTAATAAGTTGTTAAATATGTCGAAATTATGTCGTTGTTAAATATGTTGTTAAATATGTATTTTGTTTCTATGTGTATGTGTGCTTTCCTTTCAGTCAGTTAATCAATTTTTTAAAGAAATGTTTTCTCTTGGATATTATCCCGCCCCACTTCTTGTGTGCTCGCGCCACACTAGGGGCGGGGGGGGGGGGCGCATCCCACTGGTTGAGAATCGCTGCTGTAATGAAATGAAACCAAATGGTGTCGACAGAACTGCACTGTAAAAATTTTGCGTTTATGTGACATCACTTTGGAAGTTACCAAACCCCATTTCTGGTGTTCAGTTGGTGTACAGCTGAAAATTAATCAATTTTGATATACTTTAAACTTGTCTATGAATCTGTGTAAAAAAAATGAATCTGTGTAAAGAAACTATTGGCAGGTTAACGGTTTTTAACACATGAGATTTGTTAACTCCGTTACGTATCGAAACTGCCTCGCGATTGTCCATTTTTATGAAAAATAGGATAAATCAGCAATCGCAATGAATTTTTAATAAGTAGACGACTTAACGAACATCATACGCTAAAAAACATTCTGCTGTCTGTATTGTTTTAGACAGACACTTTAAAAAATTTAAAACGCATCAAAAAATGAATAATTTTCAACTTTAAACCCACTGAACATCAAAAATGGTGTTCAGTAACACCAAAAATGTTTACAGTGTACGCAACCTTCCTTTTTAGACCCGAAGGAACGGGAAAGTTGTTCAAGCCTCCGGTACTCTTGGAACTGTCTCGGGACTTAAAGTCCGAGAGGTAAGGTCGGGACTTGCCTCTCAGGACTTAAGGTCCGGGAGGTAAGGTCGGGACTTGCCTCTCGGGACTTAAGGTCCGGGAGGTAAGGTCGGGACTTGCCTCTCAGGACTTAAGGTCCGGGAGGTAAGGTCGGGACTTGCCTCTCGGGACTTAAGGTCCACGGAGTTTGTCTGCACGTATCCCAAGTTTGTTGTATTATAGCTAAAAGCCTAGTTAATGATAAAAAAATAAAATTACATTTAAATTAGCTAAAGTGTTGATAAACAGGCAAATTCGCTTAAGTGACTCATTGCCGCTGCACCTTACATTTATGTTCACAAAATGGTTTAAATCCTTAGTAGGAATTGCATATGGATCATAGGAAATTTAGATAAAGGCATGTAAGATGTTAAAAATAAACAAACATTGCGTCTTCCTGCGTTTTAAAATCCCTTTTAATTTAGCTATACATAGTTAATGTTTACTCGTGTTAAAAATGTATATTTTACACTTATTTTTAAGGCATTCTCTGAAACGCATACAGTTGGATTATGATACAAGATAATCATTATTAATGTGCCCGTATATATCTTCGAGCACTTAAGGCACATCAAAATTGCTTTCAACTTTTGACTTTATTTAAAACTTTATTGATTTCCTTTGTAATCTCATCTATGATTCTCACTTTTAAGACGCCCAGAGTTGTTAAAGCCCTTATAGAATTTCGAAAACTTTCACCATGCCTAACTATACTATCTTTCCACCCCATCTAGCCCATAAATAAAAGCATTCAATTTCAGTAGGTCTTAAGGAGTGAAGAAAATGGCGTTATTTCTCGTAAGTTATTTATGTTCAAAGCTCACATAACCAGTAAATGCAAACCATTATTTAGACGACGAGGATGTAAGATAAACTGAAATTTATGAATGTAAAATTGAAGAGATAGATACTACTTTAATTAACTGATTTTAGAAAATTAGTTGTAAAATAAAATCAAGAATATTTTTCCTCATATAAGCGAATAGAGGTAGCATTTTTATTTTTTATTTAGTAAAAATGATTAAATTGAAAAAATGTAAATTGAGTTCTTTTTACGTAAAAAAAAAAAAACTTGTAAAAAAATACATTAACGTAATGGTGTACCTGGTCTGTGCGTTAATCATCTTGTTTATACTTTCAATTTATTATTATTTTTTAATTATTAACGTCTTTTAGTATGCTTAATAATTCTAGAAAGGTGTATTGTATCAAAAATAATAATAATAACAAATAAAAATCAGTCAGTGGCTATTTATTTTATTGAATTATTTTATTATATTTACTATAAATATTCCAGATGTTATTTTCCTGGAACTTTGCACATTTATTAATTATTCTTCACACTTGCAGAAGGAAAATTCTCATATACATAGAAAGGCTGAAGGGCCAGTGCGGCCCTTCCTATGTTTTTGGGCAAAATTCTTTCAAAATGTCTTCTTGAGCGAGTCCACGAACCCGGCACATGTTCTGTACTCTCTACACAAGCTGAGTGCTTCAAAGTGCACCAGGGTGTGCACCTTTTAGAGTCAATATCTATAACTTATTTTTCTTTTGTAACGCAAAACTTTGGTACCCGGCTAGTCAACTGTGGCATCTAATTAGTATTTTTTATTCAAACCTGTTGTAAAAATAAGAAGGCAAGCTGAAACTAGACCGAAAGACTTTCTCATATTACACCCATCAGGAGAACCGAAGATTTAAACCATTTTTTTTTTTTTTTGTAATTGACCTGAGGGTCGACAGGGTGGCATATTGGTAAGGCGCAGGCGTCTTACGCCTAAGATCGCAGGTTCAAACCTGGCCCAAGTCGGTGGATTTTTCAATATGCAGAAAATCGTCTGCGCCCATGTCGTAGGCGCGCCCATGCGTCGTCTCACGCCTGTCAGCTTCGCTACCAGGTTGCATCAAAGAGGAGAAAGAAGGAGCGAACAGATTTTTCTCGTCAGATGATGTGATATGTTTCGAAATTCACCGGAAACTGTTTTCACAATACGGGGAAAGGGCTTTATCTCGTAAAAGTTTTTTTTTAATTATTATTATTAATTATTTTTTTTATATTTTTATGGATCGAAAGGCTTAAAAGTGGCCACACGAGCATAACACAAAAAGAGATGACGACCACCGACGACGATATCCAGTAAGCTCGTGTGTTGGTTACAGCATATAGGGGAGCTCCCATAGAGGGAGTCACAACTTCTTAAAACATCAGTCACGGTTTGCCTATCAAATTATCCCTGACAAGTTCAAATTCCGGGAAGTGTATGCGCGATGGTACCATGAATGCTTACCTCAGAAAACACTGCCCTTAAACCACGTAACGTCATTTAAAATACTTAAAATGCTGCGCTTTGACACTCTGGGATATCAATCTTACATCCAGATCTCGCTCCTTCAGACTTCCATCTCTTCGGACCACTCAAGGTAGCTTTAAGGGGTCGTCCATTAGCCTAATCTGATACAGACGTTCGGGGATGCGGTGCAAAAGCGACTGCACGTAACGGTCGAAAATTTTTTACCAGGAAGGCATACGGAAGCCTGTGGTCGCTGGACCAAATGTATTGCTCAAGTAGGTGGAGACTATATCGAAAAATAATGTACTTGTTGCACACTTATATTTGTTCAACAAAGATTTAGAATGTAAAGTGTAAATAACACCGGGAAGCAATTTTTAACAAAGTTCGTGTATTTAAGTTGAAAACACCCAATTCTTAAGGAACTCAACGTGCTGAACACTAATATCACCATGAAAACTTTGTTTTGGCTCTTGTTCCAGAGATTCAGGGGTGCAAAAATATAATGTACCTAATGCTTTAATGTCACCTTTGTTAAAACATTTTAAAGAATAAACTGATTTATTGTGCATTATAATGAGTACTATTTCATTTTTAGATGTCCCTGTGAATATATGAATTAATACAACGTGCAATAAAAGAAACATTTGGAGAAAAAAACAACAGAATTTCAAAAAATAAACAAATACCATGGGTAAAATTCAAAAATGTATTCTCTATATTTCATTTGTTCATTTGCCAGCTACACAGAAAGTATTGCACAACTCTTTATAATTTTTTAAGTAAGATCAGGTTTATTACGTAACAGACTGGTGTATTTTTTGATAAAAAGAGTGCAGGTGTTTGTCCTCTCGTCAGTGCGGTACTTGACTTCGTAGAAGACTGAGCTTATATATTTACTTGTAGTCATTTTATAATTTCATTTGCTTCATTTTGCAGATATTTGCAGCTGTATGTCGTGAAAATGCATTAATGATCCCAATAACTTTTGTTACATTTACGGTAACGTAACATTTGAATCACAGAAAAAGCGCATTACTGACGAAAATCTAAAAAGCATATTTCCTCTATTTTGGTTGTAAAATAGGTGACCAAAGAAAGAAAATGGACGCCTCACGTATGCTGTATCGGCTGTGCAACAGCATTTTCTCTGTGGGTGACTGGGAAAATAAAAAGTATGCGATTTGCTGCTCCCATGTCTTGTAGAAAGCAAAGCATTTAGAAGACTCTACTTTATGTTGTGAATATTGTTATGTACACATTTATTATATACTGTAGGTATTGGTCAGACAGGTATGTATTAGTACTTTATGTTACTACCTTCACTTCTTTACAAATTAAATTGGAATTCTTTTATTCAGATCATACAAAGTAATATCTTGACATAGCAAAAAAACTAGAGCCAAATTCCCTTTTTTATTGCCATATTCATGATTAGCAAGTTAAATTAATAGATATTTCGACACTTCATGCAAGATACATTGGAATCGCTGAACAACAAATATGGAGAGGGACCACACAGGCAGACCCGCGCTGTTCATATGTGCAATATCGTGCAGCTCACGACAGCGCCAAGTAAACAAGAAGTTCCGTCTAGAACCATACGAGCCTACTTTCCCGTATTCACCAACTTGAAATTTATATTCTAGCTAACTCTCTCTCTCTCTCTTCCTCATTTAACTTTAGTTCTTAATTACTTCAAATATACCTTTTTCAACGGTTAATACATATTCATTCACTCACTGATTCTATCATTTATTCAGTCATTCGTTTTTTTATTCATCCATTTTTCTCATTTATGTATTTATTCACTCATTTAGTTATTTTTCACTTCATACATTCATTTATCTATTTTATTATTTATTCACTGATTTATTCGTTTATTCCATCACTCATTCACTTAATCATTCATTCATTCGAAAATATCGTTAAAAGTCCCGATCAAAAAATTTCATAAGAAAATAGGCTCGTTCCGTTCTGGTTGAACTTCGTATCTGTACATGTTCTACGGCCAAACATCTTTCCGATAAATTTTGTTCCAAGCAAATCGGTCTGTTAGATCATGATTTATAAAGGATTGAAATTTCCCAGTAGGCGCTAATGTTAATCTTTTTCTTTTGAACTGTTTCAAAATGAATTCCTTTATCCCGGCGCAAATCTCGCCAAGGCAACAAAACACGCAAAAGGTTACCAGCGGAGGTATTCCGTTTGGCGTTGGTTGCATCATTATTCGAGACTTTATCGCCTGCGGCGGGATAAAGGAAAAAGTACTGTTAATTTTTTTGAACTGTTCAAAAATGAACAAAAATTGCTGAACTCAAAAAATATTTTCCTTCGAGAACTTTTTAATATTCTTGTTCATAAGAACTCGACTGTTATGCCCAGAGTTTACATAATTTGCTTCACTTTGCCCATAGGCGCTAATGTTAAAATTTTTTGAACTTGCAGCGGTAGGCTGCTCAACTCGACCAACGGGAAGAGTGAAGTGAAATCACGTTTTGTTGATCTCGATTCCTTCCCACTTGCACGCGGTTGCACTTGCTCGCTCGCACGCGTTTGCACTTGCTCGCTCGCACGCGTTTGCACTCACTCGCTCGCTCGTACGCGACTGCACCAAAATGTTTTAAGATAGTTAACTTGTTTTATACGTTATGTTATTTCTAGTTATGTTTAACTTGTTTCTAGTCATGTTTATTGTTGAATTAAAGTTTTGTTACTTAACCTCAAGTGTGTTGCTAGTCACCCGCTAAATCTGGTGACCCGGACGTGATTCACGTCCGGGTCACTAGATGTAACGGTGCGAGAGTGGCTGTGAAGCGCCGGGAGTCAAACCAAGATCGTTTTGGTGGTAGCCGCATTCTTTACCCACTTTCCCAAAAGGCGCGCCCCCTGGGCAGGAGCGAAGAGGGCTATTTGAAGCACTGACTCGCACCGCTACAAACTGTTCAAAATTGAACGAAATATTGTTCTAATCAAAAAGTAAAATATGGAAATGAGATGTTCTTGCCGAGATCTTTCGAATGCAAAAAGAATTTTTCGAATTGGACTATTCGTTCAAAAGTTATTAGGGGGAGGGGGGATAGACCTACAGACAGACAGACAGACCGACAAACAGAAAGACCGACAGACAGACAGACAGACCGACCGACACACTTTTTCCCCATCTCAAAACCCTACTTTCAATTTTTTTATTTTTCAATCTTTATTTAATTACTTCACTTATTTTTTATTTCTCTTAACGATATTTTTCGGTACATTAAGCCTTCTTCCATGCTTTAATATACTTTTTTTTTACTTTTACGGGAAAGTAGGCTAAAAAGGCGCCAAAATGTACCCTTAAAAACGCCCCAATAAATACCGAAAGAACATAAAATTGGGTTTTTTAGGGGAGCCCACCAACTTTTTTTTTTTTTTCCTTTTCAGCCCTAGAAAAAAAGTTTCCTTTAGTATTCGCATGACGCTGCGAGGCCATACTTAGCACGGGCCTGCACACTGGCCCCCCATAATGTTTTAATTCAGTGACTCAAATTAAGAGGAGGGAGGGGTTAGTCGAACAATATCATGAAATGAGAACTAAAAATGTTCAAGCACTTGATTCAGCAGGTATTAAAGTCATTGTAATATGTCTTCATTTATTACTTGAAAATTATATCTCACTTTACAGCTTTCTGAAGTGGTACTTGTAGTTGAACTAAGCGTAAACAGCACAACATACTCTGACTTTCTTATGCTTGTGCTACTTCTAAAGACGGAAATCATTATATACAATTAATTAAAGCTTGTTTTTTGTCATACTTGTATTGTATACAGCGAAAGCCGTTTTCGTGCATTCCTTCGTGTCATTCTGACATCAATTCCACTACCCTTTCCTATTTCCTAGGAAATGATTAAATGGGTGTTCTGCATTTTCGGAGATCCACCAAATCACTGGCTTTATTACTTCTGTAATTAATGAGACAAGAAGAAAATTGGGAAAGCGTTCCAAACTTTTACCCATAAATGCATGTGTAAATTTTAGTTTCTAAGGATGAGTGACAAAAATTAAAAGTATATTTTAAGGGATTTGATGTTTTCTTGCAAAAATCAGCAACGTTTACTTTAACTCTACATATTATTATTTTTTTTTGCTTGGCGTGACAGCCTTTTGACGAAACGACAAAATAATTCTGTCACTAAAAACCACTGGGTTTTCCATACATTAGGATCGATAAAAAAAAGTATCATCCTAACAGGTGTGCTCGAAATATAGAAGAGGAATAATATTGATAATACAAATTGACTTTTCTTAAGCTATAATATTACGTCATTTACATGTACAATATTAATGTCGGATGGGCTTTGAGTTCCTCAATAAAAACAAAATCGCAATATAGAAATTGAAGCTGCTTATAAAAGTAAACTAGCGCAAAAAATGAAATGATCTTAAAGTGTTATTTATACATCAAATTAAAAATTACAATGTATTACAATAAAAATATTTTTATTCAAAATAATCACGCACACTGCCTCTTACAGAGAGAGAAAATATAGGGGAAGTAAATGTACTTTTAAATGTATTTAATGCATAAATTTAATTTAACCCTAACTCACATTAAATCAAAATAATTAAAAGAGCCGAGACTGCGACACACGTAAACGGAACATATACGACTTGATTGCAATATTCCCAAGAGCAATGGTGTCACTCGAAAGAATGTTTGTGTTCTTCTGACAACTTGAACAAATTACTGACCCTTTCCACCCTAATGAACAAATTGATGTGTTGCAATCCTCGACAGCGCTCCAAGACTTTGGGGACCTTTTGAATCTATATTTTGTCCATAAATTTGCGAAGCATATTGATTTTAGCGAGTTTTAGTTACTGCAGATATGTATAAACTTAAATGAAGTAATAATCTTAATTTTTAAAACTTGTTAGGAGTTATGTGCACCCACATGATTCTGTAAATATTCTTAGTTACGTCATTATTAAATTACAATGATTTACACTGCATTAAAATATATAACTATCGAGATTCGTTCAAGTAAAAATAAATTATATCCATAAAATGTTGTAGTTCTGTCGTGAAAAATCGTATCTCGCAAAGACAAAAAAAAAAAAAAAAAGAAAAAAAAAAGTGACTATTACTTATTATTTATTGGTCAATTATTTGTATTTAGTTTTTTTCTTTTTTTATCTCACAGTGACTACTCAGTGAAACATTCGCATTAATAAATTAACTATAAGAGGACATTAAAACTTAAATCACATTTAAACAAAAGTGAGTTATTTTATAGGGAAAAGTTCATTAAGAGCTTTTTAAACTGCCTTCAAGTATCTTACATCAGCAAAAGGCACATTTAGTTCTGGGTGCCAGTCATCAACACCCTCATAGCCGCTTTTGAACGAGGCTCCCTTATTCACACCTGTGCCCGCTTTTAAACTCCCTTTTCCTTTCTATCGCCTCTCTCTCTCTCTCTCTCATATATATATATATATATATATATATATATATATATATAGGTGTAGCAAGTTGTTAAGTATATGAAATTGTCAAAGTTAGTGCTAGGCGCAAATGCAGCACTAAACAGCAAACTTTAATATATTGAAATATAGATATAAATGAAAAGAAATGAAAGTTAGTCCATCCTGCCCGTCCTGCAGGTATGGGCGGGTGCGTCGTATTGGTGGCATGTTTCACGTCTGTTTAATTTTGTAATTTTTGTGTCAAAGCCTTTTGCGTTATTTCCGTCAAAATTTCCTTTTCATGTCATTTACCACATTTTCAATTTATCGCAACATCGTCGCTTCAATTTATTTATAATACTTTTTACATGCCATTTCAGCGACGCATTCCGAAACCTGTAGGACTATTTCTTGGTTTCTTATGTATACGTTATGCTCCCCGCCCACTGATGAGGAGAGTTATTTATTTTTGTTTCTTGTTTTTTGACATTTAATTTTTGTATCAGCAATTTATACGTTTCGTTAATGTTAGTTTACATGTCCCGGAAATTTCATTTCTTTCCATTTTTATCTATATTTCAATATATATATATATGTATATATATATATATATTATATATATATATATATACAGTGTATCAAAGATTTTTTTTTAAAGATTAGGTTTATAAAATAAAATAAAACTAGTAATTATAATGTCTAAGACTATAGATGGGACTAAAGCTAATAGTGGCGCTATCTGTGTTACCGAGCATTCGTAAAACTCCTTAACTATCATTTGATCCACTGCTAAAACCGCAGTTCAGCTGTTTATTATTAGTTTTTTACTTCGATGACATTGACACTGTACAAACAGCTTCGACGCAAGCTTTGGAGGCAGTCCCACAATGTGAGCTTGAACAGGTATTCGAATCGTTGTTAAACCACTGCAACAAATGCATTGACGCCGGAGGAGCTTATTTTGGATAAAAATACTAAAATCATATAATTACTCATTTTAAATTTATTTATAAACTTAGTCTTAAAATTTCTTTTCACACTGTGTATATATACATATATATAACACAATATCAAAAAGCTGTATCAAAAGGAAACTTTGATATCAAGAAGTAAAAACAAAATGGCAAACAAATAAATAAATCAATAAAATACAATGAAGGAAAATATTTATGACTAATTTTTTATTTGCTTCTTCATTACTATTTTTTTTCCTTGTCAAAATATTTCTACTAATAAGAATATGCCTTACTTATTTACAGATCCTTAAAGAAATATTTTTACACAGCATTGATAATGATGTCGTATCTAATTATACTAATAACGGAATTTTGATGCTGAACTAAGAGTTGCTTTGAGAGTGTGGGTCATTGCAGGAATTGGAGAAGAAAACCACTAATTATGTGAAATAGAAATAAGCAACGCAAACTTAATGTAAAAGTGGAAAGTTGTTTTTCACTATGGTTGTAAAAGTAAAGCCTGCATATGAAATCTATAAACTTGCAAACTTTATTTTTTGAAACAAAAGCTACTTAAATTAGGAAGGTATAAAGTAACAATTTCTGCTGAAAAACAGCCACAATTGCTTAACAAAAACTGAGGCAAATCGTACTTTGATAACATGTAAACCTAAGTAACGAAAGTTTTGTTTTATAAATGCAAATTAAATATAAATTAATAAATAACTTTAAGAACTTCGAAGAAGATAAAAGCCCAAATCAATTATGAGAAAATCATAAAGGATTTATAAAATGTTAATGTAGGACTGTGCAAAACCATTTGGAAGAATAAACAATTCTATAAAATGGTGAATTAATAGAAAAGGAAATGACTTGACTAAATTAATGACTTTAAATATATATTTATTAAAATAATAAATAAGTGCAAATAAATCAAAATACATTTATGTTCAATTGCACTCATTTATTATTTTTTCATGTCCAAAGAAACTTAAAAACCATTTCTTTATTTAAGTTTCGATCACAGCTACCGTCACTCTTTTAGGCGTGGGATCCACAAGACTTGCAGCACTTAATTCGATCTCGTTCTGATATGTAATGATACTTTCTTTCCAATTACATTTCAAAAATTCCCAATAGAATTTAAATGTGGTGAGTTTCCTGGCCATGAAAATGTATGTCTCGAACGTGCAACACTTTTGGCCAGTACTATCGATTGTACTACCACGTTTCGCAATCAATGATATGTGGGTATCACCTATGCATCGCATATGATGGTAGGAACTGTTTTATCTCCAGTAATAATACCATCGTATTATAAAAACCACTTTATTTGCACAGAGATAATTTAGTTACAAGTCCAAAATCTAATTATTAGAACACAGTCATTGTTGCCAGTTTTTATTACAAAAAGTGCTGTTGCCAAAACCAACTTTAATATATTACATTTCTTCACTTTTAAATCTCAGAAAAGTGTAATTATTTATATGAATGAAAAGTTATCAGTAACCGAGTCTGGCCGGCGCCTTTCGAACTCTCTGGGGACGATGGTGGAGTGCAATATTACTATTAACTTCTTGAGGAGTTTCATTTTGATTTTCTGTGGCTACAACTGTCTTACTTTTATTTGCCAATTGGTCCTCGATCCCCTCTTCTGTTGAGTTGTCTGTTATTGGAATATTTGACCAAAAATGAGAAGGCATCCATGTATTGCTACTCGCTTGATTACTACAATCAATTTCTTTATCATCTAACTCCTTTAACTTGATGGAATTATCTTCAGACTGACATTTCCAAATTTGATCTAAATGCCTTTTCCAAATTATACCAGTTTCTTTGACCTTGCATAAATATATACTCTTACCTATTTTATTAATCACAATTGCTTCAACCCATTTGTCACTTTTGCCGCGATAATCTCTTACCATAACTCTCTCTCCAACATTTATATCTTTCCTATGTTTCCCTCCATAATTTCTTTCTTGATGAGACTGTTGACTTTTGACTCTATCTTCCAAATTTGGCCTCAAAAGGTCTAATCTGGTACTTAAAGCTCTACCAAACATCAATTTAGCAGGAGTTCGCCAGTAGTATTATGAGTTGTATTCCTATAGTCAAACAGAAATTTATAAATAATATCTTGAAGGGAAAAATTATTTACATCGTTTTGTGTCTCATATTTAGAAGTGACGGCTTTTGCAATCATGTTTTTTACAGTTTTTACTAAATTCTCTGCAGCACCATTACTCCGAGGATGATATGGTGGGATAAGAATATGCTTTATGCCATTATTTGCAGTAAAATATCGAAATTCCCCTGAATCAAAAGGTGGTCCATTGTCCGAAACCAGCCATTTGGTAAACCAAAACATGCAAAAATTCCTCGCAATTTTTCAATCGTGTTTTGTGCAGTCGTATTGGACATAGGGACAACCTCTGCCCATTTGCTATGTGCATCAATCAAAACCATGTATTTTTTACCATACAATGGCCGAAGGAAATCTACATGAATTCTCTGCCATGGCTTCGTTGGCCAGTCCCAGGGAGTTAGTGTGTTTTGGGGGGGCATGGTTTGAGTTTTCAAACATCCATTGCAAGATTTAACCAATTTCTCAATTTCTTGATCTAATAAAGGCCACCAAACAATTGATCTTGCTCTGGACATCATTTTAACTATACCCATATGGCTTCCATGAAGTTCATCTAACACTCTTTTCCTTAATTGAGCTGGTATAACAACACGGTACTCTCACAATAAACAATCTTGTTCACTGGTAAGTTCATTTCTCCGATGCCAGTATGGTTTAATTCCATTATCAATAATTAGTTCATCTACTTCTGGTCACCCATGTGATACGTAGTGCAATACGCGACTTAAAATTTTATCTCGACGTGTTTCTAATGCCACTTGTCTGAAATCTACAGGTATTTCACTATTCATCCTCATAAAGTTACAAATGGACCATTCTTCTTCATCATCGTCCACTGATTTGGATTTCAACGGTAGTCTTGATAAAGCATCCGCATTGGCATTTTTTTCCGAATTGATATACATAATTTCAAAATCGAAACCTGATAAATATAAAGACCATCGTTGCTGCCTATTTGCTGCCATTTGTGCCTTTTTTAGGACCAAATATTGAAACTAACGGCTTATGATCTGTAACTAAAATAAAATGTCTTTCTATCAGGTATTGGTAAAATTTAGTAACCCCAAAAATTATAGCTAAAGCTTCTTTATCAATTTGAGAATAGTTTATCTCACTTTTAGACAGAGTTCTAGAAGCATATGCAATAGGTTTTTCTTCACCATTCCGGAAAATATGAGAAATTACTGCTCCCAGGCCATAAGCAGAGGCATCACAAGCAAGTTTAACTTAGAGCGTAGGATCATAATGCACTAAAACTCTTGCAGAACACAAACAAGCTTTAATTTTCTGGAACGCTTGCTCACAATGTGCATTCCAAGACCAACGGACATTTTTGTTCAATAATTTATACAATGGGTATAGAATGTTTGCAAGATTTGGAACAAATGATAGATAGTAATTTATCATACCAAGAAAAGCTTTTAGTTGTCCTGTATTCAGAGGCTTGGAAATATTTTGAATAGCTTCAACTTTCTCTGATAAAACATTTAAACCTTCGCTGCTTATCTTATACCCCAAATATTCCACAGACTTTTGAAAGAACGTACACTTTCTTTTATTAACTTTAAGTCCACTTTCTGCCAATATAGTTAGAACTTTTTCCAGTCTTTCCAAATGTTCATTTCTATTTTTCCCAGTAATGATAATAACATCTAGAAAACATCCTACGCCATCTAAACCTTGTAATAATTGATCCATTAATCTTTGGAACATTGCTGGTGCAGAGGAAACGACATAGGGTATTCTGTGGTATCGAAATAACCCCTTGTGAGTACTTATGGTTACCAATTTTTGAGATTCATCACCTAGAAGAACTTGCTAGTAGGCATGCGACAAATCCAGTTTAGTAAATTCTTCACCCCCTTGTAATTTATTAAATAATTCTTCAATACGAGGCAAAGTATACCTATCTGCTTTTAAAACTGGATTTAAAGTTACTTTATAATCTCCACAAATTCTTACAGTGTTATCTGGTTTAATAACTGGAACAATAGGCGTACCCCACTCGCTAAATTCAACAGGTGATAAAACCCTCAACTGTACCAATTTATCCAGCTCCGTTTCAACTTTTTCTTTTAAAGCAAAAGGAACTGCTCTTGGCTTGAAAAATACAGGTTTTGCTTGCTCTTTTAAATTCCGTTTAAAACAACCTTTGGTAAAAGTACCGAGACCCCCATCGAATACAGTAGCATACTTATCTATTAAATCCTTTAAGGAATATTTCACGTTGATGCAATTAAATGATGGGAGCTGTACTTTTAATGTAGCAATCCAGTCTCTCCCCATTAAAGGTGTACCTCCGTCTGGAAAAACATATAAAGTCAAGACATAATTTTCATTATTGTACTTCACATTAACTTTGGCAGTGCCCGAATGTGTAATAGGATCACCTACGTAACTTTTAAAGTGATGAACAGTTTTGATCAAAGGTACATGAGATAACAGTTTATAATAAACATGTTCGGGAACTGCTGAGATTCCAGCACCTGTGTCAATTTCCATCGATATTGGAACATTTTCAATTATAATCGTTTCCCTTAAAGGTGCGTTGCTTCCAATACCCTTCAAATTAAACAGTCGATCCTTAAACTGTTCAGAACACCTCACATTAAGAAATGGCTTATTTCCAAAATTATCAATATGTTGTTCATCACTAAAGTTATCCTTCAAGTCATTGAATGGTTTAACATCGTTGTGACCCAAAATGTCGCCAACATAATTTTCGCCAAAGTAATTTGCGGCATTATTTTTAAACCTTCGCACACTTACGCTTTCCTTCGTACACATTTTACTCAGATGACCTTTAATTCCGCAATTATTGCATTTATATAAGCGAAATCTGCAGTTATTTATATTGTGGTTCTTCCTCCCACAACACTGGCACATTTCGGGTTTTCTTACAGATACACCGTAATTCTGGAAGTTTGTTGAAGTTGGCGAAACTCCTTGTACTTTGTGAAATCCACTTTCTTGATTTACCTCCTTCACTTCAGCTGAATGTAAACGAGCGGCCTCCATACTTATAGCAATCTCGACCGACTTTTGAAACGTAATATCTTCTGGTTCACAAAAGAGTCTATCTAAAATTGGACCATTTCGAAGACCCACTATAAAGCGATCTCTCAAAACTGAATCTAAAGTACTTTCAAATTTGCAATATTTTGCTAATTCTTTCAGTTTCGCACTCCAGTTGGCGATGTTTTCATCTTCACTTTGGCATGCTCGATGAAATTTATACCGCTCTGCAAATACCGATCTTTTCGGAACTACATGATCACTTAATTTTAAAACAATTTCATCGAATTTCAATTCTTGGACTTTCTTTGGCATACACAAATTTTGTAGGAGCTTATAAGCCAATTCTCCTATTGAGCAAAGCATTATACTGACTTTTTTCTTATCATCCGTAATGTCATTCGCCATGAACATCTGCTCCAACATTTCATGATAAACCACCCAATCATCTTTTGATGGGTCAAATTCTTTCAAATTTCCAATTAAACTCATCTTCTAATTAAAGCTTACATACATTGCCCACATTAATTTTCTCGTCGCCAATTGCTTTATCTCCAGTAATAATACCATCGTATTATAAAAACCACTTTATTTGCACAGAGATAATTTAGTTACAAGTCCAAAATCTAATTATTAGAACACAGTCATTGTTGCCAGTTTTTATTACAAAAAGTGCTGTTGCCAAAACCAACTTTAATATATTACAGGAACTTTGAGTATTTTGTTGTAACTGAAAATGAGTAGCTTTTCTGTATCTATGTTTTGTAAAATAATCACCAAGCAGATTTGTAAATTATGAAATATATTTTCTCTCTAAGTTCTTGCTTTTTTATTTTGAATGACTTTTTTAATTTTTTCAACAGAAATCCCAATTTAAATGGATTTCCTACTTTGTGCTCTTTTAAAATGAATATTTGAAAAGTTGTAAAATCACTTAATAAGAATGTATGTTACTATAAAAAGTAGTCTTGGGATATACTGGAAGTTATTAGCTTCATACATGCAATATGCGTATGAAAAAATTAATTGAACGTTTTCCGGTTCAAACTTATGTATAGGAATAATAATATATGATTAATAATGTATAGGAATAATAATATATGATTAATAATGTATAGGAATTTAGTTAGGAGCATATTGAAAGGGATTTCAATGATAGAAAGACAAAAAGAAAATCATGCTGCACTGAGAAGGTCTTAAAAACGCAAAACAAAAGCAGAATATATATGCTTTTATTGTTTGGAAAGATTGTTTAAATATTATATATTTTTCCTTATTTTTTCTTTTTTCACAACGTGGAGGAACTTGCCTTGTTGGCATCATTCACCCTTTTCAAAGCCATGTTAATTGCTATCCAGTTGTGATGAGTCACCTGATGTTGACAACATTAACCCTAACACGTTGCACTCGGATTATACCAGATGCAGCCATCACAACTACACCACCTCCATTTTTGGACCTGGGACTGAAGATAGGGAAATTTTGTCGAAGCAGTTGTTCAAGTGTGTAATCTTAACAACAGCAACAACAACAGCAACATTAATAATAAATTATAACAATAATAGTTGTACGGAAAAAAAAGCATATTTCAAACAGTTAGTACATGGTAATATAGGCATAAAAATATGTGATTTGAGTGGCAGCAAATGTAAAGGTTTTTATGTCAATTGGAATTTTTGAGTTTTTTAATTCGAATATTAGTTATAAGGGATTTCTCTTCTTATTTTTTTTAAAGATGTCTCAATTTTGAACTATATCAGCGATATTTTAGTAAGCATTGATTTACGAAACCATAATAAATCGCAGAAACAAGTCTTTACAACTGTAAACCATACTTATAACTGCAAACAACTCTAATGTACTATACATATAGATGTAATAACCAACTTAAAGTACATTATTAAATATAAAACAATATTTAAATATAGAACAATATTAAAATATACAATTTAAATGCAGCAAAATAATTACATTTTTGGCACATACTGGGATTTTAACGCATTTTCAATTTCTAACCCAAAACGCACATATGACTTTTGTTGGACATATGATTCATATTTAAGCAAAGCAACAAAAGCGTAAGATTTCTTTTGAAAACAAAAACTAAAGCATGTTCGGTCATAAAAGCATATTCCTGGAAGCTAGAAGCAAGAAGGATAAAGAAAAAATACCTCTCTGGGTTGAAAAGACTTAGGTGGATAAAGTGGAGGCACAGATAGAAGAAAAAAATCCAAAAATAATCAAAGGATAAGACTGAAAATTTCATAACATGCCATATATCACATTGCTTTTAATGGTTTCATATTGTCATGTGAGGGTGCTTTTCACAAAGCATTAAAAGAGAATCACGTATTGAAAGAAGTAATGGCATTGAAGAAAACAAAAAGCGATAGGCAAGGAACAAGACGAAATAAAAGCATTGGTTTGGTACATTTGTCAAATATTTTTTCGTCTCTTATTTATTCAATATCGATATACATATTTTCACAAAAAAATTGATGACTTTTCTTATTTAAGCTAGTTTCAAGGAGCATGTACTGTATCTTACTATTGGTTACGCATAGGAGATGAGAGTTATTAAGTTTTCTGTACAAAAATATAAACGCATTTTGATGTTGTTTACTTAATACAATGATAAACTGTAATCATGTGTATACATGAACTACTTTAATTGGATTAACAATTTACATTATTGTAAATCAGCTGTAAGAGATTAATAATGTATCATTAACTATGCAGCATATATCCAAACGGAGATATTTTCAGTAAGAAACAAGTAACCAATAAATATGAAATGCAGTTGATTGGATGACTGATTTGTTAATTTGCTATTTATTTTTTTATTTATTTTATTTATATTAGCGTTTGGATAAAAATTTAGAACATATAACAAGATTAAAATTTAAGAATATATATATATTCCATTTACTAAACATATTTGTCATGAATGTGTATGCTTTTTTTATTTCAGAAGAAAACTTTTGCGAAGAATTTTGTTTGATTTACTTCTGCTGATATTAGACCGAAAGCACAAAAGTTTTATCCTCACAAATGCTCTGGATCACGAAAAAAAGTAATCAACGAAATGCTACCTTAAATCTTTGCAGCAACTTGATGATTTCCTTTGTCAAAAATGGTTATATGTCTCTTTCTTTCTTTTTAAAAATTGTACCGTTTCGTCGAAAATCTTAAGATATAAAATGTGTGTTAGCATATTTCGTTGTCGATCCGCAACAGTTAGAGATTCATGCATAGCATAAAATGGCGAAAGGTATAGAAATTTAGTTGCGTACTTCTGTTCGCCTGTGCCTAGTTATTGTCAATACTGTTACTATCATTACTATAATTAGTATTATAACAGGTGTTACAATTATCATTAATACATTAACTGTTTTATGTTGGTAATATTTTTGTACGAAACCTTATATTGATAAACGTATTTAAAAAAACTATCGCTGATTGACTGTTTTTGCAGCACGCCTCTCATCAGCGGAAACCGATGCGCCTCATTTGAAGCATGAACTCATAGTATGATGCATGGCCAGGATTATGTAGATTAAACGTTCTTGGAATCTCTAAACTTAACATTTTACTAGCTGAATGCTGCCTGGTAGTACGGAAGAAAATTGCTTTTAATTAAGTAATTAATTTCCAGTGAAACAACTCGGCCACTCAGCAACTGAATCTGAGGAAATCTTTGCTATCGTGATTAAGTACTGGGGTAAGAGAAGTGAATTAAATGTATTTTCTGGATGGGTGCTTTATTTAGATTGAGCTAAGTGCATGAAATCACATTTTACGTATGAAACATGAAATTACGTGAGCATCCCTGTGTGACAAGAACTTGATGAAAAGACCCTAATTTAATATACCTATTGCAACAAAATACCCCTAGAAAATATTTCATTTAATGAAACTGTTGCCACAAAATACAATGTACGTTGATAATGTCTGTAAATGAAGCAATCCTCTAAACTAAACAAAACGCAATAATTAGGCGACGTTGAAGAACAATGAAATGCTGCAAAAAAAAGCAAATGATATTTATTAGTGCAATATTTCCAAAAACATTATTGTATACATTTCTTACCACCTTTAACATTTTGATCTAGTGATAAATCCAGGATATAAATTAAATTTATGAAATGTATTCATTAATGATGGGAATTCAATTAATGCATTCACTAAATCAATCGTGAAAAAAAAGAAAAACAAAGAAGAAGAAGAAAGAAGGAAGGGGAAACTGTTGAAAACATAAAAGAACAAAATATTACAAATCAGTGCATAACAGAAAAAATCAATTACTTTTATCACGACGAAATTTCTAATTTGCATTGATTTGAGGCAATCAGTAAGGCAAATTAAATAACAGAAATAGTTTTACGTATTTGAGAAAGAATTAAACAGTTCATTCTCCAAGTAAGCACCAAAACTACTACTAGTAGTAGTAGTAATAATAACAACAATAATCTACATAAATAAATAAATTGACAGACCACCCTTTCCAGCCAGCTACTTGGCACCCTTTTTTGTTTCTTTCTTGGAGCACGATTTTTTTTCTGTGCTGCTGAGTTCAAATACTACTCAACGTACAGGAGTATTCGTACTCGTGCAGGAGGACTCAACGTGCAGGATAAATTATGTACCACCATCTGTGTCACTAAAATAATTTCAAGGCTAAAAACTAACTTTGCGTAAAGTGCATAACTTTTTCGTCCTTCTGTACATTTGAGTGATGTTTATGCTTTAAAAATAAATTAATTAAATAATGAATTTAATTGTTTTTATACATAAATAGTAATGATAAATACTTATAGATTGTAATTATGGTTTGCCATTCAGAAAAACGTTTTTTAAAAGCAAATTAGATTTGACAGATTAAATAGTAATTCGTTCAAAAATCGTATTTGTTATGTTTAAGCAATGTCTACGGCTATCTTTTTTCAAAATGAATGTTGAATTACTGCAATGAAAAGGAAATCCCACGTGTCAAATACAAGATTTTTATGGTAGGTTTTTTATTATTTAGTTTTAAAATAAAAGATTTTTATGCGCCATGAAGCTTACTTCATCGTACCAAATACTTTTTTTTTCTCACTTACTTAACGTAAACGCTCCTTTTAAAATATTCTAAATGTTTAATTTAAAATTACTTTTAATTAGGATTTTTGTGCAAAAATGCGAAAAAAGTCATTTTAGGGCTTTTATTTCACCTTTTTGTTCTTGCTACGTAATTTAAATTTTTCAGATTCCTTCACTTCGTTTCCTTGTGCAATTAAATATTTTCGCTAGAGAGTAATTAAAAATTCCAAATTATGATAAGCATATAATACATTCAGAGACATTTGCCACGTTTAATCTTGTTATTATTTCCCTTGAGAAAATTAAAAATAAAGAAAGTTGGTTACAGTTCTCCATTAAGTTAACTATGTTTTTTCTCTTTCTTGCATCGCTTCTTTGTATCACATTTAAAATGAAAATATTTTTTATCTTTTTCTGTTTTCCTTTTTTGTTCACAAAATTACAATCCTTAAATTGACATTCTTCTTTTATAATGCAGATTTATTTAGATATTACATAAGTTGAATTTAATGTTTAAAAAGGTTATTTCTCAAAACATTCTGAACTTTTTATTCTAAAATAAACATTTGTTTTTCGATGATTTTCCGGAAACAAAAAAAAAAAAACAAAAAAAGCCACATGAGAAAGCGTTGAAATTGGAATGTGCATGCCATTGATAGTTGCGAAAGAGGGCACAATGAGGCTCTTTTTGCAATGGTGAATTTAAATTTTTTTTTTTTTTGTCATTTTACATTAAATGCTATATTATTGGTAATCTCACAATATCTTAATAGAAGATTGAAAAATACCAATCTACTATGACTTTTAATTTAAGAAAAATAAATAAATAAAAAAATAAAAAGTCACAAAATGTCAATATGTGCCCCACGCATAAGTTAGACAATTAGCTTTTTTGCTAATACCATTTTATTATTTTTGAACGTATAAATAATACATTTGTCTACAAAGAAAATCTTGAAGTTACTTGTTAGAAAGTATCAGAATGTCTATAAATAAAATATATTTGCATGAAAAATAAAAAAAGGATGTTGAAATTATTGTTTCTGCCTCATATTTCTATTAAAAAAAGTTGATCATAAATAAATTATGTAGAAAAAGATAAAAGGATAAAACATACTGAAATAACTATCCAAGAACATTTCATGTTTTAGGCCCTGTGCTAAAAATGTGTCCTTGGCATCCAAAACTATTCCATCCGATAGTTCTCAAAGAAATGAAAATATCTAATTATCTAGTTAAACAAATATGGAACATTCTTCAAATAACATTTTTTTTACTAAGTGAATTTTTAAAAATTATTCGGCTGAGTAATATTTAATACTACAGCACAAAAGAGAACCTACTCAGCGCATAAGAAATCATCCTAATTAAACCACTTTAAATTTTAGTTACAAATAAATACTATGCGTATTATCTAGCGCGAATATTTGAACTTTTATTTTGTAGTAGTTCGGAAATTATAGCCTTTTGTCCCAATGTACACCCGCCTTTCTTAATAACATTTTTTTTCCCAAAAAAAGTTAAAAAAAGAATTTTTTAAAATTAAGAATAAAGAGAGGCAGGGAAAAATGTCTATATAAAGCGTTAAATGTTAGATTTTTATTTATTTATTTTTTGGCAAAACGGAGGGAAAAAGTCATTTTGAACAATTCGATTTTTCACCACATCATTACATGTTTAAGCTACAGATTTTAATAGAATATTATGGGATTCTTCATATGGTGATGTATTTACTTTTATTGTTATATCGTTTCAGATGCATGGGAAGTGCAAACGTTTTATTGATATTGAATCACACTTACTCAAATTACAACCGATCCTGAATTTGTGCTTTCACGCATTGAAAAGTAAACTGCTCTGATTATAAGAGCGTCATTAGCAACTTTTTTGTCATTCGTAAACTCAGTTTTACGACTTTCCGGAAGATAAATCTTCAAAGAATTCATTTGATCCTCCTAGCATTAAGTTCTCGCCTGAGAACAATTAGCTCAAAGTTCATCCATCAAGTTAAACCGCCAAATGACAAGACGAAGTTGTGTTAAAGGATAAGATATTTCCTCCCTTAATGACCAAAATGTGAGGTTGTATACGCAATAAGCCATTCGCGTACGCACACACACAAACGAGTATATATATATAAATACATATATATATATATATATAACATTGAAAACTAAATCACTTTTTCAGATCCCTTTTTGAATTCTGTTTCGTTTTTGAAAAATAGTGTTTTACATTATTCAGCATGTCATAAAACGGAACACTATTCATTGAGTAAATACATTGTCAGTTTTTAACGTTTACAAAGTAAAGGCTTATGATTTCAAAATAATGTAAATAATGTTACTTTTAATGCTGCTACTTGTTATCATGATTATACAAAGTAAATAGAAAAGGATTACCTCCCAAAGTTATTTAACTCTAGCGTAATTACCATTTGGTAGCATTTTCACTCGTCAATACGTTTGTATTTAAACTTAATCGAAAATATACTAATGTATGAGAAGTTTTATAATTTCGTACTAATTGTTTTGAGCAAAAAAAGTGTGTCTAGTTCACCTTTTTTTAAATATTTTGCTTTTATTTCTTTTAAAGGTAAACAACTTTTACTTTATTTTCAGAAACGAAACCAGTCAAAAGATATTTCGAGGTTCCATGAACTAGCTTTAATCATATCAAAAACCTTTTATCCATTAGTCAAAAATTCTTTGTAATACAACTTGACAGATCTGAGTTCGTGTTTTTGGTCTGAAATTATAACAATTATTTCTCTCCCTAAAGAATAAATGTTAAATATTCTGCTTCCAACGTTTTAACTGTTAAAAACCACTTTTTTTTTCTTTATATTTTTTCTTAAGGTGCATAACATCGTTTCACTTTCTTAAATTAGTTTACTGTTTTTACTTTTGAGTATTGATTAATATAATTTTGGGTATTAGCTTTCATGCTTTAGTTCATTTTAAATTTTTTTATCTTTCATTTCATTCGCCGTAATTTAAGTCAGTTAAAAAGCAAAATCTGCATTTTGGTTAAATTAAAGATGGCCCATTTAATCACAAAAATGTTCCATATTTGATTCCCTCCTATGGATAGAGTGCACCTTTTTTCTGGAATTACTATCTTCCAAATATGTATAGCCGTATCCTCAGTTTTTTCTTTTTAACTTCAATAACTTTTGCTTCAACAACCGAATAGTATGTGTTTTAAAAAATAATACCTAATTTAACAAGATAACTCTGCATGCAATTAAATTATATCCCTTTATAATTCTAATGCCTCAATATTTGCTCTGAGTTTATCACATACCTCTCTCAATGGGCTGTAAATTAAGTTATCGATGCGTTTATAGCTTTGCGTTCATGGTTAATTATAGTTATCAATAAACTACTCGAAAAGAGACGGAGTTCTCAGCTTATGTGCCCACAAAAAATAAACGTTACAAGTTGCGGCCCGAAACACATGTTTCAAAAGTTTTTATTATATTCCCTACAAATCATTCTAACTCTCATCATCCGCTTGTCACATGAACGTTTCTTCATAACTATGCTAAAAGCTAATTTCTCTGCAAAAATCCTTTGCACATGTTCGGAATGTTTTGCTCACTACCTTTCTCTTACATTTTCCTATTTTAATGCCCTTCCGGTAAGATTTGTGAAGATGTATAACACTTGTTCTAGACGGTCACTTTTCTTTCCATTTAATCATTAAGTGAGCTGTAAAGAATTTTGGTTTGTATAGATGGTTTCAGACACTAATTTAAAAATGATTTTAACTGTCTCCCAACGAGACATTTAATTAAGTATTTTATCAAACCATTTTTTTTAATATAACATTAATTCAAACGTGAAGATACATTTTGCCTCTAGAGTAGTTTCAAATACTTTTACAATAAATATATAATTTGAAAATATTTTTTTACGAAACTGAATTTAAAAGCAAAATTACGTAGACTTACGACATTTTTGGTGAATTAAACATAAGTTGTATGACAGCACGATTCCGTAGTGGTTTGATACTGGCTTCTTATGCCCAAGATCGCTGGTTAAAGCCCAATCTATGTAGATGGATTTTGGAGATGCAGGAAACGGCAGTGTCCATGTTGTATGATATGCAGCGAGTAAAAGATCCCTTGAGTATCCATTTGGCTTAGGTACTATTTGGAAAATTAAATTCCTAGTGCAGTTTCGAAGCGTCAGAATCCAGGTGTTCCACCTCCCAAGAAAGAAACTACGCGTCAAAACTCAAACGTGGAAAGGGCATCCGCCGATGGTGGTGTTACTGAAAAGAATGGATGTCGGTCCCTGGGGAAGGCACTAGGTCAGCAAAGGTTCATATGATCAATTCGCTGCCTACCATTAAGAAGAAAAAAGTAAATTGTATTGTTCAGTTGTATTTAGAAGCCACAATGAGGAAGAGTTTCAAAGAATTAAGATCTACACAAAAATTCAAGTATGAAGGTGAAACAAAGCTTTCGGCACATTTTTATAACGCAAAGTCAATTTAAAATGTTTTCAGAGTAGCATAGGTGAGTTCAGAAACTATTTTTTGCAAACTGAAAATCTAACAAAGACCTCCTCATTGCACAGGCATATACAAATCTGATTTACATACATGCAACTGGTGATTAAAATCTTGCGGTTATCTAAAATCAACACGTTAATATACAACGGCACGAAACTGAATGCATACTCAAAGGAGTAAAATTACTTTAAATTAACTAATTAATTCTGACCGAAGCAAATATCTCTGCGAAGTCACAAACGGTGTGTGTTTGTGCGCTGAAACGGCAGATTTATGATGGAGGAATTATGTCCCTTTCTGGGTAGCTAATTATTTAGATAGGGTCAGATGAGTAACGGATGGAAACAAATTGCTTATATCTAACATACACAGTTAGTCTGATAGATGCTTATTAATCGTATATATTAGTCTTTGTGAATAGTACATTTGGTGAAGGAGTTATAATAAGATTAAGTGAGAAAGTTCGCAAGAAGGTAGAATGTGTTAAATTGAAATCTAGTGTAGTCTAAATTATTAAATAAAAATAAAATGTTTAAAAACATTGACAATTTATCAGTGTTTTATGATCTGACGTTCGCTAATATTGAAATCAGTCATGAAATATACTTCTTCTCAGAAACGAAATAGCACATCGCAAAGCTCAAGTACTACTTAGGATATCTGTTGAGAAACTTGTATGATATTATATTTAGATGAATAGACAAAGACAAAACAGTTAATAATTGTTTTCTCCTCTGTTTGTCAACCGATTTTCTTACTTTTTTTGTTTAGTAGCTATTGATGAATGCTACTGTTATCAGTAAAAACATTTTGGAATAGTTAAGTCATTTTTCCTACTACTTTCAACATAGATTCGAAGTCATACTTTCATCATAGAAAAAGCTTTACAAAGATGTTTATTAGCGAAGCTGTGGCCATGAGAGACTAGTAATAAGCATTTCAGCACAGCCAACTGTAACTCAAGGCCAGAAAATTCCAAGATCACGTGACTTACCCGTCTTATTGAGAGATTAGAAATTCCCAGCAATAACAAGCGTGAGCAACTAATTCTCCGACTTTTCTTGGAGTTGAAAGTGGTTTTAAAAGCTGGGTTTTTATGTTTTGATCGTGGCTTGAGAACAAAGTGTTTAAAGTAATGATTTACCAGTTAATCAGTTTGATCATTTTAATAGAAGTAAAAACTGCAGTTGGTTACTTTCTAAACTCTCATTTCATTACTTTTATTGGACATAGCATCACTTCAAGAGTAATAAGGTAAGCATACATTGTCATCAGGCTACTAATGAAATATTTTCATAAAATGGGGGAAAACCTGGGCTTTTCAAACTGCAGCATGTTATAAGAAGCAAAAGTTATTGTAGAGTAAATTATTTATTAAATAGCTGGTTTTTGCAAATCAATGCCCAAAACTGCAGATAAAACTACAGATTACAGTTAAATGCAGTTATTGCCCTTTCGGTGCATGTAGCGTCCATATGGTCGAAACGTAGCTTATCCCAGTGGAAAATCAAGATTTTTAGAAATAAAATGACGTTATTTTTAACGATCGCTGCATTCAGTGATACTTGTAAAACAGCTTTGAAATGAAATTTTTCAGCCTAACAGCTGAATTGAAGTTGTTATTCGTCTGCGAAAGAGTCATTTCATCATAACTGGGATTCGTGTTCTTTAGCCAGTTTCCATTTGAAGAACAATGCTGGAAATAAAACATGGTCATAAAACGTAATATATTCCCGTAAATTCGACTTTTCTCATCTTTAGTGCTGTTGCTGTATACATGGAAAACTATCTGTAAGGCACTTAACTGGCTCAATATCGAAATTCCAAAGAGTTATTTTACGACTTTGCAATGCTCTTATATGACAGAAGAATTTGAAGATTTCCTATTCATCTGAGTGGATGATGAATAAAACCTTTTATGTTTTTTATTTCTTTTATTTTACAACTAAATTGAATTTAATGTTTTAATATTAGAAACTAATATATTCAGGAAAAAATTGTTTATGCGAAGTGTATTTATTCATTTCTTTTCTTTTTTCCTTTTTGGGAAAATTATTTAAATGTTTCTTGACTTTACGGGAAATACAAACTTTTAATTTTAACATTGGGACAATGTTTCCGGAAAGGAACGGCTAACTTACTGAAGATACTTCAAATGAAATCGTAATTTTCACAACTAATTATTTTTAATAACAAAACAGGTACCCCCCCCCGCCCCCCCCCCAACATCACATAAAAACAACATAAAATACAAAGACAAAAACAACAACCACACAACATAACGATTGTTCTGTGACTCTCTTTCGAAAAAGTCATTCTCATAAAATTATAGGGCACCATCTATTTTTTACAACATTAGTAAAAAAAAGCTAACTAAAAAGAAATATGTGAGTTACTTCTTGCGTATACATGTTCTTGAGTATTTGTACTTGAAACCGTTCAGATTAGTTGATTCTCGTACCCATGATGAAGAGTTTTCTAAAGAGATAAAATACATTTAAGTTTAATTAAAATAATAAAAGTAATGCTTTATAAAAGTAATGCTTGAAGTGTTGTAACGGAAGCTCTTGCATTTTTTCATAAATTTCATTGGGAGCAGCCCCGTCATTTAGGAGGTTCAGAAGGGCAATTGACCCCCATGGCTTTGAGAATATAATGGATTTTTTAAAATTTGCATGTATTTAGTTGTTTTTTTAAGGAAAAATACAAGGAGAATATACCCTTTGCCCCCCTCCCCCCACATGAAGAATTCAAACTGACGGGCCTGATTGGGAGTCGGGAATTCACGTTCATAAAAAAAAATAATTTTCAAAAAGCACGTAATCCGAGTTAGACAAAAAAGAAAGAACCCCACCTGTTATTGATAAGAAAAAGAAATGTTTTCCTGGAATAATCTATTATAATTTATCTAGTAATGTTTACTTTGAAATTCTCATCTTTTTCCATACTTAGTAGATATTAGAATGATTTAATTAAAATTGAACAAATTTATATATTAGTATTTGTTCTAACAGTTTTTTTACTTAGCATTCGTGTATCCTCACACGAAAGAAAATTTAAAATCTTATTTAAAGTGTAAGAGTAAAAAATAGCTATCACAAATTTATGTACTTTTTTCCACAAAAGAAGTTATAAAAGATTATTGTATCATTCTTTCAGAAAAACTGAAAGACAGTCACCCTAATACATCTTTAAAACTTTCCGATTTTAGACATGCAAGGTTTTATTATCTTAATAAATCAAGACAGAAGAAAGAATCTTGATGACCATGGTAGTGCAATCATAGAATCTTACCTGGAGTTCTTGGGTGCACTTACAGAAGATATATATATATATATATATATATATATATATATATATATATAATGTTTTTAAATTTCTTGAACTTATAAAGCAAAAGCACCCTGGTTTAAGAGAGACTCGAGTGTGATTCATCTAATACCAATCCGCACTTAAAATATTTCCATAAATTTTGCTTGTGAAAGGAATAGGTTCTCTATTGTACGGATTTTTTGAAGTTCAATAAAAGTTCCACTTTTCGGACGGATTTCAAATCGATATCGTCATATCTTAAGGATACGAGTATATTTTGTATCTTATTGAAAATATAGAACTAAGTAACATGTACATTTTATTTTTTATTTATCACTTTAAACTTCAGTGATGCATTATATAAAATTAATATTATTCAAAAAGTGCTTAACATTTTGTAAAAGTGTGTAAAATATATATACATATGGGTGGAAAAAGGGCCTCATAAATTCATAAAATAAACTTTTTAAGCAATAAAAAAGCTCTATTAATGTACTTCAACCCATTTTTAGGCTGTCGTATATAAGAGTACTTACAACAAAAATCAACAACTTATAAATTTTTTTAGTAAGGAATTTTACTCACTCGAAATGATATAAACTTGTAAAGACTGTGTGTAGTACATTTAATACCTGTGAGATGTGTATTTCCATACCCCCCCCCCCCCACCACCACTGAAAGAAAATAAGAGTGTAAAATAATATTAATGTTGTCGAATGATCTATGTGAATTTTTTTTTAAACCAGTTTAATTTCGAAAAAATATTTTAGGTACCACTTCTACAAAAAATGGCCTTAAATGGTACCGATTTTTGTGCCATGATATATATTAGTATGATTTACAGAGACCAGCATAATGATGTACCTATTTTCAAATAGCAATTAACATAGTAATATAGATCAAGATGAATATTTTCTTTTACTCTCATGTACAACTATGTTTGCCTTTTATTTGCATGAACTCACTGAGGTTTTCAGTGGGGTTAAAGAATAATATCGTTCATCTTTTTACCTTCTCATGCTCTCGAAAGCAGCCCGTATGTTTGCCGTTCACGATTGGATTGCTTGACCATTTTTATTTTGTATGGGTAAAATGCTAGATCCATGTGTCACCATAGTGTGCGGGGCTAAACTTTCAGCCGTATGAAATAACAATTATCCATAAGCGTAAAACGTGTGATTGGTATGATAGGTGGTTTGTTTGCAGGATAATGTGAAGATAAATAAACTAGTCGATAACATCCTATAATTTCACTGAAAACCAGAATGTAAATGTCGCAGGTTAACGTAGTTGTATAAGCTGCTAGAAGAAACTGTTCCCCCGAACTTGCATTACTTCACTTATTGCTGTTTGAAACTGGGTATTTATATCTCCTTACCATGTGCCGGATCCTGAATTTAAATATGAAATGAACAATTATATTCTCAAGTAAGTGTTTTAAATTTTTTTTCCTGTTATTTCTTACTCTCTACTTATCCTGCTTTAGTTACTCGTAAGACATACCACTTTTGTCCAAGCATAAGTTACTCAAATGTACGAGAAATGTTTGTATACTTGACAAAAAAAATGCAACTCACGTTAATAATACTCATTAAGTAAAATTAAAAAATATATAAAAGGAAATTCAATCGTGGAAAGCTCTGTAGCTAAACGTTTAGAACCTTAATCTTGTTAAATTTATTTTTCAAAAGCATTAGTTAATAAATTGCTATAATAATATTAAAATAAATTTAGTTTAATTATTGCATAATTGGAATGTTTTAGAACAAGAAAGACTATGCAAAATTGTTAGCTACCCTTATTAAAGGCTTTTTCTTTTATTTCTGAACTCAGTTGAAAAGTAGAGTATGAAAACGCTAAACGTTCAAATTGATCTGAAACCGTTACAACTGGTATGTTGAGATAACATACCAGTTGTAACGGTTGGATCGGATTTTGCCATACTAATATATAACTATAATACTACCTTTTAAAAATCAAGACATTTCTTGAACTTTTTATTGTTAGAAATTTCATAAAAACTACAGGAGTGCCCGTCTTTTTGAAGATTTGTTTTAAAAGGAAATATCTTTGCAATACTGATACTAAATTTATAATGTATGTCACTTAAGCTATTTATATGTCATTAGTGTGTGTGCAAGGCATAAATGATGAAACATATTTTATTTTTTAAATTTATATTTATTCAACAACACATGTCTATTGCACCCACAAATATTTTTTGACGACAATAGCTCTGAAATGTGTGGGATAACATAGAATAGAAAATGTAACTGAAGCATTTTATCAAAGTATCAGAATCCAAAAGAGAAAATGTATAAATCTTCAAACGGAATACCGTTCATGTGCTCTGCTCGGAACAGATCACTAACTGCAACTTTATCCGGCTTCTTTACAAAAGCCCTGGAAGTCAAATGCATCTCCTTTTCCCTTGTTGATTTTCATATGGATGACTGCCTGAACTCGATTTTCTTATTTTCTTTTCAATTTCGTCGTGTAAGATGTTCAACGTTTTACTAATCGATACTTTCAGTTAAATGATTTGGGCCATAAGGTACATTGATAAATATAAATATGTATTTGTGTAGATTGTACATGTATGTTAGTATTTATTCAGTAAACATATAATAAAATATTTTCTTTGACTATTTCTTTCTGATTTTTTAGAACAAATAACTTTTGTTCTCGATTATTTGAGGTTTGTTAAAGATGCAATACGCATCATGAGTTGTAGGTAAGACGCCAATGTACCAAAGAAAGTTACGTATAAAAGAATTAATTTCATTGATGTTGACTTTTATTTTTGGACATTTATGTGTACGTGTGGGCCGCATAAGATTTCACTTTGACAATTCCCGATTCGGTGTTGTCGAGTTTTCTTGGCGCCTTTATGTGCGTTAATATGTATGTATGTGTGCATAACTCATTAATCGGTAAGTTGTAGAAGGTTGAAATTTCGTAATTTCGTACTCGATTTGCCCCTTTGGAATTAATGAAGTCAAAAACTCATAAATACATGATTTTAATACCATATATGTAAGAATAATGAATTTTCTGTTTTCTTATAGCTGTGTTTTTCAAAACGTTAGAACTAATTTGGAGTTTTCATTTTTTAATAGCCAATTAATTTAGCTGTTATTTACCGATCTCCACATTGTTTCGAAGTTAAATGATTCTTTTTATTTGGTAATCAATTTCTTTCCATTCCATTCATTCCATGTTCTTTCACAATGAGTAAACGGATGTGTTGCTATTTTAGTGCGTGTCATTAGTTTTATTACGTAGGTAAGTAATGAAGAGGAAGAGTATTCCAAACGTTTTCGGTAAAATTGATTGGTATCTGTAGAATAAAGTACATAAAATATTTTTTCCGTTGTTCCTAAACCAGGCTGAAAGAACTAGAAAGAAAAAGAATATAAAAACTCATTTTGTTTATACGACCTTTGTTAGATTTGTTTTTCTTTCTGCTACATTAAATATGTTTAGCAAAAAAAAAAAATAGTAATATGGGAATCGTGACAAAATAGTAAATATATCTATCTATCTATATATATATATATATATATATATATATAACCAGAAATATGTGCATTGAGATCAGAGTTTCTGTGCACTTTGTCACGCTGTCCTTGAAAATTAGTTGAATTGTATTTCTATTTTTACTGTGTATCATTTTTATCGGGCATAAATCTTAATTACTATTATAAATGCGTTACAAAAATGTACATGTACAAATATTAAGTAAACAGCACTATAAAATAACAAATTAAATTTGTGCTCAGTAAACTGTAATAAAAAATGATTTCACGTTAAGAAAGCACAAATTAGCATTAAAATGCATATTTCACGTTAAGAAAGCACACATTAGCATTAAAATGCATTAAGAAAGCACAAATTAGCCTTAAAATGCTAATGTGTGTTTTCTTAACGTGGAATACTTTGTTATTACAGTTTTTATTACAAACAACACTATGTTGACGAAAACTCCTAAAGTTAACTACTGACTCTACTTAAACTATTTTTTAAATAAAACGAAGCCCTTGGACAGTCAATTCGTGAATTCACTGTAAAATTTTTTTGTATACAAACACATGAAAGAAACTGAGTATTTCTGTAAGGGTACGTAAGAACTTGTTTAGAGACAATCGATCAAGTTCCTTGATAAAAGTTTATCAGTAAAATTGTGATTTTTCTGCACTCTGTATAGCTGCAGAGAAAGAATGAAGCTTCACTGTGAAGTTATCTAAGTACTCGTTCAAAAGCTGTGAATCAAGTTTCTGGCAACAACTCCACTGAAAATGGCGTTGTTTTTCTCAGTGTTAATTCATTTCTGAAGGGGCCTCAGTGGCTGAGCGGTCTAATCGACTGGTTCCGGTGCCTTCCTGCGCGGAGTCAAAGAGGCGTCGGTACGATTCCGACTTTCCCCTGGGTGTGTTTCCTTCTTTGTGTAGTAAATCTGTTGTACTGTCTTGTTCTATCTGTCATATTAGACGAGAGTTTGAGGCACATCCTTGAGAATAGCAAATAAACTCGAATATTTATGTGACCTGAAATGGTCGTAAATAAACAAACAAAATTCATTTCTGTAAAAATGCAGAGAAAAATATTACATGTGTGTCGTGTACGTTCAACATATACAAATCCCAATTCTCGTTCCTACCCCAGTTTCTCCCCTTTTGGTTTTTTTAATCGTCCGTAACTTTACGTTAGACTCCGGGTATTAAATGATTTCCAATAGATTATCGTGTATTTTCAAGTAAAACGTTTCTAGTGTTCGGTGTAATCTACTTCTCATTTCAGAATGACTTCCTTTTTTCCCAAATTTTCAAAATGAATTTTCAAACCAACAAACTAAAGAATTATTTTTAAAAATCACCTCAGTTTAATGTGCATTATGCAGTGAAATTCATGGTTTCGGTTAAGTACGGTTTCAGTTAAGCAAGTTTTGGTTAACTCAGCAAAAAAAATAATAAATATAAGTTGATGGGAAAAAAATAAAAGGAAATATGCGTCCGTATTTTGTCGATAATTTTAGCTTTTATTCTTTAATAAATTCTGCTCTCTTTTTTTTCTTCAACTCTTAAAATATTTTACGATAGGTACTTAACGAAGTTCATATCAACTGAAAACGGGATTTAGCAAAATTAAACATGATAATTAAAAATGCTAATTTTCTGCCGTTGGAGAATGCGGAAAAATACAAAGTGAGTTAAGGTAAGGATTTTTATTACTAAATTTGGCACCCAACACATTTTTAAGTATTATGGTTTCTGAAAGACGAAAAAAATATGTTATTTTTTGGAAATGTTCAACTGTTTCATGTTTCTGAAAGGTTGCATTAAATCAGTTTCTGTTTCTAAAAATACTTTTAGTATTTATAAAATCCAAATTTGCGACTACGTATTGCGATATACATAAGCTTCTGAATAGGTTTTTCTTCCTTTTTTTCTTTTTGTATAACATGGTGCAAAAAATTAATAGTATATATGCCGTTTGTTCCGGTTTAAAACAAAGCTCTCTCTAGTTCAGACGTAATGAATCGTTCCTTGCAATAGCCTTCCAAAGCCACAGCTGTCTTCCAAGAATGTATGTCTTCCAAGAATTTCGGTATTGCAAGCTATTTGTTACAAAGTAAGATACAAGGAATTCGAATCTGTTATATGTTTCCTGTGAATAACGAAAAAAGGAGGTGTCAAACTCATTTCCACTTTTGTTTTAAAGTATTTTCTTTTTATAGACTCATTTTTAAATTATAATGTTATTACCAATATAATTACTACACAAGTAAAAACAACTCTACATGATTTAAGGAGGCAATTGTTATTGGGAACTGATTTCACCGTTAATAATAGGAAGTCGGTATGTTTCTACCTAATTGAAAAGCTTCACAATCAAAGAATTTCGCTCGAAAATACATACGAGTCTCCTGTAAAATTACATTAGGAATTGAATTCAAAACATGAAACTAGAACGTTTTTGAAAAAGGAAATAAAAACCAAAGAACACTGCAAGTTGACAGCAACAGATAAGGTGCTACAGTCGTGACGCCATCTACGAGTACGATAAATTAATAGTTTTGTACACAAGATCGAAGGGTCTCCTGCGTTGGGAGGCCTGGCTGTTAGGGGTTAGGCTGCTCCTAGAGCTAAAATAGAGCGCCCACAATTTATAATGCTTTTGTTGACAACTTTTAAAAGTAACTCTTATCAAGAAGCTTGATTATTGTATCCATATAAATAGAACAAAGAGTTTGCGGATCAGTTTGTGTGGGTGTCCTTGAAGCGTTTTGCCAAAAATTCGAATATGTTCTTTTTTTTATTTCAATGTTAAGCAAAATTTATAATTTAAGAGATATTTCATCGAAGAAACATCACAACGTTTCAATTTTTGCAATATATTAAATGCCCGTAAAAAACTGCAGAAAATGCTGTCTTTCTTAGTTCGTAGAATAAGTAGAACACTCGCAATAGTCATTTTAAGTAGTTTTCAAAATTTAAAACGAGGCGTACCCTCTCAATTTATTCGCTCAAATTGAGTACTTTCGCCAAAATAAAGAGACCTTCTGTCGCCAAGAGGCTAACGAAAAACTAATGCAAAATCTTTTCGGATTAAACAGTGAACATATAAACATTTTATAGCAAACATATTCAAAATTGGAAGGTTTAAGGCTTTCAATGTCACTGATTTTTGATGAAATTTAAAGTTATTACTGAAATTGTTCTCTATGCGAGATTTACGCTGTAGGATAATTGCGCATTTGCGTCATGCTTCCATTACTATACATAGACTATTACAATTTGGCGATCTTCTGCTTTATTTTAACAGTTGACGTAGCGGTTTAGATTGATTCCATATTTTACTTAAGTGATTTATTTTGTATCATTTATTTATTTACTGTATTGCGTATTTGGCGCAATTTGGAGTGAATTTATTTAACTATTTCTATCAATATTTCATACTACTTATCCCCCCCCCCCCCGCGCGAAAGAAAAGAGAAGTGTAAAATTGTCGAATGATACATGTTAAATTTTTTTTTGAAACCAGTTTAATTTAGAAAAAAATATTTTAAAGTACCAGTTCTAGAAAAAAATGGCTTTAAATGGTATCGATTTTTATGCCATGATATATATTAGTATGATGTTCCGAGTCCAGCATAATGATATGTACCTATTCTCAAATAGGAATTAACATAGTAATATAGATCACGATGAATATTTTCTTTTACTATCTTGTACAGCTATGTTTGCCTTTTATTTGCATGAAAACACTGAGGTGTTCAGTGGGATTAAAGAATAATATCGTTCATACTTTTACCTTTTCATGCTCTCGCAAGCTACTGGTTTAGTACTGAATATTTTCTAACTTAAACGTGCATATTTATTTTCCGTTGGAAATAATGCTTTTCTTTCTTCCATTTTTTGCGTAAAAGCGCTATTTTATTTGAGCGCTATTTTATTTGAATTTTCAGGAAATGTTTTGACGATTTTGCATTTGATATTTTCAGGAACTGGTGCACTTATTCTGATGGGATTTTAAGATGGGATGTTGGGAATTTTAAGAATAGCAGTTCTTAAGTGTCTGTAAATGAAAATTTCCATCTGTAATCTAATGGGTATTTTTAGTCACTGAAGTCTTTGTTGTAATGAAGATTTTTGGGACTAATATCCTTATTCTAATTGGAATGATTAGGGATTGTTGTCTTTAGTCAAATAGGGGGTTTTAAGGCGTGCTTTCTTTATTCTATCAGATATATTCAGGGACCGTTGTTCTGCATCTAATTGGAATTTTTAAAGAGAATAGGGCTCTTAATCTGACAGGAAATTTCAGATGTAGTGTTGACCATGTTGTAATTGGAATTTTTACGGACTCTTGATGTTATTTTGGAACTATTGTACTGATACATATGTGTATTTCAGTCACTGTAGCCCTTACTCTAATGGTGATTTTTATGAACTATTGTTGGTATTTAATGAGTATTTTTTAAGGAGCTCAGTGTTTAAATAGGATTTTTAAGAATAGTTGCTCACCTTCTACTAAGATTTTTGTTAGCAAATTTTTCCTTTTTATTTACATCAGAATTTTGGACATGTGTCACTTGGTCTGGGAATGATGCAATGTTAGCCCGTGCAACGCCGGGCAGGTCAGCTAGTTTTAAATAGGTTCATCGCAAACTTACAGAAACACTCAATTTACGTTTTGTATTTTTACTTTATGTTCTGCAGTTTATAATGTATTTGAAACAAGATGTATTTGAAACGAAGTTCTGAAAATTTGAACGAAAAGGATTTATTGTGAATCATTTCATAAGCTACACAATTTTACTGCTCTCTTCAAAGGAGAGTTAGAGGGGACATGATTCAGTTGTTTAAATTCATTAAAATGGGAAATGTTGATGGATTACAGCTGTGTGCTGAAAGTAGAACCAGAGGTCATTGTTTTAAGCTTTCCAAATCTCAGGCTTATCGTGAAATTAAGAAAAACTACTACTTCAATAGGGTTGTAGGCGGTTGAAATAGTTTACCGGAAGCGACTGCTAATTGCAGTAGGGTAAAAACTTTTAAGAAAGCTCTTGATGTTCATTGGGAACTTCTAAATTAAATAGGACCAGCCTAGCTGGGCCCTGAGCCTGTTGCTGATAGTAACTTTCGTATTTGTATTTGTTTTTATATATATAAATTAACATGACATAGTTCTACAGCATGGCAAAAATGCTTGCATAATACGTTTTACAAACAATGTCTAGAGATCGACAAATTTCATGTTAGATAAGAAGGTTTACATTTAATTGTAATATCTTTTTTTGTTTAAAATTGGCTGACATGTTATTTAAGTGACCGCATTTATAAGGAATTATAAGATATTTTTTTTCTTTTTTAGAAATAGTTGACGTGTTCTTAAGTGCATTCAAATTTATAATCTAGCTATATCTCTCTCTGTCTTTCTCGTTTAGCTTTAGTTCTTAATTGCTTCAAATATACCTTTTTCAACGGTTAATACATATTTTATTCAATCATTATTTATTAAGTCATTCATGTATTTATTCACTCATTTATTCATTCATTCTTTTGCTTATTCATTTAATCATTCATTAATTAAAAAATATTCTTGAAAATCCCGATCAAAAAATTTCATAGGAAGATAGGCTCGTTAGTTCTGGATTAACTTTCTATTTGTACATGTTCTACGTCATAAGAGCTTTCCGATAAAGTTTGTTCCAAGCAAATCGGTCCGTTAGATCAGGAATTATATAGGATTGAAATTTCTCCGTAGGCGGTATGTTAATATTTTTTGAACTGTTCAAAAATGAACAAAAATTGTTCAAATCATTATTTCATGCTAAGAACGTCTTCCAGTGAGCTTGTTCATGGGAACTTACATCTTGTACCCAGAGTTTACATAATTTGCTTCATTTTCACCCATAGGCGCTAGTGTTAAAATTAAAAATTGTTCAAATCAAAAAGTAAAATATGGAAATGAGATGTCCTCGCCAAGATCTTTCGAATGTAAAAAGAATTTTTCCAATTGGACAATTCGTTCAAAAGTTATTTGGGGGGGACAGACCGACAGACAGACAGACCGACAGACCGACCAACACACTTTTTCCCCCCTCTCAAAACCCTACTTTCAAATTTTTTATTTTTCAATCTTTATTTAATTACTTAACTTATTTTTGACTTTTCTTGGTTTCTAACGATATTTTCACGATACATTAAGCCTTCTTTCATGCTTTATTATTATTTTTTTTTACTTTTACGGGAAAGTAGGCTAAAAAGCAGTGGATTATTATTTTTTAAGCGCATTGGTTTTAACGATATTTCGCCACGTTTAGAAATACCGTGCAATTTTATAGCCATAACATTTGCTAAAGGCATTATTCATCTTTCTTTTCGCTCTCACACATGCCTCTCACGTGTGAGGGTTAATCTTTCTTGTTAACGCCTCTTATCCTTCCTAAACCTTCTCCATAACGTACCTGAAAGCTCGTTTACACTCCACTAAGCCCATAAATATAAGTATCTAATTTTCTGAACGTCCCAAGAAACGAAGAAGGATGTTCTATCGCATCAGTTATTTTAGGGAAATCCGACTGCTATATAAATTTTGTAAAACAAAGTAGTTCACACAATGCGTTATAGACTAAAGCTATGTCCCAGATTTAGACTTAATGTAAAATTATTTCCACAAAAAGAAATTTAAAATTAATATTAAAAACGTTAGGAAAATATTTTTAAATTTTGTAACTGATTCTCCATTAAATGAATGGTTTGAGGGGAAAATAATGTTTTTAAAAGTACTTTCCAACCTACTTTCCTCATTTTTTTAAAACAAAAAGCTATCTTAAGGGCGGCAAAGTACCCCCAAATTGTTCAAAATATCGAAATTCGTTTTATTTCGTATTTCGATAAATAGCTGTGCTCTGTAGCCTCATGTAAAGGTTCAAACTTATGTGAGCAATATTTTGAAACTTATTCCCATTTTTGTAAACGGCTTTACCTGCTTTCATTCCGCTTTTAAAATCTTTAAACGCATGTTTCTCTTCTTTGTATTTCTGACCAATCACGTGTAATAAGATACCTAAGGCTTTTACTCAACTAAAGATACAGCTGTGAAACTTTGCATGCGCATCCACGAAGTATGTTTAGCAACAATTAGAATGTGTTTGACCCTGAATTTTTAGTTCTTTTTTTATTAAATTTTGGAATTTTTTGAAATTTTTTCTCAGATTTTAACGGGAAAAAAATAATAAAATTCCACTAAGATCCAGATAGTTAATTGCATGCTAACTTTGATTCTAAAATGTTTGGGAAGTATTATAAAGAAAATTTTTTTTGAAAAGGATATAATTGAGGAAGTTACAGTTCGACCGTGAAATTTTGATAGTTGGACGCTTCTGCGCATGACAGCAAAGAACGAATCCATTACCCGTTTTAAAGAAGTTTGTTTTGTAGGTGCGTTTAGCTAGTACGCGAATCAGAATGTTTGGTTCTATTTTGTTGAAATTAACTAAATTTATAAACTGCCATATAGCGTCAGTTCGGAAGAAAGAAACTATGCTAATATAACTAGAACGCTAAGATAGAGGCACATCTTTTATAACAGCAGTTCCTCCCTTAACATGAATGGATTCATTTTTGGCACTCTGCCAGCCGGCTTGCTTGGGTTGATGGTAGAACTGTATAAAACATTTTAAAATAGGAAAAGAAGTTTTTTTTTTAAAATTTTTAAAATTTAAAGGTTGATTACAATGATGCTCTACTTTTAAATTTTATTTCTGATCATAATTGGAATTAAATGCATGCATTATTTTTTATCTGATTCTTAAACGAAAAAAAAAATGGAAAGAGCTACTGTGTCCCCTTAAAAGGAAAAAAAAAATAATTCGGAAGAAAGAATGTTCAGAAAAATTGTAAGTAGAAATGTAAGCATTGTGTAGAACCTTGAATCAGAATATTGATGAATGTACGATGTGCATTGAACAATAGGATATAAACATAATATAGAAAGAAATAATATTCTGAGAAATTCGGAGAGAACCAGACTGCGCAGAAGTAACGTCTTGGATCTAGCTTCTAAGAAAGGTACAATGTGAAACCTCAGACGAAGGAGCATGTATTAGGGAAGGACACAAACATTTTGCGAATAATGGAAGACCAGCTTCTGCAGAAAAAAACTAGATTTTGAAATAATGTAAGAACGTTTCGCTGAGTATCAAATACGAGAAGATATATGGAAGCAACGATTCAAATATTCTTTGATGTTTCTAAAGTTAAAAAAAATCGTATGGGCAGATTCTGAGAAGGACATAATGGCAAAATGACCGAACATAAAAAGAAATGTGCGAATGAGAAACGTAGGTTTCTAAAGAGGAAGTAGAATGATTCTTAATAAACATTTCCGGAAAATCTATATAAATAAAACCGAAAGTTTGCGTATCAGTTTCTGTGTGTGTGTCTTTCTGTTTGTGTGTGCTTGTATTGTGTTTGTGTGTGTGTGTGTGTGTGTTGTGTGTCTGTCGGTCACCTATTGGCGAGTTGGAACGGTCAACAAGTACGAAATTTTGGTTGCACGTACCTTGGGTCAGGACCTCGTGCACCTCGAAGTGTTTTTCCTAAAATTCGAATTTGTTTTTTTTTATTCCAATTTTAATCACAACTATTAATTTTAGGAATATCTCATCGAAAAAATGTCCCACGTTTTAGATTTTTGCAGCATATTAATGCCTGTAAAAAACTATACAAGGTAATATCTTTCTGAAGTTCATAGAACAAATACAACACGCACAATATTCATTTTAAGGGTGAATATTAGGAAAAGTGCCAAATTGAGTATTAAAATTTTCAAACTTTAAAGATTTTTTTACAATGATATTTATAGCGTATTTTAATTACAAATTAATAACAGGTTTTTTTTTTTTTAATTAGGCACAAGATCAAGAGCAAGAATTACCCCTACTTTTGAAAGGTTTAATTTCTGGACTGTTACTGATCTCACAATTGTTACAGCTTCTGTCCTTAACTTGTACAAAATATACTGCCCATATCATTTATGTAAAATAATATAATGCAAAACAAATAAACATGTGTAGTAATCATTTATAAATGGTAATAGTGTTCAAATTTAAGCAAAAAACTAGATATTTTATAAAATTGTCACATTGAAAATTTCGATTGAAAAAGATTTTTATAAAGTGCAATTGTTCCTCTTTATAATAGATCAACTGTGTCGGTGAGTGTGGGGATAATGTTTGAATGAAAACACTAAATGGATAAAGCACTCATACCTTCAGGTAATATTGTTTATGTTTTTTAAATACAAATTGCGGGTGCGGCGCTTACTACCGATAATATACACGGTAATTATCGGTACTAATAATACACGGTAGTGATTTTTTTTTGGGGGGGGGGGGAGGGAGTTAGCACAAAATGGTTTAACGAATTACACATTCTTGAAAGCATTGTTGTGTTTTCAGAAGTCTTGACGATCAAAGCTCTGAAAATGTACAGGAAAAAAAAGGTCTTATTTCTTTGGAAACTTATATTTTTGGACCGAAAATAATGTCTGGATAAATCAGTTTTTAGAAATTATCCTAATTTAGAAAGTAATCGAAGCTTTGGCTACGATAGTGATGCATTTAAGCTCATCTTATTCTGCAAAAAGCAACTCTGAAACACATAACCAGAAACTAATTATGGAAAATAATAGGAAACACGCGCATCAGATCGGCAAACAGCGGTTTTATTGTTAGGGTGATTTTCAAATTTGTTGACAGATTGGGTTTGACACAATCTGAAAATTTTTGTTGCATCAAACATAAAAACGTGCTTACGTATGAATTCCTTATAATTTACTGCATTCTGAGCAAGTAGTTTTTTTACAGTTAATTTATTTATATTTTAGATATTTCAAAAAGTGTCTTGACAAGTGATTGTTTTTCTCATGAGTGTTACCGTTATTAAACATTCTGTAAAAAAATCCTTATCAATAATTTATGTAAAACATCTTGTTTAGGTAATCTTAAATACCTTTTAATAAGTAAAAATAGTATTTAAATTGACATATTTAAAATTTTTAAACTATTTTAATAGCACTGTATCTCAGGAGTGTTACTTTGTTTCTTAAATGAAGCATATAACTTTCAATAAAAATGTATTTTATTAAAAATTAAATGTTTTCACTGCAGGTATAAGAAGTAACTGGATAGCCTTAATTAGTAAACCATTTTTTTAATTATTAACAAACAAATATATTGATACAATTCTAATTTTTAGCTACAGTAACACTCATGAGACAAACAAGCAATCCTCTTGCAATAATTCAACAAAAATTATAATAGTAATAAAAATAGCAATAATTATAAAAAGTGAGACCAAAATTGAAATTATTTTACCCCATTAATTGCGATGTTACATTAAAAACGTGAGAGAACATCACTACTCTCATGATTCTGGTGCAGAAATAGATGTTTTTAGACAGAACTAATAAAAAATTAATTTCAGTTTTAAAGTAGGCACTAAAAATATCGAAATAAATAGTTCTAATTCTGCACAAACCATATCTTTAATTTAAGTTAAGTAACGATAATAGTTTGTAGCACATGACTTTCTTATATACATATATTTTTTTGGGGGGGAGGAGGGGGGGGGTGGTTACGCGTACGGTAGTTTTTCTTTATTTACCCTTTAAGAATGAAACATATCTTAAACAAAACACACAAAAATCATATCTGCCAACGAAAAATTTTGTGTCAGGGTATCTCTTTTAAAACATATATAGAGAGAAAAAAATATACTCTTGAATGAAAAACTAATATCAGCTTGAGTTAAAGCTCATAAAATCTCTATATCTGCAGATTTTTTTATTATATGGTTGTTTTAAATCATGATTGAAACTTCCTTATCTTTCCAAGTACCACTCATGAGTGGGTAACACTCATGTGATTTATTAAGAAATTCTTCACTAAAAAATATTCCGACTGTGTTCCTGCAAATTTAATTGGACCGATTGATTCCTTTACAAGAAATACACTATTGCTGAATTGCTTATTTTTATGCTGTAAAATATATTATGAAATAAATGGGTAACACTCCTAAGAAGTAATAAAAATGCTCATCACGTTGAATTGTATGTTTCACTATAAAACAGTAAGGGAATAAAACTAACCCGTTCTAGATGGTACTGGGTTAAAAGAAACATACAAGGCTTCCCTACCACAGAAAATAAATACAATACTTAAATATTTTGAAAGTTAAATGATAGGAACTTTCTCGAGGTAACACTCATGAGCTGTATGTCCGGATAAACACTTTCTTTAAATTTTAAAATATTAGATAAACATTTCAGTAAAATAAATTGCATTTTTGTTAAGTAAACACATATTACTTCACGTTTTAAACAATATTGAATAAAAAAATTACTTGGACTAATCAAAAATAGGCTCTGGTTCTGTGAATTTTTTGCTCCGGACACGCAATGTCCCATTACTTTTCAACTAAAGTTAAAGAAGAAGCCTACTATTTCACAACTTCGAAAAGATGTAATGAATACATTGAATTAAGTATGAAATGATGCTTCCCTACTAGTTTTTACAATGGCAGAATAATACTTTTATCGACATGAAATTCTGTCTTTATACTGCGGACATCAAACCGTCAATCTTTTTGAAAATCACCCGTTACCGAACTGATTGTTACAGATCTGACGAATCTCCCTTATTATGTTCACTAAACATCGCTAATTAATGAATTGAAACGAACATGTGCAGTATTCTGTTCACAACATTCAATTCATTTTTTAATTAAAATTTTTAAATTAAAAGATCAATTATTTTGGGTTTAATTTGTGTTACCGAACTGATCTTTCATTTGGTAGACACAGTAAAATAAAGATTGAAAAAATCTTATCTGTAATTCTGTTGAACTGAAGCTCAAACTTTCCACCGGCATTTGCACTTCCCAAAAATGGGCTCTAGGATACGTAGTTAGTTAGCGCTAAAAAAGTTTTTTTTAACCTGAAATAATATATCTGAAGTCGGTGTTACCGATCTGATACGAAAACTTGGGACAAGGATAAAATTTGTGTTTTTTTTCCAGTGTATATTTACGTTTTCTAAAACATGAAACTTAATTATTATAAATAAACATAAAATACACTGTTTCCGCCGGTAGTTGTTTTCTCGCGATGTTTTATAATGCACAGGGTTCTTTTTAAAGATTGCGATTGGCAACTGGGACACGTTACCGATCTAATTGTGAAGAAATAAAAAGCTTCTCTTGCCATAAAATAAATTAACAACTTGGAAATTTTGCCATGGATTGAATGTAAAATGAACTATTAAAAAATATATTTCTTTGGTATTTCATAGAAAACGTTTCAGAAATTTCTCTGGGACACAAATTGTCCCTTTTCCTAATATTCGCCATTAAGTAGCTCTCGAATTTTAAAACGTGGCTTACCTCTGAAATTATCTGCTCAATTTGCGTGATTTCATCAAAATAAATAGTACTTTTGTCGCCAAAGGAAATTTTCTGGAAAAGTAAAATGACGAAGGAAATTTCTTTTGGATCCCAAGAGTCATGTTCAGATAAACTATTTTACTATTGGTAGGATCTAATTTGGCATTTCGGCACCTGGCAAATGTCGTCGGATTTACATGATGCAGAAAATCGTTTGCGCCTATATAAAATGATCATGCAACGTGTTAAAGATCCTTGAGTCCCTACTTAGCTTAGAACTCCCTGCTGAGTTAAGTTCCAAGTGTACTTTTGCATGAACAGAGATCAGGTGCTTCCTTTTCAGGGGGAAAAATTCGGCGTCAAAATTCTCATGCGGCGATGGTACAACACTTACTAAGGTGCTGCGAAAAGAGAAAATAATTAGAAGAGAACCATTAGAAAGAAGAAATAAAATTAATTGCATTAAAGGTTCAGCATATTGTTCTGCAGTGAATGTTCCAGAACGTGCGGAATTTATATAAAACATGTCCCTTACCTTTTGAGAATAACTCAATAGTACTTTTTATCTAGAAAAAACGAACAAAGGATAAAAGGACTTTTTTCGCAAAGAAACATTATCAATTAATTACATTCAAAATATGCCTCCAAATGAATGTCCTGCTAAAGATTCTATAAGGCTCAAAGGCTACAATTTGTTTAAATGAACCTGAGCTTTAAACATTTTATTAATAATAATCTTACTAAAAGTAAAATGCTAGTTTATTTAATTAAACAAATCATTAAAGTAATGTAAAATACTTAGTTTTAACTATACTTAATTAGAATCATGGATCGCAATGTGACAAATGTAATTTAACTTCTTTGGATTCATGCATTTTGAACCTCTCTTGTAATGTAAATTTCCTAAATTCTTTAATTCTGAAAGTCTCATTCAGATTTTTCTTTTCTAAAACGTTATTAAAATGCATATGTTTTTTTTTTCTCGAGGAATTTAAAAACGAGCATTAAAAGACCTTTTTATTTAATGCCATTATAGCTTGTCCATAGTATTTAAGTAACTTAAGGATCATAATTGTTGCGCTGCATTTAAATAGTGTATGAGTATATTCCAGTAAAAATGTGTACTTTTTTTTTTTTTCAATTTAATTGCAAAATAGTTATGCTTATTAAAAGCTGTCTTTTTAAAAATAAATACAATAAATTTACAAAATCCTTTCCTTGTCAGACAGTTTACAGTTTTTTATTTATTTTGTTATAGTCCTAAAAATTTAAAAGATTAATAACATTATGTATAATACTTAATGCTTTACTTGCGAAACCATGTAAGAAATTGACATTTTTTATTCAACTTACAACTAATGTCCCATGCAAATTAGTCCTACGTTAGGGTCAGTTGGAGTAATTGCTAACATGGAGTAAATGTAAGCAAGCTTCATAAATACACTTGTGGTGGTTTTGAAAACTAACTGCAGGTGAAGTGATGAATTGGTGACATAGGACAGACGTTTAAAGAGTTTCGTATGTTTTAAAATATTTGTGGAAGAGTCAACAGTGTTTGAAAATGACACGGTGAAAAAAAATGTTTGACAATATTTAATGATCAAAATTTAGTAACATCTTCCTTCCAGCTCATCTACAAACGCGAAGTAGATTTTAACCATTTTTATTTGTAATGTGGAATGTTGCAACAAATATTTAGTTATGAATTTGAACCTCCCTGTTATTTTTCATGTGCAAGTTAGGCGTTTACAATTACCCCATGTATTTTGCCATTTGGGGTAATTATAAACACTTAAGTTTATCGTATTTAAAATTTTTTAGGAAGATAATAAATATTATATTTTTATGTAAACTATACTTTTGTTTTTATTTTACATAAATGGTGCTGTTGTTCCTAATGTCATTTGGAAATCCAAGCTCCCCTCGCAGGAGACCAGTAATTAAGGGGGACAAAGGGAGCGCCTTCCGTTTATTAGTGAGCTCCGCTAAGGTGGAAGTACAAATTGGCTCAGAGGGGCTTCCCATTTTTGAACACGCTCCCAGGCAAGAGATCGTTATCCAGTAGAGGTATTATTTGAAGCTTGGATGACGTTAGGAACCCTGACGGATTTTACGTACACCAAGTCCCATTAGGGGACACGGTATTAGAGCAGCCAGTGCTGCTTCACTTTCGGTGTTCTGTGGGGACCGAGCCGAACCGACTGATACACTGCGGAATACATTTTAAATAAATTTACCGCTGTATTGGTCATTCATTGATCTCAACAGACTCAAAAAAAAAAAAAAAAAACTCAGAGTACTACAGGCAGCAAGTGGCCCGCAGATTGAGGACCATTCTTTCAGAACTTCTTAAACTTCCAAGCAGACTATGTATGCCACGGTTATACATGTACACCTTCTCATATAGACTATGTATGTAAATGAGAAGGCGAACATGATTATAAAGATTCAAAATTTTGAAGCTCTGCAATTTTGCTTAAGAATAATGTCCAGTAATATGTTTTTAAAAGTTGCTTAAAAATTATATTGTTATGGGTTTTGAAAACGAAGTCGTTTAAACTAACTAGTTTGCGTCAAACGATGCGTAAGAGACATGGCAAAAAATATGAGACTTGGTTTTTCTTACATTACTTGTTTTTCTAACAACAATTCATCCCGGTAATATACTTGCGTTTCCACTTTATAAGAATAAGAAGACACAACGTCGCTTATTCCATTATTCACTGGTAGTTTGCCGTTCCTAGCATCTGAAATAAACTTCATAAATAACCCTACTTTCTATCAAAGTAGTCCCATGTTTTTTGACATAAGACTTATTCATTGAAAGAAACTAAGATATATTGCAATTTATCAATCTTTATTTTTGCACTAATCCTCTTACAGCTCATCCCACACCCACTACGGATTAGATGACTGATTTTCCATGTCTCGAAAAAATATATGGAATCCCTTTATCAGGGCTACAATATATTTCTTTCTTTTAATTGTTAGAAAGTAATAAATTAATTTAGTTTTATAAAAAATTCTTTGATCAAAAAAAAGTTCTAAAAATAGGACTGTAATAATTTATAAATATTGAAAAATAAAACTTTTTTGAACTGAATAATTCTTATTAATAAATTTATTTAAAGCATATATAGTGTTTTTTTTATTCCGTTTGGTCAGCTACTTATGGCATGATATACTTAAAAATAATTAACATTTAAATTTTGGGTTCAAAAAATGAAGATGGAAACAATGTGCTTTGAGGAAAAAACAAATTATTTGTTGTAATTTTATTTAGAAAACTCAGGATCCCAATTTATTGAATATTTTTAAACTAAATTCAAGACTTAATTCATATTATTTTATCGGGCGGTAAAAATGTTCATAAAAACGCCCAGAGTTAGAAAACATATACAAATACATTATTAAGGAGTCAAGCTACATACATTTCAGATATTTTGAATAGAAAATTTTCAACAAAATTTTTTAACTAAAGAATCGTATCTGCCACGCGTTAGTGATTTGTGATGTAGAAGAATTACCTAAAGTATTTTACCCAACAATAGTTACTTTAAGATTTTAGGGGATGATGGTAGTACGCAAGGAGAGTACAACCTCAGTCACAGTTATAACTCAAAGATTGCAACGTATTGAGAGACGGAAATGTCTAGTTTTTTACACATCTAATTGCAGTCATTTGGTGGTTTATCGTGATGGATTTTTCAATGCAGTCATTGGTGGTTTATCTTAAAGCCAATTGTCCCCAAGAGTGAATTAAAAGCTGTAGATAAATTTCGAGAAGAATAGTACTCGTTAAAGGAATATACAACAAAAGAAAAAGAAAAATATTTTGATTTTATGTTGAAATTTTATTTTTACACTACGGCCATGGGCGTGATTGATCTTTATTGAATTTTATTTCATTGACATAAATGTCTTAAGCTATTTTAGGCTGAACTTTACTTCGTTCATTTATTCCTATAAGCTGTTGTACCTCTAAATGTAATTCTTGATTTAAAAGCTATACGGGATTGTTAATATTCCTCTACATAAATGTCAAGCAATTATTTCAACACAGTCATTTTCTGCGAACTGTTAAAAACGTTTCAGGTCAAATAGACCCGAACAGAGCATCAGAGTTAATAACTCGCCGTGACTTTAAAACTATCGTTGAAAAACCATACTAAGAAATTACTGAGATAAACTACAGCAGTTTAAACACAATAAATTTGATGTCATTTTAATAACAAGTAATAGCTTCTTTTCTTTAAAAATAAATTCATTTTATTTTGGTACTAGGCGGGCTAACCGCTAAAAATACATTTTTTAAATAATATGTTAAAATTTAAAGAAAACGGGAAAGAAGGAAACCTACAGTAAAACATGTAAAGTTGACCACCTTTGTAAGTTGACCACCTGTCTAAGTTAATCACTAAAGTGCTGCACCGCAAGTGGTCAACTTACACAGGTTTCACTGTATCTAGTTTCACAAATTTGAAGTTGGGAAAATACGCTTCTATAGTTCTGGACGAGCTTTTTGCATTTCATGGAACTCTAAAATACGCTTAAATATACACGCTCAGCAAGTATTTTCATTTTGTGGTAGTGCATGTTTAATATGTTTTAGCTCGTTAGCAATTTTGTTCATTGCATACAAAGCACAGGAGCATAAAGACTGAAATAAACTGCAGAGTATAAAATAAATGCCCTGATTTGTAAATAAACATTAGGATTCTTTAGAGCTAGACAAGCATATTTTCCATGTTCACCAACCTATATTTTGTCACTCGCGAGAAAGTTAAGGAACACAAAATTTGGGTTTAAAAAACAATATATATTTTTAGATATAGAAAAATGTACCAAACTGTAAAATCTTGTGAAGAATGGAGAGAAAAAGTTATCGTTATTATTCGTCAATACGTGGTGCTACAATAAACTTGAATCTACTTGAATCTTCAAACTCCCGCGATATACATTATTGTACATATATTTTGTAATCAGTGATCATTACAAAACAGCATGTGAATTCTTGATTCAATCGAAAAAATTTACCAAAGCATAAAATCTAGTAGTTTAATTAAACATGCAGAACCGTAATATTATGTCTCCAAGTTTAAAAACATTTCCAAATATTTACATTATTAAGTTTCGTTTTTTATGATGAAACATAACTCATCTGTCATTCGGCAGCAACAAGGCAGATAATGAATATTGGAGGACAAGGAAAGGATGCCCAAAATATACAACGGAACTGTAGTATTTACCTTACCGAAGGTGGCAACGTTGCGATTTCGCCCCGGTATATAAGTCAAAAAGTTTTAATTTTCGGTAAATTTCTTTCTTTTCCATATTTTTAAATGTAATTAAGTCAAAATAATTATTTAAAAATAATTACTTTTAGTAACATAATTAACTCAATTTGACTCAAATTCATAATTAATTCAATTGACTCCGAACTTTCGTAAATTCCCACTACTATGAAAATAACAAAGTTAATTCTTTCAAAAAGTGATTTGTTCTAAAAATGATACTTTTTTCAAATTCTAATTCCATCTTGAAGCTTTGAATATTATAAGTGCAGTCTTGCATTTTAGAAACGCGTTAAATTTATGATAAAGTTTTTTTTTTTTTAGTTATCACTTTCTGTCAACCGTATAAATATTTTTCACATAATATATCAACGTTGATCACACAGTAACAAAATCATGACATTTTTTTTTTTTTTTTTGGCGATTTGGCTGGGGATTCCCTTAACCTATATTTAGGCACAAAAAACATTTCAAAAACTGCGAAATTCTTTATCCGGCTGCATAAAGAAATGAAATTTGATATAAATCAATGAAGCAATTACAAGTATTGACATTGAAAGAAAAAAAAATCCGTTGTCATTCTACATTAAACAGGAAAAAGGTGGAAGCGTGCAACTCGATTAAAAGAATTGACTTTCTTAAACAAATACAGCGTGCAAATTGACAGAAGGTTGTCCTATATAGTTGTACAATAGAAGTAAATAATCTCGTGAGTCTGAGAGGACAATGTACAAGGTCAATCAGTTATACAACGAGTGTGCTGAATATTAGCTACATTTGGCTTTATGGAGGAACTCCCCTTTTCAAAAATTCAAAACCACAAAGGAATATGACAAAAATTTTGGAGTATAAATCCCGACTTTCTGCAAAAAGAAACGCACAAAAGTTCTAATCACATAAGATGAAGAAATTCCTACTGTTTTCAATAGCTGCTGTCGTATTTGGGCAGTTGGTTTCTTCAGAAGATGATGATGACACGGAAGAAGTGATAGCGAGTGTTAAAACGTTTTACTGCAGTGAGTTTATTTTTTATTAATTTAAAAATTTATTCAATATTTGTTAGAGATAGTTTCATAAGTTGTATCATTTTTTGCAATTGGTATAACTTTTATTTTGCTAAACCTCGAATGATTATGCTTTTGTAAATGTAAAAAAATAATAATTAATTAATAAATTTAAAAATAATAATAACAAAATCCCTTAAATAATCAAAAATATTTAATAATTTAGGGTTTTCCACCCTAAATAATTAAATTTCTTCATTTTTTTTAGGGTAGAAACCACTTTAAAAATAAAGTCCGTTACACTTGCCAGCTATTAACTTTCCTTTGACATTTTACACAGGAAATATTTCCGTACAAGATACATCAAAATTAAATATAGTAAGTGAGGGATTTTAAGGAGCGCATGAATAAAATTAAAGTGTGGCTGGGATGTTACGAAAAAAAAACGTTCTTTAAAAGTTTGTTACGCAAAGTTTCTATGTATATTCTTAAAAGTGAAAATAAGGGAAAATTATGGTGCACCTGTGCATTCACCAATAAATAAATATTTAAATAAATCTTAGCATTGAATACAAAATAACAATAAAAATAAAATCTTTAAAAATATTTGCACTAAAATATTTAAACGAACAAACGACACGCATCAAACATCATTTCCAGTAGGGTGGCATAGTGGGAATGCACTAGCCTCGTACGCTCAAGTTCGCAGGTTCAAACCTCGCCCAAGTCGGTGGATTTTCAAGATGCAAAAAATCGTCTGCGCCCATGTCGTGTGATTATGCGGCATGTTGAAGATCCCCCTTGAGTATCTGTTTGGCTTGGATACTATTAGCTAAATTATATTTCTAGTGCAGTTTCGCATCATTGAGAGCTGAGTTGCCGCTCACCAGGGGGTAACTGCGAGTCAAAATTCTCAAGTGGTAGTGGCATCCACCGATAGTGATGCTACTTGAAAGATGCCGCTTTCCGGGGGCAAAGGTTAGTGACCATTAGAAAGAAGAAAAAACGACGTGCCTCAAATGTAGCCACAACTTAGTTAAATAAGTACACCAAGTTTAGTCACAATTTAGCAACTAACATTTCATTGATTTTCTCTGTTTAAACAAAATTCTAGTGTTCCTAAAATAACCGTACTTATATTTTTAATATTTATATTTTATTGAAGATTTTTTTTTTTTTTTTTTTTGTATTTTTTAACTTAGTTTAGCAAGTTTGAAATGCTAGTGAAACTATAGCTTATTTTGTCCAAACATTTAACAGAACAATAGATGTACAACTAGGTAAATTGAGATTATACAATTGCTAATAATAGACAACATTTTAATGTCATAGTCGCAGAGAACAATAATAAAAAGCAAAAAGAAAGACATAATTGGTTACTTAATGGTTTTTAGATGCATTGGTAGATTAAATCGAAGTGCGTACTCGTAGGTGTGATGTATTAATGAAAGAAAGGATATGAAGATAATCATTCAAACAGATCAGATTAAACAAATGTTTTAGCAGTGTATAACGCTAATGAAATGAAATTATTCGTTTACAAAATTGGTTTTCCTGCTTACTAAATTATGATTCTTAAAGTTATTTCAAAATCTTAGATAGTACCCAAGAATTGAAAGACCTACTTCTTGAATGTATGAAACAACACGAGCATTCGGCGGTGAGTAAATGTTTGATGAATATATATTTTTTTATTTTTTCCTTTTGACAAAAATGTTTCATACTCATATACAAGCAATAAACGTATTTGGTATTTTTTTTAATGAAATTTCATTTCAGTATTCAGAGGTGGTGCTACCATGTCATCCTGGCAAGGAAAAATTTACTATTGAGGACACTTTAGCGCACCTCTGTGAAGCAGATGATGAAGAAGCATATGAGGTACTATTTGAGCAAAATTATTGCGCTGTTCGGCTTTATAAAAGCATCAGATATTTTTTAGAGTTTTATATATATATATGAACAGTGGAACCTCGCTATTCGTACGCAATTCGTTCCAGGAGGCATTTCGAATGGCGATTTGTGCAAATGTAAAATTATTTTTTCACATGTGTTTTTTCACATTGTGTGAAAAACACATTTACATGTGTTTTTCACACAATGTAAATTGGATTAATCCGTTCCAGGCCCACAGATGGTTACTTATTTAAACCAACGAAAAGCAAAGTACTGTACATGAAATTATACGTAATGAAAAATTAAACTGCACTTTACTGGTACTGAGGTGAGCTGATTGAATAAGTGGAATTTTGAGAGGAGGAAAGAGGAAAGTTGATGTTACTGTTTTTAAGAGAGGAGTCCTCTTCCATGAAAACCCTCAGCTAACATCTCTTCAGGTGTTTTCTCCCCTTCTGCTGATCTTTCTTTTACCTGTGTTATTGCCCTAGAAGAATCTTGGGTTTATTTTTCTAAAAATATCCAATGTATAACCTTTGACGGGATAATAAAGCCTTTGACGATTTTTCAGAATTTTTCAAAAATATTCAATAGAAATTGAATTCACTAGAATTGAAAATATTCAAACATTGTAATAGAAAAACTTGGTGTTCTTGTTGATCGCAGCAGTGTTAGGATGCCAATTTCCCATCACTATCTGTGTTTTCTGCCAGTGGTAACACAGCTGTTTACTTTTAGCAAAAAATTGCTTTCTTTACTACATTCCTCCTCTGAAGAAGAAAGTTCTTCAACCACTTCCTCTTGCTGCTCTTCTTAGAAAGTTTAGTCAGTAAAATCTCAAAAAGTATTAAAATTTTAAAAAACCCAAAACGCCACACAATCTCCAGACGAGTTCAAAAAAAGCATAATTTCTCGATTTTTTTCTTAAAAAAAGCCGGACGAATGGCGGGGTTCCACTGTATATATCACTTAACGTGGACCAGTTACGATTAAATTTTGCGGAACGTTACGATAACATCATGCAAAAAACAAACTATGGTAAAACGATGTTTAAAAATTTATTTACTGATTAGCATAGAAAAGTAACATACTATTTGTATTAATTATCGTAACTTACGGGATTTAACAAATTTATTTCTATGTTTTAAAACGTATTTCCATTCATAACTCAATTTCTAATTTCCGATTCTTTGGAGTGGCAACACCATAGTTTGTTTATATTAACGATCATTCTTATAACCTAAAACTCACTGTAAAAAAAATGTGATTAGTTGCTACCAGGTGTTACTGAACACGATTTTTTGTGTTCAGTTGCTGTAAAGTTGAAAATTATTCATTTTTTGATGTATTTTAAATTTTTTCAAGTATCTGTCCCAAAAAAATATAGACAGAATAACGTTTCTTAACACATGAAATTTGTTTACTCCGTTACGAGTCGAAATGTCATTGCGATTGCTGATTTCTATGAAAACAGGACAAATGAGCAATCGTAATGAACTACTGATACGTAAATGAGTTTACGAACATTCTGCTGTCTTTTTTTTAGACAGACACTTTCGAGTTTACGTGATACTGACAGTATCACGTAAACTCGAAACTTCTTTTAATAATAAAAAAAATTTTTGTTCTTTTTATAACTGGATAAATTATTTTGATTATTCACTTGACTTGCAACTCCCAGTCTTATAATTTTTGTTATAAATTTTTTTTTTCTCACATGCTATGCTGGGATTTCTCAGAAACCTGCAATGACAATATTTCGTTATATATGCTTCCTGCTCCCTCCCACTGATGAAGAGGCAGGCTCTTTTTCATTTTGAATGTTTATATTTGTGATTTCCCACGTTCAGCCTTTTATATTGTTGTTTTTTCACATACCCACTAATTTTTTATATATATATTCTCTATTTCATACATATATATATATATATATATATATATATATATATATATTAGTGGTGTTAATAGTAGCGTCAGTGTCACCCAGGTAGTAATTTGTGGCGTCTTACCCTCTCCCCACAAAAAAAGAAAAGAAACGCTGTTGTGCTGTTTTTGTACTTTATATTATTTTCAGTTGCGCATAAATAAATAAATAAAAATTCTTCTTTATTTGATTTGTGTAAATTTCAGTAAACTACCTTATTTTTCAGCAATACGTTGAAATATCATCGGAAAAATTAGATGAGTATATGTCTTTTAAAAAAATATATTTTATTCTCATTTTGTGTGTCACAGGGAAGGAACGCCCCCTGCATCCCCCATTGGAACGCTACTATATATATATATATATATATATATATATATAATTTTTTGCATAAAACCCGAATTCTGTATTTTATAACATCGCTTGCGTTTATTAAACTGAATGATGTTGAATTATCTTCTACAGGCAGCAAAATGTGAACAAGATGCTTTAGACAATTCTGAAGTTGTAAGTAGATATATGCTTTAAACAATTCTAATGCAGTAACGTATATTTCATTTAGTTCTGTTTTTCAGTGTTTAATGTAATACAAGAAAATGAAATAAAAGTGTTTTGAATTTTCAAGAGCATATAATTTTTTCTTATTTCTTTTTTAATTCTTCAGGTTTTTGTAATGTGTGTTTATTACTCTTACAGGGCGAAGAAATCAGCGATAACTTTGATGAAGCTATAGTGAGTAGCAATTTATACTTAATTTTTACCACAGAAGTAAAATTTCTATCCCTACCAAAGTTTAAACTAATAAGCTTATTTAAAAGCCAAACATAACTCTTGTTTACTTGATCAGGAGTTATTGATTTAGAATTTGTTTGACATGCATCTTTATTTATTTTTGGAAAAAATAAGAGTAAAAATTTTAAACAGCAATCATAGAAAGAATGAAAAATCGAGTGTAAGAATAATATTGCCCAAACATATATTTTAAACCTTTGCCTGAGCAAGAAGGGTAACAAAATAACCACGACTTTCGTTTTTTTTATAACTAAGTTTTCAAATATTTCATTTCGAACTCTAGAGTTATTGCTTCCTTTCAGAATGAAAATTAATTTATATGAAATTATATGGGATTACTAAATGACCTCACCTGTCATTATTGTCTATAAAACTCAATTTCAAAACTCAATTCTTCATCCACAATGCAACATGCATCTAATTAAAAAACAATCTGCATTGCTATATTTTTCCCATCCCACCCTCCGCCCCCCCCCATCACGCTTTTTCTGGCTTGAATATTAGAGTTAGCCAACAGAGTTAGCCATAGCTTAAGATATCGAAGTTGCCAATCGAAATTTCCGACATTACTATGAGTTTATTCGTACTGGTAATATATTAATCTTTTTTTTTCTTCCCAGAATTGCTTTATTCAAAAAGTGAATGAGCTTGAAGATGAATACTCCAGTACTGTTTAACTCAAGATATATTGTACTGTACTTAACTTGATAGTGCAATTTTTGTAACATACATTCCAAACAATAACTCAGCAATATTTGTATGTTGTATGCGTAGACAATATTCCTAAAACTGCTTTGTGTGAATAAATAAGCATTGATAAATAGGCTTGTGTAAATTTGTGTCATTGAAAAAAATCATGTTATCTGTTAATTAATTTTGTTAGTTTAGCAACACTAGAAGTTTTTGACAAATGTGAAATGTTGTGGTTCCTATTTGTAATAAAATTTCACGTACCTGCATTTCTTCCCTTTATCCATTTTTGGTCACTCATACACATTCAGTTCTCATGAGAATGGGGAGAGTCATTTCAGTTGTACTAAGTGATTTAGTCTAATTCATTAACTTTGCTACGCAAATTGTTATTATATCGCACATAAAAAATATTAATAAAAGAGATCACTGCTTAGAAACGCCCTGCATGTCATTTTCATAGTTTTCTTTAAATTTTGATGATTACTGTTAAAGGATTGCTCAATTGATTTAAATATATGCTATGAATGCAAAAAATGGTACTGGTTATTAATTACTTTATATCTTTCTTTAGAACGTTTGTCTTTTTTATGCTCAGACTAAAAATAGCTCCTTATGACTTAGAATTGATTGGTGTTTATAAAAGTGGCAATGTCAGGTTAGGCCTAGGCCGGCAAACCTACGGGGCCTACGTGACAGAACGAAGGGGCCCACACGACAGGAAATGGTGCACGTGTGTCCCCTTGCCCTCAATGTTGGCCTAAGGTCAGGCACCCCCTATATAAGCTGCCCTCAAAAGCGGGGGCGAGAAGATCGACTTTCGCTTGCCTACGAGGTTGCGGTCGGATGAGCAGGAGATCTTCGAATGCTGGACAGGGAGGAGTTGCGCCCATCCAGACGTAACGGGAGAGCTTGTGCCCGTGAAGAAATACCAAAGAACATTAGACGTAACATTGCGCGGGAGAACTTGTACCCGTAACTTTGAAACATCTAAGAACTCAATGATGTGGAATTTGAACCACTGTAAATAATATGTAAAATAATAATGTAAATAGGCAGCGAAGTGAATAAATGTTTAACAAGAAAATATAGCAAAGAATCCTAACTGGCGCACCACGGCAGGATCCGACCCAACCTGAGAAAGAAACTACAAGTGATAAAAAGATATGAATTATCGCTTAATGAAGGGACCTCATCGGAGAAAGTGAAGAATAGCAAGAGCGATTGCTGGTGAGCTGAATATTCTCGGAGAAAAAGTGCCGGAGATTACCCGAGGGAACGTTAGTACGCCGCTGAGAGACCCTACAGAGAAGGCCACTGACGGGCTCCGGAAGTCAAACGCCTGGAGCAGGAGCGGGTAGTGAAAGTGAAACCCACCACCGTGGTCAACGTGCGGAGATCCAGAGATTGTTGTTTAGGGTAAGTCCCTACATTTAAACTGTTTCCGTTTTGGGGGTTTGCTTTGCATGTCACCTGTACTGAGAAGTCAAAGTAAGAATAGCAAAACGGATGGTTCTAGTACTAGTGAATTAGAATTAAAATTGAAAGAACTAGAATTTAGGGAGAAAGAATTTGCTTTAAGGGAGAAGAAGTTAGAAATTAGAAAACTAGAATTAGAGCAAGAAAATAATGGTCATTTTAGACAGAGAGAAAGAGAAAATCCAATTATGGATAATGTGGAAAGATTCCATAAGGTTTTGAAATCTTTAATCCCACCTGTACCTTCGGACGTTGGAGATCTACCCTTGTTTTTTGAAACAGTGGAAGGGGTTTTTGCTTCGCAAAGGGTTCCAGAGGAAGTACAGGGGAGGTTGATTGTGCCATTGTTAGGTCACTTAGTGAGACCATTATTTGTGAAATTAAAAAGTGAGGAATTAAATCAGTATGCGAGAATTAAAGAGGAGATTTTAAAGCATAATAGGTTAACTCCTGACGAATATAAAAAGAGGTTTGATCAGGCTAAAAAGAGACCGAATGAGTCATGGACGCAATTCGCGGATAGGATTAATTCCTTATGGACATTTTACATTAAAAGTAAAAATGCGGAAACGGCAGAAGAGATTAATAACGTAATAGTCGTAGATAGGCTAAAAGCAGAGATGCCACTAGAAACTAAACGCTACGTAGGACTTCAGGAGAAGGATCAGGTTTTTAAACTTAGTGAAGCGGCCTACTTAGCAGAAATACATGAAAAGACTATGGAAAATTCCTATTCAGTTAAAAATAGATACAATTCGGAAGCAAAGGATAGGAATAAATTTAAAGTCGAAAGATACGATGCGATAGAGAAAGTAATTTGTTATAAATGTAAAATGGAAGGTCATATCGCGAAAAACTGAAGAAAATAGGGATAAAGTGAGGGTACAAAAAGTGAAAACAATTAATAAAAATCCAGAAATAGAGAAACTAAGGCAGAACCAAGACAAGGTAATAGCCAAAGTAAATCGAGGATTTTTGGGGGATAGTTTAAACAGAAAAGAAAGGATTGTGGTGAATCGTATGAAAGTAAAGGTTAACTATAGAAATAAAGAAATAGAAGTGATCATTGACAGTGGAGCCCAAATTTCCTTAATAAATCAGAGTTTATTGCAGAAAAGGGATATAAAACCAAGGGGTAGAATATTATTAGAGCCGGCATTTGGCGAGCATGTAGAAGCTGATATTATAAATATTCCTTTGAGTTTAGAAAATGAACAGTTTGAACGAGTAAAGCCAGAATTTTAAAGCTGTAATGGTAGCGAGCACACCAAAATTAAACGGAACTTTGTTGCTGACCCCTGGGGATCATGAAACACTTAAGGCCCAAGCCGAGAGTCTTTGTCCGGTAAATGAAGAAAGCACAGAGGGGGAGAGTGAAAAAAGGTGACGCGGAGTGTTCGCAGTGGGTTGTGACGCGCCAATAAAACGGAAAGAGGAACCCCTGCTGAGGACAGAGACCGAATTAGAAGCAGTGTCGGAAAGAGAGAAATTAAAATTTCAGCAGCGAAGTTGTGAGACGTTAAAATTCAACTGTAATAGTGTCCCGTTAGGAAAAGGGTCATCGGGAGTGTTAGGTGGAAAACTCAGGAGAGTGGAAAGAGCAGAAAGGTTTAAAATGATAAAGGAGACAAAATCGAATATCTCTGTCATTCCTGAGATTAGTGGAGTGAGAGCGAAGGAAAAGTCGAGGGTGCGAAAGGAGAAATATACTAAGGGCTCAAAGGGTCATATGAAAAATATGAAGGATAATTGCAGAAGGGAAATTCTGGATTATGATGAAATAGATTTAAGTGAAACATGCTGGCCGATATTTGGATCAGATTTAACGCATAAAGGTAGGAGTAAAGCCGAAGGAAATATGTCACTGGGGGGTCGAATTATCAATCGGACAAAATATCAGGGCAAAATGCAAATGACAGACCGAGGAAATGAACAGGGGAAAGCACCACTGGTGGGTCCGGTTAAGGATAAGGAATCCGGGGATAAGGAGTCAACAAAAGCTCATAAGGTAGGCCAGCGAAAATTCCAGGAATTAGAAAACTACAGGGGCAAAACTCTTAAGGTTCGAAGTCGAACGGGATCCGAAAAATTTTCGGGAAAGGTTCTAGAATCTGATTTAGTAGGAGGTAGATGGTTTTCAAAGAAGATCACGGAAGGTGTTAGGTAGAGCCAAAATCCGATGGGAGGCAACGGGTAGCAAGGAATTTAAGGAATTGCGAAAATTAATTGGGCCGGATAAATTCTTGGGAGCAATGAAAATTTTAAGCAATCCTGAGGTAAACTTACGAGTGGATCTTAGATTTTTGAGACGGGAAGGAGATGAAAGAGGGAAAATATTGGTTGAAAGTAAAGACTTTCATTTGGAGTTAAAATTTGGTTATAATGAGATAACGGGAGTAGTTTGCTTCTTTCCAAACGAATTGGAAAAAGAAAACCCACTCAAAGCTGTCCGGAAAAGAGGCAATGAAAGGCAGGGTGATAAAAATCCTTGGCATGGCGGGGTCAGAAAACTCCGAAAGAAGAATAAGATGAGAAAAAGGGGGATAAAGAATCGGAGGGTCACTTCCACGGTGGTTCACTGTGATGATAGTCAACTGTTGGACAATGGAAGGGAGATAGGAAGCAGCGTTCTTGCGGTCACTCGGATACAGCTGGGCAAAAAGGGAACTGTTAATGAGGTGCTGAATTGTTTAGGATACGGGGTTGTAAAAGGGCCTACAGGGGCGAAAGAAGCGAAATAAATGAGGGTCCTGATGAACGGAAAACTGCGGTCATTCGGAAGAGCAGCGAGGAAGACTTTCTTCCTTGCGTGGTTCAAAATTCGTGGGCGGAAAGGGAAGCCTATGTATGGGCATTAAAGAAAATTGAAATGTGGACCTTTGGGGCTGATGTAGAATTAATTACTAATCATAATCCCCTGGCTTTTATTGCACTGAATGCATCTCCAAGTCCGAAGTTACAGAGATGGGCCCTCGCGTTACAAAAGTATAAGTTAAAAATTACCCATCGTAAAGGGGCAGCGCATCAGAATGCTGATGCGCTTTACAGGTTATTTTTGAATGATGAAGAGAGGGATGGTGACATCCAAGGTATGCTCTCGGCGGGAGATGGTTTAGGGGACTCCCAGTGTACATCTGCAGGACTGTCTACAGAGCTGTTAGCCCAGTAGTCAGTTTTGGGCGGGGGGTGTCAGGTTAGGCCTAGGCCGGCAAACCTACGGGGCCTACGTGACAGGACGAAGGGGCCCACACGACAGGAAATGGTGCACGTGTGTCCCCTTGCCCTCAATGTCGGCCTAAGGTCAGGCACCCCCTATATAAGCTGCCCTCAAAAGCGGGGGCGAGAAGATCGACTTTCGCTTGCCTACGAGCTTGCGGTCGGATGAGCAGGAGGTCTTCGAATGCTGGACAGGGAGGAGTTGCGCCCATCCAGACGTAACGGGAGAGCTTGTGCCCGTGAAGAAATACCAAAGAACATTAGACGTAACATTGCGCGGGAGAGCTTGCGCCCGTAACTTTGAAACATCTAAGAACTCAATGATGTGGAATTTGAACCACTGTAAATAATCTGTAAAATAATAATGTAAATAGGCAGCGAAGTGAATAAATGTTTCACAAGAAAATATAGCAAAGAATCCTAACTGGCAGCATTAAACCTTTTTACTCTATAAGATTACTTGCATTAGTGAACAATAAATTTAGATGTAATTAATGTGATGTATTGCAAAATAGTTTTTCAGAAGAAATGATTAAATGTTATTTTTATTTCTCGCTCAAACAAATTTTAAATGATAATTCTGTGTTTTTAACTTATACGACTCCATTCGGAAAACAGCAAAAAAAAAAAAAAAAAAAAAAAAAAAAAAACGATATTTATTCACTATAACAAGGTCTTAAAACTGAATATTTATATATATGTATGAATATTTATATGTATATATATATATATATATATATATATATATATGCTTCTTGGGCTCTCTCGGAAAAGGTCCCTAAACATTCGCCATATTAATAGGGGCAACTGGAATTTTCAGCGAAATTTCTAACTTTGTTTTCGAGTTTCTGGGTCTCACACACACATTTGAACATTGTCTTTAATTTATATTATAGAACTAAGAACTAAATTTAGTGGCCCGCCAGACCTTTTGGGGGCCATGGCCTACTGTGCCCACCCCAGTTTTCGAGATCGAGGGCCCTGGGGTGCAGAAGCAGAAGTTCCGGTCAAGTGGTCGGCCTGACGCGGAACCGAGTTACATTAAGTTAGTTCCCAATATTAACTTAGTTCCCAAGCATGCTTGGGAACTAAAAATTAACTTATTTTTTATAACTTAATTATATTAACTTATATTGTATTAACTTATATTATATTAAGTTATATTATATTAACTTATATTGTTAACTTTCTATATAAACTTATATTATAGATAAGTATAAAATATTATTTCAAAAGCATGATTCCCAAAACTTTATTAAAAAAAATACCTCAACAGAAAAAAAAATCGAGCATAATAATGCTTATAAAATAAAAACTGTCATTGAACCGACTCGAAGTAGCAATGTAAATCAAATCTTCCGCATCATAAACATCGAAAATAAAAGAAGAAAACTACACTAATGGCAATAAATAAAGCCTCAAAGAAAATTTCTTTGAAAAATTCGTTTTCTAGCCATAAACTACCTTACTTGAAACCTATAAACAAGGTTTTTGAGTGACTAAGAATATGGGATGAAGAATGATTCATGTTTTTAGTTTTAAGTTACAGTACCAAATATTACTTTTTCCAAATTTTGAATTAAATCCTGGAGGAAAAAGTTGTTTGATTTTGAAAGAAGTACGTTTTTACAATAGTTTATATTTAGGATTACATGACTACATTATTAGTTTTATCACTATTGAAATGTAATGCTCATAATGTGTCCTGTTAAAGTGTGCTTTTCGTAGTTTAATAATACATAACAACTTGCAAGCTGAAAAAAGTTATTACCATTACTTAGTTATTACCTTTAATGCAGGCAATTCACCGCTAGAGGGACTCATGAACGATCATCGTTGTCACGTGATATCCGCTCTTTGTTTACTAAGATTTTCAATTGAGTTCTACGTGGAGTTCACAAGGCAAAATTAGTTATCTTAAAATTAATTAGACTATTTTCACAGGTTTTTTCTGATTATAACCCAGTATTTACATTTAATTTAATCATTATTCAAGAAATTTATTAATTATTGGAATAGTTATAATGTTTTATTTAGTGCTCATTTTATGTAATGTAGAAAAACTTTATTTGGGGCTAGTTTTTAATTAGATTTGATAAACTCGAAGTAAAGCGATGTCACGGCTTCCTTTGTTTACATTGCTTTCATCTCTGCCACGTGACTAATGACGCTGCTTGAATTAACTCCATTGCCATTCTATTTATATGATACCAATTGATAATTGCCCATTGGAAGGTTGCGTAGAGCAGAAACATGCAGGATGCATGTAAAACATAACATGTATACGAAACCTTTAGCCCGTTCGTTATAGCTTAAAACAAGCAATGTGAAAAATCTAAAATGAGAATAAATTTTTTATTCTAATAATACAATCATAAAACTTGAATTATCATAATAACCAAATCAGCATTACTGTAAAACTCATATTGAACTAGCACATTGAAGTAAGAAAAATCAACAAGCATTGACCCAAACTCAAAGAGCTTTTTAAAATGTATTGATCAAGAAGAGAAGTTTGTTATCGAAATAAAATGCAAGTTTATCGATAAAATGATCAATAAATCAACCGTACATGTTAAATCCGATTTCTACGAGCATTAGAGACAATACTTGGTCATAAAACATAATATAATCCAATAAATTTGACTTTTCTGCTTTTCAATGAGTCATTGTTAGCGAAGAAAGCGTGTTGCATGATACTTAAATTGCCCAATTTCGATTTTCAGAAGACCTATTTTATAGCCACCGAGTAACGCAAGACGTAGTGCTTTAGATCCGAATAAAAATTTATTTTAAGTCATTGGAATTAATATGATGTTCATAAATTACGATATTGGATGAGATAAACTGAACACTCAATTTAATTGTGTTAATTTAAAATATTGTTTAATTTTGTTCAAAGATAAAAATTTTCTTTTTATTGTACGCAGTTTAAAAGGCATAAAATTCAATGTTGTAATCAAACATTTTTGCTTTTATTTATGTGTTCTAGAACAGACCATAATCGAAATTCATTTTCAATAATCGAATTTTCAATTTCATAATCGAATGAAATGATTTAAACGTTTATTTTTTGCTTATTGTGGCTAATGAATTTTTCGGTAGGGAAGGAGGAGCAGATTGGTCATGTTTGTCTAAAGACAGCTGCCTTATAAATGTTAAAATTGTAACATGAAAGTCGCAACGGGATCATTCATAAATGATGTCACGCTTCAAGGGGGGAGGGGGTTCGTGAAATTGTGACAAAGTGTGACAAGGGGAGGGGAGGGGGCAACAAGACGCGTGACATCTCTGCTTATACAACATAGCGTGACATGTGACAAAGTGGGGTGGGGGTTCGTTGAAATGTGACATTTTGTGACAAAGGGGGAGGGGGTCAAATATGTGGGAAAACAGCGTGACATCATTTATGAACGATCCCATCAAGAATATACTTTATTCTTTTTCCTAGCAGCTACCATGCTGTTGTTTTTTAATCTGGTATTTGTTATGTTTTTAATAATGTTTTGAAAAAAAGGGTACGTTTAGTCCCAACTGCACCATGGTCGAGGTACTTTGAACATGGGGTAGGAGAAAAAATAGCTATTTCCCAAAAACTGTTGATAACATTAAACTTCATTAATAGCTATTAACACGTTCGCTGCTGGTCACTTTAAAGACGAACCTTTACATTACGTAGTATCAGGAGACACACCTAACATATAATACGGATTGAAGCAAGTTGAAACAAAGGCGTTGCCTTCCCTCCCGCGAACGGGTGACTGGTTACTGAGACATCACTCACACCACACTTTAGCCTCCAACGCTCGCTGACGGTCACTTAGGGATGAATCTTTGCGCAGTAAACACACCTGAAATGCCCACTGCAGCGGAGAGCAATTGAAGCAACGCAGCTTTTTTCGAGCGAGCTTGAGGCTGGCTAACTGAGGCATCACTTAACACAACGCTGTAAACTCTCGCACGTGGTTGGCACTGTGCAAGAGATTGATATCACGCGCAGCGAGCGTGTTAAATGAAAAAGGTAACAAAAACGGCTCGCAAACGGAGGAAAAAATGGTATATAATAGCATATTTGGATTAGTTGAAAAAATATACAAGACAATTTTAAATAAAATTTTCGTGCATCAAATTTTGTATGCAAATCATGGTGATATTTTTATACGCACAAGCACATTGTTTACTCAGCTTCACCTGTAAATAATTTTCAGACCAAAAGTAGCTTTATACTTACACAATGGCATTCTCATAATACATTTTATAACACTCTGAAGTCAATATTATTAAAGCTGCTCCTATTAAAACAGGTTAGCATTCCTTGAAGCATACACTGAGCGGGTGATAGATGTGCAGGATTATGTAGATTGACCTCATTTAAAACATCGAAATCACTACACTTAACAATTTGGTTTCAGAATGTTGCTTGAATGCACGGAAGAAAATTGCTTTTAATTAAGTAATTAATTTCGGAGAAGTAACGGATCTATTCACGCACGATCTTGACTAACTTTATCAAACGCACAGGAATCGCAACTAGTTTAAACGCATTTCATAGATAGATGAGTTACTTCGGTTTAATCAAACGAATTCCTCCGTAATGGCTTTGAGCAGTATGAAATGTAAAAATGCAATTAGTATATGGGGAAGGATAGTGAGTAATTTGTTCATAAAAATCAAAGGAAATGCATTTAACTGTTTATTTTTTCGCGTATTGTTACTGGTGAATTTTTTGGCAGGGAAGGTGGGCCAGATTGGACACGTTTGCCTAAAGACAGCTGAGGTTGCTATAAAAATTTCAAAATTGTAATATGAAAGCAGTATCAAAACTATACTTCACGAGTTTCCCTAGCAATTACTATGTTTTTTTATAAATCATTTTTTAAATTTATTTATTTTTATGACTTTTTGAAAAAAAGTGTACGTTTAGTCCAAACTGCCCCATGGTCGGGGTAATTTGGACATGGGGTAGGAGAAAAAAATAACTTGCTGGGAAAAAAAATTATTAATAACGCTAAACCTCATCAATAGCTATTAAATAAAAATAAGTAAGAAAATCGGCTGACAAACAGAAGAAAAAAAGGGTACTAAACTGTTTTGTCTCTTCCTGTTTATACATAGCTATTTAAATCAACCGTTGATAAAAATGAATGAGTCTTAAAAATGTTGAATGAATTAAAATAAAATATGAACAGTTGACATAGTAGTTGGGGCTCTTTTGCCTGCTTTTGGGGCAGATTGGACGTTGTCCAAAGTGTCTCAAGGTTTATTCGCAACACTGAGTGGAGCAACTTAAAGAAAGGTGCCGTTCTAGATCCCTGGTATAAAGTAATAAAAACAATCAAGGTTTTTAAAAAGAGTTTATAGTTGTAACAGGATAATTTAAGATATTTTCTCCAAATAAATTATCTAGAGACACATGACATCACATTCCTGGAAATGAAAAGATGTGCTTTATAAAATTAAAAATAAAAACAAGGGATCAAAAACGAAAAGAAAAGTAATATACATACTTTGCATGAATGACGAAATAACTAAAAAAAGTTTTATATGGAATATATTTATATGAAGGGCCTCGGGGGAAAAACGAGGCCCTTCTTATCCACAAATTATCTTATTCACAAATCTCTAAATTCCCAGCATTAAGTTTTAAAGTGTAAACATTGATCATTTTTGCTCGTCAGAAGCGTCATCAATGGGTGGGTCGTCTGCATATTTATTACCTAAATGATATCGCAGATGCATTGTGTCTATAATAAGCTACATTGAGTATGCACTGAGAACTTAAATCGGCAAAAACTGGGCTTTGATTGTTTTCCTTGCTGCCCTTCATATATTTAATCAAATGGTAAATATTCTAATAATCTAACAAAATAAGTAATAATTAATTATTCCTGAAACTGTTTCCTGATAAAATGTAATGATGGAATTGTTTTTAAATTTTGCAAAAAATCTTTAAAAAAGGAAGCATATTTCATAAAAGCACTTTATAACCTTCTGAGAACATAGCATTTTTCACTACAAGGGAAAAAAAAGTGCTTGAGGAATGAGCTAGTAAATAAAGAAACAAGTTGCGAAAAATTAACGTAAAATATATTTAAAAAATATTAGTTACATGCTATTATATACACTTCGTACAATGTTATTATTATTTAATTTAATAAATAATGCTGTTCTAACGCAATTTTGTTTTTTTGACAAAAACCATTAAAAACATTCAAATTTAATCCTCTCATGCATGAAAGCCTCATATGAGGTGCCATACATTTTTGCTTCAAATTTTCATGCAGCTTCGTTTTTGTGCTGCACTTTTCATGTAGTCCTCATCTGGAGAGTCTAAACAGTTCTTGGAAACCACAAAAAGTTTCGTAGGGTATTCAAGATAGTTAAAAGATTAAGATATCTTTGGGAGTCCATGGAGGATTCAAGAAAGAAGAGAAAATCTCAGTTTCGAATCAAACTCTGTTTATTTATTTTGAAGCGTGTATTAGATTACTGGAAGTTTTGTATTATTTTACAGCTCCTTATACCTTGTGAATGAAGTTTGAATATTCAGTTCCGCCGTGTTTGTTATTATATTGAATAAATATGGCAAAAAAAACATAAAACCTCTTTATACAAGAACACGGATTTTTGACTATACAGGAAAAAATTTACGAAAATAAATAATTACACAACAATCCTGGCAAATTAGTTTGTAACATGTGAAACTTTTGGTTATAACACAAATTAATAAATGCGTGCATGAGAGGGTTAAGATCTAGAGTAAGATATTTTTGCATTGTAATAACAATTTTAAAAGTTTAATTTTAGGGCACCAATTTAAAATTGTATTTTTAATTTTAAAAAAGTATTTCTTACGATGAAAACAATGCGTTTGAAAAAATCTTGAAATTTTTACATAATTGGTTAAACAATTTACTCTGTCAAAAATAAACAAGTGCTATACCTATTAAAGTGGCATAATGAATTATACTTCCAGCATGTGCAAATGACAACCGTTTTCCCTTTTATTCTTACATACACGTCTTACGAAAGAGTTTCACAACCTTTATTTTATAGTCCTCAATCCCTCCTAAACCGTCTAGACTACTACAAAAAGAAAAAAAAAACCCTCATTTACACTCTACTTAGCTCGTAAATATAAATGTCCAATTTTCAGAAACGTCTTCAGAAATGAAGAGGGATGTTATCTGCCATCAATTACTTAAGAAAATGGTGAAAGCCCGTTGAACCACGTGACAGTTTTCTGCAGTTCAGTGAAATGTCATTAGTAATTCGAATCATGGCATAAAAATGAAATAGTAATGCTTAAATCCGGTTAAACCATGTATGCAACAACTGATTTAAAAATTTATGTTTATTTCAGCGGTTCCCAAACTAGGGTACGCGTCGAACCAATTGTGGTACGCGGAGCTTCTCCAGGTGGTACGCGTATCAGGCAAAAAAAAGAAGAGGTTAAAACACAAAACTCAGGATTGAAGATAGAATTTGCCCGATTAGCATTGGGAGAATGTTGACTCAAAAGTTACAAAGGAATTCCCGTTATTGTCAAGAAAAGCATTGCTGTTTTTAATTCAGTTCACAACCACTCATCTTGATGAAACTGCTTTTTCCAATATGATATTTATTAAAAATAAATATAGAATCAAATTAAATGTCGATTCAAATTTGAGGTTAAAATAACTTCTACGAAACGAGATATCACCTCGCTTGTATGTGCCATACAGAACCTTCTCATTAATTTTGTTTTTTCATTTTTTTACATGATAGGTATTCTGTACTTAAAAACATATTTTTAATGCTGTTTTGGAAGTACGTATTAAAAATATATTTTATATATTTCATCTATTTTTTATACATACAGGTACAGCTTTATTTTAAGAAACGCTTATCCCTTCATTAACTATAAAAAATGGTGTGATTGAAATAACCTAGTCGTCGTAGTATTTTTCTATAGTCGATTACTGTTCTATTCTATACAATGAAGTTACATTATCAGTGGTACGCAAATGGTTTGCAAGAAAAATGGTGTTACGCGAAAAAAAAAGATTGGGCACCGCAGGTTTATATAAAGCTTCAATACTGTTCATATATTATTACCTATGTACAGTCCAAAGATGGAATCTTGATACCTGCGTGCTTCTGCACATGGCAGAAAACGACGAATCCATTTTAGTGTTAGGGAAGTTTGCTTTTCTGTTGCGCTTCATACGAATCAGTATGTGTGCTTCTCTGTTTGTTAAAAGCAACCAAATTTATAAACTGGCATATAACATCAGCCCGGAAGAAGTGAAGTGTGCAGAAAAAATTGAAACAAGAACATAATACTGCACATTTCTTACACCAGTTTCTTTTTTGAACATGAATGGATTTTTCTCGGCACTCTATCAGAGGTTTTCGGTTACCGGTAACACTATATATATATGTCTTATAACCTCTCTCAACCACAAAGAAAACAACTAAGCAGTTGTAGGAAGGAAGGGAAATTCAACAGAAGCAACCGACTGTAAAATCATTAAGAAAAACCTTAAAAAATTTAAAACTATGCGTTTAATATCTCAACAACGTTTCGTTAAACAAGGCAATTTTAGAAATGACAAGAATTTAACTGAACGGTTGCCGTGATTAAAAAAAAAGCTTTTTCCTCTGGTGAATGCAACTCTTTGTTCATATCAATGGAGTAAAACAGACATGCAGTTAAATTTCTAGTCAAAAATACAGCGTCTGAAATAAAACCCTATTGTGATATATTCAATGCATAGTTTAAACTTTTTCATGTTTTAATTAACGGGTTTGAGAATTCACTGCTTCCTAAAATTGTTTAGCTTTTACCTTTGTGGTTTTACTACTTTACCATTTAAGTTTCAAATATTCGTTTGCTGATGTTGTGTGCAACATATTACGATTTTAGCTGTTTTGCTATAAAAGACGTGTTGCATAAATTTATTATCATTTAACGTTACTATAAACTATTGAAAATTCATCTTTTGCACGATAGGAGTTACGGCACCTGATTTAAACGGAAAAAGTTTAAAAGCAAAAAAAAAACATATCTATCACATAAATATGTCAGTGATAAGTTAAGATACCAGCTTTAATGCTCGTGTAAGAGCGTTTTGCTAAAAATAATTTATTGCACAAAAGTTTGTTCTCTTATCGTCACATTTATCTGACAACAAAAATCTTCTATTCTTATCTTTGAAGACAAATTTTGACATAAAATAATTTCTAATATTAATCTTGTCTCCGAAAATATATTATAAGGTATGTTCCCAACGTGAAATATCGTTCGCGGACTTAAGAATAAAAATCATGTGGTGTTTTTTTTCGTAAAAAAGATATGACAAGGCAAAAAAAAAACTGAAACGGTATGAAGTTTTTTTTTTCAACGCACAACGTACATAATCTTTACATCAGCTGATTCTTGTGAACAACATAATAGCGATTTTAAATCTTCTGTTGTAAAAATTTTGTCAATATTAAATTGTCAAACATCATTTTTAAATGTAACATGTTTTTCATATTTTTTAAATTTTCTTTCCTTTCTAAATTTCGAAATTATAGCATGCAATTCTAAGACGAGCTTACGACAGGCTTGAAGATAAAGTACTCAACAATTAACAATACTTTGATCAGTTCAGAATACTTTTTTTTCCTGTGTGCTACTTTATCTTGATGTACTATTTCTTATCAGCGTTTATAGTATATATATATATTTTTTTAATATCACTTTCATGAAAACATTTTTTAATTGAAGACTAGGATATTTTGGTTCACTGCCTACTTTCTTGAAAGGAAGATAAAAGAATAAAAACTATAACATACAGTATTTAACGGAAAAAACTTGAAAAGTTAAAAAAGCAAAACCGTTTAATACATGTAGTATTTAACAGATATAGTATATAATTATAAATTTTATTACCGTACTCAGTGTATTTCTGTTTCATCATCTCAATTACAGCCTAGACACAGTTTGAAACTCTTATTCTTACTTACATTTTTTTTCTTTAACCATTCATTCGAAGAAAGTATTCAACTAATAACCATGTTTCGGTACGTCGAGAATACTTTTTTTCCCTGTCTGCTATTTTTTCGAGAACAACTATTTCTTATCAGTGATTGTAGTATGTTTTTTAATGATCACTTTCAGAAAAGCATTTTAAAAATTTAACACTACATTATTTTGGTTCTACAGCCTACTTTCTTGAAAAGAAGACAAACGTATACGAACTATAACACAACGGGGGAAAAATATAACCTTATAATACATGTAGTAATCAATAAATATAGTATAGAATGATAAATTTTACTACCGTACTTAAGAGTATTTCTGTCTCACCCTCTGAATTACAGCCTTGAGACGGTTTGAAACTCTTATTCTTACATTCTTTTTTTAACCATCCATTCGAATGTCAATCTTTCTACCTTGAAAATATTCTCTTGAACAGTAAAATGAAATGAAAGAAGCTCAACTGAACTCTATTCAAAAATCTCGGACATATTTCAGCTGTCGGAAACACTTCTTTGCATTGTGCTGTGCCCGAAAGTAAGTGCGTTGGAAAACTCCGAAGAGGATGCTTCTTTTTTGACAGAGTTGTCACCAAAGAGTGATGAATCCTGACACCTAAGTAGTTCGAAACAAATTTTGCTCTTTGAGCCTTTGAGCCCGAGTAAAACGTAGACCACGATTTTTCTTGCTTAAATGTTTTACATTTTACACCGGTCAATACCGTACATTGTCGTGAAATAAAGACAATATATAAAATGAGGGTCATTGATAAATGATGTCACGCTTAGAGGGGGAGGGGTTCGAGTAATTTTGACAATTTGTGACAGGGGGAGGGGAGGGGTAACAAGAAGTGTGACGTCATGCATTATGCAACATAGCGGGGCATGTGACAAAGGGGGCAGGGGGTCCGCTGAAGTGTGACATATTGTGACAAAGGGGTGAGAGGGGTCAAATATATGAAGAAAAAGCGTGACATCATTTCGTAGGGGTAACAAGAAGTGGGTCATTACACATTTTGGTTTCTATAAAAACATTTAAAACCAACAAGTTAGGTTTATTCTTAAAGTTTTTAATTTTTTCTAATTTGATGTTAGTTTTATTGATCATTGTGTATCGTAAACACCAATGCTGATTAATGTTTAAATTTACTTCTTGGTAAAAGTTAAAAGGACATTTTTTTAGGCAATGGCACTTTTAAGATAAAATTGCGTGAATCATTTATTTCAGAATTCAAACAACTAATACATTTTACTGTGCTGTACTAATTATCTTTTGTGTTGAATTCAATCTCATTTTATACACATTAAGTACACATGTAATCATTATTATTATTATTGTGCTCACTAATGTCATTAAGAGTTCAAAAATAAATTTAGAAAAGTAATCTATAAAGCAGTGTTTTGTTTCTGAACTGTAAGTACATGTACTTACGTAATATAGCGTGGCATGTGACAAAGGGGGAGGGGGTCATGAACCATATGCTATGTGACATAGTTAAAATTTTATCAGGTAGGTGGCTCTGCAAACGGAGTAAATGCTTTACCACTTCACTTTGCCTGACTATTTGCCTTTGCCCCACGTTCACCAACATTTGTTATTAATAAAAGCCAGCTATTTCTATATTTAATTATGGGCGAAACAATTGTGTACGACGAAACACTGTTTCTTATAACTACTACCAAAACCATGAAAAAGAAGATAAACGTAAATGGTAGAAAAACCTATTTGTTCAAGTTTTTTTACCTAACTGAAAAAACATTCGGTGGCTGTTATTATTGTTATTATTATTAAAGTCGCGTCGGAACAAACTTGGAAAATCCGTAAAAAACTGCCTTTTTGCAGTATGTTTGAAGCATGAATGACAATAAGAACGCTTGGATTACTTATTTTTAATGACATTTATTCGAAAGAGGCTTGCTTTTTCTTTTTTCTTCTCCTTTCTTTTTTGCTTTCTGTTCGTTTCATCTTTTCTCCTATTGTCCGCGCAATGAAAAAGTTAACAGTTCATATATGAATTTAAATATTTTTACGGCTCTTTGTGATACATTTCAATTACTTGATGATATATTATATCGATTATTTGGCGATTCAATGCATGCAGCATTAATACCCGGAGTTCATTGCTGACATGACAATGATACGCACGTCCTAGAATTTTCTAAGAGCTGGATGCTCATGAAAATTTCTTTTCAGGAATAATTGTGTACTTTTAGTAGCATTTATTTGAAAATTTTTAGCAATTCAAGTTTAAATTTATTTTCATTACGAAATGGTTCATTACGATTAGATATATTGTTGTAGTTGATGTTAAATGGTTATAAAATTACCATTTAACATATTGTTTTCTGTATAATTATAAAATTTAAAAGAATATTAATTACAGAAATTTTTGCTGGAAGAATGTTTTAGTTTTGCTACAAGTTAAGATCTATTTAGTCGTTTCCTACTTTGTTATAGATTATTTAGTTAGCCATGCTTATGCTACGTACGACAGGCAGCGTGTGGCCAACCAAGCTCATTTGTCCAGTCATAGCGGGTAAAGGTCATCAAAAACTTTAACAATGCGAGACATAAACTAACTTTTGCGCAGGCTCAGAATCAGCACTAGTTTCTATTTGCATGTAACTTCAGATTGTATTTTCCGTGAAAAAGACCGTTCATTAGCAAATTCAGTGACAGTGTCAGAGAACGATTTGGTTAAAACATTGGCAGGGGAAATTGTTGATTCCGGACGGTACTAGTAGCTCGCGGAGAAATTTTCGGTAGATCGCGGTCGCTCTGAGGAGGTTTGCACCTTATTACACCAACAATAGTTGATTTTTCCGATTTCACCAATTAAATACAAGGATATTTTATTTGTATAAATATTAAGTATATAAAATGGTGAAAAATGGGTCAATATAGTAGCCAATATAGTTTTTGCCACATAAAAGACAACTGAGAATGCAGCACCTCCCCCAGAGTGATAGCTAAGTGATTATTCAACATCAACAACTGTAAATTGGACATAGTCCAGAAATATAATTAACTTTGTTATTCAAGGCGAGCAAAATAGCTGCATAATGGTAATTATTAAAAATAACAATATTAATAAAATCAAAGGGTAGTAATTTTTAAAACTTCAAAAAAAAAATCATTTTGACGAAAATTTGGACCAAAGAAAAATAATGGTTAATGTTTGCATCAGTTTCCAGACCAAAAAAAAATAATGGTTAATGTGTGCATCAGTTTCCAACATTTTTTTAATCAATCACATAATTGAGCAAAGCTCAAAGTGGTATTCCATAATAGACAAAGTCCATTTCTGAAGAAGTAAAATTTATGCTACATATTAAGTACTCCTTTTTCCCCAGAATAAATCAGCCGTTTAAAGTCATGATTTTTACTTTTATATATTTGAACTAAATCTTCAATTCAATCATATTATTTTACAGAGATTGAAAATGGAAAAAAAATTATGAGGTTTTGAAAAAGCATCTCAAGCATGAAAAATTGAAAAGCTCACTGACTGTGAAATTGAAAACTCACTAATATTATTTCATAGGGTTACATACATGAAATTACATACTAGATTCATAGTTTTATTTCCTTCATAGACCTTATAAATCATGAAATCTACATTACTCAAATGAATAACAAATTTACTCTTGAAGAAAAATGATATGATGAATAAGATTTTTCATTTTCTAATAAATGTAATTTTCCTCATAATTTGTTTTTAACGGAAAATAACTAATTAAATTAATAAATGTATTTTTAAAAAGTGCATATTTAGGATTCTTTAAAACTGCACTCAAAATCATACAAGGATCTGTGAGGTACATTTTTAATAGTATCATAAAACATTGTCTTATTCATTTCTTGTGCTTAAATTGATTGTTTAATGTCACAAAATCCATGTAAAATTTTCATGACACTAAAAATAATGCGATTTTTAGCTATGGAGTCCAACAAAACTGGAAGAAAGTTACCTTCAATAAATTATTGTTCAAATATACATAATTTTTATCTAAAATGCAAAATTTCCATCTTCTTTTAAGTTCTTGACTCTTGTTTGATTTCTCGTTATTCACAAAATAATTCTGCAAAAATACAGAACGGAAAATGAGTTTTCCTATAAAGTTACAGAGAAATATTAGTTAAATTAAGTAAGTACTAATTAACAAAATTAGTAAAAAGTGTTTTAAGTTACACCGTTTTACTCGTTTTTTATGATATAATTTCCTTTTTTTTCCAAGCAGCTCTTTCGCTGCGTCACAGTTTATTTTCGCCATGATTTCAAATCATGGCGAAAATAAACTGCAGCAATATAACTTGAGCATTTTCAAACTCAAAACATCGTTGCATTATCAAAACATTTCAAACAAAGTTATCGTTGCTATTCAACAAATAATAATTATGATAATTTAAAAATTATCAGAATTTATTAACTATTTTTCCTAATTAACGTTATAATAAATTATAAAATGAATGGAATATTGTATTGTCATCGAAGATAAGCTTGTGTGCAAAGTTTAAAGATAATTTATGCAGTAATAGTGGTCGATAACCGCGTAACAAACTTCCGTGACAAATCGAGCTAAATATAACCGTGTAATAATAAAATGGATGGAATATTGTATTGTCATCGGTTGGCGGGGGAGAGAAGCTTGTGTGCAAAGTTTGAAGATAATTTATGCAGTAATAATGATCGAAAACCGCGTAACAAATTTCCGTGACATATCAAGTTAAATAAAACCGTGTAATAATAAAAAAGGCTCACAATAAGTTTCTCGGTAGTAACAGCTCCACAGGAAACTAAACACTTAAGCTCTGTGATTACCAGTTTAAAAATTACATGCAAATACATTATATTTGTTGGTGTGCGGCTTACTTTTCGCCCTAGTAAACAGTCTAACCCTCAGCGTCCAGTCCAATTCGTAGAAACCAGAAATAGCAATTCCGCGTACCAGATCGCATCGTTCATACCAGATCGCACCGCTATTGCTGCTGTCAATTTACCGAGAGTTTTCTGCTACTTGTGTCTCAGTTATTTCCTTTTTCCCCCTAAATAATTTGTAGTTTCATGTTTTTAATAGTATGTAACTTTACGTCAGATTCCAGATAAACAATTTTCAGATCAGTAGGTTCTAATGTATTTTCGAGCAAAACATTTTCAAAGTGAAGCATGCTGCTTTTGTCTGCCATATACAATGTATCACCTTCGAGTTAACATTTATTACAATATATTTTATTTTAGATTTTTCAACATCCTGTACTTTAAAAAATACAAAGAATTTTTAGAATAAAAAGGTATAAGTTTTAGTATCCAACGCTTTCGCATATCAAAACACATTCATAGATAGTTCCACCAAAACCGCCCCCCCCCCTATATATATATATATACAACTAATATTTATTAATTTACGAAATAATAAGTAAATGAAGAAAAATCTGTTAATTTGGAGGAATTTCAAAGGTCGTCCTGAATAAAATGATTAACATGGAAAAAGTTAAAAAACATTTTGTAATTGCAACACAGGAATAAACCCAAAATGCAACTGACCGACGCACCTTACCTACAACTAAATAAATTTTGATAAAGTGAAAAAAAGTCAATTAAAGCGGTAACAAAACACACACACACAAAAAAAAAAAAAAAAAAAAAACGCATAATTTTAAGTTTCTACAATTAGGAGAAAAAGAAGAAATATTCCTTATAACAACCCCTGAACTCAATCATGTACTTCTGCACAGTCGTACCAACGTACAACTTCACACAACGTACAACTTAATGTAATGCAAAATTTATTTCCAAAAAGTATTCATTTTGCATACAATTGGTACATGGTTAGCTTCAAAATTGCGTTTGCCTAGGGTACAAAAGGGTTCAGAACATTTAATGTTTTGGCGTTTTACTAAACTAAAAATTATTTTTAGCATTTAGAAAGTTTGAACAAAGTTAGTTAAGGCACAGTTTTTAAGCATATCACTTAAGAGCCAAGTAAAAAAACTAAATTTAATTGTTTAAAAAAAGCTTTATATTAATTGAAGTTAAAATGTATCAGCAGTTGAAGTTGTTTTAATATATGATAGAAAATATCAGAAGTACCTTCGTCGTAAAAATCCAATAACTCCAAATAAGTTGATAAATGGCTTATCGATGGTCTCTTATTAATAAGTAAAAGAAAATTATTGTTCGGATATAGAGAGATGAAGATTATTTTTATCCAAGAAGTGCATGGAATTGTCACGCCTATCTGTAATTGAAAACAAAAGAAAAGTGTTACTTATTGGTTCATGTACGAGCTATATCTTCAGCTAAAAGACTTCAAAGATGGGCCTCTAAGAGGATTACAGCAAAGTATCCAGGGAATATAAAACTATATTCATCAATGATATGAAAGCTCAAATTTATGTCTCTAGAAAATAATTCTACTTAAAGTAATATTTCTTTGCCTTGAACTTTGCAAAACTTCTATGTAACAGTTATTCACTTTTTATTACTTTTTAAGCACATATTTTCTCTAAAAATGTGACTTTTACTTCGAAAAAATGCAGCCGACCTCATAGTTATTAAATACAGTTCGACCACGATCGAAATTCTGACATTTGGACACTTCAACGCATAACAGAAAACGACAAATCCATTCGAGTTTAAGGGAAGTTCGTTATACAGGTGTGTTTATTAGCATTCAAATCATAATGTGTGCTTTTCTGTTTGTTGAAAGTGAGTAAATTTATAAACTGGCATATAGCATTAGGTCGAAAGAAATCAAGTATGCTAAACGAAATAAAATGGGATGAGAAACGGCACTTTCTTCATACCAGCAGTCTCTTCCTTGAACATGAATCATGAATGAATTCTTCTTTCACTCTGCCAGGCAGATTGCTTTGGTTAATGGTAGAACTTTACATTAACATTAGCCTCATTTTCACTAGTTTTTTGCATGTGTCAAATTTTTAGATCATAAATCTCATAAGTTATTTTTTCCTAAAATGTATGCTGTGTATCCGCCTTCGTAACTGCGAGTAGTATGGGTCACTTAAGGAAAATGTTTATTATAAAATGTATTGGCTTTTGAAAAAAAAGCTAAAATTTACCAATACCTTTCTTGTATACCTGTTCATGCGTAAATTACGTTAAACTGTTTTTTAAAGACTAATTAAAGTACATTTGACAATACAATCTTATGGAGATCTTTCCAAACCAATTTTATGTGTCGGGTATATGCGGAACATACGGAAAAAAAAACACAAGCCATTATTTGCTACGAAGTGTTTTCGGATTCAATAGAACTATACTACTGGAATGCGGCAACTGCCGACAGTCGTTGTCGAACGAAAAATCATGGCAGCGCTCGGCTGCAAAAAAAAAAAATATGTTAAAAAAAGTGATATACAACTTCTACAAAGTTAATTCCCAAACTGTAAATGTATGGGATCTCATTAAAATTAACACAAGGCAACGATTTTTGCGATCTTCAACAAATCAAATTCCCTTAGAAACCACAATACAGGTATATGCTAGTTCAACTAAACTCATGCTAGGTAAATGTGGCATATAGGAGAGAAGGTGGTCATATGGACCACTTGCAAATGCATCTATTGTATTAAAAATCGTACAGTAACATTCGTATATGATTGCACTACATAAATGCAACTTGATTTTTAAATGAACATTTTAAACTTCAGAATAAAATGTTATTATTTATGACATTCTACAAAGTATGCATATTGGATGTTAGGTAATATGAAGCACTTGCTAAAAGTGAAAAGCAAATTTCGATATTCCTATTATTCTGCAATGTAGATTTCTTTTAGTACTGTATTAAATTATTTTTACACTGAATTACATTATATTGCAAAAAATAAACACTATTCCCCCCAGTAATACCACCTTCTCCCCAAACTAGAGAAATGGAACGTATCCGAATGAACTATGCAAGGAAAACCAACTGTAATGTAACCCACGTTTCTTTTATTTAGTTCGTGTGCATATGTATTCAATCAAAAACCACTCAGTAATTTTGACTGCAAACGAAAAAGTTCTGTTACTCTTAGCATTGAATGCATTTATTAATAACGACCACGATATTGCTTTCATAAACAGCCGTGCAGTTGTTACCTCAAGGCACGTAAACTTAACACATCTGATAGATATCCATGGGGATGTTGATTAAAATCTTGCGGCTTCCTAAAATCAACACTTTAAGATAAGCGGATTCATGCAGCCTTACTGATTGCTCGTTGCCAACAGTAGGAGTAAAATTACTTTAAATTAACTAATTAATTTTGACTGAATCATATACTCCGGTGAAATCACACTCAGGGTTTGTTTGCTCCCTGAAACAGCAGATTTATGACGGAGGAATTATGCCCCTTTTGGAGGTGGTTAATTATTTTAGATAAGTTCAATAGGGAAGCGAATGGAAACAAATCTGTTACATTTTAATGCATTTCGTTTAAGTAAGATACGTACTAATTTTAAATATTTGCGTTTACGAATTCATTTTCCCTAGCGTGCAGAACATCCCAATACTTATACACGGTACAAATTTTGCGTTTAGTTGCCACCATTTTTGGTGTTACTGAACACGATTTTTGATGTAAAGTTGAAAATTATTCATTTTTTGATGTAGTCCAAACCAGTTTCAGTAGCACCATTTTTGGTGCTACTGAACACGATTTTTGGTGTTCAGTTGGTGTCAAGTTGAAAATTATTCATTTTTGATGTAGTTCAAACCAGTTTCAGTAACGCCATTTTTGGTGTTATTGAACATGATTTTTGGTGTTCAGTTGGTGTAAAATTGAAAATTATTCATTTTTTATGTGGTTGTCAAAAACCATATAGACAGTATAACGTTTCTTTTCACATGAAGTTTTTTAAGTCCTTTACGTATCGAAATCATTGCGATTGCTCATTTCTATCAAAATAAGATAAATGGACAATCGTAATAAATTTTTGATGCGTAGAGTAGTTAACTAACATCATATGCTAAAAAAGAGTCTGTTGTCTGTATTGTTTTAGACAAACACTTATAAGAATTTAAAATATAGTTGAACTTTCTTAATGCGAAGACGGTTAATACGAAATCACGGATAAAACGAACATTTTGTTTATCAAGATTGGTTTACTATTTAATTACACTAAATATCTCACGCGCATTACGAAGGCTAAAATACAAATTTCGGCTAAGACGAACAAAATTTCTGACCTATTCACGAAAAATTTTCTCGATTGCTATACAATTTTTTTTTTTTAGATTTTGTTGGTGTAACAAGATGCTTGTTACATCGCGCGAATTTAGTTATTTTAACCGAATACTTTGGTTATTTGCTTAGACCTTGGTGACAAGCCTTTGCATTTTTATTCACGGTTCTTTCGGATTAACCGCTAGGCGTAACCACGACTTGTCACCTCTTTTTTAATTGCCTACGCGATCAAAATTTTTATACCATTTTATTCTTTCGAAACACCATTTCAAATTATTTTTTTAATTAGCTTTTTTACCCCATAGTTACCCTTTAACCACCGTTTATTTTCCACTTGGTTCCGTCGCTTTTCGACTTTACAAATTCAAATAATTTTAAATACGCGACGGGAACTATTTACTCTCGCGGATTAATCTTCCCCTTTCGCGCCAAGTGTGCAAGTGTGCTATCACTGAAGAATTTTGCTTTTTCCTGGCATTACTACTGGAAACTGGTTAGGTGTATGGAGGCGAACCCGGTGTTAGGGGCTTTTCGCCTCTTCTCCGGGTAAGCAACCGTTCTGCCATCAAGTTTTATTTTTTAAAGTACAATTTAAGCTACCATCCTAATAATTGTAATAGGTCTGTGAGTTACAATATCTTCAATATGCTTTTTATCACCTGTCGACAGCTTTTATTTTAATCGCTTACGGAAATATTAAGTATTGCATAGGCGATATGTATGCAGTTTAACAAGTTTTCAAAAATGTCAATGTAATATCGGCATTATCCTTATTTAGTCAAGTTATCTTCTGGAGCCGTCGGGCTACCATTACATCGATCAGCATTTCACAAAATTGAAAGAAAGCGGTGAGAGCAGCTATAGAAGAAGTCAGTGCATTCTAAAAAACCGTTAAAAGTATGAATCACGCCAGTCAACGGTTCTCCAAGGACGTTATTTAAATAGCCATCCCGTTGCTGAACACGCATACAACAAGTCATCTTCAACAGAAACTTGCAAAAAAATGATTTGATTTAATTTCTCCAAAAGTGACTTCAAGAACATTTTTTACCGTAATATGAAATTTTTAGAAACATTTTGCACGAACTTAAACTTGAAACTAGAAGATGAGCAGTGTTATTTTCTGCTGATGATTCGGCCAGCCAACCAATATGAATGCAGGTTGTATGTATTTTTTTGTACATATATATATATATATATATCCCAGATGCAACATTTTCCGTTAAAAATGATTTGGTGATTTGCTGAAGTAAAAATATAAGTATTTGGTATACCAATTTAATTAATTTTCTACTATGCCTAATATGTAAAATAAAATTGTTTATTCAGTTTAACAGCATAGCTTTGGTATTATTTGGTAATTGTTTGATCTTATATTCAAAAATAGTTTGATTGAATTATCTGCCACTCTAACTTATGATATATAAGTACCAGTTTGGCATAAATGCTCTAACACATTTCAGATCTTAACACAGCGCAATGTATTTTAGTAAACTAACCCCAACAACCACCATAGTTGATTATTTTGAGTCATTGTAAACTACCAAGTACGAATATGATTAAATTAAATGTACCTTAGGAAACAACTACCATTGAGGATTTTTTTCTAAAATTGTAAACTTTTAAAAGGTAAGTTCACTTTTTCTCAATATACTAGTAAAATTTAAAAGTATATATATTCTCTACTAATAATAAAGCAGCAAGTATGTGTGTCTGTGTATCTGTGTCTCTCTGTCTGTGTCCGGCTTAGGGCCCAGACCGTTCGGTGGATTTTCATGAAATTTGGCACGAAATAAGTTTGGAACATGGGGGTGTGCACCTCGGAGAGTTTTTTCTGAAATTTGAATTTGTTCTTTTTTATTCTAATTTATAGAGGAAAGTTTCGTAAAATAGTCGTTTTCTATGGGAAGGAATTATCGCATCTTTTCGAGTTTGATACCGTTGAAAAGCGCGTAAAAAACTGTTATAAGCGTTTTTCTCTGTAGTTCGAAATTGATTTTTCACGGTAATTAACTGCAATATTATTTGAATTGTTACCATGCCGACTGGCTTATGATTCTTTTCTTTTTTAACGAATTAAAATTTATTTCTTGAGGTTTTTATCATTTTGAGGAGCAACCGATTTTTAATTAATTAATTTTTTTGGGATTTGATTTATCTCTTTTTTAAAGGAATTAAAATACTGCGCAGGGTTTAAAAGAAATGTTATCCTTTATAGCGATTTTTGTTACTTTTATATTTTTATTTATTTTTTCCTCCAGTGAATTAGCAAACATGTTATTGACCTATTTGGGCTCAGATGAAAGGTTTTTCCGCTTTCAAAGCTTTTCTTGCTGCTGTTAGTCTCTGCAAGCTACAAAATTTCGTGTTTCTGTTTTACTGTCAATGAATAATAGATAAAAACTAATTATATTAAAAATGTATTAATTAAAACTATTCTAATGGGTTATAATCGCCCTTTTTGTGTGAGTACTTGAACTAAAGAAACAAAATGCGTTTTCTCTTAAATATTTTATTTTTCGTTTTGTTCCGTTTCTTTCTTTCTTCTGTCCTCTTTTATTGTGCGTGTTTTGTAAAAAAAAAAAAAAATGCTTATTGTGTAGGATCGCTGGTTGATTGCCATGGGCGGATAATTTTTAATTATGTGGAATGCTATACATTTTAATTAAATAACATAATTTACACATAACAAAGTTACCGCTATGGACACAATGGCGCTCCGACAGGTCTTTTCATTTTTTAACGCGGGCATAGCCGTGCGAGTACCGCTAGCTAATAACAAAGCAACAAGTATGTCTGCTGTCTGTGTGTCTGTGTCCGGCGTAGGGCCAATACCGTTTGACGGATTTTCCTCAAATTTCACACAAAATTAGTTTGGAACATGGGGATGTGCACCTCGAAGATTTTTTTCTAAGATTCAACTTTGTTCTCCTTTTATTCCAATTTACAACCGAAAATTACATAAAATGGTCTTCTTCTATAGGAAGAAATTAACGCATCGTTACGAGATTGATACCATTGAAAAGCGCAAAAAAACTACTCCGGAAAGTGTTATGGTCTACATGCTAAAATTTTTCTGCCTCTAAATTAACTAGAAAAGCGTTTAAAGCGTTTTTCCCTGTAGTTCGAAATTATTTTTTACGGTAATTAACTTTAATTTTATTTGAATTGTTACCATGCCGACTGGCATATGATTCTTTTCTTTTTTAATGAATTAAAATTTATTTCTTGCGGTTTTAGCATTTTGAGGAGCAGCCAATGTTTAATTAATTAATTAATTTTTTTTTTGGGTTTTGATTATTCTTTTTTTAAACGAGTTAAAATTTATTTCCTGCGGCTCACAGGCGATCGATAACTTTATTTTGATTTACTTATTTTGACATGCATTTTACGGGACCATTCTCCATACTACACAAGGGTTTCTTAAACAAATGTAATACTTTATAGCGATTTTTGTTTTCCCAACTTATTATTACTATTTATATTTTTATTTATTTTATTCTATTTTTTTCTAAAGTGAATTAGCATACATGCTATTTGCCTATTTGAGCTCGGATGAAAGGTTTTTTCCGCTTTCAAAGCTTTTCCTCCTACTCTTAGTTTCTGCGAGCTGCAAAATTTCGTCTTTACGTTTTACTGTTAATGAATAATAGCCAAAAACTAATTATACTAGAAATGTATTAATTAAAACTACTAATGGATTATAATCGTCTTTTTGGTGTGGGTACTTGAACTAAACAATTAAAATGCGTTTTCTCTAAATTTTTTCGTTTTCGTTTTGTTTTGTTTCTTTCATTTCTATTTTCCTTTTTTATTGTGTGTGTTTTGTAAAAAAAAATGCTTAAATGTGTAGGATCGCTGGTTCCTTGCCGGTGGTGGGTAATTTTTAATTATGTGGAAAGCTATAAATTTTATTAAAATAACATAATTTTTGCATAAAAAAGTTACCACTATATACACAATGGCTAACCGACTGGTCTTTTCATATTTTAACACGGGCATAGCCGTGCGGGTACCGCTAGTATAAATAAAAATGTAAGTGTTCGTTTGTGCGAGCCGCAAATCTCCGAAAGTACTTCACCGATTGCTTTGAAATTTTGCCAGTAGACAGAGTGAATCAAGAGGATGGCTTATAGACCCGTTAGAAAAATATCCGACAGGTAGTTCCTTTTTTATTCCAATTTTATGCAAATTTCTACATAAATTTCCCATTATGGGAGTGAAAAAAACCTTGCACATATTAATGTAATATATCAATTGAAAGCGCTGATTTTTCTGCACAAGATGGAATTTGTTCGAAGTTTCTAAGTCAAAAAGAAGGCCAGTTATAAGCTTTTTAGTTCGATTTCTTAAGGCTTACCTTGATCCAAAAAGAATAATTAGCAGTTTCCTCAACTCCGGGTAATATAAGCTATATAAATAAAAATGTAAGTGTTCGTTTGTTCATACAAGACTGAACGTGATCCAGTTTACGGTTACGATGAAGTTCAGCCTTGGTTCATAACCTCAAATCTCCGTAAGTCCTTCACCAATTGCTTTGAAATTTTATCAGAACGTGTGTTTTTATATGTCACTTTTAATTTATTGCAACTTTGATTAAATTATTTCGTTTTTTAGCCTACTTTCCCGTAAAAGTAAAAAAATTAATAATAAAGCATGAAAGAAGGCTTAAATGTATCGTGAAAATATCGTTAGAAATCAAGAAAAGTCAAAAATAAGTTAAGTAATTAAATAAAGATTGAAAAATAAAAAAATTGAAAGTAGGGTTTTGAGAGGGGGGGGGAAAAGTGTGTCTGTCGGTCTGTCGGTCTGTCTGTCTGTCGGTCTGTCCCCCCCCCTAATAACTTTTGAACGAAGTGTCCGATTCGAAAAATTCTTTTTGCATTCGAAAGATCTCGGCGAGGACATCTCATTTCCATGTTTTGATTTGAACAATTTTTTGTTCAATTTTGAAGAGTTCAAAAAAATTTAACATTAGCGCCGATGGGTGAAAATGCAGCAAATTATGCAAACTCTAGGTGCAAGATCCAAGTTCCCATGAACAAGCTAACTGGAAGAAGTTCTTGGCGTGAAATATTGATTTGAACAATTTTTCTTCATTTTTGAACAGTTCAAAAAAAAATTAACATACCGCCTACGGGGAAATTTCAATCCTATATAATTTCTGATCTAACTCACCGATTTGCTTGGAACAAACTTTATCGGAAAGCTCTTATGACGTAGAACATGTACAAATAGAAAGTTCATCCACAACTAACGAGCCTATCTTACGATGAAATTTTTTGATCGGGATTTTCAAGAATATTTTTTAATTAATGAATGATTAAATGAATAAGCAAAAGAATGAATGAATAAATGAGTGAATAAATACATGAATCACTTAATAAATAATGATTGAATGAATATGTATTAACCGTTGAAAAAGGTATATTTGAAGCAATTAAGAACTAAAGCTAAACGAGAAACACAGAGAGAGAGAGGTAGCTAGATTATAAATTTGAATTCAGTGTATACGGGAAAGTAGGCTCGTATAGTTCTAGACGGAACTTCTTGTTTCTGTTTGTACTGATGTATTTATTAGTATTTTTGCACTCGAAGATTAAATGGAACTTTAAAACAAAGATTACTTATTTTGAATGTTAACAGTTTCAGTTAGCTATTTTCATCCTGATGTTAAAATTTTGTGTTTTTTCTGTTTGTGTTGAAGTATTCTTTTTTTTTAAGGGAACTTTAAAACACAGATAATGTATTTTGAACGGCAAATTTTTAATTTAGAATTTTTGTGTTTGTGTTTCTTCTGTTTGGATAAGGCTTATGTTAGAATTTTTCGATGTGCCGAGCCAGACAATATCAAAATCTTCACAGACAATGGAATAAAAATAAAAAAAAAATGCCCGCAAGCATTGTGAAAAAACATAAAGCTCAAGACCAACCAATCAAATTGAGCAGTTTAGATCTTCTCATGTGTACAATTATATATTGTGTGTTCTAGAATGGGTAAACCAGACAATCTATATTTTCAGACAATGAAACAACAAGCATTGTCAAATGAAACATATTAGAAATATGTGCTTTTTCTTTGCTTTTCCATTGAACCAGACTGAGCCACAGCAAAGCGTGGCCGGGTACAGCTAGTAGTAAAAATAAATCATTTGTTTTCACTATTTATTTTACTTTGTATTATAAATAGTAGTAATTATTTTTTAAATATAAACATTCATTTCTAATAGCATTTTTCTACACAATTTTACGTATTCACGGTTGTTGCGAATAACGGCTAATACGAACAAATTCGCGAATTTTTGGCATTTTGTATTAAGCGAGTTCAACTCTACATTAAAATATGAATAATTTTCACCTTTACACCTACTGAAAATGGTGTTCAGTAACTACATTAGTTCAACTCTACATTAAAATATGAATAATTTTCACCTTTACACCTACTGAAAATGGTGTTCAGTAACGCCACACATTTTTACATTATAATGAAATAACGAAAAAAGGCATGTTAATTAAATTGAAAGATATTTTATCTTATAGGCTTACGGGGGATCATTCATAAATGATGTCACGCTTCGAGGGGAGAGGGGACCTCGGGAAATTGTGACAGATTGTGGAAAGGGGAGGGGAGGGGGTAACAAGAAGTGTGACATCATGCTTATGCAAAATTGCGTGACATGTGATAAAAGGGGTAGACCGGTTCCTTGAAGTGTGACAAAGGGGGAGGGGGGGTCAAATATATGGGAAAAGCGTGACATCATTTATGGACGGTCCCTTAACTTCTTTTGCAGAAAAATGAAAGCAATATTTACAAATTTGCAGCGTCATTTAATTTGAGATACGTGTCGGCACATTTTTTTCAATTTGTGCTTTAATTAAGTTGATTTTTTAAATTTTTCCATGGAGATAATAGTAGCATATTAAGCCATCGTCTTCGTCGATGGGAATTCTGTACATATCCATCGAATAAAAGAAGCATAATTTCCTAAAGTTTAGTGCATTATTTAAGTAGAAATGTAATTGTGTTTATCATTTAAACCGTCACCCCAATCCTTAATTTATTACGATACGCTTTTGCCAGATCATGTTACTGACCATGCTACTAATTCATTGAAAAGTCATAAAAAAGTAACGTTTGAAATGAGAAACTTGCCTATTCGGAAATGCATTTTCTTCTTTCATAACTTGGCAAGTTGTAATTAAGGTAAGTTGCATTCAAAAAATTTAACTCCTCCAATTAAAAATTTTAATAGTTAATAAATCATGTGGCAAGCTGTTATAGTTAATTTCTAATTGTCTTCTTATTGTCTTCTTGAACGTAATTTAGCTTAAGATTAAAGAATTTGCTTTGGAACTTAGCCTCATTAGATGTCAATTATTTTATCAGTGACACCGACTACTCTGAAGGTCGTTTTGTTCTATCGAACTTGGCCCTTTGTTAACATTTTTGTTTCCGTTGGGGATATCATTCATTTTTGAAAAGCTAAATTTGTGGTTTTATATTTATGATAAGTTATACTAAGTTTAATAAGCTAACTTATCGTAATTAATTATTTAAGGTTTTTATTTTGGTTTTCAATTCTCCGCAATTAAGTCCTTCTTTATTTTTTTTCTTTTAAAAAGTTGAGAGCTCTGTACTACTCTGTCTAAGTATTGCAACTGGACTGTATTCTTTGTGCTCAGCTTGAGTTGAGCCTTAAGATGAAAAAATAAAGCAGGTAGTGATTTTCATAGCATCAATAATTTTCTTTCTAGCGCGAGAGAGTATTTTTGTTTGTCAACTGCAGGAAAATATGGCTATCGTATGAAGTTTTGAAGTATGATGCTAGTTATGCGTATGTTAGTCACCTCGCTAATAATGTAATTTTTTGAAGTTTCGGGTTTTTCCTTTATATGTGACTAACCTTGATGCCAAGTTTCAAGATTCTAAATCCCTTAGAAATGAGTTTAGGTTTTTGATAAGTGAGTCAGTCAGTGACACTTTTCAAACCTTACTAATTCATAACTATAAAAGGTATATTAATGAAATTTGATTTTCTAGAGTTTAGAGAAAGATCTCTATTAGACGTAAAAAATTCAAGTATGTTAGTCTAATAGTTTTTGAGTAATGACGGGAACAAAAGTAATTCAAACTGGTTCGAGTAAATACACACATTGACCGGTGTCGCCGTTTCTGAATTAGGCTGACACACTGCAGTGTGTCTTGATTACATCCAAAAACTTGCTTTTTGCTATTAAGTTTACTCAAACAATTAAATAGGCGCTTGGTAGTGAAACACACATTTTTTTCTTCTTATTAAAAATAATCTGCTCAAAATATTTTTAAAGACATACCACAATTACAGAGATCGCTTTTCACAAGAGAGTTGAAAGGAAATTGTTTTCGAAAACCGTCTTCAGGGACCGTTCATAAACGATGTCACACTTTTCCCCACATATTTGACCCCCTCCCCCTTTGTCACAAAATCTCACACTTCAACGGACCCCCCTCCCCACTTTGTCACATGTCACGCTATGTTGCATAAGCAGGATGTCACACTTCTTGTTACCCTCTCCCCTCCTCTTGTCACACTTTGTTTCAATTTCACGAACCCCCCTCCCCCCAAGAAGCGTGACATCATTTATGAATGCTCCCTTAGAACATTTTTAAAAAATAATTACAGTAATAATAATATTTTATATATTTACTAGGGGGTAAATACCCGCTGCTCGCTATCGCTCGCCAACCTCAAGAACTTTTAACGAACCTCCTTCGGATCGCTAGTTTCTAGATCGATAGTTTGAGCTCGCATCGCTCACTCATTGCAAACTAAACTATTTTAGAGTAGCTTTATGGAAAGAATCGGATTGCTGTCAGAAATAGATTAGTTCTACATTGCTCACATCTATGTGGAATCAAAAATATATACCTTGTAACTTAATGTACATAGATTTTACACTGTTTTAGAAGATTGGCGAGGTTCCAAATGTCGCTATTGATAAATTACCAATACATAAAATTAGGCGGCATCTATTTAAATTCATTCAGAATGCGACACCAACATTAGATTGTTATATATAGTAAGACTCTTGGCGACGACAGAAAGAATTTAAGTACACAACCTTTCATTGCATATTCTAAGATTTGTGTAAAGAAGTATTCATATTATGAGGAAAAAATCGCTTTAAAACTTAAAGAAATACCATGTTCCTTGGAGGAAAAAATTTTGAAATAAGAATGCATGAGAAAAAGTTAGTCCCAAGAATATAATAACAATTTAACTTTGTTCAAGTAAACTGTAATAAAAACTATAATTTCACGATAATTTAAAGCACAAATGAGCATTAAAATGCAGACATATGTTTCGGGTTTGCTTGGAATCCCCTTTTCAATGCGACAGGGAGTTTCTAGATGCAAAACCTCCAAATAATCCCGAAACATATGTCTGCATTTTAATGCTCATTTGTGCTTTAAATTAACGTGAAATTATAGATTTTGTCCCAAGAGTATGTTTGAAATATTCCCAAAAGTGTAGCCACTCTACATATTTAGAAGTCAAATAAAAGAAAAGCATAACAATCGTGACATTTGACAAGCTAGGCCATTGGTTAAACTTTAAAAGCGCGCACTGTTGATGCAATATCGCTTCTGATTGCCTGCTATTATTAGCCGTCACTACGTCATTGGCTCTTGCAATACCATCATTAGATTTATATATATATATATATATAACTTTTACAATTTCATATACTTAACAACTTGCTACACCTATATATATATATATATATAAGGAAAAATACTAAAAGTGGTGTGTAAACAGAAAGGCAAAAATATATTCCTTTCTAATTTATTTTAGTAAAAATCCTGCAATGATACTCGGCGGAAGAAAAGATAGAAGAAAACCACTTTATATATATATAAATATATATTCTTTTTCTAGAGTTGAGCTAGTATTTATTTAAAGGTTAGGTGTATCTTCTTTAATCCATTGAAGCTGACGAAGAAGATATGACATAAGCGGATTATAACACAGTATGGTCGAATGTATCCCGAAATACCCAATCTATCGAGAACATGTGAAAACGAGTAACACTTTCTGGAAAGATAAATTTCACGGTAGATATTTTCAATTTTTCTCATTCTATGCTTTTCGATTGTTGTACATTAGATAAAATTAGATACTTGTAGAGAGAAAGAAAAGGAGCTATATATCTCTATTTTCAGTTTTAAATCGCAAATTTATATTTTTATGTAAATAATATCAACTTATTTTGTTTGAGAGGTATTTATTTTGCTTTTTTTTTCTCGTCTTCTAAATTAAATAACATTTTTAGGAGGTAAAAATTATTATGTTTTACAGAAATGGATGTTAAAGAATGATAATTTTGTTTGAGCACTTATTTATTTGCACATTAGGTTTATTCGCTTACATTTGTTGCTTATTGTCAATCGGGTTGACTTTGCCACATCCGGGGTGAATATATGCTTACTTTTCAAATCTTAGTTTGTATCATTTCTCACTAAAGGAGGTTAAAATTTTTATGTTTTTTACAAAATATTTTAAATTTAAACGATTTTTCGTAAAATACTAACCTAGACAAATAGTGGGAACACCAGCGTTTCTTTCTAGAAACGGCATATTTAACTAAAAGGCCGAGCAATCTGTCCTACTGAAATGGGATAGTTTGCGCGTCTTGAATTTAGAAGAGATCGCGCACTTCTCCCATTAGTTTTCCATGCTGGGAGAGATTGCGCATTGCATTATTACCCATAGCTTATTGGTAATGTAGCGTAATTAAAAAAGTGCATGTGAAATATGAATGTATTAAATTCGCTGCGTTAACGGATTAAAGGGGGGTGTTCTGAATTTTTACTAAAACTTAAAATGTAAAATATTTTAAAACTTTAAATTGATTTGTGCAGTTATTTTTTTAACCAAATAAATTCACTGGCGTCTCCTTAACAGGCATTAATCAAATATTTTAACTATAGTTGTACATCGAGAGGATACAGTTGTCGTAACTTTATAATTTGTGTTTTAAAGGGACTGTAGTTTTTTATACAGTAGAAATTGTTGAAAACAAGTTTGTGCAATTTTATTACTTTTGAAGATTTAAGTTACGAAATATAAGTTTCGGAAGTAAATATGCGAATAAATTAATTTGTGAACAAATTGATTTTGCTAATAAATTAATAATGTGAAATTTTTATCCCATATATTTGAGAACAGAATTAAGAAGGAAGCAGCTACAAAAAAGAAACGAACGTCTGAAGATAAGATGCTTCTGGAAAAAGTGGGAATCAAAAAACTTTTAGAAAAGAAAACAAAAAAATGTTTGAATTTTGAGACATCTTCGTCATCAGCCACCTCAGAAGAAAATAATGTCGAAGTACTGCTTTTTTGGGACCATGTCAGACAGGACAACGAGGATAAGTGCACCGAATGCCTGGAACTGTACAAGGAGCAAACTTCGACCAGCGACTGGATTAAGTGTGTCATTGTGGCAGATGGTTGCACGAAAGTTTTTACTATTTACAACAATAAGTGTATCGATTGCGGACGACGGGACAAGTTCAGCTAGCAAACAAAAGACATTGAAACTGAAAATGAATCAGATTAATTGTAATTTAAACCTATTATTTAAAAACTTAATAATATTTTGTACTCTCATTCGGGCTTTCTTTTTCAAATTCTTTATTTTTTTTCCTTTAATAAAATCACTATTTTTCCGATTCTGTAATTATTAAGTTGAAATATCTATTCCTATTACAATTGTATTTGTTTATAAAAACCCTTACAACAAGATAATTTTAGTGTAAATAATATTGCCCCCCCCCCCCCTCTGCGCAATCACACCTACCCTGTAAGGACAGATTGCGCAAATTAACTTTATTGTTTTTTTTTAACAGCTGTTGCATTAAATTAAAGCAAAACAATGAAACAGCAATGGAAATGCATAAAAAGCAAATGAAGTCACAGGTATTCATGAATAGTTTTACGAAAATGTCCTACTACGGTTTTTTTTAAATTATTTTTCCAATTGCGCGCAGACTCTCATAGCTTTACCTTATTTGCACATTAAGCATATTCGCTTACATTTGTTGGTTACCGTCAATACTTTGCCACATTCGAGGTGAATATGCTTACTTTTCAAATCTTAGTTTGCATCATTTCTCACTACACTACTAAACAAATATGATAACAAACGTGAGGGATAAACATTTCATTCAATACAACTGGCAGCATTTTGTGGTGAAGTTGTCAAGGTTCAGAAATGAATCAAACTAATATTTGAAAAGTGGGCAAAATCACCCCGGATGCACCAAAGCCAACCCGGTTGACCGCACTGTACGTTATTTTGAAGAAAAAGTACAAAAAAGGCTAAAAGGTTTTTTTGCGTGATATCATTCTATTTTTTGTCTAATAAGTAATGCATAGTAGTTTATATTTAAAAAAAAAACATATATTTAGAGTTTAACAAATTAAATATTGAAGGTAAATTTTAAAAAGTAAGTTAATTGCTTTTTACTCAGAACAAAACTTCCAAGGTTTTAATGTATAATACAAAACGATTCTTATATCACAATTTTTGTTAAAAGAGCAAAAAATTAATAACTTAGCTTCCTGTTTGGTTTCTAACCTTCGTATCGAATTAACAATAAAATTCAGTTAAAAATCCTTATCTTACAAAATATTTGTCAACATAACAAGTACTTAAAAAGTTTATTGAAAATTAATTTTCAAAGAATTCCTTAATTAATGCAGTTTTTTTGTAATTACCTGCTGATTGATAAAAATGTTAACTTAGAAACGAATACAAAGTTTTTGAGCGCAGATATTTTTGAAGTTTTAAAGACAAAACTTAACAAATATATTTTTTAAATTGTAAATTTTAGCAGATTTTTGAAAACGTTTTGGAGGCATTTGTTAGTAATTATTAAACTGAAACATATATACACACAAAATATCATGGGGGAGGGACTAATAAAAATCTATGTTATACCAACTGATGACCAGTTTCTTGAAGTATAAAGCAAAATTTTTTTGGTTGTTCATCTAAAAATTATCTCAGACTCTTTTTGTGCATTACATACCATTCGAAATACGTAATAATGTAGCTAATGTTTCGCTTTATTCGCATAAAAATATGTTACTTGTAAGGTCTTGTTTAATTAATGAGTTATGCAGTGAGACTTTTCTTTAAAAATAATGACAATGTATAGGGGATAATGAACTTGTGCCATACTTCCTAATTCCATTGTCTTTTCCCTTTGTTAAATTTTTTCATTATTTTCGTTCACAATAAGAAAATATTTTTCTTGTTTTCTAGATCATGCATTTAGTATTTCATCTTTAATTAATGATGTCGAAGCTATTTCAAATATTTACGTAAGTTGTAATGGAAACCTAAAGCTATTAATTGCTTGAGTGTAAATTTTTCTACATTACAATGATGATGAATCATATTTTTATTTTTATTTATCTTTGATATTTATATTTAATATTATTATACTACTAATTTGGTCATTTAACAAGAAAGAATGGATAACCTCTTATTCGAAACACATTAAGATAGAAGTCAATTATTCGGTTTTTTTTTCCTTCCTCTTCCTCTTTTTTTTTTCGAATTTGGCCTTTCAGTTATTTATGTTCTAAATATACAAGTAAGTCGAGTCTCCCATTTGAGAATGTATGTTACTTTTTGTCTTGTTTTAAATATTTTATTACTTTGTACTGTTTAAATTTTAAATTAATCATCCCGTACCCAAACCAAAGTCAAGGTTTATTTGTGTTGCGAAAATGCAATCCTGAAATTCTGAAGTAAACATTTTCTCAAGTGCACCTTATAGAAATTACCTTTTTTAGCCTACTTTACCGTAAAAAGTAAAAAAGTAAATAAATAAAGTGTGAAAGAAAGTTTAAATTATCGTAAAAATATCGTCAAAAAAAGTCAAAAATAAGTGAAGCAATTAAATAATGATTGAAAAATAAACAATTCGAAAGTAGGGTTTGAGATGAGGAAAATGTGTGTCTGTCGGTCTGTCTGCCCCAACCCTAATAAAGTTTGAGGTAATTGTCCGATTCGAAATATTTCTTTTGCATTCGAAGGATCTCGGCAAGGACAACTCATTTCCATATTTCACTTTTTGATTCGAACAATTTTTCGTTCAATTTTGAACAGTTCAAAAAATAACATTATAGCACGGGGAAATTTCAATCCTACATAAATCCAGATTTAGCAGACGGATTTGCTTGGAACAAAATTTATCGGAAAGATGTTAGGTCATAGAACATGTACAAATACGAAGTTCTACCAGAACTAAACGATCCTATTTTTCTATGAAATTTTTTGATCGGGATTTTTAAGAACATTTCTGAATGAATGAACGAATAAATGAATGAGTGAAAGATTGAATGAATGAATACATAAATGAGTGAAAATATGAATGAATAAATTAGTGAATAAATGAAGAAATAATTAAATGAGTGCATAAATACATGAATCAGTAAATAAGAATGAATGAGTAAAGGAATATGTATCGATCGTTGAAAAGGGTATATTTGAAATAATTAAGATGAGTGAGAAAGAGAGAGATAAAGAGAGAGATAGCTAGATTATAAATTTGAAGTTGGGGGGGGGGGGGGCTGGGGGGGGGGGAAGAAGGCTCGCATAGTTCTAGATGAGAATTCTTGTTATTTTTCTTCTGCCTTAATAATGTTTTAAGATACTCTGCTTCCTCAACAAGAAGAAAGTACCTCCAACCATTTTCGGTTTTCCTCCTTTATTAGATTCCTTGCAATTATTACGCGGTACCTAACGAAGATCTGTTGGTGATGATCAGTTGCTCTGGTAGATGGATTTGTACGTGACGGAATCATTTTTGATGAAAGAGACAAATTCGAGTGCTTGCAGTGAAGCTATATTCATCAAAACGTACATTTTGTCTTTGCGTGCTAAACAAAAAGGCCGTTTTGTGTCATTTTCAGTTTTTCTCTTTTCTGAAATTCTTTGTCTTTATTACGCTGTACCTTATGAATATCCGTCAGCGATCATCAGTTGGTCTGGTAGACAGGCAATCACATAAATGACGGAATGATTTTTGATGATATAGAGACAAATTCGAGTTCTTGCAATGGAGCTATGTTCATTAAAACGTAAATTTTGTTTTTCTTTCTTTTCTTTTTTTTTGTTTTGCATCTCATTGTAAACAGTTCAGAGATGAACAAATTCTGGAAAAACTATTTCCAAACATAGGTTAGAATGGTATTATGGAACAGGTCTATAATATGATACAGCCATGTTTTTTACAAGTTGGTGCTCCCACTTTCCAGAAAACAGTCTAATTTATGTTGTATACTTCCCTTTCAACCACTAGAGGCAACTTGCTTCAATATCACGTTGTATATGGTTCTGAGAGCAAGTGTTCTGTTTTGGGAAACTTTAAAATTTTTGCAAGGTGAAATTAAAAACTTTTTCTAGTACTTCTAATAAAACGAGTGACGTCTTTTTGAATTGTAAACAATTGTTTATTAATTTAAGTGCAAAATGGTGTATTCAGTAATTTGTAGTTAATATTTTTATCTTGTGAGTGGATTACCTGTTTGGAAAAGGGCGCGTAATGTTATTATTAAACAAAGTGGTTCATAATGCAACCCCCTCTTTTGTTTTAGGTATCGCGATGCCAAGAAATAATTTATGGTTGGAAAGTAGGGGAATCACTCGTTTTTAGAGAAGAAAAATTCACTGGCATCAACTTCAAAGAAAACATCTCTGCAGCCTACAAAAGCATTGTCAAATAAGAAATCCAACACAGAACCAAGCGTGAGTAGATCTGATGAGAAGAGAAAATTCCCAGGCAATGGAAGGCGAAGCCTGCTCGGCAAGAAAAATAAAATTGATCCCCAAGAAAGTTCCAGAGATGACAGAGACATGGCATTAAATGTGTCTTCTCGACAATCGAATCTCGTCGAACCCGCCGGACAGGAACTCCATCAGGACGATGATGCAGACTGCATGTTCTGTTGTGATACAAGATAATTGAATTCAAGTGAACTATGGGTCCAGTATAGCAGTGGTCCCTAACCCCTTTTCCGCGGACCGGTACCGCTCCGTGGATCAAATGGTAACGGGCCGCGGGCCGCCAATTTCATTGAAACTGAATTTAAATTCCCAGTTTTATACCCCAAATTAAAAACATCTGTGTTTCATCAAAATTTTATTTATTTAGCAAGAAGTTCCGTCTAGAACTATACGAGCCTACTTTCCCGTATTCACCAACTTGAAATTTATAATCTAGCTAACTCTCTCTCTCTCTCTTTCTTCCTCATTTAACTTTAGTTCTTAATTACTTTAAATATACCTTTTTCAACGGTTAATACATATTCATTCACTCACTCATTCTTTCATTTATTCAGTCATTCGTTTATTTATTCATTCATTTTTCTCATTTATGTATTTATTCATTTTATTCGTTTATTCCATCACTCATTCACTTAATCATTCATTCATTCGAAAATATCGTTAAAAATCCCGATCAAAAAAATTTCATAAGAAAATAGTCTCGTTCCGTTATGGTTGTCTGGTCTGTGTACTTCGTATCTGTGCATGTTCAACGGCCAAACATCTTTCCGATAAATTTTGTTCCAAGCAAATCGGTCTATTAGATCATGATTTATAAAGGATTGAAATTTCCCCGTAGGCGCTAATATTAATCTTTTTTTTTTTTTTTTGAACTGTTTCAAAATGAATTCCTTTATCCCGGCGCAAATCTCGCCAAAGCAACAAAACACGCAAAAGGTTACCAGCGGAGGTATTCCGCTTGGCGTTGGTTTTATCATTGTTGGCGACTTTATCGCCTGCGCCGGGATAAAGGAAAAAGTACCGTTAATTTTTTTGAACTGTTCAAAAATGAACAAAAATTGTTTAACTCAAAAAATATTTTCCTTCGAGAACTTTTTAATAATCTTGTTCATAAGAACTCGACTCTTATGCCCAGAGTTTACATAATTTGCTTCACTTTTGCCCATAGACGGTAATGTTAAAATTTTTTGAACTGTTCAAATCAAAAAGTAAAATATGGAAATGAGATATCCTTGCCGAGATCTTTCGAATGCAAAAAGAATTTTTCGAATCGAACTATTCGTTCAAAAGTTATTAGGGGGGGGGGGGAGGGACAGACCGACAGACCGACAAACAGACAGACAGACAGACAGACCGACCGACACACTTTTTCCGTGATCTCAAAACCCTACTTTCAAATTTTTATTTTTCAATCTTTATTTAATTACTTCACTTATTTTTGACTTCTCTTCATATTTAACGATATTTTTCAGTACATTAAGCCTTCTTTCATGCTTTGATATATATATGTTTTTTACGGGAAAGTAGGCTAAAAAAGAGGGCTCCGAATGCAGTGCATATTTTTTTGTAATGTTTTAAAAAGTAAAAAAAAAAAAAAAAAAAAAAAGGGAAAACCCCCGCAACTATTTTATCTTTCAATTAGTTTTAATTAACAAACTCAAAATAAAACACAAAAGCGTGGCTCTAAATTTACAGTGGAACTAATTCAGAACTTCATTAGTTCCCTCGACGACATTGTCTCCCATTACGCCGTATCATCGCAAACAAACAAGCTAATTTAACGTTCTAGTAAGTTAAAATAGTAAATCACTTTAAATTTATTTTTGGTGAAACTGTATTTTATTTTGAGGGCCTGTTTAAATACAATTAAATTAAAATTAATAAATCAAAATAATCTAAAATATAAACAATCAACGCCCCCAACCCAGCGGGCCGCTGTAAAATTATCAAAGTTGACCGGTCCGCGGTGATTTCAAGGTTGGGGAACACTGCAGTATAATAATAGCATGTGTCGATAATGGGCTCATGTGATGTGTAGTAATTGTGAAAATGATGAGTTTGTGATTTTTGCTCATGAAGGGCTTAGAACAACTTTAATTGATATAATTGGGAAGCATTTACTACTAATGTTAATTTTTCCAATGTAATTGAATTGTATGGCAAAAAATTACAATAAAGAGCTAAAAGAAATCTACTGTTAAAGATAATATTACTAAAAACATTTGTATTTTACTTTTAGCTATTGTTTCCTATTACAACCCCAGTCTCCAATATCCATGTTTTGTAGAATGTCCTAAATAATTGCATTTATTCTAAAGTGTAAAATGTTTATTTAACAAAAAAAGTAATGTAACGCAGTCATATATGAATGTTACTGATGATTTTTGACACAATAAGGGTGTTTCGACCTCTAGATTTTGTCAAAAATTAAAACATGGTTCATGTTTTATTTGTGCTTTCTTAACGTGAAATTATTTTTTATTACAGTTTACTTGCATAAAGTTAAATCATTATTAAACGTAGTTCTTTGTTTGTTTCTGAACTGCAAGCATAGATGTATGCTTATGTAATACAGCATGACGAGTGAAGTGTGATGTTTTGGGACAAAAGGGGTATCAAATATATTGAAAAAAGTGCCACATGTATGAAACAACCCTAATTGCATTATATTCATATAATAGAAATTTAGACTCATATGCAAGTGTTCTAAATAATGCTTTAATAATTTTCATGAATTGAACCAGTTGCTATGCGTCAAACAGTACGGAATTCAAAGAACATAATGCTATCATTCGATTTGTATGCACTTTAACTTAAACTGGACTTGTTTTTAAACAAACGTTTCACAAGTCTCAAATACAATGCTAAGCACTTTCTATGTGCTTATTTCTGATTAAGTTCTTACATTTGAACTCAATTTTTTTCTTCTTACTGGAGACACGTGGTTAGAACATAAAAAACATATTTTAATTCTTAATTAATACTTCCGAAAAAATAATGAAATAATTATGCTTAGCCAAATGACATAGATGCGATTTCATGAACAATAAAACTGTTGAAACGAAGTATTTTCAAATAATCCTGTTTTAATTACTTTCCTAAGTACTGGTGCAACTTTATTTTTAAAGATGCTGGAAAAGATAATTTAGAGAAAAACTGCTTTTTCCCTATAAGTACACAGAAACTAACAATTACTTTAAATTTCTTTTTGTTCGTTTCCGAAATTTCCTTTGTATGAAAAAGAACTCCTTAAAAGAAAAATAAATATATTTATTTTTAATGACTTTTTTGAGTCGTGTACAAACAGTTTTAAAACTGATAGAAAATTGTATTTAAGGAAATGATTGGGGAATCATTAAGGAAATCAAAAAATACCAATAGATGAACCTCAAAATGCATTGTTTTGTTGTCCTCTCGTTTGGAAATAAAGCATGCAACGAGAAATCCTATTAAAATATTCCATTTTGAAACTACAATTCGTCCAGAAAACATGTTAACTGGGATTAATATTATTAAGCATTATTTATGTACAAAACAAGTCCTAAAATTATCCGTTTTTCCTTTCATGTGATTGTAACAAATAAGTATAACCTAAATTTTTCAATTGTAAATTTAGACCTCGTCTTTAATGTCGGAAGTTTTCCTATAGTTTCCTTGTCCCTCTTACTATACTCTCCTGCTATACATTTTAGAGATATATATTTCATGTATTGTTGTGGGAAAAATCAGTTTTTCATACTTCCCGTTCTAAATAAAATTAAATGTTAATTAATAACCCAATAAAACTATATTATTTTCACTTTTAAAATATTTTGAGCCAATTATTGTTTTAAATGTTTTAAATTAGCCAATGGTTTCTGGCTAAAAAAATTTATAATAATTTTGTTATGTTTAAAGGAAGTTGTCTTTAAATATGTGGTCTCTTTTTAATGTACTAGTATTAACTGTCAAATAGCTATATTTACAAATTATATTTTTTGCCACTCGGGGGAAAGGCTCTTAGAATTATAGACGAACTTTTTTTAAAAAAGAATAACTAAATTCTGTCCAAATAGTGCCAAATAGACAGTAAACAAGAAGTTCCGTCTAGAATAATAGGAGCCCACTTTCCCGTATACACCACCTTCAAATTTATAATCTAGCTATATCTCTTTCGCGTTTAGCTTTAGTTCTTAATTGCTTCAAATATACCTTTTCAACGGTTAATACATATTCATTTACTCATATTCATAAATTTATTTATTTAGTCATTCATGTATTCATTCATTCACTCATTCATGTATTTATTCACTAATTTACTTATTTTTTCATTCATTCGCTAATTTATTTTTTTATCAATTATTCACTCATTCGTTTATTCATTCGTTCACTTATTCATTTAATAATTCATTAATTCAAAAATATTCTTGAAAGTCCCGATCAAAAATTTCATAGGAAAATAGGCTCATTAGTTCTGGATGAACTTTCTATCTGTGCATGTTCTAAGTTATAAGAGCTTTCCGATAAAGTTTGTTCCAAGCAAATCGGTCCGTTAGATCAGGATTTATATAGGATTGAAATTTACCCCGTAGGCGCTACGTTAATTGTTTTTAAACTGTTCAAAAATGAACAAAAATTTTCAAATCAATATTTCACGCCAAAAGGTACCTCCAGTGAGCTTGTTCATTGGAACTTAGACCTTGTGCCCAGAATTTACATAATTTGCTTCATATTCGCCCTTAGGCGCTAATGTTAAAATTTTTTGAACTGTTCAAAATTAAATGAAAAATTGTTCAAATCAAACAGTAAAATATTTAAAGGATATGTCCTCACAGAGATCTTTCGAATGCAAACATAATTTTTCGAATCGGACAATTCGTTCAATGGTTATTGGGGGGGGGGGGGGGTGCAGACAGACAGACAGACAGACCGACCGACACACAAATTCCTCATCTCAAAACCCTACTTTCAAATTTTTTATTTTTCAATCTTTATTTAATTACCTTACTTAATTTTGACTTTTCTGGATTTCTAACGATATTTTCACGATACATTAAGCCTTCTTTCATGCTTTATTTTTTTTTAAACTTTTATGGGAAAGTAGGCTAAAAAATACTTTGCTGGTGACTTATTTTGTGGGCAACAGCATATTGCTAAGCAGTGACAGCAGAACTTTTGACACCAAAACTGGCGTATACAATTCTTAATGCAACATTTTTGATGACATTTACGAGCAAAAAAGCAGCTATTAACAAAGCAAGCCGGTTTAAACTAGATAAGTATCCATGGCAACATAAAGGCGTATGTGAAAGTATATTTTTAGAGAATCCAAAGAGCGTGTGATCATCTGATATAATTTTAATTATAATGAAATCTTTAATTAGTCATCTAACATAATTAATGGAGTGAAACAAATGATTTTTCGCAAATTCCATTTGTCTTTAGTGAAATAAACTTAATTAATTTATTGTTTTTACATTTAATGAAGCTCAAAAATGTTTAGTTGGAATTACATTTGAAATCGTTAAATGAAAGATGATTAGTAAGAATTATTGAAGAATATGAGGCGGAGAAAACGTCTACGCTTAATTGGGTGCTGCTAATTAGTTTATGTTGTTAAAAAGTATCTGCTTAATGCGTACTTTCTGATACTTTCTTATTCGTAAATGAATTCATTTTAACATATTATTATGATAATCCAATCAATATCATAGAAAAGCAGCTTAATAAGATATCTTAAAGTACACAAAAAACTATTATTATTTACAATTTGAAAAAGCTGAACATAATAACATTGTAATCGCATAAGATTATTTTTCCTGTAGAAATCTTAATTCCTTTCATTCGTTCTTCCTTTTATTTTTTCATTTTAAAGTAATTTTTTTTCAGGGTGACTGACACATTAGCTCTTTTTTTTTGGGGGGGGGGGGGGCGTTACTACACAACAGCTGCAATTTAAGGTGTAAAGACAGCTCTGGGTTAAACGAGAGAGAGAGAGAGAGAGAGAAGAGAAGAAAGCAGAAGAAGAAAAAAAATCTTTTAATAGTGACACTTTTAAAATGTTCGGTCTCGGAAATAGATACATTTTTAGTTGGTAATTTCCGGTACAAAAATTTAAAAAAAAAATAAACAAATAAACTAGTTTTCTAATATCAATTCATACTCCTATAACGTCTCCCCCCCCCCCCCCCCCCCCAAAGGCCCAAGAGATCATTCATAAATGATGTCACGCTTCGAGGGGGGAGGGGGTTTGAAATTGTGACAAATCGTAACAAGGGGAGGGGAGGAGAGGGTGTAACATCAAGTGTATAAAATGTTCGGTCTCGGAAATAGAAACATTTTTAGTTGGTAACTTCCGATGTAAAAAAAAAAAATAAATAAATAAATAACTTTTCCCGTATCAATACAGGTTCATAGAAGAAGATATTGTCACCCACCCTGGCCTCCCGATTCTGAGCAAAAAGAAGAAACCAAGTGTATGTTTGAAACTATTAACTTATTTAATTTATTTATCAGGAATCTGGTTTGGAGCGGCCATGTTTCGAGTTGCTCCGCTCAGACTTCAAAGTATTTATTCCAGCACCGGTCCGACTTCAAGATATTTATTCCAGCTCCGCTCCACGCTCCGAAAAACTTTAATAGATTATACTATTTATCTTATTTTCTTTCAGTTAATTATTTTTTATAGGATAAAAATGTAATAAGTAAAAGTAAAATCGTAGTTTTCAGCACAGCAAATTTAGTTGCTCCATCTTCGCTCCAGAAAAAAAAAAAAAAAAAATCTCGTTCTGTAATGTTCCGCGCTCCTGCTCCATACTCCGCTTCAGATTTCTGGTATTCATTCGCTACTCATGTTTTACTGCAGCAGTTATTTATTTAAAATGAAAAATGCTACTTTTGAAAGTCCAACCCCTCTTCCCCCGAAGAGCATACGTCAGTGCTTATGCTGAAACTAAAAGTAGAACGTGAATTTGTACCTTTTTTTTTTTCATTTTCCCCTTTCATGACAAAAAAAACTCGAATTAGAATCTATATAATTCTAAAAAAAAAATCCGAGACACTATCTACTTACAATAAAGAGACACAAAATATGCCAATTCATCATTTACTAAATTTTAAAAGTGCCAACTGTCAGGGTCCTCTTTATATTAAAATGAAAAACAACGTTAAAATTTCAAATAAGTTTGATAGTTAATTTTTGCATAAGATATTTCGTTCACTCCCCTCCAGTCTACCAATTGCCCTGCAGGAAAACTTGCTTAGTTTCTAGTCTAGTGTTTGTTACCTAAGTTAGCATAGCTCATAAATATCCAGACACGGATATAGGAGGGGTAATTTCTTTGTGATATTCCCTTTGTCCCGAAAAATTTGTTTCAAACACTACTTGACTTTTGGGGAGGGGGGAGGACTGTCCCCATGACTCCTTCCTTTATCCGCGCCGGTACTCAACCAGAGCGGCGGAAAAACAAGTTTCCCAAGCAGTACTAAATTTCCAACAAATATTTTGTGCTGCCATCTACCCGCAATACATAAAACTGAAAGACAAAACGAATTTTTTCTGGGGAAAAAAAAAAGGGATTTAATTTTATTATAGAAGAAGAAGAAAATAAACACAAGCAAAAGAAATTACATGTTATACAAAAATATTACTTATTTGTTTGATCTTAATTTTTGCTTTACCTTTTTGGGTATATGTAATCGCAATTTACCCCGCTTCAAAGTAATTTTTCCATATAAATATTTTATTTAGTTTTTGTAATATTTCCAAGAATGAAATATTCTCTATTATTAGTAAACAGCTCATCTAGAAAGTTAAAATCGTGCTGTTTTTAAGTTCCTACAATTATTTGCATATTTATTTCATATATAATTTCAGTGTTATTATTTGCTTTGTTTGGACATGGGACACGGTAGATCACCTCTATGTGCGGTATTGGAGAGTAGGGATGTAACGAATAGTGATTTGGCAGAATATCCGAATAGCCATTTCTTCCAGGCCGAAGCCGAATATTCGGCAATTATCTTAGGCCGAATACTGAATATTCGGCGGCCGAATATTAAAAGTTCTAGAAAATCGCTGTAATACAAAAAAGTATTTGTTAAATTTAAAATTATTCAGTCAAACACCAATTACACACAATCTATGATGTATGATTTAATTCTGTTTGTTAACTTTAAAAATACTTAAGGGCCGTTCATAAATGACGTCACGCTTTTTTACCATATATTTGACCCCCCTTCCCCCCTTTGTCACAATATGTCACACTTCAGCGGACCCCCCTCCCCCCCTTTGTCACGCGTCACGCTATGTTATATAATGCATGATGTCACACTTCTTGTTACCCCCTCCCCTCCCCTTGTCATACTTTGTCACAATTTCACGAACCCCCCTCCCCCCCTCGAAGCGTGACATCATTTATGAATGATCCCAAAACTGATCTATTTTCTCTATTGTTTTGAATGTAATAAAACTAAGAATTTAACCCACAAGTGGGATAGAAATATCAGGTTTTATGGTAGTAAGCATTACCATTATTTTTCTAATTATTTAATTCAAATGAAAGAACTACTATTACTTAGTGACCTTGCCTTGCTCAAAACTGTTTTATGAAGATATTTTTAAAGTTATAAAAGTTAATATTTTTATTTTATGGGGTTTTTTACACACCTATTTTTAAAAGATCTATTAAAATTACTGTTAACTGGAATATATTTTTATTTTCAAAAACCCGAATAACTTATGCCATCTAAATATTCAGGATATCATCTAGGCTTTTCACATTTCTCTCTTACCCAATATTCACAATAAATCAATCTACCCAAACAAAGTCTGACTTCCACTTTGTTAATAATAAAAAAACTAATTTATCATATTCTCCATCATAATTAACTATTGACAGCTTTTGGGAGGAAATACTAAATATAAAATACAATATTACAACTTTAAAATCTGTTTTTGCTCAGTCAAGCCTAAAACAAGGTTTAAAAAAATTGTTTTTTCTAAATTATTTTTATTTATCAAAACTATATACTAATGTATTCTTTTGAAATAATTATAATACAATTTTAAATGTTTAAAATCTACTAATTTCTTTATTTTTTTGCATTTCTTCTGCAGCAGAACTATTCGGCCGAATAGTCCATCAATATTCGGCCAGGCCGAATTTGACCTTACCCAGTATTCGGCCTGGCCGACTATTCGGCTAGGTGATGAAATGACTATTCGGCCAGGCTGAATATTCGTTACATCCCTATTGGAGACATCACACAATGCGCCGTGAATCCATTATTCAAATCAGATATCTCACTGGAAGACTCCTGATTCAGATATATCATCAGGAAAGTAAAGGATGTTTCTTTTAAATGTGTCTCTCAATATTTCATTGTTAAATTTTAATAATTGCTGGTTTGAATTTACTTTTACCAAATAAAATTTCGTAATTTCATTGAGTTCTTGTTCATTTTGATTTTCTTTCTTAATTTTGGTACATTTATTTCATAAATTTGTTTGCCTTATCTCTTTCAGAATAAAGCAGTTTCAGAAAGTGAAAGCAGGGATTTCCAGTCATTTTATACCAAAGCTGTATCCAGAGGTAGCCTCCTCCACCCCCCCCCCCCAAACAAAAAGGAAATACAAGGAAAAAAAAGGTTTTCTTAACGTAGCATGAATTCTTGTCCGAAACCTTTCTTCGAAGCCCCCTGAAAAAAAAAAAAAAAAAGAAAATGTCTAGAGCCTTGTTTTAGGCAGCCGACTTGGCATTATTAGAATGACCCTACGCTGTTCGACCTAGTATGTTTTTAAGACCTTAAAATGACCTTTGAACCGATTGGTCTTTCGTATGGGAGAATATTATTTCCCCTTGAATATAACGACCGCGAAGTGACATGGCTTTTGATATAACAATCCATATAGCTGGTCTGACCGATGAATACCGATTTTCCCACTGATTCTTCAAATTAAGAATATTGCATTTATTTGGCATAATGAAGATTAAAAAAATATTATCTTTTTCTCAGCCCATTTTTACGTGTGTACTACAAAGTGCTAAATTTAAAATAGTCGTGCTGGGTAAATATCGAATGTATTAAGTAATCATTTTTTCAGAATTTCTTAACGTTAATAATCAAAATTATTTTCACTCATTATGCAGTCCTAAGAAAATTTCGAAATTGCGGATAAATTCTCATTTTATGAAAATAGTAAGAAATGTTAGTTATGAGTTTTATTTTATTTTAATATTTTAAGGGGCTCACTTTCCGTATATAATTCAATTTGAAAAAGATGTTACTCTTTGAGTGCTGCCATCTGTAGGAAGAAATAAAATTCAACAGTTGTTTTAAAATTTGTTTTAAGAAGTTTTTTTTCTTTATTTATTTGTTTCCTCTGAAATAATAGATAGTCATGCTATGCTTTTTAGAGCCAAATGAAATGCAATAAAATTTCAATAAGAAATGTATCATTGATAATGCTATTACTAAAATTGGTCGCAAAAATATAACATCAAGACAATATAAATATAATGATTAAACTAGAAAACAAATTCCGCTGAAATTGTTTGCTAATAACTATAAATTTTTAATAAGCGGTCGAAAAATGATTTGAGTAAATCACTAATAAGTACAATGACAATGAAAGAGCAATATTTAAAGATAGTCAAATTGGAAAATTGCTGGTTTTAGCAGTTTTCGAAGACTTTACAATTAGGAAAGCAGTCAAGCTGAGTTACTTATTTTCTTGTAGTAGCGAAAATAAAAAGAATCGTGATTTAACGATGAAAGAAACAATATAGAGTTCCTTTCATCATTTTTTTTTTAAATCTAACGTAATTAAATTTTTACTAAAATATTTTCAATGTAAAATTCATTTTAAGTATTTAGGAAAATGCTAAAAAATACATTTCCACTAAAATTATTCTACAATGCTTTTTTATAAACTGAAAAAAATGTCTTCTCTTTGAGGGAAAATATGTTTCTTACTTTACCAGGCAATCGATATTCTCAGAGAACAAGTTCAGAGTTTTAAAATACACAAGTACGCAGGTTCTCTTATCGCAGCCGTCCGGGTATGCATCTTTCAATGTAATTTCACGCCATTACGTTTACTTACATTAACATAAAATACTAAATTATGCAATGGTTACTCATTATTATAGAATTTCTAGTTTGTGTGGCAACAAAATAGAAATGTGAGTGCATTGAGGAGAAAAATAAAGGAAGGAATATTAAAAGCCTTTTAATCGATAAAAAAATTCCGTTTCGTTATTGAACATCTTTAGTAGTCATTTATGTATCTTAATGTTTTTGAAATGTTCACCAATTTTTGTTATCTCATATGGAACAAGCATTATTATGATTTTCTCCCCCCCCCCCAAATGTTTACTTTAATTTTTAGTTAACAAATGTGTTTCCTTAAAAGAAAGTAACAATATTTAAATATTTCCGAGAGATTTTTGAACATTTTGCAGAAAGAAATTAAAGAAGTTTTATGGCATGAGCATTCAAAACAATATTGGAACGTCAGCCGACGAGACGTAATAGAAACGTTCCGTAGAATATTTTGGCTAAACACGTTTAAGCTACTGAACTTAAGACTATTTGGACTTCAGGTTTGGGACCACCTGAGGTTTGAGACCTAAACTTTTCGTCTTGGTAAGTTTAATGATCGGTGGACCTGATATTTTGACCTGAGGTTTGAGACACAAGCTATTAATCTTGGAAAGTTCATTCATTGGTGGACCTGAGGTTTGAGACCTAAACTATTCCTCTTGGAAACTTCAACGATCTGTAGAATTGAAGTTTAAGAGCTAAACTATTCTTCTTGGGGAGTTTAATGATCGGTGCAAATTTTATTGGCTCTGAGTAGAGTTTCGCTATTTTCGCAATCATATTGAGACGCTAACTTCTAACTCAGCATCAATAAAACATTTTGCTTTCACTGAACTTCCGAAATAGAAATAAATGCTCATGATCAGACCTCAACTTACCACAGCAGAACTGTGCGAGAGATTGATGTAAAATGTAACAAGATGCAATTTTAATTTTTCGGTTTTTTGTTTGTTTGTGGGTTTTGTGGAAAAAAAAGCTCACACAGCTGTTAAAACGTGGCAGTACGAGTATTACTGCCAAGTTAAAGTCTTGAGCAAAGGAGAGTTAGAGCGGACATGATTCAGTTGTTTAAATTCATTAAAATGGGAAATGTTGATGGACTGCAGCTATGTGCTGATAGTAGAACCAGAGGTCATTGTTTTAAGCTTTTCAAATCACAGGCCAATCTTGAAATTAGAAAAATTACTACTTCAATAGGGTTATAGGCAATTGGAATAGTTTACCAGTAGCGACTGTTAATTGCAGCGGTGTAAAAACGTTGAAGAAATCTCTTGATGTTCATTGGGGACTACTAAATTGACTAGGACCAGCCTAGCTGGGCCCTGAGCCTGTTGCTGGTCGTCACTTTTGTATCTGTATTTGTATTTGTATTACCACGTAATTAAAAGTTTTATATACTTTATATACTATAAAAGTATAAAAAATTTTTACTAAGTAAAAATTTTATATACTTTTTTTGCCTGTGATGCAACGTGTAAATGTGTTTTTCTCCTCACCACTAAAAGTATTTTTTTAGCGATTTTATTTTCCTCTCTGAATTAAAGGTATATGTAAACAAATAATTTTTTTTACTGAATTTATGTAAATGTGCACTTACGTTTGAGGGTGTAGTTTATATCTGTAGAATTTAAATTTAATATTGCCAAGAGAGTTTTATTTGAGAGATAACTTTTAAAAATAATGAAATGGGAATCAGTTGCATGATAGTTAAATAGACGTAACATAATTTCATAATGAAAACTTTGGTACTGTATAATGTCGTAGATTATAAAAAGAGACTAAACGCTTAGAAATATCTATCTGACTTTTTTTTCATATCATTTTCATTTGTAAATAAATATAAATATCCTATATAGAAGTACGCGTGTAAAAACCCTTTGTTTCCTTTTATTTTTTTCTTTTTGCTGCGTAAAATAATTAGTAATAGAAGAAATTTCACTCGCAGCTGCGTAATGATGTTAAAGGGACGGTTTTTATAATTTCGAAGTTTATTTCTAGAACCAAGGAAAACCATTGAGAAGAGCTTTTCATGTCTTTCATGATTCTTTTCGCAGCCTGCATTAAAATTTATCGCATATTTTAAAATTGACGTATTGCAATTATTTTCTGTACGTAAAAATGGATATAATGGGCAGTATTAATTGGGAGGATGCGGTTTAATTTTGTAATTATATCGATAACTTTTCCTTACACATTAGGATTCAGCAAATTCCAGCATTTTAATTGTGTAAAGAATTTCAAAGATTTGTTTATTTATTATTAAATAGATTAAGAATAGAGAGAGAGAGAGAGAGAGAGAGATTCTGCGTTTTAATATAATACTTATTGGAAGCCAATTCTTGATGCTTTACATTCTTTTCATTAAATATCTTATTATCTTTATTATCAAGTGATGTAAAACCGTTAGTTCTTTGGTAAATTTTTGTTCCGTTACTGAATTACCTTATTCGTAATTTAATTTTCCTCGAGCACTGTTGTTAACATTGTATCAGCTCCAATTACTGTCATTGATTTTGTCTTTGAAGATATTCTCCAAATGATATGTTTTATTGAGTACTCTAATTGGTCATCTAAAATAAGTTTATGAATCAGTTTTAATTAAGTTATAACATTTAAAAAACCAAACTTTCAGAATTTTCCCATTTAATTGGGCTCCAATATTTAAAAATATTAAAATGGCGATATAACTCGCTAGTTTGTTTAATAATTAAAGTTTTAAGCCCAGTTTTAGTGTGGGCTTTTGTGCAAACGGTCAAAAAGAAACACTTTTTTGCATTCGTTTGTAAAACTGAATTTTTTTAGGAAGCAACACGGTTTTTAGAGGTTCTCACTAGCTTATCCCAAATATTTATCGCTTCAAAAATGTTTTTTGCCTTTATCTTTGGCATTTTGAAAGCTTTCAATTTCAATAAAGTTTTGGTTGAAATTGATTCAAATTGAACTTCTTTTTCTCTTGATTATTATTTACTACCCACTGATTGCTCTAAAAGTGAAGTATGGCTTTCTTTGGTCAAAACTTGGGCATGTTTTTTTTTTTTTTTACTTTTCCCAAGGTTTCGTCACTTAAGTTTTGTTGGCTTATTATCTGCGTGATAATTCCCGTAATTGAAATAATACTTCTTTCATCAGAACGACAAGTGAAATTTCAGCATGCAATATGAAGTGAGTGACTTTGTCAAGTAATGAAATTCGCAACGAACATCGCTCGAGTTATTCTTGTTAATTTCTTTACTTTCAGGTAAACACTAAACAGATTTGTTCCATCTCTCAAGGTAATTATGAGGACCTAATTAAGCATCCGTATGCATACATTTTTAGAAGCCAAACTCGTAAGGACGTTCATCACATGAGAACAGAGCCGCCGAGAGTCAAGGCGGGCCTCATGTCAGGTTTGTTTCCGCCACCCCAGTACATCTTAGCCACATTAGCTTGCTTCTTAGCCACATTAGCTTGAATCTTAGCGACATTTTACCCTCTGCACTACTCCGATGCGTAGCTGAGCCTCCTCCAAAGTCCGGGGCCCATGAATCATCGATGCCTGACATCCCCTCCGGACGGCTTTGCATGAGTCATCTCACCCATTTACTTTTATTTTATTCGACTGTAAATAAAGGTCGATGACATCCCATAGTTAAATTACCTACATTTTCAAAAAAAAAAAAAAAGAGAGAAACACACTAGTATGTTTCTCCCTGGGAACCATAACCCTCCAATTGATATCCCTCAAGTATAGGGTATCAAGGAGGGCCATTTTTACACATTAAGAGGTAGGGAAACTGGACTGGCGGGGTGGTAGAACGCATATCAGTCCAGCGGAACTACCTCGGCGCATAAATGGGCCCACCGTAGACGATCGACAGCCACCAGGGTCCCGTTTCAACAAACCCAAAGGCTTCGGCTAAGTGGTTATGGCGTCTGGTGGAGAAACGTATGTTTCTCCCTACCTCAAATAATGCATTTTCTCCTGAAATTATTAAAAATGGAATTTTGTGAAATTATGACTTGTTTCAACTATGAAAAAAATCTGCATTTCAAAATTACACATTCAATCGCCAATCTGTCATTGTTTTTATTTAAAAACCTTTTTTTTTTCTACTTGAAATGGAAGAAAAATGTACTCAACTTTCTTGATTTATCGCCACTTATGAGGTTTTTAAAGCGTAAATGAAGATCAAGCACGATCAATCAAGTCTTATATGATTTAAAGTGGACTGGATTCTTGTAGGAGCGGCTATTAAAAGGAAGGCGCCAAGATAAATTACATCATCCACTTCATTTCATATATTTAATAGAAACTTGCTAGTCACATGATGGGAGAGTCTTTTACGATGGAGAAGTAAATGTGCATTGAAATATAAGAAGGGAAACTTAACAAATGATATTTCTGTGGCATAGTTCCAATAGTAGTGTATTATTCAAGCGAAACGGTCTTCCGATTTGATTTATGCTTGGAACTGCTCCACGACGATTCATTCCAGTTGTTTCTTGTTGTGTAAGAATGAAAAATATGTCTACTGGGTTGGTAAATTTCAGCTCTCGTCACAATAGCCCCAACAACATACCCGGGCCAGGCATGGTAATTTCCTAGGCCGGGGGAAAATGAGATGCCTCAGTTAAAGTGAATCATGTTCAGTTTGGCAAAGCCTTTTGGAAAAATGCCTTTATGGGTGCATTTTTGCTGAATGTGACAAGACTGTAAACTGAGCTGTTTATACTTGTTTGCTACAGCTAGACAATATGAGGCAAAATCCGAGTAACAGGAAATTAAAAGGGGTACTAAATCAAAATAGTATTATTTTAGATTATAGAACAAAATGTATTAATCGAAACACAGTTTTAATTATTACTACAAAAAGTCTTGACCCTAAATATTTAAATCCCACAATTTCGAAATTTTGAGCAAGTATATTTATTATTTACAACGATTTTTTTCCCTTCAAATAGAACAAGCCAAAAAGGGTGAATTTTATGAAAGTGGAAGATTTATAAAGAATGTATAAATTAAAAATCATATTTTTCTTTTAAAATATAAGTATATTTGAAAGGTTAAACATATATTTAAGTCTTTATTTTCCCAAACTGTAAAATAGTGACCCAATTTGCCGCATTTTTTTTCTCCTTAGTGCAAAAATAACCTCCTTGGCGGTAATTCATTCAGCAATATTGCGTTAGTAAAATGTCGATACGCTTAAAAACTGTAAAAAATCAAATTTTTCACCATATGCAAATAAAAAATTAGTCATATTTGGAGATGATCCATAGTAGCACCAACACCTCCGATAGACAAAGCCGACACTAATTTCATGACGTCACGACTAGAGGCTCACGGAAAAGAAAAATTTCGATTTGAAAACCACTTCAAATTGTGTCTTAGAATGGGCAAGTACTATTTTTTTTCAGAGCTGTACTTCACAGTGCACGTTAGAACAGCTGGAAGCAAAAATAAAAAGTCCATTTTAAAGTCGGGTTTGGCTTTATTTTTTTCTTTCTTTCCCTTTCATTTAAAATAGATGTAGTAGTCGAAAGAAAACTTATCCATTCAAGAGGAATTGCACAATTTTCGGTGAATCATTGTTAAATAATGAAACATAACGCACTTTAATATAGACAGTTTTCAAGATACATAAAATAAGAGGAGTAAATATTAACAAACAAATATTCAAACATTTTCATACTTTTCTAAAGAGCAAAAACACTCAAATATGGGCAAAAAACAACTTATTTTGTAACTATATTGCATTCTTAAAGCATTTTTAAAAATATTTATGAACCTCTATTTTTAGATAAATAACATGATAATATTACCATTGACCATAAAATGAACTAAAAATATTCTGTTTTAGGTTGATATGTATTTAAACTGACCAACCACATCGAAAACGCTATGGAGTCTAATAAGAAGTCAGGAAAAGACCCTTCCATTTCCCAAAATCCGCTGAATTTTGAAACTTTCTTATTAGATTCAAAAATTGATATATTTCGATGTAAACATAATCAAGTCAATGACGTGCACAACTGCATCGAGCGATATAGCATATTCTAGAAAGATAATCTGTAACCGCCCTTGCTAGATGAATAACATTTAGATAAATAACTTAAAACAACTCTTTCACCTAAGATACTCGCCAAACACTTTTAAAATAAACCGTAATAAAAAATAATTTCACGTTAAAAAAGCACAAATAAGCATTAAAATGCAAAACATGCATCATTCATTTGGATGTTTTGCATCTAGAAGCTCCGTGTCGCATTGAAAAAGAGATTCCAAGCTATCCCGAAACATATGTCCGCATTTTAATGCTTATTTGTGCTTTCTTAACATGATTTTTTTTATTATTATTACAGTTTACTTCGCACAAAGTTAAATTATTATTTTACTTTTAAGATATTTAATCTTTACCTGCAAAATGTTTATTTAAAGTGACATTGTTCCACACGTCACACATATATATATATATATATATATATATGTTACTGTTAAAGTATATAATGCAGTTATTTCATAGAATACCTAGTTATTCCGTGAAATAACTGATCGTGTCCGTTAAAGTGAGTAATATGTTATTAATTTGACACTTGAACTAGTTATTCTATGAAATAACTAGGTATTCTATAAATTAACTAATGAGAGACAGTTAAAGTGTAAAATAAACAATTTATCTAAAATGAAATAACTAGGTATTCTATAAATAAACTAATGATAGACAATTAAAATAAAAAAGAAGCAATTTATCTAATTTATGCAGCGTATAAATGGTATTTATGGAAACGTACCATAAAATCATTTGTTACAACAAGGATTACTGAAATGACACTTGGAATTACAAAGAACATTATCTAAAACAAAAAAAATGTTTGTTGACACACTATGTTTTACACGAACATTTTTTAAATCCCTGACCAGTACCTAAACTTTGAGCTGTAGCAACCGACCGGAGCGATATTTCTACATCCGGTACTTCTTCAATTTTAATTAATTTTTGTTCGCAGACACTGAACTGGGATCGGGAATATAATTGTTTTATGCGGCCGTTTCTTGTGCCCAATTGGAAAAATCCTTCTTCGCTTATTTTTATGATGATAGCTGAAATAGATTTGGCATCACCTTTTCCTCTGTCAACTTCAGGCACTGGGATACGGACGGTAAACCCCACAGAGGCTTCAGATTGAGATTTATCCGACATTAATTTCATCTTTTTCGCTTGAATTTCTAAACATTTTTTAGACTTTTCTCTTTTTCTTTGCACATTAAGTTCATTAAAACAGATTAGATTATTTTACACTTTAACGGGCTGCAGATCGTTATTCTATGAAATAACTAGTTAAAGCATGAAATACAAGAGAGTTTTACACTTTAACGGACACGATCAGTTATTTCATGGAATAACTAGGTATTCTATAAAATAACGGACTTTCATACTTTAACGGTAACATATATATATATATAGATATTTTTTTTCAAATTCAATTATCTTCTTTCTTTTTTGTTGCGACTAATGTTCAATATTAAGTAATTATAGATTTTTTTTGTCTTTTATATGCACAAAAGAGCTCGTTTGTGTTTAAAACTGTTTGTTTCTTTGTTTGTATGTTTGTTTGTTTGCTATACAGATCCCCATCGACTGACGGATTGGAACGAAATGTGACGCAGTATTTAAACAACCCCTAAGAAAGGCAACCCACGAAACTCCATTCGAAAATTCGTATTGATGTATGGTATTTATTTTATTCCAATATCATTTTTCGACAGTACAAAAATAAAATGTTTCATTTTGTTAAATTATATATCATTCTAAAACTGATAAACAAAAAAAGAAAAACCACTCCAAATATAATTCATCAGAAAACTCTGGAATAAATAAAACGTGAGTTATTGCCAAGAATGTTATTTATTTTAACGAGTATTAAGGGAAGATTTTATTCTTAAACGAATATTTCTGCGAGGGGAATAAATTCTAATAACTTATTGTAAAAAAGCCTTTAAGTTTAATGTAAACTTAATAGTCAATTTGCAGCGACTAGGTTTGCTGTTGTTTCACATGTATGGGACTGATATGTTTTAAAAATATATTTTTTGCAACGGCTAACACTGAGTTATTTTGCTAGTAATTGATAAACTTAAATTACGCGATTTAATTATAGCGCGAATTCTATTCTTTTGCGATACTAACTATCATTGCTGATTATTTATGTGCTCATGACACTAAGGTTGATATCAAATATTAGTTAAATGTTTGGAATCAAGAGTATAAAAAAATCGTATTTGAATTTCTTGAATGATTGATGGAAGTATCAAAAATCTGTATATAACGGAATTTTACATTTCCTAAAATAATTGAAATGTGAAGCATAAGATTAAACTTAAAACAAACTATCTCTTTCTTCAAGGACAAAAAGCAATTCTGGGAGCAATAATGATATCAAGATAAATTAATAATGAAAGTATACAACCGTAATAAATGTTTTATGATTATAGAACATTTAGGGAAAAAACTAATTCAAGAAATTTCCTGTGAACTTTTACTTTCTATACATTTTGATGTATGTTAAAAACAGAAGTTAAAGTCTTTATTATTTTATAAGCGTTTTTAAAATTCATGAGCTGTGTATATTTTTCTGAAGACATTAGGTTTTGACATACATTTTTTTAAATGATAAAAAACAATATATTCCGGGACGCTTGTTAAGATCTAACTTCAATCATAATAATTTTAAATCAGTTTAAGTAACGTATGAAAGTATGATGCGAGTTAATAAATTTTAAGCATAATTTATTTTTATATTTGAATAACGTATAAGACAGGAAAAGCCTTTGATTCTAGCCGCCAGATGGCAGCAGAGGCTAGTTGAAGAGTTAATGACATCTAGTAATTTAATGGTGGTTGCATCAGCATTATTAAATGTTCCATTAACTACAAATATTCCATATTAAATTAGTTTGCACTAATGTGTATAATGCCACCGCAGAAATGTTTTAAGCATCGTTGTTCATGATAATTACTCCTCCACGCTGACTAAAGATATAATTTGTTGTCTAAATACATTAAGCATTCTTATTAACGTTTACCTATTCTGACGAGTTTCTAACTCACGAAATAACTAGAATCAATGCGTTGTTTCATGCGCTTATAAGCATTTTGGATTAATTTAGAAATTCTTGGTATGATTTGATGGACAGTTTGGATATTATGTTTGCGTTCCATTTTGATAGCGAAGCGAATTCCACTTTGAGATTAGACTAAATTTCATTCCATTGAAATGTGAACATCAAAGAACAAAAAAAAAAAAAAAAAAAAAATGTGCACTTTAACTCTGATGGGCTTTTTAATTTTACATATGTTGTACTTTTTTAAAAATCATAACACTTTTGTTGTGATTTGAATCTGGCAACAGTAGGACGGTCAAAAGCACATGGTTATGTACTATAGTAAGCCCGGCGGTCATACGAAATGACCGCTGTTCTAAATATTATAAATTGTAATTAAAATGATTTGTGCAAAGGTGTCTGCTAATTCAAACTAAATTACCCAGGTCAGGGGACGAGGACGCCCCTTTGTTTACTGCCTCACACTACTATATATATTTATTTACTATATAAGCAAATTGTTTGTAAAAAATATATATTTATAATCGAAAGAACTTATTGAAAATTTTATTATGCTTTTCAAAACAAAAGCTTTAACGAAACTGGGAAAACAGAGCGCTGCCACTCTAATAAGAAAAATATAAAAAGTGCAGACAATAAATAAATAAATTAAAAAGAAAGAAAGGATTAAATTAAATTCGCGTATCATTAATTTTCAACGGAGATTGCAAATACAGCGAAGCCTCACTCAATATGCTCGAGAAATGTTTTGATTATTATTAGTATATTTGTTACAACAATGGCAACTGCATTGATTTGTTTGTTCACACGGCAACTGTAATTATATGGTTGGAAACGAGGGCAAAACAATGCAAAAATAAAGTAAAACGTGTCAAAAAAATTAAAAAAATTAAATTAATTAGAGAAATTAAAAAAATTAATTTAAAAAAAACTAATTGAGTTACAAGTTTCATTTTTGCAGCGATGAGTTTTTCAGGTCGTAAACATTAACCGTGCCGAGTGTGGTCTCGATCGGTAAAACGGCTTGGGATTCTATAGCGGACTGACATATCGACAGAGAGAATAAGCCGCTTATATATAAGATTATACAAGTGTTTATTTATATATCCTTTTAAGTCATATTTTATTTTGAAGCTTGAATCATAACGCTTTTGAAGAATGCACAAGTTTTGAAAATTTTTGCCTTGCGTTGGTCACAAAAAAATCAATATTTTCCTTATAAACAACCTAATATTAAAAATAAAAATAATTTAACTTTGTGCAAGTAAACAATAATAATAAAATTACACGTTAATTTAAAGCACAAATGAGCAATGGATGTTTTGCATCTAGAAGCTCCCTGTCGCATTGAAAAAGGGATTCCAAGCAATCCCGAAACATATGTCTGCATTTTATTGCTCATTTGTGCTTTAAATTAACGTGTAATTTTATTATTAACCTAATATTGTCGTCTCAAAGCTGCAACGTTTTAATTTCTTTGCTTAACTTATGAATAATTTAAAATAGTTTATTGTTTAATTTCTTGTAATTAATAAAATAAATGTTAATTTGACCGACGTAACATGTGGCTATGTGACCAACGTAACAAAATGAGATGTGATTAACATATTTTTGTGATTAACTTATTTAAACTGATTAACATATTTTCCTTTCATGTTAAACGTGATAATGAGGATTATGATAGCTTTAACGACTCAAAATTGATAAATTTTACTTTTTCAAGATCAAGAAAATGGCTTCAACAAATACTCAGGAACTGAAAATGAAATTAAGAATTCAAAAATTAAAAATAAATGAATACCTTACAACTAAATGAGGCATTTCTAAAAACTAACTTTACCCAAAATTTTTTACTCAATCATCAAAATAAAGTCATGGCAGCTTATTTCACGACTAATCAAGTTTCAACAATCACAATTTATGTGGGTGTTATTTACTACTTATTTACTACAGAAAGGAAGAAAATGATAATTTAATATTGCAAATTTATGAAGTTATTTCAGACAAAAAAAGACATACTTCTTTCAAAGGGAAAATTTTCAAGGGTTGTCTTATGGAAGATTTTGTTAAACACATTTGTATTCAATGCTAAAAAGGCAATAATTTGTGGGTAAGGGAGATGCATACCACTTTAAAAGTAATTATTTAATAGCAGTATCTAATAGTAAATGCGCCACTAGTTTTCTCATATTGTTCCATTTTTTCATATTCATTTTTTCAACATATGATGACATTTCATCATCACAGAATTTTTTCCGGATGGAATTTTTCTGAATCAAATCATGGGCAATAATAAATTATTTGCTCACAAATAGTTTATTATTTGATGTGTACTTAATAACTATGGTAAGTTTTTAAACTATAAGTTTTTTTCGTATTACGAGCATAATAATATGCTGAAGAAATGAATATAAAAAAATGGAACAATATGAGAAAACTAGTGGCGCATTTACTATTAGAACAAAAGAGGTTTTCATCAGACGAAATTATGAAGGTCAAAAATTTTCATCCCTATATGTTCTTCAGGATGAGCCGCAATAGTTTTAAAAAGAAAGTTTCAAGTTTTTTTTTTTTTTTTTGTTCATTCAGCACTTGCATTGTATTGCTTCAATGACTAACAGTTGGTAAATTTGCAACATTGAATAGCGTAAAATATGTTAAAAACAATCATAACACGCAAGACAGAGGAAGCTGTTCTTAGTAGCTCTCTAATTAATAAAGAAGGAAAATCTAAAATTGCTTTCATTGTGAAAAAGTCATTTTGAAAAATGTTAACGTTGATCACATGCTAACAGACAAAATTCAAGACGTCACAAATTTCACTCGAAAAGCTATTTCTATAAATATCTTTTCATGTAAAATTTCATGGACGTTTTACGAATATCCTTCATTTATATGGTAAAAGTTGTGCTTCTATTTGCTTCCAATGCTATCTTCTTGATGTTGCCATCGTAATCATAAAAAAAATTTCACTAAAAGTTTTCAAATCCAGCAAGACAACTATCAATTTTCCTTTCGAGGTCATTTTCAGACAGAGTTCAAATATAAATAATTAATTTTTCAAAAAGAATGCATTTTGTAATGTAAAAGAGCGATTGAAATCATTTCTAAATCATCCTTGTAGAAATACAGTTGAGCCCGCTTAATACGAAATGCCAAAAATTCACGAATGTTTTCGTATTAGCCGTTATTCGTAACAACTGTGAATAAGTAAAATTGTGTAAAAGTGTATTAGAAATGCATTTTTATATTTTAAAAATAATTACCGCTATTTATAATAAAAAGCAAAATAAATGATTTATTTTTACTAATATACACTACTAAATCTTACTAGTATGTTGAGAAAAAAGTGAACTTCCCTTTTAAAATTTAACAATTTTGGAAAAAAAACGCTAATGGTTAGTTGTTTTTTAAGTACATTAAATTTTATCATACGCATATCTCTGCGCAAAATGCTTAGTGCTATTTGTATATTGTCATTTTCTGGACTCTAAAACTGATTTACAAAGGGAAATAACGTGCCTTATCGATGTTCTAGAAAAGGAGCCTAAAATAGGGAGGTGAGGGCGGTTTCATTGTGCGAACCTGTTTCAATCACACCTGCTAAAGAACCTTTCGAAGAAGAAGGATTCAAAGACAGAGGGTTTGAAATGCAACACGTGCATGAGGTGATTCTCTACCCAAAAAGTTCCAACGTATGATTCGAAATACATACTTGGTGGTTTACAATGACTCAAAATAACCAACAATTTCTTTAAAAAAATAATTATATATAATCGAGAATGTGAATAGGTCAGAAATTTTGTTCGTATTAGCCGAAATTTGCCTTCGTAAAATGCGTGAGATATTTAGTGATAGTAAACCAAACTTAATGAACAAAATGTTCGTTTTAGCCGTGATTTCGTATTAACCGTGTTCGTATTAAGAAAGTTCAGCTATACTTAAAAGCAGTAACACATAGTTCATCTTTTTTTAATTTGTTCGTTTCATTTCCTGTTTTTTCTTCCTAAGAATTCGATACATTTAATATTTTAGTGTTCCGCAATTCCTGTCATATAAGCTTCAATTCATTAATTGAGCTCTTCCCTCGCCTATTTTTTTCAATTAGAGTAGAAAATTGATATCAACTGAGTTATTATTTTAGATACAAAGCATTAAGTTTTTTTATCGTTTTTTTTTTTACTGTGAGCTTCAGGCTTGTTTCTTTCTTTTGTGGAAAAAAATAAGGAGCTCATTTTTGAAACCAAAAGCTTTACTACAAGTGTACATTTTTTTCTCCTCTGCATGATATTCTTTAATTGCGTGTAAGCTCTATTTAATTTTTTTCTTAGAATTCGTTTAGTTCTTTGAAAATACACATCATTTTGACATACTTAAGTTAAATTGTTTTGTTTTTAATAAAAGTTAAGTATTTATATTTTGCTACTTTTAACTTCAATCTAATTTCACAAAACAGCAACGCCTACAAAACCTTTTCAGGTTATTCAAAAAATGTTTAAATTTACTTTTAAATTTCACAAGTTCAGTTATTATCTAAAATATGATATATAATTGTTTGATGTCAAAGCTATTTCAAAAACAGCGCTCTTTTCTTAATTTGGCTGAACTTATTTGCTGGTTGTTGCTGCACTGTTCCCCAAAGTTTTCACAAATTAAAAAAAAAAACGATGGTACCAAAAACTTAGAATATTTTTTGTGCATCGATTCTTTTTAAAAATTAATACATTAAATCACCAGATGTCTCCCTAAAAGTCTAGTAATTACAAAATGTGTAAACAAACCGTAGGCAGTCGTGAGTAAATTCGCTTTCCAACATGTTATGTCTGTAAAAATAGAACAATTTCAAATTTAATTTCTAATAATTGCGTACCTATAGATAATTTTCAGTTTCAAATATTAACTATTTTGTACTTATATCTTTTTAACAGAAAATCCAGTTATTTATGAGTACTGAACTCGTTGCTTTGTTAGTTGCGTAAATAAATACCACGTATAGACCACAAAAACAAATAAAATGACACTTTGATGGTCATAAAATTGCCTTTCGAATGGAGGCAGTATCGGTTAAAGAAATAAAATTTTCATCAACTTATAAATAATTCTATCACAACTGTTGCAAACATCCTGGGTCCGTTAAAGAGAATATTTTATTTTAAAAATAATCAAATTAAATCAATGACAAAATTTAAACAACATTCGTTCATCAAACAAGTTCCTAGCATCTTTCCAATTTCTATGCGGAAAGCTTGTGAGGTTAAGGTTGGTCATTGCCCTTCGATAACGCACCAGATTTTGCTCTATTGTTCCACTTCTATTTATGCATTTTTATATATGTTTTTCTTTGCAATTAAAAAAAAAATATATATGGTTCACATTTAATGTAATAAATGCGAAATACTCTTAAACAAAAATCTGTTTAAAGTTTTCGCTCATAAACATTGCTGTAAATTTCTCAATCTGAAAACATTTAACATATTCCTGATTTACAATCGGAAAATGTGTGGTTGATTGCAAAGTAATATCACAACTGATAAAACTGGTCCGGATTTTCCATCAAAACGTACTACTTACGAAGTAAAGGAGAATAATTTATCTTTCCATTTAGACATACGGGTCTCAAAATATCGTAACTCCAGTTGGTAGTTAATTGCGACAAATAACAAGACTAACTTGACGAATGATGCTCTCATTATTAGCGCATACTATCGCCCGAAGCAAATTTCATGTCCTTGTCTGCTTGCTAATGTGCTTTAATTCGAAAACGTTCGCATACAATTAAAGCGGAGATGAGCAGTTAAAATTATTTTAATATGTTTTTTGGCTGAAGTTGTGAAGACTTGCGATTTCGTTGGAAAAGCATAGGAACGTTACAATTATCCATGCATAGAAATTAATTATTTAAACCTTAGAATATCATGAGCGCAATTATTGGATTATTATTTCATCATGAAATCAATGTATTGCTCCTTTGAAATACTTGTAATGTTTCGTAATGTGTTGCTACATCTACTTTTAGATATTTGTAAAAAAGACAATGTGTTCTTACAAAAAATATAAAACTCATTGTTAAGGAGAATTTGTTGCCATTAGGCAGTAAAATTAGAAGTAATTATAATAAGAATTTGAGTGAAGGCTTCTCTGAAACAAAATTTTTTCAGTCTGTTTGCTCTATAGCAGTGGCCGGCAACCTAAATTCACAGAAGATCTACTTTCCAAGTTCGGCGAGATGAATAGGTCATGTTGGAACTGCGCTTGTCTTCAACTTGTAATTTACTTATCACTTGTAGGTTAATTCTTGACAAGTTTTGATGCTTATAAAATACTAACTGTAAAATTTCTAAAGTCATGTTATGTTTCAACAATATTTCAGATACTAATATATTATTTCTTTTAAATTTGATAAAATACAGAGATTATTTTATATACATATTTAAAATACGCATGGAAAATGCCGTTACGCACTTCAAGTAACTTTTATTCAAAGCATAGTTAATGTAACGACTGACATTCCATATTATTGGCAAGTTTTTAGGTCCGATGAATGGTCTGACAATCAATAAACATTTTCCGGAAAAAAATAGGTTCTCCTTTTTTTTCAAGTCACTTTATTTATTTTCAAAACTATATGATCTGTTGAAAATATTGTCACGATCGACCGAAAATGGGCTCGAGATCGACAAGTCGATTGCGATCGATGGGTTGCCGAACATTGCTCTATAGTGACTTTTCAAAATCAACTTCAAAATGGAATTCATCATAAAAATGATTGATTCTTAGTGCCAGTCGCTCAAAGTAGGAGTGTCCTGTCCTTTGATATGCTTGAAAAAAAGAATATTTATATAAAAAATGATTTTGCATTCAAAAGAATTTAATGAAATATTTTTCTGGAGAAAAAGTAAAACCGACTTTATATTCAAAATTACGCAAAAAGGAAAAAAAAATAATGCTTTAAAGTATATCGATACGACTTTTAAACATAACTTTTGAAGTCAGTGCACAATTTTGATGGATAAAATCTTATGCCATAATAAAGCAACTGCAAATATCCTAGAGATTACAACAGTTCCAGCATAAAGTAACACATGGTGTAATGGTAACTAGTCTGTCTTACTTTCCTAAAAATCCCGGATACGCAATTTCTCAGATTACTATTACTGCAAGGTAAAATCTGGGACGTTTGGCAATCGTAATTACAGTCCAAAATGATCGAGAAAAAATTTATTAGGAAAGAAAAACATGAATGATAATTAACTTTGAATAATTTATTCACCCGTCATAAGCACAATACTGTATTTTAAATTATTCAGTGAATCCTATAAAAAATATGTAAGTAGCTTCTTGTTTTACAGAACATTTGTTTTGATGTGGTCCCCGAAGAATACCTTGTCTTTTTTTTCTTAACGCACTCTATTAACAAAACAGAAAAAAAAAAAAAAACTTTTGCAGTTCTCACTTTTAGTAATGTGCTTCCTGCCATAATTTTTCAAACGCTGGATTAGGAAAGGTATGGAATGTATAAAAAACTACGTTGACGACAGGAAGCTAACAATCTCAGCATGTGTAAATATAAAAGCAATGAAAGATTTTTTTTTCATTCAAAATAAAAAACGTTTCAAATCCATCAAAAACTCAGAAATATATTTCAGGGATGCAAATGCGTTTTTGACCGCAGTTCACTAAACTGTCAGAAAAATGAAATTCTCTTGAAAAGTGCGCATCTTTCTTATAAAACACAAAAGTAAACGCTGTTTACTTTAAGATCATCGTAACTCGCACACTCTCAGAAAAGCATGCTCAAATTTCACGAAACTTTCGTTGTATTTGACGAAATGGCTTCGTGAAAAATGCTCCGATTACACATTTTGTCAAATTGACGAAATTTGTTTCGTCATACATTTGATGAAATGAATTTCGTCAAAAACTAAGAAATATTTCGTCATATACGTTTCGTCAAAAACAACGAAATTTTAGTCACTTGTTTCGTCATTTATTTGATGAAACACATTTCGTCAAAAAGGACAAAATTTTACTCGCTTGTTTCGTCGGGTCTATTTGATGAAATACATTTCGTCAAAATGACTAAATTTTCGTCATTTTGATTAAACATTAACTAGTCTCTAAATTTCGTCACTTTTTTTATTTCAATTTCATCAAAAATGAAAATATTTCTTCATTTTGATTCGTGAATCATAATATTCGTTGTATTAACATACTTTTGAGTAAATTTTTGTTATTTGAGCACGTCATGGAACCTTAAATAAAATCTTGAATTTATTTTTTAAGAGGGCAATTTGATATTTCTTGTAATTTGAGGCTTCAAATAATTACACTGAAAGTTTTCGATTTTTTGAGTTGATGCATTAATTGTTGAAATATGTATGATTAATTTTAAATAAAGGTTCTAAAGGTGACTTAAACAAAAAAAAGTCATATTGAGAAATATTTTACTATCGGTAATTTTAATTCTTTGTACACAAGAACTTTTCTATCATGTTTGTACAAGCATGCCATATCATATACGTATAAATTTATTTTATTTTGGGTTAATTGTAACAGAAATTTCTAACACAACTTTATTTTAACATTCTTACTTTCCAAATAATTTAAAATGTTAGCATTACTTCCAAATTAAGCATTTTGTTGAAATATAAAAGCAGTTATTTTTTTTAATATTATGAACTATTAATTTGTCTAAGTTCTGTTTGTTAATTCATTCAAAAAATTGTTTAAAACATAGTTTCATTGAGTTGGTTTTATGTATTATGTATGTATGTATGAATTTGTCCCACGAAGAATTGCTTTTTAAGGGTTTTAGGCAATCATAACACATTTAAAAAAAAAACAGCAGCAATGATAATAAAATTTGACTTTTATTACGTTGACAAACATTTTTCTAGCTCATATGGAGTATTACAGCAAAACTGAAATTATGGTATAAGCATATAAATTGATAGGAACATGTATAGAGTATAAAAAATACTTTTGAAAATTAAAATATAGGAATTCAAACCATAAATTAGGGGAAAATCATGTCCATGATTACCGTAAAATAGCGAATAAGCGCCCCCCTAAATTTTTCTGAAATTTGTGGAAATGCGGTAGGGGGTGCTTTAACAAGCGAAAACACGTACCGTTTATACGCCGCACCCATCCATGATTCATTGAAAGCAGTACCACAGTAAAGACTCATCTATTACTTGTTTGTTTAGCCAAAATTCGTTCGGATCGATCCCCCCACCCCCCTCAAAAATAAAAAGAGAGAAAAAAAGAAAAGAAAAAGCAAAGTGGCAAACAAATTTGGATCGCACTGAATGCACAGCTCTGTATTTAACCTCCTTTCACATGTTTTCCTATGTTATAATATATAAAAAGATTATAATTATAAACGATAGCGAGAAAAAATAACATCAGCTGAAGCAAATGAGGCAGGTGCAAAACATTCATTCCCCTTGCTTGACGCATCCTTGATTTTTTGTTACTTGAATGTACACAAAGATTTTTTTTTTTTTAATTTTTCTTTTTCTGTCTTCATTTTAGATTGGATATTGCTAGGCTAATTTGCAAAACTGAAAATTCTTGCACGACTATAAGCACCCTAACGATGATGGTTCGCGCCATTTTGAAAGTGCGTTCTTTTAAACACAGCATGAAAGTTGGAATTAGTGTTTTGAAAATAATGCAAATAAAATTTTGTGAATGAATTTAAGAGCGCAATTGAGCAAAATTCGGGGAGGGGGGAAGCGCTTGTTCGGTATTTTACGGTAAGTAAATTCTTCAGGGTCACAGAACTCTTTAAAAAAAAAACTGCACATACAAAAATTTAACTGATATTCAAAAACATGCCAACCCTATTAAATAAATTACAAATCTGAAACTTTTACCATAGAACATGGATATAATATATAAGAGGTTTTCTTCCCATATTTTGACATGATTTATAGATTAAAAATAAATGAACAAAACTTTTATACACACTATAATTGAATCAAGTTATTTTGAATATGTTATCGTTACTTGGTTAATTATGCAGAAGAAATATTTAAAAATACTTTTATAACTGAACCCCTTTTACTTTCTAATGTACTTTAAAAATTTAGTATTTCTTAATAAATTCAAAGCTACGCACTTTCATGTCAAATAACATCGACTCTACAAATGTTTATTATTTTAATTCTCAAAATACTGTATGCAATAAAATATCAATTTAAAAATTTGTTTCTTTACAATTTAAAACATTATTTAAATTCCAACAAAAAATGAGTAAAAGAAAAGTTGAAGACTTTTGTTTTCACATGTGTTAGTTGCATTCAATTAGGATACTAATTTGGAGAACAATTCTTGATATACACTTGATATACTAATTGATTTTTTAAAGATTCCAACACATTTAAAAGACAAGAAAAAAAAAAGGGGGGATACACAAACCTATATCAAACTGAATCTCAATACAACTTACACCACCTTATGCATGAAATTTAGTATGTAGTGTAGCTACAAAATACAATATTAATTGCAATTTAACAATTAAGAATATTTACATAACATAGTAACAGAACTGGACTAACGCTGTGATTAATCATCAGACTCAGATTATCAGAAATTACTATAAAATGTGATTACGGTGGGCTGAAAAATCTAATGAATAATGTTAAAGTTTTAAGAGAAGTTTCCCAACTCTTTGTGTTTTGTGGCATTACAATTATAATCTAAAAAAATCCCCCAAACCCCATTTAAATATGAAATAAAACCATACTTGTTTTTTTTTTATAAGTTATACATGAAATTATACAAAACTAAACTCAAGCGTAATATATGGTATGAATAATAATATTTTTATTCTCACACTTAGTGGTGATTGTAAAAAGTCGGATTTAATAAAACTAGGCAGCAAAAATAATAAATTCTGATTTATAAATTTAAAAAAAAGATTGTATTTACACAGTATTTTACATAAATTTAAAATCATTGACAACCAATTAAATTACATTTTCTTATAATTTAAAAGAATTTGCAGATAATAGTTATATACAAGTTTGGTAATTATAGATACTTCATTTGAAAAAATCCTGAGTGTTCTGCAACTCTGCTACAGCTGCTAATGGAAATTAATATTGCTAATCAAATTAATATTTTTTCAAACTGTAATGATTCTTTCATTTTTTTTTCAAGCAATGTATTCTTACAGCGTTCATACTCTTTTGGGAAAACAAAAAATAGGGACTTTTTAAGCAAACATTCATAAATGATGACACTTTTTTTCCGTATATTTGACCCCCTCCCCCTTGTCACAAAATGTCCCACTTCATCATGCTCCCTAGTCATGCATTATTACACGAGAATATGGACTTTAAGTTAAGTACACTGCATTAGAGAGCTTCTAGTCCATAGCTTCTTCATCTATTTCACCTATAAAAGAATAAAGAATAAACTCATGAAAAAAAGCTTCAAAACTTTTCAGGAAAACTAATTTAAAAACATTCAGAAATTCATAGATAAAATTAAGTAAAAATCCACAAGCATAAAGAACAACAGTAATATGTTCAAGAATGGTTCCAGTTCTTTAAAATAGTTCAAAGATGCACCATTTGGACTACGACGAGCAGTGTTGTATTTTGTGCGTTTTAAAATTATTAAATGTTTAAAATGAAAAATTAAATGAAAAAATGTCCTGCAAAGGACCAGTCGATAGAAGCTTGGTTCCCGCAGAACACCAAAAGTAAAGCAACATTCACCAAGTTAGTGTTTGGGAGGGGGACATCTCTCGCAGCTGGTTGCTCTGGGACTGTGTGCACCTCAAGTGAACCGATACTTCTGGAGGCGCCAGCTCCCAGGTGACAGTCTCTCATCTGGGAGCTAGTTCAGAAAAAGGGGCGGAGGTCGGACTCCTACCAATAAGGGCCCCGTTAAACTCAGGAGCAGTGCACCCTCTCTTCCTCACTTCATGCGAGAACTCGCCACCAACAACAAATGTAGAAATGCTTTTGTGTGTGATTCATTATTTAGTTTGCTTAGAAATAACCTTCTCGCTATTTTGCAACTTCTTGACACATTTTCTATGCAATTTTTAAGCGGTACACCTCCAACGCTTAATTTTTAAAAAAAAATATGTTTCAAAAATGTCTTTTACAGTTTCTGAACAGTTTTTGTTTTTTGAGCTATTTATTTTATGCGACCCATACCTACCATACAAAAATAGGTTTGTCTTCATTTTCTTATGCTTTATGCTATCCATATTGGGGGGGGGGGGGGGTATCTAAAGCCAACACAAGTTTATTATTGTTGACTATTAATTTCAAATAATAGTAATAACAAAATATGGTAAAGTTAGAAGTAAGTTCAAAATATGGTAAAGTTAAGGGATAACTTTAAGCGGCCTTAAAAGCATCAGATTTAAAGTTGTAGAAAAAGCTCTGTAGCTTCAAAACTAATGAACATTATACCAAGTAAAAATTTCTGTATTTTCATCCATTCTTTTTCTTTGTAAAAATAATGTTCAAATATATATATATTAATATTAATTTATTAAATGACAGCAACAATAAAGACAATATAAAATGGTATGCATTTTGCATGCAAGATTTTAAAAAATTTCTTGAAAATATATCTTTTATATTTCATATATTTTCTTTTACACGTATATATTTCAAAATGTGCCTAAGTGTAAATGTGTATTCAAACTCATTAACATAATTAATAGCTTTTTAAAAGTAATTTACTAAATTTGCCAAAAATTTCAGAATTAAATTTAAAAATAATTTCTATGACAGAAATGAATGTAAATTTAGGTACAGCATGAAGAGTAGTAGTATATAAAATTTTAAGGCTCCATGATAATTAGTTTTTAAATTTAAGTGCACACAATGTCAAGAAATACAGTTTTGAGAAAAACAGCTTAAAAGTTAACTTTACCTTATACAACCAAACATTTAAAACATTGTGTACTAACTAAAATACAATAGGTGCATAGACACACCCTTCTTTAGTTGCATATTAAAAAAAAAAGAAAAAACCTCATTGGCTGCAGTCTTAGCCCTTCTTTTTGACAACGGGCTGACAAAGAGAGAAAACAAAATAGAAGCCATCGAAATGTAAACAAACGAACAGCTGTGTCGGGCCAGGAGCTGATTCTTGCTAGGGTTTGCTAGACACTATAAGCGATAACATTTGTTCTAATACGAATTTTGAAATTGAGCAAGTGATAAATAATGGGGACAGAGTAGTTGGGGACAAAATCCTTGGATATTCAAAATTTGGAGTATTTTTTTTTATTAAAGTAAAAGATAGATTCAAAGAATAAACACCTTACTTTGTAAAACTTTTTACAAAAACAATGAAGATAAATTATGCACATGCACCACAATCAACTTTACACCACAATTACTCGATTTTTATTCTTCCCACTAATATTTTAATAATGTTATTGTTATTATTCGCATAAAATTAAAGAGAAACTCGCAAATTATAGTGTAGTTATTAAAAACCAGGAAATAATAATTACAAAAACCATCAAAAATGAATTATTAACCTGCGAAAACGCATCAGAAAAAATTATATGGAATAAACCTTTTTAAGAGAAGTATTATAGTTATGCAACATTGAACTGGATTTTTTTTTAAATACTTAAAAACTCACAATTTTTGGATCACAACATTACACGTTTTCTATAATTTATGATATTGCATGAAATGTTACATGAAAAAAGAGTAGAAGAAAGAAAACATCAGTATTTAGGACAAAAATCCTCATTTTAAGTTTATTTAGGAAAAAAAAGTTGCAGAAAACAATTTTCAATTATTTAAGTAAACATTTTCTCACAAGTATATTAATTAAAACAACCCTTTAAAAATCTCATAAAATTTTAACACTATTAGCCAAGTACTTTTGCATTTAACAGTTAGTTGAAGATCATAAAAACCCCTCTATTACCTACTAGAGTAATATCTTCTGGAGGCAATTTTCTTCCTGCGACAAATCATCATTGGTGGTCATCAAAACAAATATATACCTTGAAAAAACTAATACTGTAATCAATTCTCACATTTAAAAAAAATATAATTTGAAAATTTTATGATAGTATGTAATTTGTAAGCAAAAATTGTAAGAAAACCAAAACAATAATATGCACTTTGGGTAGAGCTATATCCTATTCTATTCTATACGTTTAATTTGAATAACATTCGAGTATTCAGCGCGCTACGTACTAACAGCAACTTTGCACATATTCTCAGTGAACACCTGAGTATCACAAATCCTATTACTTAAATTTAATAGAATGTCTAGTTATGTATATGCTTCTTTACAATTTAATTACATGTTTTTTATAATCAAACTAGATAAATATATTATATACATTCTAATGGTGTTATTTGCAAACCTTGGTTACATGCATAAAAAGTAGAAAGAAAATTTTAGTTTGTATGTAGAATATATCTATAATCAGTAAACAACAAATCTAAGGCTAACTTTGCGACGGCTCAAAGTTGCCCTGAGAATGGAATAAAATTGCAATGTCTTAGTTGTTTGACATTTTACTAAATATTACTGCATAAAGAATCACAGACACTAAAAAATTCACTATATTTAGAAGATAAAAATCTTGGTAAATTACTATAATGATACTTACTTTAAAAGAATAATAAGTTTTAACAACTTTTAATCAGCATTCCAAAATAGCTTCCAAGCTATTACTTTTGAACTATTGAATTATACAAATAGCAGTGTACGGTGTTGCTAATTTTTTTACTAAAATAAGGAGAAGAAAAGTGATTTCATAACCTTGCCAGGACAGTAGCACTGAGCGTGTTCTACAGTTTCATTTGAAGTCAAATATTCTAAAAAATATGCAGTGGTGCAAAGTTTCCCTGATTGACTGTACATATAAGTTGATTGAAGGTTCAACAAGTTTAACCTTTTGATAATTTGAATAACAAAATATACATTTTTTAAAGGTTTCGAAAATTAGCACAACATTGCAGTGGGCAATTTAAAATTATTATTGTTGTTTAAATTTTTAAGCGTAATATACAATATGATTCTACATTTCCCCACTTGGCCAAATAGTAAAGCTACGGCAAACTTAGTTAGACCTAACAGTACGTTGATAAATATTAATTCAATAATACATAGTTATTAAACTACAAGTATACAATCACAGATCCTTACAATTCTAAAAGTACTAACCTCATAGTACTTTTTCGATCAGGTCTGAGCAGCAGTAGCATCAGCATCCACCAAAGAACTTGCATCACATACACGGCGATGATCGAAGCTTCTGAAACGCCATTTTCTTTGAGGGAAGAAACATTTCGTCAAATTTTTGAGAGAGTGAGTTTCGTTAAACGCCATGTGGCTGCGCGAGGCTTTCCTCGTTAAAAATGACGAAATTGGCCTTGAGGATTTAAGAATCGTCAAAAATGAGCGTTCTATTTCTGAGGGTGCACTAGAGAGTTAGATGAAATCTTACTATAACTTGCTAGACACACAGTTTATTAAATAGTTTCTAGCTGATGTTTGTAAATTAATTGCATTTACAATATTTTCACCAAATCGAACGTTGGTTGTAAATTAAAAAAAAATAAAATTCTAGTTTTGAAATTTATGTGCATATTGTCTGAAAAATGTTGCAGAAATCACCATTTAAAACTGAAAAAAAATTAACCTCTTCATTTTTCTCGAAAGCGTTTCTCTTAATACTAAATACTAAGTCCAGGATGGCGTAGTGGTAAGGGCGCAGGCCTCGTACACCCTAGTTCGCAGGATCAAACCTGGCCCAAGTTGGTGGATTTTCAAGACGCAGAAAATCGTCAGCTCCCATGTCGTATGATTATGCAGCAATTTAAAGATTCCTTAAATATCAGTTTGGCTTGAATACTCTTGGTTAAACTAAATACTTAGTGCAGTTTCGCATCAATTAGAGCTCAGGTGCCGCCATCTAGGGGGATCCTGAGCGTAAAAATTTGCATGTGGTAATGCCATCCGCCGATAGTGGTGCTACTTGAAAGAATGGATGACGATTTCCGGGGGATTCATTAGGACTGCAAAGGTTAGTGACCATAAGCAGCCTCATTAGAAATAATAAAAAAAAAAGTTCAAAGATTCCAGCAAGGAAAAAAAATCGAGTTATAGTTTGTTTTTCATGTGAAATGTCATTGGCTTTTTCTTTTATATAGTTAGCACAGGAGACTCTAAACAAATTTGAAAGCAAAACAATTTCTCATTCAATGAATGGATATAATATCCTATGTAAACTACCCCCACTTTGAACATTATTGTTACGAGAAGATGAAACAAAGTTAGTTGATATTAAAGATTGCGACTTAAAAAAAATATTTGCGAAAAATTGTGAGCATTATTTATTGATAGAGGAATTGCGCCAATATGTTAGAAAAATATAGCAATGTTAAAAAAGGACTTACTGCTTCTTTCTTTTGAGTGGGTGAGATTGTCATTATAAAACACTTTCAACTGTTATTGGGTTCAATTTAAAGAAACCGGGATCTCTTCATTGTCGATTTTCACTATTGATTTTCTTTAACGAAGTTTTCTTACCGCTAAATCTCTTTCTGAGAACTGAAAAGCATTTCAAGCAAACTTAGCGACTAAAAGGCTTTCTTTTTCCTCAACCTAAAGAAAGGAAGCTTTTGAAGTATCTTTAAAGAAAATTGGATTTGCCGTAAAATTGAGGTGAATTAAAGTGCGTCGCTAATTTTGCTACAAGTTAAACAAAATTCCTGAAACTTTGGTTGTCTTTAATGTAATATATAATTTGAAAGTTGGCTACAGATATCGATAAATTAAAGCTATATTTAATCCCACGACAAATCTATATCGGAATATTGAAGTATTTTTAACGTAAGTGTTTCGATAATTCTTCACTGTTTTTTCCAGGTGATTTAAAACTGAGAACACTATATAAATTTTTAAAATGTATGACTAACAAATGTAAAATGAAGCGCAATTAAACATAATTGGTAATTAAACAAAAATGTTTCTGAATAATAATAAGACTGAATCAAAAAACAAATTACTTTATTTATTTTAGAATTATTTTGAAATAATTTACCAAATTATTGATAGTTAGAAGAGCCCAAACACACAATCCCTGTAAAATAATAGAATTTCTTTTCATTTTAAGACCTTCTCATAAAAATATGTATGTTAAACACTTTGACGTTGTGTTCAATTGCGTTTCGTTATTTGGTCAATTCAGCCTGCGATACGATATTTTTTTTTCCGATTTGACCACGCGCTTATTAAACAAGACAATTCTAACCCCTCCCCCTCAAATTTTGGTTGAAAAATACGTTTCTATCATGGAAGTGAATGCAAATACTATTAATTTTTTGGGCTGAAATAACTATCAATAATGTTATCATTTCTGTTAAGAAAATGAAAGCAAATTTAAATAACACATTTATACATTATTTTCAAGTATGCCTTATGTAAGCGATCTTATTTAACTATTACGTATCAAAACCAATACAAGTCATGGGAAAATTAAAATTCATATAGCGACCTGACTTTGAGAGTGTTCAATTGAAAAAAAAAAAAAAAAAAAAAGAAAACAATATGTATGCATGTTAAATAGAATAGTAATCAAGGGTGCCCACTAAGGGGGGGAGGGGGTCATGGCGCAAACTTTGCCATCAAAATTGTTGGGAGGATGCTTACATGGACATTTGAGGGGAGAGACTAGTCTGTCTGATTGGCGAATTTGGGGGGGGGGGGGATTCATCGTGTTTTGGGGTTTTGGGGTGTTTCGTAGTTTTTTTAGAGGGAGTGTGCCATCGCTCTGAGGGGCGGGATCACCCCTGTAATAATCATAGTAATTATATGTTAGATTGTTTTTTTTTTGTCTGTCTTAGTTTTTCTTCATTCTTCCCTATGGCACTATTAATGACTTTTTATCGTACTTTTTTATAGTCGTAATATTTTATTTACTTTATAAAAATAAGTTACTTTGTCATCTCTTTATAGTTTATTTTTATTGATGGTAAAGCCAAAGAATTACGTTCATTAGCAATATTGAATTATTATTCTCTAGATTTTATGAGGATCCCATTAATTTAATGAATCTGGTTTATGCTTTTTTTAACTAAAAAAAGGGGAAAATATACGTACAAAAAAGTAGCAATGTATACGATTTTTTTCGCTTGACTAACCATAGTTGCAGTCTCAACAATAAAAATGATGTTGCACATTTTTTGATAATTTTTAATCATCCGTAGTTTTTAACTAACTACTGATAAATATTATTTGTGGATTTTCAAGAAGAAAGAAACAGCAACTTTATTATTGAATTCTGAAAAAGGAAATGTTTTGCTTTTTTCAAATTTTTTCCTATGAAGAAACCTTTTTTTTTCATCAAAAACTATTAATTTAACCAACAGTGGCAGTAAATGAAGCTTACATTGCATTCTTTTCTTTCTTTCATTTATTTTAAGCTTTTTTTCTTACAATAATATTGATTTTTGTTTTATTTTCTTACAGTATTGTATTTCAAAATGTCAATTGCGGTTTACTTTTAGAACTGGAGAGTTACTGACTCTGGCCATAACGTATAAGTTTTATATTATAATTGGCTCTCATTGCAGTAAAAAAATTTTATTGCAAGGGTGGATGATCCTTCACATCCTGTCATTTATGCCCATGACAGGAGTTTGCTGTCCAATTTCTTTTTCGATCAGTTTTCCCTCCTAAAGTCGCTACTGCAATTTTTCTCATAATTTATTACTTCTTCTCTTTATATTTTCCCTTGAGGCCGTGGTAGCCTAGGATGTCGAGCTTCGGATCGGAGGATCTCGGATTCGGTACCCGAGCCGCTGAAGACCCACCATGTACACTTATGGATAGGAGCATATAAAATCCGCGAACCTGAAGTACCGAGGCAGTTCCGAGGGTATCGTTGGGTGGAGATTTTCCCTACCCCTCACGCATAGGTCTAAAAAGGAAGGTGGCGTATTTGTAGTGGCGCCATCTGGTGTCATCCAAGTACATTATGAGTAAAGTCGCACGTCCACCATTGGTGATCAAATTGAAACGGAAGACGTTCCCAACTGCCTTCATTCCTAGTCGATTCGACGAATGGGAGCTTGGATTACAGAAGTGGCATAAGCAACAACAACAACATATTTTCCCTTAGTTCTCCCCCATTTATGGCACTGTGGTTCGTGTGTGTTATTATCTTTTTATTTTCCTTAACTCATTTTATTCTTAAAATTGTTTTTGCACTTTACGTCCAGAAATCAGGAGATAGTGAAAATTGCGATTACAATAGTTCTGCTTTATGTATGCAGTAAAATTAAAACACCTTTCTTCCTAGGTCTTTTTGTAATGTAGTGAAACAAAAAATACGCAGCCTATTACATCGCTGCTTTAAAATCATAGACCAAAGATAATGTTAGACAGAGCACTAGAGTTACTTTTAAGTTGACAATATGAAGGCGTTCTGGCAAGTATAATTTTCAGCAATGGTGTTGCTGACACATTAAGTTAAACAGAAGTAATTCAATTTCCCCATCTTAATGATATACAAATTAGAACATGCCACCTTTCTTGACCATAAGGTTCGTCTTTATCATGGCAGCTGCTTCTACCATGCTTGCAATGGAACTCATCTTGGTTTGTGATTCCACTTCAGTAACCAAGCATAGTATTTTCCGGGCTAATAGGCCGTGGTCCAACGAAGATATTTCTTTCTGACGTTTCACCTGACATGTTCCTGACATGTTTCAGGCTTCTTCAGAGTGAGAATGAAGTCAAGGCAGAGGTCTGGTCCTTATATATCAAGCATCACATGTGCTTAAACCTCATTGGATAAGCCACCATTCTCAGGCTTGCTGGAACTGCTTCTGATTGGTTCCTCCTCTTTGTTCTTAGCATTGATTGGTGCTTTTTGAAGCAGTGTAACCCATAATTTGTTCACTTTCAAAATTTCTTCCTTTTTATTTATGTTATAAGGATGTTTATGTATTTCAATAGCTTCTCTTTGAAAGCGAGCAAAGTAATGAATACATCTAGAGAGCCCTTTAGTTTCTTCAAACAAGGGCTGGTGTCCCGTAGCAATAGTACGCTCAGCAATGGCTGATATCTGTGCATGTTTATCATGCTCTTTTATTCTTGAATTGATACTCCTCATTGCGGTGCCTATGTAAACCTTTCCACAGTTACAAGGGACTGTGTACACACCTGCCGAAGAAAGGGGCCGTCGAGTCTTTTGCTGACCGAAGGGCTTGTTGCAGTTTGCCAATCAGATAATACGAGGACAAGGTTATTGAACCAGTGATTAACGCTGAAGGTTTCGTTGTCGTCGTACATCGCTCTCGCATTTGGTGGGAATGCACTTTGAAGGTGCATTCAAATCAACTGCAATAGCGACGAAACCTTTCATAGCGTTCTATTTGTTCTTCATACCGTACAAACTATTCCTTCGCATTCACTAACTGGCGTTTTTATTGCCTCATTATGAGTGACTTTTATTCAGACGACCATGTATAGTGATGGCGCTATCGAAATGACACGCCAACGCTGTTAGTGTGATAATCATAGCAACAGTCTATTACGGCAAACGAAAATTGTATCTGTCGCATTTTGGGGAAGGCACCCTCGTTATACGTACCAATCGTTGCAGCATAGGGCTGGAGAAATGGCGAAGTTACTTTATTTGCGGAAATCGAACATGGGTCATTTTCACTCAAATCCAGCTCATATTTCCTAGTCCGATTTATTTTATTGACTCTGTGTTTGATATTAAAGTTATTACCGTGCATGAGAAATATGGTACTTGATGTGCGGTTGAAAGCATCTTTCAGGTATGCTAAGACGTCTCCTAAATTTCCCATATAGATCACTAGCTTGTAAGAGTTTTGTTTACGAATTACTCCAGTAATACTAATATATGTGTACACTTTATATGCAAACACTTTTAGATTTGGTTAGTTTCTAAGACGCTACGTTTATGTAGTTGATACCACATAGCATATTCTGTTAGTGTTAGCACACAAATGTATGCACGAACAAAGTACCTCTTTTAATGAGAAATATCTATTTACGAAGTCAAACTCATGCCCAGGATACCAAATATGTAGCTTGTACACGCAATGTTTGTTAAAGTCAATCTTCTTGGCAAATAGTATCGGGATCTTCGAAACTGTCTTCTCAGCGAACACGTGTGTGTTTACCTAATCCAAATAATATCTAATTCTAAAATAAGACTCGATGCACTGATTTTATGAAGCTTTATGCATGCATTAACAGTTATTTATTGGAGGATAAAAAGTTCAGTATAGCATGAATATATTTTCTAGTAACTAAATTAATTTTAAGTTCAGAGAGAGAAAAAACTGCCATCTGACTTTTGGAAATATGAACAAGAAAAAAACTGTTTATGCGAATGTTTGCTTTATAATTATTTCTCATTTCTGATATTTTTCGCTTTAAGAGAGTAACATCTTCATTTTTTAGAGCTCATTAAACTCTACGGCAAATTTTGTCTCGTAACGTTTATTTCAGAAATCGAAATGTAATTCCTTATTTTTTTTTAGCTAATGAAGCGCAGCATAGGCTATTCAAAATATGAAATAAATATTTTTTAATTCAAAGCACTTTTTTATATTTTATTCGTTATTGTTACTAATAATTAAGAGAAATCAGCGAATTTATTGAAAAGCAAATTTTTAATGAAGGAATTAAATACATTTTTTTTATTGTTAGCTCCTCATTTCGGTAAATTTAGTATAAAAGAAATTACTTGCATTAATGTTGTTAAGATCATTAAAAACTATTATAAATAATAAATTGCTTACGAAATGTGTATCGATTTTTTAATAATTAAAATTTGATCTGAACTTTTTAATTCTGTCTTGTGGTATAAATTATTTTTTTATTTGTGAGGATAAATGCATTTGTTTTAAATATAAATTATTTTTACTCTCAAAATTAAAATTTTTATATTCCTTTTGAAGAATATTTTTGTAATATTCCTTTTGAAGAACGTATGCCAAAATCAAACCTTTAGCGGATTTCTGAGATATTTGACAAGAGAAACTACATTATCTTTCAAATTTCATTTTTAACACTACCCTGAATTTGTAAACATAAATTGGGGGAAAACAATAAATCACAGGTTAACATAAAAGGAAAACATAAAATCACAGACAGTTAATCGTTTGGGCTCTCGTGCATGCGAAAAACATAACTAAAAAGCAATAAACAATAACAATAAAGCATTGAAATATTTGAAAATGTAGTAAAAACATTCAGAAATCCATGTGATGTCGCCAAATTTAAAAAAAAGGGGGAGTGGGGGAGGTAATAATCAAGAAAATTCCCATTATTAGGCAGTTATAAAGAAAAACTGAATGAAGGGGAATAATTAAACCCGTGCTGCCGCTGAGCCTCAATGTTTGTGATTAACTCCGATGCAAGTTCAAAGACAAAGTTCAAGTTTCACCTATAATATCTTTTCAACATTTATCCATCTAAAGTTACATAATGATGCAAAAAACTGCATAACATTGATCTTCATTTGAATACACGTTTGAAGAAAATATATCCAGTTGTTCTGCCTTTCTGTATCTTTTTATTATGTTTTTAGACATTGGATTTTTCACAAATACGCCATTTTCACAAAGCCGTTCAAACGCTGCCATTGACACAAATATTTTTTTTTCCCTCTGGTTCTAGAAGGAAAATTACACAAATTTAAGATTAAACATTTTCGACTTTACTTTTTCAGCAAGGCCAATCTTATGTTGAATCAATTACTAAAACATGTGTATTTCTTTGACTATAAAGTAATGTATCAGTTCAACCTGCATATTTATCCCTCGGTTATGCAGGGGTACCCACCTCCCTTAGAGCGATGGCGCACCCCCCTTAAAAAACTGCGCTTCCTCTGAAAATACCTCCATAAAAATTTCAATTTCACAGTCTGATCCATGATTCCCTTCCCTGCTGGGCACCACCCTCCCCTGGTTTATGCCTATAGCTCAAATGTCCGTCGATTTTCTTTTTTTTTAAAGAATTTTATTTATTCTTCTTTGGGTTATATAGTACACGTACAATGTTTCTATCGACGTAGTTAATGCTCATTCTAGTAAATAAAATAAAATCAAAAGTAAATCTTTTGGAGTGCAATTCTGTTTATTTTAACGAAAAAGTAGAATGTAAGAACATTTTATAACATTACCATCATATTTTGTTAAGAGGAAGTAATAAATCTTAGAATTCCTTCAAAGGAAAGGTAATGCATCATTTTTTGCCACATTTTAAACAGAAAAGTCTTACGTCCATCAAAAATTCTAAGAATCGGAAATCTTTTTCAAATATTCCAATCACATTTCTCCGTTCCTTTCATTGAAATGTTAGAAATTGAAAATTTTGTTTGCATTTTTTTGCGACGAACGATAGAGAATAAGCTCTATGCAATACAATAAACGTTTTTGGCTGCTTTAATGAAAATTATGATGCTTCTGAAAAAAAAAAAGCCGTTTGTGTAGGATCTATATTGCCTCTTTTACATATAACATACGCTCTTTAATGCAGGTAAGCATTTATTATTTTTTCATAATTTTCGGAAATATAATTCAAGCGTATGTAATATAAGAACGGTCAAAGTAAAAGAGTATTTCTTTGTAGAAAACTCAAAAACGTCCTTTTGATCCATTTTCAATAGTATATTAAAATAAAAGTGAAAGAGGAAATACAATGTCTAGAACGAAATTAAATGTTCTAAAAGGCAAAAACATATAAAATGAGAATTCCTTTTCAAAGATATTTTCGTCGAATACTATTATTGGAAAGGAAATAAAATGAATAAAGTAATAACTTAATAAAATTTGTAGCTATAAATATGAAAATGGTATTTTGAGATGACAAAATGTACGACGCGTCAGTTTATGTGCATCCCATTAATAACTGTTGAGTAATTTAATACATTTTATAGCGCAAAATTGAAAGTTTCTTATATTATACAAAAGAACCAAAAGTTGAATGAAATGGGATTCAAAAGTTGTGTAAAATTTTAATAGTATCAGAAAATATCTTACACACAAAACGAGTTTTTTGTAATAGAGTTTACGAGAATTGTGCTATGTATAAACAATTCGTTACGCGCGGTCATTTTTTGTACACTTTTTCGTACAGGACCCTCAAGATAACTTCTAACATTATTTAAAAGTTTGACAGCACTCAAACCACTTTTAGTTCTATTTTTATTTGATATTAGAGTATTGGACGATAGAAGAGGCATTTGATTCCGCGTTATTAAAATATATCACAATATTATGTTTTATTATTTCCCTTTTAGAATATGAAGCATTTCGGTGCTAAAATCAGAAATTTGGAGCAGCTATTTTTTTTGGGATGCTAGGACCCGACTTTTAAATACTTGCTCCGGCTCCACTCCAAGCTTCCAATAATTTAAATCAATTACATATTTATTTCATTTTTAAGTTATTTTTTTAAATAAAAAATTGAAAAATGAAAAGAAAAAAAAAATCGGAGCAATGGCGCAAAAAAATTTCTTCCCTGTTCCAGGCTGCGCTCCCCTCCAGATCCAGATTCACTCATTTAACTATTTACTCATTCTAATTCATTTAGATATGAGGCACTTAGAAGCAAAGGTGTGTAAGTGACAAAATTAAAAATTTGGAGTTAAATACTGAACACAGTAGGGAAAGCCCTGTTCTATATTGTGACAACAGACGTTAGGGGTAGCCCTAACGGATGCTGCCACCCGACCTGATTTAGAAAACAAAAATGTTAAAGGTCCGATAAAATCGAAACTTTGAACGCGATTTTCTAGGAATCGTTTTTGATCACTTACATCATTTCTCTTTTCACCGCCTTATATACCCATTTAAATCCAGATAAAAAACAATGAATGGAAAATACGCTGATTTAGTTCTGAATGAATTTTGTATACGTACATGTTCAACGTTATGAGAGCTTTCGATAAAGTTTGCTCCAAGCAGGTCCGTCTGTTAGATCAGAATTTATATAGGATTGAATTTCCCAGTGGGCGCTAATATTAAAAGTTTTTCTGATACTGCTAAAAAAATTGTGAAAATCAAACACTATTTCAAGTCTAGAGCTCATTTAAAAAGCTTGTCTAACGGAGCTTGGATCTTAAGACTAGGGTTCATAACATTTGCTTCATATTTCCCCAATATCTCTAGGGTTAAAATATTTTTGATTTGTTCAAAATTGAACGAAAAATTGTTCAAATCAAGAAAGAAAATGTAGATGAGTCGCCGAGATCTTGCGAAGGGAAATAAAAAGAAAAGAAAAGAAAAGAAGAATATTTCGAATTGGACATGTCCTTGAAAAATTATTGGGGGGGGGGGGGGGGTGAGACATACCGACCGACCGACAGTTACCCTACAGTTTTCCTATCTCAAAATACTATTTTAAAATTTTTTATTGTTTATTCTCTATTTAATAACGTTACTTATTTCTGACTTTTCTTCATTTTAAAAGTTATTTTTTACGATACATTAACCCTTTTTTCCTACCATTTTTTTTCTTTTACTTTTACGGGTAAGTAGGCTAAAGAAGAGGAAATATTTAAGTTTAGTAGATAAATTTAGTAATAACTAAATATTTTTGACCAAACGCAAAGCTTTAAGCCCCAACTAGTTAAAGATTGCATCAGTTTTGAATTTACATTTGAATTAATTACATTGTAGACGAAATTCGTAAATAAATCTACTGTTCCATGAAAAAAAAAGTTATTATGTAATCAAAATTTAAATAGTTTGTTAAAATATTCAATTTATCATAAAGCGTCAAATATATTTCAAAGTTTTTTGACATTTTGTCCATTACGTTTTTCATGCACTCCTGAAGTACATTAGAAAAAATATTTCACCAGGCGAACACTCGTTAAATAAATAGCGAATTCCATTTCTTTTAAGACCCGATGATGGGTTCATGAAAAAACATGGCAACGAATATCGTTCCATAAATTGAAAGAATAATTTCCTCATTTATTTCACTTGAATTTCTTTTTCTTCTTTTAGTTTTTGTAATGTTAGCTGTAAAAGTAGCTCTGCATTTAGATGTGTCTTGCATTATGTGTAAGCTTTAAAACGTTGACTTGAACCTACGTCACTCGCTCTGTCGGGATTTTAAAGCACACACTCATTATATTTATCTGCCAATATAGTTTTGTAAAACATTATGTTTTTTCTTATTCTGAAATATTGTTATTAGCTCACTGATCAACAAACTCATCTAATTGTGTCATACCTTACTCTTCGGAACATTCTGGAAATGCTCAATGTAGCCATAAAGTATTGTTTGTTCATACTTTATGGCACTTCGCGTCGCCTTATGAGACGCAGAGTTCATTTCAAGGCAGGGGTGTCTGTTAAAAATCACCCCTTAGCTTATAAATGAAACAACCCTACAGCATGCCAAACCATTTGTTTTCTTTTTCTCACTTGCTTTGCTTTATCGTTTGCTGTTATTCATTTCGTTATCATTCTACATTCTAGCTGGTTCACTATATTTATTTAAAAAACTACTGTGTTCATAGCAAAATGCCCTTCAAAGGGAAAACTATTCACTCGAATGAGAGGAATTTAATAAATAATGTAATTAAGTACTGTGAAGATGAGGCCAAAGCTGGAATACTTTTGATGCCCATTTCTCAAGCTCAGAAACGTGCTGCTGCAGCCACTGGTGTTTCACTTCGAACAATTAAGCGGATCAAAAAAGAAGCTATTGAAGCAGATGGACATTTAGCTACTCCGGGGAAGCATCGAAAGCGTCCAGATGCTAGAAACGCGATATTAGATAGTTTTGATATCTGCGTTCTTCGAAAAGTAGTGAACGAATTTTATGCTGCTAAAAAAATTCCAACTTTATCCCGTTTGTTTCCCGTTGTAAAAGAAGCGATTAATTTCCCATGGAAAAGAGGAACTCTTTGGAAATACCTTCGCATTGCAGATTTCAACGTTGCAAAAACCAAAGGCAGATCCTAGTTGAAAGATCACACATTGTAGCATGGAGATTTCGTTTTCTTAGAGAAATGAAAGAAATTCGACAAGCGAAAAGAAACATCGTTTGTATAGATGAAACGTGGCTGGGCAGCAATCTTTCTTTCCATAAATGTTGGATGGATGAAAAAATTGGGGCTGCTATCAAAGACAGCGCAGGCTATCGTCTGGTTGTGGTTCATGCTAGAAGCGAATCTGGTTTTATTCCAAACACCGGATTGATATTAATAGCTGGATGTGTTTCTGGAGACTATCATGGGCAGATGAACTTTGATAATTTAAAAAAAATGGATCGTTGAAAAGTTCCTACCAAATATTCCACAGAACTCAGTCATTGTTATGGATAATGCAGCTTACCACACAAAAGTTCAAGATCCCGTACTCACGAAAAGTTCTACAAAGGATAAAATGTGTGCCTGGCTAGAGAAAAAGCAGATTCAGCATGATAAAAAAATGAAAAAAGTTCAATTAATTGAACTTATCTCAGCGAATGCACCTTCCGAAAAAAAATATTCCATTGATGAACTTTAAAAAAAAAAAGGACATGATAACTTAAGACTTCCCCCATACCATTGTGACTTAAATCCAATACAATTTATTTGGGCGGATATACAACGATTCGTGAGGGAAAGAAATATGACTGCAGATATGAGCTTGCGACGTCTTCAAGATCTCGCTTTAGAAGCCATACAAGATATCGGAATAAATGACAGGTGGGAAAGGCATTGCAAACACATAGAACACGTTGAAAGTAATTATTGAAAAATAGACGGTGTTGTCGAGGAAGTTGTTGAAAATATTCGCTTCACCATTGGTTCTGATTCCGACACGGAGAGCAATTCAAGTAGTGATACTGATAGTTCTGACGAAGAATCTTAACTTTACTTGTTTTTTTAAAGCCAAATGCCTGAAACTCTTTTTTCGTTTTCGGTGCAAAATTTTTATTGATTAATTTTATGAAAACTAAAAATAAGTTTTCAATCAGTTCAGGTAAATATTTAATAATACTTATTCCATTATCATTTAGACATTGAAAATAAAATAAATTATTTGAAAATTACTATTTTTTCTATTCATGAAATAATTTAAATCTGTATTCTACTGTATTATCATGTAAAAATATAGCATATTCATCTTAGGGAATGTTCATAAATGATGTCACACGTTTTTCAATATATTTGACGCCCCCCCCCCCCCTTTGTCACATGTTACGCTATATTACATAAGGATAAAATAGGTTTAATTTTCTGATTTTAAGTTTTTATAAAAATCAAAATGTATGATGTCACACTTCTTGTTACTCCCTCCCCTCATCACAAATTGTCACACTTTCTTGAACCCCTCCCCCCCTTGAAGCGTGACATCATTTATGGATGATTCCTATTAAAAATTAATTTCAGTTTTAAAAATCTATTAAAAGTATCATTAATACTGCACTGTTACCCTTCTAACAACAAATCAGAATATATATTTTTTAATTTACTGTTCTAAATAAAATTTGCTCAGCACTGTTTCACAGAAAATGTGCTGGATTACCTTCAAAATGAAACTAGAGAGATGTATTTAAACAGCAGATGGTTTAGCATTAAAAGAGTCATTATGCACATTGTTAAATATCAAAATATTGCTAATGAACTTTTAATAGAGACGAAATATATCTTCATTCAAAAATATGAATATTATAACGGGATATTATCAAACTTACGCAACATGTACTTAAAATCGAACAGACATTTTTTGAAAACTACTGCTACTTTTAAATAATGTCGAACTAAAATAATTTTGTATCAATAAAAAAAAGAAAAGATAACGATTGCCAACTGGCAAACTTTCTCGAAATTTACTAACATTCTCCTAACGAAAAAGGCAAAATAGTATCGTCCGATACCACGTGACGAAGGCTGGCCGAAGTGCCATCTCGTTGTGAACGCACTATAATATGTTTCTATTTTAAGAGAAACCTTTTTTTTCTTTCTCATGGGGTTGCGTACCGACACTAACCTTTGCAGACCTAGTGCATTCATTCCCCGGAAACCGGCATCAACTATTAGCGAATTCCATTACCACTTGAGAATTTTGCCACTCAATTGCCCCAGATGTCAGTACCTGAGCTCTAAAGGATGCGAACCCTTGGAATTTCATTTAGCAGAAAGTATCCAACCCAAACAGATACTCAAGTGATCTTTAACATGCCGCATAATCAAACGACATGGGTGCAGACGATTTTCTGCATCTTGAAAATCCACCGACTTGGGCCAGGTTTGATGTTGCGAACTTGGGTGTACGAGACGTCTTGAGCGTCTTCGGAACATTCTGTTAACATGTTTGCTATTATATAATGATAGAATTCCTGTTATTGATATTTCAAATATAATTTAAGACTATTTATGTTCAGTGGTTAATATATTTTATGTTAGGCTTGTTTTGATTTCAAATGTTTAGTACAATTTGCCATTTTCATATGGGGCGAAGTGAAATGGTAATTTATTTCACTTTGTCTCTTCACCAGTCATAAGATAACTAAATTTCTCGTTCATTTATTCAGTCATTCAATTTCGTTAAAACAATTAATTCCATTTCGGAGTAGATAATAACTATTTTGGTTCTTCATATTTGAGATTTCAGTTAAGAAGAGCGATAGGGGAGAACGGGGAGAATCCGGATAATTTTCCTTCACGAATTTTTTAAGTTGCCAATACAGCTAGAAATCTTCAGAAAGTGTTTTCTTGTGTTCTGAAGATTCAGACTTACGTGAAATTTTTAAAAATTACCTAGGACTCCCTGTATAGGGACAGTAGGAACTGTGGGGCACAGACAGGAAGAGTGTCCGCAGACACATGGGAAAGTATGGAGATCAATGTTCCAAGAAGTTGATACTGAAGTTACTTCTAGATAAACAATGAAAGCTGGGTATACAATAAAAGAATATGACCAATAACCCAAGAATTAAACGTTTAATAAGAAAGTTTTAAGTAAGAATGAGCAAATTCAAGAAATATATTTACATAAATCAGGGACGGTGAAAATTTGACGAGTTTTGCTGAACTGTTGACGAGGTTCAAAGTGCCCTAAAACTGAGAACGATTCATAAAAAATAATGTCATCACAAACAGGCCACTTCCACAATAAACCGATTTTTATCATAGCTTTAACCTCCAGTCCGTCATCTAGTACATTTACAGTCACGCCTGGGAATGCCCGGGCATGTCGATGTCGCTATCCGAGCTTGTCGTGTCTCCTTTTGTTTGGGTCTCCTTTTTTTAACTATTGCTTTTTTTTTGTTTGAAAGTCAGTGTGCGTTTCGGCTTGGGTGCTAGCTCCTGTTCCCTTTCTTCCTTTTCAGGAGTGTCCGTGGGCATCCAGCATACGTGAAACGTGCAAACATAACACAAGCTCCCCTACAGGTTGAGCCACGAGAGACGGGCGAAGAAATTTAACCATGAATTCAAGTATTTCAAAAGTTCAAGACACAATTTTATTTTCATAGACTAAGCCTTCCACACAAGTCACGTACACGTACATCTTTCTAAAACTAGTCAAGAGTGCTTTCTAGACAAGTCAAGCGTTATTCTACAAAACAGGACAAGTAACCGCAACAGTTGCGGTTATAATTTAAACTGTTTTACTCAATTTTCATATCTGACAATACTTAATTTACATTAATGCAAAAAAGTTCTAACACACTGGGCCCGCTGAACAAAATGTTCAGAACTAAAGAACCCAATTTCATGATCGAGCGCCAAGTTGCTCAAAAATTTTTAACTTCAAAAATTCAGGTATATACAAACCATTTCAAACTAAAAAAAAATCTTATTTTATTACAAATTTTACTTAAACCTTTCTAAATATCTGCATATATAGCAGCAAATTTTAAATATAATCACAACTTTCAAAATATATACCAATTAATTAAAGAAATATACACTTTAAAAAAATTCATGTTATATCAATTAACATTTTTTTATAAATTTTTATATATATAAAATCGATTAGTAATAACATTACTATTTAACATATTAAGATTTTCTAACCATAAAATACTTAAAACTACCTGCAAAAGTTAAAACATTAATTTTATTCACATTATAATTTTACCAATAACTGGCTAGGTCTGATTGTGCCTTTTTCAGTTTTGATTTCACAACTTCGAATTAATCCATCTCTACCGTTAAAAGTCTTAATAACTTTACCTAATCTCCACATATTACGAGGCAAGAGTTCTTCATTTAGCACTACAACGTCATTTACCTTCACTTCAGTCTTACTTTGTTGCGAGTCAACACATATTGCGGATTTCAAGTTCAACAAATAATCTTTGTAAAACTGCTTCCATAAGTTATTCAACAGTCTTTCACGGTATTGATGAATTTTCAGCAAAATTTTTTTGTTGCTGTAAGGCACACTACACGTAGATTTCACAGGTGGTAAATTTGACAGTTTGCTTCCCAAGAAGAAATGAGCTGGAGATAAAACTTGACAGTCCTGATTACCTGAAATGTATGTCAACATTCTATGATTGATCATAGATTCAGTTTCGGCTAATATAGTTGACAACTCGCCGACGGACAGCGACGTGTGTTTTTCTGAGCATTGTTTTTACTGAGCGTACCATCCTCTCATAAAATCAGCCCCACCAGGCTCCCCTACGATGTATCGCCATCGTATGCGTTTGGTGGCATAGTAATTCTTGACGTCAGGATGGCTCGTCACTTTACAAATCTTCCTGAGCTCCGAATCAGCAGCTTTAAAGGTATGGGCTTGTCCGAGTAGATGATTGTACATAAACCTTTTCTTGCTACAAATCGACGAAAGGCTTGCAAGATCTAAAAGAACGTCTCTGTTAGATCCTTTGTTAACTCAAGATGAACACCTCTAGTCACTGCACAAGTAAAAATCAAAATGTAAAACTTCGTATCTTTATTTTTCACAGCATAATCCACGCCTACCACCTCGAATTGATTCGTGTTTTCTATTCTTGCTGTAGGTAATGGAGCCGTAACTTGCTTTATTGGTCCGGAATTAAAGCTTTGGCACACAAGGCACTTCCTTAAAACGCGTTTTACGTTTTGTCTGGCTCTGATAATCCAATGCCTTTCTCGAAGATACATTAGAGTACCCGCCACTTCAGAATAAAAAACCTTTTCGTGAGCATCACGCATCAAAAATTTTGTAAAATGAGCTTTAGATGGTAAAATTATCGGATGTTGATCAAAAAAACTCAAAGAAGCTTTCTGCAATCATCCGCCAATCAACAGCAAACCATCATCACTAAGAAAAGGATTTAAGTCACGAATTTTAGAGTTTATACTAATAAAATGTCCTTGTCCTAAACGTTCAATTTCGTCACCAAAATGTTCACGCTGAACGTCTTTTATCAACTTTAGTTCTGCGGAAAAAAGTTCTTCAGCAGTCAAAGGTCCTCTGTGTCTGCCTGTCTTATTTCTTGTATTATACACAAATATTTTAACCCACGCTACCACTCTAATAACTCGACTCAGCCTACTGTAATTTTCAAGATCTAAAAGAACGTCTGAATCCCTCAAAACAGAAGGTAAAACTGTTGTCTCAGTTACACATTTCTTCTTCTCCAATTCTGCATCAGCTAGTCCTGATGTTGATGGAATTTTCTTTGGCTTTCCACAGCACACTCTTCAATTATTTCAGTTTTTAACTGATCTTTTATAATATTATCATAATTCTCCTTAACCCAGTCATCGACCATTAATCTGTTAAATAAAGACCTTAAACGCAGCTTCGCATTTTTAAAGTTATTACCCAGGTTTTCATGATTCACCTTCCACAATAAACTAGCTTCGTATCTACCATTTTTGAAATTTAACTTATTTTTAAAAATCTTAATAACCGATTCATCCATCTTTATCTCCCCTATCCTCTAAACCCGTATTATCTAACGACCAAAATTTTCGTAAGGTATCATTAATTAAATTATCATCATCACTCTCACACTGTATGGCACCGATTGTAAACATAGAAGTGCTAGCTTATTTTCCTCCTCACATCCAACCAATGACCAACCAAATATTGTGGCAATTGCAAATAACCTTCGACTAACCCGTTTCTTTTGGCCTGTTTGAGCTTCCCAACACGAATCGGATCCCAGCAATATTTCTATTTCAGTTGCCTCACCATTATCAGCCAATTGTAAATTCTCCGATTTTAACCTTTCTAACACGTTTCTTGAAGGGATTTTTATAAGGGCTCCAGAAATAGTGTCGGTTATAGGAGCTTCAATTGTTATGAAATCATTAGGACAATGCATACTCTTAAGCTTAACTTTCACAACATCATATTCCTTTAATCTACCCTAATATATCCAAAAGAATATATAAACAATTTTTCCTTCCGTAAACATTTTAAATTTAATTCCTTTACTAAATCGGACTTAATAAATGTTCTTTGAGATCCACTATCGATCAAAATTATTGTTAAGCGACTAAAAGTATCATTTTTATCCGAAACATGAACTACACAAGTCTGTAAATATATACCCTTATCCACCTTTCAGCAACAGTCTTGGAATTCAAGGATAAAGATGCAATTGCATGATCTTTTACTTCGGTATTAGAACCCTTTGACTTACGAAATAATTTATTATGTCTTACACTATTACATAATTCACAATGTGGAATTTTAACCCTACATTTAAACGAAATGTGCCCTTTCCTAAAACACCGATAACAACGACCTTGGGTTTTAAGAATCATTCTCTTTTGCTCATCTGCTTTCTCGCATTTTCTTACGTCAAGAGAATTTTGATTACAGTAGAAGCAACATGGTTTCGTTATTGTGTTAAGAGCCGAAGTTGTAGGAATATTTACACACTTGGAATAATTATTTTTATTTTGTGTAAGCTCACTATTAGCTTTTCTTTTCCTTGTATTTATAATAATATTAGAAGGCTCTATACTTTCTACCTCAACTCTAATAAAGTCGAGAAGATCTGAAATGTCGTACTGCTTTTTAGAATTACGTCTCCTATTAAATTCTACATTCAAATTATCAGGCAATAATTTTAAAATAATAGGACCTAAAAGACTCCCATACTGCTCCGAAACAATTCCCAACGAATTTAAACTTCTTATATTTATTTCACAAGAATCATAAAGTGCTCTCAAAGCTTTTACATTAGACGAATATTTCACTGGTTCAAGGTTTAGAAGATTATTCATATGAGAAGAAATGACTAAATCTACGCGACCGAATCGTTCCTTAATCAAATCTATAGCAGAATCGTAATTTTCATCAGACAGCGAGAACCCCGAAACAGCATTTAACGCGGGTCCTGCCAATAATGATTTTAAATAGGTAAACTTTCCATTTTTGACAACTCTGAATTATTTTCAAAAGCGTTTTCAAACGAATTGTAAAATTCTAAAAATTGGCTCGGATCCCCGTAGTATTTAGTAATTGAAAGCTTAGGTAAGCGAATCTTAGTTTTTGGCTCAACTTGAGATGAAGAATTGTGGTCGCAAGTGGATTGATTTTCATCTTTTAAAACTTTAGAACTCTATTCTAGTTTCTTTTTAACCCTAAATTTACAAAGACTAATTTTTTCATCGTACTCTATTACATAACTGTAATCTTTTTCCATTTCCTCTTCATCTCCTACAAAATCTTTAAATATTTGCTCATTAACAAGTTTTAACTCAGACTCTTTAGAATTAAGCAAAAATGCATTTTCCTCAAGTTTACCTTTGTCAATTACTTCTTTCTGCAGTTCTGCGTTAACACCGTTTACAATTTTAGAAACTGCAATTCGAAGAAATTTCCTCGCGGCTTTTAATTTAACAAATTCAACTGCCATTTTAACTACCGCGATAAATTTCAATCTTACCTTGACAAAAGCTCACACATTCTAGACTCAAAGCACTCCATTATGCCAAATGGTAATCACCTACTGCACCACAAACTTGAACGACACTTAGATTCCGTGTGACACTTATATTCATCTTTCCTACTTCCAGCTAACTATTTCCAGTCGTGCCCCTGTTCGGGCGACAAAATGAAGAAATTTAACCATGAATTCAAGTATTTCAAAAGTTCAAGACACAATTTTATTTTCATAGACTAAGCCTTCCACACAAGTCACGTACACGTACATCTTTCTAAAACTAGTCAAGAGGGCTTTCTAGATAAGTCAAGCGTTATTCTACAAAACAGGACAAGTAACCGCAACAGTAGCAGTTATAATTTCAACTTGTTTACTCAATTTGCATATCTGACAATACTTAATTTACATTAATGGAAAAAAGTTCTAACAACGGGTGTTTTTAGAATGTACCATATTCGGCTTGCGGAGGGAGTAAGAAGGTGCTAGAGGGGGCCTTTAATTCCCCCTGAGTTGACCTTTAGTATCCATCATTTCCTTCTGGATTCGAGAACACCGCGTATTTGGGAAACGTACGTTCGCGAAAACTATGAGTAAGTGCGCGATCTACATTCTTTAATGTTCTGGCAGAACCAAGTGGCTCTATTTCATTAACGAAACAGCCGTTTGAGTACATTAACCCACTTAAGAATGGTATTGCGGCTGTGGACATCACCATGACGACTGATACGGTAATGGTTATTACTAACTCACCGTTTTTCACGTACGTGTAAGAAAATATGCGGTGTTCTCAAGTCTGAAACGGCATATGGTACGTTCCAAAAACAGCCCTTTTCCCATGACTCACTCTGTATTAAATATAGGTACTTAATACAATCATTTAATACAGGGTATCCTTTTATGTAATTTATCTCCGAAATGTAGGGGGAAATGAAAAGGATTGTAGGGGGATTTTTTTTAACGATCAATTTCTTTTTCCAATCTTGTAACACAATTCACAGTTTTTTGCAAGACAAACTACTGTAGCAAATAAGTATTTTACCATGCTACAAAGTTCATAGTTACATTAGCAACTAAAAGCATTAACATCAAATACCTTTCGATGTCCCAAGTTTTAGATCATAATAAATACGAGTATAAGTATGCATTTTGATAATTTTATTTTTAAATTTTATTTTATTTTTCAAATCTACCCAGTTTAATGCAGTGCATTTTAGCCATCATGTAACTGACATTTTGGGAGTAGTCAGCTTTTGAAAAAAGCAAGGCAAACTTTATTTCCACATAATTTTTCACCACATCCAATTTTCTTTAAGGGTTATTTAGGTAATAGTTTGACGCATTTCTTTAAATTGCAAAGTGTATTTAAAATGCCTTTCATTTTTCAGGAAACAAAGATTTAGTGGTACCTAAAGTTCGGTTAAATTAACTAACACTAAAAATTGATAATAAAAAGAACCCTAATTCTATACTACTTTAAACTAAATCATAGAGGGTTTAATTGTTTTAAAACGGCATCCGTACCATCTCTAAAGTAACGAAAATTAATTATCCTAAAACATCATTTAAGAAGCAAATATTACGTGGTGACTTTGTGTCTACGTAATAAATACACTTTTAATGTTAAGTGAATCTTTTCTTTATTCATTAAATGATAGTTTTTCAGGTTTTACGTCTCTCTAATAATTTTCTTCAAATCGTATCTATTCTATTAAACATGATATTAAAGTTTAGGAGGCAAACAAATTCATTTTTGTTTTCATTTCTTCCCAATTAAATATTCTTAGCACTGTTAATTCATATTCCCAATAATATATCATCTGCTTAAAAAACATTTTTTAGATCGAAAATAGCGTGTAATTAGTTTGTATGTATGCACGCATGTCTTGACGCTTAAAATGCAATATTTACTTGATGAGATTCGTAAAATCTTATTTAATTTACAAAAAAAAAAAAAAAAAAAAAAGAAATTTCACAATTAATTGCATATTGCGAAAATAAACATTTCTGCTTCAGAAATGATTTTTTTGTAACTATTTTAGCATGCATGACATAAACATAATTACTTTTGAACAATAGAGTAATAACTAGGTATTGTTTCACTTGTTAAATAAATTGTACTTTAAAAACAATGACATAATTTAAGTAAATTATGGTTAAATAAGTCTTTTCAAAGCTGTAGTAGAAATAACTATGTAGAAAAAAAAATATGTAAATAAATGTCTAGACAATTGATTTATAATGAACAAGAAGTTACTTCTAGAAGTAACGAACCTATTTTCCTATATACTCCCAACTTCAAATTTATAATCTAGCTATCTCGCTCTCTTTCTCATTTAGCTTCAGTTCCTAACTACTTCAAATATGCCTTTTTTCAACGGTTAACCCTTATTCATTCACTCACTCATTTATTCATTTACTCATTCATTCATTTACTCATTCTTTTTTGAAAATCCGGATCGAAAAATTTCATGGGAAAATAGGCTAGCTTGGTTCTGGATAAACTTCGTATACTTGCATGTTCTACGTTATAAGATACTTCTGATAAAGTTTCTTCCAAGCAAATCCGTCTGTTAGATCATGCTTGATGATGTAGGCGCATATGTTTAATTTTTTGAACTGTTCACAATTGAACACAGAATGTTTAAATCAAGAAATATTTCGCGTCGAGAGCTTCGCCCAATGAGTTTATTCAAAGGAACTTGGATGTTATGTCCAGGGTTATATACTTTGCTTTATATTTCCCCATAGGCTCAGCGCCTACTAGCGCCTGTTAGATTTTTTGAAATGTTCAAATTTAAACAAAAAATTGTTCAAATCCGAAGATGAAATATGGGAATGAGATGTCCTCGCCAATATCTTTCGAACGCATTTCTTTTTTTTTCAAACAATCCCCTTAAAAATTAGCGGGGGGGGGGGGGGCATGGGTCAAACACACCGACAGGCACGTATTTTATCCATTTCAAATCCCTACTTTCAATGTTTTTCTTTTTCTTTTTCTTTTTTTAAAATTATTTAATTTATTTTCAACTGTTTCATCTTTAGTGATGTTTTTGAGATACATTGAGCTTTCTTTCATAAGTTTTTTTCCTAGCCTGCTTTCCCGCAAAAGAAAATATTTATATATAAAAGAAGGTTTAATGTATCGACAAAATAATGTTAAAAATAAATGTTATTAAATAAAAAATGAAAAACTAAAAAAAAAAAAAAAAATTGAAAGTAGGGTTTTGAAATGGGAAAATATGTGCCGGTCTGTCTTTCGGTCTGCCTCTGTCTGTCCCAACCCATTAATAACTTTTGAGTGGATTGTACGACTCTATAGTTTTTTTTAGGCGATGACATCTTATTTCCATATTTAATTTCTGTATTTAAGCACTTTTTTGTTCAATTTTGACGAGTTCAAAAAATCAGTTGAAATGATATCTATCTAGGCTTGCCATATGTCCCGGTTTGACCTGGACAGTCCCGGTATCTTGCTCTTGTCACGGTGTCCCGCCCAGTTTTATCACTGTCCCGGAAACGGCTGTAAGATGTAAAAATTAATGAAATTATGTTTTAAAGAATCTCTTATGAAGACATTAGGAATCCTTAAGATGACAGAGCATTAATGAGTTTTAGTTTATTAATGAGGAAGTCCACTGCAACAGTTCATTTTACATACAATCAATGCAAGAGCATTGATTGTATGTAAAATAAACTTTGGCGTTTTCTTTGCTCTGACTTTTATGAAAAAGTAAAGCTTAACAAAAACATCTTGAAAAAAATACATTCAAGTCAGAAATATGAGTGGTTTGAAAATAAAGAATAACATTGTTAACTTATTAATTGCTTTTTTACTTTGACGAAAATGTTTTTTTGAAATGGTTTTTGTATTTAGACAAAAAGTTGTAGTTTGAGAAAATAAGACTTAGTGATTAATTGTTCAATTAAACAATTTTATGAAGTATTTTAAACTTTATTTTATTAACAGTTCTTTCTAGATGGTAGACCAAAAAAAATTCTCATTAAAAAGGAAAAAAAAATATTTTAAGAAAATTAAGTAGCAAAAATTTCTTTTTTATTTTTAAAGGTGGGTAGACTAACATATAGGGTTCCAGATTCCCCACTCCCGTTACTTGCGAGGCTTAAAAAAAAGGCTTAAAACTCATTTTGCTTTTATTTTTTAAAATATTTCCACAGACCCTTGTCACTGGAGGTATTCCAGACCCCCCGGTATGCCAACCCCATATTAATGTGTCCCGGCTTCACTAACCAAAAATATGTCAAGCCTATATGTCGTGTGAAATCTTAATTTCAACACGACATTCTTTTCTCTTCCTAGTTTTCAAGGTTCCTTCCCCCCTTTTCGTTGGGTTCTTCTTTCTTTGCAGAAACCAATTTCTACTAATACAGGTGAATAAACTGAAAAAATCGGATCACATGAAAGGAAGTAGAAGCTACAAACAACCAACATAAAACAAAAGTCATTAAAATTTCAAATATTTTAAATTAGCATAAATAAATTCTTAGAATAAGACATCAAATGTAAAGCAGATGACTTCATTAGAAATATTATCTTTGGGGAAAAATTACTTTTAACAGCAAACGTTAAGTTTGACACATTTATAGCGATTTAAGATAAGCACATTGTTTTAATTTTGCAGCGAAAATGTTTTTTCCGTTTGTGTGATTTCTGTAAAGAAAAATATTAAATACTTCTTAGTGAAAACTACTTTATCCGCAGTTTGTCTAACTAATACTGTATGTTTTTAAATTTTGCCCTAAAGTTAACGTCTTATTAAGGGTACATAAGTAGTCCAGTATATACTTATGTATCCTTAATAGGACGTAAACTTTAAAATGAATGTAATGAAACCGTTCTAGGACTTGTTATGATTTTTTTAATGAATAAAGAAAACAATATTTAAGTAGTCCAATATATACTTAAATATTGTTTTATATTCATTAAAAAAATATAACAAGAACTCTTAGAACGGTTTTATTTTCATCATCTTTTAACATGTTAATCTCTTTCATGCAGGACAGACGATAGCATTTTTCAGAAAAAAAACGATTCTAAAATTGTTTTCTTTTCAGGTTCTTTTCTTTAGTGCACAAAATAACAATCTTTCTAATGACGAACTCTCATTTATTACTACTTTCAGGACAAATCATAACTTTGGTTTTAATTTATTATTTACTTTCTTTTTTTCTAAAACTTGACATCCAGGCAAAGTTAAGGGTATAATTTTAAATCAAAACCATTGATATATTAATGTACTACGAATAATGTTGCATAAATTCAAACATGTGTTTCGGTTAGTTTCTTCTCGAATAATGCAATTTTCATTTGTGGTTAAAGTGTTGCAAATAGGATTTATTCTTAAGAAATTTTCTGAGGGGGGGGGGGAGAACAAACAACATGTAGTTGAAGCATTAAGAACTTTTCTGACAACAGTTGCAATAAAAATTGCGTTTAATGATCCAGTAAAATGTTCAACAATTTTAAAAGGAATTTGGTACAAATTCAGAAAAACAAATTATGTGTTTTCTTCAAGTATAATTGCTTCAATTTTAAATCCTCTGCATATTTTGTTGCACAATTACATTTTCTTCTGATGTGCTGTTCTGAATCGCTGATTTAACAACTGTTCTTAGTGTAAGATTTACTGAAAAACATTTTTTAACAGTGGAAGAAGGAACGTCTTTTGTACCAAAGCTTTTTAATGTGGTACTGTAAAATGTTGTAATGGGGTAAGAACTAACAATCAAAATAGGTCATAACTATGCTTACTTGATTTTAAAAAAATAAGTTTTATAAATGGAAAGCAGGACATGATAAAAATCAAAATAGGTATAAATGTGTTTAAAAGTGAAAAATGAAAAGTGGAAAATGAAATGGAAGCATTTACTTATGCACCCCATCAGGGCCATCGGTCGCGTAAGCTGAGATGGGCATAGAAGGTATTTTTCCCTCAGGGAGCGCGCCGCTAGTTTAGTTTTTAAATGAAAAATGATTCTAAATATATAATGTGAACAAATAACTCTTATTCATTAAAAAAAGAATCTTATCCATTTTTTTCATTTTACGAATGAAATTATGCCAAATATATATTTGACAATAACAATAATACACAGTTTTCTGCAACTGCAACGCATAAGAGATAAAAGGAAAAATCGAAGGTAAGAACCCAAGAAGTAAAACTTTTATTATGTTGAGAGAAGTGAATCTGTGGCGATAAATTGGTTTCCTAAAAGGTAATACGGCAAAATCGTTTTCAAAAAAAAAAAGCTTTGTTTTTCAGTAGGGATTTCTTATATTTTTCGTACAAAAATATCGATTCTACATTTCGTTCTCAGAAGCTACTTAGGTGAAACACGTTACGCTTCGTTAAATTCTGACATCTCAAGCTATCATTTTCAGATTATATATATATATATATATATATATATATATATTCTCTTCTACTTTTGGTTCGTTGGGAGTTTTTACTTCAAACACTTTTCCCCCTCCAATTTTGTCCCTATAGTAATAGTGAAAGCACGTGGACGTAATGCAGTAAATACCTTACCTTATGTTTCATATACATCATTTTACCACTTGTGCGGTTTTTTAAAATTTAATTTAATATGGTACCCACTCGGACAATTTAGTATTGAAAGTTCTTTACATTAACTGAATCTCAGAAAGAAAAATTACACTGAAAGTCTTTAGCATATGTTACTAGCATTTTTTTTATTTTATGGATACGTTATTAAATTAATCTTTACTGCTGTTATTGGGATATTTGTAAATTTATTTATGAAATGAAATGCATGACTTTTTCGCCTTTAAAATACCGATATATTTGTCAATTTATTTATGAAGTGAAATTCATGAACTTTTTCCTTTTAAAATAAAAGCTGGTGTAATTCCTGAACCATAATTGCTTGCACTTTGATATTTGTTTTAAATAAAAATATAACGTTACTGAAAAAAAAGGAAAGAAAAATATTGGATTTTTTTAACCCTTTAACGATGCATATGCTCAATATGACATTCTATAAGATACCAAAAAGGCTTTTAACAAAGAAAATAGGAGTGGCTGTATCCATCAAAGCAAACGATGTTTACAAGCAATACTTCAATCGCCGGTATGAACTGCGCAGCTATGCACTTGGCTACCTCTTTGCGCATCTAATTCGGTTTCTCTGATAATACCAATCTTACCACATATAATTTCGTCACTGCGACGCGTTTTTAGTGTTTCAGATCAGTTTTGGACACCTTAAACTACTTTTTTCTTAACTGAGGGTGGAGTGCAATCCTTGATTACAAATAAAAAAGTGACGACCAGCAACAGGCACAGGGCCCAGCTAGGCTGGTCCTACTCAATTTAACTATCCCCAATGAACACCAAGAGCCTTCTTAAAAGTTTTTATCCCACTGCAATAAACAGTCGCTTCTGGTCAACTATTCCATCTGCCTGCAATCTTATTCAAGTAGTAAGTTTTCCTAATATCAAGATTAGTCTGAGATTTTATAAGCTTAAAATGATGACCCCTGGTTCTATCTTCAGTGCATAACTGTAGCCTATCAGCATTTCCACTTTTAATGAATTTAAACAACTGAATCATGCTGGCTGGACTACGACCTATAGCTAAAAATATTGTTATATTGACTTCTTAAGGATAACGTAATTTAGTAAGAAGCAACATAACCGTACTCTAAGTTTTATTTATTTATTTCGATTTGAGTTATCATAGCTATTATCTTTTTGCTCAGCCTTCCACTTCTACGATGCTACAATTATACAAAATTCAAAAACCAAATTTAATTTCGAATTGTATTTCAATGCAGTTGTTCCTTTTTATACATGTATCGCTCATTACCTGCAATAATTCGAAAAATAAATGAAAATATGATCTTTGAGCTGATGCTGTAAGGATGATTTCATTGTTGATTGCAATAATCAGATTCTACCGACTGGTCCACTGCGTGACAAAGTAATCATTAAAACGGTTAGAAATTTATCATGAGCAAGAAATGCGTGTAAATGGTGTCTGATATACATTAAAAAATGCCTTCTAATATAACCCTTGATTTAACTTATATGTATCATAAATTATTGACAACTGAGCGATTAATACAGTCTACATCAGGGCCTAATATATATTTATGTGCCGGAATATGCTACATTGTGAGGTTAGTCTTTTCATAGGCAGTTCTTATCATGCCATATTTATCCTATACTTTGCCGGTTGGGCCTTTCGCAAAATTTATAATGACTAGAAACTGGATAAAACCTGGAGGCATAGAAAACAAGTTCTCCATAACGAAACGAGTTTACTTTCTCCTATAACAACATCGATTTTCTAACAACAGCTAAACCTCTCTCTAAATAGTCTTAGGATTCAAATTATTTAAAGTACACCTTTTTAGGGAAAAAGCCAATTTTCTAGAACAAAGTATGTTAGTTTTATGAAAAAAGGAATCTATTAGATGATATAAACTATCATATTTTAAATTCATGTAGGTTTTTTTCCAATATTTAAACTCACACGCATGATGAAAACACACTACTTATTGAATAAAAAATTATCCCAATGTAAATTTTCGATTTTTAACAGGTAAAATAAGAAGAATAATTATAAATATTGCTTTGATTTAACGATACTCGTTTTAAAGATTTCCTTGAATTAGCGATATAATCCCGGTTTGGATTTGATAAATACTACATTCCCCGATAACGATATCTTTCATTTAACGGTAGCATTTAACAGTCCATAGACAGTTGTTAAATCGGGGCAACATAATAAAAAAAACAAAATTAATAATAATAATAATAATAATAATCACAACGTAGCTTTTTGTTAATTATATTTTTAAAACGAAATTATTTGCTTTAAATATATTTTTTTTGTAATTTAAATTTTAAAATTATCAGAAATACAGCAGATGATATTTTTGACATAGTTTGTCGGAGGGTATATTTTTTCATCACAATTCAAACATGTAATGGTTTTCTAAAAAAATAGAAAGAAAAAAGAAAAGAAAAATTGAGGGTTACGCCTTGTTATAATCGTTAAGACATCTCTCCTCTCCACAAAATGTCACTCACGGCTGTCGTACAAGTACTGTTATCCGTTTATCATTTTTTTTCTCTTTCAAGTGATTTATTTTATTTTTCGTCATAAAAATATTGCGATAAATTCAATCTGTGAGTCTTCGTTTGTATCGGATACATGTCTTGTTTTCCTAAAATAATTAAAGGAATGTATTTTGGGAAGTAATAAAGACAAAGTTAAATTATATCAATTAAATATTTTGCTGACCTTCTAAGTAGGTATGGTTCATAATGAAGCTAATCGACGTAGAGTTGGGATACTCATTGTAAGAAAATTTGGCCCGAAAATGCCTAAGAATCCACTGTAGATCATTTATCCGGGGTTTGACGTATAATTACAGATAATTAAAAGCAGGAAACTATACAAAGTCTTGAAAACAAAGGAATTTATAGAGAATAAAAAAGGACGCCTCTGTAAATTGACAGCAACCGATACTGTGCCGCAGTAGTAGCGCTATTTGTGAGTACGCTGAATTACTTTATCTGGTACACAGTTAATGTTCGCTTGGCTGAGAGTAAAAATGCACGCCAACAATACTTATAATGCATTTTTATTAAATTTTATAAACGGGTGACCATAGATCTCACGTGTTCTGCGTGGTGCTCTCATTACAGAGAAACATGATTCGTGGCTTTTTAACAAGTACTTGCGCGTTTTAACACATCTTTCTATGTAATTGTACAGAATGAGGAAAACAATAATATTGTCAAGAAAATGTTATTAAGAATTTTGATCATTTGATTTTACAAATTCTCAAGAAACTGTACAGAAACAATCAATCTCCTTTTGTTTTGTTTTTTCAGATTTTTTTAAATGTAAGGTCATAGTGGACCACTTCCTTTAACTCTAGTACCATACAAATATTTTTATTCATATGAATATTCATCGACAGTAGCCCGGTACTAATTACTTAAAGCCAAAAAAAAAATCCCATGAGAAACACTAAGGTAGTCATTTTGGCTAGATTTTATGTTCCAGCTGCCATTTTTTTCCACTTTGAAGATTTTAATTTTTTTTTTATCAGGATTGAACTAATGTTTATAAGTACTAGATAGTTCTTCTAAGAAGGGTAATATAATCATGCTTCTATGCTCCAAAAAGTTTTGCATATTAGTAGTCTTTAGATAGTTTTAATGGTATTGTTTGTTCTGCTTCCACATTTTTTTTTGTGTTGATAAAAAAAAAGACCCATATGCATATGCTCTCACTTACTACCATCAATTGGTTTTAACCATTTGCACACATTAGTTACATTATAAATGCAACGATTCATTAAAATACACTAAATGCTGCATCATAATATGTTATGAAATTATATCACAGCCAAAGTTCTATGATATAATTTCTATCAAAGTGCGTTGATGTAATTTCTGTCTACATTGATGTATCAGCATACAAGCTGAATAAATAGAAGTAAAAACAAATTGCATAAAATTTTGCTTGATTTTTACTTCAGAACACAATTAGTATAGAAATACATCACCTGTCGTTCAATAACGAGATATTAATTTGCACAAACTAATTTAATATATTGCTCTAAACCACTTAACGCATTGGCCCATGTATGACACGGGCGATCCTGTATCTCGCGTTATTGTATTTCTAATGCCCATCTGAGATCCGTCTGCACTTGTTCATATAATAACTTTTTTATATAATTTTTACCTCACCCCCACTGTCCAGTCATCCCCTACAAATGAAATTGCTAAAAACAATGTATACTATACCTGTATATTCATTTTCTGTCAAAAAAACCTCGCTCATTTTTTACCAGTTTTTCCGAGAAATACTCGTGCTTCAAGGGGTTAAAAGAATTTATGCGCAATTTAAAAATAAAAAAATAAAATGAAACAAAATAAAAAACACAAAAAATGTCTTTAAAACGTTTTATGTGTTCATGTTTTATCATGAACTTTTCGTTTTACATTTAAAATGAAAACGAAGCAATTTTTCTATACTACGGCAGTACGCGTGGTGATATAAACCAATATACTTATATCCCTATATCTCTAAAATAAAGGCAAAAGACGGTTTTATGTCACATGTCATTACAAATCTGAAATATTTACTATTGAATTTCCTAGAGAACACTTTTAAATCCTTATAGAATCACTAGTTCTTTCTAAATTATCTACCTTTGTGCATGTCACTTCTTTTAATTATTATCCTTTAAGCGTCATATCACTTTTTAGCGACAGTCAATTTAACGCTACTCAAAATACCTGAGCAGTTTATCGCATTTCTTTATCTTGCTTCATTTTCTTTAGTTAAAGCTTGCCATAAATTAACGATCTTTTTTCCTTCTTTTTCGATTAATTTTCCACCACATAAAGAATAATCATTTTTAAATTGAATTTAAAGATGACTTAAGTAGTATTTCATTTTATTTTGTTAACTACTCCTATTAGTTTATTGTATTTTTAATAAAGACTGGCTGTAGCTGAAAATGATTTTACACAAATTATTTTAAGCTGTAATATTGTTCCCAATATTGCAAAGTACAGGGGAAAATTACGAACTTTATTTCTTAAAGGTAAAAAAAAAACTATTTTATTATTCAGCAACTTTACTACACTTACATTAGCATTTATACTAAACAAATATTTAACGGAGTTCTTAATTTTAATAGCACTTGTATTATAAAAACTAATTTATTCTTAAATAAGAAACTAATTAACAACAAAGAAATTATTTCTATAACTACGTATCTATCTATCTACAAAGGGGTTATAAGTCAAGTTGCCCATATTAAGCCTAAAAATAGCTCGTGTGTCAGTAGAACTTGGCTTATGCGTTATACGACAACAGATAAAAGAAATAGTCAATAAAAACAATTAATAGTTTAAATTTTTACCACCAGGTGAGAAGAGGTCGCATAAGTACACAAAATACAACGAAACGTTGCACTGTGTTACATCATTTGTTCTATGCATTCGCTGTCATCATATGTTGAAAACGTGTTATAGTGTGTTAAACAGAAGCATCAACAAGTAGCTGTAATTAATACTTCGCGCTACCGCTGAATACTTCATAAGGCGCTTTGTGCATGTGATTGACGCAAATGGAATTCATATGGGGCAAATGCTGTGATGAAATATTTATTTATGTATTTTATATATGTTTTATCTTTATGCACCCCTTTCTCACCTGCACGAAAAATTTTCTGTAAAGATCAGAAGAGAAAGTGAGTGTTTCTTTAAATTTACAAACTTGTAAAAGTATAATCAAATAATCAACTTTCTTGATAATGGTTTCTCAATAAAATTCTTGTTTTTTGCACTCTGTTAAACTACAGAGAGAGATTTGTTCAGTCAGTTAAAACTGAGCACTTGAGATCCGTGACTACCAGTCTAAAAGTTGTAAAAAATACACAAATACATATTTGAGATCTGTGACTAAAAGTTCAAAAATTGGTCAAATTTGCATTATATATTGTTAACGTGTAATATAGCTTTAGTTCTAGTGAGCAGCCTGCTAGCCCTCGGCGGGCAGCCTTCCCGAATCCGGTGGCACAGAGCAGCGTAAATAATTAGTAATTTCGCGTTCTCACAGATTGCGCCACTACTGCGGCACCTTATGAGTTGCAACCAACACACGAAATGTTCTCCGTCTTTAATTATCTGTAATTTCCTTTTTAAACCCTAAGTAGTTTCTTGTTTTTCAAGTCTCTGTAACGTTACGTCATACTCCGGATAAATTGTTTCCAGGAGATTCTTATGTGTTTTTAAGCAAACAAGTTTTACAACGTGAAGGTAAAAATGTGATCTGTTCTTTTCTTGCTGCAAATTTCTTTCCCCCAAGCCTCTTTCAATCTCAAGTGTCAATAGCACCCGTCTATTAGAACGAGCTTTGCGCAGTTCGGCAATGCGCAACTGCTTACTACGCCCTGTTCAGTTAGGTCTATAAACAATGTAAGTTAGGTATAACACTTCTCTCTGTCTATATATATTGAATTATGTGATTAAAAGGGAAATAAATTAGATAAACACTTGTTTACTTGCAAAAAATCAGTTTAGAAAGTGTTAGAGTAAATGCATCCTTCTCAGGTAAGCAGTATTACCTGAATAAAGCAAAACAAAATTAATCTCTTCTTTCAGTAAAGCAAAACACAACTAATCTGTACCCTGCACTGTTAAAAGTTTTTGTAAGGAAATAGTAAAGTAACCATTTATTTTATTGTTATTTTACAATATTTAATTACAACAGTTGAATGACCATTAAAAAGACGGTACTCAAACCGCTGATTGTGAAAAAAAATCGTTTATTCTCTGTTTATCCTAAAGAGCGTTTAACTAACCGTAATTTTCAAGCGCTCAATAAGAATCGGGCGCCCATCTTGGTTGTGAAACCTTACTTTCGTACGTTGTTGTTAAAATATGAATAAAGATTAATCAGTTGAAGTCTGCACGTGTATATAAAAAAGTGGCTTAAGCAGCGGTTGCTAAATAGAAACACATACACACGTAAATCAAAAATTGGAGATATCGGATTCCCGAGCTGTTTGCGAATGAGTGAACCCATAGGTTGAGCTGCTGAAGCTTGTTTGTATTTTAATTTTTGCAGCAAATAAAATGATTTTCGTCAATATACAGTAAATTTAGACCAAAAATGAGTTTGGATCCAATCAAAAACTGAAATCTCAATTTTAAGGCAGTTTGAATGTTGGAAAAGAAGATTTATTGATAAATGAACGGCAGCTTTACCTGGTGTAGATGGTCGAATGACTAGATCGCAAAGCTGGTATACCATACACCCGGGTTCGATTCCTGCACGCTTCGTTTACGGTTTTCTACGCCTCGAAATGGTTCAAAAACGGTAAAATTTTTGTTTTGAAACCATTTTTAAATGGTTATAAAACCGTAAACTTTTACGGCTTTTTAACCAAGTAGATTGGAAATGCTTTAGGTCCCGTAAAGATATAAAAATGTTCCAAACCGTAAATTTAACGGTGAATTAGAAGGACAAACTGCTGCCGGTTATTTAACCGTAATTTTATGATAAAATTTCTAACTGTGATAAATTGATCATACTAAATTAAAAAACGACCTCAACACTAGAAATCTAACTCGTGCACATGATGTATTTCTATATTGCTAGACTTTCTATGTTTAACTATGAATACAATAACCCTACCGTATTTCAATTGACGATTTTGCCCTCATCTATTTAACTTTAAACTTACAGCGCTCAGTTGTTCGACAATGGTTCAATTTTTGGTTCGTTCCTTCTGAAAGTAGTTCAATATCCGGTTTGGCTGGTGACTTTAAAGAACAAAAATAACGTAAAGAGTTTTCGGGGAGTTTTCCTTAAGAAATTCACGGTGTTAGGAAAACGAACAAATTTAAGCATTCCATTTTAAAGTACGAAGTCATTCTTAGGATGGAGAAAAGTTTCTAAGAAAATTTATTCAGCAAGAAACGGTGATGGTAAATTTAAGCTCCCAACGAATTTAAAAGAGAAAAAAAGAAATACGTTAAAAAAAAAAATCACGAATAAATTAAATTTATAACTCCTAAATGTTCTTCAAATTGTTGGTGTCCTTTATTTTAAAACTATTGCCAATAATGTGCTAATCTATTCGAAACTTTGAACGACATAGTTCAATTTTTAGATGCAAATTTTAAATTTGACTGTACTGTACTTAAATAAATTATTGGTAAAGACGATTATTAAAGTTATTCAGGGACCTATCGCCATATTTAGGAAAACCCTTTAGAATCGAAGTCTTCCCACTAGTATCGCGTATGGAAGCCACTTATTGGTACAACCTATAAATGTAGTGTATCGTTGTGAATCGAAGCTCCTGAAACTTCAGGTATTGAGCATGATAATACACATTAACAGTCTATCAAGTAAGGTTTTTGAAGTTCAAAAAGCTTGTAAGATTGAAATTTGTCACGGTAAGGGGCTTTCAAACTAAAAGCGACGAAGACATTTTGTCTCTGTCGTAACAGACCCGTGCTATGGTTGCCAAACTAATAAAGATTACGCATGCCTTCGATAAAACCAATCACTGTCGCCTCCTTCTTAATGATGCACTAAAAAAGGCTAATCAGTCAGCGCAAGGGCGTGGTTATGAAATTCGGTAGAACCAATGAGATGCTCTGAAAAATGTTGTCTTTGTCTTATGTTGCTGTTGCGTTCAGTATAAAAGGACCCTAATAAGTGTTGACGGCTTTTGCTTTTTGCGTTTTCCAAGTGACTGGCTTGTAAGTTCAGACATTCAGAAACATGGCTGTTCTTATGTCTTATAAAATCCATTATTCTGATGTGCACTTGACGATCCGCTGGTACCTGTTGGGATTTTCCGCAAGTAAGGGAGAAATAGACATTTGGCTTTTATGTTTTTTATTTAATTTAAATGATTAATGGCATTTTTTAGCTAAACCAAATGTTCACACTGTGACAGAACGTACGAATAAATACTTTCTGGAAAAGTACATGGTTAAATTGCCAACTATTAACCTGATATTCAACCTTCACCTTAAGGTGTGGAAATGTTTTCGAACGACACTGTGCACAGGTGGGGATCGTTTTTAATTATATAAAAAATAAAATTATTCTATATTGTGCAGTCAATTTTAGAAGCAAATCGAAAAATTCAGAGATTTTCCAAGTTACCGTAACAGGAAAAAAGTAAATAAGATATATTACTGTTGAAATTAACTTTCGAAAATGATTTGAGATGATATATAACTTTCATTTCTGTAACCAACAATCTCAGGATGTACAGACTAGCTAAACTCTAAAAACGTGCGTTGCGTTGTTTCTGATTTTTGAAGTTAAACTAAAATTGCTTAACTTTCTTCATTAAAGACTTTTGAATTGCTTAACTGTATTTTGGTGAGATTTTAAATGCATATAAGGTGGTCTTTATAAGCTTCAAGTTATGATTAATAAGTTTTCAAGCATGAATATTTGAGTGATTTTATATGTAAAGAAAAATATTTGAGTACGTAACTTCTTACATGCAGAAAATTCTAACCGTATAGTACATTTTTAGAAAAAAGAACTACCATTAATTAAAAAAAAATTATTTTTTATATTTTTCTTTTTTTTTGAACTACATTCAAGTTTCAACGTAAAGGATAATGGACAAAACTAATAATAATAAAGAGCGGGAGTTAAACATCAATATATGTTCAAAAGTTGTGAACATCAGAAACTCTTGCAAACTTCAAAGTGTAATAAAAGGAACTTCGTATAAGTGTTTATATGAAAGTAACTTTGCTTTCTTCAGTTGCTTATAATATATAGCTTTTGATAAAATGTTTTAAAAAATTACAAGAACGTATTATTTTTGAGCTTATTTGAAGGTAGTAACAAATTCTACGTGAAACTTAATCTCAGTTGGATCGTGATTTGTATTAGGTTTCTGACTTCAGATATAAATTCAAAACTACTTACAAGAAGGAAGCTATTGCATTTTATTACTAATACCTGAATCATCTGCTTGTAGTCTGAAAAAGACTTACATAAACCATATGTGTAAAAGGTTACTTTTATGTTCATAATATATTGAAAATTAAAAAATAAATAAATCTGAGAGTAATCATTCAATAAATACTAAGTTAATGCAGTGACAAAACAATGTCACTGTTTTACAAAAATGTAAAGTAAATTACTTATTAAACTAAAAAAAAAAAAGAAAAAACGTTCCTTTTTGAGTATACTTTAAGATTTGGCTAGCTTGCTATTAATTAGTAATTTTTAAAGAAATATTTGATTGGATAACATTTCTTGTAGCTGTATTTGCCTTGACTTTAGTTTTTAAATGAGAGAACGATGCTACTAACAACTATTAGTAACGTTTAATGTTTTTTCGTGAAAACTTATCTGCCTATCATATAAGGCGAATAAATGAAACACACTAAGTATAATGCAGAAATATATTGCTATTTAATAAGTAAACAATGAACCGGTGATTCCAGCGTACTTCGTAAATCATTAAAATGATGGCTAACGAATATGCATTATCTCGTGAACTAGTAATATGATATTCATTTAAAGTTGATTCCTCATCCAAAAAAAAAGAAGAAGCTTGCTGTACGCTATTGCGCAGCATTTGACAATACAGACACAAATGAAACATTAAATTGACGTTTCTAACTATTTAATGAACCAAGTTACATGTACTAAAAGCACACAACATGCTACAGAAGGAATGCATCTCAAATTCCAAAAGGGGACATGTAAGACATTTCAACGGGTTGACGGGAAGGAGACCTGGCGCCAAGCTGATGAAGCCAAAGAGCGATTCTCAACCATACCATTAAAATATTAAATTTCAATAGCGAAAATTCAGTTCAAATTCAGAAATATTTAATAAATCAATAAGTATGCATACAAGTACAAACACAAAGGTTGAATATCACTATAAATTATTGCAAAGGAGTGTCATTATGCAAAATATTTACACATGCGACGCTAATTCACATTCAAAGACATTGAAATAATGATGAAATTTTAACACAACATATTAAAGTCATGTTTCAAAATATACATACGAGAACGACATATTAAAATTCATAAATTCTCTAAAATAACATTTAGAAACAACGTTTCTTTCATTAATTTTAAATTATTTATGCTAACACTCTTTACTACATTACAATCAAAGCATCAAACATACGTTAGCTTATCTGACGATTGGTGCAAGAACCACAGTTTAGCCGCAAAATACATTATACAATTCATCATAAACAAATAGCACGTCTAACTTTAGGTTGTTATTAAGCCAAAACTTTGGGCTAATACTTTCGAGCAATCCGAAATGCCCCACATAAAATGTATTTATCTGACAGCAATAAATTTATGAATTTACTACTGGCTGGCAGAAATGTTAAAATTATATTTCCAAATTTTAAACTAGAGTGTTTCAACAAAACATCAACACGAATAATTTCAACTTTAAAAGGTAAGAGATTTAAACACTCTCTTAAGACTTAAATTTCAAGGACATGAAAAGTGTACCTTTCATTATTAAGTATATTTTTCGCAAACACTTTTAATGTCTCACAAAATGAAACACCCAGTGACCTAAATTTTCCTCACAATTCGTGACGGTTCTTATTTGAATTTGTTTCACGATATTTAAACCTAAAAAGAAAATTAAATGTACAGATTAATTTTATAAAATTACTAATTTTTTGAATTACGTATGAAACAGTGTTTTGTAAGACATGTAACAAAAACAGACTTTAGTAGTTTCAGTTCACTTAACACATCATCAGAATCAGAGATTTGATTCATGTAACTTGTAGGAATTTTTAGTAAGCCGGCAGGGTGGCGCAGCGGTAAGGGACTGACCTCGTATGTCCAAGTTCGCAGGATCAAACCTGGCCCAAGGGGGTTTCTCAAGATATAAAAAATCTTCAGTGTCCCTGTCGTATGATTATGCAGCATTTCAAAAATCCCTTGAGTATCTGTTTGGTTTGGATACTCTCGGATAAATTAAATTCCTAGTGCAATTTCGCATCAATTAGAGCGCATATGCCGCCATCCAGGAGAAACTTAGCGTAAAAATTCTCAAAGTGGTAATGATATTCGCCGATAGTGGTGTTACTTGAAAGAAATGGATGCCAATTTCCGGGGAATGCACTAGGTCTGCATAGGTTAGTGACCATAAGCAGCCCCAATCGAAAGGAAAAAAAAAAAGGAATTTCTAGTTTTTTGGTATGGATCTGTAGATATTTACAACACACAAAGTACTCAATTATTCGATCACCGCACAGTTTTCTAAAAATAGTGTGCACTAAAATTTGTTTCACAATGTTCGCGATTAGAAGGCACGTACACATTTCCGATCCTGACAAAGACATAGTTTTTAGGTGAGGCACACAAAAATTGTTGCAAATAGCGACTCCCAACACTTGTAGAATATAAACTATTCTCACTGTGTTGATTTTGATTTCATTCATAAATGAGCTATTGCACCTTATCATAATCACTGCTGTAGATGTAGTGCGGTATAAATTTTATGTGTGTACGTTTTAAAACAATATTTCAAATGTTTCTCGTTTGGTATAATACAAATAATGTAATTATATTGCAACTATGCCAAAAACAGGAAAAATCGGCAAATCCGTAACCGTAACTTCAAAATTTAAGGGTTACTTTAAAACAAATATGAATGAAACATTTTGTAAGGTGATTTTTTTTCTTTTTCTCTATCAGTCATCAAATAAATATGTTTTTCTGAAGCTCGCTGGCAACAATTTTGTTTATCTATTAATTGCTATTAACCTCTTAAAGCACGAATTTTCTTCGGAAAAACTGGTTAAAAAGGGGGGGGGGGTGACAGAAAATGAGTATATAGGTATAGTATAAATTCTTTTTGGCAATTTCAGTTGTAGGGGGGACTAGAGAGCGGGAGGGGGGGGGGTAGTGTAAAAGTTGTATAAGAAATATTATACAAATAAAGGTGCAAACGGATCACAGAAGGGCATTAGAAATAAAATAACGCTAGACACTAGATCGCCCATGTGAGACACGGACATAAGCAAATTTGCCGGTAACTTTCGCCCCGTGTCAGACACGGGCAAATGCGTTTAGTGGTTAATGTTATTTGGTACAGAAAGGGCAAGAAGTTTTAAAAAAACGAAATTTGCTCTATTTCTTGAAAGTGTGATTTTGAAAAAAACTTTTTGCTGTTTATTATCACTTCAGTGATAGAAATACTGAAAAAATGAATGTAACAAAAGTGTACTTAACCCTATTATACTCTTAAGGGAAAAGCTTTGCAGCATTCCTTGCACAAACATGTTTTTACGACAGTTACTGGCATATCGTGAATAAAAATATAATGTTTGAGGGATTGCTATGGATGTTTTATTTATTTTTATTGCATGCTTGGTTGAATTATTCTTTTATGTTGTATTGACGTTGGGTGTAATACTGATTAAAATAGAAAGTATACATTTTAACTATTTGTTATTTTCAAAATTGATATTATTTTTTGACGTTATATGTGCTAATTAAGGAAATACACGCCTAAAGAATTTCATCTAATTGCGTATCTGACATAACGTATTATTATTCTCATGCTGGAAAACGCGTGCCTATATTTGCATTCAAATATTCAGCGAGATCTTGACAACAAATATTTTTAGAGCATGAATAGTTCTCTTCCAAAGTAAAAGGATGTTCTAGAGGCCTGTATGAATAATAAATCAAAACTAAACTTAATTTGAAAAAAAAACTGATACTTACTTCAAAGTCACGTATCTAGCCTTTTGACTTAACAAACTATTGAAATATAGGCATGAATAATCAAACAGAAGAAGTTATGCATCATATAAAGTCACAACTTCTGAGTTTGATGTAGCTCTTGTAGGATGATCTAAACGAATGATGGAACATCTCACATTCCAGTTTCAGAATTTGTTTGTAATTTTCCTTTCGACATAGCAAATGAAGATCCCTTGAGCCGCAATGTTGTTCTAAGTAAAACGGTCACGTGAATGTGATGCGAAGGAATTGTTCGAGAGTTTATATTTATAAAGATCTTTTAAAATATAGTCCATTATCTCTTAAATTCAATCTTTCACTTTCTCTTTCTTTTACTTTCTTCTCCTATAAATCTTGTATTGTTCTTTCGCCAACTATGTTTCATTTTCATAAATAGAACCCAGGGAAAGTGGGGTAACACCTTACATGTTACTCAAAGAAAAAATTGGCAATCAAAAAACATTTTCGTCATACACGTATTCGTCATAAAGTCAAATATAAATAAATTGAATTTTTATAAAAGTTTATATTTATTTTTGGAGGGCACATTGCACAGTTCCGTCCAACCGCTGAACATTTTTTCTTTTTTTCAAATGCTGCATCGACAGGGTCTGATGTCCTGCAGTGGACCGGTCCGCAGAAGCTCGGTTCCCGTAGAACGCCTAAAGTGAAGCAACATCGACTTAGGTCAGTGTTTGGGAGGGTGACAACCTCTCGCGGCGTTCTTGTAAGGCCGTGTACGCTAAAGGGAGCTGGTGCACGTTAAATAGGTCGTGGCTCCAATGTCTTGTAAGTGAAACGATACCTCTGGGGGTGCCAATCCCAGGTGACGGTCTATCATCTGGGAGATGGTTCAAAAAATTAAGAGACCACATATAAAGGGGTGGAAGTCCGACTCCTGCCTATAAGGGCCCCGTTAGACTCAGGAGCAGCGCACCCATTCTTCCTCGCTTTGCGCGATGATACGACAACAACAGGGTCTGATGGCAGGATTTTATCTTTTCTAATGGAGTTGCGTGTGGTCACGAACCTTTGCAGTCTTAGTCATCCATTCTTTCAAGTAGCACTACTGTCGGTGGATGTCATTACCACTTGATAATTTTGACGCTCAGTTTCCCCCTAGTTGGCGGCACCTACACTCTAAATGATGCGAAACTGCACCAGGAATTCAATTTAACCGAGAGTAACCAAGCCAAACAGATACTCAAGGGATCTTTAAGGGCATAATCATACGACATGGCCGCTGACGATTTTCTGCATTTTAAAAATCCACCGACTTGGCCCAGGTTTGATCATGCTAACTTGGGAGTACGAGACGTCTTGGACGTCTTCGGAACATTCTGGGCATACTCAGTGAAGCCATAAAAAATAGGTTTCCTTACTTAGAAAAATTTGACGGGCATATTAGTAAATGCTTACGCAATATTTACATAGGAAAATGTTTTGCAACTAACAACAAAAAAATAATGTATAGTACGGGAACATAAGGGCAAAGTGAAAAGATAAAACGCTAACTATGTTTGCAGGCCCACATATTTAATTTTCACTAACTGGAATCAACATGCAGTTGATTCCAGTCAAGAAATAGTTCCACCGACTTGGCCAGGGTTGATCCTGCGAATTTGGATGTACGAGGCCAGTGCCTTATCACTATGCCACCCTGACGTCTGATGGAAACAAATAGTAACCTGCATTGATCACATTCCCACAAATTTAACCTACCATAAATAGAACTACATATCACAAATATATCTCTTACCTCTTTACCGAAATTACTTGCAGGGCACATGAAAAGAATGAAGTCATTAGTAATCTCCTGAGAAATGTTGAAAACAACTTTGTATACAAAGATGAGCTTAAATTTAGTTTAATTTTAATTTAATTCGCAGTGATAATTTTTTGACTGCTTTCAAAAGTCTTACTTCCAGAGCGATGCCTTAGCAACGCAGTTTTACCAATATTTTTCTTATTTTTATTTCTAATGGGGTGCAGTGGGCTCCCCCAATTGCAGACCTAGGGCGCTTCGGAGGGAACGGTTCCAATTATTCCAGCGGCATCACAATGAGCGTGGTACCCTCGCCGCATGAGAATTTTGAAGTCCAGTTTCTGCTCCTGAACGGGCGAGTACCACGACGTTACCCTTCCGGCGTTTTACCATCAGTAATTTGCCGAAACAAAAATACTTTTTTTTGCCGTAAATTTCAAATGCGTTGATTATTCAGTGTTACGGAAGACTTAATAAATGTTTATTTTGAAAACACACTTAATCATTTTCTGTTTTGGTGCGGGAAAATAGAAGTTGCTATGTAGCATTCATCTACAAGCGATATAAAATGCATAACGCTTTTCCCCTCCCTTTGAATTGACTATATTTTTGTCAGTCCCCTTTCAACTAACATCATTTTCTGTCATATTGGGGAGAAAATTGAATTCTTTGCATGAAATAAAACGAAAAGCCATACACAATCTCTCCACATTACAAGCGCATGTGTTAGGTTTTTGCCTTGCATCATGGAATTCGAATCATCCAAATACAAAACCACGTTTGAAAGGATAAGAAAAGGACGGCACCAATCGTTAATAGGAAATATGTGTTTACCATTCAGGTTATTTTACAGTCCCTTTTCTTGAGAAATCATACTGGCTTCTCATTAACACATATGCAAGCTATCACGAAAGGTGTTTTGAGAACAATTATATGCACATGAGACTGCTATTCACATATTTTTGTCTGTAGTATGACTTTCACATGAAAAACTAAAAATTCATTCATTTCAAATTCCATTCTCAATCTGACGTAGGTCATTACTTTATTTTATAATGGTTTTCCAGAATCGATTTCAGTTTCCTTAACATATGTGGTATACTATGTTATCAAGCAATATAGACAGAAAATTGGGCCAGATAAGAGATCTAACATGGCACGAACTTTTCTAGTGTATGCCGTTGTATTGCTCTGCTAATTATATGAGGAACTTCAAACATTGATAAAACTTATTTTAAGAAATTGTGATATACAATATATATATATATAAATCACAATGATACACTATCTATATACACAATAATACACACACTATCTTAATATAGTAATCAGAGAAAAGTAATGGGAAAAAATAAGTGAGAAAAAGTTTTGTCAAGAATAATAACATTATTTATTTATTTGGTGTATTATTTTAAAAACTTAGAACGCAAAAAAAAAAAAAAAAAAAGAAGAAGAAGAAGAACACACCCCACGGCTCTTGATTTAAATGATAAAAACTGCACGTAAAGATGCACCGATAAACATTTGTGCTTTTGATAAAACAAGAAAATTAAAATAAAAAAAGAAAGAAAATGTATTGATAAGGTCAATTTTAAAAAGCCTTATTATTACTTTAATGTAAAAAGCAATTCAAATATGGGTAAAGCATAATTTAAAATAACACTCTTTTCAGAAAATAATAAGTAATATTTCCCCTCTTTTTATTGTCAACGTCATTTTCCTTCGTGTGACAATGCAGAAAAAGAAGCCATTTAAAAAAAAACTTTTAATGTTTTAGATACTTTGTCATTAAAAGACGGAATTGTCATTAAACAATTTGTTGAACTACAGATCTCCTTTTTAGATTAACAAAAAAATCAATGCAGCAAAAACAAAATATTTGTTTTCAATACCAAATCAGCTTTTTTCATCAAGATTTTTTTTTTTTTTTGCATTAATTTTTTAAAAATAAAAAGTTGGTCTCATGCACAATTTGGTATCTTTTAATTCCTGTCGCATATATTTATTTTATCGAAATAAACGTCAGTTTTTATTATGTACGCTTCAGAAAAACAATGTATTTTCAGCTTTAAAAAATTAAAAAATACATATTGCAATGTATATTATATACACATTTTTTTAATCGAAAAGCGGGTGAATTTTTTTTTCACATGCCTTAGAAAAAAATAGCATACATATCCAGTTTTTTTTTTGGTAGAAATAAGTCAATTTTTATTACAGATGCTTGGGGAAATGGGGATGCTTTGCGTCGGTAGATTTTTTTAGGGTTACAGACATCACATTTTCGATAGTGCTATGAGTTTAAACAATGTCAGAATAAGATTTCGGGGTGATATTTTCATTTTTACTTTCAGCTAGGCGCTTTTTTCCTTTCAAATTTATCATATTAAAAATCCTTTTCTTTTTCAAAATGCAATAACCTATATTTTTACACCGCTTTATAATTTGTTGATACGCAGATTTACCCTCGGGAAGCGCAGTTACGCAACCTTCGAACCATACACCAATTTTAGGGGCCATTTTCAAAATAAATATTTTATTTTACATTCCAATCAAAAGAAAATATTAGCAGACAACTATTCCGAAGATGCCAAAGTTTTGTGTCAAAATGCAAACTAGAAAAAAAAAAAAAAAATACAAAATCGTTTCCATAAAGTGAAAATGACCTTCTATAGTTTCGCGAACATAGGTTCAAATAAAATATTCTTAATTATATGTAACCATAATAAATTTTAGTAAAATATACAATATTAAAATAATGTTTTACTAAAGTAAAATATTCTTAAATTAAATATTAATATTTTTACGTAATATGAGAGAAGTGTTCACAATGAAATGCAAAGAAAAAAAAAGAAGAGTACGTTTTAAGGAGCTTGAATTGTGTTATTTTTAATTGTTTTTTTTTCCTCTCGTAAATAACTGTACAATTTCCTTTAAATCAAATATTATAATAACTTAAAAACTGAACGTGATGCAACACTTAATTAACAATATTAAACGACTCGATAGGACGTTTCATTCAATGTCGAATAAAATCCTACAAACTATTTCTCATTTTTTGTCGGTACGCCATACATTTCTTAATACTTTGTCACACTTCACAAGAGAGGCATCATTTTAAAGAATTTTCGGCGAAAAATTCCAATTTTTATTGTTTTTCAAGCTGAAATATTTCGGAGATTTTTGTTTTTTTTTTTTGCAACTACCGTTTTAAAAATTTACATCTCTTAACTAACTGATCAAAAGTTTACCGTTTTAAAAATCACCTGTGATTTAACCACACATCCATTACTCACCGCATTCACCCTGAAGTGCCGATGTCACTCTTAAGTACATACTGTATACCCGGAGTATGTCTATCGCACGCATGTGGCTGCTAGTTTACTTCAAATTTTTCATATAACTAAATATATATTTTACTTTTATAGCCGCGTACACATACATGCATAAAATTCTACAAAAAGCTGTTTCTTTATACATTTAAAAAATATTTTGCGTCTTTTTTCTTTTTATATTATTTACTTAGATTTGAAAGGACAACCGCTTTGTCGGATGGTTTTGTCGCATTCATTATGCTTAAAACGCTACCATTATGCAAATCCCGAGAAAGCGTTTCTAGTTTAATATCCTCAGGAAGCTCGTGTAACTACGAAGATTAATTTCTTCCAGAAAGAATATTTGGAAGAAAATTTTAAACTGCTTTTGCGAAAGGTTAAAGGAACAAACAGTAAAGAAATTCTTGCAAATAAAACACCTTTTATTTATATTTCATTTTTCGAGTGCTTGAGGAAGAAACTTCAGAAAAGAGAGAAGATTTAGCAAAAAAACAAAACAAAAATTTAGCTTCAAAAGAAATCATTTTTTTCCCTATCTCTATCTGACAATTGATACAAAATAAAACGTGAATGTACCAACAAGATAAAAGAATCTTGGAACGGAATTCTGCAAAGCTGGGAAGGCAGAGATGAAGATGTAACACTCAGCTGGAAGGCCGTCACAGCTAATTTCTTTTGATTTTTTTCAACGAGCAAAGAAATGGTTTTAAAATGACCGAAATGTGCATATAGTTAACTTAAAGGGAGATAAACCAATCAATCGCAAACGGCGAGAATCGCACTAAATTAGGCATTTTTGAAGATTGTTTGCAGCAATGAAAATGGTTTTCAATACAACAATTCAATTTGCTTAGTGCATCCATTTGGCAAATCTGAAATTTTGCTTATTATGTTGTTAACTTCATTGTTTAGCTACCTGGTGCACCTATTTTTTTTTTTTTTTTTGTAAAATAAAAACAAAAAACGAAGTGGAGTTTTTTTTTTTTTTTTCAAACCTTATTTATACAGTCACAAATTCATTCATTCACTCATTTATTTATTGATTTTTTAATCATACATTTATGCAGAAATATCCTTGAAAATACGTATGTAAAAAATTCATGTTGGAAATAGGCTCATTTAGTTTTGGATGAACTTGCATCTGAACATGTTCCACGTCAGAAGCTCCTTTGTACAAAGTTTGTTCCAAGGAAATCCGTCGCTCAGATCAGGATTTATATACGATTAAAAATTCCCCGTAGGCGATAATAATAATAAAAAAAAAAAAAAATTCGAACGAAAAGTATTCAAATGAAGAAAACAATAATGTGTGTTCAAAGGAACTTGGATCTTGTGTCCAGGCTTTATACAATTTGCTTCATATTTTCCTCGTACGCGCTAAAGTTAAAATTTTTGGAACTACTTAAAATAGAACGAAAAATTATTCAAATAATAACAAATGATACTGAGGTGTCCTCGCCGAGATGTTTTGAATGCAAAAGAAAAAAAAAAGGAAAAGGAAAAAATATTTCTAATCGGACAATTCCCTCAAAAGTTTTTTTTTGGGGGGAGGGAGGGGGGAATCAGGCTGACAGACCATCAGCAATACTTTTTCCCCCCATCTCAAAACTTTACTTTCAATTGTTTTTCGATATTTTTTTAATAGTTTCATTTATTTTTGACTTATTTTTATCGATATTTTTAAGCCTTCTTTCATACTTTTTGTTTACTTTTACGGGAAAGTTGGCTAAAAATGGCCTTACGAGGGCTTAGAAGGTAGGGTATATCTATTAATTTTATTATGATTTCATATATGTATCATTATTATCATTATTATATATATATATAACCAATTTTTCGCGCCATTAGAACTAAATAGAATACATTTTTATATTTTATTCAAAATACCCGAGTATTTGTGCTGTTTGGAGAGTTGGGGGAGTAAAATATATCAAAGGTAGGGTTAACAATTTCTATGCATAAGTTTCACTACATGAAACAATTTTTTCGCTTGGCCGTGGTACACTAGTGGTTAGGTTGTCAAACTTCCAACCGGAAGATTGGGAGTTTCATACCAGACCCGCTGAAGACCCATCATGTACACTTATGGATACGTGCATGTAAAATCCGTGGAACCTGAAGTCCCGAGGTAGTTCCGAGGGTACAGGAGAGTGGAGAATTTCCCTTCCCTTCACTCTTAAGTCAAAAAATGAAAGTGGCATATTTGTGGTGGCACCATCTGGTGTTATCAAAATACATAATGAGCCAAGTCGTACTTCCACTGCTGTGGTGCTCATCTATAAATGGAAGGCGCTCCTTAAACCTTAATTCCCCTTCGCTAGGGGAGCTTGATTACACCAGTAGCATTAAAAGCAACTACACATTTTTTCTTTTTTTTTCGCAATATTCGATTGTGTTGCCAAATGATAAAGTTTCTCATAGCAAACACTTTCGCAGAAACGGAATATTCGTTATTAGCTACTTTTCTGTATGCATGTAATGCATTCTTGATGTTACGATACATGTGCGTAAATCGTTCATAACATTTAAAAAAAAAATTGAGAGTCAGTTTTCTTGAAGTTTTATTTCTTTCAGAGACGCTAATTGTATAATTTTTTTTTACAATGTACCTAATAATACACACTTCATATTGCTACATATCCAAATTAAAGAATAATGTCTTAAAACATTGTACCTCATTAATTATTACTTACAGCACCTCTAATTCAAAACTTTTATTTGATAAAAAGCATGCAATATATTTTGTATTATCCTTTGCAATGTACTATTTAAGGATGCGGGACATGCAACACTTAATATTTTGCGCCATTTTAAGGAACCATTGCGCCATTTTAATGTGTCAACTCAATTTAAAGAGAAAAAAAAATATTTGAATATCATTATTAATTTATATGATAAAGCGATCGAAATAGGGAAGTCCGGTCGTTATAAGGCGAGTCGACTGTAGTTTCTCGTGACTTGGGAAATAATGTCTACTGGGTGTAAATGGCAGCTTCTCTGCATACCAAAACTGGTTCATTCTTTACATTTCACTTTAAAGTTTTCCTGCCTTTTTTAAAAATTATTTTTCTCTTTCATATATCCATTCATCGATTTTTCAATTAAGGGGTTCCGTATTTGAGAATTGGTATCTGAATTGGGAAGGTTTCAAAATCAAGCTTTTTTACTAAATAGTAAATTGACAAATTTTTAACAACGGTATGCCTAGACACAAACTATTCTAATGCAAGAATTGAATCTTTATATACGCTCCCTGTTTTCTTTTCCCTTTCAATAAATTTATCGTTCACGAGAACTTTCAGTGAATAAAAAATTTATCATTATTCAGACAGGAAAGCAACTACGTTATTATGTTTTTATATTCAATATGTGAGTTTATAAATAGTATATCTCTGAGTTGAAAACATATCGCCATGAGGTACCAAGAAAAGGTTATTCATTTCCTTTTTCACAACTGGAATATTAAGTTCTGACATTTTAAATATCAACTATGATAAAACATTATATAAATGTTTAAAATATTTCCCACCCTTCTTTAATTCTATAGCTCACTTTCACATAAAGAAAAAAAGTGAGAATGTTTAAAATGTTTTTAAAAGATCTATTATACGCTAAAAGTGAGTTCTCCTTGGTGTGAATGATGTGACGTTCGACCTGAAACTTATCCCCGCCATTTTCCTTTCTTTACAGTATTTTATTTGTGAGCTGTAACAATATTAGCTTAAACGAAGAAATGAACGACCTTTCTCACACTGGACGGGAAATTTGTTTGCCCCTTGCGTAAAGTGGAAACTTGAACGTTCTGCACATGCTGTATAGCTATAAATTATCCTATTCATGATCTGTCATAGTTTTACCGAAGTTATCATAATTCTTTTTCCCGAGTCAGATTTATTACTTCTGTTACAGGTGCTTAAATTTTTACCTTTTCTCACTGTTTATGTTGATGTTGTTTTTGCATTGTACAAGAGTTCCATTAACGTCGACGACGGCTTAACCCGCAGATTTTACATTATGTTTGTAGATGCATTTGTTTATCATTGATCATGTATCAAACTCTGCATTATTACTTTCTACAAATCGATGATAGAAATGCGATTCATAGTTTTCCGCAGAAGATGTTAATTCATGTAGTCTATAGTGAATTGACAATGTTAGCTGTTTTCCGTAGTGACTACCGTGGGCCCTATCGTACTAGTTAACATCTCTGTATTGGAATATTGCAATCAGATAAGTTTTGTCATAATATTCACACTAAATCTAGGAGAGACGTTATTTTGAGACTTCCGCCAAAAGTTGTTGAATTACAGCTTTCCATTTTTCTTGAACTTACTGCACGACTTTTTCTATAATATACGACTGCTTGTGGCTATATCCCACTTAAGTTACTATATACTCTATAATGTGTAAAGATCTATATATTCTATTATACGTAGCGACTTAAGTAGCTATATATTCTATAATATGTAGCGATTTAATAAGCTATACTATACTCTATAATATGCAGCGACTTAACTAGCCATATATTCTTTATCATGCGCAGACTTAAATATCTACATATTCTGTAATATGTAGCAACTTAAGTAGCAATATATTGTATAATACGTAGCGACTTAAATAGATATATATTCTTTAATATGTAGCGACCTAAGTTGCCATGTACTCTATAATGTGTTACGACTTAATTAGTTGTATATTCTATCGTATACAATTACTTAAGTATCTATATATTCTGTTATGTATATTTACTTAACTAGCTATATTGTATATAAAACGTCCTGCAGTAAATTCAAGAAAAATAAAAACCTGGAATTTAAAAATTTTAATTAAAGTTTCAAAAGTGGTCATTTGACCGCTCGGGTAGGTTTTGAGTTAATGGAAGGGAACAATCATGAGCAATTTCACGCATAAATTAGTGAGCCAGATGATGGCGGCATAGAATATAAACGATACAGTTAAAACAAATCTTTGTATATTAAAAAAGCACATTTTTGTGAGTACGACACATTTTATACGGAACTAAAATTATCTTTTTGGGAATGCATATGGATAAACAAACAAAAAAATGAATAAGAAAAATATGTTTTTAATGATCGTTTTTGTCATTTATTATATCTTGAGTGAAAATTTGGTAATCCCTTTTTATGTTGAACCAGAAATGATAAATTATGTTTTTTTCTTTCCTGTCGTTGCAATGAATTAATGTAATAAACTGAATACAAAACTTGAAATTATTTTTTAGTTAAAAGACCACTGGCTCTACAAGGAAACTAACGATGGAGAAGCAAAGAAAAGCTTTTCCGAAAACTTTCATTACATATGATATAAAGTAAGCTAAGAAAAATCTAGAGATAATTCGTTTTCTTGCTGAGTTAAAACCCCGTCTTACAATCATTTGTGTGCCTTATATGATGCCCTTCTCAACAATCAAAAAGAATTTTTCTCCTCGAGACTCGAAAAGATTGCCATGTTTTCGAAGAATTTTTCTTTTTCAAGAAGTTGGGAGACAAGGAAATGCTGTTTAAGTCCAGAAATAAAAAAGCTCGAATATCCTCAGCGCAGAATATAATATAGCAGATGTTCTTATTTTTGGCATTTCACAGTGAAAGAAACGTATTGCGTAATACTGCTAAAGGTATAAAAAAAGGTTCAGATATATGAAAAAATGGAATTAATTATTAGGATTTGCATTGCAAAAAGAAAAGAAAAACATTACTATATAAACACACACACACATATATATGTATATACATTATGGATGTAACGAATATTCGGTCACTATCCGGTATTCGGCCTGGCCGAATAGTCATTTCATCACCTAGCCGAAGATTTGGCCTGGCCGAATACTGGGCAAGGTCAAGTTCGGCCTGGCTGTATATTGATGGACTATTCGGCCGAATAGTTCTGCTGCAGTAGAAATGTAAAAAATAAAGAAATTAGCAGATTTTAAACATTAAAAATTGTATTATAATTATTGCAAAAAATACATTAGTAGATAATTTTTTTTTTTAAATATATAAAAATTTTATATAGTATATAGTTTAATAAATAAAAACTATTTAGAAAAAACTATTTTTTTTTAAACCTTGTTTTGGGCTTGACTGAGCAAAAACAGATTTTAAAGTTGTAAAATTGTGTTTTATACTTAGTATTTGCTCCCAAAATTTGGTAATAGTTAATTATGGTGGAGAATGTGACACATTTATTTTGTTATCATTAACAAAGTGGAAGTCAGTCTTTGTTTGGGTAGACTGATTTATTGTGAATATTGGGTAGGAGAGAAATGTGAAAAGACTAGAATATATGATTAATATTTAGATAACATAAGTTAATGGGGTTTATGAAAATAAAAATTTATTAAAGTTAAGCGGATTAAATTAAAATATATCTTTTTGAAATAGGTATGTAAAAAACTCCATAATAAAATGAAAATATTAACTTTTATAACTTTCAAAATATCTTCATAAAACAGTTTTGAGGAAGGTAAAACTTCACTAAACAATAGTATTTCTTTCATTTGAATTAAATAATTAGTAAAATAATGCTAATGCTTACTACCATGAAATTGTCATTTCTATTTCACTTGTGGGTGAAATTCTTAGTTTTATTACATTCAAAACAATAGAGAAAATAGCCAATGATGTTTTAAATAGTTTTAAATTCTTAACAAACAGAATTAAATCATACATCATAGATTCCGTGTAATTGGTGTTGTACTTTGTGAATCATTTTAAATTTGACAAATACTTTCTATTACAACGAATTTCTAGACATTTTAATATTCGTCCGTCGAATATTCGGTATTCGGCTTAAGACATTGGCCGAATATTTGGCTTCGGCGTAGAAGAAATGGATGAATATTCTGCTCGGCCTGGAAGATGTGGCCGAATATTCGGTATTCGGCTATTCGGCCAATTCACTATTAGTTACATCCCTAATATACGTATATATGTGGGCTTTACACTTGAAATAAGATGACTTGATGCACGAAAAGACATTTAATTAAACACAAAAAATTATTACATATAAATATTTACATCACAAATCGTTCTAGAAGACGTCTTAGAAACGCGTCTTTACTTCATACTCTCGTCTTCTCTTCTGCCACAGATCCGAAAGCCAAGCGCGAGCTTCGCGATCGGTTATACTTAATCATCGATAGTCTAAAGTTAGTGGAGACTTTTGGAGCTGTATCCCACACGGCCATCCTGCGGGACATTGACCCTAATGTCGACTGGCTGTCATCATCTGGTTATTACCTGGAAATATAACTTTAAAAAAAGAAATTAGTATTAAGAAAATAAAAGGATGTAATTTAGGCGATTTTTCTTCTTTTTATTTCTCGTCTTTTCACGTCATTTTATACGTCTTTCGTGCACGTCTTCCTCGCAGCCCTTTTATTTCCACTTTCTTCATTTTCACCATGCCTCTTTTATTTCTGACGCCTCTTACGTGTTTCTTCATAGTTATAAAAAGGAATAATCGGTGTAAAAAGTCAAAATCGGGGTATTGGTCCAGTTGGGGTAATTGTAAACACGGGGTAATTGTAAACAAGCTTCATAACTACACTTGTGGTGGTTTTGAAAACTTAACTGCTTGTGAGTGATAAATTGGTAGCATAGGGAAGACATTGAAACAGTTTCGTAAGTTTCGAAACAACTGTGGAGGCGTCACTACTGTTTGAAAATGGCACTGCAAAAAAAGTTGTTTAACAAAATTTAGTGATCTCACATTTTCCTCTCCAGCTCATCTACAAAAGCGATGTAAGCAGTTTCAACCATTTTTATTTGTCATATGGAATGCTGCTACAAACATTTAGTTATGAATTTAATCCTCACTGTTATTTTTCATGTGCAAGTTAGGTGTTTACAGTTACCCCATATATTTCGTACTCTGGGGTAAATGTAAACACTTAAATTTATCCTATTACCAATATTTTGGGGGAACAATAAGTATTATATTTTGATGTAAATTACACTTTTGTGTCTATTTTACATAACTGTTGTTGTTGTTGCTAATGCTACTTGGAAATCCAAGCCCCCCTTGCAGGGCAACCATGAATTAAGGAAGTTCCTACTGATTATTAATGAGCTCCGCTAGAATGAAGTACACTTGGCTCAGAGGGGCTTAATGATTTTGAACCAGCTCCCAGTTGAGATCGTCACCTAGGTTGGTCCCTCAGCGGAAATTATTTCTAACTTGGTGGACATTTGAAGCTACGATGTATTTTATGTGCACAGCTCCCTTTAGCGCACTCGAGTATTCAGTCTCGGGAGGTGGTCACCTTCTCAAGCGTTAACCACTGCCAGTTGTGCTTCACTTTCGGTGTTCTGTGGGACCCAAGCTTAATCGATTGATTCACTGTGGGACAAATTTTACATAAATTTGTCGTATTACTTAATTTTTTGCAATATATTTCTCGTTAAATGATCTCAGCCGACTCATAACATAACTCAGTGGACCACATGCGGACTCTTGGCCGCAGATTGAGAACCATTGCTCCAGAACCTCTTAAGCGTTCAAGCAGACTGTGTATGAAACAATTGTCCATTTGCATCAACCTTATTCGAAAATAAATCACTGTTTACAATTACCCCAGATCTCTGGGGTAATTGTAAACACACTGGGGTATTTGTAAACACGAGCTCATTCACTAACAAATAGTCATAAAGTCAAAATTTTTGCACACATTTACTCACAAGAAGTACAGTAGTGGCTACAATGCTCACAATTTTTTCTCTGAATTCATTCAAGAAGTACGGAAGGATCAAAAGTTAAAACATTGAAAAAGCGTTTACAATTACCCCAACTGACCCTACCAAAATTTAGACTTTACTTAGTTGTTGCGACTCCGAGGCTTCCTGTACTCCGCGCATGTGGATGTACGAATCGATCCTCCTTGTTCACCTTCCTTAATGACATCGTAAGAATAGTTGTTTTTAATTTTTTCAACTTTGTACGGTCTAGAAAGTTTGGCTTCAATTTCAGATTTGGTCCAACCTGAGTTCTTTGAATGGCTACTAAATCATTAACTTTGTAGGTTGGTGCCTTCGTAGGTTATAAGTTTTCTTAGTTTCATTCTGAACTTTAAATATTTGCCTTTTGACCTCTTAAATCTTTACGACAATTTTGGAACATTTCTTGTAATTCTGAGTTTAAAAGCTTCATTAATTCTAAATCTTCCTTCATATGCATCTTTGCACCAAAAAGGAGTTCAAATGGGGTAGTGTTAATGCTTCTTTGATACGAGGAATTAATAAATTGCTGCACTTTGCTAACATGATTATACCATTTTGTTGGATCATCGAGAAATAACTTTGAAATCATGGATATTATAATTTGATTCAATCTTTCCACATGTCTATTTGCTCGCGGAAAACCCGTAGTTATAAGGGGATGTCTAATATTTTCACTAGAACAATAATTCTCAAATTCTGTAAACGTGAACGCCGTTCCTCTGTTAGAAACTATTTACACTGGGTTTCCAAACACGGGTTTTTGCAATTCTAATTTAGCTATAACTCCTGATGTAGTCGTTGATTTAGTAGGATAAAACCATGAAAATTCCGTAAAACTGTCAATTACGCACATTATGTGTTTATAGTTCTTATTCGTGGATTCAAGTGGTCCTAAAAAGTCAATATGATTCGTATGCAATGACAAATCGCGTTGTACTAATGGATGTAAGAATCCTTCTTGTTTCCCTCTTTTTCGATTTATTAATATACAATGAACGCAGTTAGCAATTACATGTTCAATTTTTTTGTTTAGCCTTATAAATAAAATATTCTTGTTTAAGAATTCCTTCGATACGTTTAATTCCAACAGGACCCTTTTCATGAGCGTTTCTTATAATTTCTTGTTGCATTAATTGAGGTACAACTAAAAGCTCTATACCATCAACAAATTTATAAATTATTCCTTCGCGTTCAAAATAATCTAAAGATTATTTTGAACGCGGATACTTTCAGCGTTTCTTTTATTTCGTTTATTTCCCGATCTTCCTTTTGAGCTGTTTTGACACGTGATATGAGACTCTCTTCGAGAACGCAACAAATATTTATGGGGTTTCGGCTCAGAGAATCCACATGTGGCAGACTGGTGCCAGATCTGTGTTCAATTACGTAATCAAATTATTCCTACAACAGAGCCCACCTCGCGACTCTCGTAGTTAAATCACGCTTGCTCATAGTTTTCTGAAAAGCCGAACTATCTGTGACGACATTGAACTTGATCCCAAGAAGAGTAGGTAGCTGGTATACTTTTGTTCTCATAGCTGGTACTCTCTACTCATAGCTGGTATACTTTTGTTCGGCTGGTGTCGTTTTCTTACTAAACTAATATACAGGTTGAAACGCATTTTCAGATGTTGACCTTTGTAGCAAAACAGAACCGTAGCCATGGGTACTGGTGTCTGTGTATAATTCAGTTTCATACGTTGGGTTGTAAATTCCTAAAACTGGGCTTTGAGACAACAATTTCTTAAGCTTAGAGAAAGCATATATTACATTTCCATTGAATTGGAATGCACTGTCCTTTCTTAAAAGATAACTTACAGCATGCTTGTCTAAAGTGCGGCCCACGGGCCTCAAGCGGCCCAAAAGCTTTGAAAATGCAGCCCAAATGCAAATTATGAAAATATTTAAATTTACACATTTTTATTATAAAATTAATGTTTTCAATATGTTTCATATATAATCCATTCGTTGACCTTTATTTTGAAATAAAAAGTTAAATAAAAACATCTTAGTATGCCCTGAGAATTTACATTTCGGATTTTCGAATTATGTGTGTATCCACTGGACGACGAATTTGTTAAAGAAGTACAATATTTGTATGCAGTATAATGCATTGTATTTTGATTTCCCAACTCTTTTGAAAGAATTAATCCTTTGAATTAATCATTCTGAACTTTTTTTATATTTCCTGAAATACATGGAGTTAATTTTTATTTCAATTTGTAGAAAAAATATTGCATGTGCGGCCCAGCAATTTTTTTTCCTTGCAATGTGGCTCTCAAACAGTCATAGTTTAGACATCCATGATTTACAGGTTTTTCAATTTTAGAATATCCCGGTATGTATTTTCGAAAGTAGCCTGTTAGACCTAGGAAACTTTGCAGTTGTTTAATGTTGGTAGGTTGAGGAAAGCTCATTACAGCTTTAGTTTTGGAGGGGAAGGGAGAAATTTTACCGTTTCCTATTATGTGGCCTGAAAATTCAACTTTTTTTTTTCAGAAACTGACACTTCTTAAAATTGATAACTAACCCGTAACTAGCAACCACTTTGAAGACTCTTTTTAATTTATCAATGCCGTCACTTTCATATTTAGATAAAATATAATATCGTCCATATATATTAAAATTATACCTCCATTAATTAAAGGGCGAAATACCGTTGCGAGAAAACGTTAAAAAACTGATCGACTTAAACTTAGATCAAATGGTACTTTCCAAAACTGAAACTGTCCATTTTGAGTCACAAATGAAGTGTATTTTATACTGTCTTTGTTAACGCCAACGTGGGAAAAGCCTTTTTCAAGATCTATTGAACTAAAGACACATATATCTTATAATTTATCTAATATGTCATCTATTAAAGGCAAAGGATAGCGGTCTCTAAAATTTTTTCTGTTTAGCTTCCGATAGTCTATGCAAACTCTGACCACCGTTTTTTTTTTGACAACTACCACTTGGCTCGAATATTCGGACGAACAGGGTTCAATAATTTTATACTTTAGCCATTCTTCGATTTGATTATTAACTATTATTTTTTCAGGAAGGGCTAAACGCCGTGGTCTGCTATAGACTGGTTCTTTATGAGTGACTGATATATTCATTTCAATGTCAGTGGATTTGCTTTTAATTGGTTTGTAATTAAATACCATATCTTTAATAATTTTTCTTTGATTTTCCTTACTTTGGGGCCCTACGTCAAATTCTGAATCATATTTTATGCACATATTACAATGCGACATTATTTCATCATTATGATCTTCAGAATTCAATGGGTGAAAAACAACACCTTCTTTATTCATTTTGACTTCTACTTTACATAAAATATCCATACCCAATATAAAATCAAATGACATACATACATCTTCAATCAAGCACGTAACTCTAAACTATCAATTTCAATTTTATTTTCAAAACAACCAATTGAACGAACTTTTGTATTACCAAAACCACCAATACATGATAAGAAACAGTTAAATCTGGAGATCCCAATTGCTCATAAACACTTCTTCTAATTAGGTTGAGCTGAGTTCCTGTATCAAGCAAAGAATTTATTGAAACACCAATATTTTTTATAGTTTTAGTCATTAAAGTCGCAGCGTAATTATTAGCGGGTTGTTCTTTAAATGTTTGTGCTTTCGTTTCATTTATCGTACATTCAAATGAACGATGACCATAAGAAGAGCATTTAAAACATTTAAATCCTTTTCCTTTTGAGGGACAAAATCTGGAAGAATGATTCCTTTGACCGCAATTAAAACAATTAACGCTAAAATTTTGAATATTCCTTGGATTTTGAAAAGGTTTTGATTCTTTTGGTCTAAATGTAGTACCTTCCTTAATTTTAGAATATATTTTCAACTTATCGCGAAACTCAGTGAGATTATTGCAACCGTAAAGAATAGAATTGTTATTAGGAGAATCATTAGTACCATTAATCACATGGTGCATTAAAGCGTTATCTTCTATATTACCCCTGCATGAGATTTGTTTCATATGAAGGAAATATTCTTCAACTGATTCAATTTCTTTCTTACGGCGTTTTGCTAATATAGCATGCAATTCTGCAGAATTGAAGTCCTGATCAAACTCGTTAATTATGATATCTTTAAGTTCTTGCCAAGAACGAATATTTGTTTGACTTTGTAAACATAATTTAGCTTTCCCGCCTAACAGTCTTTTAGCAAAAATTAATTTATCCAAATCACTAAGCCCAAATAAATCTGTAAAATCTTCGAATTCCGAAGGCCATTTTTAAACTGAATCAAAACAATTTCCTCCAATTTTTGCGATAGAATTTTCAATGTCACTACAACTTATTGAATACTTTACAGTGTTGCGATGTTCATCACTATTAATGTTCGTTGCAGAGTTATCAACAGTTCCATTTTCAGCTGTATTGGAATTGTTCTGAGACTGAACAATTATGCTATCATCTAACTCATTCATTTTCATCAATTATAACTTAATAGTAAACAAAAAGAACGTTTTTCACTCACCGATAGATGTGTGAAATATACAGCTGCACATTGAGAGAATAATCCAAAGTGTTAATCATCAGTCACAGTCTCACACAACTTTTATAAATATTTCAAATCCGGGCCAAGCACCGCAAATTTTGTGGGGTTCACACTTGAAATAGGATGACTGGATGCACGAAAAAGCATTTAATTAAACACAAAACATTATTACATATTAATATTTACATCACAACTCGTTCTAAGGGGCGTCTTAGAAACGCGTCTTTACTTCATACTCTCGTTTTCCCCTCTGTGGGCCGTGGTAGCCTAGTGGTTAGCACGTCGGACTTCCAACTGGAAGGTCGCGCGTTCGATACCCACTGAAGACCACCATTTATACTTGGGGATATGTGCATGTAAAATCCGTAGACCCCCACTACCTCTCCCCGTGCAATCCTAAGGCCTCGGCTAACAGGTAGGGGTCTGGTGGACTTGTTCTAAGGGACGTCTTAGAAACGCGTCTTTACTTCATACTCCCGTCCTCTCCTTCTGCCTCAGATCCGGAAAGCCGTGATCTGTTACAGTTAATCATCGATGAATAGTCTAAAGTTAGTGGAGACTTTTGGAGTTGTATCCCACATAAATATATATATGTAAGAACTGCAGCTCAATTTCTCTTATAAAGCAGTGGCCGCTAAAACCCACGTAAGACGAGGCACAGGGCTTCGTTGCAATTCTTTATTTGTACACTTTAATACACATCAAGATCTGGAATAACAGTGATATTGTTGGCAAGAAAGACATGAAGTCATCAGCAAGTACTAAGAGGCAAGAGCCCCGGTTTTCGTTCGGGCAGTCGTATTTATACGGGGCAAAATCTCTTAGACTGCAGACAATCTTCCCTACACCACGCGATGGCACGTGGTTTAAATAGGAGGGCCATATGGAAAATAAAATATATTATTGGCTTTAATCCCGTAGACAGATGCTGGCCTAAGTCTACGGGGAAAAAATAGTCTGGAGGGAATTGCTGAGGGAAACCAAATTGAGCTTAGGCATGACCATATATGGTAACGCGTTAGAGAAGTTTATGAGTGGGAAAACCCTGAGCTGTCCAGCTTATATGGAAAAAGCCAGATAAAGGATACAAAGGCTTTCTCAATATCACAGTCTGACAAAGGATACAAAGAATTTTTCCATATTACATATATATATATATATATATATATATATAGCAGAGATTTTAAGATGCCTTAGTATTGAACTAGAGCAGCGATGTAAAATATATAGTGAAAATTCATCAATATCCTTTATTTTCAACTCTTTTCCCTAAACTTGATGGGTTTCCTGCAAAGTCAGATGCATTAATAAATTTTATTAAATTTGTGTAAAATCATATGTGTTTAAAATAAAGTATAGCTTACATAAAAATCCAGAATTTTATTTTATTTAACGACTAGGTACAACTTCTAAAAGCCCAAAAATACATATTATTACTGCAAATAATTCTCTAACTTTTTAAAAATCAAAATACAGTAGGAAAAACTGAATTTTTTTTAATTATGTTAAAATTACTGATTTGGCAGTGTGTGAACGTCTTCTGAGTGTACTCGTATAAATAGCTCAATTATATTTTTTATGAATAACTATTACGGCTCCGTATAGCAGTTGAAAATATTGCTATGAACAAGCTATATCACTGTGACCTCGCCAAAACATCAATCAATGTTGCAATATCTCCTCGATGCGCTGTATATGTCGTTACAATACACTGCAAGTCTTTTCGTCTGTTTTGTAGATGTGTGCTAGTAGCGTATACGTAATGGTGTATTGATGCAGTTTCTCCATATTGCATTATTTTTCTAACTGATTTCAGCATTTCAGACTTCATTTGGTGTATTGTTCTCCTATTTTCGAATTGCGTAAAAACTGAGCTGAAAGCTATTGACTCAGGAAAGCGTATTTTTCCAACTTTAAAATTAAAAACACAAAGTGGACAAGTTACTGGTGCTTCTAGCCGTATTGAATCAACATAATCTTTATGACTCGATGTCACCATATTTTTAACTACTTTCTGCGGCACAGTACAAAGTTTCAAATTAGTAACTGTTTTTGTCTTGACTTCAAGTTTTGAATTCTTTTGTGCACCTGTTACTTACATATGGAGTACATGTGCAGGTATGGAGTACTTTAGTAGTATTTCGTAAAAAAAAAGCTGATACTTTAGGTCCTAAAGCATCCTTTTAAAGTTTAGGAGGATTCAAAAGTAAATAAGTAAATAAGTAAATAAAAACATGCATTACAAAAAACAAACATTCCCTTAAAATTTTTTAGCAATATTCAGTGCATCGTTAAAGGAATTTACAACAGACATGTTTTTCATTGTGTGCTGCTCATCAGTTGGAATGTTTTTGAAAACATTTCTTCCCTTTATTTTATAACTGGCATCCGTTCTTGTCCCATAACACATTTTCGCGGATGTTCGACTCCTTTGCTAATATAATCTAAAAAAAAAAAAAAAAATGAACTTTTCTTAATTTTGTTGATTAAAAAAAAATAATGATCGTCTCAGCATGTATGAAAAGAAAATGGCCAGAAATTCTACGTATTCCCTTTTTTCCACCACGTAACTGCGAGAGAAGGTAATGAAATATTATGCAGAAATAATAAAGCTAACATAAAGACAAGTACATAATCTTCCTACGTCCCAATTCTTCAATTCTTTCCACACACGACGAACATTTACAAGTGCTTGAAATTCATGAGAGAATTCTAGCTTCTTACGATATGGCTTCAGGCAAGATCCGTGATTCAGATTCCTTCCTTCACTTGTTATCCATTTCTAAGCTCGCATTTTATTTTCGTGGCTATCAAAGTACAAGACAACAATTTGCATTTAGATATATTTTCAAAAGGTAAAAACAAGATCATTTCAGATTTTAAGAAATAACGATTTTCTTTGCATCTGTATTACGACAAAACAAATATTTTGCAACTGCTGTATTTCGTGACATTATTATGTATCATTTAAAATCTGATATTTTTAAAACTTCTAAAATTTAAACACTTATTTTTCATTGATTTTTTTAAACATTCTATATATGTAAAAAAATCAAAAACCTCTTTTGGTTACTAACTATAATTTATTTTACTTTTAAAGTATCTTTTCCAAATACGTAGTTGAAGAGTTTTAAAAAGCCTTTTAAAATGACGAATATAGAAATGCAAGTAGAAGCATTCTTCGTTGTTGTGAAAGATGACGATCATTTTTTTAAATTTTATAAGTTTCATTTTACTAAATACCATAGTATCATTGAAAAGGAATTAGACTGTGGTCATTTTTGTTGCCCAGATGGGATTTTAAAGCTATAATGTTTCACTTTCCATTTGTGTATTTCCCTTATTATCTTTTATGAAAATCATCCGTTTTTTAAAAATATATATGTGTATTTGAAAGATCTTAGAAAGCACAACTAATTCTCATGTTTTATTTTTTTGACTTGTACTATGTTCGTTCGATTTTAAACACCAATTTAAACAATAGTGCCTGCGGAGAAATTTGACTGTCACTTAAATCCTGATCTAACGAATAGATTTTCTCGGAACAGACTTTATTAGAAAGAGCTTATGACAACATTTAATCCCTTTCTAATAATGTACACATTTTTTGATATAGTTATTTTAAAGGTATTTTTGAGCAATTAAAAAAATATTAGCGCCAACAGGAAAAAATAAAAACCTTTCCTAAAATTCTAATAACGCTTAAATTTAATTTTTATGCCTAAAAAAGTGCGAAAATTGCACGGAGAGAGAGATTTGGAGTTTTTGTTTTTAGAAATAGAAAAAGTAATTAAATAAAACTAAAAATGCATTTTCCCGTATACTTAATGCAACCCGTATGCAAATGAATGCCGAGATGAGTAATTTTTATTGTATTTGTCAGTTATTTTCATTTTTTCATAACGATTTAAAATAAGATTATTTCTTTTTATACTTATTGGTGGGTACATGGCGATTGCAGGATTTACATATTCAGCTTACAATTAGCATCCATTTAATGGTATTTTATAAAATCTTTTTTATGTTTCGAAGTGAAGTTCCGTTCAAAGAGGAATTTTTCTTAAGATTATGTCCCGCGTTCTCCAGCGAATTGAAAAACTGCTTGCTTTTAAAACTTTCTCGCTAAAAGTATTGATAGTTAGAAAATATTGAAGCATACTGCCTAGCAATTTGAGGGAAGAAAAACAGTATAACCTGTATAATAGATTTTCCTTTTTAAAAACATATATAAATATAATTTAATTTTATTAAAGAAATTACTTTTGTTCTAATGATATTAAGAATGTTAACTATTTAAAAGGTACATTCAAAATTAGTGTTTTAATTTTAACTACACGAGACAGATAGAGAAAAACAGCTAGTTTTACTAATTCAATGTTGATACATAAAAAAATCGCTCGTTAAGCTCTGGATGAACTTCTTGAATGAATAATAGGATTAAGCAACGTATCTTTCCCTGCAGGTACTAGTTTTGCACATCTTTTTTTCTTTAATTAAAAAATAAGCAAATATATTATAGATTAATAATTATAAAAACTGATATGCTGTTGAAAAAGTAACCAATTTCTTCATTTTGATTTTAATTTTAAGAAATAATAGTAGGCAGAATTAGAACCGGAACCACTTTTGGAAACGTGCGAAAATAAATACATGTACGAGTGTCCGATCTTTGAAACGTTGGGGATGGCAGAAATTTCGTATTTTAAAAGGTTCTTAATATTTTAAATTTTTAATCGATTTTTTTGCTAGAAAATAACAATTTTTATTTTAGAAAAAGTGAAATAAACAATGTGCAGTTTGAAATGTCCTTATTACTGTATTTTCAAAATAATACTTACGTTAAATGTTTACACTACTATGTTTTAGAGTGTGATTATATAGTTTTAATAACTTTTGTTTTAATAAAAAATTAAATAACCAATTTTTTAGTCAAATTTCTGCATGGATATTTGTAAGAAACAACCAAATATAAACAGATCTTCTCAGGTCTATGCACTGAATAAGATTCCTGTTTTATCAAAATACTATTCATGTTATTATAGTAATAGCTATGATGGTAGAAAAACCTAGCTTAAGTATAGCGAATTTTACTGAACTTTGGTCCAAAAACAAGGAGAATTTATATACAACTGTGAAAGTAAATGAGAAAAACATGCAAATCGGAGGGAAAAGTCATTTTACTTGGCTTGCTTTCAGATGATTAAAAATAAAATCCCAAAAACTTTGCATTTAGATTTTAACCTTTAGCAGGAATTTTCTTATCCATAACATAAGGATTACGTAGGGAAGTACTAAGTTCTGTTTCTAAATAAATTTATTTGTTGGTAAACATCATATTTCTCTATTCACATAACATAAATATGTGCTATAGAATGATTTCTTGAACATGCCTGTTATACTTTCGGGGCCGTTCATAAATGACCTCACGCTTTTTTCCTATATATTTAGCCCTCCCCCCCTTTGTCACAATATGTCACACTTCAGTGGACCCCCTCCCCCTCCTTTGTCACGCGTCACGCTATGTTGCACGATGGACAAGAGCATTAAAAGTCGAATATTTTTGGTTGGGAGGATGAGACGACAGTCTGTGAGGAGGTAAAGAAACAGCGAAAGGTTTACGATAGACAGAAGTAGTGAAACCAGACTCACTTCTAGAAATCAAAACATCAATAAACTATTAAGGCTACTATTAAGTTCTTTCTCACAAGAAAACTGGATATTAGGATCAATGGAGTTCATAACAGAAAGAGCAGCATCAATACCTAACAAGTTACTGTCCGTTAGGACAAAACAATCATCCACATAACGAACATAAACTTGAAATTGCAATTTCTGGAACAGTTTTTCCTCAAAATAATGCATATAGAAATCACTTAAAATAGGACTAAGAGGACTTCCCATAGCCAGGCCATCTACCATAGCATAGAATTTACCATTAAATACAAAAGTGCTCTGTTGCAAGCACACACGGGTAAGAAAAACTAATTCCTCAATTTCCACAGAAGTAAAATGGAATTCAGAAAGCCTTTTCCTGAGGCAAGTCAAACAACCATCAACAGGAGCATTAGTAAACAAAGAATTAACATCAAAAGAGGCCATAACCGAATTATTCGGAACGAAGTTATGAAGTTTCTTAACAAAATCGGTGGAATTTTTAACAGTGAAAACATTTCGACTCCTAAGTTGAGAAAATACAGAAACTAAATATTTGGAAAGTTTATATGAAGCAGTGCCAATATTGGAAACAATTCGTCTGAAAGGAATACCTGCCTTTCGGTAAAGCATAGAAACGCGCACAATTAGCAACAGAAGGAATCACAGACCGTTTAGCAATCAAAGGAATAGAATGAACAGACTTAACAGCAGAAGAAATAGCTTTTAACTCCTTGTCGCTAGGATCTTTATAAATTTCAGAATAAGGACCAGGAGCAATTAAGTCATCAGTTTTTTCAATCAACAATTAATCATCATTGATTAATTGTAAAAAATTAACAATGATGATTAATTAAAATCAACATTGGAAGCAATAAGATGCCGAACCGACTCTTTTTGAGTGGAAGTTAAGGCATTAAATTTGAAAGCTTTTTCAACCGGAGCAATAAGTTCAGGAAAAGAAGGCTTTTTGGCCAAAGCAAAATTGTTATTACATTTCAAAGCATTAATTTCATTACTATCCAAAGGAAATTTCGAAATGTATTAAAAAAGAATTTTCGAATTATATTATGTATATAAATATATTGCATATGTGTGTAAAATATCATGTTGGGATAATTTTTTTCATATTCTATTTACATACTAACATTTGAAAAATAAACAAAAGCTTCTATGCATATGATAGCGAAATAACACTAACTGATTAATTACGAAAAATCAGTATGAACGCTACAAACTTGAAATGTAGCAGGGTTGAGCTGATGTCCATTCCTCATTCCGCGTGGAAGTAGATATCATCCCAGAAAGGATTCTTGAAAATCCTAATTAGTTGCTGCTAAATATTTGTTTAAGCATAGATCATATACCTGATCGGGGGGGGGGGGGATCTTACAGAACGTAATATTATATATCATTCAAAATTGTTTCTTTTCTCCGCAGGAGGGTGTTTGTTTCAAAATTCCAAGTTAATTAGAGCATAAATTAAGTGTTTTTAAAAATAGTTCTTGACGGTAATTAGCTTTCATTTCTTTCTCACAGACGACGCATAGAGTCGTTTTTATAGGAAGCGCCATAGCAAGAGAGCGGTGATTTTTTTGAACGTCATAGCCCGGGCATCGCCGAGCGGGTGTTCGCTGATTATACTTTTAATTATATTAAGTTTAACGTTTCTTCAAAAAACTTAATTAGTTATAATCAGTGCTAAATATTGAACAAATAACCTGAACTAAAGAGTGAATGTGTCTTACGAAAATCGTATTGAAATTGACACCTTTATTGTAATTAGTTTATCTCTCGTGGATTCCTTGGAGTTATATATGACCCCACGCGATTTCAGTTTGATATATCTTTTGACCAACCATTTGTTTTTTATTTCATTTTGAGATTTTTTTTCTTTTGGTTTTTTATATAAATAACGCTATGATTTTGTTTTTATTTTATTTTATTTTCTTATTTTTTTTTTTTTTTGCCTTCGAGACAACTAGATAGAAAATGTAACTAAAAGGGCTACATATGTTTCAAATACATCTGCGAAAACCATTCATTCTATGTCTATAATGATTGAAAAAAATTACCAGTTACTTTATGTAAAAAATCTTCTTTAAAATTAACATATTTTTGATACAGGAACTCAAAAATTACCCCAGGATTTTCAATGTAACCAGAATTGGAGGAAACCACAAGGGTTAAAATGATCAAATTCGCTTTTTACGAGATAATCCCAGACGTGCTGTCCGTGTGACGAAAGGACATGTTGTATGCATTCAATGATGAAATATAAAAACACAATGAAGAGGCAGTTTTAGGTCTACGAACACTATTCAGGACTTCAAAAAACGATTGCAACAATAAGTTTTCTTAACGCTTGACAAAGAAAATTAAAATCTTTCATTTCCGCAGCAAAATACTTCAAGCAATAAAAACTAATGAATTGACTTCAATAAAAACTTTGACATCTTTAGGAGAAAAAAAACTTGAAAATTTAAGAAATGTGCTGCCATCGTATAAAAGCAAAATTACTGAGCTGAATAATGCTTTTTCTATGGTGAAAAGAGATTACCGGCTCAGTGAATTGTTTAATGAAAATTTGACCTTTTAGTGACGTGGTATCTGGGGGCTATATTGTTCGTCAATTTTGTGTTTCCTTTGCCAAACAAAGGGAAGCCGTGTTTAAGATTTGAAAAAGGGTTATCTCTGTCGTTGGGAAAAACCTGTTCAAGTACAATTATTATAAAATGTTGGTCACAAAATCACTTTCCCATAAATATCCGTACCGTTATTTACATTAATATTATACTTTCAATTTTTACTTTGCAAATTAAATATAATTTGTATTTTTATTCATGTATGGTAATGATTTCATTTCAGAATGTATGTCAATTTGTTGACATAAATTTCTGAAAGGTGTGATGTTTCTTCAATGAACAAAATTGTAAATTTTGCTTGAAATTGGAATAAAAAAGAACAAATTCAAGTTTTCAAAAAAAACGCTTTGATGTGCCCGAGGGCATGACCAAAGGCTCCTATAACCAAAACTTCGTGCTTCACATGCCTTTTCATCTCACCAGGAGGCGACCGACACACGCACGCAACCTCTCTGTTTTATTTATATATTTATATGACGTTTCCCGAGAAATGATTGCTAACCTTTGCATGTAGGGAGTCAGTTGCAAACATTGATATAACACTCTGGGTCGTAGATCCAGAAAAAAACAAGTATTGCAATATATTTTAATTTATTTTGAATGTTTTTTTTTGAGAAAATGTTGCTTATACTTGGTTCACACTCAGAACTGATGATCAAGCATTTATATTTCGATTTTTTCCAGCTTCATAAATTTTGTAACCAGTCATCGATACTTCAACGAGATGATAATGTATCTGTGAACTTCGTTAGATAACTCTTGTGCGTTCGAAAATCAGATTTTGTCTCAATGAAACACGCGACACATTGCGTCCACCCTTTGGAACACGTATTTTCAAAATAAATATGCCCTTACGAGTCCTGTATTTCTGTCTTATGACCAAAATCCGGTATTAACAAAAATGTTTTCAGTTTTTCTGTCCCCTATCTACAGACGTTTTTGATGTGGATCTATTCTTCTGTTTTAAATATTTTTTTGAAATTCTTTTTGGGACAGCTCGCACAATAAATACGGAATCTTTAGGAATCTGCTTGGTCGCCGCTCTGCCTAGGTGTTGAATTTAATAATGCATTTCAGTGCAAAAACTTTCTCATATCTAGTATTTAACATAACTAATTTGACTACTTTAAATGACATGCAATGAAATGCCGTGCTCACTTACGTTTTGTGGATGCTGCTAGTACAATACTAATGCTACAACTACTACTATTACTAATAATATGTAATAAAATTAATAAAAAATAAAGCAAAATAAATAAATAAATAAATAAAAAATAGAACGGACCAGCACAACGACACCGTTTTAGAGCACACCAAAGATTTTAGCGAAGACGTCTAAATGTTTCTTCAATTAGTTAGATCACAATTCATTCGTAGAGTGTATATTTATTAATTTAAGAAAATAAGTAAATACGAGTTTAAATTTTGTTACGTATTTAATATAAATATTTTACCAATTTTTCGCAAACGCTTTAAGTATGCTGAAAATAGTTTTTTTAATTTCTGAATGCGGATTATTTATATGCGTCATCAAGCGAAAGTTATACTTTTGATAAAGCTCAAGGAATTTTATGCTTTTTACGAATCATACTGTTACTTAGTTGAAAGGTTACAGCAACATCCCCCGTATCTGAAGATACATAAAGGTCAATATTGATCTTTACGACTTTTGAATATATTGATGTTTAACTGTCCTTATTCTTTGTTATTTCTTTTATCTCACCAGCATTTACGCAGCGACTTGACGATAATCCAAAAGAAAAACACCAAAAGCAGTAATTCATTATTCGTTTCAAAGTATATTAAATAAGATAAGACTTCTGGGGGGGGGGGGGATTTCCAACCTACCAGTTTTAGAATTAGTTTTGTGAGTATTATTTTCAAGAATTCTTTGTTCTGAAAACGTTACTTCTAAGTAAATAATTTTAATGTTTCACTGGTACGATACATAAATAAACATTTAAATTTAAACAAAGTACTGTATGTTTTTATTATTTTCATATGTTTTGTCTTCAATAGCAAGTTTATTTCATTTACAAAGAAAAAAATACATTTTTAAAATGTTAAAAAAATAAATAAAAATATACTTTACTTAAATCCAGTAGAAGTGTAAAACTATCGATAGTCAGTGCCCTCGATATTTATCTATATTTTAGGATTAAACTATCAATAAATATCGATAGTTTTCGATAGCAAGGAATTTGACGTTATTACTGCATGACTGTACAAAAGAGTGTGCTATGCGAGTACTGTAGTGTTCGCATCGCACGTGCTTATGTTGTTTACCTTTGAACTAAAAGTGTTTAAAAAGGTAAAACTGCACTTATAATCGAGATTAATGCACTTACCACTAATTTAAATGAAAAGCTGAATATACATATCTAAAAATTAAAAAAAAAACTGATTATACTGAAAACTATCAAGAAATTCCTGAAAAAGTTAATAAATAATTAAATTACGAACATTTAAACCTTAGAAAAATAAAATAAAAGAGTCAAATAAATCGAAAATAAACGTACTTACTACTATATAAAAATAGAAATATAAAAAAACTGAATATGTATGTAAAAAAAATCCATTATTATGTAGGAAAACACCAAGTAATTGCTTGAAAAAAATACAAAGAAAAAAAAACATAAATTTTTGCACGATTTTTAATTTTTCCCAGATGAGTAAAATTTGATTATTTTAAAATGAAAATGTAAGATTTAAAAAATGGCTATGTGACATTTTTGAAAAAATAGTATTCACGAATCCCCCAGGTAACAATGAGATGCGTATATTTCTTACAAAATCATACATAATGAGTAAAAATATTGAATTTTCTGTTCATCCTTAACAATTAAAGGTTCTTTATAACAATATACGAATTTTTGTTTTCCTTGTACATTAGTTTGATTTAAATGAGATAATTTGAGGTATCAAAAGCATTGGGCTTGATATTTGAGTGAAAAAACGATAATTAATGATTAGAAAGCAAAAAAAAATATTGACACTTAAAAATATTAAATCAACAGTAAATAAACGTACTTACCACAAGTTCCAAGACAGAAGTTGAATATAAAGATGCAAAACTTCCAGTTTTGCCAACACAAAAACTATCGCATACTATAGATTGTTTGAAAAAAAAAACTATTAATGGTCACGTTAGTCAGAACTAGTATTAGAACTAGAACTAGTACTAGTTACAGAACTAGTATTCGCTAGCACTATCGATTGTTCTCCACCACTAAAATCCAGGTGCTGTACTTATATGTACGTATAAAATAATAATTAATTTGAACTATCTTTATCACAGTGTAGACTGTTGGCACTATTCCGTTTCTTCATTGTTTTTGTAATCAGCGTAATTCATAAATTGAAAATTTTTCCAAGAGCGTGTGTTTTACATTTTTTTTATATTCTTTTCAAATTCAAAGTATCAAATAAAAATTCTAGCTTACGAGTGATAGAGGCTAACAAATAATAATAATAACAACAATAATAATAATAATAATAATAATAATAATAACTTTGTTCTTCAAAATAAAAATCATGAATACGTGAATTATTTTTCTAAATTCTTTTTTTGTTGTTGTTATTATCACTAATCCAAAAAAAATAAATAAATCTGAGCTGTTGAGTGATGGATGGCTAAGCGTCACAATCGTTCTGAGAGACATCAATGTGTAGAAGATATTGATAAAATTGAAATATTGTAACGTCTATCTGTCTGTCCGTACATCTCTAAATAGGAGATGACGTTAAAACAAAGAAGGACAAGATATATTTATAATTATACTTATTGTTCCTACCAGTTAGCCCTTTTAGCGTAAAATTTTTGATATTTCTCTCACTGACGGTCATTTGGGTTTCTCTTTTCTAAGCATTTTTTGATTTGTAAAAGTAGTAATTTTTTCGCTCAAGTATCTAGCGCAAAGATGGATTAAATTACAGTATTTTCCGAGTTTACAAAATATTATATCCTTCTGTCATCTTAATCTTAAGAAATCACATGTATATCAAAAAATAAAAGATACTTTAATTCATTACAGCCGAAGTTTGTCCTAAAAAAGAGAAACAACAACTTTTCTTGTTCTTTAAGAGCAGAAACTAGTTTATCTTTTTTTCTTAGGTTATTTCTATATCGTGTGACAATGATATGCAATTCTGATAAGAACAGCGGGATGTTCCTATAAAAAAAGCGTAATATGAGTTATTGTAGGACTTATTTATTAGGCGTTTATTTAATCATGTTTAGCTTCTCAAGTGCTTTCTTTTTATTGTGATCTTATTGTTTGTGGTTGGGTATTTCACTGTGGTTCACTGAATTATTTACGGTAATCTACAAGATTATTACAACGCTCCTCTTTATTCTTTTCTTTTTTTGTGTGTGTGGAGGGATAAGACAAAAATCAAACCCCCCCCCCCCCCAATTTACGTTGAAATCACTTACGTTGAAATCATTTAAACTCAATGGTTTTTTTCACTGTAGGCATTTTGTTAATTTTTCTTCCTCTTCTTCGGACTAGCATGTTGAATTTAAATGCACACAACGCCATCTGTTATTGAAATATTCTTCATTTCCTGAGTAAGTCTGCTCACTATATGCTATGAAAAAGGGAAAAAAATAGTACGGCCGTAATTTCATTTTTTTTTCTTTAAATTCCTATACCAAATGTTGAAATGTCATGTGTCCCAGCTAATCACTAAAATCAAGTCAATCTTTTAAGTTTTAAGGTCCCTAGCCGTGTACGTATCTTCCACCATTTAAACTCAACAATAATCTCGCAATGTGAGGCAGTAAAAGGGTTGTTTCCGGCATATATAGGTATTTGTATAAATAGCTTCTATTGTTAGTTAGTTGTCTTATTTACATGGCGAAATTATCCTTTTAAATCAGAATTTGTTACCACAGCTCTGCCAAAAAGCCGCCACGATATATTACGCCTTGGAAATGGAAGAACGATATAAGAAATTGGCACTGCTAGCTATGCGAAGAGTAAAATCTATGAGAGAGACATTTATCATAGTATAGAACACTTATAAACATCAATATGACGTAATAGGCTGTCCTTTTTTCCGCAACAAGTATGCTCTCTATCACGTTGTGGTATTATTAGAAAGATGGTGTCATTACGACATGATCTAATTCTAGTTTATATGTTTACTTTTCTTATTAATATGAACTATGATTAGCGAAGCTGTTAGAATATCTATAAACCGCAATCATTGGCCCCAACAACGTGCCAGAGCATTTGCTGGGGATGTAGTTCTAATTAACGCAGCCTTAGATGATAAAAAAGCACGCCATTTCGGAGATCCGAGATATTAGTTCTCCCAATAAAAATTATTAACATTGAAACATCGTAGTTTCTGCCTACTTTTACAAAAGTCATCAAAGTGTGCCACCCTCTAAATATTATCCAATCTTCTTCAAAATTTTGCATTTTATTTTTTCCATACAGAACGAAGCACTGTAAAGCACATAATAAATAGTCTTAAAATTCTAGTTTGTAATATTATTCGGATGGATATAACATTGTAAAATTTATGTTCAATAACCTTTTATTCCAAGTGTACCCAAGTGGGTACATTTTAAAATACTGTTTATAAACTACTGTTTGTGCAATTTGAAAACTACAACACCCAATTGTTTTTTTAAATTAATCAGATAGTTTACTTCGCTTTAAACATGGCACACATCGAAATTGGGCATTAATTATTATTTAAACTAATTATTAAATTAAAATTTAAAAAAAAATTAGTTATTTTGTTTTGTAATCATTTTTTAAATCAGAGAACCAAAAAATTTTTTGTGCTTAGTTCTGGGGTCTGAAGAGAATAAGACAATAATATTGTTATTATAGCTTATTTTTAAATAGTTTATGTACGAATAATTATGTTATACAGAGTAATAATCTTTTATGTGTATTTAATTTTAAGGAAAACCAAAAACATGCTTTTTAACTTAATCAAAAGTGCATGTTTTTTAATTATCCATACATTATTTTATAATATTTTTTTATTGTTCTTTTATTATTATTTCTGGGAATTATACGCATTTTCCTAAATACAAAAAACTCATATTTTTTTTATTATACAGTCACATACAAACTAAATAATTTACCTGAAAAATATCAGAAACAAATAAGGAGTAAGTAATAAAAATCCTAATTTTAGTGGTAATCACTTTAAAAAAAACATTACTGCAAATTATAAAATTTTCTAGCGACAAAGTTTCTTCAAATTTTAAAGAAACAAGCATAAAATTTAAGATGCACACTATGTCTATTTCTTGAAGAACATTGTAGTTAGAAGTGAAGTGTTTAAATTTCTTCTCTTATCGTACATTGAGAATCTCTAAAAAAGAATCTCTTAAAAGCTTTGCTTTACTTTAGCGCTTTAAAGTTACGAAGAAACCGGATATTGAACTACCTGCATCGGAACGAATTGAAAATGGAGCCATTGTCGGACAGCGTAACCTGAATAGCAAAAGTCACATTTAACATATAAGACAGGAGTTTCTGCTTAAATAATGTTTATAGAATAATAAAAGGGAACTAACTTGAGGATATATACTCATTTTAAATATTGTTGAATATATCGTTTATGGTCTATAACAGTGTCATCAGAATTCAGTGTTGGAAAAAAAAAGAACTAAGCTTTTGATAACTTGAGCTTCATTTCTAGATTTCAATTAAATGTAATTATATAGAATGTTTTTTACGACAGCCTGCCTTATTGAGGCATCCTTTAAATAATACGATCTTCAGCTTACAATTGTAAAAAATGTCTTTTAACTGTATTGGGGAACTTAATTGCATTTTTAATTGAATTTATGCATGCAGAACGATGAAAAATCATTTAAAGTCATTGTTTCATTGTATTAGGTTAAAAACATAAAAATAATTCTCTATTCTAAGCTTTTTTTTATTATCTGTGTCAATGCACTTAAGAGAATTAGTGTGTTTCCGTTATAGATAGAACTTGTCATCATTAAGTTTTACATCACAATTCTTTCATGCCCCTTCGGTAGTTAATATTAGTTCTTAGTACACGAACATAAAGTATCATAAGAGTTTTATCTTAAACTGTGTTATAAAAATCTGTGTCGTTTCTCTGCTTCTCTCTAATTGGGTCCGTCTGTTACATCGTCATGTACTGACGAACTTTAGCACTTACATGGATGAACATTTGAGCAAAATTAGTTTGAAACATGTGCACCTTGAAGCACATGCGCCTTTTTCTACTTTGTTATTTTTTATCAAAAGCAACTAACGCACGATTATTGATATGGAGAAGAACATTTTCTTTCTTCTATATTTTAAATTTTTATATATGCAAAAATTAGTACGGATGAATTTTAAAGCGTAACATAAGCCTCGATATTCCATTACCAACCATTCACTCGTAAAACTAGCTGCATTTATCTTGATATTTTAATAGTTTCTTTTATTTAATGTTTTCTGTTATTATTATTTTTTTAAAAATTTTTTTACAAGTTTCTATTTTTCCTTTGTAAGTGATATTTTAATATATCTAATTTACGAATATTTTTACTTAATTGCAATTTTTTGAAAATGTAATTTAGGATTTACTTTTATTTTTTAATTGTACAGTATTTTAATATTTTGACCTGACATTTTCAGGTATTTATTTACATTTTACATGCTAAAATAGCAATTTACTCTAATATAGAAAGAGTGATCCAAACTTAAGAAAAAAAGTCTTCGGAAAAGAAGGAGGTTTAAGAAAAGAACAACTTATAAGAAGCCTTATCAGAAGTATTCGAAGGAAAGAGGGAAACAGACGATCAACCGTTCAAGATGTTTTGAGTAGCGTTAAATTGGCTGTCGCGACAAAATGATGTGATGCTTAAAGGATAATAATTAAAAGAAAAGTTACATCCTTAAAGGAGAAAAGTTTTAAGAGGAAAAGAAGTTTTCAAGGATTAACCAAGCTTTAAAAATATTATCTCGGTTGAATCTATTTCCGATTTTGAATGTATGTCATGTAAAATATCTAAGTTAATTCCTATTAAATTAAAAGTATGAATTCATTTCTTCTATGTTATTGAATGGTAAAATTTGAAGCTTTCATATTGTTTAGACATTTTAATTTGGGTTTATATATAATTATTTTTCAATCTCGAAAAATTTGTTACATTTTGTGTTAGCAACATATGTTTGTTTATAATATTTATTTATTTATTTATGCACTCTTCAATACAAAAGAAAATACTTTTTTCTTTTGCTTTTTCTTTCTTTTATTTTTTTTGAAAATTTGCTTTATTCTTGTTTCACGAAATGCCTCACGAAAAAAAATAAATATAAATAACACTTAGTTGCTGTCTGACTTTTATTTTGTTGTCGTTTTAGTTAAACTGTACGTGTAATTAGGGCGGAAATGCGATTTTTTGCACTCTGTACAACTACAGATAACGAACTAATAGGATATAAGTAAAACTGAACACTTGAAATATGCTATTGTCCGTTTAAAAAATAAATAAATGCATTACGGAACACTTAAGAGCTGCAAATTCCGCTTTCAAAATTGCCAAAAAAAAAAGCGCCTTATCTATTGTTGGCGTATGGTTTGTTGCCAGCTCGAGAGAGCAGCCTTGCCCTCTGCGGCCAGCTTCCCTACTCCGGATGCATCCGGGCGGCTGAGGCGCAAGATTCACAACATCGTAGGCTCAACTGAACTCACTTTCGACTTTTCGTACCAGAAATAGTAATTCAGTGCACTCACAGAAGGTGCCATTACTGCGGCACATTGTCTCTTGCTATTAATTTACAAAATCTCTGTTTTTTTTATTTTGTGTCATTTCCTTTTTTAAAGACTTCTTAGTTTCCTGTTTTTTGGTCACTAATTTTTTTCGTGAGATTCCGGATTAATAATTTCCAGGAGATTTTCATATATTTTCGGGAAAAATGCTGTATAGTGTATATAAATTTAAACGCATGAAATTAGATGAGCCGTTATATATTTTTACGTAACATTACGAAGATTAATTTTTTAAAAACACCAATTAATGACAAAATAAAAAATATTTTCGATAATTGTTCACGAAACATACATAGTTCCATTTCATGATAAAACTTTAACTATATTGCTTGAGCTGCAATACCGTTCAATGGTTTTTCATTCAAATTACTGACAGTAAGGAAAGTTTTTATAAATAGATAAAAATGTTAACCCCCGGTAATATAATTTTAAAGCTTTAATTATTTTTGTATCGTGTGTCTAAGTAAGACTCGTATATGAAACAATTAATGAACATTGAACATGAAAAATGAATACATTATATCAAAATTACTCACGATTACCCTCTGAAAATGCTAAATTTCAGAAATACAAAAGTAAAAAAGAAATCAAGTTCTCTTAACATTTGAAGAAATATATCCCTGCAGTCTCTCATTAGTTTTTTTTCGGTTGAAAGAAATGGCAAGTCTCAAGAACACATGGAGCCAAAGGAAATTTTACCTAAAGAAAATTTCCGCTCACAGATGCGTAAATAAGGTTATTACACGGTACAGCTATTTTGTCAAAAATTTAATGCAGAAAAATAACGTTTCTTTCCAAAATTCTTCTAGTACATTGTTACCCATATAACAAGATATATACCTTAATAAGTTAAGGAATATACCTTGATGGTTTTTAGCAAAACTGTTTCTAGTACTTTTGCTTAAATTTTTCATTGAGTTTATATTTTTTCCTGTAATAATTTTGAACGGAATTAAAACGAATCTGTTCGAATTTTAAGGAAGTTCGTTTTGCAGGGGCGTTTACTTAGTACGTGAATCAGAATGTTTGGTTCTTCGTTTGTCGAAAGCAACTAAATTATAAACTGGCACATAAGATCCGTTCGGGAGAAATGAAGTTAAACGAACTAGACAAGAACAAAAACGGCCCATTCCTTATAAACTAGCAGTTCCTCCCTTGAAGAAGAATGGATTCTTCCTGGCACAGGTGCTTTAGTTGATGATAGAACTGTGCATTTCAATGCGATTTGTTATGGTTTCTTTCCGGACATCCATACGCTGACACACCTTCCCTTTGAGCCCTTTGTAACCGCGAAATACATGTTCACAATTTGTAATTACATTTTCTGCTTTTTTGAATTTAAATTTAATATTTCAGCTTAAAGGTGAACATTTTCATTTGTACTTTTAATATTGCTCGAGTATATCACATCACATACTTTGAAATGCAATAGATTATTATTTTACATAAAATATACGTGAGATTATTATACAAACATGTATTTTATTATTATCATTATTACTATTTTTGATTTTTTTAAACTGAACACCTTTTTGTAGTCACTCCAAAAGCAAGAACATAAAAAATATACACTATCCAGTATACTCATTTTTCTCTTGATGTAAAAAACAACTATATATTAATGCTTCCCATGAAATGAATAATGAGAAAAACAATTTATCGTTACAGGAGATGCAGTTGCAAAAATATACGCGAAAAGAATGTGGTATTTTTTTTAAACAAAAAATAGATGCATTTGATAATGTTTTCAGAATGTAAACTGCGTTGCAAAAACTTTCTCCTAGTTGCTTTTTCTTCTTTTGCTTCTAATCAATACGAGACAATTCACATTTATAATTTTTAATTTACTTCTCCTCATTAAAATACTATATTTTTTAACATAAGCTTTTAGTTTTATATTTCTAATTACTGGTTAACTTTCCAAGCACACTTCCCTTAAATATGAAATTAAAATAAATAAAGATATATAAAACAAATAAATAGTAAAATTTAATATTTAGATGGGAAAAACGTGTGGCCACCAGTCTGTCAACCCCCCCCCCCCCGTCTCAATAATTTTGAATTAATTGTTTTAATGTGAAAAGTGTTTCGAAAGATCATGAAGAGGAGACCTCATTATTGTGTTTTATTTTTTGATCTGAACAAGTTTTGTTTCATTTTGAAGTTTTAAACAGTTCAAAAATAAATAAATAAATAAAAACTAACATTAGCGACTACGGGAAAATCTGAAAAATTCTGATCGAACCTACTTGATTTGCTTGGAACAAACTTCTTCGGAATGAGTGTACGCGTCCCTCCCATGGAACTTTTTGATCTGGATTTTTTAAGGATCTGAATTTTTTTGAATGAATGTATGAATGCGTGAATGAGTGAAAGAATGAATGAGAGAATGATGAAAAAAAGTAATGGTTGAATGAGGATATGTGAGTGAAGGAATGAATAACTTGTGAAATAATGAATAAATGAATCAGTAAAATAAATGTGAAAAAACCCACCAAACCTTAATTATTTTGAGAAGTAAGGATTTTTATCACAGAAAATTCAAATGGTATATCCAATTAGTGATGTTCAGAGCTTTTGTGGTATAGGTAGACGCAAAATGTAGTGGAAAAGATATGTTTACCTTAGAGAAAGCGCCCTTTATTCGAGAAAATAAGACTTTTCAAGCATTTTATGGAACAACTATGATTTTTAAACCAAGTCTAGATTTTGTGTATTTTAAGGGATTTTTTTTCATTTTTTTACCTATTATCAAACGAAATAAGCAATAAGAAGTAATGATAATAATAATAATAATAACAACATATCTGTCGTACTCTTTACAAATTATCTCTCCTCCCTCTCCAAAATAAATAAATATTTTTTGTTCTTTAGTACAAAGCTAAACACGACTAAACATTCAAAAGTTCCTAATTCGTTATAGGAACATTAAAAAAAAGTTTTTTTTTTCTTTGAATGTTTTTTAACGTGAAAAGAAGTTAATGAAAAGATTGGAGCTTTCACTAAAGTCTCAAAATATATTTACCTTCAAGGTATGCATATCAAAGAAGAAATTATTGTCAGCTTTTACTAAACTTTAAATTATATAGATAAAAAATGTTAATTTTTATTTGCTCTTCAATGAAATAAATTCTTCCACCCTGAAATGTCCGTTTAACCACCTCCGCAATCGGTTTATGTCTGCAATTTTCTTTGCTCAGGCTTAGTTGAAAAACTGTCTTTGGCGTTTTCAGAAACGAAAAAAAATTATTATTTTTTGTTTGTTTTTATTTCTTTATATTTATTTATTGTGGCACAATTCAGGTGCTTTGCAACGAAAACATTTAATTCTCTTCGTTTTCCTTAGACAGTGAATACATAAAAGATAAATCTTCAAAGATATTCTTTTTCGAACTTCGAGGCTGAGAATCAAGCCGGATATTGAAGTAATTTCAAATGGAGAATGTAAAGAGAGGAAAAGAGCAATACACTGAAAACAGAAGTAATACAATAGTGTCCAATGTAAGACTCATGTTTAACAAAAGAACCCACACGTTTCCGTTTGAAAATTGTTATTGTAAGCAGAACAGAAAATGCCAATAGTTTCTTTTATTCGTTTGTTTTTAAACTGGAAGACTGAACCGGAATATCCATTTTATGTTTTTTGACTAAACAAACGGAAAGAACAAACTGCGAAATAATTTGTGATATGTTGCACCAAAACAATGGTGCTACTTGGTTGGCAACATATGATGGTGCCTTATTTTGCTCCAATTTGTTGGTTACTTGCGTATGTTGCTCGAAAATATAGTATAATTATGCATCACCCTGCATAGCCAGCAAATCGGTTAAATTTTTGGTGCCCTATGGCAGAAAACGTTTTACAGGACTATAAGTTTGTGAATAAACTATACATATAGTTTGCGTACTTATCTCTTCGAAATTGTTGTGCAATCAGTAAACGAAAAGGCGAAAATAGATAGTAACCTTAAAGTTGTAGAAAGTCTACTTTTTAATATGAATTTAAAAGTTTAGAGAAGCAAGTGAAACAATTGCACCTAGAAACAAAAATGGTTATTCAGTTCTGTTTTTCACCGTGGAAATGAAAATAAATTGTTTTTTCAAATTTGTTTAGTAAAAAAATGTTTCAAATGCATATCCAAAAGATGATATTATTTCCGCGATGAAACAATTCCGGATCTCATTTCAAAAAAGACTCAATTGGCATTGGACTTTCATAAGATCCAAAAAGAACGAACATCAAATTCTCATATTATCTTGAGATTCATGTAGGTAGCTAAATGTAACTTTTTATGTAATATACATTCAAAATATGTTTACCAGTATACCTATGTTGCTTAAAGATTACGGAAGTAAAATTGTTCCCTCTAAATCGTCCACCGTATCATCGATGAACTACTGATTTCAAAGAAAAGAAATTTTGATAAATTTTGGGAATGCCTTTTTTTTTTTTTTTTTTGAAAATATTTTTTTGGCAGGCTTTGCGAAAGTTATATTAAGTTCGGAAATATTTTTTCCGCGTGACATTTTTGTACGACATTTATGTGTGGTATTTATTGTACGACAATAAAAACATACTCATGAACTTTTTACTTAGAACATTTTTTTTTTTTTTAAAGTTCAAAATATGCGTAATATTGGCACATAATTAACGATACCTTTCGTTATATTCGCTTCTTTACCTGTGTACTTAACCAATTTATTAAATATTTATGTTATACAAGCAAGAGAAAAAATATCCACACTCAAAAACATAACTTAGATATTAGGAGGGCATCCGTTACCACTAAACTTGTTTTTTTTTTTTTTTTCAAATTTATCTGCTTTACAGTACGAAAATGTAAAAAAAGACGCATTAAAAGTTTTAAAAAGAACTGTAAATATTTAAAATTTAGTAATTCAAGCCAATGTCAAACGATACCAATATTTTTCTTGGGGTAAAAAGAACAGAGTCAAATAAATTTTTAAATATTCTTTCTTTTTTTGTTTTTTGAAAGGAAAGATTATAGATGGCTTCATTGTTGAATAAAAACTACATGAGACTTCAAAATTTCCTTTATACTGGTTATAAAGCATTTCTTTATTTTTTAACACAATGAAATTGATAGACTTAAAATAATTTAGATTTCTATGATGTTAAAATTGCTATTTATTTCAGCAATTTGCTTTTTATGAAACTACTTTAATTTCAGCAGAAAATTTTGCATTTTAAGCTTTTAATCTTCAAAGCCCTTTTCATGTTTTGCCTATAAGCCCGTTCCTTTAATTAAACTAATTTTTAAATATGTAATTTTGCTTCTTAGTTTCTTTTGAAGATTTAGTTAATGTCAGAAGGTAATAAATAAATCGGCAACAAAAATCGCTTAAAAATATCCTTAATCAATTCCGTATCCTTTTATAAATCATTGTTATAAGAATAGTTTTATTTTTAACATATTAGGAACTAGCTGACATGTTCGACTTTGCGCGGGATAATATTGCATCATTTGCTGGCTAAGTGACGCATGTAAAAAATTCTGTTTTAAATACGTAAGGAAAAATGTTCTTAAAAAATTCAAGTAGGAGATGGGCAACAGGCCTTAAAAACATTAAACAGTAAAAATCAGCAAAAAACACGATTGCATTAAAATGAACAGCCTAGAAAAATTCCTTTTAGACCGAAAATAACAGTTCATAAAAATCCACATTAAAATGCCAACAACAGTTCATAAAAATTGCCATTATAGTAATTGCAACAGTAACTAAGATGCGCACATGTAGCGAGATAATTGTGCCAAAAGGATATCAAGAGTCCATAAAAATCGTAATTACAATATCTACCACAATACATCTTAAAACTCCCATCAAAATAGGAGCTTTATTCTGTTTTAAAATGTCCATCAGATGAAGAACAACTATTCCTGAATATGTCTGCTACAACAAAGAAAAAAATCCTTAAATCCCCACATTTCAATAACGACAACTATTCCTAAACATCCCTTATAGAATAAGGACATTAGTCTCAAAAAAATCTCCATTAGAATAAAGACGTCAGTGACTAAAAATACCCATTAGAATACTGACCTTCAAGAGCTACTGTTCCTAAAATTACCAACAGTCCATCTTAAATTCCCCATCAAAATAAGGACAGCTCCTATAAATCCCGCTTGCAAAATCGTCAAAGGATTTCCTGAAAATTCAATTAAATAGCACTTTTATAAAATTCGGATAAAAACGAAAGAAAGGAAAGCATTTTTCCAAAGGCAAATGCATATTTAAGTTAGAAAATGTTGGCTACTGTACCAATCCTGACGTGTGAAATTTAAGTTGATAGAAAGAAATAACTAAATTCTGTCCAAATAGTGCCAAATAGACAGTAAACAAGAAGTTCCGTCTAGAACTATACGAACCTACTTTCCCGTATACACCAAATACAAATTTATAATCTAGCCTTCTCTTTCTCTCTCTTTCTCATTTAGCTTTAGTTCTAAAGTATTTCAAATATACCTTTTTCAACGGATAATAGATATTCATTCACTCACTCATTCATTCTTTCATTTATTCAGCCATTCATTTATTCGTTTACTCATTCATCTATTTATTCACTCATTTATTTATTTTTTAATTTATTCACTAATTTATTCATTCATTCATTCTTTTCCTCATTCATTTATTCATTGATTCATTCTTTCATTTTTTCATTTATTCATTGATTCATTCTTTCATTTTTTCATTTATTCATTCATTCATTATTTCACTTATTAACAAATATCCTTAAAATCCCGATAAAAAAATTTCATAGGAAAAAAGGCTCGTTAGTTCTGGATGAACTTTCTATTTGTACATGTTCTACGTTATAAGAGCTTTCCGATAAAGTTTGTTTCAAGCAAATCCGTCCGTTAGATCAGGATTTATATAGGATTGAAGTTTCCCCATAAGCACTATGTTAATTTTTTGAACTGTTCAAAAATGAACAAAAATTGTTCAAATCAATATTTCACGCCAAGAGCTTCTTCCAGTGAGCTTGTTCATTGGAACACTGGATCTTGTACCCAGAGTTTACATAATTTGCTTCATTTTCGCCCATAGGCGCTAATGTTAAATTTTTTTGAACTGTTGAAAATTGAACGAAAAATTGTTCAAAAGTAAAATATGAAAATGAGATGTCCTCGCCGAGATGTTTCGAATGCAAAAAGAATTTTTTGAATCGGACAATTCGTTCAAAAGTTATTAGGGTGGACATGATAGTACCGCGGTATATCCGATTCCGTGGTATACTGAGGCGCGGTATAACGGGGTTTTACTGTATTCAAAAAGATTGAAAGATTGGGCAGGAAGAAAAAAAATAAAATAAAGAGAAAAAAGAAAGAAAAAGAAGAGATTCGAAAAGAGGGGGAGGGGGATGGTATACTAAAATTCGAAGAACGGTAGAAACGATAGAAGCCCTTTGAAAGTTCTCAATTCTTACAATGAAGCTGTTTACAATTTATTTCTCTCCGTCCTTTTCTATATTATTAACAGTTTTTTTCAATGAGATGCTATACGTTGGGATTGTAATTTTCGTTTTTATAGATAGTTAAAAGGTTCCTTTTTTTCCCGACATGACATGTTTTTTCCCTCTTATTTCTTGCACTAAATCTAATCTGAATTTTTTAATAGAATTGGCTTGGTGACCAATTCGGGTATTTCCAGTGCTACTTAATGTAAATTTCATCAAACCCATTAACAGTTTTTGTCTTAACAAAAACATGGCAAGTACAGTTCATTCCTTACTAATTGTTCGCTAGTCTAATATCATATTTTACAATAGTTACTCTTTTCCACCGAAATACGCAGGTAAAAGCCATATTTCTCCCCTATTGCGTTTTTTTTTTTTTTTTGATAAAGCAGCTGTTTTCCCAAAAGATAACTTTTCAGGTTTAATAGTGTCGCTTTTCAGTCGACAGGGTGGCGTAGTGGTAAGATCGCAGGTTCGAACCTGGTCCAAGCCGGTGGATTTTCAAGATGCAGAAAATCGTCTGCGCCCATGTCGCATGATTGTGCGGCATGTTAAAGATCCCTTGAGTATCCGCTTGGCTTGGATACTCTCGGCTAAATTAAATACCTAGTGCAATTCGCATCAAATGATAGCTCAGGTGCCGACATCTAGGGGAAACTGACCGTCCAAATTCTCAGTGGCAATGGCATCCACCGACAGAGGTGCTACTTGAAAAAATGGATGCCGATTACCGGGGTACGCACTAGGTGTGCAAAGGTTAATGACCATACGCAGTCATATTAGAAAGAAAAAAAAGTGTCACTTTTCAGCTGTTACAACTGTGTAGCAGTTGAACAGCTGTTACAGTTGTTTAAAGTTGTTGCTGTTACAGCTGTTCTGTAACAGTTAAACAACTGTTACTTTAAATCTGGTCTCTTACCTGGTCAATCACGTGTTTTTTATGCTTTTTAGTTTTATTGCTGATAATGTTCTTCGCAATAATTTTGGCAAGTTTAGGGAAGCGAATACCTTATTCGGTCTTTCTATGCCAACATCTCTGTTGAAGGATACATTTTGAAACCGAAGTTAATTCAATTTAACTTAAACTATTACATTGCCGCCATCTTAAATTTCCTCGTTGTGTCAGTTAAAAATAGATATATAAACAATAATGTGCAATACACTGTACAAAATTCTTGTGGAAATATAGAAAGGAAACTAAGTATTTTTGTAAATTGACGAAAATCAAATTATAAAAATTCTTGATAACATTTCTTCAATCAATTTCTTATTTTCTCGCATCCTGTACAACTACAGAGAAAGTTCTGTTAACTTGCGTGAGAACTAGTAGAAAAGCCAAAAGTTTCTCAGTGGTTACCAGTTTAGAAATCGTGAACAAATGCGTCATATATTCTTGACGTACCGTTTAGTTTCAGCTCTAGATCATCCAACCCTCTGCAACCCGTCTTCCGAGTCCGGGAGTATTTTGGCCGAATGGTCTCAGGCGCAGGAATCAAAACAACGATAGTTCCAGTCCCAGAACCCCAGAAGTCACCTTCGACTTCGTATACAAGAAATAGTAATTAAGCGCACTCACCTAAGGCGCCACTCATGCGGATCAATATCTGTTCTTGTCAATTTACAGAGTGGCATCCGTTTTTTATTCTCTGTAATTTCCCATTTTTAAACACTTCGTTGTTTCATGTTTTTAATTTTCTCGTATTTTACGTCAGACTCCGGATAAATGAATGGCAGGAAATTCTCAGGCATATTCAGACAAATTTTGTACAGTGTGTACGATCAAACTTCAGTGAAACATTTCTTATTTGATTGCAAAAATTACTTCAAGTAGTAATGTATATGAAATTCTTCTAAGAAATACTAATTAAATAATATTATAATGAAAAAGAATTATCTAGGTAGCAAAAGGAATGATTTCATGCGTTAACTCCTCAGAGAAAACGGAAATGCTAAATAAATATGTTGCAACAATTTCCACTGCAACTTTTTCGTGTTGAGTTTTCACCACTTTCGTATCTTGTTACCGCAACGATATTTTTGTGAAACTTTAGGTTAAAGTAAAAGATCCATGTATCCAGAAAGCGAACGGAAGAAAAAGAAGTAATCTGAAAATGATAGCTTGAGATGTCAGAGACTAACGAAGCGAAACATGTTTCACGTAAGTAAGTTTTGAGGATGGAATGTAGAATCGATATTTTCGTATAAAAATACTAAAAATTCGTATTGAAAGACAATGCTTCGTTCCACAAATTTTGTAGCGTTACCCTTCAAAAAAAAATTTATAGTCAAAGATTCTCTTTCATAGGAACTTGATAAAAGTTTTACTGCTTGACTGCTTAATATATTTTTTCTATACATTACAAACTCTTTAAACCATAAATTCTACTTTCAATATGAGCTGATGTATTTCATGTATTATTATTATTCTTTTATTGTATAAATTTTATGAAATTCTCCGCTCGGAACGTGTTTGGCAACAGAAAACTTAATGACGAGCTTAAAACAAGTATAGAAAGTACAGTTGACCCTAAACAATTGTTTGCGAGAAAATATATTTACAGGTAACTTTAACATATATACCAGTTTTATTGTCCCACAGTGGACCAGTCGGTAGAAGCTCGGTTCCCGCAGAACAACATCGACTAAGGTCAGTGTTTGGGAGGGTGACAACCTCTCGCGACTGGTAGCCGTAGGTCCGTGTACGATAAAGGGAGCTGGTGCACGTTAAATAGGTCGTGGCTCCAATGTCCTTCAAGTGAAACGATACCTCTATGGGTGCCAAATTCCAGGTGATGGTCTCTCATCTGGGAGCTGGTTCAAAAAAATTAAGAGAACTTTCAAAGGGGCGGAAATCGGACTCCTGCCTATAAGGTCCCCGTTACATTCAGGAGTAGCGTACCCATTATTCCGTACCATGCGCGAGGACTCGACAACAACAACAAGAACCAGTTTTATTTCAGAGAATACTGTTGGCAACAAACAATGGTTAGTGTGAAAACACATCTAGTAGCAACTGGAAGTTAATACTACTCATAAAAATGATAAATAAATAAATAAATAAATAAAGATTTGTTTCAGCAAATAAAAAGGGTGGCAATTTAATGAAATGAAGTAAATTTAAAAATACTTAAATCCAAATACAGAGAACCCAACATAGTGAAAGTGATAAAAGTATCCCAGATTAGGTGATTAGGACACATTTTTAGGTATGACAAAAAAAAATCCTGTTAAGAAATTAACTTTTCAAAATCCAGAAGGGAAAAGAAAAACAGGAAGACCGAGAACAAGGTGGATAGGTAAATTCGAAAAGTGGCTGAAGGACTTGGGCGTCAACCGATCGAAAACCATCGCGGTAAATAGATCTCGATGATCGAAGCTGACTGTGACAACCTTGGCTGTAACCGGCTGTAGTGCTTCAGAAGAAGGAGAAGAATTTAAAACTACATGTGAGAAATATAAAACACAAATGGTCTATTAAATTTGTTTAGAGTTTAAATAAAAAGCTTGAAGCATGTTTGACTGAGCAATAAATATCCCTAAACAAATTATGCAAATGTCTTACTTGACAGATTGCAAGAAGCTGAAATGCGTGCAACAGTTTAATTAACTAGATGAAGTATATGATTACTTTATAATTAGGATGAATTAAAAAATCGGATCCTAAATAAATTTAGTATGTAAGTACAAAGGTAAAACAACGTGAAAAGGCACAAATTCAAGGAAATTTAGTACATCTAATTTAGTATATCTCTCAATTTCGAAAGTGCGGTATCCGCTTGATTTCGGAAGCCCAACCTAGTGAGAAAAATGAATTATTCCCTGTACCGCCAATTAATCTTACGACATTATGCCACTTCAGTTAATTATCTAGTTCATTCCTTCTAATAATCTCTCTCTCTCTCTTTTTAAAATGAATTTCCTACCAACTAATTTTGAGTGGTTTTTTTGAACTTGTTCATCAATGATGCATTAATAAAAATGTATTATCAAAGCTAAATTTTAAAATAATACAACGGTTTTTTCATGCAAGTTGATGTTTTTATATGGAAAAAAAGAAATACATTAAACGTTATATATATATATATATAAGCGAAATTGTATCATATAGACACAAACGAAGCTATCGATTAAGCACATGACGCCTTAACGAAAACATTTTAAAGAATAATGTTTTAAACATGAAGAATAAATTTATTTTCGCGAGCTATTATCATGTCATTTCGAATCTTGCGATGAAGTTTATATCCCTTTTACGGCAGACTTAAGCATTCTGAAAGCATGTATAAATAAACAGTTGCATTCCTTATTCATATAATTTCCATAATGCGAAATATTTGTTTTTGCTTTGTTTCTTTTTTCACTACCTTCAAAATATACTAATACATTTTGAGTTTCCTCACATGCTGAAATGAGGCCTAAGTTTAAGCAATGTCTTTGAAATAGTATTTATAGTACTGCTTAAAAAAGTCTTATAGAATAATGCTGTTACTTTTTCCGAAACTTTTCTTTTGTCGTCCCTCTATATATACATTTCGTGTGACAAATATATGAAAAACTACTTTTACTTTAGTTTTTGGGCAGGAACTTTTTTAAAAACTCTTAACCACATGTAGTAAATGTTATATATTTCATTTATATTTATACTTATCTTAATTCATATTTTCATATTAATTATTGTTTGCAGTTAAAACAATTACTTCAACTTACATTATTTTCTATGCGACTACTACTTCTACTTATCATTGATATATACATTTCATTTTCCATTCTATGAAGCAGTACAATGGGCGGCAGTGCCGCTGTATGTTAGGAGTTTTGTTAGTATATTGTAAATGTAGTTATGTGTTTGTCTAGAATTTATTGAAGTTTATTTAAGCATGTCTATAGTATTTCAATAGTACAATCCTACACAACAAATACAGAATAGTAAAATCAAAAAAAAAAACAAGAGTAACATAAATACGTTGAAAACAAAGAAAATAAGTCTTTTAGAACAGCGGCTCCCGATCTTTTCTTTTTCGCGTATCACCATTTTTTTGCAAAAAAATTGCGCACCACTGCGAATATAACTTTATTATACAAAATAAAATAATAATAGATGATAGAAAAATACTATACTCGGTAATATAAATTACACTATTTTTTATAGTTATAATGTAGAGAAAAGCGTTTTCGAATTAAAGCTGTATACATAAAATGAAATACATAAAATATGTTTTTAATCCGCATTTCCAAAACAGAAACTTAAATGGCTCAGGCCTTAGTTGCCAACTGCTGTTTATGAATCCTGCAATGAACAAACGTGCGGTTTTCTGTCAAAGATTTTATTTTGGCAAAAACTCCTCCATGTTTCCCTCTCATTGCCTGAGCACTATCAGAACAGAAAACAACGCATTGCTTCCAGTCTAGTCTATCTCTCCTTTTTGGTTGCGTGAAACGGAATTTGTTTGAATGTTCTACAGTAAAAAGAACAGACGTTATAGTGACATTGACAATTTCTTTCAATGAAGCAAGGCTAACACGGATTCTTGATTCAAAGAGCTTATTCCGAATCATGCCACTATATATATAAAAGCCGACGCATTAGGCATTTTGGATCAGATTTTTTATTGTCCAAAAGCTAGGGGTTACTAGAGCAAAGTTTCTGGTGTTACATAAAGTTATCAAATCTCGGCAAATTGATTAAAGTTTAAATACCAGAAGGAATAAAACATTGACAAAAGGAGATTCATGCCAGGAAGAACCCCTGATATAGAGGCTCTTATGCGGAACATAACCATGGCTTTTTCACTAAAGGAATGAAATACCTCTTTAAAGTTTGATTTATAGGTAAACCCGCGAGTATCATTTGAAATTTAATTGTTGATTTTTTTTTTTTGCTTCGCGTAGTTTGTCGAGTTTTTCTTTCTTTTTTAGCCTACTTTTCCGTAAAAGTAAAAAAAAAACAAGAAGTTCCGTCTAGAAATAAACGAGCTTACTTTCCCGTATACACCGAATTCAAATTTATAATCTAACTATCTCTCTCTCAGTCTTTCTCGTTTAGCTTTAGTTCTTAATTGTCTGAAATATACCTTTTTCAACGGTTAATACATATTCATTCAATCATTCATTTATTAAGTCGTTCATGTATTTATTCACTCATTTATTCATTCATTCTTTTGCTTATTCATTTAACCATTCATTAATTCAAAAATATTCTTGAAAATCCCGATCAAAAAATTTCATAGGAAAACAGGCTCGTTAGTTCTGGATGAACTTTCTATTTGTACATGTTCTACGTCATAATAGCTTTGCGATAAAGTTTGTTCCAAGCAAATCGGGCCGTTAGATCAGAAATAATATAGGATTGAAATTTCCCCGTAGTCGGTATGTTAATTTTTTTTAACTGTTCAAAAATGAACAAAAATTGTTCAAATCAATATTTCACATCTAGGACTTCTTCCAGTGAGCTTGTTCATGGGAACTTGGATCTTGTACCCAGAGTATACATAATTTGCTTCATTTTCACCCATAGGCGATAATGTTAAAAATTATTGAACTGTTCAAAATTGAACAAAAATTGTTCAAATCAAAAAGTAAAATTTTCAAATGAGATGTCCTCGCCGAGATCTTTCGAATGCAAAAAGAATTTTTTGGATCGAATAATCCGTTCAAAAGTTATTAGGGCGGGACAGACCGACAGACAGACCGACAGACAGACAGACCTACAGACAGACCGACAGACAGACAGACCGACAGACACACGTTTTCCCCATCTCAAAACCCTACTTTCAAATTTTTTATTTTTCAATCTTTATTTAATTACTTAACTTATTTTTGACTTTTCTTGATTTCTAACGATATTTTCTCGATACCATTAAGCCTTCTTTCATGCTTTATTATTATTATTTTTTTTACTTTTACGGGAAAGTAGGCTAAAAATAAATAAAGCATGGGAGAAGGCTTAATGTATCGTAAAAATATCGTTAAAAATAAAGAAAAGTCAAAAAAAAAGTGAAGTAATTAAATAAAGATTGAAAAATAAAAAATTTGAAAGTACGGTTTTGAGATGGGGAAAATGTGCGTCTGTCGATCTGTCGGTCTGTCCCCCCCCCCTAATAACTTTTGAACTAATTGTCCGATTGGAAAATTGAAGCAAATTATGTAAACTCTGGTCACAAGACCCAAGTTCCTATTGCAAGCTTATTGAAAGAAGTTCTCGGAGTGAAATATTGCTTTGAACAGCTTTTGTACATTTTTGAACAGTTCAAAAAAAAAATTGCGGCATTTTTCCATTATTCTGGCTCAGGCGATAAAGTCGCCAATAATGATGCAACTAACGCCAAACGGACTTTACTTTTAAACGCCTTTTGTGTGTTCCGTCGTCAAAAATTTTGCTCGGCGAGATTTGCGCCTTGATAATGAAAAGGTACCAAAATAACACTAACGCATATGGGAAATTTAAATCCCATATAAATCCTGATCTAAACGACGTATTCGCTTGCAACAAACTTTATCAGAAAGATATTACGCTGTAGATTATGTACTGATACGAAGCTCAACAAGAACTGAACAAGCCTGTTTTCCTATGAAATTTTTAATCAGAATTTTTAAGGGCATTTCTCAATAAATAAACAAATGAATGAATTAATGAGTGAACGAATGAATGATTGAATCGATGAAAGAGTGAAAGAATTAATGAATGACTAAATGAATGAGTGAAAGAACGAATGAATGAATAAATGAGTGAATACATGATAAAGTAATTAAATGAGTGAATGAATGAAAAAATAAATAAACGAGTGATAACTACATGAATGAGTAAATGAATGACTGAATAAATGAAAAAATGAATGACTGAGTGTATGAATATGTATTATCCGTTTAAAAAAGTGTATTTGAAGTAATTAAGAACTAAAGCTAAATGTGAAAGAGAGAGAAAGTGATAGCTATATTATAAATTTGAAGTTGGGTGTATACGGGAAAGTAGGCTCGTATAGTTCTAGACGGAACTTCTGGTTTTTTTTTTGTAAATTTTACATGTGGCATGGAAATAAATAAGTAGTTTTCTGTTTAAGACACAGCAGTCAGAAATGTTTGCCAATTATAATAATCGAACCAAATATTGCAGTTTGGCGTTTCGAGGTAGCACGATGCTTACCTGCATGCGTTGGTTTTATGAGCATACAAAATTCATAAAAGCTGTACACACAAGCTTTCTTCTCCCCTATTTGGAGAGAGAAAAATCAAACATAATTTTAGTGTTTTCCAGGCTGAACTATAAACACTCCAAAATGAACAGCTGAAACTCGTAAAGAAACTTTTATTCCTTATTAGAAAGAACTTACGGCTTGGTAATTAAATTGTCACCAGGCACGCTATCTTGATTATGCAACTACTTCTGCTCATATGCATTCTTCTCGGTCTTGAATTCTTGAATGTAAAGAGGAAGAGGAAATGCCATTTCATTTTGTCCTGCGTTCTCCTTTCGAAACAAATTCTTATAATTTCCTGGAAGAAGCTTTGACCAGGTATTCTTCCTACTAAGGTATACCAAAATCTCTTTTTTTAACTACACGAAACACCTTTTGATTTCGTGTTACAGCAATAAAAGCGTGCATTTCTTGAGTCTTTCTGCATTTCTTTTGGTTCTTATAGGCATGAGCTAGAGATATTTCTTCTTCATAGTTGTGTCTGGGTCATAGTCATTATTATTTTCCCTTTATAGGTAGGTGATGCTTAACCCATTTTTCGGCAGTTGCTAAAAATGTTGTCGTAGGATTTTAACGCATGTTATTGCTGCTAGCATTATTAAGATGTATAAACTCATTGGCATTTTTAATCCTTCATTAAAAAACACTTTCTCGAGAGGCATCCTGAATTGTTGGTTGCTCTATGATGTCATTTTGAACAGATATACATTCGACGTTAATTTGATAAAGATAACAACAGAACATTACAACAGATGCAGTTGTCGCTGTTGCATTGGCTCTGAATGCCTTACTTTTCCCCTCAGAGACCCCTGGATTTTTTACCAGTTTTATCTCCAAACCTTGATTACATTATTATTTTCAATATTCGGAGAATAGGAAAAACCTGCCTTAGAAGTTAGACTATTAGTTTTTCAAATAAATGCAAATTTACTTCACTTCAATGCTCCGGCAGATTCCTTTTTTTTTTTCGCCTGATACATGTTCCTGGTACATGGTTGGGACGGTTTACTTCTTTGTCTTAGTGCATTCTCCTTTGATCCTCGTGACTATGTTCATTGTGTAATACACAGTGAAAGAGTAAAAATTACTGTTCTTCTTTTACATCCTATTATGATTGAAAAACTTTTTAATTTTCAATACTTCAATTTACTTAAATTTGTTTTGTTCTTCGAACGGCTTCAGGTTTCCTTGGTTTATTTATCATGGACATTTTTGAGAGCTAAATTTTTTTGACCACCGGAGGGGGGGGGGGGGGTTGATCTTGCATTATTTTCTCCTGTAACTTAAAAATGATTGTTTATTAAAACATAATCAATAATTACCGAACATGAATAAATTTAGAAAATTTCCCAGCGATAGCCAAAGAGCAGTAATGTTGCAGGAACTACTTTAATAACCTGTATATCATAAAATGCGATCGGGTTTAAAGAATATGTTGTTGTTTAATGAGCAGAAATTCCTGCTTAGCATTTTCTATTCCAGTAAATTAAAAAATAAATGAACTATACATTCGAGTGTTTTCATCACAAGAATCTCTTCTGTTTTCTTTTTTTTTTAATATTATGGAAAAGGATTTATGAAACATAATGTTTGCGTCTCAAAGACGCTATATATAAATAAAAACTAATAAATTAAACAGCATCATTATATTTTGGGAACCGATGCTTTAATAAGGTGACTTAAAAAAACGGGCTAAATAAGTAAAACTATATTTTGCTGTTAGAAAAAAAACTATAAGAAAAGTTATACTTCTGATTAATTAATTTCTGTGCATATTTTGACAAAGTAAAAATAAAGTGAAGTATTGACTCCTTTAAAGCTATATGTTCCAATGTATTTTTATTTTTTTTTTGTTTTTGCATTGTATAGAGGGTAACTTTAACTATTTCATTTGAATTTGCAATAGATAAATAAATAAATCAATAATTAAACGTTATGCCATGTGCCCAAAATAGGGTAATATGCTTCTATCAGGGGCATATGATTTCAGGTGCTGCATTCTGTATCCGATGTTTGAGCTTCTGTATTTTATTTCGAATACCATATATATATATATATATATATATATATATATATATGGTATTCGAAATAAAATTGCTTTGAACAGCTTTTGTACATTTTTGAACAGTTCAAAAAAAAAATTGCGGCATTTTTCCATTATTCTGGCTCAGGCGATATATATATATATATATATATTTGTATATATAATGAGAGATTTAACATTATATTTAAAATATTTACTTTTTTTTCGGTATATGTTTTAACGTACCGTAGATCTTTTTATTTTCATGCTGTTGCGAACGTATCCTCAAAGAAAGTGCTAAGATGCTATAATAGCATCTAATTTACACTTACTAGATTTTCAAGAAACTCACTGCTAAATCATGCGGGCCCAAGAAGAAAATTGTATTCTAAAGAACGCAATTCGCTGTGGAGTTTCATGATTGCAAGAGCTGCATTGGCGATTACCAGCTCTTACCATTTCGTTATCAGTCACATGTAACTAACTGCATTAGCTTCACTATAATATAAATCTGAAGAGCTCGGGTCTATCGGTTACAACAAATTTATTGCATATATGTCTTCATAAAATAAGAATAATTTCCAACTTTTTATTTCGGCTTCTATGTAAATAAAATTCATACCTCTCATTTAAAGTTTTTGAAATTTGCGAAGCTATATTAGTTTAAAAACCACAGAAGAAAGATAAAAATTCTTGTTTTAAGCGTCACTCGATCTAAAAAAAATGATCAAAGGAATCAGGTGTGTGTGTGAAAAATGTGAGTCCAGATTTAAAAAAAAAAATTGTGAGGGGGAAAACAACTCAAAATTTTTATTAAAAATTACTTATTTTGTCTTTTGTTAATTCTTTCAGCTACTGCCTTTGCCAAACAATCAAATAGGTTTTTCCTACTTCAATGCAGTATTTTAGAGCAGCAATTATCAAAATTTTTTACACATGGTTTTTGGTTATTGAGAATTCGAAGAAAATATGTGACATTAATGTTTTAGAATAACGTTCTTTAAATAGTTTAGAGAATGTTTAGGCTTTCTTATGAATGAGTAATCATTTTCCTATCGCTACTTTAAATGTTTTCAAACTGCTGCTTAAACAGATTTACGTAGCTGTTCGAACACAAGAGGAGACCCGGTCGTTTCGAAACTGCAATTCAAAATTTGTTTAAAATAGAAATTGATTTTACCTTTGTTGAGAAACGAACAAAGCTGATATTTCACGCATATTTAGAGAAATGCAAAAAATCATAAAGGTGAATTTATTTACTCAGGTATTCCTATATTCATTCAAATATGCCCCGATTTTTAACATATTTGATATTAAATACATTTAGTATAGTAAAAGGGGAATAAAATTATGATCGAACAAATTAACCTTTATACTTCAGTACTCCATTATATGACATTTGCAGTGTTAAAATTTGTTTGTTACGCAGTAACGAGGCTCTTTGCTCGACGTTCTTCGATTGAATGTTCCTTGACTCGGCATGATTAACGGCATTAAATACGACGTACAAACAAATACTTAAAATTATGTATTTACTGACTTGCATCAGTAAGGAAATTTCAGCAGTATTGTTGAATTTTGAGGCGATGTTGGATAATGTTGGATCGATTCTGCCGAATGTCTAAAGTCGCTTCCTAGCAATTAACTAGATAAATTTTATTGCAACAAACAAAAGCTTCAGTCTTTTAGAACTCTTAATTTCAGCGTTGGTTTGTTAAAATGCATGTTGGCATGCTAAAGCATAGTGATTTATAGCGAAAGCTTTTATACATTTTTTGTTCAACGATCATTACAGGAGAACGTAAATGCACTGTGATTATTTTTTCTTTTGGTATGTAGTTGTGAAATTATACATTTTTAATTACTCATTTCAAATACTCGTGTCTACATAAATTACTACTAAAAAACGTTTAAGATAAGTCATTGCTTTCTGGTTGGGGTTTTGGTTCTCCCATAAAGTAAGTAAAATTAGAAAATGTAGACATTATTTCATATTTGTACACAAAGCAAAGGTTCAGGTTTTCAGTATGTTAGCAAACATTGCAATATAAAGTACTGAAAAATATGCTGCACACTTAGACCATGGAAAAAAAGAAAGAAAACCACCGAATAAACTTATTTCGAAATAATTCTAACCATTAAAGTTATTTCTTAAAAGTATACTATATTTTAAGTCTTCATTTCGAATAAAATGAGAAAGCAAAAAAAAAAAAAAAAAAATGAAATGCTTATTTATTTTTTTTTAGAAATACAGTATTGTTATTGAAAAAAAAAGTTAAAAACAAAATAAAACACGGAAGTAAAAAGCTGGTAATTAATCATTAGAAAACATTTTTTACGCTTTTCATGCTTTAAAAAAAAAATTCTCTTTATTTCTAAATGTTTTAAAGAAGATTCTAATATTTAAAATAATTGTCATTGAAATATTTAATCCTTTTTAATAATAGTAAAATCTGCAATTACTATTTACGAGGAATTTCTCAGAAATTTTTACAATGATAAAAAAAAAAATTCTTTTTTATAGATATCCCGTGCGTTTATAAAAAAACATTTTTATCGCACAACACATACTTCCCCCTTCTATAACACAAAAATTCCAAGAACAAAATTATTTAAAAAAGTATCCGTGAAACATGAAATTAAGTACAATAGAATGACTTTTATTTTCGTTTTTTTAATAATATTATCTTTCTAACGTTTTTTAATGATGGCTGCCCTGCATGCTGTCGCTCACTAACCCCCGGAACTACAAGCCGGTCCACTCGGATTGCTTCACGAGCCAAGCTCGCTCGGCTTGCTCGCCAGTCACTACTTTCTGGAAGTCTACTACGCTAGTAGATCTACAATATTGTTTATAAAATGTAGTCTTGAAGTACAATTATGAGTTCACAACTGAAGATATGGGTAATATTCAATAAAAACGTGCCGTTTAAGGTAAAAATTAAAATGAAGAAGCTATTTACACAGTATAACCTCTTTAATCCGAACTCCCGTAATTCGAACGTCCACTAATACAAACGCTGCGCGTGGGAACTAAATCAACGACCTTACTTATTCTCTACATGCATCGGCTCAATCGCTGCACTCGAGAAAAACGAGTTGAAAAATTAAATTCATAAATACGCCGCATCGTCGTAAACGCCACTAACTTTTAAGCATTTATTGCATTGATATAGTTTGTTCTATTGTAATACTCATAACATTATTATAATAATTAAATAAACAATATTTTCCGCTGCAAAGCATTTCTCTCCCTTATGGTCCAACACGTATAATCAATTTTAGCCACGTTCTAGTTGTTATGTACAGTACATGTGATAAGCATAATATGTTCTGTAACATACAATACATGTGATAATCATATTATGTTCTGTAACCCAAACGATTTGATAATTCGAACTACCTCCTGGTCACAATTAGTTCGGGTTAAAGAGGTTCTGCTGTATATCGTGTAGATCAATCAAAACATCCCTTTATTCTTCGATAAATACGTTCGTCTTAGATCTTAAAGTCATTCAGGTAGATCTTCGTCGTTCCACCATTTCTCTACCTACTACTGTACGTCTGTATCATCTCATTTCCATCCTCGTTTTCTCCATCCCTTTTCCCATCTCCATCCCTTTTCCCATACATTCAGCTAAAGCCTAAGATGGAATGAATCCCATATGTGTTGTCTGAAACTATCTATCTTTAAGCGGTATTCAGCCTATATCTACTACAAACTTTGAGTTTTTTGAGATCAACGTATTATAATGGGGTTGGCTTTCGATTGTACGAATTTTTGCGGGAAGTACGGAAGCACAATACTTTGGTGCCGCTTGGATTAAATCTCCGTCAGTTTCGGAATTTAATTTTTCTTTTCTTTTCTCCTGTTTTAGATCATTTAAAAACTGACGTCCTACTTCTTTCACACTTTACAGTCTTATATTTGGGAGTCTTTTCTCTTAAATTATGTCGCTGATTTTGCATAAATGTTAACCGAAAGGCAGTTTTGATGTTTGTTTTAGATTACTAATAAGAAGAAATGGAATCATTTTGATAAAACACAAAAGCACATACATGTCCCATTTTTAAAAAAACATTATTGCAAGACTTGCACATAAGTACTATGTGATGGAACATTTACAGCTTAGGAAGATCACGCGAACCCTTCCAGTCGTATTGAAGCATTTTATGTAAAGGATCTATAAACTGCATTAAATAATATGCATTTATCAGCCTCCTGCCTGCGTAAAAACAATTAATTTTTTGAAAAGAAAATTTTCGCATTGAAAGAATTAGTACGCTTTATCCTCCCCCCTCCTTTTTATGCCAATATATGCCCTGAAGGTAATCGAATGCCGATGGGAGATTGCATCTCATTCAGGCACAATTACTTTAGCACTTTTGTGCTGTTTAAATTGTAAACATCGAAGAAGAAAAGGCTCGGCACCAACACATTTGCAAAAAGTTTTGTAATTTGGTTCAAAAAGTGTGACGACAATATAAAAATTGCTAAGACTCCCTTAAGGAAATGTTGAAAAAGAAAAAGAAAAATATTGCCACTCAAGATATTTAACTACAAAAATAGAGGAAAAAAATAAAGGTCACGTAATGCCACTTAAAATCAAAGATAATTTGTTACCTGCAAAATTGGTTTAAACAAAACAGGCTGAAGAAAAGCCTAGCCAAAGTGTTTCTTAATTTTATATCTAAATTAGGGGTCATTTTAGGCATTACATAATTGCGATTAATACATGAGATACTGACAAAAATTCTATAATCTGATATTTTATGATAGAACTGGATTTTAGGTTTACTCCATCAAGAATGCTGTCTTGAATGATCAGATATCGATTGTTTCTGCTAATCGACTCATCAGCAATTAAGTGAATCTATGGACATATTTCGTTACAGATCAATCAACAATCGAATGAACCTCGCAAGACACTCCCGGACGAGCTGGTCGATACAAGCCCATTTTCATCTAGTCAACACACAAGATTAAATGGATCTTTTAAAACAAATACTTTATAAATACAATTTAAATTATTGAGAATTAACTGTGAAAAGCAATTACATATTTTGAAAATCAATTTAATAGTTTGAATTTATAAATACAGTTCTCGGCATTTCGAAATGACGTCTGTATTAACTTGCTGTATTTGTTTTTTAAGAAGGATTCTTAAAAACATCTTTACTAAACGCCATCTTTACTAAATGAACCAATTGATGAAATTTGGAGAAAAATGGCACATTTTTCTTGTATCATTTTTCTTGTATTAGAGCGATACATATTTAAAAAAAATAGCTGAAAACGAACATAATTAAGAAGACACTAACTTATGGTGTGTTGTTAAAACGTAAACATCTTATTTTAAAAGAAACCCTAAGAAGAGCAGCAATGACATAAAACATTAATATATGACTTTTCCTACTTTTACTCCTCCAAAACTTTTTCCTTTTCGAATGCAAAAGTTTGACACGATGTCGAACAAGAAAGATCCATGTAGTGTAAAAACTCTTAATGAGGATTGTTGGGATTTTTATCTCCACATTTTTCACAACTACAAATTCTGCACTTTTTGGTACATGACACATCTTATGTCATTTATTCTATAAATTATTTCCTTTGTGTCTTAAACTCGTACTGTATAAATTATGATAGTATGCTGCAGAACTGCAAATCATTTAATGCTTCAAGTATATGAAAGGTTTCCAAAAATTAAATAAAATTGTTTTTAATTTTACTTTTTAAGGTAAAGGTAAGAAATGCAAATAGCATGTTATTTAACTGTTTTTCTTATGACTTCGAAATACGGAAAACGAACAGGCGCCCATTTTGTATTACTCGTATGTTTCGAAGATTTACGCTTAGTTTTCAATGTATTATTAAGAATTACTAGTATGACTTATTAAACAGTCTGTTACAATCCTATGTATATAAGAGGCTAATCATACCTATATATAAAATGTGAATTAGGGAAGGCTCCATAGATTCAATACTTAATTACTCGCCTGGTATGTAATTACATTAGCACTCGAATATTTTATGCACCGCGCCGATTGTAATCTTTACGCATTTTAGTAATTTTAACGTACGTATTGTGAGCATATAAATACACAGTAGCGGACCTACGGGGCGGATGGGGTGGTCTGCCCCGGAAGACACCCTTTTTAAGGGAGCTGGGGGACGACACCTCAAGACAAGAGGTGAATTTTTTTTAAACTACAGATTCCTGAGTTATACAATTTTACAGGGTACTATTTCACCGCCGTATCAAAACTGAAAATAAATGTACTTTACTGAAGATTACACTAAATAAATAAAGCCGAATTTCTAATAATTATTTTTTTTCTTGCACTATTGAAAATAACAAAATAATACAAAACTATAAGTTCATAGAACACAGCAAAGATTTTTTGTGGCAGTGGGAAGGGGTAGCTGACGCCACAAAATATCGCCCCAGATGACATCTATGCTTGGAGCGCCACTGAATATGCATATATATGTATATAGACAATTGAAAAAAAAATTATCATATGCACACGTGTTGTTTGTTGAGTGCTTAATGTATCGTAAAATATCGTTAAAAAACGTAAAGTCGAAAATAAGTGAAGTAATTACATACAGATTGAAAAAAAAATGAAAGTAGGATTTTGAAATGGGGAAAATGTGTGTATGTCGGTCTGTCCCCCCTTAATAACTTTGAAATGAATTGTCTGACTTGAAAGATTTTTTTTTTTTTTTTTTGAATGCGAAAAATTCCGGCGAAAAGATTTCATTTCCATATTTTATTTTTTGATTTTAGCAATTTTTCGTTCATATCTGAACAATTTAAAAAATCTTAACATTAGCGTCTATTGGGAAATGTGAAGAATATTATACACCCTGGACATAAGATCGAAGTTTCTTTGACCAAGCTCATTAGAAGAAGCTCTCGATGGGAAATATCTTTTGACTTAATTTTTTTTCAACTTTGAGCAGTTGAACAAAATTTAGCATTAACGCCTACGGGAGAATTTGAATCATGTATAAATCCTGATCTAACAGACGGATTTTCTTGCAACAAACGTTATCGCGGAAGAACATGCCGTAAAATATGTACAGCTACGAAGTTCCTCCAGAACAAAACGAGCCTATTTTCCCATGAAGTGTTTTGATCAGGATTTTTAAATACATTTCTGAATGAGTGAAAGAGTGAATGAGTGAAAGAGGTAATGAATGAGTGAAAGAGGGAATGAATGAGTGAACGAGTGACTGAATGAGTGAAATAATGAATAAATGAGTGGCTGAAAGAGTGAGTGAAAGAATGAATGAATGAATCAATGAATCAATCAATAAGTACTAACCGTTGATAAAGGTATATTTGAAGTAATTAAGGAACTAAGGTTAAATGAGAAACATAGAGAGATAGCTAGATTATAAACTTGATGTTTGTATATACGGGAAACTAGGCTCGTATAACTCTGGACGAAACTTCTTGTTTATATATATATTGAAGTAATACAGCGAATGGTAAATGCTGGTAAATTTAAGGTGTTGCATTTTAGGCGTAAAAATTCAAATTTTGGTCTCGGATTTTCCTCCAAGAATCTGTTTCGCAAAACTTACTATTAATGGTGTGCTTAAAAATATGCTTAATCATTAAAGTTTCCAAAAAAAAAAAAAAAACTTCAAAAACAATGCTGATATTATAGATATGCAAATAAGCCAAATGCAAATTCCTCAATTTGTGGCGAAATTACGCAAAGCCTTGATTTAAACAAAATCATTCTTTGTTTAATGAAGCTGAATTAACTAGCATAGATTTTTTTATATCGCATTTTTCGGAAATTGCAAGCACTAAGATTTTGCGAACTAGAATATATTTATTAAATTTTACGTATTTTAACTTAAAGATGATTTTTTTTTTTTTTTTGGATAAAGAATATTTTTCTTCAGCGTCGTATGCGCAACACAAGTTGTTAAGGAGCACTTCATATTTCGGAACTACAGAAGTTAAACTTACAATCTAAAGAAAATAACTTATACTTTGTTGTGACAGAAACTGAATTAAATTAACTAACTGCTAAGAAGCAGAAAAAATATGCTTCTTGTCTTAAGTTTAGAAAAATATTTTGCGTTTATTTTTTTAGTTAGTTATTTATGTTAGGTTTTATGCTAGATGTACGATGTAAACCCTAAAAGCAAGACACAGATTTGAAGCTGCTGCTAGAGTTTCTAGAATGTCCATCATATATTTTTAACCATATCTTTATTTGGAGACATCTTGGGGACTTTTTTCCGAGTGTGAAACGTGAATTATGTTTAGAAAGGGTGCAACGATTTTTTCCCCTTAACAGTAACTGACGCGTTGCCTCCTTTTCAGAGTGATCTTATTAGATATGTCAAGAAAGATATGGCTTACTAATGGATTAAACGTGTAACAGGGAGGTTTTTTTTTTTTTTTTTTTTTTGGTAGCTCTTTGGTAGGAAAATATTAAAAGAAAGATTTCAAGTAGTGATTTTTTTTTTGCTTTCTACTTTCTTACGTAATGTAAATATTTTTTTTTTCTGAAGTACCCAACAAGAAAGCAAGAAATCAAGTTGTTAGTCATTTCAAGAGTTTTAAAAACAATACATTATCAATACGTTATGACTAAAATACGCTTAAAATTATATTTATGCTTGCTCAGCATTAATAAGCATAACAACTTAGTGCATCTTCTGTTCTCAGAGACACCTTCAAATCCAAAATTCGAAAAATCGTGTTTTACTTCATGTCCCGACTTTTTTGCAAAATCTCTTTAACATCTGCTAGTTATCAGAATTAAACATCTACGAGATAGGATTTGCACTATTAATCTTCAACTTATACAAAAGATGAGTTTATTCAAAGAAGAATGACGAATTTACGCCTACACTATTTATGAATAACAAATTATACTTCATTACATCAAAAGAAACCAAATAGTATTTAACTTTTAGTTGTTTTCTTTTTTTAGGGGGAGGCGGGATTTGATTAAAAAAGTTTTTCCGTGGCTAATCAATAAAAACATTTTAGCCATATTCCTGTGTGCAAAGTTTATTCTGTGTAAGATCATGAGCGTAATTTAACTCGTTACAACTCACGATATGATGGCGGCAATGCAATAAATGTGAGTGAGTAAAACGTGTAGAACAGTAGATTTTACAACATTGAGTATACTTCAAATCAAGAGAAAACTATGGAAACGATAAGAAACAAGTTTAATTAAAGGAAATTGTTCATGTTCCTTTAAGATATCCACATAAAAAGAATTTAAAAACAGCGATGATTAGAAGCAAAATTATGTTCAACTGCGGAAGGCTAAAGAATAATCAATGTGACTTTTTATTTATTTATTTCTAAAACCGAAAGACACAATCCTTAGTTTCTATTAGTTTTTTTTCTTCCTATTATTGTAAAGAATTAAGAAATAATCATTGAAGGCCTTGAAAGTTTAATTTCTGAATATGAAATATGGAAGCAAAAGAAATGTAAGTGATATCTTAACACCGCACTGTAATTGACTTAAATACTAGATGTCATTAACTGTCACAAATAAAAAAAGAAAATGATTAAATAATCTTAGACGTCAGGATATAGATTCGACAAAGCTTCGAATCTGTCATGTAATAATGCATAGATCTCTGTTATTAACTTGTCAATTTCTATTATTAAATTTTTCAGAGCAATTGTTTTTACTTCTTTTTTCACGTGTGTCAGAATATTTTGCATAAAAAGTCAGTTATCTGACGTTTTTCTCTAGCTAGTTGAAAGAGGATGAATAAAGCAAAGTTTGTAAAAAAGATCTTTACTAATTCTAAAACCAAAAATACGTACTTATGCCTGTCTATTTCGCCCAAGAAAAGCTATTCCTCTAGCGTTAATGAAATTTGGTAAAATATACACGATACAACTGTCAGCAAAGCTATTTTTCTAAAACTTCATTTCTTTTTTTATTATATATATATATATTTTTAGTTTTTGTTTTGACTTCAACAAACAATTGCCTTGCTTAAAAATAATCAAGGCTTTATGGATCAAGGATGTTTAAAGCCGTCAATTCCTTATGAACTGTTATTTACTCTTGAACTAAAGATATTTTTATAATAAAACTAATTGAGTTTTATGAGCCGCTAGCTGTTTAACGCGATTTTGTTTGCGTGAAAATTTTGAAGTGTATGTGTGAGAACTGACGGCCTGATCAAAGTGTGATCAATGTGGGGGAATATTATGAAAGACCTTTTGGGCGCAACATTTCTGGGCGGCAGAAGTGCTAAACAAAATTAAACGGGGTTGAGGCGTCTATGGCATAACAACCCTAACTTTACGGCACCAAAAATCTTTTTTTTTAAGGTAAACCCCTTTGTGGGTGATGATTACTGGGCGGCAAATATTTTGGCAATTCTGGGCTGGAAAGCGCAGACTTAGGAAGCAACTATACACAACGGTTGCTTTCAAAGAGTAAATAATATTTCTTTAAAATATATTTTTACTCAAATAATTTATACAGTATCTATTGAAAAGGTTTAAATTTAGGTTTAATTGTATGAAAATTGTAGATAACCATAAAATGTACGGTGTGGCTCAATAGTCATAAATAAATTTGAAAGGAAATCGGTCTCAAAGCTAAATTGGCTGAGCACTCGGCGCGTAACTGACCTGTGTTCGAGAGTCAGTCCGGGCTAATTGATTTTTACTCAAAAAATGCTTAAATTCCATTTAAAGAACTTTAACGAAACTCCTTTCAAATAAGATACAATTGTTACGCTATCCCATAACAGAATACAGGATTTTCATCAAAGACATGTTATGAAGAAACTCGGTTTTTTGGTTATTCATATCTTTACAGAAGCATTTAGTTTCTGTTCTGCATTTTTACAGTAATTTCTTACAGTGCAGCCCTATTATGATGAAATTGATGCAGACCTGGTGATGCGCAAAATCAAGGAAGGTTTTCACTAAAAATCAGACAAGAAGGACAGTAATGCCAAGGTAACTCTGTCATCACTGTGATTAGTTGGTCTACTGTTTCTTAGGCTTATTCTGGTTTCAGAAACATTAAGGTTCTGAGAACACATGGTATGTTTCAAATTTGACATCTGAAACAGATGAGCTAAAAGTCCTAAAAAAAGTTTTCCTAAAAAAAGGAAAAGCTTGCTCTTCGTTTTGAAATTTCATAAAAACTAATTACAGTTGTTATATGAACTATAGCCCTGGGCCTGACTGCGGAACTAAAGTTCATGATATTGTCTCTGTAGGCATCGCAAAAGAGAAAAAAAATTTAAATTTTATCTCTGTACATATTCAGAATATGGCTTCTGCTATATTATATTAAGGATTTCTAGAAACAATGTATGGAAACTGTTTGAGGCCTTATTTCCTCGAACCCTTCAGGATTGTGGGCATAAAAAGCGAAATTGGTTGAAACAAATCAAGAGAGATTCAATTTAAACAAAGCGTTGATATTTATTAAATAAATAAATAAGTAAATAAATAAACGTGGAATATTTAAAACAGGTTTTAAAAAATACGTTTTGATTGACTAAGCCTTTTTCCAAAATTATTTGAAGGTTGAAAATTATATAGAACACCATTGACGCTCAGTCCAATAGATTTCTACATCTTTTGCGTACATTTTGTTGGCGTCTTTTATAAATTTTTCGCTCCTATTTCTATTTAAGGGTTTTCTTTATACTCTGCATGACATATTGTAAATATTCTCGTCAAATCCCCTTTATTCTTATATAATGTTAATTTTCCTCTCTTATTTTAAGGTATTAGTGTCAGAGAAAACTTAACGTGCTGTTTTCTTTTTTCATCTTTATTCAAGTACACAGTATACGTTTTCTACTGATAGAATTAAATCTTGAATTTATATATTAACTCATGAATAAACACATGTGCACATTATGTAAAATTTGATTTATATCAGAAGTTATTCACATAGTCGATACAAGCTTGTACTGTCATTTTCTAGGAAAGTTTATACATATTTTAAAATGTTTATTTGGTATAATTCTTTTAAAATTAACTTCAGTCACAAAAATGTTAGGAATATTTTTTAAACTGTTTTTTCCTGTTCAAAATGAACCATTGCTTGATTTAAAAACATTATTGACTGCATTTAAAAACATTGTTAAACTGCACTTCCTCCTAATGCGGAACATTCATCCTACATCTGTGCAAGTAAAGTTTACAGAACTTCTGGCCAACATTTACAGCTCGTGTGATAATGCAAAACTTTAGCCTAACTGATATGGTGCGGATATTTATATGTCTGCTAATAAAACATCTTGTTTTAAGTTTTAAGTTTTTAGAGTTATTTTACTAAACGTAAGTGTTATTTAAACATTGTTAAGTCTTTTTTACTTCATTAGGAATAACTACATTAAAAAGGAGTTTTATGCTATTAAACTTTTAATTACAAAATGTTAGAGAAGACAAAAATATTAAATATTTATTTGAAACGTGTTACATAAGTTATTGTAGGGTAGAAAAAATAAAACTAAAAAAAAAAGAGTAGTCATTGAGTTCTATATTCAAAAATATCGTAAACGTGAGCAATAACAGTTAACAAAAGGTATTTATACACTTCATTTGATATTTTGTAGCGACTGTCTAATTTTTTTTCTGAAGTTAGAAACGATTTTGCTGTCCTTAATTAAAGTTCTTTTTTTTTAGAACAATTTAATTCTGTCTCCTCAGTAATAAAAATTCTTTGATAAATTGTATTTATTAAGAAAAAAGCAAGTTTTTGAAAGCTTTAATTAACTTACTTTTAAATTTAAAGCTTCAGATCTAAAAATAAAAGTAACACTTAAGTACCAGCCTGGAAGTAGTTTCTTCTGTAGTTCACCTCTTATTTTCCCACTTCATTGAGTCCGTTTAATGAGATTTTCCCACAGCTGATAATTTGCATTTAAGAACACAGTAAATTGCAAGAAATAGATAAATGAATAAAAACTTTCATTTGGAAAGTATTTTTGAAAAAAAAAGTGCTATGTATAAATAAGATTATGAAGAAATGCTACATAATGCTGTTTGAAATGAAACGAAAAGACAAATATGTATGACATGTATATGTCAGTTTGAAAATGATATATATACACAAAATTGCATATGAACTGTTAGTATGAATTGTAGTTATGACAAGTTCATATGTTATTAATCTAAAGAGACTTCAGTAAGTCTTAGGAGTTTCAAAATTCAGACATAATGTACTTAAATCTATTTTTAAACGTACTGTTGCTCCTATCTCCTGAGAAATGCTTTATGCATGTCTTGTTATATCATGTTAGAAGACTATACTTAACTTAAAATTTCTGGATTAACATTATGATCATTCTGTATTTCTATTATATTTTACTTAATGGATCTGTGTTCGATTTATAGTCTATTTTCGTTATTGATTTTCGTAACGAAGTTTTTTTGTCACCAAATCTCAATCTAGGAAGTGAAAAGCATTTCAAACAAAATTAAGGTCTAAAAGCATTTCGTTTTCCTCCTAAGTTTAACGAAAAACTATGTGATTCTAAGTAACTTTAAAGAAACTGTACTTCTTTTAAAGCGGAGGCGGAACCTTATCAGTTTTGGTAAAAAATCACGTACACTTTCTCTACTCAAGGACTTACACTTATTAGTTACTTGCTCTATTTCATTTAACGTAAAGTAAAAAGTACGCAATGTTTCTTCATTTGAAACTTTCTTTTTTTTTTAAAGTGAAAGCAAAAGGTGTGCAGCTGAAACTACTGAAAAAACAAACTATATATTTTCATCTTAATGAGTGCCTAAATTATATTTTTATGTTAATGAGCTAAAAAGCTGCATAGCACTTTAACAATGCTTTCAAAACCAAATAATGAAAACCGGTTCGCTACACAAAGGCGCGTGAATCGCAAAGTGGTATAGCGAGAATGAAAAGATGCTTACGGTGCCAGAAACAAGAAATAACAATTTTAGAGAAAACTAGATTAATTTATTCATTCCTGTTTAAGAACATATACAGCCAATAACCCACGACCATGAGACTATTAATTAAAAAAAAAAATATGCAGGGAACGAACCATCACTGTCCGGATCCAGATGGGCAGCACTTATTGTACGTCTTAATCCATATAGGTTTGTGATCACACTCCTCAGCATCCGCAACTCCTCGTCAGGAAACAGCGTTCACATTCTTCCACGGAGAAAAAGCCTGCCGCGCCTATTTTACAGACGGCAGATATTGGAAAATCTCTCAGGAAATCTCATGGAAACTTATCTCGCAACTCCTCTGGGAATTCTCTAGGCAAATCTCATCTCAGGAAAATCTGATATCTTTTCTCAGAGATTTTGGTTTTTAATCAACCAAAGCTTTTCGCTGATTTGACGAAAGGTATTAGCCAATTCAGGCTCAATTTACCTCCCTCCTTTTCTTCAGTTTTTCCAACCAGGGTACTTTCCATCGGTCGTTGACTGGCGATTTTATGAGTGGGCCGGTGCGAAGATTCACGCAATCAGAGCGTCTTGCCTGTGGTGCTCTAGTCTTCCCACGGTGTTCTCGCCTCCACAGCCATCCCGTGCCATAAAATTCATATTTCTTTTATTTCTCCGATAGGCCTTTGTGTAAATAGCATTATCCGCTTTTGATAGTCCAGACGGACTGTCGCCGTCGGTTGTAAACATGCCCATCAATTCGGGACCCCCCATATTTCTGTTACGACAACAGTAACTGTAGTTATGTTTATTTCTTGAAATATTATAATAAAATATCATTACTACAGTAATTATATTTTCAATTATTTTAACTGCGATAATTATTCAACATAAATTGTCACACCCTTATGTAAGTACATCGTTTGAAAGGAATATATAGAAATCCAACTTTTTATAGGAGTAAAACGAATAAACTTTCCTTTTTTTGGGGGGAATTAATCAAACTTTCAATAAATAAGCATTAAGGTTGAGCAATTGCGAAGGTTCCGTAATATTTTGAAACACCAAAGAAAAAGAAGACGGTCTACAAATAAAGGACGTTTTAAATTTTTGCTTCGAAAATTTCAACCTCAGGCTAAAGTCAATAATAATTTATAAAATCCAATGCAGCTTGTTTTCATTTTAAGCGAAAAGTAAACGCAAAAATGATACCATAAATTATGAGTGAAAATATTTTTTGAAAATGTAATAAAAATGCAATTTGTTTAAAATTCATAAACTAAATACAACAAATCTAGAATAGAACATTACTATTATAATCTAATAAAAAAACATTAACATGGTTGCATAGGCAAACATTAAGGATTAAAAAATTATGCTTGAAATAATATTGTAAAGTTTCACAAGGACAATATAATGGAAATGCAATGAATCGTGTTTGTAAGAAGTTCGTTTTAAATCATACATTGATTATAACAACAGCAAAAATAATTCCCTAGTTTCTCTCTCTTTAAAATAGCACTAAACCACTTTTCATTTAACATTACAGCTTAAACGGTGAGTTAGGATTTAACTTCCACTTCGATTTCAATTTTGATGATTTGATTTTTTCTCTAAAATTTTTGAAGCTCAGGATTGAAGGGAATTCACAAAGACTAAATATGCTTTACTCTCGTTCCATAACCATCAGTTGTTGCTGTAATGACTAACCTTAATTTCTGCTAGTTATTGTCCCTTTTCGGAATTTTATAGAAGTTAAGTCAACATATATGGGTGTGGGACAACCTGTGACGAGATTTCTTGAACTGCTAAAGAAATAAAAGTCAGACCAATCACACTCTTAAAAAAATCTCAAAAGTAAGAAAGAAAACTGATTGTTTGTGCACATTTACTTGTTTCAAATCAAATAAGCAAATTTATTGTTACTAGTTTCTCAATAAAATTGAGAAAATTCTCAAAAGTCGTTATTACTTAAGTTTCCTTCATAATAAATGGTCAATGTCTTTCTTTTTAATGATTCCTTCATCAGAGAATCGTTCATTATATTTACTCATACATTGAACTCGGTCATTTGAATGACTTCGCTTATTCTCCGAAAAAAAAAGCACATTTTATTGATTAAAAGCAATTGTATAAGAGAGGTATAATTCTCTTAATTTTTGTTGCACCGGGCGGCTCATAAGATAGTACATGGAAAAGAAATATTCCTACTACGCCTTCCTCCCACCCACCCCAAAAAAAGTGGATTTTTGAAAAAAAAAAACTAAATTAAGAGCTTAAGTCCTGCCCCCCCCCCCAAAAAAAAAAGTTAATACATAATTTAACAAGAAGTTCCGTCTAGAACTATACGAGCCTACTTTCCCGTATACACCAGCTTCAAATTTATAATCTAGCTAGCTCTCTCTCTTTCTTGTTTAGCTTTAGTTCTTAATTGCTTCAAATATGCCTTTTTCAACGGTTTATACAGATTCGTTCAATCGTTCATTTATTCAGTCATTCATGTATTTATTCACTCATTTATTCATTCATTATTTTTCTTATTCATTTAATCTTTCATTAATTCAGAAATATTCTTGAAAATCCCGATCAGAAAATTTCATAAGAAATTATGCTCGTTAGTTCTGGATGAACTTTTTATCTGTACATGTTCTACGTCATAATAGCTTTCCGATAAAGTTTGTTCCAAGCAAATCGGCCCGTTAGATCAGGATTTATATAGGATTGAAATTTCCTCGTAGGCACTATGTTAATTTTTTTTGTACTGTTCAAAAATGAACAAAAATTGTTCAAATCAAAAAGTAAAATATTTAAAGGATATGTCCTCACAGAGATCTTTCGGATGCAAAAAGAATTTTTCGAATCGGACTATTCGTTCAAAAGGTATTAGGGGGGACAGACCGACAGACCGACAGACTGACAGACACACTTTTTCCCCCCATCTCAAAACCCTACTTTCAATTTTTTTATTTTTCAATCTTTATTTAATTACTTAATTTATTTTTGACTTTTCTTGATTTCTAACGATATTTTCACGATACATTAAGTCTTCTTTCATGCTTTATTATTATTTTTTTTTACTTTTACGGGAAAGTAGGCTAAAAACGCAAGAAATACCTGCCCTTTTTGAATTAAAATTGTGTAAAAAAAATGTCCAGAATTTTCATATGAACTGAAACATTCTTTATTTAAATATTAATATCAATACAATGTATTTTGATATAATTATTATTTTTTAAATCTAGATTAAGTTACTTCGAATCATTTTTATTTTACTACTATTATTTTTTAATTTATTTTTTTTAATTAATAAAAAATAATTAGCAAAATAAATAAATAAATATAACTTTTTTTGAAATTAATTTTCAAGAGCATCAAAGGCATCAAAAGTCGGAACACAGCTATCATTATTTATTTAGAAATGAATGCCTTTTTACAGCTCGATTATTTCACGTGAAACTAAAATAAAACTAAAACTAAAACTAAGTCGAATTTTCAAATAGGACTACGTGCGTTAGCTTTCTCAAGAGATGTTAGAGCTTTACGTGCTTCAATCCGCTGGTTAGTGTGACTTTGCATATCGAACATACAAACAAACATACAGATACGCAAACGAGCTCCTTTATAATATATAGATGCAAGGTATTCTGAACCGATTATGCCAAAATATCAATTTCGTATTAAAGTATAATTACGAATTTTTTAAAAATACATTTCTAGCCGGAAGAGTGGCGTAGTGGTAAGGCGCTGGCCTCATACTCCCAATCTCGCAGGATCAAAACTGTCACAAGTCGGTGGATTCTCAAGATGCAGAAAATCGTCAGCGCCCATGTCGTATGATTATGCTGCATGTTGAAGATCCCTTGAGTATCTGTTTGGCTTCGATAATCTCGGCTAAATTTAATTGCTATTGCAGTTTTGCATCACTTGGAGCTCACATGCCGCCATCTACAAAGAAATTGAGTGTCTAAGTTCTCAAGTGGTAATGGCATTTGCCGATAGTGGTGCTACTTGAAAGAATGGAGGCCGGTGTCCTGGGAATGCACTAGGTCTGCAAAGGTTAATGACCATACGCAGCACCATATGAAAAATATACATTTTACAAGAAAAATGTCAAAAAAATAATAAAATATAAGAAATTAAACATTATAAATTAATAAAATTAAAAATAATTGAAAACCCGCTATGTAGGCAATAAAAATAATACAACCTAATTCACAAATTTACCTACATAAAAATGGGGCTAAAAAGCTAAAGAGCAAGTAATGCCGAATGCTTTATTATTAAATAGGAAAGAAACAAAAAGAACTAACACTGTGTTTACTAATATAGTAATAACTTAAATGCTTATAAAGGTAAAATTGAACGAACGAACGAATTGGGGCAAGAGTAGTATTAGTGCATTAGGTACAATGTTTCAAACCGTTTCATCGTTCAAAACAGCGATAGTTCATTGTTTAGGAGATCTTCGTACTGTTCCGTTCATTTTAAAGAGTCTCTCTTTTAGATTCGTTCGTTCATGTAACACATCCTTATGCAATTTATAGTATGTAAGCAATTTCGGTTTTGATTGATGTTGCTTTAAAAAAATGTTCTAAGTGACTGTTTTAAGTAATTTGACAAGCAAATACGATATTCATATATTCTTGAGTTTGACATGTAATTTAAATCAGACAAATAATTGGCATAAAAACTTTTTCATTGCGCCAAATGGTATATTTATTTTAACAATATTTTATGTTTTTTAACGAGGTTTACAATGATAAAGTTTTTTTGTTTTTCTTTTTTGTCATGTAGTTTGAAAGAAGGAAAATAACGAAAAAATACTTTAGTTAATGAAAATATGTGCAAAAATAAGTACATCATTAAATAGCAAAATGTTAAAAAATGAAAAGAAAAGAATAATAATTGAATTTTTCGTAGCAATTTACTACCAATTTATGAACTAATGAGGTCTTGATTGTACCTATAAAACATAACTAAAAATATTAACAACCACAGAAAAAAGAGGAAGACGACAAACTAATTATTTTTCTCATAAGCGTTTTTTCGTTTTGTTTAATAAATTTTATCGAAAAATACAACTGGAAAAAAAGGGCTAATAAACAAACATTAGAGTAAAAGATTAGATGTGCATATAATCCATCAGCATTTTTATCGTCATGAAACAAACTTAAGAAACTTCAGATGGTTTTCATCAGCTTTTCTAGTATTTACCTTGCAGTTAATTATAGTTCTATTATTTGCTAATTCAGCATTCAAAATAATAACTACCTCTTAAATGTGGTATCATATAGTATGTAATAATACAAGCTCTATGCTTAAACAAACTATTCTGAATTTTGGTATTTACATCATGTGTTCATATTCAACAAGATTTCATCACACTACAAAATACAGAATTCACCTAATATATCTATATATATATATAAGCATAGAAAGAAATACATTTCTTTTTAATGTAGTTTGAATAACGTTTGAGTTGTAGAACGTATTCATGGGGCAGCATGAATCAAGTTGAATCTTCTAGTCTAAATGTAAAAGATATATCTTACACTCTAAAATCTTTTTGCCTAAAAATTTATGCTGATCACCTGAAAATCGTTTATCCGGAGACTGACGAAAAATTACAGAAAATAAAAAACAGGAAACTACAATGCGTTTAAAAATGGGAAATTACCGAGGGAAAAAAAACATAGAACACTTTTGCAAATTGACAACGACTTATAATTTGCCGCCATCTACAAGTATGCTAAATTACTATTGCTGGTACATAAAGTCATGGTTACTCGGCTGTAAAAATACTGTCGTAGTTAGGAGGTCTGATCGCTAGGGTTTGGTTATTCGCAAGAGCTAGAAAACTGTCACGCGCCGACAATATTTAATGCATATTTTGACATTTTCTGAACTGGTAGCCTCATATGTCCAAGAAACTTGACTCGTGGCTTTTTAACGAGTACTTACGTAACTGAGAATTTTTTGTAGTTGAACAGAGTGCGGGAAACGAATCTCTTATCAAATATCCCGATTATTTGATTTTAAACAAGTTCTTTATAAATGTACAGAAATATCCAGTTTCCTTTTTGTATATATTACAGACACTTTTACAGTGTACTACGAAATTGCGATAATAGCAAGAAAACACAGATTCATTTTTTAAAAATAATTACACAATTACTCTAATATTTATCTTTTATGTGTTGAAAAAACTTTTAAAACCCAATAATAATAATTTTTTTAAATCTTTCTATTTTAATGTATTATTATTTTATTCATTTATTATTTCTTTATTTTTTAAGTAAGCACACTTTGAGTTACATACTTATGTCGTGCATTGTATTTTTCAATCTAATTAAATTCAGTGCCCTGATTTTCTTTTAATGGTTTGGCTTTTAATATGTTAAGTCAACAAAACTTGATTTTAAAATTATATCATAACTCTGCTACTTAAACAAAAACAGGTATGAATTGTGTCATATGGATAACATAAACAATAAAACTTTATTTTGATTTTTTTCCGATATGGTAAAAATATCCCCTTAAAAATTATCAAACGAAAACGAATCATTTTGCGTCGATTTGTATCTTTGAAAATGTAAATGTTTCGAAGTATGAAATTAATTACAGTAATTATTGTGCGCTGTATTTCTAAGATAAAAAATAGGAATAGAACGTTTCTTTAGGTTCTTTCAGTATTGAATTAAAATATCTAATTTTCGTTTTTTTTTTCTTTTAAGTTCTTTGAAAGAAGCAATTACTTTAAGATAATTAATCGCCTAATTTAATTTAAATCTCTCTCGCAGTGAAACGGAAGCGAGAGCAAAAGAATAATGCTTTTCTATTGCAAATCCTTTAAAGTAAAGTATGATGCAGAGCTTGGAGCATTGATCCAAAAGTTTTTTATTTCTTGTAATAACTATTGTCGGCAGTTACTGTGCAGTATATTGTGTTAGTTGAATTAACTCGGAGAATTTCCTTTTAAATTTTGTTTTCTCTCTCAGCACTGGAAGTATTACAAATTTTTATCCTTATATTTAAATTTTCTTTCATTTTAGATGAATGCTTACAATGTGCCCTAATACAATGCAATCTCATATATTGCTCGTTCCACATTTGTTATAAAACATAGTTTTTTTTTTAAGTACAAAACTAATTTTCACTTGAAATACCATTTACAGATCGTTTAATCCGAAACTGGTTGACTTGTTTAGTAATAGTAATGTTTTACTGTATCACAGTTTGGAATATTTTTGCTATAGAGTTGGTTTCAGAAATGCCCTTAGCTAAATATCCTGTTATAGAAAACGCCAACAAAATGTACATGCAATAGACACAAAATCGCATAAAACATCCCTTTTGGTATATCTGATTGCAACCAAAAGGGGAAGTGAAAACCTAGACCTCATACATTATTCAAGTCCTACATACGAAATTTCAACCGTCTACGACTAATCATTCTTGAGTTGAGCGAGATAAGCACATACATACGCACATAAACCTCTTTAGTGTTTGTCTAGACAGGATGTTTCGTAATTATCAAGATTCTGGTTGCTGTTTTGAAAAAAAAAAGATTATTTATAAAACTATACTCATAATTCGAGAGTATATTACTGGCTATACTTTTGAGCATTGTAAACCAAGTTTACAAGTAAACATAGTTTTAATTAATAGACATTCATTAGGATTTCCTGCAGATTTACTAGGTCTAAGTTCAAGCTATTTTGCACAGGCACTTAACTTAACATATTAAAAGCCTACAATTAAAAGAAAATCAGGGCACGGTGTTTGATGAGATTGAAAAACATAATTCACGTCATAAATATGTAACTCAAAGTATGCTGACTTAAAAAAATAAAATAATAATAAATGAATAAAATAACAATACATTAAAATACAGAGTACATTTTAAAAGATATTTCAGTGATGTGTACGCACGTGCGTATGTACATACATCAGGCAGACATCGTGAAAAAACTAGTCAAAGTCGATTATTTTACGACCAGAATGCAAATTAAGGCTGAAATTTTAGTACGAATTTTGTTGCGATTACAATACCTCATGTATTGAGTACAAGGAGTAAAAAGGAAACTATAGTTTAAACATTTCAGGAAATAAATTATTCTCATGCTTCTTCATCTTCTAACTATTTGGATGTAAGGCTGAAGATATTCAACTAGTATATGAGTAAGGATTAAATTTTAATTTACTTTTACATCTAAAAAGAGAAAGAAAAGAAAAGGAAACAAAAGTAAGTAGCGCGAAAGAAAAAAAAATCTTGAAAAATCGAGTTTAACTCATTTAAAAGATTTCGGGAGACAAAGAAGTGCCTCAAGGATTAGAAAAACTTTGGCGAAAGTCTGGCGAATAATAAGAGACAAAGAAACGTTCACAGTAACTTAACGATTGTTTTGAAAGCACCGAGCGAAAGTTTCTTAAGGAGAAATCACTAAGGATTGGAATTAGTTTACTTTGGATCAAAATAAACTTGCCACTAAAAATAGTTATTTTCATTTACTAAAGTCTTTTAGCTCCCCTTCATTTATCACCCGACACACACACAGAATTTTCAAATACGGGGTTTTCAAATAAAAAGTCTTCAAAGTAATCAAATATTTTGCTACAGTATCCGTTTGTAGACTCTTATTAATATTGCATAAAGAACAAGTTACTGACATTTGTGTTACAACAAGTTGTGTACTGTCAGTTTTTCTAAAACAGGGATCTCCAAACTACGGGCCGTGGGTCAAATCCGGTCCATCAATGTCATCAACCATGCCCGCGAACGATAATGGCTTATTCTTGCTGTGGAAAGTTTGATAAAAAAAAAGGCACCGAGAAATAATAACTCGGTTTTACTTACTTTTCGTTTTTCAGTTGTTTGCATGGCGTCTTGGAAAGTTTCTAGACTCTTGTTCTAGAAATTTATTTTAAAGGAAAGTTGACCATATTTTAAGTTTGATTTCAGACAAACATACATTGAAGCTCTAGACGCATATCTATCGTTCAATTAATTGTTTAAATAAATTCTTGCATTCTTTTATGTACTGTGTACTTTAAAAGGAAGCAACAATATGTGTCGTTGCTAACGTTGTCCTGCTGCAGCGCATCCAATAAGGAGATGACAACTCAGTCGTACTTTTAACCTAAACTAATTATTTCTAGTGCCTTTTATGTTTGTGGTAGAGAAATACAGAGAGTGGCCAGGAAAATGAATACTAAGTTTTGAACTAAAACATCGACTAAAGGCGGTTTTAATTTATATTATATGTCTGATTCATGAAGACAAATTTGTTTGGGTTACTTGTGAAAATATAATTCGGATAAGTAATTCCCAAAACAATATATATGCATATCTATTTTGTGAATTTTTTAAAACTGCTAAAAACCGCATAAAAATAAAATAAAAAATAAAAGTCCGTAGTCTGCACTATTACTACTAAAACATTATCTATGTTGCTTTTGAGAATTTTATATATTGTTATGTACATATAAAACCATAAATAGATTATTGTGCGCTTCAGTCTCAGAATAAACTTGAGAAAAAGATGTCCTTGAAAATGGAAGATTATTAAAATATGACAAACTAAAATATGTGTCAAGGGAAAATAGCTTGAACTTAGGCCTAGTAAAGCTGCGGGAAATCTTAATGAATGCCTATTAATTAAAACTATGTTTACTTGTAAACTTAGATTAGTTCATTGTTCAAAAGTATAGCCAGTAATATACGTTCGAATGATGATAATTTATTTATTTTTTTTCAAAACAGTAATCCGAATCTTGATAATTACGAAAAATCCTGTCTATGCAAACACTAAAGAGGTAAGATAAGCAATTAGGCAATTATGTTTCAAAGCTTAATTTTCGCATTTTGGCTACTAATATTATTCTAAATATCAAAGAGCTCTTTTGTGAATAACTATTTATCCAGTACTTCCAAATTGAATTCGAAAAAAATCAGACAATATAACCTTTATGATATTTACAGTTACTGTTTTCCCATTGATGAATTATTCCAAGAAAGCAAGAGGAATTCATACTCAAGCGACATTTAGAGAAATAGAGCTACTTGGAATTAACAAGTTAAAGATTTGCTTTTCAAATGTAAGCACATTAATTATTCAATGCTTATTAGCTTGATCTCTTTTCAAATGCTCCTGTTTCTGAGAAAAATAAACTGTTGTAATTTTACGAAGCATTGTACATCGAAAAATAAATTCTAATATTTATTAAAGAATTTATTGTATTGTTCTCAGTAAGAGTACTGAAAATAATGCAACAAAAATAAAAACCTATTTATTTCAAACAAGCAGTCAAAACAATAAGTCAGTTAACAATGTTGGCATGTAATGCAGAGAAAGTGAAAAGACAAATTGCTCATATGGGACCGTTCATAAATGATGTCACTCTTTTTTTTCAATATATTTAACCCCTCTCCCCCCTCCCTTTGTTACAAAGTGTCACACTTCAACATACCTTCTTCCCCATTGGTCAAATGTCACGCTATATTACATTAACATAAAATAGGTTTAATTTGCTGATTTTAAATGTTTTTACATAGATCAAAATGTACGATGTCACACTTCTTGTTTACCACTCCCCTCCCCTTGTCAGAAACTGTCACACTTTCTTCAACCCCCTTCCCTCCTGGAAGCGTGACATCATTTATGAATGACCCCTATGGTGTGCACATAAAAATTGAATCAGTTTTTTCTTTCTTTTTTTTAAATCTTATTTTTGTTCTACCCCTCATTTTCCTACTTAAGATTTTATTTTTTTTTGGATACAACCTCTCAATACCTTATATCTTTACGTTTGTATACCTTTTTCTCTAGTTGTTCGTAATAAACTAGTTCATAGCAGTTATTCAGGTTACGAAATGCATCATCCATCGTCCAAATAAAAGATTTTTCTTTTGTAATTTTCTGAAAAAGGTTGGTACATGTTTTGTTAAATGCTGTGTGAGTGAATTCAAGTAGACTGAAAAACATAGTGTCTTTTAGTTTCTTCATTTTATAATTTTTGAAATTTGAGTAATAATTTGCCTGCTGTCGGCAAAAACGCATTTAAAGACATTGCCATCAGTGTCCGTCTTGCCAGTTTTATAAAGGCAAAAAGATATTTAAAAAAACAATTATATAATGACAATTACCTAGAGGAGTTCATCTGGTTTTGCTAGGTATGAAGCTATAATAATAATAATAATAATAATAATAATGCGTGATTTAAACAACTCAACAAACAGGTAACCAATCGAAAAACATTGAAATTAACTTTTTTATTTTAACTTATTTATTTGTTCATTTTTTGAAAAACTATGAGTTAGTTTTGATTTATGTACTAAGACATCCCATCCCTACTTGACCTGATTGCTCTTTCACCCTGTGCATCTTCAAACGATGATCTGTAAGCTTCGTGTTTCCAATAACCTGCATTACTTTTTTAATTCACCCTTTGTGCACATTCTACAATATAGTTAAAAAAATTATCCAGTCATGGTTCGAGCTGTTTACTCCTCCAAAATTAATTTTACTTCAACGAAATATTTTAAACAATATTTAAAAATATGTTTTTATTTTAACTATTAAATAACCTTTACTTAGCAATGTTTTGTAGCACTTTTTCACGATATTTTGAGTAAAAGATAAAAAATCGAAATTATAACTATTTTGATTAATTATCTCCATTTTTCATTTCATTGCAAGTGTTATTGTATATTTACGGTAAAAATTGCCTTTTCTGTACTTTTCTTAAGAAAAGTGGGGGAAATTATCTTCGTAATTAATGACACGCATTCAGTCACAATCTTCTCGTTTCTGTCCGTTTTTTCCCCAGTCCTTTTCATGAATTCTTCTATTAATTATAGCATCCATTACTCTTTCACGCATTATTAAATAACATGGTTTTTGCGTCAATTTATCACACGTACGATAATTTGTATATTATTAGATTGATTCTGGATTTGCGTATAAATTAATAGTTTCCGGTAAAAGAAGCAAAGCACTTTGCAACATTTTCTTATTGGTTTTATTTTGATGTCAAGGAAGTGTAAGATCTCTCAAGTCGAAATAAAACGGAAAGTTCTTAAAAATATTTTGTGAACATCTCATAAGTTACATCTCCATAACCTTTTTAACATCTTTCGAAGAATGTACTCTTCACATTGAATGCTTTTGTATTGTTTAATTTTTTAAAATCAAACGCATTTTAAAAATTAATTCATAAATTAAGCATATTTTAAAATAAGCACATTTATAAAATGAAGCAAATAAAGCATTTTGCTCCCTGATTTGTTCATATTGTGCCTGTATTTGATTTGTATTCAAAGATTTAAAAATTTATTAATTGGAAAATTGATTATTTGTATTTTCAACTGTATTTTTATATCATCGAAAAATTCTATAAATGAGCATATCTGTGCAATAGAGGTGTTTTGCACTATGTGCAAAAGAAGAGTTATAGATCACTTTGCTTTAAGTACATATTACTGATAAAATTATAAATATAATAATAATAATTACCAGTGAAATGGAACGTCTCATCCTAACTCCGAACCTTAAACAACACCCCTCCAAGCAGATAAAGTAATAAAAGTTGCGTTATTAGTAAAAAACAGCGCATCTATTCCGAAATCTTGTTTATTTTATGGCTAAAAAAGTAATTTAACTTCGAAATTAAGTGTCAAACGACGAACGATAGAAGAGAAAATAGGAACCACTACTAAGGTAAAGAGGAGTGCATTGGCATGGACAGTACTTTGTCGTTGCTTTCTCTTCAAATTAACACAGGCTATAAAACTAAGATTTTCTTGAAGATTGGCTCAGATGTACTACTTGTGTTGAAAAAAAAAACTTCGGGGAAACTTTTACCTAGATATTTAAATAAGGAGTCTTTTACAAATATTTTCTCGGTCTTCCTCTTTTAATTTAACATATATGCTACAGTATATATATATATATATGTGTGTGGAGGAGGGAAACACCTCAACCCTTCTCTACAATCGGATGACGAGCGCCCTCACAGCGATAACGCCAGAGAGACGTTAGAGACGAGAAAGTATAGACGTGTAGCTTTCCACTTAGAAGTAACCCTAACTTTAGAAGTGTTTGACGCGACTACCTTGACGCGACTAAAATGTTTATTTGTTTCTATGTGTTCCTGTAAATGTTTTAAGTGTCCTGTCTTCGTCAATAAATCTGTGTTCGTCTTAAAACACTTGATTCTTGGATAACGGAAGGGACTACACCCAACATGGTGGCAGAAGGGAGTCTACCCAGGATTAATTAGTACTCCGCACGACAGTACCCGGGTGAGTCCGTTCCTTTATATATTTTTAGTATGGCGAAAATATCGCTAAATGACATACCTCCCATTGAAAAATCCCTCAAATGTGGCGGTGCCAAAAGTGTTAAATTGTTAAATGAAGTTGTATCTGATCATCCATTTGACCGATCAACACGTTTCACCAGGAGACAATAATTCAATTCTGTTCATTTTGAGAGAAATATGCGACTTAGCTCGTACCTTTTCAGGAAAGGGTTCATATTCAATACGCAATTTTATCTTTGACTTAGAAGCGTTATTTTCAACTTATGGTTTTACTACAGACGTACATAAAATTTTGATTACTAAAAAATTATTAGTTGATCCAGCGCGTATTTTTGTATTATCTTTGAAAAATGTCACATGTTTTGAAAATCTTAAAGAACACCTTATTACTAAATTTGGCACAAAAATTTCATCCATTGACGTTCATAGGCTTCTTAATTCCCGAAAACTTAAGCAAAATGAAACTATAACAGAATACTTTATCGCTATGCGTGCGTTAGCTAGTCAAAGTCATATTGATGATGAATCTTTAATTGAATATTGTATTGATGGTTTGCCCGACTCTCAAGCTAAACTCATTTTGTATGGATGTACCGATCTTTCCGAATTTAAACAGAAGTTACGTTCTTTCGAGAAGCTTTATTCTAAGGATGTTAAATCAGAAAATAATTTTCATCGTACCTTCAAACCTACCCAGACAGCATAACTTCGTCATTCGGACGTCCAAATGATGTCATTTCAGGACTTTTTCGAAAAACAGGATGTCCGAGGGACGTGTTTTTTTGATCCTGCGACGTACTGAGTACGTCCCAGGGAAGAACTAATGTCCGCGGATTGTCTGTCCTTAATATTACAGTGAACAGGAGGAAAGAAGTGTGTCCTCCTGCTTATGCTACATAACATGTGACAAAGGGGGGAGGGGAGTTCATTGAAGTGTGACATTTTGTGACTAAGGGGGAGGGGGTCAAATATGTGGGAAAAATGCGTGACATGATCTATGGACAGTCCCTTTCGATTGTTTTCCTCAGTGTTTAATTCATTTATAAGAAAAGAAAGTCGTTTTTATGGCCCTAAGGACGTCCGATCGTTCATGTTTAGGCTATATTTTGGACTAGCTCTCAATACGGTCCCCAGGACGTTAAGAGGACAACATATCGAAACGTCCTAGACATTCCAGGGAGGTCCCTAGGATATCCAAAGGATGTCATTTCAGGACTTCTTCGTAAAAACAGGACATCCGAGGGACGTGTCTTCTTCGTAAAAACAGGAAGTCCGAGGGACGTGTCTTTTTTATCCTGCGAAGTACAAAGTACATCCCAGGGAAGAACTAATGTCCGCGGATTGTCTGTCCTCAATTGGTCCTAAGGACGTCTGATCGTTCATGTTTAGGCTATATTTTGGACAAGCCCTCAATACGGTCCCCAGGACGTTAAGAGGACAGCATATCAAAACGTCCTAAAGACATTCCAGTGAGGTCCCTAGAATATCCAATGATGTCATTTCAGGACATCTTCGTAAAAACAGGTCGTCCGAGGGACGTGTTTTTTTTTTGTCCTGCGAAGTACAAAGTATATCCCAGGGTAGAACTAATGTCCGCTCATTGTCTGTTCTCAATTGGTCCTAAGGACGTCCGATCGTTCATATTTAGGCTTTATTTTGGACAATCGCGCTGTACGGTTCCCAAGACGCTAAAAGGACAATACTTCTAAATGGCCTAATGACATTCCAGTGAGATCCCTAGGACATATGTGACTGTTCCGGCCCTCTTTTGGACATACAGATCATTGCTCCCCAGGACATTAAAACGACAACATATTTAAATGCCCACAGGACGCTTCCCTCGTTAGAATGATATCCCAAGGGTGTCAATGAATTATTTGTTTATCCTCCCATGTCCTTGAGACTATTTTAGAATATTCCCATGACTTCTTTTAGATATTATTCGGTGTTTATACCCACAAGATGCAATTTTAATTCATCAATTCAACAGTAATTTGACATTTTTTTACATGTATATAATTCCTCTGATTAAATGTTCTAAAACAGTTATCTTGTAAATGTAAATTTGTAGCTTGCAGCAGGAAATACTAAGGTTTTAACCAAATACTACTTTGAAAAAGAAGTATCCACAAAACAGCTACAGGACTGAATAAAACCAGTTGTGATTTTTTTTAAACTGTTAACACTTTGAGCTATATAATCATATACTGAAACTTGCAATTTATCATTTGTTCATTATGAAAATGATAATAAGAGTACTTTAATGAAAATAGTATAATCGTTCTGAAACAATTTTTGCATACAATTAAATAGGGACTACTACATATATCAGCAATTTAAATATATAATTTGTCTTTAAAATCTTTATTTGAAATTTCCCTTAAGCAACCCATATTTATATTTTTAACTTCTGCTCGTTTGAAATACAAGTTATACCAATATTTCAAGTAAATAATTTAATGCACGAGGAAAATATTTTCAGCGAGCTTGTGATAACTTTTGTTTCTAATTTCATGTTACCTTGGAATTTAATAACAACTGATATGACAATCACTGCTTAGAGTAAATAATTATTCATACTTTTTTTAAAACATGTTGTACTATTGGATTCATATTCATTCTCATTTTGAATACGTCACAATACACAAAGTTTAAAATTTCAATGAAGTGCATATATGTATATATATATATATATATATTATTTTGAAAATGCCACGAGAAATTTTACTAGAAAACAACTCTTAATATATAAATATAATTATATATATTCTATATAAAATTTAATTATGATTTTTTAAATTAAATTATAGTATTATAATTAAAATCTAAAGGGTTCTCAGTTTCAGAATCAGAAAAATCATAATAGAATAAAAATTGAAAAAATAAAATAAACACACGGTTCAGAAGTTAAAAACTTTTTTTATTATTGAAACATATTAGTACATAGTTATTACAATCATGGAGATGGGAAAGTTTTTCATCACTTTCGCTTTCTCCTTCTCTGGACAGGAAAAAATTATGAAAGCAAATAATTATTCACATGTTTTGAAGTAAAAACAGCATGAAAAGTGCAAAGAGGAAAATAAATAATAATTTAACTCTTTGAAACTTCCCTTCACCTAGCTTTGTTTAATAAAAAAAATTACCCCTTCCCCCCTCCGAGTATTTTTCGGTTTTATGAGAATTACTTTTTGTTTTGCAATAGTTTATTTTAATATATTGTTTGTCAAAACCTTAATACCATTACATGATATAAAGTACAAGTAATATATTTCTATGACTACAGAAAATGATATCCATGACAATGATAAATAAAGTGGTTTGCTTCTATGTATATTATTTTTAATTAAATTTTTATTACTAATAAGCATCCTAATGATGAGAATAAATTTTCTTACAATTCATAAAATATTGTTCAAAGAAATCCTAGAATTCAACTATTTAAATACAACAAATGACAAACAACTTTTAAAAATATAAATAAAGAAAATAAATGCCAGTATGGACAAACTGGTATAAGAATAATTATTAAATACAGTAATTCAGGGAAATTTTGAACCTTGGGGGGTAACATTGAACCACGTCATATTTTTTAGTATATTTGACTGAACTTAAAAGTTAGGAGTAGAAAATTGAGTTATAACCTATTTGGCTGAGTGTAGCACTGGACCTTCTATTTTATTTAGTCAACTATATTAAAAGAAATAACGTTTTTCAAAGTTACCCTGAATGACTGTACTACAAATATGTATAGTGTTTAGGATTGCCTGATAGTTTTTCTGGGTTTTTCCTGATCGTTAGGCAAATAGCAAAATTGTGTTTACAGCACTCTACAAACAGGTAATGGATACATAAGAAATTTATATGAAGTTCGAAATAATAACACAGACATTTAATGTAGAAAAATTTTAGTCCAAAAGCAGCCAAATTAATAAAAGTAAATAAACAGAAATAAAAAAGAACAGTTTAAAATGTTTTTTTTTTTTTTATTTTTAAGATAGAAAGAAATTTCTACTCAAATTGACCATTAAAGGGTTTTTCATTTTTGCAATCAGATGGTGTAGACTTAGGGAAAACATGAATACCACTGGGTCTACATTCTATCATATTAAATCTACTTAACAACTTAATTACATAAGATTCCTGATCCATTATCAAACTATCAGACGTGAATGTCAATCTAATATACTGAAGAATTCGGAAACACTTTATGATTTTGACATGTGAATCTCTTTAGATAGTAAAGAAATAACTACTTTAGTTTCATTGACATTTGAGCCTGCTACTAACATATCATCTACATAAAGAGCAATTCTAATTTTATGATTATCACTGTTACGAAAAAAAATACACGGTTCATTATCAAGAGGTTGAAAATTTAATTGTGAAACAAATTCAAGAAACCTCTGAAACCATTGACGAGGTGACGGTTTAAACCCATATAAACTATTTTAAGTTAACATTTTCGTTCACTGTTATCATCATACCTTGGGTCTGAACAATAAAAACAACTTCATTTAACTTACCATTTAGGAAAGCTGTTTTTACATCTAAAACAAACGCATGCAAATCTTCATTTTGCAATCATCACAAGCACTAAACGTAAAGCTGGCATACTTGTCACGCGGGAAAGTGTTTCACTGTAATCCACTCCTTTTTGCATAAACAAGACATGTGCATGTAATGACCGTTCAAATCACGTTCACCGAAACAAAAACGTTTTCTTCCTTTTTCAACAAACACTTTATCACCTTTAATTTCAAGAGTCGCTGATTTCGAAGTATACTTAATAGTCCCTGAAGTTGGTACTATAGACTTGAAGTATCCTCAATAAATTCATTCTTTATAACATATCCAGCAATGAAAGATACTGCGAAGAAGCATAATTTTCTTCATTTGAACGTTTAACAGTTTTAGTCACTTGTAGTTTTAACTATTTTTGCCTAAAATGGTAAAACTTTCAACTTATTTTTAAAATATTAAACCTGTTTTTCTTCTGGTAAACCGTAAAATGAAGAAACAAAAGAAAAAAATTACAAAATAAAATTTTATTCCAAGTTGACAAAGATATCCTACAAACGTATGATTCAGTTCAAACGTGGGATATCCTTTGAGTGCAGTCCCTAGGACATCCGAAAATAAAGTCCGTGGTACGACCTGAAACGATGTGGATCACTTTTTGACGTCCGTAGGTAAAACAAAGTGGTAGTTACAGGAACGTCCTGTCTGACCCGTACGAGGGATATCCTTTGAGCGCAGTCCCTAGGACATTCGAAAAGAAAGTCCGTGGTACGACCTGAAAGGATGCGTATCACTTTTGGACGTCCGTAGATCAAACAAAGAGGTAGTTACAGGGATGTCCTGTCTGACCCGGCTGAGGATGTCCAAATTTTATCGGTTTTGACATCGGACCAGATTTGGACGTTCTGGACATAAAATGGACACCCGCAGGACGTTTTGTGCTGTCTGGGTAGTAGCCATCCAAATGGCAATTTTTCTAGAGATCATCGTAAAAATTTCACCGAGGAAAAAAGTGCTGGAAATAAATTTACTGAACCAAGACTTCACACTTCCAGTAGTATTAATGCTTTTCGCTCCCCCAAAGTAACGGAAAAGTTATGTTTTAACTGGGGTGAACGAAATAATCACGAATCTCGTTTCTGTCCTCATAAAGATAAAGGAATGAAATGTTTTGCATGTAAACAATTTGGTTCTCATAAAGCAGCTAGTTGTCCATCAAAAAAGGTACAATCTCATGTTACAATTGGACATCCTCAAAATTCTACTAGTTTGTTTACGAAGACTGTAACTGTTAACAATATTCCAATTTCTGCTGTTATTGACACCGCGTCGAACAAAACACTTCTAAAAGAAGAGTTTTTTCCTAAAATTGTTCCTAACTGTTTCTTAGATGAGTTAAATATTCAGTTACATGGTTTAGGAATTAATACGGTAACACCGTTGGGTTCATTTTCAGCGTCTATTTTTATCGATGGTTTTGAATTTAATACTGATATGTGTGTTGTTTCGAATAATACTTTACAATTTCCGATGTTGGTTGGTGCTGATGTACTTTCACAAGGTGATTTGCAAATTTCCCATGGTGCAGTATCTTTGACGAAGACTAATACTTTAATCGTGACAAGTTCATCAACCCACAACGCTGATCAAGATTGCAGTATATCTCGCACAGATGACCACAAACATTCGACAATCAGTACAAGTGCAAACGTTGTAAATTCCGAAATTTTTTTCTCACATTTGGCCAATTCCATCGAGAAGACACCCTACGACTTAAGTCACATTTTAGACCCATCCCTCAAAACACAGTTGTCAACTTTGATAAATAATTACAAGCCTCGCGGTACTAAGCAAACTGATTTACAAATGACTCTAATTCTGACAGATGAGATCCCAGTAGCTCAACGACCTCGAAGATTGCCGCTTGCAGAGCAAAAAATAGTGCAGAAACAAATACAAGAATGGTTAGATGACGGTATAATTAAAAATAGATTATGCTTCCCCCATTGTGTTATGCAAGAAGAAAAATGGCTCATACAGACTTTGCGTAGATTACAGACGCCTCAACAAAAAAGTAATTAAAGACAAATTTCCCCTACCGCTCATTGATGATGCTTTAGATCGACTGCAACAAGCCAAAGTGTTTAGCTCCCTTGATTTGAAGAATGTTTTTTTTCATGTTTCTATGAATCCCAACAGTACGAAATACACTTCATTTGTCACACCAGAAGGCCAGTATGAGTTTTTGAAAGTCCCCTTTGGTCTTTCCAACAGCCCTAGTGTTTTCCAAAGATTTGTTTCCACAGTGTTTCGCGATCTTATTCGTGAAATTGTCATTATTATTTACATGGACGTTTTAATAATACCGTCCCAAGATGAAGTAGAAGGTCTTCAGAAATTGAAACGCGTACTACAAGTTGCATCAGACTTCGGTTTAATTCTTAATCTCAAAAAATGCCAATTCTTACAGCGTCGTATTGAATTTCTCGGATATGTTATTGAAAACAGTACTATTAAACCTTCGCCATCGAAAACCCTTGCTGTTCAAAATTTTCCTTTACCGAAGACGCTCAAACAAGCTCAAAATTTTTTGGGCTTGACAGGATATTTTCGAAAATTTATAAAGAATTACTCATTAATTGCGCGACCTTTAAGCGACATGCTCAGAAAAGACTCATCTTTCCATTTTGGCCCTGAACAACATCAAGCTTTTCTTGCTCTCAAAAATTTTCTTTCGAATCAACCAGTTTTACATATTTTTAATCAAAATTCCCCTCTCGAATTACACACGGATGCAAGTTCTTTTGGATTTGGTGCAGTCCTATTACAAAAATCCGATGATGACGACCAATGGCATCCTATACAGTATATGAGTAGAAAGACTTCACCTCAACAATCTAAATATTCCAGCTACGAACTTGAAGCACTTGCCGTTATTGAAGCAGTAAAGAAATTTCGAAATTATCTTCTAGGAACAAAATTTAGAATCGTGACTGACTGCGCTGCTTTCCAACAAACATTGCAAAAGCGAGACCTTACTCCGAAAATAGCTAGATGGGCGATGTATCTAGACGAATTTGATTTTGAAATCATCCACCGTCCCGGTAAATGTTTGCAACATGTTGATGCTTTGAGTCGAAATCCCGTTTATTTGACTACATGTCTTGACGCAGATCTAACATTTCAACTCTCTAAAGCGCAAAGCGAAGACGACTACATCAAAACACTCAAAATTTTAATCCAAAACGGAGAAGACACCGAACATATAATAAAAAATGACATAGTTTACAAAGTCGACAAAGATCGTGAGTTAATTGTTGTACCGCAGAAAATGCAGACTGAGATCATGCGTTCAATTCATAATAAAGGCTATTTCGCAGTCGCTAAAACGCAAGACCTTTTCAGTCAAGATTTTTATATTCCACAAGCCCGCCGACAGATTGAGAATGTTATTGCCAATTGTGTCGAGTGCATACTTTGTAACAAGAGACGAGGGAAGCAAGACGGTTTTTTACATCCCATTCCGAAAAGTGACCTTCCGCTGTCAACCTATCATATCGACTTCCTAGGACCACTCCGAACAACCAACAAACAATATCAATATATTTTTTGTGTAGTGGACGCATTTACCAAGTTTACGTGGTTGTATCCCGTCAAGTCAACGACTTCACGCGCTGCAATTGAAAAGCTCCAACTTCAGAGCATTACATTCGGAAATCCATCCAGAATCATATCAGACCGTGGTCCATCTTTTCAATCCGCTGATTTCTCAGAATATTGCACGAACGAGAATATTGACCATGTAGTGATCACCACGGTTATACCCCGAGGCAATGGTCAAGTCGAACGCATACATGGAACTTTAATACCTGTTCTGGCTAAACTCTCCATCGACGATCCCTCAAAAGGGTTTAAATTTGTGCCCGACGTCCAACGCATATTAAATAGTACAAATTCGGCTACCACGAACTTTACCCCATTCGAGTTAATGATCGGCATTAAAATGAAAAAAAAAGAAGATCTACGAATTAAGCAGCTACTCGAAGAAGAAAATTTAAACATTATCATGCAAGACAAACATAAACTCCTTGAAACTGCCAAACGAAATATTCTTGATCACCAAACGCGTTCTCAAATTTCTTACAACAAACGTCGCAAGAAACCAACTACTTACAAACAAGGCGACGTCGTGGCTATTCAAAAGACTCAATTCTCTCCAGGTTCCAAATTGTTTCCCAAATTTTATGGTCCCTACAAAGTTACCAGCGTTGAAGCAAATGATCGATACGATGTGCAAAAATTAGGTCAACATGCCGGACCCAACACTACATCGACCGTTGCTGACCATATGAAGCCTTGGACTGATCTATCATCACTTTCCCCCACTTGATTGCGACAACCAACTTAACGACTGGTAAACAATGACGACTTGGACTGAACTTGGACTTCGCTTTTGATCCTGATTTACATGTTGACGCTCTCATACTAGAACTGACTTCTTGACGAACAGTTTTAACCCAGAATTTTGTATTGTTTTTCCTGTTTCTTTTTTTTTCTTTACAGATTTAGACGATTGTTTTGTTTTCCACGGGTCTTGGAGGCCCAAGAGTCATCAGGATGGACGAGTGTGGAGGAGGGAAACACCTCAACCCTTCTCTACAATCTCTACGAGCTACTACTTCTCTACGAGCGCCCTCACAGCGAGAACGCCAGAGAGACGTTAGAGACGAGAAAGTATAGACATGTAGCTTTCCACTTAGAAGTAACCCTAACTTTAGAAATGTTAGACGCGACTACCTTGACGCGACTAAAATGTTTATTTGTTTCTATGTGTTCCTGTAAAAGTTTTAAGTGTCCTGTCTTCGTCAATAAATCTGTGTTCGTCTTAAAACACTTGATTCTTGGATAGCGGAAGGGACTACACCCAACATATATATATTAAAACTAAAAACGTATCCCTAGGATTTTAATAGAAACTGCAAACTTTTTTGTCCGCTCAATAAATAAATAAATAAACAAACATAAAAAAAAAATATAATATTTATAACAATGAGCAATTTTCAAATTAATTATATAAATACTTAGTTGTATTCTAGATCACATGACAAAAGATGAAGATGCGATGAAAATGGCTTCATAATTGAAAATACAATAGTGTTTTTTCCCCATAGACGTCAATGTTAAAAATATTATTATTATCATTTTTTTGTTGAAAAACATAGAGCTTACAACACTAAAAATAGGTTAATATCAACATCTCTGATAGGTTGGGCATATGTTACATGGTTTTGCTATCTTAGCAACATTGTATTTTATTTGAGAAATTAATTATGGAACGCAAGAAAAGCAACAAGAAGGTGTCAATTTCAAAGACGCAACAACTTTACCAAGAAAAAAAAGAATAATCCGTTAAAGATAAATAAGTTAAGATGCAAAAAAGTAATTTTGTGTAACGTTGTTCCAATGCACTTTGAATTTTTGCTAGTCAAATTGTGAAAGGTGTTTTAGGCTCGCTAAATTCTTAAGAGGTGAACGAAAAGTCGCATTTTGACCAAGATGGAGTTGTACAAAACGCAATAAGCTTCGAGTCATTTGTATTTTTGCACTACTTCGTAAATTGCAGGACAACAGCGACTGCCGTTAATTTTTTAAACAGCTCTGCTTATAGAGGAAAATTGCACTGAAGACATGAAATTTGAACAAATAAAAAAAATTTTGCACACACTTTCTTTAATGCAAAAATGTGATCCCGTTGTGAAAAAAAATTCTAAATGACATTAAGTGCTGCAAAAAAAAATTAAAAATAAATAAATCAATAGTACTTATTAAGACATTATATGTTAGCAATTTTTTAATACAAATAAGTCACCATTTAACCGATAAAATATTTTGATACATTAATAATTAGTGTGAGGTGAGAAAACTATAACCTAAATAAATGTAACGTAACCTATGTTAACCTCGATACTAATCAATCTTGCTATTATGGAATTAATATGCCCTACAAGTAGTCAGATGGTGCTTTATTAAAGTTTTTGCTCCTGGGCGCATATTTTTCATTTCTTGAAAATTTTCAGTATAGAATGTGAAAATTTTCAGTATAGAAAGTATGGAATGCGGTAACACCGGTAACATGTTTAATTCTTTGTTCATGTATCTTTTACTTGTTTTGATCAATGTGCGGCATAAATCTGTCAGAGGACATCCCTCAAGACTAGTCAATGCAAATGTTTATAGAATATTTGATCTTTGTGCATAATTTAGCTAAGCATTTTGTCAACAGTTTACAGATTGTCACATCTATGCATCTTTCAACAGGCTTACTATCTGTAACAAGGTGCGTAGGCTCTTAAGCCCCGCCCAATTTTGTAAGCACTTTACCATAAGTCATCGCAAAAAACTATCTTCCACATAATAAATCGTGAATTCATTAATTAAGAAAAAGAAATCCGGTTTACTAGTAAAGGGCTCACTAAGTGAGTCGTGGCATAGGAGCCTACGCACTCTCTTTAGTAAAAAGATTAATCTCTTTTAGCAGCTGCAATAGAGCCTCGATTATCCGAGCTAATGTGGACCGAGGGTACCTCGGATAATCGAAAACTCGGATAACTCGGACTATGTCCAAATCGGGAGGGAAGCATGAGTTGAAATGAATGAAAATGTCGTCAAAGATGTAAAAAACAAAGACATTTACCGTGCATATTAGGAAATGAAAAAATGACGTTACATACATACAAATATCTAATTTTACATGTACACATGAGTAATGTTCCAGTTAAAGTTGTTTCTTAAAGAAGTTAATGCATATATATTGTTTTCTGTTTAACAAAACTCGCTCGCTTCTTTGCTGCCGTTTTACACAATTGTTGTAGCTGGTAACGCCGCCATCGGCCGCCATTTTATTCAAGGGCAAATGTACCTCGGTTAATCCGGATCTCGGTTAGTCGGGGCTCGGATAACCGAGGCTCTACTGTACTTACTTACTTTTTACTGTGTCATTGTTAAGTTTGTACGATAAAAATTAAGAACAAAAAATGTAACTCTTAAAAACAAAATCTGAGAGCAAAATCAGAATGATCCCATATATATATATGGGAGCGACACAGCCCGTTGGTGAACAGTGGAACTAAACTACAATCGTTACTGAACTGAAATAGCTTTTTGTCGAATGGCAACGGAGCTGGCATAAAAGTTGTTAGGGATCATTCATAAATGATGTCCCACTTCGAGGGGGGAGGGGGGTTCATGAAATTGTGACAAAGAGAGGGGATGGGGTAACAAATTCTGTAAAATGACTCCTTATTCAAATATCTAGCTCAATTGGGAAACCTTCTAGAGCAATAAAAATATAGAATGCGGTGACGACATCCTGCTTATTCAACATAGCTTGACATGTGACAAAGGGGGGTAAGGGGGTCCGTTGAAGTGTGACACTTTGTGACAAAAGGGGGAGGGGGGACAAATATGTGGGAAAAAATCCTGACATTTATAAACGGTCCCTTAGAAGTTGTGATATATATATATATATGTATGTATAAGAAAGTAAGGGGACAGAAATAGAAGATATAGGAAGAAGATACGGCAATGATTTATTAAATGGAGTAAAACATACAAGAGTTTTAAACTGTAGCTATAATAATACAGCATTTTTTTTAGTATAATGTGTTGCCGGAATGGAGTAAAAATATTTATTCGCCTAAGTATAATGCATTTTCAATAATTTTCACACTTAAGAAAAATACGTGAATCTTTAATTATGTTTATGAGTCATTAAACACAGTGCTTTGCATGAAGAAAAGTGGAATGTTTTTCTCAACGTTTAATTGATTAATGATCACGAAAAATGGAAATGACTTTCATCAATTATGTTAAACACATATAGGTCAGTAAAAATTCTTATTCCCAAAATTGCTGAGAAAATCATGCTTAATATTTTATTCAATAAATGTTACATTGATATGGTACGCTTGTCCACTTTAGTACTTTAATAAGAGAATGCTGTAAAATTTTAATGACACAATTTATCATTGAAAATGCATAAGATTAAGCATGTTTTATCCAAAAATACACGATAACCACCGCAGCGTGAATTGTAGCAAATTTGTAATGAAATTTGGCAAACAAACACTATTAGAGAACTAATTAAAATTCAATAAAAGTTAGCGAATTGATTTCCTAATAAAACGTCAAGTTTGGAGAATTTTATTAATAGAATGGTTTTAAAACAGGTATCAGAAATGGTGAGATAAAGTTATCATTAACGTATATTACGGAATAAGAACTGTTGTAAAATACACATTCAGCTGACAAGGGTCTGTATTGTAGCTAAGCACTGTGTCGCCAATCTACTGGGCCGATCGAATGACTTAGAGCAGTGGTCAGCAATCCGTCGATCACGATCGACCGGTCGATCGCGACAGCATTTTGGACAGTTTAAAAAAATAACTTTTTAGTTTAAAAAAATAAATAAAACAACTTTTGAATTGGATGGCGAGTTTATTATTATTTTCTCCTTCAGAAAATGTTTCTTAGTTTGTCAGACCATTCACCGGACCTAAAAAAACTTCTAATAATATGGATTGTTAGTCGTCACTTTAACTATGCTCTTGGTGAGAGTTAATTCAAGAATGTAACTACTACATTTCACATGTGTGTTTTAGTTAAAAAATAAAACAAACACTAACAGTTTTTTTTATCAAATTCGAAAGAAGTAATATATTTGTATTGTTTTCATGCGAGTTAACGGTGTTAGCAAATCATTATTTTAGAAATTTTAAAGTAGGTGTTGTATAAGCATCAGAACTTGTTCTGACAGGAATTAATCTACAATTTGAAGACAGGCGCAATCCCAACACGCCCTATTAATAATATAACCCCCCCCCCCCGGTCCTTCAAGTCGATCTTGGTGTTCGCCGAACTTGGAAAGTAGATCTTCAGTCAGTTTAAATTGCCGACCGCTGACTTAGCGAGTTTTGGGGATTTAGAGGAAAAACAACACGCACATGGAATTGTCTCCGTAATATTTATTGTTTTAACTTCCAGAACGTTGGTAGACTTTTTCCTGTAGAAGAAAAAGTGCATTGCCGATCATTTCAAAAGAGCGTAAATGGTAGTGAAAAATTGTCATAAAGGTACACGGACACGTTTTTGTAATGACACGCTTGTACAGGGGGCCCGGTCCGGTGTAAGAACACAACGACTCGTGAAACCGAAACGAAAAAATGTCGAGATGAATCGTAATCAGCAGCAGAAAGAAAAAAAATGTGTTTGTCAATATCACATATAGTTAAATCGTGCTTTGCACCTGGTTGCTTAAACCATTGAGAAACAAAAATCAAGTTAATTCTCACCCTAAGGCATTTTACATTAATTTTTGAAAAAAAAAATTCGTATTGCAACAGTCGGTTGAAATTCGTAAATGAGCTTGGTGTGGAGTGATTCTATTACCTATCAACTGTAAAGACAATTCATCTATTTTATGTAGCTTTTATATTGTGCACAAAAATGGGTTTTAATACGCAAAAGGAAGTGTAAACGAAGAAAAAGAAGTTGAATTCGTTGATATTAACGAAGCTTCGTTACTTTTGCTCCCTCCCTGCTGTAGTGTTAATCGGTTCTATTAGACCAATGTTTCCCGGCCGGTGGTTCGCGAACCCCAAGGGTTTCGCGTTGTGCAGAGAGGAAGATCGCGAAAATAATATTCCAATGGCGGAATTTTTAATTGCTAACGTAAAAGAAAAAATGAAATAATAATTTTTTATACGTATTAGAACGGAATGCAAAAATGATTAAAAAAAAAAATTGGTTTCCCGAAGTGCGCAAAAGCTGTGCACTGGTATAGGAAGCGTACGTACTTACTTCTACTGTTACCTGATTTCAAGAATTTGAATCTCAAAGTGGTATCGAAAACTACTCATTGATTTATGTTGAATTTTGAACGTATGTTTCTTCTACCATTTCCCACTTGTTCCTCACTAAAGCGAGAAACGAGTCCAAAATATGAAAATTTACTAAAATGTAAAATTTAGCATTATTAATGTATAATTTCTCATGTACAGACCTCAAGGTGGCACCGAACGAAATTTATTGATCGATTCAATCTACGTATATTCTTTATGCCTTTCCACAACGTTTTCGCACTATCGAGAAAGTAAATTGTAAAGATACTTTTTTACGAATGCATGTGTTTACTACTTTAATAATAATTCAAAAAGAACAAATATCATAAAAAAGTAAATCTCAGTTTTTATTAAAACGTAGATGCTTATCAATTGTATTTTTATTTCTTTCTATAAACTATTGTGCAACTTGGAAACTAAATGTGTTATTAAATTTTATAGTTTTGTTACCCGATACTAACGATTACAGAAGGGGGCTTGCCATTTTCTCTCGAATCATAAAAGGGACAAAAGGTTGGTACTCACTATATTACACGTCACGACGACTCGTTTTCATTGTAGAACTCTACCGGTTTTAAATCGTTCTAATATTAAAATATCATGTAAAGTGGAGGAAAAAATTAAATTGTCATTGTTGAAAATTATGTGTGTTAAAAGAAACAGTTAAAATATATTACTATGATAAAAAATGGGAAATTTAATGTATTTTGGACAATGCATCTATGTCATACTACAGGATACCTACAGGTTTAACTCACAGAATAATAAATTGAAAATAATTCTTAACAGTGATTCTTTTTCAGTATGTAAAGTATTTTTTCACGATTTTTTTTTTTTTTTTTTGCGAAAGCATATATTTACTGTCCTATTAATAATTCAAAGACAAATAATGAAAACGTAAGCTTAGTTTTTATTTAAACTCTTATTTTTGAATTTTACTTTCCCGCCCCTTTCCTTTAATGAGAAAGAAAAAAAAAAAGGAAAAAAATATGTCCTTATAAGGCGCATGTTTCACGTCTCAAAAAGTTCATGTCCCTGCGGGAATTAAAAATGTAACGTTTTTGGGCTATTCTCCACTCATAGTAGATCTGCTGACGTAGTTTTACCACATGTATGCGAAAAGTATGTATTTTCAGTAGAAAATATATGAATTTAGCATCACATAATTTTATATTGTGTATTTACAGTCAGTAAATATTTTTCAAAAAACCAAAACTTGTCACAAGAATCTGCACCACTTCTGTAAACATTAAAAATACATGTATTTAATAATATAAATAAATAAATAAAACATTGTACATAATTTACCATATTATAATTATTCATGAAAACAGTAGTTTTCCTCACACTTGTGGACTTCATGGACGATAGTCAAGTGAACATTCTTATTTCTCAAATTATCCTTTTTTTGCTTTAATAAAAAAGCGCCATTTCCCTTACAAATATCGTGGTGAAGGAAATGCAATAAACTATATTTAAATGAATGCATGCACACTTTAAAAATCTTCTTCATCATGATTTTGTTTTTAAATTTTCTACCGCATTATAAATATTGGTTTATGTCAAAAAAAATTGAAAATATAAACAATTCAAGCACTTTATAACGAGAAAAAATAATTTTTCAGATTACTTTAGCATTTTCTTGCTTAATTTATGGCATAATTTAAAGCAAATCATCATTAAATACCTATAATCTCCTAATTTGCAGTTTCAGGTAAACGTATTTAATAGCTTCCTACCTGACATAGGAAGATAAAATATCGCTACTATTATGAAACTTTAAAACGAACTACGCAAGCTTAGCTTAGTACCATCATTATCGAAAAAACATTTTTCTCATTTTTTGAAGCAATTACTCTTGATGGTCTTTCACATTACAAATATTTTTCTTGTAGTTTCGGCTTTGACCAGATATGCATGTAATATCCCGCTGACCATTGAAATTTTGTCTTTCTAGACTTGTATTTGCTTAAGGTTCCTTTAATTACTTTGGTCCCCAAATACGGCAATTTGATAAACAATTTCAAATTTACATTAAACCTTAATTTGACAATTTTTTGTGTATATTTTTTACAAAGTACTTGTTGGATCTAATATTATTATTTATACCAATTAGTTTAATTATACTATTATATGAAGCCAAATTAAATATTTCAGCCATGGATATGCGCCCCGCAGTGGGTCAGTCGGTCAAGCTAAGTTCCCACAGAACATCGAAAATGAAGCAGCATTGGCCGTGGTCAAAGCTTGGTAGGGGGACCACCTCTAGCGACTGCTTGCTTGGGATCGTGTGCGTAAATAGGAGCTGGTGCACGTAAAATCCGTCGGGGCTCCTATGTCCTCCACATTTGAAAAAGATACTTCTGGGCGTCACAAACTTAGGAGCCGATCTCTCATCTGGAAAATGGTTCAAAATTAGGGGACCCCTCATTAAAAAAAGAAAGCCCTTCCTAGGAGGACTTGCTCCCAGTTCCACTGGAACAAGGGTCACACGACAGCAGCAACATGCATGGGATCTGAAGACATATTACTGTTTTATAGATTATTTTATAGATACATTATAGACTTAGAAAAGCGTCGTGCTACAACAAGTTAAATTACGATCGCGATAATTTACTGAATTTCAAAACATTTTAAGGTACATGACCCAACGTCTTTTCAAACACATGAGTCAAACTTTAGGGGTTTAGAAGTTTTTCATGGCAAGTTTTTTTTCCCGACAAAAAACATAAACTTCTGTAGAAAATTCATACTAGAGTAACTTAGTTTTCAGATTTCACTTGTGTTATTTTGTCAGTATTCTTACTTTGTACACACGAAAGAAATTAATTTCCATAATTGAATTCTTTTAAAAGCTACTGGTTTATATTACATCGCATTTTTATTTTTGAAAATCAAAAAATAAAACTGACATAGTACGCGAGTGTTTGATTTTATATTAACGCAGAAAACGTATCAGCAACTTAGTAAAATAAACTTTCCTCGTAAATGTATTAGAAGGACGTGTAGACTGCATATGGTTGCATTGCACAGCAAGGTATACTGAGTGTCGGCAACATTTATAAACTCTGAAAACGAACAAAGAATATGCTGGACACATTTATCAAAAAATAATCTGTCCTTAATTATTGATTAAGAATACAAATAAAGATCTGATATCAGTCAAGAAAATGCAACGGTATTGAAACATTTAAATTTAGTCTATTATGCTATTTTTAAAAAAGCGTACAATAAAAAAACGCTACAATTAACTTAAAATTCGACATTTTCCTTATTTTTTGTTTGGGGAACATTCGCTGATGAAGCGCTTTGTTTAACTTTCTTTAAAATAATTGTTTCATATAAAAATAAGAGGCCCATATATTGCAATGTTCTTTAAAAAATAATATGCTCTTTCGGAAGATATGCTTTTTTTCATAAAAAAGGGAATTCAGAAAGCTCTTGAGTATAATTGTTTAGCAGTAAAACAATTAGACTATTATTTTCTTAAAGAAATATACCATACGAGATTGGTAGTGTAGAGCATGCAAAATACTAATTTTCCCAAAATCTTCTAGCTCCTTATAGATAACTCAAACACTATCTCACACTCTTTTTTTAGTATTTTTCTAAACTTATTTTATGGAAGGAAGTTGACATAATCGAGTTTTGATATTTATCCAAAACAAAAGTATCGCTATTTTGATGATTTATAGTGCATATCACTTTTGCTGACAGAGGTCCTACTGCATGCATTTAACTGAAAACAAAACAAATTTAAGTTTTTCCCTCAAAATGCCAAAGAATAAGAGTTTCAGAACTTTCTTGTGTTTGAAATATTGCATTTCTTTGGAAAAGAAATACTTACTTGCACTTTTCTTGTTCGAAGTAATTTTGTGTACTTGGTATATTTTTCAAAACATCTATTTTGACAATATTTCATTCTTCGGAACAACGCGTAAAAGCAAAATATTGCAGTATTTTTCTGTATTCCTTTCATATGAGCATACATAAATATGTGTGTTTTTGAATTACAATTTTAAAAGCAGGAAATTGGATTTTAAGGAATATTCATCATTTTGTACGTTTGTTCTTTCTGTATATTTATAAAACCAATGTTATTTTGAGTTTAAACTTCTTGGTGGTTTATTTGTTTCTCATGCGTAAGATATTAGTTAGTTATATGCGAAAATATTTACAATAACTGAATTCGCAAAACACAACGTAGTATAGAACTAAATATAAAATACGTTTTTTCCCTCAATGGGACTGTATATTGTTCACAATTATTTGCAGACTTAGTGCATTCTGGTGACCATTATATCACGTGTCAACACTGTCGGCGCATACCATAACCGCTTCAGAATTTTGACGCACAATTTCCTCATGCGGAGAAAGGGTCTGACGATGCGAAATTAATCTAAGAACTTAATTCAGTCGATGGTGTCCTACATAAATAGCTACTCAAAGGATCTTTAACATGCCACACATGGGAATGTACATTTTGTACATCTTTTTGAGACATTACTTGAAAAGGTTTTTTATTTTTTTTTTTCGTAATGGTATGCATCAATTAGTTGCAACTCAAAAATTTAAAAATATAATAACTTTCTTAAATGACGCTTTGTCTATAATACACAAATAGACGCATGTTTTTAAAAGCGGATATTGTTTAACAATGATTCATGAAGCTGAAATTCCTAAACTCCTTCCAAGCCTTAGTACAAATTGCGAAGTAATATATATATATATGTAGGATCCAACGGGAAATGCCTGATCGACGGTAGCGCCATCGGGCGGAAAAAAAAGGGAAGCCAATAGTTGAGCGGGAGATCTGGTCCTGTGTGGGCATGTGGGCACTGTGTGTGTCATAGCTTTTATGATAATCTCGGTCGAAGTGGTGTTATCTGTAAATAATGTAAATCTATTCAACTTCATTCTTTCACTGTATATTATTTAACTCTAGACGAACGGTTTCAACATTTAATATATATATATATATATTAATATATATATATATACAGAGAGAAAGAGTGAGAGAGCATATTTGTACGATTTTTTTTTTATTTTCTAATGAACAAAAATTTGGCATCGTATCAGTCTTCATTTTCAGTGTGGAACTCTAAACTGCTGAAGTGCCCACTTTCGAAATCCTATGCCTTACGTAACTTGTGCTCTGATATGTCCTTATGCAACAGTAAGTCGGAGACTTTTTTCCCTATGTTTACAATGAAGATATATTAAATTTTTTTGTGATGAAATATGCAATAAATGATTTTGAATGTTTCGTTTAGAATAGAATTGAAACATCATTATTTTTGAAATAACTATTAAAATTTATTGTTAGTTTTGTCAGGAAAATTTAAAAATAACGTTCACAAATTATTTTCTCGTCTTGATCAGCAACCAAAACGGAAAGCATTGTCTTTAAGTAATGCGCCTAATCTTAAAATACAATATTTCATTTTCAACGTGATGCGAAAAACAAATTAATTTATTTTCGTCGTAGAAAATAAAGTAATTGTTTCATCCACAAAAAGAAAACTTTTTTAAAATAAACTTGTACTGATTTATGATTTTTGCTTTAAAAGAAGACTGCAGGTAAAGACGTACGAGCATGTCAGTTTTTAAAATTAGAACGCTTGACTAAGCAATTCGTTTAACTCAGGCGGTTATCAAAGTTTAGACTTTGTTCTTTTTGTGTTATTTAATTTCATTGTTGAGACAAGATGAATAATACACACGCTAAGAATTGTTATGTTCTACACTTGTAAGCTTTTCCTGTGTTCTTAAAAATGCTTTAGGCAAACGACGTGAAAGAAAGTAAGCTAAGAAACGTTTGATTCACTTTTTACAATAAAATGAAATGTTAAACAGAATTTTCAAATTCATTTAAATGTTGTATATTAAAAATTTACTACTAGCAGAGAGCGTTCCTTTCTTCTCAGCTTTGTACGTGTATTTGATATTTATGTTAAATTGTCTTCATGTATCATAAAGGTAAATATGTTTTGTATTATTAATATGTTTCATTTTTTATGTGCTTATTTATCTCTCAGATATGGAGTGTTACGATCTACAAATATAAGGATAATAAACAGGGAATTTTTATCTTGAGTAGTTAGAGGACTGAGAGGCATGATTTGTACCCGCATTGTAAAAAAAAGTCTGTAAAGGTACAGATGAGAAAGAGGTTGTTTCGTGAAATTTGCAAAAATGTAATATTAAACCAGATAATCAAATTTTTGATAACAGTTTCTCAATACAATTCTTGCTTTTCCCCCTTTACTCACCCTGTACAACTGCAGAGATACATTGGTTAAATTACGTAAAACTTGACGCTTGAAATCTGTGACTATTAATTGAAAATTGTAAATACGATGCATAATTAAAAACTTGAGATCTGTGACTACCAATTTCAAAATTGTAAATAAATGCATAATTAAGCACTTGAGATTTAGGACTACAACCTTAAAAATTGTCAAGGAATGCATGGCATTCTTGTTAATTTTATTAGTAGCGTATACCTAGCCCTCCGCAGCCTCCCAAGATCGGAGGCATATTTGGCCAAGTGGCATATGGCATACAGCATGAGTTGAATTGAACTCACTTTCGGACTTTGTGTTATTCGTAATAGCGTTTCCGGGTATTCACAGGTATTGTTACAACTGCTTTGTATTATCTGTTGCTGTCAATTTACAGTGTTTTTTGTAATTTTCCTTTGTTAAAGGCTTTGCAGATTCTTGTTTTTACTTATTTGTAATATTACGCCAGACTACGGTTAAATGATTCCCTGGAGATTCGTCTGTATTTTCGTGCAGAAATGTTTTACACTGTTTAACCGCCAGTACAAAGCTGCGTTTGTTGACACGATAGTTTGAAACTTGTTTCTAAAGGTACGTAATTTAAGAGCGGCAATAAAATACAAAGCAGTGTTAGCAGACATTGAACTAAATGTGTTACAAATTTTATTAAAATAATATCACTCATTACTGAATGTAGAATATTTTAATTAATTGCATTTGGATGAACGTCATTGAATATGCTGACTTTTTAAAATGTTGTTTAAAAACTAAGAAAAATGATACTTTTTTTTCTTCTAATTGTTTTAAATTCATTTAAAAATTGAATAGTTGATGGTTGTAAGGAAGTCAGACTGTTTTAATTATTTTGTTCCTTAATATTTCTGGTGTTTCAAAATTATTTCACATCTGCTTTATTAATAAATTAAATAAATAAAACTTTCGCATAACTATCAAAAAATATTCGGTATAAGGACTGAAGCTGAAGCGGAGCCGGATATAACATAAATCGGATAAGAGGAAATACAGAAAGAGAATGATCCAGTTCTTACTTGAAACACGGGTATGCATTTTGTGCTTTCTATTTTTAATCTTTCAGCACAAAGGTCAACTATTCAATAAGGGGAGAGGGCAATTGAAATTCTTAAAATTGAAGCCTTTTTAATAACTTTTTCAAAGGAAAAAAAGAAAGAACAGCTAACTTTAGTTACCCTTAAGGAACATATGAATGAATACAGCGTATTTTCTTTCAGATTACTCGTTTAAAGAAGACTTTTTGCATTATCATGGTGTCTTTTTTTAAAGTACTCTTTTTATCAAAAGAATACCAATCAGCTATGGATGCAAAATAAACGTTTTTAGTAAAACTGCAATTAATAGCTGGAAAGCATAAATGGGAGGATCACTCCACGATGGGAGGATAAAAAAAACCGCCAGCTTAAAGAAAAACTAAATTTATTGATCTCACTAGTTTTATACAATGTGTATAAAGTAAAATAACCAGACTAATTGCATAACGACTCAATTGATTCTCTAAAAATAAAAAAGGAATTTTATATATGTATAGATATATCAAGTGAGGAAAATCTTGCTTCTGAGGTAATGCCCGATACAAAATAATGAAATAAATAATTTAGTGCGATAACGTATATGATGTGGAAAGTGTAAACTTTTTTAATGATTTTAAATACTTTCCGTTCTCTTGAATAGTAAAAAGAACAAATTATTACAACTAGGAAATATTTTAAGATTGCGATTAAGGCAATAAATGATGTGACACAACCATCATTGGAATAAGGAACGTTTTTCCCCGACATTAAAGTATTTTCCAGAGAACAATATTTCTCATAAGAAAATATTACACTGAATATTTTTGCTTTTTGCAATAAACATTGCTACTTAACTATGACCTTTTCTTATGCAATCAGGAATTTAAAAAATGTGTGATAACTTGCAAAGTTCTTCTACGCACGGTTTCTTTTGAAGCCATTTTATTTTCAGAATGTCATGAACAATGTGTTTGTCGCGATTAAAAAGAAATAATAGTAATAGCAAAAAAAAAATTATAATGAAGGAATTTATGTGAGAATATAAATTTAAGAAATAAAACATTGAGAGGTTAATTAGTGGCAAAATTATTTTAGTCATATAACATCAAATCATAAAATCAACTAAAACACCTAATTATCAAAAAAAAAAAGAAAAAAAAATGCAAATTAAATATTTTATAGTGATAACACATGGTACACATTTAGCATTATTTAAAAAAAATAATGGTTGTGTTTCAGGAAAAAGAACTTATATTTAAAAAAAATGATTTTATAAAACGTATGTATAAAAGTCAAAGAAAATATGGAAAATTAAACTAGCGACTCATTTTATCTTAATACGGGTAGGGCTGAAGACCTCCCTGCAAAAATTTAAAATTCTCTACATGTTAAGATTTTCTAAGAAAGTGGTGTACTAGAAGTTAGAAAACACTTGGAGTCAAGGAGGAGGGTAGATTGGTTTGCTAATCACTGTTAAAAATTTCGTAAGAAAATAGTAAAATAACCATTTATTTGATTGTTATTTTACCATATTTAATTACAACAGTTGAATAACTATTATAAAGATGGTACTCAAACCACTGATTGCGAAAAACATCGTTTATTCTCTATTTATCCTAAAGAACGTTTAACTAACCGTAATTTTTAAGTGCTCAATAAGAATCGGGCGTCCATCTTGGTTGCGAAACCTTGCCGGTCGTACGTTGTTTGAAAATAGGAATACAGATTTATCAGTTAAAATCTGCATGTGTATATAAAAAAAGAAGGAAAAATAAGTGGCTTAAGCAGTGGTTACTAAATAGAAACACATAAACACGTAAATCAAAAATTGGAGACTTCGGATTCCCGAACTGCTTGCGAATGAGCGAACCCATAATTTGAGCTGCTGAAGCTTGTTTGTATTTTAATTTTTGCAGCAAATAAAATGATTTTCGTCAATATACATTAAATTTGGACTAAAAATGACTTTGGATCCAATCAAAAACTGAAATCTCAATTTTAAGGCAGTTTGCCTGTTGGAAAAGAAGATTTAATGATAAATAAACGGCCGCTTCACGTGGTGTATATGGCCGAATGGCTAGAGAGCAAGGTTGGTATGCCGTACACCCGGGCTCGATTCCTGCGAGCATCGTTTACGGTTTCTACGTCTCGAAGATTCTACGCCTCGAAATGGTTCAAAAACGGTAAAAATTTTGTTTTGAAACCATTTTTAAATGGTTATAAAACCATGAACTTTTGTATTTACGGCTTTTTAACCAAGTTGATTGGAAATGGTTAGGTCCCGTAAAGGTAGAAAAATGTTCCAAACCGTAAATTTAACGGTGGATTAGATGGACAGACTGCTGCCGGTCATTTAACCGTAATTTCATCATGAAATTTCTAACAGTGATGCAAAAGGCGTCGCAAATCAACAAGACAAATGAAAGCAATCATAATGGAAGTGTTGGAATGCAGTATGGTTACGTCATCCAAGGAAATAAAATGTAAATGAAACTAACAGAAAATGAAGGATATAAAACTGGAGTGACAAAAATTGGGGAAAGCGATATGCGGAATTCTAAGAATTTGGCAAAGACCTTATCAGCAAGCCACTTCGAAACGGGGGTGGACATTCGTTTGTGCGGCTGTCAGGAGCTTACCGTGAGAAAATGTTCGCATAACTGCAAGGAAAATAAAACAATGGAAACATATTCGAATTTTATAAGTTCAGAAAAGGAAAGTATACTCACAAATTAAATTCATTAAACATTAATTAAATTAAAAAATAAAGTAGAAAAAAACTTAATTCAAATGCTAAATATTATACAGTCAATGTTTATATACACAAACTAAATACATTGAACAAGAATTAAAATTAAAATAATGAAGTAGAAAAAACCTACTTAATTCAAATGCCAATCATTTAACACATAATTTAATATTGAAGTAATCAAAACTTGTTGTGTAAACTGAAAGTTTGCATGATAACGTTCCTTTTACGAACTCAGAATACATGACCTAGAATCGGGTAATCTTTGAAAGCTTGAATTACAAAATCGATTCATAACTTTGTATAAAAATGTTGCGCTGAGAATATAAGCTTTTATTTGCTTAGTATGTTATCTGCAAAAAGTCTACGGTTCAAGCAACATTTTTGCTTCCACTTCGAAAATAATTACAGCTTTTTCTTCTCAATAAATAGCTTCTTCACTGATAGAAAATCTCCAATTGATAGACAAGAATGGATATACAAATTGATAATGTGTGAGCAAATAATTAAGTGCTATATTTCTCAGTGTATGAGTATTTAATAAGTACCTTGAAATTGTTAAAATTTCAAATAAATTATATTTAAAAAAAAATAAACAAAAAAATGTATTATTCATTTATTCAATAGAAATAGTAATTAAATGCTTTGCATAATAAGATATATTTGTATTAATTAATAAAAGTGTGACAATATGTAAATCAAAATGGCAAATAATGAAAGAAGTCCAAAACATCAAAAATAACAAACGCATTTAAGAAACGTGAGCCGTGACAATACACATGCATCGAAACCAACAATTATTAAAAAATATGTCAATTTATTTTGAGAAACTGGTAAAAAACACGTTTTATTAAAACTAAGCCTTGTATGCATGTTAAAATTCAGTAATAAACGTTCTACTGCCGTATGATTCATTATTTGTCTCAGTTTAGCTAGTTAGAGCATTATACTGCGAAACTTAAATGAAAGCTATTTCCTTTCTTATTTGTGGATCTAGCAAGATAGAGCTACATATACCATATGCGGCATATTGTGAATCAAAATGAAATTATGTACTATGAGCTATAGTATTTTAAGTTCATTTTTCGAGTCTTGGCGAGTTTGCACTTAATGGACATACGTAGTACTTACGACAAAGACACTAGCTACATATGAGGGCTCCGAACTTTTAAAGCTCCTATTGGGCAACTTTATTCTAAGGTTCGCAGAGAAAAGTCTGGTCTTATAGTACTAAAGCTGTTTTATTTATTTTTTTTTTTAACTTCATTGCAAACCTCGAAAAATGAATTTTTGGTACTATATGTCTCAGGTACCAAATTAATAGCTATGCAGAAGCATTACATATGTCCTAATGAACAAATAAATATTGCTTACCTCCAAATATAAGCTATTATTTGAAAGGTAATGCATGTGCTTCAATTTTAATAATTAATTCTTCAGATAAATAGAAATTGTTGTTTTGGAGCGAGCTGGCTTTATTTTGAAAGCCATAGCTTTTAAACCAAGCATGTTTACATTAAATCATTCGCTTTAGTTAATCCATCGTTTTAATTAGCGATATATATTTCAGAGAGTGATTTTCAATTGAATAGTTGCAGACATATATTTCTTTTTCCAACGAATTTCAATGATATAGAATTGTAGAAATTTTCGGAAAACAGATTTATTAATTATAATGATTAAAACCATTGTACTTTAGAATGTTTTCAATGAGCATATTCAACACAATGGCGCTAAAAACCTGCGTAAAACTAAGTCTTTTCGAACATCCATGCTTGCAAAAGCTGTTGATATTTTATCGTATTTATAAAATTTTGCCTTAGTAACAAACACATATAATTCAACTTCTTAGAATTGTCTCCAACAATTAAATGTGATGTTTATTTTTATCTTGTTTCGGCCGTTTACCTGCTTGATCTTTTTAAAAAAATCTCTTTTAAGGACATTAGTCCCAATAACGACTTTTTTTTAAATACAGGTTAACTAAATGTTGGTGACAGTAATCTCGGTGCAAATATTCTTTTAATACTGACGAAACAATTTTTTATAATTTTGTTGCATTTTTTTCTTTTTAAATTAGAGTCAAGCACTTTTCAAAATAAATGTTAAGAAATCAATACACAATAGTGATGCATCTTTATCATAAAAATACTTGCTCTATATAAGTTTTAAAAAAATTCTTATTGTTCTCTTTCTTTCTTTTTTGTTTTTTGTTTTTTTAGAAATTGTTTAAAAGCGAACGAAAAATATATGGTACAGTTCCAATATCACATAACTTACTTTGTATTACTATCACCTGTGTTTTTTAATACAAAGTTTAGATTGTTGTTTTGTAATGCTTTTACAGAATATTAATTTTACTCTTTTATTTAAAAAATTTAAATCGGGTCCTAATAAAGCCTCGTCCAAAAGAAAGCTTTATCTCCATGCATTTATTTTTTAACTTTTTATATTTGTGGTGTGTTTAACTTTTTACAAAAGGCTTATAAAACTAAATTATAACAAGAAGTTCCGCCTAGAACTATACGAGCCTACTTTTTCGTATCCACGCCAACTTCAAATGTATAATCTAGCTCTCTCTATATCTTCCTCATTCAGCGTTATTAATTACTTCAAATATACCTTTTTCAACGGTAAATGCATATACATTAATTCATTCATGAATTCAGCCATTCATTTGTTCCTTCATTCATTTACTTGTTTATGTATCTATTCACTCATTAATTCATTCATTCTTTCAATTATTCAATTTAATCACTCATTCATTCAGTAATATCCTTAAAAATCCCGATCATAAAATTTCATCGGAAAATAGGCTCGCTTAGTTCTCGTTGACCTTATCTGTACATATTCTCAGTCATAACATCTTTCTGATATAGTTTGTTCCAAGAACATCCGTCTGTTAGATGATGATATACGATTAAATTTCCCTGTAGGCGCTAATGGTTTTTTTTGAACTGTCTAAAAATGAACAAAAATTGTTCAAATAAAAAAATATTTCATTCCGAGAGCTTTACCAAATGGTCCTGTTCATAGGAACTTGGATCTTATGCCCAGAGTTTACATATTTTACTTCATTTCTACCCATACGCGCTATTGTTAAGATTTTTTCAAAATTGAACGAAAACTTGTTCAAACAAAAAAGTAAAACATGTAAAGGAGATTTCTTAGCCAAGATCTTTCGAGTGCAAAGAGAAAAAAAAAGAAAAGAAAAGAAAAATCTTTCGAATCGGACAATCTCTTAAAAAGGTATTGGGTGTGTGGGTGGGGGGGGGGGGGGGAGACAGACTGACAGACCGATAGACACACATTTTTCCTATCTCAAAACCCTACTTTATTTATTTATTTTCAATCTTTACTTAATTAATTCACTTGTTTTTAAGTTTTCTTTATTTTCAACGGTAGTTTTACGATACACTAAGCCTTCTTTCATGCTTTATTATTTTTTCTTTTACGGGAAAGTAGACTAAAATATATTCACTAAAGGAAAATGGTTAAACCAGACGAGTGGCTTTCCTGGAAATTTCAGTACCCTCTGATACGAGTCTCAGCACCGAATGCCCTTCTGGTGTAAATGACTTGATTTACTCTCAGATTTTATTAGTGCGTAGTATATTATATTGTCAGCAGAAAGAGGGTCGGGATCACCAGAAAGTTAAGAGTTATTTTGGTACACTTTTAATTAGGAAAATTAAAATATTAGTACTAACATTTGGGAGATCATGTAATTTTTCAACATTAAAGAATATATTTCAGCTATTTTAAGACTGAAAAAATAATAAGAAGAAAGATTTGAAAGGGAAAATAATAAATAAACGCAACATTATCAGAATCTATTGAGTTATTTTTTATATTTAAAATTCCTTTAATATTTTGCGTACTTTCTCTCGACTGATAAATGAAATATTTTTTTTAAATATATTCATCCAAAAAGACTATCGAATAAAGCAAAACACATTAGGTTTTTATCCTTGTTTTCATTTCTTAAGAATTTTGAAGCAGTTTCTAATTATCCTTGAATCAATGTTTAAATAATGCATGGGTTATTTTGCGTTAAAAAAATGTCACTTTGAACTGAGTTTCTACTTTTGTTTCTTTTTTTTTTCATCCTCTTAAGTATTGTCAAGGTGAAGAAGGATTTTGACTCGAATTAATTAACTAAAAGTAATATAAAAATGAAACAAAATAAAATGTCAATTAGTATTGAGATTTTTTTTTTTTAAAGATCAAATTTTGTTAAGTGTGAAATTAGCATAACTTTTATCTGAAACTTTTTTTAACGGAAAAAATAGAGAGAAAAAGAAAAGACTGCTGCGTTACTACGTTTACGCGTTTAAAATGAGATTTTTAAACATAAGAAATATCGTTGTTAAAAAAAATCCGACATTGAAATAAAGCTAAATTTTATTCAAATATTTTATGATAGTTGTATCAATAGTAATTTTAAAATCGCAGATGTTTGAAGCACGGGAAAAATAACTGTTTTTTGTATTTCCCTGACTAATGCTTACTACTACAGCTCGAAATTTCTTTCCCATTTTTAAGCATACTATAAGTATATGTGCATTTGTATTTAAACTGAAACATAATGTGTAAAATGCACAAAGATTCAGGTATTAATTCATGTTTGACATTCATGCTAGCTTACGTTGAATGGCAGTAATGAAGGAAAATTTAACTTTTTCCCCCTCAAATGAAATGCTAAATAGCATTATAGGGAGGACGGTCTATGGACTGGCATCATTTGGTGCACGTACACAAAACAAAACACCACCTGTTTTGCTGTTCTCTGATGCTACTTATGATGCATATACAGGGTAGTTATACTTTAAACTACCCTGTTTGGACCTACGCACAGCTCGTTCTAATAAACATGTCTTTAACACTAGAAAGCGGATATTTCCCGTATACCAGTAAGGGTATACGTTAAGGGCCAGAGGGGCCCTTCTGGAAATTTTTCGGATGATTCTTTCTAAATTTCTTTTTGAGTGAGTCCACGTGCCCCATGCAAGTTCTATAATCCCTATATAACAGCTGAGTGTATGATAGTGCACCATGGCGTTCTCTTTTTCACATCAGAATGTAAAGCTTACCTCTCTTTCAAGGAGCAATTATCATTGTCCGGAAAGTTAGCTGTCGCATTTGTTTAGTATTTTGAATTGAAACCGTTTTTGTTAGGCCGGTTTTCCCTCCAGGAGGGAAAAACGGCTCCTTCTGGGGGGCGTCCTATTGAAGGGAATGCGCCAATAGGATGTGCAGTGAACAAATTCTGAAAAAAAAAATGTAAAAAAAAAAAAGGTTTTGTTTATCATTTTGTTTATTTTTTCTTTATGCTTATCTGGTAGAAAAAAATGAAACTAGTGTGCTCATATTGCAGGACTATTTTCTCAATACATTGTACATACCAAGTTTCAATGACATGCATTTATTAGAACGCGGCTGTACACATATCTAAAAAAATGTAACTTTAATTGTTTCGTAGTTATGAATTGTGCGACGTAACGGCAAGCTTATTATTATTGAATTATCATAATTTATAACTTTTGATTTGAAACTTATTTTATTAGAATGATAATTCTAATTATTGTCGCTTTAAAAAATATTAATTTTTATCTTTTTCTTTTCTTTTATTTAAACTTTGATTAGTACTTTCAATGATATTGATACCAAACAATAATTACTACAATCGCAAGGAAATGCAAGCATAAATTTGTTGCACATTTTTAGCCGTTAGGCCCTGCAGATAAAAAATTTTCCTTAAAAAATGCACTTCAACAGCCAATATCATTAAGACAAAAGCTTAATAACTTATTTTTGTTAGAAAAATACTTCTTTTATATTTCTTAATTACAAGAGTAATGCATTTTACAAAGTCTTTGATTTCTTACAACTTTAATAATTTTCGCACCTTTTACGGAGAAAGAGAAAAATATTGTTTAAATAAAATCTTGAAAATGCTGCGGTTCAGAATGCTTAACTAAAGTTTGCTTCTTTAATGATGTTGACTTTTTCTCCTCGTATTATCTTTGTTCATTCACCCTACAGCAAATTCAGTCTACCAAAAATATTCAGGTTATTCAGCAAACTTTTACTTCTTGCCCTTCAGCATTTTCTCGGCTTGTCAAAGTAGCCCATACGTTTTAGTTTAATATATATTTTTTCAAGAGTGAAATGTATTTTAAAAATTTTCTTAGCAATGTAATTCATTAAAAAATATATGTTTCAGTGCAAAATTTACAGGCAAAAGTACTTATTAAAAAATAAGGGGGGGGGGGCATTAAAGCAACATTGATGAAACGAATTTTGAAAATTACGAGATAAACAAAAATAATAAATAATTGACTAAATTATCTACTCATATTGTAACAGAGCCTGTCGTGACACTCGTAGTGAAAAACAAAAGGCCGTGAAATTTTGTACACACATGAATTTCCCGATGAAGTTGTGCACCTCGAAGTTTGATTTTCAGTAAATACATTTTTTTAATTAACAATTTAATGATTTAGGTAATTGGAACACCTTTTTACTCAAAATATCTTAAACTGGCTGTGTTGGGGAAATAATTCTAAAACCAGATAGTAGAGAAGACACTTAAATGCAATGAAAAAAGTTTAACAAATGGAACAAATATTCCAATATTTTCCTATAACAAGACAAATATATTTGTCTTTCTTACTATTTATTTATTCCTTCTCACTTTTTCCTTTTTTTCATAAATTTTTAAATACTTACAACGTAAATATATCCACCCCCCCCCCCTAAGAAAAAGCCAGCTGAAAGAAGAGTTTTCTTACACTTCGTGAGCCTCCTTGAACATCAGAAAATAAATTATGTTGCACGTGCCCCCCTTTTTGCTTTGCTTGGAATAATGCTTTGAAGCAATCAAAGCCTTTATTAACTCCTAAATCGAATAGGAGGCACCCTTTTAGGTTTCTAGCTGTTACTTCTTGCTGCATTACAATTAGCGAAGGAAATCCTACACTGTTTTTGGCTGTGTGGGATTATGGGATAGATATTTATTGATTCCGCGGGACTGACAATTTCCAGTTAAGCACCCAATCAATCTTAGAATTATTGCAGTTAGAAGAATGAAAAAATCCACGATCTTGTAAACAATATGATATTCTGTCTTTTATAAAGAAAGTATCAAGATAATTATGAAAAGAATGGTTTTAAAAAACGTAATAACGTTTATTTATTTTATGCTATAAACAAGAACGTAAAAAACTATCGAATAAAAGATTCGTCTTAGTCGGGATATGATTTTAGTGGGAAATAACCACTCTATAAAAAGGTTTTTTCTGATTGCAGTTGTTGTTTTTATGGATAATAAATATCCACACACGACTTCGAATGCTACTCTACAGCGTTAACATCCCCCCACCCCTCCAGAGAGTTTTATCTTTGTTGATTATGAAGTCAATTTTATTTTAATCATATTTTTTCCTAGGACACAACTATGAGGGAGCCATGTAGTTTTATATGGCTAACTTCAGTCGATCTTTTAAAGATATTTCTGTTCCATCATCCTCAACCTCTCATTTCAGTGTCCTTGCTTTTTTTATCCTGATACTCTAATGCGTTGATGACATTTTTTATTTTTCTTTCTAATAGTCTGAAATATACTTTTTAAAATATTCTCCTTCTTTTTTTGTGAAGCTTTAGGGATTAAAAAACACTGCTGTTCGCCCCCAGATCATCAACATGAACGTGATTTTGCAGATACGGAAAGCGTTGTCAGTATGTGTTATTTTCTGTTGAACGCGCGTTTCAAGTGCAAATTTCAGACATTTAAGTCCGTCTTCTGACTATCAATTTTGCTTAACACGAACTTACTGTTGCCGCGTTGGCAAATGCTTTAAACAGCTATCCTTATTGGTTACAGCGCATTTACAATCACTCATTCGAGGTCTCCCTCAGAAACAGTTACTACTGATTTGACATCAATCGAAGGAGGGAAGGATTTCAAGAGGAATAGTTCTAGAATACAAAAAAGATTTTTCCACCTTGTCTTACAATCCAAATTCTAAAGTATTTTTTTGTTTACTCTTTTTCTTCTTTTGCGTATTTCTGCAGACATTCTATTTTTAGGGCAATCATCTAATATTTTGCTTACATTGCTTACTAAATTTTTATCCAGCAGAATTGATCGCTTAATCCTACCGGACTAGTCTCGCAGACATTGGGGCGGGATCCCACATAATTCCGATCTTGTGGGATCGGGATTCCCTGCACTAATTACACTGTAATATTGATCTCTTTGTATGAAGATTTTTTTCATACATTTAGTTTATCTTTTTATTTAATAAATAAAACGCGCAAAGAATATAATGCAGCCTATTTGCTCTTCTTTTTCAATTGTTATTATTATTTTTAAATTTATTTTTTCATTTTTGTTTAAAAAAGAAAAAAAACAGAAAATAGAGGAATAACTATTAAAAGATGTAAACACACTAGCGATAAAATATGAAACAGCAGTAATGCTCATACTGGCCGAAAGTTGTTTTTTTAAAGATACACTAATGAACTGTGTTCCTTCATTTTTGCTTTTCAGTATGCAACTACAGACTTTTTGTGTTCACCGATGTACGGAACTGATTAGGTCTCTTATTAAAACAAAAAGAAAAAAAGCTAGTAATAATGCGTTTTCCATGAAAATAGCATATCCGTGTTACATTTGCTTATTAAAATCACGTAACTTTTATGAATAGAACGTTGAAACTGGAATAAAAAAGCAAATTCAAAAGGCAATTAAAATTTTGGAAAAAAAGAATCTAATCAAATTGTCGAATAAAGCATCCCAACGAAAGTTGTGATATATGTCTTTCCTTAACATTTCCTCCTAGTATTTAAAATTACAAAAAAAAAAAAGATTTATTTTCTGCTTTAAAAACTATTTTTAGGGCAAAAATAAATTCACGATATTTCGATTGAAATGCATCTTGTTCGATCAAGATATCCTGGTTAGACGCGACCATTGAAGAACAGAAGGAACAGTAACTTTTGAACAGATTTAACGTACGTGCAATTTGGAAAAAAATAATGAAATTAGAGATTGAAATATTAAATCTTTCACTGAATAACAGATTGCAATGAAACGTTGAAATTTAAAAAAAAAAAGATCCTTGAACAACACAAACGATATATTTGAAAAAATAAAAAGTTCAAATAAACCTTATTAAAGGGGCCGTTCATAAATGACGTCACGCTTTTTTCCCATATATTTGACCCCTCCCCCCCCTTTGTCAAAATATGTCACATTTCAGCGGACCCCCCTCCCCCCTTGTCACGCGTCACGCTATGTTGCATAATGCATGATGTCACACTTCCTTGTTACCCCCTCTCCTCCCCTTGTCACACTTGTCACACTTGTCACAATTTCACGAACCCACCTCCCCCCCTCGAAGCGTGACATCATTTATGAATGATCCCAGAGCAATACAGAAACTTAAAGTGATTTTAGTATTTAAAGTAAACAAAACCAAAAAAAAAAAAAAAAACTCAGAAAATTAAACCCCAAATTTTGACTTCTTTTACCCTGACACATCATCAGACTTAGTAACTCATGCATAAAAGTTCAAATAAACAAGTTCCTTCTATTTTCTTCCATTGCTGCGTGTTAAAATTAGGAGATATATACTAATGTGTATGCAAAGAAATACCGCGTTAAGAAACGAAAAACAAACATTCTTGAAGGTTCAACATGAATGCCTTTTAAACTCAAAACGCATTACTATATTTTACGAAACTGTAGCATTATAGTTAATTTTTAAGATTTTTTTTTTCACCTCTCCTAAGAAAGTAAAAAGTAAAATTTTTTTTATAAACATATTTTTCACTTTCTTCCGCTAAAACGACCGCTTTTTAATAACGACGAAAGTCACACTCAAAGTAGTGAATAGTCTTAAATCTCAAATATATCAAACACTGCACTAATTCCCCCCCAGTTGGAGGTTTAAAACGTCGTCCTATTCAGTAAACTCAGAAAGCAATGAATTATGGTCTAGGTAATTTTGATTTACGTATGCAGACTGTTTGGAGCCTCGTGCTGTTAGTCGCTTAAATTTAAAAAAAAGACATATTATTTTTATCTCAATGATTTTGAAAGTACATATTTACTAAGTAAGTTTAGCGTTTTAATTAGGTGCCTGATATGCAAAATGAAATTTTGTCATCATACTTTCTGTGTATATTTTTAAATTCGAATTTTTACGACATAAAATAAAACATGTTTGCTCTTATTTAAAAACGATTACAGATATGTTAAAAATCATATTATATTTGTCCTCTCCGCTTGTTGTGGGGCATATTTTAGTTGATTATAACTATCAATACCTATAGGGGAAAATTTGTCGAACCGAAAACCATTTTTTTTCATTAGATACTATAAATAGACATAAATAGGGAGAAAAGAAGAACGCAAAAGAAAACAGTAATTACAGCTTTAAATATCGACATAAAAAGAAACAACTTTAGTCCTTGTATCCATCATTTCATCATCTGCTTATTAGTTTCATATCAACTTTTTTTTTAAAAAGAAAGAGTAACTAAATAAACGGTATTACAGAGAATTTTCAAAATAAATGGTGTATTCACACATTTTTAACAACGATTTCAAATGCTTCCAGTCCTTGGCGATTTTGAAATTCTCTAAAATAGCTATGTTTTTTCTTTTAAGTATCCTGTACCGCTCCTCTCTAAAAGTTCTAAAAGCCTAATAGTTTCTAGTAAAATATACATTTGCATAAACTCAGTTTCAGCTAATATTCTTGCACTTTCACAAACTGCCTGCAACTTCTGAGAGTGATTTTCAGGGGAATAGCTACTGATGTTCTCAACAAATATTTTATTCCTGGAATGAAACTTTTTGATGATTTCACTTATTTTTATCCCTCCCTTCAGTGCAGTTTATGCACAATTTGCATTCTACAGAAATATTTTAATGTTTTCGTAATTATCGTAGGGGTAGTTTAATAAAACTTTTCATACAAATTTATCTTGAATTACGAGCTCCAAAATCGTAATTAAATAAGTTTAGTATTTTCAACAAGCATACTATGAGTAAAAACAAATTACGTCTAATTTTTAGTTCTTATTCAAAATACTTCCTGAAAACCCTTTTTACGGAAGAATGCATAAGATAAAGTGTGCCAGGCGGGAAAAACCTTTTTAGAAAGGCTAATCCCTTGTAATAGAAAATATGCACATTCGGTTTGGACGGGGAGTTGTGTACATGGTGTGTACGTCATGGCGCTGTGTAGATGACGCTGTGTAGATGGAGTTGTGTAGATGGCGTTGTGTAGATGGCGTTGTGTAAATGACGTCGTGTAGCTGGCGTTGTGTAGATGGCGATGTGTCATGACGCTGTGTAGATGGCGTTGTGTCATAGCGCTGTGTAGATGGCGTTGTGCCATAGCGCTGTGTAGATGGCGTTGTGCCATAGCGTTGTGTAGATGGCGTTGCGCCATAGCGCTGTGTAGATGGCGCTGTGTAGGGCTTGGGGATGAAAAGCCCCGAGTTTTTGTATACAATAGTTTTATGAAAATATGTGAGTCAGTTACAGTACTTATACTTAGATTTCTTATCTGCATCATTTCGCTGATTTGTCAACGTATGCTCTTTCTTCTTGTAACGCCACCTTCACTTAAAAAGCTATATTTTCATATATCTACTGAGATGTTCAGCACTGTGCTGAACAAACACAACTTATATGTACTCTTTACTTGTTGTTAAATATACTGCTTTATTTAGTGTAATTAAAAGTTAAGAAAGAAAAAATGCATTATAATTGCTGGCTCATTTTAAAACAATAATAATAATACTTTTCTACGTTAGGTTGCACTTTTTGGAAATTATTTGTATTGCAACAATTACTTGTACAAAAAACTTCTAATAAAAATTGTATAAAAATCAGTACTTGAATATGTGCAATGAAATATTTTCACACTCATTTAAGTGATCTATTACATGTATACACTAAAAATTACAATTCAAACTTTTTTCAAAAATATAGAAAAAATGGTGAAATTTAACTTAAACCAACATTTGGTACTAAGTTACACTTTTAAAATGGTGTAGTCTTACCTGGCTTCACCATGAATGTTAAACTAGGAACCATTAGAATGGTTCAGCTATAGTACTAAATGTTGATTGCAGCCAAATTTTACCATTTTTTGATGAAAGTTTGAACTAGATTTTTTTACAGCTTAACCTTATAGCAGCGTTTCTCAACCTGTCAGTATTTGCGGTCCAGTTTTCATTCATAATTTTCATTGCGGTCCCTCCCCCTTACAATAAAATGTGTACAACAAAAATGTATATTGAATACTTTAGATTCTGTTTCTGAGTTATTTTCAACTAACTGCCAAAACAGGAGTAAAAGCGAGTAATTTAGTAATAAAATTAATTTAGTAATAAATCACTATTTGAATTTTAAGCAGGAGTAGAAGATGATTTTTCTGCACTAAAAACAAGGGCATTTCGCATTCTATTACCATTTTCAACATCCTACTTTTGTGAAACTGGATATTCTGCTGTTGCTTCTTTGAAGACAAACTATACATCTCGGTTAAATATAGAAACAGAACTGAGAGTGGCTATTTCTAATATTAAGCCTTCCTTCGAAAAACTTTGTTTTGTAAGACAGGCCCGAGGAAGTCACTAATAACAATTAAATTTGTTTTTAATTTAGTATGTTTTGATTAAGTAAGTTGTTTTACTTTAAGAAGTTAATAAATATGCCGAAATATATTTTGTTTTCTATGTGTATGTGTCTTTTCCTTTCATTCAGTTAATCAATTTTTTAAAATAATACTCTCTTGGATATTCTCGTGGCCCCCTTCTAGTGTGCTCAACCTGTGGGGCGCGCCCCTTTAGGGGGTCGCGCCCCACAGGTCGCTGCCTTAGAGCCCAGAAGTTCTTGTAACCTCAGATTATGCAGCAATAAAGTTAAGCATAATTTTTTACTTATTCTATTAGGTGACTAGTTTAGTAAACAAAAAAGTGAATAGAGACAACAAAAGAATAGAAGGATTTACTAATATAGAAGAAGTCGTATTGGAACAATAAATATTTTTGTACTCCATTTTTATCAAACTAAGTTTTGATGCCACTTCCATTTATGGCATTTACAATAAGGCATACACTTGCCTTATTTTGAGGCTATATCTGTATTTGCTAATTATGCATTCCACTTGCTTGAGTGCTAAATGTCATCTAGTGTTTTAACTGTTGTAATGTTTATTCAGGCATGGAAATAACTAAATTACTCTTAGTTAAACCTCTCTTAATATTGTGGAGCTGATTCTGTGTTTGAAATATAATGTCCTAACATGTTAATGTTTTTTGCAAGCTAATTTTCATACAAAGCTTAAAAAAACATATACAAGACGAAACAATGTATTTTTTTGTTTTTTCAATGTCTTCAAAAAATTCAATGTCCATCTACCCATAACTTATCACCTGATGAACCGATTTCATGTTTTTTTTAATCGATCGGGGGGTGGTTTCCCATAGGTCTCATTCTTTTGTTTGATCATATTCGACAATTAAAAAAATGTTATGGGCAGAAATGCAGTAATGTTTTGTTTTTTCATCCATAGCTTTTGAATAAATGAACCGATTTTGATGATTTTTTATTTAATTGATAGAGGGTTGTCTAACTCAATATCGCACATCAACTTTACCACATTCGCATTTTTAGAAAAAAACGTTATGGGTAAAAAATCAGTATTTTTTATTTTAATTGTAAATGCTTGCCTTGATATTTCTTTCTTGGGTAAATTACTAGGTAATAAATATAAAACATATAGTTAAAAAGAGTTTATTGCCATCAAGGTGTAACATTTAAATGCTATTACAATAACAATTTTAGTGAAGTCCTCTCTGAAGAAAAACTAAACTAATTCAGTCTGTTTTAAGACTGAGATAATTTGAAGTCTATTCTGAACTTTTTAAAATTCAATTTCAAAACGCAATTTATCACACAAATGATTATTTTTCAGGTACAGTCACTCAAAGTGGTTGTGTCATTTGATATGTTTTTTTTTAAATAGAGTATTCATATGAAAATTTTTTTTACACTTAAAAGAATAAAATAGTAATATTTAAAAAAAATGGATCCGAATTCAAATTTAAAATTAATCTAAAAATTATTTAAAAAAATATTCTTTAAACAACATCAATACGACGTTTAAACATAATTTATGAAGTATGTGCAAAATTATGATACATTAAATCTTTTGTAAGCTTAATCATGAATCACTTACATATATAAATGGCCCAGAGTTTGCAACAGTTTCAAATAAACTATCACATGGCGTAATGAAAACCAGATAATTTTGCGCCGACTTGATAAATTATGCAAAAACTCGTATTGATGTTGGTTAAAGAATTAATTTATTTTAGACTTTTTAGAGCAATCTGAAATTTGAAGTCGGTTTAATTTTTTTTTTCAAAAATATTTTTATTACGTAAATATTAAATGTATGTTTCCCAAAACAGTACATTTGGCTGTAATTGTTGTACTCATTTTACCTTGTAGTTAGAATGAAATTTTCTAAAATTTACTATGCAAACAAAACCCAGCTTTTCCACTTAAAATTAAACAAAACACTACTAACAGCATTGTGAAGGAAACGTCTTTCTGATTCCTATAGAATAATTCTGTCATAAAGGAATCCATTACTTATCTCTCTTCCCTAATTAGCAAATCATATACAAAGTTCAAAGAGAAGACGTTCTGCTTAGTGCATTGTTGTCAGTACAGATTCATTTCTGGATAACAAATAAATCTTATTCACATCTAAACAATTCTAATTTATTCACGCACAGTCTACACTTTGTGATCAAAGTAGCACTGTTATACATCAGGCAATGCATTATTGTTAACAAATCACTGCCTTAATAAGAGCCTAAATGATAAAAGCATCAAAATGTTCATAGTTAGAAACACCGTGAACAAATGAGGTTACAGCGATACGGATCATATATTTGAACATTAGCATATAAAAGACAATGTGTTTCGATAAGTTTAACTAAATACTTGCGCTTTTAAGGGTATTACTACTAAAAAATTAATATGTAAATTTGGAATATAATTCAATACATAAACTTGGAAAAGAAGAAACATTTACCACCAACAAAAATATATTTAAAAGCAAATTACTTTATTTGGGTGATTGTTAAATGATTTTTTAATCCGTTTTATATCTTTTCTACAAATGCATTTCAAATTAGCAACAAAGAAATCTAATGTATGTTTTTCAGTCCATTTGACTAACTCTTTATGAAATTTACTACAAATATACTTTAAAACATGATGTACCTGCAGGCGATTTTCCTAAATTTTAATTTATCTTTTGTTGTAATTTAAAGCAATATGTTCATATAAATTTGCTGATAGCCATGGGAGAAAATTTTAAATTCTTATATCCTTTATATTACGTAAAAAATGTTACAAAGAAATGTGTTTCAAGTTTGTGTTTAAATACTAAAATGCAAGGTTTACCTAGAATTGGAAAACTGCATATTGCAAACTAATTTTGCTACAATGAAAATAAAATAAAATAAAATAAAATCAACATGCATGCAAAGTTAAAATTATTTATTTAAATTTGTTTAATAACTCAAATATTGAACGACTTTAAATAAATACCTACTACAAAGTGATAATGTCCTTAATGCATCATATTTACATTAAATAAAAGCGTAATCTTTTCAGTTCATTTTTTTTTGAATCCTTGCAGATAAGCACGAAAAAAATAATTTATACCATTGAACAAGGAGTTATAAATGAAACTTTTTAAATGCAACATTAGAAATTTTTCGATGCTCAAAATTTAATTGTTGTAGTAATTGTATTTTAAAACATTTCATGAAAGGAAATACACTTTGTGACAACAAATAATTGCGCAAATTTATCTCTTTAGAAAAGAATGATAAATACTAGATGCATAAGTATATATTTTCTGTCTTGTTAAAAAGCGTAATGTAAATAAAATGCCTTCTTTTTTTTTTCTTTCGTGACATAAATACATATATATCTCCTTTACAATGAATGATTAATTTCTAATAATAAAAAATATGTAAATTAAATTCCTATTTAGCTGTTGATGTTACTTGATATACACTAAAGCAGTACTGTACATATGCATATATATATATAACAGTGAAAGAAGCATATTTTTCCTCCTAATAGGGCTGTGTATTGGTCATTAACCTTAGCAGACTTAGTTTATTCTCCAGAGACCGGCATCCATTTTTCAAGTAAAAATGCCAATCAGCGGATGCCAATGCCACATGAAAGTTTTAGCGCCAAACTTCTTCACTGGAAGGTAATGTACTTGGGGCTCTGACGATGCGAAACTGCACTAGGAGTTTGATTTGACCGAGAGTATTCATGTCAAATGGAAACTCAAGGGATCTATAACATGAGGGCGACGAGAGCGCTGACTGCATCGCACATATACGACGTGAGTGCAGACTGCATCTTGAGAATCCACCAGCATGGTTTAAACCTGCGAACTCGGTTCCTACCGGTAGTGAAGGAAACATTAAATGCTAAAGCTTTAATCCTAATTCTAGACAAAATTCTTAGTGCTTTGTTGCAAAGGCTTTGGGAATTCGCTTCACGTACAATGTGCCAATCAAAGGAGAATAATAATACTGATCAGGTACAATTACCGATAGATTCTGAAAATGTTTTATTCAGAGATGAGTGTTACAATGGTGATGGCTTTATTTTATAAAATGGATCCCCCCTAACATAAAAAGAAAATTGATATTTCCATTACTTAAGTTATTAAGACATTGTAAATAGTATTAAGTTTTTTCATAACATGTACTATCTCAAACTGATGTATGATTTTTAATAAAGGCAAATTGTATTTAAACAAATGCACGGCTTCATCTATTGCAATAGGTTTTTGTGAGAGTGTGCCACCTCACATTTCAACTTTTTTTGTCTTACGCTTTGCTTCATCGCAAACGCACCACATAAACCCCCCCCCCCCTCTCTGCTTTAAGGAAGGAATGAGTCGCTGACTGTACGAAAATTTGCAGAACATAGGGATAATGTTCGTAATTCTTTCCTTCTCTTTTCAAGCGTGACGATTCACACCTGGTGTGCATCCAAGGTCATTCAAAGCCTTGATTAAGCTTTCTTGTTCCGTCTCCAGTCTTTCTAGAATGTTCGTTTACCGTTGCACTGTGTGTGACGTTGTGCCTCGTTTGAATGTGATCGCACTCTCATTGGTTAACAATTTGACTCGCCCCAGCATGCAATTCAGCAACGCTGCTGAAAATATTCGAAAAAGTTAGTAGCGTCTTATGGTAAAAATGCGAAGGACGTGAAAAAAGAGGGGCCTTTTTCCCGAAACAATGGACGGAGGATTCCCCGTATTGAGTTCGCCTGCAAAAAATATAATGTGCTAAGTATTTGTTTTAATACCAAATTTTCTGCTTTTAAATTAAATTGTGTAATGCCCATGTCTTCTTTGAAATTTTACTGTGCTAAAATTACGGTCGGTGCATGGTTGCCGTTATGCCACCTTTGCATCAGTAAGCTGTTCTTACTGTTTTAAGAAAATGAATCTTTGATTAAACATTTAAAAGTGCCTTCCACTCAGTATTTTACTTACTGACAAGTCCTTTATTTATGAAATAAAGTATTTGGCTTTGATTGAAATATGTTTTCCATAGTTCTGACCCAACGGCCAAATACAGTAAAATCATTTTCGTAGCCTTGTATTTCTCAATGAACTGAAATGTTGGAATTGATAAAAATTGTATACATGGTCATTCAGGAAGAGATTCATTAACTCGATCAGATTAATGAGCATTTATATTCCGAAAGTGCCATATGTATTTCCTGTGCCATAATTAGTATGTCAATATGCTGTCTTAATTAGTGCGATAGCGCATTAAAACAAAAGAAAAGAAAACTTGATAATGTATGACTTGATTTACTAGTTATTTGAAGCGGTAAAATATTTGGCATCCAGGCGACTTTTACTTTCTCCCCTCCAAATTTAAAAAGAAGTGAGTTTCTGTTTTGCCGTTAGTTATGCACTGGAAATCAAGTGTCATGCATTATGAAAATCAGTCGTGAGTGCTACTTCTTACTATTCTCGAGACCATAATTAATATGATGGTTTCTCTAACGCCTATCTCATCATGTATTTAAGTGCAACTAAACTGACATCAGTATGTTGGGTGTTTTGCTAATTATATTGAACTACTACATTTATACTGTTTGTTCAAATGTGCCACACAGTATTATTTTGATATGCTTGCGCATGTTTAATAATTATGCACTTACAAAAAATGGCTCGTTATTGACTGGATAAAATGTTCTTTTGTGGTGACAAAATAAAAAGAATACATGATTTACAAAAACAAATGTCTGTCTTCAATGTTGTATTTTTGCGAACACATTTTCTTACAGATGAATTAATTCATTTGAATGCATAAAAAAATATGACTCTGATATTTATCTTTATTCAATTTCTATGAGAATATAAATTCAAACAAGTCAACGCTGGATTTCAACAAACTTGTACACAAGCTTCACCTATACAATTTTTCAGGGAATGGTTCCCAGGTATGTGATTATAATTATTGTTATTTTTCATGAAAAACAATAGTGCCATTCATACCTACTCCAATCTCTTCCTAAACTATTTTTTTTTTTTTTTTATCGCGAAACTTGGTTGCGGTCTTATCTGGGTTATTGCGGCTCACAACTGCAATCTGCAATGTGAAAAATTTGGTTTATTTATTCCTTTTTAAAACCTCGTTAAATTATTTATTTTTTTCATTTTTCATCTGCACCACAGTTTTGACAAGCATGTGAGTCGTTAGCATCAATGTAAGAACACCAAACGTAAGTAAGAAATCGCTCAGTTTAATGCACATAAGATTAAAAACATTTTTATTGTAAAAGACTGATGTTTTTGATGTAAATAAACTTCAAGAATTTTATATAATTTACTTAATACATTTTTATTACTACCTGTCAGTATGACATTACGCTGCAAGGCGTGTATAGCTGTAAGAGGGGACCATACCCCCTATTAAACCCAATTCTTTTGTATATTCTGCAACCGCTGTTTCAGACCCTCAGACTCCCACGAGTGTTAAGCACAAACATGTGTGTCTATTACAGCCGTTGAATGTTTATTTTGTTTGTATTATATCAGCCTATGTTCACGCCAAATTCTATTAAAATCTGTCCAGTAGTTCTTCAGATCGTAGATCAAATATGAAAATTCTCTTAATTTCTTACATCAGTATATATATATATATAATATGAATAATTGTTTGCATTTTCGAGCTTCATTTTACTTCTTTAGGTCCGAAAATAAAATATAAATTTTTCGTCCGTAATGCTTAAAAATAGTGTATTTATTAAAGAAGACTAAACCAAAAATATTCAGAAGTTTAATAGTTAATAGCTACTAAAAATATTACGAAACTAAAAAAATATTGCCTCAGTTTATAGTGTAAAACATTAACTATTTAATATTCTGCTAAAACACTGCGTGAATTATCAAGAAATGCCGGTTTTAAATTAACACTAATTATCTTTATTAGAAATATTTTCTACGAAACAAGAAAACTTAGTTGTTGCTTAAGCAGAAACAAAATGACTTTTTTTTTTCTTTTTCTTGCACTGCCTCGAGCAAATAGAAGAATTTGTGCCATGAATATATTTAAGGGGTATATAAATGGCAGTTAATTTACACAACTTAAAATGCATAATTTTTATAAACAAAGTGTTTGTTTCTTGTTTCGTGTATAAATGTGCTTAAAGTATTTTTCTATTTTTCAGAAGGAAAACTGGAAAGAAGACCGACAAGGAAAAAGATTTTGAGAAGAAAATAGATTTTGACAAGAAAAAAGAATTTGGTATGTAAAGATAATATGATAAAGATAATTATGTCAATAATCTTTATGTACCGCGTATTTTAATTTCTTTGTTTAACTGTCAACAGTTTGAAAGCTAAATAATAAATCAACTTTGTGCTAAGCCAACTGTAACAAAAAATAATTTTACGTTATTTTAAAACACAAATGAGCATTAAAATGCAGACATATGTTTCGGGATTGCTTGGAATTCCTTTTTCAATGCGATATGGAGCTTCTCAATGCAAAAACATTTAAATGAAGCAGACAAAACAACAAAAACACGGCTTATATAGCCTAAGATTTACCTGCAAAACCAATGAGAATAAAGATCCTGTTGATCAACTAAACATTGGAGTATTTACAAAATAAGTTACCGCTGCGGTCTTTCTTACATTTGACAGACAAAACGTGCTCTGAAAATTCGGTTAAATGAGCATATAGGTTATGTGCGAAAGAAAGCTAGAGTTAAATAAGTGTAGTATTGCTCGACATTGTTGGAATTCTAACCACTTTTTTGATTTCAATTCTGGGAAAATTATTCAAAAATGTTCCTCCCATTTGGAGCTTGACTTTTGGGAAGCTTATCATAGTAACAGGAATATAGTTCTAATTTGGTTAAAGATTCTTCCTCAACTCATAGTCATTTTTCACAGGTCTGGCAGAAGTTCCTTTAATTTGTTGCTCTTTCTTCGTGTCTTGTTGGCCGGTTGGTGGATTTGCTTTAATTTTGCGTCTATTTTTTATCTTTTGGTCCCCCCGCCCCTCCCCCTTTCTTTACATGTGTACTTGTTTAAGTATTTTGTTTTGGTTCTTTCTGCTCTTATTTATATTTCCATTTTAATTCTTTGCATTTTATTTTATTGTTTTAGCAATTTTCATGTATTTTTGCATTTTTATGCATGCTTTGGTTTTCTTTGCTTTGTTGTTAATTGATATTCCTTGTTTACTTTGTGTACTTTCAACTGAATTAATTTGGTGCTTTCTTATTGGTGCCTTCCATGTTATTTCTACTTCCACTTCACGCTGCCTTTATTCTCATTGGATTGCAGGTAAATCTTAGGCTATATAAGATGTGTTTTAGTTGTTTTGTCTGCTTCATTTGTATGATTTGCATCTAGAAGCTCCCTATCGCATTTAAAAAGGGATTCCAACCAATCCCGAAACATTGTCTGTATTTTAATGCTTATTTGTGCTTTCTAAACGTAATTTTTTAGTACAGTTTTAAAGCTGTTGGAATGTAACAAGTGACTCTGTTTTAAGTACGTAATAATGCCTCGAAATAAGTTGCTGTGTGCTTTACGCTTAACTTGTAACTTGAACCTCATTATAACTTTTAATTGCATTTCTTTCTTAGTCAAATTTCCTGCTTTAAAGTTATGTACGAGTATTCTGTACATATATATAGCTCTTTGTCTTACGTCCACTATATGAGACAATCTCGCAGCAGGCCGTGGTAGCCTAGTTGTTAGAATGTCGGACTTCCAATCGGAAGGTCGCGTGTTCAATACCTCAATACCCGCTGAAGACTCACCATGTACAATTGGGGATACGTGCATGTAAAATACGTCGACCCCACTAACCCCCCCTACCTCGCCCCCGGGGCAGGGCATCCCTAAGGCCTAGTGCTAACAGGGAAGGAGGTTGGTGGAGAAAAGACAATCTCGCAGTTTTGCGAGAAATTCTGATGTGTCTCGAAAAATTCTGGAACGACTGGGACGCAATGCCACTTCATGTTTAATCCCAACAACTCTCATTTGAATTGATCATTTTATTCTTATCGAATCTATCTTAAATAAGATTTTGTAACTCCTATTTGAGATGTTAAATATTCACAACCGTAGCTTTCTAGAGAATCACGGATGTAGTTTTAAGTAGACGTAAGTGAAAGTAACACAATGATGAATCATCGACAAGTGCACAGACGAGAGTTGCTTTCCTAAATAACATCATCAAAGAAATTAAAAGATATAAGTACGTTTAGGTTATATGTTTGCATACGTCGTGATCTAAATCTGTAACGGTGACCTCAAAAGTTTCCAAATTTAAGCACTATCCACTTTTTTTTTTTTTTTGGTGTATTTGAAGTCAGGTTCACATTATTTCACTTACACCTAACTGAAGGAGACTATCAAGCAGGCAGTGGTAACAATTGATGCGTTGGTGATTTGCCCTTGTATACACACTGATTCCAAGCAAAGGTTTGAATACTGAATCCAAACACTTGTTTGACATAATTGTTTACTCATAATATGGATTGCAAATAGGATTAAACTACAACCAATTTTATGTAGTATAACTTTGTGTGCGTGTGGTAGCATGAGTGAGTATTGTTCATTTCGAAAAAATACGGTTCTTGTCGGTCATTTTTCAAAACAATAACTGATTAAATCACCTTTATTAAAGCACACCTTTTCAAATTTATTCTTTTATAACGTTTACTTAACCATTTTACTTTTATACTTTTCACAAAATCTTTTTTTTTATGAAGATATATTTTTAACCAATAAACTTATTAAAAGATTAAGTTATTAGGATTATCTGCAGGGAGAAGAAAACTAAGGAAAATTAATAGAGCATATACCAGAAAAATCAGCGATTAAGACCTTCTATTCTTTGTAAAGAATTGACAAAATGATGATAAAATCAGTTAGGGGGAAAAACTATATTTGGAAAAAATTTATTTTTCCTCATTAAAAGATTAAAGTTCTGAGCTATAATTAAGTACATTAGGGAATTTCTCCCTTTAATTTCGTTTTATGTCATCTTAATTTTAAAAAAAATCGAATCTACGTAGTACCTGGTGTTTTAATGTTACTAATTCAATGTGTTTTCATTCTTCTTGAGTGTTAATGTCTGTTATCTTCTTTATTAATAAGAAATATTTCATAAGAAAATAAAAGTTATATTCATAGTTGTCTGTTTTTGTTTAAGATAAAACTATACGTTTACCATCGGACCTGTTTTTATGAACTTTGGATGAAAAATATATCACAAAGCACACACATGTTTGTAAAACACTCTAAAAAAAATCTACGTAAATTTTACGTTTTCAAACCAGCATCTGGGTAAGTTGGGGAAACCTGTAAAAATTTCGAAGTAAATCCGTAATCGCAATGGTTTTTTATTGTAGGGGAATAACTTTACGGTACAAAAACCGTTGCGACTACGGAATTGCTTCGTAACTTTTACGTTTTTCCACAACCAACCCAGCTGCCGGTTTAAATCCGCAAAATTTTACGTGATTTTTTACAATGCAGTATGATTTTTGTAAATAATTTGTTGTGCCGTTTTCTATAATTCAATTTATTTTGATGTTTTCAATACTATTTTTTTATTTGCTTATTATTTCTCATTTTATTGATACTCAAAATTTATTTTTCCCATTGTTGTTTTGTTAATTTTTTAGGTATTATTGGCCGTTTTGTTCTCAGTTTTACTGAAAATTCCTTTTAAGCTGGTATTCACTTGTTTGCCATTTTTTGGGCCAAGGTCAGTTCTTCCGTCGTCGTTCTTTCGACCTTACCTTTGTTTACCATGTATTGTGGGTGACCTACTTTCACTGCCTCTCTTTAGCCCGTCCTTGTTCTTAAAACGGTTGTTCTAGGAGAGTTGTGTGTATTAACAGCATGTCCAAACTTCAAAGAGAAGAAGATGCAAATTGTGGCTGGAGACTATGAATAGAGACTGCTAATTAGCCAGGACTCACCCTGAGATTTAGCAGTACCATAGTTGCATGTTAAATGGATCAGATATATCGTCAAGGACAACAGGTTAAAGATATTTTGTTCCTGTAAAATTAAGAACAATTTTAATCAGGCAGGAGACGCCTATATACATAGCAGATTCATAAAATAAATTTTAAAAATCAGTAGTTACAACTAAAGGATGCACAAAATATGTTAATTGAATTTTATGTACTTTTCTTTATGGTACGATCTTTTAAACATCAGCATTGTCGTTTTTAGGAAATCAGCAAAGCACTCGTAATAGCTTATTTAGTGCATATGGCATTACAGTGTCCTATGTATCGTCCTTGAAATTCATTATTTTTATTTTATTTTTTTTTAAATTTAGGATGAAAGAAGTACATGAAAAATTACTTACTAAAATTCAAAAATCGAAGTTAAAATAATGCAGCATACAATTTACTGATCGTATGTACAATGAGTAAATTAATGTCTATTGCTTTATATTATTGTAAACAACATACATTTATCGATTACGCATTAGCAAAAATGCTAAGTTCACTATCACATGCAATAACAAGGAAGATATTATCTCAGTGCCAAGAACTCGATTTTGTTTTAATACTGATTGTATTTTGGAATTGTGCAAGTAACAGTAGTAAATGGATGGTATAATTTTCATACCCATAAATGCAGCAAAAGTGAAGTAACTAAATTCCGCACTTGATATATTCTATATTACTTAGCAGACTCTCACTATTAACACGATATACAGCCATGAAGGCTTAAATTCATTTGGTTGGAAAGCAATATGAATGTAAAGTTGTTGCATATTTTAAGTACGTTTATTATTGAGTTCGATGGGCGTGTTTATAGGTTTTAAAAATTTCAGCTACAAGTGTGTTATAATGATACCTATTACAAATACGAATTAAAAAAAAACCCAAAGCAAGATCTATGAAAATATGTTACTTGTAAAATGTTTTCGGAAAATCTATAGTGAAAACCTTTGTTTGGTGTTCTAAAAATCTTCACCAAAATGTTCTTGATTAATATAGTGCATGGAGATAAAATTTATTGTAAAATCCGTCTGGTCACAAATCAATAAGGTATTACTGAGTAACATGAGCAGTGGACATGAGTAGGGAATGTGAATGGATATGATTCCTTAACCGTGTATTATTATGCACACACACACACACATAACACGTATATATATAAGATAAAGCTAGGAGAGTCTGCGCACAATTGGAAAAATAATTTTAAAAAATCGAAGTATGACTTTTTTGTTAAATTATTGATGAATAACTGTGACTTCATTTGTTCTTCATGCATTTCCATTGATATTTCGTTGTTTTGCTTTAATTTAATGCAACAGCTGTAAAAAAACCAAGAAGACTAATTTGCGCAATCTGTCCTTACAGGGTAGGTGTGATTGCGCACAAGGGTAGGAGAGACTGTTTTTCATAAAAACTGCAATGAAATTGTTAGCAATAATATTTACACTAAAACTATGTTGTTGTAAGGGTTTTTATAAACACATACAATTGTAATAGGAATAAATATTTTAACTCAATGATTACAGAATCAGAAAAAACTTTTAATTAAAGAAACAAAATAAAGAAGAAAAGAAAGTTTAAATTATAATTAATCTTATTCATTTTCAGTTTCAATGTCTTTTGTTTGTTAACCGAAATTCTCGTCGTCCACAATCGGTATACTTATCGTTGTAAGTAGTTCAACCATCTACTACAAATAGCACACTTAACCCATTAATGCCTTCCGTCCCTTTTTAGGGACAATCTGAAAAGTACGTCTGAAGCACCCAAAAGAAAACATTTCAACAAAAAAATTGTTTTAATGTTTTCCTAACGGGGTATTATAAGGTTAGGAATATATTAAAACATTTTTTTGTTGAAATGATTATTTTTGGGTGTTTCAGACACTCCCTAATAAGGAATGGTAGGCATTGTCTCCTGGTACAGTTTCAGACATTCAGTACACTCATCCTCGTTGTCCTGTCTGACATGGTCCCAAAGATTCAGTATTTTGACATTATTTTCTTCTGAGGTGGCAGATGACGAATATGCTTCAAAATTCAAACATTTTTTTTGTTTTTTGTTTTTGTTTCTGCAAGTTTTTTGGTTCCCACTTTTTCTGGAAACATCTTATCTTCAGACCTTCGCTTCCCTTTTGTAGCTGCTTCTTTCTTAATTTTTCTCTCGAATATATGTGCGGGTCAGTAACATTCGCTGAACTTTGTTTTCTTTTTAAGTTGACGGCATTAAACTGTTTGGAAAAATAGTACATTAAAAAGAATATTTGTATGGAACTGGCACATTATTAACTTATTAGCAAAATTTTCCCCTAATAAAAGAAATTTGTTCACAAATTACGTTATTAGCACATTTAGTTTCGAAACGTGCATTTCATAACTTAAATCTTCAAAAGAAATAAAAACACACGAACTTGTTTTCAACAATTTATACGGTATAAAAAAAATAAAAAAAAACAACAACAGTCCCTTGAAAACACAAATTATAAAGTCACTTCAACCTTATCCTCTCGATATAGAGCTATCGTCAAAATATTTGATTAATGCCTGTTAAAGAGATAAACGTGAATTTTTTATATAAAGAAATAATTTAAAAAATCAATTTAAAGTTTTAAAACATTCAAGTCTTAAAAATGTGTTGATAGGGCAAAAGTATTTTACATTTTATGTTTTAGTACAAATTCAGAACGCCCCGTGTAATCCCTTAATGCAGCGAATTTAATCAATTCATACGTTTCACATGTAATTTGCAGTTGATGATGCATTACCAACAAGCTATGGGTAATAATATAATTCGCAATCTCTCCTAGCATGAAAAGAAAACTAACGGGGGAAATGCGCAGTCTCTCCTAAGTACAAGACGCGCAAACTATCCTATTTCGGTAGGTCAGATTGCGCGGACTTTTACTTAAATATGGTAGCTTCTAGAAAGAAATGCTGGCCTTCCCACTGTTAGTCTAGCTTAGTAACTTACGAAAAATAGCTTAAGTTTAGAATATTTGTACTACTGCTACTCTATAGAAATTCAAAGAATGCATTATGAAAATTCAAGCACTTATCTTGTGAAAACAATATAGAATATCGATGCTTAATCACAGACGTTCATATCAATCAACTTTCACTTTCAAGTAGACATTCAAATATTGCCGTTGTACAAATGCATGGCGTTAGTGCGTATGCAACCTACTTCTTCCCCCGAACTCACAGGTGCGCAATCTCTCCGACCGCGCAATCTGTCCTAGCTTTACCTTATATATATATATATATATATATATATAGGTGTAGCAAGTTGTTAAGTATATGAAATTGTAAAAGTTAGTGCCAGGCGCAAATGCACCCGAAACTTTAATATATTGAAATATAGATGTAAATGAAAAGAAAATGAAAGTTCCGGGACATGTAAACTAACATTAACGAAACGTATAAATTGGTAATACGAAATTTAAAAGTCATAGAATAAGAAAAAAAAACAAATAACTCTCCTCATCAGTGGGCGGGGAGTATAACGTATTCAAAAGAAACCAAGAAAATAGTCCTACAGGTTTCGGAATGCGTCGCAGAAATGGCATGTAAAAGGAAGTATTGTAAATAAATTAAAGCGACGAAGTTACAAAATGTGGTGAATAACATAAATGGAAACTTTGACGGAAATAACGCAAAAGGCTTTGACACAAAAATTACAAAATTAGACGTACGTGAAACATGCCACCAATACGACGCACCCGCCCATACCTGCAGGACGTTGGCACGTAGCAACGATTATACTCACCTACACCCAGAGATGAGAGGTCCAAAGCTGCGACGACAAAAGCAGAAAACACAAAATATTTTCATTGTTGTTCCGTGTCCGCAAACTCCTGATCAAACATTCGTGTCTGACATCATCCGCTGCAACACGTCCAGGTTGAGGCCTTCCATAGATTATTAGAGGACTACTACGCTTCAGTAGTGCCTACTACGCTTCAAACATTTGACTTTGAAAACCTGTTTTGCAATATTCCAGTTAATAATCTGTATGAAGTTATCGAAAGACTTTTTGATACCTTTTGCATAGAACTTGAACTGAAAATTGACAGAAGTTATTTCATAAATCTGTGTCATTTCCGTTTTAATAATAACTACATTTTATTCCAAAACAATATCTTCAAACAAATTTACGGTATTGGCATGGGAACTAACTATTCCAGTACCGCTGCTAACTTATTCTTGTTTTTTTATGAATATAACTATGTGATCAATTCTAACAAAAAATTGCAGATTTACAGATACATAGATGATATTCTAATAATCGATTCAGATTTTTGCAACATCCACTATAAAATATATCCAAAATGCCTTACGTTAAATAAAACCAATAATACTGCAACCCGCGCTAACTTCTTAGATATCTATATAAATATTGAAACTGACAAGCTAAATCTCGATCTTTACGACAAACGTAAAGATTTTAATTTTTCTACGATACATATGCCGCATTGTCACAGTAATTTAAATAAAAGAATTTTTGTTAACGTAATAATTAATCAATTAAACAGATTTTCAAAAATCTGTAACAATAATATCTTTTTAAATAAACAAATTTTCAGCAATACAGCAAATCTTTATTATAATAACCTTTTTCCACTAGAATTTATTAAACATTACGTTAAAATATTCAAGAGGGCTGTGCGCATATACGACGCACGTGCTAGCTGACGTACTGGTGACGCTGTTCGCTGTGGATGTTATGAAAGGTCGTGGCTAAAGTCCTCTAATAATCTATGGAAGGCCTCAACCTGGATGTGTTGCAGCGGATGATGTCAGACACGAATGTTTGATCAGGAGTTTGCGGACACGGAACAACAATGAAAATATTTTGTGTTTTCTGCTTTTGTCGTCGCAGCTTTGGACCTCTCATCTCTGGGTGTAGGTGAGTATAATCGTTGCTACGTGCCAACGTCCTGCAGGTATGGGCGGGTGCGTCGTATTGGTGGCATGTTTCACGTACGTCTAATTTTGTAATTTTTGTGTCAAAGCCTTTTGCGTTATTTCCGTCAAAGTTTCCATTTTATGTTATTCACCACATTTTGTAACTTCGTCGCTTTAATTTATTTACAATACTTCCTTTTACATGCCATTTCTGCGACGCATTCCGAAACCTGTAGGACTATTTTCTTGGTTTCTTTTGAATACGTTATACTCCCCGCCCACTGATGAGGAGAGTTATTTGTTTTTGTTTCTTATTCTATGACTTTTAAATTTCGTATTACCAATTTATACGTTTCGTTAATGTTAGTTTACATGTCCCGGAACTTTCATTTTCTTTTCATTTACATCTATATTTCAATATATATATATATATATATATATATAGTACATACCTAATCGATTTGGCGATTTTATTTAACAATCCATAGAAGGGGTTATACATATTTAGTTTATCTTCTAAAGGAATGTAAAACCTAAATTAAACACTACTTGTTTCATAAAATTTGATTGTATAGCTAGACAATATAGTCAGAATAGTTAAGAGAGTATTTATGTGGAATATGTATTTAAAAATTACTATGCAGCAGTTAACAACTTATTCATTTTTGCCAAGGACGTGTTGGAAATATTTAAGTGACGATTAAACTTTATTTAAAGAACATGCATTTCGTAGAAATATATTTTGAAATATTTAAGCTGTTTATGTGGATAAAAGTTTAAGAAATTCTAAGCCAAAGATTTATTTGCATACAGTGAAGAAGACTTGTGTACATACGTGTTGAGAAAACCTTTTTATTTCTGCATAGTGACAAGTGGTTCTTCCTTTTGATTTAAAACTTACGTCAGCTTCTGGGACGTTTGACTTTGAGCTTTATGATGTGAAGGAAATCTTACAAAAGTATACATTTCAAAACATTCAAACTTCCTATTTTTCTATATCCAGTATGTTTACTGTTCAAACATTTTTTACTTTTTTTGAACGAAAACTATTCTTTTATTTTTTAAGAATACGTTTTCCCATTTAAAAAATACTACTTAACAATGACTTACAGAACTTTATCTTTTCCACTCGTCTTTGTTTTGCTTGGAAAGAAAGAGTGACATATGAGTGCTTATGGTATTCTAATCTAAATACAAAAGAAGCCGATGCATGCTTGTTTTGTGTTTGTTGGGTTGTGTGTACATTCTTTGTAGCAAAACCACGGTTTAAATTGCATTTTGATGAAACTTGGTACGGCGCTCAGTATCGGAAAATCAGGAGTAAGAATTTTTTAGGAGAGTTACTAAAATAATAACTAATAATAATAATAAATTAAAGAAGAAAATAAAAGGAAAACGTTTCTAGAAGTCTTCGAAATTTAATGTCCGATGTGGCATTCGTAGACCTTGATAAAACGAACTGAATTTTGGCGCAGTTTTTATTAAGCAGATTTGGCCAAAAAAATAGGAGACTCAAAGTAAGTCCATTTCTTTAAAAAAGTAATTTTTTGATGCACTGCCTGCAAAACAGCAATCCTATAAATTCAATTACTTGTCGAATAACTACGGTCAAAAGCATTACACTACACTTCAGAACAAAAGGAGGCGTCCGTGTCAATTTAACCCCTTATTCGAACCATCCTGCATTATGTTACAATAATTCGCCCAGTTATCAAATTTCTATTGCTATATACGATGATATTAAATTCCGTAAAATATATGAGTTATTCAGGTAGCAAGTTTATGTTAATTTCAAAGTTAAATCAACTACTCCTATATATGCGGATATATGTAAAACGTTACATAAAATTTAAAGCAAAACGAACGTGGGTAAACCAAATAAAAATTTTGAACTAAAGAGTTGAGCTGTATCAAGGCTTCAGAAGTCATTTTTTATCAAAGCTAAACTCAAATAGCTAGAACGCTTCCAAAACAAGGTTCTTTTAGTTCTTTTTAGTTAATAGCTGTTTGAACGGAGCGCTGAAAAATTAATTTTACATGCTTAGAAGCAAATGTTCGTCTGTATATACATTACTTTATTAATGCGTTACTGCCGTTGATTTCGCTTGGTATATGATTGTAAAATTAATTGCTTGATTGTAACTTATTTTTTAAAAAAATATGTGAGGAACACAGTTTAGATCTTTTTGCTAACGATCTATTTATTTTAGGTAAATGCATGATTTGCACGCTCACAGGAACTAACTTCATAAAGAAATTAAGTACACTCAATGAACTGCTACATAACAAATAAACAGTTGTCGGCTTTAACACTAGAACAGCCGAAATTTGAACTTACTGAAAACCGCCGTTTGGGGTCAATTTGACCCACGTAAGAAAAGGAAGTAAAGTAGCAGAGTTTTTTTTTTTATTATTGATAAATTAGGTTGAAATGACAATGTACAACTGTTTTTAGAGATTTACTATTACTAGTGTTATTATTTTCCCTTTTTTGAGCTTTTGCTAAGTTTTTCTTTTTTTTAACGACTTTTCTCAATTTTATTATTTTTTATGACTACACACGTATTTTTTTATTTCGGAAAATAGCCATATAATGCAATATATCTTATTGCACTATGTTATTGAAGGACATATATTGATCCAAACACCGCCCCCCTCTTATATCTGAACCTAACTGTTCTAGCAGGGCAAGGCACTCCTGTGTACTCAATCCTTTTCGCATTTCTTATACAAAAATATGTTTATGCACTGACTGAAATCAAAAGCTTTGAGAACGCTACGGTGCAATATGGTTTCGAATTTCATTTTCGACCGTTGAGACTGTTTCCGCCAAGTGCCTCCAGGATGCGTGCATATTTTCGAGCTAACCAAAGTGTTCACAATAACGTCGCTAATGGAGAGATGAAGAGTTGTATTGGTAGCAGATTTGCTATGAATTATCCAAACACAAAACTAAGCGCGTGAGTTTATTTTTCTCCTCTGCTGAGTCATCGCAATAAAAGCTTCATTAACTCATGAGCATCAGGCCCGTAATTTCAAAATTGTTCGGGGGGGGGGGGAATTGGCCCCCCTTATCGCCCAAATGAGGGGCCTGATATGTAGAGAACAAAAATGAGGCGTCGGGAATTCGAAAATAGACATTCAGTTGAAAATCGGTAATTTTTCTTAAGCGGGTCAAAATGACCCCAAATGGCTGTTCTAGGTAAATTTGTGAATATGTAATTAAATATTCAACGTAGAAATTAGAAAATTTGTCACAAAATACGTAGAAATATTTTAGGAAAAGTGATAAAAATGAGCTTTGCTGTTTAATTTTATGTTGAGGAAAAACGTAGAAAATTAAAAAAAAACGGGTTAAAATGATCCGAACGGCACTTTTCGTGTTGAAATTATCTTAATGAGTTTATTTTGAGTTATTTTAATATATCTCTTTATAATAGATGCTACTATTATGCCTAACCTAATTTGAATGCCCATTGATAGTAGCGTATTTTTCTTGATTTTTTTCTCATTACCAACTGTTTCGCAAATAATATTTATGCAATAATGCAAAACTCTCGAACACTTTTACTTAGTTACACAATGTATTCGAATATTATCATGTTCGACTATTTACTAGTTAACTGAAACTACAGGATTGTCGCACACTAATGAATAGTCAACTGTTATAGACATGTCTGTAATTAGAATTCAATTATTTAGCTAAGATATGTAGTTTCATTTACCTACGTTAAAATGATTGGCGATTTTAAGGGAACTTGTTTAGTATTCCCAAACAAATCGAAGGTATATGACGCAAATATGCAACATTCATATTTGAGATGTTCAAGGATTTCTTTTGAGCAAGAAAATGGAGATTTAGCAGAACGGTAGCGGAACAGTTATACAAAAAGATACTCAAACAATCTGCAGAAATTAAGTGTGTGGGCGGAATTCTAACAAAAATGGGCAACGCTCTACTTCATGAAAAATTTTTGGTTGGATTACTTTTGTAAGCTTTTGTCTGCTAGTTTTCTATTCGCTTTGGGAACTCTAAATTTATTAAAATGAACAGAAATAAATAAAGAAAGGGAATACATTTAAGGAGTATAAACGTTTGGTTAAAAGAAAAATAAATGCTTTATTATTTTAGGAAATACCAATTTGAAAAATAAAGAATTACCCGAAATTGCAGAAGCATACATTAATGTGTACCCGAGGATGAACAGAAAGAACTGTGCGTGTATTTGGGTGTGCAAACACACACACATCATTTATGAACGGTCCCACATAGTGGGACTGTTCATAAATGACGTCACACTTTTTTCCCATATATTTGACCCCCCTCCCCCCTTTGTCACAATATGTCACACTTCAGTGAACCCCCCTCCCCCCTTTGTCACGCGTCACGCTATGTTGAATAATGCATGATGTCACACTTCTTGTTACCCCCTCCCCCTTCGAAGCGTGACATCATTTATGAATGATCCCAGTTCTTACTGTTATGTCACTCATAAAATTTACTATGATCTATTATATTTAGAATTTTCCATCTGGCTACTTTTATACGTAAAAACCTGAATCAACGCTCGAATAAATACTGAAAGCAATTCAAAATAAAACCCAAGTTAAACGAATGAACACATCGAACTATTTAGTGCTCTTTTAATCACATTTTTAAAGCCAATTGGGAAAATATTTTGTGGTAAGGTAAACAAAGTAATCGATGTGGCTAATATATCTCAAAAAATCTAACATTTTCTATACTAAAAATCTGATGACAAAAAATGATACATTACTTTCAATATCGTATTATTTGCAAAACTATTGTACAAAGATTAATGCTATTTTTTATTTAAAAGACAAAGAAAAGCTTTTAACAACTTCCTCCCAAAGAACAGAAATTTTTTGAGCAACAAAACCCTGAAAAACCATTTAATGTCATGAGTTAGGAAAAGTAAAAAAAAAGTGCTTAGAAAAAGTTCCAACTTAGCGTGGGAGGGGTTAGCATTTCCTTCCCCTCTATTCTCTTTTTCTTTTCCACGTTTAATTTTAAGAATGTATCTTGTTTTTTTTATTTTTCATCTTATTGATACACCAGAAATAATATTAATTATTATTTTTACTACTATTATTATTATTTTGACTGTGAACTAGAAATGTATGCAAAAAATGACCTAAAAGTAGATATGTACAAGTAAATGAATGTGATGTCTAACATGTATGTTTGTTTCTTAAGATAAAAATAACAAAATTGAATTGTTGAAAATTCGCAGGAAAATGTAAAGCGTCATGTTTCGAACTATTTTTGTGCAAAATATCATGCTTCTAAATAGTTTAAGTACTAATTAATATGAGCATAGCAAAACTGGAGCATGATTTAAATGTGCATTACATAATGAGAGAAAAAAAAAGAAAGAAAATGCGTTAAATTCTGTTAATTATTTTCATTATTATTATTACAAAAGATATAAGAGATAAGATAATTGTATCGTTCTTTGATTTCTTCGTTAATTTCTTTATTTTTTTGCTAAGATGTAACTACATTTTTGCTTATAATATATTGTGGTTCTCGTACATTTGCTCCTTATAAAAAAAATTCTGCACTAAAAAAAAGTATTAGGGAAGCACATTTTTTCCAATGAGAAGTTCGTAAAGGTCAATTACTTGGAAGTAAAAAACGATGCAGAATGTGCTGGCGTATGCACAAAATTGCGTTACAAGGCTTGTTGCATTAATCCTTAACTGAGTTTCACACAAAGAAAAAGAGAGAAATTTAGATAAAATGTTTCGGGAAAAGCAACTTAAAACGTAATTGCATTGTTGTTATTTAATAAAAAAATGAATATTATTTCAATTATTCTTTCTGCGACGTCTTTTTTTTTTTTTTTCATAAATATTTTTCCTTTTTTATATGTTTTGTTTCTATCCATCGTTTTGTTGTTTTCCATCGTGTACTGGTCTTTATGTCTCTTTGCCAGTTCATGATTTTTCTATTGTGCGTGCAGCAAAGCAAGCAATTTGCTTTTTTTTTGTAATAGAACTTCATTCTCTCATGTGGTTGTCTCATTAATCGAGTTAAATAAATTTTTTAAGGAGTTTTTTTTTTTTGTAAACTTTTTTTGCGGTTCTGAAAGTTAACTTAAGGGACAAAAATAAAAACTATAGTGTAACACATAATCTACTGATGGTACTTATAAGTACCACTCTTTCAAAATTCCATCCAGTAACCATTTTTATGAATATTCTGACAATACCTTGCAAGAATATTCTTTTAATTCCAATTTTTCAGGATACATTTCAAGAAGGAAAGAGTTAGTTAGGAGAAAGGTCAACTTTAAAATTGTTCAAGGCTTTGAACTGTATCTTTAGATTGCTTCGCTTTCCTAATTTTTGTTCTACAAAAGCGGCAATGTTTTTAAGAACAGTATTTAATTGATTTCAGTTATATTATTTCGTGGTACTTATTAACTGTAACGATTTAAATTTCTAAAGGCTAAATATTTTCTTTATGTAATTTCCTTAATGTTCAATGTAGTTACCACCAAAAAAAAAAAAAAACTATTACGGGAAAAACAAAAGATGTCGTAGAACATAATGCATTAAATAAAGGGTTAATTATTTTTAAACCTTTCTCGAGTTGTAGCCTTCTTAAAAGTAGAAAAATATGTAAAAATCCTGGTGACCCTCTTGCAACAAAATTTTATTTGCCCGCTATTGACTTTTATAACCCTCGATTATAATAATTAAGAGTTTTTTTTTTGTACTAAAGGACGTTTTGTAAATACGTGTCGTACAATGCAAGAGGGAGCATGCCTCCAAAACGGTTTCGACCAAATTAAGAAAAAAGGATTTAAGGTGTACATAGACACTCATTTTTTTAATTTAAAAATCCAATTTTTATATACATCTTCACTGGCATATGTGTTTAACGACAATTTAGGGCGTAAAAATACCATTAAACTAAGCATTAATGTGATAAAAAATATTTGCTTTCTTAACGTGAAATTATTTTTTATTACAGTTTACTTGCACAAAGTTAAATTATTATTATAAGCATTAATGATTTAAATTTGGATTTAATATTCTAATTAACACAGTGTTTTTGGTTAAAATTGCAATTGTCTTGTTAGATATTAGGCCTAATTTTGTTGCTTCATCTTTGGGCCTCGACCAAGATACTGGAGAGGATAGCTTTGTTAAACAATTTTTGTCATTACACATAGATAAAAAATTTAGTTAACCTATTTTTTCCTAAGAATTGACCTTAAAAAATATTCAAATTTTATTTCATCATTAAAAACTTTTATGGAACATTAATAACATAGTCGTATCACTTGAAAGGTAAAATAATAAATAATATTAAAATTTTATTACAACATTAAAAACTATTATGGAACATTAATAACATGGTCGTATCACCTGAAAGGTACAATAATACATAATATTTTAAAGCAACAACATTGTTTTAATATGTTTGTGTTGATTTTGTGCTTTTAAGTATGTATATATGCCTTAAAACTGAAAAAAAAAGAACTAGCTACTAGCCAAACGTGACGACTGAAGACCATACAAATCAATAGTTCTATTGCCCATGAGAACAAAAAAAAAAAAGCTGTAGGTAAACCAAAAGAAAAATGTTATATGCGCATTTCCCATATAATGTAAAATATAAACTCCATTCTTAATCAAAAAAGGTATCACTTCAAAGTCACAAAACACCAGACTTATTACTGATGGAACAATAATGATCATCGAGAAGAATAATCATAATTTTTATTTGGAAAAGAAATATTTATCCATTTCACTACACAAAAAATGTCTAATTGAGTAGGCATAAAGGATGTGCTGCAAAAAACTTGTGCTTTTGTTTTCATTTTAGATTTGTGATTTATAGACCTTTTAGACAAATAGCCTTTTCTTTCTTTCTTTTTTTTCCATATTTTGTATTTATTTCTATTTTTTAAGACTGATAAAAAGTCAATGCGCAAACATATTATGTCGCTGTAAACGATATATGCTATTTTTAGTTACTTTAAAAATATTTTAGTTTTAAACTAGTTTTAAAATTTCAGAAATGTTTTTCCTCTTTTTTTGTCTCTTTTATTTTTTCGTGTTTTCGTTTTTAACGGAAGGGAATATGCAACTAAAATGCAATTTTATAAGCCGTTCTGCTTTTGTAAAAAAAATATTTATACTAATATTTTTTCCGAAAAGTAAAATTAATCTTCGCAATCAACTATACACTTATTTACCTCCTAATACTTATGTTCAATAGAAACTTCCCTATATATAATGCTGTAATTATAAAGACAAAACGACATGAAAATGATTTTATTTAGGTTTTTTTACTGTGCTTACAAATATTTTTCAATTAAGAACGAAAGAAACAGTAATGAATCATAAACATCAACAAAGTGCAGACATTGCAATGAATATTAATTAACATTTGCAATGGCTTTTGAACCAATAACGAAGCATAAACAAACATATGAGAAAAGAGAACTGCATAAATTTATCTGTACTCACTTAGTATATTCATGGTAAAACTATGAACGTCTTTTTTGATTAAATAGTCGTAGAAAAATGAACTGAACAAAAAGTCAAAAAAAGAAACACGTTAATTTGTGCCGTGATTACACTATTGAGTCTGACTTGGAAGATTATATTTATTTCATTTTATTTCATAGGACGGATCATTTATATTGACATAATTATGCTCATCAAATCTAGAACTGATTCCATTAAACCTGTATTATTATTGTGTAGGAACTCAGAATGGAATTGTGTTACAATATATTAATATTCTGAAATGGTTCATTTTGCTATAGATGCATGTGTAATAATATGATAAAAAACACAAAATACTGGAAAAGTTGTTATAGTAATAATATCATGAAGAGCGTCAGTTCAGATAAATTAACGCGTTAGCTTCTGAAATTATTTTATCAATAATTTGAAAGGTATTTTAATAATAATACACATGTAAGAAACATACCTCACTAATTGCTCATTCATGTTAAATGATACGTTTTAGTATCAGTATCTCACGTACTCTTCCTTATGTTAAGTACAGCATTGACTGCTTTAGTTATTCTAATTTGAAGCGTTAAGAAATCACACAAGTTTGTTCCTGTTCTTTTTTTTTTGGAATTTCATTGACACCATTATTGATAATTCATTAAAAACTACATTCCGGTGAAGCGGGAAAAATGACTTTCTTTTTACCAAAAGCCGGTTCTTACAGTACACACACACGGGATTCGCTTGGGAGGAGGGGGAGGTCAGAATTGGGGACGTGTCAGATATTGTCAAATGTCCGGCTGTGTTGTTTCAAACCTGTGAATCCTATACACATTTTGGAACTTCCTGAAGCTTTCAAACCAGTTGTATTTTTTTAGTTTACTATATTTCCAAATAGGCTAATGAATTAAATAGTGAAGTACCCTCTCAAACTTCAATCTGACAGCGAACTTAAAGTGTGCGTGTCCTCTCCGCATACCTGCCGAATGTCCACCTTGACATGCGACATGACCGGATCTTTAGTGCAATAGCCCGAAGGGATCCCAGGTATTTGAAAAACTGTAGGATACAGAAAATCCGACATCTTCTGTGTAGAGCCGTCTTACCCGTCGATGCTTCCCTGGATGTGCCCTATATACACTGGTGTGCAAAACTTAAGCAACAGGTGTTTTTTTTTTTGCCCTAACTCCTCGAAAAATCATCTGAGAGACATGAAATTTGGAAATGAGACAGAGCAGCTTTGTACTTCAAGGATGATGGAAGCATAACTGCGTAAAAATGAATAGAATTCATACAATGTGTAATCAAACGAAAATAGGCTTAATTGAACTCATAATATCGTTACACGCGATTGTTTTTCCAAGCGGAAGAATAGCACGCAGATGTTCCTTAGTATGTGATATGTCCTCCCCGTGCTGCAATGATTGCTTCTCATCGTCTACCCATAATCAGCACCAGATTCTCCACCAGTTTTTGGGGTAAGAGGGCCCATGCCTCAATCAGTATCCGTTTCAGCTCTTGGGTGTTCCCAGGAGGATGTAATCGCGCCGCAATGCGTCTCCCTAAAGCATCTCACACATGTTCAATAGGATTTAAAGCAGGGGAGTACGGTGGCCCATCCATTCGAGTGATATCTTCACTTTCCAGTAGCTGCTGAACAAATTGTGTCCGATGTGGGCGTCCATTGTCATTCATAAAAATGAAGTCTGGTCCAATGGCACCTCTGGACAGACGCACATGGGAAAGGAGTACCTCCTGACAATAGCGATCTTCTGTTAAAGAACCTCTGTCGAAAATGTGGAACTCAGTCCGCCCATTCAACATAATGCCTCCCCAGACGAGAACTCCAGGACCACCGTAACGGCCTCTTTTCACGGTGTTACTGAGATGAAACCGTGTCCCGACCTCTCTCCAAATTGACTGGCATCCAGAATCGCGTATAGCACTGAAACGACTCTCATTCGTAGAAAGGACATGACTTCACTGATGAGAGGTCCAGTTTGTGTACTCCTTGCACCACTCTAAACGGCGGCGCCGATGGCCTGCTGTCAAAGGGATGCAGCATTCTGGACGACGAGCGAATAGGCCACCTTTGTAAAGGCGTCGGGCCACAGTAAACCATGACACTTGCTGCCCCGTTGATGTACACAGTTGCTGAGCAATGGCGTTTGCCGACAGGTTCAGGATTCTTTTCGCCTGCAGGACGATATATCGGTCATCCACTGCAGTTGTTTTTCTGGAGCGGCCCCCGCCAACCTTTATGAGAGCTTTACCTGTGGTTCGGAAGGTTTTCCAAGCGCGAAACGACGCTTTTGTTGATTCCGAACTCTTCAGCTACACTGGTCACACTGCGAGCCTCCTCCAACTTTTCGATCATTCTTCCACGTATGAAGTCGTCCAGCTGATATCTTCCAGTCATAGTTCATGAAAAAACTCACTTACACCTACAGCGAATGTCTTTAATTGCATTTACATCCTTCCTTTTATTGTACTCTTAAGGTGCGCGCGCCAACAGCACACGTTTTGCATACGCTCACATTGCCTCTGACGCTTTGTTCCTGAAATTTGCATCCGCATGACCTTTCTACTGAATTGCATGTTCATTGTACTAATTGCAAGAACTCTTTTTCTGCAATTTCATAGCTATCTGCTTAAAATTTACATTGTTGCTTAAGTTTTGCATACCAGTGTATATTATGAACATTTAGCTTTATGAATATTTCTTTTCAGCCGACAGCGTGGTGTCGTTTTAAGGCGTGGAGTTCATCTTTTCATTGTGCAGAAAATCGTCTGCGCCCATGTCGTATGATTTTGAGGCATGTAAAAGATCCCTTGAGTAGACATTTGACTTGGATGTTCTCAGCTAAATTAAACTCCGAGTGTAATGTCGCATCAACAAAGTCCGGGTGTACGCCCTTTCAGGTGAACAAAACGTACGTCAAAATTTTCATGCGGCGATGGTACCACACTCATTGTGGGGCCACTGAAAGAGATGGTACCAATCTCTCGGGAACGCACTAGGTCTGCCATTGACAAAAGCCAACCGCAGCCCACTAGAAATTTGCAAAAAAAATATTTTTTTTGAAAATTTCAAAATTTTTTTGAATTATATACATAGCCTACATTTTGAAATACCTGCATTGTTCAATGATGGTCTATATTTTCCCTCGAAAGTCGTATTTACCAAAATAAATGAATAAATTAATGTTAAAAAGAGATTTCAAATATTATGTTTTTTTTTTTTTTTTTCTGGAACTTAGCATACATTGGTATGTGTGTATGTAATGTCTACAATCAACCGGAACATTCCTTCCGGGGACATGATTTAAGTAGAAAATATTCCACATTAGTCGCAACTTTTAAAATATTTGAACAAAACAATAGCTTTAATAATTTCAAAACGAAGTACTTAGACAGAAAATAAATGAAAGTACTGTTGAGAAAATAAAATTTAACGCCTATGTTAGGGAGGGCCAATAAGAAAACGGAGAAAGAAACACCGAAAAAAACAAATTCCCTGAGGGGGAAAAAGACCATGGAACAAGCTTTACAATGCTTTTTCAGATGCAAATAAGCTTCTTGAACTTGTGAAAAAATAAATAAATATTAAAGGAAAAAGTCACCATGACTGTTCTTGTTTTAAGTAAGGTGACAAAATATTTATATGGTTTAAATTTTGTCAAGTTTTCCAGAGCATAACAGAATTAGAATCTCGATACAAAATTTCAGTTTCAGTCTTTAAATGTTTTGGAAACATAAACATGATTTGCTCTTAAAAAATTCCTCTTTTGTTTGAATAAACAGCACTCGTAATTCAATAATAGTAAATATTTAAAATTCCAATAATACTTGTTTTCCTTTCCAAAACTGCTTTCGCTTCTTTATGTAGTTATGCTACTGAGAAACATTTTGGAAAAGCTATCGAAGATATAAGTAAACAACTAATGTTTATTACTATGATTTAAAACTCCCAGGAACTCTGAGTTTCACACTTACCGAGCTGTATATTACCTGAGATTTACCTGATTAATACCTTATTTATTACTTACAGGAAACAATGTATCTATTTTATGATTCGCAACTATACGAGAGAAATTAATCGCACAATAAAATAAATGACAATAATGAAAAAAAATAAGAAGAAAAAATACGCATAAATGTGATTCATTGCTTATACTCTTAAATTATATCCAAAAAAAGTGAATGTCGGAAAAATCTCTGATTGAATCTTAAAGTTACTGTAAATAAATATCGATTTTAAAAAAATATTTCAACGGTTTCAGAAGAGCGCATTGCATAATATTATTTAAAACTAAAGCTGTTAAGTGACATGATAAGTGATTTGAAATATGGGGAAACCGGGGGGGGGGGGGCGATCTTTTTTCGAATGAAAAAAAGAAAAAAAGTTAAGGGTAAAAATTATGAAAAAAATTGTTTTGACTTTCATTGCTTTAAGATGAAGTTAATTTATTAAAATTATTAGCACCGAATATTTGAGAAATGTATGATAGTTAAAATCTGTTGCACAGTAGTTTTAATTTCAATTTCAAAATGTTTTTGAGAAAAATGGATAGCTTTGAGAATTTCCCAAAATTTTTGATGACTTAAAACTACGAATAACTAAATAGGCTATCGATACTCTAATATGGAAATCACATACTTGAACACTCACACACGATGACAGCTAGCCATTACTTTTTATAAAATTGAAATTGTAATCTATTTCACTAGTTTATGCCAATGTAGAACGTGTAAAGTGCTTTGAATGATAGCATTCATACTTTATCTATGGAAAACATCCCCTTTTACAGTATGGATTACTAATCAGTTAAACGCACAAGGGTTATGAATAAATGTTAATGCTTGTTTTTTATTGTTCCTTTTAGCTTTAGTTAATATCGTTTAATTACTGCCATGTGAGCCTATCAGTAAAGAGAAAGAAGTCACATTCCAACGTTTCATTATTAGCGAGTCAGACTGTGACTGTAACGACAGTTGTATTAATAGTCAGTTTTTCGGAAAATGCATCAGTTACATCACAATATGAGTCAGGTTTTCCATATTAAAAAAATAAATGAATGAATGAAAAGCTAATCAAATAGTTGAGGTGAAAAACCTTTTTAACCTCATTTTTATTTGATTAACGGCCATTTATGCACATATTAGCTTAGTTATATGAAACTAAAATAGTTATATATCTAAAGTTTTCTTATATGCAGTTGTGAAAATTAAGTAAGGTAGGTAACGCCCCCCATTCCCCATAAGCCGCGTTTACACGATGCCAGTTGAAGAGACAATTGTCTGGAGACAGCTTATTGGCTACGTGTGAACAGTTCAGGCCAATTGGCGAGACAACTGCCTCGACAGTTGTTCTGAAATTCAGTTGGCTTGGGGAGTAGCCAGTGGGCAATGAACTGGGCCCAGTGAGGACCCCCACCACTCTAAATCACAGTTGTCGAGCCAGTTAGCACCATGTGAACGTTGCAGCCAGTTGATTTGCTTTGTGTTGTGCCAATTCACTCGTGTCAGTCAAGTCTCTCAGCCATTTTTCGTCATCAACTGCCATGCCAATACTTTCACAGTGTGAACAGGTTCTCCTCCAACTGGCCTGGCCATGACATTCCCCCAACTGTCCAGAGATAATTACCCACGACAATTGTCTCTTCAGCTGGCATCGTGTAAACGCGGCTATACACTGAGAGCCGATTTCTGGCGATTGTCGCAATCCTTACTAGCATAGCAGCGGGGATGTTAGCAATTTCAGCTCGGATGTTGGATTTAAGGTGTTGCCTGGTCCTTGGACGGTTGGCATAAGGGTGGGATTTCATAAAACCCTACAAGAAAAAATCATAAGAGGTTCAATTCGATTGAGCGGTCTGGTCACACAAATCACTGAACATCCGTTCGAAACGAAGGTTTCGACGAAAAACACTCTCCTCGGTCTCCAGACATAATGGTGACTGACCAAAATTGTGAATAAAACTTTACAACCATCCCTCTGGAATGAGGTCACGCGCGTCCCACATAAACATTTATAGCCTAATAGGCGCACATTTTAAAAAAGGAAGTTATGTTGCCGCACCCTGTATTTTATAAATACTATGATATTAATTATATGAATTTGGATACCGCATTCAAAAATACTTCAATAACAAATTAATATGCATCTAATTATTAAAAAACGCCATTTGTTCAAGTGTGTAATGTGAGTGAGAATAGCACCAATTGGCCTTAATTTTTTAAAGGAATCCAGTGACTGATACAGTAAGGTACATGTTCTACTTTATAAATATTGACTGCGAAAATTCGAGTTTCATTTAAATATAATAGTCATAACGAGATGTTTAAAATTCTCTGACTATTGATTTATGTGTCAGAAGCAAATGTATTAGGGTGTTCCATAACCATACACTTTGGAAACAGCGATTAATAACTTTCGACACCGTCTGTTATGAGCAATTGCTGCAGACAAGTGGTAATTAATTACGTGTTGTAGATTTTTCGTCCTTACAAACATTTGTTATGTTTAAAGGAAGATAAGTGAGCGGAGTCAAAAATATCACGAAGGACAAAAGAACTGAAACTAAAGTCAACTGAAAGCGAGTATGTTTTATTTTTTATGTTTTTAAATCTTTTACTAACTATCGCATGTATCAATCTTCTATGGTGTTTTATTTTTTTTTTTATTTAGAAAAGTTGCATTATCATCATTTGAATCGTTAAAATGTTACTTTTATAACGTACAAGGTTTGTATTTTAATTTTAGAAAAGATTAAAATGACATTAAAGTGCTAAGAAAATATAGAAATAAATAATACATTAACATAAAATAAATAATACAGTAATAGTAGTATAAATAATACGTAAATAATACTTGTACTGTAAGTTGTAATCAACTTACAGTATATGCTGTTCTCAGATATAAAACTACAAATTTGATACACGAAGCTCAGTGGCTGAGTGGTAGTCTTCCGTGCTACCATGCCACAGGTCCGTGGTTCGATTCCCAGGCTGGGCAGGGTAGACTCAGCCTTTCATCCGTGCAAAAAGGTCGATTAAAAATGAGGTTTAAGCATGCTTGGGAACTAAACACTGGGGGTTCCGCGCCAGGCCGACCATTTGACCGGACTTCTGCTTCTGCACCCCAGGGCATTCGGTCTCGAAAACTGGGATGGACACAGTAGGCCATGGCTCCCCAAAAGGGCTGGCGCGCCACTGAGTTAAGTTTTTTTTTTAGATACATGCAAAGCAAAATATTTTAGGGAACCTAACGATTAATAAATAATAAAAATACCATTTTTGTCAGGGATCTGTAATAGTATGAAGCAGAAGATCGGAGCTGGGTAACAGCGTAAGTTTTAAAGCAAGGATATTTGCAGTTCTCCATTGCTCCGTAATTTATTTTAGCTTTTTAAGTTCACTCAAAATTAAAAGTTAGTAATTTATTTACTTAAATTTTTAGAATTGTTTTTTAATTTATTGCATTTTGGATATTTGATGGTTGAGAGGAGATCCCACGAATTGTTTTTTTCTTTAGTATTTCAGTTATTTTGGTTTTTCTTCTTATATATTTCATTTATATTTATTTTATTTCATGTTTTCCATTTATTAATTATCGTCTGCAGTTCCAAACGATTAACTTCCAATATTTATATACGACTGCTACTTTTATTTATCGTTTTGTTTTACGTTTCTTTCCCTTCTCCTTCGAAGTACAAAGAGCAGCAGTTTCGCTGTATGTCTATAATGTACATGTTAGTGAACTGTAAATAAATGTAGTTATGTGTTTGCCAGGAATACATCGCAGTATTATTTAAAGGATGTCTACAGTATTTTAAAAATACAACTCCATGCACAAGAAAGTTTGCATATTGGATATTTGATGGTTGGGAGGAGATCACACGATTTTCTTTTTCTTCTTTAGCAAATTTCAGTTATTGTGGTTTTTCTGATCCACTTTTGCCAGGACTACTAATTTAGAAAACTACATCGATTAAACTGCCATCTAGCGCTAAGGATTGTGAGAGAACGAGACCATGATTGTAATGATTTGAACGCTGTGCCCTAGTTTCAAAGTCCAGATTCTGCCTTTAACTCCATAGATAACAAATTGTAGCACAATATTCGTAAGGTACTCTTTCAAAAAAAAATGTAAATTTATAAATGGCAATGAACGTATCAGAAAAGATAATCTGGTGAGTGCAAAAGAAAAGAAAAAATACTTGTTATCGGATTAATTACATTATTAAAAATTTATTACTGTTTACAAATGAGTTTAAAAACCGTCAGACCCCTCATTCTACAGCACTTTGAACATAATCATTTAATTATAATAGTATTTAAATTAAAGACATTCAATTGTCCTGAATGATGTACAAAAAATACGCAAATTCTTCAGATTAATGCTTCATTTTTTTCAAATTATGGACACTTTATTAAAGATCCGAAAAGCTTTCGTAGTAAGTGTCCAAATAGAAGACTTCAAGGTATTCAATCACTATGCATAATTAAATCTCCAATCAATCTAAAGTACATCAGATACGCAAACATTTACATAAGAGATTATTTGAGCTAATTAACTGGAACCTGGTTGAGGCTTGATACTCCTTCTTAATGAGTAAATTAATTACCCTAATAGGTACGCTCAGAGATATCGTGTGGCAAAAAGCAATTAAAAAAGTCGGTGAGGATGATTGTTTCCGAACTGCAAAGTAAATTAGATAGGGGTGCAAGGATACTGTTTGTTCAGAAAGTGTAAGGAACTTTAAAAGAGAGTTGTCTTTGTAATTTATAATTCTTAGTAATCGATGTTTTTATTGGCAGTTATATTTTTCTTTACTTTTTTTCTCTTTAAAAATATCAAAGTTTTGATTAAAATAACGCAAAGCAATTTTTGACAATACACTTAAAACGTAACTACGTGGAGTAAAAGGTGTCTTAAATTTATACTGGGGATATAACAAAGTAAAACAACCCGTTTAAAGTAATGTTTCATAAGGTTTGTTTTTGGACGAATCAAAAAATAACCGGCAGTAGTTTAAAGTGCTTTAATATGAACTAATTGACAAATGGCTGTAGAATATCTTGTAGGCCGGCAAACATGTATGTGTAATGCAGGTATTGGTTTAAAAATAATAAATTAACTTTGTGAAAATAAACTGTAATACAATTTTTTGCGATAAGAAAGCACAAATGAGCATTTTGTTTTATAATAGAGTCGCTGGTCATTACCTTAAGCTTTAATTTAATTTCAGCGTGAAAGTGATTTTTTTAAACCATTTTAGCATTTAAAGACAGTTCTTTGGCAAAAGCATTTTTCAAAAATGGAAAGAGTTCTTTTTTTGTTTCTTTTGGCAATATATTCTTCTTTTAAGAATACAAGTTAATAATTCAAGCAAAAAACGCAACAAATATCAGTAAGGTTTTTTCACATATTTGTAGTATTTTTAACTTATTAGGATCAACAAGATATACATAAGTATATTTCCCTCCTTAACTGTAGAATACACTTTCTACGAAACTAAAAATAACATTAGAATTTCTCTTTTTTAGCGGATGGGTTGGGGGATTTATTTTCGAATGATTCTTATTATCTTATATTCTAAAAATTGTATTTTAATAATTTTAATGTTATCTAAGCATACTTTGTGCTTTCATACATTTCTCGCATCAGATGCATGTAATCAAACATTCATTTACTCATATTTCATTAAGTTATTATTTGGTGAGACATGATTTTGCTAGCTTACAATTTAGTTCAAATTAATAGAATATTTTAAAAAGTAATATGTGTACAAGCTATTTTTTATTAGTTGAAAAATTACAGGTTCTTAATAGTCAGTGAAACCACAAGAATGAACTACAAAATGTTAACTTTATTTTGGGATGCATAGCTTAGAAGAATTTAAGATTTATTATTATTATTAATGTTAGTTATGACCATATTTTAATATGCTTTCATCCTAACCATTTTTTGTATTTTCTTCTGTATTAAGAGTGTTATCAACCTTAATAAAACAATATTATTAGAAAATATTATTCAAAAGAAACTTAGACCAACTGATTTATTTAAACATTGTTTTATAATAATGATATTTTAGTTAAAAAAATATTCGTATCTAATTTTGGATGCTTCAAGATTGTTCATTTTTAATGTACTGATAATATTATTAAAATCTTATTAATAATTGCTTTAGTTACTTAAATGTTTTTTTCCTCTCCATGTTAGTTGTATATATTACACCAAAAATACTGAATGTTTGCTGGCTACAAAAAAAGGTGTTTCAAATAAAAACGGTATAATGCAATGGAGGCAATTCATACAGCTTCATAGGTCACGTGACAAAGATGTAAGCGATGTAAACAAAGGAAGCTGTAGTATCGTTTTACTTCGAGTTCGCTTGTTTAACATTATGTTTTGGTTTGACTATTTTATCGAGTTTTAAAGGATGTCATACTGCGATGCATATGGGTCATATATTTCAAATGAATGTTACAAATGTTAAGAGTTTGAGCTTCATAAGCATTGAAATCTATGAAACAAAAAAATGTCAAAATAAATTACGATAAATAAACAATAACAAAAACTTACCTTGCATTCGGTTGAAATCCTAACTTTTGCTGTGTAAGCGTCTTTCTTTTTCATTTCAGCTTTGACAGTAGCCGATATGTCAAAAAAAAAAAAAAAAAGCATTGTTTTCTGACGGTTCGAGGAAACAGATTTTAGAAACGAATTTTACATTAAACAATAATGATCCTTTCTTTACTTTAGTAATCACGCTATTATTTCCAGTTAGTGCCGGAAACTGCTCGGCATATTCAGTTATGAAAAAAATGGTAACATCCGTTAAATAAAACGGTTTATCCAGAATAGAATTAGCCATGGAGCCTATAAAGCATAAATTATTACTAATTAAAACTTCTTTTATGCAATAAAACTAATCTAATTAAAAACTAGGAGTAAATAAAGTTCTAGGTATTTAAAAACTAGAACTAAAGAAAGTTCTACGTTATTAAAAACTAGGCCTACATAAAATTCTGCGTTATATAGAATTAACCCTAAATAAAACACTATAACTATTGTAATACTTAATAACTTTCTTTTATAATGATTAAATTAAAGGGAAATTACTTGGTTTATAATCAGAAAAGGCTATGAAACTAGTCTAATTTTAGGATAGCTAATTTTGCTTCATGAACTTTACGTATAACTCAATTAAAAATTATCACGTGACGCAATGAATTGCCTCCATTATGCATTATACTTGCTAACTTGCGAAGCTGAAAAACATAGTATATTAAGTTTTTTGTAGGTAGCAAATTGGCAGCACGTTTTGGTGCAGCATACAAGCGAATTTCGTACAGTGCGTCCTGCATTATACTTTTAAATACATTTTTCAACTCTAAAGTGGGTGATGCATAATTTCACATCATTTCACATCTTGATTTCTAACGATATTTTCACAATAGGTTAAACATTCTTTCACGTTTTATTATTATTTCTTTACTTTTACGGGAAAGTAGACTAAAAAGAGGCTTACCTGTGAATTTATCTGCTCAACTATTGTACTTTCGCCAACAGAAAGTGTACTTTTATCACCAAAAACCATACTTCACGCTGAAATGATTACGCATCATTCATGAATTAAAGTTCAACAGTCTGGACATAATGCTTTCTGTGTTTATGTTCTTAAGGATGTTTACGGCACTTAATCCAAACTCCGTTATTCAGCTGGATTATCCTAAGTCAAAAAACATACTTATGACACACCAGCCGTTCTAACCACATTTTGTTCGCCATTGATGTCCTATACTAAATTTAAAGATTAAATGGAAATTTATCTGTAATAATAATTTTGAACTAAATTAAAAATCAAGCCAAATTCCTCGCGGTGATATATTTTATTAAAGTTTGAAGATTGAATCGATTTTTTTCGGTAACAGTACCTTTGAACAAAATTAAAAACTTATTTTAGTAATATTAAGTATACAACATCTTTAAGGCAGTTGAAATTTGGCGACAAATACGGTTTTACTATTCACAATTGCATTATAGTTTAATTAGTTGGCGCATTTTGTATCAATTGTAAGCTCCTCAATTTTTGTCAGCGGTTTGTAATAATACTATCTATTAGGCGATCTTACGCTTTAACTGAAAATTATTCTTGACAAATTGAAATAATACCTCATTTTATTGACACTAATGTCCTTCGGACTTCTATTTCCATTGTACGTTAACATTTTATTTCTGTATCAACCTTATTTTTTCTTCTGGGGCCTTTTATAACTGACCGGTACATACGTCTTATCTTATTAACAAATATCGTGATGAATGGTGCAGCGCTAAAACGTTACTGTTTTACTTATTCTCGGCGCAGACTCGTATTTCAAAATTTTACAGTAGAGGGACGACAGCATAATTTTCTTCTATATAAATAAAACCGAAAGTTTGTGTGTGTGTGTCTGTCGATCGCCTCCTGGCAAGACGGAACGTTCCAGAAGTACGAAATTTTCGTGACAGATACCTTGGGTCAGGTCCTCGTGCACCTCGAAGCGTTTTTCCTGAAATTCGAATTTGTTCTTCTTTTATTCCAATTAAAAAAAAAACTGTTGATTTTGTGTTTATCTCATAAAAGAAGCATCCCACGTTTTAAAATTTTTTCAGCATATTAACGTCTGTAAAAAACTGCACAAGATGCTTTTTTTTTTTGCAGTTCGCTGGACAAATAGAACACGCGCAATATTCATTTAAAGTGGTTTTTGAATTTTAAAACAAGGCTTACCTCTGAATTTATCTGCTTAATTTGCTTGTTTTCGCCAAGTAAATAGTACGTTTGTAGCCAAATAAATGATTTCTGCTAAAGTAAAACTAATGAAAATTCATTTCGGATTAAATCGCAAACATATACTTTTCTCGCCAAGAAGAGAAAACTTTTCTTTCGTGTAGTTACTAATTGTTTTTAATTTTTTATTTTACGTTTCGTAATTTTTGTAATTGCATAATATGCACAACTGAATTTTTTCTGCATAACTGCATAAGATAATGTCTTTCTGAAATTCGTTGAACAAATAAAACACGCGCAATATTCATTTCAAGTAGTTTTTGAATTTTAAAACGAGGCTCAAATTACCTCTGAATTTACTCGCTCAATTTGAGTATTTTCGCCGAAACAAAGAGTACTTTTGTCGCCAAATAGATTATTTCGATTAACGTAAAACAAATGAAATTTATGGATTAAGTCGTATACTTTTACTAGGTTGGAAGGCTTCCGATATAGCTGATTTTTGATGAAATTTAAAATTTCGCCATGACCTGATTACGTCCCCCCCCCCCTTGCAGTTAAATGTTCTCAAATTTTTATTTTACGCTTTGTAACTTTTTCAAACCGCGCCAAAAATCCTTATTCGTAACATTGTTCTCATTTAATTCAATACGCGGTTTACACTGTAGAATCTTGGCGCATTTGCGTTATGCTTCCACTACTGTAGTGCAATTTGGCGATCTTCTACTCTATTTTTTAACTTTTTTACGAAGCGGTTTTGATGCATTCCATATTTTGCACAAGTGATTTATTTTACAACATTTACTTATTTTTTATACTACCTATTTGATTCCATTTGGACAGAATTTAAGCTCTTTCTATGAACTTATATTTCACACAGTACTGCATTTTCTAACTTAAATGCGCATGTTTATTTGGCTTTGGAAATAATGCTTTTCTTTCGTTTATTGGCGACTATTATAAAAGTGATATTTTATTGAAATGTTTTGACGATTTTGCAAGAGGGGATATTAAGGTGTACTGTGGGTAATTTTAGGAACAGCAGCTCTTAAAAGTCTGTAGTCTAATGTGTATTTTAAATCGCTGACGTCTTTATTCTACATTGTTAAAAATTTCCGTAAGAAAATAATCAAATAAATATTTTTTTATTGTTATTTTACCATATTTAATTACAACAGTTGAATAACCATTAAAAAGATGGTACTCAAACCGCTGATTGCGAAAAAAATCGTTTATTCTCTGTTTATCCTAAAGAACGTTTAACTAACCGTAATTTTCGAGCGCTCAATAAGAATCGGGCGTCCATCTTGGTTGCGAAACCTTACCAGTCGTACGTTGATTTAAAATAGGAATACGGATTTATCAGTTAAAATCTGCATGTGTATTGTGTATATCAAAAAGAAGAAAAAAAGTGGCTTAAGCAGTGGATACTAAATAGAAACACATACACACGTAAGTCAAAAATTGGAGACATCGGATTCCCAAACTGTTTGCGAATGAGCGAAGCCATAATTTGAGCTGCTAAAGCTTGTATGTATTTTAATTTTTGCAGCAAATAAAATGATTTTCGTTAATTTACAGTAAATTTAGACCAAACATAAATTTAGATCCAATCAAAAACTAAAATCTCAATTTTAAGGCTGTTTGCCTGTTGGAAAAGAAGATTAAATAAACGTCCGCTTTACGTGATGACGGTGGCCGAGTGGATAGAGAGCAAGACTTGTACACCACAATTCGAGGTTCGAGTCCTGCAAGCTTCGTTTACGGTTCCTACGCCTCGAAGATTCTACGCCTCGAAATGGTTCAAAAACGGTGAAAATTTTGTTTTGAACCATTTTTGAATGGTTATAAAACCGTAAACTTTTGTATTTACGACTTTTTAACCAAGTTAATTGGAAATGGTTAGGTCCCGTAAAGATAGAAAAATGTTGCAAACCGAAAATTTAACGGTGAATTGGATGGACAGACTGCTGCCGGTCATTTAACAGTAATTTCATGATGAATTTGCTAACAGTGTAAGAGATATTCAGGGACCATTGTTCTTCATCTGATGTGCATTTTTAATGAAAATACTGCTCTTATTCTGATGGGATTTTTAGATATGGTGTTGTCCATATTGCAATTGGGAATTCTACGGACTCTTGTTGTTATTTTGGAATTATTGTCCTCATGCATATGTGCGGTTTAGATACTGTTGCCCAAACTCTGATTGCGATTTTTATGAACTGTTTTCATTTTAATGTTGATTTTTATGGACTGTTATTCTTAGTCTAATAAAGGGCAATTTTAGAGACTGCTGCTTTAAATGTAATCGTGGTTTTTAAGGAGTTATACTGTTTAAATGGTATTTTTAAGGACTGTTGCCCATCTTCTACTAGGATTTTTTAACAAGTTTTTCTTTATATATTTACAAAAGAATTTTGGACATGTGTCACTTGGCCTGGGAATAATGCAATGTTACCCCGCGCAAAGCCGGGCATGTCAGCTAGTTGTTAATATAAAAAAATAGTCAGTGGCACATGGCACAGCTTTGGTATAGGGGCCGGTTGGCGATAAATATTGTTGTTTGCAATTAGTTGTTTCGTTTTTGAAATTTGGCGTAAATTCTGGACTCATCACTGTTGGCGACATCTTTTGTCACCACCCGGCCCCTAAAGACCATAAAGAATGGCAATTCATAAAAATCTCCACTAAAAATACAAAAACTTCTGAACTATATTTTTTAGTTACTCCATTAAAAGATGGACCATAGTTCTCAAAAAATCAGCGGTACCTAAAAATTCCTCTAAGTAAAAATAACATTTCCTGTGAATCAAAGTAAAATTAAATTGCAAGTAATAATAGTAAACAAAGTGAAAGTTTTACCAAAAATCAAAATAAATAAAACATTATAAGAGAAAACGAAAGAACAAACATGGGGGGGAGGGGGTAGCAATTCAATCATGAATCCAATTTACCACGCTTTATATTTATCGTCTACTTATTTTTTGAAAAAAATATTCTGAAAATAAACGATGAAAACAGGGTTATAATTTTTAGTTTTTAATTAGTATCTCAGCTCAGTAAAGCCTCACAGAGATGATACCGAGCAAAATGGCTTCTCCGAAATTTGCTGATGGTAAAAATGTTGGTACTAATTTCACCCCACGACTCTCAGTCCTTTGGCAAAATATAACCGTACATAAAATCGGTTCATTTTACTAATTCGGGATTTTAAAATTGTACTTCCACGTTCTATTTCGCTTAAATTGATTTTCCAGTTAAGTATCTCGAGTGGCAACACTTTTGCATTTAATCTTTTAGAACGCTAGTTAAAAATGTATGATGTATATCTTGAATCGAACAGCTTAAGTTTGTTTTAATCATTGATCTTTTATATCTATTCGACAGTGAATTTTGTTTCAGCGATTGAATAATTTTCTGATCATTTTCAATACTAAACATTCACTTACGATTTTCATCTATATAAATAAACCGAAAGTTTGTGTGTCAGTCGATTCCTGACGCGATAGAAGGGTCCAGAAGGGCAAAATTTTGGTTACAGGTAAATTGGGTCAGGTCCTCGTGTACCTTGAATCATTTTTCCTAAAATTCAAATTTGTAGTTTTTGTATTCCAATTTTAAGCAAAACTGTTAAATTTTGCGATTTTCTCATCAAAGAAATGTCCCACGTTTTTGATTTTTGCAGTATATTAATATCCGTAAAAATTCCTAAATCTTATTGAAGTTAGTACAACGAGCAGAACACGCAAAATATTCATTTTAAGTAGTTTTCGAATTTTAAAACGAGAGTTACCTCTGAATTTATTCGCTCAATTTCAATAAGACGCAAACATATGCAAGTTGAAGGGTTTTCGATATCACTGATTTCTGATAAAATTTAAAAGTTCGCCAGGTGGGAATAACTTTATATTTCGCTCTCATGCAGTTCATTGTTCCCAATATATTACTTTGCTCTTTGTATTTTTTTCCAAACCGCGCCAAAATAGTTTGTTAGCAATATTGTTCTTATTTAATTTAATACGTGATTTACACTTATGGTCGTAGCGCATTTGCGTTATGCTTCCATTATTATAGTGCAATTTGGCGATCTTCTGCTTTATTTTAACTTGTTTACTTTTGATTGATTTCATATTTTACTCAAGTGATTTATTTTGTACCATTTATTTAATTTTTGCACTGTAAATTTGTCGCCATTTGGGCAGAACTTAGTTATTTCTTTCTATCAATCTAAATTTCAAACTTTAGTATTGTTTCAGTACTGAACATTTTATAACTTATTTGTAAATGTTCATTTGCTTTTGAAAATAGTGCTTTTATTTCTCCCGTTTTTAGCCGAATTTTATAAAAGTGCTATTTTATTGAATTTTCGGGAAACGTTTTGACGACTTTGCGAGCGGTATTTTTAGGCCCTCGTTCTTATAAAGATTTTAAGATGGACTCTTGATCATTTTATTAATAGCAACTATTAAAGGTCTGTAGTTTAACGGGTATTTTTAGTCACTGATGTCCTTATCCTGATAGGTATATTTAGGAATACAATTTTTCTGATGCATATGTGCACTTTGGTTACTGCTGCCTTTACTCTAATGGTAATTTTTATGAACTGTTTTTGGCATTTTTATGGACTTATTTTTGGTCTAAAAGGCTAATTTTTACATTCTCCTGTTTTTAATGTAATCGTGATTTTTGAAGAGTTTTACTGTTCAAATGGGACTTTCAAGGACTGCTGCCCATTTTCTATTTGGGGATTTTAAGAACATTTTTCCTTATACATTTACAACATAATTTTAGACATGTGTCACTTGACCTGCAAATTATACAATGTTATCCCGCGCAACGTCGGGCATGTCAGATAGTTCAAAATAAAAGGAAAAAGAAAGGAGTGAACTGCAGTATGCTGATAATTGAAGTCATGCTTAAGGAAGAAAGCTTACCGTGTATTAGAAAGTAAGCATCATCTTCTGAAGCGAATTTTAATATAAATGCCATTTTATTAAAATAACTGTATTATTTTTTTCACTTCACTACGTATTATCCTGCAGCATTTCCAGAAATTACTTCTTTGTCATATCCAAAACGCCTAATCTAACTGTGCGAAAATGTGGATTTTTTAAAACTTTTTCTTAAAGAAAACGGGTGTTTGGGTAGTAAATGCTGTTAATTAAGATTATTACTGTGCACGAAAATATGCGCACAAGTGCTTCGTTGCGGCAAGGAATCTCTTAATCTGTAAAGGATAATGGCGCTATGCCGTAAAAATGATTTGCATAGCTGAAGTTTTCGTATGATCCTTAAGTCTAGATCGTAAGTCTAGAAAATGAGCACACTGTTTTCAATTAAAATGTACACTAAAAAGCATTGCGTTTTTACAAATGTGTGAATGCATAACTTATAACTTAGGAGAACTGAAACAAGCTATTATGAATGCATGTTCTTTAAGTTCAAATGATTTCGTTCATGCTTCAACTGTAAATGTAGAAAATAATTAAGATATTAATTAAAATCCCAATTTACCTTCAAATGCTGTTTTAAAAATAAAGCATCTCTTAAAGCCAAATTATTTTACAACAAGAAAAGAACAATAATTTATTTATTCAAAAAATAATCTTAGAGTTAAAAAAAGTAAGTTGCTTGTAGTACAATTAAATCTTTCTAAAATTTAAAACTAGAACAATGCATTCATTCTAACTAAATAAAAGTCAAGTAAACCTTAATTTTATAACCATGACAACATTTTTTTACTGATGCATTCCGTATAATTTAATTGAAAAATAAATAAATAATCTGCATTGCTGTTATTTCTGAAATATTAATTTGTTACTAAACGTTGAAAAGCGTTTAAATGGAGAAAAGTGTTTAAAAACAATTTTAAAAATGTAAACCTATTATGAAGCTATGTAATGACATTTTTAGTATTAAGAAAACGAAAAGTTCGACTTTCATACTTTGTTAAATTTTTTATTTGAAATTTGAATACAAACAAATGTTAATTTTGGGTTAAATCCTTAAACTGCGTTTAAGAATACAGAAAAATTTAAATTTTAATTTCTATGTTTATTATTATACACGTACTTAATTCTTTTAAATCATAAAATAGGTTCTAAAAATTAAGTGCATCCTTTTCTTCTATGATAGTCCTAATTTGAGTTTAAGAAATACCTAGTAACCATTATGGAAAAAAAGCTTTGCTAAAAGTTTCATTAGACAAATTGTTATTTATTTTAATAGTTAATTGTTTCTGAATTATTCCATTTGATCGATCCGGATATTTGTTTTAATAAACCGACTCGAGTACAGATGTGTTTGCCTTTCTTTTTTTTTAAATCTTAATTTTTAATAATCTGCCTTTGGAAGCAAACATAGCTAATTAATATGAAACCTTTTTTATACCAGTTACGAGTTTCAATTAAAACAATGTACAAGTATGTCCTCAAAGGTAAAGGCATTATAATAATTTATTTTTATCGTGCGATCCTATCTTTTGTCGCTTCAGTCGGCCTAAAGTTCCTAATATCAGATTAAAAGTACGAAGTATTTAATAATGACTTTTTTAAATTGGCTAACAATAATGCTTAAAAGATTTTAATTTTTAAAATAAAAGAACTGCAGAAATTTTAAAATTATTTCACCAATTACTTCCGCACTCTCAGCGGCATCTTAGCGTGAAAGATTGTTTCCAGCGCCTTTCGGTTTATAGTCTACCACATTTTGGAAGCATGTTTTGGCCAAGTAAACTCACACTCTCCCTCCTTTATTTCTATAAATTAGTTCAAATATTTCTTTTTAAGGGTTAACACTTAAAAACCAAGCTAAAATATATATTGTAGTAGCAAGAAGTTCCGTCTAAAACCATACGAGCGTACTTTCCAGTATACATCAACTGATAATCTAGCCATCTCTATAAGTTTCTCATTTAGCTTTAGTTCTTAGTTACTTCAAAGATACCTTTTTCAACGGCTTATACATATTCATTCATTAATTAATTCATTTAATCACTTATTTGATCATTCATTTATTCGGAAATATTCTAAAATATCCAGATTGTTTTCTCTTTAACGATATTTTTATGATCCGTTAAGCCTTCCTTAACTTTTTTTTTTTTTAGTTTTACGAGAAGGCAGGATAAACAAAGACAAGTATTAACCATTATATAAATAATATTAAATTTGGTTTTTCGAAATACTAGCCTCAGTCAGCGGTATATAGAAAAAATATTAAATAAGTAAATTTTTCCCCCAAATGCACAAATGTTCAAACTGTATGATTCTTTAAATAAGTATATTTAAAATAGTGACGTTAAAAGAAATGTTTTTTTTTATAATGTTCTATGCCATGTTTCCTTTTTGATAAAGTTTGTTTGAAAAAAATCCGCCCGTTATACCAAGAATTATTTAACTTTTTTCGTACAGCCTAGTGTTAAGTTTTTTTTTTTGGAACTGCTAAAAATTTAATAAAATTTTAAAATCATAATTTGAAGCAATTGAATCAGGTCTCCTTGTCGTTATCTTCCGTTCAAATCAGATTATTCTTTTAAACATTTTACCAATAAATGGCGCTTGTATAGTATCTATATTGCTTTTTGATTAGTTACTTACTGAAAAACGGTTGAAACATGAAACGCATGTATATAATTGAGTTAGTTCAGTTATTATTTTTTCCTTTAACTTTGTCTTTTATATAGCTTCTTTTATATAGCTTTTTTTTTTTTTTTGGCATACTTGGCTTAGCATCTTTTTTTCTTTTTTGAGTAAAATGTCATTGATAATACGGAAACATCCTTCGGAACTACATGAAAAAATAACATGCAGAAAACATGTTCTTAATGCTCTCCCTAAATTTTAACCATTATTTCAGCCGCACAATTTCACATTTAATTCAATTTCAGACTATGAAGAATAATTTGTCTTTTGATTTATAGAAGAAGAAAAAAACAGTTCGTTTAAATATCTTTCAACAGTGGAAGGAGAGGTAGTTGTAAGAAAACATTATCACAAAAATCCAATAAATACCAGAAACAATGAACATCGTACCGTTTAAATTGGCCTTAATAACATTTGCTAGTGTTTTATAATGACAATGCTAATGTTTCTTGAAAACTAAGTTTCCTTTTTTATGCGAGGGAATTCTTCAGTTAATAACTACCATTAAGCATGCAATCACACTTACTTCTTTTTACTAATAAACCAAAAAAGAAAAAAAAACTAAAACTTTCCCTGAAAAATTCAAAAGTGGAAGCTTTTTCCAAATTCACTTTGGTAAATGCTTCAAAGGATCACTCATTATTTAATTTATTTATAACTGAAGGTGTGCTTTGTGCCGTGGAGTGTATTTATTTAATCAACAATTTATTGCAATTCCTATCTCACTTTTAAAGAAAGCTTGCATCTAAATAATAATTGTATTTTCATTAATAATTAATGGCGTTCGGTAAACACATATTCAATGCGTAGAAAAATATTCTAGAAGAAACTGAACTTCCTTGAGTAAGTTGAGTTAACATGTCGGAATCGTATGATCTGCATTGGCTCTTTACAATACGATTAACTTAGCAGGGAAAAATTGGCTTGCTTCAGTAGGACGTTGCAAGAACGAAACATTTTACATTACTCCTGGTAATGCATGATTTTTTCACTTTTAAAAAATCTTACTAAATATAAAATAAGTAACAATAACTTTTGTAGCAGAGGTTTTTTTTAACCTTTCATTTCACGCCGCACTCTTATTACTAATTTAAAACCCTCAATTTAAGATATTTTTGTTTCTAAATTCAAACGCAAAAATTAACTTTATTTTTCCTACATTGTTTTAATATATTTCAGTGAAATTAATAATTTTAGTGCAAAAAATTTTGAAAATACTTCTTGGAACTTGAGCCTTTTTTTTTTTTTTTGCTACAATTGTATCATCACCTTTTGCAAATACAACCAATAAAACAAACTCTGTACATATGTTTTCCTTACAATAACATTACCTTAGCAGTGAAAAACTTGCTTGTTATTTTTACCATTATTATTATTATTATTATTATGCTATTTTGAATTTTATAGGTTAACTCTTTTAATTTGTCAATTAATGTGTAATTTAAGTTGCCTTCATTAAACTAGTGTAATGTATATGCTGTTTTTTGTTTTTTTTTGGCTTCTTATAGATCATTTTAACCAAGACGCCCTACCTCTTATGCATTTTACAAGCTTATTTGCTCCAATGGACCTCTGGGGACTAGCAATTGTAAATGGAATCCGAACCGATTGAAAGAAGTTAAATACTGATCGGACACCCATGCTTTTGTCGGGATTGAAATCTGGGCCTAAGGCGCGGGGGCAAAACACTGTACCAACCTCGACACTAAGGCGTCTCAGATGCTTCTAGAAAGAATTAAAAAATTGCTCGTGTGGTGAAAAAGCCTTTCACGTAGGATGAACTCCAAACAACCGTGTTAAATCTTATTCTATTTAAAACATTTTTTCTGTAAATGTCCCTGTTTTTTGAATATTTTACATCTTGGGGATTGGCAACTTATTTTGGTGTGTTACTGTTGAGGATCCTGTATATATTTTGGACAATTCGTTGTATATATATATACAGATTTTACTGTGACCACTGGGTGTTTTGAGGTATCTTGCTCCCTTTTCTCTCCTTAATGAACTAATTTTAAGGTATTACCTCAATATATAAATATATATATATATATATATAATGTTGAACAGATACACGATTTCAAGAAATTAGTGAAAATGAAAATTGTCAAAAGTAGAATAATCTTGTGTTAAAAATATAGGCCTTAAATGAATAATTCACTTTTTTTAACATTATATGCATTGTTTCTTTTCTTATTCCCCTCATAGCGATAACGTGGGTTATTGTAATGTCATGTTCTCGGTAACCATGAACGTTTCATGTTTTTCCGCATTTTTTGTTAAATTACTCATGATTTTTTTCCTTTTCTTTGCTTTTTTTTGTCTCCTTAAAAATACTGTTCTTCTTTAAATGAATTTTTGCCAGTCGCGCGTGATGAAGACCATATTTTGAATCAATGTTGACGAAGTCAAGCACGAGTAACATACGTACAGTCTATTTCTTATAAGGTTGCAAGTGATCACGTTTAATTAGTTTTTATCTTATTCTTGTTAAAGTTGGTTCGTCTTAGTGTTGTTTACTTCAGAATCTGAAGAGGATACAGATCTAACATAAATTGAAAATGATAATTCATGTGTTACTATTTTTATCTGCAAATTCTTAGTCATTGTCTTTACTTGTACTCTTACTTGTCCCCTCCCCTTGTTTTGCATTTGCTTTACTTTCAGCTTAATGGCTTCAAATCATGGCCCACTTAACATTTTATTCTGAAAACTTTTCTGCTTAGCGTACCAAATGCATTTGCTCATACTTTTTAACGAACAATGCCGCTTTCGTAACTGAACAAACATTTTTAAAAAAGCCGTAATCTCACATTTCATTGGTGTAACAAACATCTTTCTTCGAAAGGATAGATTTGAAATGGAAAGTAAACAAGAAATTTTCATGTAAGTTCAATGCAATTAAGTGCTCTCTATTATTTCATTCTTCCCCATTTCTTACATCAAATATTTACTTTTATGTGGAAAGAAATATTCTTCAATCTTTCATAACAGTTCTGCTTCATTAGTTTCTTTTCTTAGAGTTAAATTCAATTCAAAGATTAATAAATCACGACATACTGCTTTTAACACATAATAGCGGCGTATTTATTTTCTTTACTGACGAAAAATTAAAAACTAAATAAATAAAGTAATAACTGTTTGGCGTTTGGTGAAACGTTTTCTCTTAACAGTAATTTCTATTTTTATTCTACTTTAAATTACTTCTGTGATGCGTAAGTTTATTTAAAAATTAGTTTTATATGCTCGATAATTGTTTAACTTTAATGATAAGATGGTATACTTGTAAATATGAACCATGAAACAATCGTTCCTTAAATTAAAAAAACTACATATATACAACTATAGTAAATATATAAAAAATAAATAAGCAATTGGGAATTGTAAATGATTGATTTTTTTCTCTTTTAGTGATCATCTGCGTAAAATATTTTGTTTGCAAAAAAGGGTTTTCTTTGCTTGTTTTACCAATATGTTTAGTAAAATTAATTACTGTTTACTTTTCAAAAATTATATTGGTTTAAACTCTAAGATAATATGTTCTGTATCTCAGCACAGATCAGTGATATTAACTGAAATAGTATTAATATTGATATATATATATATAAATGCCATTTTTAACTAATTGTAAGAAATAAAAACTTCAATTGGAAGCAGGGAATAATTTACAAAATTTCTCGCCTTGTGACGAAATAACGTTTGCATGTAATGGTTTTTTTGTCGTCCTTTTCAGGTTGGTAGGGATTATATTTTTACAGGTACTATACATTATGCATTCCAGACGTGCGTCTAAGTTATGTCAAATTTTAGTAATAGTTTAAGTTATTAACTATATTAGTTAAAATTTAATTAAAGCTAATTAATTTATTAACTAAAGACTTTTTTTTTCGTCTGCTGTCTATTGTGAGAAATATATTTTCGGAGAAAACTACATTGATCCAAAAAAAAAACTAACTTCAAAATCCAGCTTTCAACCCAACTTTACTTCTAAGATTAAAAAAGCTGGGGCCGCACGACTGGCAATCGTAGGCGGAAAAAACCTTATATAAATTCAACTTCCAGCAGCTCGATGCAGCGCGGTTTGGCTGAAAGATATAACCACTTAACCCCTTAGCTCTCGCTCCCGTCAAAATCACTGGCTGTAATGTTCCAAAGTAGCGTAGCGAAACATTTAAAGAAATCCTCTCCTTAATCCCAAAAAGTCATTTATTTATTGTTTTACATACTAGGTGATAGTATCAAACTATTTATAGTATAATTAGAGAATAAACATTTTTAAATGTCTTTCTGGAAAACAAATTGGCGCTTTGTTTTTGTTTTCGTGAAGTTTATACGACCGTTAAGGAGTTAATGATCTTGAGCAAATGAAAGCGGGATCTTGAATTTTGTAAACACTAAGGCAAAAAGCGATTTATTTTTTATTTATTTATTTATTTATTTATGTGTTATGGGAGTTTAATACTAAATTTGAATCGTTACTATGTCAGCGGCGAAAAAAATATTAGCCTCAAATATACTGAGCTTGTAAGTTTTATAATTTTATCTCTCTTACATTGCTTCATTGGTAATGTCTTATGATTAATTTATTTATGTTTCTTCACTTGTTTTCATTTTTTCCCAATGAGACTTTTGGAATACTAGACACACTGATCACAATTGTATATATTCTCGTAATGAAATCAGTTTGCTGTTAATTATTTTACAACAGTACCCAAGACGCAATGTGAATACGCATTGGCTATTCAATATAAGTTTAAAGTTTCCTAGATCTCACTTACGTAATATTTAAGTGTCTTGTTTAAGGAATATGACCAGCCAGTGGAGGCAACCTTAACTTTTCTTCGACCTTTGGCTTTTGAAAGTTTGATTCGTAATGTATTAGGATTGGTAGTATGGCTTGAAACTAAGAGCTTCGAAAGATTGTTCTCCAAAACCAAGCCCTGGTTGCGCCTCGGGGGTAAGCAGAGACCCATAATTAGACTATTTACGCAGAATACGTTTAGTAGTTCTGAGGGTCTCATGTTTTTGAGTTGCAAAGCGATAACTCGATTTTGAATAGTTATTCGAATATTCAATTTTGAATATTCCTAAAATAAAAAGTACTCTAAAAATACTCATGAAAACCTTGGTATCCGATCGTAGGAATTATTTAATTAGATATATAATTGTAATAATTCTTTAAAAAAGAGAAAGTCAAAAGAAAACTCAACTTTTGGAAAAAAACGAAATATATCTTAACTTGAATGAAATCGATAATTTTCTTCCTGCTGGTACTTCACTGTTAAATTTGCACTAAAATAACTGTCCAATAACGTATTTAAAAATTTAAAGGACATTTTACACTTTAGGACTGCTATTTAATGACACAAGACAATGTTTGTCATTAAATAGCAGTATGTAAATACATATAACAAGCTTTCAAAAATAAAATTCAGTTAGGTATGTGTACTACACTAAAGTATCCTTGTTTTCCTCTTAATACAGCACTGTTAATTGTCAATTAGAAGTAGAATATGATATAGAATCTCAAAATTTAAACATTTTAGATTCTCCGAGGATTTCAGTTTACAAAGGTAGTCAGCCCCAATTATTTAATATGAGATTTAGAATTTTTTAAAGACAGTTGGTCAGAATTATTTGATTCAGTTTTTGGTTTTCCAAAACGACAATCGGTCGCAAATGTTTTGGACAATCAGGTTCTGGTGTATTATGGATATTCGATAAAATATTTTTTCTAATGAAGCAATTGGATGAACATGAAAACTTTACCAACATTATATCAGAAGCACGTTGCTATCTGAAACATAAATTTTGGATTGTGGTCGCATTACGTGCAGTACCTGCCTTTGTTCCTGCAACAACTTTCTGTTCTTTCGAAATTAAGATTTCACAACACTGGCTTTTTACTGCAGTTGCTTTTTTAAAAACAGGTTTTGTTTTATTTTGTTGAAATAATGTCAAATTCTAAAAAGAGAAAGCCGCTAAACGGATGCTCTTTTTTCAGGCCCTAAAACGAAACATAGATGTGAATATTGAAGTTGTTTCAAACTGTAAAAATAAAGAAGAGAATTGATCCATTGTATTTGCAGGATATTCAATAAAAGAGCTCGTGTTTAACAATAGAAAGGGCTTGTTTTCGTTTGAATTACTTTTATCGTGGGCGGTAGAAGACAATATCTGAAAAGTATATTATTTAAAGTGAAGAGCTGAAAAAAGTAATTATGTTTTCTGTTTTTTTCTTAATATTTCATGAATGAGATACGGTTTCAGAGGAAATTGGTATTTTAGCAATTAAAACAGCATGCATAATGACGATATTTAAACGAATTCATCATAAAACTATAAAAGTTTATTTCTCTATTTTTTATTAAGAATAAGTACGTTTCAGTAATTTTTATTGAAGCTATATAAATATACCTGCCCAATAAAATGGAAGACATAAATCTAAAAATAATAATAGTAATAATAATGAAAAGAAAAACTATCCAAAAGGAATATTAAATTATTATATCTGCATGAAATGTAGATTTCTATAAATCGTTGTAATTACAATATTGTTTTGCATCCTTTCGCTTTGAGATTAACCAAGGTGTCAAAATATTTATGTATGCCCATTTAAAGTGCGTATTTGTAACTTGATCGTTAACTTACTGTTCGTACTCTTAAGTTAGTTTAATAGCACTTTAGATTTTTCTGCGAAAAATATGTGTTTTAAAGGATAAGAATCTTATTTTTATTACTATACCAGACGACTGATAAATATTTTATTAGGCGTACAGTCTACCATCAACCAAAGCAAGCCGGCTGGCAGAGTGCCAAACAGAATCCATTCATGTTGAAGGGAGGAACTGCTGGTATAAAGAATGTGCCTCTGTCTTCTCGTTCTAGTTCAATTGGCATACTACCTTTCTTCCGAACTGATGACTGATGCCATTTTATAAATTTAGTTAGGGCAATTGTAAACGCTTTTTCAATGATTTAACTTTTGATCCTTCCCTACCTCTTGAATGAATTCAGAGATAAAATTGTGAGCATTGTAGCCATTACTGTACTTCTTGTGAGTAAATGTGTGCACAAATTTTGGCTTTATGACTATTTGTTAGCGAATGAGCTCGTGTTTACAATTACTCCAGGGATCTGGGATAATTGTAAACAGTGATTTATTTTCGAATAAGGTTGATGCAAATGGAAAATTGTTTCATACACAGTGTCCTTGAAGGCTCAAGAAGTTCCGGAGAAATGGTTCTCAATCTGCGGCCAACAGGCCGCATGCGGTCCGCTGAGTTACGTTATGAGTCGGCTGAGATCATTTAACGAGAAATATCTTGCAAAAAATCAAGTAATACGATAAATTAATGTAAAATTTGTCTCTCAATGCATCAGTCGTTTATGATTGGATCTCACAGAACACCGAAAGGGAAGCACAACTGGTCGTGGTCAATGCTTGAGAAGATGACCACCTCCCGCGATTTATTACTCTGAGACCAGACCGAGTGCGCTAAAGGGAGATGTGCACGTAAAATACATCGTCGCTTCAAATGTCCACCAAGTTTGAAATAATTTCCGGTGAGGGACCAACCTAGGTGACGATCTCGAAACTTTGGGAGCTGGTTCAAATCATTGAGCCCCTCTGAGCCAAGTATACTTCATTCTAGCGGAGCTCATTAATAATCAGTAGGAGTTTCCTTAATTCATGGTCGCTCTTCAAGGGGAGCTTGGATTTCCAAGTGGCATTAACAACAACAACAACAGTTATGTAAAAGATACACAAAAGTATAATTCACATCAAAATATAATACTTATTGTCCCCCCCAAAATATTGGGAATAGGATAAATTTAAGTGCTTACAATTACCCTAGAGTACGAAATATATGGGGTAATTGTAAACACTTTACTTGCACATAAAAAATAACAGGGAAGATTGAATTCATAACTAAATGTCTTTAGCAGCATTCCATATGGCAAATAAAAATGATTGAAATTGCTTACTTCGCTTTTGTAGATGAGCCGGAGAGGAAAATGTAAGATCAGTAAATTTTGTTAAGCAACTTTTTTCACTGAGCCATTTTCAAACAATAGTGACGCCTCCACAGTTGTTTCGAAACTTTCGAGACTGTTTCAATGTCTTCCCTATGATGCCAGTTTATCACACACAAGGAGTTAAGTTTTCAAAACCACCACAGGTCGAGTTATGAAGTTTTTTTACAATTGCCTCATGTTTACAATTACCCCAACTGACCCTACTTTCTACAAACAGAGAAACAAACATTCCAAACGCACCTGAAAAACAAACTTCATTAAAACTCGAATGGATTCATTCTTTTCTGCCATGCGCAGAAGAGTCCATCTATCAAAATTCCGGGGTCGAACTGTAGGTATCATATTAGAACTTTTTATAAACATCTCAATGAAAAACATCCTTCAGTAGGATGATTTACATCTATAATCGTACTTTTTTCCTTAAAGAAGGGCTCCTTGAGGCTTTGAAGAAAGTGTCTGTAATCTTTTGCAAAGTTCGTGTTTTATTTACGTGGTTTTTGACATTTTGTTTTGTAGCTCAAAGGCCTTCTACTATTTCTTCCCTTACCATGGTTTTTTTTATTGATTCGTGAATCAATTTATACGTTTAAAAATTGTTTTATGAACATTCTTGATTCCACGAATTAAAAAAAATTGCTTCAACACATATTGCCGTAAAATGAAAAGTGGCAGTTGAACCCCAGTAAAAAACAGTAACAGAACGCAATCTTGGCTGATAATACCAGCAATGAACTTGATTAAAATTGCAGAAATTATTAACCTGAAAACAGAAAGAAGCAAATTTTAAAAAGAAGAAAGGAGAGAAACTCATGATATGAAAAACTATTCTGATCAGATCAACCATTACCTTTAAAAACATTAACTATAACAACTAAGGAATGAAGTTAAGCACAATCTATGAAAGGCTATTTTTAATAAATGAATGACTTGCGTCAGACAAATGATTCATTTATGGCAACGTTCCAGAAGAATTGCGTTATTCATCTGCGGCTTCTTCAAACTTGATTTATATTCTTATGTCAGGAAGCACTAGTCCATGTTATTGTGGCAAAGAATGGTGTAGAAAAATATCAAATCCATACATTTTTTCCCGTACATATTTTAGTGTTTATGTTGAGATTACAAAAAAATTTCAGCAAAGCATTTTTAGTTCCAGCATACATATACGATAATAAACTATTTTTTATATTTGAATTTCAGTTTTTACTGTTTGCTCAGAAGGTAAGAAGTATTTTGATTTTGGTTTTTAAAACAAGTTTGAAATTCTATGCTCGCTAACATGTCATGTTTTTTTTTCTCACGTTTTGTGAAAAACGATTTTTTAATGATGTAATTTGCGCATAAATTCAACGTCACGAAATTCTCTTTAAGAATTGGTTTTTCAACTACTCTCTAAAGGACTGGAATTATAGCATTAGGAAACATTTCCGTTAAGTAAAATAAATGTATTCTTTGAAAATTTCAAAAATAAATAAGTCATAAAACGTAAAAGATAAAACAAAATAAAAGTAAATAAAATAATCATATACATAAATTTGAGGTATCATAGAGTGTTTTGTCAGCTTCATGAAAATCTTATATGGTGAAGTTGAGTTGTTGGGTTTTTGCATACTTAAGAATATTTTTTACATTTTCAATTTTTCTCTTTTTTTTAGCGTATGTGTGTGAAAGGTAATTTAGTATTATTGTGCAGTTGAAACCAAAATTGTGACTAATTTTTGAATAGTGCGTCTAGATTATTTTATTACTAGTTGTAATTACGTTTAAGATATATTTTCAATACACAAAATAATACGCTTCCATTTTCGTTATCCTTATTGCGTTTTATCCTGGAAGAACTTTCATTGGTTAGAAAACTTATGGAGCTTTCTATCCAACACTAGTAAGTTTTCACTAGTAAGTTTGACAATAAACATTTATCATCCAGACAAAGTCCCTGAAATTCCAAATAATATGCAAGGACTTTAATCAGTTATTTAAATTGTTTAATAGTATTGCTGAGAAACCTTAGCAAATATTGATCCCGTTGAAACGTGCATTGCGAATAATTTATGAAGCCGTCATTTACTTTAGCGCATAATTATTTGAAACTACGCATCGTTAGGATTAATTTCGACTGCTACGATTTCTGATAATCGTGGAAATTTTTGCTGATAGTGATATTGCTTTTGAATCTACTAAATGAGCTATGTGTCTTCAGTAAATATAGAGATGTAGTGCTTTTTCTTTTTTATAAACATAGGGTTTATTTTCCCCTTGATCGCTTTTGTTGCTATTTGTGGAGCGAACAGGGTTGTTAATTTTAAAATCTGAAGCTGAAAATACGGCACAGCAGGAACTCATCGCTGTGGGAGGATGTTCCCCCCCCCCCAAGAGGGCATCGGATATCCGGTTTAATTCTAATTATTCCGAGACCGATTCGACGACTGTACGAAAAATCCGATTATCCGGCATACCAACTTCGATTAGCTTAAATTATATTAATTAACGTATTTAAAAAATATACATAAATTAAAATAGTTATTACAAACTTGCAATTTGGGATGTTTAAAACATGTATAGAGTTTATAGGTTTTAAGCAGAAGAGCACGGCACGGACCCGTTACATAAAGGTCACATCACCAGATATTCAATATTCGGAAAAATAAACATCCTGGTGGATATTGCTTTGAATTTTTGGCACCCCGTGTTAAATTTCTCCAGCCGTGGGGCTGTTTCTCAAAATACAGGACTGTTCCGTAAGTTTCAGGACGTTTGGGAACCCATTTAAAGAAATAACTCAAATTTTAATTCATTCATGCTGTTAATTATGGTTTTTGATTTAAATAAGTTCTTCAATACAATAGTCAAGACAAAAAGAAATCTTCTAAGTAAAAATTTCTAATAGCAGCTCAAATATAATTTTTCCTTAGTTTCAATTTATGCGTTTAATTCTTTTTTTAAGGTAAATCAAGAGTTTTACATTAAGAATGTTAATAAAATTCATACTGTTTCTAAGGGGTTTTGATTCATTCCGTTTGTTGTTATAACATGCCATAGTAATAACTTTATAATTCATTCTAGGCACCAGATTTCAGCACCGAACTATTTGCAATGTGTTTAGAGATACTTACAACCTCGATTTAACAATATGCAGTTTAACAATTTACTCAAATTAGCAATAGATTTTGAAAGTCCCGAAATGGATTTTATAAACATTATGTTCCCCATATTTAACGATGTCCTTCATTTAAGGACGGTCTTTAATATAGTTTTATACGGGTTTTTGGTACCTAATATATATATATATATATATATATATATTATCATTCATTTACGTTTTTTCATCAATATGATATTATTTTACTCTGTGACAAACTTCATAAAATAGTATTTAAAAAAAAAAGTGTGATTGACATTAAAAACTTAAAAAGAAAAGGAAAAAAAGGAAACGGTGAATAAAAGTAATACATTAGTAGAGACCGCAAACAAAACTTAGTGTTTTCGCGTGGTAACGTAGTATGAAAATATCTTTGTGTTTTTTGCTGGAATGCTTTTTATCACGTAATCATTTTACAATGTACCAAAAACGGTTTGCTTGTCGTTGTATTATTAATGATTTGGAGTTTAAGCACGTCTAAGTACTATTAATCTTGCTATACTGTGGTGCAAACAAAAATGTGAAATTGAAGCATGTAGCCTTAGAAAGATAATACAAATAAAACATATTCCTACTTTTTTTTTTAAAGAAATACAAACGAGTAAAGCTTTTGTTTTGGCTATTAAACGCGAACGAAAATTCTTAAAATGAAGATACTTTTACAGCATTAAAATTAAAAGTAAAATTATAAAAAAAAAACACTAACTACGCGCTCTCCCACACATTTAAATGTTCTATATATACTTCAATATGAGCAAAGAAAATCCGCACTTATTTTTTCCGTTGCAAAGCAAAAACGGCTAGAGCTTGATTGGTTACCTAGTAAAATAAAACGTAAGCTTTAAATGATGAAAAATGAGCAAAAATGAAAGAGAAATCTGAAAAACGTAGTTTAAACTTAAGAAATACTATTTTTTATTTGCAGAGAAGATGCACAAATTTATAATATTTGCAAAAAAAAGAAAAGAAAAGAAGTATCTTTATTTCAAGCACCTCCTTATCTCCCACTTTAATTTTATTATTGTTAAAAATGTGTGTTTTAATTACTAATATTAAATACCATGTATTATGTATCAAACATATTAAAACACATTGATTAATAAATATTTTAAATTTAAATACTTAATTCAAAGTATATTGCGTTGTGTTATAAAAAAAAGAATTAAATAATTCATTATTCATATGCTAAAATAGAAGATCAGTTGTTATTGTGAATAAATCATATTCATAATTAAAAAAAATCAATTATTTATTCATAATAATTATTTCATTAATTTCATAAAATTTCTTGATTATATTGAATACCTTTAAAAATCCAAAAAAAACATCTTAGGCATTAATAAAAAAAACTGAATTGGCCAACAAAAAAATATAAAATAATGATTGATCAATCAAAAGAAAATGTTAATGACCTGCGGATCCACGGCTTGAATTAGCACTCTATTTGATACTTTCGCTGATTGATGCAGGCGAAAAACTTGATCACCAGAAAGCGCGCCTTTGCTGCATAATGCTCTTCTATATTCGTTTCAAAACACATAATGTCCGTGATGCAGTTGTTTATTGGTATAGCATTTTTTCATCATGAAAAGCCGTCATCAATTAATGAGTGTCCATCAATGTAGATGAATTCATTTAGAGATTTTAAGTTCAGCACAGGAATCCTGATTCATATCATACCATCTCTAAATATAAAAAGAGATTTGTTTCCTTTGATCGGTCGATGAATATATTCACTAAGCTATCCAAAAAAATTTACAGCATCTTGATTACTTCGATCAACGCATTTTTGTAAGGATAATCTTCACTTCAAAATGCAATTTCAAAAAGGGCAGTTATATGAGGCATCCCCAGTCAGAAGGAAACACAAAGGAATTCCTCTGCTGGGGAGCTAGCGAAAAAAGCGTCACTCAAGAAAGCTATCAAGTTTCCAACTGACGGAAAAAAAATGCACATGGCGAGGCACCGGAACAGGAAGCCTACGCCACAGGATATAGTACATAAGTAAAAATGGTTATGATTTGAATTTATCTGGCCAAAAGATTTAGAAAAAAGTGTAAATAAAAATTGTAGGTGTTTTAAAGTATAGTTCATGCAAAAATTAATCGCGGAATTTAATGTAAATTATAATTCTAAATATCTGTGAAAGAAAATGGCATGCTGCGCAAACCTACATTACAAGTGCGTGACAAGTTTCCGTCACGGAGTAACAGTCAAGCAACAGTTAAGCGTTTAAAAAAATAAATATTATTCCAGGCTTGAATAAAGTAAACCTTGAATAAATGAGAAATTATTATTTTGATAACTAAATGTATCAAAAGAGAATTAATTGATCTTTTGCTACATTATCCCCCCCTCGAAGGAAAAAATTTAAGTACCCCGAAAATATTCTAGCATATATAAAAATTTTTTGGCCAGAAAAATGCAATACACTGTATGCATATAACTTCATTAAAATATGATGACAATTATGCATCTGTATTTTCCTGTCATCAACAGGAATATCAATACTTGATGCAGTCATGATAAATTAATATATAAAAATATTTCAGCAGTTGAATAATTAAAATTTTTAAATCACCCAGAATCTCACTCCATATAACTTTTCATTTCAAAGTATGAAAAAATCAACATTGTTTTGCATTTTAGTCAACAATGTTTGTAAACAAACTGCCATGATAATGTAAACAACAACAAATAAAACAATTCTCTGCATGTTATCATTTTACCAAATTATTCACATCGATCAAATTTATGCAATTTCACGTTGACACAGTAATGCATTGCTAGTCTAAATTTTCCCCAAGTTAGCTAGGCTTGAGGAAGAAGAAAACAATTAATGCACACAAAATATACAAGGTAGCTATTCTTGTATAAAAACAATGTGAATTACACATTTCTCAGGTCATTGAATATCAGTACATGACACAAACAGAAATATTCCATTCATTATTTAAATTAATCATTTGGCAGGGAATATTTTGCTTATATGCAATTTAATTGGTTTGTCATCTGTATTTTCATTTCTTACTAAATAATTATCATTCCTAAAAATTCTCTCAATGACATAGGGACCTTTGTATTTGGGTAACAAAACACCAGGATTGTTCAAATTTTTTATGTAGACCCTGTCATTTATCTCAAATTTTGTGATAGATCTACCCTTTAATTGCTTTTTATGTTGTTCAAAGTATTTATCCTCATTTGTAGCAACTATACTCCTGTTCTCCTCAGCACATTTTTTTGTTTCAAGAACATATTTGTTATAATGATCTACTAAAATAGGATCTGCAAATTTTTCCATTGGTACATTGATAGATCTACCATAAAATAATTCTGCAGGAGAAAAACCAGTGACACTATGAGTACTAGCATTATAATGGAGTTTAAATAACATGATTTTTTGTGACCATTCATAAGTTTTTTCACATAAAGCAGCAATACTTTCTTTGAGTATTCTGTGGGTACGTTCAATTGCCCCATTGGAAGCAGGATAGTAAATTGAAGCTTTCCTATGCTCAATATTTAAACTGTTAAAAAATTCCTCAATTTCTTTGGAAACAAAGTTTGTCCCATTATCAGTTAGAATGATCTTAGGAATTCCAAAACGAGAAAAATAAGTGTTTAAACATTTTATAATAGATGATGAAGAAATATTTGCCAATGAAAATGTCTCTAAGTATCGTGAATAGTGATCTAAAATAGTTAAAATGAAAAAATTGTTATCAATACTTCTACATAATTTACCAATAATGTCACAAGCCAAAAATTCCCCGGGAGCAAGATTCTTTTTTGAAATTAATCTTGGAATGGTTTTAGCAGGTTTAGGTTTATTTGCTAAACATTGTGGACAAGCACGACAAAACTTTTTTACAGCAGTAAACATGGAAGGAAAAAAATACATTCTTTGAAGGAAATTAAATGTTTTCTGGGTAGCAAAATGTGGTAAGTGTGCATTTTCAATGCATGCCTCCCTTAAACTAATTGGTACATAAATTCTTTTAATATTGTGACTTTTACCCCTTTTTGTGACTTTTACAATTTTTAACAATAATCCTTCATTATTTATACAAAAATTTTCTGAAGTTTTTATGTCATTGTTCTTTAATTTTTGAACAATACCTAAAATTTCCCTGTCTTTTTGCTGTTCTTCGAGAATGACTTTATTAGATAAGTCATGTTTTGGTTGAAAAATATTAATGTTGTTAATAGCTAATTGTTCATCATCATATACTCTACTTAAATAATCAGCTGGGTTGTTGATTCCCGGTAAATAAATCATTTGGTATGAAAAATCCTGTAAAAATAATAACCATCTGCTGACAATATCAGGTTGTTTATCAATATGAATGAAATTTGTCAGACTTTTTGCATCAGTTAAAATTTGAAAAGTAGTACCATACAGAATTTCCCTAAAATGTTTAACAGAAGCATATATTGCAAATAATTCACGCCTTATAGATGGATATTTGGATTCAGCAGGTGTTAGTTTTTTGGAATAGAATTCAATGGGATAAAACTGGTTGTTTACTTTTTGCATTAGTATCGAAGATATTGCTTCTCTACTAGCATCAGTAACAAAAATAACGGAGCATCCTTAACAAAATTTTTTAAAGTGGGTTTATTTAAAATTATGCTTTGCAACTTGTCAAAGGCATCCTGACATTCAGATGACCAAAAAAATGGAGTGCTTTTCCTAGTTAAGTTGACAATAGGAGAAATAATTTCTGCATAGCCCAATATTAGATGGCGAAAATAATTAGTCATCCCTAAAAAAGTTTGAACTTGTTTGACATTTTTTGGAATAGGAAATTTAGAAACTTTATTGATGTTATTTTCTGAAGGAGAAAAACCTTTGCTATCAATGTTAAAACCTAAATACGTTATAGAAGATTTACACAATTGCAATTTTGCAGGATCTAACGTTAAGTTAAAAAGTTTAAGCCTGTCAAAAACTTGTTGCAAGGTGCTAATTAGCTCATCGATTGAATCGGCAGCGATAACAATGTCGTCGAGAAAAAATTGTATATTAGGACCTTTTAGTTCATTTAAACAAGATGCTAACAAGGATACAAAATATGATCCACTGTTGCGAGCGCCAAAAGGAAGACGTTTAAATTGATATGAACCAAGTTCAGAGCAAAATGCCAATTTTTCCCTATCTTTGGGTTTTATTTTGATTTGAAAAAATGCAGATTTTAAATCCAAAACACAGTAAATATTTCTACCAGCTATATTTTGTACTATGTCAGAAATCTTTGGTAGACACACTTTAAATGGTTCAGTGATGGAATTTAAAAGTCTGAAATCAACTACCATTCTAAATTTCAATTCTTGATCAGGATCAGAAGGATTGGGTTTCTTTTTTACAAAAATTACTGGAAAACAGTAGCTTGAATTGGAAGTTTCTAAAATGTCGGCCTCAAGTAATTTTTTTTAGCTCCTGTTCAGCGAATTTTTTAGCAATTTTCGGGATAGGATAGGGTTTTGTCTGAATAGGAAAGTTATGCAAAAGTTTGAATTCAGGAGTAACTAAATCAGTAGAACCTAATGTAATATAGTTTTTGGAAAAAATAGGATAGTTATTCATAAGTAATTTGATCATTTTATTTTTGTCAACTTCATTTAAATGTTTTAAATCAAAATCATTAGGAGATAATTCTTCCTTTCTTAATTGTAATACTTCTTCCATATTCAAATTATTGATTTGCAGCATTTGAGATTCACATGGTTTCTTAATATCATTTTCAAAAATTTCTTGAATTGATCCTAAATTTTGATCCTTTTGAATCATTAAGTTTTTGTTGGATTTGTTTTCAATGATCAAGAAAATAGAATCAACTTCTTTGGCAGAATGTATGGATTCACTGATATTACATAAATTTTTTATTTTTCCTGGAGTAAATAAAATCAATTGAAATGGTTTTGCCTCAATAGGAATTTTAATTTTGATTATTTCGAAAGAATTGGGTTTAATTGAAATATTGAGAGCTGATTTGACTTTAATTTGCATTGTAGTTGAATTTGCGTTACTAGAGATTGGTTGATTTTGTAATTGATTTGTATTAATTTCTGTTTGGTTTTTACTAGAAGTAGTGGTTATAAAATCTAATTGAGTTTTGTCGGAAATTAGTCGTTTGTTTACAGAATCAAGAATTATTTTGTTTCTGTGGAAAAAATCATACCCCAAAATTAGTTGATAATTGGCATTCCAATTGAAACTAGTTGTGAAAAATAAATTGGAAAACCATTTTCCCTGGATTTTAAATTTCATATCAATTGCAGATAAATATGGGATTTGCTCGTTGTTGATAGTTCTGATTTTTACAGAACGAGACACATAATTAATTTTGACCTCACCCTTGATCTTATCTAAGACATCAGTTTGACAAATTGACACATTCGCGCCACTGTCAAGGAGAGCAAAAAATTTAAATTTCCCAAATTGGATCTCTATTATTGGTAAGGAATTATCTGAATCGGTACATGACATGAGAACTCTGAATTCCTGATGATTTACAACATTATCAATTGCTTGATTGTGCTGATAAATATTATTTTGAGTATCATTCAGCTGTATAGTTTTTGTCGATGCCTCACCTATGTTAGATTTTATTGGTATTTTGTCATTCTTTTGGTATTTTTTATTTTTGCCCTGTTTATTGGATGAGTTTGATTGCTTTTTACAGCCCTTGATTTCAGGATTATGCCACCTTTGAGTGTTTACAACAGAATTGTGGGTCTCCGAATTTTGTAGATGGCTGAAATTTGTGTGTCGAAAACCCCCTATTAGTTTAAATGTTTTTTGAACTGGTTTTTATTGTAATATGGTTTGAAACCCCTGCCTCGTTGTCTTTGATTGAAATTTCTCAAGTTGGCTCTGCCCCTGTTTTGAAAATAGTTAGAATTTTGATGACCCCTTGAATTACCTGGATAGTACCAGCATTTTGTTGTCAAGTGTCCTTTGTGACAAATGTGGCAAGAAATTGCAGTTGCTGCATTATTATACATATTACTAGGTTGAGAGCTTGAAGGATGAAAATTGGAAAACTGATTACCCTGCATTGCATTGATCTCATATTGAAAAGATGGTGCAGCGGGATTTAAATTTTGTGGTTGTTTCAGTTTTTCGACGCATTCTGTTAACTTTTGAATTTTATTATTTGTTTCAGCCTGACTTTGTAGAAGAACATTTATCTCTACCTGGGAATTACAAGCAAAATTGCTTGGGTTGTTCAAAGCTGATTCGATATTTTTTGCAATTTTTATTGCCTTAAAAAAAGTTGGAGGACCCTGCTTCATGGTTTCTAAACGTATTTCTGGGCGTAATGAATTTAAGAATTTTGAAAGTTTTGTTTGTTCCAGAAGGTCAGCGATTTCTTTTGAGTTGTTATTTTGAGGGTTCAAATACTTATCAGCAGATGCTGCAATTAATTCACTTACTTCTTGTACAGATTGATTAGGTTTTTGGGAAATGTCCCAAAATTCCCTCTGAGTTGTTTCAAAATTTGGTGTTTGAGTGAATTTTTTAGTCAATTCATCGCATACTTTGTCATACTTTGCATCACGATTTCTATCTAAAAATTTTGTTACATGGTCGAACGCTTTGTCCCTTAATTGGAGTTTCAAAACAATAAGTTTCTTTTGTGCGGACCATTTTTCTAATGATGCAATATCTGTTAAGCTCTGAATGAAATTTTTAACGTTCTCGGATTTTAATCCAGAAAAAGTAGGTATTAAAGGAAGTAAAGAACTGTCTGCCATGTTTAGTTAAGGCAAAAAAATATCACATAAATATGCAATTAAAAATTCAGATATCTAGCAATCCCCCAAAATGCATTTAAACAAATGAAAAAATATAATAAAAATAGTTCATGTGTGGAAAATATATTAAATTAACCTGTAAAACATGAAATGCATTCCAAAATTGAATTATAGTATTTTCAAAATCAAATTCTCAAGAATTCATGCATACTGTAATTGTAATTATAAATATCACAGTCATCACAGATAATCGCCTCAAAAATATTTATGAAAATCATCAAAATAACATGACACAAGATCGGTAAATGGACTGAAATTCAGGTTGATAATAAAAATAATGCAATAACCCAAAAAACCTTTCTTTAAAAACTAAACGTTTTTCGTCACGGCGCCAATTATGGTTAAGAATGTGTGTTTTAATTACTAATATTAAATACCATGTATTATGTATCAAACATATTAAAACACATTGATTAATAAATATTTTAAATTTAAATACTTAATTCAAAGTATATTGCGTTGTGTTATAAAAAAAGAATTAAATAATTCATTATTCATATGCTGAAATAGAAGATCAGTTGTCATTGTGAATAAATCATATTCATAATTAAAAAAAATCAATTATTTATTCATAATAATTATTTCATTAATTTCATAAAATTTCTTGATTATATTGAATACCTTTAAAAATCCAAAAAAAACATCTTAGGCATTAATAAAAAAAACTGAATTGACCAACAAAAAAATATAAAATAATGATTGATCAATCAAAAGAAAATGTTAATGACCTGCGGATCCACGGCTTGAATTAGCACTCTATTTGATACTTTCGCTGATTGATGCAGGCGAAAAACTTGATCACCAGAAAGCGCGCCTTTGCTGCATAATGCTCTTCTATATTCGTTTCAAAACACATAATGTTCGAGATGCAGTCGTTTATTGGCATAGCATATTTTCTTGAAGAATTGTCGTTTTCAATTAATGAGTGTCCATCAATGTAGATGAATTCATTTAGAGATTTTAAGTTCAGCACAGGAATCCTGATTCATATCATACCATCTCTAAATATAAAAAGAGATTTGTTTCCTTTGATCGGTCGATGAATACATTCACTAAGCTATCCAAAAAAATTTACAGCATCTTGATTACTTCGATCAACGCATTTTTGTAAGGATAATCTTCACTTCAAAATGCAATTTCAAAAAGGGCAGTTATATGAGGCATCCCCAGTCAGAAGGAAACACAAAGGAATTCCTCTGCTGGGGAGCTAGCGAAAAAAGCGTCACTCAAGAAAGCTATCAAGTTTCCAACTGACGGAAAAAAAATGCACATGGCGAGGCACCGGAACAGGAAGCCTACGCCACAGGATATAGTACATAAGTAAAAATGGTTATGATTTGAATTTATCTGGCCAAAAGATTTAGAAAAAAGTGTAAATAAAAATTGTAGGTGTTTTAAAGTATAGTTCATGCAAAAATTAATCGCGGAATTTAATGTAAATTATAATTCTAAATATCTGTGAAAGAAAATGGCATGCTGCGCAAACCTACATTACAAGTGCGTGACAAGTTTCCGTCACGGAGTAACAGTCAAGCAACAGTTAAGCGTTTAAAAAATAAATATTATTCAAGGCTTGAATAAAGTAACCTTGAATAAATGTATCAAAAGAGAATTAATTAATCTTTGTGACCATTCATAAGTTTTTTCACATAAAGCAGCAATACTTTCTTTGAGTATTCTGTGGGTACGTTCAATTGCCCCATTGGAAGCAGGATAGTAAATTGAAGCTTTCCTATGCTCAATATTTAAACTGTTAAAAAATTCCTCAATTTCTTTGGAAACAAAGTTTGTCCCATTATCAGTTAGAATGATCTTAGGAATTCCAAAACGAGAAAAATAAGTGTTTAAACATTTTATAATAGATGATGAAGAAATATTTGCCAATGAAAATGTCTCTAAGTATCGTGAATAGTGATCTAAAATAGTTAAAATGAAAAAATTGTTATCAATACTTCTACATAATTTACCAATAATGTCACAAGCCAAAAATTCCCCGGGAGCAAGATTCTTTTTTGAAATTAATCTTGGAATGGTTTTAGCAGGTTTAGGTTTATTTGCTAAACATTGTGGACAAGCACGACAAAACTTTTTTACAGCAGTAAACATGGAAGGAAAAAAATACATTCTTTGAAGGAAATTAAATGTTTTCTGGGTAGCAAAATGTGGTAAGTGTGCATTTTCAATGCATGCCTCCCTTAAACTAATTGGTACATAAATTCTTTTAATATTGTGACTTTTACCCCTTTTTGTGACTTTTACAATTTTTAACAATAATCCTTCATTATTTATACAAAAATTTTCTGAAGTTTTTATGTCATTGTTCTTTAATTTTTGAACAATACCTAAAATTTCCCTGTCTTTTTGCTGTTCTTCAAGAATGACTTTATTAGATAAGTCATGTTTTGGTTGAAAAATATTAATGTTGTTAATAGATAATTGTTCATCATCATATACTCTACTTAAATAATCAGCTGGGTTGTTGATTCCCGGTAAATAAATCATTTGGTATGAAAAATCCTGTAAAAATAATAACCATCTGCTGACAATATCAGGTTGTTTATCAATATGAATGAAATTTGTCAGACTTTTTGCATCAGTTAAAATTTGAAAAGTAGTACCATACAGAATTTCCCTAAAATGTTTAACAGAAGCATATATTGCAAATAATTCACGCCTTATAGATGGATATTTGGATTCAGCAAGTGTTAGTTTTTTGGAATAGAATTCAATGGGATAAAACTGGTTGTTTACTTTTTGCATTAGTATCGAAGATATTGCTTCTCTACTAGCATCAGTAACTAAAAATAATGGAGCATCCTTAACAAAATTTTTTAAAGTGGGTTTATTTAAAATTATGCTTTGCAACTTGTCAAAGGCATCCTGACATTCAGATGACCAAAAAAATGGAGTGCTTTTCCTAGTTAAGTTGACAATAGGAGAAATAATTTCTGCATAGCCCAATATTAGATGGCGAAAATAATTAGTCATCCCTAAAAAAGTTTGAACTTGTTTGACATTTTTTGGAATAGGAAATTTAGAAACTTTATTGATGTTATTTTCTGAAGGAGAAAAACCTTTGCTATCAATGTTAAAACCTAAATAAGTTATAGAAGATTTACACAATTGCAATTTTGCAGGATCTAACGTTAAGTTAAAAAGTTTAAGCCTGTCAAAAACTTGTTGCAAGGTGCTAATTAGCTCATCGATTGAATCAGCAGCGATAACAATGTCGTCGAGAAAAAATTGTATATTAGGACCTTTTAGTTCATTTAAACAAGATGCTAACAAGGATACAAAATATGATCCACTGTTGCGAGCGCCAAAAGGAAGACGTTTAAATTGATATGAACCAAGTTCAGAGCAAAATGCCAATTTTTCCCTATCTTTGGGTTTTATTTTGATTTGAAAAAATGCAGATTTTAAATCCAAAACACAGTAAATATTTCTACCAGCTATATTTTGTACTATGTCAGAAATCTTTGGCAGACACACTTTAAATGGTTCAGTGATGGAATTTAAAAGTCTGAAATCAACTACCATTCTAAATTTCAATTCTTGATCAGGATCAGAAGGATTGGGTTTCTTTTTTACAAAAATTACTGGAAAACAGTAGCTTGAATTGGAAGTTTCTAAAATGTCGGCCTCAAGTAATTTTTTTAGCTCCTGTTCAGCGAATTTTTTAGCAATTTTCGGGATAGGATAGGGTTTTGTCTGAATAGGAAAGTTATGCAAAAGTTTGAATTCAGGAGTAACTAAATCAGTAGAACCTAATGTAATATAGTTTTTGGAAAAAATAGGATAGTTATTCATAAGTAATTTGATCATTTTATCTTTGTCGACTTCATTTAAATGTTTTAAATCAAAATCATTAGGAGATAATTCTTCCTTTCTTAATTGTAATACTTCTTCCATATTCAAATTATTGATTTGCAGCATTTGAGATTCACATGGTTTCTTAATATCATTTTCGAAAATTTCTTGAATTGATCCTAAATTTTGATCCTTTTGAATCATTAAGTTTTTGTTGGATTTGTTTTCAATGATCAAGAAAATAGAATCAACTTCTTTGGCAGAATGTATGGATTCACTGATATTACATAAATTTTTTATTTTTCCTGGAGTAAATAAAATCAATTGAAATGGTTTTGCCTCAATAGGAATTTTAATTTTGATTATTTCGAAAGAATTGGGTTTAATTGAAATATTGAGAGCTGATTTGACTTTAATTTGCATTGTAGTTGAATTTGCGTTACTAGAGATTGGTTGATTTTGTAATTGATTTGTATTAATTTCTGTTTGGTTTTTACTAGAAGTAGTGGTTATAAAATCTAATTGAGTTTTGTCGGAAATTAGTCGTTTGTTTACAGAATCAAGAATTATTTTGTTTCTGTGGAAAAAATCATACCCCAAAATTAGTTGATAATTGGCATTCCAATTAAAACTAGTTGTGAAAAATAAATTGGAAAACCATTTTCCCTGGATTTTAAATTTCATATCAATTGCAGATAAATATGGGATCTGCTCGTTGTTGATAGTTCTGATTTTTACAGAACGAGACACATAATTAATTTTGACCTCACCCTTGATCTTATCTAAGACATCAGTTTGACAAATTGACACATTCGCGCCACTGTCAAGGAGAGCAAAAAATTTAAATTTCCCAAATTGGATCTCTATTATTGGTAAGGAATTATCTGAATCGGTACATGACATGAGAACTCTGAATTCCTGATGATTTACAACATTATCAATTGCTTGATTGTGCTGATAAATATCATTTTGAGTATCATTCAGCTGTATAGTTTTTGTCGATGCCTCACCTATGTTAGATTTTATTGGTATTTTGTCATTGTTTTGGTATTTTTTATTTTTGCCCTGTTTATTGGATGAGTTTGATTGCTTTTTACAGCCCTTGATTTCAGGATTATGCCACCTTTGAGTGTTTACAACAGAATTGTGGGTCTCCGAATTTTGTAGATGGCTGAAATTTGTGTGTCGAAAACCCCCTATTAGTTTAAATGTTTTTTGAACTGGTTTTTATTGTAATATGGTTTGAAACCCCTGCCTCGCTGTCTTTGATTGAAATTTCTAAAGTTGGATCTGCCCCTGTTTTGAAAATAGTTAGAATTTTGATGGCCCCTTGAATTACCTGGGTAGTACCAACATTTTGTTGTCAAGTGTCCTTTGTGACAAATGTGGCAAGAAATTGCAGTTGCTGCATTATTATACATATTACCAGGTTGAGAACTTGAAGGATGATAATTGGAAAACTGATTACCCTGCATTGCATTGATCTCATATTGAAAAGATGGTGCAGCTGGATTTAAATTTTGTGGTTGTTTCAGTTTTTCGACGCATTCTGTTAACTTTTGAATTTTATTATTTGTTTCAGCCTGACTTTGTAGAAGAACATTTATCTCTACCTGGGAATTACAAGCAAAATTGCTTGGGTTGTTCAAAGCTGATTCGATATTTTTTGCAATTTTTATTGCCTTAAAAAAAGTTGGAGGACCCTGCTTCATGGTTTCTAAACGTATTTCTGGGCGTAATGAATTTAAGAATTTTGAAAGTTTTGTTTGTTCCAGAAGGTCAGCGATTTCTTTTGAGTTGTTATTTTGAGGGTTCAAATACTTATCAGCGGATGCTGCAATTAATTCACTTACTTCTTGTACAGATTGATTAGGTTTTTGGGAAATGTCCCAAAATTCCCTCTGAGTTGTTTCAAAATTTGGTGTTTGAGTGAATTTTTTAGTCAATTCATCGCATACTTTGTCATACTTTGCATCATGATTTCTATCTAAAAATTTTGTCACATGGTCAAACGCTTTGTCCCTTAATTGGAGTTTCAGAACAATAAGTTTCTTTTGTGCGGACCATTTTTCTAATGATGCAATATCTGTTAAGCTATGAATGAAATTTTTAACGTTCTCGGTTTTTAATCCAGAAAAAGTAGGTATTAAAGGAAGTAAAGCACTGTCTGCCATGTTTAGTTAAGGCAAAAAAATATCACATAAATATGCAATTAAAAATTCAGATATCTAGCAATCCCCCAAAATGCATTTAAACAAATGAAAAAATATAATAAAAATAGTTCATGTGTGAAAAATATATTAAATTAACCTGTAAAACATGAAATGCATTCCAAAATTGAATTATAGTATTTTCAAAATCAAATTCTCAAGAATTCATGCATACTGTAATTGTAATTATAAATATCACAGTCATCACAGATAATCGCCTCAAAAATATTTATGAAAATCATCAAAATAACATGACACTAGATCGGTAAATGGACTGAAATTCAGGTTGATAATAAAAACAATGCAATAACCCAAAAAACCTTTCTTTAAAAACTAAACGTTTTTCGTCACGGCGCCAATTATGTTAAAAATGTGTGTTTTAATTACTAATATTAAATACCATGTATTATGTATCAAACATATTAAAACACATTGATTAATAAATATTTTAAATTTAAATACTTAATTCAAAGTATATTGCGTTGTGTTATAAAAAAAAGAATTAAATAATTCATTATTCATATGCTGAAATAGAAGATCAGTTGTTATTGTGAATAAATCATATTCATAATTAAAAAAAATCAATTATTTATTCATAATAATTATTTCATTAATTTCATAAAATTTTTTGATTATATTGAATACCTTTAAAAATCCAAAAAAAACATCTTAGGCATTAATAAAAAAAACTGAATTGGCCAACAAAAAAAATAAAATAATGATTGATCAATCAAAAGAAAATGTTAATGACCTGCGGATCCACGGCTTGAATTAGCACTCTATTTGATACTTTCGCTGATTGATGCAGGCGAAAAACTTGATCACCAGAAAGCGCGCCTTTGCTGCATGATGCTCTTCTATATTCGTTTCAAAACACATAATGTCCGTGATGCAGTTGTTTATTGGTATAGCATTTTTTCATCATGAAAAGCCGTCATCAATTAATGAGTGTCCATCAATGTAGATGAATTCATTTAGAGATTTTAAGTTCAGCACAGGAATCCTGATTCATATCATACCATCTCTAAATATAAAAAGAGATTTGTTTCCTTTGATCGGTCGATGAATATATTCACTAAGCTATCCAAAAAAATTTACAGCATCTTGATTACTTCGATCAACGCATTTTTGTAAGGATAATCTTCACTTCAAAATGCAATTTCAAAAAGGGCAGTTATATGAGGCATCCCCAGTCAGAAGGAAACACAAAGGAATTCCTCTGCTGGGGAGCTAGCGAAAAAAGCGTCACTCAAGAAAGCTATCAAGTTTCCAACTGACGGAAAAAAAATGCACATGGCGAGGCACCGGAACAGGAAGCCTACGCCACAGGATATAGTACATAAGTAAAAATGGTTATGATTTGAATTTATCTGGCCAAAAGATTTAGAAAAAAGTGTAAATAAAAATTGTAGGTGTTTTAAAGTATAGTTCATGCAAAAATTAATCGCGGAATTTAATGTAAATTATAATTCTAAATATCTGTGAAAGAAAATGGCATGCTGCGCAAACCTACATTACAAGTGCGTGACAAGTTTCCGTCACGGAGTAACAGTCAAGCAACAGTTAAGCGTTTAAAAAAATAAATATTATTCAAGGCTTGAATAAAGTAAACCTTGAATAAATGAGAAATTATTATTTTGATAACTAAATGTATCAAAAGAGAATTAATTGATCTTTTGTTACAATTATTTAATTTTGACATTGAAGTTAAGTGGTTCTACAATTGTCAGCTAATTAGCCATTTGGTGTTCTTTTTTCCTAGGTACTTATTTTTCTCCTAAAGTGATTCAAAAGTCTATTACGTTCTACGATAGTTGAAGTTTAGAAAGCAATAATTTTCATATTCCTTTGAGATCTTTCTTCAAATTCAACAAACCTTAGTGCGCCATTTTGTCCGCCAAATTTCCCTAACAAGTGGATAACTCTTATTTGACATTTGTTTTATAGCTTCTGGCAAGTATTAAGCCACATTTTAACGAAGCATTCTCTTAAACCATTTTGGTTATTATTATTCTTTTTATTTTTAAATTTTTTGTGGCACTTTGTATTTTTCGATCAATAAAACTGATGGTTTTGGGTCAATTAAACTAGTTTAATTTATTTCTTGTAAAATCCAAATCCTTTAAGACTTAAATTTAATGCAAGAATTTTGGAAAAGTTTAATATTTTAATTGCGAAAAATGTAATCTTCCTTGTCGCACTTTTGGACTGATATATTATTAGTTGTGGTTAATAATGACATCATTCCGTTTCTAAGTGGTAGATGTTTAATTCATGTCATTAGGTGTGAAGTTTGAGGATGCGCCTCTAAATTCCTTATTTATGTTTCTTGTTTACTTAAAAAAAAAAACAGACGTTCACCTAACTAGTTGCCAAACTCGTAAAATTAAACACAGAAGAGCAAGGATTAATTTCCGAGAAGTTATTTAGTGGCACCTAGCGGTGCCTGTACTGCAACCGCGTATGCCTGCATAGAACCCTTTAATCATTTGCGACCTAAACTTCTGTTGCCCAGTGATGTATTTAAAAGCGCGTGCAAGCTAATATTATGCGATCAAATTCCAAAGGCAGGAAGAAAAGACCTTGCACTTTTCAAACAGATGCCTTCAGCAAAATCTGCCCAAGAACGCAGCTATTCTCGCGCTTTTAGATACATTACTGGGCAACAGAATTTTACGTCGCAAACGCTTAAAAGGTTAAAAATTAAATAATGTAACATAGGAACATACAAAAATAAACTAAGTGTTAAATTGACTAGCAAACCTAAAATATAGTGAATAATAAAACTAACAATGTGGGATGTTGTTATCACCACAAACGTTATTTTCGGCCTCTTAAAGGTTGCCTTTTTCTTAATTGAAATAGCATTTTAATGGTATGATGTACACAAATGTTTTGTTTCATAGCACATATTTTTAATGATTACGTTATCCACAAATAGGACACGATTCGGAAATATTTTAGATAAAAAGATGTTTTAATTGTGGTTCAAAACAACATGATGAAGCTACCCGGAAATTTCTCACTGGGAAAAACTAAAAATATTTTACGCTATCCATCACATATCAAAAGCGTGTAGTGCCTGCAAAATAAATTGCGTTTAGAGAAGACATTAGAAAACTTTTGTCTTTACCTAGCATGAGTGACGCCTCTGCTTTCTTTCAACATGATGTGATTAGAAATGTCACATAACTTATGGCTTACTAATGGAGTAAGCGTGTATCTGAAAGTTTAGTGATTCTTTTAATGGAAAGCCCACATGAGTTAAAAAAAAAGAAAGAAAAATGCATAATTATAGCTATGTATTGCGTTAAAATGCTTAAATATTTCACAGTTTATCAATTAAATAATACTAAATAAATGTAAACTGTTTCATTTAAAAAAAAATAAAGGATATATGTGTATCGTTGAACTACATTACGTTGCTATGCAAAAAATAACATTTCAACGATTGAATGTTTGGCTGCTAAAGAAGTAGCAAAAAAATCATTGTAGACATGACCTTCATATTGACCGTTTCTTTCCCTTTATTGAATCGAATTTTGAGATGCTGATTTCACGATGTGATAAGCAAACCTATAGTGAGCAGTGATAACGCATTAAAATACACATAACTATATTTTTCGTTAACAAAGTATTGTATTCTTCCTAAAATGTTCTATTGCTATGTCATTCAATTGTTTTGATATAGATCGTTATTTCAGATTAGCACTATTTAGTTGTTTGAAATTTTAGAACAAAAATTAAGTACATACATAAATTATACATATATTTTTTATTATTTGCGAAATGTCGGCAAACTTACCATCGAATTTGTGGCAATTTTTTGTATCTAGTAATGCATATATTTGTTCATACCTTGCTATATGAATTAAAATGGGACAATATTACGTTATATAAATATGAAATATACTCAATAAATTCCTCTTATTAGTAGATTACTAAGGTTATAGCTATATAAACATATTAATGGATCAGTAAATATGATATGAGCAAAGTTCTATTTGTTTTGTACTTTCGCTTCGTTTAATTTAAAAAGCTTTGCAAATTCAATAGGGCAAAAATATATTTATTGCGTTTAGTCTTTTAACTGGTAGAATAAAATTTTACTTTAAGTTTCAAATTTATACGTCAAAGAAACCGGATACAGTGTTATAAGACGCTCATGAAAACCATTCAATCAGTTTATACATGTTATATAAATTCTTTGGAGTTACTAGAACCATGAGTAGTTAGTGTGTTAGTTCTTATTTCACTAGGCTAATAATAATGGGGGTTACGTAAAAGTAGACATTCTTACTTTTTCAATCAAATGGTAATATGCTAAAACACAAATTTGTTGCATCCTTCTTTCAAAGTAAATAAATAAATAACATGCTTTTTCACACGTGTTTGAAGTACTTTAAATTGTAAATCGTTTTTTTTTTTTTTTTTTTTTTAATTTTTTTATCAATGCATTATTTTAATGTTGAAAGAAATTGATTTTTCTTATGTGAAAAAGTATTGATATTTAAAAAATATGCAGAACGACATGTTATATTGTTCTGCATATGATATATTCATTTCATTCTCATTGGAGGCATGTTATCAAAACTGTAATAGAACTGCACCATAAATAATTAAAATAAGTATAACGCTTGAGCTTAAGAGAGAAGAATAAATTGTCGTTATTCTGTTTGAATCTGCTAGCAACACGTAACAGACAGTCTAGGCATGCATAAATTAGTACACTCAGTCCATAATTCACTACTGCCTGAAACTACAAGAGATAGTGACTGTCACTTCTAAAACATCCTTTTGTAATAAATGTAGTGTTTGATTTATACCAGATTTTACGCTTTAGATAAGTGTGACTTTTGTATTCATCAAAGAGACCAGACTAGGTTGGTAGAAATAAATTGTACCTTATCTCATTCAACAAGTTATATTATGCTATTTTTCTTCGAAATGGGGTGAATCGAACTGTGGTGAGTCACTCCCAAAAATATCCATTTTACTAAAAATATATAAGCATTTAACTATGTTCCTTTTTTTTTTCGGAAAAAATTCCATGTTCTCAAAACATTTGTACAAAATACAAAGTGAAGTGAAATTGGAAGCTTTATAACTGAGTTTTTATTTAAGAGACACTGATTTTGAATGCTGTTAAAAAAAGTTTGCTAGCTCATTTTTGGTTCTATTAGACCAACTTTACCTATAATACGGCAGTTATTTTAATTTTCCAAATTATTTCAAAGCAACTTTTTTTTTCCTGTTATTTCAATTATGTATTGCTATCAACGAATACAAAAATACTTATAAAACAAAAATAATGAAAATAATCTAAAATTTCGATTATGTTTATTGTTTAATGACCCCCGGGGATACGTAAATTTTTATCTGAAAAAAAAAAGGTTTGACATTTATTATTTTTTTATCGAAACTGATCGATATTTTAATCACTCTGTGTGTGCATTAATTCTCTGAAATAATGTTGCTTCTATTCATCAATGATTTTTTTTACATGTTTAAACTACTTGTTCAATTTTTTTGTTAGTAAAAAATAAAGTATCTTGAATTGATTTTATCACAAAATATGTCTTTAGAAAAAAAAAATGCCTTAGAGTGAGATGTTATGAAGTAAAAATAATAACGATTTTCATAGGCATATAACAGTCACCGATTTTATTCCATATATGAAAAAAAATATGCAATTAATTCACTCCTACGCTTTGATGCCAGTTTTAGCGTAATATTGGGTACGGATACATAATTTTAGGTTAAACGCACTCAAAACGAAAAGGTACGATTTCTTTTAAGAAAGAATGAAAAGCAAATAATATTTTTTTTTGTCTCTCTCTTTCTTTTTTTAAAAAAATAAAAGAGGAATAAATCATTTTTAGGCAAAATCTCATTAAAAAATTAAATATTCATGCAAAAAAATCCATAAAGAAATATTGTTTGTCAGAAAAATATTTTTCTGCCTTTTTGAAAAGCATTTATCTTTATAAAGAATCTTCAACCAGAATACTGCATATTATTATTATTATTATTATTATTATTATTATTATTATTATTATTATTATTATTATTATTATTATTATTATTATTTTAATATTTTATTAATAGTGTTATTATCATTATTAATATTACTATTAATATTAATAGTATTATCATTATTACTTAATACAAGAAAATTTCAGTAATAATTCATCATCGTTTCTTTTTTGCGCATTTTTAAGTGTTCATTCCATATTTATATTGTATAATTATTTTTTATATGTTATAATTTATTGCATGAACTCAAGCAGATCGCGTAAAATTATGAAATCGGTAACTCGGTCATAGGTTCTCCAGACTTGTTTTTTTTTTTTTTGCGTGTGTGTGTGTGTGTGTGTGTTTTGTAGTGTGCAGAGTTCTATGCTTTTCCTTTCTGGATATTAAGTTTTGAATGAAAATATGCCCATGTAGCTAAAGAAATTTTAATTCCTCAATTCCTATTTTTTAAAGTGATAGTTTCTTAATATATAATTTATGCTTAGTGTGTGTGATGAGAGAAATAGATACAAACATTACTTTTATCTCTGATTTTATTAAAATAAAATACATCGCACTGGAACTCTCAGAAAAAATCTTAGCCTTGTAAACTAGGAATTTTTTTTTTCGAATCAGTGTTTAATTGAAGCATTTTTTATCTGTGATATCATCTTAACATCCTCTGTTTCTCTTAATGAGTTGAACTTTAGAAAACATTTCGCATAGCATTGTTTTCTTATCTTAAACGTGTCTATCACTTCGCTTAGACTTTACTCTAGAGCCTCAATAAATTACCGTAAAAGGACATTTTGTTTTTCAAAATTAGTTTTCTTTTTTTTTTTTTTTTACCACAGTACCCAAGTTGTACCAATTTAGTAAAAAGCAGTAGATAAGGGAACTGAACCACTGAAGTTGCCAGTTGAGGGTAAGTAATCGTTTTAGAGGATTTCCCAATATGAAACAAAGTTTCGCCGCGCAACGGGTTTTCTAATTAAGTGTAAATATTATATAATTTAGCCCAATGTGCTATGTTAATATTATATCATTTATAATAATAATAATTGATAATAATAATAATAGAAATAATAATAATAATTATTATTATTATTATTATTATTATTATTACGTTTTAACTTTGATTGAAAGTGAAATTAATGTCCAGAAATAAATAATACTATTCATTAGGCAGCACATGATGGCCAAATTATTAAGATCAGGTTGAAGGATGCACCTAAGTTTTAACATAAAAATAACTTTTTCTAAAAGAAAACAAATCCAATAATTCCGGATTCACTCACTTGATGAAAACATCAGTGTATTTATTATCTTCGGCTTACACTGGCCAAAAAATTTTAAAAAGGTGAATATTTTAAGCAGCAAATCATAATAGGCATATTATTTCGGAATTAAAAAAATTCAACAGACGAACTTTTAACGGTAAACAAATCTTTAAATATAAAAGCTTGGTTTTAACGTTTACCTTTTAGCGAAACATTTTACCAGAAAACCCACGTAGTACAAGTACGTATATTACATGTAGTGTGGACCGGGATTCGTTGCTCCGTTTCTTCTTCAATTCTTTTGTTTAATAAAATTAACCCTCTCACGCATTCTTTTATTTATTTGTGTTATGAAAAAAATGCATATGCTACTAACCAATTTAGTATCTCAGGAATGTAATGTAATAATTTATTTTTAAAATTTTTGTCTTGCATATTCCAAATTCGTGTCCTCGTAAGATGACGTTTTATGTTTTTTTGTTGTATTTATTCAATATAATAATAAACATGACAAAACTGAATGTTCTGACTTCTTTTATAAGAAATAAAAAGCTATAAAATAATACTAAACCTTCCAGTAGTGTAATACACGCTTCAAAATAAATAAACATAATTTGATTTGAAACTGAGATTTTCTCTTCGTTCTTGAATCCTCCAAGGACTCCTAAAAAGATCTTAACCTCTTAACTATCTTGAATACCCTACGAAATTTCGTGTAGTTTGCAAGAACTGTTTGGAGTCTGCAGATGACGACTACATGCAAATTGCAGCTGAAACACGAATCTACATAACAATTTGAAGCAGAACTTTATGTGACCTCATCTGTAGGTTATATCCATGAGAGGGTTAAATGTTAAGAAAACTTGATAAGCTAACATTATCAGCGTACTTTCAGAAAGAATGTTTTATTATAAAATTTGAAAACATTAATTACATATTAGTATCAATTAAGAAGCTTAGATTGACATCCAGTGTTTTTGAAACAGCCTGAAGTTGGATGAGACACGTATAATGCACTGTTAAAAATTTCAGTAAGAAAGTAGTAAAATAACCATTTATTTGATTGTTAATTTACCATATTTAATTAAAACAGTTGAATAACCATTATAAACATGGTACTTAAACCACTGATTGGGAAAAAAATCGATTATTCTCCGTTTATCTAAAGAACGTCTAACTAACCGGTCGTACGTAGTCGTTAAAATATAAATAAAGATTTATCACTTCAAATCTGCATGTATATAAAAAAAGAAGAAAAAAAAAGTGGCTTCAGCAGTGGTTACTAAATAGAAACAAACTAAATAGAAATACACACACGTAAATCAAAAATTGGAGACATCGGATTCCCGAACTGTTTGCGAATGAGCGAACCTATAATTTGAGCTGCTGAAGCTTGTTTGTGTTTTTGAAGCAAATAAAATGACTTTCTCCAATATACAATAAATTTAGGCCCAAAATGAGTTTGGATCCAATTAAAAAGTAAAATTTCAATTTTAATGCACATTACCTGTTGGAACAGAAGATTTATTGATACATAAACGTCAGCTGTACGTGGTGAAGATGGTCGAGTGGATAGAGAGCAAGGCTTGTACACCACACACCCGGGGTTCGAGTCCCAAGCACTTCGTTTACGGTGTCTACGCCTCAAAGATTCTACGACTCGAAATGGTTCAAAAATGGTCAAGATTTTGATTTGAAACCATTCTTAAATTTTTACAAAACCGTAAACTTTTGTATTTACGGCTTTTTAACCAAGTTGATTGGAATGGCAAAGATAGAAAAATGTTCCAAACCGTAAATTTAACGGTGAATTAGAAGTACAGACTGCTGCCGTTTATTTAACCGTAATTTCATGATGAAATTTCTAACAGTGTGCTCTTCTTATGTATAGAAGTTGATGAAATGTTCTACTTTATTAAGTATGAATAAAATTCTACTTCTTCTTTTTTATATTCATGAAAAAGGAAACACAGCGTAGTTTGAAGATATGTTTTTCAATCACCATTCCTACAATTCATATTATAAAAAATAGCCTATTATTTGAATAAAAAAAAACTATTAAAAAAGAATAAATATTAGAAAAAATAATGTATTATAAATCAAAACATTAACGGCATATATCTATAGATATCAGTTTCATCAATACAGTATTATTACATTAATACTACTGTACACAAGTAAAAACTTGTGCTAAATGCTGAAAGCAAAGATTGAAAGCAAATATAAGAATTATACATTGAAAGCCAACATATTTTTTTTCAATTCATTTTTTTTAACTAGAATTTAAATTTTTTGTGCCTTTGTTCCTTGCTTTGCTACATTAACTATATTTTATATAAAGCAAAATTAAAGGAACAATGAAAAACGTAGCATACTGGCACACGGTGCTAATATTCCCCATGCGAAATGGGCCAACCTATCCCGCATCGCTGTTTTTTTTTTTTTTTTTCATAAATGTTTAGTTGATTTCAATAAGCGTTTTCTACAATATCTGCGGAAATGTTTTCTAAGTAAATATGTTTTTTGTCAGAATAAAAATTTGATCTATAAATGAATATATATATATATACGAGTATATATATATATATATCAGTCGTCTCGTTACGACACTTGACGTTACGATACTTGAATCAAGTAATGTTTTCGCTTCCATTACTTTGTAATTTTCTACAAAATAACTGAAAAAACCTTTTAAACTGACAAATTTTCGAAAAATCTTTAAAGTGCAGGAAAAATACAAGCAACTATGTACCTGTATGTACAAAATTGAATTTCTTACCCTTATTGTGAATTCTAAAGAAAAATATTAAACGTTATCAACATTCTAGGCATGCTTCAACCAGAACTACACTGCTGGCCACCCAAATTGCAACACTAGGAAAGACAAGACATATCACAACGAAATTTATTTTGTAGATAACATGTTGCCCAAGTATCAAATGATTAAATTTATAGACTTCTGTGAAGTGTTGTTCCTGCCAAAATCAGTAGCCAGAGTAGCCTCCATTATTAGTGATCATCGCTGCCACACGCCTCGGCATTGATTCAAAGAGACTTTGGATGTGTTCTTGGGGTACAGCAGATCAAGCAACTTCCACAAATTGCCAAAGTTGATCTGGTGTGGCAGCTTGGGATGTATGGGTCAATCGTTGAGCAACCATGGACCACATGATTTCTATCGGCGAAAGATCCGGAGAGCGAGCCGGCCAGGGAAGCAATTCAATCTGGCGGTTGACGAAGAAGCCTTGGACAATCCGTGCCACGTGTGGTCGCGCATTATCCTGTTGAAATATGGCTATGGGCAAGCCCTGAAAGTAAGGAAGGACAACTGGCCCCAACACCTCGGAGATGTAGCGCTGGCTGTTTGGAGTACCAGCAATGCATACTAGAGGAGTGCGAGAGTGATACCCAATACCGCCCCATACCATAATACCCGGTTGTAACAAGATGCTTGTTACATCTCGCGATCATAATAACTTTAACCAAATACTTTGGTTATTTACTCAGTCCTTGGTGACAAGCCTTGGCATTTTTACTCACGGTTCCTTCTGATTAACCGATAGGCGTAACCACCACTTGTCACTTCTTTTTTAATTGCCTACGCCGCCAAAAATTTTATACCATTTTATTTTTTAGAAACAACATTTTAAATTATTTTTTCAATTAGCTTTTTTACTGGGTATTTACCTTTCAACCATTTTTTAATTTTAATTTAATTCCGTCGCATTTCAACATCACAAATTTGAATTATTTTAAATATGCGACGGGAACTATGTACTCTCTCGGAGTAATACTCCCCTTTTTCGCGCCTTTGCCAATTGTTCCGGGACTGAATCTGTGTGTTTTCCCCTCATTCCTACTGAAAGTCGAATACGGTAATGACGCGCCCGGCGTCTGGGCAATTTTGCCTATTCGTCGGGCAAGCAATGTTTTGTAAAATGCTAACTACTACCTCTTTTATTCCTACTGCATTGGTTTCATCATAAAAATGTTCTCCTAAGAACAACTTATTTACTAAATAGTTTTTATTCGTTGAAATTGATTTTGTACATATTAGATTGCTGGAAACGATCGGAGTTGATCGAAAGCCTTCGGTTGATGCCGTTTTCACTTTAATCAGAAAATATTCAGCCAAGAATTCATTGAACTGTATCATTCTAATGTTTTATTGAAATCACAACTGTAATGCATATTTTGGAGATGCTGACTGATCTATATATCTGAAGATTGCCTGTCAACACAAAGTTGTAAAATAATTTTTTGACCGTTATGTAACTACAATGACCAAGTTAACCAGCATTGAGAAATCCGTCCTCGGAACAACTAACGCTCCAAAATGAACATTATTATGAACTGATAATCAGCCACCAAATGAAGGAGAAATAGTACGCCTCATTAATTTCGTATTGGTCAATCAACTTCTGTACTCTTCAATAATCAGGTAGTCATCTTCAAGTATCAGGTGATATAATCTTTTACATCAATTTCTAACGCCTGCTTTGTCCCAACTGCATTAGAGATCGGTAAAATTCTCCTGTGTAAACTACTTAAAATAACGAGTTGTACTATTGTGTCACATGCTAGTATATTTTTGAATTTTCTTAAAGAGCTCTTTTATTTTTTTATATGCAGTGTGTTATATAATGCAATAAATCCTTACAGTCAACGATTAATAATTTCGTAGTTATTTCGAGTATGTATTTTTAAATATTTTAATTTACATAATTTTTTGCTTAATCTTTTTCATTTCTAAATGCTCTAACATATTCTGATCTTACACAACGCAATGTACCTATGTGCTAATTCCAAATATACCACTACAGCTACCACATAAAAAATGGTGCCGTGACGAAAGAAATTAATTATGTTTTATTAGGTTGAGAACTTTGGTTATGATCTGTGACATTCATCTCGGATACTCCCTAAATGCATGAAATAATGAATTTTTTTTTTACATGTGTATTAATTTTCAGAAAAAATTAAGAGGGTATATTTTCTATATATCAGTCTATAAAACACAGATTTTGAAATAGTCAATCGAATGCTTTTTTCCAATATATTTTATTGAATATTTGTGTTATTTTGCATATTTTTCTTTTCTTATATTTTATGTTCTATTTGTTGCATTGATTTTTACAATTTATGCTTATCATTGATGATTGTATCTGATTTAAAATCGTTAAAAGCTTTGAATCAACATCAAAAATATGACAAGTAAATCAGTCAGTCAAAGTTTGGCATCTGCCTTACCTCTCTTTCATGGTAAAGACAATGAGGATATTAATTTTTATCTAAACCAATTTAACAGCATTGCAAACCTTGAAAAGTGGTCAGATACAAAACAACTAATTGTTTTGAAATTAAACTTGGGGGATAAAGCTTTAGAATTCATCATAAATGACCCAGTTGCATCAAAATGTGATAACATCCAGGATCTTCAGAAGTTATTGAGAAATAAATTTCAAAAAACAAAATCATTTAATCAAATTCAAACTCAATTTTCAAAAATAAGACATAAACCAGGGCAATCTGTCAAAAATCTTGCTGATGAAATTTCCAAACTTGCTTCCCTATATGTTGGCATCAAAGACTCGAGCAGTGAGGAACTAATAAAATTAGCTGATAATGTTAAGTTATCAAAATTTTTAGAAGTAGTCAGGGAGGACATTGCTCTTGATGTCAAAAAGAATGGTCCTCAAGATTTTCAAACTGCTGTACAATATGCAACAAACATCACTGGTGGCGGAGGCGTCTGTGGTTCTGCGTCAAGGGTAGACGAAGCAATAGACGTCTTTTGGACAGACCACTCTGCTGCAAACGGTGTCGAATGGTACCCGCAGACACTGGATGATGCGTTACAGACTTAATCTGCTGTGCTATGGTTCGTGATGTGACTAAACGATCCGTCACTGCCATGCGCACAATATGCTTGCCATCACGTGAAGTTGTGCACTGAGGTGGATGCGATCGATCACGTCGGTCCGTCGTACCCTCCTGCATCCAACTATCACATATCCACATTACAGTTCTTTGGTTTCGTCCAACACAACTACCAATTTCCCTGAAAAATAATCCACAATCTCGGTAGGCCACTATCCTTCCCCTGTCGAACTCGAATACTTGATCAAAATATGATCGCTGTGTTCTACGAGGCATAATTGATCGTTTTTTGGAAGAAACGACAAGAAAAACACATTTTCCGTACTTGAAATCGTCGAAATCTCCAAGCCTTAAAAAGCGCTTTCAAGTGGCGCCACAGGCGTGCGTGATGTGCGTCTGCGCTAAAATTCTAATCATTTGCATATCTCACCTCCGTTAATGCGTGTTGTAAATTTCATATTATTTACACGCTTCCTTCAGGGTGTTGCATTTACGGTGGCCAGCAGTGTATATATATAGTACCGTCAGGGGGCAGGCAACGTAAGGATTCGGCTACAATGCCAAGGTGTCTGTTGCAGAAAATAAATATATATATATATACGATTCTAGAGAACGAATGTGTCAACAGTTTCAGAAATAACCATTCTCTAAGAAAATTTAATTAAAAAAAATATTCATTTGTCTAAAAGTTTGCTATATCTATCATTAGCCAATATTTCGTTTATGTACGGGAGTTTCGTTCGATTACGGTAAGGAATTACAAATATGTACTACTTTTGCATTAGTAATAACAGTTTGCAAATAATAAATTATTATTTAATTACTGGCAATTATGCAATTTAGATTAAATTTTTAACATATATATTTTATTAATATGATTTGTAAAAAAATCTAAACTGAATAGGTATATATTAGCATTACAAATGACTTTTGGGGCTCACCCTAAATGAGCGTGGAGACACTTGCCTTTTCTACGCTCACTCTTTTCAAATCCACAACAATTGCTGGCAATTTGTGCAAGCTCATCTGATAAGCAACCAGGATTAACCCTGACACGCTGTAGTCAGATGACACCCGATGGCGCCACCTCCCTTTTTAGAGTTGAGACTGAATGGGATGGTAATGTCCTCCAGCCTCGAATCTTCAGGGTCCACGGATTTTACGTGCACATGGACCCAAATGGTGGGTCTTCCGTGGGTTAGGATCCACACCCCAAACTTTTCGGTACGAAGTCCGACAGCAACCACGACATTTTACACCAAATAGAAAGGCTCATATTGTTTCTGTTTGGAATGAAGTATGAGCTAAACCGTTTAAAATGATCTTTAAAAAAGGTTTGTCAGAATGATTTCATAGTTGTATAAAATACTAAAGAACAATAGGAAATAAACAATAAGTATGACGAAATGAACAATAATGAAAGGTACAACATCATTAAATCACAGTTAGTAACATTATTTCGCACTCTTAAACAAATTACTACGCAAAATGTTTAAATTATTGCTTACATAGTTTAAAATAAAAACAAGAAAATTACCTGCATATTTCAAAGATAAAGAATTACAAATATGAGTTCAAGGTAATTTAAATAAATTATTCATGTTCTAACCAAATGATAAAAGACATAAGTATAGAAAATACTTTAAACTACCGAGACATAAGAGTCGTTTTTTTTAATTGGACAAAATGAATAAGGGTGTGATAATTGATACCTTAAATTTTCCTGAAACTTTCAGGATATATTAGGGTTATTGTGAGCAAAAGTAAAGACTCTCCCTTTATAAGTCTGGCTTGTTTGACCTTGAAGAGAGATCAAAGTTCAAGCTCTCGAATGTATGGTGCAAATTTTATGATCGTGTTACTTCTAAAGCCGTAAATGACACAAGACATTTTTTTTATATGGATACTACAGCATACTAGGTACATGGCTTTGAGTGCAAACGCCATTTTCGTTGCTTTTTGTCTCGTTTTACTACCTGAATGTCTGATAAAGCAGCAAGTTACCCACACAAATAACTATTGGATTCACCCGGTGGTTTATGACGATATACCTCGTATTATTGTAAGTCAACTCTTTATACAAATAAATAGTTGCCTGTTTTTCCCCCCGCTTAGCTACTTCTTTGGCTAGGTTCTGCACTAAAAAGATACTCCAAGTTGCCTAAAAACAGCTGCATGCAATTTTTCAGGTTCACTTGGGCTCCTTTGACGTTACAACTGTCTAAATCACAATAATAGTGTTTTAAATATAAAGAAAATTCGTCATTTTCTTGTAAGTTGGTGAACAACTATTATGCAAGTACGCTGAACTACATATGATAGCAGCCGTTGTCGCTTAAGTGGTCCGCGTTTGCGTAAACAAATCACTTCTTACACATTTCGAATCTGTGACAACGACATTTTCATCGTTGCCTCTTCACCCAACGTCATTTCTTCCCGTATCAGAGAAAAAACCGAATTCTTGGAATGAAAAAAGAAAATTCGCGCAGAATTCTTGCGAACATTACGGGAACATTTGTTGGGTTGTCACACTGCATCACAAAACGCGAATCATCGGAATTCAGAACACCATTTTGATACCGAACAAAGGCAGTATGGCGGATTAAAGAAAAAGATAGATTTATTTTTGCGTTGTCATTCGTATCCAGCACATTTTGGAAAAAAATCCAATTGATTTTTCCATCAACACATTTTTACGACACCACAACATACATTTTTTAAGGTGAACTTATCATATTGGTTGATTCCTTTTGCTATTTTACCGTCGCTATCATTTTATGTTTAGCAACGCAAGGAATAGATATTTACATAGAATAATACTAAATAAGCGCGGATAACAAAAGCCTTACATATATAAATTAAAATTGAAACTGAACATATTGCATTCTTAAACACTTTATATAACCTCTTCATTCCAAGCGTACCTAATTTTGTACATTTTAAAATATTGTTTATTAACTACTTTTTGCGCAATTTAAAAGCTAAAACACCCAATTGTTTTTGAAATTAATCAACAGATAGTTTACTTTGTCTTAAACATGGAAAACATGGAAATTGGGCATTAATTATTATTTTAACTAATTATTAATTAAATTTTTTTGAGAAAGTAGTTATTTTGTTTTGTAATCATTTTTAAATCAGAGAACCAAACAATTGCGTCAAAATTGTTTATGCTTAGTTAGTTCTGGGGTCTGAAGAGGTTAAGTAAAATAGCAAATTATTAAGCAAAACGCTAGTGTCAATCAATTAATGAAAAACACTGAGGCAGGCTGCATCTGTTGTGGTTCAAGAGTTTTTAAAGTAGTGCGAAGCTCGAAAATTGTAATTTCGCTTTGGCACAAGGCACAATTTAAGTTGCGTAATCTCGAATTGCTAGCTTCATTTTGCGGGCATATTTCTAAATCTTCTCAAGAATAAACATGAGATAATTTCCTTTAAAGTCATACGCATGTTTATTTTTTTAAGAAATAAAAGTGAAGGTCAAACGTCTTTCAAAGGTTTTTGTTTTCATATTTGCACTTGTCCCTGTGTCAGGGTCAAGTCTGGCTTCGACTTGTTATGCTCATGCCAAACGTTTCAAAAGAGATGAGGTGTAAATATATTTTAGTTTTCAGTTTAAATCAGGCATGTATAAAGCCATATTGTGCAGTTGAAACACAGATGCCGTCTGATAACTTAGCATATCAGCAAGAAATCGTTGTTGACTACCCCCCTACTATAGCCTATAACACTAATATAGTTTGTTGCAAATGCTTTGAACATTTTAAATGTTCGCAATTCTATAAATGTATGGAAAATGAGAGTTCATAATTTCCTGATATAATGTACAAACATATGGTATAATTTCTTCTTACATTGCATGATTTTTTTAAAATAAAATTATCAATGATATCGTGAACGAAATGCCACCATACTGATTCGCTGCATATTTAACCTAAAAATATTCCATATTATGTGTTATTCATTATTTATTAATTCATCTTACAAAAGATCTGGTTGAATAGCGACAAAACACGGATTTCCTTACACAATACAAAATGAAGAAAATATAAATTGAAACAAAAAACGAAAATTTAAAATGAAAGGAAATATTACTTAACTAAAGTATATGTTGTATATTTGACATTGTTAGACTTATGTTTGAAAAGCCAAACAAACTAGGGTTGGAAATTTTTTGCCACAGGCGGAAAAAACCGTGGAAAAAGCCTGGTAAAGACCGTCCCGGCAAAAACAGGCTTCAGCCACCAAAGTGGCAAAAAAAATTAAACTTCCCTCTGCGCAATTATTTATTTATTTATTTTGTCCGTTAAACTAAAACGTCAGATAAAATAAATTTCAGTTTCAACTAAATGAATGTTATTCATACTTAATTTAGACACTAAGTTGAATGAGTAGGCACTATAGTATTAAACGAATGCATTTTATGAAAAAATACTCAACTCATAACAAAATTAAAAATGAAACTGAAACTACATACAACATTTATGGTAAATAAATGAATAGGGAAGTAAAGGAACTGGTTGTTTTGTTTATCCAGCTACTTTTCCAGTTTTTACTGAACAATTTCAAACTGAGGCTGGGGTGGGAGGGATCATTGTACTTTTATAACTGAAGTTATGGTGTAGACTTCTGACAGTACCATTGGTGAATTTCAGCACTTGAATAGTAAAGACACAGAAAAGTGAAATAACTGTAACTGATAAAAGTAACTATGGTGCTGCATGGTCCACATTTTCCACATTAACTTACTTATTTTCTGTTCCGATCTTAAACATACGTAAAACTAACGTGAGCTGCTTGATATTCATTGAATCGTTTTTAATGTATTCAAAGAATCACTTCTTTCTTCGGCACGTGGCTTAAATCGCGTGGCGAGCTCTGATTCGTTTCTCATTTCTAGTAAAGGTCAGAAATAGAGCGACTGAAATTATCTTCAGCCTTTACGGCAGCTCGTTCACATGTCAATAAGATAGGTTTACATTTTTACGTATGGTCAGTATAGCTGACAATCTTAGTATAAGGTTGAAACATATTACTTTCTATTTTCTTTTTTTGCTATAGTTCAATATGCCCCGCGATGCTTGCGTTTTGATTAAGATGACGATAGCCATTTTCACTTAAGTAGGATGCAATTTAAGCAGGTTCGGATTCACTTTGAAGGGTTGTAGCTCAAAACCTTCTGATATGTGTTGTTCAAAGTTTAAATTCGTTTGTTTATAAACTTGTTATTTTTTAAAACATGCCTGCTCATTGCCACAATAGTCCAGCCCACCAAAGCACTATATAACTATTAGTTCTTTTTTTTCGAAAGCAAAAGGAAGAAAATAAATTAAGTCTCCTTAATAATATGTAACGAGTTTTTCATTGTATAGTTTTGAGTTAATGCTTACTATTTTTTTTCTTTCAATTTATAACTTGGCCCATTATTAAATAGTTGTTTTAATTGCAATGTTTACTAATTAGCGAACTAAAGGTAGACAATAATACGCAAAACTTAATTATTTAGGCCTTTATTAAATTATAAACCTTACTGCATATTATTTAAGAACAATAATTATTTTCGCCTTGGTTTTCCCGTTTTTGATATCGTCCTGGAAAACATATTTTTGTCTTCAAAAATACCAACCCTGAACACAAACACAGTAGAAGAATGTAAAAATTTAAAAACATGTGACTTTGTTCGTTGAATTCGTCTTATACTTATAAGAATTATTCGTCTTATACGAAAACAAGCAGATGTGAAATACAATTTAAAACATTGACTTACATGAATTTGATTTTACTATTTGTTGTTATGTTTGGGTATAAGTGAGGGTCACATTAAAGTTTAAAGAAAATTAGTTTTGTCTAAACTGCTTGCGATCTATTTTAATATAAATTAAAGATATTCAGCAGGTTAATGTTATATACCATTTTCGTGGAGAAAAATATTTTGGGTAAGTAAAGGATATTTGCAGTTCTTCTATGCTTTATAAATTACTAACAGTCTCAAATATTATTATTATAATTCTTTTTTTTCTTACGTTAGATCAATAGTATAGGTAAACTTAAAGAATTGCATTTAAAAAGCAATTTCAAATATAGCTCGTTTACCAAAATTTTCTGTTTAAAATAATGAAAATGTAAATATGTATTTTTTATTTTATAATTTCTTTGTTCAAAATATTCAAGCTGGCATTTACTTCACAGAAACATATTTAAATTATCAATATTAATAATAATTTTTAAATAACAACATGTAAATATGCTCATCGCTTATTTCTAAACTTCATCTTTCTGGACATTAAGCGCTTATTTTACAATAAATGTTGAAAATGTGCAAATAATACAATAATTATTCTAGTCTAAACCATTCTAAAATAAAAACTATTTAAGCAGAAGTTATTTTTTTCTCGTTGCAATCCAATTTACAAAGAGTGTCCAAAATTGTTCAAGCATATTATTATACCTTCTTTTAATTGTATCATATTTATTTGGACGGAATATGTTTAATAGTCGCAGTAATAATAATGTACAGCATTTAATAAATGTGAAAAATATTTTTTCGTAACATCGCTACATGAATTATGCATGAATCTGTGTAAAAAGTACAAAAAGAGCGTAAATGAATTTCTTGCTTTAGTTTCCGTTATTTCCCTAAGGAATGAACTATGCTCCAAATGTCACTCGATCAGATTAATTAACTGAAATCGGAAAAGAAGACTTAAGAGATGGTTTTTCTTGCTACGCTAATTCATTAGAGTCCCCTGTTGGAAGATGGTAGCAAAAATAAACTTAAAACACATAGAAGTTAAAAATTGCTTTAAATGTAACTTCCCGCTCGGATTTTTTTTTTTTTTTTTTTTTTTTTTTTTTGTGTGTGTGTGTGTTTAACTTTAAGGAAGAAGTATTTTTGACTTACCTTAAATGCCATCATGCTACTGTGAACATGGTCTTTCTTTAAATTGTAAGATTTGTATGCACTGATCAGAAAATAAAGTTGCTTGAAAAAATGCAATTTCAGCTTTAATATATATAATTACAAACCTAAAACTGAATAACAATAAAAAACAGAAGAAATGTCTTTGAGAAGCGCATTACTAAAATATAATGAATTGTAAATATTAGCATAAAAAGAAGCAGAAGTGCTGCCCCATGGGCTTCTTCTATGAATGTTTTTAAAAACTTTATATCTTTTATTTATTTTTTGTGGCATTTTTTAACAACACATTGCGTATTTTTACAGAAAACATAATGTTAGGAAGTGTATAGGAGTACAAAAACGGGTCAAATATTGTACGTTAGCTGTCGTAAAAAAGTTTAGAAAGATAATTTTCTCACAACTGGCATCCCATGTAACCTTTGAAAAGACATCTGCAGTTCGATTGTTCTGTAACGACATATTTAACAGTAACATATAGAAATGTTTGATTCTGCCTGTTATTTTTCAAAAAAAAAAAAAAAATCTTGCGCTAAAAAAGTTAGTGGTATAATATACAGATTTTAATTACAAAGAGGTATTATATGGTCATTCTCACAAAACACGTGTCTTTGGCATGTATAAATGCAGTACAAAATGTAAAAAAAAAGTTAAGAATTCTATTGTTCAAAAATGTTAATTGTTCTAAAATCATTGTCCAGTCTTGTGACCAGAGCAAGCTGTTAATAGATTCTCAATTCAAATATGACGACTCGTTGAGCCCTACAGAGTGGCATAGTAGCATGTTTCCTGCTTACTTATTATATTCAGTAAAAACCAGTGTTGAGAAAATGCATGTGAGACAGGTATCTGAATTCACAAATATAATACTATGTCATTTCTTTGCCTGGAAGGTTTTGTGCCAATTCTATTGTGATCTTTATCTGTCGAGACTTTGAGTATATGGTAGGACGAAATCATGTCTACCTTAGACGATTGGTTGAACAAATATCTTCATGAAGACTAACTCTTAAATGCCTTCAGCTTCACATTTATTACAGGATTTTTAAATGGAGTTTTACACTTGCATTTGGTTTGTTTTGTGCTGCAGGTATAACACCAGGTTTAAAACAATAACATTTAATGAACATTAAAATACAAATTAAACCAACAAGTTCCATCCGGAACGCGAACTAAACGAAAATATTTTACAGTCTGCAACACCAGGCAAAAGCTCCTGTTCCAGTACTGCTCGCCGCTTTTTAAGTAGCTAGCGTTAAAACGCCAGCGGCGATTTTCATGTTGGTGCCTCTTCTCGCCACAGTATTTATTATTTGACTGTATATATGTTACCACTGCATAATGTTTTTTTAACAACAGGGAAAAAAAATCGAGTATAAATTTTGATATTGGAGGCATTTCAGGCTGTACGAAACCTACTTACCTATTGTTTGGCTAATATTTTTTGCTTGTATCTATGAATGTTTTCCGGGACGTGACAGTGATAAATGCTTCTTGGGTACTGTATAAAAAGGTAGTACAATGAAAGGAAGGCCATGGTAACCTAGTGGTTAGGACGTCGGACTTAAACCTGTAAGGTCACGCGTTCGTAACCCGCGTAAGACCCACCATGTACGTTTGGCGATACGTGCGTGTAAAATCCGTGGACCCCACTACCTCGTCCCGTGCGCAAACAATCCTAAGGCCTCAGCTAACAGGTATGGGTCTGGTGGAGAAAAGAAGAATAAAAGGGAAATCTCAGAAGGAAATTATGAAATTAGCTGACTTTAGAATCGAGCTTGCTTGCACCCTATGCCGTATCAAAAGCGGTCAGAAAATATAAGGGGAGGACGTCTACCAATAGTCGACGAGAAGATACCCTCCAAAACACCACGATCATGTGTACAACTCCTACCCTCAACTGATGCAAGTTCTGATTGTATTGAACTTGAAAATATATATAAATGGATTTGCGAGATATAAATATAGCAGTTGTAGAAAGCTTCCTGGATTTGTATGAAGCTAAAGGTTTTTTTTTTCTTTTAATGCGAAAAAAATTGTTTTGCATTATTTTTTATGCCTAAGTACATTTTAACAGTTTGCGCGACATATATGGACTTAATGCCTAAAATATCAAAATTGATACCTGCTTCTTTTCGAGATAAATATATAAAAGATATATTGTGGTTGTCTTTAAATAATTCTTCCCCTTATCTCGCTATTTCAATGAACACAGTGATATTTTTTAAACATTAATTTGGAAAAGCAGGCTTTTAAGGGTTAAAAAAAGAATAATAATAATATTTTTTAGTACATTAACGCTGGCAGAAAATAGTCTTTTCAAGTAAACATAAATTGTGTTAATACTATGAAATAGTTTGCATGAAAGACATTAAGATAAGTAAGCCATATATTTATAAAATAATTTATTGTGCATATTTATTTATGACTATTACAGATTTAAGTACATAAAGAAGACAATGAAAAGTCTAGCATTTTTTGTCACTGTATATGCTGTCAATAAAATTGTGCTGTATTTTGTATACTTGCAATGAACTCTAAATTTGCTGATTAGAATTTAACTAAAAAATATAAATAAGAAAAAAAAGAAAAGAAAAACAATTCATGCTGCACACATTCGAATGTCATGAAATTGATCAGTGGTATTTATATTTTTATTTAATTAAATAAGTATTAAGCTTAAGTGGTGCATTGTGCTAGTTATTAGCTTCAAAAATATCTCTAGATGTCTATTTCAGATCAGTATTTTCAGTTGTTAGGGGAAAATTTCATATTAAGGAAAATTATGTACCATACTAGTCATTGAAAACGAAACTTTTTGTCAGTTTTAAATTAAACTGAAAGCATTTTTCCCATTGCTATGTAGTCTAAAGAATGATAATCCTTCAGGCAAGACAACATAAACTTGTTACGCATTGCTTTTTTGTAGAAATTAAAGGGAAACATTTGATTAGATAGCAACTATTTTGGTAAGAATCCAAATAAACATTTTTAATGATGTACCATATAGGAAATAGTTAAAAATTTATAAATCACTGGTCATAAAACAGTTTTATATTGTTAAAGCAGAAACTTTTTCATATAAAAGAAGATTTTCTTAATATGTTAAACATTCAAAATAAAAATGCTCTGATTAAACTTTAAACCTGTGTTGCCAGTTTTTGTTCTTAGCGGCCTAAACTGCATCTCTTCTCTGTGTTTTTTGTTTTGTACTTTTGAAACTTGAAGTTATTTTACATGTTCTTAATGTTTTGCGAAGATACAAATGTGCATATGTACTTGAAAAAATGTAGTTTTCGTAAAGTCTTTTACACTTATTTTATACTTTTTTTTTTTTTTTATCATCTGAACGAAAGAGCTAGAGAATTCAGTGATCTTTCAAATGAACTTACACTTTATTCAAAATAGGAATCTTGAACACATCGAAAGCACTTTTGTTGTTATCATTATCATGAAATGTTGATATGTTTAAAAATATATTATTCTCTTATTTGAAGATTTTTAACTAATGAAATAATGAATAAAATATTTTAACCTGTTAGATGTTTAAAATATATAAAAACGGTTTAAATGTATGAACATATTTACTTTAATTAGCGAAATAAAGCCGTATATATGGTAGTAACACATGCATGCTAACATTATATTGTCAATATAATAATCATATGCTAATAACAAACTATTTTTGGTCATAGGGAGTGTTTTGTAAGTCAGAATTTGAGACCTTAAAAAATCATGAAATTTCAATAAAGGTTGTGCATTGCAGCTCTTTCCTTAATTCAATTCATATTTCATTTAAAACTGTACACTTTACACCTTTTTATGTGATACAGTACGCACTTATTTGGTCCCTTTGAGTAAAACTTATTAGCTTCCATTCCAAAGTTGTATTTTTCCTCAAAACCGTGCAAATTGATCAAAAGGTAATAAAATCCTGGAATGTCACCATAAATTTCATCTCGAGTGTATGTTAAGAAAGATCACATTTTTAGCCTACTTTTCCGTGAAAGAAAGAAAAAGTAAAAAGGGTATGAAAAAAGGCTTACTTCATTGTGAAAATATCGTTAAAAATAAAAGGTCAAAAATAAGTTGAGTAATTAAATAAAGATTGAAAAATAAAAAAATAGAAAGTAGATTTTTGAGACTGGGAAAATATGTGTCCGTCTGTCTGTCTGTCCCCAGTAATAACCTTTAAGGGAATTGTCGCCTAAAAAAGATCGGACATATTTAATTTGAATAATTTTTCGTTCAACTTTGAAGAGGTGAAGACATCAACATTTTGGGGGAAATCCTTTAGGGGGAAATGAAGCAAATTAAGTAAAGTCTTGGCATAAGATCGAGGTTTCTTTGAACAAGATTATTGGAAGAAGTCCTCGAGGGGAAATATTTCTTGATTTGAACACTTTTTGTTCATTTTGAACAGTTCAAAAAAATTTAGTATTAGCGTCTACGGGGAAATTTGAATACTATATAAATCCTGACCTAACAGATGGATTATCTTGGATAAAACTTTATCGAAAGGAGCATATGACATAGAACCCATGCACAGATACGAAATCCATCCAGAACTAAACTAGCCTATTTTCACATGAAACGTTTTGATCTGGACTATTAAGCTTATTTTTGAATGAAAGCTTGAATAAATTAATGAGTTATAGAATGAATAAATGACTGAGTGAAAAAAAATAATAAATGAATGAAGCAATGAATCAAGAAGCATTAACCGTTGAAGAAGGTACACTTTAAGTAATGAAGAACTAATGTTAAATGAGGAATACAGACAGAGATAGCTAGATTATAGATTTGATGTTGGTTTTTATGGGAAAGTAGGCCCGTACAGTTCTTGACGGAAATGATTCTTGTGTCTCTTTTCGTTTTCTCAAAAATCAAAAATCGATTGACAAAAAAATAAAAAGGTAAACATTTTTTATTAAAGAAAAACAGCAATTAACTCAAGGTTTTGAGGGGAAGAAATAAAAAAATAGTAATAAATAGCTACGAGGGTCATATTATATAAAAAAATATTATCAGCAGTGATTGTTTGCATTTCTTTGTTTTTTATTAAAGTGCTGCACTATGTAGTAGTTAAAGGTATGCTATACTCATAAATTTGCACGGTACCGTTTTAACAATGCAACAAAAAATGACAACACAGGCGACTTAAGATTACTTAATATAATATTAAGTACCAAAATTGGTTGCATAAATTGCATTCACACAATAATTTTAAAACAAACGTATATTAGCAACAATAGAAAAATTCAAAAAGAAATCAATTAGCTTTGTTTATTTTCTAATATATACACACGGAAGAACGATTGTTGTTTATTACCACGATTGTGCAGAGACATGATGAGTACGATATATGTAAAAAATTCCAAAACAGTATCCAAAAGAAGTTTGAGTCTTTAATATACTTGCTGTGCCCACTTTGAGTTCACAACGTGACATTTGATCACAGGCTTCTATTTTTGAGTTGTCGGTGAATGTAAAACTTTGTAATTGCTTGAGCAGTTTGTTGTTGTTGTAACGATATAATCGAATGTCTACACTATAAAAAAGTAAATATTAATAATAAGGTTGAAAACAATGCTCTGAACTAATTTTAAAGAAATAAACTATGCAGTCAATCAGTGTACGTTTGGTCCGCAATTACTATTTTTAATAGTCACACTCATATTTTAGTAGTGATATTTTATTTAATGGTAAAAAACTCCTAAAAATAATACATAGTCACCAAAAGTTAGGAAAAATAATTAGAAAAACTATTTAAAATGACTTATTAACTTGTTTAAAAGTGATATTTCCATTCAGGGTAACTGAGAACCACGTCAAAAAAGTTATTTTATGAAAGAATTATTTTCCTAAAAATATTACAGTTGTGCAACTTTGAAGCAGAAAAATTGAAGTTCTAAATATTTTTAAAAAATTATTTACCAGCACCAAGGAATTTCTATAATTTATGGTACTGCATGAAAATAGCTTCCAAGTTGTGACTTCAGAATTAATGTATTATACATCTGTGTGCAGTATTGCAAACTTATTCCGTAAAATTAAGAATAGAAAACATATTTTATCACCTAGCGAGCTAAATGCAGCACTGGAGCTTCTGCTTTTTCCCCCGTCATTTTCCTCAAGTCAAATATACTAAAAATAGGACGTCGTTCAATGATAATCCTCATGCTTCAAAGTTACCCTGAATGACTGTTTTCATTGAATTTTTTTCAACTAATTTTTAAACGCAGTAAAGAGATTTTTTTTAGTGTTTGAGATGATACACAGCTTTCCTAATTTAACCCAGTTAATCAGCTGGATTTTTATCATGGAAAGGTAATGTATTTCTTCAAATTGCTCTTGCGTTTAAATGGAACAGTACAAGTGTGATAAGAGAAAAAGTCAGTATTTATGGGTAGTGGGGAAACACATAAAGCATGCTATATTTTTGGAAGTGAAAAAAAAAAGTTCTAAACAAAATAGTTTTAAACATAAATCGTTGTCTAATTCTTCCAACGCGTATGAGATACGAGTTTAATTTTAGAAAAGTGTGTGCTACTACTGAAGATTCTATTAAGCCGCGTAATATTTGATTATATCGTTACAAATTTCGCCAACCTCAAGTGATGCTGTTTCACATTCCTGACAATTTTCTAAGTCCATATCCTGAGCTTCAATAACCGCTCGAAAGGGATTTTCAAAAAGAATCACAGAGGAAATATTTTATCCAAACATACAATGGTTTCTTTCTTGATAAATTTATTCCTAAGTCATTCACTCCCAATCAACTGATTCACAATTTTAATAATTAAAAAATAGTTTCATTTCAAACAGCGCTTTCTCTTCTGCTGCTCATGAGGGGTGTCTCACACGTGTTATTCCCTATCTCTTCTTCTTCCTCTCTTTCGACGACAATCGTCTGCAAGTGCAAATGACTGTGGAGGTCTATATTGGCGTACTCAGTAGGTGGGTCTTTCCGACGGACCGTCGTAACACTGTGATGCTCCTTCGGTAAAGATAGCTCAACGTACGTTATTTCATCAGGATGCTGAAAAAAGAAAAAAACAACATATAACCATTTGACCATGCAGGCATAATGTACATAGTAAATGAGAGTTATTATGCTCAATTTTATAAAACGCGATCATAAAAAAATGGTGTACATTGCATTAACGTAGATAAAAGTAAAAAAAATATGTTTATGCATTTGCCGTACAATTTAATGTTGCGAACTTAGGGGTACCGATGTTATTTCTCGCCAAGCTTGGCGACTTTCCGATCACGTTAGATAATTCCAGTCTTTGCAGGAAATTTCTTTAATATTCCTGTCACATGATCGGCGATGCTATATAAGGAGCTCTGGCGAGAAGTTTGGAAGATTCTGCAACTGTAAACAAATGGCTCAATTGTTTTGACAATAATGGGAGAAGAGTATAAAAATATTGCGGCAACAATGATTTTTCATCTATATTTGAAATTAATCATCAAAAATATTTTCATGTAAGTAAGAGAGCGAAACGTGTATAAGAAAAGGTATTGGTAAATTTTATCTCATTACAAAAACTAATAAATATGTATTAAGTATTTTCCTAAGATGCCCGTGCTATCAGTTCTTTCCTTATTTATGTCTTTTATTGTTTTTTTTTTCCAAGTACGTCTTATGTGCACTTGCGTAGGTTTGAAGAAACTCAACATTTGAAAGAAAATAACTGTTCTGCCTTCAAGAATTTCAAGCTTCTAATAATTACATTCTTGACTTATTATATTTATTTATATATTTATTATTATTATTATTGCTTTATACTTTAAATAAATGTTTTAGTCAGAAAAACATCGTTAGAAAAATTTAATTTTACACCAATACCTCCGTTACACATTCAAATAGATTCATAAGATTTAGTTCGTAAGATGGAATTCATAACCATTTGCTCGCATAAATACAATGGAAGCAATTTATCTTGAATTTAGAATGTAATAACTTTAGATACACCTTGATTGAAAACGGAATAGCATAATTGAATAAAACACAGTATCGAGGAAAACTGCACATAGATTTTCCCAAAAGGGCACAGCCAAATCACAAGTCAATCATTATCAATTCGTCGCTATTCCCTTTATCGATCATGAAAAGGATTTTCATTAGAAGAATTTCCTATTCCGGGTCAGTGTTTTCCTTGCTACTTTATTTACCCATGGTTAACTTCGTGAGAACACATTTTCCACCTCTCTGCTTTCTAGATGTGTCCAACTTATATAAGAATTTAAACATAAAAAGATAGACATAAGACATTTAAATAGTCAATGTCTAATAGACTGTTTTAGTTAGAAATAAGGCATTAAGGAAAACTAACATAGTTTAGTTAGACGATGTGCAGGGACAGTTCCATCAAGTGCTTTGAAAAATAATTTTTAAATATATTTTCATTTTTTCATAAGTTTCCGTTTGAAACTAAACGAGAATTTCAACAACTTGTTGTGGGAGTGTACTTATTTTTTTCTCTTAGGGTATTACTTTTTCATCCCTGCTTAATATAAAACTTTTCACGACGATTGAAGTACTTTTATTGAGTAATACTTCTAAGTCTTTTAATCGAGCACTTAAAATGGGGAGAGATTGTGCCATCATGAAATTCAGCCACAAAATAGTAACAATGCTTGTTACTTCGTACTAAAATAGCAATACCTATATCTAATGGAAACAAAAACTAATTTTCTTTAATAGCAAACCACCAGAGTGTACTAGCTCGCTAAATTCTTCATGGTACATTCTCACCCCAAGTGGCATAATCTCATCCCATTTTACCGTAAGTGTTGAAAGAGGCGTTGTTTTAAACCACACTTTTCTCAATAATTTATGTTTAATCAAGTATTAATAATGATTTTTTGTAAATAAATGGAAAAAGCGTCACTTTTGAAAAAAATCATTACAATGAGCATATTTTTAATGCTATTAAAATAAATAAACTTTCTCTGCTTTCTAGCAACTGTATACATATTGAAAATCATCTGTCGAATTTTAGGCATTTCGATCCCTATGTAGGGTATAACACAAATGATTTAAATTTATAATAAATATTTTAATTTTAAGTAGTTTGAACGAGCTGATGGGTAGCTTTACAACAAAATAAATTCTACAACCCACGTCCTTAAATTTAAACTTTAATTAACATAATTAATCATATTTTGTAAGGAATTTGTTAGTTCAAAAACAACAACAAGTGCTAAAAGTTCGCTCACTGGAATTTTCAGCTCAGTTGGTTCACCAAGCTAATATATTCTGAAGCCCGACAAAGGCATTAGTTATCCCACGCAATTCTTATTATCGATTAAGAGAAGTCCTTTGATTGGAAGAATGTGCCATTCCAGGTCACTGCTTTCCTTTCTATTTTGCTGAAACTTGACTTACTTTACGAAAATTTATTTTCACCAATCTGGCATAATTTATGTTTAGAAAATGCACGATCAAAATATTATCCGTATATCTTCATCAGGTATCTTTTCTCAACAAATAATTTCAGTTGTTATTGGAAATGCTTTAGTGCATTCAATGAAGAGAAGACATGTTATTTTTCTGCAGTGTTTTGGGATATACTTCCAGTTTATCAAAAATCTTCTGCATGATATATTCACGTAATATGAGTTTGTGACAAGCACATAATGAAATGTAAAGTGGGAATTTATAAAAGATGGCGCCATATAACCTTGTCGAAGAGTCTCTCGGGAATAAAAAGTGTAGTGTGGTATGCTCTGTGTTGAAAAATGTGTTCTCGTGGTGCAACTTTGTGTTTGTGTCGATTAAAAATGTGTTTTTTTTTTTTTTTTTTCTGAAGTGACTAGTTATCAATTACAAAGTTATTTGGTATATAATATCAGAATCAATCATTTTGAAAAAGGATTTCCTCCCCTGATTTTTCTAGAGCTCCTCTCAATCGATTTTGATATATTCATGTTTGCAGTTACTTTGCAGCAGAGCCATTTGTTCTGCAATGTAGGTTACATTTTTAAGTACATTTGTTTGGGAATAGTCCATCTCATTTTGATTTAGAATTAAAAAAAACAGTATTTACTAAAGGCCTGTGCTCTTACTCATAATAATAGATTTGCAAAGTTGTTGAAATAATGTTGTTCTCATATTAACTTTTTTTTTTTGCACTAACCTAATATTGCTAGCTTAAAAAAAAAATAATAGTGCATTACAGAGTAGTGCTGATATTGAGTAAGTGTGAATGCAATGAAATAATGATATGGTTGGTTGTTTTAGTATAATTTCTAGGCCAATACAAATAAATAAATAAATATATAAATAAATAAATAAATCATAATAATAATAATAATAATAATGAGGTAGATGTTAGTGTGTAGGAATGTATTTTTCATATCTAAATAGTGTATTTCTACGGATTAACAGCAGAACAATCAGAAAACTTAAAAGTAATAAATAACATATTAATCGAAATAAACGAGATTAGGGGCTTGTAAAAGAAATCATAAATTCATTATTATTCAGGAATTATTGCTCAGAAGGTTGAAACTTCAGTTAGCAAGTCACGCGTTTTATTGACAATGGGTAGAATGTTTGATTTTTAATTTAAATGAAATAATTGGTACTGATATATATATTTGAAATAATGAATTATAATACATTTCAAGTACCTCAGTTCAGAATGCGGGCATAGTAAAAATAAGAAAAAGAAACTCCTTTTAACCCACTTTTGGTTTGGTAAACTCATTTTGAAAAGCTTGCATACTCATCAATATTAACCCTCATTTACTCAAGCGTTACCAAATGTTATCTAGAAAACTACTCAAACGCAATTACACTGTAAAAAACTTCTGTAGAAACACAGAAAGGAAGATGAGTGTTGCTTTAAGTTTAGAAGGTTCTTATTTTAAAACAAGTAATCAAGTTTCTTGAAACCAGTTTCAAGAATTTTTTCAATAAAATTCTTGTTTTTCCGCACTCTGTAAAACTACAAATAAAGTTTAGTCAAGTTATGTAAAACTGAACACTTGAGATCTGTGACTACCAGTTTAAAAATTGTGAAAAATATGTTCTATATTGTTACTCACGAAGAACTAAGCATTCTCGGCTCGGCCGCCAGCCTTCGCGGCTATGAAAAGCATCATTGGCTCAACTGAATTCGGCTTTGTGCTGCAGAGATAGTATGTTACCATATTCACAGATGGCACCACTACCGCGGAATAGTATCTGTTGACATCAATTTGTGAATTGTTCCCTGTTTTTTATTCTATATAGTTTCCTTTTAAAAGACTTTCCAGTTTCTTCCTTTTAAGTATCTGCAAGTTTACGTCAGACTCCGGATAAATGATTTCCAGGAGATTATCTTTCGGACAAACATATTTCTGTTCAGTTACACCAGCATAAGCGTAAAATTAAAATCGCCATATTTGGTGTATACGTACTCAAACATGCAACATCATAATTTCAGAATCTGACTACAAAAGCTTTTCCTTTAATTTGTTTTTCATTCAATTTTTAGATACATGATATTTAAAAGGTCCGCAAAGAAAAACCTCTTTAACATGTATTTTTAAGAGGATGGAACCTAACTAACAGCTCTTTAAAACGTATTCTTCCTTAAGAATATAGGTGATTTTACTTGAAATCGCGCATATGCATTCCTTTTTGAGTATTGGATAATATATTTATATCACTTTATGCAGGCAAGGGTGACCTATACCTATATATATTTATATATATATATATATTTATATATATGTATATAGTAAGATATTGAGATTTGTAATACTATATTAACAATTAGATAGACCATAGTGTTACCTTTCTGTACGTAGATGTTGATAAAGAAGTTTCTAACGTTTCAAGAGGTGGAGATTCTGGCCACCTCCTGCTTGCCATCGCACTACCAGATGGAGAACTTTCTTTGGGGTCTTCTATAACAAACATTCAAAATAATGTCTTTTTAAAAATTTATTCATCATATTAATGTACTAGATAATGAAAGCAATTAATAGTATTTCAGTACAGTTAATATCAATTTGTATATTTTATATGTAGATAAGTCCCGTGGTTTCTTTTTGAACATTTGTAATTTTCTTAGAAAGGAAACTAATTTATGATCAGAAATTGCACCAGCATTAGGTTTTAATTGGGGCATAATTAAAGTGAGTAACTATAGAAATATATTATTCTTTCAATGTAAAATCTATCCTATTCGCTCTTCCTTGGCAGGGCTGGGAGTTGGTTATTCGATAAAGGTGTGTAAATTGAGAAATATGGAACAGCTTCTTTTTTTTTTTTGTATTTTCTTTCTTCATAGTTAGGTAGCAATGCTGTATCATTAGCAATAACGTTCAGTTGGATGATATTAGAACAGAATGCTGTGCAATAGATTTTGATAAGCAGCCGCGGTAAATGATAACTTAAAAACCCTAAAAAAATGACCCCTAAAATTCTACCAAAAATGACAAAAAATGCCATAAAAATTGAAAAAATGCACTTATTTTCTTGAAAAACGCATGTAAGATCTGAAGTCGAAATTCGATTGAATCAGTTTAAACATCTGCTTTTTGAAAATGACTTTCTAAGAAAATAAATGAATAAAAAATAAAAACAATAAAACTAGTAATTGTGAAATGTCTGTTTTGACAATTTTAATATCTTAAACGAGAGAATCAAAATTAATCTGAATTATATTTCACGTAATAAAAGACCACGTTCAAAAGTTAGTTTGTGTATCTTGAAAAACGTCTTTCAATGCAGACATATTTGTGATTTTAAATAAATAAGCAGATGTACTCATGAAGAAATATTTTATTCAATTCACACTGAATCTTCTTCCTTTTAAAACCTCAGCAACTTTTTCCAGCTTCAAAAGTTCTATGTTTTTCAAGTTGTCCTCATTCAGTTTTGAAGCAATAGATTCGCCCTTCTACCGTTTACCAACCTTTTTTTTTTTTTGTAAAATTAAATGATCAAATTAAATTTTAATCGCAAAATTTAAAAGAAAAAGGTTAAAACCGAAAACGTTCTAAAAAAATAAAAATAAAAAACCCTTAAAAATGCAAGAAATTCTGTAAAAATCGTATAAGAAAATGCTCCAACGTCGAAAACTGCAAAAAATGCATTTTAATCAACTTTTGTGGCTTTCTGTTAAGCATGTGGAACAATTTAGAGCAAAGATAAATCTGGTTTGTGATTAAATGTTCCAAACTAGATATAATATATTGGTTAAGATAATGCTTGAACACAAGCTTGAAGAAGTGGAGCAGAAATGGATGCGAATTACCGGGGTACGCACTAGGTCTGCAAAGGTTAATGACCATACGCAGCCCTATTAGAAAGAAATAAGGTTTAGCAAATGGCACATACAGGATGGAATTTGAAAATCTGACTTTTGTTCAAGCTGTTATTCAAGGCTTAGATTGTCGGTAGATATACTTACCTTTGTTAGGGTATTTGTACTGAGCATTCAACTAAGTTATGGTTAAAAACATTTTCTACTAAGTACTAGGGATGCAACGAATAGTGATTTGGCCGAATAGCCGAATACCGAATATTCGGCCATTTCTTCCAGGCCGAATGCTGAAATGACTATTCGGCCAAAGGGTCGAATATTCGGTCAAAGGGTCGAATAGGCCGAATACCGAATAGTAACCGAATATTCGTTACATCCCTACTAAGTACACATTGAACTGATCCAAAAGAAACTTTTGATAGCAGAATTTTCGAGGAGTCGTTTGATCTCTCAATGCTTCCCATATTGCTATTCTATAACTAAGAGGGAACTGGAAAAACAAGAACACGGTTTCACTGGATGCATAAGGCTACCGATTGAGTGGGACAAAGTCACTTCACCAGGGAAGTGACTTTATGCCGCAGAAAACATTTTTTAAAAATATTTTCATTTTCTTGGAATGAAGTTTTACGAATTTAAAAAAGAGTTATGTATATACAACTTGTAAAATTTTCTGAAACTATGTTTCAATTCAAACGACAGACAAGGAAAAAACAGAATTGTGTGGCACAAAGGTTTAACGTTACATCTGCATCACGTGTTTTTTCTTTTTTTTTTTAATGTTTCTCTCTCTCCTTAAGCTAGGACTCTTTGAGAAAAATAATATTGTATTATAAAAAAAAACGAAAGTTTACCTGCTTATACTTAAATTTACAAACCCACAAACAATAAAAATACTTTAAAACAACATAGTTTATGATAAGAGCTAATGTTTATTGGTTGTTTAGAAAAAAATCACTTCATACATGCAAAATTACCTGTGTAATAAGCTCGATTTATTATGTTTGCTGGAATGATATCCGGCCCTTTTTCTTCTCCATCTGGCATATCATCTGTATCTTTCTTTAAAGGCGTTTGTGATCTACGATAAATTAGACACTCATGAATAAAATATCAGATGTTAAATTTTATTCAATTTATCGCACATAAGGAGCTGACATTATAATCGAAAGTGCGCGCTTCGATGGAGAACTTGTAATGCATTCCAAGAGATGCAACAAATCTGTGTGTTTTAACATTTCCTTTGCATTCAATTTATCAAATAAAAACGGCTGTGAACAAGAAATAAACCAAAATATTTTTAGTAAAGGCAGTCATATCTTGTTTTTGTTCCTAATTATTTTTACGTATCTTGTTTAATCACACCGAAGATTGTTAGACCGGTTCAGACCCAGAAAAGTATGTAAGTTTAGCAAATGCATAGTTGGACTTTACCGACATTCATAACAAATATCTGTAAAAAAATTTCCTAGACAATTTAATAATTTTTATCACTATGTAACGTCACACATTTTTGCATAATATGGGGATTTTCAATTTTGCCATCACGTTTTTACTTTACACTGCCCAAAAACATTCAAATCAAATTTTAAGTTATAAATCGTATTCATGTGTTTGCTTAAGTTTATTCACTAAGATTTTCTATAACAAAGAAAAAATTATAAACATACATATCGCTATTTATGGCGTTATTAATGTTGCAGGAAAAAGCGCAATGTTTGACTTAAAAATTTACAGGAGGTTAAAACGAAATATTTGTTTCTCATATTAAACAAAATGTACAGAAGAAAGTGTACCTGCTGCATGATCAAAAGTTTCTACTTCAAGCAATTCCGAGCATAAGATGCATACTCTGTATGAAGTTCTAATGTCCACTATTAGCAGTAAATGTCAGTCAACAAAGCGATATGTCTTTATCGGTTTGTTATTGAGTGGTAATAGTTTATGGTGAGTATAGGTAAGTCGTGCTAATACGGGAATATATCTTATTGCTCATTTTTTTCCTTTCTCATTTTAGTTCCATGTTAAAACGTTAACGCAACTATTAAAAAAAAATCATCAGTTCACAAAAAATAATAGTAATAACAATGGCTTTTATTTGAAAGCAACTTACTTATCTGTACTTCCTACAACGCCTTGACAATCTGTAAGGAAAGATGGACATATTAATTTCAGACTTTAAATTCGAAAAGAAATGTTGTTTATGAATCAAAAACGCCTTATACCTCAGAGATAAAATAAAATGAACTGCATATGATTATGAGTTTCAGGCTATTTTTACTTAAGAGTAAAGAAAAGCTTATTCAGCTTTAGAAATAATCATCAATCTTTTTTTTCTTGAACACTGCTGTATTTTTATGCTTCAAAAAGAAAAGTACTGTAAATTCTTAAAGCAGCAAGTTTACCATTTTCCTTTTCTAGAATTAGAAAAAAAAAACTATATGCTTTTTGTGCCAGTGCATTTTATTAGAAAAAGAACACAAACAGTAAATTTGTTTCTTACGGAGAACGCTTACCAGTTGCAAATTGCCAACTGAATGGTACCTGTCAGGCTCACGTCCTTAAAGATCTGGTTCACCAGCCAACCGTAGTCTGGAAGCAGCTATTTCACTATAAATTCCTAGACAACTTATGTGGCTTCCTTACGCACGAAATTTGATTGTCTAAAGACTGTTGGTCGTCGGTATGAGGAGTACGGTTGTGGTTTGTAGGATGCGTGTGAACTTGAATTGTCACAAAAGTTGTCTTTTTTACCCAACTGGCCAAAAACTAATTCTGAATCTTAATGATAAGTAAACATAGCATGAAAAATTGACACACATTAAAGCAAGAATATCGGCTCTTGCGATTCCTCAATTTTTATCCTTAAACGCATGTGCCATAATACATATTAGCGAATTCATTCCAAGAAATACGTCTGAGACATAAGATCGCAGACCTTAGTTATATTTTCACATTTAAGAATATGGTACAGGTTTTTTTAATGTTTAGTTACTTTAAATGTATGAATACATTTTTATCTTTACCTCAGGAAATCCTTACGTGTTATTTCCAACTTAACCAGAAGAAGTTTCAGTAGCTGTTTAAGAAAAGCTGACAGCGAGGTGCACTTAACAAAAGGAGTTTCGTATTGATATAATTGGACACAATCACTTGTTTTCCCTCTGCACCCAGCCCAACTGCTTGAAGTTAATTTTCTTGAAATATGCAATTTGTTTCACAAAAAAAAAAAAAAAAAAACTCAAATCATTCGAAATCGAAAGTCCTATACCAATAGTGAAATTCAAGCATCAAATTGATTACTGCAAACTATAAAATAACTAGTTTACAGATGCTATGGCTTTCGTTTGTTTACAAGTTGTACACGTGAAACAATAGAAAAACAAGATTATATGGCATTATCAACATGTTAATCTTCTAAACATATTGTGTACATATAAACAGGCATAAAAAGAAAACTTCTTAAACTATGTAGTATGTGTACATGTTTTACATTTTGTTCGGGAAAAGTTTTGTATTTGTACATGTTTTACATTTCCTTCGGGCAAAGTTTTGTATTATGTAAGAGGGCAATAAAGACAAGATTATGAAAAAGATTTAATAATATATTGCATTATTTTAAATTTCTATTATATTCCGTTGAAACTAATCCTCGAAATTTGTAAAGGCTGACTAGGAGAACATTTTGAAACTCAAGCATATTGTATTTCTAATTTAAATTAAAACCTTATAGGATACTTTTTATTATCAGAAGGCCTTTCACACAAACTATACTTTTACGCAAATTCTTCTCCGGTTTTCTTTCCTGGTATAGAGTATCCCTTTTTCATTCCTTTTCCGGAATCGAGTGTCTATTGTCGCAATGCAAACGTGACATTCCCGAAGGAATCCTCCTCCGGGCTTTATACTGGATTTTCCAGACCTCGGGAGGAAGGAAGTGAAGATTCTCTCTTCAGAACTCAATTCTACCCTTTTTTTACTCTTAAATCAGACTTAAACAAGTGCAAAAGTAATGCATGTTATTTTTCGTGTCTTGTATAAGGTTCCTCTTACTCCGTTCACCTTTCTTTTGCTGTGACTTTGTTATGTACTTAATCATTCTGATAGATGTCACTTTTTTTTCTCCTATTTTTCCCTTTTTTTCTTTTTTGGTTTTCTATGCTCATTATTATTTTTTGTTACTCTTAATCTTTTGTTAATGCAGGGAAAATATGCTTTCTAGTTGACCTCATTGGTGAGTAAGTAGAACACTTAACCGAGAAACGCTAAGTATTTGTCTAATGGATGTCCTATATCAGCAGTTTTGCCGAATTCATCCACGATATTTAACACGAAGGACGTTTATAAATAGCATCATGACTAATGCAAACGTTGAAGATAATTCTAAATGCCATTTTAAAAATATTCTATTAAAACACTAAGCAGTAGTATTACACAAATGAGACGCAGTGGCTGAGTGGTAGCGTTCTTTGCTGCCATACCGGAGTACATATAGGCAGGGCATACCCAATTCTTCTGTGGGTATATAAAATGAGTACCAAGTATGCTTGGAAGCTAAACACCGGATATTCAGCGTTAATACCGTTCATTACTTGACCGGAAACTTGCTTCTGCACGTTAGAGACCTCGGCAGGATTATGTCGAAAATGATAACTGGATGCAAAATTGTAATCGTGAAACTGAAAATTAGAGTTGCAAAGTACGTCTAACGACCACTAATTTTGAACTATGGCTTGTTTTAAGCTGAGATGGAGGCAGCAGGCATTGGCTGCCTATGGGCTGTCGCGCCGCTGAGTTTAATACAATTTTAGTTTTTTAATATCTTACAAAAAAAACCTACTGTGGGAAATAAAAAGATTTTTTACCAAAATTACATTTGCTATTTCTTCACATGCTGAATTTTTAATTTTTATCCTTATCTACACTCTCTATTAGCATATAGCCTTAATTAGAATTACTATGTTTTGCTAATGGTGCGAATGGTGAAGCCGACGAGGAAACATTTACTGGACTTACCTTTGTGTTTTCTTCTTCTTTTAAGTTTTATCGAAATAAAAATAACGATGGCTATGATGACCAAGGAAACAACAACACCAATTAGTAATCCCAAAACAGGCCGAAAAATTATAATTCCTTGCATTCCTGAAATTAAATAAATTTTTGATTATTTGACCTGCAACAGCGTTCTGTTATCATCCATACATTAACTGAGTTTATTTTGAAGCACAAAGTAACATTAAAAAAATAAATAAAAATGAAATAAACAAAAAACAAATACACAATTCAGAATTATAACCACATTCATATTATATACCTTAATTTTAGTTTGAGGGAAATAATATAAGAGTAGGACGTAGGGAGTTCTACGAATAAGAAACCTATAATTCATAGTATTATAGGTTCTAAATAAAAGACTCCAGTTCATATGAGAGCTTCATTTTTAATAATAGAACTGTGAAACAATTCCAATAAATGTTCACAAAAGATTGAAAAAAAGTTCCTTGTACTCTATATCTCTTCGTAATTTAAAGAACTACTCTCAATGGTTGGTTGGAAATTCTTCAGAATAATATCATTAAAAAATAACGAAATTCCGACATTAGAAAATACCATTCTTTTAGGCTCTGTTTTTATTCCAGCATATGATTACACAAATTAATTTAAGAAGTTTCGACCGAGATGTACTTCTTGACCTTTATTTTCCCTTCCGCATCCATCACGTTTTATCTTTTAAGAGGATTAATATGCTTATTAAAATGAACTCTCATTTCAGAGTCAATATTGAAGTGATAAATTAGCGTAATCAAACTTTGAGTACACAATAGACATTCAGGTAATTAAAATTTTAATTTCTTCTTTAACTAAGCAAGTTATATAGTCCCATAGTTTATAAGTCCCATGAGTGAGAGATGGTAAATATTTGTCTTGAATGTTTATACCTAACTGAAAATAATCTGCTCTTTTCTCGTTGGCCTTCCATAATGAAAGCTAGGTAATAAATTAATTTGTTTAAGTATAAAGGATAGTATTTTATTTTATCGCGAGTTTTTTTTTTTTCGTTAATGACTAACAATCGATAATATTTAATAGATCAAAATCTAACAAATTATTTTAAGGAAGGAATTTTGAAACATTGCCACTAGAAGCAGTTTTTTAGTTTAAAGCATTATTTTTTTAGTCTCAAATTCAGTGATGAGGTGTACTTTTTCTCTTGGCAGAGTTTTTAGTTTCCATAGCCTACACAATAATATCCTATTCCAGTATTCTGGTAAATAACTACACTAAAAAATTCTAGTTCAAAGTTTCACTTAAAAATGGTGAAATGTAGCTGCAACCAACATTTGGTGCTAAGTTGAACCCATTCATGGTGAAACTAGACACAACTACACCGTCATTAATGTTTCAACTTAGTACCAAATGTTGGTTGCAGCAACATTTCACCATTTTTAGGTGAAACGTTGAACTAGAGTTATTTTTCAGTGTAATTGTTAGACTATCAGTCACCTGTTGGAGATGATGTTGAGTGTGTATTGTTAACATGACGTGTAATTAGAAAGTTAAACACAAATCCAATCAAAACTGTCAATTTAATGTTTTTGTTATCCTTTCTAATGGGGCCGCAAATGGTCACTAACCTTTACAGACCTAGTGCATTCACCAGCAACCATTCTTTCAAGTAGCATGACTATCGACGTATGCCATTACCACTAGAGAATTTGGACGGTCAATTTCCCGCTAGAAGGCGGCACCTGAGCTTTAAATGATGCGAAACTGCACTAGAAATGTATGCTAGCCGACAGTATCCAAGCCAAACAGATACTTAAGAGATCTTTAATATGCCGCATAATCATACGACATGAGCGCTGACGATTTTCTGCATCTTCAAAATCCACCGAGTTGGGTCAGGTTTGATCCTGCGGCGTACGAGGCAAGTGCCTTACCACTGCGCCATCCTGACGGCTATGTTAATTTAACGTAAAAAGTTAAACAAATTAATGTTAATGGTAAAGTTTTTATTTAATAAAAAAATGACTTCGGTTGAATTTTAAAGAGTCGTTTTTTTCCCATGAGGAAGCAGACTTAAATGTTTAATTCGTTTTGAAGACCAGGAATAATGTTATCGGATAATTTTGGCACCCCGGTGAGCAACGTTCTTTAGATGTCAATCACATGTTAAGTAAATAGAACAACATACATTAGGATGTAATATTTACCGGTTAACTTTTCCGCTCTTTGTAGAGTGACAGCTGAAAGAGTGAAAGAAGCACTCCGTCCTTTTCCGTTACTAGAATATACGACCAATGTCAATGCTGTGCTGCTGGGTAGACCTTGTATCACAAATGCAGGCTGGGCTAGAGTGACATTAGAGCGGAGTTTACCCATTTCCACATCGTAGACTTCTATGGTGAAAACTTGAGGTAGGCCGCCGTTGTAACCTTCAACACATTCTACCTGAATTGAGTTCTCCGTGTGATTTACTACAGTGCAGTTTTGTAACGGTTCTGGTGGTCCTGCAAAAGCAAACATTATTGTTAACTTGTGAAAGGTTGAATTTGTGGGCCCGTTGCAGTATGAAATGGAAATAATTCATACTGTGGTACCGGTAGGAAAAGAACCTCAGACAGCAGACAAACGAGTGGCGGTCGCTATGGTAATGGATTATTCCATAGCATTTTAGGTAAGACGATGAATTCTTTGTGGCTCCAAGGAAATAGGCGAGAGTTGCATTTCGCTTTGTACTTCCGCGAAATGTATTCGTAGCTATTCTGCGATAATTCGCCAAATGTAGCTGCCAGATTTAAAGCTTTTCCCCCTGCAGGTTTCGACTCGTCTGCACAGTACATGTGCTTTGTGGACAAAATCCTTGTTGACTGTAGCTTAAAGCCTTGGATCTTATCTATAGCTTACCGTGGTAAATAATAAGCTTCTTTTACGTGGAAAAAAAAGGGGACTTCTTGAAGCGCCAAAATACATGTTTGCAACATTTTTTTTTTCAATTTATTTATTTCAAAAATGCTAAAAATATTCATTGTGTTTGCAATTTCGTTACTTAAAATTTTGTTATCCAATGATGTTTTTTGTAATTAATGTTTATTATTTTTTTACTTTTTAACGCTGATTTTATAATTTTCCTTCTGTAATTTTGTTATTTATGAATCAAATTTAAAACATTTATATATTGTGACATTTGCAACCATGATACTTATTATTCTGTTATTTGATGTCAATTTTCGTTATTTATTTATTAATATTTCTTGTTTTTTTATTTTTTACTACAGACTTTAGTGGTTTTATTATTTCGTACTACAGACTTTAGTGGTTTTGTTATTTCTTACCCCAGAAGTGTTGTGATTTACTTTTTTGTTGTGCGATGTTAGTTTTTGTTATATATTACTAAATTATTTTTATTTTCCTATTTCCTAACCCTAATTTTATCATTTTTTTGCGTAATGGTAAATAATGTTCTCCTTTGAAGAAGTATGCCATTTACTGTTTTTGCTGTTGCAAGAATAGTTGGAGATGTAATAATCCGACGTATCGTAATCATTACACGTAATGTAATGGGTACAATTTATTGGAATTTCATCATATGGGAAAAAAACATGAAATCTTGCGCTCTTTTTTTTTTTTTTTTTTTGAACTATTAAAAGGCAGTGGATGAACAGCAAAATGGATGTAAATAAAATAGAATTATTCAAGAAAATAAACTTTAAATTATCATTTCAAACCTATTTTAACGCTAACTAAATATTCATTTCATTTATTTATTTATTCTATATTCTTTTTCAAAGAAAAATGAGAGAAATTATGAAAAATGATATTTTAGTTAAAAATGCACGGGAAAAAATGTGCCGACAAACAGTAACTGCAAATACAAATGAGCCCCTTTCACGTAATCACAAAAAAACAATTGAAATTATGATAATGAACATTTCCGGAAAAGAATGATAGTTATTTAATTATCTTACAAGAGAAAGCTCTAAGGAGTAATGAGATGGTTCAATATCATTATTATATTTTTTAAAAATTCTGCTCAAAATAAGAGACATTTCTATTCAATTCACTTTAATGTCTTAAGAACTTTCATTAGGATAATGAGGTCATTGTCTTGAGTATATTTTTTACCCTCGGGTACCACTTGCTTAAACTTACTTTGCATTTATGATGCAAAAAAATCATGTCTGTTCGTAGTTATTATTCGTCTCGCCTCTTTAAATATAAATGAAAAAAAAAATGTTTTGTTTAATAGCAATTGAAGTTTATCTTTGTAAGAATATTTTTTCTGCAAAAATACATTTTTTTCATTGTGTTAACACTTCGTTAATTCCATTTTTGATTCTTAGTTTTCATTTTCTTTCCTTGTTTTTTTTTTCAGCAAAATTTAATAATCCTAAACAATGTTTTCAATTCGAGAAATAAACTTTTATGCTCTAAGATAATGATTTAAAATGATATGAAAATCTGGTTTACGGTAAAATGAGCCTTAAACTTGAATGGGATTTTTTAACAAAGTAGTGGAGTGTGAAGGTGTTATGAAGTTTTAACAAAAAAAGTATCTTTAGCGTCATTAATAATACTAAAGATAAGAGTTAACATAATTAATTAATAAATGACGCTAAGATACTTCCTTAGTCATTAATACGTGTTATTTAACAGTATTAGTTTAAGTAAAGAGTATTTGATTACGTTCAACCCAATTTTCACCTTTTTTTATGCATTTTAAGTTAGAGTTTGCTCAATAATGTTTTTAATCAACTCATTATATCAGTGTTTTCCCCATTTGCTGTGTAATTTCTCATTTTGAATTTAATCATGCGAGTATTGTTATGTGTGTTTTAATTTGAGTGTTGTATGTTAAACTGATTTTCAAAAATTACTAACCAATTTTCGCTAGAACATTGTACAATCGGTGTAAACTATAAATTACAGGAGAAAAATAAAATAACATTTATGAAACATATAAATCATTATGTTAGTGACAGATAGATAAATGTTTTCGTCATCGATCGATGGCAATTCATCAATAGATACATTTTTTCCATACACATTTTAGGATAAACATTTCCACACATTACATGTGACTTTTCAAATTGTATAAGTTAAAAAATTCTTGCTTTATATATACGACATCCAGTATCTGAAATGATATAAAAACAAATACAAAATAAATAAATAACTAAATTTAAAGAAAAGAGAAAAAAATGGAAAGGGCTTTGAAGACAATTTTCAACAATGTATTTTTAATGCAGCAGGAAATAAACAATCTAAATAATTGAAGGAATTAGGTGTATAAACAGTTAATTCATTAGGCTTAAGATTTTTTTTCGTCATACAAAACTTTTAAATTCTTACATTCTTTGAAATTGGTTTGCTATGCGTACCATACTATACACAGCTACTTGTTCATAAAAATCATTTTGATGCTTTTTATTATATAACACCATTTTGATTTTATAAGCACTTAAAATAAAGTCATGTTTATAAGAATGGGAAATACATTATATCATTTCTGAGAAAGCTATTGAATAGACTAACTGATAAAATAGATGAAGCTTAAATATTGCTCAAAACTAATTCGTTACTTAAACCAATAGTCTCAGGGCCTAATTCCATGCACTTAAAGGCCACATTTAATCCATGGGCCCTAATTTAGGGGCCCCTGTTACATGTTATGGTTTATGAATATAACGTATAATTTAAACGTGACATTATACACAAATCTTACATACCAGCTGGTACAATAGCAAACATGCAAGGTTCTTTCTGCCATCCAACTTCGTTTGTTGCCCAACAAGAAAGAGTTCCATATTCATCATCGCTGTGTGGTATGTACGAAGCAATACTTTCTCGACCATTTGCCGTGAAACTAGCTATATCTAGGCTGCGTTCTGAAACATTAAACCTCCAATGAAATTCAAGCTCGGCTGGATCTGAGTCTAGTTCACATAGCACTCGCACTGTCTCATGCCTCCCTACACCGTAAACTCTTCTTAGGCCTGGACTGCAAACGGGAGAATCTGCAAAAAAAGAGAGCAGTTAAAAATATTAACCTTAACACTCTAATATTTTAAATTTTCTGAATATCTCTAATTTTTCAAAGTAAATTTTGAAAAAAAATTTAAAGCATAGTACTTGTGATATGTGCCTTTGATATTGATTCCATATATTTTGATACTGATGAATCTATAAATTCCTCAACCTTTTATATTGGAATTAAATTGTAACGCGAGCCAAATTACTAGTTTCTGAGATGTGTATATTTATATTTTAATTTGAAATAAAGGGCGACATTTTACACGTTTATGTGGGCGTTACGTAATAGTAAGAATTTTCCGTAGTGGTAAACAGTGTATTAAAAATAATTTCACCTTAGAAAGCACAAATAAGCATTAAAATGCAGACATATGTTTCGGGATTGCTTGGAATCCCTTTTTCAATGCGACAGGGAGCTTCTAGATGCAAAACATACCGAATGAAGCAGAAAAAACAACAAAAACAAAGCTTATATAGCCTAAGAGTTATCTGTAAACCAATGAGAATAAAGACAGCGTGAAGTGGAAGTAGAAGTAGCAGGGAAGGCACCAATAAGAGAGCATGAAACTGAACGAAATTTATTATGTGTAACTCAAATTCTAATTACCGATGTATCAGCTATTTGTATGCATCTCTATATAAAATATGTAATCAATCAAACTGATTTCCTTTACGTACTTACAAATATTTCGAATGTGGTTTTTTGATCATGTAAAATATTTTTTGCTTTAATAAATTTGCAGAAATCCTTCAGCACTACTGCCTAGACAAATATACCGTCTAACTTTTGCATCATTTTCAATGAAAATTGATCACAGGATTATATTTTGATGTGTCTATCAGGATCAAAATAAAATGTAGCTCAGTGCGTTTTGATTCTTTTATTGATCACACATCCCTAATTAAGTTAACTCATCCCTGAAACTGCAATAAAAACGCTCGTGTATCATGAGAGAAAACGTATAGTAAACGATCCCAGTAGAGGAACAAACACGATCGAACTGGGCAGTAATCAAATTACTGATCTGATTTGCTTGCTAATAAAATTAGAGATTTCTTTTTCTCCCATTTCCTGTACTCAAGTGCACTTTTGGGAATTTATTTTCCGTCAGTCATGTACAGTTATATATTTATCATATATTCCTCATATTTTTCAGGAAAAATAAAAAAAAAACAGTGATAATTTAAAAACAAAATAAAATAAGTTGAAGCAATGGAAGCAAATGATGGAAAGCATTGTTGTTTTAAGGTCAATACTGAGAAAAAATATGTTTTTGTGCTTCTGATGACAAGTGATGAAACATGCTGATAATGATTAAAAATTCATTAAGGTTTCTTATCAAAAACATATTTAAGGAATACCTTAGAGTTCAAAAATGAATTAGCGATAGGCACTTTGCTGATCTCTGTAACTAACTCAAACATGATTCGAGCACACTGCATTTCTGTAAAAGTACAGAAGGGAAACTGAGTGTGTTTCTCTAAACTTAAGAAGAACTTGTTTTAAATCATATAATCAAGTTTCTTGATAGCAGTTTCTCAATAAAATTCCTGTTTTTCCACACTCTGTGAAACTGCAGAGAAATATCTGTCAAGTTACGTATAACAGAACGCTTGGTACTGTGACTACCACTTTAAGTTGTAAACTAATGCATAAATAACCGCTTGTGATTTGAGAATATTTAGTTCGAAAATGCATTAAATAGTGTTGGCGCATTGTATAATTTTAACTTCAACTCTGTTGAGCTGATATCATCAGCCAGCCTGGGCTAAACTAAACTCCTTACTCGGAGTATTTACGGATGGCGCCAATACTGTGCTACGTTATGCGTTGGAATTTATGTTCTCTGTTTTTCATTCTCCTCAATTTCATTGTCAAAGACTCTCTCATTTTACGGGTCGTAAACAAACACACAACAATGTTATATCATGTAGTAAGCGAGTACAACTGTGCTTGAATCGGCTGGCAGTTCCGGGAGTTTGCCAGCGATAGTGAGGTGGGTAACTTAAAGCTCAGTCTTGTATACTTCTTATGCATGAACTTTGGTGTTTAATTTTACCAGTAGAGATGCATCTCAAATCAAACCATATTTCATTTAGTTGTTCAAGTAAAATCATTACAAAATTTACCTAAAAAAATTAAATTTTTTACTGTGAAAAAGAAAAATTAACTTAAAAGAAACGTGATAACGTATTTACTCGGATTCTTAAAATTTATGTGGGCTAAAATTCACCGCATTTATTTAACGTCATTTTTTCCACACAAAAACCTTACACATAAGTAGGAAATGACAGTAACTGAAGTTCAGAGTAATGTTACAAATTAAATTGTGCATGCAAGGTTGTCTTATTCCGGTGCATTAATGCCTAAACACATATATGTTTAAATCGTAAAGTATTAAGTTTAAATATTTATATATGTTTAATAATTTAGTTTAAATAGTTATGGATGTTTAAATACATTTGAAACAGTTTAAAACTGCCCATTAAACTAATATTATCGAAAAACAAAATATATCTTTCTCAATGCAATGCACATGTCAGACAAATTAGAGAACGTTGACGATAAATGCAAATGAGAATCATTGCTTCGGAGCGTTACTTGAAATTTACTTTACTTCAACTGTATGTTTACAAAGTTTCAAGCAAATTTCTCTTTGCTATACAATTACATTTGCATGGTTTACTTGAAAGAGTTTTGTCTGCATCTAGGATGAAGTGCTTATTAATTATTTAAAAGTTTTCTGTTAATTGAGAGTAGTTCATTTTCAGTGAGATTAAATTCGGAATTTACTCTATTCACGGAATCTATGTTAGCGTATTCATCGAAAAATGTTCATTTATTGGTTTTATGTATTGATAAACATTTGTTAATAATAATTTTGGACAGCTAATTGCAGCCGCGATGTTTAGCAATAAGAGAGATTTAATTTTAGCAAAAATACTTTACTAATTTTAGAAAGTGTTTTCGTGTAACAAATGTTAAAGTACATTTGAATTGCTGTTGTGTTTATCAAAAGTACACTGCGATTAAATTTTTAAATACATTGATTTTAGAAGATAATGTGTTCTCTAACAAAACATTGATACGATTTTATTTATATGACAAATAAAAGTTACATGTAGAATAGATAAAAGTATATGCATTGAACCATTCAGCCATAATAGGGATTATAATTACAACGGGCATAAGGTTACGTTGCATTTTATTTCGAAATCATGCTTCATTTTAATCTCAGACATCAAATTACTGAGGAATGTTTGCGTATTATTTAGTAAATATTTCATTTCGATTAGATGGTAATGCTTTGTAAAATTTAATGCATCAATCTCGAAATTCTATAACAGTATATACATATGTGAATGTGACAGGAAAATCGAAAAGGTATATGTTTAAATGAAAAATATGGGGGTAATTTGTATTACTCCCACTTCTCGAAATTCTATATCACTATAGACATATGTGGATGTGACAGGAAAATCGAAAAGTTAAATGTTTAAATGAAAAATATGAGGGTCATTTGTATTACTCCCACTCCAGTAAAAGAGAAAGTTTAATTAAGTCCGAGAGTCGCTCATAAATTATTGGAATATTTTTGTAATGTAAAATTTCTATTTTTCAACATTTCATTTATATATGTAGTATGTTCAGATGTTATTTCAATATCTAAATATTAGGTTTGCTTCTCTAGCAGAGTTTTAGCGTAGTTTCAGTAGTATAAAATTACTTAAACCCAAGTTATAGATTAAAGCAAAATAAGAAAAACTAAGTTGTTGTGTTCATCAAAAAAGGAACACGTAAGAGAGGTAATCCTTTAAAAGTGAAACGATTCATGGCGTTTACTAATTTCTTGAACTAAACTTTGAACATTGTGCACGGGAGCAAAATGTTTAACTCGTCGAAATCATGAAAGTAGTTGAACACAAAATGAAAATTGTCCCGTGTTGCTAAATTGGTGTTATAAGTGTTTATAAGTTAGCGAAATTTGTAGGTTTAACTCTATTGACGAAAAAAGCGATCCCAGAGCTTTTTCTTTCTTCAGAGGGAGCAGTTTTTCTCGGGAAATTTAGGAGACAATGTTGTAAGAGGAATATTAATCTTAATTTTTAAGTTCTGTATTTATTGTCACGAGGATTTCGAAAAACTGTTTTCACTACTTTAATGAGGCTTTTCACGAGTATTCTAATTATGTATATAAATAACTTTTAAGGAGTGCCTTTTCTGCGTATACAGACTTTTATCAACTGCATCACCATCAGGAGGAATTATTTCTTCAATAAAAAAAAAAGCGCAGTTGTTACAATGGAGGGGAGGAGAACGCTGTTTTTCTGCAAGGTCGCAGCAAGCTATTACTTTAAAGCTCTCAGCATGGAAAACGCCGGTACGATAGGTGCGTCTGTAGGTGTTTATCACAGGCAACGAAGTGGCAGGAGTACTTTATTTTAGTTGAATTAATAAAACAAGTTTTTTTACGGAGATGTGAGCACTTAGCATATGCAACATCCTTTCTTAATGTTTCCGCAGGCAACTTCTCTTTAACTCTTAATACAAGCAGGGAAGCGCGGTGTTTTATTAGTGGAAGTCCACTAATACAACTAATCTACCATAAAAATTGTACTAATTGAACACGATTATGCAATAAAAATATTTATGGAAATTGTAGATGACTGGTAATGCCACTTAAATAACTCAATGAATGCCGTAAATTGCCCTTTCCAATAATAGTGTGTTCTTAGAACGAGCGAATAATATTTAAAAGAAGAAAGCGCCATGAAATTTCACTTAAGCATCTGTCAATCACATTTTCCTCTCACTCTAGAAAATAATCATAAGAATATTTATGTAGTTTTTCATAAAAGAATTCCAAAATTTTATGGCAGGCATATTCTGAAATAAAATTTTGCAGGCATAAAGGAAAATGTGTCGGGCAATATGCTACGAATAAAAAAATTTAAACGTTGAATATTAAAATGGATTCTAATAATTCACCTTTCCTTATATTTTTTTTTCACCAACGTATGTATAGAGTAACATTACTTATATTACTTCACTAAAATTTGTTTTAAAGTTTTATTTTAATAAATTTAGATACGTAGGCAAAACATTAATATGAATACGCATTGCGTCCAACACGTATGCATACCAGTCTTTGATCAAAGATAATTACTAGAATGTTGAAGTTACTTCCGTTACACTCTTTTCAACGTTGTCCGACCTGATAGTCTCACAAAACCGTACCAATCTCTTATTAAGCATTTCCATTATCCTATACAGCAAGATTGGAAATCTTCAGCTAACAATACGATTTTGCTACTTTATTTTTCTTTATGTTTTGTTTTCTTTATGGGTAATGCGAAGATAGCATGAAATACAATGCATTAATAGTTACGTTTATAACTATAGCCTAAAAAATAATTCTTATTATTTATTGATAAGTATTTATTGATATTTGTCTATATGTTGTGAGAATTGAATTATAGGTATATCTTACTTTTTGTGAACACTAAATTGAATAAAAAAAATTACTCCACTTGACTTACTTGAAACCGGGGCATTTCACGGAATTCGGGACATAATGTAGAGTACGTCGCATGCATATATATCCGTGTGTTTTTTTATAAATTAATGAAAAAAATCTTTTTTTTTTTTTGGTATTAAGACATATACATGTAATTATGTCTTAGCACAAAACTTTTTAGATTTAAAAAAAATACAGAAAATATAAAGATATTTATGCATGTTACGACATTTCCCAAATAACACTTAATGCCTCTAATACATAGCACGAATTCCTGATTCTTAACACTATTTTAAGTGCGTTTTAACTGTAATTTAGTTTATTGTATAAAAAATAATTACGATGCATCTTGCTGCAGCGATCATAGATAGGAAATTACATCTATGCACACTATTGTTGTTGAACAGTATCGAATTGAGTATATCCAAAAATAAAAGGCAAAACTGTTTAAAAATAAACGTAGTATGTCACGTAATTTTAAACCAAAAAAAATGTTAGTTGAAGAAAAGTCAATAATTCTGTCTAAAGTTAAAAACATTAGTATTAAATGGATACCATGCTACGAAAAACATGTAATTAAAAATAGTTCTAAAGCATTGGGAGATTTGCGTGTGATTGCATTAAATGGTCGATTGCAATTTTTTTTTTTTTTTTTTGAACTCTGCGGTAGCGGTTCGCTTTTATTACGATATCTTTGCACATTTGAAGAAAGCTTTATTTTGTGTTACTTCAACTTTCATACAGCATCAAAAAACCCCTTTGATAATTAAAATAAGTTCAGAAAAAAAGTACTACCTAGATCAACTAGTTTCCTTCGCATGCAGAATGGTTTTTTTGAACTTGTGATTTATGAGTGCAAACATTTTCAATCGATTTAGTGTTACTATCACGATTATTTTCCAACTGTATGTATTACATTTATTAAATTTATTTGTACATATTTACTTGAATTGCTAATAAAATATTATTATTTTTTTCAAAGTATGAAGCACCTAGAATATCTTCTTTCGTTTAACAGTCTTTAGATACCGACGGAACTGCACATATTTTACTCTTCATTATTTTGTGAGAAAATTAGTTTAATGGAACGTAATCTAGAGGACAAAATTCCAAACATTCCCCTGTCAATTTTCAAAGAAACGATGCGAGTCATTTACACATGAGATTGTTCGTTTTCCCCTTCATCTGATGAGGGATTACTCTAATTAGAATGCTTGTAGAATAAACTTTATCACGATAGATATTTACCAGTCACTAAATAAGAACGTCTCCAGAAATAATGATACGTCTTGATCCCGGTAACCGTAATTCGTTTTCTGTTAAAAGTGTTCTCGTAGTCAATTTCACCGGAACACCATTAAGCTTGCTTATTCAAGTACTTCATTACTCGTGCTATAATTAGATAACTTTATTTTCTGTGTTATAAAAGTCGCTACGCTAAAAGTTGAATTTATAATTGCATTTTTATGCTTTAAAACTGAGGAAACGAAACTACATTTTTTTCCTTAATTACCAGTTTGTATTAAAAATGTTTTTTCTTACAAAGTAAGAGCTTTATTATTAGAAAATTTTGTAATAAACCTATTAACGTTAAAAAGCAAAGAGGATATTCCCTTTGAACGTGATATAACATTAAATTTGCAATCGTTTTTTAAATTACATACTGCATTCCAAGCTCCTTCAATTGCATGATTACATTAGAGTTTTAACCAACTTAATCTGATTTCAGTTAATTAATAAAAAAGGAAAGGTTTCAGTCAATTTGTTGTGTATAGAACCTTAAATTAATTAAAATTGTATAAAACATATGGGTGTATAAAAATATAGTGTTTAAAAAAATAAATAAATAAAATAATAGTGCAGACAATTTCCAAAATTGCGTGAACAGAAGGTGGAATTAGTAATACTGTTGAATGGTTCAGTGAATTTTAAACCTACATGTTGAATTTTTTATTACTTCTTTTTTTTTGCCCTCAACTAGAGATCAAAAAATGGTAATAAATAATTTGTTTGAATTTTTTTTTTTCAGTTTTCTAAATTGAATAGTTAATAAAACGCAGAATAGTTGTCTTAGAACTGTGCATTTACACATACAGTTTTTTTAATTTTTTAGCATTCTGTATTTCTGCCTTGTAAGTAGGCGTAAAGCAGTTTTTTTTTGAAGAGAGAAGGCAGAGCTTCTTATTGATAAAGATCAATCTAATAACAACTTTAGTTGTTCCTAATGTTTATCCTAAATGGAACTAAAAGCATTAGACCTATGCATTGTAATTTATTCCAATTTCTCCTCCCGTAATATTGAAACTAGCAGCTGAAGAAGAAGCATTTGTTAGGTTATGGCATACGAAATAAATTTAGTTCCAGTGATTTTTCAATATCACTATTGACAATATATTCTAGTTCTAAAGCTTTTAGCTTTAAACGCTTCGGTAGTGATTCCCATTTTTCTCAAAAAGCCCATTCAGTATGGATTACGAAGTCCAACATTATATATAACATCTGCGTTATTCACATCTAATTCCAGAATTTTCAACATACGAACTGCTGATATTCTATATAGTTTGATCTCTAAATTTAACAAAATCATCCTAATCTATTTTTATATGCCTCTCGATTTGAGTTTAGATATATATTTAGATATATATTTAGATAGGTTATAAGGTGTAACTATGAACGCAAAATTATTGATAAACGAATTTATATAATAATAAGCGACAAGTTTTATTCTTCAAAAAATGTTATATGCTTATTTATATATAACATTTAAGGTCCCATTAGGAGGTATACAAATAACGAACTAAAAAACATGAAAACATGGGCAAAATATGGAGGTCTAAAGGCAACTTTTTGCTTGATTCCTATTTTCGAGAAAATTAATTTCCAAAAAAAAAAAAAAAGACCGTTTTTCATGGGGAAAAAGACTTGTTGCCAGACCTTTGCCATTTTGCGGACCTTGGTGTGAAGCTGGGAAAAATAGCAAAAAAAAAAAATCAAGTACGTTGTCAAATGAAAAAATTAAAGCAATCGTCCGCCTTATTACCAATTCAATTTCGAAAATAAGGTTTTTCATGCATTTAAGCCTGCATAGTAGGTAGGGATGTACCAAAAAGAAAATTGGCCGATTAGCGATTAGTCAGCTGAAGATAATCATCCGATACCGATTAATCGGCAGGCGATTAATTGTTACTGCACTTATTTTAAATACTATCAGTTTTCTTTCATTATTCTTTTTGTTTTCAACCTTACAAAATTTGAAAAGAGTCTTAAAAAATATTTTTTCAGGTTTTATTCAAACTCTGTAAATAAATTTTCTTATTGATTCTTAACAAAATCTCATTCTGTTCACTAGGCCTTAAGGGTCGAACATTTAGAGTGTAGCTTGTAGCCAGTAGGCACTCTTAATTTAGTAGCACTAGTTTTATTATTAGAAAGCATTTCATCCAAAATTGTTATTCTATACAATATCTGTAAAATAATTTTAAGCTCTATGCTAAAGCTAGACCATGGAGAAATGTATTGAGATAAAAGAAATGTTGCAGTGCAGTATGCATTTGTACATAAAACAGAGAAAATTTAAAAAAAAAGCATCAACCATCAATTCCTGTTTAAAGAAAGAACTCTGAAAATATAAATACGTGGGCGCAAATTACGACTAACTACCAAAAGTTTCCAGTTTGCAGCTCTAATTGCCCCCATTCCATTCAATGCATTCTCAATCTTTAAAATTTACAAAGCATAATTGTAAAGGTAAGAACACGTTTTTTAGACAGAAAATTCTTGAAAATTTAATTTATTTAAACAAAACACTAAGGAATGTATTTACAATTGACTAATCTATTTTTTGCATTAAATAGTTCTTAATATGCTTCGAATTCCCTTTGAAATTTTACCTTAATACCATGGTTTCATACATTTCTTACACGCACACACACACATCTATCTAACTATCTATATATATATATATATAACATATAAATAGATGTATAGATATACAGATTTGCATAACTTTTTTTTACTAAAATTGTAAATATTGAACCCAAATGGGACTTTAATGCTGTCTTTGAGAGATAAAAACCATGTACAGGAAGAAGTTTCAACATCAACAGCAAAATAAAGTAAAAAACTGCTTAACATTCACTTCATTTTCATTCAAATAATAAAGTAAAAAGAAAATAAAAAACTTATATACAAACGCAAAAAACGTTTTCTATCTTTCGTGAGATTTATTTTCCAATTACCGGAGAAAAAAGGAAAAACTTCCTTTAAACAAAATACCTTATCCTAAACGCATTTGTAAAAATACTCAGGTATTCTGATAAAATTTGTGGCTTTCCTGGAGAAAAGTTCTTATTTTCCCATTAAAAGACTAATGCGCGGAAGCATTGGTCTAAGTATCTCAACAAATTAATGGAATCCTCTGGAAGAAAGCCAAATTGGATAATTGTCTCAATGCGCAGAAACCTAAAGGATAGTTTAATAGCTTAAAGCTTTGAACAACAGCATCTTAACAGAATTTTGGCTGTTTTTGTTTCTCAATCAGAAGAAAGTTGCATATTTTTACAAAAGCTTCTATAATAAAATTATATTTTACTCCATAAATAATAATACGAAAAAAGTAAAAAAAAAGTTTTAAAATTGTTTTTATGAAAAGTGTTAAACCGTTCCTGCAATTTTTCTGAATGCTTTTTCCTTAAAATCACATTAGTTAGAATTTTGCATGCAAATCATTCAAAGTGCTTTAGAAGCAATATTCAGGAAGTCTCTTTTTACTCTGTGTATTTATCAAATTACCTTACGTTTTAAGGTATTAGTATGTTAAGAAATAATTTTTATTGAAGAATTAAAGCATTTAAATCAACTATTTTTTTAAATCATGAAACGCAATCAGAGAAAGAGGCTGAAGTTTTTTCCGCTTTATAAAAGTAGCGATATATACATATATTTTTTTTAATCTTAAAATATAATTTTCTTAAAATATCGTATGTTTTTTGATTGGAGTAATATTCATGCAGAAAACCTTATCACAAACAACAACACATTAAGGAAAATATGAGTAAACTTGCATATAATATTATTTAAAACATCATTAAAATTGAAAACAAATTTTTCCTTAAAAATATATTTAAAAGCAGGATATGTAAAGGCTCTACTGTTAATATTTAGTCTACTGTTAACACTCTAGTTACTGCTAACATACTAAACTGTTATTGTTAACGTACTGAACTGTTACTGTTAACATACTGAACTGCTAATGTTAACATACTGAACTGCTACTGTTAACAGACTGAACTGTTACTGTTAACATACTAAACTGTTACTGTTTACATTCTGAAATGTTATTGTTAACATTCTGAAGTCTAGTAGTAACATTAATATTTCTTACAACTCAACTATGTTCCTTGAACTGAGTTTCAGGTAAATGCAGTAAAAAAAAAGGTTATCAATTTAAGATAAATAAAACAAATGAGACTAAACACTTACATTTTACTCTCAGAAACACTTCATTACTTGCTCCAGTACCATCAGCATTGGTAGCAGAACAATGGTAATTACCTCGACTTGTTTGATTTACATTTTGTAACACCAATGTCTGGTTACTAATGATGATTCCAGCTGAGGTATTTGTTCGTAACTCTTTACCTTCGAAGAACCAAGATATTTCTGTTACCCAAGGGTTTGCTCTTATGTTGCATTCAAAAAATACATCATTCCCTTCTTTAACTTCCCCTTGACGAAATGTGCTTCCTAGCTGGAGGGTCACTTGAGGTGCATCTGTTAAAGCAGATATTATTAGGCTATCTTCGCAAAATATATATGTATTAAAAAATTGTATAACATAAACATATGCATTCCAAAGCAAGTTATAAGTAAGATATAAATATATGTTTCGTTAGAGAATAAACAAGCTGAAGTGAAAATCATACCTTAAAATTATGAACTGTTGCTTTTTAACCCATTAAGGGCCAATATTCCCATTTTGGGAACATTAACTTCTGATTTTTTTTCAAAATACTCATTCCGAATATCATTATACTGCTATTTTTTTTTCAAACCTCTATGTTTGAGACAGCTTCTGTAATTTTTTTAAAAAGCTCGCTTGGTAATTAATATTTTTTATAAAAATGTTAAAAACCCGAAATTTGGCCTTTTGAACTCATTCAATACACATGCATATTTTTCCTAATAATATAATAATGAAAATTAATTTTGCACCTTATTTAGATTATAACTGTCTATTTTATAAAATATCACTGATCCACAGTTAAAATTTAAGAAAAAAGGTTCTCAATTGATGAAAGAATAGCTTTGTCCCATTTTGGGAACATTGGCGCCTTCGTTAGTTTTTGAAGCAAGTCAGATTTCAGCATACATTCGGCGCCACACCTGCAAAATAGAACACGTGCAACTTCCGGTGACTAACTGTCTCAAGGTTAGCTATATGTATCATCACAGAAGCAATGCGTGAAAATAGACTACAAAATTGCCCTGTAAGAAATTTTAGGACATCAAGAAAAAAGACCGACATTTGATTCGATTACTACAAAGTCGATCAGTATTGTGAAATGGAAAGACAACCATGTTGTTTGTTTAACTTCCAATATTGAACCAGTTGAACAGATAGGTGCAACAAAAAAGTGGAGTACAACAGAAACGAAAAAAAATGATATAGTGCAGCCTCATGTTGTTGCTGCCTACAATAAATATATGGGAAGGGTCCATCTGCTTGATCGATTTTTCGAAAATCAGGGATCAAATGGTGGGGGTCATTTTTTTTACCAATACATGAAACATGGCAATTGTAGCTGCCTGCTGACTGCATAGAGGATGTGAGGGAAAGGTCTCTAAGTTGGAATTTCTGCGAGAGAAGTTACGACTACATTGACGAAAAGAGATAATGAGCCAAAACATTAGGATCATTTTCGTCCTGGTCCTTCTGGATCTGTATCCCAAGATGTGTGCTTTGACAGGGTTAATCATTTCCTGTAAAATGCATTAAGACGAGCAACGTGCAAAGTTTGTCTAAAAAACACTCACCTTCTTGGGATAAAATGTAGCGTAATGCTTCGTAAGAACTGTACAGCTCTCTTTCATTCAAAATAATAGTTTATAAAAAAAGGATGTAACAATTAAAAAACAAAAAGGTGCACAAAGCGTATACATTACAAACTGGTAAGTAAGATTTTATTAATTAAAATCGTAAAAGCGGCTACTATTACGCAATAGACTACATAAATTCAAATGTCTAATACAAAATGCATTTGGAATCTTATACCCCCATTAGGCGTCAATGTTCCCATTTTGGGAACATGCTATAAATTTCAGAAATTTATTTTTTTTTTTACGAATTCATGTGAAATAGGTATAGATACCCTCTGTGCATTACAAAAAAACAATTACTTATCAAAAAAAAATTGTTGGATCATGTAGCGGCGTTTAATGGGTTAATTATAAATGTCATAGCTTAATAATATTTTAGGAATTAGTTAATAACTACATTTTTAAACAATGATTTTATATGGAAAATGCTTGTTCAGCTGATGTAGCTGTGTTGTTTTGTTTTTACCATCTCCTGAAATGTAATTCACGCATATTTTTCCCTGTTGGTGTGTTACGATGTAATATTAAATCTAAAGCGGATAGAGAAGTTCAAAATTTATTAAAGAAGACTTCCATTCAGTCATCAGTGGATTCAATATAATTAAACTGAAGTAATACTACCACATAATTGCAAATCGTTGTTTAAGAGCCGAATTTAATATATCGAAAGATTGAACTGTACTTTTGTTCCAATCAAACCTGCATTGGCTACATATCTTCATTTTTTTCTTGTTTTCTTAAATCTCATGTAATATTCTACGTTATTCCACAATCGCTGAAAAAAACATTTTTTGTGTATTAGGAGCTTGATATTACCGACTTTTTTTTAACTATAAAATTAATTAAAAACCAAAAATAACAATATTGTCCACAAATTAATATTTAAGGGTTAAGCATTTATTTGAAAGTATTTATATTAGCTTCTTAAATATGACTACCGGTCAGACATATTTCATACTTTCTAAATGCTCAAGATAACTGCAAAGATAATACAAATGCTCGGCCTTTAAAAATGATAAAAAATTTTTGACGTTAAATAGAATGCCTACCCTCATTATTGAAATTACAAAAGTTCAAGAGAATTTTATCTATTTTTAAACGTTCATGTTTTATGAAAAGCTATCTATATCGCCGTTGTCAAAAAATCCAGGATTGCCAACATGCACTGACAATTGTTTGCTTATTTTTGTTTTCAATAGCAATATATACGCTATTTACTCCTGCCTATAATGGCTCCGTTAGACTCAGGAGCAGCGCACCCATTCTTTCTCTCCTCGCGGGAGGACTGGACAACAACAACATATACACTATTTAATAGAAGTACTTAAAACAAGACCGAATAGAAACAATTTCCCAACGAACATCGAAGTTTAATAAAACCACCAACATAAATGAACTCAACAACATATTCTTGTTAACTGCAAAAAGTATAACTTCACAATCTTATATACAGGTGCCCATCTGTGGAATTAAAATTTATGAACTAAATAAAAGAAACCATAAATAAAATCAAAATCAGAAATATGTTCTCGCACAAACAAGAAAATCAGAATTTTAAAGTACGACACAAGCCGTAAAATGTGGTTAAATATTTAAAATGCAATTAAGTTTTGAAAGAAAAAATATGAAAAAAAACCATAGATATTAAAAAACAGGTACCGGAACAACTACTACGCAAATCGTACAAAAAGTACGGGGAGAGTAAACAAAAAAAACCCCTAATAGCATGAAATTTTTATGTGGAAATTTGCACTTAGAACTAGTAATCATTTTTTTAAACATTTTTTTGCAATAAAAATGGACTTATGTTCTTTGAATTTTCTCAGAAATAAATGTGAAGTTTGTGAAAAGAATTTGGCAGCAAAGTAATCATTTAGATTGAAGGAAATCACACCCCTTTCACGTTTTAAGAAAATGCCACTTCAAGAAAGATTCCTCCATTGTATTCGAAAGCACACTTAGGGAAGAAGTCCTTTTCAATTCGACCCAATCAACTGCCATTTGAGGATGAAAAGCAGATAGAAGTGGGATTCACTCTGCATGCCACCATCCGTAACTCATCAAGTTATCAGTTGCAACCAGAATATTTGAACGAGCGCTCGCTGCGGCTCCTTAAGTAGACTTCAATTCTTGAGGGGGTAAAAGATTATTGGAATGAAAGGTAAGTAAAACAAATGAGTCATAGCTTGTGGTTAAATGAATAATCGAATTCGGAATTGGTTTTAAAATACACCAAAAGGAAATAAAATGTGAAACATGACACATGATAAGTTTCTTAACATGCATGCTTAAATATGGGGATTAGTATGAAACGGGGAAAATAACCATGGATCTTGTAACTCTGAGTTATTGCACATTAAATATCATTTATTTGTACCTCAAACACAACACAAATGTGTAATTACTCCTTTATTTCTTGTAATTAACCCTAAATAGTCAAATCTTTCTAAACATAATTATATTTTATGGTTAAAAAGGAACTTATATGTTCACTCTGCGAGTGAGGGCAATACGCATGATTTGATGGTCGGGCAGCCTTGTAGTTAAATGCTTAACCCTTTAGAGACAAACTTTATTTCTGTATGAAGATTTCAAATATATGACTCATTTTACTCTGTTAAACTTTTGATAGGCCAACCATAATTATACTTACCCCAGCGTTTACCCTGTGGGTCAAATATATCCCATCTTTTGGGGAAAGAGTAAACAGGGGTCCTGAAATGTAACTCTTCCTACGAATTTAATGACATAAACGTAATTATTTATTTAATTTTGTTCTTGTTGTTATGTATATTTATTTCGATTAGGAATCAAATTTAAATAAACATTCGTAACCGTAACCTGATTCTTCTCTGTAAAGTATTTGCTTTGAAATTGTTTGCCCTATTTCTTTCTTGTTTCCAGTTTGAATGAAGAGTTAGGTTAAATTAGATCATAAAACAACAAAAACACATTATTTTTCTTTGTTTATTTTGATTGATATGAAAAAAATAATTAATATAGGAATTTCTTAAGTGAATGTTTTATGTTTTAGATATTAAAAGGGATATTGTATCATTTATCTAAATCTTAAGTATGAAAGAGTAAAAATATGTATATATCTGGTCTGTATATAATAAACAAATTAAATAAATTATATAAGTAGCAATTTTTTTTTATTTTGGCCCTTTACCACATATTTCTGAAGTCATCATAGTTTCTGTACTTCACAAAATGAAAGGAGGGGGGTACGAAAAGGTTTATAACGAGAGTAATTCTTAAGTTATAAATTTAAAAAGTGTTAAATTCAATGAAACAAGAACACCTGATCCTTGTTTCTTTTAAAAGATTTTATTTGGATATAACAAGGTATGGTTGCACTTGCACGAGGCTCTGAAGCAAACACAACCCTAAAGTACAAGATTTTGAACACATTTTTTCTTCTTTTTTCCAAGAAAACAAAGCATTATGGTTTTAAAGGTGCAAGTTTATGTATGAAAAATTTCATAATTATACCCTCAACAAATCGTGGCAGTTTGATGCCAAAACCTGGTTACACTTGCCACATTTCACGATGATTGTAAAACGGGTTGAATGCACCAGGAGCCAAATGAGTTTATATATACATACGTATTCATCTCCTGATGTATTCAAGCCGTTTTGAAAGTTTTTTTCATTTATTGAAAAGCAGATCATATTATTTGTTTCTTTTGTTATTTTGATTATTATTTCGATGAAATGATTGCGTTCAAATAATGTAATGCATCCTATCCTTCGTCTTTCCCGCCCCACTGCGACAACATTCTGTCGGACTTCGTGGAAAGAAGACTAAAGGAAAAGGTTGTAATTAAATAAGGGTCATGCGAAAGTTAAAAGGCATTGCCCGAACAAAACCCACTTGAGATTCAATTATCCAACGAAAAAAAAAAAGAACTTACAAAAGACTTCCAGATTCCATCCTTCCTCCTTGGCGCTGCCCGGAATGACTGGATTGTGAGCACGACAAGCAAAGTATTTTCCATTATCCTCCACGTAAGGGACAAATCGGAGGATACTTGTTGTCACATCTCCAGTCTGGCTATCAATTTTCCCTGTCTTCAGCTCTTTGTTTCCTTTCCACCATGTGATGACAGCAGGTGGGCGAGATCCACTTGTTGTGCATTTTATTTCAGCCTCTTTCTCAGCTGATAACGGACGCTTGTGTTGATCCACTCGTACTATCAATGGCTTTACTGCAAAAGATAATAATAATAATAATAATTACAATAATAATTAAATGAATAACTAAAAATCTGAAAGTTTCCAAGCAAGTTCAAATTTTCCAAAAACATCATAAAAAGTTTAAAAAGTTACTAAACCTGTCCATAGCGGAAAAACGAACAATTCTTCTCGTTAAATTGTATACCTAATACGGCATTTAAAAATCAAGTAACTTTGGAAAAAATAATCAGAATTAGTTCATGTAGTACGGAACATAGTCTTATGCAAGGTGTTTTACTTTTTTAGCTTACTTTACCGTAACAGTAAAAAAAAAGAAGAAAGAAAAGAAAAGCATAAAAGAAAGCCTAATGTAGCAGAAAAATATCGTTAAAAAAAAAAAAATCGAATATAAGTTAAGTAGTTAAACATTGAAAACTAAAGAAAATTGAAGTAGGATCTTGTGATGGGGAAAAATGTTTGTTGGTCTATCTCCCCGCCCCCCCCCCCCGCCCCCCAATACATTTTCAAGGTATTGTCCGATTTGATTTTTTTTTTTTTTGCATTCGAAAGATCTCGGCAAGGACATCAGTACAAAAAAAAAAAAAAATAAGATTAGCGTCTGCGGGAAAATTTTAATCCTATAGAAATCCTGTTCTAACGGACAGATTTGCTTGGAACAAACTTTATCGAATATTTGTTATGACGTATAACATGTACGGATACGAAGTTCGTCCAGAACAAAATGATCCTGTTTTCCCCCGAATAGTTTTGATCTGGTTTTTTAAGGATATTTCCGAAAGAATGAATGAAAAAATGAACAAGTGAATGAATATGTTTAAACCATAGAGAAAGGTATATTTGAAGTAATTTAGAACTAAAAATAAATTAGAAAGAGGGAGAAATAGCTAGGTTACCAATTCGATGTATTACGGGAAAGTAGGCTCGTATACTTCTAGACGGAAATTCGTATTAAATGTGTTTATCTACAGAGTGTGTGGTATGTCACATGGTTGTCTGTCCCAAAGCTCAGTTTCAGTATTTTGTCAATTTATAGTGATCATATAAAGTAATTATGTACTTTTTAAATTTCATAAATAGAGAAAGATACATTTCGGTTATTAAAATCGTTTCGTCACATGTGCTAACGTCACGTCAGTGGCAGTGTTTCTTTCAGGCATCTCTCCGGGGGGGCATTGCCCCCTCAGAGCAAGTCAACTGCCCCCCCGGGAGAAAAATTCAGATCACAATTTCAGAAAAGAAAAGGAAGGAGAACGAAGGAAAAATTAAAATTTTTAAAATATTGAGGAGATAAAGTGGCCTCAGTTTTGGGTAGTCATTAAACTAATATCTCACTGCCAACAAAATGTAAAAAGCCAAACCTCAGCTCCTTCAGAGAAGACGAGTAGGGTTGTTGATGGTATGGCTGATTCATGGGGCTTGGTTCGGCGTCAGAGTAGTGCAGTGGGTAAAATTTTTCTGTGGTTAAGATGCAAGTGTAATGGGAGGTGGGGAGGGGGTGACAAAACTAATATGGGGTCCGCCTTGGCTCTCAGTGGCCTTGGTTCAAAATACAGGGTAATCAATACAATCTCCAATATACAATCTCCATTTATTCCATTAAATTTCATGAATATAACCCCTTACTAAAAGAAGATGCCTTTTATTATTTAGTACTGGTTCTTTTTTTTACATATGGTAGGAACCTTTTGATTCATACTTCTGTTATCCAAATTTATCCATATCCAATTGCAACGAGAGACGGTTGGCAATAAAAATAAAATCTTTCACTGTTATTTTGAAATTGAATTCTTTATTTTAGGTCAACATTAAGAGTACTTTTTTTAATTTTCTAGAAACATTGACAAATATCTTTTAAAAACAATGTACATTTTTATTTAAAAACATTTAAATCTAGATTCTGGTGATCTTCTGCTTGACTGGTCAGTGATCAATGATCATCGTTTTGAAAGCCATAATATCTACATGTGTCCCACATTTTTTGCAATATTACATCTGTTTAATGTGAAGAAATATTCCAAAAATTGCGATTTAAGTCTTCAATTTAAAACATTCCTGGAAGAACGGTAGATACCTTTCCTTTTTCCCTAATGGCACCAAAAAATAGCCGAAAGCTGCACTTTTTAAGACTTCACGTTGGAAAATTTTTCAAAGCATGGCCCGACTCGCCCCTTTTTTTCTTAACGTGACCAAAAGATGGCCTAAAATTCCATTTTTAAAACATCAGTTTTGGAAATTTTACGAGTTAGATTCTCTGGTTCTGTTCTCTCTTCCTTCTACATTCTCTAAGATACCATGAAATTGGTAATTGGAACGCCGAAAACTATCAGTAGCGTCACCAAAAGTAGCCTAAAATATAAGACTTTTGCTCCGAAAAATTTGCGGGAGGAGAGTCCCCGAACTATTTTTCGCATCCTTTAACATTCCCCAACAACGTATCCGAAATTTCATTCTTAAGACTTAGATCTCAAAAAGTTTCCTGGGGAGAGCCCTCGCGCCTGTCTCTGGTAACGTTGAGAACAATAGAGTAAAATTGCATTTTTAAGACTACTTTTGAAAATTTTCTCGGTGAAGAATCCCTGAACCTCTAACGTCCTCTAAGAGCCTAAAATTGCACTATCTGGACATAAATTGCAAAAAAATTTCCAGGGGAGGGCCCCCGAACCCCCCGCCCCCAAAGCCAGCCTAAGAATTACATTCATAAAATTTCAATTACAAAAATTTCAGACTCCTGTAACTTCGCCAAACATTGTCTAAAATTGCTTCTACTGTATATAATCAAGAATCTACCATATGTATATTGAAAAAATGCATATTATCTTAATTTCTTTTCATACCCTTAATATATAAAAAAAAATGATTTTGGATCATACACCGCCCCTCCTAGTTCTTCACCTGCCCTCCCGGAGCAAAAGGTCTGAAAGAAACACTGGTCAGTGGACGTTTAAAATGCATGATGTAACTGGGTGTCCAAAGACGTGATGGTCATATCTTGAATGTCTTAGAACTATCAATATCATTTGCGGCGTAATGTACGATATATATTTAATGCTTCAGTTTCACCATTAAAAAATGCTTAATATGCTGCTAGAAAAACACATCGAACGTAAATCATAGCAAATCCAACAAGGCAAAGTAACTGATAGTAAAAATGGCTGGAAAGAAAGAGTTCTATATGTTGTGATAAAAATATTAAGTTGAAATAGTTTAACAATGTAACGGTGTGTCAGTTTCAAAACAAATATTAATTTTTTAAAATGTAATGATTTTTTTTTAAATTAAAAAAATGCATCTTGAAGTTGAAGTGAACAATATCATTCTTTGTATCAGAAAAAAATGAGACAGGATAAATAAAACGAAGATTTAGTGAAATTCATGATTGATTTGCTTTTTTAGCGCAATTGGGTCCAATGTGTCTAAACAGCAACATTCTAATTATAAGTGTTTACGTGCACTTAAAATAAGGGTGCAAGTCCTGTGTTTGACTGCGTAAACTGTAACTAATAATGGAAATGCTTTTTCTAAAGCATCAATAATATTGAACTTGTTCACAATACATTCTGACTGAGGCAATATAGATGATATTGTTTTCAAAATATGGTTTTTTATTTTCTTATTTGATTTCTATATTTTACAGGCACAGTGGTCACAACTTCAAAGTTAGCTTTCGGTTGTCTTTTTAAGCTTTTCCTTTTAAAATCATTTTGCAGAAAGAAAGAAATGTTTCATACGTTTGGAAATCTGCAATTTTTCTGAACGCTTGTCTAAACAGAACCAAAAAATAAGACACACATTCAATTCCGTAAAATGCACTTTCTGGCATGAATCCACTTGTCAAACCGCATTTGATAAGTTTTGTTTCTTCTAATGCAGAGAAAATGGAAAAACTTAAGAAATTTAATAGAATTTTAGATTTGCTTTGACGCATTTCTCAAACATTTTCAGTTTTACCTGCATTGTTTTCAATAACCATTTAGAAAGTTATTATAATTTGAAATTGTCAACCTAATTGGAGAGATGAAGCGGTTTTCAAGGAAAATTGAAATAATAAAGATAAAGATATTGTTTCGACTTCTTCAATTAGTTCATAGAATCTATTTTTTTTTTTTTTTTTTTTTGCTTTGAGATTCATCAGATATTTAATCGGCGATTAAAAAATAAAACTTATGATATTATATGAAATACTTATATATATATATATATATATATATATATATATATATAAGTATTTCATAATATCTATTTAAAATATTTGAACATCAAATGTTTTGCCTTTATTTAAAAACGCTGACGTTTCTCACACTAAACTGTTTGTTTTAAATAATACAAGTAATGTTAATAAATTCTAAAATTTACAAAATTATGCACAGGCATATTTGGGGGGTATAAAATTAATTTTACAATGCCGAAGGAATTTGGAATTCCAGGTGATAGGCAACAATGAGCAAAATAAATTAATAAATAAATGAAAAAATGATATAATTGTGCCCTTACATATAGTAAAGAAAGTTATGAATATGCTAATAATTTAAACACGCTAATTACACTTAGTAATATAGTGCTCTAATTAAAAAAACTATGAATACATGTACACGTTTTACGTCATAATTTAATTTGTATCATGGTCTTATATAAAAGCAATATTATGGAAGACATTCAGTCATACAAAGACATTGTTAAGACTAATATTATAAAAGAGAATAAATACATTTTAAAAATAAATAAGAAATCAATAGCATTTAATTAAAAGAAAATTTTATTTATTAGCAAGTAAATATTAATTTCAAAAAAATCAAAAGAGTGTGAGATATTTTTTATTGAAACTGTGTACTACTGTGTAACTGAAAAGGACTGCGTATTTTCGACACCATTATCCTATCTGTTAAACTATAGTGCTTTTTATTTCGGTAAAAATGAACGATATTAAGCTGACAAATAACATTTTCACTCTTCGGGATGCAAAACGTAGCTACATAAGTTATGGAAGGTAATGATTTTCCTATAGATCTAGGCATCTCCACAAGAAAAATGCATAAATACTTTATGCCAAAACAAACGTTCGTTTGAGGCGCCGAATCTGAATAAGATGTCCGAAAGAAAGCCATATCTTCTGTAGCAAGAATATAAAAAGCAAGCGGTAAAAGATCTGGCATAAACTCAACAAAAACGGTAATCGTAAAGAAATCGATGAGAAAGAAAATAAGAAAATAGAAACCTTTAGTGCTCTAGTGAAAAAGATAAATAAAGACATAAAAATGCATATGCCTGCGGGCACTGCGTAGGGTCATTGAGCATGCTTTAAGCGCCGTTTTAGTATGGAAGACTGTATCCTCACTGCACGATAAAATTTCGTTTGAAAACTCTCATATGAAATCATATTTTCTATTAAAGCCTAGGAAATTGGGATATTACATCTTCACTGTTCCCATTGGCAGGTTTTTAGAATTATTTTGGATTTAATATGACTTTAGCTGAGCATAATGAGAACCTTTTTATGCGCGGAATAGTTCATATTTTTAAACTTTGAATACACGTTTGATAAGATGATTTGCAGTTATTTATTTTTCAGTAATCCCCTATATTAAATACGTCAGTATTTTTAAAAGTATGGCTGCCAATATGTTTACATTTGTATTTGACCAGAATTTTTATTACGGATACTTTGCAAAACTTACTGAACTTTTTGTTTACATATTCGGGTGGTTCTGAAGCTCATTTTCGTAATGTGGCATAAAAGCGTTACATGTAGAAAACTACCACAGGCTACCATGGTGCTTAAAAAAAAGGCGGTCGGAATTTCGCCTGTTGCACCTTGTGGCGTACGATGAAACTCAGCCAGCCTTCTTCTACTGCCGTGAGAGTTGCTTGGGCAAAGTGAACTCTGAATTGAGCCACACCGCGTATTTCATCAGACCTGAAGCTCCATTTATTGCATAGACCCACCTACATAAAAGAAGCCGCAATGATGAGGGCCTTTTGGCCTGGATCACGCTAAATCGCCACCGATTCATCCTCGACTGACTAAGACTAGTTAACTAAACTAAAGCTTCTGGACGACAAAAGTGGTTGGCAATGCCCTATGGACCACGTCGTATCCCAGTCGTTGGGCATGTTAATACGAAAGTACTATCAAAGACCCATCTCATTCTACATGAAGAACTGGCGAAGACACTAAGACCGTATGGAAAGTAAAGTTGTAAGCAAATCGTATCTCTACAAAAGAAGATGATTTACGAGTGAAATTGTAACCATTTAGAAAACATGGTTTCCTAAACTCTTGTACCGAAATTTCTTTTTCTCTTTCTCTCGTGTCAGGAAGTTACAAATTAGTTGCAGTTCGTTCCATTTAATGAGAAGTAATAAAGCCCGTACGTAACACATAAAAAAAGTTTTTTTGAAGAGAAATATGTCTGATAATATAACGCAAAGCGCAATTGGTAAGCTCCACCTCCACGATTTGGTGAATGCCACCAATAAAATGCGCATCTGAAGCGGAATGTTTCTCGATTAATTGCAACCAGTACCCGATTTTCTCTGGAAAGTGTTTAACGTGAATAATAATTATTATTTCAATTTAAATTGTACATATATGATATAATTTGGAAAATTATGAACTCCAACGATAAATGATGAGATGATGAGCGATAACATGATGCGATCTCATTGGGAATTGGTATACCAATCAAGAGAATGATAAGTTTTCTTTTCTCTTTTTTTTTAACTCCAAGAGATATGAAACTTCTCCAGATCAGTGTTTGGAGAAAATTCATTTTAAGATTTTTGACTGATCTTCTTCAAAAGTTAACTTAAATATCAACGTAATTTAATGATTAACTATAACTGAAAATTTTAACGCTAAATTCTCAATGTGTTATATCAAATCAGTTTTCATTTAAACTGTTGCCTTATAGAGCTACAACGCAGGTAGCACTACGCATCCCATAAGGACCTCTGTTTCCATTCCTATTCATATTAAAATGTGTCGTTTGCGTTTCTTAGGATTTCTACTACATCGTTCGATATAAAGATAATACATTATATTATTAATGTCGCACTTAAGTATACATATTACTAATGTTAACGGTTTCTTCGTATGAATGAAAGTATTCCATAATATAGCTTTTACTAAGACAATGTTATAAATTTAAAGTAGTATTTATTACAGAGAAGTCATGAATGTAAAACGTGTACATGTATTCAGACTTTCTTTAATTCGAGAAATATAACCGTCTTTATTATTTAAAGGCACACTTGTATCATTTTTTATAGTAAGTGCACTTTAAATACTTCTAATTAAATCGCAATTACATTTTTTGAGATAACTGGAAATAAAAACAGAGATATTAAATTATAAATGTATTTCCTGATAAATACAACATATATATAATATATATATATATATATATATATATATAGTCAAAAAACAAAGTGAATCTAACTGTAAAAAGGCGCACGAGGCAGCACACTTAAACAGTTGTGAAATATATTTATGAAATGGAAAAAATATATATATATAAAATTAGTGGGTATGTGAAAAACAAACAATTAAATATTAAAAACACAGAACGTGGAAATCCACAAATACAAAACATTAAAAAATGAAAAAGAAGCCTGCCCTTCTTCTTCAAGTGGGGAAAAGGGGGGAAAGGGGAAAGGCAAAATATTTTAAAAAAACGAAAATAATTCAGCATTTGGAAAAAGGTTTTCTTGGGGGGAAATAAAATTTTAATTTCCCCTAAAAGGAAACGGGGGGGCCAAGGGGCCCAAATTAATTTTGGGGGGTTAATAAAAATTTTTAATATTTTAAAAAAATTTTTTTTCCAAAAAAAAAAAAAATTTCCCCATAAATAAAAAAAAATTTATATTACATATATATATATATATATTTAAATATATTTTCCTTTGTTTAAAAATAAACCTATCAATATTTCTAAATTGTTTAAGTCATTGCAAAAAAAAGTGCATATACTTTTTTTTGTCCTCATGCTATCTCCGTTGTAGAGCTATAAGGCTACAGTTTAAATGAAAACTGATTTGATATAACACATTCAGAACTCCATAAAACCAATACTCATTGATTATTTCTTAATTTCTAATTAATTTATACCTCTTATTTGTTTATAGTTTGCAAACACTTTTATTTGAACTGAATAGAATATTTAACACATCACGTCAGAATATTATGCGGAAATATTATGCCGAAATGAAACGCACATCTTTTGTCAAACATAACACTAAAAAGGACAAAATATGTAAAGTTGGGGAGGAAATGTTAAAAGGAAACAAGACGAGAAATCCTTAGTGATTTCCCAAAACATATAAATAAAGCTGTAAAACTGCACGAACACATTCCATTCGACTTTAGAGTCATGAAGCTGCCTTCGAAGTCTTTGTAATATAAAAGCATATTTCAAAAAAAAAAAAAAAAAAACTCTAAAAACTCGGCTAAAAACTTTCATATGAAATCTTATTTTCCCAAAAGGCATGGAAAATTCAGTTATCATGTCTGTCATATTTGCATTTCTATGTTTTATTACGCTTTTCTTGTGTATTCTCCCTGCTTGTGTTGTAAGTAAACAACGTTATTTTGGTATTTTGTTTCATTCTGAGCCCGAGCTTTCAATAGTTTTATGAGCGAATTGTGTTACTCAAAATTATTTTATTCATCGTACTAAATCAGTTTTCTTTCGTCATTGTTTTATGTCGGAGCTCTAAGCAAATAATCTTCAGTTTTGACTGCTGAACATTTCGTTCGAAGATTCCAGCTCATAAAACTAAAAATGCGATATTTTGTTGCCAATATATTTTTGTGATGTTGTCATACGATATAGGTTTGGTGGGACATTAGGGCTTCATTTATGCTTTAAGCGGAATAATGGAGTTTAGTTGTTTTTTGAGCAGTAATTGAACTCTTCTAATAATGCATCAGTTGCTTTGAAAATGCAAATTAATTTAATGGACATGTTTATTATAAAGCTCAGAATCATAGAAAAACAGAAAATTAATAATAACAATAATAAATAAACAAATCAATAGAACAAAAGCATGCTAAACTCAACCCTTTTTAAACAGCAACGTATGATTTAGTTATATATAGAATATATTTAATCCCGCATTAATTTTTGCCGTCTATTTTTCTGAAGCTTTATCTTTAACTCTTATTTGTCAGTCGAGAAAGTTCAATGCCTTTTACGGCAATCATTATGTTTTAGTTAGATGATTTTCCCTTTTATGGTGCCAGCGCCCTTTATGATTGTGAGAATTAGTCACGTATTCGCACTCACCCTAAACCCCATATATAGTCAGGATATATTTCCTCACTTCACTTCCAGTAACTCTAAGTACGTATCGGATAAAGTACATTTCCGTGTTGCCATTCCTCAATCAATAAGTGTTTTTATTTTAACCGATTAAGTTGAGCTAGAAGTCCTTTTTTTTCCACCGTCTTATCCTGGCCGCTATAGAAGGAAGGTTGTTTCTAGGTGCTTTGGGATTTTTGAAGAACGCGTTCAGTGATCTTAGCTACCGTAAGGAAGGTATCGTTTTCTTCGATCGAATTTCGAAAGCTGGGGATGGTTAAGAAGATAATTTTCTTTTAGCTTCCAATCGACTGTTGTATTATTTTCTTCCTTTCTTGAAGAAACGCACTACTTTTACTCATTTTCAAAGTCCTTTTTTCCAATCAATTTATTTGCAAAGTATACAAAAGTATGTGTAATTTCAATTCATCAGATGTGGCTAACCATGTAAAATAATTGTAAATAGGTTCAGTATTTTTTTTTTTAATAATATGTATTTTTGTTACCACAGGATGTAATATCAAAAAAAAAAACTCTTCAATACTATTCTTATTCTTCTCTTGAGTAACTTCCTCTTCGCCTCCAATCAACTGTTTTTTATCCCGTTCTTTCTTCTTTAAAGCAACGCACATGCAACTTTTACTATTATTCAATGCCTTTATTTCTAATGAATTTATTTGCAAACTGTACATATAATTTTAATTCATCAGATGTAGCTGTAAGCATATAAATTTGAGTTTTTTTCCATTATTGTCAGTAAAGGATGGAATATTAAAAATTAAAAAAAATAATATTGTTACTTTTACCTTGAATGAACGTACAATCAATATTTTTAATTAGTAAAATTCATGAATACCATGTATTTTATCGTGTGAAAAAGATATTATCCAATGATCAAAATTAGAATTGGTACTTAACCTATATAACAGTTTCAATGTCATGTGTCTATTAGAATGAGCTCTACGTAGGTCTACACCATCCTGTATAAACATCTTGTGAGTTGATAAACTTAATTAGTATCGTATTTTTTGTTTATTTATTTATTTATTTATTTATTTATTTTTTGCTTTTGTTCTTTATACTGAAAAAAAGGTATTTCTTGAATGTAAAAAGTGCGAAAAACAAAATATGTTAAAAAAGCAATGAAACTACTCACAAAATAGCTGTACAAAAGTAAAGACACGTATTTTTGGATTTGCAAGGAATTGGTTTTTCAGTGCAAGAAATAAGTGAGCAAGCTCAAAAAAGACACTGAAAAATTCTTGCCGAACACAAATGTTCCGCCGAAGAGAATCACCTAAGTATTTCTTGCATTGAAAAAGGAATTAATTGCAAATCCGAAACACTTGTTCGCAATTTTGTGCGACTATTTTGCGCTTACTATGCTGATTTTTATCTTATTTCAAAAAAGTATATTTTAAATATTACTTTCATTATACCACTTCCATGAATATGAAAAAAATCTATAATAAAAAAAATATCTAAGAATTAAAAGAAAAAAATCAATATTCTGCATCTGAGATAAGAATACCTATGTAAATTTAAATGATACGTACGGTTCAGGTCTAACGTAATTGATGCCGATGCTGGAACTGTGATATTATTATTGGAAGCTTGACACTGAAGTACGGCTAGCAAGTCATTTCTGTGGAGCTCTTCGATTTCCAATTCGTTTCGGACAGAATTATCTCCAGTAACGAATGTATAAGTATCGTCTAGCAGTGCGTAGTCTCTCCACCATGTGACAGCTGGTCTTGGCTTTCCTAAGAGTAATGAAAGACAGGTGAAATATATAATTAATGTTTTGTTATGAGATCATCTAAGAAAATTTCTATAACTACTGTTTGTGATCATACTAACTGAAAAGTTTATTAAAAACAGAGATATAATTATTATTAATCTCAGCGCAAACGTTTTACCAAATACTTTTTTTTTTTTGCAATTGTAAAAACATATTCTTTAGGTTTTGCAGTCTTCGCCCGAATAAGCTGCTTCTTTTGTGAGCTTACTAAAGATAATTTGGCAACACTGCTTACAGCAATTAGCTGTGTTTCTTCTCTTTCAAACATGATTTATACGTAAAATGTATTCATCAAAAGAAGAACTTTAGGCCATTAAGATTATTAACGAACATGAAATGTTCATTTGCTATTTTTTATATTAAAACATGCATTTCATATAATTATGATTACCTTTTTTTCACCTAGTTTTTGAGGCTGGTGGAAAAACTAGTCATTTATAAATTATGTTCTTTAAGAAGACTAAGGTCTTGGTTACATAAGTTTTAAATTATTGATGTTCTGTGAAGAAAGCTAGCAAAAAAAGAGTGATTTAATTTATAACCAAATATGTAAGAAACTAGAACAAAGTTTTAAAAATAACCTATTTTTAAAATTATAATGTTGGAAATATTATGAATATGTAAAATTAAATACATAACTTCTTTCAAATGTGGCTTTATTTTAGGCTTAAAAATTATTAAAGCAATGCAATATGTTTGATCGAACTAACAGTTATATGTGTATTTTAGCGAAGCATGTCAGTAACAAAAGATTTCACAAAATGAAATTACCAAAATATGGGGTGTGCTACTTTATAACAACAAAAAATCATTTTCCGCAAGATAAATCGGAATAGTTGAAAAATAAAACTTAGACAAAATACAAATTCCTTTAACATCACGTTAAATAAATTATCGCGAAAAGGCTACAATGGACACGATGTTTGAAAAAGATTAAGAAAAAAATAGTTAAAAAAATATCCTTTAAATACAAATCCCCTTTAACGCTTGTTATATAAGGATATTCCCAGTTTGAAGAGTACACAATTTATTAAAGCATGATAAATGCTATTAGCTCTTGAACACTTAATACAGTAGAGTGTTTGCAAGTAAGACACACACACAAAAAAAAAGAAAATACATTTATTTCACTTGTAGCCCTTGCCTTAAGAGAAAACAGAGATCAAGGCAAAGAGTAATTTATTCCGTACCATAAAATTGTTCGGGAAAAATCTGGAACGGAGGAATAAAGAGAGAATATTATTCAGGTACAATAGGAGGGCCAACAAAATTGAGGTTCCATGATTCCGCTCAATATAACCGGGAACAAAAGTTTCTATTCAAGAGTAAATTGTTCCACTGTGCGTCGTTCTCTTTAGTCCTTAAGTTTATTTTAGCCGTTCAAAGCTGCCTTAGTGATAGCTTTATTTATAGAGAAGAATCCGAATAAGAATGAATGCATTCTATTTTAAGAGTAATAAGAGTGTAAAAGTAATAAGAGTGTAAAAGTTTAAACTTATGATACATTCAAAATTTAAAAACATTTTTCCTATTTCTTTCGCGATTATTCTGCGCACAAATCATTAATTCTTTAATTTAATTAATCATAAAACTAATAAAGTGCTTTACTTCTTCTTTTCTGTGCTTCGGTTATGCTTTTTAAAAAAATCGAAGAATAAAAATTTAAAATAAATAAATAAATAAACATGTAATACAAATTTGAACAAACCAAATAAATCACTAAGAGGACTTTTTTTCTAAGTTTCATACGTCATGTATTTAATAAGCAAAGCCCATGTACTTAGGGTACGTAAAAATATTTCCGACTTAGATTTTATACTTGAAACAGAAGATTCTACGATCCCTTTATAAAAAAATCATTTTCCACAAGCTGTTAGTATTCTTTAAAACGCAAATTTATACGACGCAAATGTTGCCATCCTAATGGATTTTTTATGCCGCAAGAAACCCGCATCGCAACCATCTAACATTTCAGCAAATGTGCTCAGGGAAATCTTTTTGAATAAGCACTAAAATGAAAGCAATAGTAAAGTGTGATGCATAAATTCTTTCTCATTACCATACTATCAGTCTGGAGTCTAATTCGCGGTTTCATGGCATTATTTAATGGAAAGTTTGTGGAAGTTTATTGCACTTCATTTTTTCAGTCACCAATGTTTATTTTACGCGTTTTGCAATATGAATGAATGTCTTGGTGTCGGAGTTTTCACAAACACATGTTTTAATATACTCATATGTTTTATTAGATAAAATGGATTTAATTTCTGATTTCATTTTCCTTTAGACTGAAGACCTGATGGCGTGTATTAAAAATTATGTTACAATATTAAAGTAACGTTTCAGTAACATTAATACAGATATTATAGTACCAGTACCAATATTTTATAAAATAAGGAAAACACATATTTTCTTTTTCGGCAATTTTATGCTGCGCATTTTAGAAAAAAATGCATTTTAAAAATTGTTTAGAATACCGTCACATTGTATGCTCGCTGAAGTATCAATGGAGCCTAAAACTAGGGTATAGTCAAGCATATATTTCAGGTATTTCAAATTATTACATATATTTTATATTTTTCTGAGCTTCGTCCTACCTTTAGACAGTGTTAAACAAAAATAGGCCAGATGAATTTAGGCACTTAAGGTCGATTTTTTCACTGGAATTTCTTTTAAGCACGAATATAACCTTAATGTTTACAAAGTTATAAATGTCAAAAAATATCGACAGCCGATCTGTAAGCATTTTGCTTTTTTCCAAAGATTGTTTAAGCACTGAGCGTTACCATAATTTTCGAAAGTTAGTAAATGTCTGAGAATAGTCTCACAAGAAACCAATTACAGCTGTCACTCTTGGTTTAGTTTTTAAGGTTCAAATATGGAAGAAACCGTTTTGAGTTTTTAAGGGTCTCGAAATGTCATGCATATTTTACAAATTAATATTTTAATGCACGTTTTTATTATTTGATATTTAAATCTAGATAAGGCTTTGTTATTTAATGTTTTAAATGCTTAAATAGTTTCTATAACTATGATTTCGTCGACAGGGTGGCGCAGTGGTAAGGCGCAAGCCTCGTGCCCCCGAAATCGCAAGTTCAAAAATGGCCCAAGCCGGTGGATTTTTACGATGCAGAAAATCGTTTGAGCCCATACCGTATGATTATGCGGCATGTTAAAGATCCCTTGAGTATCCGTTTGGCATGGATACTCTCGGCTAAATTAAATTCCTAGTGCCGCTTGCATCAACGAGAGCTCAGGTGCCGCCATCTTAGGGGAACTGAGTGTCAAAAAAATTGCGGCAAAGGTAACACAGTCATTGTGGTGCCGCTGAGGTGGTGCCAATCTCGGGGAACGCACTAGGTCTGTAATGGATGAGCACCACCCCATTCGAAAGAAAAAAATAACTTTAATTTCCGTAGGAATTCATCTAAGTTCATTTTATTATTTCACCCAACGCAGTCTTTTTCTAGCTATAAACTGATGTGAAACTATGTAGCAGAGAACTAGAAGGTTTCTTGTTTTTTAATTGTTGAAAGAACAATAATTATCAAAATAAAATCTTCAAAACAAATAGTTTTTGAATTTAAAAATGAAGTCATAAAAATATTTTTTTCAAGGAGGTGAACATAATAGCATATATGTGTATAAAGTGCGGAAAAAATATAATCAAGCTGAAAACAAGTAATAATTTACTATTGTTTTCATGAATTTTATATCACATATGTAATCCTTTAATAGTAAACACTGAAACCAACTCCAACCCAAGGATTAGTAACGTATGGAATCTTAACCTAGATCAAAACTCCTCACAATACCTTCCATCAGTATATTTGATAGAGTGCACATGATGACAGAGTGCACATTAATCTCTTCCTTAATGCTAGGAATTAAATCTGGAATTACGCTATTCACAGAAAACCCACTCAAATAACGCAGGATTATGCTCGGTAACTTTAGGATGCCATGGAAACAAGAAAGATATTTTATGCAGGGTACATAGTTTATCATTTGCAGTATGAAGCCATATATAAAACCAACTAACTTTAAGATATTTCTCTCTCTCTATATATATATATACATATATATATGTGTGTGTGTGCATTTTTCATAAATGTATTTATATATTTAAATATGTATTTTTTTTCAATAAGCTTGAAATAAACGAAAGTAGTTGACAAAAAAAAAGAACATTGGGAATTAAATATGAATGGCTTTAGGAAAGTAAGTGAAGGGGCTTAAAAGTTGAATTATACAGTTGATAAGAAAAAAGTTGTTAATCTTACATAGCACACATTTTTCAAAAGATTGCAGACACTGTTTCGAGGTAGTAAGGAACCAATTTTTTTATGCTGTTCACAAACTGTTCATTTACTGGTCAGTGATTACCCTCCCCCCCCCCCTAATAACTTCTAAAGAAATTGTCCGATTGGATTATTTTATTTACTTACTTTTTGCCTTTGAAAAATCGCAACGATGACACCTGACAGACATATTTTACGTTTTGATTTAATCAACTTTTCGTTCAATTTTGAACAGTTTAGGTAGCCATTTTTTATTTGAACAATTTTCGTTCAGTTTTGAAAAAAAAGCACACACACACACACACATTAGCGCGTACAGGGAATTTCAACCATGTATAAATCCTGTTCTAACTGACGGATTTTCTTGGAACAAACTTAATCGGAAAAATCATATAGCATAGAAGATATACATATACGAAGTTCATCCAGAGCTAAGCGAGCCTATTTCATCACGAAACTTTTTGATCTGGATTTTAAGGGTATTTCCGAATAAATAAATGAGTGAGTGAATGAGTGAATAAATACGTGAATGAGTGAATGAATGTATAGAAGCCGTTGTAAAAAGTTTTATTTGAAGTAATTAAGAACTAAAGCTTAATGAGAAAGAGAGATAGCTAGATTAATCAATTTTACATTGGCGTAGTAGGCTTGCATAGTACTAGACGGAACTACTTGCTTACAATCAATTTTAGATTTTGTCAATTTTAAGGAAAGCTGTAGCAATTTTTATCAAAACTGAATATATTTTTATTTAATTTCTACAAATTATTTTTCTGGTCAGAAAAAATTATTCTCCATTCTTAATTTTTTTAAATGAATTTTTCTGAATTTCTGAGAAAAATCTTCTGAATTATTACTTCTAGAATTCAACAGGTATGCCTTTTATACTGAGAAATTACGAGTGAAATGACATTACAATATTTTTTTAAGCTAAAGACTATTACTTGATAACAAATAGTAAAATTAGTTAAAGCCTGATGAAGAAAAACAGGTAAATGTGTACAAATTTAGCTATAAGTAATCGTTTATTAATAGAAGATATATTTTATTAAATACTTTATTCTGCGCATTTAACGCAAATTGAATTTAAATTTTGTAAGTGAATAAATTGCTCGTCGAAATAGATTAATTCAGCTACCGCTCAGCATATAATATTGGTTTTCTCACCTGTGCTTTCGGATGACGATAATTTAAGTTAATTTAAGCTCTACTTCTTTTAAAATTAAACGAAAGGCTGAACAAGCTTAATGTGGATATTAAATTCTCATTTTGGAGAAATCACACGATGGCTTTAGATAAAGAATTCGCTTCTTCATTATTTGCTGTATGACCGGCCATTCATGCCGAAAGTTCACTGGTTTTCAATTAAGCTTGAAAATCTTTCACCCGAAGTGTATAATTGTATCAGCTGAAGTGTGTAATTGAAGTAATTAGCAAACCTTTTGCTACCTACTGCTTTTGACGCAGCATCTGAGGATAATTGATGGAAAAATTTGAATATTCCTCAACCCTAACTTAGCTTATATTAATGTAAATGCGTTGGAAGTGAAGCACTTGAGAATTTAGGCTCAAATGATGAAGGAAATGCCAAGGTTATGCACATTACCTTTACATTTCTTGGCCCCATGGTCATTAATAATTTATTAAAACCGACTTAATTACTCTGCACTAGAGAATAATCTTCATCTCTCTATACTTTAAAACAAATGCTTACTATATTTTGTTATAGTCACTTTTGGAAGAGTCGGAAACTTTTATTAGGTTCCGACGATTTAATTCCGAAAGAGTTTTCGATATTTTGTCATATTAATTGCGCTTAAATTTCGTCACAAAATTATTCTGATAAAATATGGACTATTAATTATTAGGCAGTCCATAAACATTGTAGCATGTTTTGAATGAAAAAATAACTGGAATGCACATGAAAAAGTATTCTATGCGTCGCTAATTTTATGTTAGTTGCTCTTTTTAACATACGTTTTCACATAAAATGTTCTTACAATGAATGGTTTATCATGCTCTTGTATATTAAAAAAAATATGTATTTTATATTTTTAAAAGTATAATTAAGAAACTCGTGTATATTATTTTTAAATGTTAATTTATAAGCAACTTAGTTAAAAACTTCATATAGCAAGGCACAACTGATATTAATATAGTCATTTATTACTTATTTTAAAGTACTAGTTTTTTAATTTATTTCCAATTAATGTAAATGTTTGATCATGCAAATTACCACCAGCAGATATTTCAGTTTGCCGCATATATTTTAATAGAGGTCCAGCGGAAAATTGGTAGCCACTTACCGGAACATCTGCTTCTGCACCCCAGGGCCCTCGGTCTCGAAGGCTGGGATGGGCACAGTAGGCCATGGCCCCCAATGGGCTGTCGGGCCACTGAGTTAGTTATATATTTTAATATATGTATGTAGCATATATTTTAATATACATGAGCAGCATATATTTTAGTGTGCAAAGCAAAGGTAAATATTTATTGAATTTTCGTTTCTTTTATTTTATGTGTTTAAAAGCTGCACTTTTTAAAAATTTTTGCTATTTTATAGATTTTTTTCTAAGAATGTTCGCGTCATATGTCACCGTCTTGCATTTAGAAAATAGATTAATGATAACAATCCTCTTATTTTTGAAGCATCTTAGTTTACCCCAATGAAGGGTAATTTCACAAATATATTATAAGATAACAGTATCTTGTTATTTTCTTTAAAAAAAACAGTTCCCGTGACAGAATAATTTGTTCTATAAATCGCAACTTTCAGGTATTCATAGCTTTGTGTTGCTAGAAATTTAGCAACAGTATCTTGTTATTTTCTTTAACAAAAACATTTCCCGTGACCGAATAATTTGTCCTATAAATCGCAACTTTCAGGTATTCATAGCTTTGTGTTGCTAGAAATTTAGCAACTTCAAACTTTTGTGGATACAAATTGCCGACACACATGTCGTTGTCGGCAATTCTTTTGTTTCAGTCACGCTTTCAGGCATTGCTATAAGCTTGTGTATTTGCCTTTTGCACCACTTTCGAGCGCTACTTAGCATGTTTGCCCCTTTTATGTACTGTATATGTGTATGCTCTACTAGAAATAGTGCGTTGTGGCTTTGCTGTTATCATATGAAGCGAAAATGAGTCACGAAATTGACACTGCGGCCTTATTTATTTTGAAAGTGTTTGGGTTTTATCAAGAACTCTTTTCAGTTTTTCCTTAATTTGCTTTATCCGTACAGAAGGTTAAACCTCACTTTCATGCTCTTACAAGTCACAATTATCATATTTTAAATCAATTGTACCAGCAATTATTCATTATGACAAGACAGTGTACATATTTGCTTTAAAATGAATGTTTTCTAGATAATTTTTGACTAATGAAGAGGAAAACCACGACATTTATGGACATTTAAGAAGACTTAAAATTGTTCGAAGTGATTTTGGGGTAAAAAATGAAAGAACCAACTCTGAAAATATCTTGTATACGTTTATGTGCAAAATACCAGATAAGTTTCTCTATTATATTTTTATTTTATAAGAAAAAATCTTTGTCTTTCCTTAAACAATTTCATATATATATATATATATATATATATATATATCGAGCTTTACCTTCCTCTGTTACAAGGAAAATACATTCCATAAAAATATTCTCCCCTTTGTTTGTAGATGAATATAGAATTTTATCAACTTTGAAGCGAAACCATGTCCGCATATGGAATCCCTGTTTCATGAATTGGAGATGCATCCGAAAATGGTTGAGGGATATAGAAGCACTTGCGTGGAAAGTATACTAAAAGGAGACTTTGCGGAAAATTTGAACCAAAATTTAAAGTGCAGATGCGCTCGAAAATCGCCTTATTTTTCTTTTTCTCCCTGCAAAGTGGATTACACTAAGAAGTTGGTATTACGAGCCCTTTCAACGGCAGACAACTATCGTCCACATGAATGACAACGATTTTTCATCCCTTGCCCCTTCAACAAAACATCCGCGATTTATTTTGTATTTTTCCTTAACCGAGATTGCGCCGGTAAAAAAAAAATCAAGCAGAAAAGGTTTTGACATTTTTGTGATATTTCTCACTGATAAGGCTTTTAAAAGTTAGTATGTATCTATTTTTTTTTGTAAGTAGGATCAGAAGAAAATATTTAACAATGTAGCCCATTTTAAAATGTACTTTTTTATAATTATTTTTCGAATTTTACTTGTATTCAAATGGGAATGTTGATGAAAAATACCCAGAATCAAGAATTTAAAATTTGATTCATAAGTACTAATGTTTGCTCATAAGAAAATGTTTCAACAGATAAAATAATAACTTCATAATGGAAAATATAATTAAAAATTTTTATTTAAAAAAATTTTAGATTAAAAAAATTAAAAGAATAAGACTATGATACATTTGACTTTGAATATTAATGCATGACACTTCCTATTGTAGAAATAAAATTCGGAAAAAGTAATTACAATACAATACAATACAATATAGTTAAATACCTTGCTTCAAAAGCCAGAATCTATTTACCTTTATTTGCACTTTAGCAAATTGACATACATGATTACCTAATAAGTTTTTGACCATCAAAGGCACAGTCGCTTGTTTCGAATCACATTGTGTATCTCATCTCTAGAATGGTAGGATCCGATGCGCATTGTGTGTTTGTGAGGGCGGTGGCGGCGTTATTTTACATCGCATCATTGTTTCGCAAGTTTGTTGCCTTGCATTAGTGTTTTGAACTTTTGATTAAATTAAAAGTGATTATTTCTAATTTATTCAATACCAATAGGATAGGATGAAAATTTTTATTTCTATTTTCTTAGGAGGAGAAGACCAGAAAGATGAAATACATAATATGTCTTTCAAATGCATTAAATTAAATTAACTGAGTGGTCAAACAGCCGCGCTGAAGACAGATTATCGCTAATTCAAATATTTAAACAAAACAAACTGTCGTCAAACATAGTATCTAAAATGTCTAAAACTTCTTTAAACGTTTCAGGTTAAATTTGAAAAAAAAAAAAAAGAAATAAAATAATTATGGTGAAATTTCTACCACTGGGCAAACTCCAGTAAAATTTAATGCACGATTATAAATAACATGATATGTTATGTTATTCCAAATTTATTTTTGGCAATAAATACCAAAGATCTAGAGAAGCGGCTTTTTTGAGTTGCTCTGCTGAAACTTCTAAACAGTTGTTACTGATTGGCTCCGAGATTCGACTGATTTTAATAGATTTTATTATTTATCTCTTTTTTGAAAAGTTAAGGGGAGTCAACACCCAAAAATATCGAAGAAACCGAAAACTTTTTATTGGCTTAAGTAGTAAATTAAATCTTTAAAAATGTACCCTGAAAGTTTCAGAAAAATTGAAGCAATATTTATTGATTTATCATTGATTTTATTACGGTGCGATTTGCTCCTTCTCAATCCGAAAACGAAACTGTGCTGAATATAAGCCACATATTTATTTTTTAAATACATTAAGCGAGAAGAAGCAATTGCATCGTGACTAACTAAAAAAAAAAAGTTCCATACTTAAAATTTCGATAAAGAAGCAAGTCGAAAATTTAAAATGCTATTTTCTCTCGCTTAGTTTTTGCGTATTTCATCTCAATAAAAATAAAAAGGCTTTTTTAAAATTTGTATCTATAATGTGAATTTTTTTCCGATATGTTTCTGAAGCTATACATAACAAATTTATGCTTTACTTTTATGACATTTTAAATACTTTTTTTGCAAAAAATTATTTTGTAGATTTTTTAAATTTTTCGTTGTTTTTTCTGCGTTACTTCAGTTATTATTTATTTTCTAAAAAGTATCTGACTACTTATAAGTTATTCAAAGCTTAAAAGTGTTGCTTTAAGAGTAATGAATCAATTTAAAAAATTGGAGACTTTTCACCAATTTTTGAAAAAAAAGATGCATTTTTAGAAATTGCTAAATTTCGTTTTAAAAATTAAAATTTTCATATTATATTTAAGAAATTCAATTTTTTAAATATTAAATTTCTTATGAAGTGATATAACATGACATGAGACAAAAATTGTAAATAAAAACACCATAGAGAAAAAATTGGTCTCGTGGTGCCGACTCTCTTAATTTCTTTATATGATAAAAAAAATAAAAAAAAAAAAATCAGAGCAGTGTAGCCCAGTAAAATTCTTTGATCGGGCTCCGTTCCAGTTTCGAGAAGGAAGAGCGAGATCTTGAAAAGTAGCATAAAAGGAACAGACTCACAATTATTGTTTGAGGTTTTTAGTAAAAATAAAGTTTGTATTATTTGTAGCATGAGACATTTTACTTTCGCCAGTACATAAACAGAAACATGCAGCTGCGGCAAGAAATATGCCGCTTATTTAAAACCTATTTAATGCTTGCATCATATAAAATAATTTGGATAAGGATGTAAAGAAACGTTGAGTGTAATACATAGCTATTATGTATTTATAAAAGCCCAATGCATCTCTCGCGCTATTTCCGTGAAAAATGCCCAGAGCACTTAAAAGATATCGTGTTGCTTGTTTTGTTATTTATAGATGTTCCTCCTTTTTCGCTAATACTTCACCAGAATCGGAAGCGTGGGTCAACAAAACCAGTATTTTTTCTACCACAAAAAGTGCTACGCAATATTTCATACAGATGTTTATTATTTTTCACAAGAAAACTTTTCTTTTTGCATTTCTTTCATCAGTCAAAGGCTGCCATCTTTGATAAGTGTTGCAATAACAATATGAAAACAGAAAGAAAAAAAGAAAATAAAAAAGAGGTTTTTCAATATCTTACCTTTTGACTATAACTTTGCGGTTACTCATTGCTTAAAAGTAAAAGTACACAATAAACATACATTTATTCCATGAATTTAAGGGTCTTTAGAATAAAAACGTAGCTAAATTAAAATACATATTTTTAGCTTAATGTTATCTGTCAGCTGATAAATACCAAAATTATATGTTAGAAACGGTTAAATTTACTTCTATGTTCTTATTCCTACTTATTTCATATATTTAAAAATAAAATAATATGGTTTATATACAGGAATAGCGACGATGGAGGGAGTGGGAGAGTCATCAACGTAAGAGTTAACCATTAAAATTTCTATTGTAGTTTTTTTATTGGAGTCATTGTATGCTTTGCAGCACATTGAGGAATTCGCTATCACTCTTAGGCAGATGGACATTCCTGGAATGTAATATTTCACTATATTTTAATAAAATTTTATTGTTTTATTCTATAGTCACAGCCCCAACTACTGGCTAATAAATGCTCATACAATATTGTTAATTCTAATCTTAATTTTTAACGCAAATAATATGGTAAAAAGTGACTTTTTAGAATATATGAGATGAAATTCAACGTTTTAGAGAGGTTTTCCCGTGCTGCAAGATATGTACTAAGCATCGCACAAAAATGTAAAATATTTTCTTTTGCACCAGTAAACGCTTATAAAATAAGACCCCGAGTTTTTTTTTACTCATTGTTTAATAAAAGTGGAAATGTTAAAAGGGAAAGGCTTATTTATTGTAAAAAAGAATAGCTATAAAAGTTAAACCAAATTAAGCAAAGAAATGTATAACAAAATAAACAAATAAGCAGATTTATGAGCAAGTTTAATATGTGTTTTTTGGTATGTATGGCCTCTTAATATCTCTTGGGAGAATGGTTTGATTATAAGAAAATATTAGGTTGTACGAAATATTTTGCCCAATGCACCTCGTTCCAAAGTTTCACTTTTTTTATTTGAACAATGTTTCGTTCAGTTTGAGAAGATTAAAAAGAATATCAGACTCCATGTAAAAGTTGGACACTTATATGAATCCGGATTTAACAGGGGGAACTGATTTGAAGAAACATTATAGAAAAAAACACAATACGAGCACTTATATACTAAGATAGATTTCTTGAATTTGATTATTCAACAGTATTTACTGAGCTAGGGGTTTTTTTTTTTTTTTTTTTTTTTTTTTCAACATTGGCGTCAATGGTAGAAATAAAAACCATCAATATTTTCCAAGAATACTATTTGTACCTTTATTTAGAATATAAATCCTGTTATGACCAAAACATGATGCCAATCTCAAAAAGTGCTATTATATACGATTTTTTTTAAACTCAGACATAAAACTAAAAGTATGCAATTACGTAGTAGTTTTTTTTCAATTACTGAAAAATTTGCAAATTAATCAAAATTCTTTCAAATAATTATATTAAAAATGCGTTTTAATCAGTGATGCATACTTCGAAATTTTTCATTCGTGCTTTCTGGTTAATCATGCTTATTATTTGCTAGAATCGCAAAATGTGTCATCCTGATTTAAGTTTTTGCCCCATTTTATTTGTATTTTCAATAATTTTACAAGACTTGATTTTTTCAAAAAAAAAAAAAAAGGGGGGGGGGGGCGGGGGGTTCTAAGCTGATATAGAGAAAATATTTCCCGGAATTAGTCAGAATTCCAAAAATTCTTCTGTGAGAGAAAGAAGAAACGTAAGTGTGTTTAGAAATAGTCAAATTCTTCAAAAGCAAACAACAGTTCAGGCAGAAAAATATTTGGTTGTTTACTTTCTTTCTTGAAGTTCATAGCGGTTATTATTATCGTTTTTTAATTCAGAAAAATTCGTTTTGAACCTAGCTTGCTAAATATTTCATTTAGTTTTATTTAACATGTATATACCTACTTATTAAAACAGACTGAACATATTAAACAAAAGAATTGTAAATTTTTGGTTTTTTCTGCGACATTGTTATGAATAATATTTTAGCTCTTTTATAAATTTAATTAAATTGCCAAAACATATTTGTCCTTAATTGTCATCTCATAACATTCAAGAAAATAATAAAAACAATATATGTAATATATTTAAAAATTCACTTGCCTGAAAAAACTCGAGCCCAAACGTTAATCGAAGATTTTTGAAATAAATGGAATGCAATTAGGTTTTATAGGACATTTTTATTAAAACGCTTTAAAAACAGTAAGCGTATTTATCACATTCTACTGGTTACTCGCGCATATGGATCATATTTTCTATCAGGAGAGTTGAACTACATCATCTTCAATTTTACGTTCAGCTTTTTAAGCTGTTGAATTTAAAAAGAATATACACATATTATATATAAAGGATTTAAGTATCATTTTATCCTCTATTGGTCAACCGATTTTCTTACCTTTTTGTACATTATTTAGCAGCTATAGGTGAGTTTTAGTTTTATCAATACTAGGAAAAATAGTTGGAAGAAGGTTTTTCTCTTTCCAACTTTCGACGTATATTCGAAGCCCTTTTTTTAGCTGTCTTTATTCTTCATAACTTTCAAACTACTGCTTACATCTCTAATCTACTATATTAGTACAATACTCAATACATGTTTTACTATTTATAAATCAAGGAAGAAATGCCAAGAACAAAATAAGAGGGAAAATGCAATATTTTAAATGGATGTCAAAGCAAAATAATAGTAATCCTCAGGTTAATCCATTTCCAATACATAAGTATGATAAGTCAGACAGATTGTTTGTCCAATACACTGTCAAACTAAATAAGATACAGGTCAAAGTTAACAATGTCTAATTTAATATAAAGTGAGAAAATGGGTACGATGGCGCGTTATTTTGCTTCAAATTAACGTTTCGTAAGTTTCTTGATTTTCATACGCGTTTTGAAATCTTGATGAAAATGAAAGTGAGTGTTTGTATTTTTATTCAAAAAATAGGGTGACATGAATCTTTTTATTTATACTTTCCTTACAGAATTTGCCTTACAGTGTGTTGCAAATGCATTAATTTAAACTAACTCAGTGGTCAATCAATCGCACTGAGGAGAGATCATCGCTAATTGAAATATTTAAATAAAACAACATGTTCTCAAAGAGAAGAACTAAACTGTCTTTAAATTTTTGAAACGTTCGAGACTGAATTTGAAAAAAATAATAAATTACAGTCGAATTTCGACCGTTGGGCTCACTCTAGTTATATTTTATTCTTTAAAAAAAAGAGGAAGAAGAGTTCCGAAATTCACCTACACACGGGAAATGGACTGAGGGAAATTTGGAATTTATGTTCCCTTGAAAACAATAATAAGGGGTGACTCGATTGGAACAGACTTATGGGTTTTGGAAAATCAAATCTAGAACAAAAATTAAAACACACAACTTTACCAAGGGATATTTAGGACCGTCATTATACTTATTTAGCGAAAATGAAAGTTTTTTGCTCTAATTATATAACTAAGGATTTTAACCTGTGAAGAGACTCTGTGAGGCTTAACATCAGAAAGTCTGAATGGGATATTTGGCTAATGTAGCCCTTCTTATTTTTTGCCCCGTGAAATTCTTTCAAAATTTCTGAGAGTGAGTCCACGTACACAATGCATCTTCTCTAATTTCCGTATAACAAAAGCTGAGTGTAAAACAGTTGTTTCTGTTGTGTCCTCGCGCGTGGCGAGGAAGAATGGGTACGCTGTCCTGAGTCTAACTGGGCCCTTATAGGCAGCAGTTCGACTTCCACCCTCTTATCATGTGATCTCTTCATTTTCCCGAGTTGAGAAACCGTCATCTGGGATTGGTACCACCAGAGGTATCGTTTCACTTGGAGGACATTGGAGTCACGACCTATTTAACGTGCACCAGCTCCCTTTAGCGTACAGGGACCGCAACAACCAGCCGCGAGAGGTTGTCCCCCTCCGAAACACTGACCTCAGTCAATGTTGCTTCTCCTTAGGTACTCTGCGGGAACTGAGCTTCTACCGACTGATCCACTGCGTGATGTAATATAGTGAATTAGTATTTCTTTATGCGTCAAAATATAATATTTATTTTTCTTTCAAAGAGCAATTACTTTTCTTGGCTGGCCAAGCATCGCATCTGCTTGGTATTTTATATTTTAACCGGTTGAAAAAAGAGAAAAGTCAAAGTCAAGCTAGGCTGAATTACTTTCTGTTATTTTGCAGCTATTAGAAGAAAAGAAAAAAAATCCCCTTTTATCATAAAGGTCGTTACCTTAGAAGCTACACTGGCCGCTTCCGTCATTCTAGGTATAAGGTTCAATATTTTAACTTCTATGAGGAAAATACAAAGGTGATTAAATAGGCACTTAAATTGTATCAGATTAGGAAAAGGGTTAGGAGAGGCGATGTGTTCAGGTGATTATTATTGGAATTACTATACAACAAATATCGCGAGTGGATACATCCTTTGCCTTTCTAGTGCTAAACAAGAGAACCGTTACTGAAAAAAAAAACTTAACTTACAGTATATAAAACGATCTTTATATATAGTATTTAAATGAACTAAGAACTCAATAGAAACATATTTTAATTTCCTATACATCACTAGGTCAAATAATGTGAGTCTTTACATACATCACTAGAATTATATCGTTTTTTAAATCCCGAGTTTTAAAATAATACTGCTTAAATCCAATTTTTAAAGGTTTTAATTTTGAATTTGAAAAAAAAAGCAAATATTTCCGTAGATATATATTTTTTTTTTGGTAATAAATAGCAAACGCAAGTGCAATCTAATACAAATTCAGTGTGAGCCATTGGAGAGCAACAATCAATTACGTATAATGAAGTTAACAAGATTAATTATTCGATTAAGTCAATCAATATTACGATAATGACCTAATTTAATCGATAAATTAATTTCACGCTCTGTACTAAATTGTTTCCTCCTATGCGTATGTGTTTGGCTTTTGTATCATCAAGCATATCAAATCTGAGTACGAAAGAGTTCTAATTAATGCCAAAAATATTTTTTAAGCAGGACTGAGTAGAATTAATTACGTATATAAATTTTCTCAAAATGTAATTATTACGTTTTGAAAACATTACAGGACAAAATAATTACTCGTGCATTTAGAAGTGAGCATTACGTAAATTTATGCGATATTTTTGATCACTTATACGTCATTTACATTCCCACACGGCCAGGAATGTAGCGTAGTGGTAAGGTGCTGGTCTTGCACGCTCAAGTTCGCGGGCTCAAACCTAGCCGAAGTCGATGGATTCTTAAGATCCAGAAATTCGTCAGTATCCCTGTCATATGATTTGCGGCCTGTTACACACGTCTTTAGTATATATTTGGATTGGCTCCGCTCGGTTAAATTAAATTCCTGGCGTAGTTTCACATCGTTAGAGTTCAGGTGCTTCCATCTAGTGGGAAATTGGGGGTATGTATTTTCAAGTTTTAGTGGTGCAACATGGAAGAATGGTTGCCAATCCGTGGGGGCATTAGGCCTCGAAATGTTGAGGAACCATATGCACTATGCAGCCCGATTAGAAGCTTCCCAACATTTATGCAGGACCTTGGAATATATAAAAAATGCCATTATTTACGAGTTTAAAAATATTGCAGCAGCAAACGAACTTTTTTTCTTTTTATCTTTTTTTCTTTAATATTGGAGGAAAAGATAGAAAGTCAGGCCGCAATTGAGAAAGATATGAGTATTAATTAAGGAACTAAAACTAATCTTTTCTTTTAAAGAATCTTGCAATTAAAATTACTTACAGTTGCCGATATCAAAATGTAGTCCATTATTTATGATAAACATGACTTTTACTTTGATGTAAAAGGCTTAAAATGAATAAAATTAAACGCTTCTCCAGAAATTCATCTAATTATAATTTTGGTGCATATATTAATTCTTTTATCTTGCATCAATAGATTAAAATTCACATTTATGATAGTAGTAAGATTATGTTTTAATAGACATGATTTTTTTTAAATTTTACGATGCACTTTTTATTCAAAACAGTATATTATAAAACTGCAGTATTTTGCGGAACAACATTGCAATAAATGCGTTACCAGTCCTCTAAAACAGATTTTTTTTTTCCTTTTTTGCTTTGCTGTTACAATATTTAATCACAATACTGACTTTAGATTTTCCCTGAGGAAAGAGGTATGTTCTTCATATTCAAATAAACAGCACTGCACTAATATGATCATTTTTTTGCTTTTCTCAGTCCCCAGCTAAAATTTTTATTTTAAGAAAAACATTTCTCACTTTCAACTTAAACTTGTCAGCAAAACAAAGAGCTCATATTTCAATTTCTCTGCAAGTTAAGCCGTTTTTGAAAGGTGAAGAATAACCAAAAAGACGTTTTCAATTTTCTCAGTGTCGATTTTTTGAATGGATCTAAATGAAACTAAAGTAAGAAGATTGATACAACTCAGCACACAACGTCAATATTTTAAAACTTGTTTTCCGCTAAAATAAAGCAGCCGTTCCTGCGTTCGTTTATCAGGGGAATGGGAAAGCGTTTGCTTTTCCAGTAAATTTAAGACAAAATTATAAACTTTTTTTTTTTTTTTTTTTTAAGAAATTGTAATGCGTTATATTTCAAGGAAAGCTAAATTTTACATGCTCACAGAAAATTTTGAATGTCACAGTTATATTTTATTGTTTTAAAGATCAGACTTACAGACTAATGTTTTGGGATTAAAGCTAAAGCGTATTTGTTATGGATCTTAAAAAAACCTCTTTCATATACTACTTGTTTTTTTTTTTATTGCAAAGCTCAACAAGATAATGTATACCTAATGTTAAGAAACTGAAATTATTTACGAGACGTTACTGAAGAAGGGGCCAATTAAGTTGACTGGGCTCCGTCCCATCTAACAAAAATTTCCCATCTTGGGACCCATCTCTTAGCTGTCTTAGAGAAAAGAGGGCATAAATATTGGTAATGCTCAGATCTGCTAGAGGCGATTTGTGGAACTATCAATGTTGCCTTATTTGTTCTAATTGAAATCTTAAAAAAGAAATAGTATTACCAACATGAATGGCTATTGAAATAAGAAACACAGCTTAAATATATTTTTATTACATAACTACCTACACCTGCAAGGTTCTTTTTAAGTTATTAGAGAATGGGAAGGATGTATTTGTTTCTTACTTCTCTGCATTAAAGTTTTAGCAAGAACTTCGACTTTAGTTACTTTTATGCGCATGTCATTTCCATATCTATATATATAAATATATATATATATATTATTGAACAATTTTTAGCTTTATTTTGCAGTAAAAATATCCTAACATTAGCGCCTACAGGTAAATTTCAATCCTATATAAGTCCTGATTTAACTGACGGATTTGTATGATACATACTTTATCGGAAGGGTCCTATGACGGTAAAATATGTACAGGTACGAAGTTCAATCCGAACTAAACGAGCCCATTTCCCCATGTATTTGTTTTTTATTCTGGATGTTTAAGAATATTCCTGACTGGATGAATGAGGGAATGAGTGAATATGTATTAACCATTGAATAGGTTACATTTGTAGTAATTAAGGACTGAAGCTAAATGATAAATGGAAGAAGATAGCTGTATTATAAATTTTGTGTTGGTGTATACGGGAAGTAAGTTCGTATAGTTCTACATGGAACTTCTTACTTAATGTGTTTGCCAAAATGGAGATTACATTGGGCGGCTCATTGAGAACTCATTGAATGAATGTTTAACTATTAGTAAACTCTGATTAAAACCTTAGATTCAAAATTTCAAGCAGCATATTCATTTTCGTGAACCTTAACAATAACTGTATTTTTAATGAATTAATTTAAAGATATTATTTATATTTCAGATTCCAAACCCACATTTTGATTAATGTTAGCAGTATTTGTGTGAAGATAATCCATTATCATAAACTTAAATCTGTTTTATTAATTAATATTTTAGTTATGCATAAAGGAGTTAGAATATCTGAAAGCCAAAAATCACTTGAAAACTTGTGATCTTGGTTTTTCCCGTAGCCTTTATAACATTTTTGAAAATTATAGGTATAAACGCATGAAAAGAATTTTATTTCGAAAGAAAAAATAAAAGGATTAACTCAAAAGTGTCGGATAAAAATGCTTATTTTTTCCCTTTTGTCCCAAGAGACACTTTTACGAATAGAAAGCCATTTCTCAGTTTGTACATTTAGTTGCCAAGAAAACAAAGTACTCATATTTCAATTTCTTTTCAACTTAAGCTGTTTTTGAAGCATGAAGAATAACCTAAGAGACTTTTCCAATTTTCGCAATGTTGATTTCTTTGAACTGCTGTAAACGAAAACCATAGCAAAATAATAAATATTCTTAAACGCGGACGATCGTTTTCATTGACTTTCTTCAAAAAACAATAGCAATGACTTGCTTTATTTTTAAATGAAATGTTTTAATAATCTATGCCTTCTCCTTTTATCTTTCCTTTTTTTTTCTTTTAGTCTTAAGCAACTCATTTTGTATTTAGTTGCAACATATTGTGAAGAAGTTGCATACATAAGTATAGTGTTACACCAATTAATTTAAACAGTCTTTATAACTGTTGTCCTTATATTTATTTCTTTAAACTCTAATTATTATTTTTTCTTTCTTTCTTTTCTTTTTTTAGAAATGAAAACACAACAATTAATTCTTAGAAAAGAAAACTGCATATATGGATTTCAAAATTTCTCCGGTACATAAAAACGATGCTGTGCAAAAAAAAAAAAAAAAAAAAAAAAAAAAAACGGAAGTAATTATTGAAATATGGTGTCTTACAATGTACAATTTATTTCTATTTATTTATTCTTTTTAATTTATTTATTCTTTTTTTCCTTTTCCTATATACGTCCACTACAGATATTTTTTAAGGTATGCATGAAACTAGCTCACCTGTCCAGCGTTTTAAGAGTTCTCAATGAAATAAGTTTGCTCCGAGAAAAGAAACAAATAATAGGAGAAATACACCTAAGTATTTAAAAATACTCTAGGGTCTAAACATTAAGAGAACTTGGTATCTTTCGCTTTTGACCAAAGACATTGCAAATATTGAATGTTTGATTTTCTGCTGTAAATAATTTGGAACGATAAATAGTATGTAATTATCGTATTATTCGAGTCTATTTGGTGCTTTTATCCACTTAATGGTCAATTTTTGTTTTGCAGGGTATCAGAGAAAGCATGCACATTGATTTTCTCTATCAAATTCTTTGAGAAACATTAAAGTCAAATTTATTCAGACATAATGTGACTCGTCTCAGCACATAGTAACATAATTTACGTTTAAATATATTTAATACATTAATGAAGACGAAAATAATACTCCTTTCAATAAAACCACTTTACCTTTTAGAGCTGTGGTCGGCAACCCGTCGATCGCGATCTACCGGTCGATCGCAAGCTTATTTTCGGTCGATCGCGACTGCATTTTGGACAGTTTATAATTTAAAAGAATAAATAAAAAAACTTTTGAATTATATGGTGAATTTATCATTTATTTTTTCCTCTTAAGAAAATGTTAATTAGTTTGTCGGACCATTCACCGGCCTTAAAAAAACTTCCAATAATATGGAGTGTTAGTCGTCACATTAACTGTGCTCTCGGGGAGAGTTAATTCAAGAATGTAATTGCATTTCACATGTGTGTTGTAGTTAAAAAACAAAACAAAAACATTTTTTAAATCAAATTCAAAGAAAATAATATATTCTTATTGTTTTGATTCGAGTTAACGGTGTTAACAAACCATTATTTTAGAAATTTTAAAGTAGGTATTTTATAAGCATAAAAACTTGTTCTGACAAGAATTTACCTACAATTTGAAAACACTTCCAACATGCCTTATTGATAGTGTATAACCCCCCCCCCCCCCCGGGCCCTCCGAGTCGATCTTGGTGTTCGCCGAACTTCAAAGTAGATCTTCAGTCAGTCAATTTAGGTTGCCGACCGCTGTTTTAGAGGAACAACGGTTTTGCAGAAACACTTTTGATGCCGAGTAAAGCAACATGTTCTCATTATAGTGCTCGTCGTACTTGGAAAATATGCATTAAATGCACTAAAAAAGTGTTTTACAAAACTACTAAACATATTTTATTCATTTCACAAGTTATTGATAATATATATACACACACACATATATATATGTGTGTGTTTTTTTTTTGTTTTTGTTAGTTTATGGTTTACTATATAGACATTTCGTTGTTAAAGAAAACTTATTTGTGAAAAGAATCGATAAATCTATAAATGATATGGTGAAAAATAATATGCGAAATAAAATCGAATATTGCAATTCGTCATATGAGCGATGAGTTGGACTTTATCATTCTTGAAATGAAGAATTAAACATAATAATCGCAACTTTATCGATTGTTGGAGCATTATACTTACAGTCTTTTGCACTACCCGAGAATAGTTTTGTCTGTTTAATCACAACTTTGTAGGCATATGCGGGTGGTTGTTCAAGTGCAGTTCTAATTTTCTGTACGCTCTAATTAGTTCACTGTCTTGATGGGAAAAATTTTCTCGTTCAATGTCAGTATTGAAACGACATTGCTGTTCTATTTGCTCATGTTAATGCTCCCTTTGATGTAAACTTGAAGAAATTTATGATTTTCGCTAGGCAGGGATAGCAGGGATCCTGCTCGAGGATAAATGTGCCCTTGACTTTGAATGTTGATATGTAATTTTTGTTCACGATATTTGTTGCATTAAACGATGTGATTTGGAAACATAAATAGCATTTGCGTATGTTTGAGAATTTATCTTCTGATTGCCTTGTGTGACTTGATACCAAGAGGGAGATTGATTGGGGTGGTGAGTATAACTATGTTATTTTCACTTTTTCACATTTTTGACGTTTTATCCTTAAACTAGAAGGCATTGCAAAACATGTATAATTTATCCTTTTTTGAAATATTAACGACTAGCATAAAATGTACAATCATAATTACTATCGCTACGGAGTGCTAAGATTTAAATCAGTTATAGATTATATTTAAAGAATAATAAGAATGTTTAAATTTAATAAGAAACAATGAAAACATTCATATGCATTTTATCATACGCACCAAACTTCAGAACTTTATTTGTATTGCTGCACCAAAAAAGTACAACTTTTCGTTGATACTTTTGAAAACTATATTTTACTAAAAAGAAACGTATGCTTAATCTATTTGGATATAACAAGAAAATTACCGATGGATGAAAAAGTAAACGATGCCATTTGTTAAAACAGAAATGAGGAACAAGGTCCGTAATGCCAATAACGTACTAAAATATGTTACTGGCTATGTTCTCAATTCTGAGAGTTCCTCATTTTGACCTGCTTGGTTTCCCAAGAAATGGATGTTCTCTAAAGTCAAGCGTGTTCTTGTCAGCACAGCACTGTATGCAAGGCCGAATACTCACAATGAACTGGGGGTAAAGGCGAATTAAGGATTGATTCTAGGAAAGCCTCTAAAAATCGAACGGAAAGCAAAGATAGAAAACACTGACTACTCACATTGTCTTGAAGGAATAAAAGTTGATAAAAAACACTATTTAAAGATGAGCATTGAGGGAAACAAAAAAATAAAAAAATCTTAAACTTCTGTCCTGATTAACATTGAAATTTTAAACAAATTTTACCGGGTACGGAAAACACAGTGCTTTGAATTGTTATACAATCTTACTAAATGTAAAACCTCTTCACTTCCATATTAGGGAACTTTTTTGACAGTTTTGCTTAAAATTGAAAAAAATAATAATAATAAACTACCGGTCATTGTTTGAACTAACTAAAACATTGTACATTGTAGGACATTGAATCTTAATGCATCTCTTTTAACTGATTCGCAGTTTGTAAACGATTATACGATAGGCTTAAAAGTAAATCAAAAATGGAAACTCACAATCATTTTCTAGAAGAAAATAGAAAAACTTTACTTTAATTGACAATATAACTTATGTATAACATATTTTCTTGCCCTTTATTATCTCTTGAAAATTAAGAATGTAAACTAATATTGTACTTAAAACGAATTTTCTTTTTTTTTTTTTTGTTTCCTCTGTATATGTACTTTCTTTATTGGAATAAAAAAAAAGTTTGAAATTGCGTTAAATTGAGTCGACGTTTGGCATAATGCCATTCCTATGTAATTATGCATTTGTAATATTGATCGCAAGAGAGAAAGAGAAAGAAAAAAAAACATTGAATTAATAAAGTAAACAGACGAATAATTAGGGATCTTAAGCTTGAACTTCAGAAAAAAGATTGCAAAGTGGAGTAAAAAGAAAATTATCTGCTAAAAGTATTTCCGCTGTCTTCTTCAGTGTTATACAAATAACATTGTGATAACTGAATTAATTTCAACTAAGCTGCCTTAGACTAAAAGGATTTAAATTGTTTCTTTAATACGAATCGCAAAGAGAAGAGGATTTAAATGTAAATGTACAGATGAAGGGGGGGAAATCTGATTCGTTCATTAACCTCAAAAATATAATTCAGTAACATGCAATTTTGTTGGAATTATACGTACGTACAGCTAATTATCTTTTAACACTGGAATAAGCATTTTATGCGAACGGGTAAAATTTTCGTAAAAATAGAATCTTTATCTAAAACTCGTAAGACCAATGAAAATTTGCTCAAAAAAAGCAAAACTTTTTTTAATTTTTACTTAAATATTATATCGAAAATGTTTACTCAAGAATCTTAATACTTACAAAGAAAGAAAATCCATAACTGAAATTAATTTACAATAAGTAAAATAAAGAAAAGAAAATGCTGAGATGAACAACTACTATACTGAAGAAACTAAACATTTTCAACCGTGCCAGTTTCGAGATAAAAAGTGTATTCAATGTTATACATGTCATGTCATACAAATACTTATTCAATTTGTCTTCTTAAATTGCATTCAAAGATAAATAAACCAACAAAAAATACAATGCGTGTTGTTTTAATTAATGTTGCATTTGTTTAGCGTTTTATATTATCTTAATTTTATTAATACCGTATGCGTCAAGGGCTTTATATTATGTTGTTTTAACTAACATTACATATGTTGAGCGTTTTATTTGAAGTTGGTAGCTGATTATTCATCACCGTTGTCTACAGTTCTGTTTGAGTACATGTTAAATATGATTATCCATATAATCACAAAACTAATTGCTTGTCATTTAATATCGGCAATTGTCATGGTTACACAACTATTTTAATCTCATGTGATTTTTAACATTGAACTGTTTGCAACAATCGTAATGAAAATTTATGGAGTCCTAATACATCTAATTTTATGAATAGATATGCTCCTAACAGATTCTTAATACGATGAATAGCGCCGGAATGAATTTTAGCATTCGGGCTGAAAACCTTGTGTACATTTTGATGTAAATAACAGTTTTAACACTATGATGAGAACTTGTTGTTTTATTCGGAATCAAAAGTATTTCCGCAAAAATGTTGTCCCTCTAAAAGATAAAATGGTTTTATTAAAAGGAGTATTGTTTTCGGCTTCATTAAAATATTAAAAATATTTAAACGTAAATTGTGTTACAATGCGCTGAAACTAGTCACATTATGTCTGAATAAATTTGACTTTAATATTTCTCGAGGAATTTGAGAGAGAAAAACAATGTGCATGCTTTCCCTGATACCCTGCAAAACAGAAATTGACCATTAAGTGGATTAAAGCACCAAGTGTTCCAAAAAATAAAGTTAAGTGGACTAATTTCCTCGCTGGAAGCAAAATCAGCAATTTTGACCTTGTTTCTCTGAAGATAATGTTTAAATGAAGAGAAAGAAAAAGTTTTTTAGCAACACAAAAGTAATAAAAATAATAAAATAAAAATAATCTGGAATCATATTTAATAATATTGAAAATATTAAATCCTTTATTTTGTGTTACAAATCATTTATGAGTTCATTATTCTTTAAACGTTCGTTCCTAAATCAATTCTAAACTTGTTGTAAATGTTTAGACATTTTGGGTACAATCTTGCATAAAATGTACATTAAAAATACTTAAATTAAATTAACTATTGTTTTTAAATGGACATAATGGTTTAAAATTGGTTTTATTTACCCATAACTTTTAAATTAACTGATTTTCAGGATTAAAGTGGTTACAGACTTTTATTTCAGAATTTATATTTTTAGAAGCAAAACTCGGCCAATATTCTACATTTCAAGATATAATAGAGACTGAATTAAATTTTTCTATGTAGGCTTATATCAGAGGAAAAATAATAGTTATAATTTGTATTTCTTGTTTCCCTTTCCCCCCATTTTAAGAACATTATAGCGTTTTTAAAGAACTGAAGGAGTTCCAGCCACATCTTTAGTTATATACCATTTTCAAACTGTCCAAAAATCTACATAAAACTAGTTTTATTTTAAACTTAAACGTGTGTAATATAATATTTTAAAGTTTCTAACATATATATAAACCTGAAAATGAGCAACATAATCCTAAAATGTAAGAATTAAAAAAAAAAAAAAAAAAACAGAAAACTCTTGAAAAATACCAAAAAATAAATATGAAAATGCATTGCAGCAAGCGTTTTTGCAACAACCCCGTCGATTTTTTTAACGTGTCTTTACATTGCTCTCCTAGGTGTTCGTTCAGATAAATATTGTTTAAAATATGATTTGCGAAAGTTTAAATAAAAACCAATTTTTAAATAAAAACCAATACTTCCACAGATGTCAACTCTGGGTTTTAAATAATATATTGGCTATAGTAACGATCTTATTAAGAGTTATAAAATAAAATTCAAACAAAAACAAAGATAACTAATCTTTATTTGTTAGAAAATTTTGAAGTAGCGTATAATATATTTTTTGTAAAGATGTAAAATGTTCTGAAAAGGACGTTTTGCTATGACTTAAAGATTTTTAATACTAATATCGCCCAAGGTTCAACTTTATATCCGCTTAAATATCCCCGTGTAGTCCGTTTAATCTCGTTCCATACTTAAAAAATAAGAATAAAATAAAACATTTTATGTCCGACAAAACTTTTTTTTAATATTTTTTTTATTTATATATTTTGTTAATTTATTTATTTATTTTTTTGAATGAACTAAATGAATTTTTAATGTGTTTACGCAAGATAAAATATATTGTAGGCACGTTAAACTGTATTAACAAATGTTATGAATGTTCACAAATAAGTTCAAAACTACGCATCCTGCTAACATTTAGAAAAGTACTTTTTCTTTGCGAAAATAAATTGATTTGGTTTTCAACCTGATAAATTTTTAACCAATTACACAGAACGATGCTCGAAAAGGTTAATATTTAATTTTCCCGAATAATAATCTCTAGAAACACTTTTTCAATTACTGAACCAAAATGTTGTTTGTGTTCTTTAATAATTAATGTTCGTAAATAACTTTCAAAGTAAAGCAATGAATATTATGCATGTTTAATGAGAAAATATATTTTCTAATTTTTCTTAAGCAAATTTATATTAGGAAATATTGTGCACAATTAAAAATATGCGTATTTTAGCTTTAAGGAATATTTAATATATTATTCAAATTATTTTATTTTAACTTGCGTATAAAAGAAAGAAAAAAAACAAGTAGACTCTTGTTTATAATTTAACGCATTATATGTGTTAATGTGTTGCAAATATTTTTGACTAAGTGTTTCATAAAAGAATATGTGTCATTTGTATTTATTTTTATAACTCCTTTTTTCCATACTATTAGTTCATGCACTTCAAGAGAATTTATCCGTCATAGGAACGATTTCTCAAAGAATCGCCAACACGAACGTACGGGTATAAGGACTTTGTGTTAATGACGTAATCCGATTTAATAAAACCGTACATTAAATATTTAATTCCAAACCATAATGTTTTCCGTCATTCCTAAAATGCTATGCTGTAATCATTACCATAGCGACAGCTACCAATGCGTCTACTGTCTGAAGTTTTTTCTCGTCACATTAACAGAAGTAGTACTGTTCGTTTACGAGACCGCCATTGCAAACGATTCAATTCGGCAAAGGGGATGCTGGTACGTTCAGAAGGGGGCAGGGGAGGGGGACCGTTCCAAAATTAACTTCAGGCAAGAATTTTTTTCACCAAGCTTATACATCCGATTTCCGATTTGAGCTCTTAGCACATAAAGAAGCGAAAAACAACGCACCTGATTAATTATTCCTCATAAAAGTAAACATGTTTATTTTTATTTCACCTCTCTCCCCTATTTCGATGAAATCGAAACCAAACGCATGCGCAAATTTAAGATTTGTTTCTGCTAAGAACTTCAGAAAGTACACGTTTTTTCTACAGAAACAGCATATGTGATTCACTCGTGATCTTTCTGTTTTAAACGAAAGGTTTTTAACTAATTTTCTCAAGCACTGAATGATATTCTTTCCCCTCTGTTTTTAGTTTTTTGCACTCAAAGATGCGTTTAAAACCATTATGCCAGCGACTCTCAACCTGTGGGGCGCGCCCCCTAAGGGGTCGCGAACGCACTAGAAGGGGGCGCGAGAATATCCAACAGAAAATATCAATTTAAAAAATTGATTTACTGACTGAAAAGAAAGCACACATACACATAGAAAACAAAATACATTTCGACATATTTATTAACGTCTTAAAGTAAAAAACTTACTTAATCAAAACATACTAAATTAAAAACAAATCTAATTGTTATTAGTGACTTCCTCGGGCCTGTCTTGCAAAGCAACGTTTTTGGAAGGAAGACTTAATATTAGAAATAGCCACTCTCAGTTCTGTTTCTATATTAAGCCGAGATGTATAGTTTGTCTTCAAAGAAGTAACAGCAGAATATCCAGTTTCACAAAAGTAGGATGTTGAAAATGGTAATGGAATGCAAAATGCCCTTGTTTTTAGTGCAGAAAAAACATCCTCTACTTCTGCCTAAAATTCAAATATTGATTTATAACTAACTTAATTTTATTACTAAATTACTCGCTTTTACTCTTGCTTTTTGGCAATTAGTTGAAAATAATTCAGAAACAGAATCCAAAGTACTCGATATACATTATTGTTGTATACATTTTATTGTAAGTGGGGGGGGGGGGCGCAATGAAAATTATGATTGAAAACTGGGCCGCGAATACTAAAAGGTTGAGAAACGCTGCATTATGCACAGAGCCATTCTTACATCAAAATGGTTTAAAATGCGTCGTTTCTGGTATAACCGATCCACATCCTAAAGTGTATCCGTTTCTGAGTGAAAATAAATGATCAATTTTACTAAAGGGAAAACTCTAGACACTCTAGACGTTAACTCATCTAGACACGAAATTTCTGGTCATGGTAAAAAAAAATCATTTTTTTTTCTTTCTCTTTTTTTTTTTTTTTTTTGCTTCTTAGGTATATTTTAATTCTTAGATATTATGATTTTTTTCAACCCTATACTTGACAGAAAAAAAATAAAATCCTAGAAAACATTCTCCTTTAATATCTTGACGTTGTAGCTTTTGCTTAAAATATTCACTTATAAGGGGGAAAACCAGCTCATATGATAAATATTATCATTTATGTATTATTATTTTAGTGAGAGAAATAACTAATTTAAATGAAAATTGAATTTTGACAATCACTTGAAATATACCCCCTTTGAAATGATTTTTCTAATTAAAAACGTATAACTCCCAAGCACGCATGAAAGAAATAATTATTTCAATTTTTACTCAGATTCATCAAGATAAAAATTAATTTGTGTTTAAAGTAATTAGCGAAAAGAATGTAATTACTTTCGGTAGATTTCCTTTTATTATTTTTTTCCGCCTAATTTCAAAGAATGCAATTTCTTAATGTAAAAATAATTAATAACTATTTTCTATCATAATTTTGATTATATATTGCTTAGTATCAAAATTTATTGCCTTATTATCCTAATTATTATATTTAAGCGTTATTATATAAATAATATTAAAGAAACAGCCCGTTGACACTTTAAATTACCATAATCATGCAATTAAAAAATAACGTTATTAGTATGTTTTAAATATTTTGTTTATCTCACTTTAAAGATAAAGACAAAAATAATTAGTTCTTAGGCGAAGCACAGTGCTGTTTTAATTATTGAAACCTACGTTGTTTTTATCAAAAAAAAAAAAAAACTTTTAGAAAAAAAATTAAAAATCTTATATATTAAAAATATTTTCCGTATATTTTTCAGGAAAACAGGAAATATATCATACTCTGGTCATATCATAAGTCAACTATCATTACATAATTTTATAGCGTTTTTTTTTGCGGGAAGTAGATATGAATAATAATTGCGAATGTATATCCCTACATCTAAATTTTGCTGTTAAAAAAAATAAATGCAGGTTTAAGCAGTTACAAAATTAGATTTTTTCTTGTTAAAAACAAAAATAATTAATTCTTAGACAAAACAGAGTGCTACTTTAATTATAAAGGCTTATGGCACTTTTTCCACATTTTTCAGGAAACCAGAAAAAATAATACTCTTTGATCTTCTCATCAGACACGTATCATTACATAATTTCATATTGATTTTTCCTGAAAATGGAGATGAATAGGAATCGAGTATTTATATGCCTACGGTTAAATTTTGCTAGTTCAGAAATAAAACTCAGGTTTAAGAGGGAAAAAAGAAAGAAAAAGAAGAAAAAGAGGGTTGTTAGATAAAAGTGTGTCTCAAAATCATGTAACGATTGTAACCCATTAGTGTCGAGAGTGTTTGCAACGTTCTTCTGAATTAGCTCCCATGAGAAGGAATGCCACTCTGTTGGTATTAATGACATTACCAGTGTCTATTTATACTCTTATACACGTATCGATCGCTCAGGTAAGTTTAACAAAATAACGAGGATTTTCTTTTACCTATCGGATCAAGATACTTTTTTCAGACAATGGTTATAAATCATTCGATATATATATTTTTTAATGGTATATACATGCACATCAGTGTGATCTGACGTTTTGAACGCGTAGGATTTTTTTTTTCGTTGTTTATTATTTTATTTATTAATTAATTTTTTTTTTTGTTAAAGAGTGATTTACATATTTCCCCGTCGCATTTGTTTTTCAATAAAATGATGAATTATGTCATATTGGAAATATTTGATGTGAAAAAAAGTATTTATGCAAACATAATGACCTTACTTAAATGAATACATAAGTTTGTACTGCAAGGAGTAGTTACTGCAGAACATTAAATAGATTGAACAAATCACTTACTCCTGTATAAAAATCAGGATTCTGCAAAGCTGTTATATAGAGTAATCGCTATTATAATAAAGCAATATTATTGTATTAAATTTTATATTTACATAAGGACTCTTATCGCGCAAAAAAAAGAAATAATAATAATCTCTTATTTTTATTATTTACTGAAAACGTTATTTTGAAAAATATAAATAATAATAGGAAATCCCTATATGGATCATACAAGGATTACTGCAGCAGCGTGAAAGAGCCCATGATAAATAAAATTATATTAAAACGTACTTTTATGTACTATTTCTAAGCTTGGGGAAAATAGAAAAGGCCCGTTTACTTATCTGGCAAGGGGAAGGGTCCATAATTACACTGTTAGAAATTACGGTTAAATAACCGACAGCAGTCTGTCCATCTAAATCACCGTTAAATTTACGGTTTGGAACCTTTTTCTATGTTTACGGGACCTAAACCATTTCCAATCAGTTTGGTTAAAAAGCAGTAAATACAAAAGTTTACTGTTTTATAACCGTAAACTTTTTATGAAAATGCTTACAAAACAATTTTTTTTTCCGTTTTTGAACCATTTCGAGGCGTAGAAACGATAAACGAAGCGTGCGGGAATCGAACCCAGGTGTATGGTATACCAACCTTGCACTCTAGTTAGTCTGCCATCTACACCACGTAAAGCGGCCGTTTATTTATCAATAAATCTTCTTTTCCAACAGGCAAACTGCCTTAAAATTGAGATTTCAGTTTTTGATTGGATCCAAGGGAATTTTTGGTCTAAATTTACTGTATATTGACGAAAATCATTTCATTTGCTGCAAAAATTAAAATACAAACCAGCTTCAGCAGCTCAAATTATGGGTTCGCTTATTCGCAAACAGTTTGGGAATCCGATGTCCCCAATTTTTGATTTACGTGTGTATGTGTTTCTATTTAGTATCCACTGCTTAAGCCACTTTTTTTTCTTCTTTTTTATATACACATGCATATTTGAACTGCTCAATCTTTATTGATATTTTAACAACAACGTACGACCGGCAAGGTTTCGCAACCAAGATAGACGCCGGATTCTTATTGAGTGCTTGAAAATTACGGTTATTTAAACGTTCTTTAGGATAAACAGAGAATAAACGATTTTTTTTTTAATCAGCTGTTTGAGTACCATCTTTCTAATGGTTATTTAACTGTTGTAATTAAATATGGTAAAATAACAATCAAAAATATGGTTATTTTACAACTCCTTACGGAAATTTTTAACAGTGTAATAAGGTAGCCATTTTTATAACATACAGAAAACGCACAAACTAAATTAAATTATGAATGGGCCTTATGCTTCTACAAGTAATTCTTGTGTTAGTATTATATTCTTGTTCAAAAAACGCATGAAAATTATTGATAAATTTACTTAGAGCTGAAATCAGCAAGAAAATAACGTTTTACAAAGTTGAGGCAATATCTTTAAACATTACGCCGTTCATGCTGTTTGTCCATAAAGTCACCTTTACTCTTTTCATGGTGTCTCCCAAAGGACAGCTCGGCCCTCGAAATACGCGTACACATGTTTATCTTTCCGAAGAATAGATAACCATAAGTTGATGTTCCGTCGATTCTTCATATAAATCCGTATCGCAGACACCGTGACGTCTTCAAGAGATGAAACACCATTTATCTTCATTGACTGCGGTTAAATTTCCGATGAAAGTGTCAGGTCTTTTCCTATCGAATGCATTACTATTCCGCAGAGGAGATATATCGTAAGAATTTCCACCAGATAAAGTAAAATATATAAGGAAGTATAGATTTCGCTAAAAATATGTACATTCATTACTCCATTTTTATTTTAAATTTTCATTACTTCTAAAGCGAAAACAGTTTTAGAAAATGTACGTATATGCACTGAAACGTTTGTTATTTTTATTTATTTATTTGTTAGCTTGTATTTAATTCAATTCAATCATTTTATTTTTAATCAAGAGGCAATATATTATATTTCATAAAATAAAGCACTATAATTGTAATCAAAATAGGACCATTAATTTACATTGTTTCATCCATTTTAAATATTTAAATATTTGAATTTATATGCAGGAGTAAGGGCTGTAAGTACAGCTATTAATATATCTATATATATATATACATTATATATATACTATGCACCATCACATTTATTACCTCGTCATTTTGCCGAATGTCTGTGTATCTGTAAAGTCAGTCGTTGCCGAAATTATCAAACTTTATTTTTTTTTTCATTTGAAGCCACTACATTGTTTGTTGGAACGCAAAATAAACAGCACAGAACGATGACAATACAAAACATAAAATCTATTTACACGTTCTTACACCAAGTACCTCTCATGAATCGCACAAAATCCCAATAAAATTTGCTTCTCCTCCCTTATATAATTTTTTGAGCTCTCCGTCACGTGATACCGCAAGTTTTTAAATATTAGCTTTTTGTTCAAAAATTACCTGGGTCTCAAGTTATATAATTTCTTTCGCGCCATGAAAAAAGGGGAAGGGAAAAGGGAAATATATAAAGTGCCTACAATTGCCTGTAGATCACTTTAGTCTTTGTGTTTTAAAATTTCTAAAAAGAATATTTTAGTATTTATCTACCTTATCTTCTTCAACATTTGTGGCATTTCTTAGGAATACTACAGTTTCCTACAAAAGCATAGTACTTTAAATTCTATGTTATTTAAAATTGTAAGTTAGCAAAATTTATAATGATTTCAGGAAAAAATGACTTTAAAACGATGTGTTGTGCAGAAATCACAACATAATGAAGACGTTTTGAGCAAAAAAAACCTTTTTTTTTCTTTACTTCGTTTTTTGAGTTATACCCAATCACTGAAACCATTTTGAATAATATGTCACTTTTGTGTGATATGTTTCCACATAAAAGCTAGATACTTAGTTAATGGAATGTATTTGCCATCTGTTTTTGGAACTAAACGAAAAATATACCAGAAACGCTGAGCGTGATCACATCGATGAAAGTTTGTTGTAAAAATAAACAAATAAATAAATAAAAAGAGATATAGAAAAAGAAGTGAAGAAAGGTAACTAATTCCTTATGAATGACATCCGTATCACGCAAAAGTGAAAGAATTATGTTTGCGTGCAATTGACGAACGATCTGAAAACAAAATTCAAAGACTGTTTTGTCCACATAAACTTTGTATATTTTAATACATCATGGAGGCTGTCACGAACTTTCAAACGTTAAAATATTTCTGATATAAGAGGAAAAAAATATGTCTGACTGTGCATTAGAAATCTGAAATAAAGGTGTTTGTGTTTCTCCATAAATTAGAAGTCATGAATATTTGAATTAAAATAAAATTGAGTGCAATTGGAGCTTTATTTTTCACTTTGTGACCTTTTGCGATAAAACTTGCGCCCACGAAAAATGTTCTTGAAATAGAGTTCATAAAAGCGAAAAGTATTCTTTCAATCGAAGATTTTTCGTGACTGGTAAACTGTACATAAAATTGTGAGTGCTCGTAAATTAGAGGTTCGTAAAATCGTGAGTGTTCGTAAATTAGATGTTCGTAAAACTGTGAGTGTCCGTAAAATTAAAGCTCCGTAAAATCATGAGTGTCCGTAAATTAGAGGTTCGTAAAATGGTAATGTGGACCTAGGGTACCCGGTTAATCGAAAACTCGGATAACAAGGACTCTGTCCAAATCGAGAGAGATACGAGGGTAAACAGGTGAAATGAGTGAAAAGGTCGTCAAAGATGTGAAAAAGGGCAGTTACTGTACATATTATGAAAGGATTTTTTTCCCACACTTTAATTTGAAGCTCCATTTTTTATTGTCTCTCCTTTATTGAGCCTATTAATTTCTTGTAATTTAGTCTCCAAAATCACAATAGTTCCTTTGCGTTTATCACTCTACAGTACAAACGAAGATAAACATACCGTAAACGAACTATTTAATTACGGATGAAGAAACACTTGCGAAATGAAAAACCAACCGACGTCAGTGGCTGACTGACATTAGTCAGTGACGGCACTATAGGCAAGGATGCCTTGGTTAACCGGAAACTCGGTTCATTAGGGCTCAGATAACCGCTGATCTACTGTAGTACTATAAATAGAACGTTATTCCTGGGGAAACGTTCTGCGCTATGGGGTGGTATGTATAGTATAAAAATAATTTTTATAGCCAACTAATACTTGACGGTGCTCACTCTTGAGGCTCCGATGGAGCATTCTGTACGCATGCCGTACGCAAGCACTGAACGGGATGGCAGGTACATCGATTAAATGATTAATTAAATTTGAAATGTAGAAGATTTTTTCTATTCTAAATGCAGCGTACCCTTTCACCTGTTTGCGGGTCAATTCATTTTACTTGAAGCGTTCCTCTCTTCGCCACACACACATTCACACACACACACACACACACACGCACACACACACACATAGTATATATATAATATTAACAATTATGTACCTTAATACTAGAACGTACACTTGAATTATTTTTTAAAGTAAATTTCACAAAATAAGTAAGGCAAGCCGGCAAACTTGGCACACAATTCAAAAACATAAAAAATAATGAAAACGTCAATTTTTGCCCAGCTTTTAGTCAATAATATAGAGTTCATTCCTTGTGCGTTCTATTACTAGTTTGTTGTTACGATATAATTTTAAACGTAAGTTGGAATAAAACTAAGACACCTATTTTTTGCTTCTCTCTATTTAGGGTAGGTGATATTGTTATAGATAATAAGTAGATTTTATAAATGATAACTACACGTTAATTGCCAAAAAAGCCTTTCTTCAGTTGCTAACAATCATAATTAAACTTTAATTATATTTACTTGCATTTTTTGTAAACATGTATAGTCGCTATTAAGAGTGGATTCGATTTCCTTAAAAATTCAAACAAAAAAATTTAAAAAAATGACAGGAACTTCCTTTTTACGTAGGCGGAAGCTAAAATAGTTAACGTGTTACCTTTGTCAGCATGAGTGATTAAGTGATGATCTTTATTGATTTCTGATGCAACCAAGTTAACTTGACGCAATTTGATTTATTGAAATCCAACGCATCACAGTTTCAGTTACAGCCAGGTGCATTTCAAGATCGTTTTTGATGCTAATTAAGCAAAAAAATGCTTTTAAGTAAAAAAAGTATAAGCTTTGTGCGAAAAAAAAAATTAAATAAATAAAACAAAATAAGTAAATAAAACAACGCAGCAATAAATAATATCAAACACGACACATGTTTTGGAGTCCCTTATACCTGCTGTTTTTTGTTTGACATATTTACAACTATATTAGGCTTACTTTCTTTAACCAACTTTACAAAGGAGCAGGTTATACATTAATGTTGTATGTATGTCGTTTGGTTGTTTTTTTTTTTTTTTTTTTGTTTGCTAGTGCACCCATAACTTCTTACCGGATGAACCGATTTTTATGATTATTTTTTTAATCAATCGATGGTGGTTTCCTATCGATCCCGCACCTTCGTTTGACCACATTCGATAGTTAGAAAATAAAGTTATGGGCATAATTGTAGTCATTTTTTTTTTCATCCATAACTTTTGATTAAATGAACCGATTTTGATGACTTTTTCTTTCTACAGAAGGTGGTTTAACTTAAATAGCCTACATCGATCTGCCTACACTTGTTTTTAGAAGGAACTTTATGAATGAAAAATAAGTATTTTCCTTTTAATATTGGAAATGATACCCTTGATATTTATTTTCTGAGTAAATTCAATAAGTTATTAGACAATACATATAAGACTCATTGTTAAAAAGAGTTTGTTCCTATTCAAGCAGTAATATTAAAAACAATTACAATAAGAATTTTAGTGAAGGCTTCTTTGAAGCAAAATTCATTCAGTCAGTTTCGGACTTTTTAAAATAATTTTTCTTACAAATAATTATTGTTCAGTGACAACCACTCAAAGTGGGTGTGGCATTTGATATTGTTTTTATTTTTTTTAATGGCGCATTTATATGACAAATGTATTTACAATAAAAAGAGTAAAGAAAAAATGTTTTTGAAAAAAATTAAAGCCGACTTCAAATTAAAAAATGCACTAAAAATTGAGAAATAAATGAATTCTTTGAACAACATCGATACGACTATTTAAATATAATTTTTGAAGTCGGCGCAAAATTATGATTCATTAAATCTTTTGTAATCGTAATCATGAATCAATTACAAATATAAATGGCCCAGAGTTTGCAACAATTTCAATGTAAAGTAACACATGCGTAGCGATTATTAGATAATTTTGATCCGGGTTCAAAAATTAAGTTTAAAAGACGATATTGTTTCAGGAATTAATTATTTTTTTTACTTTACCGCAATTTTTAATTTGAAGTCGGTTCTATTTTTTTTTTTTGGGGGGGGGGGGTGCATTGAAAAAGAGTCCCCTTGTAAGCTTGGACCACTTGCCTGAAATTTTTTATTGCAATTCTGTGTTTTAAAAGTTGTATTTATTATTTTCAAGGCTTCACTTCTTCACGGTTCATATCTTTTGCTTACTCTTGATTTTTCTTAATTAACTCAAGGTACATTGGCATGTTTGAGGAAAATCAAAGTTCCTTAGATCTAAATCTATCTTTCGCTTTGTTGTCATTCTTCCTTTGTAGCCTATGTCTTAAGCTGAATAGCAGAATATTGAACCTTCTGCCTGTAGAGATTTGGAACGATGCATTATGCACTACGTCTATAACCGGTTTTAGGTTTCCATCTATCTTGGATTCTTTTTATTTTCGCTTTTCTTATGGAAATATTTGGCATTGTACGTTAAATAACAAGTAATAACTGCAAAAATGATATTGCAACTCTTGTTATTTAGGTTATTGATAATAACAGCGGATTAATAAAGGTAGAAAATTCATGGTTAGTTAGATAAAACTGATTGAATTAAGCATTAGCAAATTGATTTATTGACTGCAACCGTTGTTAAAAATAATCCATTGCATAACTTAAGAAACTATGTATGTTTTCTAAAATTATTTCAAAATTAAACCCAGTTGCATGTTTAACATGTCATTCTCAAGAAGCAACATTACCAATCAAAGGGAGGAATTGTTAAAATTGTGCCATCTCTTCTTAGTACCAAACGCCCCAACTCTCCCCTTGTGGTAGGAAATTTCAACATATTCGTTCCTACAAATATTTGCAAGTGTTCGCGCAGTTAGTGAAGGTTACTGAAAAAAAAACGTTTCATTAAAAATGCATGGCACTAGTCCCATTACCATGAATGTATCAAGAGCAAAAATGAAAATTCAAACCCTTACATTAAGAAAGCAAACTATAAAAACGATTCTATATCATAGGCGTTCAGACGAATAAACTTATGAATGACACTATGTTGTCACTACACAACTATCTTATGTCACTGTACGTTCACACTTCCCTTACACTCCTTAAATGCAAGTGCGCCAACTCTCCGACTACGCCATCTCACCAGGTTTTACCTTATACGCTGTTCTCACTATTAAGTACCGACACTTAATTAAGAATTATAGTTGTAGAAAGGGTAAGTATTATATCATTACTGCAATAAATTTAAAAGATAACAGTGCAAGTTATGAATGATGCAGGGCTTTTTTTTTAAACGATTACTTCTTCAGAACAATTATCATCAACAATGTCAATAGCATTTTTATCATAAGTAAGGAACCATTTACCACGCCAGATCTCAGAACGATTCAGAAAAAATGAATAATCTGATAGCGTCTTCAGAGCAGGAATACAAGATGAATAGTTCGTTGGGTTCGGATTGGACGCAACAAGACAAGAAAGTATAATGGGCGAGTAGATAATTAGTACTATTCTGGATTGGGCTTCGCATAAATTTGGCAAGAAAGCCCCTTAGTATCCGCAGATGGTACGTCTGGAAGCTATATAATCCAGCTTTATCCTATCCGTTTGATGTCCCAGTGGTAGAGCTTACAGTCAGGAGGATCCGAGCTCAATTCCGCAACTTCATTAGCGGTCCACCATTCACAACAGTGACACATTCTTGCTTCACATATGTTGTGTTACTTCTGACAGAGTGTTACTCCAAAAATGTGGAAACATCTGATTTTTTATTTTGAGAATACGTTTTTAAGTATCCAAAATGATATCGTACCAAATCATTTTTGAGAAAACATTTCCTTCGAAAATAAGAACTGTCATTTTCGAATCTAAGTCATTTTGACTGGGAAGCTATTACAAAGCAAGGTGAGCTTGAAAATAAACCATTTTATCTCAATATTGAGAATTTTGATTTAACACTATGTAGTACTTGCGATGAGTTCAAGATTTTTATTCATAAACAACAAAGCGTGGAGATTCATATACTAAATAGATCTTGACGGAGAAAGCCTTGATATTTTCTTCGCTTATCCCTTCAAAGAATGGAAGAACATTCCCAAGTTTTCTCTAGGCCTCAATCCTTCATCGTAGTGCTTATCGCTTAAGCTGTGACATCTTCCACAGATGAAACACTATTTATCTTGAATACAACGCTTTCAAGTTCTATGGTGGGTGTTCAGGTCTCGCTTTGAGTATGCATTAGTAGAACTGAAACCTGTATGCCATTATTACGCGAAATATATTCCCAGTAGCCAGATAAAAAATATATATCAGCGACATAACTATAAATATAATGGCTGTATTTATTTCTTTTCGCTATTTTAGAAGCATTTATTCGCTTTTGACTTTTAATAAATACGTGCATTTTACAAATATGGCCATTTTAAAAGTTGTCTTATAAATGTGGCTAGTTTTGTTTTACTAATCTGGCTATTTTTATGAATATGTTTCATGAATCTGGTTATTCTTAAAACATTATTCTTAAAATTCCGGCTTTTTATATAAATATTTTACATGGCTGTAATTAATTGCTTTTAACTGCACTAAATTTATCTTAAGGAATTATTTGCTTGTTTATTTTATCATCGTCATAACTACTACCACTACTAATGTTTGTATTAGCAAACTATCATATTCATGATCAAAGTCTTATGTTTCAGATTATCTATAAGCAAAAACAGACACAAACACACAAAAGTACACGTGTGTGTGTTTTGAAAGATTGCTGTTACTTAGAACTGCAGTTTCTTAAATTCCTTAGATATAAAACTCTAATGTACTGTAACTGAGAAAAAAGTATATCTGCTTCCTGATGTAATATAACTAAAGGAAAAAACCGAAATTGTTTAAAATATTTTAATACCTATTAACTACAAATATTTAGTCACTTATAGAATATGATGCAAAATAGCTAAAAATAATAAGAAACAACTGACTGATAAATGTGATTCATGTAACCTCAAATATGTTATGACTCAACAGTTTACATCTACCGCGCACTAATATCTTTGAATTATTTGCTCTCTAATCAAAATCGCAAAACATTCGAATGAAATAAAGGCATAATAGCATACTTGTGAGAAGAACAAATCATAATAAGTCTTTGCGATCGCACGTAATTTGTGTCTGGAAACGGAAGAGGAAATTGAAACAAAATTTATGTTGCAATCTTACGGAAATAAACAAGATAGACGGAAGCACAGAATACTGCTCGCTATAATTCTGCCAGCTAATCTTAATTTCTGCTCCAATTCCAAATAATTTTCTCTCAGTTTTTCTTTGTGGGTGTTTTGTTTTTCTACTTTATCTCACGTACTCATGGTGGTATTTTTCCTTTCTCGTATTTGCATGCATAAATTGAGAAATATTGGATCCAATAATTAGTCTTACTCCATAATTTTATCATACTTTAGCAACGATTTCTCTCTTCTTTTGTTTCGTTTCTTTCAAATTTTGATTTTCTTTATGCAAATACAGATGTGCATCTAGTGAATATCTAAATATTTCCGAAAGTAATTTGAAAATTTACAAGATATCCTTTTGCGTAAGAAAAGTAATGTATCTGAAGTAATAAAGCGAAGGGGAAATAAATTGAAATATTTGTTAGGATTTTGGGTCGTGCAGGGTAAATAGGTATTTTGGGAGGTAAAGGGCCCTATGAGTTTAATAATAAAAATGACATTGTACTCTTTTATAAGCAGTTTTAAAAATTACCATCATAAAATGTTAAAAGCCAAAAGTTCAAAGATTATAAGGATTATTTTTTTACATTAAAACCCCATAAATTGCAATTCAGTGCTTAAAAAATCATGAAAAAAAAGAAATTCGTATTTATTAGATTCGTATTCAATAGATACAGTTTGTGTTTATTAGAATAGAGATTAATAATATTTCTTTTTCAAAACAATTTTCTATTGAAAATTATTGAAGATAAAAATAAATTGTAACTTTCTTTTTTCATCTCTTTCTATCTTCGCTTCAAAAATACTTCATTTGTGGCAGTAAAAATCACCATAAGTATGATAAACATTACTTAATAGAGGATTTTTACTGCCCTAAGAAAAATATTTCTAAGTTCTTCTTTCAATTGTGTCGTACAATTTTAACAATGTATGACGCATTTAACGTAAAGGTAATTTTCCATTATCCCGGCGCAAATCTCGCCAAAGCAGACGGTTTGGCGACCGCACACGCAAAAACTTACCAGCGGCGATATTCCGTTTGGCGATGGTTTCATATTTATTGGCGACTTTATCAACTGTGCCGGTATAGTGGAAAAGTACCAACGTAACTTATGTTTTCTTCAGGTGCGCATGTATCTTTATTTATGTTCAAAATGTTATTTCAATCGAGAAGATTCTTTCAAAGTTACCATGTTATGTTAAAAATAATAATAATAAATTGTCCTTCTATTTATGACATGTTTATTTGTTCTTTTTATTATTTTTGAGCATGTAGTCAAACACATTTTTTCTCTCGTTCAAAAATAAAAACATCTGGTTCAAAAAAAAAAAACCTCATTCAAGACTGCGTTTTACCCTACTAATTAAATTATCGAACGAAGTTACTCGCAATTAAAATTAAAAAATATATTTCCTCAAACTCTTGTGAAAGCACAAGTAGCTCATTTTAATGAATGTTTTTTCGTTCATTACAAAGGTATTAGCGAATAGAACAATCCATTCTTAACTATCGGGTACACCGACGAATATAAATAAGAACGCGATTTGTTCTCATATTACATAAGAGCAAATAATGTTATTATTTAATCTCTAAAAAACTAAACATACTTTTTTTTGCTACTATTTGTTTGCTAATATTTGCACATCTTTTTAGACGTTTATATATATAACCTGCATAATTTACGGTCCTCCATTATTAGAAAAACATTTTAAAAATACTTTTGTATTTTTCGAATGTTTTTTTAATAAAACGTCGTTTTATGATACTTAAAATAAATAAATCAACAAATAAGATTATTACAAATATACACAAATGTGATTATTTAATTATCTAATAGCTTTAATTTAAATTAAATATTTAAACATTCAGCTTGCTTGAAAATTAAAATTTTTAAAACACGTTTCTTAGCAATTACATTGCGGAATAATTATTCTTAATTTTCTTTAAATTGCTATTATGAACAGTAATTCCATTAGCTGTAAAGTATTACGCCGAACTTTTTAAAGATGCAAAATAATACCCTTATTCTCACTTTGGTACTATATAATTATTTTTATCGAAATTGTTTTGCTGAATTCATTATGAACTTCCTAGATATTTTAAAAATTAGATTAATGCATTCATTACTTTTCGGGATTATTTAAGAAAAAATCATTTTATCGTTAATTTAATTGTGTGTAATTAGTTGAGTGTTTTCAATTTTAGAGAAGCTTTTCCATGCATGTATGCAAAAAAATCTCCATGGAAAAAGGATTAAAAAATATAGTGAAATGGTCGAACTTTTTACGAAATTTTAAAAATATGCTTTCTAATTCGCATCATTCTATATTAAAAAAATACAATGAATAATTAATATTTTATACTTAAATACACGGTATCCTAGTAGTCCAAAAGTAAGCTCAAAGTAGTGGAAACATGATCTTACCAAAGGAAATCTTAAATTTACTTTTCCCCTCGTATGAACATAGAGTTTTATTTGTTTTTATGTCAATTCTAGTCCCCTTCTGTTTCTGTCAAAGGTCTTCACTACCTTTGTTAAGAATATGCGTAAATACCTAAAACGACAATTAGAGCCGGTACACAGCCGGAAATCTCTATTAAGGTTGAGAGAACATTTTTAAAATATGTTTATTTTTTGAGTAAAGTTATGTACTTCGTATTACCACAAAAGAGCAATATAAAGGAATAATTAAAGAGCCCTTTTCTAACTTATTACTCCGTATATTCCTAGTAGTATATAGTAATCACCCTATATACATATATACATAATGTGTAAGTACAACAAACTAATTTAGAATACCATTATAAAAAACGAAAAAAAAAGAATAGATTGAAGTGTATGTTCAGATTTTCACAACAACTAAGGCAGCGACCTTGTACGCCCAAGTTCGTAGAATCAAACCTGGACCAAGTCGGTGGATTTTCAAGATACAGTAAATCGTCAGCGCCCATGTCGTATGATTATGCGCCATGTTAAAGACTCCTTGAGTATCAGTTTTGCTTTGATATTCTCGGCTAAATTAAACTCCTATAGTGCAGCTTCGCATCACTTAGAGCTCGGGTACCGCCATCTAGCATGAGGCTGCCCTCGAGCTAAAATGAGCTTCAAAATTCTCAAAGTGGTAATGGCATCCACCGACAGCGGTGCTACTTGAAAGAATGGATGCCGATTTCCGGGGAATGCACTAGGTCTGCAAAGGTTAGTGACCATACGTAGCCTCATTAAGAAGAAAAGTATTTTCACAAGTATTTTCATTGTTGTGAAAAATATTTTCACAACATTTTCTAGTTTCTTTTTATGTGGAATAATTTCAATATGATACACTTCTAAATATTTCTGGGAAAAACATTAACTTGTCATAATAAAATGTTTCATTTTATGACATTACCGTGGAGATAAGACGTAATGTACAGGAAAAAAGTGTATAATTTTTCTTTCCAAATGAATCCTTTAAATGAATCAACACATCAAGAGAAACGAAGGTAGTCATTTCTCGTCTTACGTTCTTAAAAATGTACATAATCTTGAAATACAGAGATACGTAAAATATGTGAATGTTGTTTGGAGATAGCTTTCTTCCACCTACTTGATGTGGTGATAAAAGTCTTGGATCTTTTCCAGAATGCACTAAAAATTTTCACCGAAGTAATTTTGAAAGGGAGAATGCCACATGTTCATTATCTTAGGAGCCTAAACCTTAGTTAAACTACAAAAATAAAATTTAGCATTGTGATAGAAAACAGAACAGCCATTAAGTTTTAAAATCGTTTTTAAAAAGCTTTAATCAAACTTTTAAATTCCTTTAATACATATTTGATTCCCAAGTTTATTTGCACTTTAACGTTGAAAATGGATATGAATAAATTCAGAAGTAGAATTTTTTTTTAATAAAAATCATTGTGCATTCATTCATCACAAGTATCGCGAGTTGATATTTTAAATCTTTCTATAATACGAATTTGATTTTTTTTAAATTCCTCGTAGTGAACACATAACTATATTTGTGGACGTAAAAACAGCATAACATTAGAAAAAAAATCCAATGAAATCTTTAATAAATGAAAATAAAGTATAATCAGCAATAAATTATCGTACTCTTTGTGCCAATATCTGTTCTGTCAATTAAACTGATATTTCACACTTGTTTCCACAATAAAAGTTGCTTAGTTGCACACCTAACTGAAATATTTTATGTTTGATTAACCTCCTGAATTTATTAATAAACGACATTTTAGGACATTAATGATATTTATGATTTTTAAAGAATCCAGTTTAATAGATGAAAAGTGCATGTTGATTTATGTTTAATTATTTTACCGTTTCAAAGCAATATTATGCAATATTTAAAAAAATAAATAGTAAGAAAATCGCTTAAAAATAAATTGGATTATTCTCAGTAATTGATATTTTTTAACTCATTTTTATTAATTAAAAAACTGTTTCAAAAGAAAATATAACTGTTTTATGTAAAAGAAAATTTCTTAATTAATTAATTAATTTTCTTTCGTGAGTATTAAAGATATTTATAACTTAAAAATATTTATAATTTAATACAATCCAGACTGATGGGATCATTTTAATTTATGCAATACAGACTGACGGGACTTAATTTATGTTTAAGTTCATTTATCGTTTTAGAGCAATAATATGCACAATTAATTTAATATTTAACAGATTTTAAATCTTTAACCTTCTTCACAAAAATGCTTGCTACGAAAACCAGGATAACATTTCTTTTAGCATTTTTACTATTTGCTTATTTACATAACATCATTTAAATTTCTGATTTAATACTAACTTACTTATGGGACATGGATATGCTTTAGTTATTCGAACCTACCTGTTATTTAGAACAAAGCAATAATAACAGAAAAAATGAAAACGAAACAAGCAAATTTTCTTCTCTGGGACTGATTTTCGATCTTACTCCTTCCGTCTTTGTAAAAAATACGAAAAAAAGTAGAAAGCATATGAATGCTGGAAATTTTCTTAGGAGCAATCTGAGCGAAGATTATTTGTGTTATGCTTTTTTCCTATTTTTATATCGAAGTAGGAAAAAATTGAATTCCTTGAGTAATCACACTGTAGAGAACAGTAGGCGAAAGATTTTCTATAAATCGATGCAACTGTAAGCGTATTTATATAAGGCATAAAGTCCAGTGTGGGAGGATAGAAAGGAATTGTTTAAGGGATAGCTGTTAAAGTGAATAACCTACTGTAAAAAATCGAGACAATGATGTAAAAACTACTATTTGTTTTACATTATTTGTTATTTATGTGCCATCTTTTAAAAAAATGCTTGGAAATAAAGGAAAATCGTTAAGAAGTAGCTACAATGGTTGGAACAGAAACAAAATATGGTTATTTATATTCATAAAGGATATTAATTGTGAAATAAATATAATATCAAAACAAAAATTGTAAGTAAACCAATATTCTGATGATAACTGAACAAACTTATCTTAATTTTCTAGTCTATTAATATAACATAGAAGCAATAATAATTATGAAATAATTAGACGTAATAAGAATTGCGTTCGACTTAGCCATAACAATGTCAGTATCAATGGAATGAAGCTACTAAATACTACAGTGAATATATATTTTCTTAAAATTTGGCTTGGCCAAAAATAATGTTTGGACGATATGGACTGTGCACGTGTTTCCAATTTAAATTCTGATGAGGAATATATGCTATTATAAATAGCATTCTATGCAATTATCTCAAACTTTTGTTATATAAGTGACTTTTTTAGAGAAACCTTGGAAGTATTTTAAATTATGAACAAGTGCAAAATTTTTCATATAAAAAATGTAAATTTCTTCAACGAATTACGTTTACGATAATATGATTATAAAATAAACTATTGAGCCAGCGTTTTATGACAACGAATTATGGCTTTTATGTTACATATATTATAATGAGTTAATACATTATGGCCAAATTTTATGCTTTCAAACGTTTTAATGCACTTAAATAGTTTAATTATTAATGTACTAAACTGTTTATTTTTAATAAGTTCAAACGTTCTTTATTGAATTATGTGAAATTTATAATTACGAATGGTGTTAACCAACTAATTAAAGTCGTAACAACTACTAATACTTCATGTTAAATAAGTTGGAACTTATTCTGTAAGTCTTTTGAATCAAAAATTAGTTCGTGCATATGTATATTTCTTCAAACATCCTTATAGTTATCCACATTAAATGCATTAATAAGCAACTGAATCCGGTTTCGTATTTTTAATTCCAAAGCTAAAATACGAACTTCAATATTTTTCACTACATGATTTGATTAATAAAAATGTAATTTATTGTTAATTTTATACAAAAGGATCCATACCAATTCAGTTCGATGAGCATATTGTAATAAAGGTTGTATTTCATTGGTCAGTCATAAATTAACAATAGTAGAGAGCAAGTCATAAATCATCACGAGATTTTGAACAATAAACTTGTCTCATTACGTACATCATAGTTGACGTTAACAGAAGGCTTATGAGTTATTCATGAAGCTTTAAGGATGTCTAAAGGATTTCATGAGTTTGAGATCCTCATTGAGGTTACGTTTCACGTTGCAAAGAATTATCCATACTACTGCTCGTTGTTACTTACAGCCGTACTGTATATTCTATATTTTATGCAAACAAACCTTACAAAAAAATATTATGACTCGTAAGCATTATTTTGTGTTTTAAAATACTAATTGCATGAGGAGGAACATAAAATACATATAATCTCTTGTTTGGTTCCAGTTTATTTTACTATTTTATTTCATTTTTTTATATTTGTTTGTGAGATATATTCAAAGTGGTATTCATAAGTTTAATGCGTAATTTTTATATCATATTAAAACAATGCTATGTATGTAGATTTAGTATTTTTTAGATAGTAGCATTATTAGCGATGTTTTATTCTGGGATACAGATGCCTGATTATGCATACTTTCTTCTTTAATAATTGTTTTCCGCATTCTCAAAATAAAACGTTGAACCCATTATGAAAATGCTTTAGAAGATAAATTATTCTTACAAAACTTTTACTTTTACTTTTTTTTTTTTTTTTAAGCTCTCTTGAAAAATACATTACGACACTTTGCATGCAACATTCAGTTTTTAGACGTCATACAAATTCAACACAGCCTTTAAACTCAAAAGTTAATAAGTAATTTAAAACCCCTAAAATGAAACAGAAATACATAAATAAATTACTATATTCGCAGAAAACGATTATTTTAAAAGCATAGATCATAAAACATTTATTGCAAATATTGAATCTTATGTACATGAAAAACTACTGAAGAAATAACAATGGTTCATGATGCTTTTTTTCTACTAAAAGCTCTTATCGCAAATCAAGGTAATACTGTTTTATTGGGCGGAAATAAGGTGCTCCAGACGAAAAGAAATGTTTTCAAGATATTTTTTACAAAAAAATACTTTATTTCAAAATCGGATTTTTTGGAAATCTCTCTTTTATTCTCTGTTAATCTAGTATTTTCTCCTTTCTTGACTTTGTTTCTTTAGTAATCCCCAAAAAAAAGGAAAAGAAAAAAAATAAAATACAATTTTAAAAAATATATGTTTTTTTTTTCTTTCGAAATTGACTTAATGGATTGGAGAAGACAATTTTTGAAAAGTCTTGTTTAACATTTTTAATGGAATGTATGGGAGAGTAAAACTCTTGAAAAGTTTTATAGGAAATATAGTTATGTTACTTAAAAAAGTATAATGTTCTAATGCGATTTATGTCACCTGAAATATGGTATGCACAGTAGTTTTTATTACGAAATAAAGTAAAATGTGTGCTTGATATCTATTTGTGTGAATAGTTATTTATTTTTTAAACGAAAATTCAAGCTTTAATAAAAGTCAAAAGTTACAAATACATGTATATTCCCAATTCCTAATTTATTTATATGCATAAGTAATAACACTAATGAAGAGAAAACGTTTTAAGGTTACATGATTTTTTATTTTGTTTTATTCATTTAGCTGACGTGTCTGGCGTTTCGCGGAATATCTAGAGCATTGTAACAGTCCCTGGCGGAGAAAGAAATAAAGTTATGCGACACATATCTAGCATTCAACCGTAGATAAATAAAGAGAAGTTGAGTTTAAAATTTCCTTTAGAAGATGGCCAACAAACCTTAAAAAAATGCATTAGACCTTTAAAACTTCTTAAACTCACCCAAAAATATCAAAACCTATAAGTCTACAGGCAATTATTGCTAACTACGTCCTACTGTATGTAGTATCTCAACTACATACAGTAGGACGTATGTAGGACTGTATGTAGGACTGTATGTAGTATCTCAACTACATACAGTCTTCATAGATTGCCCTGAAGGGCACGGGACGCAGCGCTCCTCCTTCGAGTCTTCCAAAAACTCACAGACATTTAGCAACCAGAACCGACCAGCGGGACCAGACTAGCGAGCGTTGCCTACCTGTTTTATCGTCCCGGTGCCGCAGTCTCTCTACAAAGAGAGCCTAACATCCGCCGGAAGTGCATTATTGGAGATTTAGCGTTCCCCAGTCCGCACCACGAGAAGCCCCCTAAGAATAACAGTTCTGATAAATTTTCAAGACCTCATCTTAAGATGTCCATCAAACTAAGCACATCGGTTCTTAAAAAGCTTACTTACAATACGCTTAACCGTCGCTAAAAATCTCCACCATAATATGAACGATATATCCCGAAACTTTGAATAAAATAGTTCTTAATCAAAAAAAAAAAAGCATCAGAAAAAGAAAAAAGAAATAAATGCATAATTTACAAAGGTAAACAAATATATACGTTTAAGGTGAAAAATCTTACGCACTTAACCAGTACTGACATATAAAATATAGATTGAAGGAAAATAGATTACTAAATCCAATCCAAATTCCGCCAATTAGAATAAAACCGTGTATGACAGATCCAACAGCGCAAAATTTACCAAAATAGGCATTTCTCAGTTTAATTCAAATTATTTTTCGAAAAAAAAAAACATGAACAGACTTCAAATTATAAATTATGCTAAAAAGTAAAAAATAAATTCATTCTTTAAACAACATATTTTAAACATAATTATTAAATCTGTGCAAAATTATGACAGCTCTAGTGGTCAGCCTGCTCGGCCTTCGGCTTCCAGGCTTCCCGACTCCGGAGGCATCATTGACCGATCGGCGTGAGCTCAACTGATCTCAACTTTGCGTAACAGAAATAGTAATTCATTGTACCCACAGATGGCGCCACTAGTGTGACAAATTTTTTTGTCTCAATCTATTTACGTAATGTTGTCTATTTTTCATCCTCTGCAATTTCTTTTTGTAAAGATATTGTAATTTCTTGTTTTTAAGTCTGTAATTTTACGTCAGACTCAGGATAAATGATTTCCAAGAGATTCTCATGCATTTTCGGGCATTTTTTTTAGGGTGTGAAAAGCCATATTTTGAACATGAAACATATTAATCAGGTAAGAAATCGTTTTACTGTTCCTTTTAAAGAGCCACCTTCTGGAACTTGAGAGGATTAACTTGTTTTATTTATTTATTAATGTCAGGTGATTTTGTCCCTAGCTTGAAATTTAAGAAGACAGCGTTAATGAAATTTTGAATATTAGCATAATTTATTCTTGTATATTTTGGTCATAATATGAAAATAAACATGATGCTTTTGCTGAGGCGAACATTGTGAGTGTTAGTAGTACTAAAGGTTCTTTTGAGGGCCTTTATTTATAGATTCAGAAATGCATAGGTAATTTAAAAACGGTATGAAAATCATATATTTCCTCGAAGTTGAACCTTCGACTCTTGGTGGTTAAATTTTTCAGCATTTTTAAACAATTAAAATGCTTGTTTAGGTCAAAGATAATATAAAATTATCAAATTGATGCCGTTTGGAACCATTTTATATGTAACGATAAATTATCCCCATTGCAGACACTATGGCGCCGACGAACGAGGGGAAAAAATAAATTCCGAACCGAACTGTACTTTTTGTTGTATGTAGATTTTTTTTCTGAGTACTAATGAATATTTTACGGAATAATGTTGGTCTTTTCTAAGCTTTTTCTGCATAACTACTATACGTTTCAAGAAATTTTCACAAGATTTCTCAAGAAAAGTAGTTTCTTTATAAGGAAAAAACTACATTGTGTAAGTCCTCTGGATTATACAAGCATACTTAGTTTTACTTCCCTCTTGTGTTTTCAAAATAATGAATATAAACTGCGAGTTGTTTAATAAGTATTAAGCAGGAACTATACCTCCATCTGATTCACAAAGCAATTTCAGAGGTTCTCCTTCGTTATATGGTCCTATAATCCCTTTTACCTTCCTCCTTTCGTCATCGTATATAATTGGCTCCGTTGGTGGCACTGAAAATAAACAAAATGTTATGTTTAGTAGATTTCCTAAATGCATGTCTATTTCAGTATAATTTTGCTTGCTTTTAATATAAAATTTGATATTGCGCTTAACATTTAAAGCAATGTCTATGATAAATATTCTCGGAAAAATTCCAGTCAATTTTATTATAGATAAACCCATTTTCATGAATCTAGGTTAATGAATATATTATATTAATACAGAAAGGATGTGAATATTTTATTATTCGAACATTAAAAAACTCTTAAAAATGCTATGTTTGATAAAATATTATTTTGTTAGAAAAATATTAAAGGAAATAAATATTAAGATAAGGCACGGTAAAAGGCAATATGTAACTTAATGGATGCATTTCATTTTACAGTATCACCAGCTTAATTTCTTATTTATTTCATACATACTCATGTGCACCTATATATCTACCTATGCATGCATCTATGTACCAGATGAAATATTCTTCAAAAATAGAAAGTTAAGTTTTGTTTTGTTAGTAGAACTGCTTATCCAAACAATGATTTAATTACCTAAAAACCATTGTGCTCTTGACTATTCGCTTAAAAACCACGACTTTCTTTCACATTTACATTAAGCACATTAACAAAAGCATTTAAAAAATGTCTTCAAATGATCCATACAGGAAAAATCAAAATGGCAAATGGAATATTACACAAAAAGTGATTAGAATTACTAATCATGAAAGAGCGCAAGAAATATTAAATTGAATAAAAACTGTATGTACCGTCACGAAAAAATAAAACGAAGCTAATAATGCAAAAAAGGGGGGAAAAGAATTGAGAAAAAGAAAAAAAAATCTTTAATGGATCCAGTGATTTGAGCAGCTGTGGTCAATCGGTATTCCGAATACAAAGAACATAGCAGAAAAATAAAATGGAATATCTGGGGAATTATTCTTGTGTCTGGCCAAACTTAGATCGATGCTTTTCTTTTTTGATAAAACTTTGTCGAAAGTGAACGGTATCTGATGTATCCTTGATGGTAGAAAAAGAACCATAAAACATACAATGCTCCAAACGAAAAAAAAATGTCGTTATTTTTGTTCTTTTAGACACTTGATTTTTTCACTGTTATTGTACTGATTTTATCTGATTCACACAGAAACCAAAATGTGTATTTTCATTCGTTGTAAAGGAATGTGCTTAATCAACCAATGTTTTGACGTTTGACGTTTAATTGTTCTTTTTTTTGTGTGTGTGTGTGTGTAATTACTGCATGTGATGAATTTTGTTTATGTGAGAATTTGTAACGAACGCATACTACGAGTCTATTTAGTTTTCCTGGAGCCTTGGTATTCATATCTCGAAATCAAGTTATCAGCTAGAATTTGTCTGTGTCAAATAACATCATGGCGCAATCTACAAATCACGCTCCTTTAACTGAAAACATGTCGTTAGGGATATCAAATTAACAGCAAGGATTTGTTTGTTTCAAATGGCATCATGGCGCATCCAACAAATCACGCTCTTTTGAGTGAAATACATTTTTAATGATGGAATGAATGACATCCAGTCAGCCAATCAACACGAGGGCGTGTTCAATATGTTATACAGAACCAATGACGACGACTGTCCCGCAGTAGACCAGTCGGTAGAAGCTCGGTTCCCGCAGAACACCGGAAGTGAAGCTACATTGACTGAGGTCAGTGCTTGGAAGGATGACAGCTTCTCGCGGCTGGTTGAGTGGGACCATGTACGCAAAGGAGAGCCATTGCACGTTTAATCCATCGTAGCTCGAATGTCCTCCAAGTGAAACGATACCTCTGGGGGTGCCAACCTCAGGTGACGCTCTCTCATCTCGGACCTGGTTCAAAAATTAAGGCACATAAATGAGATTTAGTCAATCTTCCGCCCTCGTGGTTCCTCGCTCAAGAGAAGCTGCATATCACCTTTAGTCAGGAACCTATGATCTTCTTGACCTGGTGTAGGCTTTTCTACACCAGGGGGATACGTAACAACATAACCACGAGTAAAAGTCTACGGCTACGTTTTTGTCGCTGTTGGCAAAGATTGAAATCAGCCTTACAGTTATCTAAAACTGACTTTTTTTTGACTGAATACAATAAGGTTTATACTCATACATATTTACACAAGTTGGACTGTTATTTCAAAACATGAAATCAAACAGACAAAAAAGAAAAGGAAAAAAAGCATTTTGAGCATTGATAATTTGTGCTACGCGTCCACCTGGCGTCCCTGCTATTCTTATTGATCTTCATTTAGATCTTTTCTTCATATCTGCTTGAGTTTCCACAAAATAAGAGCGTTGAGACTGAGACAATGTACTTTATAAATTTTATTATTGTACGGGTTTTGTTTTTGGGCGAAAACATAATTATGTTAGAAAGCGCTGCAAACAAAGCAATCTCCAGACTTATGTGGTGTTAATGAAAAAATTATCAGCATAAAAAAATATAAGTATAAGTAACTCATGGGTAAAAGCAATTTTAAGTTAGGGGAACCGTTCAAATGACAACAGAAAATACAATTAAGAGTTAAAAACAATTGCGCTGATATGAAACAATATAAAAACGCCATACTAATCAGAAAACGAAAATAGAAAAAGTGTGGCTTTCCTTTTATGGTAATTTACAAAAACTAATTCTTTCAAAATGTTTATAATGAATTTTAAAATAACTATAAAACGAAAATAACACTCAATGTAATTCGGAATATCCCGTGACAGCTTTAAACATTTCTAGAACAAGTACAATTGTATCTAACAAATTATTCGTGAAAAAGATTTCAATTACGTTTTACAAAGCGGCAAATTTAAAAGACCGCACATTTTAATGAAAATTAACTATCAATCGTTTATATTTCAATTAGGAGTGGGTTTACCTGATATCGAGAGCGATATTACCAGCTCCGATTGCACAACTCATGAATATACATTAGACCATTTAGTATGACAATTTATGCTCCACATCGATATCAAAGCCTTGTACAAATTCCGCGAGAGATGGAAGCGGAACCTATATTTGCGTTAGTGTTTAGGAAGCGCTTGTAAAGAATGGAATTGTTTATATGTATGCATTGTCTCTAGTGTATAGCATGATTATTTGTATCTTTTTTGTCGATGTTTTGTAAAAAAGAACAACAACAGCATAATCAGATTATCTATTATTTATATGTATATTTATCTTTCGAAATGTTAGTATTTTTCGGTAGCGCTACTGTTTTTAGGTGAGGAAGAAAAAAAAATTATTTTTTTTTTAAAATACATGTTATATCACCTGACAACATTCGCCTGATTGGAAATGTTAATCAAAAAGTAGGAAGTAAAGTAGTCTTAATATTGAAATAAATAAATAACTTTGAGCAAAAATTGATTGCGTTAATTTTCTCATTTAATAAGTTCCTTTACTTGTAAACCAAATAATTTTACGTCAATCACTGTTGTTTAAAACTTAGCTGAGCAAAATTGTAGATAAATAAAAAATATACATAAATTCACGAATGCCTCGTCTCTTTAAAAATTATTTTTTTAATTTAAAGCATATAGTGTAACTTTGTATTTATTTATTTTTTCCAGTGCCAAAACCAAAAAATGAAAATTGCAATAAACCAATAATATAGTTGAATTTACTAGTTCTAATTATTTAGGAAGCTACCTTCGGTAAAAGTTGCTCTTTAATTCTTTATTGCTTATTTTCCTATTTCTCCAGGATATTTAAAATGCCTCAATATAAACATACAAACATATAAAATAATCAAAAGGGACTTTCTTTCCTCTCCCTCTTCACCCCTTCTTAAAATTTGAGGGAAATTCAATCGATTTTCCCGAATACACAACGAAGCTTTGTAGGGCCATCAAAAAGTCATTCACATCTTAAGAATTGCGATTGCTGAAGTGATTTGAATAAGAGGAGATCGTTTGATGACTTTTTGATGCCTGATAATGATGATGATGACACTGTGTTTGTTGTCGTTCTTATAAGAAGCCGACTCACATTTTATTTCTTAATGACCATTAAGGCAAAGCAACATAGTAAATTTTAGGGTTTTGTTTCAGAAAGAAGAAGCAGCAAAGAGTTTCACTGGGTTTCATGTTTATTTAGATTTTTTATTAATATTGTATTCGGAAAAACAGAAACCGCCTTATCAGGGCATGCAGTCAAGGTTATTGCTTTTTTAAAGAAGTACACGTATGCAATGCATGCAAATTTTATATGCAAAGAAAAAAAAAGAAATAAATGATGAGTAGTCTGTTATCATCGTATATCATCCCCTTGAAACACGAGTTTTTTTCGGAAAATTTGGTAAAAATGATCGAGGTTTTTTTGACAGAAAATGAATATACAAGTATAGTATCAATTGTTTCTGGCAATTCCAGTTGTAGGGGGGGACTAGAGAGCGGGAGGTGGGGTAAAAGTTATATAAAGAAAAATATAACAAACAAAGTGCAAACGGATCTCAAACGGGCATAAAAAATAAAATAACGCGAGATAAAAGATCGCCCGTGTGAGACAAGGGCGTGCGCAAATTTACCGGTAACTTCCGTCTGTTTCAGATAGGGGCAAATGCGTTAAGTGGTTAAATCTCTCACTGCTGACTATTGCTTTATAATATAGCACAGCTTTGGTTTACTCACAACTTATGTAAATGAGAATTGTCAGATTTTTATTGCCGTGCGTTTTCAACACGAAAATTAAATTTTATGAACTGTATAATAAAGTTACTCTAAAATAATATTTGCTCTATAATAGTATAATAAAGGTTATATTGTTGGGGACTTTTTAAAAGCCCAGGGCATTTTACTTAAATTTGTGAATGATATCTCTCTCTATATATATATATAAATAACATTAAAAAAAACTGTTTTAAGCCTATTTTTAACTTCAGTTTCGATTTTAAAACACCAAAACTAAAGTGACCTACAGACAATTGTAGGCATTTTATATACATTCCCTTAAACCGGTCCCTTTTTCTCACGGCGGGAAAGAGCCTGTGTACCGATTTTCTGCATCTTGAAAATCCGCCGACTTGGGCCAGGTTTGAACCTACGATCTTGGGCATACAAGACCTGCGTTTTACCACTACGCCACCCTGCCGACAATATGTAATATAGACTTTGATGTTTCGTGTTCGTCTTCGTGCTATTTTAAAAGGTGTGTATTAACCACATTGAAGCTGCAAATAAATTAATGATTGATGGTTTTTGGTCAAGACTGCTTCTTAGACAGACATTCAACTAAGATGAAGTGCTCGTAGCCTGGATGTTTCATATATATATATATATATATATATGGGGGATATTGTTTATACGACGCCGAAGGTACTACTGAAAAACCCCCTACAAACGTTAACGTCGTGCAATCTATTTACCTTTCTGGATAGATCTAAGAACTGGAACCACACTAAAACGTCGTATAAATGTAAACATTCTGCACACACGATGCTTTACTGTATATATACATATAATTGTATCATCAGTTTGATGATTTTGTTCTTAAATGCAATTGCATCTGTTTCTTTGTATTTATTATTTATTATTCCAAAATTACAAGATAATACTTTTAAAGTTAAAATGACCAATGAAGCAAAACATTACAAGATAAGAAAATTATTTAAAATCTTCTTTGAAAGTGAAAGGGAAGATATTTCTTTAACAAACAAAAGAACAGAAATAGATACATGCAAAGATTTTTAATATCCTCCCTTTCATCTCCGTTAAATTCAGAAATGAACGCATCAGTTATTCAATTCATTTTTCGTCTCTAACTTTATTCTCCTTTCTTTAAGTTAGTTCCATCAGAAATTTTCAATTTTTCCATTGTCTCTGCGGTTCAGTTGCTTTGCATTATTGAACAGCGCCTTATGTCCCATGGTTGTTTCTTTTTCTTTACCCCACACATCATGTATTGTAATTTTCTCACCTAATGGTGCAAAAGACAATGAACGAATAATATACAAAGAGCAAACAAGCATTCGACAAAAGCCCTTTTTTTCAACCGAATGTTGCTAACTCTGCCATATCTTTAGGAAAAGATGTTTTTTTTCTTTTCAAAATTGTCGTTCGATTTTCGTTTTCTTTGTTGTATAAGGAAGTCATTTTTATTCTAAATAGAATTCGCAATTCTTTCTTCTATTCCCTTACTGAGCATTAAATGAGTTGAATAACGTGAAAGGTCATAAATGCTGTGTTATTACATCGTAAAAGATTAGAAAAATGTTGCTCAAATTTTATCAGTAGAAAATGCAAAGTGAATAAACAAAAACTAATAGTTTTAACTAAATTACGCATTCTAGATAAGCAAACGGCAAAATTTATTTTTAACCTTTCTATGTTTCAATGTGGCAATGGTCTTTATTTTACGCTGAACACAATAGCACTGAAGAAAGTATGCGAGCATTTGAAACTAAAATGCATTTAAAGAAATTATGTTTGCTTTCACAGTTAACTGCTCTAACATTTGAAATACACATATTTTATGAAAGTTATAACAAAGCAATGTGATTGTAACATGTGTTTCAAAAGAAAGACATCTAAATGAATATCAGAATGAAACGAAGTTTCATAAATGGTTAAACGTAGTAAAAGTTAAATCATCATCAAAGTGATATTTATCTTCTTATTATCTAATTACCTTATAATAGTTCATAAAAGAATATCTAACACTATTTGGGACTGGGGATGAATGGGGTAATTTTGTCGCTTGAATTTTTTTCAGGAAAAATAAGTCACAATTTTTTAAACTGAAATCGCTGTAATAGTTACTGATATCTTAGGTAAAGATGTGTATTTTTATTCTGGTTTGTTATTAACACCGGTTAGCAGTTTTAATTTAAAAAGACGTGGGGAGAAGTAGCTTGAATTTTTTTCAAGAAAAATAAGTCACAATTTTTTAAACTAAATCGCTGTAATAGTTATTGATATCTTATGTAAAGATGTATATTTTTATTCTGCTTAATTATTAACACCGTTTATCAGTTTTACTTTAAAACGACTTGGTGAGATGAACCAACATTCTATTGTTATCACATTCTATGACTAACCTTCTTAAGCATAATAGAGGCATTCAGTATTAAAATATCGGCTATTGAAAATTACAGATTCGTCTCAGTTTAAAACGGAAACCTAACGACATCATTTAATTCAAACTTTCTGTGCACATTTATTTCGTTATATCTTACAATTATTTATATTTTACTAATATAAATTATGCATAGAATTGTGTCATTCAGCTTTTACTTCACGCTTTAAAAAATGTTTCTTAAATTTTTTAAAAATATTTTCTTTTTGCAACTCATGTAAGATTTTAAGAAAAATGATCAAAAATGCTTTGTACTAAAATATGAGATCAAGGGGAAAACAACGTAAATAAGGCACAGATTGTCAACACAATAAAGCAAATAACTATTTCGAGGCTGCAATGGAGCCTCTTCATCAGTGCAAGAAAAGAAAAAGAAAAGCGCTGAACACATAACAAGGAAGTTGTTTTTCATTCATAGCTGTCTTGCACTGATGAAGAGGCTCCATATATAATATAGCAACATTTTGAAATTTATGATATCGATGATAATTATTACATGCTTATATGGAGCTAAAATCTAATACTGAAAAAAAAATCAATTTGTCTAAATCATTCATTATATGCCAATTTCGGCCTTCAAAGCCTTAAGTTCCTAAATGAAAACATATCGAAAGACTTCATTTAACATACCGTACAGTGTTTCTTTTCATTTGAATTTGTTACCATTTAAAGGTAGCAAAAAAGCTACACGATCCCATTTACTCCTAAATCAAATAGTCAGTTGAAAGTAACATAAATCAAAGACCATCCCATTCATCCTTGACGCCATGAAAAAAGAAAATGTTGCAGTCCCTAGGCCAAAGTTATTCGAGCAAATGAAACAAAAGTGTCGCCCCCTTTTTCCATTCAGAGCTCGAAACTCCGTCAGAGTTCCAGGTTACTTAATTAACTGAATCCTCTGTCGCTATCTGTCAGGGGCGGAAATTTAATCAGCCTGGCAGCCCATAGAAATTTGGTTGCCTCATTAAATAGCGGATAACTAGGAAACCCATTCAAATAAATAGTTAAGCCGGCTGAGAGTTTTCTATGCTGGAGCAAAACTTTTGCAAGTGGAATATTTTATTTTAAAATGCAAAATCGGATCACATCGTGTCAGCAAGAAATGATGCGAGCCACGTTTTAAATGTTTAGTTACTAGAAAGAAGTTTATTTTGAAGTGCTTTCGAAGTAAAATTCATTGATAAACGAGCTTTAAGTAATTATTTTTGTAAAAATATTATCATAAGTTTTTTCGTCTGCCTAAAAACGTAAAATAAAATGATGTTTTTGTATCATTTTCTCAGTAAAGATGTTCGGTGATTAACGCTCTTAACAATAGCAATTAATTGTTCTTCCCGAATGCCGAGTAGTACAATAGGTAGAACTTAGGTAAAAATAGCTTGATAAAAGTAGTATTGCACACTGTGAAAAAAATGTCAAAAAAAAAAAAAAAACTGAAACTGAGTATTCCTGTAAATTTACGAAGAACGTGTTTAAAATCAAATAATCAAGGTTCTTCATAACAGTTTTTAAACAAAATGCTTGTTTTGCCACCCTAACTACAGAGAAAAATACATATGTTAAGTTACAAAGCTACCTTTAAAGCTGCAGGAATAAAATTTCTCGGTTATCTGTAGTTACCAGTTTAAAAGTTGTGAAGAAATGCTTTATATATTTTTGGCATTACAGTTTATTTCCAGCTCTAGTGAAACGCCTAGTCCTTGGTGGCCAGTTCAACCAGCTCCGCAGGCATCATTAGTCACAAAAGCATGGGCTGAAGTTCTAAGCTGGACCTTGAGTACTTCAAATATTATTTTAGGAGATCTATGATAGCGGCACTGCACCCGTTGCTGTCTCCCTTTTTAGCCTACTTTACCGTAAAAGTAAAAAAAAATAATAATAAAGCATGAAAGAAGGCTTAATGGTATCGTGAAAATATCGTTAAAAATCAAGCAAAGTCAAAAATAAGTGAAGTAATTAAATAAAGATTGTAAAATAAAAAATTTGAAAGTAGGGTATTGAGATGGGGGGGGGGGGGGGAAGTGTGTCTGTCGGTCTGTCGGTCTGTCCAACCCTAATAACTTTTGAACGAATTGTCCGATTCGAAAAATTCTTTTTGCATTCGAAAGATCTCGGCAAGGACATCTCATTTCCATATTTTACTTTTTGATTTGAACAATTTTTTGTTCAATTTTCAACAGTTCAAAAAATTTTAACATTAGCGCCTATGGGTGAAAATGAAGCAAATTATGTAAACTCTGGGTACAAGATCCAAGTTCCCATGAACAAGCTTACTGGAAGAAGTTCTTGGCGTGAAATATTGATTTGAACAATATTTGTTCATTTTTGAACAGTTCAAAAAAAAAAAAAAAATAACATAGTGCCTACGGGGAAATTTCAACCCTATATAAATCCTGATCTAACGGGCCGATTTGCTTGGAACAAACTTTACCGGAAAGCTCTTATGACGCAGAACATGTACAAATAGAAAGTTCATCCAGAACTAACGAGCCTATTTTCCTATGAAATTTTTTGATCGGGATTTTCAAGAATATTTTTGAATTAATGAATGATTAAAGGAATAAGCAAAAGAATGAATGAATAAATGAGTCAATACATACATGAATGACTTAATAAATGAATGATTGAATGAATATGTATTAACCGTTGAAAAAGGCATATTTGAAGCAATTAAGAACTAAAGCTAAACGAGAAAGGCAGAGAGAGATATAGCTAGATTATAAATTTGAATTCGTTGTATACGGGAAAGTAGGCTCGTATAGTTCTAGACGGAACTTCTTGTTAAACTTTATAGTTTTATGTATTTAATTATCTTTAATTTTACTTCAAACTTTTGATAAGTGATTTCCTGGAGATTCTCATGTATTTTTCGTAGATTTCTTTTTAATGTGCAAGATATATTAGGTTTTATTAACCTTGCTGTTATGTTCTCAATTGCTACGCACACGTATCATTCGGGTGAACATGACACGAAGAATGTATACTCCCTACAGGGGTGTATATTTTGATGTCTTTGGAATAACAACTCTATATCTAGATCGATGAGAAATGTTTTAACAGAATTCACTTGATTTAAAGTACAAAATACACGCTTACTATACACAAATATGAGAATTACTTTGTAAAACAATAAATTAATGAACTTTTCTAAATCGTACCTTTTTTTGATTTACAGCATGGGTAATAATACTATATATGTACTCTGCAGATGTATTTTTACAATTTTGGCACACCATATTCGTTCATTATCGTTACTTTGCTTATAAACGCTGAACATGCATGCGATATGCGTATTACTCAACAGTGAACTAGAAGTTGAAATTGGTGATAATTCAATTTTAATTTTAAGTTGCATTTTTTCTACTATATTACGCGATTCCTCATTTTATTATTATTACATTACAACGTTTATCTTAACTCGCTTTCTTGTCTGTCCGTGTAATTTTGCAATCGTATTTTTGACCATTTCCTGATAAGCTTTTGTTCTGAAACTTTTCATATGGCTCAGAACCAGATGACAATGCATTATTCTACCACTTTTATCATGATTTGATGAGTTTCTAAAGTATTTCCAAAACAATAAAATTAAATAAGGCGATTAGTTCCGGAAATTGTGACCAAAATGCAGTAGCGGCGCTGCGAAACACAAAATATAATACATATTATATCATTTATGTTTAACCTTTCTCTACATAACGATGGCATTTTGACAATGTAGGTCGGCGTTATATATATTTAATATTTAAAAATAATAAATCATTCATATCATACAAAATATAAAAATTTGGGTTATTTTAAATAATATATTAGCAAAAAATACACTTGTACATAAGTAGAGGAAGCAACACAAACTACAAAAAAAAATGTATAGTATATATTCATATTCTCGCCATTGAAATACATTTTTTTCTGCTTTACCTACTATCAGCCATTCTAATTACACTTTTCAAAACAAATAGTATGCTAATACTAGTACTAGAAATGTATGAAACTAGATAATTATGAGGAAATTAAAGCATCGTCTATTGCATGTTCGCTGTGTATGAAGCATGATATTGGTAACTTTTGCTGTGGTAGCGGAAAAAAATCACCAAGTCCGCCAAAACTTTTAACTGACTATTGGGTAAATTAGAACTGACAATGAATTATTTGATGATTGAAACCGATTATGCCATTTAAAATTATCAGTAAGTCTACTTTAGGAGTTAACGGTCTGTAAGATGAGTTTTACTCATTTTCATGAAGTTTTGAAATTTGGCATTATTTAAAAACTGGGTTTTGGGCCTTATTGACTCTTAACACCGATGATGTTCATATCACAAGATTAAAATGACTTACCTATAACTTTTAATGTTATAACAGTGTTCACTGTCCTTGCTTTATGAAAATCCACTCTACACCGGTATTCCCCGGCGTCTTCTTCTTGTACTGGATCCAGTTGTAGAAAGGCAGGTCTGTTAATCATATTAAAATAGGCTCGATGATCTAAAATAGAAACTGCAGATTGCCTTGCTTGTTCAAGAGTTCCTTGCCTGGCATCAAGAGTGTATATAGGAGATGGAGCTTCATCCTTGTACCATAGGATAAGTGCAACACCATCATCTGCTGAAGGAGGCGATATATCGCATGGTAATGCCACTTTTCCTTTGACTACTGCTGTATATAGGATGGAGGCTAAAAAAGAAGAAAAATATTGTTATATTCTTAAATTATAGCTTTAAAAAAGTATTTATGTTACTACTGATTAAAGTGCGTTGTAGATATAAAATAAAATAAATATGAACGGTTGCAGCTTACATGAAAGGTTTTTGTATTTCAACATTTAAAATACTGTATGGTTAAGAAAACGATAATTGGACATTTCGAAAGAACTTTTACTTGATAAAAAAATAAACTTTTACGTACTAAATAAAACATAGTGTTAAGAATTGCCACAACTTTAGGAATGGTTAAAAAAAAAATAAACACCTACATTTTGAACCAATTATTAGAATAAGTTGAGTAAATAAGTACTAAATAATATTTCATTGTAATACTCTCTCTCTCTCAGTCTTTCTGTTTCTCTTTCTGCCTGTTTTTTTTATTATTTACAATATGATGGTGCAGCAATTTTTTACCCCGTATCCTAAAATCTCATCGACATGATGCGTACACGAACAAAAGCAAGCAAACGGTATTTTTGCTTCAAAAACTTTAATATTTTTTAAAATAAATAATTTGTGGTTTAATATATCGTGTTTGCAAGTATTGATAATATTAAAACAATATTTAATACTTGGTGCTTTTAAACTGATTTAAAGTAACAAGTGATTTGACACTAAATTATTTTTGATTGTGAATAAAAATATAAAGGTGCTTGTTACAAAAAAAAAAAAATATTTATGTTGTTTTTTTATCAAATATTATAAAAAAATACTGTGAAACCAATTTTTTAAAGGAGTAATTGTAGTTGCTTAAGGCAGTGGTCTTCCTAGCATGAGTGTCACCCCCTCCCCCCAAGCGAGTGTACAATAGTAAACTATTGCGTTCCTTTATGAGTCAAAATATAATACATATTTTGCTTTTGAAGTGCAATTATTATTGTCAGGTCTAAAGTGTCTAAAATTTTGTTTTAACGTTCGAGGATAGACTTTAAAAAGTTGATGAATTACGGTCGATTTTCGACCGATGAGAAACCGCTAATAATAAAAATTTAATGTAGTAACTTTTAGTAAACTCTATTTGTTTTTAGTTATAATGCACTGAAATAGCAGCAGTAATATTCTATAATTCAAATAAATGAGATTTTTCAAGAAACACTCTTTTCGGGTGTCACCCCCAACACCCTTCAAAAGGGTGTAGCTCCCCCCCCCCCCCTTTTTTGTGACATACTTCTGCTTTAGAATTTTACCTCAAAAAAGACCTAACGGCATTGCGTTTCTCATTTCCTGATTTCTTCAACTTTCTGCTAGATTACGTTTATGAAAATGTTTGCACAAAAATACCGAACCCAACCAAATATAAATAAAGATATATAAGCAATTTTTAAAAGGTATTTCTGACGCAATAATTCACGAGTTACGAAGTTCGTTTCAAGAATAAAAATATTGTTACGAGAAGGTTAACTAAAAAGGAGGAATGCATTTCTTAAGCATTTTATTTCTATAATTTGATTGAAATATACCTGGAATTTCTGTAGTTGTAATGCAATAACTATTCTTTTTTCTCTCTTCTGGATCATATAATAAATTATGTGCTGTCTTTTTAAAATAAATTTAATAAATGATAAATCGTTCAATCTCTTTAATATTTACATAAATATATTTTTTGTATCTGACGTGATCTTTGAAGTATCTATAATAAAGAATCATTAGCTAAGAAGATATTGCACGTAAAAATGCATTTTATGATCGTTCATATAACATATGAAGATGAAACAAATGTAGGATTAATTGAACATGACTTCTATAAAAATGTTATCCTTTTACCGTGCGTGACTGTAATTTTTTTTAAAGATTCAAAAAGGCATTATAATTAATATTGATTTATTGAAATACACCAAAAGCTGGAATTTCAAGAAATCCATTAGGATACATTAAATAAAATAAACTCCCTGTAATTGAATAAAGTACTTTGTTTGAATAAATGTAACGTAATGAAAATAAACATTCATAAATAAATAAAAAATCAATACCACTAGAAGCAGAAATGCTAATACAATTATTAATGTTAATGATTTCAATTCACTTTCTTTGTCTGGTTATTTAATGACCTTTCGTAAGTAACGCTTAAGATATTTGAAAGACAATGAATTTCTGACAGAATTGTCACGTCTAATTTTGGCAACACGAGTGCCGTTTTAGTTTTTAAAACTGCGGAGGCCCTAGGGATGGCAGCCGCTATGTAATTAAGAGCAAAAATCGATGTCACGTACAGAAACTCATTTTGGAGGAAGTCGAATTTCATTTTCATCGGACCCAAAATATAAAGTTAACTTTTCTCTCTCATTTTCATTTCTTTCACTTCTAAGAAACACAGTGAAAAAAGAAAAATATTAATGAAAATGGTTGTTTCTATAGAAGAAGGAATTATTTAAACTTTTGGTGAAAACTGAAAGATTTCTCTGCGGTTACTTTATTAATTAAAATCGAAACTACAGAAAGAGTTTTATTTTTTAACTTTCCAAAATATGCGCTTCAATGATTTTTCTTCTCTCTATGTATCATACGCCCCAATACACACCAACACAAGTGTGTATATATATATATATATATATATATATATATTAATTATTGGGTGGTTTGCAAGCTTCGGAAGCTTGACATAATATTTCGTTATTGTTGTTGTTGTCGTGTTCATGGATAGAAGATTTGAAATTAAAATAGGGCCATGCACGGTAAAGACAGTCTCAGCTATGCGAAGGCCATTACTATATTTCGTGAAACTAACCGTGTATCATTATTTTGGGTAACATTTGGTGTTAAGAATAATAAAAATGCTCTTTAGTAAAAAATATTTCCTTTGCAATCCTTTTTGAGGGAAAAAGGAGGTGTGATAAATGAGTTCAATCGCAAGTTATCAGGTTACTCATTTTGACGCGTGTTCTGAAGGGTAATATATATTCCGTTACTATATATTACTTCTGTATCAACTATATTAATTCTGTATTGAATAACGGTATATGAAAATATACCGTTACTTAATACAGAAAACGCTATGTGTTCCTTCGGTTATTCATCCTTTTATTTATGTAAAAAAATCCATAATTGAAAAAAGTTTTTAACTACTTTTTCGAAGTCTAAAATATTTTTGGAAGCATGTGACACAATTTTTAACTGCACCATAACTGAACAACTCGCGTAGAAGAAAAAATAAATTCATTATATGTATGTCAACTACGAGTGCTAGCGAAAACGAACAAGCTCAAGTCGAATCACGCTCCCAAAAAGCTTTTTAAATACACTTACTAATCTCTTAGCAAGAAATTTCCATTGACTTGGGAATTCCGCAAAAGAACAATTCAGAACCAAGCCCTAACTGTTCTAGTAGCCGAAATAAAATATATGTGGTTAGCTCCTACAGTAGCTTAAAGATTTGCAACGGCAAGGAACTAAGACCCAAACAATAGAACTACATCTCTTTCTAAGTTTTTATTCTTTTCTTATTCTTGTTACCCAAGCACTTCTTTACTTTAGCTTTACTCTTTTTTTTGTCTTTGATTATCTTGTTGATGTAGGAGAATCTTCTCTTTCTGCTGAAGTTGTCTTTCTGGCGGTAAAAGAATGTTTCGACTAATTCTTCGTCGCATCTAAGAATGGGAGCTGAATTAACGGAAAGCTATTGGTAGCATTTCGATTCCACGCATGAAAGGACATGAGCAACTTGTTGGATTCGGTTAAAATAATCTTAGATTTTAAGTGAAAATAAGACTTTTAAAGCTACAAATGCAACTCATACAAATTTTGAATATTAATTCAGTACTTAGCCGGCCCTCGTTCATCCGGAACTCCAGATCATCCAGATCAAGTGTGTAGCCTTTTTGTATATTTAATGTTGAAGCGAAGTGATAATTAGACTATGCTTTTTTAATTAAAAAACAATATCGATTTTGTTAAATCATATCATAGGAGCTTTTTTTACAAGAATTCGCAGTAACACAATAAATTGGACTACAAATTAAAACGACTAAAATTAAGCATGCACAACGAAGTTTTTTTTGTGTGAATGTTTTTATGTAATTTAACTATTTAATACATTATAAATCTTTACTGTTTCTATGTGCCATTGCTTTTTTATCGTAATAAACGGTGAGCCAGTTTACTTTAAGGATTTGTTTTGTTTATTATACATATTAAAAGGGTTAACCGTATGTTTTATTCTCTGGGCTGTTTTTGGCCGCAATTATTGCGGAGAAACTGGGTCGTACATTATAAAGAACTATACATTTGTACATTGAACAGGTTTTAGTAAGTGTATGTAATGCATTAACGCATAATTTTCCATTAGTAACGCTTTCAACTTAAACTGAAAAACAATGCATTATGAGTTACATACTGCATCCATACTTAGATGCATTCTATTATTTTAATAGTGATCGAAATTGAAGCATTTTAGTGCAGCAGTAAATTATGTTATTTAATACTTTATTATTTTTTCATAAATTATACTATTTACTGCTATTTTTTACTACAAGTTATAGATGTAGTGTTTACCAACAATTATACTGTAAGTGTTATTGAAATTAATAAGTTTTAAATTTTAAACTGTTAGACATTGTGCTTTAATAGAACTTTGAACATAATCGCAAAACACATTGTAACACCGTGTGAAGTATTATTTTTTACTAAGTTCATAGAAATATTATTGTAAACAGTAACTTCCGCATTCTTAAAGTAAAAAAAAAAACATGCTTATAAAAAAATAGAAAAGCGCACTATTATAAACAAATCCCTCCTTTATTGTGTTCTCTTGAAAAATATGAAACCCGTTCTTTGTTTTTTTTTTCTTTCATTTTTCATCTATATCTCTTATTCGGTGTTGCAGACCATCTTCTCTTTTCCATCTCCCACGTAGAATTCCTGCCATGCAAATGGTGAAAAATTGTTCCAATTTCATTTAGCTGCATTTCTTGTGAATTTATTGTAAGTGCCATTCTTTTCCCTCCACCATCAAATGACTTAGTAATTTGTTTCTTTATGCCAAACGTTTTTCTATAGGACCGTATGCATAGCAGCTGAAGAAGAAAAGCTTTCCCTATTTCTGTGCATTCCAGAACTATCTTTATATCTTCCTTCCCCACCCCCTTTTTTATATTTTTTTCTTCCCTTTTTTCTGCTATTTGAAACCAATTTTGTTTCAAACAATACTTTATTTTCTCCTGCGCACCTGTGTGTTGCTTCGGTGCGTTCAAAAAAAAACTTGAGGCATCAGAACTTTTGAATGTCTTTTGGAGTGGAAATAAGAACAGCGGAATTGATTACAGTTGAATTAGCAATCAGAATATGCTTTGGGGTACTGAAACATCAATTTATAGGAATATTTCAGCTTTAACAATTAAATAATATTAAGATGTAAAGAGGAACTATTTCGTTATATAACATTTCTGCCTGTTCGATAACAGGAATATATATAACAGGTATAAATATAACAGGAATACATTTTTCGTCACAATAATTTTATTTTTTTCCACATTTGCATCTTGTGGGCATCTTCACAGCAAATCTTGTAATGTTCAAAAATTATGCTCGATTTTTGGGGGGGGGGGGGGGAATATATACTTAATAGCGTTTCGACATTATCATTTTTTTAACAGATTCCAATTTGACCAAATTGCCCTAATGCTGTCTTGTTACAGATATCTGAAAGGAAATGTAACTTTAGGATGGCAGGTAACTTCTTTAAAAAGTCCGCAACTAAAATATTGAAACTTCACACAAAATGTTTCTTCTTCACTTCATATTTATTTTGTAAATTAAATTGTTATTTGAAATTAGTTAAGAAGTTGAACTACAGAAACTTGAGTAAGGGCTAATGTTGAGATGGAACTGACTAAACAATTGTCGATTAAAAAACAAGGTAATTTAATAAGCTCGGCAGTTACCCAATTAATGACTGATTGCCGTCTGACATAAAAAGGCAAAATGTTCTATACGATCAACTTAAGTGGGAAGAATAAATAAAATCGTTAAAAAAAGTACAAATAAAATGATATAATTAATCTGAAATAAACTATCTTAAAAAGCAATGTTACGTGCAAACATTAAAATTTTAATAATATTAAATGTAGCAAATACCTAATGAGGACATTTTCAAAAAATATAATTTTTCTCTGCAATGAAATGTATACTACATGTAGAGTTTGCAAATTATAAAATATTTTTGGAAACATACTGTAAAAAATACCATTCACGAAATAATTTTAGAGAAGAAAAAATATCGCATAAAATACACTATAATGAACATAAAGTCATGCATATATTTTTTTTTCTTTTTAGATTTAGTCTGATACATTCATATCTATACTATTGTAATTTATTCCTCCCACAATGTAAGTAATACAACAGAAGCGATAACCCAGAAGTAAAAGCGTATCGGGAAAATGCACTTCTATGTCTTACTCATCAAAAGCAATTCATCACTTAGTCTAAGAAGCCATCCCACGAGGGACATTAGGACACAGCAAAACTTTCGGTGTACTCCCTGAGGGCATTGTGTCTTTCCACGCTACTTCTCATTTTCTTCTCTACTCCGTTTCTTTAACGTCTTAACAAGAGCTACGACTTGTAAAATCTCTGGAGGGGACAGAGATATTTTATTGTTGTCCTTTGGATCATCAATGGTAATCCATAGGAGATACGCAAAAAGTATTTACTTTCTTTTCTCAAGAGAAGTTTTGTCCATTGGACTTTTCGTTCATTCTTCACTTTACTATTATTTTTCTCTGCGTTTGTATGTGCTAACTGCAGTGCATTCTGATGGTAAAAAGTAATTGCACAGGAACGGCACATTTATCAAATGATAGCTAAATCTGTGGCCCGCCAAACTTTGTCAACTAAAATATTTTGATAGGTATATTTTAGGAAGCCGCCCATCCCAACTTTCAAAAAATCTATTTTAAAGTAAATAATCCGTTATAGGACTTTTATGTAAAAATAATTAAAGTCAAAAAGTTTTTTTTTTCCTCCAAATTTTAATCTACATTGAGTTTAAAAAGTTAACTCGGAAGTCAGCCCACGCTTGTGTAATATTTTGTGAATGGATTGTTGGATTACATTTTTGTACACAAACCTTATTCGTCGTGCCTTCAAATTTCTTTCATACACATTATTATTTAAGGTTTTACCTAATCAATACCAATCAACTAGTGTAAGAGATTTATATATATTTTATATATATATATATATATATTACTTAATTTCAGTTTCTCTTTTGCGTAGACACCAGAGCTATACTAAAGAGCCCCAGAGTTCCTTGGAACATAATTTGAATATAATTGGTCTAGACAAGTGGTCGGCAAAAGTTTTAATCAGTGGAACCAAATATCACATATACAACGCTTAAACTTTATTTTGAGAGCATTTTTTTTTAAAAAAATGTTACTTTGATAACACATAAATTGTGATTAGTCAGGTTATTAATATGCTCACATTTTTTATAAACGTAGTCAATCTGATTGAAGTAAGCTCTTTAGATTGTTCCTTTACAATCATCCTTACTAAAAAAAAAAGTAGTTTAATACTGCAAACTCCAAATTTCGATCTTCTGGAAATTTGTCGACAGACGCGTCGCTTCTGGTCGGCTTTCTTCAAGTACCGCCCGTTGGCGCGTTTCACCGTTACTTTTATGATGTCTCTTCAACTAATTTATTAACCCACCTTGAAAATATTTCGTTAAAAAAAGAATTAAAGTAAATTTTCTTAATCGTCAGAAAGATCTTGTTATAAAAAAAAATTGTAAAACAAAAAGTGAAAGTAGAAAAAAAAAAAAAAAAAAAATAGGATAAAAAGGGGAAATGCAACGGCCCTCAAAATTTGCCGGTAGTTTTAAGAAGAGCCATTCTCCGTCCGTTAGTCAAAGAGCCTCGTGTGGCTCGCGAGCTACGCTTTGCCGACCCCTGGTTGAGAAAATAATAATACTATACTTGGGAAGTTTTGACCATCCTTATTTTGATCTCTTGATAGTGTTAAAGTATTACTAAAACTTTTAAGTTAACTAATGTCCAAGTCAGAAACTCAAATATTAGTTTCTAATTATTAATTAAAAAAAAATATGTTTTGTGAAAAAAAAAACCTTGGCGTATCTTGTTGCCCTGTTTTTTGAATTTACAAATTGCATTTGTAGAGATGAAATAATTTAACCGAGGAAAAGTAATGATTACAAACCAGGTTTTAAAGCATTGACATCATGTTTGGACGGTATGTCTTTTGACGCGTTGCTCAGAATGTAGTTTTTGCTTTATTAGTAAATCTTATACTTTACAATTAAAGAAAAGAAAAAGATATCGGACCTACGGGAAATGGAGATGTAGATGCAGACTTACATAATTACAGAAGCACTTTGTCTTTTCTTAGATTTTTTTCTAATTAGAAGCTGACTACAGAATAACACTTAAGTGTTTTTGTTAATATCGCAATTTCAAAATTAAGAAATATTGCGAATTATTCAAACGCAATTTACTTTTAAAATTAGAGTTCATCCACGCATATACTTAATCTCGGTAATACACTCACACACACACGCATATATATATATGTTGCATAAAAAATAAAAAACACTATTGACTAAACAAGAATAATTTTATTAAAGAAGCAAATTCGAAGGTTGAAACCTTTAGTAACTTACAGTTAGGAACTATTCATCTGGAATTATGTTTCATTCAAGAGATTTTTTTAAAAAATATCAAAGAAATCATCTATTGTTTTCATTGCATAGGCACTGATGTTCTCCTGACTTTTAAGAATAAAGAGAGTACATATGTATGAATAATGGAGGGAATAATTAAGAAACGCAATAAATCGGAGATGACTTCATAAATTGTAGGTCACGTGGCGAGCAATTGGTGCCAAAATGAGGTCCCAAGGTCCCGATCATGTCAGTTTGGCGAAATTGGCGATACTTGTTAACATTCCATTAAAACCCAATGTTAAACATTTTCAATATTTCTATTGTCATAGTTATTGTTATTGTATTATCATTTTTTAATTAAAAACAAAAACTTTAAATTTATTTTAAGTTTGTTTTCAACAGAACTTTAAATTTATTTTAAGTTTGTTTTAGGTAAGCTTCATTACACTTGTTACACTTTACTTTTGAATTAGGGTACGTAGGCACTTAACATGTTCCTATCAACATCTTGAAATAAAATTTTAATAAATTTCGGTTCTTTATTAGTAAGGAATTTACTTACACAATCAAACAAAAACTTAAATGCAATACCTGACTGCGAAAATCTACAGAAAAAAATCAATTAATCAGAAACTTTTTCTTTCTTTTCAGAAGTATGTGTATAACAACTTATGCAGTTTAACGAGTATCGAGTTTTTAAAAGACGAAAAAAGGCAGAGTACAAAATAAAAGATCTAAATTAAAGGAATGCATAAAAGAATTTTAATGAGTTGCATCTACAAGTAAACTCCATTTATTAAAACAAAAGGATTTAAAACATCCTTTCATGCCACCCATTAATGTATGCAAATAATTCCCATTAAGCTCTATTTTCTGGTGGCTGTGTTCAATTTATTTTGTTGTTTATACGAGACTATGTTTGACAATAAATACAGAAAATATATAGAAAGTGAAGAAAGTATCCACTTAGTGCTTTTTTTTCTTTTTTAATGTTGTAATCTTAAAAGACGTTTACTAGAAGGAAATTACAAACTCTTTTGCTATACACTACTGAAAATTACTACATTTTTAAAGAACCGTGATGGAATAGGAAGGTTTGGTGTAGCTACATACGTCAATTTAGACGCTGCTTAAGCGTAAAAATGCGCTGGGTAATTTCACGAAAGTAGCATCTCTTACGACAAAGTTAAAAAAGAAACTGATTAAAACGTAATTTTACATAGGTTTTAAATGAATTTTTAAATTTAAAAAAAGGCTCGGAAAAGAAAAGAAGAAAAATCTCGCGTGTTCATAAAGCCTTTCTTCTTTTCTTCCTTTTATTTTTTAAGCTATAGCGTTTATAACAGAATGGTGGCATAGACAATAAACTTAAGACAAATAAATATTAAACTTGAAGTGTAATTTTCCAACTTACGCTCACCGTGGTGAGCGTACGCTGTAGTGAAATTAATCAAAATGTCAAAAAAATTTATCTTCGCTGTTGATCCCTGACATATGGTACGCAAAGTTGTTTCGTTCTTATAATAGTTTGTTTCATGTTGTATTTTTCTTTTTAAAGAAGGCCTTTACGGTAAAACTCTTTCTAACGGACACCTCTCTGAGGCGAACAGTTTTTTATTTCCCGCCAGTCAAGCATTGAGCCTAAGAAAAAAAAACCCTCTTTTGCGGAAACTCTTCTGTTACAGATAAATATTTCTCTTACTATTGTCTGCTTTAGAGGGGTTTTATTGTAATTAATGTAATTTAATAAAGTTTAAAGTATTCCTCTGGTAATGATTACCATAAAGTAATGACAAATTCGCCTATAGTGCAAAACAAAAAATTTAAATTTAAAAAAAAAGTTTAAATCAATAAACATTGCAAACTCATGAGTTATAAGGAATCCGTTTTTTTAATTTTAATAGTAATTAAGAAAAGCAGAACATGTGCGCTTGTGGATAAAAAGACATCAGGCAAAGCCCCAGACCAGTAGTTCACTCCGTGACCAGTTCACTACGTTAAGCAAACCTAACTCCTTGGGACCAATCAATTATCATGTGCTGAGTTTGTGGCAGGCGTCTTTGCATCCAACTGCTCACAACTTTAAAAAAGAGGTTCATTGTAACTTTAAAACATTTTGTCTACTATTGTTAACGTGATTTCAAAGTTGTTTTCGAATTTATTTTTCAGATTTTCACTTTGCACTTTATATCACATCAATTTTTGAAGTTATAGTTTTGTAGCTAAAATCAACAAACTACTTGGAGAAGTCTACAAGTTTAACGGAAAGGTTTTCTGGCGTGACAGCTTTAATACCCATAAGTGGTTCCATCTGATACACATAGGCAAAAGCTGATATGACGTCATTACTGCTTGACTTATCTTGGTGGATATGAACATTGCTACAGCCGAGATAGCACATCCTGGAAATATGTTGTCTGTAACACTAGTTAGGTACCTTAAATATCATAATCGATGGCACCTTCTCAATGTAATATCTTCCATTTAAACCCATACCTGACCCTATCATTAAACATTTAAGAATAGTTACTTTGCTTGTAATAGTCTCATTAGAACAGTCTTTTGCACATGTAACAGTTCAGTACATTGGTACTTTGATCTAACAGGATCGAACAAGATCAATTATTCCTCTTTTTGAATTATAAGACACTGGTACTTAAAAGTTCAAATTTAAAAAAAAATCTGATGTTGTAAGTATTTTGTGACGAAGTTTCCACAAGCCAAGTTATTTCTCGTTGTGTTTATGATTTTTTTATTAGGTATTGGGGGGGGGGGGGGAGGACACATGTTTTTTTTTTGTTTCATAACGATTGACATCACGTCTTCACTGAGGATTAATTTATATCTTATGCTGCTTGTGCAAGGTGGTAGTTTAGAATTTTTCTGGGAGAAGGTAAGGGACATTTTATATAGTACTTGTATATAGTACGCTAAGGATGAAACAACCAATGGTATTGAAATGTCGCATTCAAGTTCACCCACAGTCTTTTTTGGACAGTAATGATAGGTTTACAATACTTTAAAAATACATTTTTGTAATAGAGAAAACAATTTAAAAATACATGTTTTGAAAAGTAAATCTTCAAGTTTCAGTGGTGAACAGAACAATTATGAAAAGTTTTGTGGATTCCACTTTGTACTTTAATGATTCCTTAGAGCACAGTTTTTAATTAAGCTCAATAGTGTTAAGCTGGAAGTTTTCTTGGCTTTCATTCTTGATCAAATTTGAAAGAATAAACTATGATAATTTTAAGGAAATATTTTAAAAGAAAAATATATTATCAATCCATCTTGCAAATTTAAATTTGCTTATCGATTTAATAATTGTAATTTAAATAATTGTACACTATGTTCGTTTGAAAATTATTTTTATTTCTATATATTTTCACAATTTTAAGGTTGTTTTTTTACAATATCTAAAAGTGTGTATTGTAAATAGAAAGTTCTTCATTTAATACATATGTGTATTTTGTATAATAATATTTCACTACATTAAAAAGTAAAAGAAACTCAGACAGCTCAGACTTTCATAACACTTTTCTGCCATATTAATACCTCACTCGCATATTACTGAAGACAAATGCATTTGGAAAATTTATCTTGCACAACAGAAAACAATACTTCACGATTTCTACAGAACCCGCGCACGTCGCATCATTTTATGTGCTGTTTTCTTGCCTCGCTCTGCATTTGAAGCTATTCTTTTTTCATGCATGGTATTTTCTTTTATTCTTCTTTATGCCCAACGCCTCGAGATACAAATGGTGAAAAATTGCTTCTATTTCATTTGCCTGGATTTCTAGAAAATTTATTTCGACTACCATTGACTTCACTGCACCACCAAATCGGTTAGTAATTTGTTTCCTGGAGCGAACTTGTTTCTGGAGCAGACATATACTAAATCCTCTAAAAAAAAAAAAGGTGTTTAGTTTTTCCAGGCAAGAGATATTCTCTCTCTGAATCGCTTATTCTGAAATTCATTATTTCTTATTTGGTGTATAACATTTTGTCGAAAATATTTATATAATTTAAATTAAAAAAAAATCAAAATGTGACAAACTTGTGGGTACAGCAGATTAACATTAAAATAAATAAGTAAAAGTACTTCTGATTTAAATGCTCTCGTACGTGCACTAGAACCTGCTTCCTGCAACCTCCTTGAGGCCAAAAAAAACCTGTCACCTTTTACAGGTAGGCACTTTACCGAACAAATGGAAATATTCATCATTTTTACAGAGCAATTATGTACTTTTAGTAGTTGAATAACATGAAATAAATGGCTATAGTTTAATAGAAAATAAGGGGATTTATGCAAAGCATATTCGAAACACATCTGAAATATACATTGATTTATCTATATTTTTAGTTGCATAATTTGCTTCTAATCTTAAATAGACGAATTAATAGAGGAGATAAAATATGCGTGAAGAAATTTACCACATGTGAATTAATACTTGCAGATTATTTTTATATCAAGCATATTTACACTGATTCTTATTCAATAACCTAAAATTTTAAATTAATCATTTTTAATAAAGGAAAACTACAACTATTATTTTATTTTTACATTACGTTTTGTTAAAGAACACGTTCCGTCATTTTTTCTTTGTTTCTAGATTCGTTCGGCATACTTGAACAATCATACAAAACAAATGTTTTCATTTTTCTGCAAACGCCTAACATTTATAACATTCTAACGAAGTGTGATTTCCATCGCACAGTTTTAATGTTTTATGTTAAAATAGTTCATGTTAAATTTTACTTTTTGGTGTTGAGTATTGCAACATCTTTGTCATTATTTTTAATCTTTTAACTTGTTGTTGTAGAAGTTCTACTCTAGGAGGATCTGTATGATGCTTCAAAGATGGCAGCGATTGGTTGCAAACAATAGGTAGTCGAGCGCGCTAAATGGAATAGCCAACTGCCAAAAACAATTATTCTAATAAGCGAGATACAAATACAATACAAATACAAATACAGAAGTGACGACCAGCAACAGGCTCAGGGCCCAGCTAGGTTGGTCCTAGTCAATTTAGCAGTCCCCAATGAACATCAAGAGATTTCTTAAACGTGTTTACCCCGCTGCAATTAACAGTCGCTTCTGGTAAACTATTCCAATTGCCTATAACCCTATTGAAGTAGTAATTTTTCCTAATTTCACGATTAGCCTGAGATTTGAAAAGCTTAAAACAATGACCTCTGGTTCTACTTTCAGCACATAGCTGCTGTCCATCAACATTTCCTATTTTAATGAATTTAAACAACTGAATCATGTCCCCTCTAATTATATTTTGCTCAAGACTATACATATTGAGCCTTTTAAGCCTAACCTCATAATCTAAGTCTGAAAGACCACTGACCAATCTAATAGCCCTCCTTTGAACTATTTCCAATAAGGTAATATCCTTTTTTAGGTACGGAGACCAAAACTGAACAGCATATTCCAAATGAGATATTACCAAATTTCTGTATAGGGGCAATACAACTTCCTTAGACCTGTTCGAAATAGCCTTATTGATAAACTCAAGCATCCTGTTAGCTCTGTTGCTTACTATGCTACACTGCTGGCTGGACTTGAAGTCGAGACTAATCAATACTCCTAGATCAACAACTGCTTCTGCTTCCTTAACGACGGAACCTTGTAAATAATAGGTGTCATGTTTATTCCCATGACCAAAATGAAGCACTTGACATTTCCCAATATTAAAAGACATACCCCACTTAATTGCCCACCTAGAAATTTGATTTAAATCCTCTTGAAACTGATTGACTTGTTCCTCCGTGTCCACAATTCCCATGATTTTGACATCATCAGCAAAAATATTGATGTTCCCAGAAATACTCTGAGTAATATCATTAATAAAAATAATAAATAATATTGGCCCTAAAACTGAACCTTGTGGAACCCCACTCAAAACATCAATCCGCTGAGAATAATTGCCCTTCACTACTACTCTCTGTTTCCTCCCAGTCAGCCATTTTTAAACCCAAATTAAAGTTTTTCCACCAATACCAATATAAGCAAGTTTGCTAAGAAGAGCGCAATGCGGTACTTTATCAAACGCTTTCTGAAAGTCAATGTAAACAACATCTACGCACTTTTTATTATCTAATGCCATGGTAACCTTGTCATAGAAATACAACAAATTAGTTGTACAGGACCTACCCTTCCTAAAACCATACTGAAAATCAGTCAACACTCCATTTGCCTCCAGGAAATTCACTATTTTTATTTTTATCAGAGTTTCAAAAATTTTACAAAGAACTGAAATAAGACTCACAGGCCTATAGTTTCCTGCCTTAGTTTTAGACCCTTTCTTGAAGAGCGGCGTTATGTTTGCCATCTTCCAGTCCACTGGCACAGTCCCCGAGTTATATGAAGATATGAAAATAGTCAAGACAACATCCACTAATTCCTCTGCACCTTCTACTAAAATTTTTGGATAAACATTATCAGGTCCTGGAGCCTTATTTGCTTTAATCTTTTTCAAATGAAACAACACATCATCCCTAGAAAATACAAAGTCCTCAAGCTGTGGTCCAGATATCCGGTATCACACAAACAGTATACAAGGGTTTGGTACATTCAAAATTTATTCCATTAAACGGGATATTCTTTTTTGTATATTTCATTAAGCGAGATCTTCTTTTAACCGATATTCCATTACGGGGTTCGACTGTAAGTTATTGATTAAAATGTACATTTTTGAAACTGGTTCAAATGCAGCAGAACTTTCCCGACAGTGAAACACAAATTTTAAATCCATCAACTTTCTTGAACTGAAAAAGATAAGTGTGTTATTGTCAAGTGTTGTTGTTGTGTCATCGCAAAATGACGAAGGATAATTGTGGTGTTCCTGAAAGGGTTGGAAAACATAAAGTAGTCCCACTTTTCTCCCAACCGATGGATTTGTGGCATTTAATCTACATATTTTATTTTCTATATTCATATTTTCATACTGTACTTTCAATGTCAAAACTTCAACCGCTGAGCGGGTGGCGACATCCGATTATTTTGTATGTAAAGCGATTGAGCTGTAATCTTTTTAGCTTGCTCGCACTTTGCTCGATCCTCTGCCCGTCTGTGACGGAATAGCAACTTGTTATATGTTAGTTCTTTTATTTCTCTTAAAATGTAAATAGTTAATAAATATAATTTTTAGTTTTAAAGCATGCCCTTGCATCCAGTCAGTTCCAAGTCCTGAATAGTGGGACCGGCGTCCTCTACAGATCTATTGTCCGCTACAATTTGATCAGAGTGCTGAGGGGATCCCCCTCGCACACACACAGAGGGTTTATACAGCTACTCAACAATCATGATAATTGCTAGCGACTGACCATGGGATTTTCGGATCCACATGTTTATGGAGTATGTATTCCGCATGTACTCGGTGGATATTTGGCGACGGGAATCGAGCCCTCCGTGCTTGAATCCGATGCTCATACAACTAGGTTACCCACAGTCCAACTGATGTAGAGGCTTTCTTTATTGAAACAATTTTCTTGTTTAATAGTGTGATAAAATACCACAACAAATATCAAATTAAAAAAAGCTGAATTCTTAATTCATATAAATCATAATCTGAAAAATACGAAAAAGGCCAATTCAAAAGAAAACGAAAATGTCATTAATGCTTTTAAAACATAGTTTTTATTCCATAAATCTATTTTGAAGGACTCTATATGATACATTATAGCGGAAAAAAAGAACTAAATACAGCTCACTATCAATTATCTTTGTTTCAGTTAATGAAGCCGAATAAAGTGTTTGCATAAATGTTTGATTTCAGTTCTTTCAATAAAATCGACGCATCAGGGAGAAATAAAAAGTTTTTTTTTTGAATCTATTCTCAAAAGACATGACATAAAAATTCATTCACATTCACACTAAGAAACCCCACGCTTTTCATTGTCTTCTGCATTTATTTCCGTCTGGCAAGTGTGAGAGAAACAGCAAAGTGCGATGTCCCAAGAGAGAAAAACATCGCCTTCTGCTGACATCTGTTAATCGTAAACGCTTGTTCTCGAAAGAGCCTTCTAAACATTTCCTTGTTTTGGAGTGAACGTAATATTGCTCAAACTCAAAGACAAAGAATTTTGCTGTGTAGTTTTACTGCCCCATTATTCATAAGTAAATAAAGGGACGTGGCTATTTGGTTTAGCGTATAATTCGAACATTTTTCCTTCAGGAGCAAGACGGCGACTTGTGTAATATTAGTCCCAACGGACGGAGTTCAGACGAGATAAATAATCTATGTAGGGAATTATGTGGAATTAAATAGTTTTGAAAAGTTATTTCATTTTTTATACAAACATATCATAACAGCACCTTTATCGAAAATAGTGATGATTTTCCGTTCATTTGTTTAAAGGAATATTAACTTAAAATAAGATATATTGATTTTTCAATCAGTGGAAGGGAATTTCTTTTCCCACAAAATTTGAAAGATATATCCGCTTAATATTGGGAAAAAATCTTGCTTCGTAAATTAGAAATTTACTTCGATAAAACTTTTAAAAGGACTGTTAGTTACTAATTTCATTCATAAAAATTACCAGAGAATTATTGAAACTTTTCCGGGTGGGGGACATGATATTTAATTAAGTGCATTTATGTAAATATTTGTTAGTATTGCATGATGTTTTAAGAATGTATTTCAACGTCATGTTTCATTTATTCAGTTTATGCAATTTATATTTTAATTAGGGGAGAAAGGGGCGCTAAAGTGGACAATGTGCTAGTGAAATATCCTGTCAATTTTATCCATAGCTTCTCTGTAAAGGTTTGAAATTTTGAAACACTGATGTACACTTGTATGTGCCAGTTTAATGAAAATACATTTCCTAGTTCATTAGAAATTAATAAAACTAGGAGTTTTATAGGGAAAAAATAAGTTCATGATTTGTTTTTTTTAATTACTTATTTGCACTATTTTAATAAAAAATTTCAAATGATGAGATATATATGGTGTTATATAAACGAATATAATCACTAAGTGACTAATATCAATAAGCTATGCGGCCAGCTAGGCTGGCCAATTTATCAATCCCTAATGAAGAATAAGATCCCTTTTAAAAACCACTTACCCCGTTGCAAGTCGCTATTATTTGCGAACGCTTTTCAGTGATTTGTGTGCTTTAAAAACATTTTTATATCCGGTGAAGCAGTTACAGTACTTTGCATTTAAATCATAGTTATTGGTTCTTGTTCAATATAAAAATCCATACTTGAGTTAGGAACTGAACACACTATATTTTTTACCAATTTATTTGCGTTAATTTGCATTTCATTATGGTTATTTTTTATTCATATCATTATACGCAACATAAATGAACTCATTAGTAGACAATGGTAATTATTATTGGTTTACATTTTCAATTTGTGACAACTTACTATGCAGCATCAGATGTTATAAAATAATTTTTATAAAAAAAACAGAACCGACTTCAAATTAAAAATTGCGCTAAAAAGTAAAAAATAAATTCATTCTTTAAACAACATCGATGGGACTTTTAAACATAGTTTTAGAAGTCGGTACAAAATTAGGATAGATAAAATATTTTGTAATCATGAATCAATTACAAATATATATATTTCCGCAGAATTAGCAACAGTTCCAATATGAAGTAGCAAATGGTATAATGGTTATTAGACCCATAATTCTGCACCGACTTCTAAAACTATGTTTAAAGTCCCATCGATGTTGTTTAAAGAATGAATTTATTTTTTACTTTTTAGCGCAATTTTTAATTTGAAGTCTGTTCTGTTTTTTTTATAAAAATTATTTTATTTTATTCTTTTTAGTGTAAATACATTTTGTATATAAATACTCTATTTTTTTAAAAATCCACATCAAAGGGCAAAACTTCTTTAAATTAATGGCACTAAAAACTAATCATTTGCATGATAAATTCCCTGAAGTCTGTTTTAGCAAACAAACTGATTATATTAATTTTTGCCACAGAGAAGAGTTCAGTCAAACTCTTGCTGTAATTTCTTTTAATATTATAGCCCATGACAACAAACATGTTTTTAACAATGCTTTTATATTTATTAATAGATTTCCCAACAAAGAAAAATCAAGCCAAGCCTTTCCAATTAAAATAAAAAATACTTATTTTTCACTCGTAACGTTTTTTTCTAAAAAACAAATGTAGGCAAATTGATTTGCAATATTTGAATTAGACGACCCTCTATCGATTAAAGAAAAAAATCATCAAAATCGGTTCATTTAGTCAAAAGTTATGGATGAAAAGACAAAAAAAAATACTACATTTCTGCCCATTACTTTTGTTCTAATTATCGAATATGGTCAGACGAAAGTACGGGACCTATGGGAAACCACCCCTGATCGATTGAAAAAAAAATCATGAAAATCGGTTCATCCGGTGCGAAGTTATGAGTGGACAAACAAACAAAAAAAAAACGACATACATACAATACGAATGTATAACCTCCTTCCTTTGTGAAGTCGGTTAAAATGTCAAACCTAGTCTAATCAGAGCAAATCGACAATTAAATATACTAAAAATTAAATAGCGCATTACATGGATAAAACAAGGACAGATTAATATTCTACAAGTATAAAATTATCCTCCTATGAGTTGCGCCCAGGAAAAACTTCTATAATCCCATTTGTAAAGCTATAAATCTTAAGCTTATATCCACGATTTTGTGAACAGTTTGATAGATTTTGTTGAAGAAAAGTTTAGTATTTAATCAATCCAGTGTTCTACAATGATGGCTGAAAATCAATACGAACATAGAAAATGGATCTGCTTCTAGGAGATTAAAGTTCTTCTTATATTTAAATCCTATTTCAGTCTAAACCCAGCTGTGGAAAAAAATGAAGAGATATTTCTGACAGCAAAAATGATGTATGCCAAAATGAGATATCAAGCTCAAAATCCGTTCTGCTGGATATATTCTCATTAAAAAAGTTTTATCATCGAAAAGATTTTGCATAAATTTGCACCTTATAGTCGTTACAACGTATAAAAAATTATATTTTTTCTTTTTCTTCTCTTTAAAGTACGTTTGATTTTCGAAAAATGTGCAGTATGAGGATGATTTATAGAGTATAAAAATTATAATTTTTGTATAATTTCTAAATTTTATTTCTTTTGATAAAACTTGTCAGATATTTAGATCATGCTATTTTTTGGAATATGATTAAATGCTTGAACAATCATTAAATAAGCTATCAAGAATATTGAATTAGTCAAAAGTGTTTACAAGCATAATTTATATAAACAAATAGTTAAAGTTAAATTACTTGTTTTCTACGTTTCAGTCATTCTATCATTCAACAGAATACCTAGTATGAGCTACTGGCGTTCTATCGATTTCCTAAGAATTGTACATAATACTTGACTCAAGCATTCGATATAATACCAGATTTCATACATTACTGTTAATATATGCACTGTATAGCCACAAACTATCAGACGTTTTCAGTTTTTATCATCTATAAAAGGCACGGAAATTCAAAAACACTAATAAAAATAATAAAAGGAATGAAAAAAAAAAACACTTAGTATTTATTAAGGGTATGAATACTTAAATGCACTAATATTCGCTTCGCTTGAAAGATAAAACCTTTTCTGTCAGAACTTGATAATTGCATTTTCCATTCTGAAGATTTTTATTGGATTTTCTTTCCAAGTTTTATATTTTAAATCGCGTTAGAGAAAATAACATCAATACATGATTCTAAGAAATTTACTTATTAATGGAACTAATATTTAAAAAATGAAACAATTGCCACATTAATGACTAAAACAACATTAAGTACAATGCTAAAATCAAATTTTTCGTACTTTATAGCTTATTACTTCAACTCATATAACATGATTTTTTGTCTATAGTAGTTAATATCTCTATAGTAGTTAATATATAGCTATTACATGATAATTTCATCATCAAATGATTGGTAAACTGATTATAATGCTTTTATTTCGTCTCCTTCTTTTTAAAATTTCATGATGTATTTATTATTCCTTGTGCAATGTGAGTCAGATTTTAGCTATATGCGAAACTATTTTTCTAGTTATTTGCATCTATTTTATGCTCATACTCTAAACACTAACTAATTTTACTTGCACAAAGCTACATTAAAAATGTTAACGATGGTAGGATAGCTAAAAATATTTTAATGAAAATCGTACTGTGATATAAAAAAGCTTCTTTTTTTATTTTCTTCCATCTCACCATCATACGAAATAACACACTATTCATACAGAACTTTGGCGATTTTCCAATGAATTCAAAAACTTTTCCTACCTTGCCTTCATAGTTCAGCTTGTAGTAAAATGTTAAAATATTAGAAAATGAAACAGTAAAAAAAATAATAGTTCAGAAAATGAAAAGAGTTGGACAAATCGTGTTCTTGAAGAGCATTGGAGATTCTGAAAATAGCCATTTTTACTTTCGGCAAAAATATTGATTTTTCATTTTCTGGCGACGGGAAAGAATAAATTTGATATTAAACGGAAAAAGGTTTTAATGCATTATTTTTGCAGTGCACATTTTAACATTTTATCGAGTACGTTCATTTTTAACTGACTTATGAATGCACATAAGTGTAATTGCATTGATGTTTCTCAGTATGTGATTCTTGCGTGCCTAATACAACAACAAATCAACAAATATTTTGCGTGTGAAAAAAATGTGAAAGTTGTAGTAACTATGCATAACTGAAGAACAATTCTAGATCTAAATCACTACTGCAAAAAAAATAATGAAATGATTATATAATTATTAATTATAGAATTGCTAGCTAAACTAGATTGTTTCTTTATCAAAAGACGTAACAAAGTATTTTATTTTAGATTTTAAAAATTATAAGCCATATTTTTTTCTTTAATATCAAGCTATTGCTTTTAGTACCAGTGTTCTAACCCAATCACATCTGAGCTATTAGTACTTTAAAATTTTGTTTTTTATTCATTGTTCATCTTTATTTCTCGGAATGTTTTTAATACATGGTAGCCGTTTTTGCAACGTTTTAAAGATCTGAGATACATGAAGTGACGACATGGTTTTGATATTAGTGATTTATCTCGTAACTTTATTTATATCATTGGTTAGTATTTTGAGCTACTTGTATTATGCAATTTTTCTGGCTGCATTCAAAAATGGCAACGCAAACACAAATATTGTGCATACATCAACATCGTGTGCAGCGTCACCTATGCTCTAAAGTAGTCATTGGCGAAAGATTTACCCTGAAAAAAGAAAAGTACAGGTGAATAATATAATTTTACGCTTGAAAATAGTATTTATTCTTTGGGTGCATGTGAAGCTCATATGAATTCTCCTTGGCAAGTCCGGCGCTATTGCTTAATGTTTCCCAAAAACCCAGTAGATTTGAAATAATTCAGGGGTTGCAAAGACTTGAACTATGCTACTCTCTCACGCCATTATCGCAATGCTAACTTCTTATGCAGTACAAATGGAAGCTACATATATTTTTCAAAAATAGAGTGGTAGCGGCAATAGTCAGATTCCTGATATATGAATGAGATAAATGTGTGCACACACAGACAATTTCTGATACATCAATGTTAAGAACTCTGAATCCAGTTTCATGTATGAGAAGAGAAAATCTAAATTTTTCGTTTTAAACATTCGTTACGTTTGTAATGAAAGACATCCGACTAAAAGTTAATGTTTTAGTTCTGTTCACTGCTTTTTTTCTTCGATCAATATTCCACACAGACACTTATTTCTTATAAACTCATAATTAAAAATCAGGAAAAAGGTGCGCTTTTTAGCAGTTTAATAATAATAATAATAATAATAATAATAATTAAAAAAACATGTTTAGTACTTGAAAACCTGAACTAAAATTAGTAAAACAAACGAAATAAATTTGTTGTCGCAAATCAGTACGGCATAAAATTTTGCACTTTAGCTTCAAGTGCAATAATTAGATACAAAATCGTACGGTTCAATAAATTTCAACAGTAAAACTGTCATTACATTTTGTAATACTATTCCAAATCATCCAATATAATAAAAAAATGAACAGATAAGTAAATAAAATATTTTATGATTTGAAAAATATATTTATTAAAAGAAATATAAGTTAAACTTCTACATGAATGTTGTAAGTTTACTTCTGATTAAAATAAATAAATAAATAAATTCAGCGGTGCAACAGCGCATGAATGCCAAGGCCCGCTGCGCCCATCTCAACTTACGAGAAGGAGGGCCCTTAGATGCAGAAGTAAATTTTCCAGTCAAGCGCTCTGTCTGACGCGGTAATAAAATAAAATAAATACAAAGGTAAATAAAATGTTTAAAACAATGCATTTATCTTTTTTTTAATGTAGTGGACAAAGAGATGCGTAAAATTAATGGCCAAAAGGAATAATGATTTAATAACGGCCATAAAGAGAAATATATATATACATATATTTAAAAATCATAAGTTGGCAATAACACGTTTTTAGTACATCGCACAATATAAAAAATATGTTTAGCAATATGAGGGAGCTGTATGTATACGTAAAATCAGTGTATAACTCTTTTGTGGACGGATTCTATTTTCGGAAAGATCACATCAAACCAAAAACGAAGTTAAGACCAATTTTGATAATATATTTAAAGTTTCAAAATTATCAGTTTTACTTTTTATACAACTTGTTTCGCACGTGTCTTTGAGGAATGCTCAGTGAAGAAAAATCCAATAAATAAGACATTTTCTTTATTAGTTCAGTATTCCAAGGTTTCACGAAATGCCTCAAAGAGAAAAACATATACCCTTCTCAGATATCAAAGTGCAAAAGCATTCGAGTGCATCAAAAATTGTCAAGCCCCCAAAGTACTCTCAATGTTGAACCATTTATGGTGCAGAACGTTCACTTAACGATCCACATGAAGAAGCAATATGCGAGACATTCCATCATTTGATACGAACAGCTTTAACCTTCTAGCCATTTAGAAACATATATATATATATATATATATATATCGTATAAACGAAAACACAAATATCTATCTTTTTCGCTTCATTGAATGCAATGCGAGCTTTTTATTGAAGCTTAGCTTTAGTGTTCTCTTTTTTCCAGATGATTAATGTGGCGTTGAACAAAGTTGTAGCATTGTTTCAAACATTTTAGATCTTATGTAAAGAAACTTTACATTTTTTGAAATATTCTGCTCATTTTTTTCCTTTCCTTTTTCATTTTTCTGGTAAACCATTAAATGAGGCAAGAGGATTATTGTTGAAGACTTCTGGATTGTGCGGAAAACATTTGAAAAGCTTTTGCTTTAGTGCGTGATTCAAGATGTTCAGAACAACATTTTGTTGGGAAAATATGCACATACACAATTAATAACAATTTATTTAAAAAAAAACGTCAATTATTTTTTTTTTTTTTTGTGAATTAATCATGTAATGACAAAAAATTCTTAAGATTTTATTTCCTTACTTTCAATTCGCAATTAAGATTTTTGTAACACTTTCACAAATGTTTTCTCACGCAAACAGAATATCCTGCTGTTATAATTTTTTCCTTCCGAAGTCCCAGTCGAAGAGTGGATTTAAGTGCTGTGATTTTGTACCAGTTGTTCAAATATAATTAAAGAAAACATTTTTTAGAACTGTTTACTATATACATTTTAAAATATATATGTATTTTTTTCAGATATGCGATAATCACTTTATTTCAATATTTAAACGAAACCTTAGAAATGATTTTCATGTGTCGTACTTCTTAATTAAAGCTTGCATTTGTGACTCTTTGCAAAATTAAGTTTCACTTTTGCGTATCATACATCAATGCTTCATTTGGTGCTTATATTCAAATTAAACCCCAAATAAAGAATTAAGGTATACTATTGAAAAAGTTAAATTTAACCATATTTAACTTTTGAATATCATACCTCAATATTGTATTTGATGTTTGCATTTGAAATAAGCACCAAAATAACTAAGCAATACCATTTGTACAGTTCCACCATCAACCAAAGCGATATGCCTGGCAGCGTGCCAAGAAGAATCCATTCATGTTCAGGGGAGTAACTTCTACTATAAGGAATGTGCCGTTTGTGTTCTCGTTCTAGTTTGTTTATCGTACTTGGTTTTTTCCGAACTGATGCTATGTGGCAGTTTATAAATTTAGTTGCTTTCAACAAACAAAGAAGCAAACATTCTGATTCGCATGTTAATATGCGCACCTGAAAAACGAGCTTCTTTAAAACTCGAATGGATTCGTTCTTTTCTGTCATGCACTGAAGCGTCCAAATGTCAAAATTCCATGGTCGAACGGTAGCTAGAAAATTCATCTCACTTTTTGGAGCAGCAGCATACATTTTTCTACAATGTGGAAAAGATAAGAGGATAGAAAGACACTTTTCAGGAAATGTTTTTTTTTTTTTCAGTTTCAATACTTGTTTTCTTTCAATACCTGTTTCGTTGTTTTTTTATCTTTAACTAAAAAACACGAAATATATAAAATGTCGGAAAAAAGACCCCGAAGTACAAATTCAATTAATTTTTCCTTGTTCTGTTTTTTTCTTTTAACGGAAACTATAATTAAAACTCTATCGTGATAAGATAATAAAATTATTTTAATTATTTAGCCAAAGCTAAACATTCCTAAGCATTTAAAACAGGAAATGAAAAACATGTTTTAGAATTCAATAAGCTACTTAAGTGCATGAAAAATATGTTTCCGCGAAGTAGTACTTAATCATTCAGACTTCCATCTCAAAGACCATAAGATTACTTATATAAAAATATTTCTGCAAAACAATGAAAGGAATGCAAATCAAACAAAAGGTTCTAAACGTTTTCATTTTAAGTATCTAAAAAGAACGCATCATCTATCTCATAAATGTTATGCTAAAAACAGATAATGATCATCACTGTCTCTCTTCTAAAAGAAGCTAAAAGGTTTCAATATTTACTTTTATCTTTAATGTAGAAAATCTATTAAAAATTAATATGTTCAGCGGGAAATAAATGATACGTATTCGTGAAATCGCTAGTATTCTATTTCTGTCTTACTCTGAAGATCTTTAAAAGTCAAGTGGTATGTCTACATTAAATGCAGTGCTTTTATTTGCATAATGTGCTTTAGTCTATAGTAACTATAATATTCTACAGAAAATGTTGCTTTGTATATATATATATATATATATATATATATAAAGCCATATTTTCTGTAGAATATTATTGAAACTAATCGTTTTGGGTGTGAACAGAAACAAAATGAATTAAAACCAGCTTTAATGGGCCTTATTTAAAGGACATTTATGAAGAAAAACTAAAAAAATTCAATTGAGTTTCTTTAGTTTCCTTCTTTAAATTGCCAAAAACGTATTTTTATCTCTGTGTTTCCGTCTTTTTTGCATTTCAAGCTACACTCTAAAAATGTTTGGTGTTACTGAACACCATTTTTGGTGTAATAAAAATAATTTCACGTTAAGAAAGCACAAATAAGCATTCTTATTGGTACCTGCCCTGCTACTTCTACTTCCACTTCACGCTGCCTTTATTCTCATTGGTTTACTGATAATTCTTAGGCTATATAAGCTTTGTTTTTGTTGTTTTGTCTGCTTCATTTGGATGCTTTGCATCTAGAAGCTCCCTGTCGCGTTGAAAAAGGGATTCTAAGCAATCCCGAAACATATGTCTGCATTTTAATACTTATTTGTGCTTTCTTAACGTGAAATTATTTTCTATTACAGTTTACTTGCAGAAAGTTAAATTATTTCCATTTTTGGTGTTCAGTTGGTGTAAAGTTGAAAATTATTCATTTTTTGATGTTTTTTAAATTTTTTTAAGTGTCTGTCTGAAAAAATACAGACAACAGAATTATCTTATTTTATAATTTATCTTATTTTCATAGAAAATGAAATATCGATCCAAAACGAATATATATATTAATAAATATCATGTGCTAAGAAACGTTATACTGTCTATATTTTTTGAGCCAGACACTTAAAAGAATTTAAAACACATAAAAAACAGTAAATTTCAATATTACACCAACTGAACACCAAAAATAGTGGCAACTAGACGCAAAATTTTTACAGCGTATACATTATTAACATATAAAATGCTAATGTTATTTTTGTTCTCTTCTTAAAAGTGCCAGAAAATGCATTATTTAAAAGTTACAATTATGTTTAATTTTCACTATCAGGATAGTTTCATTATTATTCCTGTGCTTACTAATTTGCAGGAAAAGCTTTAAAGAAATAAACAAAGGACGACAAAAAGCTACTTAAGTACTCATCAACTCTTTCTCACATTTTGTGTAATTAGGAGTAACAAGTGTTTATTAAAGCGAAAAATCATTGTTAAGTCGTCCTTTTTTCAACAAGTTTTTTTTTTTTTCTTTCGTACATGAGTTTTAAGTAATACGTAATAATTGACGATGACGGTAAAACTCGAGGTTTAAAGGATAATACAAGATTTGTTTTTTTTTTAAATATATTTCCTGTTTTTTTTATCATTATTATTCTCTTTTCCAAAGCATGTATCGGAGAAATTGAAGCTTTGGTTTATTATACACAATGTACTTGCTTAGCATATTTTTTTGACCCTAAACAGTGCAGGCTATTTTAGTTAAGAAAAATAACGAAAGGATTTGTTATATAATGTGTTATTAATTTACTTTTTAATAATGGTGATTTTTAGTTAAATCATAAGGAAAAAAGGCTTAAGGTTTATCAAGTAAATTGAATAAATTATTTTACGGTTATTTTTCAATCGTGTTTTAGACAATAGATGCTTTATTTGAAAGATTTAGAGCAACAACTAGGTTTCACATTACTATTAACTGTAAATATTTTACGTAATAGTTTTGTAATCTAAGTAACAAGTTATTTTAATCTGGAATTTTACAATTTATGTTTTTCAGAAACCATACTTAAGAGGCTGTTATTTTTTTTCTCCTTCTTCCTAATGGGACTGCGTATAACTAACCTGCGTCACTAACCATTGCAGATCTAGTGCATTCCCCGGAAACCGGCATCCATTCTTTCAAGTAGCACCACTATCGGCGGATACCATCATCACTTCAGAATTTTGGCGCTCAGTTCCCCCCCCCCCCTTCCTAAATAGTGCCACCTGACGTCAAACTGATGCCGAACTGCACTAAGAACTTAATTTAACCGAGATCATACAATCCAAAAAAATACTCAAGGGACCCTTAACATGCCGCATAATCATACGACATGGGCGCTGTTGATTTTCTGCTTTCGACTTGAGTCAGGCTTGATCCTGCGAACTTGGGAGTGCGAGGTCAGTGCCTTACCACTACGCCACCGTATCGGCGCAGATGCTATTATATAGCATTGACAATAATGCCCACGCGTGATCTATCTCATTCCATTTTATACTTTCTATTTTTGATTGTTTGCTGCAAGTATTTAAATTTGTTTCTGTGTAAAAGTTTGTTTTGTTAAAATTTACTAATTTGTTATGATTTATTTTTTAGCCTACTTTCCCGTAAAAGTAAAAAATTAAAGCATGAAAGAAAGCTTAATGTACCGAAAAATATCGTTAAATATGAAGAGAAGTCAAAAATAAGTGAAGTAATTAAATAAAGATTGAAAAATAAAAAATTTGAAAGTAGGGTTTTGAGATGGGGAAAAAGTGTGTTTGTCGGTCTGTCGGTCGGTCTGTCTGTCGGTCTGTCCGTCGTTCTGTCTGTCGGTCTGTCCGTCGTTCTGTCTGTCGGTCTGTCCGTCGTTCTGTCTCTCGGTCTGTCGGTCTGCCCCCCCCCCCCCTAATAACTTTTGAACGAATAGTCCGATTCGAAGAATTCTTTTTGCATTCGAAAGATCTCGGCAAGGAAATCTCATTCCCATATTTTACTTTTCGATTTGAACAATATTTCGTTTAATTTTGAACAGTTCAAAAAATTTTAACATTAGCGCCTATGGGCAAAAGTGAAGCAAATTATGTAAATTCTGGGCATAAGAGTCGAGTTCTTATGAACAAGATTACTGAAAAGTTCTCGAAGGAAAATATTTTTTGAGTTGAACAATTTTTGTTCATTTTTGAACAGTTCAAAAAAATTAACGGTACTTTTTCCTTTATCCTGCCGTAGGCGATAAAGTCGCCAATAATGATTCAAGGAACACCAAACGGAATACCTCCGCTGGTAACCTTTTGCGTGTTTTGTTGCCTTGGCGAGATTTGCGCCGGGATAATGGAATTCTTTTTGAAACAGTTCAAAAAAAAAAGAGTTTAACAATAGCGCCTACGGGGAAATTCAATCTTTTATAAATAATGATCTAACAGACCGATTTGTTTGGAACAAAATTTATCGGAAAGATGTTTGGCCGTAGAACATGTACATATACGAAGTTCAACCAGAACGGAACGAGCCTATTTTCTTATGAAATTTTTTGATTGGGATTTTTAACGATATTTTCGAATGAATGAATGATTAAATGAATGAGTGATGGAATAAACGAATAAATGAGTGAATAAATCAGGGAATAAATAATAAAATAGATAAATGAATGTATGAAGTGAAAAATATATAAATGAGTGAATAAATACATAAATGAGAAAAATGAATGAATAAATAAACGAATGACTGAATAAATGAAAGAATGAGTGAGTGAATGAATATGTATTAACCGTTGAAAAAGGCATATTTGAAGTAATTAAGAACTAAAGTTAAATGAGGGAGAGAGAGAGAGGGAGAGTTAGCTAGATTATAATTTCAAGTTGGTGAATACGGGAAAGTAGGCTCGTATAGTTCTAGACGGAACTCCTTGTTACTACATCAGTTAGTTAAGTATTAAATTTTATTTATCAAAGTTTCATCTACTTCATTTAAAATTGCAAAATTTCATAAAGTGCCCGTCTAGAGTTAGAGTAAATTGCATTCCGTAATGCTTTTCCACTTACAGGAAAAGTAGTGTTCTGTTTTTCATTTAAAATGTCTATTTTAAATGAAAAAAAAAGCCTTTTTTTCTACATTACGACTTTATAGTTATGAAAATAATTTTAGGGTAATGCATCATATCTTTTACGACATCATTTGTAATTGTCCTATGTTTGAGAGAGAGATTTTTATTATTAGTAGTACTATTTTATGATTTATACATATAATTTCAAGAATTAACAAGAAGTTCCGCCCAGAACTAGACGAGCCTATTTTCCACTGTACATCAATATCAAATTTATAATCTAGCTATCTCTCGCTCTCTCTATTTCTGATTTAGATTTAGTTCTAAATTACTTCAAATATAGCTTTTCCAACAGTAATATATATTTATTCACTCATTCATTCCTTCTTTCATTTATCTTAAATCTTTCTCAGTCAAAACATACTAAAGTAAAATCAAATTTAATAATTATTAGTCACTTCCTTGGGCCTGTCTTTTCAAAGCAAAGTTTTTCTAAGGAAGGCTTAATATTAGAAATTTCCACCCTCAGATGTTTCTATATTTAGCCGAGATCTATAGCTTGTCTTCAAAGAAGCCACAGCAGAAAATCCAGTTTCACAAAAGTTGTTGAGGATGCTGAAAATGGTAATAGAACGCGAAATGCCCTTGTTTTTGGTGCAGAAAAATCATCCTCTACCTGCCCAAAATTCAAATAGTGATTTATTACTGAATTACTTTTTTTACTAAAATTACTTGTTTTTACTCTTGTTTTGGCAGTTAATCAAAAATAATTCAAAAACAGAATCAGTACTCATAAACATTATTGTTGTTTACATTTTATGGTAAGGGGCGGAGGGGGGGGCGCGATGAAAATTATGATAGAAAATTGGGCCGCGAATACTGAATGGTTGAGACGCGCTGCCGTAGGCGCTAATGTTAATCTTTTTTTTTTTTTTTTAAACTGTTCCAAAATATCTCGGCGCAAATCTCGCCATGCAGGCTTTTTGGCAACAGAACACGCAAAAGGTTACCAGCGAAGGTATTCCGGTAGGCGTTGGTTGCATCATTATTCAAGACTGACATTATCGCCTGCACCGGGATAAAGGAAAAAATACCGTTATTTTTTTTGAACTGTTCAAAAATGAACAAAAATTGTTCTACTCAAAAAATATTTTACTTCGAGAGCTTATTTCAATAATCTTGTTCATTAGAACTTGACTTTTATGCCCGGAGTTTACATAATTTGATTCATTTTTGCCCATATGCGCTAATGTTAAAATTTTTTGAACTGTTCAAAATTGAACAAAAATCTGCTCAAACTTTTTCCCCATCTCGAAACCCTAATTTCAGTTTTTTTATTTTTTAATCTTTATTTAATTACTTAACTTATTTTTGACTTTTCTTGATTTCTAACGATATTTTCACGATACGTTAAGCATTCTTTCATGCTTTATTATTATTTGTTTTCTTTTAGGGGAAAGTAGGCTAAAAAGGACAGTTTTGTCCTTTTAAAGGCAATATTTAAAAAATTAGATACGACTTTTTGAGCTCGTGCATTGTTACCTTTTGAACATTCATATAATGGTTCAGGCAGAAAGGAAACTATTTTTGTCTCTTTAAACATTTGTCGCCAAATAAACAAAACTAAGCGATTGAACTGTCTAAACTTCTCGCATTATTATTATTATTTTTTTTTTTTTTTGTAATTGTGTTATTTATTCATTTTTTAACATTTTCTTAATTTTTTTAACTTTTAAAATGAACACTTTCATCTTTTAATTAGTCCTTTTAATTTTAAAAAGTTATGTATAAAGTTGGTTAGAATTTCATTAAATATGGCATGTCAATAAAAAGGTTATTTTTAGCTTTGTAAGATATCAACGTATTTTCTTTAATTTCCTTTCTTTATTTTTCCGCAAGACAAAGAACTTTGCAAAAACAAAGAAATGTTAGCCATCAAAAAGGTTTTAAAGAACACTCTTTACATAAACAGTTCTTTTGCATTAAAATATAACGCTTCATTTTAATGTCTATTTTAAAATTCATAAATACTTAATCATTGTTAAACTATCGAACACTGAATTTGCAGCTTACGTCACTTATAAATAATGGCAGTGATGATGCAAGAGAAAAAGAATTGGAGGCAATGAAAGGATTAAATAGACAACCTCTAATTTCCTTCTAAATAATGAGTATGTCTTCTATGCAATAACTTAGTCATTCATTACCCATATTCGCATTTAGAAGAAAGAGCTATATTTAAGGATAATTTATTATCAGACAGGATCAATGAAACTTCTGTAAATAAGGGCATAAAATAAGCATTCTGCCTTGAAATATGTTTTTGGTTTACTCGTAAGCAAACAGCAATTAATATTTGGATGACTTGGGTGCATTTATTAACTTCGAAAAATCCTAATATAAGAACTATGTATTTATTTATAAATTGTAAGTTATTACATGATAAATTAAAAATTGAATACTTTATATATAAAAAAATTAGTAAATCCATTGCTAAAAAATCATTACTAATTAAAATTCCTATAATATCAAAGTGTTGGTTATCAAAACAAATTAGTGAAACATTACTCTTTGAAGTGTATAGACGTATGTCTAAGTGCTTTTGCTTTGAAATATATGCTTTTCTTCTTAAGAGTTAATACTCAGAGCTGTGGAGATCTTCCATATTGTTTAGTACGTCCTTCTGGAACTACTCATTTCATATGATTCTAACAGTTAAAATTATTCAAACAGAATGCCTATCGAATCGGGAAGTATTAATCCCGGTCGTCGAGATTTTACATATTATTCATCACAGAGCGCTCCTGGAACCATTGTTCATTGCAGTGTTCCTATAACATTGTTTAGTACGTAGACCCCACTACCCCACCCCGCGGGGCAGGGCATCCCTAAGGCCTAGTTCTAACAGGGAAAGAGCTTGGAGGACGAAGTCCTCCTGGAACTTCCTATTTTAAATGATCTTGATGGCTGAAATTAGTCAAGCACTATGCTTATCCCCTCGATTATTAATAGTCATAGTTGCGAGATTTTCCTTGGTGCTCAGTACATTCTTCCTGGAACCACTGAATTCATACAATTTACTGTTGAAATCAGTCAAACAATATGCCTACCTATTGGGCATTTACAGTCTAGACTAGACTATCCACATCTTTCATTCTGGTTCTCCTGGAGACATCGAACACAATCGATTCTTATAATCACGGGATTTCGACCAACACGTTCAGCAATGTTAAGGAACGGCAAACAAAAGACCCGATACATTCATATATATAAAAGCTTGGTTCATTTATTTCATGTGAACAAATTTCTGTTTGCATTGCTTACACAGGAGAAGTTATGTTTCTTCGTGTCAGAGAGACATATGATACGCTGTACATCAATCAGAGCGTGAAGAAGAAAAGGCTGATTTCTGTAAGTGACCAAGAGATAAATATCATATTTGAGCTCAGCAGTAAAAAAATAATACAAATAAAAACTAACGATGAAGTTTTTTAAAACAGTCCAGTTTTATATTTGCCTGAAATGTTTAGTAAATCAAAAAGTCTCAAAAGCAAACCCTTAGATATTCATTAACATTTTTTAAAGAGATTCCACATTCCAAAACTGTTTTAAGTTTGTAGAATTTCTTGAATATCGGTCCTGCCTTAACTCAAATGCAAAGTCATCATGAATATTCCTTAAAGACAAATTATAATTCTAAAATCTAGTAGCATCTCATTGTTAAATAGATTTCTTATCACAGCTGGAAAGTTTCCAAGTTTTGCATCTTCACTTGCTTTTGTATGAACTGCATTTTACTTAACAAAGTTGCTTTCTTATTTGTCCGGAAGAATACATGTTTTATGTATTTTCTCTATACCACTTCTTTTATTAAATTTATTTTCTAGCTGAACGCCTCAACGAGCGCTGATACTCTTTACCTAAAATGAGTAATGAAATATTTCGGTGTTTTTTGTGTAGTTATTTATTAAAATTACAGTATGCATTGAGAAGTTTGGAAACAAAAAAAAAAGCAATTTGTAGTTTCGGCTTTTAATTTTTTGCATACGCAAATAAGCTCTAATTCAATGACAAACTTTTTTTTTTTTTGAATAAATAAAAACAAACAAATAAATAAATAAATTTATAAAAAACAAAAGGAAAGAAAAATGCTAACGATGCTCCGAACTTTTAATAATGTACTTCACTTAAGAAGGACGCTCTTGCTGCCAAAAATAATGTTTTAAAGTATGTTTATTATTTAAGAATTAGAAAGTGCAGCCTTACGCTGAAAAAGAAATTTGTAACTTGTTTGTGTTTTCCCTAGTTGTTGTTTATTGTGTTAAATAATTATTTTACCAGCGTTCCTTTATTTTGTTTTAAAAACAAACATCAATGTTGTTCGAGTTTTTTTTATTACAAACGTCAATATGAATAAAACAATATTTTTTTATGCATAAAATAAAATATTCTTTTGAGAATATAGTACATAAACCAACGTAGCTGTAGATAAAACGTAATAATGTTTCAATAAATTTAACCTTTCCTAGGTGTCACTATACTTATGAAAGTAAATTGCTATTTTCATTAGAAAACTGCTTGAAAGGTGACGCATTCATGTGTTGACTTACCCACATTAAATGCATTTACACTTTTGTTTGTTTCTATCGAGGCAGCATACATGTTCCCCGCCATTTGCATGAGTGCATTACCAAGGAACTGGCCGGCATTGTTTCATATAATATCATTAACAGCATATGTCATTACCACTTGATAATTTTGACTCTCAGTTTTTCACTAGATGGAAACACATGGACTCTGACGATGCAAAATTTCCCCAGGAGTTTAATTTGGCCCAAAATATTCAACACATATGGATACTAAAGGGATCTTTGACATACGCATAATCATAAGACATTAATGATTTTCTGCAAATGCACCGCCGTAAGTCAGGTTTGAGCCTGCGAGCTTGGGCGCAAGAGCCCAGCGCCTTAACACTTAAAGTGGTAAATTTACTAAATCTAGATGGGAAAAAATAAAAAATGCAACATTGTTATTTCTAGGCAACAACTTTTTTTTTTTTGGAAACTGAAATACCAATAAAGCAATAACCCATGTCTTATTTGGATGGTTGGCTTCTGTAATTTTGCCTGTAAAGGGCTGAAGTTTGCATATTGCTCTATTCTAATTTGTGATTTTCTAGAAAAGAGAAAAATGAAGTTGTGTTAATAGTTGTATGCTTTATTCCAACATCTTTCTGCTTTCATATTGCCATTGTATTATTCAAGGTTAATATTATTTCCAATTAAAATTTTACTAAATTTAATTAGAGCTGCAAAAATTGCTCCACAAGCCTTCGACAGCTAAGCTATATTTTTATGCACTGAATGTATTAAAAAATAAGAGTACAAAACAATCATACCCGGATCGATCTGGCAACACGAGCACTACGACTTATTAGGGACCATGGTGGTTCAGTCTCAAAGACTGAATTTCCAATCAGTAAAGGGATCATATTTTATTTCCCCTTTTCCCACCCGCTAAATATGATTTTTATATCATATTGCTATTAAATTTATTTGAAAAACTTGAAGAACAGAACAGAAGAAACTGCGTTACCCCCCCCCCCCTATTGAAAAACAATCAAACAAGAGCTCAGTTTTCCAGTCCCGATGCAGATCTTAGAGATTGACCCTTTTATTCATGCAATTTTATATTTACTATCGATATGACGACCGTATTAAAACGTAAACCTCGGTTGGACTAATAGATGTATAAGAAATATGTATTTTTTATGTTTACTACCAATATAACAGCTCCATTAAAACGTAAAACTCGGTTGGACTATTGGATGTATAAGAAATATTTAATTCTTATGTTTAGTACCAATATAACAACTCTATTAAAATGTAAACCTCGGTAGGACTAATTAGATGTATAAGAAATATGTAATTTTTATGTTTACTACCAATATAAACAATTCTATTAAAACGTAAACATCGATTTAACTAAGAAAACAAAATTTTCCCGGCTATGTCAAATCGACAACTGTGCGCCACCCTGCATGAGACGCATGAAAAATAAACGATTTTTTTTCTGGATTTCTTCTGGAATTAAAAGTGCTTAGATACATATAGTACAATTAATGTCACCAAAAGCATGATTAGTTTAAAATAGCGCATCTGTTGAAGAAATTAACACTTATTTTATATTTGATGAACATTTGTGAAGATTCTGTGTTTTTTGTCCCTGCTTCCCTTGTGTCAGCTATAATATTAGCAGAATCCATTGTATTCTTACTTGAAAACTTGTGACATAGCAGTACGTCTGCCTGTTTACCATACATTATTTGGCATCGATGTATTTTGTACCAAACATCATTCATCTGTAAAAACAGTTCTTAAGAAATAATTAAACATTTCATCAAATGAAGTTGAGAAGAAGACTGTCCAGGTCACCAATATATTTTTTATATTGCCTACACTGAAAAATTCTAATTCAAACTTTCACCAAAAACATGGTGAAAATGGTGAAATTTAGTTGCAACCAACATTTTGGATAAAAGTTGAAATATTATAATGGTGAAGTTTCACCTAGTTTCGCCATAAATGGGAAACAAGGAACTATTATAATGGTGAAGTTTCACTATAAATCGGAAACAAGGAACCATTATAATGGTGAAGTTTCATTTAGGTTCACCATAAATGGGAAACAAGGAACAATTATAATGGTGAAGTTTCACCTAGTTTCACCATAAGTGGGAAACAAGGAACCATTATAATGGTGAAGTTTCACCTAGTTTCACCACAAATGGGAAACAGGGAACCATTATAGTGGTTCAACTTTTATCCCAAATGTTGGTTTCAACTACATTTCACCATTTTCACCATGTTTTTGGTGAAAGGTTGAACTAGATTTTTTTACAGTGTACCACTGCAAGGAAAATCAGTACTGGAAGTGGATTTCCTAGTGGAGCAGCAATAGCGACAAAAATCGTCTTTGAATGATGACAAATGAGCATGTAGTCCTACCAGCAAACAAAGTGCCAAAAAGAATATTTCCATATTTAAGGAAAAAACCGCTAATATAAAAATGTGCCGTATACTGTTCTCCTTTTAGTTCATTAGCATACTTGTTTTCTTCCATGCTGATGCTATATTCTAGTTCATAAATTTAGTTGCTTTTAACAAATAGAGAAGCAAACATTTTGATTCGCGTGCTAATGAACGCACCAGCACAACAAACTTCCCTAAAACTCGAAAAGATTCAATTTTTTCTGGCATGCGCAAAAGATACATAAGTGTCAAAACTCCGTGGTCTAACTTTAGTAAAGTTGATTCTGCCATTAGTATTCTAAAGACGCTAAAGAAATGTGTAATAGCAAAGGTCGTGGAACACGGATTGCAACATATTCCTTTGAAAAAAAAAGAAAAGATAATCGTTGATAAAATAATATTTAAAAGAGAAAAATAATCATAAAACGAACTACAAAAATATAAACAAGTTAAAAATATAGTTTTGCATATTCATTCTGACGACGGGGAATTGGTAGTTATTAATAATCTTTAAGTAATCATCAGCATCCAAGTTTATAATGAACTGCAAACTAGGTACTTTGAAGAGCGTCAAATACATTAAAATATAGCATGAAATAAATTATTTCCAAATTGACGATTTACATTGGTTGCGTTTTCTCAGAAGAAAAGTGATATTCATCATAACATCATGTAATTTTGTTTTACATATAGCAGTTGGTGTAACTCAGGCGTACGGAACCTGCGGTCGGCAAAGGGTTTGTGATTACCCAATATCCGATTTACAAATATTAAGGAAGCCTTCATATGAAATACGATAAAAAACAGCGCAATTAAACTTAAAATTGCAAAACTATTTTGCATTTTGAGCTGAACTATTTTGTTTTTTATCTTATTTTTATTTGACGCACAAAAAGTAAACATTTCTTCTTCTTTTTTTTTTTTTTTTTTGACAATTGCACCAGGTTTACTAATTTTATTAAATTCTACATTTGAAATTTTTCTATGTGCACGTAACTTCGTTAACTGAGTAATTAAACTTAAAAATTGTTCTTCGTTTTAGATTTTCTGGTTCCACCTGTGTATTTGTTTAATATAATTGTTCTTTTTTTTTAAATTTTCAGCTACATATTTTATGTTTTTCTTCATTTACTGTTATTCTAAAGAGCCTTGTGTTAGAAAACAAAATATTACTGAATTTCAATAAGATATTTCATGCAAAAAGAATATGTTAATTCATCTGAATAATGGATTTAAGAATGTTCTAGTTTATGTTCGCTATTTAATTTTTACACACACTCATCAAGTTTATTCTTCTTACGTAGTTCTCCAGTATTTATCTTTGTATCTGCAGCGCTATTTGCCGAAGAAAAACTGTATAACGTCAGAAGATAAGGATTACTGAAACTACATTTGGGATAAATGCTGACGTTTATAATCTTTTTGGTTTTTTTCGTGTGAAAGCAAATGAAAGATTTTGTTCCTCTTTTTTTGTTTATATAGATACTATTGATATAGTTGTAGTCCTTTAATTAAATGATGAAGCAGCATTCACGTTTGAGAGATTTACGGAAGAGTTTTCTAATCCCTACAAAGTTTAAGCATTGGTTGTATTTCTGTCAATAAAAAAATTGTTTATCACATCGATTGCTTGTTCAATTTGCGATCCCTTCAATTGAAGTTGAAATTTTAGTAATTCACTAGCAGATTACCTGACATGGTTTTATTGTTAGAATTATAGAGACAGTCAGTGTGTCAGAGTCCAGAATAAATTGTAGATCAATTTAAAATTTGCTTTATGTATGCTAGTTTACTAGCCTATGCATACTAGCCTATCGGGTAAATTTTCCACTTCATTTAAAATATGCCCCTGTATCGTTTATTATTTCTAATACCAATGCTTCGAGCTAACACTTTAAACTTATTTTTAAAGTTTAATTTTTACTTATTTACCCATATATTATTTTATTGTTGTTTGTTTAACACATAAATTAATTTGAATAATGACGTAATTAACAGCAATTGAAAAACCTTTACTTTTAATTGCACGACACATTTGTTAGTTTACGAAATTGTAAACAACGCTAGTATTTTTATCGTTCTTTTCTTAAACTTAGCTTTGTTTTCTTAAACGTTTACAGTGATATTGTATCTGTTCTTTTACTTCTGACACACGTCGGCATGGGGGTGTTGTAGTAAGGCGCAGAGCTCGTACGCCCCAGTTCTGAAGATTGAACCTGGCAATGTCGGTGGATTTTCAAGATGCAGAAAATCGTCTGCGCCTTTTATCGTGTGATTACGTAGCATGTCAAAGACCCCTTGAGTAGACAGTTGGCTTGGATGCGCTGGGCTAAATTAAATTCCTAGTGCAATTTCGCATCAACAGAATCCGGGTGCTAGACCTTTCAGGGGGAGGAACCGGACGTTAAAGTTCTCATTGTGGAAATTGCATCAGCCGATAGTGGTGCTACTTGAATGAATGGATAGAAAAGATTTATTCTAATAGTAAGAGCTAAGCTATCACTTAGTCTTCCAGCTAAATAATGTATAAATATGTCGCACTCAGGGTTCATCTGAGTATTTCTCTTACGCCGGAGCAATAGTATCTTAAGCCCATATTTCAAGTTTTTTCGATTTTAAACTTAATGGACACACGTAGTTCCGACGACAAAACCACTAGCTACATGAGGGTTCCGAACTTTAAAGCTCCCATCGGACTTCGCTACTCCAAGGTTTTGACGGAAAAGTCTAGTCTTATAGTACTAAAAATGTTTATTTGTTAACTTCATCGCACAAACTCGAAAAATAGATTTCAGATACTATGGGCGTCAGGTACAGATTTATCAAAAAGGTAGTTACGTTATATTGATAAATGATTTCAACTTTTGCTCCAATTTTTGGCCTCTCATACATATATATCTAAATAAAAGTAAAAATAAATAACTTAATGGCAAAAAAATAATAAGTAGGATGGGGAACTGCTGATAAAAACAACCACTTGAAAAATTGTGTAACAATGCTTTGCACAGTTTTTACAATCCGGGATCTGGAGCAGTCAGTATTTTGAGTTGCTCCGCTGTGACGTTTTAATGCTTGTTCCGCTCTACGAAGTGTTTTAATAGATTATATATATATATATATATATGCCGGCAGGGTGGCCTAGTGGTATGGCGCAGGCCTCACACGTCCAAGTTCGCAGGATCAAACCTGGCCCAAGTCGGTGGATTTTCAAGAGGCAGAAAATAGACAGCCCCCATGTAATATGATTATTCGGCATTTTAAGGAACCCTTTAGAATGCGTTTGGCTTAAATACTATGGGCTAAATTAAAATTCCAAGTGCAGTTTGCATCATTTAGAGCTCAGATGCCTCAATCTAGGGAAAACTGCGCGTAAAAAATTGCGGCAGTGATATCATATTCATCGTGGTGCCGCTGAAAGAGCTATTACCTCTGGGAACGCACTAGGTCAGCAATTTTTAAGAACCAATACCACGCAGTCCATACGAAATAAATAAATATGTATTTATTATTTATTTAGCAGTTAATTTATATTTGAATATGATACAAATTGAAAAAAATCTTTAAAATTGGAGGAGTGGAGCACAACAAAGATCTTCCCTCCGGCACTGCTCCAATTTCTAGAAAAATCTCGTTGCTCCAATGCTCTGAGCTCCCGTACCATGCTCCACTTCAGATCTTTCGTTTAGAAGTACGAAAATTGATACACACAACAGGAAAACATATTTTTTTAACTGCCGAATGAAAATGAACATTTAGTTGCTCCACACTTGAACGAAAGTACTTTTAACGTAAAATAGATATACGACTACGTTTGGATTTTCAATTGTCAGGTATTCGTATTTTTAAATATTTTCCTAAAAAATGTAAGCATATAAGAAAATATTCCCTTTACATAAGGAAACGCTAATTTTTGAATTTCATCCTGGGAAAAAGTAAATGATAAAAAATACCGCTTAAAAGCAAAGAAGTTAACTCTGACAACCATATTTTGTTCTTTACTCTGACATTTTTGGCGAATTGCTAAACGAATTCTCCATTTTCAGCTAAAGGATGAGAACTTGTTTTTTAATTCTTCTTTTTTTTTTTTTACAACTACCCTCACGAGTCATTTTTTCCCCTTCTTCTTTTAAGCATCCAATCAGGAGCTCAAGAAAAAATTGTAACTTGGGATCGAATTTGTGATTAAGAGCTTGGAGAGGGAAAGTGTAAAAATTATGGTGCGATTTTATGAAATATAATTCCGCTGGGATTCCAGAAAATTTGATCAATACTTTCTTCACCATTTCTCAGCTCCTTTACACACTTATTAAAATATTTAATAAAATAAAAACAACGTTCTTGATTTGTTTATGCGCAAATAAATTTATTTAGAAAATTATCGATAGTGTTCTTAAGTTCAGGGCTGAGTAGCAACGGATGGTTCATTAGTGTTATTCCCTTTTAAGGAGATTTCAAGTGAACTTATATTTATTCAATTACAACTATACTTTTATTAATACATTATTTGTTGTCATTTTGTGTCTTTTCTCGCTAGTTTAATTAGTTTTTAATTATTCTGGACCATTATACTTATTTTATTGTTTATCTATTTAATCTGTTTGTACCGTTAAAATTAAGCACATGACATGGGAATTAAGCATCCATGCATTGCTTTGTTTTGCAATAAATTGTTTTATAATCGAATTTTCCTTGCGCGTTAGAGACCCTACATTAACGGTTCCCAAGATTTTACAAATTGAAGTTTTTCGAATTCGTGCCTTTTTGAAAATAAGGTTATTCCATGACGCCCTTTCCTTAGAAAAAGGAAAAATACTAATAAGAAACTGACAAAAATAAATAAAAGTTGTTTATCTGAATTGCAGAGCTTTGCTTCATACTACAGTGGCGGTGAAAAATATTACAAGAGCTTCAAAATACGAAACAAAAAATTCCTTAAAATACTTTATTGGAGGAGTTCTTCAGCTGTGATCTCATTCGTGTTAATTACAAGTAAGATAGCATACTACTCACACACACACTTATATATATATATATATATATATATATATATAATATATATATATGTAGTTATGTATATGTATGTATATATGTGTGTTGGAATATATCATGTGTTGAGTACAGAAGTCGCATCTATAGGCTTCTAATAATCGAGTTACCTATTGAGTGGTTTTTGAACTATATGAAGTCACATATTCTTTTTAATTATTATTCTTATGTTAACTGTATTAGTTATTCTTTTCACGTTCCTTATTAGTAATTTTTTCCTTTATCCTAGTACTTACCTACTCACACTATTGAAAAACGCAAAACAAAAGCTTAAGTTCTAAATCCTATTACTTTACTTTCGCTTCAAAGCGACAAATAGTCCTGATGTTTATGATATAAGCTTACTCATAACCATAAAAACAAATAAAAAATATCCCAAGTTTTTATTTGGTTAAATTTTAAGGCATTTACTTCATAATTTTAAACAATTTTATTTAATCCCAGCATTTCGATATTTAAACGGGGCCATTACGCAGAACACTTTCACGCATATAAATGCACAGTTTGTAAAACTAAACTTACAGTGCATAAAGTTCACCGTAAAAATCCCTCGTAACACCTTTTAACTCCGCCCATTACATTCACGGTACCTAATGAGGTCCGTAATTAAATGACTAAAGCATTACGATGTAACTCTGCAATTAAGAAAGATATAGCACCTAGCTTCCCACCACAACTGACCTCCCGTACCAATCCCCTCATTTTGGAAGCTTTTATTCGAAAATTTGGAATGTTTAGTTGCTCGTTTGCAGCAGCCCCAAACGAGAGAACCCCATTAAAGTTAGGACTGCATGCCACCGCTTTTGAAACGGTTAAAGAATTCAGGAGCTGCTGCTTAAAAGCATTTGCTTATTTGTATATCATCAGTAGCAGAAAGTACAGGTCAATAAATATATTTGACTCCGGATTGTTGTAAACTTTATTAAACTTATTTCAGGTGCCAGCTTTTTTCATAATAAAGTACTCAAATACTGAATAGAATTGTATGATTTTTGATGCTTTAACATCCTTCGTAATTTTGAATCTTCCATGGAAATGAAAATTATAGTAATAATAATTGTCATTATTATAACAATGTCCGACAGAGAAGTTTTAAAATTATTGTCGAGTTCTTTAAAAAAATCATTGTAATCGTATGAAACTCAAATGTTTATAATCTTAAAATAACTTATGTTTACTGAATTTTTCTGTATATTACACACGACAATGGGTGTTTTGGTGCTAAGGTAGCTGGAACTGTTATTCATATGAATTCGGTGCCTTGAATTCAGAGATTACATTCGATCTGGCGGATTAGCTCTAATTTCTGAGATATGAGTTTAGTTAAAGGTACGTGACAGTATTTCAAATTAAATCCATGAATCACATAATGTAAAATAAACACGGAATTTTTGTTATTATTTTATCCTTTATTATTTTATTTTTTGTTAGTATATACCTATTATTTTTTCTTACAGTCAGGCAGAATTACGAGTCAACAAATTGGATTTCGGTTTAATGAAAACCATGGGTATATTTCTGACTTTTTTTCGTAAATATTCTGTACGTGTTACAAGTCTGATGTGGTGCTCAATTTTTTAAAAAGTTGTAATTCTTTCCATACAAAGTATAGAAAGATGATCAGTCTGTCAGGAAACGTATGCTATCATTCATTTGCATTGGAATAGATTTTCTAACAAATTTATTGAACTTCAGGTAAGAATTCATTTTTTTAGAATATCTGTTTAGAACTATGATCTAATGATGATATAATGTATAATATGATATCCTTAACAGAACGGACTCTACAAAAGAATCGCAAGTAAATATGAGCATTGCTTATAATTCTTTTGTTAAAAATTCAAAAAGTAATTTTGAAACTAATGGAATTTCATTCCTAAAGGCATTATATGGCAAAATATATCCACACACACACACACAAACACACACACACACACATATATATATATATATATAACTCAAAATAATGGCTAAAATTGTGTACGCTAACATGAATTTTAACTACTAGCAAGAGCTCATAAAATATTAATATCTTATACTAACGAAAAATGAGAAATTAACTATTTTTATGAGATTACTACAACAAAACAATGACAAAATTTAGCGTCAACACCAAAAAAATAGGAAACAAAAAACGAAATCTTTGTATATTCCAAAGACAGTTTTAACAACATTTCTTCAAGAAACCTTTTTAAGTGAAAAAGCTCGCAAAACATTCTCAGTCGTTTTAACCACAAAAGAAAAGAAAATCATAAAAAATCAACGAGCAGCAAAAATAAACAGGCAAAGTAACTTAAGGATAAACAAAGTTTCTTTATTTTTTACAAGTATAGACACTTTAATTTTTAAGCAAGTTTTTTACCTGCTAGAAACAGCCAATGATAGATATAAGTTTTGGGTTAGTTCCAAAGTTAAGACGACAAAAATTGATAGAATATCTAATGAGGGACAATGTAAAAAGTAACGTTTCACCGAATGAACGTCCACATTTTTTGGAATTTTTCCATAACATAATTGGGAAACTAAAATCGTTATTATTTAGATAAAAAGAAGGTAAATTCATTATTGAGAGAAACTTTTCATAAACAATATGTTTTTAATTACTTCGCAAAGTCCTGTTTAAGCGAATCCAACATACAAAAATGTAAATTGTAATTCAATAACAATATTTAGAAGATTTAATGTTAAATAACTTTCGTAAGAAATCTATTCAAAAATAGGTGGCTATTAGGTAATACGAAAAAAATTAAAAATAAATTATTCATAACATATATTTCTTTCGCTAGTACATCAGTAGCTTTTATCAAGTTTCTTTCATGCGACATGAATTTTAAATAAATAAAAAATTGCTTGTGAAAAGCTGAATTTAAATAAACAATTTTAATGAAAGTTCATATTCCTTTTCTTTTCAGAGTTGACTAATTATTTTAGAAACCTCGCAACACTACATTGCTTAGGAACGGGTAAAACGGTTATTTTTCAAGCAATATTTACGTTTAAAATTGTATCGCAAAAAATGATAACTTTTCATGTTTATTTTCAGCTACATCTGGACATTTTATTCGTCATGTTTTTTTCGTTATAAATATTGAAAAATATTAATTTTTAAAAATGTGACAAAAGTTGAGTCCCATTTTCCCGCAAGGTGGGTTAAAGTATGCAATACGAAAGGCAGAGAGCTGCAGGCAGAGTGGCGTAGTGGTAAGGCACTGACCTCGTTCACAAGATCGAACCTGGCCCAAGCCGGTGGATTTTCAAGCTGCAGAAAATCGTCAGCGCCCATGTCGTATGATTATGCGCCATGTTAAAGATCCCTTAAATATCTGTTTGGAGTAAATACTGTCTTCTAATTAAATTCCTAGTGCAGGTTGCATCAATTAGAGCTAAGGTGCTGCCATCTAGCGGGAAACTGATCGTCAAAAAATTGCGGCAAAGGTACCACACATTGTGGTGCCGCTAAAAGAGTTGGTACCAATCTCTGGGAACGCACGATTTCAGCAACGGTTAAGAACCAATATACGCCACCCCATTTGAATACAACACGTTTTGCAAAATACATTTTAAACAAAATAGAAGCACAAAGGTTTACACCTTTGTGCTACAAAGTAAAAACAAAAGTCATCATGAAATGAGCATAAAATTTGTAACAATTGCAGACACGTGTTTCGATGTTTCACGAAACAACTTTTTTTAATGGAAAAGAGTGAACTTCTAGAGGAAAGACATCCAACTTCAGTTGGAAGGGGGTTTTTTTAACAGTTTTTACGCTTAATTTGATTGAAAGGATTTTTGTTTTTATACAACACTTTGTTTACTTCTTTTTCAGAACCTGTAAATCGAAATAACAATTTATTCCTAATGGTTTAACCACGCGTTACAACATTTGTTTCAAAAATGGGCTACACTTAGAAACTGGAACTAAGTTTAAGTTGCAAAATTTAAACGTATTTAGCTTTTTAGAAATTCAATAAAATATATCTGCAGTGAAAATTAATGACACAATGGCGTCCAAAAGAACAACATTGTCCAAATCCTCAAACAAAGTGAAAACTCAAATTCCTTTGAAATATTTTCTCTAAAATAATACTAATTTACATATAACAGTAACACGTTCACCTTTTAACTATACATATACATCATATGAAAACTATTACGTACTACGAAATAAAATTATCTCTAAACATCATATAATGTATCATAACTTTAAACTAATGCCCTAATACATTCACCCAAATACGTGTTTGTCAAGACTCGAGTTTCGTGTTAGGAATAAATTGAATCAATCAGGTTGCGTCATAAACGTCATTTTCGATAAGCCTGGTTCTCGTCGAGAGTATCTCAATCCGTGCAGGTGCAATTTCGATCATGAACCTGAGTCTAGGGCTTATATAAGTACGGTGAGTTCGGACGGAACTCAGTATTTGATATGTAAGTATTGTTTCAAGGTAATAAATTCCAGAGAAGCTTTTCGACAGTATTTTAAACCGGTTTAAGTTACGATTTACATATAATTTAAAATTAGCACATACACGCAAGTTATTTTCATATATATATATATATATATATATTAGGGGTGCGAAAAAAATATATTTTTTTTAATTTTAGAGTCGCTGTAACACGGAGAAGTTGTGATTGCTAAATGCTTAAATAACAAAAAAAGAAATATAATAATATCTTCTTCCACCGCAATAAGCCTAAATATTCCAAAAAAAAAAAAAAAAAAAAAACGGCGATATTAACATATTTATTCGAGCATTAAGTATTTCTCCTGTGTCTTTATAATGCTTTCCGACCAGAAACAACGACGCGCACAACTACATAAGAAATGTCATTTCTCGATTAAAAGTTTATGTTTTGATTTCCCCAATACTTAAGAAACTTACAATGCTTAAAAAAAGTACTAATGTGTGCACAATAAAAACACGCATTAGCGTGTTTTTATTAGTTTAATCATTAGAAATTATTTCTACATAGTTTTTGCGTTAATAAATGTTTTAATAGACATGCAGGACCATATATACGCTGGTGGACAAAATTAAGATATGGAAAGCATTTTCCCAAATATCTCGATACGTACTGTAAAAATAATGGAAATTTGGTATGGATATAATTTTTTGTATGACAATAATGTGTGCAAAGCAAAAATTAAAATGTCATTCATTGGCAAGAGTTATTGCGAACAGTCCAATGTGGACTGAATTTCATGATGAAAGATGGCAATGAAAGTGAGGCGTGTATGGTGTGTGGTCATCTCTGCCATATAGACAGCATGCACAATGAGTATGCATGCTGTTAATAAGAGGGTTAAGGAGTGCTTGTGTAACACCCTCCCACTCTTCCACCAGAACAGTTTTCACCTCTGGAGTGGTTCTGGCTGGGGGTTGGCGTATCGCAATAGCCCTCCCAAGAGCATGCTATGCATATGGGGGATAAGATCAGGAGATTTGCCTGTCCAATCCATTCGATGAATATCTTCGCTTTCCAGATACTCATCAACCAGACGAGCCCTATGTGGTCGGGCATTGTTGTCCATAAAAAGGAACTCAGGGCCTACAGCACCCCTGAAAAGACGCACATAGGGTTCTAGGATCTTCTGCCTGTACCGCTGGGCATTCACGGAACCAGTGTCAAACACATGGAGCGGTGTGCGGGTATCTTGCATGGTCCCTGCCCAAATCATCAGTCCCCCAACAGCATACTGGTCTTTGTCCATGATGTTGCTTTGATGGTATCGCGGCCCAGGTTCCCTCCATATGAATATTCGCTGAGAATCAGGTTGTAGACTGAATCTGGACTCGTCTGTGAAGAGAACATTAGCCTATTGTGTCCAGTGTTGGTGCAGTATGCTCCATTGTACACGCTCTCTTTTGTGGGAGGAAGTGAGTGGGATGCATATGGCGGGCTTCCTGGCATGCATCCCTCTTTCACCGAGCCTCCTGGCAACTGTCTTCCTTGAAACTAATGTCCATGCGGCAGCTGCGAGGTCCCTAGACAGTTGTGTCGCTGTAGACGTCCTGTGGCGCTTGGCTGCAAGTACCAAATACTGATCTTCATTAGGCGTTGTTGCTCTCGGACGACCTTGTCCTGGCCTTCTGGACACCGTCCCACTGTTTTGAAACTGACTTTATAAATTCGAAACAACGCTTGGAGCATAAGACAAATGATCAAAATGCTTTGTTCTAAAATGTAAGTACAAAGATAAAACAACGTAAAAAAGCACAAATTCAGAATAAAAAGTAACGCAAATAGCTATTTCGAAGCTACAATGGAGCTTCTTCATCAGTGCAAAAAAGAAGAAACGCTCAACAAGCAGCTAGAAAGCTGAGAGTGAACAGGGAAGAACCAAAGAGACAACCGGTATTTATACCAAATGTGTCGGATTATTAACGGTCTTTTTTGCACTGATGAAGAGGCTCCATTGTAGCTTCGAAATAGCTATTTGCGTTACTTTTTATCCTGAATTTGCTTTTTTACGTTGTTTTATCTTTGTACTTACAACGCTTGGAGCAACCTGAGATTGAGACAGCCCTGCATCAAGTCTACCCACAATTCTCCACCTCATACTTTCCTCTAAACGATGATGTTCACTCATTTCACCTCAAAATCAACAAAAAACAACAAGATTATTCAAGAAATACAATAAAAATCGCTATTGTGTTGTAGAGTGGAATGAGCTGAGCAGCTGGATGCAGACTTTTATACCTCCTGCTGGCTTAACAACGCCCAAAAAATACGTAAACTCAATTCAGCGACACCAGCGCCATAGTGACAGTATATGGCAACTAACTGTCCAGGTTTTATGTGATATTTCCCTAGAAATGTGTGAAATGCTTTCCATCTCTTAATTTTGTCCACCAGTGTATGTTTAAGTTTATCCGTTAGGTAGTTAAAACTTTTTCGATGATTTTTAATTTTAGACTCACTCAATACTCCAGTAATTGACACTCTAATATTTATTGTACCAGTAACTGACACCCCATGCTCCAGTGTTTGACGCACTGCATTAAAACTTCCAATATGTAAAGTATTTGCTTAATATAAAGTAATTCGTCTATAATTTATAAAGCTAAAATGAATTTATTTTAAATATTTTTTATCAATAATTCTTTAAGGACATCGAAGCATGCAAAACTGCACCGGATTTTTTTCTCACTTTATGTGCGTGTAGATGGTATAGCTGTTCCAATAATCGACACCGTGCTCTTAAAGGGGTGTTAATTGCTGGGAAATCTGAACAAAAAAATACAGATCTGGTATAAATCTAATTTAAATGCAAAATCCACCAAGCTTAATACATTTCAATTTAAATAACAAAGAATATTAATGAAACCCTTCTAGTGTTTGAAATAATGTGCCAATCATTGGTGCATAATCTAATAAATAATTCAGAAATTGGCATATCATATTAATTCATAAGAATATGAACAAGCCCTTAAAATGTGTATATCTAAAAGACTTGAAGTAGTAACAACTAGGGATGTAACGAATATTCGGCCACTATTCGGTATTCGGCCTGGCCGAATAGTCATTTCCTCACCCAGCCGAATACTTGGCCTGGCCGAAGAATTAGTAAGGTCAAGTTCAGCCTGACCGAATATTGATGGACTATTCGGCCGAATAGTTATGCTACTGTAGAAATGTAAAAAAAAATAAAGAAATTAGTAGATTTTAAACATTTAAAATTGTATTCTAATTGCAAAAGAATACATTAGTATATAGTTTAAATAAATAGAAATAATTTAGAAAGAAACTACTTTTTTTAAACCTTGTTTTAGGCTTGGCTGAGCAAAAACAGATTTTAAAGTTGTAATATTGTATTTTATATTTAGCATTAGCTCCCAAAACCTGGCAATAGTTAATTATGATAGGGAATATGAGAAATTTATTTTGTTATTATTAACAAAGTGGAAGTCAGACTTTGTTTGGGTAGACTAATTTATTGTGAATATTGGGTAAGAGAAAAATGTGAAAAGCCTAGAATATATCATGAATATTTAGATCGCATTAATTATTGGGGTTTTTGAAAATAAAAATACATTTCAGTTAAGTGTATTAAAAAGTAATAGATTTTTTAAAAATAGGTATGTAAAAAACACCATTAAATAAAAATATTAATTTTAATGACTTTTAAAATATCTTCATTAAACAGTTTTGAACAAGGTAAAAGTTTACTAAGCAATAGTAGTTCCTTCATTTGAATTAAATAATTAGTAAAATAATGCTAATGATTACTACCATAAAACCTGTCATTTCTATTCCATTTGTGGGTGAACTTCTTAGTTTTATTACATTCAAAACGATAGAGAATATAGAATTATTTTAAATAGTTTTAAATTCTTAACAAACAGAATTAAATCATACGTCATAGATTGCGTGTAATTGGTGTTTGACTTTGTGAATAATTTTTAATTTGACAAATACTTTCTACTACAACGATATTCACTATAATATTCGGTATTCCTAGGATTCGGTATTCCTTCATTGGCCGAATATTCGGCTTCGGCTTATTCAGCATAGAAGAAATGGCCGAATATTCGGCTTCGGCCTATTCGGCTTAGAAGAAATGGCCGAATATTTGGCTTCGGCCTGGAAGAAATGACCGAATATTCGGCCTTCGGCTATTCGGCCAACTCACTATTCGTTACATCCCTAGTTACAACTTAGAAATATTGCTGAATTTTAATAAGATGTAACATGATTAAAGCATTGATTCACCTTAAGTCTCCAAGCAAGCAAGCACAAAAAGCATCTGTGTTTTCCTCTCCACACGTTTCACTTACATTTTCTTTCTTTTTGATAGAAATTGAGCAACGTAGTACTAAAAAATAAATTAGTCATTTCATATCGATAGTCATCATTCATATAGTAGGGAAAGGTGTCAATCACTGGTGCACTCACTCCGTAGTTAATTTTCCAATATTTTGGTTCGATGACAATGCAAAAAAAAAAAAAGTGAGCAAAATTGTTAAAAAGTGAGAAAAAATCTTTGAAGTATGTCCATTTTTCAAACATTTAGGCTCGTTGCAAAATGGGATCGGAATATATTTTCCGATTTCTTTCTTTCTTTCTTTTTCTTTTTTTGTTGCTATTTTAGTATTCACAAATCGCAACTTTTCCGCACGATAGAGACTCGAAAATAAAAATGTTGTGTTTTTCGCGCCATCCTTATATTCATATATATTAGGATGGACACACGATATAATATAAATAATATTCAGTATACTATTAAGCAAATGGATGAATGTACTAATGGCACTGTCTTAAAAGTTCATATTTCATAAATTCATATTTTTTATGATATATTTATGATGGCACATACCTAACCTGTCACGTATGGTAAATGTAGAAACTACTGCTTTCAAACTTAAAAAAAGTTTTTAAAAAATCCTGAGTCGAAAATCCGAATTTCAAAAAAAATAGCTTCGCGAAGTGTATAAAAGGAACAAAAATACAATGCAAAGGTGCCTTGGAATTATAATAAGAACATTTTAAGCACTTATACCCCATACATTATTGTGAAATGATATTCAGAAAACAGTATTTTTAAGATAAATGATATTTTAACTGCTCGCAAATGCTTTAAAGCCCGAGTTCTACAGGAAATTCGCCAAATATAACAAACTCATCTTGATTTGCCACTTCAAGATTGATGTCAAAATTAGTAATATGTATATCGCTAAGTAGTTGGCAAATGGTCGATAATTTAACTGTGGATATGAATTGAGTGATACCTTCTATGAAATATCTCGATGCAAAAAACGGGTTGAAAGTCACATATATTTGTCACAAAACTAAGTAAAAGATTTACTTTGAAACATTTGAGTGCAACCAAAAGGGCAGGAGCACAACTAAACGTTGTGCGCAACCTGCGTACCCTTTATATCCTTCATCATAACCATAATATCTTTCAATGTTTTTATTAATATAGTTGTTAGCTTTTCTTTTTTTAAAATAAGAAATTTCATTTTAAAAAGAATACTTTTCATAATTTATGTAAAAAAATGCATTCATTAATATATTGTAATAAGAAATATGTTTTCATTTATTATCAGAAGTTTATATGATAAGTGATTAAGACGGCGAAGGACGATGCACTGTTATGATATATGAATTGTTCCCAATTTTTATTAAAATATTATGTTTTTCATTCCTTATATTTTAATTTTTATATTATGCTCGATTTTTTTAAAAATATATTTTGAAAACAGCATATTCATTTTAAAATTTATCATTTCATTTGTCAAAAGTAAATGAGGAAGCTACTTTAAATTCAATTAAAGTGGGGGAGAAATCCAGAATAAAATATGAAGTTTTTATTTAAGAACTTAATTAGGCAAAATAATTTTCCTGAAGAAAACTAAACAGTAAGTACATTTTGATTGGAAAAAGTTTGAGCACTTTGTCAAGTGTTATTAAATTTTTGAAAAGAAAAAAAAGTAATAAGATATTTTTTTTTAAATCCATTTTTCCAGACATGCTATCCAATTAGTTACATGCGAAAACTGCCGACGTAGCAAGAAGTGGTTAAGATGGAAAAAGAAGCACTAATTGCATTTTCATTTATTTCTACAGTTGTATAACAAATAATAAAAACAGGGAAAATCGATAAACAAGAGGTCTTCACGGCAAAGTGGAATGGTTGATGTATTTGCGATTGCGAAGCGTATCGAGTACATACAAAAGAGAATATGTATTCAGCGGGAAAATTGTGAAAACAATGAGGAGGAATTCCAATTTCTTTTACAGTTGCTTTTTTATTTAATTTTTTTACGATTTTATTTGCATTCTTTCTTTTACGTGAAATAGGAGAGGAAAAATTTGTATTCAAGGAGGAATGCAAGTGAGGTAATAACATAAAAAGAGGAAATAATCCTCAGTTTAGAATTACTTTTTTTTTTTTCCCAGAAGCAGTTTCTTTCTGAAGGGCAATAAATTCTTTGCCAAGGTAAATTTCTTTTACATTGAAGAAAATATGGCATGTTGAAGAAGTTAGAGAGAATAGTTTGCATTTTTTAATTAAAGTATTAAAATATTTCTCAGGGGCCGAAATCCAAAAGGACTGATTTCATTATGCATTAAAATGTTAGAAAGAATATCTAAAATGAAATATATTTCAAAAATCAAAGGCACATTCTATCTCCAAAAAAAAGGTTATATATATATAGAAAAAAAAGGAGTTCAACTATTGACGCCTTTAGTTTTTCGACACTATCATAAAAAGTAATGTGTGCAAATTTTGAATTCATTTGGTCAATAATACCTGTAGCACGTTCCCCAAGGACGTTGATACTGAACCTTTTGATAAATTTTCCACAAATCCTTGAGTTTTCACTTCATGCAAAATTAGCTTTTACCCGTATCTGTATGAAACTATTTTTACAATGAAATAACGGTAACACTGATAGGAAACAAGTTTTACAGTATAATAAGGTAATGCCTTAGAATCTGAACCTTACTTATCTTTCTTTCTTAATGCCTCTCGACAGTGTTTTGGATATTTGTTCCGATAGTCGTGCGCTGTCAGTAGAATACATTATTTTCGTAACTCATTTTGGTACACTAGGGGTTAAACTCTTTTAAAATTTAACTGTTCTTCCAGCTGTATCATTGATACCTTTTATCGCTATTTTGCAATTTCTCTTTCTTCAAGAAACACTTTTTCATTTTATGCCAAAAAACAGCATTAAGCTGAAAACATATTTTGACATTTTGAATCTTAATCAAATAATTTTGTTGACTTGCAATAAATTCTATAAATATGCAGTTTTTTACTAAGCGAATATTCCAAATCATCTGGTTTTCTTTGATTTTTTTTTTTTTTGTAAAATCATCACAGTCATCTTCTTTATCAATAAGCACTTTTTAGCCCACTGTTTTTATATCCTTCTAAGTTTATTCATTCATAAACTGCAGTTTTTTCACCAACATTTTTGTATGCTGCTAAAATTTTTAGGAATATAATGTCATTTAATGGAGCTTAAAATGGGTAAATAGCTGGAAACCATAGTTTAATCTAACTTTTTGTATAAAGCAATAAATGCGTTTAAGAGCTTTCAATTCCAGTAGAGTCAATTTAAGTGTTTCTCTAACTACATGAACTCTCAAGAAATACATGTCTTTCTTTTATCCATCGATACCCAATAGAAGCTTTATTAAATGACATTGTATGCTTAAAAATTTTAGCAGCATACAAAAATGTTGGTAAAAAAACTACAGTTTATGAATGAATAAATGTAGAAGGATATAAAGACAGTGGGCTAAAAAGTGCTTATTGATAAAGAAGAGGACTGTGATGATTTTACAAAAAAAAAAAAAAAAATCAAAGAAAACCAGATGAATTGGAATATTCTCTTAGTAAAAAGCTGCATATTCATAGAAGCATATCATCTATGTGTGTGTGTGTGTGTGTTATATATATATATATATATATATATACATATACACATAGAAGTTAGATGTTCTAGCCGAGATCTTTGGAATGCAAAATAAATCTTTCGAATCGGACAAATAAATCCTTCAAACGTTATTAGAGAAGGGGGGCAAAGAGACCGACTGACACACATTTTCGCCATCTCAAAACCCTACTTTAATTTATTTTATTTTAAAATCTTTATTCAATTATTTCTTTATTTTAAGCGATATTTTCACGATACATTAAGTCATTTTTTATACATTTTTGTTTTGTTTTTTAATACTTTTATGGGAAAGTAGACTCCAAATAGCCCGTAAAAAAATTCGGGCTATCCAAATTCCTCTGCCCAATATTGATGAATAACCTGATGTAAAAAGTAGAAATGTAGATTTGTGCAAAGAATAATGCATATTCACTTTGTGATCCTTATGCTGCTTTTCAGATCATTGCTCGATCGATATATCGCACTCCGGTTATTTATTGTGCTGACCTGCCAAGACACGTGCAAGTGTTAGTCAGCAACAACAAGAACTTGCCCAATCACATCCGTATTCATCCTTCTTAAGAAAGAAAAAAGAAGATAGTTGAAAAGGATCAAATCGATCATTTTCTTCGCTCCAGCACCACAAGACAGAAACACCATGAATCAATCATTTGGGAATCGCTATGACGTTCCAGATGCAGGCAATCATGAGGGCTCTTCCACAGATGGGAAAGATTCTTTGATTGCTGCAATCACTAAACGTGAAAAGCATTCTATATGTTCGGCAAAAGGGGCTGTGTGATGTGAATATGCTCCATTGCTCCAGATAATACCCGTAATGGCTTTAATCGAGCAAATATTTTTCTTGATTGTAATTGTATTTAACGGATTTCGTAGTTTTGTTTTCCACAATAAGAATTATGCTAAATCAAAGAAAAGCATTGCTTCAAGTAATAAAATGAAAATTTTTAGGTCAGTTAGCTTTTCATTTGTTTTCCGCATTACACTTTAAAAGTAATTAAACAAAAAAAGTGAAATTGAACTTTACAAAATTATTTGGATTAATCACTTGAAATGTTTTTCGCTTGTTGAAAAATTGAATAAAAAAAGGAGAAGGAAAAAAACAGCCCAGTGTATACGGATTTCCGTCCAGAAATTCATTTTAACTCATTTCTTTTCCCTTAAAAAGGAATTCCTTCAAAATTGAAACACATGTCTACAATTCCAATTTTTATTTCAGGTTTTACGTTGTTTTTGAATTCTTGATTATATTGCGCAAAACTAAGCATTTTGTTATGCATTTTCACTTTATTAATTAGTTAAGTAACTCATGCGAGAATAACGGTTGTGCAAATTTTATATTTAGTTAAGTTGCATTTTATTTAATACACTGTTAGAAATTTCATCATGAAATTACGGTTAAATAACCGGCAGCAGTCTGTTTATCTAATTCACCGTTAAATTTACGGTTTGGAACATTTTTCTATCTTTACGGGACTTAAACCATATCCAATCAGCTTGGTTAAAAAGCCGTAAATACAAACGTTTACGGTTTTATAACCATTTAAAAATGGTTTCAAAACGAAATTATTACCGTTTTTGAACCATTTCAGGCGTAGAAATCGTAAACGAAGTGCCTGGGACTCGAACCCCGAATGCGTGGTGTACAAGTCTTGCTCTCTATCTACTCGGCCATCTTCATCACGTAAAGCGGCAGTTTATTTATCATTAAATATTCTTTTTCGACAGGCAAACTGCCTTAAAATTGAGATTTCAGTTTTTGATTGGATCCAAATTTATTTTTGATCTAAATTTACTGTATATTGACAAAAATCATTTTATTTGCTGCAAAAATTAAAATACAAACAAGCTTCAGCAGCTCAAATTATATGTTCGCTCATTCGCAAACAGTTCGGGAATCCGATGTCTCCGATTTTTGAATTACGTGTGTATGTGTTTCTATTTAGTAACCACTGCTTAAGTCACTTTTTTTTCCCTACTTTTTTATATACACATGCATATTTGAACTGATAAATCTTTATTCTTTTTTTAACAACAACGTACGACCGGTAAGGTATCACAACCAAGATGGACGCCCGATTCTTATTGAGCGATTGAAAATTACGGTTAGTTTAAGGTTCTTTAGGATAAACAGAAAATAAACAATTTTTTTTTTCACAATCAGCGGTTTGAGTACCATCTTTTTAATGGTTATTCAACTGTTGTAATTAAATATGGTAAAATAACAATCAAATAAATGGTTACTTTACTATTTTCTTACGGAAATTTTTAACAGTGTACTTAAATGCAATATCACGGTATTTATTTGTAATGTTATTTACATTTTTGAATTTGCGTCGAGGGTTGTGCTTCCTTATTAAAAGACATAGATTGAGTTCAGCTACCATACAGTTAGATATAAATGGCCTAGAATGAAAATATCGAATCTCAAAAAATAAAACAAATATTTCGTATACGTTATTCGATAGTTAACTTCGTATTTCGCAATACTTAAGTGTCTAAAGAAATCTTACTCGTGCTGTTATAACATATAACAAATTTAGGTACATGATGCTAACTACGTCCTACTAAACATAGCATCTAAGGCTTTCACAGATTACCCCGAAGGGGTGGAGGGGGGCTCCTCCTTTGAACCTTCCAAAAACTGCCAGACACTTAAAAACCAGAACAAGCCATAGGGACAGGACAGCGCTAACCAGTCCGCACCACGAGAAGGCCATTAACTTACTTTGGAGTAAGTATCATCTTTTAAATAAATGGTTCGCTTTTTTTTGCTTCTGTAGATTTTGAATTTCTTTGAAATTCGAAGTTTTCAATCTAGATCACCGATATACTAACACCATACGTAAATATATACCAATATGATATACGTGCAGTAATAGTGACATCAGAGCAGAAACAAAGGGGCTACTACACTTATTTAGGTATCCGCACAACGCGCCTGGATTAAGTATTTACGACTCTGACTTAAACCAAATGTGTTACAAATATTTTTATGAAACTATTAATCAACAGTAAAAAATCAAATCAAGCAGTAATTGAATCTAAAGTTTTTCTTTCCGGAATCCAATTTTCGGAGTTTCTTTTTTCTTAAGAAAGGAAAAGATTGCTCTAAGTTACATAAGTTATTTCTTGTAAACACATTTCCTACTCTTATCACCACAAGGTAGATATCTGAAGAAGAAGAAAAAGGATATTGCAATTCATTTTTTTTAAAGAAACGTAGTCTTATCTTTGCTGCTTCCTTTTTTTTTTCGCATTGCAGAATTTTTTGCTCCAGTTTTTTAGTCAGAAATGTAATTTTTAATGACATTGCATTATTTTCAACACATATCAGTTTCTTCATTCCGTGCGTCGTTTTATTCCACTGTTTTTGCTTCTGATCCTTACTAATCAACAAACAAATTATGCTCTTTAGAAGAATAAACAGTAAAAAATTTGCATACGTAGGTAGAAATAAAAAATTTATAAGGTATATAACTATTATATTTTTTTTTTCACAACGCAAATTTTTGCCATGGAGTGTATATAGTATATGTATGAGTTTGTTTGCTGTTGAGTGTTATTTAACTTGGGGCTCCAAGGACACCGGCTTTTTTGAAAATGTGCATCCTTTTAGGAAAATTGGGGTCCGCAAAGTTGAATCTTCCTTTTGATTCATAAATTTGAAATTCATCGTTATTTTCAAATAATATATGATTTTGGGGTCAAACCTTCGCGTTCCCTGAAAGCTAGAACTTTATGTCCTATTTTTAAATTTTTATTAAAAACAAATACGCTACTATGCAGAATTAATTTAAACCAAAATTTTAAGCTATGAATATATGCTTTGAATGAAACTTTATTACATGGTTTTTCCTCCAAAGTGTATTTCTTGTCTACCGTTCTTACATTGTAAATTAAAATATGTTTTCAGAAAATAAAATATTACAAAACTACACATGACTTGTGTGTGTTATTATGTAATAACGAATAGCGCATTGATATATAACCTTATGAAATCATTGTGTTATTATGATACAAGTACATTATTATCCAGCAACATATTTCAGTAAAGTGTTATTATTATTATTAGTATTATGACTTATTTATTTGGTCATTAATATCATTATTATTTTTCTACTTTCCCCCAAAAAGAAAAATGCAGTCGAGTCCCACTAATATCGTACACTGAATTTATGTACTCCAGATCTAAAAGGAATGAAAACAAAACAAAACAAAATAAAAGTCAATAAAATAAAACACAAAAATAAACATTATTTAAATTAATTAAAAAGAAAAAGAAAACTTAGTTTAATCATTATTTAATTTAGTCAGTTGCATCATCATTACTGCAATCATTATATTTTTTGTTCGTAGTTCATTCACATAAAATAACATCTTGACTTTGGCTACGCTGAATCCCATCCGAATCATTAAAGGGGATAAACAAGTGAAGAACATGTTTTTTTTTTTTTTCATAAGTTGCCTAGTAATAATGCTGCAAGAAATATTTTAACAAATATTGAGTAATACATAAACTTTGGAATTATGAAATTGGGTTAAATTTAAATTTGAATCACAGTCCAATCAGTAATAATTAATTGGAATTTATTTTGAATTTTGACTTCAGGAAATAATGTTGAAACTTTGTCGGAAAAATTATTACAATGAATTCAACACCATAAATGAAATTGCCTTTCATGCTTTATAAATTCTTCCGCCGAAAACCTTAAGTGCGTTTGAAATTCAGCTTGACAATAGAGTTGCCAAAATTAATGCTGGTAGCGAGCCAAAATATTTTATGTGCGGAACTATTCACCGGGACCTTTTACTTAAGAAAAATGAATGCACAAAATTATCGTGATTTTTAGGGAGATAAATTCTATAGGCGGGGAAGTTAAAAAAAATGTTTTTAGAACTTGTATACTTTTGAAAAAAAGTTGTTTTTTTTAAAAATGCAAATAAGTCTACACTCTCGGATTTAAGTCAACAAATTTTGAATATATGAGTGCTTTATGTTTTATAAATATATTCATAACAGGTAATTTGCATTAAAACGAAGCACACACGAAAAATGTGCTTCTATTACTAGAAAAACGAACATTGAAACGATCATAAGAAATATGTTTGAAATCAATTACAGTAAAACTCCTTCTAACGAACACTCCTCTAATGCGGACAGTTTTTAATTTCCCAATAGCAAATTAATGATCCTAAAAGTCCCCTCCTTTGTGGACACCTCTCTATTTCGGACAACTATTTTTGTCCCACTGGTCTCCGCTAAGGAGTTTTATTGTACGAAACTTATGCGAGTCAGCTAAGTTTGACCCTAAAACAGACCCCTCTTTTGAGGATACCTCTCTATTACGGACAACTATTTCTGTCCCGCAGGTGTCCACTAAGGAGTTTTACTGTACTATACTTAAGCGGTCAGCTAAGTTTGATCCTTTAAAAACTCCTCTTTTTAGGACACCTCTCTAGTAAGGACAACTATGTTTGTCCCACTGGTGTCCACTGAGTAGTTTTATTGTATGCGGTCAGCTAAGTTTGACCCTTAAAAAAACTCCTCTTTTAAGGACACCTTTCTATTACGGGCATATATGCTTGTCCCACTGCAGTCTGCTAAGGAGTTTTAATGTACTATACTTATGCGAGTCAACTAAGTAATAAAAGTCAAAGTTTAGCACTAAACACATAGTCCTAAACGTTTAGCACTATGACTTTTATATAAACAGATAAATTGCGAGAGAATAACGCTGTGAAGCGCAAACTGTAAAATACATTATATCTATGTGTCTTCAACGCAAAAACTTCTTCAACGCAAAAATGTTTTAAGATTTAACACGATAAGCAGGAGTCACACTGAAGCTTCGTGGTGATTACTTCAAAATCATTCAGTAAGTGTTTTTTCAACAAAACAAATGTACGAATAATTTCTGAAAATAAATAAATAACGTTTGGAACTAACATAAAACAAGTTGTATATTTCATGTTCAAACAGTAAAACATCGCTTCAACAACATCCGATAAAACGATAAATCCCCCTAAAACCATAATATTTTTCAGCACCCATGAATTCACATAATTGCTCATGTACATGGCCTTTTCAATTTAACAATATTTTGTACGGTTTTAAGCCCCTCTGTTATTTTCTGGAGAACAAAGATATTTCTTATTCTCCGTATTGATAGAACGAAATTGTATTGATTCCTCTAAGTGTTCTACTTTTAGTTGTAAAGTACACATTGAACCACGAAAGCAAGATATAGTCCATCAGCTATGTAAAAAAGTATTATCATTCTGAAAATTTGAAATTTTAGAAATTAATGCTCTTAAAGCTTATTTTGACGATAAACGAGCAAAAGTTACCAATTTCGATTTCTGCATTAGCAAATTCGTAATTTATAAAAAAAAAAAAAAAAAAAAAAACTGATAGAAAGAAATAAGGACACCTCACCTGAGTTTACCACAGAAATAATACTATTAGCGTTGATTTTGGGTGGTAGCTGACAGACTTATATGCGCAGAAATATATTTAGCTTTATTTTTCCCAAACATATTAAACATACGTGAAGCGATGGATGAATATTCTTTGTCAAAACAAAGATTTTTGAGAATATCAATGCAACAAACAAATTGTGTGAAATGAAAAATAATAAATTGTGTTGGAGAACCCAATAGCAATAATTTCATAAATAGCAATCGTAGAACATAGTTTTACATTCAAAGGTCTAAGAAAGTCATAATTATCATTTATAGATATGTTTAGATGATTTCACTGCGGTCCCAACAGGATTAATTTGAGAAAGAGGAAAATAACTCTGATAATCTACATATTCAACAAATCAACATAATTTCGAAGTAAACTAATGCGCAGCTATTTTAGATAATAAAGTCACTGCATCTTTATTGTATAAAATACTAAAATTAAGCAGCATTAATATTTTTATTATTTGTGCTCGTATAATTATTCAGAAATTAAGATAGAGTTGATATTACCATAAAATATTAAGACAAGGTATTATCAATGCATCATGAAAACTCTAGTGCAATCATATATTGCATCGTTTTCTTGAACATAACCGCGTTTCCTTAAACGTGCTGTTGAGAACTAACAATAGACGCATATAAATGAGCATAGCTTTCCTATTATTTAATTCTATTGTAGAATGCAATTTGTTGTTAGTTTCTCCATTTCATAATCATAGGTCACTATTGTAAACTCTGTCTCAGTATGCATGCACTTGATTATATCAGTAAATACAAATGACTTTTTATGGTTAGAATAGATAATATAATATATTGTTGAATTTTGGTATTTCGATTGTTATATCAAATGGTCGCTGCCTAAAATGAGCAGAGTAATATCTCTATAGTAAAATGATTTATATCAAAAAAAAAAAAGGTTAAAACATTACTTTTGTAGTGGGCGACAGTCCATCTCACTTTATCCATCAATTAAGAGGTTTTTGTAACTTATTCAATGCAAAACATGTTTTAACCTAAAACAGGTTTATTAACGATTTGCATTAAACAATAGTGATAAAAACTTTTCAAGCGGGTATACAGTCGCCTCGCTTTAAATACAAAAAAAAAAAAAAAACCTCTGCTGTTGCCACCCGCTCGGTGGTGGAAATTTCCACATTTTATTATGATCTGTAAATACAAATCATTAAAATAAAATAGGTGGAATAGCATCCGCGCTTTCAAACTCAGATGTATACTTTGGAATGTAAAAAAAACTTTTACCTTATTTATCAGATAAAAGTTTTAAATTTAAATGCATTAAAAATATATCTTCTTGCATATAAAAACATATAATGAACAAGCAATACTTTTCGTAAATATTTATACGCAAAATACTTACAAGAAGAACACTATATTTACATTAAAATTAACGCAAGACAGTTTCAAAAATATCTACTCTCCAAAAATTAGCTGACGTTCCACATTTTTTTGTTACTAATAAAATTTGACTAACATTATATAGAGATATTTATCAGATAATTTATCAAACATGATATCAGCAGGAAAGCACAACAATGTGTTTATTTAATGTGAGAGAAAATACGTCAACTTTTCCTATAAAATAAATATGTTACCATAAAATAAATTATCTTATAAGGAAAATTCCTTAGATGACTATCATAGGTCTTCTAATGATTCTTAAGATTTATTAAGTTGAATTTCTGTCCCAGAAATGCATCAGTTTTTGCAAAAGATTCCATAAAAATGCAACCTTATTACTGATAAAAGTAACAAAATTTAAAAAATCTGATAAGGTCTTCGATTTTGTTCCTTGGAGAAACTTATATCTAATAAAAGGGAACGCCGTGTTGGTAAGAATAAAAAGAAGTAAATTTAAATGCGTGTTTACAGCGCGTGGATTGGTTCTCAACCTTATCGTTCATCCGATACTTTACACCAATGAACGAAATTTTTGGGGGGACAAATACGTCATTCTACTAATGCGATAAGATATTTTACAATAGATTTACTTTTAGAAAAAACTGAATCAAGTTATGTATACGAAATAAAAGATATCTAGGTCAAAACTAATTTCTTTAAAAATTATAATAAATCATTTAATGCTAGTAATGTAAAATGAAATGGCTAATAATAAGGAGATGCAATTATGCAAAATCTTAAGTCTGTTCATTTTTCCTATCCACTGTCCTAATGCAGCCATCATAGAAAACTTGTATGGCTACTGATATAAAGTTGTGTATGTTTCCAATAATTTTAAAATGGTTAGAAATACTTTTATTACAATCATCTCGCCAAATATCACCAATAACGACTATTCGCATTTCGCTACTATTGGCATTTCATTTTAGGCACCTAATTTCTCCCCAACACGAGGATAATTTGTCAATACTTCTCTTAGTCTTTGCTAACTGTCCCCAATTTATGGCATCATTTCGAAAAATCAGAAGACACACTTTACCGAAAGCAATACGATTTAGGCATAACGTTTTGTCCTTGAGTGTTAAAGTCCCAGATTGTTTAAAAGAAAGAAAAAGCTTACAGGTTTGGGCTGCATAAACTTACTGTGACTTGGAAAAACGCCTTAAATTTCAACGTATTTTCGTGTTGTTGACAAAAAAATTTCTATCATCTTTACATATTAGCTATGCATAAATAAAAATAAATAAATCTTTCTTCATATTCCCCAACTAAAATTTCCTTTATGTATACGATATCAACTGCGTGCGTCAAAGCATTCCAGTTTTTCATTTCTTCTACAGTTATTTATACATTTTATAAAAATTTCTCTTTCTATTCACCTTTAAAAATGATTTATACCGTAAATACGTAAAAACTATGTGTTAGTAACAAAACACGCGATCGCAGCATACAAATACACTTCCTGTTTTTCATATGTTCCACACAAGTTTTAAAATTTATTTCAAGTAAGTCCCTAGAAACATCAAAATGAAAATGCGGTTGGAACAGCGCCAGAAGATTACTATATGCCACAACAAATTCTTGATTCAGGAAGCTCGGTGATATAAAGTGTGTCGGATATTTTAGAAGATATAAAGGAAATAATCTGGAGGAAAAGGATGTTTCTAGTGATAGCTATGAGCCGAAGTAGGGAGATAGTTCAAAAGACTGAATTTAGAGAAATTTTAAAGTAGACGAATATTAATAAGAACATAAAGTCGGTAGAAAAAAGAGTTGATTCCAAAATGGAAGTTATTAGATATAATGCCGACAGCTACATTTCCCATTTTTTACTTTGATAAGGAGGACTGCATAAATAAATCGTAATAGGCTTCATCATACGTTTATACGAACTGTAGTATCGTTTCAAAACTTAAAAATGCTGCATAGTTTGTTTTATTTTAAGCAGCTTTCCTCAAGTAAGTAAATTTACGTTGCTTCTTTCATTTTATATTTTAAAAAACACATTGTGTAATACACATTTTATAAGACACACCCTACCTTACCACTACTTATTTTAGTGGCTAATATGCATAATCTCAATTAATGCTTTGCATTTTATTTCTCAGATGTATTGAAGTTTAAAATAAATGAGATTCTACTGGTTAATCTGGTGAATATTAAACATTTTTTAAATGATCCTGGGTTCCGTATAGTAAGTTAAAGGTCATTTTGTACGCGTAAACTATATTAGTTTAGATCATAGGAAAAGTAATTATTTTTTTAAATTTTATCTTCTAACTTCAAAGCATTTTTAATTCACTCTGAACTTCTTAACGCGACGCAGAGTAATTTTTGAGGATTTTTTATAGTTATTCGTTGCAAATTTGCTGCTTAAAAGTATTATTGTCCTATTTCATTTAATTAATTTTTTCCTTAATAACTGCTCTTTGATTTAAACAACACAACAAAAGCCAGGCATTGTTGATATCTTTCCAAAACGATCACATTTAAAAATGTATTGTAACATGCATTTTCTTATGATCGAATGATACATAAAATATAAAAAAATAGCGAAGTAAGTGAATAAAAAAATTCACATTTTTGTTTTTGACATCGTATTTAAGTGTTTCTTGACGTGCTGTCGCTTCTAGGCTCGCTTATTTATAATGATAATTCGAATTAGCTTCTTTATAATATTAATTTCATAGCAAAGCAAACTTACTTTTTACTGATAACTGACCGTATACAGCTCGTTGAACAAGCTAAAAACTAATGAAGGTTTTCAAATAAAGATTTTTTAGTTTCCTCTTTCTTTTACTTACGTATGCTTCAAATTGAGAAAGAATAATGTAATATATTGGTGGAAAAAATAAAAATAAAACGCTTGTTGGCAGAGCATTTGTTTCTTGGAGAGATTAAAGTTACATATTCAAAGACAAGAAAAAAATTGGCAAACAATACATGAATACAAAATGCTCCTTGTTGTTGCACAGTGATATAATTTAGAAGGTAATTGCAGTGTTATTTATATTATTTTTTTAATTGGCGTTATGTTTATAGTTTAGCCAACGCAAAAAAAATACCAACATTTTTTGGGATGAAATTAATTTCTATTAATGTACAAGCTTTTCCTTAGTGTTCATGACAATTTATTTAATTTCAGTACCTAGTGTCACTTTCAAAAGAATCTTACACATGACATGTTTTGATTAGTTATTTTTAAGTACTAGGATTCTGTAAACAAAAAAAGTTAAATTTACTAGCACATCAAAAGTATAAAATACTGAATTTACGGAAATATATAGATTGGTTTAATTTAAATTGCAATTAGCGAGTTCTCTACCTCCTTAGAGTTAGACATTGCGTGAGGTATTTACATTTGCACAGTAAGTAACTTGGAATGTACTTTGATGACAAAAACCAGAATTGCCGTATCAATATCACTATAGTAATATGTCTGTAAACGGTATAAATGCACGCATATTGCGCTCAAATGCAACTCAAGATAAATTAAGCTTTTAGTACACAATAATTACTATAATCGACATTTATTTCCCAGAAATCTAATAATGCGGCTGTTCATGAGTGATTTATAGTGATATGAGCACTAAATGTCTATTGTCACGCAGGTTATTTGACGTAATCGGAGCACCTTGTAAATGTAGTTCACGAATAACTGTAATCAAACACGGGAAGGCTATCATCATCGGTAAATAACGCTATAAATTTGATCTTTAACAAGGAAGTAATGTTTACCATTACTATAAAAATGCACATTTTTATGTTGATATAATGCTTAGTCGTATTGATAATTACAATACTTTGAAACATTGAACGGTTTAAACTAGTGGTATCATCATTATAAGAATATTTATATTTAAGTAAGAAGAAGTTAGTACTAATGGCGGAATTTGGGATTACCAACACGTAACATGCTAAGAATTATAGATACATTTTCGGTTTAAAACTCTCTTTAGTAGTCGCCACTTAAAATTTTCAACAAGATAAATTGATAGAGCTTTGTTTGGAAGTTAATTATTCAACTTCAGCGTTAACATCATTAAATAACTTTAACCTTTATAACTTTGCCTAATTTATAAATACAGCAGAACTTCCGTAAGTTGATCACGTGACCGCACATATCAGGTGATCAACTTATTATGATTCTATTAATTCTATACGTAAACCTAATATAGATGAGGTTAACATATAGCATTAACAAACACAACAAGAAATGTATTCGGTTTTTTTAAACATCATCATACTCTGCAGATGTGTAACTAATTTATGCTTAAAATTCAGTTTGAAATCTACCAATCTCCTTTCTTTTAATTTTCCGTTTGAAATGAAATAGTCAATTTTTCTCCGAGTTTTTTTTTACCGCAAAGACAACTACAAAAGCCAACCTGCTTTCAGTATAACATTTAGCCTACCTGAGCATTTTTATACCGCGAATAGCTCGAGTTTCATAAGCACATGATGGACGTTACTTTATATTTAAAAAATCATAACATTAATAAAGAACCGTCAAAATTAACAGGAACTATGCAATGTAACACGTTTTTCGGATTGTTGCACCAACAGGTATTCGAATTTGCAGGCTACAGAGGTTGGTGCTCAATTGTATAGCATTTGCTTATTTTTATATTCATTGACTAATTGATGTGTTTAACACTGGAACTCTCATTTCCACTTGAAATTTACAACAAAAATAAGTTCAGATGTTTTGTCCCGTAGTTTATCATTTGAGAGAAGCAGATGATTCAGCATTTAACATTAATTGAGATTTTAAAAATGTAGTTCCAAACACAGGAATACATATTTTATTCATAAATAGTACGATTTAAACGTGAATTTAATTCAAAATAATAAAATTAATTATAATAATAAAAACAAAAAAAAAAAACATTAATCTACTCTAAAGTTATTTGGTGCAGCAAACAAAATAGTAAAGCTAACAAATAAAAAAAAGAAAGAAAATAAAAGAAAAAAAAAAAAAAGGTTTAAAATGTTATCATACGCCATTTTTCAGAATTTTACTTGCAAATGGAAAACTGGTAGAAAAAACGTGTGATTCTGCTTTATATCATACTGATATACTTCGTCATAATAGGCATAAGCCAAGAAAATGCTTGTAAATCTCAAGAATACTATGGTCAAACTTGCGTAATTCTCACTAAGTATATGTATGTTTTTAACTATATTTAATTATATTTATTTGTGTACTTAGCATTGCGTTTTTAATAATAGTTCCACATTTTGAATAAATATTTGTATGTTACTTTTCCTACTACTTAGTAAATAATGTCCGTGTAGCAAAATAGAACCGACATAGAAGAAAACACCGGTTTTGGTTTAAAACTTAAAAGTTAACAGTAGATATTAGAAAATCACATTATATGTAACGTTCTTCCTTTTGGCAATCATTTTTTGTAAGGAATACCAGGATAAAAAAATGTTTTTTCTAAAATAGAAAATGGAAAACAAAACTAGTATTTTATTTCATTTTTTTATATTAAAGCAAGACAAAATATCAAGACAACTGATTGGTACACCAATAAAAAATTCCACTCTACTTGAAATGCTATCCACAGAATTTTGTGACTAATAGTAATAATAACAAAACAGTGGTAGATAATGAAATAAAAAGAAACAAATAAAATTGAGATAAAGGAAAAACAGCTGCGTATATTTTTATTTATTCCACTGTTTTCTTTATAGGAATAGAGTTTCACAGTGAATACACAAACTTAAGATAACAACATTAGAAGAAAATATCATTTTTTCGTACTCTCTTGAGCATAAAATAGTATCGCACTTCTTTTCTTCATCTACATTTTCATTTTCTATATCCTGCGGCTAAATTATCTTCCCAAACATACATTGTTACGTGTTACAATTCTTTCATTTTTACGAGTGATAACAGATCAGCTTTCATCACCTTAATTATGTGTTATATATATATATATATATACCAGGAATCTAGAGCGTAGCGTTGAATTGAAAAGCAGAGCAGTGGATCAACAAGATCTTGCTCGAAACTGGAGCCAGGCTGCAGCAAAAAAAAAAAAAAAATGCTTTGCTCCATTGCTCCATTCTTTGTTTCATTTTTTTAATTTTTTATCACATGTAGAAGCAAGGTAGCTAAAAAAGAAAAAAAAAGATAACTAATGTAATATATTAAAATTGTTCGGAGTACGGAAGCAAGCCGGTGCAGACATTTAGAAGATGTGATTTTATACTTCTCATATGTGAACAAAATTTGTTTTACCCGAAATCATTGTGTTTTCTTCACTGCATGGACGTTATCATTTATTATTCCGGGAATAAAAAGGCCGAGAAGACAACTATTCGGGAAACGTTCTTTAGTCAAAAGTTTAGAAAAAGAGAAAAAAGAGAAATCTTTCTTAAAAAAAAAAAACTTTGAATTATCTGAAACAAAAATGTAACATGATTTTAGGATGACTTGTGTGTTGGATGCTACATGCAAAAAAAATTAACTGACATTTTGATTTCATTCTGTGCTAATCTCGCTGAAATACAACAGTCAATTTCGAAAATTTGTAGATGAAAATATTCCCGGAAAGGGATGCCGATTGTCCTGAGTTTTAGATAGTACACGAGATCTATTGCATAGAGCAAGTTTACGAGTCAAGACTCTATCCGTGCTACTGTTGCAAAAAAGCATTTTGTCAAGAAACATTGCTTTTGATTGAAATTGAGAAAGGTTGAAATGTCATCTTTCTAACTTAAAAGAGCTTACCGGAATAGTACAGCAGTATAAAGGGAAAAATAATGAAAATATATAATATATCTAAATTTTTTCCCAAAAAAGTTTCATTTTTACCAAAGATGTATGTATGTGTGTGTGTATATATATATATATATATATATATATATATATATATATACACATATGTATATATGGATTTTCGCTTGTAATAGCAAGATAAATGAATTTATGAGCTGGAGAAAAAAAAGAGAGAAAAGAGGAAGAAATGGAATAAAATATTAAATTACTAATACTGCACTGAATCGTTGTTTTCCCCATAGACCAAGATCGATATGTTATCTGAAATTTCCTAGCTCCGATTCATTCAGGATAAATTAAAGCATTTTGCACATATTAGGAAGGTATAGAAAACGTGACGTTGCCACACTAGAAACAATTACTCTATAACGTAATAAAAGCAACATAAATCATGGTAATAAAAAAACCGTTATCCAAATGCAAACATGGGCGAAAAACCTTCTTTTTTTTTAAACGGTCATTCATCAACGTTCTGGCAAAGTCACATAAAAAAATATGCAGTGAAACAGATTTTACATTAAATAATTCCATAATATAAATTAATTATACAATTTAAAAGCGTCTTCCGTGAACCTACTATTGGAGCTAGGGGGAGCTTAAAGTAAATTTTACTAAATTGCCAATATCAGTACAATGGGTTTAGTGACCTTTACCTGAATCCCGATGATGCAATGCTTGACAAAAATGTAATCTTAGGAAGATTACCACCAGTAAATTATACGTAGTTCGGAATCATAAATTAGAAGCAGCATTAAGATATTTAATTGACATTTTAACAACTATGGAGTTACTGATCCTATTTCGTCTCCATTGATAAGCAATAGTGTCAATTACTTGAAATGTACTAGTTAATGTAGCCTCGTACCGTACTCCGAAACAAAATGCTATGAAGAGCCCTTTTCAAAATCCTTCTATTTGACATATATATTTTAAGTTATGTTGATTTTGGTTACATAAAAAAATACAAATTAAGATAACATAAGTTAGGTAAGTAACTTTTAGTAAGAGAGAAACAAATAAGGAACAACCGTATGTTAGAATAAGAAAACCAATAATTTGTAATGATAATGAAAATAATTATCTGAAGAAGTTTCCAAATGCCAGAAGAATTTAAATAAAACGTTGTATCATTTTTTCCCAAATACGCAGACTGCAGCTGCAGCATTTTTCATGTTTGCACAACTATTCTTCGTGATATTTAAAACAGGAACAAAAATGTAATATCAGACGAAAAAAAAGAAAAAACTTTTATAAACTAGTTGGTTGAAGAAACCCAAAGCATTACAAATAAAAAAAGAAAAAAAACCGAGAGAAACACAAAAGTATATTTTCTTCTCTACAGGAGTGCGAAAGAGCATCCTTTGTGTAATCACTTCTTCCTCTTTTTTCATTTTTCTAAAACCTGGGGCATAATTTTATTCTTCGTGCTATTTTGACACCCCATGTATTCAGCGCTTCTTCGCCTTTTTTTTTTTGCTTTTTTCTACGTTTCTGTTTCCTTAAGCAGAGTAAAGAATCATTCAACATTTATTTGAAAACTTCAAAAAGAAAAATGAATGTATGTATATCTGAGTAGATAATCTAGTGGTGAATCATATAGTGCACAAGAAACTATTTGTTTTGTACCAGCTCTAACATTGATATGCAATAATAAAACAGTTGCAAGTATTTTTGTATACATTGTGAAAAAAATAGAATATGAACGTAAAGTTATTTTATTTATTTATTTTTGTTTCATATGTAGCAGTCAGTCATGGAATAGTAATGGGGTGGGGGGAAGCAAGTTTATCAAACATAGTTAGGGGAAGCAATAAAAGCAACGATCCTTCACAGCAATTTTAAGATTTTGTTATTATGTTCTGCTCAATACTGTAGAGTTCCAGCATGTAGGAAGTAGGCAATATTTTTGCGGAAATTTAAAATATCCACAACGGTTTGGAATGAAAATGGAGGAAATGGCGAAAACTACAAATGCTAAAATGGCAGGGAATATGCTGTTTTGAAAATTATATTACATTGTGTATGGTCTCCCCCCCCCCCCCCCTGCGAAAGCTCGATGCTTATTTCGTATTTATTTCCGGAGTTTTAGTAAGGTTACAACGGGCCTCCGAATTTAGAGCAGATTTAAATAGCTTTTCTAGGAGGGGAATCGCGCAGAAAGACTGCGTGAAAAATCGTATGCAATTTTAGGTTATGCAGCGTATATAATGTATAGATACTCACTTTGATCTGATAAAAAATTATATAAAAGTGCTTTATTACAATTTTAGATAAATATATTGGAATAAAGTTATCGTTTAAAAAGCAAAATTTAAATTGGTGGTTTCAATTTTTCATATTATTTTCTGAACTAAACTAAATCAAGTACATTTATCATGTAAATACTCAGTTTTTGTGTTTTATTTCTCAACGTATATTCCCAATAATTACGTATAATCCTGCTATGCAATAAAACTCCCTAGATACTTTTTGATTTACACAATTTCCCACAAAATCCCTACTAAGTACATTTATTTTTCAAAGTATGCAAATCATGCAAATATTTGGGGGTATTTTGCAACATATATTCACAGTAAATCATGCGTAATTGTGATATGCAATAAATATTATTTAACGCTGTTAGATAAAAATAAAAATATATAGATTGCATTTTTTTAAATCTGCAAAACCATGTAAAATTGTTTGAATTCTTTTCACTCCTAACAAAAAAAAGAGATATCTAAATGATTAAAAGATTTCTCAAATTTATTGGTTCATAAAGTCTCCAACGTTTCCTTTCGCTAAACGAGATAAACGTTTCGCAGAAATAAGCCACTTAAGTTAAAAATGAATAAACCGTTTATGTGCTGCCACTCTGCGCATTAAATAATATTTAAAATATTTCCAATGACCAACCTTCAAGAACACGGGGCACCATTATAGTAATGATAATAAGAAGCAAGAGCTTTTCTCAAGAACATTACGACAAATTAATTTCATTGTATTTGACATGGCTTGTAGCACCATTTATCTATTGGGTTTCGGCCTTTGACACATGACTCAAATACCCTTAACGCACCCCTACCGCACGTCTGGCCCAGAAACCGAACCGTAAATAACAACTTTCCAAATCAGGTGCTGAACGATTTATGATGGAGCAGCAGAACGTGCAGATTAACCTCCATTCATTTAAGGTTCATTGTTATCTTCAGTATTTACATTTTTCCTTTACTGGGGAGGAGTGCGGTATACATATTTTGAAGCCTCAAATTATCAAATCTGGGCAAAATTAAATTTTGCCTGATGATGCCTTATTTCATCTTAGTTGAATGAGTCATTGTATATTTATTATTTAGGGTATATTTATAAAAATAATGTACATCAACCCCATTATTTTGAACATACAAATTAAATGGAACTAATTGCAACCAAAAATACTATTTACTTTCGCATAACTGATCAGTTACGTGAAAGCTGAGAAAGATTATTTTATTTTGAAATTTTGATTCCTATTAACTAGATTCACGTTAAAAAAAAACTTCTAAATAACATTAAAAATAATCATTTATCCTCGAAGTCTACAGTAGCATATGAAAAGAATGATGAATTAATAATGACTCGTCATTATATGTCAAGGGGTTAATTCGACAAATAAGCTTATTTTGCAGTTGTACTTTAGTACACTGCATGTTATTCAAGGTCATTTGCTTTGTATCTTCTTCATTTCTGAGCTCATTACTAATCTCTTTATGCCTTTTAATACATTTTCATTGTATTTCACAATCAGTATTTCCAATTACTGGTCCATGTTCTCCCTTTTTCTCTCCTCGTCTTCTACGTAGAGTACTACGGACGAAAAAATAGCGTACTTTTACATTATTGTGTGAACTTTTGAGGTAATTAGTCGACAAATTTATTGCTAAAAAATACACTTTCTTCAATTTACCTCACAACTTTTCGTGGGGTGCGGAATCCAAGCTTAAAATTGCAGTTGATCCACGTCATCAGATCTATCAATAAACATTTTTTTTTTCAAGTCATGCTATACGTTGCTGGATTCAGAATCGTTCTCCAGTATTAAAAAAGTGCTATACATGATTTTTTTTAAATTTAGCTAATTTAGCAGTTCAGCTTTTTAAATATTGTATTAAATGATAAAATGCCGCTTAACATTAAAAAACATAAATAGTTGTTTTTTCGTAAACTTTATTTCTTGGGCATCAAATAACAAACACGAGGAAGGCAGAAGAGCCTCAAGATATCGGTAATTTTATATTTCTGGAAAAATTTTCATGAACAGAGGAAGCAACATCGTAGGAAAATTGAGAAAAATCAAGTATGTGTAAGCAAATAAGGAATATTTGTTCCTGTTTGATCATAAAGTTGAAATCAATATTACGCAAGCTCCGTATGAGCCTTTTTCTGTAGTTCAATTATATCACTTATTTCAAAATTTACAAAGATCGTCGTGTCTCCTTCAGGAATATTCCCAAGCTTTCTCCTTTCTGCGGACACTTTCTTCTTTTTTTTCTGGGACCCCCAACCAGAAAAAAAGAAGAAACAGTGCGCAGAAATGATAAGGCTTGGGAATATTCCTAAAGGCCAAAAAGAAGAAAGAGTCCGCAGAAATGAGAAGGCTTGGGAATATTCCTAAAGGGGACATGACGCTCTTTGTAAATTTTGAAATAAGTAAGGGGCGTGAGAAGATTCAGCAATTCCCCTGCCATTTCCACCTTTCATCTAAATGTTATATTGGTTATCTTTAAATGTACACATAATAATTATTAATAATTTCATTTAGCATCACAAAACAAAATTGAATTATTCAATTCAACAATTAATTGAGTGTTGACACATTCACGAAATATTTGCAATTCAAACTCTTTTATAATTTACTTCATTACTAAAATCAAGCAGATCGGCTGAAATCTCAATAAGAAAGAGCTTATTTCTTTGACAAATCAATATTTTAAGCATGTCACGTGAGGTTATCTGGAATTTCTAATTAGAAAAATTTTTGAATGCAAATTTTATTCTAGGCAGTAAACACAAATAGCCTTAAAAAGTACGAAGGATTTGTGGGGAATTTTATTCTTACATCCACGCACCTCCAAGCAATTTTGACAGCACTTTACAGGGTTTTAAATCCATGTTCAAGTCTTGTTATCGCCAGAGGATCAATTGACAAGCGTAACGCTATCGTGTACAAAATAGTTTGGGTTGACAGATTTTCCTAGAGACCCGGCGGGTGATTCCTTAAAAATAGAGTGTCATAAGTTTGTGATTTGATCAAAGAAGATGTGTCACGTGGTTTGGAAACTCTCTAGGGAACGACAACCTTAAAATAAAAATTTAAACTCTATGCTAGAAGCATCCTCTATATTTTTGAATTCTAGAAATCTAAGAATAAGCATACTAAAGTGTGTTAATATTTAAAAAATAATATTAAATAAATGAGTCTGGAGTATAGAAAAATACAAAAATTTATACAGTAAAGATTTTTTGTTCATGTTTTATAAATTACGCTTCGATTTTCTTGTCCAATCTGAACATATTGCTTCCAGTAAAAATTACCTGAAATTAGTTTTAGATTACTTCTGTTATCAAACATGCAAAATAATATTTCCGGCTCCAAGTAGTTGAAAACGAAGGTGTGAGTTTCTTTATTTTAAACCTATTTTAACTCATATGTAATGTACAATAGTCACATGGAATATGTGTACTATTTCTTTTCGTGAGTTTTGAATATATTAGTATGTTTTAACAGTATACGATTGGACTTTATCAGGGACATATAGAAATATAGGGGGGGGGGGGGCTTGTGGAATAAACGTTTTTCCAGTGTATGTAAACATTTTTGAAATTGTCCTTTTCCTTCCTTCTTGTTTTAACATCTTGCTTATAGGAAAACTTCTCTGAAATTAGTTTTAAATTACTTTCCTCGTCAAATATGGTAAGTAATCTTGATGACCTCAAATAAAAAAAGAAAAGTGCATCTTTTTGCTTGCAACAAAAAATACTCCCAAACTGAATTTACAGAATTGCTTTTCTTGAGTTTAAACTTGTTCTATCAGTTATTTCAACGTACATTTGGAAATGGGCAATTATAAATACAGAACTCACAAATGCGACACAGTCAGTGATTACATCTGATGACAAATGATGTGTTAATAATTTTTTGTTACTTGAATATAACAGCACCACATTCACTCCTAAAATGAAATGTGATTCCACAAATTTAGTTTCTAATTCAAACTTTTTATTAAGTGAAAGTTATACTACTATGAACTAAGTAAGTATAGCATAATTTTACCTTTTTTAAAAAGGAAAAAAAAATACATGTTCTTTATAAAGCAAATCATACAACTGATATGTTTCGTCTGAAATAAAAATAAAGTCAAAAAACTAACTTTTCTTCAGGGACTAGCAAACTGTAGGACAGACTTACCTGCAAAGATAAACAAAAACAATTATAATTTGTTATAAAATAGGATACATAATTCATTTGTTACTATTTATATGTAATTTAGGATTTACTTTTAGTGTAATTCACAAACATGATCTTAATAATTAGTAAGATTGATTTGTATTTTAAACATAATTTACACATAGCAACACAGAGTTATCGATTAAGTAAAAACAATGCTCTTAAATACTCTTACTCTTGTAGATATGATTTCTAAACACTGACGAAGACGTAGGTATAAATGAAAAGAACAATGATGTAGACATATGATCAATAAAAATCAAAATATTTGCATTTTATGAAATTGTAACTGTTTACAATGCATAAAAGGGGACATGAATGAAATAGCACGTGTTTGCTACTACACTTTTAACCTTAATTTCATTTTGTAAATTTCACCCCACGTCTAAATGTGACGGGAATTATACAAGAAATATTTGCATTGATAAAAAATGTTAGGTACCCATTTCACTTACGATTTTTTTCTATTGATATAATATGAATAAAAAATACATCAACTCAATACATGCATTAAGCGATTACCCCATTTTAATAATTACATAATATTAGCAAACAGTTTTTAGTGATTCATGTCATACTTAATTCGTCCTAATTAATATGTAAAGAAAAAAACTGTTAGTAGCACATGCTGTGTTTAAATAAGTATGCCCTTGTGGACAAGACAAAAATATACAAAATAAAAATCATTTTTTATTTGTTCTTATTAATGTGTGTAGAAGACAAAACCTTTGCTAACACATTTTGAGTTTTAAAAAGAGTTGCGTTTGTGAATGATATACATAATATGTATATTTTTCTAAATAAAATGCACACCTAATTTGTCCTAATTAATATGTAAAGAAAAAACTGTTAGTAGCACATGCTGTGTTTAAAAAAGAATGCCCTTGTGGACAACGCAAAAATATACAAAAAAAAAAAAAAAAAGAAGAAAAGCATTCTTGATTTGTTTTTATTAATGTGTGTAGAAAACAAAACCTTTACAAAAACCTGTTGAATTTGTAAAAGAGTTGCGCTTGTGAATGATATACATAATATGTATATTTTTTTAAATAAAATGCACAAGTAATTTGTCTTTAATAATATGTGAGGAAAAAAATCCTTAGTAACACATACGGTGCTCGAAAAATGTATATTCTTAAGCATAATATTAAAGCATAAAAAGTAAAAGCAAGATAAAAAAAATAAATAAATAAAATAAAATCGTTTCGGCTTAGTCAAAAAACGATCGACATTAATAAATGATCCTATTAGACACGGATGGAAGAAATTTCAGCTGATTCTAAAATGCTTTTAGATGAAGCTGATAGGTGGGAAGACGCAGGAGTGCTTGGGTTAGAGGGTGAATTAATGTTTTTTTCTGCCTGTCTCTTTTTTTCCTCGCGCAGTTTCTTTAGCCTTAAGGAATCGCATGATAACATATGCAGACGCGTTGACAGCTCAGGTGAATAGTAATCCAGAGAAATTATGCTAATCTAACAGATATTAAGTTTGGAATTGCAAGAAATTGAATTTTGATAAGGTTCTCTAAACTGGAAGCTGTGGGTACAAAGATAATGCAAAATATATTAGGTAAACCGAAACGTTAGAAAAATATTTGAAAACTTGAAGACTAAGAAAAAATTAACTTGTTTCATAACGCAAGCTTTACTAAATATAAAAAGGAATTTTGTTTCTGTATCAAAAGTAATATTAAGTTGCAATTTAAAACATTGATTTGAGACCCAAACGCAGTTTACAACATGACTTTAATAATGATATACCCTGCGTACAATTTCAAGTACACTTTATTGGCAGATAAGTAAATAAATAATGCATCGTTCTAAATTATACCTTATTTAAAATTGTAGTAAAATATGATAACATATTTAATATTCACTTAATTTTTATTTATTATACGATTACATCATTAACATGTTGAGTGCCAAATCAGACACTTGTGGCCGACACTGAACTTTCCGCAGGTAGTACTGATAGGTCGTAAGATCATTAAAGGACACCTCGACACTCGGGAGTTCTTGACGTGTTAAGAAAAACCTTATTAGCGAGATCTGCACATTAGCGTTGCGTATGGAAACCACTGTGTTAGAAAAACCTAAAAGTGTAGTGCATTGCTGTGACACCTAGACACTTGCACCTTCACGTCACGTATGGAAACCCCTGTGCTAGAATAACATAAAAATGTAGTGCATCGTTGTGACACCTCGACACTTGGGAGGTCTTGACGTGTTAAGAAAACCCTTTAAGCATGATATTCAGCTTAGTGTCGCGTATGGACACCACTGTGTTAGAATAACCTAAAAGTATAGTGCATCGTTGTAAATCGAAGCTATTGAAATTTGAACAAGAAAGATTAATTAAAATACATTCTCGTAAGTTATTTGTAATTCATAAAGATTGAAGTGAAATATTGAGATTGATAACAGTAATAACTATTGATGGCTTTGGTTTTTGGCAATTACCGAAGTGACTAGATAGATCAGACATTCAGGAGCATGGGTGTTCATATTTCTAAGAAACACCAATATTTTGAACTGTGCCTTCTGCCTCATAGATACCTGTCAAAATCTCCGAATAGAGAGAGAAGTGGACGTATGGATTTTATGTTTTTAATTGATACTTATGTGTTTTATGGTGGCTTAAAACTTGACCGAATGTTCACATTGTGATATTAATGTACAAGTACATGTCTTCTGGAAAAATAAATAATGTAATTCTCAAATGCAAACCAGCTATTCTTCATTTTCCCATGATGAGATGTCTCAGACCCGAGTCCCCCCTCCTGTAGGTATTTAGTATAGAGTTTAGATTGCATGCAATACAAATAGCATTATAATTACTTTAGATGTAAAGAAACAAGCAAATTATGGCAATTCGGAAACTATGTTACTCTTTGTCAAATCACTCTTTCCGTATTTACAGAAACAATCAATAGTTCTCACTATTTATCGAATCACTACTTTATAGGTAATATCTTCTCAAGTAAACCTATAACTGAAATTCCACCTAATAATGCTTTTTTTTATTTAATGACTTTAAAGAAACTTGCCAAATATTGATAGAACATCCAAACTGGAAGGGCTTAATTCCGAACATTTGTTTGGAAAATCCTGGTATTTCAGCACTTCATTCTGGAATTTTCACTGGTGGAACAGCTGCAGCATTTACTCTTATTTCTGATAACCAGGTGGTCTATGATTGGTCAGCTAAACTTTCAAGCAATAACTCAGTCTTTCAAGCAGAAATTTTTGCAATCTTTCCAGCCTTACATTATGTTGCAAAAATATATAACCTCCATCCCTACAATATTGTCAGATAGGATTTTTTTCTCCTAAAGCTTTAAAGGACCCTATGCATACTTCAAATATAGTCCATAGTATTGAATCACTCAGCAGAGAACACCCAAACATAAAAGGGGCATAGATTAGAGCTCATAAGAGCCTCTCCGGCAATGAATGGCTGATTCATTGGCTAAAACCGCAGCAATGAACCCTACTTATCCATTGATACATAAAATTATTCTGCCAAAATCGTAGACCTTCTCAGTAACTGGCAACAACACTGGGACCCCGTTGATACTGATCGCAGAGTTCACGATTTTCTGCCAAAAGTAAACCTGAATCAACGCCACAAACATCTTATGCAAGTACAGTTTCTCAGTGCTTTTCCTTCATATTTACATCTTTTTAATACAATCAATTCACTACTATGTGTATGCAATCAACTGAGTACTCAGTAATAGGCACATACTTAACTGTCCTATAACCAGTTCCGTTCATTGCAGATACAATGCCAACGGTACTTTCTCTGAAAACCTCATCCATATTTTATCTCATCTAGTAACTCTTAAGAACTTGCATGCAGTTATGCTCCTTCTAAACACTCATGGGAAAGACTTTCAACTTCCTGCTTAACAGTTGCAATATAACTTTCATTTACTGCTTTCAAATTTTTCCTACTTTTTTGTTCGTTGCATAGATGTCATTTTTAATTTTTATTTTTATTTATTTATTCTTTATTATTTTGATTATTATTATTAGTGTTATTTACGATGTGTTTTTAACTTTTGTGTTCCATGTTTCTAAATTTGTATTTATATTCTCATGCTCTGCAATTGAGCATGCCCAGCGTGTGCTTAATCGCTCATGGATTATTTTATTTTATATATTATTTTCCTCGCAATCATCACATCCAGTTAAACCCTCGCCAGGGCATGTACAATAGTTGTTGATGAGGCATAAAGAAATAAATAAATGAACCACTTTTATAGTTTCAGGAACCACTTTCTGTTTGTACATCTTGTACTGAATAAAAAAAATGCTTAAACTGCAATATCCCTTTATAACAGTTTCACCTCAAATGTTTCAAGCATCTACTATTTTATTGGAACATAACATTGTCAAATTTAGTTTAACCCATGTTGAAACGCTCCAAAACATTTCCAGCATTACATAAAAATACAAAAAAAAAAGTACCTTTATTTAAGGAGGAGTACCTATAAAGAACATATCACGCAAAAGAATCATTTTTATGGTTCTTTTACCACAGTAATGGTTTTACCTTGGCGTAAGTAGCCAGGAGCAAAAGTTGGGCTATTAATGCCGACTCGAAAATTTGAGCACAAGAGGAGAGTGATAAATCTTTGGAAGAAAAAGAAATATCTACAAGATTGAGAAGAAACTCGCGAGGATTTAAAGTGGCAGCGAGCATCTGAAAGAAATCAGTGCGATTTTATTGCCTTAATAAATGTCAAATGTTGTGTGTTTGAAGTAAACTTACTTTAGATCAAAAATTCTTTACTTGCGTGTATAGTAAATAAATGAGGATTGTTGCATAGCTTGAGCTGAATTTTTATAATAGTACATATAATATTTAATGATGAAATGTTTTCATAGAATTATTTTCGTCATTTAGGATGAAAAAGTATTGTTTTGATGTTGGTATACAAATAGTTGTTAACTATGCAAATACAAATAATTCACGAGAAGAAAAAGACTAAAATCGATATGTTTTCCAACGCAGTTATACAAAAGTTACTGTCATTCCAAAACAGCAGTTTTTCTTAGTTCAAATTTAGTAAGAAAAAACTGACAACTCTTTTTTTTTGGGGGGGGGGGGGATTCCATGAGAAAAAAAACTTTAAATATTAGTTCTTTTTTTTTTCCTTTTAATTTACATTGTTTATGTACAAATTTTAACTTCTTCTGCGTGAATGTAGGAAAAGAACGTATTTATCTGTTACTTCTCAATAAATACATTAAAACAAACATAATTTTTTCCCATAAATATAAATTTTTCAAAAATATTCACAGAAGCTGACATATGCATGAAGCCATATAAGTTGGATTCAACTTGTGAGATACGAAAACTATTCAGAAAATCTACAATGCGAAATTTATCTAAAGCAAAGTGAGGTATATTTCGTTTATGAACGACTTTACAAAAACAATGAGAAATATGTTCACAATGGGTTATCATGCAGTAATTGTAACTCATAATAACACTTATTCTTAAGTTTATTTAAATTGCCGAATACATTATTTTAGTCAAACTTATAATGCAGGGGACTCAAGCTAATATACAATACAATAAACGCTAGATTTCCAGATTTTTTATGATTTTTAGTTGGATGCAAATTTATCTCGAAAATTGTTAGTTTAGCAACGCTGTATACATAGGACTTTCTTACTGTATACATAGTAGAATTTATTTTATGTAGGGACCTCTACTATTTATATGATATAACCTTTAATAAACAGGGAACACGTAACAGGATGGTAAACTTTGTAGGAGGTAAAATTTGTAGGTGTAAAACTTGATACTTCAACACTTTTCAATCGACAAAGTACGGCAAAATTCTTAAGTTGCAATATGATCCTTTGAACAAGGTCATAACCATAAGAGTCAAAATCACAGCAGAGGGAAGCTCTTCAAAATGAAGTACCATTCTTTAACAAAAGTCTTCACCCACCAGCAACAAACTTCTCAAATCCGCTTCTGCCTTTGTGGCAGATTGTTTCTGACCGCTTATGAAGATAAATGAGTGTAGAATAGAGGAAAGACAATGGGATGTTAAGAGGGCAAGAGATAGAAGAGATTGGCGCAAAGAGTTAGCAAGGGCAATTTTCTGGAGGCTTTCAACACTTACCCGTCTATGACCGACTCTTCAGGGGACAATTAACTTTGCACGGATGGTTTACTTTATAAACGAAGCGTTGATGGTAAGATTTTAAAGATGAGGAGGTGTAATATTGCCTGGATAAGCTGCCCAAGCTTTTCTCCTAAAATAAATATCCACGTCACATAAAAGGGCCCTTAAACTTTTATTGTAGTCTAATAATTTCTCCCCGTTCATGATATTTCTGATACATTCTACCGATAAAAGAAATATTTAACTTTATACTTTCAAACTCTGAAGAAAATTTTTTAAAAAATGTTTTTGATGTTTCCGTAAGAAAAAAGAAGGAGGCATGGGCTAGGTGGTGCTGTTTTTAAATATTTATTTTTATTAAATCTTTCCTTCAAGTTTTTTTAAACAAAACACAACTGCGTCTCAAAAGCAACGATATTTGTCTATAAGTACCCAGCAGTTCCGAGTTTCTAGCTAGTGTTTGTCGTTTCTGTTTAATTGAAGCCTCAATTAAGAGAAAAAAGCGTATGGCAATTTATCACCAATGCAATGGGGCAAGTTTCCTATACCTATGTAGCAAATTGGGACACACTTTATAAAAATGAAAAACTAAAAAAGGCACGACTGTAAGGAAAATCCATTCCATTATTTAAAAAAAAAAAAAAAGTTAAGTTAAACTAAAGGAATTGTCCCTATACAATGTAAATTCTAAACTATACAAATATAAAAATTATGATCAAAAAATTAACTTATGAGTAACTTTATCCTAACAATGTATTACTTAGAGCTATCACCAAATGTACTAGTAAAATAAAGTGTATACTTTAGTGCACTTGCCGGCCCCATGTGTTGAAAACTTGTACTGCGTGCATTGCGCACATTTTTCTGTGTGTTTGCCGTTTTTAAAACTGTCAAAACAAGTTTTGTAGGAGTATGTGAATCATAACATTGTCACTTTGTCGAACTAAAATCTTAATAGTTTGGACATATCGAGTGAGGTTTTCGAATAAGTAATCAAGTCATTGGTTTGCCTAATATATCTTCCGTGAATAAATACACAAACAACATCATTTCTCATAGCATTTTTCCATCTCCGGGCCTTTTAGTCATTCTGTTTTCTTTTTCTGATAATTTTACAAGTTTTCTGTAATTTATCAAACGAGATAAATAGCAGAATCTAGTATGAAATAACGCAGGGGGCATAGTTGATGAAGAGTGCTAACTTACCCAGTGTTCAATGCACCCCTACCAGCCCCCTCATGGTACATTTCTTTACAAAACAGGAAGCATCATCTTTTAAACGTAAACAATCCTATAAAGTCATTTAAAGAGGGTGGAGTTATTCTTGCGCGTTGGAAAAATGAACAATTTAGACCGGAATTATAAGGAATCAGTACAGTCTGGAGCAGCAAAAAGAAAAAAAAAATAAATAAAAATATTCGCTAATGTGCACTGCAATCGGTTAACGTTGCCAAACTGCAAAAGGCGCTTGGAAAAAAAGAAGAAAGGTAATCTCTGACTGCCTGTGTGCCATCCATCACATGGATATTATCAGAACTGTGCCTACATAACCGTCTAGCCTGCCACTCCCCGCCGAAATAACTCTGTTCCCCCGTATCCATGCTAAGGGCCGTAACGGTGGGGGCCTCCTCGTGCTGCAGCCTGGGTAACACTCATTCCCCACCGATCTGCTCCCGGTGGATGTTAGGCTCATTTTGTAGTGAAGCTGCGGCACTGGGACAGTAAAGGAGGTAGGCAACGCTCGTCAGTCCGGTCCCTATGACAGGTTCTGGTTGTTAACTGCAAGTTTGTGGAAGGAGGAGGGGCGATGCGAAACACGCCTGTGAGGCAATCCGTGAAGGCCTTTAATGCTACATACTGTTGTGCGCAATTAGCATTGATTACCCATGCTAAGTTTTTTTTATCGTGTTCAGTATACAAAGGATGTCAAGAAATATGATGAAAGTAACAGTCAAATATATGACGAGTAAATATCGCCAAGCTTGAAATTACTGAAGATTTCACTTACACTGTTAGGAATTTCATCATAACATATTTCATCCATTTATAAATGGTTTCAAAACTAAATTTTTACGGTTCTTGAATCATTTCGAGGAGTAGAATCTTCAATTCATAGAAACCGTAAACGAAGCGTGCAGGAATCGAACCCGGGTGTATGGCGTATCAACCTTGCGCTCTAACCATTCGGCCAGCTACACCACTCAAAGCGGCCATTTATTTATCAATAAATCTTCTTTTCCAACAGACAAACTGCATTAAAATTGAGATTTCAGTTTTTGATTGGATCCCAAGTCATTTTTGGGCTAAATTTACTGTATATTGACAAAAATCATTTTATTTGCTGCAAAAATTAAAGTACAAACAAGCTTCAGCAGCAACAACTTTTTTTCTTCTTTTTAATATACACATTCAGATTTGAACTGATAAATCTTTATCCATATTTTAACAACAAGGTACGACCAGTAAGGTTCCACAACCAAGATGGACGCCCGATTCTTATTGACTACGAGACCTAGTGTCGCTTGTTAATTACGGTTAGTTAAACGTTCTTTAGGAGAAACAGAGAATAAACGATTTTTTTCACAATCAGCGGTTTGAGTACCATCTTTTTAATGGTTATTCAACTGTTGTAATTAAATATGGCAAAATAACAATCAAATAAATGGTTATATTATTTTCTTACGAAAATTTTTAATAGTGTATGAGAAAAATCGTTTCCCATGTATCATCTAATGTGCGTTTTGCAACTGTTCTGAAACTTATAGTAGTTTGCTCAACAAAATATAGCAGTAAAGGGGAGCCTTAGTGAATGCAATAAAGAATAGCTATTATTTTTTAATTTATCAAATACCTATGAAATTATTCAAGCAAATAGTTTAAGATATTACAACTAAGAAAGACGTTCTCTTCTTTTGAAATACCGTCTACAGAAAAATTGAAATTCAATAAAATACATCTCTTCAAACAGCACATCTATAAAGACTTTTCAAATCGTTTCGAATAAAAATGTCGGTTACCACTTCATATTTTCTAGTTTCTGAAAAAGAATTCAAGCTTGAAGCTTTATTTCGAGTTATTAGGACATACGTATCTGTCGAATGCGGCATCAAATTCAGAATGTCTTTCAAGAACTATATACCAAGTCACGTACTCATTCTTTTTTTGCCATTTTTTTCTGAAAATTGTAGAAGAATGCTGCATCCTATTTCTTCTTTAAAAATACTTCCATTTTATTTGAAGTAGTTTCATTTCTGATAAAAGCTTCATTCTCGTTTACTTTTCTTAAAAGTATATTTGCTTGAAGATTAAATTTAGCAGTTAGAGAAGTTAAATATATATTTTGAAATTATACTGATAATTTTGTGAAAATACAGGAAGTATGCAAACATTATATTTTCAACATTTTATTGAACATATATTGTAAAATTTTTATTACAATAATTTACCAGAGTAGTTTTAGATAATTTAGAAATAAGGAGTTTGCTTACAAGTTACTTTTTCCCTTTCTTTCTTTGTGATCATTTTATAACTGCTGGTGATAATTAGAAAAAAACACCAGCTAATGTGTGCACCACATAACTTCTTTGTACCACACTAAGTGTAAGTATAATACACCTTTCCAGAAACTTGAAAAAATGGGTGCTTGCATCATACATGCACGTTAAAAGTTAGATTTCTTAGTTTCATTGTTTTTTAAATGAATCTTTAGTTCACTTTTATCTTCGTATACCTATATAGTATAGTAAATATAGAGAATGTCATTTTCCGGAATAATGGAATTAAGCGTTTTTATTGTCCTGAAAAATCTGAAGTTAAAACACAACAGTAACTGAAGGTCATCTGCAAGCAAAAGAAAAGCGCGTAAGCGTGCCTTAAGGTTAGAAGCGAAGAGTATTTTGAAAAGTTATACATACAAGTTTGTTGAGAACCAATATGAAGGGGGGGGGGGGATTTTACACGATCTTTTGTTTCCGCAAAAAAAATAATCAAAAATAAATAAATAATGAAAAGCAATCAAAAGTAATTTGCTGTTACATTTTAAAATTCAGCAATTGAAATTTTATTATTTTATTAAACACAGAATGTGACGAATTCATTGAAAGAAAACTGATTAACTGAGTTACATTTTGTAAACAAATTTCTGGTTGCATTGTTCAGGAAATGCACAGCCATAAGATAATAAAATATCGTACGCAAAAAACATTTTAAGTGTTTTACTTTTATTAACCGACTTCACAAAGGAAGGAGGTTATACATTCATATTGTATGTATGTCGTTTTTTTTTTTTTTTTTATTGTCCACTCATAACTTCTTACGGGATGAACCGATTTTCATGATCTTTTTTTTAATCGATCGAGGGTGGCTTCCCATAAGTCCAGTACCTTCATTTCACCATATTCGATAATTAGAAAAACGTTATGAGCAGAAATAGGGTCATTTTTTTAGTTTTTCATCCATAGCTTTTGACTAAATGAACCGATTTTGATCATTTTTTCTTCAATCGATGGAGGGTCGTCTAACTCAAATATTGCAAATCAATTTGACTACATTTGTTTTCTAGAAAAAACGTTACGGGTGAAAAATAAGTATTTTTTATTTTAATTGGAAAGGCTTGGTTGATTTTTCTTTGTTGGGAAATCTATTCATAAATATAAAAGTCATTGTTGAAAACCTGTTTGTTGTCATGGGGTATAATATTAAAAGAAATTACAGCAAGAGTTTGACTGAAGGCTTCTCTGGCAAAAATTACCCCAATCAGTTTATCATACAAATGATTAGTTTTTAATGCCATTAATTCAAAGTTTTTCCCTTTGATGTGGATTTTTTTAAAAAGAGAGTATTTTTATAAAATAATGTATTTACACTAAAAAGAATAAAAAAAAATAATTTTTGTAAAAAAACAGAACCGACTTCAAATTATAAATTGCCCTAAAAAGTGAAAAATAAATTCATTCTTTAAACAACATCGATGCGACTTTTAAACATAGTTTTATAAGTCGATGCAAAATTATGTGCCTAAATAGCATTATATTATTTGCTACTTCAGATTGGAACTGTTGCTAATTCTGTGAAAATATATATATTTGTAATTGGATTCATGATTACAAAAGATTTTATCTATCCTAATTTTGCACCGACTTCTAAAACTATGTTTAAAAGTCACATCGATGTTGTTTAAAGAATGAGATTATTTTTCCCTTTTTAGTGCAATTTATAATTTGAAGTCGGTTCTGTTTTTTAACAAAAATTATTTTATTAACCGACTTCACAAAGGAAGGAGGTTATACATTCATAGTGTATGTATGTCGGGTTTTTTTTTTTTTTTTTGTCTGTTTGTTAGACACTCATAACTTCGACTCATAACTTCGCAACGGATGAAACGATTTTCATGATTTTTTTTTCAATCGATCGAGGGTGGTTTCCCATAGGTCCCGTACCTTCGTTTGACCATATTCGATAAATAGAACAAAAGTATTTGGCAGAAATGTAGTACTTTTTTTGTTTTTTTCATCCATAACTTTTGACTAAATGAACCGATTTTGGTGATTTTTTCTTTAATCGATAGAGGGTCGTCTAACTCAAATATGCAAATCAATTTGACTACATTTGTTTTTTAGAAAAAACGTTACGGGTGAAAAATAAGTATTTTTTATTTTAATTGGAAAGGCTTGGCTTGATTTTTCTTTGTTGGGAAATATATTAATAAATATAAAAGTCATTGTTGAAAACATGTTTGTTGTCATGGGCTATAATATTAAAAGAAATTACAGCAAGAGTTTAACTGAAGGCGAAAATTAATCCAGTCAGTTTGTTTGCTAAAATCGACTTCAAAGGGGAATTTATCATACAAATGATTAGTTTTAGTGCCATTCATTCAAAGAAGTTTTGCCCTTTGATATGGATTTTTTTTAAATAGAGTATTTATATAAAAAATGTATTTACACTAAAAAGAATAAAATAAAATAATTTTTATAAGAAAACAGAACCGACTTCAAATTAAAAATTGTGCTAAAAAGTAAAAAATAAATTCATTCTTTAGACAAAATCGATGTGACTAACATCGATGTGACTTAAACATAGTTTTAGAAGTCGGTGCAAAATGATGAGTATAATTACTATTATACCATTTGCTACTTGCTATTGGAACTGTTGCTAATTCTGCAAAAATATATATATTTGTAATTGATTCATGATTACAAAAGATTTATCTATCCTGATTTTGCACCGACTTCTAAAACTATGTTTAAAAGTCACATCGATTTTGTCTAAAGAATGAATTTATTTTTTACTTTTTAGAGCAATTTTTAATTTGAAGTCGGTTCTGTTTCTTTATAAAAATTATTTTCTTTTCATTGTAATAATAATAAAATATATTCTGGGGCACAGTCAGAATTCTGCTGTTTCAGAGGGGAGATCAAGGTCAGTATTAAGGATACTGATTTTTTCAGATATCGTTGTCCGACAGGTCCACAGCGGATATCCAGCAATAATGTTTTTAATCTGCGAATTATACTCATTGTTAAGCCCCCCAAAACTTCTTGTTCTGCTGTGTTTAATTTAAGTACATTTTTAAACTATTATATTTAATTAAATTTTAAAAACCAAATTTTTGTTAGAGCGGATATCTCGCTTCCTCTCTGGTTGTCCATCTAGACATGTTGAATAATCGAATCCTAAGTGTAGTGGCTGGATCGGAATTCAGATACTTAAAAGTCGACCGGATATCCGATGTTTTTCGCGGAATACATATACTGGTATAAAAAAGCTACTGAAACAGTTAAAATTGACGACAATTTTCTTTAAAAATGTACTTAACTGACACATTACTATACTTAGCAGCCATAACGAGAACAACACTAATTTATATAGTATACTTTAAATGCTTAGAATATTACCTTTATGTGTGCGTTTCATAAGCTGTTAGTTCTTAAACAATGTCATGCTGACCCAATTCTGAGACAATTGCAAATAATCTCACGTATCTATCTTTATAGGAGTATGATTAAATACGAACTGTATTAAAGCACACAGTACAGATTACTTCCGGCTTCCCGAAACGCGTATCACAATAGGAATCTAGTATACATGAGTCGGTTAACTGCCTCCAACTCACTGAGAGTATTTAGTGTGCCCTACAGCAGATGATCTAGGTCTGAATGAGCAATTATGCATCTGGTCTAATTACTCCTTATTTAGGGAAGTCTTCATACTTGAGCGATATTGAGAATGGTACTGGGACTTGTTTGTGTAGTTTAAAATTGAAAGTAATTATTTTCGCGGATAATTTTTTATACTTCACGCAAGGATCTGACTCATGTCTCCAAGTTCAAAATGAATTGAACAGTTTACATTATATGCTAAGAATACACGTATTTAGTATCCACACATTTTAAAGATGTATATGTGTTATCTTTTAAATGTTAATTTTTCGGTTTATTCTTCTTTTTCTCTTCTTTTTCTTTCCGATTTTCTGATGCAATCTATAACGGCTTATGCGCCACACAAACAATCAGCAAGAAATGAATCTTCTCGGTGTGGTTGCCAATGTCACTTAATTACTAAATAACTTATTAAAAGAAAGAAAAAGGCTATCAAATACTCCTAAAAATATATTTTTTAAATACATATTTTAACATTTTGCGTATTACGCAAATGTATAAATTCAGCTGTTTTTTCTTTTTTTATTAAAAAACACTGCAATACAATTTAAAAAAAAGCTTAGATGTACTCCAATTCATCTGAGCCATCCACAAACACTTTTTATTGACTATCTTAAAGAATAATCAAAAAGGTTTCAGATTGAAATTGTCATTTTACGGGGTCACTATAACATATCCTATTTTTTTAGAGAAATCAAACTTATTAAGCCAGAACAATGATAGTATTTTTATGATCTATAAAACAAATTACGTACCTTTAATTAATTCACTTACAAACACAAATGAAGTGAAGATTTTATACATATATATTTATTTTGCACTATTGCTTTTTAATGACTAATTTCTTTTAATTTTAAGATAACACACGTTTTTACCATGCTCTATCAAACAATCAGATATTTTCTTAAAGCTCAGTGGAATGTTTGGTTCTATTTTACTAAAAAAACAACTAAACATGTAGCAAAATAACTAAAAGTTAAGTTGATTTTATTATATGTTTTTATTGCATCAGTTAATTAATTAAAATGTTTGAAAAATAAACAAATGTATGTCTTTGAGTCTAAAAACCTGAACAAAAAATCTTCAAGGAAGAATTCATAAACTTTTGCCGTAAAATTACAACTACATCTTTTAATTCTCGTTGAGAAATTCATTAATGCTAAAATGAAATCGGTACTTCCAAGTGTCATTATCCACATTTCGGCATCAAAATCTTCTTTAAAATGTTGCAGTATCTATTATCTCACATTATACTTTATTAGTTCTTTTTATCTTTGAAGCCAAAAGTAACGACCAAGGAACTTTTAAACTTATTTTATGGTTAAGCATTAACAACAGTTAAAAACCTCCTACTAACAAGACTTAAATATAAATCGTGGGAATAACAGCATATTTTAATGATACGGCTAAAAGTGAAGTCATTGGAATGTTCACGAAACAGAGCTATTAACTGATTTCTTTTATCTTTAACAACCTTAAGTAAAATAGTTTAATTGCATTCATTAGTACGTAATAATTTAAAGATATATCTGATCAAGTGTTTTATTAAGACGTTATAAAACTTTGATATTTTTAAGAGCTCTCGAATCGTTTTCTTGTCTGGAGATGGTTTAATATAGAAAGTTACTCTAAATTACCTCTTTTAAAAATAGTCTTTGTATATTTCCAGCTGGTTTTCCCAAATGTCCTATAATATTTCAGACAGTCATGTGGGAAATAAATTACCATTACGGGTGGTTACACCATAAACACCTTTGTGCTAAATAATAAAATATTGGATACATCGATAAAATGTTAAACCATTAGCTGAACACCCATAAAATATAGAAAATAATCGGGATATGAAATGCAATCACAAGGGAGCTCTTAAATTGAATCCTTTAATGCGTCATCTATTTCTTAATTGGTATCGGATGAAAATAAAAACTTTTAAAGCGTCGTTAAAGCTTCTTCTATTTGTTATATTATAAATTGCGTATAAGCTCTTGATACACTGGAAATATTATTACTGAAGGTTTTAAAGTGCACCAGTGACATTGAATGTTGGAGGAAATTTCTCTCTCAAAATGAAAAAAGATGCTCCCTTGCAGTGTTGCGTTTTTCATTCACTTAAAACGACGTCAGTTCTAATCACTTTTGCGGCTTTTTATTAGGGACTTTATGTGGCGGAGAACGGCCTGCTTTTATCGCCAAATATGGCCGTTTTAATGTTTCCGCCAGGAGTGTTATTTGACGGGTAACAAAAATTTGCGACAACTACCACCCCGATACGGCAGACAGCCAATAAAACTTTCCACCCTTAACTAAGATTGAATCTCGTATTTTCTTGCCAGCAATAGAATGAGAAAAAATATCCTTTCGAAGAACAACAAAGTGACATTCAATCTTTCTTTTTTTCCTTTCTTTTAACATATCATATTTTATGGGGCATACTTTCATTCAACTGTGACGTCACTAAAGAACAATAAACTACCATTTTACCTTTTTATCACAGTAAAGCGTTTATTAATGCTGGCTTGAAAACTTTTAAAAGCAGCCAAACGTCAGTTTTATAAGGCAACCAAGCAGGCTTCTGTTTTAATTTTTCTTCCTTCTGGTGTTTCTGGCATCGGTTTTATACGTACAATAAAGGTGTGAAAAGCGGTGATAAAAGCAAGCGAAGAACTGACAGAATTGCTGTTTTATGAAGCTCGAAGAAAACCTCATTGTTTGAAGCCAGCCAGCCTCGCCACTCGTTTACATTAAACAATGCCAAGGGGGCTGGCTTGTGGGCCTTTTATGACGTGGCGATATGTGACTCGATTAAAACCGTTGAAATTCGGTTAATGTTCTTTGTTTACGAACAAACTGCCTTAAATCATTGTAGGAGACAAAACATTGCACACAGACATGCCGCTGTTAAATAATGCCATCTATATTTATATCTTCAGAAGTTGAAGGCTATTTGACAACATTGTACCATCCCTGTATGGAATTCAAGTGCATAGAGCTCTTGCGTCTTCTTTTATATCTATCATCGCATTTCTGATACCAACTTTTTAAATATTCTCCATTGGTTGATTCTATGACTCTTTTGTCATGTCTGCCACAACATTTTTTCTTAAATCCAAGAACGAAATATTAAGTTAATTGGCGCTTTGGTAACATCAATGGTAATTACCTATTTAAAGGCGAAGGTGGTAGAGTAATTGTTTTTAAACGCTGTACAGTTTAGTAAGAATCAAGTTAATTTTCTGTACTAACTCTTCTTCTGGCGTGGACAATACGCACTTCATTTGCATAATTTCAGTTTCAAGATGTAATAATTGTTTGCATGAATATGTTTATTGTCTTGCTGCAATATCAATTGGCACTTTATAAAATATGACAATTCCAACTGAAAAAGGTCATTAATTTACAAATTATCTGTCTGTGTCACTTCGTTATTTTTTTCTTTTATAAATGCATGAGAAATTCGTGCATGCAGTTTCTTTACGCTTCAATATATTTCCTCGATAATAAGAAGCTTTTTTGCTGCAAAATATTTATACTTTGGGAAATTAATAGTGCACTTGGATATTTATGTAACGCACAAATGTTTCAAGGACGAGCGTAACGATTCTACACGTAGATCGTCATAGTATTCCGTACTCCAACTTCAAAGAGAGCATCATCATATTTAAACAAACCATTTCAAAATCATTTTTCAGATCTTTCTGAGAAAGCAAATTCCCCATTAAAGCACAAATCAGAAAATTATGTCCAAATCGTAAAAAATCCTGTCCTGTCTGGGTTTTGTTTCCCTTTTTCTTTCTTTCTTTCTTTTTTTTTCTTTTTGCAAGTTGCGTGCAAAAACTATTTAATAATTTGTGCTTTAGATTTGTTAATTTTTAAAACAAATATCAGTTACAGTTATTTGTAGAGAAGAAAATACAAAAACGTATGACAACGTTGTGCTTGAAATCTTCAGGTGAACTTTTTAAAAGATGGTGAGATACATAATGCAGACCTTAAGAAAAGACGAAATTAAACTAAACAATGCAAACTACGGTATTCCTGAAGAAAGAAATTAAAGGAGGAAAAAACGGAGAGGTAGGGCAAGGACTCATGTGTGCAAGCTATCAAGTTACAATGCTAAAGTAACAAGCTTTACTCTCGCGATCATCTTCGTATTTCGCACTCCGCCTTCAAATAGAGCATCATCATATTCAAACAAAACCATTTCAAAATCATTTTTCAGATCTTTCTAAAAATCAAAAACCAAATCAAACACAGATCAGAAAAATATGTCCAAATCGTAAAAATCCGGTAGTGTCGGGGATTTTTTTTGTCTCCCCTTTTTCCCTCTTTCCTTTTTTTTTTTTTTTTTGCAAGTTGCGTGCGAAAACTATTTAATAATTTGTGCTTTAGATTTGTTAATTTCTAAAAGAAATATTAGTTGCAATCATTTGTTCAAATTACACGCAAAATAAAAAGATTACATAAATTAAATCACTTGTTTAAATACATCCAGAAATAAAAGGTAAATATAAATCTTTTGATGCTCTTACACAGAATGTATTAAAAAAGTTCATTGAAAAAATTGTTGTCTCAGAGGATTATCTATCTCTTTTCTGCTTTTTTTTCACCTTGAAACTTAATTTCATATCAGTACGAGAAGGAGTAAAAAGTCACGTACTGATATATTTCTATTAGCACATTTAGCAAAAAATAAATAAAGTAAAACAATGTTGATCTATTTAATTCCCGAAGAGATAACTTTATTTTAATATTTTTTTTTTAAAGAAAGCATTTGTTTCAGGGTAAATGCACTTGTTCGCAGGGTGGATGCGCAAACATTAATGTTTGCGCTTATCATTTTGGAAACAAGAATAATGAAGAAAATAAGAAAAAGAAAATAGGCAACAAATCAATAAACAGGAGAAATGTATTAGGTAACAACTTAATTCATGGCATATTTTTTACCTAAAACGTGGTGGTGGAAAAAGTGTCATGGTGCGAAATGTTAAGGGTCAAAGTGAACGTTTTACACTTAGAAGAAAACCAGAAATGTATTGTTATTTTTGCATCTAAGTGTGAGTTTCGTGAGAAACGGAACTGTACTGGACGCGCTTTTCTTGTGTCGCAATAAGTATATCAAACCACAACTTAACATCAACAAGTTTCATCGGACGTTCTTTTTGTCGTGTATAACTTTGTTTCGTTGCTTCTGAATGTGACTAGCTAAATTGCAATTGCTCCATCAGAGAAAACACGAGGGTAGGCAAAAACATAATATACAAATGTGCAAATGAGCATAATGCAAATGAGATGGCATTCAGAAGCACACCTTACGGCTTGTGAAAGCTGCATTTCGCCTCTATACGCTTGTGAAGTTTGAAATTATTGCATTCATCTTATATACTTTGAGTAGTGGAAATATGGAGGCATGTTCTAGTGAAGATTAACAGCGTGCTGTTATCTTTTTTTTTTCATTTTTACTGCTGAAAAAGTGACTCCTACTGTGGTTCGTCATCATTTAAAGGCTTTTTATTAGGACTTGTCAGTTGATAAGTCAACTGCAAATTGATAGGTAATGGAATTTCGTGTTTGCCTGCCTGAAGAAGTCATAACTTTTGATGAAACTTGCAGCGAACGTCCGATCACTGCCACAGAAGATAATTATAGCAACGGTAAATTATTATGCACAAAGTGCACAAAGACTGCAAACATATCCGACGAATACTTTATCATGCTGAAGGCCGCCTGGCTCCAATAATTTTGCAAGTTGACAACGCTCGAACACACTCTTCGGCGCAACTGACGGGCCTCAGCGACACATGAAGTTTGATTCTTTTTTACACCCAGCTTAATCTACCGTGATTTTTTCCCTTATACTCAAGATAGACTTTGAGGGAAATCATTGCACCTTGGACGATAATGTCAAGGGAGATATCACATCTTGGATTCGAGAAATATTGGTAGAATGTTTCAGTGACGAAAGGAAAAAAAAATTGATGTTCGTAGCACGAAACGTATTCGACTTAATAGTGAATATGTTGAAAAATAAATACATAAATTTGAAGCTTTTAATGTGCTTTCTGCCCAATCTTGCCATACGTTTTTGTTTGTGTTCTATAAGCATATGTGTATTAATTTTCTGCTTACATATTTATTACCACTCATACATGGTTATGTTATATATGTATCCCCATAATAATATAATGTATTTTTTAAAAGAAACTTCAATTTATTTTCAGGAGATTTGCAAATGTATTATGTTGGGAACGAAAACATCTACTACGTTACTCTCATTTGCTTCAGTACTTTTTTTAGGTAGTGTTTTTATAAATTATAAATATATACTTTTGCATATTTCTTTCTTTCTAATGGGGCTGCAGTATTGGTCCTCAACCATTGCAGACCTAGTGCGTCCCCAGTGATTAGTACCAACTCTTCCAGCGGCACCCCAATGAGTGTTGTACCATTGCCGCAATTTTTTGACGCTAAGTTTCCTCCTAGACGGCGGCACCTGAGCTCTCGTTGATGCAAACGGCGCGAGGAATTTAATTTAGTCGAGATTATCCATGCTAAACGGATAATCAAGGGATCTTTAACATACTGAATAATCATACGACATGGGCCCGGACGATTTTCTGCATCTTGAAAATCTACTGACTTGGCCCGGGTTTGAACCTTCAATCTTGGGAGTACGAGGCGTGTGCCTTACCACTACGCCACCCTGTTGACGCATTTTGCAAATTAATTTCTTGTAAATGCTGGAACTAAGGGGGTCTTAATTCTATCATGTGTCACAAACTAAGTTGAGCAGTATTCGCTATTTTATTAAGTCAGTTTTAGTCTTTTTTTAACATGAAGCAAAACATTGAGATAAGTCAGATGGATGTTAGTGGGTAATAATACAGCTATGTTTGGGAAAAAAGGAAAAACCCATACTTTTTTTTGGCCAGGAATAGTTGAATGTTATATATAAAGAATTTTAAAGTTTTCGTTCATATACAGCATTTGCTCTAGATTTTTCAAACGTTTTAAGATAATGCTGTGTACTTCAGACGGCTCAATATAGGTGAAAAAGAACGAATAAAAGAGCGAAAAGTCTTTTAAGAATAGTGTGTCTAAAATCTTTCAATACTGATCCGGTCATTTATACAAATGTCAAAGCGTCAATCCTGTTTAGCCTCAACTGCTTCCATGGAATAAAAGCTTCGAAACGGAAAATAAAATTTACATTTCATTCTATTTTTACATTTCCTTTAAAGAGACGCATTAAGATAACTAAGGGTGACCTAGAACATAATAATATATGTGTTTATTGAAACTTTTAAACATCTTGTGTATGTTTGATAATTTTAAAAGTTTTAAGCCAATAAGCTCTTTACTATATCATTTCTATGGTTTGATACATGGAAAAAGAATAATAGTGCGAAAGTTCTAAATGTTTCTAAAATACTTATTCGCATCTGTAACAGTGTAAAGCGTTCTTCAGTTCATTATTATTTTTTTTTTTTTTTTGATATCGGATTGCTAACTTGGCAAGCTTTAGTTGTCAACAAATTAGGTTCAAGAGGATGAGTATAAATCAACTACTTGACGGCAGGGTGGCATAGTGGTCAGGCACTAAGCTTTCAAACCTGGTACAAGTCGGTAGATTTTCAAGATGCAGAAAAAATTTAGCGTACATGTCGCATGATTAAGTGGCATGTTAAAGATCCCCTGAGTATATGTTTGGATTTTATACTCTCGGCTAAATTAAATTCCTAGTGCAGTTTCGCATCATTTAGAGCTATGGGGCCGCCATCTAGGGGGAAAACAGAGCGTCAAAATTTTCACGTGGTAATGGCATCGCTGAAAGTGGTGCTACCTGCCGGTTTCCGGGTAATGCACTAGGTTCGCATAGGTTAGTGACTCTACGCAGCCCCATTATAAACAAAACAAAAACTAATATGTCTTTTCACATGATGTTACTCACTGCAAATTATAAATTTCTGATTGGAGGACTTAAATTTTTTGCGCTAACTTTTAAACTCTTTAAACTGTTATTTAGATATAATATAATTTGGCTCGTTAGAAATCAGAAATCAAATAAAGTAACAAATTGTTTTTTAAACGAATTGACTATCATTGTACAATGCCACAGCTATGAATAAAGTTCCCGCTATGGAACGTTTGATACGTTTTTAGATGTCAACTGTTTTATTGGTGACATCAACTGCACCAAAAAATTTTCTATCGCACTTGTATCCTGTTTTACATTTATGTTTTTGGTGGGGCGTTATATTTTTTTAAAAAGCTAAATTTTCAACATTCCATTGCACCTAATACAACTTTCAAACACAACGCTAGTACGCTCAAACTTCGGTACAACGCCATCTATTGGAGGCGTTGTTGGACGCAATGTTTGGTATGAGTATAATTAGGAATAATTTCAAAAATAATATAATTTAAGAGCTTTTAGATTATTTTTCCTTTGTATATACTTAATGACCTTTCTTGGTGCCAAATTTCAAGTATCATAGTCACTTAGAAGTGGTCTAGGCTTTTGATGTTGAGTGAGTTACTCAGTGATAAAAATGACACTTTTCGCCTTATACCATAACTATACTAGTTATGTCAGCAAAGTTTGGGACTCTATGTTATCAAGGGAGCTCTGCTAGACCTACAAAATTGCGAGTACGTAAGTTTAATAGTTTTTGAGTAATGACGAAGCCGAAAGTAGCTCGTAATCTTTCGGGTAAGATGCACACTGGCTGTTCCTAACATAGCTGGCACGCTGACGTGATTCTATTTCTTATGCAAACTGCGAATCATAGGTGAGAGTTTCTTTCAGAAATTTTATATCAAATGATGTAGTAATAAGCTACATTTAGAGACCTTTCAAAGTTATAAAAATTAATAAATAAAATAAAATTCAATTCAATAACAATCACAAATTAAATATCTCTTTAAAAAGGGGGTGGTGCGCGGTAAAAAGTATGTTGTCTTTATTCACCTTAGAAGTACTCCACCTATTATAAATCTCAAATAAGAAAATAATGGCAAATTCAAAAAAAGAAAGAAGACACAGAAAAGTAAAGATTTTTAAAAAAATGTTCTATTGAGCACATTTTTCATGCAGTTAAATTAACTTCACAACTGACAGGCCTGATATCACTTGTGGGAGGTAACCGTCAACGATAAAAAAAACATATCTGGATACATTTTTCAATTACACACTAATCAGCTTTTTTAAAACAATAATGACTGCTTCAATTAAAATTATAGGATTCAAATTACTCTAACTGTCAACGTGTAAAATCCCCGCCCCCCTAAATATCAGTGGATGAATTAGTCAGTTAAAAATTAGATCGGTTCACTTAAAGTCATTTTCCATGCACCCCTTCGACAGGGGAGTAAAAACAAAGTAGAGGATTTAAATTTTATGTAGCATAAATAATTCAAGAAGCTTGTTTTTCCCCCCACTTTCCTTAAGAAATATATTTATAACTGAAGTCGAGTACAATGATGTAAGCGAAACGAAAAGTTTATCATATGGCATGGTATTTGGATAACTTTATTTGCGATTTCACGGAGCTAGTTTTGGAAAGCCATTTCCATTTTAATGAATTCTATATGAGCAGTTAAGTTTGAATTTGAAAATTCTGTGCATATTTCAAATTCAACCAATAGGTTTATCATTTACCAAAATTTGATTTATTAAATACGGCATTAAATTTTTAATTTAAACCAATAAAAATTTTATATTTAAAATCAAGTGTTTTTCACTGTTTTTAAAATATACCAATAGATTTAGTCAAATTTTAACAATACTAAATTAGTGGTACTTATGATTGTTTTGGCGTGAAAGAATGAATGAATAAATAAATGAGTGAAAGAATGAATGAGTAAATGAGTGAATGAATGAATGAATGAATGAAGGTATGTATGAATACGGTATATTTGAAATAATTATGCTAAAGGAGGATTAGAGACATATAGCGATGTCATATATTTAATGTTGGTGTATACGGGAAAGTAGGCTCGTATAGTTCTGAACGGAATTTCTTATTTATCTGATAAAACATTTCTAAAGAGAAAAAAAAATTGGAACAGTCAAGCACAGCTTTGTGCTTGACTGTTCCAACAACAAACTTGTGTTCCAGCTCCGTTCCAGTTTCGAGCAAAATCTCGTTGCTCCGCTCCGGATGATTGACTTTTAAAGGAACAATGAATACCATACACACACGTAAGCTTTTCTACAAAAATATACACTTTATGCGTAGATTTAAAAAAAAAATTCTTCTTTCAAATTTCCTACCGAGTTTTATTAAATTTCCGCTTTTATTTCTTTGTATAAAATATAAATACCTTTCCTTTAATGAGTAACATCTTCAGAGTCATATTTGTCTGAATAAATAAGTTCACTCTGGGTAAGAAAACGCAATCAACTTTTAGATTAGCTTGCGTCTGCGTTATATTTCAATTTGAGTTTCCTTGAGTCGAGAATTTTGAAAAAAAAAGCTTAATATTATTTTCAACTCACTCCAAGTTCAACTACATTCTAACATTAGATATTTTTGTAAAATGCAAATTGCACTCGAAACCACATCGCAAGACACATATATAATGTTTATTTAAAGAAAAAACTATACACAAGAGCTAAAATTGTTAATGAAATAGGTTTATGAAATAAGTTATGAGCGAAGCGTGGAGCAGGGTCCTGACGCAGTGGAGCAATAAGATTTTGCTCGAAACTGGAACGGAGCCGGAGCAAAGAATTTTGCTGCGACCGACTGCTCCGATTCTGTATTTCTATTTTAATTTCTCATAACATAAAAAAGAATAATTATCTGAAAAAAGAGAGGTAAATGATGTAATTTGTTAAAATTATTTGAATATCTGAAAGGAGATTGAGCGAAGTCGGAACGGAGCAGCTCAAAAAAGTGTGCTAAAGATCCGTATTTATGAACGCAATTTATCTAAAACACGCACCACTTTGAACTGTCAATTGCACAATAAATAAAACAATAAATAATTTTATTTTTATGACACGGTTTTATTTTTTAACTTGATTTGTCACGGAAGTTTGTTACGCGGTTTTCGACCACTATTACTGCATGAATTATCTTCAAACTTTGCACAGAAGCTTATCTTTCGGCGACAATACAATATTCCATCCATTTTATAATTTGTCATAACGTTAATTAAGGCAAAAATATCAATAATTTTGACTCTGAGGAAGTTATCAGAATTATTTGTCGAATTATTTGTCGAATGGCAACGATAGCTTTGTTTATAATGTTTTTATAATGCAACGCTGTTTTAAATTTTAAAATACTCAAATCATGGCGAAATTTTTTAGTTTTTATTTTTGAATAAAACCCTGTAACTTAAAACTTTACAAAGTTTTATTGATTGATGCAAGGGTTAATTCCATATTAAAAACGGGATCTATAATATAACCCTGAAGCACATGTTTCTGCAATATCTAAGCAAGTTTTTCTAAAGACATTTGTAATTTAATTATAAATTTATAATAAATATTCTTTTAGTATTTCATTTACTTCCGCTTAATCCTATTTTGCGTTTCTAAGTATTTTGCGTTGGCAATTTTTATCTAAATGCACTAAGTTCTTTGGTAATTTGGTAGTTAGGAAACTATGTGTTAGGAAACAAAATAGTTTCAGCAAACATCTTTCGATTGATTATTCAAGGATGGTAAATGCTAGATGTCATTTAAAACCTATTTGAATGATAAATTTTAACTGTAAATATTTCTTAGTGATAGAGATCGGGTACAAATTATTCTTATTTTTTGTATGCCAAACATAGTTGATATTTTCCTTCAGAAATTGCACCAATTTAAAACTGTTCTACATTTTTACAGCTATTTTCCTTGCCATTTGGTTTATTGAGCAAAACCAGCACTAAAAAAAAATCTAGCAAAATATGTTCTTACTATGCAGTTAAATGCAATGAAATGAAGAGGGAAAAAATCATCAAGCACATTTTTGAAAGGGAAATGCCAAAATTATCCCCAGATGACGTTTTGCTTTTTAATGTAAAACACAAACAGTCAGATTTTTTAAATCCGATTTTGGAACTCAAAATAACCTTTTAAGCTAATAAACTAGTTTTTGGATGCATTTTCGCTGCAGAGCTACTTCAGAAAATTAAATTACGCCGATTAAAATTCTTAATAGACGCGTCGAAAATCATCGTTATTTTTAACGCTAAGCCTTGGTAATGTAGTCGTACATTACACATACAAACCCTCCGTTATCTACAACATTCTGAAGCGAAATAAAGCGTAGTAATGAGGACTCCACCGACGAATTGATCATAAACGAAGGGAAAATGGCGAGTTCTTTATTATCGCTATGGTGACGGAAATAACTGGAATGGTTGTTTTTAGTCCCTTTTCTTTGTTGCGTAATGTAAATGATGGTACAAAATGGAACTTGATAGAGTACTTAGGAATACTTTTTAGCTGATCTTCTGTTAGATTTTGTGATAGTTGTATAGTAGTATGTCTACTAAAATGGAAGTAAGTTTGTAATGGTATAGTTTAAATTTATTAAGTCAAGAAAGTCAATGTACAGGTTTTGAAACTATGAATCAAAAACAAGAGCAATTTCATGTTTGATATTCTAGTATAGGAATACTATAGTAGCAGAGATTCTATACAAATTATTATTCTTTTAACGGTTGTTTCGCATAATCAAGATTAAACGCGCTTTTCGGAATGTAAAATGAACTTCAAAAAATGCATAAGAAATGTGTTAGAAAGAGTAATACATGATTTCCTTATTTTACCTTGAGTTAAGTTCACGGTGACAAAAGAATTGCAAGGGAATTTGTTAGCCAATATATATAAGCCATTATGAGATTTATCTATTATCTAATTGCTATGTAACTCCCAGAACCCGTTCCAGGAGTTACACAGCATTCGATATCTAGCATATTGAAGTTATTCTAGGAGTTATACGGTTTCCGTTATTCAATGTACTGAACCCGTTCTAGGATTCATATGCTATATAATACATTGAACATATTCTATTAGATACACTGCATCCGTACCCAGTATTCTTAATCCGTTATAGGAGGTACACGTACAAGGAATCTGAAAAAAATAATAATATATCTCATTACAAATGCTAGGAATTGTGGTTTGGTCCCAATGTGGGCATGCAAGGTCCTTTCCACAGTAGCTGATAAAGAGCTATGTGACACATTGTAGTTACAAGAAATCTTATATTCAGTTCTTGTAAATGGAGCTCTAAAAGACTTCTATTGTATGCGACCTAAGTGAGCAATTTCATTGCCGATGGGTGTTTCATTACATTGATCATTCTCAAATTACAGTAAGTGAACGATCGCATTTTCCCATTCATGACTTAATTATAGCATCATTTGCATATTTTATATTTGGTCTTGTTTAATATATTAATATATATCAATTGCTGTTTTCATTGCAGTGCTGCTTATTCTTCAAAGTTTTCGCAAGGAAAAAGAAGGTTATGAATTACTCCAAAATACGTAGACGAAATACCCGTGATAGGTTGTCACTATGTAAGAAGTTTTATTGGTTTAAAACGGAATTGTCGAAATTTGGAAGGACGTGAGTCATAATCATATCAGTTAAGTTCATGGATTAAAAACCAAAACGTAACTTTGTTATTATATAACAAGCTTTGCGGATGGCAAATAAAATGCTTAGCCAAATATTAGTAAAAATATTTAATACATGACGCATAAAATTGATATTTAGTTAAGGAAGGGCGGGGCTATGGTTGCTTACCGAAAAATTATGTGTGATTTTAAGTTTTAATAACAATGCATGTGAAATAGCAATTACAGTCATGAATACTCTACAAAACGACAGTGAAGCTAAAGTAGCAGTGCATGATTGGTTATACGAAGGCAATTATTAAAGCCAGAATTGCTATATGAAATATCAGCGAAATAGTACATTGCATAACTGGAACTAGGCTAAATAAACAAATAGCCGCAAAAATAGATTGGATGAAAACTATGCATGCCTACATACATTGCATCATGAAGAATTAAACATTTTCCATATAAATTCTGCCTTGAAGGGATTCACAGTTAAAATAACAAGTTTCGAACGAGTTTGACAAAATTATAAATGTCCAGATAATCAAGTAAAACGTCTAACTTGAGAAACTGTATTTACATGTACTTTGCAGCACAATTTCCCATATTTCCCATTAAGTTCAATGGACGAAACACTTGTCGTGGGTTATTGTAGAGTTTTGGTTTCTCAGGGGAAATGTGTCCTTAAGCCAAACTGTGTGCACCCTATATATAAGTTCTATAGCTAAGCTCACTCCAGTTGTATGATTTTATCTAGGTGAACAAAAAAATGAAAGTCATAATTTGCCTTGTACTAAATATTAGGGATACACCGATTAATCTGCAGTAATTGGTCATAGGCAAATTTCCCGATTATTTATAATCAGCCAAATTTTGAAGATTATTCAGCCAAGACTTGTTTGAAGTATGCTCTAAACAAGAAACCATTAATACTATTTATTGACTTCATTAACAATACCAGATGTGCCCTCCCTTCCAGAGCAAAGGTACTAAAAAAAACTAAACTCAGTGGCACGCCAGTCATTTTGGGGGCCATGACCGAGGACCCTGGGGTGCAGAAGCAGAAGTTCCGATCAAGTGGTCGGCCTGACGTGGAACCCCCAGCGTTAAGTTCCCAAGCATGATTGGTCTTCAGCAAAGGTGCAACCCAAAACAAAAAACTTAGAAAGGTATGAGAGTAACATTTATCAAAATATGACTTCATAAACAAAATATAGAAGATTTAATTTAAAAAAAAAAACGAAAATTTACAACAGCACTGTCTAAATTAATTTTAAACCATCGTAAAATTTATAATGGGGAAATCTGCGCCATGACCACTCCCTTGTGTTTACCACTGCAGTAAGTCAATGAAATTTTCTGCAACATAAGATGTCATGTAAATCATATATATATATATATATTCCAATCGGGGGGGGGGGGGGGCATTTGCTCTTTCCGAACCTCACAAAATAACAGGTCTGGATGTCACGTACGAAGATAAAAAGTCCTACTTAGTGAACATAAATTCGAGGGAGGTAATTACGACTAACTGCCAATAGTTTCGATTGTAGCTTTCCTTGCCTCCACGCCATTTAATGTATTACCCACTCCTAATACCAAAATTCAAAAATACTCCCAATATTTCACAAAGATTCAGAGCATTCAATGTATTATCGTAAAAGTGTGAACACATATTTTTTTTTTTTTATAAAGATAATTCATAAAACCATCAGGTGCTCATTTAAACTTCCACTACTTTCCCAAAAAAGCGAAAAAAAAAGAGAGAAAGTGGGAACTAACCGTAAAAAATGTAACCAAACGTAAATCAAAACAAACAAAGTTTCTTTTTTTCACTGTTTATACATAAATTTCAACATGCATTTTACAATTTGCTTTTTAAATTGCTAATTTGTCATTAAAAAATAATAATTATTATTAAATATCTGTTCAGTGTTTAAAATTTGTATGTACACGCTTTTAATTTTTTTTCACAATAATTCATGTCTGATGCCTTTTTTTCTTTAATTGCACTTTTTCTATTTTACATAAAATGTATACTATATTGCGCAGTGTATCAATACTCCCCCCCCCCCCCACAGCCTAGCTTTAGCAGAGTGCTTAAAAATATTTTACTGATATTATGAAGAGTAAAAAACCTGTATAAATTGGTACTAGTTTTAGTGTCTACTGGACACTGACCAGTAAAATTTATTTTTAAATTTAGTTCTAAGTGTTCGATACTTCAAGTCTGGTCAACAAAATCTGCTGTAACATTTAATAAGAAAAATGGCTGATAGAATTTAAATAAAATCTTAAAATATAACTTTTTAAAGTATTAAATGGGAGAAATAAGCCATTACTCACAGAAATTAACTGTTATCTAATTCTATAAAGTAGAAAATTGTAAACTAAAAGAATAGTGATGGAGAGTAATGTTAGTTTTAAAGATAAGTACATAAATAATCAATCGGCTGCTGATTACTCGCTATATGCCGATTATTTCTGCCAATTAATCTGCTAACTTGCTTATTGACGCATCCCTTTCAAATATATTTTTAACTACTTAGGACACCATATAAGAAATTATTCAGCCTATGTTTCTATTATCCAATATCTCGTATTTTCCATTCACTCTTGATATTCGAGAAAGTGGTTATTTTGTATCCTGTGTATTTATTTTTTTTTTTTTTAATTTTATACCAAAAAAAAAAAAAACAGAAAGACAGAAAGAAAGGAAAAAAAATGGACGAATATTCAATAACCAAGTTTAAAACTAGTTGTCTAAATAAGATCTTAATGCACCTTAATGTGATTCAATTTAGCTCATTATTACAGTTCTTCACAAAACGAGTCACATATTTTTCATAAGCTAAATATCGATCCATACTTTGAGTTGACATTATGATAGATATTGACGTCGGTAGAATAGAATCCGCAGAACTCCCTATCAGTTTCCTCATACCTGTCACTTTGTGACAGTGGCTCCATCTATGACAGTAATATACAATCTTTATCGAACGACGTTTGGTAATGGCCATGAAAGAAAAATGAAGCCACTGTCGCCAAAAACGTAGCGACTGCATTATATCATTGGTCAGATAAGACAAGTTGTAAAGCTGATATATATCGAAAATGCTCAACGGAAATTTGTCATAATTTGGTAATATGTATCAATTGACTTTTTAATAAATCATGTTATGACGCGTTTCTTTGTGTTTTTGTTTCATATAATTTTTTCCTGAAAAAGTAAGATCGAGTTAGACTTTCTGTTGCATTGATACAATTGAGAAAAAGTACATGAGATTATAGGTAAAATAAAATTACATTTCGCACATTGATCAATTGTATTTGTTGTTTTACTGACAGAATTTCAACAAGTACAATATTTAATTACTTTTAAAATGCCTCTGCATCTTGGATCCGAAAAATTCCAGAAAGAAAAACGATTTTGGCCTACTTTTCCGAAAAAGTAAAAAATATAATAATAAACAATGAATGAAGGCTTAATGTATCGTAACAATATCGTTAAAAATAAAGAAAAGTCAATTAATAACTGAAGTAATTAAATAAAGATCGAAAAATGAAAAAATTGAAAGCAGGGTTTTGAAAGGGGGAAAATGTGTGTCCGTCAGTCTGTCTGTCCCCTAATAACTTTTGAGGGAATTGTCCTATTCGAAAGATTTTTTTTTTTTTTTTTTGCATTCGAAAAATATTGGCCAGGACATCTATTTTCCATATTTTTCTTTTTGAGTTGAACAAATTTTCCTTAAATTTTGAACAGCTCAAAAATTCTTAACATTAGCCCATGTGGGCAAATTATGTAAACTCTGGGCGTAGGCTCTAAGTTCCTAAGAACACACTTATTGGAAGAAGCTCTCGGTGTGACTTTTTTTAAAAACAGAATTTTTGTTCATTTTTGTACAGTATAAAAAAAATAACATTAGCCCCAATGGGGAAATTTCAATACCATATAAATCCTCGTCTAACAGGCAGATTTGTTTGGAACAAACTTTGTCCGAAAGATGTTAGGATATAGAACATGTACAGATGCGAAGTTCAACCTCGTTTAGAACTAAACAAGCCTATTTTCCTGTGAATATTTTTGATCGGGATTTATAAGGATAATTTTGAATAAATGAATGAATAAATGAAAAAAATTAGAGAATAAATAAGGGAATAAATGAAAAAATATACAAATTAGTGAATAAATACATCAATGAGTGAATGAATGAATGAAAGAAATAATGAATGAGTCAGTGAATGAATATGTATTAACCGTTGAAGACGGTATATTTGAAGTAATTAAGAATTAAAGCTAAATGAGAAAGAGAGAGAGATTATAAATGTTGTTGGTGTATAAGGTACAGAAGGCTGGTATAGTTCTAGACGGAACTTCTTGTTTAAATTTGTGATTTAATACTTTAGTAGATTATTTTAATTAGTTTTCTGAAGGAACTGAATTAAGTTATAGATTGTTTTGTATGACAGTGTCATCAGAAACGAGATAAATGTCACTGGTTTCTGGTAAAATACTAATCATAAAAAAAACAGGAAGTTTATATTAAAAATTATATTCCATAGAAGTTTTGCCTCAAACGTTAGATACATCCTAATTTTTCCTACTGCAGGTGCATAAGAAGCTTTTAATTTACAGTCCCAGTTAACAGTAATTATAACCATTTAACAGTTTGTGTCTTTTTTACTCGTGCTTACAATTATTCATATATATATTGCAGTTGAATTTACTTAGTTACGCTTTATATAATTCATAATTATTTTGGAGTTATTTCTGAGGAATCAGTAATTTAATACAGTACGAAATCTAGATCGATAAATAAAAGATATGAAAAATGTTACATTTGTACCAACTTCAGGTGAAGAGAAAACACGTATTAAACTTAATTACAAATGATTTAATAAGTTTTTTTTATTTAACCATAGAGACAATTATTTCTCTGAAAAATCCTTAAGAAGTAAAATAAGTTATTGCACTTTTTTGATGGTGAAGAATCATTCTTTTTTTTTTTTTTCAATTTTAAACTGAACTCGCTATGAATTTTTTGAAGACAAAGAACTGCTAAAATACATTATAAGTTAAATAGACGGAAATATTTTGAAATTACGTGGAATGCATCGTCCAAATGTGGATTGTCTAATGAGGAACAACTCGGTGCAAAATAATTTACTTTTATTTCTGTAGAAAACAATTCAAATGCAAATCAAGGAGCGTAAAATTTCATTTGATATCAAGGTGCGAAAGAATATCTTATCTGCACTGATGCGGCAAGTCTTCGTTCAACGTTCGTTGCGCATGCGCTGAAAGAAACTACCTCTTACTCTGGATGCTTGACAGGACAAGGATCAATTCTGTAATGTTCTTATTCTGATAGCTCTCTCAGATTAGAGAGCATCATTATTCATCTCGCTTGGCGATAGCTTGGCATTACTTGCTTCAATATTTTTGAAGCAATGTTCTCTGCTTACGTTACCAGATTAGAAATAACACACGGACATCTTGTTTTATTTTAATGAATAATTTCTAAAGTTCGACACCAAAAGTTGTTTGAAAAGTAGTTCAATATGTTCTCAATGCTAAAATGATACGTTTGTTTCAATGAAGGAGTCTTATTTACTCATTTTTAAAAGCTTCACATTATCGGAATAGACTTCAGATAAGAAATATAAAAGTTTAAGTTATAAAACTACTGAATACTTAACAGTCGACTCCATGGTCGAAATATGTAATTCGCAGTTTTACTTTTGCTCATTAAAAAATTTCTCGAATACATGTCTCATGTTTCAAATTTGTGAAGTTAAAACAAAACTTATATTATGCAGGTAACAGCCTTTTATAACATGCTAGTACATCTTATGTATATCTTATTTTATAAGACATTAAATGATGCTTGAAATTCCAAAAGTGAAATTTTTACTGACATTATCTAAACATTAAGAACAGCTCAAAAGTATTTTCGCTACTAAGCTGTTCATTACGGACACATCAATATTCCAAATAGATCGGAATGGCACTTTTGATGAAAAAATGCAGTTCAAGAGATAACAGTGAAAATACATGATTTGATAAATAAATGTGTGCCCATCCGAATAAACATTTTTTTCTCTACTTCAATTTGCTAACAACTCAAACTGTTTTTGGCATTTTCGTATTATGTGCTAACGAAAAACAGAACGCGCCCTGATTGAGTTTCTCCTCGTTTCAGTATGTAGTTGAACTTTCATAACTGCATGTTGCTTAGGCTTGGATATGCATAAAAAATTACTAATGTGAGTTTTTTGGACAAAAAAGGGTAAAAGGTTTAATGTATAATATATTATTGGATTAACAAACCCTTCCAGTTTCTTGTTTTCAATATGCTCTCGTCAAAGAAATCATGTTCACTAGTTTGAAATGATTGCAGTGTATGTACAGTTCATATCCTTGTCGTTATTTGTGCCCTCAGCTTCATTTTTTTATTTAAAAACAAAAATCACCGGCGGAGAGCATGACGTCACAAAGAAGTGTACATGTATGTAAATAAATTATTTGCAGTCGTAAAGAGGATTAAGGGTATTAGTTTTGTTTAAAAAAGAAATCTACAGATTTAGACAGACAAAAACGAAAAAAAAATTCAATACTATAACACGTAGTGAAAAGATTGTAAGATCAAAGGATTTCTGATATTTTCTGTTCTAAGTTTGGCCTAGAAATCCACTTATCAATCCTTTGTATTATTTTTATTCAAGAATTTCCTCTTTCTTTTCCTTTGAAATAACTGGAGGCATAGAAAGTCCCAAAGAATTTCTGTTGCGCTTCATTTCATTTCTGATCTATTTTTGTGACATTTCCATTTTTTTCTTTCTTTTGTTTTTTAGATTAGAAAACAGGAAAAACTTTTTTTGCTTTCTCAAAGTTTACTATGAATCAAGAAACTTTGAAGACTTACAGGGGAATATATTTCTTTAATTTTCCAGTTTTCCTCGTGTAAATGAGTTATTGTTGCTATCAGCATGATATATTAGAGAAGGGATATTTATATAAGAAAAGGGAAAATGTATAAAAAAAAATTATTCCAACTGATTTATATGAAAACTGAAATATTTCTACATAACCTCACTGCCTCCAATTAATGCGTAAGAATTCTGAGAAAAAAATAGTAGCTGTAATAAAATGAGAGTTAAAAACACAATGGAATGCAGACTAGAACAATAATTGCAACGTACTGTTTGAAAAGAGTAAAAAACACGATAATATTTCTCTCATTTTTGACATAAGTATGCATCGTAATTCAAAGAAATTGCGTATTAGTTACATTTCTACTTTTTTATCTATGTCACTTTCTCTTTCATTATACAGCATAGGTTCATATATACTATGTGGAACATTTTCAATACACCAAACGTCATTGCATAATCCTCAAAATAATAATATTAAAAATAAAATTATTAAAAACATGTTACTAAATTAAATAAAAATAGTGAAACATTTGTGTCAATATATAAAAATTTGAAATCTATTTATTACGATGTTTGTACAATTCGATTTAATAAAATGCATAATTGCACAAAAAAAGGAGATTATACCAAAGAAATTTATTGAAATTTATTTATTTATTTACTTTACCTTTTCTTTATTTTCAACGATGGTTTTACGATATATTAAGCCTTCTTTCATACTTTATTTACTTAGTTGTGTTTTTACTTTTACGGAAATTAGGATGAAAAAGCCTATGAGTATCCTTGCTGATCAATTGGCTTCCTTAATTCCCATTGACGTCAGAGAAAATGATCTTTAATACAAGTCAAGACAAAGAATGTAGTGACCAAGAAAGAAAAAAAAGAAGCATTTGTCACACTTAAGCGTTCTTGGGTATGCAGTTGTCTTAGAGACAAACTAGAAGACATTTATTATACGTTTTTTGGAAACTATTGTACTGAAAAAAGGTATAAAATCAAAGCTACTTCTGATAGTATTGTAAAAGGATGCTGATTTTGGAATAAGACAAAGGAATCAATACAATTACTTATTTTTATGTCAAAATTACTATTTTCACGCATATATATATTACTTGAAAAAATGTTCACGTAAAAATCTGTACTCTATAGCAGTGGTTCACAAAATGGCCCATATGGACCCCCTACCCAAATTCGTAAGTTTTTCACTGAGTTATGACATCGACCCATCCTAAGTGTGTAGCATTATGTATCTTGTTTTTTCCTCTAAGATTATACCCATGCCATAAAAAACGATTTACAGCAATACAGCGTATTGAGGAGCGCGTATAAGGAAGGGACGAAAAAATGCACTTTTCTTTTCTTTTTTTTTTCAAATCGTAAGATCGTCGTGTGGTTTCTTTAACCCCGCAAAAATGTACCACCAAACGTTTGGAGTTGACAACAATAGCTGAAATTGAAACTGACAAATGTCTTAAGGTTGTCTTTGAATTCATTTTGACGCCAACAATGATTTACTAACTTATTTATATAGCCAAAATCAACACCATACTAGCGTGCACTAACGGATCATTCAAAAGGGTGAGATAACACTGTGTAGTTGTTTCTTAATAATATTACATACATAAAATTTTTTTTATAAAAAACAACGTTCTTCTTGTGCACTAAAAAGGTAGAAAATAATTTTCCTATGAGCCTGGCAGAATTTCTGAATAAATTGGTCACATTATGGTAAAAGAGTTTCTAATTCTTATAAAACGAAAAACGTTGGGCACATGAATTCTTAATATTATTATGTTATGAATGTTTGTTTTACGGAATCATTGATGTATATATAAAGTTTAAAGAGGATAGACTAAGCAACTCAATTATTTTTTATGCTAATTTTTGAAAATTTTCTTTTGACATTATGATCAGTATAGATGGGTATAGGTAAATGAACACTGATCAAAGTTGTAATTATGATCTGTTACGTATACACATGGATTATGTTAAGTATTTTCATCCTAAAATTTTGTTCAAGATATGTACAGTTCAATTCATTTGGAGTAAATCTCATTCATATCTGCAATGAAGGAAATTGACTATGATATAATGAAACAGTATTTAACCAGGTTTTCTTTCATAGAAATTTGAGTATGTTAGAAAAGTCTTGATGTTTGAGTACATGCGCCCAACGTTTTTCGTTTTATAAGAATTAGAAACTCTTTTACCATAATGTGACCAATTTATTCAGAAATTCTGCCAGGCTCATAGGAAAATTATTTTCTACCTTTTTAGTGCGCAAGAAGAACGTTGTTTTTTATAATTTTTTTTTATCTATGTAATATTATTTTCTTCTTTTTAGTTTTTGATGGGTGAAATTTCGCCCATTTTAAAAAAGCTTCGTCAACATATAATTAAATGATGCTGTAAACCCTACCTAAAAAATTTACGCACAATTTCATTAGTATGTTCCGATTTATCGCCAACGACTAATTAAAAAAGTCAAATTGTAGCGTGTCGTCATTCGCCACGTTATTTGAAATCTAGAATAAACTATACGTATTCCTTTTCTGACGATATTTATTTAAATGCTATTGCTTAATCAAGAAAATCGTTAAATCGGGATCACAGTACTTTTATCAAGCTCAATCTCGAATTTAAAATCTACTGCTAATTTGAGAAAAACGTTGAATCGAAGATAGGCTTTATTACTGTTTTCCGATTAAACTAAACTGATGTCTCTCTATATGAAAATAAGTTTGATATTTAAATTAAACTAACAATATTCACCGGAGTTGAGGAACTGCTAATTAATATTATTGGATCATGGTAAGCCTTAAGAAATCGAACTTAAAAGCTCATAACTGGCGTTCTTATTGGCTTAGAAACTTCGAACAAATTTCATCTTGTGCGGAAAAATCAGCGCTTTCGATTGATATATTATACTAATATGTGCAAGATTTTTTTCACCCCCATATTATGGAATTTATGTGGAAATTTGCGTAAAATTGGAATTAAAAAGGGAACTACCTGTCGGATTTTTTATGCTTGGTAGAATATTGCATTGTCATCTGGTTCTGAGCTACATGTAAAGTTTCAAGGCAATAGCTTATCGGAAAATGGTCGAAAATTTGATTGCAAAATTCCGCGGACAGACAACAAAGCGAGTTAAGAAAAACGTTGTAATAAAATACGATTTTATTTTTAATGAAATTTTTAATGGAGACAATTCATCGCGTCACGTGACAAAGATGCTCGCTGATTTGTTCACCAGATTTTTAATTGAGTTCTACGTGGAGTTCCCGAAGCAAAATTAGCTATCCTAGCTAGACTAGTTTCATAGGTTTTTCTGATTAACCAAGTAATTTACCCTTAATTTAATCATTATAAAAGAAATTTACTAATTATTACAATAGTTATAGGGTTTTATTTAGTGTTAATTTTATATAACGTAGAACTTTATTTAGCCCTAGTTTTTATTAACGTAGAATTTTATTTAGTCTTAGTTTTAATAACGTGGAACTTTATTTAGGTCTAGTTTTTAATTAGATTAGTTAAAATTCATAAAAGAAAGTTATAATTAGCTATAATTTAGGCTTTATAGGCTCCATGGCTAATTCTATTGTTGATAAACTGTTGTATGTAACGGATTTTACCAATTTTTTCATAATGGAATATGCCGAGCAGTTTCCGGCACTAACTGGAAATAATAGTGTGATTACTAAAGTAAAGAAAGGATCATTATTATTTAATGAAAAATTCGTTTCCAAAATCTGTTTTCTCGAACCGTCAGAAAACGATGCATTTTTTTGACATATCGGCTACTGTCAAAGCTGAAATGAAAAAGAAAGAAGCTTACACAGCAAAAGTTAGGATTTCAACCGAATGCAAGGTAAGTTTTTGTTATTGTTTATTTATCGTAATTTATTTTGACATTTTTTTGTTTCATAGATTTCAATGCTTATGAAGCTCAAGTTCTTAACATTCGTAATATTCATTTGAAATGGATGACCCATATGCAACAGAGTATGACATCTTTTTAAACTCAATAAAATATTCAAACAAAAATGTAATGTTAAACAAGCGAACTCGAAGTAAAACGATACTACAGCTTCCTTTGTTTACATCGCTTCATCTTTATCACGTGACCTATGACACTGTGTGAATTGCCTCCATTGAGCGAATGTATAGGACGATTCCTGAATGAATATTTATTATTACACTCTGCTCGCTATTGCTCGCCAATCCCCGGCCGGAACTGCAAGCAGTTCCATTTGGAACGCTTGGCGTTTAAAGCTCGTTGATCTTGCTGGCCAATTGCTACTTTCTTGTAGTATAGCAGGTCTACTGTCATATGCTCACATATGAAGATAAGGGGTCTTGGTGTCTATTTGTATGAGCAGTCAATTAAAAAAAATCAACGCTTAAGGTAAAAATTATAACTAAGCATTATATATACATCATACAGATTAGTTAAAACGCATTTCAACCTTTCATAGCTCGTCTGCTATGAATACAGTCGTCTTAGTCCTCGTTACGTCAGTTATCTACTATACGTCTGCAGCGTTTTATGTCCCTCTTCTCGTAATATTCAAGGCTTTCAAGCAATTTCCCATGCGCTTGTCTGGTACCATCATTGTTAGGGAATGAACCCCGTGTGTATTACTCTAAACTGTCTGACCCCAAACGGTACTCCGCGCTGATGTTTAATTTTATGAACGTTTTGCTCAAATTACGGAAGCACAAAACTTTGGGGCAGTTGACGATAAATCTCCCGACAGGCAACTTCGGAATTTCAATTCTTATTTTTTTTTTTTGTTGATTTACATTCATCCGAAGCGTAGTTTCTGGATTTTTTAAAAACTTTATTTCAATTTTAGCAAATAAGTATTATCTTATGACACATATGCACATAGGGAATATCACGCAAAACTTTCCGTCGTATTAAAACGGCTATTCTTTTCCTTCTTCTTCTTTTTTTTTCTGTGGGCTGTAGTAAACATTATCCATTTATCAAACCTAGTGAATATTGTACGTATTTATATGTATGTATTTCCGCTTGTTTGTGTGCATCGGTAGTGTATATCGGTTAGTAAAAGAGGCTAACGTCTAAAACTAAATTATAATTTCTATTAAACAAAAGGCATTATTTTCCGTTAAACTTCTTTGTTGAAATGGTTCCCTTAAAAATGCGTACATATTTTTTCAACAAGTGTTGTCTACATGTAGAGAATAAAAAGTACACTTTCCTTTTATTATATTTATAATATGTTCTTGGCCTTTAGAAATATACGTAGAAAAACTGTGTTTATCTATGCCACCTTATTTTTTCTATTTCTCTTTTCCAATAAAAATAGAGTTGCTTTTTCGAAAGAAAACTCCTTTTTTGTTAACGAAGATTATTTAAGATTTTTTAAAAGTTAAAAAAAAACTTCACTAAATTTGATTTATTTATCTGCATAAGCAAAAGTTGTTTTTCAGCAAACTGTTTTAAAAGAACGACGTAATTACCTTCTAGAAAACTTTTTTTTTTTTGGAACAGAATACTTTTAGAACAATTCAAATTATATAGGAAAAAAAATCTTACTATGTACGTAAAAAAAATTACAAGAGAAAACAAAGAAAGAAAGAAACCTCTTCGTCGCTAAAGACTCGTTCTTAAGTTTGCAAACCAGTGTTCTGTTTAGAGTCTTATAACAAAAGCAAAGCTTAAACTGATTCTTTAACCAAAATAATTGAATGTTTCCCCTAATTTGTATTTTAAGTACACAATAACGTAAATTCAACGCAATTATAATAAGCTTCTCCCGAAAAAATGAATTTGTGGAACTTTTATTGAAGAGTTAGTGCTTTCCCGTCCCGAATAAATGAAAAAGATGCTGAAGTAATCTTCAGACATTTCTTTAATTGCTAGGATTATCTACAGAGCTTAAAACTTCAAGCCTCATCCATTACTTAGGAAATCTTTTCAGACGCAGAGATCCAAAGTAATTGAATTGATTGTATTACACTTGGAATAAGATCAAGTAAACTTGTTGAGATTATCCTTTTTTGTGTTTGATCGATCGATTTCCAAAACTTTTTCCCTGATAGGAAAAGAGTAAAGAAGAATTACATTTTTGCAAATATATAGTAGCAGCTCATTTGAATACTAAATACTCAACACTTAAAGCCTATAAGCAATAACTAAATGGAAAGTTTCAACCTAGGTAACCAAATACTCATATCAGTCAGATTTGCAATATCAACTGTTCCGTACGGTTAAATTTTCACTTTCGACAAAGTATAAAAAAATCTGATGTGTTCTCCACGTGACTTTTTTGTACTGCAAATGCTTTCACTTTGAATTATATAGGAAATTCCCCAAATATCACCATTCTCGTCAAATGCGAGAGCAATGGTTTGATATCTCACCTTCAGCGAGATATCCAATAAATTTCGGTCGAGATATCCCAAAGTGTTTTACAAATGGTCACCAATTCTGGTCTGTTGACTTCCAGTCACTTTCCGTAACAATGTATTTTTTCCAGTACATCACTCAATCCAACTCTGTAGTGAGTTGGATCGAGTGGTGTATTGGGAAAAACATTGATACGGAAAACCATTTAAAGATAAAATTTAATTGCTGCGTAAGACGAGTAAAGAGCCTTTTTAGAAACTCAGACTACAACCAAAAAAGGGTTGCACAACTAGAGTGTATACATATTCTACGTACAAAAGTTCAGCCGTCTACGGTTAAACACTATTGGGTTTTGCGTATGTTGGTATGTGCTATGGGAAAAACATTGATACGGAAAACCATTTAAAGATAAAATTTAATTGCTGCGTAAGACGAGTAAAGAGCCTTTTTAGAAACTCAGACTACAACCAAAAAAGGGTTGCACAACTAGAGTGTATACAGATTCTACGTACAAAAGTTCAGCCGTCTACGGTTAAACACTATTGGGTTTTGCGTATGTTGGTATGTGCTTGTATGCGTTACACATACGCATGTACGCACACACTAACAACGTTTAAAAAGACTCCACGAGAAAAATTCTTCAAAACGAACTGTAAGGTGGTCAAAATGGATATTTTATTACGTGCGCACGGACGTCGCGAAAAAACACGGAAAACTGATTATTGGTTGATTGAATTGGAAATTTGGGCTAAAATTTGAGTTGGAAACTTTTCGCCAATACACTACTTCATTCGCTTTGAATGAAGTATTGTACAAGGAAATATTTTACAAGGAATTATTGTACAAGGAAGTATTGTACAAGGAAGTATTTTATAAAGAGGTGAAAAAAAATAATTCGCGTAATATGTTCAATGAAGTGAATTGATGAAGAAAACTTCCTGTCGATGTATGACAAGGTACTTTGTCAAATGAAGTTTTTGTTAAAGAATAAACATATCAACGAAATGGACCAGTCAAAGCATAACACTATATTTTGAAAATACTTTTGAAGAGAGCTGTTGACTAAATGTACAAAAATGTTCCGCCAATGTGCAACAGGGAAAACATTAAAAAAAGTACTATTTGAAGAAATGACCTGTTGACCAAACATACCTGTTGATATACCACTTCTTTATTCATTACGGCAAATTGAAAATATTTACAATATGTTCTTATGTTTGCCCACATCTTATTACTAATCTTACAATGATGACATACATCCCTGCTATATAAGAGCAGCGCTTTGCGTACGAAAGAGAATAATTAGGTTAGTGCAATTTCCGGTTATAATTTCAACTTTTGAAACGAAAGTGAAAATATATAGAAACAATAAAAATACTACAGATTCAACTACCTGAAACATATGAGAAATTTGCACCAGAAGGATTTGAATGCATGTTTATGAAAGAGATGAGTTCGAGCGTGTGGTTTTAAAATGATGAAGTTCAATCCCGTGTTGACATGTATGATTTTGAATCAGAGATGTTCCTTTGTACTTTTAAAAAAGATGAAAAGAAACAAAAAGTGCAAAGTAATTAACTGAAATGCTGAACGAGTGGTAAAAATTTGAGCAGAACAATTGCTTAAATTTTTCTTACTTATATTCTTTTAAAACAACACATATTTTCAGCATACCAAAAAAAAAAAAAAAAAAACCGATAAAAATACCCCAAAAAGAAATGTGAGAAATGTATGTATTATTTGCTTTCAGACATTAGATAAAAGAGCAGTAAAAAATCACTTTTTTTTCTAATTACTTCAGGCTGAATATTTCCTATTATATAAAACGTACAGAAAAATCATCTTTGCTTTCTTAAGTCACAAAAAATAAAAGTAAAATAAATAATTGTGTTTGAAATGTTATGAAATCCGGAATACGTAACGTATTTGCCTTCTTAAATGGATTTTAAGCTTTAACTACCATTTGAAATGAAGCTGAAATCTCGAATTATTGCTCTCAAAGGGATTTTAAGCCTTAAAGCTGAAATCGATACGATCCTCTCAAATAAGAAAAACGAAATAAAGATAATTTGAAACCTTCTTCTTTTCTTAAAGAATGATAAAGTAAAATGGTAAAAAAAAAATCACACATTTTATTACTGATTATTAGGGAATTTCATTCACTTCAGCCGCTTGAATGTTCGGAAATTAATTAGATACCATGATCTTAAGATTTTTTTTTGAAATTCAACATGGATTATTTAAACAAAAGTGAAATTCAGCGTAAAAAAGACGATTTTTTCCAAGCGATTCAATGGGTGTAAGAAACTATTTTAGTTACTCAAAGATAGACGAAAACGTTTAAAAGCAGTTAGCATGTTCATTTACAGCAACATTAAAGTTAGTAAGAAGTCTTTAAAAAACGAAAAAAAAATGTATTCTGGAAAAAGTTACTAGCAGAATGCATTACAAACTGTTTTTAAATTATGTCACGAAAAACAGCTGGATATTATTTGTGCAGTAAAATGCGGCTTAGGTAGGAAGCCCAATACCAGAATTGTTAATTTAAAAAATGTATTTCAAGAATTTATTGTATCAACATTGTATTTTAAAAAGTTTAATAATATTTTGTAAATTTAATCGTAATATGACCAACTTCTAGGTTTTTGTTTCTTTTGAAAATTCAAAAGAAAATCGTTATTAAAGTAAACATTTTAAATTAAAAGGCATATATACTTAACAATGTGACGACAATTGTGCTGTGTCATTTTATCCCGAACATTTTATCTTTAAATTATACATCTAATAGTTAATTCTCGTTTCCAAATCTTCTTTAATCAATATAAATTCAAACAACACACAAAAACTATTATTTTTAACTGAGATTGTTTAGAAGCATGTAATACACAAGTACGTGACTAATATGTATTAATGAAGCAATAGGCTGATACTTCCCCTCCCCTGTTAGACTTTCTCTTTTCTTTAGATTATACTAGACATATAATGACAGTAAGTGCAGTACAATATTTGAAAATCCAACCGAGCCTGGCAGTGTCAGTAGATTTTCAAGATGCAGAAAATCGTCTGCGCCCATGTCGTATGATTATGCGGCATGGAAAAGATCCCCTGGGTAGAAATTTGGCTTGAATGCTCTCGGCTAAATTAAATTCCTATTGCAAATTTCGCATCAACATAGTATGGGTGTTCGCGTTTTCAGACGGAGAGACCGGACGTCAAAATTATCATGCGGCGATTATACCACACTCATTGTGGTACCGCTGAAAGATGTCCAATATCTGGGGAACGTACACTCTCAGAAACAGAATCGTCACTTTTGAGGACTTTGGTATCGTCAAGAAAATTTCGTCATTTATAACGAAACTTTCCTCGCGAGATCACATGACTTTAAAAAATTACTATAGAAATTTCGGTAATTTGACGAAAGGTTTACTCGGAGCATTTTTCACGAAGCCATTTCGTCAAATACGACGAAATTTCGTTAAATTTGAGCATGTGTTTCTGAGAGTGTACTAGGTCTGCAATTGGCAGGAGCAATTGGCTGCAACATCAGTCTATTAGAAAAAAAAATATTTGAAAATCTTACCAAAAGAATTACATTTCCGGTGATAAGAGTAAGCTATTAATTTTATGTATTATGGAATAATTTTAAAATCTTGATAATCCTAATTAGCTTTTCGTTTCGTAATAAGGTACTATGCAATTTTTGTTCGCGGAGGGAACGGAATTTTCTTTCGCTTTCTTTGTTTCAGTGGGAGATGTTTTTTCTGCTGCTTAACTATAACCCTCACACTCCGTAATCCTTTGTCAAAGACGCATGCTTTTGATATTTATTGTTTAAAGAGAACACCCTAGCAAACAATTTGTTGCATACTGTTTCATAGTAACGAATATATCTTGCGTTATTTTCATTGTTATGTCACATATTGATCCTACTGTTCATTTATGGTTACGTTCACTGTATAAACCCATCTTCTACACATAATTTTGTTCATAGATTTTTCTAGAAGAAACACTTGTCCCCACTTGATAGATGCCAAAATAAATATACTAGTTTTTTTCGAATAGTGTTAGTAGCTGTAGTGTCTATTTTTTTAACTAAAAAATGTGGATTTTAAACACAATTTTGTTTTTTTTCATTTAGTCAAAGGACCCACCCTTACCATAGTTTTCTATTATGCTTAAAAATCTTTTCTAAGCAGTATATTTTCATTTCTAAAAAAGAAAGCATATACGTTGTTAATTCAAACAGAAAAAAAAGTAGACAGGGTTCGACGAGAGAAAAAAACAATTCAAATGCAAAATGCAAATTGATGAAACATTGGGCACATTATTTTCGCCTTTGCAACACCCGCACTGGAAGGAAACATTTCATCCTTCTTTAACATATGTCTTTCCTACCTAACGCGTTCCAGAAGACCTTAATAAAATATCCACCAACTCGTCCAGAAGAGAACACTCTTACTAAAGCAGACTTGTCCACGCCCCATTTGAACAAGCCAACGTAGTGAGTTGACGGGTGACATATGACCCCTCAGAGCACCCCCCTAACGTTTCCTGGTGACTCACCGGGCGTACGTTGGCATCTGATAGCAATCGATCAAAGAAGTAACGCATTTTCCGATAGTTTCACTGGAAGATCTTGAAGGGGGATTCTTGCCGATATGGCAGGTGGAGACGATCCCTGATCAGGGGAAAGCTAGAATGGACTGGGAATTCTTCCACCTCAGCGGCTATTGGGAAATCTATCACCTTGGTGGGATTCGGCATTCGGGCTATTGTTTCGGAATTGCTTTTTATAATCAAACAATGATGTTAACTGTTGTGCCGAAGAGATCAAAGTGGTTTGAGGATATCATCATAAAAACGCGCACAAGGAACAGACAAGATGTTTATTCAAAACTGAGTTGCTCTTTATTTTTTCCTTCCTTCTCCCGGCCCCTTGCGTAGTTTCTTTCTGATTGTGTTTACAATGAATAAATAAATAAATAAAACAATAATAAACAAAATTAACAATAAAATACATAAATAAATACATAAATAAACAAAAATATGCTCGCACTTCAGAATTTCCTTTCAATTAAAAATTAATAAAAATAGAGATTTTTTTTTTTATTCATTCGTTCGTTTATATTCTTATTCATATTGTTTGTGTGTTATTTGAAATTAGAATGGTCGAATTTAGGGGGTGCCGAATATAGGTGAGCGTATAATGCTTAGCAAAGTGTTCGCGATTTCAATATCGGTCTAAAATTACTATAGGAGTATTCGGTATCGTTGTAGTGGGATACCGCTAAGGAACCCCGGGTAGAACGGGGAATGCACTTTTAAATATGTTTCAAGAATACAAAAGCGCTAACTAAAAAAATTGAAAATATTTATATGAATAGATTGTAATTTAGTTAAACATGTAAAAGTAAGTTTCCGGACAACAACAATTTTTACCTCTTCGAAATGCATTTGTATTTTTAACCGTAAACAAAGGAAGCTAGCATGAAATCCAGCTGTGCTGCATATAACTTTAGATACAAGAAAATCGCTCGAGGGACATTTGTCTAGACACACGGCAGTGTGTCCGCCAAGTTCAGAAAGTCAGCCAAATTAAGATACGGTGACACCGGCCAATGTGTATATTTACCCGAACCATTTCGAGTTACTTTTGAATAGACCATTACCCAAGAACTATTAGACCTACCTACTTGAAATTTTGTAAGTCTAATAGCGATCCCCTTAACCCCTAGAATATCAAATTTCATTGATGTACCTCTTATGTTTATGGAATTATTAAGGTTTGAAAAGTGTCATTTTTATCACTCACTCACTCATCAAAAACCTAACCTATTTCTAGGAGACTTAGAAACTTGAAACTTGGTATAAAGGTAGACAATTTGGTAGACACATATATAAAGGAAAAAATCCGAAACTTCAAAAAATTACATTCGAAGTTACTAGCATACTCATAAGTAGCATCATACCTACCGACTTCAAACAGCAGCCATATTTTTCTGACGTTTAAAGTAAACAATACTCTCTCGCGCTTGAAGGTAAATAATTGATGCATGGAAATTCACTTTCCGCTTTAATTTTTTCCTTAAGACTCAACTCAAGCTGACTACAAAGAATCCAGTATCGTAGTTATACAGAACTTGTCAACGGTTTAAATAAAAGATTAATTTAGAAAAGATAGGTTTACGGACTTGTTACGGAGAAATGTAAACAGACGAAAAAAATCTTAAATAATTAATAGCGACTATTCAGCTTGGTTTAATTTAGTATAACTTATCGTCAATATAAAAACACACATTTTAGCTTTTCAAAAATCAATGATATCCCAACAAAACATAAATGTGAAAAAAGGGCCAAGTTCGATAGAACAAAAACGACCTTCAGAGTAGTCGGTGTCAGCGATAAAAGAATTGATATTTAACGGGTGCCAAGTTCCATAGCAGATCCTTTGATCATGGCTGTAAGAGCGTACAGTGTTCCTTAATTTATTTAAAAACATTTTTTTGTCGGATTCCTAACTTGGCAAGTTTTAATTAAGATGTTCAAGAAGACGATAAGAAGACAATTAGAAATTAACTATAATTGCTTGCCACATGATTTTACTAACTATTAAAAATTGCTAATTGAATGAGTTAAATTTTTTGAATGTAATTTACCTTAATTAACACTTGCCAAGTTAGGGAGCTGATAAAAAAATGTTTTTAAATAAATTAAGGAACACTGTACGCTCTTACAGCCAGGATCAAAGGATCTGCTATGGAACTTGGCACCCGTTAGATATCAATTCTTTTATCGCTGACACCGACTACTCGGAAGGTCGTTTTTGTTCTATAGAACTAGGCCCTTTTTTCACATTTATGTTTTGTTGGGATTTAAAATTGTCTTATTTGTCTCAGTATTGTTTTCAAAAGTCGTAGTTCTTAATTAATTAAAGATATGTTAATACGTGGCCATTTCATTCAACATGTATTGTTGCATAATTGTTCATAAAGGAACACCGTATATCACCTCGATAAGTTTACAGTTTCATTGCTAGTAATTTTACTGTAACTGATTGCATGATCGGAGATAAGTTGCAGCTATAGGAAATGCAGTCGTATTTGAAACAGGAACGGTAGAGTAATTGGATGGAATTTGGTGAATAAATTTGTGTACTTTAAACATAGCCCTAGAAATATTTACGTTTTCTTCACACTTCGTAACGTCGTCATTATATTCAGCATACTGTTAAATATTCGTGTATTTGCAAATACAACTCTTTGATGTCTTTTGTGCACCCCTGTAAACGTTCGCAGATATAACTCAATTCTTCTTCTTGAGAATCAATACATTTATTTCCTTCTTTTACTAAGCGCGTAATATTCAAGCGAATAGTAGTCCTTCATGGTTTCAAAAGTGGAACCTTTACACTAACCTGATTCGTTTCTTCTGTGGCATTGGCCATGGTACCAAGAAGGAAAATGACACAACTGCTAAAGGTCCAGTTCCGTATGCAGGATGATGTCTTATTTCTTGTTCCTGCCTTTAGATGGGTATTCGGCACCAAAATTATGTTGCGTAATTGTTCATAAAGGAACACCGTATTTGCTAAAACAACATTTATTTTCACTATCTCAAAACCCGACACACACAAACATGGCGACTCATCTTACTTTTCTTTTTTCCTTTTTAAATACAATTCTCGTAATTCTCGTGCTATATTATTCTCGCGATACAGCAACAAAAACAGTTATTGCCACAAGGCTTATTTCGATCTTAGGCCTTTCACATGTATCCTACCAAATACATTTTACTCCAATGAAATCATTTCTATAATGATTTTTTCTTAAGTACATGTACGTTATATTATTATGCTATGTCAAACGCACCATGCTATTTTTCCTAAAAAAAAATCGTAATGCCATTTTTTAATGCAAAATGTGATTATATTTTTTTCATATATATAGCACCTGATATTTTGTTTTCGACTCACAAGACGTTACAAGCAAGTAGAGAATTTTGTGTTCAGAAATCCCTCATCCAGAAAAGCAGCTTTACAATCTAATGCTTCTAGTACCTGAAAAACCCTGTAGCCAATACATGCTTTAAAAGCAGTTCCTTCCGTTGGTTCTGACAACATTAAAAAGGATCCTTAAGATTATTTCTACACACGTTATTATTTTACTTTAGTTGCAAGTAAACATTTTTGATAAATTAAGGAGAGGTGTGACTGTAGATCTTCCTATACATGAAACACCTTGGTAACGTAGATGGCTCAAAAATAAACTGCTTTCGGCATGCATCATCACTAAGGTAATTGAGCAGGATATTTCGTCATTTAAATATCAAGCAATTTTTTCAGTTCATGCTTTGAAATAAATAAACAGCGCAGAAATAAATGGCGCATTGGCACAGACAGCGTGCGACTGTGGTATCATATTTTTTATTTCCTAGAGAAAAAAAAGAATATTTTTTTGCTAAAAGTAATTATCATTCAAAGTTTTCACATTGCTAGAGGTAGAACGCCCTTATGCGCATAAAAAATAAACATTCATTATCTAAATTGATTAAAACAAATTATGATTTAAAACACGTAATTATCAAAAGCAATTGATGGTAATTATATTTGCTTTTAATTATTTTCATACTCTGTCATCCACATTGCTCTAGTTTTAGAACCTTCCTGCAATTTGTTTTCTGCGAAGAACATTTTCTTGCGATAATCACATGTCATTATATTTAAACTAATTAAAACATAAATTAAAACTTCTTCGTTCATAGCAACTTCAATCGCATTAGCATTAAACTCTTAATATGTTTTTTGTAAATTTAAATGATGCTTGATTGGGCTGAATTTTCTGCAGAGGCTTCTACAATTAATAAATTATAGAGTAAAGTGAAGCCTTAGTACATATGCTTATTTAATATTGCGTAATTATGCTTATTTTTCCGGGTCAGGAAAATTTAATACTTTCTAAGAGTTTCTTGTTTCTCTTATTACGCATCCACAAAAAAAAGTAATTGCATAAAAATTTCTATTTGAACATAAATCAACGCAGTGTTGTTGAAAATACGAATAATACAAATCGGTTATGCAATTACTTGACGTAGAAAAGCTGAAACATATGTCATATTGTTTATATTAAAGAAAATAATGTATATTCATATAAGTTTCTCGTGTCTAAATTACTTTTCTTCTTATTTCAATAAAAATAAAAACTATTCATGATGCATTTCATCTTTGCATTCGTATTTAGCTGTAGTTCTTTTTTTCTCTTTTTTCAAGCTACTAAAGTTTTAAAAAGTTAGTGTATGAAACATCATCTATTCTAGTATTTATTAAGCGTTAAAAGCATTTTAAAGCATTGCTTCTATTTTGTTTAGCATTAGCATATTTCTATCTCTTATCTAGGCCAGCTCTTTTTTACTTCTTATATATATATATATATATATATATATATATATATATCACTAATATCACTATATACATATGTATCAGTTGCTTTCAAATATTTTGACAAGTGACAAGTGATTCATGAAAAAAAGTGAGGCTGCGTTCACACCAAGCAAGGGTGAGGACGACATTTTTTGCGTCCGTCGCGATAGACTGTTTCACAACGAACGCAATCTTCCTGTTTATGGCTATAAAACACTAAAGGTTAGAATGTTTCTTTCTATGGCGCAATCAACAAATCCCGGTCGTCTGGGCAAAAAGCACTTTTAATACTGTAAATGGCATTGATTGGCATTGAAAATGCCAGTTACCTAATACGAGGGTGTGATTCTTAAATTACGAGAGCAGTCAATGACGTGCGTTGAAAATTTCCGTTGCTGTCTCCCATCGTTGTTGCCCTTGGTGCATATGCACCTTTAGAAGTTTACGTCAAAAGTTAAGTAAATGAAAATCTACTTAAATTCATCGAATGTTCAATTTCACCAGTAAGGGTGTCAGTCTTTTTATTTATTTATTTTTTTTTTTTGGAACATTTTGCAAGGGTAATATTAGAAGAAAAAAAAATTCTCCAGTGATAATCAACCCATAACAATCCTGCAAACATTATACAGGTAAGTCTTTTTTCTTACACATGTCTTGTTTTTTTTTTAACTATGTATAAAATATTTCTCAATTTAGACTTTTGATCCAAAATATTCCCGATGTTACCTTTTTGGGAGAGAGAGGCCCTAAATATTTCGAATATTTGGAAGAAAACAAGTTTTAGCACTGCTATAGTTAAGTGCCCTACGAAACTGAAGTACTTTTTTGAATACAAGTGCCCTGCACTTTTATATTTCGAGGGAAATTTTTACGTGTGTATGTATATATCCGGTTATCAACATCTTTAAAAAATTAGTTTCAAGAGAAAAGAGTGCAGCCGAAACCCCTTGTAGTCTATTTGAAATGTTATAACCTTTATATATTATTTCTCTAGCCTGTTTTTCTGCCGCACCAAGATATCTTCCTCATTCTTTTATCAAATTCCATGATTTACCCCGCATTTTAAAGCTTCTCGTGCTGGATAATGACGAAAAATAGACCGCTTCTCTAAAATTTGAGATTTAAAATAATCTAGGAAGATGTCCTTTACTGGATGCCAAATTGGTGTTGTGTATGCTGACGCCATCTTTTATCAAGTAAACAGACAAGACATTCTTCTGTTTTATTGTGTAGAAAATTAGACAGTTTTAGTTGCGTCCCCCCCCCGCCCCCCGTGTGTTAAACTCTTTCAATCGTTCAGCTCTACATATTCTTTTATATTATGAATGTGTAGGGCTTAACCAACTAACAGTAACTATATTTTAAGTAATGGAACTGTTTCATTATCGTATTTTAATGCTATGTATACTAATAATAAAAATAATTTTTATTATTATTCTGATTATTTTATTATTTTGAATATCTAAATAATAGTGGGAAAAAATGTAACAGCTATTTGTACTGATGTACTCAATTACATGCCTTCTTTTGCACCAACACTCCCAAATTAGTGCGGAATTCTTCACGGGTAAACTAGTAATAATAGAAACTACTCAATACGAGTCACAAGTACTTTAAAATGAATAAGTAGTTTCAGAGTTACTGTTTTATTATTACATTTTAAGTCCTCCATCTGTATGCGTATTGATTTGCAAACTAGTATAGGATTCAAATCAGTTTGCTTCCCTCCTCCCCCCCCCCCCAACATATTCAAATCCATTGCCAGCGGGGGACTGATAATATAACATCAGATAAAACTGCTCATGTTGAATAACAAAAACTCCGCATTTGAACGGTATTGATTTTTAAAAGACCAGGAAAGGAAATTTTAAGCCAAAAGGAACTGATTTTATTTGCATACGAAGAGAAAAAGGTAGAGGGAAAATACTAAAAGTTTTCAGTTTGCCTGTGATATATCGTTTGACGTTGTCACAGATTTTCTGAAGAATAGCAGCTGAATCTTTCTGTTTGAGAGACATTTCTAAAAACGCAAAAGAAAAGGCTTTTAAAGCGCTTTTCCATTTGGATGTCAAGTTGCGATTGCAGGTTATTTATTGGGATATTTGTCTTATTAGCATCTCAGGGAATTTATCTAATGATCCAAATGTTTCGAATTTAAAGGAAATTTGAAGGTATATGCTTAAGATGTTTTTCTTTTCAGTCTTTGACGAAATGTTATATAATTTACATTAGGGGGACGTGCCTAGTTATTAATAAATCATTACTTATCATAATATCACACATATCTTTTGCAAGATAATTAATGTCAAATCAAATTTTATTTTAAATATACTGTTCTTTTAGATTTTTAAAATTTATCACTGCACTTTTATCATGTTGCACGCACATTAACTTAATTTAAATGACGCAATTACAGTTTGTGTAAAGCTGAAAACTGGTATTTAGAATTAAATTTGAAAAGATTGTCTGTTTAGTATAATTTATTAATTACTAGCTAACATGCCCGGCGTTGCGCAGGATAATATTGCAGCATTCGCAGGCCAAGTGACACGTATACAAAATTCTGTTGTAAATATATAAGGAAAAATTTTTCTTAAAAATCCAAGAAGAAAGGGGGCAACAGTCCTTTAAAATCCCATTTCACAGTAAAGCTCCTTTAAAAATCACGATTGCATTAAAAACCAACAGCCTCAAAAATTTATTTTAGACCATAAAAATCCACATTAAAATACCAACAAGTTCATAAAAAATGATTATTAGAGTAAAGGCAACAGTAACTAAAATGCACATATGCATCAGTATAGTTGTTCCGAAATGATATCAAGAATCCGTAAAAGTTGCAATTACAATATAGACAACTCTACATCTAAAAATTCAAATCAGAATAAGAGCAGTATTCTCTTTAAAAATGTCCATCAGATGAAGAACGGCGGTCCCTTAATATTTCTGCTATAATAAAGAAAACATTCCTTAAAACCCCCCATTTGAATAAAGAAAACTATTCCTAAACGACATTAGTCCCCAAAAATTTATATCAGAATAAAGACGTCAGTGACTAAAGCTACCCATTAGAATACAGACCTTTAAGAGCTGCTCTTTCTAAAATTACCAACAGTCCATCTTAAATTCCCTATTAAAATAAATACACCAGTTCCTAAAAATCTCGCTTTCAAAATGGAAAAACATTTCCTGAGAATTCAATTAAATATCACTTTAATAAAATTCTGATAAAAACGGAAGAAAGAACAGCATTAGTTCCAATAGCAAATAAACATGCACATTTAAGTTAGAAAATGCTCAGTACTGAAACAATGCTGACTAGTAAAATTAAAGTTGATAGGAAAAAACAAAATTATGTCCAAATGGCACCAAATAGACAGCAAATAAAAAAAATAAATAAATACTATAAAATAAAACACTTGATTAAAATGTGGAATCAATCAAAACCACTACGTAAAAAATTTAAAATTAAGCAGAAGATCGACAAACTGCACTATAGTGTATGGAAGCATAACGCAAATGCGCCGTGATCCTATAGTGTAAATTACGTGTTGAGTTAAAGAACAATATGACTAATAAGGATTATTGGCGCGGTTTGGAAAAGTTACGAAGCACAAAATAATATATTGAGAACAATTAAGTGAATGGGGGCGAGAAAAAAAGTATCACCACTTAGCGAAAATTTAAATTTCATCAAAAATAAGCCATATCGAAAACCTTCCAGCCTAGTTTTTAGCGAAGAAATAAATATTAAATCGTCAAAAAAGAAAGAATAATCAACATTAAAATCGCATGCAGTTAATAATCCACAAAATATCCCTAAAATGAAATGAATTTTTAGAATTTGTTTCGTTGATAAAGCGGACACTCGACCATAAGAAATAATGTTTCATGCAATTGTTGAACTGCTACACTATACTATTAAATCCCCAAAAAAGGAAGAAGAGTCAACCTCAAGGTAAAGTAGGGTCAGTTGGGGTAATTGTAAACATGGGGTAATTGTAAACAAGCTTCATAACTACACTTGTGGTGGTTTTGAAAACGTAACTACTTGTGAGTGATAAACTGGCAGCATAGAGAAGACATTAAAAGACTTTCGTAAGTTTTGAAACAACTGTGGAGGCGCAGCTAATGTTTGAAAATGGCACAGTGAAAAAAGTTTTTTAACAAAATTTAGTGATCTTACATTCTCCTCTCCAGCTCATCTACAAAAGCGATGTAAGCGGTTTCAACCATTTTTATTTGTTATATGGAATGCTGCTAAAAACATTTAGTTATGAATTTAATCCTCCCTGTTATTTTTCATGTGCAAGTTAGGTGTTTACAATTACCCCATATATTTCGCATTCTGGGGTAATTGTAAACACTTAAATTTATCCTATTTCTAATATTTTGGTGGGACAATAAGTATTATATTTTGATGTAAAATACACTTTTGGTTCTATTTTACATAACTGTTGTTGTTGTTGCTAATACCACTTGGAAATCCAAGCTCCCCTTGCAGGGCGACCATGAGTTAAGGAAGCTCTTACTGATTATGAATGAACTCCGCTAGAATGAAGTACACTTGGCTCAGAGGGGCTTGATGATTTTGAACCAGCTCCCAGATGAGAGATCGTCACCTACGTTGGTCCCTCAGCGGAAATTATTTCTAACTTGGTGGACATTTGAAGCGACAATGGTATTTTACGTGCACAGCTACCTTTAGCGCACTCTGTCTCAGAGTAATCAGTCGCGGGAGGTGGTCACCCTCCCAAGCGTTGACCACGGCCTATTGGGCTTCACTTTCGGTGTTCTGTATGATCCGAGCTTAACCGACTGATAGACTGCGGGACATATTTTACATAAATTTGTCGCATCACTTGATTTTTTGCAAAATATTTTTCGTTAAATGATCTCGGCCGACTCATAGCATAACTCAGCAGACCACATGCGGCCTGTTGGCCGCAGATTGAGAACCATTGCTCCGGAACTTCTTAAACCTTCAAGCAGTCTGTGTATGAAACAATTTAATAATTTGCATCAACCTTATTCGAAAATAAATCACTGTTTACAATTACCCCCGATCTCTGGGGTAATTGTAAACACACTGGGGTAATTGTAAACACGAGCTCATTCGCTAACAAATAGTCATAAAGTCAAAATTTTTGTACACATTTACTGACAAGAAGTACAGTAGTGGCTACAATGCTCACAATTTTATCTCTGAATTCATTCAAGAGGTAGGGAAGGATCAAAAGTTAAAACATTGAAAAAGCGTTCACAACTACCCCAACTGTCCCTAATTAAAATTCGTTTGCAGTTCCACAAAATATGTATAAAACTGAAATGAATTTTTAGAATTTGTTTCGCTCATAAAACGGCATGAATAAAGATAAAATAGCATTTTTTCAATCTTATGTTAACAGAAATCCTCTAGTTGGCGACAAAAGTACTATTTATTTTGGCGAAATCACACAAATTGAGCAGAGAAGTTCAGAGGTAAGCCTCGTTTAAAAATTTGAAAACTACTTTAAATGAATACTGAGTGTGTTCTATTTGTCTTGCGAACTGCGAAAAAAAGCATCTTGTGCAGTTTTTTTACAGACATTCCTATGCTGCAAAAATCTAAAACGTTAGACGTTTCTCCAAAGACATAACCCCAAAATCAACAGTTTTGCTTAAAATTAGAATAAAAAAAGAACAAATTCGAATTTTAGGAAAAACGCTTCGAGGTGCTCGAGGACCTGACCCAAGGTACCTGTAACCAAAATTTCTGACTTCTATAACTCTCCATCTCGCCAGGAGGAGATCGACAGACAGACACACACACACCTTGCTAAGCTATTGTAAGTTGCTTTAAAGTCAAGGATAGTGCTATATTTTCAAATTTGAGGATTAACTATTTAAAGCTGAATCATAAACAAAATGATGATTGTGATATAAACACCTAAAATTTGTATCTTTAACAAATATGTATATATATATAGAGAGAGAGAGAGAGTGGAACCCCGCCATTCGTCCACCTCGCTATTCGTCCAACTTGTTCAAGTAATGCTCAAGTCGCCACTCGCACTTGTCCCGCGATTCGTCCGGCGCCAACGGAGAGATGATTTGCTATTTTGCTAGTTTTAAGAAAAAAATTGAGAAATTATGCTCATTTTGAACTAGCATGGAAATCATTTATCTGGCATTTTGGATTTTTTAAAAAGTTTTAATACTTTTTAACCGACTTCACAAAGGCAGGAGGTTATACATTCATATTGTATGTATGTCTTTTTTTTTTGTTTGTCTACTCATACCTTCTCACCGGGTGAACCGATTTTCATGATTTTTTTTAATCGATAGAGAGTGGTTTCCCCTAGGTCCCGTATCTTTGTTTGACCATATTCGATAATTAGAACAAAAGTTATGGGCAGAAATAGAGTCATTGTTTTAGTTTTTCATCCATAACTTTTGACTAAATGAACCGATTTTGATGACTTTTCCTTTAATAGATAGAGGGCCATCTAACTCAAATATTGCGCATACATTTGACTACATTTGTTTTTTAGAAAAAACGTTACGGGTGAAAAATAAGTATTTTTTATTTTAATTGGAAAGGCTTGACATGATTTTTCTTTTTTTGGGAAAACTATTAATAAATATAAAAATCATTGTTAAAAAAGAGTGTTGCCATTGAGCTATAATATTAAAAGCAATTATAGCAACAGTTTCACTGAAGGCTTTTTTGAGGCAAAAATTGAATCTGGTCAGTTTCTTTGCTAAAATCGACTTCTAAACGGAATTTATCATACAAATGATTAGTTTTTAGTGCCATTCATTCAAAGAAGGTTTGCCCTTTGATATGAATTTAAAAAAAAAAAAATAAAGTATTTATATAAAAAATATTTATACTAAAAAGAATAAAATAAAATAATTTTTGAGAAAAAAATAGAACCGACTTCAAAGCAGAGCAACTATAAATTGCGCTAAAAAGTAAAAAATAAACTCATTCTTTAAACAACATCGATGAGACTCTTAAACAAGCTTTTAGAAGTCGGTGCAAAATTAGGATAGATAAAATCTTTTGCAATGGATTGATCAATTGCAAGTATAAATGGTCCAGAATTAGCAACACTTCCAAGATGAAGTAACACATGGTGACATGGTGTAATGGTAATTAGACTCCTAATTTCACACCGACTTCTAAAACTTCGTTTAAGAGTCACATCGATGTTGTTTAAAGAATGACTTTATTTTTTACTTTTTAGCGCAATTTATAGCTGCTCTGCTTTGAAGTCGGTTCTATTTTTTCTCAAAAATTATTTTATTGAGATTTTATTGAGAATTTTAACTTTCTAAGGGGGCAGCAAGAGAAAGTGGTTGAGGAACTTTCTTCTTCAGGGTAGGAAAGTAGTAAAGAAAGCATTTCCTTCAGAGCAATTAAAGAGCTGTGTTACCGCTGCGAGAAAACACTGAGTGTGGTGGGAAAATGGCATCCCAACACCGCCTTGGTAAACAGCATTAACTTGTTCAACGACAATGTTATTGACCATTTTAGAAAAATTCTGAACAATCTTCAAAGGCAGAAAACAATGGACAGATTTTTAGAGAAAGAAACCCAAGATTCTTCTTGGGAAAAAATACAGAAAAAAGAAAGCACAGTAGAAAGGGAGAAAACCCCTGAAGAGATGTTACCTGAGGTTTTTATGGAAGAGGACTCCTCTCCAAACCAATTATCTTCCTCCTCTCAACATTCCACTTACGCTACCAACTCACCTCAGTAAAAGCAAAGGGCAGTTAAATTTTTATTAATCTATAATTTCATTTACTGTACTGTACATTTGTTTTGCATAGGTTTAAATGAGCAACCATCTGTGGGTCTAGAACGGATTAATCCAATTTACATTGCATCATATGTGAAAAAATAATTCGTCATACAACTCGCCATTCGAGCTGCTTCCTGGAACGAATTGTGTACGAATAGCGGAGGGTTTCCCCTGTATATATATATATATATATAATATATATATATCTGTGTGTGTGTGTAATTACAAAATACGACAATTTTGTACAGAGGAAAATCAAAAAGGTTTTGACACAGTTGCTTTAGTACGAGAGCAAAACAAACGTATAAAATGCATGCAAAATATACAACTAATTAACATGCGTGCTTTAATATTTTAATGGACAAAATGTTCTTCAAACATATGCGCTTTGTAGTATTTGTTACATTTATTTAGAGTATTCTGTTTCTATGAATTTCATTACTGGAGAATACATGCGCGAGTTGGCTGAAATACGGTTCCCAGGCAGAGAACAATACCGTTCCCTCCTAAATCCTCCTCTTCTACCCGTCTTAAATTTCCCCTCATTACCCTTTCCCCCCCCCTCCCGGAGTTTTCTGCTTTGTTTCTCAGAATATCTAATAAATTATATTCTATTTAAAAATTATAACAAATTATTATTAGTACAAATACTTAAAAGTTATTGAAAAAGGGATGGATACATGTTGATATTTAGGATTTCAAAATTTCACCCATAAATGTGTTTAGATTTTAAAATATATGTACATTTTAACTCTTATTTTCCCCCTAAAATGACTAATACTGTGTGCGTGCAAATTTTCCCGTTGCACTGCGTGGATAAACTTAAATAAAGATTTTTAAAAAAATTTTTTCAGTTCATCTAAGATTATAAGTAACCTATCAAATAGTTAATGTGAAAAACATCATTTAAAGTATCTGAAAAGTTTAAAATGAGCTCTATTGATAGATGGTTTTTAAAAACTGATACTCACTAAACTAAAAAGCCGCATTACGTATTAAAATTAAGTATTACCAATGCTGATGTATTGAAATATGCAGTTCTTTAAAGCAATTTCCCCTTGGTTAATAAGCATGAGTTTTTAAGTGAGAAATTGATTAACTGTCCGTATTGTTTGGCGTTTTGACAAATTACGAAAAACTGCAGTTTTATGTTTCGTGTCCTAGATCAGTATGCGAACTTTAAATCTAAAAGCTTCTGATGATTTAGGAGGTTAACGTGATGTTTTTAATTTTTCCGTCTGAAAATTTTCATTCGCTCGCAAAAATGTTCGTAGTGTGTGTTATACATTTTTTATTCAGGGCAGATGTTTTTGACATGCACTTACTTCATTCAGTTACGTATGTGGCTAACGCAGTAGATATCAGTTTTTAATATAACTTAACGTTTTATTATTGTTTTACTGGGGATATTTAGATGTTTGGCTGAAGCTTTTTTTTCAGAAAGTAAATATCTAAAATGCAGATGCAGTGTAAGATGGAAGTAAAGAATTAAAAAAAAAAAATGTAAGGGTAACACAATCTCTGCTTTACATTTGTATGATATATTTGCGACAATTTCAGTAATACAGTTTTAAACTAATCATAAACGGTTAAAGATTAATATCAAGATATGATATCAAGATCAGATACGATATTTGTGCTTAGCACGGTTGTATAAGCCAGAAGCTTTGGGTCACTTATAAAAAATTTTCTGCAATTACCAATTCTAGTTAAAATCAGAAACTTGCCAAGCACTAAGAAGGTTTATGCATAAAATATCATTAGAAGACAAATGACATCCTTTTTACTCGTTTGAATTATTTATGATACATTGCAAAATATGAAAGAACACCCTCCACTAAAGGCTCCATTTATCATTGCACATGATGTTCACACTTATGAAGAAAGAAAACAAAGCTGAGAATCTGGATGTCTTTGCTGTTGCATATTCCGTTGCAAAATTCATGACACTGCCAAAAGTAGGAGAAGAAAAGTAAGAGAACCAATGCGAAGAAAGGAATTATCGTCGCCTAGTGCGAAACCTGCTCTTTGAATACATTTAAAGTGGAATAAATTAATTCTTCCAAGCAGATAATTAATCATGAAGCAGAGCTCTCAAGGCTAGAAGAGCTTTCTCGATGCTCTTTATTTGATTTCACAAGTTCCGCAGCTGGGTATAGCGATGCTCGGTGGAAAGTAATAATACCCTTTTGAGATCTCAAATTTTGCTTAGTATTCAATGCAGTATTGAAAAAGAGTTTAATCATTATTTTCCGATGTTGTCTGTAGCATTTTAGCATTGACTTTTTCATCTTGGTGCGCACAAGAAAAAAGAAAACTGCTTTTGATCGCGAGAAAAGACACACAACTTTCAAGAACGAAATATTTTTATAACACATAGTTGCACAAAACTGAATTGTATTTTAGCAGGAATAAGAAAATGGCTTAATATGTATATGTTTAAACATACATTTAGCACCTTAAAAATATTTAAGCTGCACCACATTTCTTTCTTTAATGTTGTTACGTCGTTAAAACCAATGGGGGCAGTTAACGAACAATCATAAAGCATTTGTTCGTCAGCTGGAGATGCATTGAGTAAATTTTAGGAGTTTCTACCTGCGGTAAATATTCATTAGTAACGTTCGGTGTGTGTGAACGGGTTTTTTTTTGTAAGAGAAAAAATCCGAATAACTTTTACTTGTAAATGCAAGTTTGCTAGTTTGGTCTTAGTTTTAAGCTAGTCAAAAATATTGCCACTCGTATAACCATAATTTAACTACCAACTTTCCATTTCTTTTTTTCTTTTTTTTTGCACATGTAAACTCTTCCTTTTTTGTGCACTTTGTACTATTATCTTTGCAAAATTCTTTTTCCTTTTCTTTCAATAACAGTTTTTACCAAGTTTAAATTAGCTATCTAATAATATTTAGTTCAATTTGGGCATTATGTAATGTATAATATGGACTAATCTAGTTACGAGTTTGTAGAGCAGTAACATAATTTATGCATATATGGACTTGTAATTGGATCGCAATACATATATGGATCGCAAATTGCAATAACCGCTAAATTGTTCTCATTATTTAGTTTAGTGCAATTTCATTTTTTTCCGAAGAGAGTTTATGTATTTTTATTTGCTTTATTTTAATTTTTAACAGTCAATTCCGAAGTGCTACCATATATCAGAATACTGAAACTGCTCCTGAAAGAAGATATACGATCTACATAACATAGTGCATTACATTATGTAATAGTTAACATTAAAATGTGTTTTTTAAAACCAAAAGATGTAGCTAAAAAATACTGTTTAACAACAATAATAGCAGTTTAAAAATAGCTCAAATGTTCATAGCTCAAATATAATATGGTCGAGCATTCATGTTTAAAATACATTTATGTATTATATAATGAATTTCATTTTGCTTTTCTCTATTTATTTCAAAAATACATTAAGTAATCTTTAGCACTTTGTATAAAAAAGATATAAAGTTCTATTGTTTGAAAATATGTAAGGAATGGACTAAGCATTACATTGATATATCTACTATGAAACTACAAGTTACTACTCAACATTATATAGACTTTTTTTATATGTACTAGTCGTTTTATAAATTTAATATTTTATGAAGAACGAATATATCAGTTTATCCACAATATAAATAAATTGTGAATTTGATTTTATTTTACACTAACAGCTGACAAAAATTATTCAAGTTAAGACAATGTAGACTATAAATATCTTAAAGTAGTAGAACATTTTCCCATTGAAGTGAATTTGTTTCAAAGCTTTTGCTAAAGACATCTTAAAACCACTACCAGCGGTAAGATAGTTAGAATAAGCAATTATGATGATTAATAAAGGGTGACTTAAACATTTACTTAATTACTTCTATCGAATGACAATGGGTTTGAGAAAGCATAGCGTAAAATGAAAATTAATTAGCTTTGAACCAGGTTCAAATTTGCTAATTCGTCGAGACATATTAAAATGTTCGGACATTTATTTGTGCGGCAGGCAAAGGTTCACATTTGATTCAGTTAGTTTGACGTGTCTGTAATATAGCGCCGAAACCCTGATTTAATAAGTACTGTCATCAAAAGACAAGAATAATCTTCAAAAACTAAAAAATAAAAAGGTAAAACAAATGAATGTATTACCCACTGAGATTTTAATTTATGAACTTAAAATAGGACGACAAATGTCAAAAACAATTTTTGAAGAAAAAGAAAGAAAAAACCAACTTCAAAAGAGTAAAAAAGTTAATTTTTTAACAACATCAATGAAATTTTTAATTTTTTTTTTGAAATAGTAGCGAACTTATGATTTTAATTACCATACACTATGTGTTACTTATTTTGTTCAGGAACTATTGAAAACTCTGGACCATTTATATTTTTAATTGATTAAGGATTACAAATGACTTTACACATCAGAATTATTGTAATCTTAGTGCATTACACAACAATTAGATAACCGATAGCGTTGCATTTTTTATTATATGTTGAGTTCTGATAATACTGGTTTGTATAAACAATATTTACTGTTAAATGAGTTTTCAAAATATCTGGCTTAAACGAAATTGGTATAGCTATTGGTAAAGCTATTGGCATTGGGGGTATATCGCTACTTCTAAATTTAATTTAACTAATTACAGCATAGTATGCAGTTTACCATGCTTTAATTAATGTTTTCATAATTAATCAAATAACTTCAATATCTCCATAATTTTAAGCTAATGCATTGAATACCTATGCTTGTTTCCAAAATCATAAGAAACTTTTGCTTTAATGCAGTCGCTGTGTCAACAATTTAATACAGTTTTACTATGTATTTCCACCCCTTAAATAACTCTCTAAAATATTCTAAATCTCTGAGTTATAATCCTTGAAAAGTAGAGTGGGTGTAAATTATGAAGAGTTTTACTCGGAAGGATTACGACAATAAAGATTCAGCATTGAATCCATGCGAAAAGATAAAAGCCATAACCCCTCTGCTTCACTTAAACTGTGAGATTAGAACTTTACATGTGTAAGGAAATTAGGAGGGGGAAATATGTGCTATAAATATTCAATATCTGCTTTGTTTAACCTTCTAAATTTAGAGCGGTTATCCAAACTTAATATTTTTCTGCAGCAACCTTATTTTTAAAGAAAGAACAGCGTAATGGAATGCTTTAATCACAGACAAGTTACTTGGAAATTTGTATTACGAGAAGTTATGGAGAGTAATTAACATAACATTTAATACGGTAACAAATTATTTAGTCCATCCAATGATAACTAGGAAGTAAATAAAAATGTTTAAAAAATAAAAACGGCATTTTTGTTGTACTGGAATTCGAAAGCGACGTTGCATGTTTTCATTAACTTTAAGTTTTTATCTATATTGGAACCTCTATGACCCGCAATGTTAAAACGTGTAACGTCTAGTTTTTCGGTAATAAAAAAGAGGAAATGCATGTATCACCAAGAACACTATCAAAAGTTATAACTATTGTATTCAAAATATTTAGCTAAATTCTAACAACATCAACGTACACATTCAAAGTGTTTCTCAAGTGCTGTAAATGGACCAAAAGGAAAAAATAAAGAATTTTTCAACTGCGAAAGCAAGTTCTCTCTAATCATATTACCATCAAAGCAGTATATAAGACTCATTCTACGAGTAACGTATTTAGGAACGTGGTGCTATTGAAAATCCATTCTTCAATAATTTTAAGCAAATTTACGCCAACGAAAAGTGCTACATATTGCTTTGTCTGAGGTAATCGCTTTTTGTTTTGCTAAAAATATTTTTTCCAAAGACTATCAATATTTCTTTTCCCTTATTGAAGTCTGAAAAATATTTGAAAAATTCTTAAAAGTCTCCCGGAAAAAATTAAGATATCTATGTCAACAAACTAACTGAGTGTTAAATTGTAAAAACTGTAAATATTAATAAAAAGCTCTTTACTATTGACAGTTTATTTTTGCAGATTCAATTTGTATTTTAAATCTAAGCATCTCCTTATATTCCAAAATAAATATGTATAATTTTTATCTTCAATACATTAGAAAAAATCACATATTTAATGACTCTTAACAAAATACTAAAGACGTTTTGTAATAAAAGCATAACTAAATGAAATTCACATATCAGTTACTTCCAAGTATATTTTAGCGTAACCTAAAGCAATATTCTACACCGACTCTATGGCTACGTATTTAAGACGAAAATAGAGCACATATATGGGGAGAACACGCTTTTTATAGAATGGCATTTAATCTTACTTAAAGGGGTATGTTAGGATACTCAATTGCAGCTGTTTCTGTTCTCCCCCTTCATATAACATATCTTCCATCATTTCAACATATACATCTGACTCTTACAATTGCTGACGGCCAAGTTTAGGATAAAATATTTCCATACTAGGTTTATACGCAGTTCTCATGATTTTGCATCAGTGTCTTCTATGCAGCTTTTAATCTATTAGTGTTACCAAGAACGATGAAAGAAACTGTTGAGTTTTTCGAAATTTTTATTGAGGCACTTTGGCTAAGTGGTGCAAGCGATAAACTTGAAAATTAATTATTTAATTATTAATAGTTAAGTACAAATGATGTAAGAAACACCTATTTGTTTTGTGGAAAAAGCGATTTTATCAATTCAATATTTTTTTTAAATATCCGATTGTTAGTTTGCTTGTTTACCAATAGCTTCTGATTGGATGAGCCGATTTTAATTACTATTTTTTTAATCGACCAAGGATGGTCTCCCATATGTCTCTTACCTTCATTTGAAGATATTCGATAATTAGAAAAAGTTATGGGTACAAGTCTACCAATTTTTTTTTTTTTTTTTTTTTTTTTGTTTTTGTTTTTTTATCCGTAACTTTTGACTAAATGAACCGATTTTATGATTTTTTTAAAATCGATAAAAGATCGTCTAACTAAAATATCGTGCTTCGATTTGACTGCATTTGTTCTCTAGAAATGACGTTATCTGTGAAATGTTAATATTTTCTCTTAATTTGAAAAGGCTTAGCTTGACTTTTCTTTGTTGAATAGATGATTAATAAATATAAAACTCATTGTTGAAAATAATTTTTTGCGATTAATCAGTAATGTAAAAAACAATTATAATAAGAGTTTTAAGTGAAGGCTTCTCTGAAACAAAAATTAAATTTATTCTATACATTTAGTCACTCTGGTGGGCTTTTCTAAGTCAACTTCAAAGCGGAACTTATCACACGGTTTAGTGCCAGTCACTGAAAGTGAGTGTGGTATGCCTCTCAATATTAAAAAAAAGATGAATCATATGAAAAATAAATTTGCCCTTAAAAGAATAAAATTAAACAACTCTTGGGAAAAAGTAGAACGGACTTCAAAGCAATGCAACTATAAATTGAGCTAAAAAGTAAAAAATAAATTCATTCTTTATACAACATCGATATTACTTTTAAACAAAGTTTTTGAAGTCGGTTCTAACCCCCCCCCCCCCAAAAAAAAAAAAAAATAATATTTAGTACTTGAAGCAAAACAAAAAATACCTTTTCTGTCATTTCTGTCTTATACGGAACTAGATACGTATAGAATTACTGAGAATCACAGGCATAAGCAATTATCATTAAGTTAATTTGTATTTATACTACGACTACTGTCCACTTGCGACCTTGTACAGTAAAAATGTGTAATAACGTATAACATATACAAAAATAAGTTGTCACACAAGTATTTTTACATAAAGGATTTTTAACATTCAAATACATTAAATTCCTAGTGCAGTTTCGCATCATTCAGAGCTCAGGAGCCGCCATCTAGGGGAAATTGAGCGTCACAATTCATAAGTGATAATGGCATCCGCCGATAGTGGTCCTACTTGAAAGAATGGATACCGGTTCCGGGGAATGCACTACGTCTGCAAAAGTTAGTGACCATATGCAGCCCCATTAGAAAGACGGGGGAAAAACATTCTAATACAAATATATGTAAGAAAAATATTGATAGCATTTCACACAAATCAAATTATTCAAATATAGTTAAATTGCTTAGATGGGTTTTTGATAAACGTGTAATGTGCACATTCAAGATATAGTTTTAAAGCATGGGATTTACTTGTGAAAAAAGAGCACATCAAGTAAACTACTCTTATCCGGCTCTAAAAGTGTTTCCTCTGAGCTCGAAAGAATTCTCTCGGTGAAATAAATTGAAAATTTGTCTGGAATGCCTTGTGGAATAAATAGCTCAATCTACAAATTAATGAAAACAATGAGAGTAACCTCAACGGAATATCGGAATTCACCACGAAGACTTAATGGGTTGTTTGTGCATAAAATTTATCTTCCTCGAAGATTATCTTAATTGTATTGAAAGCATAGTGGATGTTATGCATAATTCAAATGAAACACGTGACTATAGTACATATCGATTTTCATTAAAAAGCTCAATACATCAAGAGTATCAGAGTTAAAGTGAATTAATATTAGTAACGGCAAGTCAGCGAAAAAGAGTATTTGCAATTTCATAACTTCAATTAGTAACTAAATGGAATATATATATATATATATGTGTGTGTGTGTGTGTGTGTGTGTGTGGTTGTGAGCGTGTGTGTGTGTGGTTGTGTGCGTGTGTGTGTGTGTGTGTGCACAGTGAAAGGTTATAATTAGCTTTCCTTATAGACAGGAAAAAGAAAAACGTATTCTCACCTACTAATTGACCTGAGGAGTATACACGAAATGAAACCAAAGAAATTAGTACTAATAATGATAATGGTAGCAAAATGGCAAAAAAAAAAATATTCACTTACAAACACATGAACTACAAAATAGCAAATTCAATGAAGAACATTATCTACAAGGAGTGCAGAAAAAAAAAGAGTATTAAATAAGAATTTTGAGAAGAAACCTGTAAATAAATCCAAAATAATCATTGCAACCACTTAGCGCATATATTTATATATATATATATATATATATATATATATATATAAGAAGCCATATTTGAAAAAAGTTAAAACGGAAAAATAACCACTTATCAACTAAGCATGCGTAAAGCAATATATAACAGAAATGTAATAAAATATTTTTGAATCAAAATTTTTTTTTAAAGGCTTGAGAATGAGATAAGGACTCATCAGTGTTGGTTTGTCTCAAAGAATGAGCGATGCAGAGCAACTCACAAATCCTAAGCAAAAACGCGCTAGAGTGGACAGCAGTCGTTGGACATAGTTTTTAGTCTTAGGATTGTGGCAGAAAACCCCACATTTTGTATTTCAATTTTTATTTTTTATACTTGTTTTGAAGATTTTCTGGCCTATACTGCTGTTGGCTCTAGTGTGATTTTGCTTGGGATTTGTGAGGTGCTCTGCATCGCTCATTCTTTGAGACAAACTAACACTGATGAGTCCTTGTCTCATTCTCAAACCTTTTATTTATTTTTTAATTCAAAAATGTATACCTAGCCACAATTACGAAAAAATCGACTAATTTCGACTTTCTTGAAAGGCATCATACAATTTATAACTAAAAGTTTGAAAACTACTTCTTTTAAGTCAAAATCTCAAAATCTTACTCAACCTGAGATGGATGTGCTGTTAAAATGCATACATCTGAGATTGAGCAGCATTTTGGATTTTCTTATCACGTGTAAATATCATTTCTTAAAAAAATAATAGGCTTTTTTTTTTAACTTATATTGAAATTAATCATAATTCAGTCCCAGCTATTATTTAATTTATCTCGACGAAAGAAAATAACACAAATAAAATATGTTTTTAGAACACGAAGAACTTGGGAAAACATACTTGATATCATTGCCATTTTCACGTTTTCAAATATCACCATGATGCAATTGAGGTTATATATAAGTTTATCATTACTTTTCTTGTATAGAAAAGTCACATTTCGCTTAAAACGAGTTTATGTTTTCCTAACCAATCTATTTAGAATTTCAAGTCCCCGAACAAAGTTTCTAATTTTAGTCAAAACGACACATTAGTGTTCTTTCATACTAAAATCGTAAATATACGTGTAAGATTTATCTTAAACTTCTTTTTTTTAAATATCCAGCAGGGTGGCGTAGTGGTAAAGGGCAGGCCTCGTATGCCCAAGTTCGTAGTAGCAAACCTGGGCCACGTCGATGGATTTTCAAGATGCAGAAAATCGACAGCGCCCGTGTCGTATTATTATGCGGCATGTTAAAGATCCCTTGAGTATCTGTTTGGCTTCTATACTCTCGGCTAAATTATATTCCTAGTGCAATTTCGCATCATTTGAGCTCAGGTCGGTCATCTAGCAGGAAACTGAGCGTCAGAGTTCTCAAGTGGAGCTCAGGTGCCACCAGCTAGGGGGAAACGGAGCGTCAAAAAGTGCAGCAATGGTACCACACTCATTGTGGTGTCGCTGAAAGAGTTGGTGCCAATCTCTGGGAACACGGTAGGTTAAGAACCAAAATACTGAGCCCATTAGAATCACCTGAAAATTAGACTGGGGAATTCTCATATGGATTATTTTTCAAAAAACCGGGACACCTGTATGCTTCTTTAATAATGTTTTCTTAGAGTGGTTAATGCGTGAAAAGTGACTACGAGTATGATACTGAATTCATTATTATATTGAAAACTCGTTTTAGAATATAATTTAAATATACTTTCTTACCAATTACAGAAATGAGAATTCACAGCCATAGAAATGAAGGGAGAACTTACCTACAAAATAAGAGAAACATGTGAGGACATATTAATTATAAAACACCAACACAGACATATATATGTGTGTAAAACTAAATTTATATAAATCTAAATATAGGGTAATTCGAGGAAAAATGCCCCAGGTCGTGTATTTATGTCAGAATATCCAAGAAGACAACACATATTATGGGAGTTGTTTCCGTTTAAACTAAATGCTGCCCTCTATGAAATGCTTTTGTGGGAGAAGAATCAAAAATATTGGAGTATTTTCTCAAGTACCTATTTTTTTACTGATAGGAAATTAGTGGTTTCTTATTTGTAACGTGAGCACAAGCAATTATGTTAAGTACCTGGGTGACCGAGCTTTGCTCGGCGGTATTGTTTTTTTCTCGAAGAAGATGCGCATTTAGATAAATTTGAAAAGTAAAGTGTTTTCTAAAGTGTTTTTTTCATTTTTATGCCGAATTTTAAAGTTGTTGACCTTGAGATGCGTGTACTGTCATGGCGAAGAAACATCTTTAGTATAGGGACCAGTTGGCAATTTCTTTTGGTTGGCGTCGAAAGATGCAGCGAAAAGAGGGATACGTCCAGAACTTTCCAAATATATAACAAACTAAAGTTCCACACATCAAACACAAAACAGCTAATTGCAATTGTTACCAGCAATTTCTTCTCCAACCAAAAATGTCGCTAACGTTCTCCTACACTAAAGTTGTACCCAAGAAGTGAATATGGGTACATGCAAATATGTACTTACTTGCCAGATTGTTCACCATAACGATTCTTGCCTTCATCATGTTTTTACTTAAACTTGTCACAATAAGTCTTGTACCATTTCATAGACCTTCTGATACATTAAAATTATGTGCAGGATTACTAAAGCTTTTTTTTTTTTTTTACAATGGGTTCCCTAGGCATTTTGAATTTCACAAATGGTAACAACAGCAAATTTCAATCATCAAAGGGTAAATTAAAAATAAGTGTTGCCATTCAGTGTATTGCTATCGCAATTGAAATAAAATATCTATAGCGAATGATGTTTTCTCATTGTTACAAGTACCTCAATTGAGTTATTAAAAAAATGGGTTTTTTGTGTAAAATCGCGTTTTTTCAGGGAAGACACTTACATAGGTAAACTTAAAATACAAAACCGGATTAAAATACAAAATTTGGTCCAAATCGTTAGAGCCGTTTTCGAGAACTCTAAATATATAAATGTACAAGAATTGCTCGTATAAATATATAAAATATGAAAAAATCGTAATGTAAAACCAAGGCGCAGTTCATTGAAATATTGCATGTTAAAACCGAATAGCTGTAACCGTTGTTTTGATATGAATAAATTAAAGGGGTATCTACAAAAAAGGACAAATGCCACAGACTGCAAAGAGGAGAGGCGCCCCGATATGTATGAGGTAGGGACATAAACCTTCATTGATTTTTTTTTTATTAAAAAAATCTTTCGATAAATAAATAAGTTCTCTAAATAATGTTACTAAATTTATTAACATGCTTTTTAACTAAACATATATAGACAGTGCCAATTTCATTTATGAACGCTGTTAATTTATTTCATATGAAGTGTTACTTAATTTATTTGTATAGAATTAATCAATTTAAATTATATATAGTGTTGCTCGAGCATTAAGTAGCATATAATAACCTAACATAAAACTGAAACATCAAAACGTAGTTGAACGTGACTTCTTAAATCGTGTTTTATTGATCTCTGTTAAGTTACTAGCTGAATATTCATAAAATTATAGGATTGTCAATAACACACCTTCTAAATTACATTTATTACGAACAAGTAGCACATTACAACACAGTGGTTAAACACACAAAACAACCAGGCGGACGTCTTCCCCGTACATTTGACTACCACTCGTCCCTTACTCAAGCTGCGTCGCGTCGTGACGTCATACAGTAGGATTATGGGATGGTGAGATTGTAGCATTCCCACACAATTAAAACCAAAGTACCCACCACAATATTATCCATATAATACTCATATAATTAAACCACAAAAACTTTTCATATACTAATTATTAAAAAAAATTTAAAAAAAAAAACACCACGTGAAGTTACTGTATTTTATAATTTTAAACAAATATCCACCAATTCTACTGCTAATCTGCCATTTTCTGGAGCCGAAAAGAATGAATATTTCTCGTCCATATTTTCAATAAAATAAGGAGCATTTATGCAGTGAGTTTATAAATTTTCTTCATTCCCCCCTTTCCTCGTTTCCCACCTCTATGTTATTCTTATCCTTTCTAGTATTTTATGTTATCCTTGGGAAAATTCATCTCAGTCAGAAGTGAAGTGGATAAGAGAATATTGACAAATTGCTCGGCCGGAATCGGTTGTCCGCAGTGACAAATATCCGCTTCGTTGGCCTCACGGGGATAACATTGTTGAAAGCTCAAAGTTTTCTTCCATTTTTAAACAATATTTCTGTCTGCATCACAGAAGTGCTTCTCCTTCTTCCCCATATATTCTCAAGTTTTGTTTCTTCTTTCTCTTCCGTTCCTCTAAACGATCGTTTATTTTTTCAGTCAAAAAGATATATATTTTTGGGGCTGCACATATCTACGCTCGATATTGAATTAAAAGCAAAAATATTGTGAAAGTAAACTCGTTCTAGGAGTAGCTACTTTTTGAAAGAAAGAATGTACCCATTACATCTTACACACTTCGCGCGCACATGCACATTGAATTCAATCATAATGTTGTTTCTTGTAGTTTCCTGAATGCACATATCTTAGCAGTTCTTCGATTTCAAAAAGAAAAAAAATAATAATAATACAGTGTGTCTACAGATTTTCAAAAGTGACATTTTGCGACTTTTTTGTGACCTTTTCGTATTTTTTTCGTGACAATTCGGTGATTCATTGGATATTGATTCTGACGGATATCGGACATCTGGTGTCACTTGTATGACGTGTAAGTACCGGCTATCCCGCTCTGAGGCGTGAAACTTGAAAATTCTATGCATATATTTGAAACATCTCCCAGTTTCCAAACACGTAGTAATTATAATTAATGTAATTTTTCAAAACATAATAATTAACTATTTTTTAAATTAAAATTTGCAATGCCGCATATATGGATAGCTCGCGCTGTGGACAAATTGGATTGCGGCTGAATCCTGCTGGATACCGGATATCTAGTGCCTTCTGAAAGGAACCGGTCTCTTTGGATGGAACATTTTCGAAACTTATTCGTCATTTTCCGGACTTTTTCGTTAACAAATGACCGATTTCCAAATTCTTGATTTTCTTGGAGCTTTTATGACTGTTGTGACCAGTAGAATTGTGTGAAAGTTATTGATGACAATAATACTTAAAAAATAATAATAATAATAATAGTTTTCCATAACAGTAGTAACAATCATATTATTCTTTTTTTTTTGAATCAAAAGCATTGTGCACTCCTTTTTTTTTCATTTATTTTTACGCATTCTCTGCTTTAACACTTAATTCTGAAACTTTGTTTAAAATGTTTTCGAGTTCGTTCGGTAGTTGCATGTAATTATTTCAACTGCTTTAAAATGTTATTTATATAAAGTTATTGTGCAATGCTTTCTTTATCTAAAATACAATACTTTTATAGCGCATTCCAAGTTTAGGTCATTTAAATTCATTACTTTTTACCTTTTCCATGAAGTTTTGGAAGCAAACCGATATGCCTTTTAATAAAAAAAAGAAAAAACGTTATTTGTAATTATTTGTATTGTTTCACATTACTTTCTATTCTAAACAACGAACAAAAAATAACAATGTGCCATACCCAATTATTGGAATAGCTCCACATTTTCAACAAAAGACACATGATAGAGTGAAAACACTTCACTATTAATATTATTATTATTAACGTTATTATTAATCTTTTATTCTTTCCATGGCGTTTAAAACATAACTTTTTACTACTTATTTCAAAAGGTATTTTTTAGTGTTCTAGAAATATTTCCTAAGTAACTGCGAAACACATACCCATTTTTGAATACAACGTTTTTTAACGATGTTTATTATTTAATTGTACATATAAGGTGAGCGCATTCTTCTGTAAGTTATGCAGATCCTGCTACCTTGCAAAATATGGAAGCAGTTTTATGCAAATATCTCTAATACGGCACATCGTTTGTTCTTAAAAATTAGGAAAACAGTACACGATATATAATTATAAAACACCCTTTTTACGAATAAAAAATGGAATGAAGTTCTTTTAAAAGAAGAAGAAAATATCAGGAAAATAAAGGTAATAACAACAATGAAAAAATTAAAATATTTTTTTTAAATATTTAAAAAATGAGAGAAAGAAAAAGCTTCTTATCATGACTTAGAAATATTAATCAATCCATTCCTGAATAAAATATTCCAGAAATGTCTGACGCGGGAGATTAATTTATGCTCCCTAAGTTATTTTCTAATAACAATTTCAGACCCTCCTTTATCTCATTAATTTTCGGCCGGAAATCTAGGATTTCTTGCGTTACATTAAAATATGTGCTTTTGATCGAACGTATTACATTTCCATCTTTATTGGTTCTGTTAATTTTGATTTTCTTTAGAAATTTTGTATTTTCACTCGAGTAGCATATGATGACTAATAACAATGATAGTACAAAAAATTAAAAAATACGTATCAAAGAGTTTTTTTTTTCATGGCTTTGCTTCTTTTGTTTTTACAAATGTATTGAATACAAACATTTATCTATCTATCTATCTATCTACAATATATATATAAATATATACACAATGCGCAGTATCAAGTATTTAAATGTAGAAAAGTCCGTGTCCTTCCCATGAATAATTTCAATAAAGGTCGTTACTATGTATACAAGCTAGACAGTATTAGAGAGTTTTCTTTTTTTTAAAATTATTCTAAACTATTAATGTAAAAAAGTAGTTTCAGTATTGGTATTTGCATTAAGTATTGATTATCTTGTTGTCTTCCGCCGTACTCAATGCACAACGTTCCAACAGTTTTTCTCTAAGGAAAACAACGAATAAATTAGAAGGTATCCAAATGTTTGTGAGTATTTAACTGAAAGTCAGCAAAACCAACAAACAAAAAAAAAAGAAAAGATTGCCAATGCGTGTTTCTAACGATGGTTTTGCGTGCGGCAAACCTAACGAGACAGGATGCAGCACTGAGGAAACTACAATACAGGAGAATTTACTTCAAAGCATTTACATTGGGCGTTTGCTTTTTAAATCACCCATTTCAGTGATCTGAAATTAAACTTCTGATGTTGTTTATAATCAACATTTTGGGGCAGTTAGTTTTGAAGGTTCAATGAAAGACTTTCAAGCCGAATAAAAAGCTGTTTCAAGAGATAAATTTTATTGCGATCCAAAGTGAATGCTGTATATATAAATATAATTTTAAAAAGTACTAAAAATATTAGGCTTTTGATTATTAAAAATATATATATTCAAGCATTTTTGTATTGTTCAGAACTGCCCAGATTTATTTGAAAACAGTATGACTTTCATTTTTACAATCGCCTTTGTAGGAATTTGTAAGAACAATACAATTACAAAATACCTCAAAAGTTAAGTGTCAATTTTTCTATAACACAGCCGACTTGCTTAAATGAGTACAGTATAACTCACAATAAAATTTCATTCACTTTAAAGAAAAAATCATTAGTAATGACCGAAACGTTTTATATTCGGGAATTTCGAAAATAATGAGAGTCTACTGAAAACCATTTATCCAGATTCTGCAATGACAAAGAATTACGTAAAATTTGGGATAAATTGTAAAACAAGAAAGTACAGACTTTTAAAAAAGTGAATTACAGAGAACACTCTATAAAAGGACAGCCCCAAGACTCAAAAAAGTACCCAATACTCAGTAAATAACAAAAGTGAAGTACCTAAGACTCTAAACAAAAAACAAACCGAAAAAAATCAAACCCAAAAAAAAAAGAAAGAAAAAAACAAAAATACTGTGCCACAGTAGTAATGCCATTTGTGCATTTGTTGAGAGACTATTTCTGGCATAGGAACTCAAAGATGAGGGTGTACATTCCTTGATCGGTCGGTGGGTATAGAACAGTGGTCGGCAACCCGTCGATCGCGAGCCCATTTTCGGTCGATCGTGACAGCGTTTTGTAAAAACAGTTTAAAAGAAATAAATAAAATAACTTTTGAATTAGATGGCAAGTTTATTATTTTTTTTCCTTCAGAAAATGTTAGTTTGTCAGACCATTTACCGGACTTAGGAAAACTTCCAATAATATGGAATGTCAGTCGTCACTTTAACTATGCTCTTGGTGAGAGTTAATTCAAGAATGTAACTACATTTCACATTGTGTGTTTTAGTTAAAAAACAAAACAAAAACTAACAGTTTTTTTACCAAATTCGAAAGAAATAATACATTTCTATTGTTTTGATGCGAGTTAACGGTGTTAGCAAACCAATTTCAGAAATTTTAAAGTAGGTGTTTATAAGCATCAGAACTTGTTCTGACAAGAATTAACTTACAATTTGAAGACATGCGTAATCCCAACATGCCCTATTAATAGGCTTGCCATACGTCCCGGATTGACCGGGACAGCCCCAGTATTTTGCTCTTGTCCCAGTGTTCCGCCCAGTTTTATCAATGTCCCGGAAACGGCTGTAAGATGTAAAAAGTAATGAATTTGTTTTTAAGAATCTTTTATGAATCGGTTTATCGGTTTATTTTCTACAATCAGCATTTTTGACTACCCCGCACAATTTCAAAGAAATGAGAAGTATTCTAACTGTAATCTGTGAGCAACTGCTTGCCCGGCGCTGCCAGCGGGCAGCTACTATTTGGCTGGGCGTCAATTGCGGCCACACTCGAGTAAGTACTGAAAGAAAGAATCAGTTGACAGTTGTGAAAGAACACAACGCAGTTTAGACAAAAAGTTGTAGTTTAAAAAAATAAGACTTAGTAATTAATTGTTCAATTAAACAATTTTATGAAGTATTTTAAACATTATTTTATTAACACTTTTTTCTAGATGGTCGACCAGAAAAAATTATGATTAAAAAGGAAAAAAAAAATCTTTTTAAGTAAATTAAGTATCGAAAATTCCTTTTTAGCCTACTTTCCCATAAAAATAAAAAAAATAATAATAAAGCATGAAAGAAGGCTTAATGTATCGTGAAAATATCGTCAGAAATCAAGAAAAATCAAAAATAAGTTAAGTAATTAAATAAAGATTGAAAAATAAAAAATTTGAAAGTAGGGTTTTGAGATGGGGAAAAAGTGTGTCGGTCGGTCTGTCGGTCTGTCGGTCTGTCTGTCTGTCTGTCTGTCAGTCTGTCTGTCTGTCGGTCTGCCCCCCCCCCCCCCTAATAGCTTTTGAACGAATTGCCCGATTGGAAAAATTCTTTTTGCATTCGAAACATCTCGGCGAGGACATCTCATTTCCATATTTTACTTTTTGATTTGAACAATTTTTTGTTCAATTTTGAAGAGTTCAAAAATTTTTAACATTAGCGCCTATGGGTGAAAATGAAGCAAATTATGTAAACTTTGGGTACAAGATCCAAGTTCCCATGAACAAGCTCACTGGAAGAAGTTCTTGCTGTGAAATATTGATTTGAACAATTTTTGTTCATTTTTGAACAATTCAAAAAAAAAAAAAATAATAATAACATACCGCCTACAGGGAAATTTCAATCCTATATAAATCCTGATATAACGGACCGATTTGCTTGGAACAAACTTTATCGGAAAGCTCTTATGACGTAGAACATGTACAAATAGAAAGTTCATCCAGAACTAACGAGCCTCTTTTCCTATGAAATTTTTTGTTCGAGATTTTCAAGAATATTTTTGAATTTATAAATGATTAAATGAATAAGCAAAATAATGAATGCATAAATACATGAATGACTTAATAAATGAATGATTGAATGAATATTAACCGTTGAAAAAGGTATATTTGAAGCAATTAAGAACTAAAGCTAAACGAGAAAGACAGAGAGAGAGATAGCTAGATTATAAATTTGAATTCGGTGTATACGGGAAAGTAGGCTTGTATAGTTCTAGACGGAACTTCTTGTTTATTTTTGAAAGGTGGGTCGACCAACAATGAAGGGTTCCAGATTCCCCACTCCCGGTACTCGCGAGGCTTTAAAAAAAGGCTTAAAACTCGCCATTTTGCTCCTAATTTTTTTAAAATTTACCCCCCAGACCTCCCCGGTATCCCCATCCCATATTAATGTGTCCCGGTTTCACTCCCCCCCCCCCCCCCCGGGTCCTCCGAGTCGATCTTGGTGCTCGACGAACTTGGAAAGTAGATCTTCAGTCAGTTTAGGTTGCCGACCGCTGGTTTAGAACTTGAACCCAGTGTATAATAAATCTGGTACTTTCTTCCTTCCCTGCAGCGCCCAGGAAAACAAGAATTTTACTGAAAAACTGTTATCAAGGAACTTGATCGCTTGATTTTCAAACAAGTTTTTACCTAACTTTACAGGACTAGTTTCTTTGCTATAGTTTTACAGATTTTTTTTTTTTTTAATTACTGAAAAGATAATTTCCTATGAATTTTTATTCCATATTACTTTTGACTAAGCAGCAACTATACACTTTATTTAACATCATTTGCTTTCCTTGATTAAAAATCCTCCCGAATAATGACGAAACATAACTTACAATAATAACAAAGGGATAACTGATTTTCAATGCTTTTACCGTGTGCTGAAATACAGCGTTTAGAAATACAACTTCACATAGTTAGTTAGTTTAAAGTGTCCGAGTTTTGCATATTTTTATATAGTTCAAACATATAATAATAAAGTTTGAAATCATTGTCATCACTTAAAAGCAGTAAAACTAGTTCAAATGCTAAGTTTGTGGTATTGTTTTCTTCATTCGAGTGGCTGCACGGTTTCATTCGATCCATACATCATGGGATTTATAAAGAAACATAAAAATATGTGTTAATGGTTGAAACTACAATAGTTAAAACAAAAAGTAAGGAGCATATAAAAGAACAGATAAAACAGGTCAGTGCCATATTTTCCTCTGTTTGTCAACCAGTTTTCTTTTTTATTTAGTAGGAGCTGATAAGTTTTAGAATTCAATGAAAAATTTTGAAAGTAGTTATTTTTTTCCCTCCTTCTTTTGAGGTAAATCCCAAGCTTTTACTTAGAAGTCTTAATACCTTCATACTGGTCCTTACTTCTATAATATGCAGCTTTTGTACCGCACTCATTACATTTCTTACTTTTTCTTCTTTCTAGTCCATTTGTCCAGTACAATGTCAAACAAAGTAAAGTGCTATTTAAAGCTAACAATGTCGAATATAATATAAAGTGAGATAATAAGTGCGGTGTGACGCGTTATTTTGCTTCAAATCAACGTTTCATAAGTTTAATGATGTGCATTAGCGTTTTGAAATCTTGTTTAAATTAAAAGTTCTTGTTTGTATTTCCAATTTTTTTCATTATAACGTGGCATGACAATTATATTTAAGTTTTATCTGCAGGGGAAGAAGTTACAGAAAGATAAAATTTATGCATCATATGTGTTACAAATGCATTAAATTATATAACTGTAGGCATACAGTCGCACTAAAAGGAGATTATGGCAATTGAAATATTTAAACTAATGTCTAAAATTTGTTACACGTTCGAGGCTTAATGAAGAAAAAAGAGAAGAAATTACGGTCGAACGTCAACCGGCGAACCTCTTACTGTTTGAATTCTAGTATATTTTATACAAGAATACATTTTCTTTTAAATCAATAATAATTATAAACATACATTTATAAGTGCAAAGTTCAATACCATAAGAAAAAATAAAAACGTGTAAAAAAAATTAGGAGCGTTAAGATACGTTACTATCAATTTGCAATCGAAGCACATTAAAAAAAAAATAGGTTGAAGTATTCCTTTAAATTTGTATAATTGTTTGCCTATTATGAGTTGCAGCACTTATTCGTAATCAATTATTTCTTTATACCCATTCAAATCATTAAATAAACATAAATTCATTTAAGTGAAAAATCGTAATTACTAATTGAATAATAAATGGGCTGAATTTATTTCGGTTCCGTTGTATTCTTTAGAACAGTAAACGATATAAATATTGCTGTTAAGCAATCTTTAATAGATTTAAATCACTTCAGGAAAACGTTGAAAAAATAATAATGAGAAAGTACACGAAAACTGACTAATTAGTTCAACTTTTTTTTTCAGCAATTTTATCGGAACTTTTCTATCGCTTACTTTTTCATTCTTTTCTCGTTGTTATCAGCAATTACAAGCAGATGTTGTGGACTTCGATATTTAAATGGTTTTCCCCGGAAAAATCAAATTGGAGTTTACAGGAAGAAATGTTAATGAGGATGTAAAGGCTTTTAAAAGAACGTGTCAGCAGAATTTTTTTTTTCGTACAATGAATATTTTTTTCATATTCATTAAAAGTCGCTGAATGAATTAGGAGTCACCTCGTTTTGATTGTTGCTAAACATTTCCTTTCGCCATTAAATAATGTGTTAAAAAATATTTATTAGTTTCTTTGAGAGAATAATTAAATAATAAATAATGCGACTGGACAATATATGTTAAATTATATTTTAAAATTTGTCTAGTTATTTTAATATTTACAAACAGCTAACATTGTTTGTAATATTGTGGGTAAATAAAAAATGATAGTATAATAAAGCAAAGAATACTATCCTTCAATTAAAAACTTTTTCTCAGTGATAGTCTGTATAATTATTAAACCTATTTCTAAAGGTTTTTAGCTATCGTTCTAAAGAGCTTGTCAAGTTAAGTTCCGATCAGCATAAATAAAAATGTGTGCTTAACACATGTTATTTGACCAATAATACGCGAAAATGTACGACAATGTAATTGTCATTGTGATTTTTTTTTAATCCGTCAAGAGTCATATGGCAGTTATGCTTTATATAAAGAGACAGTAGTACACTCCTAGAATTTCATCATGAAATTACAGTTAAATAGCCGGCAGCAGTCTATATATCTAATTCACAGATAAATTTACGGTTTGGAACATTTTTCTATAATTACGGGACCTAAACCATTTCCAATCAGCTTGGTTAAAAATCCTTAAATAGAAAACTTTATGGTTTTATAAGCATTTAAAAATGGTTTCTAAACTAAATTTTCACGGTTTTTGAACCACTTCGTGGTGTAGAATGTTCGAGGCTTAGAAACCGTAAACCAACCTTGCGCTCTAATCATTCGTCCATTTTTAAATTGGATCCAAAGTCAGTTTTGGTCTAAATTTACAGTTTTATTGATGAAAATCATTTTATTTGCTGAAAAGATTAAAATACAAACAAACTTCAGCGGCTCAAATTATGGGTTCGCTCATTCGCAAACAGTTCGGGAGTCCGATGTCTCCAATTTTTGATTTACGTGTGTATGTGTTTCTATTTAGTAACCACTGCTTAAGCCACTTTTTCTTCTTCTTTTTTATATACACATACAGATTTGAACTGATAAATATTTATTCATATTTTAACAACAACGTACAACCCATAAGGTTCCACAACTAAGATGGGCTCCCGATTCGTATTGACTACGAGGCCTAGTGGCGCTTGTAAATTACGGTTAGTTGAACGTTATTTAGGAGAAACAGATAATAAACGATTTTTTTCACAACCAGCGGTTTGAGTACCATCTTTTTAATGGTTATTCAATTGTTTTAATTAAATATGGTAAAACAACAATCAAATAAATGGTTATATTACTATTTTCTTTTTTAAGAGTGTACAGTTTTTAATTATTCTAACTTCAAGAATAATTTCAAATTTAAAGTACATGTGATAAGCATAACTTAAGTTCATTCTTTTACACTTATCATTTACTAACCCTTACTAAATACAACTGTTGTGTCATGAAAAATAATAGGTATCATTTATGAAGATTCCACTGAAATTTCAATACAAATGTTCTCTATATGAACGCTCGACTACATACAATTTCTGAAAAACTACAAGTTGCTTGCAAATATCTAAAGCTTCCCACAATAGCTCCTTAATGAAATTTAATATTAGTTTCTAAATCATATTTTCAAACTAGAGCAATTTTATAATGACAATTTTCATCACACTTACAAAATGCCACTGCCGATTTTTAGCCTACTTTCCCGTAAAAGTAAAAAAAAAAATAATAATAAAGCATGAAAAAAGGCTTAATGTATCGTGAAAATATCGTTAGAAATCAAGAAAAGTCAAAAATAAGTTAAGTAATTAAATAAAGATTGAAAAATAAAAAATTTGAAAGTAGGGTTTTGAGATGGGGAAAAAGTGTGTCGGTCGGTCTGTCGGTCTGTCGGTCTGTCTGTCTGTCTGTCTGTCAGTCTGTCTGTCTGTCGGTCGGTCTGTCCCCCCCCCCCCTAATAGCTTTTGAACGAATTGCCCGATTGGAAAAATTCTTTTTGCATTCGAAACATCTCGGCGAGGACATCTCATTTCCATATTTTACTTTTTGATTTGAACATTTTTTTGTTCAATTTTGAACAGTTCAAAAATTTTTAACATTAGCTCCTATGGGTGAAAATGACGCAAATTATGTAAACTCTGGGTACAAGATATAAGTTCCCATGAACAAGCTCACTGGAAGAAGTTCTTGGCGTGAAATACTGATTTGAACAATTTTTGTTCATTTTTGAACAGTTCAAAAAAATTAACATACCACCTACGGGGAAATTTCAATCCTATATAATTTCTGATCTACCGGACCGATTTGCTTGGAACAAACTTTATCGGAAAGCTCTTATGACGTAGAACATGTACAAATAGAAAGTTCATCCAGAACTAACGAGCCTATTTTCCTATGAAATTTTTTTATCGGGATTTTCAAGAATATTTTTTAATTAATGAATGATTAAATGAATAAGCAAAAGAATGAATGAATAAATGAGTGAATAAATACATGAATGACTTAATACATACTGATTGAATGAATATGCATTAACCGTTGAAAAAGGTATATTTGAAGCAATTAAGAACTAAAGCTAAACGAGAAAGACAGAGAGAGAGAGATAGCTAGATTATAAATTTGAATTAGGTGTATACGGGAAAGTAGGCTCGTATAGTTCTAGACGGAACTTCTTGTTGACAATTTAGCCAATATTCCGTCGTTCAATACTGGATATTTTAAAGAAAAAAAACAGATCTTACCAGCTTCATTTTGTAATTAAGTTCGATCATAGCCTAAAACAACGATGAGTAACTAGTGTTATGTCCAAACTTCATTTTCCTTTATACACCTTTTGAATTACTACACGGGATATTAAATGTTTTTTTGTTTTTTTCCTCCAGTGGGGCTGCGGTATTGGTCCTCAACCATTGCAGACCTAGTGCGTTCCCCAGTAATTGGTACCATCTCTTTCAGCGGCACCACAATGAGTGTGGTACCTTCGCAGCATGAGAATTTTGACGTTCAGTTACCACTAGATGGCGGTACCTGAGCTCTCATTGATGCAATATGCACTAGGATATAAATTTATCCGAGAGTATCCATGCCAAACGGATACTCAAGGGATCTTTAACATGCCGAATAATCATACGACAAGGACACAGACGATTTTCTGCATCTTGAAAATCCACCGACTTGGGCCAGGTTTGAACCTGCGATCTTGGGCATACGAGACCTGCGTCTTACCACTACGCCACCCTGTCGGCGGAAATTAAATGTTTAAATACGTATATATCAAAATAGCAGTTTTAACATGTTTTAACCTGGAACTAGGACAATGATTTGCTGAGTAAAACAAACAATGACACGCATCATGTGTTCAACTTGACACTCACTTGATGACTTGACGCTGAGATCTCAAAAGTTATCCATCTGAAATCATGTATAATGTCTAAATTTAAGTTTCTAATAATCAAATTCTGTGGAAAACTACTATAATACTGTAGGCGCATTGAAAACTATTTAGAATAAATTAAATTTCGTGACATCATCTAAATATTGATGATCATTTTTTAAAAACAATTTTATAATAAAAAAAGTCCATTTGTGATATCTACAATCCTGGTCGAAAACCCACAGTCCTTCAGTGTACTTAAACCACTATTTAATAAATCCCTACAACATATTTCAAATAAGCGAGGCAGTTTTTGAATCATAAAATAATGTATGCGGTGGTTACAAATTTCTTTAATAATTGCCCCAAACATAAAAATTTATCTGAAAACAATTTTTGAGGATACGCAACTAGACCAAAGCAAACAATTTAAAAGCAATTTACCGTCTTTGGATGTAGTTTCAAGGAAACTACTTCAGTTATCTTAGCAGAAAACAAGAGAGGAAAAATTCAAGGAAACTTATGCAAGCGGAGCGTCCAATCTGGCAGTCATCTCATTTAGAAATGCAAAACTCCAATTAACGTAAGGAAGTTGGAAAGAAGAAGAAAATAAAAATGCAATTTTCCGCCACAAAGAAGCCGTGATAGATTTTAGGCTGGTTCATCTGCTTTTGATTTTAATTTGCATTCCTCTACCCGTTTCAAATGGACTGTTGTGTGTTCATTAAAGTTAATAACTTAATTCCTTGCTTCTTGGTTTGGTTTATGTATGAAATGCGTATTCAAATGCTTGTATAAGACGTCGAAACAAAATTACAAATCTGGCAAAGTAGACCATCCAAATTTGATAAAAGCATCAAAATTAATTTTTAATTTTAGATTTTCTCTAATGCTTTATGGAATTTGACGTTATAATCATTTGATAATAAAATCATAAGAAGGAAAATGTTAAAGACTAAATTTAAGTTTATAAACTTGTCTTTTTAGCGGTTTTGATATTTTTAATACTTAAATATTTACACTGCAATGAAATAATTTGAAATTAAGCTCTTATTTTGTATTTTACTTTTGAATGTAATTAACAATTATGTCTCTCAATCCAAAGTAAAAAGATTTAAAAATAAAATGTGTACCTGAAAGCCATAGTATATTAAGTCTATTTTTCGAGTTTTTGCGAGTTTACACTTAATGGACATACAGTACTTAATGGAGTACCGATGATAAAGCCACTAGCTATAAGAAGCCTCCAAACTTTTAAAGCTCCCATCGAACATCTTTATTCTAAGGTTCGCACGGAAAAGTGTAGTCTTATAGTTAAGCTTGCCATACGTCCCGATTTGAACGGGACACACCCGGTATTTTGCTCTTGTCCCGGTGTCCCGCCCAGTTTTATCAATGTCCCGGAAACGGTTGTAAGTTGTAAAAAGTAATGAATTTATGTTTTCAAGAATCTTTCATGAAGACATTAAAAATCTTTCTGAAGACATTAAGAATCTTTAAGATGACACAGCATTAATGAGGGAGTCCGCTGCAAGAGCATTGATTGCATGTAAAATAACCTTTGGCCTTTCTTGCTCCGGCTTTTGTAAAAAAGTCAAGCTTAGCAGACATCTTAAAAAAAGGACATTCAAGTCAGAAATATGAGTGGTTTGAAAACAAAGAATAACGTTGTTTACTTTTCAATTGCTTTTTTAGTTTGACAAAAATTTTCTTTTGAAATGGTTTTTGTAGTTAGACAAAAAGTTGTAGTTTTGAAAAATAACACTTAATAATTGATTGTTCATGTAAACACTTTTATGAAGTATTTTAAACTTTATTTTATTAACCCTTCTTTCTAGATGGTAGAATAGAAAAAATTATCATTATAAAGGGGAAAAAATCTTTTTAAGTAAATTAAGTTGCAAAAATTCCTTTTTTATTTTTAAAAGGTGGGTAGACTAACATATTCCCCACTTCTGTTCATTGCGAGTCTTAAAAAAGGCTTAAAACTCAACATTTTGCTTTATTTTTTTTTTAAATATCCCCAGAACCCGCCCACCTCGGCTACCTTGGGGATTTCATGCACCCCCCCCCCCCCCAGACCGCCTGGTATGTCCATCCCATATAAATTTGTTCCGATTTCGCTAATCAAAAATCTGGCAAGCCTACTTATAGTACTAAAAATATTTATTTTTTAACTTCGAACTGTTTACATAAAAAATAGTAATTTGTACGTGTTGCGGGTGTGACATTACAAAGTTTGGTAAAGTCTTTTAGTAGGCAACTTAGATAATTTAAATATGTTAAAATTCCCATTGTTGATCAAGACAAGTAGGCCCTTGTTGAACTTGTGAACAAGAAAATGGTAAAAAAGTTAATATAGCTTTAAGCTCAGTTGTCATAAAAAAAAAAAAACTTCTGAGAGAACTTTTACATCATTTATATATATATGTGTGTGTTATTGTTTTTAAGAGGTGTAAAAAGAATACTTTAAATGATTTTCATTGAAAATGTTCGATTCATTTAAAGTTATGAAGTCATAAATACAGCAAATTTTGAAAGTAGGTTTACATTTCTTATCAATATTTTCCAGCTTTTTTTGTCAAGTTAATAATTTTGATAGAACATTTTAGTTACTGAAAACAATATTTTTATTTTGAAGTCATTCTAATTTTCAATTTGTGAACTAGACTCTTGGGATTTCAAAATAAGCTTAATGTAACATAATTTTGCAGAAATAACTAACAGAATAGCTACAGAACAAGAAAATGAAAATAAATAATGCTAAAACAAACAAGAAGAATCTGCATGAAGTACAAAAATATGTACATACCAAGGAAGACTAAAGTCTTCTCTGAAATACCTTATTTTGTACACATAAAAAAATTACCTCCAACCAGAAAAAAAAAGTATATTGAAAACAGTTTATTTGTAAAGGGATACATTTCGAGAAATCGAGATGCTGTGCATCTGCAACTTTTTCACTGCAAGGAAATGACAGTATGCTACGTAAATAGCATCTATTGTATCATGTTTTGTTCTGCGAAACATAATAGCAGAAAATGTATTTACCCTGTAAACAAATTACCAAAGAGAGAAGTATTTTAAAATGTATTTTCCAGCTGATTTATTCTTTCTTGCGGACCCATCGAAGACAAATAAAAATAGTCGAGGACATAATTTAAAAGATTCATTCAACTATTTCCTGCATTAAATTTCATCTTTTTCATGAAAAAATAAGCTAAAGAAAAAATGTTGCGCTTCTTAAGATTGGTCCCCGACTATTTTGTTCAGTGTGTTTACACTTCATACGGTTTTAATGATAGTGCATTTAAAATAAATGAGTAAAACGTTATTATAGCGCAAGCTGCAAACACGCGTTTAACGGGTGCGATTATTAATGCCAAGTTGTGAAATTTGGTTGCAAATAATCCGAATGCCTTAGACACGTATTTTCAACTTTTTTCTTGCAATTTTATATATAACACTAAGAAATAAAAAAGCAAGCTTTGTTTGCCCTCAAAACATACATTCATCAGAAGTCTAATAACCAAGTTTTTTTTTCTCTGATGAATAGACATTAAGTTTATTTGAATTTAGTCATGTTGGATATTGCATACTGTTGACATGTAAAGAACAACTCGTTTCTGCAAAAAAAAAAAAAAAAAGGTGGTTCTCTCATGTTTTTTTTCCTTCTTTTTTATATCATATATATATATACATATATATATATATATATAATAAGTATAATTCTAAAATAAAACACAGGTTTTTAAAATTTAAAATACTTTCGATACTTTTAGAAACTCATAGAGTATGATAACACACGTATTACCAACTCAGTTTAAGAGCAAAAATTTATTGAATGGGGAAGCACTGGAGTATACTGATTCGATGATCTATCTTTTTTACTTAACGAATAATCAGTATTATTAAAACATGAATACTATAGTATGCTGTAAAATGTCGACTTTAAACTCATAATTACCGCATTTACTTATATTAACATTCTTTGCAACAAAGTACTCTTATTATTATTGGAATAATTCAAATATTTTTAATGAGGAAAGCTTTTAACTGCATTCGCAAAAGGAAATAAATACGCTTCTAAACTGCTTGTGGATACTTAATATTCAAATAAGACTTTCAGCTTTGTTCAGGCCTTATGACTCGAATAAAATACAATATTGCTGTTCAAATGTTTGCGTTACTATGCAAAACAAGGCCTAATGCCTTTCCACGAAAAGAAGAAAATGTCATTGAATTCGAAAATTCTTTATAAAACTTAATGTGAGTCACATCTGCATTGCCAAATAAGGTGAAATAAATAGCACATTGAGATGCAAATGGAATTGAGTTCTTTCTGTGATTGCTTTTGAAGAAAATATAATTTCTCTCTTGCAAATAGTTGCCATGAATTATGTTTCAATTCGAGGACTCAGAAAGGTAAATTATTCCAACATCAAGAATGAAATCTGATCATCTGTCAAATTTATCCCAAATAATTTTAAGCAATCCAATTTTATGTCTGTCACATTTTAAGAAAAATATGCAAATGTTTTATTAAGTATTGTTTATTTCTCCATTTTTGAAATGCCAACGTTTTCTAAACAGAGATAATGAAGAAATGATTTTTTCTGTTAAATGAAAAAAAAATCAATCTAACTAAACAATTATACGTTATTTTCTCTTTTTTTTTTTTTTTTGTAATTAAGAAGATTTAAATTTGTCTTCGTGTGGCTTTAAACAATTTAAAAATGTCTTACTTCACAGTAAAAAACATAATTTTCCGACGTTTCAGCTCCATAAATTACTTATAGCATTAATTCAGCAGTGCACCCATAAAAAACGTAATTTGCAGTGACATGTTTATCATACTGTTTCGTGCTACTATGCGTCTTGAACACTTTTTTGACACACTCTATTTTCTCGAATTACGTTTAAAGCTAACATTTCCACTAATTAGAAGTAAAGCCCTTATTACAGAGTAAATATCATTACAATCATTATTATTATTACGCAATATTATATGTTTATTTTAATGTTGTTTGTCATTTACTACTTGAGAGACCTTTTGTTTTAAGAAATTCTGTTATTGTAAACTCAAAATGTGCATGCGTTTCAAAATTTAATTTTCCGTGTATTACAATTGTTTTTCAGGTACTGATTGAAAGTAGAGACATTATGTGAAATTGAAAACGTTAATTTTTGCATTTGTAATAGCGATGTTTATCAATCACGGAAAATCTTACCATATAAGGTGATGAACACTGAACTCTAAAGAATAGAGTTTCTATAATTTATAATGGAAGTATAAATGTTGTTGTTGTCGTTGTCGTGTCCTCGCGCGTAGCGAAGAAGAATGGGTACGCTGCTCCTAGGTCTAATGGGGCCCTTATAGGCAGGGGTCCGATTTCCGCCCCTCTGAAAGATCTCTTAATTTTTGAAACCAGCTCCCAGATGTGAGACCGTCACCTGGGATTGGTACCCCCAGAGGTATCGTTTCACTTGGAGGACATTGGAGCCATGACCTATTTAACGTGCACCAGCTACCTTTAGCGTACACGGCCCCACAGGAATCAGCCGCGAGAGGATGTCACCCTCCCAAACACTGACCTTAATCGATGGTGCTTCACTTTCGGTGTTCTGCGGGAACCGAACTTCTATCGACTGGTCCACAGCGGGACAGGTATAAATGTATATAAATATATAGATATGTGTATCTCCATTCTGTAATATTTCTTGTTCGCTATGCATATTCCATTTCAATGTATAGTATACGAGAACTTCTATAAAAGCTGTAACCGAAATGAGAAATTTATTATTTTATTCTTTAAAAATACAGGACTCATTTTTTCTCTTTTCAGTTTTCATTTAACCCCTGAAAATAAATTAAACGTTTAAGTGTAATGACTTGTGCTCTCATCCTTTGTTTGTCTTCACTTTCTTGTTTTAATTAAGTGTGTTGACTTAAAATGGGGAAAGATGTATAAAACCGATAATAAAATTTAACTTGTTACGTAATTTCTGAAGAACGGAAAGAATGAGCACTCGGAAAAAGATTTTTCAATATAGGAACATTCTCTTTTTAGCTTCCTTTTAACCCTTAAGCGATTTCCCGGATTTAATGCTGAAAATCCAGTAACACTTCTCATCTTGCAGCAAGCTCTTGTTGATCTTATTGATTTTACATCCGATTTCTTTATCGAAATTCGGTTTTAAAGATAAAATTTGAAGTGCCTTGTAAAACATCCTCTTAAAGTTGAGAGCGGAAGCTTAAAGAAAAGAACTTTTGCTCCTGTGAAGGATTGGCTCAAAGCCGATAATTGCAACCACCTGATTGTTCTTTTGTTCCTTTAAGCTTTAATTGCCAATGCACTTTTGAAATTTCTTGCATAATTAATCTAGATCAGTGGTTAAATTGTGAACTACATTCAAGTTCCAAAAACTCTTTACTGCGATACTTAAGCTTTTTAAATTAAATTTGCTCATTAGAAATTGTAAACAAAAAAAAATATGTTTGTGTTAGATACGTGAAGCATTTCTTCTTAAATAATTATAAATGTTCAGCTCAGTAGTAAGGTTAGAAATTAATCAATTAGTACGCAGCTGTGCTTTCAGTGCAACAAAAATGGGAAACGCGTCATATTTTTACGGAAGCTATATGCTTTTAGAAATTCTGAAAATTATACCTAGCACTAAAGTTTTATTAAATAAGTAAAAAAGAGCATTATATTATAATCAAATTCAGTATTGGGAATACAGTTAACATACACTTTTATTAAAATACATTTAATGAAAATACATTACGCTTTTCATTAAGGACACATACACAGTAACATATTTTAACTTACCTTTTAGTATGATGATCTTATAAAAGAAAAGAAAAACTTTAATTTGCTACCTTTTCGTTGCATTAAAATACATCTTGGTTTTCATTTATATTAATTTGAAATCATTAAAATGTAGTCGACTGACGTTTGTATAATTTCACTCAAAATACTAAAGTGCCAACCTTGATTTTTTTCCAAAAATAAGAAAAGTTGCAATTCTGTTATGACAACATACCCTTAATATGAAATCACTAATGTCAATAAAATTACGCATCACTGATTTATTTTACTACTGGTGCGAAAGGAGTGTATGAAAACTGTACTTCGTAGCTCGTACGAAATTGCTTCTTCTTCGAATTGGCTATCAAGCGGGGCACATTACCTTAACAGTAATTTACGTACCGATGAGATAAACCAAGGAAAAGTCTAAGCCTTTCCAATAAGTCAGGCAATGTGAAATAACTACGGAACGATTGACTAAATAAATTCGATAATCCGGAAACAGGTGCTTAGGTTTTCGATTAGAATGGATTCCAAAGACCATCGCAGCTGGTGTAAACTTCTGTACTGTTTTAAAAATCCACGTTCAATATATACTTGTGATTGTTTAATGTGGGGATTATCTAAAATTAAGACTCATTGTCAATCCGCACGATATTGGCTGGGTTGGTTAGACTCTTGTTACTGGAGGCGCCGGCGGTTTATCCTTTAGGAAAATCATGCGTAGGAAACATATTGAAAGAAACAGACATCAACGAAAAAAAGCGAAAATAGGGGTGTAGAATGAAATATGTTTTCAACAGCATATTTTTATTGTATAATGTCACATATAAATCCAAATATTATTATTAATAACTTCTAACGTTCAACAACATTCTGCGATTAGGTCAATGAGATAAATTTGTTTTTCTTTCTAAATTTGTTAATAAATTAATATTTCAAAATCTGTAAAATATAACATAGCTTGTTGTAGTTTTATACTTACATTTTTGTTTTAAGCATACGAATAAAAATTATAATCGTGTATCAGAACGTTATTCCATTGTGCAATGAAGTTTCTCATGTAATATTCTCTTAGTTTTATTTTAATTCCTTTGCTATTTATTTTATATTTTATTTTTTACGCAAAAATTATTTAGGGACCTTTGAGAACCACAAACTATTGTGTCTCAAATATAAATTTATATCATTTAGATAAAACAAGAGGGAAAAAGAAAGAAAGAAAAATAGACCAAATTGTTTTATATCGAAGGGAAAAAAGGAATTGATTTTACTTTTTCAAGAGTTCTATCAAACTGTATTTCATTGCAAATGTGGTTCTCCAGCGAATTTACTTAGAGAGTAAGTAAAAGTGATTGGGCATTTGTCGCTTGTAGAGTAAACTTAGATTTTCTTTAATCACAGTTGACATTTTACCACGAAACTTTCCAGTATTTTAACATCACAAAAATGTTGCTGTTTTTTTCTTCAGAAATCTAAGCTAAGAAAAATATGAGATTATTATTCTATATGTATATAATTTTTCAGTATTTAAAGAAAATATGATCTATAAAAACAACATTTTCAAGTAATTTTAAATACTTTAAGAAATATTTCCCTTATTTATTTTCTTTTTTTCCCTAAATAAACGAGCTTGCATTACTCTAATTCCTAAAATTATATGTATCTTTCTTTCTTAAATCCTATCTTTATCCATTAATTTAATGTTAGCTTCATTTTACGTTTTTCGAAATCTTCAATTAGGTGCAAATATATTCTTAAGGAATATTCACGGATTAATCTGATATTTAATTAATAAAATCCAATTTTAATATGCTCCAATATGCTTTAAAAGATTCAATTGCTAAAAAATAAAAAAAAATCACTTCTACGTCTATAAAATTATCTTTGCTTGGAAGACTTTCAAATCATTATTTTTACTCACGTAGAATATAATTAGTTCAATTAGTTTCCAAGGACAAATAGTGCGTTCTAGAAATTTTTTTATTAGCCCTTTAGTCTAATAGGGTTTTATGCAGAACTAATTACCTGGAAAGGTAAGACGTATGCTCTCATTAAAAATAATAGTAACAATGTCTTTAGAATAGTATTTTTCTTTTACGCAATAAACCACAGTGAACAAACAACAAAGATCGTATCATGTACGGCAAAGAATTTCCGCCACCATTACTTAGCTTATTACACGTTTAAACTTACGTTTCATTTTAAAAAAATAACTTTACTTTAGCCACAGTACTCGTCTTATTTTCCGTTTACGAAAATTAGTTAATACATATTTTTAAATTTAAATCACCATCATCAGTAGTCCATATTTCGCAATATTATTAATTTAATGACTCTAATAAAATTTAAGTCATTTAAAGTTGAACCAAAATATGCTTTCTTAAATTATTAGGGATTTTTTTTTCTACTTCCTCCAAACTTGAAAGAAATTTATTTCTTTCGGCCGGTTGTTTAGATGATTTTTTTCCACTTTGGTAAGAAACTTGAGAAATCTTGTATAATTTTTCATATATCTTAAATTTTGAATGTAAATGAAGAATATGTTAGGTTTGTCTTCGTGAATCATATCATTTAATACCACTTATATAGTTAATGAGTCTTCAGACTTTGAAAAACATAAGAATGGTAGATTATGCAAAAATTATAACAAGTCTAAGTAATGAAAAAGTGTGCTTAAATAAGTTGCTAACTTTTTAAAGTTTCATATTGATTAATTTAGCATTTGTAATTTAATTTCTATAGGTCTAACTATATACTGAAGGCTTTATTAAAAAATATATTTATTTTATGTTACAAAATTGGAATAATAAATTCTTATTGCATGAGTTTCTACCATTTCTTCTATTTAGAAGAACCTATTTCTTCCTGCCGCTTCCCCCCAATTATTTTTCCGTAGTTTTTTCCGCTTTCGAAGAAACGTGCCAACCCTGTAAAACAGGTACTGTAGTTTATTTTGAATGTAATTTCCCTACACATACAGTCTAATCCCAGGGTTTGCTCTTTACATCCACGAAAATGTACTACTATATAGGTTTCTAAACATATTAACATTTAAAGAATAAATATTTTTTTCTCCTTGGTGTGACACTAACATGGTTTTAGACCTTTGCTTTTTGCCATTGCTAGTGCAATTGTCTCTCCAGTTACGGTAAAACAAAACAGAGCAAGAGAAATTGGAACCCTAAAAGCTTCACTATTTATCTTAGTCTGTCTGAAGAAGGTAATTCTTCTCTCCGTGCTGAACCGTTTGGTTGAGAGGCGGGGTAGAGGACAGACAGAGAATTAATGATGTCCGCCAACCCTTACTCATCTATCACTTTCGAAGAGAGAGAGAAGAAAATAGCCATTCTATTAACCTCACCTAATAACAATAGCCGAATCTTTCCCTATGCTGCATTGGTTCCAACTATGGTTTCAGTTGGGCTGAATCATTGACGAACCTAAGTGATTGGTGGCCAATTACTTGAACTTCTCTTCGTGTCTTTCTTAGAGGGAGCGTGGAGATGGGTTACAATCACACTTATTAGATAAATGACACAAATGGAACGATGCAGTTCATGTATGCCATGCCATATTCATTTCCAAACGGATGAACGCATTCCGAGAAAGGAGTTATTACGAACAAAAATTACATTTTTAGCGCAGATACTTTCTTCTGAAATCTTGGATGTGTATTAAAATTGACAAATCGATTTCTGACGCTACTCCGCAAGTCACGTATTATCATGGAAACATTTTAACTACAGTGAAACTCTGTTATAGCGTCATTCAAGCGACCAGCATATTTAGGATGCTACAGCCAAATGACGCTGTAAGCGATCACAATTATTCTATCTGGGCGAATGAAGTGACCGGAATTTCTTGACACTATAACAGAGTTGTCGCTATAAACGATGTCCCTATAACCAAGTTCAGCTATTTCGAACCAACTTGATGTTTCTTCATATGTATGTTTGAAAACAAAAGCTCATGCCGTTTTATTATAACACTATTAAGGATTCTTCATCAGATGAATGAGAAGGATATTTCCACAACATTTCAAAACGAACACAGTAAAGCAGTTTAAAAAGATACAAATCAATGCCGGTTTTTAACCGATTGCTCGAGTAAAACCAAGTAAATTTCGAATAACCATGTTTGCATTTATTAATTATTTTTATTTTTTATACTTTTTTGTTTTTATTTTCATTTTGCTTATTTATTGTTTCTGGCTTTGCGTAATTTATCTAAATGCGGGTTTTAAAACTAGCATTTTCATGAGATATATATAGAGGATTTTTTGTGTACATACTGTATAAGAGACTCCAATAATACGGATTGCCCGTAGGTAGAACAAAAAAAAAATAGTCAAAACTTTTAGTTTGCGACACTTTTGCTTAAAAATGAGAACAGATACGTTCCTATTTCTTTAATTAATTTTTACTTAAAAATAAGCAAGCTCCATACTCAGTCTTAAGTACAAATGCTTACCTATAAATTATAGTTACAGAAAGGACAAGCAATATTTTATTTTTACAGCAATAAATTAAACATTTATAGAGCATATTGATGTTCATAATTAATATAGCGCTTTTGTAACGATTACTTCTTTAGAGCAATAGTATTTGCAAAAAAATTAAGGCACAATTTAGCACGCGATCTGTCGGAACGATTCAAGAACTTTAGTAGTCTGTTCGACTCTTCAGAGCAGGATTACAAGATGAATAATTCGTCGGATTTGGATGGGACGCAGTAAAACGAGGAAACATAATGGACGAGTGATAACTAACGCTCTTCTATATTGGGCTATGAAGAAATTTGGCATGAAAGTACTTTAGCACTCGCATCTGGTACGTTTGGAAGTTATATAATCCAACCACTGACCACTTGATGTCATTTGGCACATCTTCATAACTTTCTCCTGCAGACAGGACGATTCGAGTTCGATTCCCTAACGGTCCACCGTTCTCAACTACGATGTACTCTTGTTTCGCACGTGTTGTGTTATTCTTATAGTGTATTGAGGAAGAATAAATGATTTTGAAAAAGGTTTACTTAAAAAATGAGAACAGTTTTTCACACTTAAGGTCATTTTTGACTGGGAGCTATTTCGAGCGAGAATGTGATGTTCTTGAAAATGAGCCATTTTATCCCAATAATCAAAATAATGATTTAACCCCCAGTGTACGAACTATGGACAACACCAAATTTCCGACGGAAAATCAAGTATCTTTACTTAGTTTTCCGAAACTAATAATGCAAAACCTGATTTTTGATCACTGATGATGCAGAAGCTTTGCAAAAGAATTATGCTAAACCTTACTTTTAAAAAAACAGTTTAAAATATTGAAAGCTTTAAACAGAAAATATTGTGTGATTTGTTTTGCATTTTTCATGAACTAGAGTTTTAAACAGAAAATGTGTTGAGTGAAAAAAAAAAAAATAATAATAAGATTACTTGTTTCTAGAAATGATTCCAAATGTAGGAAATTTGAATTTAGAATAACGTAAATGCATCATGTGCATAACTATAGTTTTGTGTATGTAAAACATAGTACTAATACATTTACAAAAATTGAATTTCAAATCATGTAACTATTCGCAAGTGTATTGAATAATTTTAAATGACTTCAGCCTTACTAGTTCGTACTGTTTTATTTAAAGGCATGGACTTTTTATGTATTTTTATTGAGTTATATATGACACTATATGATCTTCCAACATAGTACTATTCAATATTGCGAACAAAAATCTTAAACTTCAATCCAGAATTTATGTCAACGGCAAGAAACTAACTGTTATGTGACTACGGACGAAAGTAATAAACTAAGTTAAATTGACTTTATCGATACGGAATACTTTTGCCAGGTGGCATCTCTGCTCGGTATTCAATTTTTAAATTACTTTGCAAAAAAAATAATTACGCGTTGTTCAACGTCCAAAGTTACTACATTCACTTAAGGAATCTTACATAGCATTATTGAGTTTTATGGGGTACATTTAAATTACTATGCCATTAAAACTCCAAATTCAATATCGTTTTTAAAGTAGCAATATAAAACTCGTCCATCCGCATTTGCGATCGTTTAACAGTTTGAAGCAGAGCCCGTATGGAAAAGATATCCTGCGATGTATGGGAAGCGGTTTCTGTGGGGAAACGAGCTCGAAAGGTATTAGTGGGACATTACGATAAGACCGGAAATCATCAAGCACTGCACACTGTTAGTTCCGGTTCATGACATCGTACAAATTGCTGCCATAATTTTACATGCTGTATGTAAAATCATCTGGGATTGTAGTTAGGATTTCACTATACTAAATAAAAAAATAAAACATTTTGTAACTCTCTAATATTATTTTTTAAAGATACGAGAGTCACAAAATTATAATAGCTTAGAGTGATATTGTAAAAAAAAAAAAAATTAGGCAAAATAAGTTTTGCATTTTATACATCATCTTTATGTTTTATATATTTTTATGACAAAAAATTTGAAAGAATATTTATCAATTGAAAGAGAAACTAAAAAAGCATGAGTATAACTGTTGTCTATGCATTTTAATTGCAATATCCGAAACTTAATAATGAAACTAAAATAATAAGTAATTATGTTGTGTAATTATAAAACTAGGTTAAAGAAAGGATACAAACTTATTAAATTCAAGAAAATGCTTTTTTGTTCCTTTCAGTCATTTTGCACATCAAACACTTATTTATAAGCTTTAATGGAATAACGTTACACTAAAAAATACATAGTAATATACACATCAGTATTTGCACTGTACATATGCACACCACATATACACAGTAGGTGCTCTCTTAAACAGAGGAGTCCCTTCCTATGAATACATAGAAAATTAATTTAAATGAAGCAATAAGCGTGGGATAGAATTTCTGCTTTAATACCGAAACTGCTTTGTTCATCTTAAATAAAAAAGAATTTACTGAAATTTGAAAAATTAGTTTTTAAAATTTCAGCAAAAAAATAAAGTTTGTAACTTGCAGAAATATATTTGAAGTAATGCGAGTATGTATTTAAAGTAAGTTAGTTTGTTTAATAGCATCAAATAAATTTATAATGCAAAACAATGTAAATTGCAATTAGTATGCAATGTTTAGGTTTTAAATATAGAATTTTGGACATATCTACGCACTATCTCTTATTGATGAGACTCCATGAATGTTGAAGAAAGGAAGGCATTCGCAAGTTGGTTTCGGCAATCATTTTAAAAGATACTGTGTGTTTGTACATTCTTGTAAGACATACCATTCTTCATCAGTTAATTATCATATAAAAACTAAACCTTTGACTCCGTTAAATGCAATAATTTTTATCCTTTTCATATTTTTTGTATTTTTCTTGTGTGGATGTCCCTTAGATAAAGTGTCCTTTAAAGAGAAATAAATGCATTGAAGTCCCACTGCATTGAGCTTCTGGGACCCGAGATAAAGTGCCTTAATTTGAGGTGTCCCGCAAAGAAAGGCTAGTTTAATATATATATAGTAAGCCCGGTGATCATACGAAATGACCGCTATTCTAGATATTATAAATTGTAATTAAAATGATTTGTGCGCAGGTGTCTACTAATTCAAACTGAATTACCCAGGTCAGGAGGCGAGGACGCCCCTTTGCTTACTGCCCTACACTACTATATATTTATTTACTACGTAATCGAATTGTTTGAGGAAAAAATATATATTTATCATCGAAATAACTCATTGAAAATTTTGCTATGCTTTTCAAAACCAGTTTTAACAAAACTGGGCAAAAAGAGCGCTGCCACTCTAATAAGAAAAATAAAAAAAATCGCAGACTATAAAGAAATAAATTAAAAAGAAAGAAAGGATTAAATTAAATTCGCGTGTACATTAATTTTTAAAGGAGATTGAAAATACAGCGAAGCCTCACTCAATATGCTATAGAATCGTTTTTATTATTAGTAGTATATTTGTTACATTTGTTAAAATAAAAATGGCAACTGCATTGATTTGTTTGTTCACAAGGCAACTGTAATTATACTGTTGGAAACGAGGGCAACAATGGAAAAATAAAATAAAACGGGTTAAGAAAGTCATTGAAAAATTTAAAAAAATTAATTTAAAGAAAACTAATTGAGTCACAACTTTCAATTTTGTAGCGATGAGCTTCTCGGGCCGTAAACATTAACCGTGCAGAATGTGTTCCCAATCGGTAAAACGGCCTATGATTCTATAGCGGACAGACAGACAGACAGAATAAGCCGCTTATATATAAGATATACACACATATATATATATATATATATATATATAGTATACATACATGCACTGTAGAAAAAAAAACTAGTTCAATCTTTCACAAAACAAATAAGGAAAAAAAAGGTCAAATTTAGCCACAACCAACATTTGGTACTAAGTTGAACCATTATGATGGTTCAATTTCAAATGTTGGTTGCAGTTCAATTTCACCATTTTTCTTTCTTTTTTTTTTCTTTTGGTGAAAGGACTAGACCTTTTAACAGTGTACATACACACACACGTTATATGCATTTTCCTGCTTGTGACACTAACTGCAATCTTGCACTTTTCATTCAACCGTCTTTAATTTAAGAATGTTTACATAAAATACTTTAAATACTCAAAGAAAAAGTAAAATAACATGAAGATCAAAACGGGTCATGAAGCAAAAATAAATCGAATATTCAAAGTTACGTGCTCAAAAAAATGCATTGCATCGATTTTTCATTTCATCAGAAAATTTAAATGTGCAAAAGTGTCCACACATCGATTTGAAGTATCATGTTTTATCCTTGCATCTTTAAAACTAGACAAGAGATCGACAGCCAAAAATAAATGTAAAATGCATTTCTGCTTGTCGGTAAAGGTTTCTGAAAACTTTTCCATGCACGAGCCTTAATTTGAATATCGATTTGAACACAAAAGATGATGTTAGTCGTTAATCATATCGCAAAGTGTCAGCAGCCATAAATGCTTTCTGAAGCGGATTTAGGGCCATTTTTATCGTCTTTTGCATTTGATTCATTGTTGAATAGAAAGTTGAAGAAAAAGAACAAGTCAAGTAGCGATTACTACTAATTAGCCATGTTCGGCATTTAACGTAATTAAGCAATTAAAGGAAAAATTCAGGATATGTATTGTGTTTCATTATATGAGAAAAATACGGTAGTATTCATGCAAATTTCAAACATAAAAGAATAGGTAACATTTACTCAAACCTTAATTGAAATTTTAATAGGTAGTTTTGGCATTATACGCTCATATTATGATTTCTTATCCAATTGAAAGGCATGCAAAAGAGATAAATAATTGTTTTAAAGAACACATTTTTCTAAATGTTCTTAAATCTGAAATAGTGTATACTGGATGATTGGATATGCTCCTGAAAAATTATGTTTTTCTTCTTCTTTTGAGGCGTTGCTTCCTTGGAGACAACTATTGGCGAACCTTAAACAGTGAAAGGAATTTGCAATCCATCAAAAAGTCCTTTTTTCCTTCCCCTTTTAAATTTTATACTAGTCGAAAGAAAATTCTCCCATACATAAACACACACATATTTCTGCAGCTCTTACAATATATATATATATATATATATATATATATATATATATATATATATTTCACTTAGCGTGAACCAGTTAGGATTAAACTTTGCGGTACGATACGATACTGACGTCAACGGCGGATCTAAGGGGGGGGGGGGCGATGGGGCGATCGCCCCCCCCCCTTGGGCTGATTCAAGTGGATACTACAACGACACTCCTAAGTGAGTTTTTACTCTTTGTGCCCCGGGACCAGCCATTTTTTTATGTTCTTGGAATCCCAGCCTAATAGCCCTTCAAGTTCTATGCTTTCCCCCTGTCCCTTTGTCCTTTAGTATTGCTGAGTTGCTAATCCTCGGAGTAATGGGAAAGATTCCTTGCTCTTTTCTTCTACCCATCAAACTGGTGACAGCTAGCCAACCCTTAGCACGTGGTGTAAATTCCTGCAGCATTTACGCTACAACCTGGAGTCTGAAACTTTTCATTGAACATTCATAATTACAGATGTTTATATAAATTGCACATACTCGTTGATGGTTTTTTTAGTACATATTTAGTATTACATTTTGAAAATTTTAGAAAATATATTACTAATAATTGCTATTATTTTGTAATTTAGACATATCAATTCAAATTTAGAAAATGTATTTACAAGCCTACATTTTTCTTGAGAAAGCTTGAAGGAAATCCTAACTCGGTTAAAACTTGGCTAAGAAGCAGAATGAGTGATGGTAGACTCACTGAATTAGCGTTATTGCATATCCATAAAGATTGGACGTTGAAAAAATTATAGACAGATTTGCGAAAGCAAAAAAACGTCAGCTTGTGTTCCTTTTAAGGGCTTTGAATAAACGTATATGCATTGAAAAAATGTGCTAGTAAAATTTTAAATATCACTACACTAGCATTTTTTTTTTTTTTTTTTTGTTCCTGCTGTTTGAAAAAAAAGGGGGGGGGGGCGGAGGGACTCTTGAAAAGGAATGAAGAATCTCCTCCATCCATCCTTACATTGAACCCCGAGATTTCCAAAATCGCCCCCCCCCCCCTTGAAGATTTTCTAGATCCGCCCTTGACTGACGTTCTGCAAAAACCAAACTGCGGTAAAACGATATGCAAAAGTTTGTTTAATGATTAGCATAGAAAAGTAACAGACTTGTATTTATTATCGTAACTTACGGACTTGAACAAATTTATTGCTATTTTTCAAAAAGTAATTCCATTCATAACTCAATTTTTAATTTCTGATTCTTTGGAGTGGCAACACCTTAGTTTCTTGACATCGAGACATCATTCTCAAGTTTGATTGTTAAACTTATATACCGCAGATGTTCTGCGGGAGATCAGATACTTGTATATAAAAGACTAAAGCAAACGTTTATGGGTCATTCTACAGAAAACCTGCAATTTGACTACATAATTTTTCAAATTAAAAAAATCAAGATAAATTCTTCAAAAAAAATCTGAAGGTTGGCTTATGATATGTATATATCTAAAACATCTGTCGCACAGATCAACTCCGTTTTGATTTTGTGAAAAAAATAAGAAGAATTTGGCAGTCCACAGAAGTGATATCGCTGAAAACATACAATTTCTGATGGGAAAAAAAGAAAAAGTTTATGCAAAAAAATTTTGGTATTTAATAATCAGACAAAATTTATTGACATATACTAGTAATCCAGTTGTTCTATGACAAAAAAAGAAAGTGTAAATAAAATAAAAAATATAGACAAAACAAATTTTGTAACAGATTAAGTTACACTACTAACTACGGAAATTTATTCTAAGTTTGGGAATGGTGTTAAATCATCCTCAAATATATAACAACCTCTTCTGTTCCTGGTTGTAAACTTTAAAATATTAATTACGTTTTTCCTATCAACTATTTCTTCATCAACCTGTTGAGGAAAAGAAAAAACTTTATTTCCAGATCTCCTTAAAATGTTCACTTTGCACTCAGTCTGATGCTCTTCTGTAACAACTTCTATATAATGCTTCTTAAAAAAAAATTTTCTTCAAAGCAAACAATTACATATTTATTTTGAAATGCTTCAAGTTCATCCAAATTGGAGCTGTTATGATCATCATTAAAATAAACAGGAATTTGAAAAATGAACACACTTTTCTTCAGCTTTGCACGTTATACAGCTCAGAAGTCTAGCATCTAGAAAGTGCTTGTTTTTCTTTGACCAAGTAATCTGATGTATATTCATTGTACCTTTAAATGTTACGATATTTATTTTTTTTCTAAAATCTCATCAATTTTCTTCATTTCTACATCAGCATCTTTAGTGATATCAATCACTTTGATACCGGGCATCTTGTTTTTAGCAGAGAAACAAACTCATCTTGTCCAGTAATATCATAAGCATGTGCAATAATATTATCCGCAGTTCTTTTTAGTGTTCCTCCCACACCATCAGGCGCCCTCTTGCCATGACTAGTTTCTGAGAAATGCCAAACACATGTACTTGCTCCTGTTTCTTTTGCAATGAATTCTCTCAAGAGATAAAACATTTTTCTATTTCGATATTGAGTGCTTGGCCCATCACTTAGTATCTGTAGTGTTTCTAGTTCAAGTTCTTGAAAAATTGGTTTCAGATGAATACATATAGCTGCCGAATCATGGCGTAAATTTTCAGAGACAGAAGGGATGTCCACAGAAGTGATGTCCACAGAAGTGATGAAAATTTCTGATTTATTGAATAATTATGTTAGGGTTAATTTTATGAGTTTGTGCCATTTATAACATTTAGAACATCATATTTTGTTTAATATGGCACGTTGAATAAAAAATATAATTTTAAATTGTTACTTTAAAAAAGGTCACAGAGGTGATGACATAACAGATTACGAATAAACACAAATACCAAATTCTTACCCAAAAGATTTCAAACTTATTCAAAGCAACTTGCTTGCATTTCCAACATGGCTGCTTCTTTTATTTGCCACTACGAAAGGATAAGTATAGCCATCCAGGATGTTGTTTTTTAAATGTTTTAAAATGTCGACAGAAGTGATGCAAAACCTTGTGACAAGCTTTATTTTTGAAAAATATTCAGTGTGACAATAAATAAGGTAAACAATTCGTATGTAATGTTAAATTCATACATTTTCTAATGAAAATGCACATACTTAATCTACGTATGTGGTATAATACATCAGCTACAACTATTGAAATAGTACAGCTCTGGCTTGTGACAGTCCACAGAAGTGACATATCACCTTCTGTGGATAGATTTTTTTACTATTTATTTTTTCTAATTTTTAAAATTTTTCTGTTTATTGTTCTGTGACTTAAAATGCAGGTTTTCTGTTGAATCATTCTTATGTATTTTACTCGCGATATCTTATGCATGATATAGTTGGTAATTCCAAAGTTGGAAATTTTAATAAAAATTAGTCTAGCACCACCTGAAAATGTGCCAGTAATGAGTTCTACACTTCTTGTTTATATTGCAATAACAATAATAATTTGTTGCATAACTTACCTATCGGTATTTACATTAGTCTGCATTTACTGAATTGCGAGTATATTGTTTTTTAGGTTCGATTCTTTACTCTTATGTTTTTCTTAGAGCTGCAGTTTGAAATGACCCTTATCTCTACATACTTTTAGCAAATCTTACATTTCAAATTGGGGGGGGGGGGGTTGAAACCACCGTAAACAATTGTTTTCCAATATTTTATTCCTAGTTTCTCCTTCTATTTCTCGCTCCCGTGATAGTGACGGGCTGAGGTTTCGCCTTCTTTTTCTCGTTCCCGTGATAGTGACGGGCTGAGGTTTCGCCTATTTCTCGCTCCCGTGATAGTGACGGGCTTAGCATTCGACTATTTCTCGCACCCGTGATAGTGAAGGGCTGAGATTTCGTCTATTTCTCGCTCCCGTGATATTGACGGGCTGGCTTTCAGTTTATGCTATGCATTGCTATACCTCAACAAGTCAGTGAGTCTTCAGTGAGAGTCCCGAAGTAGAAAACGGAATGATCATTGACTTTGTTATTCTTAAAAAAAATTCGAATAAACAAAGTTTAAATTTCCTTTTTAGTGATTTTTTATTAATTACCTTAATTATTTCATCGCGTCTATTGTGCCTTCAAAAATCAGTCCCCTTCTTCGTCCAAATTCCATATCGAAGTGTGGAAAGCATTTACAGTTTTATTCCGCCATTCGAAACCTATTTCAATCGTTCATGCTGCATTTGCTTACTATGTGGTGTCATTCTTTGGATTTGTTTGTCTTAATTTTCATGCTATTTGAAGGAAAATTACGCTTTTTCAGCACATATATTACATTGCGTTAATTTCATGTAAATTAAATCACTAAACATTTTATTAATGACAAACAATAATAATAATAATAATAAATATTACCGCAAAATTTAGTTTATTCTTAACGTAGAGGCTAATATATCATTTTGTGTTTTTGAAGCTACCTTTCTTTTTCAAAAACTGCATTTATTCACATGGTATGTTTTTGTGTGTATCTTCTCTCTCGATATTTATACTAAAATTTAATGTACTGTATAGGGAAAAAATAAGATGTAAAATACTATATTATGATGTGTATGAAGTTATGCTCCTTGCTGCTATTATTCCGTGCCTATGTAAAGAAAAAAAGTTCCCAAAATGTTGTCCCAAGCTATGTCAGATCCTTATACAACTACATTCTTCCTACATCCATATCCATTTCATATGCTATCTCCTACAATCACATAATATGTTCATATGAATTGTTCACTGTCAAAGAATTGAAATTATAACGTTAATTTCTCTGGACTACTTGGCAAACAGTTCATCGATGCCATGTATGTCACGAACCATTGACTCGCAAATTGTTCCCCTTCATGTATGAAGCAGATCCAGCTATAACTTGGCGTCCTGTTGGTCGCGGGTATCTTGATAAATGCGAAGCCGACGTCAAACTGACGGACACTTTAGCACAACAATGTCCGTTAATTCGATCGAAAGCTTTTCACGTCCTCCAGTCACGTCAAAAGTTAAGGCATACAGCAGTGGCTTGGGAAGCTTATTTGCAACGTTTGACATCATTTCATATGCGTGATTCTCATGCTGAGAATGTAAATGCTCGGTTAAGTGTATGCTACTCCGTGTTATGGATGGATTATTCAAATTGCTTAAACTGTTTTTAAAAAGAGTTTTTCATAATTGTATCTTGCTGTTTCAAATTTAAATTGACTCAATTTTGTTTTCACGATGCCATAGAAGATTGTTAGTTTTAAAATGCAATTTAACAAGTTTCTGGCAGTTCGGCGTAAATTTTAGTAGGAACAAAATGCATTATTATTTGTCAGTGTGAAATATTATTAAAACCTTCGCGTTTGCAGTTAAAATATGGGAATTCTTAATCAATAAACATCGAAATAAAATTAATTTTAAATTTTATACAGAAGAAATTATACTGTGTATTTCTTTCTCGTTTAAATTAAATCACTTGACGTTTAAAAAAAGAAAAGGGGAAGAGAAAAAAAATAGGCACTTAAAGATTAAACATTTTATTAATAATTGGCATTTGACATGACTTGCATAATTTTCCGGTTTCTACTGCAGAAAAAACTGCAACCGAATCTACAATGAGAGAGAAGATATGATTTATGAAATTTCATCTGCATTTTAATATGGATCAATTCAACATTTATGTACGCATAAGTATGCACATTAAATAACAATATTTCTTCTCCCCACCTATCCTACATTTCAGAACAAAAACACCACATAGTAAAATATTTCAAATTGGAAAAAAATAAAACCAACAAACAAAAATAAAACTTGAAACAACATTAGAACTGAAATCGTATTTTTAATGTTACATACGAATATCATGCATTTTATCATAAATTTTCAGTGTAATAAATACAGTATAAAATCAATACGGTAAATGTCTTCAAATGCACTATTTTTCTTGAACTTGTTCGAGTTGCAATCAATACTAACAAGTAGAGTAATAAAAACTAGTTTTATGTTAGGTATATTACATGCAGCTCCTAAAATAATTTAATTTTTTTTTACTAATCGAGTGAGATTGAAAAAGATCTTCTTTTGATGTTTTACGCACGGAAAATTTAAGAAACTGTTGAAGGTCTTAACGCCGTACCCTGTATTAAAGCAGTAAACATGAAAATATTGAAGAATTTCTGTAAAATTTTCAAAAATAAATAAATTATTAATAATAATAATAAATACAGTAATTAAGAAATAAAAAAATACATGATGAAGCTTAAAATACCAACAATGAGGTTGTGGGCCGGGATGAACTGTACAGACGGTTGTAGTTTTAATGGCCTATTTTAATAAAACAATGAACTTAAAAATTATAAGGATCCTTTAAAAGGATCATATTAGAACTACAAAGACTTTAACCACTTAGGTTTTGAACTGTTTACAAGTCAGAGACATTGTATTAAAATGTTCCGAGGTTTCCAAAATTAGGAAATTAGCAGTTCAAAATCCATTGTTGTAAAAGAAATCGAATTAGATAAAGGGTTGGTGCAAATAATAAATAAATAAATAAAAATAAAACAAATAAGTTAGAAAAAAACGTAATGTATGCCGATACGTTAACTGTTATCATTCAAAACGTCTTCTTTACCACTGTATTATTCTTAAACCAACAGTCCACGCAAAAGTACAGTCGGACCTCTATATATCGAAGTAGCAAATGGCCAGACGAAAATACGATATATTGAAACTAGTAAGCCGGCGGTCATACGAAATTACCGCTGTTCTAGATATTATAAATATACAATTTTCCCAGTAACCGGAAATGCACATCAAATCAAAGAGATATTTATCAGGTAGCGCAGTAAAGTTTAATGAATAAATGATAAACATATAATAATTTCGGAAAAAAACATTCTTACCGAAAAAAACATTTAAGTTATAATAATCTATAATATAAAAATATTATTTACTATGTAATCAAATTGTTTGTGAAAAATGTTTATTTATATCCAACATAATCATTGTCAAAACAAATGTTTTAACGAAACTGGGAAAAGAGCGCTGCCGCTTTAATATATATAAAAAGCGTAAACGAAAAATAAATTAAAACAAAGAAAGAAAGATTAAATTCAATTCGCGTTTACATTAATTTTTAACAGAGATTGCAAATCTAGCGATACCTCACTCAAAATGCTAGAGAAATGTTTTGATTATTAATTTATTTGACATGTATTACAACAACGGCAACTGCATTACAGTTACGCAAGCAACCAATATGCTATCGGCGAAAAACATACACTTAAGCAGCTTATATATAAGGTTTCGATACATGGAAATCAAGTTTAGTTTTATCATAATTTCTCATAAAACATTCAAATTAAAGCTAATTTCTGTGCATGAAAGGCCATTTTATATGCGAATCATATTGGAGGAAAGTCAATAATTAAATATGAGAGATTTATTGATAACTTACTTAAATACTTATAAAAAACTAGTAAAAAAACAGTGCAGACAGTGGTTACAATGATCACGGAACACTGAAAAACGACAAGTATCTCGCTGAACATCTACTTTTGCTGAAAGTTTATCAAAGAAATGTTCTCATTCATTCAGTCCACTAAAACCATCATCAGGAACAGTTTCCGCGAGTTGAAATCGTCAACGTATTGTCAAATGCATTCGCATTTCTTTTCTTTTCCTTTTCTTGATGTCTTGGAAATGTTTTGAGATTCGTTTACTACCTCTGGTTTTTCGATTTCTCCTTCAATGCCATGAAGCGAACTCAGTGTGACTTCGTCTCTTCTTCTGTAGGATAATCAGTAATATAAAATCTCCCAATATAACGTGAAAAAGTTTCGATACATGGATTTTATTTTGATACATAGAAACAGTTTATCTACGTAATGAATATAGAGCTAAAATTTCAATGCAAAGAAAATTTCTATATGGGTAAGTTAGATAAATGGAGGTTTGACTGTATTCATTTGCAAAAAATAATACATGGCACAATAAATAAAGTTTAGTTTTCTACTAATGTGACAAAATTATCACAGGAAAAAGAGTAATGTTATTTTGCATATAACCATTAGCAGCCCGAAAGCAATAACAATTTCGAGTGGTTTTGCTGACAGACAAATAAGACCAACCGCAGTTAAATGCATTTTGCTTACTCACATGGGGGAATAAAACTAATGGAATGAGGATCTGATTCAATTCGACCAACGCCTGCTGTCAAGGGCTTTGGGTAAGGGGTATATATTCACCTCCACATCCTCTCGTAGATTTCCGAAGGGGGATTATGCCATCTCGCGTGCACTAAATAGGCGTTCGTCCGCCACGTTTCCCCATGTTGTTATATAATGTAATTAGTTCGATAAGCACATGGTGGGCATTAAGGTGGATTTTATATATGGGACGTTTCGAATTGTGCATTTCGGGAGGACGTGTTTGATCCTTTCATATTGAACGCACATAATATCTCATTTCAACACTATTTCACAATTTATAATATATTTTCCCAAAACGTACATGGGGCATTTCAAAAATTATAGCAATTATATGTAAATACAAGCGACATCAGAAAACTTTTTAATTGGTGTTAATCGGAATTGTATCACGTTTAATACACGCCAAAAGTATATAAAAAATATTCAAAAATGAAACAAAACGCTATACAATACACTCTGAACATGTTTGATCCCTTCATATTGAACTCACATAATATCTCATTTCAACACTATTACCCAATTTATAATATATTTTTCCAAATCGTCCATGGTGCATTTCAAAAATTATAGCATTTATATGTAAATACAGGTATTATCAGAAAACGTTTTAATTGTGATTAATCGCAATTGTACAACGTTTAATACACGCCAAAAGCATATCAAAAATGAAACAAAACGCTATACAGTACACTCTGAGTTACTCAAAATGAATGCCAAATATGAAAACTGGAGCAATAACTCTCCCGGTTACTTACAAAACTTAAGTAATACGAACACAATTGAAAACATTAGCACTTACAATAGCTTGTACATTTAATTCCTCCTGCTTTAGGTTTCCTAATTTATTACTGCTCAAAATGAAGCAGTGGCACTGTAAGTTTCGTTATTGAAAGACTTCATCCTTTCAATTCATTTCTCTGGATTAAGTTTCCCATGCATTTAATGTCTTCCTGCTGTTCTTGGCAATTACAACGAGCTCTGACTTCACTTCACTCCGGTGCAAGTTTCTCTTTTTCTTCTGTAAGTTTGGTTGATTTTGCATAATCCGGGACACACATTGAATAATTGTACTGTCACGTAATTTTTCATATCACTCATTCTGACTCAAACTTTTTGCTTTACCAATCACCCTACTGCTGCCTCGTCAACAGGTAAACAATACTATGTACACGTAAAGAAAATAATATGTATGAACTGTTTCGTGGTACTCGTTTAAAAAGAAAGAGATAGTGTATCCGTTTCAGAAAATTCCCCCGCCCCCCCCCCCTCCTTCTTTCAGGGTGTCGCATTATTGATGTCTGGTTAGCAGTAGCAACATAACTCCAGCACATCATGTTCTATCAAGGTATGCTTTTTTTTTTCCAGTTTGGAAACGTGTATTCAATAATGGTGGGTGTGAATATTTTTAATCATCATGATTATCATTTTTATCGAGTTTATTATTTTACTTTACTTTATTACTTTTTTTTTATTTTTACCGAAGTAATTCCGAAAAATCCGTATCGCAGTTAAACCAACCTTAAACCCTTATAGCTTATTTTGCTCAGTGTTTTAGAGTTACTTGTATTGCAATAAAATTTAAATTTATGAGCGAATAAAACCTAACTTCCCATCGATTTCAGATAACTAATACTTTACTTTGCTGCGGAGCTAGAATAACAATGTATGAAGAATACAAAACATCTGTTGCATGGACACGACAAGTTGTAAGTGATATTTTTTCTTAGTTTAACGCATTTACTTAAGCACATAAATGTAATATATTCAGCAAAAAACAACACAATTTTCAGAGTTTGTTATGTTTTTACTTAAGTATTAAAATAAATTTTCCTACTGAAACTTATAAAATACATACACTGAAATGAGTAATGTTTAAATTGCAGTTTAACTGAATGTAGTAACGTTGAAAATACGAAGTGTTTATAATTGAAATATAAAAGTGAAAATAACATTGCTTAAATAGTTTTACGTTTATATGCGAGATTTTAGTTAATTAATATTCTACCTAATAACACTACCAGTAATTATTAAACGTCATTAATATTATATGCTATGGTGCCAAAAATTCGAAAAATACATAATGACATGTTTATTTTTTTCTTCACATTAATTTGTGCAAAATAGATTCTATACATAACGCTTATAGCACAAATTATGGAAGGATGACTTATAAAAACCCGTTGCAATTCAGTGCAATTTTACGGTGTAAATAAAAATGCGCCATGAAACATTTCCAACCATAGGAAAAACTAAAGAGCTTTGAAAAGAAACACATCTTCTGTATACACATGCATCATTTCCTGAGGACCGATGTATAAACCAGACTTGGTCTGGATCATTTTTTACCTCAAAGTAGTGCATACTACTCGAGTCATAACTGAAATATGAAAAGAAAGCAAAACAGATGAAATACCTCTAGATGGATGGTTCCGAGTTTTCTTGAAGCTGTGATTGAAAGAACAAAGCGTCGTTTCGTTTCTGGTTTCAATAACATAAAATATGAACTCGTTTGATATTCAATCTAAGTTATGGTTCTCGCATTTTTGTTACATAAATCAAATAGAAAAAGTTTTTGAAGTAATAGTCATCCGAAAAAGTAACAAATTTGCGACTTTGTTCCCAATTGTGCGTTACTCTTTAGAAAAAATAGAAGTTTCAATGTAAAATGATTTATTGCTTTCTTTGTTTCTTGTTTTATTGAGGTATATTAATTTTCAGTAAGAAAGGAGGGAATAATATTGAGTACATAAAACTGGAACATGATGGTAGTCTGAATGTTGTTATTTTTCTAAATCGAAGGATGTAATAAATGCATTTGCTTTTGACTTTTCAAAAATGATTAAGTTGTCAGCTCAGTGTAAAGTACAGCGTTAAATTCCAATGTTTACTCGTTAAAAATTTTATCTACATATAAATATTTTTTAAACCCAGATTGCTTAAAGAACTTTAATTTATTTAGTTCTCCCCTTTACATAATACTCAGCTTTTCTTTTCATTACTTAGTGAGCGATTAAGCGTTACAATTTAGCAGTTGTTAAATGTTGTGGTAGCGCACCTTGCTATTGTTTTGTTATGGTAATACCTAATGGAATATTGGCAACACACTTTCCTAATGATTTTCAGAATTTGATGAACTTTGTGATGATTATTATATAAGGACTACAGCATTTAAAGGGGTTAATATTACGTCGATCAATTTTTGGTTAATATACAAATAGATGATTCTGAGCATACTATTTTATCTGATCATAATTTTTACATTTTAAATTATGAATGATTTGTTCATAAAATAAAACAGCAAAACATTTCGAAGACGTTATTAAATATGAATCAATACATCTCGTAAGCAGATTAGATAATAATTGAACATAGTTCTTATATACAAGAAAAATGATCTAAAATTTTGAGCGATAAAATAAGAGTACAAAGAACAAAAGGACGTGAATAAAGCACAAATTTTCAAAACAATAAAGCACTTCGCTATTTCGAGGGTACAATGGAGCCTCTTCATCAGTGCATGAAAAAAGTGCTCAACACACAACAAGAAAGTTGCGAGTGAACAGGACTCCCAACTTTCTTACTGTGTGTTGATCAATTTTGTGATCAACACAATTTCTCATTTACATGAACTGATCACAGGCTGGATATATTTAAAACAGGGATCCAGAGCGGAGCGTGGAGCAAGAACGTAGAAAATGGTGCAACGAAATTTTGCTCCAAACGGGAGCGGGGCCGGAGCAAAGGAATTCGTTCAGCTCTACTGCTCCGATTTTTTCTTTAATTTTTTACTAATGTTTCATCATATCAAACATTTAATTAAGAAAAGCGATAAATAATATAGTCCATGAAACTTATTCGGAGCCCGGAGCGGAGCTGGAGAAAGTATTTAAAAGTCGGAACGGATGGGGGAACAGCCCGAAATAGTGGCTGTTCCAAATCCCTGATTTTTAAGACATATACATAATAAATAAACGAGTTGTTCATGAAGTGATAACAATAAGTATAATGTAAAGGGTAATCATGTAAAAAATACATTATTTATTTCTGACATAAATAAAAGCATTTACATCAACATCTTAGCATTGCATCACGTGTCTAAACATACATATTTTCTTCCCTGTCATTAGAAATAAACGATATATTGGTATGTAACATATTACTAAGTTCTTGAGATTAGCTTAAAACATTTGTTTGGGAAAAGCAACTCGTTTGTTACTTCGATGACGAACAACCTTAATCAATGGTTATCTAAATATTATAATGAATCATTCAATTTATAGGATTTTTTTTAAAGTGAGGAACAGTTCAGACACATGCCATTTGTTTTTCATGTTCAGTCTTATGGAAATAAATATTAATACAGTGGAACCCAACCGTTCGTCCACCTCGATATTCGTACAACTCGCTTTCGTCCAACTTGTTCAAGTAAAATTCAACTCGCCATTCGTACTTGTCCCGCGATTCTTATGGAGCCAGGGGAGAGCTGGGTTGCCAGTTTGGCTATTTTTAAGGAAAAAATCGAGAAATTATTCTCATTTTGAACTTGTCTAGGAATAATTTGTTTGGCGTTTTGGATTTTTTTTTTAAATTTTAATACTTTTTGAGATTTTACTGACAATTTCAATTTTTTAACGGGGCAGCAAAGGTTGAAGAACTTTCTTCTTCAGAGAAGGAAAGTAGTAAGAAAAGCTTTTCCCGTGCAGAAATTAAAGAGTTGTGTTACCCCTGCGAGAAAACACAGAGAGTGGTGGGAAAATGGCATCCCAATACTGCTGTGATCAACAGCATTAACTTGTTCAAGGACAATGTTATTGATCATTTTAGAAAAATTCTGAACAATCGTGAAGGGCATACAACATTGGATAGGTTTTTAGAGAAAGAAACCCAAGTTTCTTCTAGTTCAAAAAGACAGAAAAAAGAAAAAAAAACAGCGGAAAGGGAGAAAATACCTGAAGGGATGTTACCTGATGTTTTTATAGAAGGGGACTCCTCTTCCAACCATTTCTCTTCCTCCTCTTAACATTCCACTTATGCCATCAGCTCACCTCAGTACAAGCAAAGTGCAGTTAAATTTTTATTTATCTATAATTTCATGTACAGTACTGTATACTTGCTTTTTACAGGTGTAAATAATCAACCATCTGTGGGTCTGGAACGGATTAATCCATTTTACATTGTATCTTATGTGAAAAAATAATTCACCATTCGTACAAATAGCCATTCGAACTGCCTCCTGTAACGAATTGTATGCGAATAGCGAAGTTCCATTGAATTAAATTAAAATATTTTGCTTCTATACTTCAATAATCATCAGCCAATTGCTTCAAGTGCTCTGGATAGTTTAAGTACTTGATAAACATCGCACTTAATTATGGATATCCAGATTGAAGATGATCTATTGAGCCTAAATTAATCATACATACCAGAATTTTGATTACATCACTAAAATTTCAATACGTTAGCATTGATTTCCTCACTACATCAACAGGAAATTACGTATCTAAAGAGACAAAATCTTCAAACACGGAATAGATGCATCACTAATTCTATTTCCCTTTGAGATAAGCGAACCTTTGCATAGCGCTCACAGTTTAAAATTTAAGAGGATACATTGACGTGTAACTGTCTAAGTTGTATGGTAAATTATAGTACAACTGCTCATAACTTTGTGTTTGTGCGTTACTCGTCATCAGCCGCTCATTTGCGAGGCGGTGGAGAAAATTGCAATTGCCCCGCCCTAACATTGAGAATATTGTGTATTTTTATCAAGGTGTAAGTAATTTGTTGTTTTGAATGTAATATATGAGGTATGCATAACTTTAACCCCCCATCTCCCCTACTGAAAATATCCAAAATGACAGGGCTGCTTGACGTCATAGATTTTGAGAATCTCTAAAATTGTTTAAAATCTACACTGTTAAAAATTTCATCATGGAATTACGGTTAAAACCGGCAGCAGTATGTCCATCAACTCACCGTTAAATTCACGGTTTGGAACATTTTTCTATCTTTACGGAAACTAAACCATTTCCATACAGCTTGGTTAAAAAGCCGTAAATACAAAAGTTTACTGTTTTATAACCATTTAAAAAGGGTTCAAAAGCAAAATTTTTACCGTTTTTGAACAATTACGAGGCGTAGAATCTTCGAGGCGTAGAAACCGTAAACGAAGCGTGTGGGACTCGAACCCAGGTGTATGGAACACCAGCTTTGCGCTCTAGTGATTCGGCCATCTACACCACGCAAAGCGGCCGTTTATTTATCAATAAATCTTCTTTTCCAACAAGCAAACTGTCTTAAAATTGAGAGCAGCTCAAATTATGGGTTCGCTCATTCGCAAACAGTTCGCGAATCCGGTGTCTCCAATTTTTGATTTACGTGTGTATGTGTTTCTATTTAGTAACCACTGCTTAAGCCACTTTGTTTTTTCTTCTTTTTTTATATACACATGCATATTTGAACTGATAAATCTTTATTCATATTTTAACAACAACGTAAGACCGGTAAGGTTTCGTAACGAAGATGGACGCCCGATTCTTATTGAGCGCACGAAAATTACAGTTAGTTAAACGTTCTTTAGGATAAACAGAGAATAAACGATTTTTTTCACAATCAGCGGTTTGAGTACCATCTTTTTAATGGTTATTCAACTGTTCTAATTAAAAATGGTAAAAACCCAGTCAAATAAATGGTTATTTTACTATTTCCTTACGGAAATTTTTAACAGTGTAACGTATTTGAATACAAATGGGATATAAATGTGAATTATGTAAGTAATGTTACCAAGATCATTGCACAATCTCTGAAAATCGAAAGCATTCTATCCTATGTCCGCAAGTACGTATAAGAGAAAATCAGGTGACACGAATTTTATTTTGAAATGTGCAACGTTTTCGGAGCTAAATTCAAATATATCAATGCATAAATGCGTTATCTTTGTCGTTTTACTGCAATTGATTTCAATGTTTACCTATTTGTGAAGGTATAACACTCAGAGGAAATATTCAATAAATGATTAATTTTCGATCAAAAATATGCAGAAAGAGCTTTGTTTTCAGACTGACAACATATGCTAAATAGTATAGAAATTTAAAAGTTTTATAATCAAGTTAGGTAACATGATTTTACATTATTATTGCACTCTCAGAAACACATGCTCAAAACTCACGAAACTTTGTCGCATTTGACGAAATGGCTTCGTGAAAAATGCTCCGAGTAAACCTTTTGTCAAATTGGCGAAATTTGTGTAGTAACTTTTTTGAGTCACGTGATCGCGCGAGGAAAGAATCGTAATAAACGACGAAATTTTCTTGACGATTGAAGAATCGTCGAAAATGAGGATTCCATTTTTGAGAGTGTAGGTATTCTACAAGGTATTCTATTATGTGGTAGTATTTTTAAAAAAATGCAGCACCACATAATAAGGAATGTCTGTCCTTAGATGTGTTTATCTGACAAAACACCAACCTAACTGATATATTAAAAGCTGTTGGGCAGATAAAAAAAGTTATTTTAAAACACCTTTCAGATTAGTAATTTCAGTGTTTAAATTGAGAAAGAGACAAAATACAGAAGAGAGAACAAACTATTTATTGCAAGTAAGAAAATTGACAGGTTCTCACACAAAAAAACGGACGAAGGTATCTGTTTTGCCAATAACAAATGTAAAACATAGATGTGAGTTTTTTTTTTAAGCAAACCGTTATATCTAAATATTTAAAAAAAATGTTCGAATTATTAAAAGTAGCTCTTTTTTTCTTCCTTTTTGTTTAAAGGCAACGTTGCTATTTTTTTCTCTTTCGACCGCAAGCCTTTTCATGGATCAAACTAAATTTGCTTGTTTAGGATGAATTTTAATAAAATTAAGCTTGCATAATGCCTTGTGAAGTTTTTCGACTGTCATTATCGGGCCCCTCCCAAAAGCTCGAATGGTCACATCGCCTAGTTAATCGCAACTTAAGTATCACCGATGCATGAGTTACATAAGTTACTTATTTCATTATTATCACTTTAAAAGAAAATAAATAAACCACCACAATCACGGTTTATTCGTATATGCAGATTCAACGTTAGTCTGCTACATACGCAACTTCCACTTTCTACGTATTTATTTTTATGGCATGATTTGAATTTCATGACGAACTGTTTCAGAAGCTCTTTCATTGAATAATTGTCACTTATTTTGCATATAATAACCATACAAATAAAGTCATATCAAAAGTATGGTAATTTCTGGCAATATTTTTTGCACTCATAAATAACTGTATTTCTCTCGTTCTCATAGATGACTGCAATGTGATTTTACGATGTATATGATAACAGTATCATATGCATCGTACAATCACAATTTAGATAAAAAATATTTAAAACTTTTAGAGCAGCAAAGCCATTTTTTCATTACGATTGTGTTGTACCACGTGTTGATCAAAAAATGATACGCAGGATTATAAACGTACCTTATTTGCGGTACTGTAAAATTGAAACTCAGTTATAAACAGGTTCACAAGAATAAAAGAGAAAGGCTCAGGAATAATTTAAAATTTAATATCAACAATTGTGTCAAAAACTGTCGGTCTCTCAGACCTTCCTAACCAATGTGTGAATAATAAAGTAGACAAATGAAATTATTGATGAATCAGATCATTTTTATTTATACGTTTTTAATTGAGATTAGCTTCCTGGGAATTTGAAGATATTTTTTTCGCAAAAATATTCTTCTTTTGAAGACGCGCTTGAAATGAATGTCTCATCACTGTTCACTCATCAAATGTCGTATAATTATGCAAGGGATCTTTAACACGATATGTTAAAGATCCTTTAAGTATCCATTTGGCTTGGATACTCTTGGCAAAATTAAATTCCTAGTTCAGTTTCGCATCGTCAGAGTCCAGGTGCTTTATAGATAATTGGGAAACATGCGTTTTGACAATTTTATTTTCATAAATAAGAGAATTTAATTTGCAATGAACTATTAAGAGTATTTTTTTACATTATGAAAGATCCCATCAAAAAGTAAGATTTATACTTTATAAATGACTGTCCATGTTATTACACATTTCAAACAAATAAATAGAAATACTCATAGAGAAATATTTTCTTTAAACTCACACTGCATAACTTCCTTTTTTAACATCAGCAACTTTTTTCATCATAAAAACTCTTTGTTTCCTTAAAGTTACTTTCATTAATTATGTAGCAATAGATTCAAAATTCTACCTCTAAATTTTTATCAGAACATTGAAAAAAAGAGAGAGAGCTAAAACATAGGAAAATGCTAGGAACAATGAGAAATACACTTAAAATGCAAAAAAAAAGTGCTGTAAAAATCTTTAAAAAATGCTCCCAAACAAAAAAAAAGTTGAAAAATGCAAAAAACAGTAAAAACGTATTATCATCAAATTCCAGGGATTGCTAATGACCATACGCAGCCCCATTGGAAGGGAAAAGAATATTTAAGGCAAATTGTTGAGCATCATAATATTTTTGAATAGAAATTTATAAATTGAAAACCTACATTTGTAAGTAGGAATATATGCATGTATCAACACGTTTTGCTAAAATTGGCGTTATATAATTTACACATTTTAAATGAAAAAAAATTGAGAATGTGTAACATATGTATATTAAAATCAAAACATTCAATACGTACTCAAACAAAAATAGACCATATATGTATAATAAATAGGACATAAAGATAGGACAATTTGAATTTACAATGCCCGAAATCACAGATTTGAATGAAATATAATACAAGAGACAGCAATAATATTTCAGATATAGAAAAGCCGGGAATGTTTGCACCAACAATGAACAGAAGGGGCTTTTGATTGACTGGTGTTTTATCATGTCTTTGTGCAAAATCATTCAACTTCGAAGTTTTGGTCTGAGAGCAAATGCAGCAAAATGAAAATTCTGATTTTCAGAATAGGAATTGTTCAGCTACATTTATTTCTGCTTTGAAAAGAAATATCGTATGTGTTGGACGTATATTATATATATATATAATATATATATATATATATATATATATATGTATGTATGTATGTATTTATGTGTGCGTGTGTGTGTCTTTGGATAAAGTATTTTTATATATATGAAAAAGTTAAACTACTAAGTACATCATATAATCTCAGAAGCAGTGAAAAACATATATTGTGTACGTTCAATGCATATTAATATGAACTTTTAGATCCTAGCCAAGAGATGTTTTGATCGAGCTGGCTAAGATTCGCATCGAGAAACTCCCTGGTTCAAAACTCACCCCCGAAAACCTTCGTACCTTCACATCGTACACCAGAATTGGTGATCCGAAAAAACAGCAGATGACGCCATGACTGCGGAATGGGCAGTGCTTAACGTCATGATGACATCATGCATTGCTCTTTATAAAAGCAATCACGCTCAAACTCGATACGTCGCTTCTCGTCAATCAACCACATCGACGTTCTTAGTTTTTCGCTAATTTGGCCCATTCAACCAGGTCAACATTTCTGGTACCTTGCTGCATACGGCAGAATGATGTACCTGCCACCTGCGTCCACCCACTTCCTCCATCGTTCTTTCTCTTCCCGTTCTTTCACTTGGAGGGTAGCAGTGTGGCGTACGTTCAACAATTTCGATCTTGTCCCATAGTCAAAAGACGTCTTTTGAACGAATGGTCTAAGGCAACGGATTTGGATCTGAGAGTCAATGGTTAAATGGCCACCTCCCCAACCTTTGCTTTCTCATATCGTAGTTCGCAACATGCATTATGTTTTTCGACAATATTGGAATTCATCCTTTAATTTATAACGAAAATTACGGAAATCTTAAAACGCACACTATCTTAACTATTATACTTAAAAAAGGTTGACTATTTCTTTCTTTTTAAGCCGGTGCTCGATGTCATGCTTTCTTTTATTAATTGAGTCAGACGAAGCTGAAGTAATCTTAAAAAACAAAAATTTAAATAAATAATTTGCTGATCATCTCCGATTTTCACTTTGAAAGGCAGAATATGACCAGAAAATCATCCTTAAATGAAAGCTGCATCCACTTTACTGCATCCCATCGTTATCTCTCTCTTTCTTCCCTTTCGCTCACTTGCAGGGGGCAGTATGGCGTAAGTTCAACAAATCCAACGTTGACCCTATCTAAAAGACGTCTTTTGAACAAGTGGTTTAAGGCAACGGATTTGCATCTACGTCCACGGTTCAAAACCTATCTCCGGGCCTTTGATTTTTCACATCGTAGCCATCAATCAACGTGCATTTTGTTTTTATTGCAGTATTGCAATGCATTCATTTTTTAATAAACATTACGGAAGTTTTAAAACTTAAAGTATTTTAACTGTTGTACTCATAGAAAAAAAAAAGTTCACTATATCTTTTGTTAACCAGTGCTAGCACTACCGGTGCTCTGTGTCATGCTTTCGTTAATTGACCTGGACGAAGCTGAAATAACGTCTTGAGAAAACAATTTATATAAATATAATTTGTCGGTCATATCTGAGTTTCGCAAAGTTCCTGAAAGGCAAAATATGACCAGAAAAAAATTCCTAGATTTCCTTCGAGATACTAAAAAAGCATAGAAAGCAGCCCTTTTCCCGAAGTATCTTAAAAAGTCTGCCAAGAAACTGACATTCAAACTTTATTTTATGTAACAAACTTTAGCAGATTTACTTAACACTTTAATTGATTTTGTTAATCAGTTAAATAAGTAGATTTAGGCAAGTAGAAGCATATAAGATTTTTTTTTTGAAAATTGGATCCAAATATTGAATTCTTAATATATTTTTAGGAAACACAAAAATATTTATAACAATGCATATTTTTTGCAAAAACAAATTTAATTATTATTTTTTCAGTGGGTACCTTAAACAAATACCGAATTATAAACTTTCATTTTCTATGCATTTTGTTTTAATTTCCTTTAAATCATCAAATATCTCAAATTTCATAAAAGATGATGGTTCAAGAATGTTTCTCTTTTGAAGCATTGCATACGCATGATATATGAATGGAACTAAAAGATGTTGAAAACATTCGAGATAGATGGATCAGAAAAGGTGCTGGACATTGATTGAAAAACAGGGCTTTGTTTCTTTTAGGTTTCAATATCATAAAATATGGATTCCTTTTATATTCTCTCAAAGGAATCGATCTCCTGCCTTGAGCTTAAGAAGCAAACTAGAAAACAATTCGCCGGATTTACTTTGAAATGTGTCTTGTGTAGCAAGCATTCAATATTTCACCTTAATACTGAACTTTTTTTTAACAGTATATTTTATAGTTAAACTTATTGCAATTCTAATCGCCTTGTTCCATATTTCAATTTTTTTTGTTTAAATGATTCAGTTTTTAAGTGCGTAAAATAAGCGACCATGTAATATTGTCATCGTAAAATTACAACATTAATTGTACTCTTTACATCGTATAGCCATCTTGTTGGAATAAGAGTTTTTTAAAAGAAATACTAAATCAAGGCTAATTTGCTGACGAGAGAAGTTTCTAAAAGAAAGGCTTAAATATGTAAAACAGTATGGCCATCATGTTATTATATGACTGTCCTACGTGAAATGCTGAAATATATAAAACCGTAAGCCATTTTGTTGACATAATTTTCTAAAAGAAATGGTAAAATATGTAAAACAGTATGGTCATGGTCATCTTGTTTACACACGACTGTTCTAAGTGAAATGCTAAAATATATAAAATCGTAGGCCATATTGTTGAAATGAAATTTTTTTAAAATAAATGCTAAAATATGTAAAAACCATATAGCCATCTTGTTCACATAAGAGTTGTAAATGAAATTTTAAAACAACGTAATTCTAAAGCAGTAAAAGTAGACTAAAAATGCCAAATATAGACTGATAAAAAGGCACCATATATTACCAGTGTAATTTTTATGTCTAAAAAAAACCGATTTTTTGGGTTAAAAATTATGCATTCCACAAAAGTCCATTCAAACTATCGAAGTAGGAAACTTCTTTAGGAATACTGTCAACAGTTCAAAGAATAATATCCCTAAGCAATAATGTATTGACAGCGCTGTCATAAATTTAAACGGTCAGAAGGCGGAATCTGTGAAGGTGGAAGGTGTAATTGAGTTATTCTATCGACCTTTACGTCCTCTCTGAACGTGTACTATATTTAATCGTACGGATGAGTTTGGTCAATATGAGATATATTGAGTGGGAATAGAAAAAGACCACAATAAATGCCGTTTATAAATCTAATTTTAGTCATTTAATTTTTTTCCCCTTCATATAATGTCATGATAGCAGACAAACACAAAACAAACTTTACCAAGAAATAAGATTATGCATGCAACCTTCCCAATTTCAAAGAAAACTTATGAATGTAATTAGGCCGAATACTCTCAAAAATAGGATCCTCATTTTCGACGATTCTTCAATCTTCAAGAAAAATTCGTCATTTATAACCATTCTTTCCTGCCGGGATCACGTGACTTAAAGAAGTTACCACACAAATTTCGTCAATTTGACGAAAGGTTTACTCGGAGCATTTTTCACCAAGCCATTTCGTCAAATATGACGAAAGTTTCGTGAGATTTGAGCATGCGTTTCTGAGAGTGAATACAAAATGTGGTCAGGACATTCCTTCGTTTGTGAAATTTTAAATTATATTCAAACTGCTATGCAACAAATAAGGCGAGTGTTACTAGGTAATTTTGTTAACCCTTTACCACTTGAAAACTCGAATTTGACTTTTTGGATACGAGATAAAAGCCCAGGAATGATAATAATAAAATATACTTATTTCATTTTTTCCGATTTTTAAATGTTTTCTGTCATTTTTAAAGAAAATTACAAAAACAACCTTTGATCGGTACATATCTTACAGTGTGTTAAGAATACGTTTGTTTTGTTGAAAAAGTAAAATAAAAAGTGAAATTAAGAAAAGATGATAAAATGGAAAAAAGAATTAACATCAATTTATATCTTTCGATTTATTTTAAACTTTTTCAATAAAACTAAAAACGAAAATTTGCAAGTATACATAGAAAAAGATAACATAACAAAATTCTTAATTCAATCTAACTCAAATTTATTAATTATAGCTATACTAATTTATCCAAATCCTGCTTATCAAATTGCTAGTTCGACTAGAAAAACAAACAAAAAGATAATTATGCGCGTATTAGCTACGTGATTGAAAGCATCCATTTTGTGTCTACTGCGCAAAAAAATAGGATTAAGTTTTATTAATGTACTTACAATTTCGCATCTAGTGCTTTATAAAGTCAGACCTCGATATAAGGTCACTCGCATATAAGGTCACCTCACATATAATATCCCTTTTCTAAAGCCCGGACTCATTGAATATTAAATGTATATAAATCGGCTATAAAGTCACCCCGCTTCTAAGGTCATTTTAGTGAAGTCCCAAGGGGTGACCTTATATCGAGGTCTCACTGTATTTGGTTATCGTTATTTTGAACAGTACAACGTAATTTTGAATTTTTACTAAATAATTAAAAATATAATTTTTGGAAAAAAATCGAACCGACTTCAAATTAAAAATTGCTCTAAAAAGTAAAAATAATAAATCATTTGTAAAACAACATTTATCCGACTTTTAAACATAATTTTAGACGTCGGCGCAAAACTATGACAGTCACACTACCGTTACACCTTGTGTTACTGTGGATTTATATCGGAACTGTTGCAAACTCTAGGTTACTCATATTTTTATTGACTCATGATTACAAAAGATTTTGCTAATTACCCAATTTGCTCCTACTTCAAAAATTCTGTTTGAAAGACGATCAATGGTGTCTAAAGAATGATTTTATTTATTTTTTCCTTTTTGAGCAAATCTTTTCTTTAATCAGAGATTTTAATCAGAGAGTCAGATCTTTTTTTTTTTTTAAATATTTTTTTTATATTATGTTTAGTGTAAATACATTTTTCACGTATTCAATTTAAATATATATGTATATCAAATTTCACATCTACTTTCGGGGACTGACACTAAAAAATCAGCATTTGTTTGATGCATTCCGTTTCGAAGTTGATTTTAAAAAGTCCAAAACAAAGTGGAGTCTTAAAGCAAACTAAAAGAATTTATTTTTTGTTTTAAAGAAGCGTTCACTTAAACTCTCTTTGTAATTTCTTTTAATATTACTGCTTAAAGAAAACAATATTTTTAACAATAATTTATATTTATTAATCATTTAGCCTCAAAAAAGTCAAGCCTTTCCAATAAAAAGATAAGTACTTAATTTTCCTCTCATAACGTTCTTTCTTACAAATAATTATAATCAAATCAATGTACGATATTTAAGTTGGACGACTCTCGATCGATTTAAAAAAATCATTAAATGGGTTCATTTAGTCAAACGCTATGAATGAAAAAAATGACTATATATTCCACACATAATTTTTTTTTAATTATCCAATACAGTCAAACCGAAGCATGGGACCTAAAATAGATCCCCGTCGATCGATCAAAAAAAGAGAATCATTAAAATCGATTCGTCAAGTGAGAAGTTATTGATTTACAACTAAAAAGAAAACGACATACATACGATATGAAGAGATAACCTCTTCCTTTGGGAAGTCAGTTAAAATTTTCAATTACGGTTTCATGACTAATTAAACTGAATAGGTTAGGATTGTCATAGATAGCAATGGTAAAAATAATATTTTCAATTTTTAGCTTTGATTATAGCATACATTCGAAAAAAAATAACTATGTATATCGAGAAAAAATTTATTAGTAATTTTAAAATTTTATAATGAATTTATTTCTAAAGTTTAACATAGATACAAAGAAAACTAAACTAAGCACTTAGTCTCTCTATAATAATTAGGAAAGATTCTACTTTTGGTGTTTTCCCCTTTTCTTTTTCTTTTTGAAAATTTTGCTATCACTTTCGAAAATGAGTACGGATATCGAGATAAAACTTCAAATTTTCTCAAGTCTATACCAACACTACATCTGTACCAAATATCAAGGAAATCTGAGATTCCAGTCTACTGATTTGACGTGGAGTGACTGAACGTAATATGGACGTTGTACAATAATGTGTATTTAATTTGTAGAGCCTTAATTAAAGCAATTCGTTTTCTTGTTAATGTTTTACATAAAAAGTAAATGGCTTACACAATTTATCATATATACATATAATTTATAATTTAACACATATCGACAAATTGGTACCGAAATCAGAATAACGTTATTTCCTATACATTTACTTCTTCTGCTCTGAACAAAGTTATTTTCTAGATAGGTGCGCACTCATCTGCTACACGAGGTATCACAGTGACTGGATGAAAAATGAATACGATAATTTACACAATTACTCACGACAGGCACGAAACCTTCCCTTATCTTTCACTTTTCCTTGAGAAAGGAATTTGGCGAAAGTTCAAAGGAACGAGATAGATACATTAATTAAGAGACCTTAGGGAGTTTAGAAGGAATGTATATCGATAAACTGAAAGATCAAATCAATATATTAAAGACAGTCATTTATCGCAATGCTGTGCAGATGTGATATGCTCCAAATTACATAGATAAAATTCTTTAACTTATATTAAGAAAGAAGCATATACATACTAAGATAAGTAACTTCAAGCATAATATACGCGAAACGAATCGGACACAAAATACAAAATAATAAAAGCTACGCAAAGCCGAATGTATTTCCGGTGGAAGTCCAACGTAAGTTAATTCAATAATTTGCAATGTGTGATTCTTATTTTTCACATTATTATATTCTTTTTTTATTCTTATGAGAACGAATAAATAATAACTTCTTCATTTTTTGAGTACTTTGTCTTAAACGATCCCAGAGTTGTAATTATACTTTCACACACACATTATTAATTCCATCGCTTTTGTTTTAACACTCGATCAATTAAAGTTCAATTTCAACTGTAACCATGTACAACATTTACAGTTAAAATTATTATATTCTTTAGCGTGTTATTATGGGATAAGTTTGAAAAAGGGACCCTAAGGTTTTCAGGTAGAGGATGGAGTAGGGGATGTGTTAAGAAAAAAGGAATTATTTGAAACCGAAAAAACCATGAAAATTAAAAGTCTTATAATACATTAAATTCTTAGCTTATATTATTCATAATTTGAACTGGTGAAGGGTTTCATAAAGAAGATGAGTGGCTTATTGATCCCTGATTTTTGAGCGAAAAATGCCACAAAAGTATTCAAACTCTTTTCATTGTATTTTCGGTCTGATGATAGTTTCTATAAGGAGGATTGTGCTTTCAGAAACTTCTGCTGCTCCCCCTTCTCCATGTGGGGGCACGCCTCTTTTTTTCAACTGTGTCACGGAAAAACCCAAGGGACTCTTGCTATTTCGGATACTGTGAATGTTCTGTGTCCCCTAACTCACTGATGGTCTAAGCCTTTTATGAAATAGGGGTAGTATCTCTCACGTGACGGAAGAATTCATGTTGTTCAATCAGAGAAGAATCGCATGAATTCGCTATGGTTTTTTTTTTTTTTTTGGTATTTTTTTATGGGCTTCATCCTATATGTATAAGAAGTATTTCCCACCTCTCCCATTTAAAATGAGTTTTACTTTTCTGTTATCTGTACTGAAAATAACTAAATGTAATCATTAGCTCAAAAACTACATTGTTTGCTCCAAACGCTTGGGAAATTATTAAAATGTAGACATTAGAAAGACGGAAGGGGGATTGGATAAAACGCGCCAGTCGCATTATTTGGCGTTTAGTAGTTCTAATAGTAATTAATACAACTTTGACTTTTTTAAAATATTATCCTGCTTATGGAAGGATTGAAACAAAAATGGGTTGTCCTTATAATGAAAGAGACACTGCTCATATTAGAATATTTCTGTAAATTATTTGTATTTATTCAAAGTCTGTATAACATTTCAATATTTTTCGTATGCTATTTAAGTATTTCTCTATAATATATGAATATTATTTCACACATTTTTTTTTCTTTTAAATATTTTTGATGGAATTTTTTTTTTTTTTTTTGGGTCGGACATGACTAAAATTGTCATGTCACTAGACAATCTCTTTGAATTTCATTCCCTTAAGTTTAGCATAAAATAATTGAAAATATTATTATTAATATAAGAAAGAGGTATTTTTCGATTGTGTTAAAGGTTTCTTATTTAAAGTTAGAAATTAAATGGCTACCCCATGAGAAGGGGTGGAACAAAATGAAGTTCATTTCCAGATTTAGGGCTAAAAAACATAACAGCAGGTTGCGCAATGGAAACCACTATGTCATACAATTTTTTTAAATAATACATTAAAGGCCTTAAAAATACCTTTGCGCTAAATAATGATTTTTTTTCTACTTTTAAATCAATAAATGTAATGAAACTGATACTTATATGCAGCTTTACTTTCTAAGTATAAAAAGTAGAATTTCAAACTTGAACACACATTTCCCCCCAAAGTTTTTGCGAAAAAATTCTCTCCTCAATATTTAATTAACTGTGCCTTTTTAAGGAGCTTACTTCTCGTCTTAAAATAAGGGGAAATACCGTAGACACCTCAACTTCGATAGAAGTAAAAGGGATTTAGATCCCCAGTGGTTATCAACAAATTGCATCAGAGAGGGGGAAAATGGCTGTGAGGGCGTGGGGAAAGAAGTAATGGAATAGCAGAGTATATGTACGTGTGAGGTGGCGTGAATCAATCAAACCCAGAGCCTTAGTGATGAAATATGGGGTCTGTAGCGTTATATATTTTTGTTACTACGTTTGCAGCGTGCGTGAAAGGATTTTTTTTTTCTTTTCTTTTCTCCCTCTCTGTTTTTATTTGCTTATTTTTTGGAAAAGTCTAAACATTTTTTTTTCAAAGGAACGCTTCCTCGGTTAGTGCTGTGTATGAAGATTGTGAAGATGAGAAAAAACTTTATTCCATTTTAAGGTCGTAATTGACACTGACACAAAATATATTTTAAAAATTTACATTAGTAAAAATAACTCACATATGTAAAATCTTTAAACTATATTTAGAGATGGCATTATTCGTAGCTCAAATTTTACGATACTCACAAATAAGACCTCAAATTTGAACAATATGTTTAGCAAGTCATATTTCTATTTCAAATAAATACTTTTCTTCTATTGATTTAATTTTATTTACATTCAGAAGCAAAGTAATTTCTTAAAAGTTTGAAACGTTTAAAAATGAATACCATTTCAATTATTATCTGTTTCTATATTTTGTTCTTAAAGCATGATATATCCAACATCATTTTATATTTTCAAAGCAAAAATAAGCCTCGATACCATTCACTTATAGCCGGGTGAAAGAATCCTTCATTTCACTTTTCCCTTCTCTCGGTAACTGCTTGAACCTTTTCCCCTTTCTTGATTTGCCTAATGGTTGAGTTCCCTTCAATATAATTTACCAAGCAATTTGAGTTCTCCCGCATACCTTTACCGTAAGGAATAAATTCATGGCAGTATTGAAATACCTTTGAATTTCCCGATTGAATGTTGCGAAAGACTGTTTAATCCTTACTCAGAAAACTATAATTTTGAAATTCGTACTAACATAGCGTTAACAGGTAAATAGCAAAGAAAAAAACAACTAATTTTTATACTTAGTATGGCATTCTAAAACCAAGAAACTGAAAATATAATAATGCAGTTTATGTAGTACTGAACAGAAAAATTAATTTGGCTCTCTCTTTTCCTTTGTTAAATATATTTTTTGTTCACACGGTGTGATATATCACATCTTGGGTCTGGCACAGATCACCGTCTCACAACTTCATCAATTTACAGCAAACATAAAACATAGCAATTTAATTTTTAAAGTATATAGATAGAGGAAGGAAAATCGTGAGGATATCCTGATGCAAAATTTGTGTATATTTTAAATTTTGTTTTTACTGCGCATGAAATACTCGTCCCAATTTTGAAGTCATATTCGTGGACAAATCTAGAGACTGGCATTTAACTCAGCTAGTAACAGCACTGTGCAGTGCCGTTGCCATTTTTGCTTCTCTGTCCAGCAATATATAGTAAAACCAAAAAAAAATAATAAAAAATTGGTGTTTAAGGAACACTAGATCACATCCGAGAAGGGAAGAACGGAAGTAAGTAATCATAAAAGCTACCCTCCCTTAGTTATAAGTATTATTTGATGTAAAAAGCATACCTTTCTTAAACTAATTTTCTATAATCTTTATTAATCATGTTTTACAAGTAATTAAAAAAAATTCGACACATCCGTAGACAGGACGGCATATATGCATAGATAGGTCTTGGCATCCATGGACGGGATTACAATATCTATAAACGTTTTAAGACTATCTATGCGATTTTTATAAGCGTGATATAAATGCAAAATTCTTTTCCCAGTTAGGAAAAATCCCAGTATGATAATATGATACAAGAAAAACATCACCAATGAAAACCAAACGCAAATCAGAGAAAGCATAACATGATAAAGTACGTTGCAAGAAAAAGGTCTGGAAAGGAATCATTCTACATGTCGTGTTCTTGGTAATACTTATGTAAACGTGTTTATAAGGTAACGGTCACGTAAAAATCGTAATAATAACTAACTAAACAAAGGTATTAAAATTAGGAAACAATCTTGAAATTTAAGTCAATGATCTTTATCTTTGTATCAAAAGAATCAATGCAGACAGGTCGATTTTTTTTTTCATACTTTGAAGTTCCTATTTGAACTTAATTTTATCGCTATTGACCCAAATACATCTATGCACATCTATGGTATAAATTATCCTCTTTGTGGCTCCTTATAAAAGTAAAACAAAATAATTATTTTTTCGTAAAGCAAAGGCAATATATTTAAAGGCATTTGCCCTTCACTAGAACTAGAATCGTGAGTTTCTGCAATAGTATCGTACAAACTCTGTCCATAAGTTCGAAAACTCGCAGCATTTCTAACGTTGATGAATCACTTAAAAGTTCTCAACAGGTTTTTATCCCTGAAAATTTTACTGAACAAATGCTTTTCAAAAAACATTTTAACGTTGCTAGGACACACATCAAGTGCATGGCGTTATGGAGTTATAGTTAGATAGCAATGGCAGATTTATTTTATTGCAAGTAATTGCTATCAGATAACATTAATTTATGTGTTTACGAAAAACACGTGTATAAAAGAAATATGGGAAGAAAATATATTTTTCATCTACCATACATTAAAAATAATTACCTGTCATTGTGTTTGATAAATGTGTAATATGATGCGTTGATGATTATTTTTATTTAAAAAAACACAATCATTCAATTTAAATAGATTTAGGGTTAACATATGTTATTATATAAGCTTGCTCACTGATGTTTTAATTTTTTTTTTTTCCAGTTTTTAGAAAATGGAAAACATTCTTCGTTCAATTTATGGACATACTTTAATCCTCATACAAAGGCAAATTGAGTAAAAATAATATTCAGTTTAATTAAAGTAAAGTATCTTCAATCTTCATACATAAATATATAAATAGTGAGAAAAATTTGAACATAATCACGCATATTTAAGTATCTCATACTAGTTCCCATTGCACAAAAAAATGTTCGTCAATTGCGCATTTTAATGAATGCTTGCTGTATGGACATAAAAAGCTAACATATGTTTCATTAATAATCATTTTTAGCATACATTTTTTTAATCATGCATCCATTGCTTTCACATGACGTACGTATCAGTCATAATACAATTTCAAAGAACTTCACAAGATGTAGCTTTAAGCCAAGGTTTCATCAATTTTGAATTTATGTTCAGCAGTGGAAATTTTACGTCAAGAAAAATTCTTGGCACAAGAAATAATGAAATATTTCAACAGGAGAACATTTTTGCCTTTGAGATTTCTCAGCAAAATACCTTCCAGAAAGCAGAAATTCAATATAACATGTTGATTTTAAATATTCATGTGGTTTCCTACCACGACATATATATTTGGTTGGCACATTTGTATGCATAGCAAGTTTGATCTTGGGTAGAAATAAAGTAGATTTGGATACTGACAGATCAAAATAAAGATAGTCCACATTTTTCTCCGTGTATTTGTTTCTATTTAGGATTTTATGCCTTGTTTGAGTAATCTACATATTTTTTTATGAAAAAAAGGTCAGTTTATGTGCGCAATGTGTACTTATTGAACACTTACATCGGTGTACTTTTCATAGTAATAATTTGAAATAAATTATCCTCTCACTGTTGAAATTACAAATTTATAATTAAAGAAAGAACCGAAAGGTAAATAACCATACGCAACTAAAATTTTAACTTGTGTTTCTTCAATGCAAAATTTTAATATCATGTAAATAGTAATTAATAATAAAAAATAATACCCTCAAAAATTGTTTTGTTAAAAAATATTCTATGAATATCTGATTCAAATATTTGTGATTGTAGAGATTATCTTTTAACTGTAAAAAATTGGAGCTAAATGAAAAATATAATAATTTTTGAGCAAATTTGCATTAATTTTAGATATTTACATACACAGCCTATTAGTTTGAAATTTAATTGAGGTTTCTCTAACAGATGAGTATCTTGCTTCACAGTTCAACTGATCACAAAACTGATAAATTAATTAATAAAAGGTTCAAAACACAATGATTTAACACCTTATCTCAGAACAAAATCATTTTCAACTAAGATGTATGATATGTTACACGTTTTCTTAAGATTAACCAGTGTTAAGTGTTCAACAAGTAACCCTACGTATTTCAATGGTTCCTTGTATTAAATTGCGTCGCAGATAATTTGAATGCAGGTAATTAGATTGAACTAAATTTAATCATTAGTTAAGTTTTAGATCTTAAGTATAGTTTGATACATGTAGAGTTTCGAAATGTGCTGTATACATTTCATAGTAAACCAAACTCTGTACGATAAGATGCAGTTAATACGTAGTATTTTACGTTATACTATATCATAGCTAATATACTTTTTATTATTATTTCCCTTGAAACTGCTATGGCTATATGTACATACATTAAAGTTAAGTAAATGTTTCTTTGGAGCACCAAGAAACTGTTAAGGCCTCGAAACTAACAGTTAGTATGCAGATGCAGCTTTTGCCAAATTTTTGCAACTCGGAACGGATTTTTAATAAATTAATTTTATGTTTTATGAGACTTTGAGTACATTTTGCGTCACTAACCTTTTAAAGTAATTGCGTTATATTTTTTCATAAAATTGTAGGAAGTCTAATTTTTAAACCTGATGGGAAAACCGTTTCGGAATGTTGGAAAATATTTTATGTGTTTTACGAATTTTTAAAAAGATGGTTAAAATCTTGATTTTTGTGAAATTCTTCCACTGTTTAGTGCCAGATTTGTCAAGGTATCGCTCAGTCTCAAAATCGTCTCCAAACGCTAAGAAATCTCTGAAGACGACTGCCCATCAAGAGAAGGCCGCAAGTATTTAAGAAACTAGAAAATACTTATTCGAGAAGTTCAAACTTTATTTCTTCTACAAGTATAATTATATTTATAATTTTATTGTATTGTACTTAAACAAAAAATATACACATAATAATAATACTAATAAAATCATGCATGCTTAAATACATTATTGGAGCGCTCATCCGTGACAGGTTCTGCTGAAGCATAGCTGCTACATCACTAGACTATTTGATTTATGAGAGTAATAAGGTCGTCAGTTCCAATCAGTAGCTGTAAAATTAATGAACACGCAATCGAATTTATGTAACTAAACTCATTACTGTTGGCTGTAACAACAAAAAAGTAATACTTTCGTTTTGTTAAATATAAAAAGATACAATATATATGTGGGAATTTTCCTAATTATGTTACTCACTATAGGCTTGCTGAACTATATACTATGCGCGCGGAATGTTACTTAGATGTACGGTGTGAAGCGGCAGAGCGGAAGCAGACTGAATTTGATTCAGACGAGGAGAGGAAACGATGGACGATGTATGACGATTATGGTGTTCGATGTCAATGTTCAGTAAATGTTTAAATGTAATGTGTTCGTCCGTAATTGTAATAAATGCGGTGTTTGTGCAGAGGATGTCTTTGATAACAGTACCCCTAGACTAATCCGAGACCACATATTTATTAAAGGAAAATTGTGCAAAATGTATTTAATACCGAGTTAAATATAGTTCGAACCGTTACTGGCACTGAAAAGTTAGTAAGAACATATGATGGAGGGATGTAAGAGACAAAAGTTACGCTTGGTAGCAGCTTCGGTTAGGGCTACCACTTTTCTCCTCCTACATCCATCCTTCCCTGTTAACGCTAGGCCTTAGGGGTGGATTTGGGCTACCTCTAACATCTCTCACCACAATACATAATGGTGTTTTCTCCATCGTTTACACTTTAGTTATCGCCAAATTTTCGACTTCGTCGCTTACAACTTTGCTTTTAATTGCCTCATTAGAAGATTGTTTTTCTACATCTTTGTTTTCCCCTTAAAATAACTCACTGATGTTTTAAACGATTTTTATTCTCGTAAATTAAAAGTTTCAACATAGTTTGCGAAATTCCAAAGTCTTTACTACACGAAACATTATCTTCGAAAAATATAATAGAAGTGATGTCGGCCCTTATTTTCTAAATTTTCCAGGGGGTTTGGGGGCTGGGGGAGCGGTTAAAGTGTGTATGTTCCTTAGACATAATAGTAAGGAATACAAAGGCATTGTAGTGGATCGTGGAGCAGGATTACTGAGCAGTGGAGCCACGAATTTTTTTTTTTAAACTGGAGCGTACCCGGAGTAAAAAAGTTATGTGCTCCACTGCTTCGATTCATTTATGCTTATGATTATTTTTTTATCATATAAAAATAAATTGCTTACAAAAGTAATAATATAAATTATATAATCTATTAAAACTATTCGGAGTGCGGAATGGAACAAGTATTTTGAAGTTGCAGCGAAGCAACTCAAGAAAAAAAGGGGGTCTGCCCTAGATCCCTAAAAAAAAAAAAAAAAAAAAAAAAAACAAATACATACACTTTTTAAAAAAATACATTATATTCCCCAAGTCGGGGATGGGGGAAATATGTCCTATCCTGACCCTCCTAAATGGCATTATGTTCGTCTGAGGTGATAGCATCGTGTTTTTAAAAGATATTTGCAAAACTAAGAACATGTATATTATACAACTCAAGCTCGGGAATTCCTTGTCATCATTATCTGAATCGCTGTCGAAATCAAACACTTGAAGTGAGCAAATACAGGAATACTGAACTTATGAGAGCTAATTCAATAATCATATCGACTTTGTACGGTCTCCGGACATCAGAGACCCTTATCCTTGATGTATGATTTAATCCTCAGAGGAAATATTGACCAGTAACTTAAATGGGAATGAATACCATTTATAATTTCTCGGAGCTATTTGAAATTATACTGTTAGGACCTTGAGGGAATGATATGCAGTATATTGTGCAGTTGTTATACTAATTATGCTTTTGGAAATATTACTGCTGAAACGGAGTAATTTAATGTTTCGTTTTAATAGAGGGTAAGCGTTTCGCTGCTTTTCTGACAGGTTATAAATTGAAGCATTTACATTAGATTATTTCTACTATGATTGTAACTTTCCAAACGATCGGTATACTGCATATTAATATATTAAATTAATTACTTGTTAACATTCTTTTTAATAGTTCCAGACAGAAATCTGGAGTAAAGAGTGGAGCATCAGGGAGGAGCACTGGAGCAACGAGATATCGAAACTGGAGCAGAGTCGGAACAAAGAAATGTGTTGCGCTCTACTGCTCCGATTTGATTTTTTTTAATTTTTCAATTTTTTCTCATACAAAAAGATAATTAACTGAAAACAAGAGATAAATCTTGAAATGCATTAAAATTATTTGGATGACAGAGCAGAACTGAAGTGCAGACGAATCAAGTATTTAGGAATCAGAGTGGAGGTGCAGTGGGGAGCAACTTAAAAGTGTGACTGCTCCAGATTCTTGGTTCCAGATGCATTATAACAGCAAATTATTTTATACGGATAAACAAAACTAATGTGCGTACACACAGCGTTGTGAATCATTGGTGGAGCCGCGGTTCAAGACCACTAAAAACTGAATCGGAGCACAAAGAAATAAATCTCAGTGTTCTATCGGACGAGTGGCTGATCGACGACTTGTCCGTAGTCACATTGTCTGCGGACCAGTACATATTTTTATTTAGTGGACCTTCAAACTTTTTCTGAGGATTTCTTGGATTCATATAACCTTTTTGGAGGGGAGATGGAATTTCCAACGCTGTAATTCATTGATTAGTTATTTTAATGCTTCATCTTTGAAAATGTAGCTATTGTATAACAATGTATAGGCCTACCATATTATAAGCAGTTTTACTTTCTAATTACTGGACACTACACTGAAACTTTTTGCAATTTCTACGCCAAAATGTTTCGTTTAATTGCTTGTTAAAACTCAAATTTTTAAAGTTCTTAATTTCTTGAACTAATTTTAATGATTTTTATAAATAATCATTTTAGACAAAATATTACCTGTGCAAACCTATTTTGTTTACCTAAACTTAAAAATCAAACTAATTTAATAAATCTTAATATAATTAACCTGCATTAGTTATACTTAAAAAATCTAGTATTCACGCATATTTTTAAAGCACAAGTAAAATTGTTTTAGCAAAAACATTTCTTAAAATATTTTGAGTGATTTTTATAAATAACGATGTTTTCTCTAAATTTAAAAAGCGAGTGTAATCATCTTATCCGTTTGATTAAAGCGTTGAAGGGTTTTTGCGACAATTATTCTCGAATCTTAGCTGGGTTAAGTGCGAATTCAGGCATTTGTCAATGTCTAAATTTAAAGTTTTTAAGCGTGAATTTCATATTTCGAAGGAATTCATATTCGTGAATTCATTTCCATAATTTTATCATTTTTAGATAAAATAACTTACTGATTACTATTCAAACAACGTTTTGTGGACATGTGTTTAGTAGAAATAAAACTACACAATTATAAATTAAATCGCAATTCTAGATTAGAATTAGTATTTGACACAATATTCATCTATAATTAACAAATTTTATATAATATATGTATGAATTACAATCACGGATAACTAAGTTTTTCAATGCTGTATAATCCTGAATACCTCTCGCCTTTTTTCTTTTTTCTAAAAGGCTAGGATTGTTACGGGGATGCGGTGAAGTTGTAATACCCTATTATTGTTTCGACTATATCGGGGAGGCCACATCGTTATTTATTCAATTTTCCTTACGTCTTGAGCTTCAACCGCTTCTTCTTGTAAAAAAGTTGCTGTAAGCAGGTTTGATTTTTTCGTTTAATTTACTGTTTTCTCTTTCTCCTAAAATTGTATCAACAAACTAAGCTTGTTTGTCATATTCGGGGGTGGGTTTCATTCCGGAGTATACGGTATTACACTGACAACCTTTTTTTAACTCTCAGCTGTTGTTTAAATACGTTAAAAATAGGTTAGCTATAGATCTATAATTTTTCTTGTAATTCATGCAATCGTATCACCAAATATAAATGCAAGTGGTTGTTTTCTGATAAACCTATTCAACGAGTATTATTTGCTCAGATAAATCATGAAACTCCATGAATAATTGGCAACGTACTAACAATGACAAAGGCATTTTTTCATAACTAGTTCGGAAAAAAAATCTAATTTTGTTCACTTTGATTTTTTTTTTTGCGAACATCAAAACCTAAAAGTGCTAATGATGCTTACGTTTACACATAAACGAAATCAGACAAGTTTTATTTGCCTTTTTACATCAAATATAAATATTATACCTTAAATTTATCCTGTTTATGTTTCATCTACGTCATCGAATATTATAAAAACGAATTGAATACTGTTGATATTTTATTGTCAACTTTAATAATGGAAAACAAATTGAAACTCAACCATCGTCCTTAATTTAGAAAACAAACAAGTAGCAAAATACAGTATAAGCACAGAACAACTAACTTATGCTTTCAGAACATAATGAAATATGTGAAATATAAATATCGTAAACGAAACTTTTAAAAACAGTTACTACATTCTACATTCTATAGAAATTATTCATATTTACAAGCTAGAGCTTCAATAAATAAACTAAACCGAATTAGATAAAAGCACTGATGATTTTATAACCGCAAAATTTATAAATTTGTGTATCTTATATTTCAAAGTTATCGTTCTAGTCTATGCTTTGAAGCACGATGTTTAAAGTAATTGCATTGCATTGTACTTCCGTTATCAGAAATATGAGCTCATAACATGTTTTGAAGGATACAACTGTTAATTCGCTTTCAAAACATTGTCGTTTTTTAAACATTTTGTTTAATACCAATATAATCTTCAATTTCATTAGAAGTCATTATTTACAATTTTGAAGTGCACAAGAAAATTACATCATTAATAAACAAGAAGTTCCGTCTAGAACTATACGAGCCTACTTTCCCGAATACACCAGTTTCAAATTTATAATCTAGCCATCTCTCTCTCTCTTTCTCGTTTAGCTTAAGTTCTTAATTGCTTCAGATATACCTTTTTCAACGGTTAATACATGTTCATTCAATCATTCATTTATTCATTCACTCAGTCATTAATTCAATCTTTACTTATTGATTTAGTCATTCATTAATTCAAAAATATTCTTGAAAATCTCGATCAAAAAATTTCATAGGAAAATAGGCTCGTTAGTTCTGGGTGAAATTTATATCTGTACATGTTCTACGTCATAAGAGCTTTCCGATAAAGTTTGTTCCAAGCAAATCGGTCCGTTACATCAGGATTTATACAGAATTGAAATTTCCCCGTAGGCGCAATGTTATTTTTTTTTGAACTGTTCAAAAATGAAAAAAAATTGTTCAAATCAATAGTTCACGCCAAGAACTTTTTCCAGTGAGCTTGTTCATTGCAACTTGGATCTTGTACTCAGAGTTTACATAATTTGTTTCATTTTCGCCCATAGGCGCTAATGTTAAAATTTTTTGAACTGTTCAAAATTGAACAAAAAAATGTTCAAATCAAAAAGTAAAATATGGAAATGAGATGTCCTCGCCGAGATCTTTCGAATGCAAAAATAATTTTTTGAATCGGATAATTCGTTCAAAAGTTATTAGGGGGGGGGGGGGACAGACCGACAGACAGACAGACAGACCGACGGACACACTTTTTCCCCCCATCTCAATACCCTACTTTCAAATTTTTTATTTTTCAATCTTTATTTAATCACTTCACTCATTTTTGACTTTTCTTGATTTCTAACGATACTTTCACGATACATTAAGCCTTCTTTCATGCTTTATTATTATTTTTTTATTTTTACGGGAAAGTAGGCTAAAAAGCATGTGATTAAACATTTTTTTTAAACCCACTGCGTTTAGTAAACAATGCGTAATTTGCCTTTTTGCAAAACAAAGTACATCTAAAAGTATGGACACCAAAATATATCTTGAAACAAAGTCGCTTTATGCGAATCAATTTAACTTTCTAAAAGTAAATGCCCTTGGCTAAAAAAACAATAACAAAAAAGAAAAAAAAATATTTTCTTACACATTAACCCATTTTTCTAAATCAAAAGAATAAGTATAAATAACGCATTTGTTTATTAGACATGTTGAACTTATTCCTAATTTAAAATCAGCTCAATCAACAGGTCACATTTTTACGCAATTGAAAACATCAAGATACAACAAAGAAATCGAAGAAGACCGGAAGACAAAGAATCAGAATTCCGTATAAATTATTCACATGGTATTTTGGGCCTTTGCATCGAAACAACGATGTTTTTTTCTTCCATTACAAATTTTGCTGAAAGCAATTTTCCTGCCTGCAATAAATGTTAAAGAATAGCAATCTACTGTCTACCTTAGTGATCATATCTACCTACAAGTAAAAGCCAGAGACAAACCCGTAATGTTGAAATGTGTCAACAAAAACTTCATATTCTTACTAACTTCATTAGTCTCGAAATTACGCACCGATTTCTCGCTAATGATGTGCTACTTGCAGTCTTTTCTTTTGAAAAGAAACAATTATGATGCGTTTGTTTTAATGGCTCTGTTCATCTTTGAGTAGATCCTACATAGCATAACAACTTCAAGATCCTCATACCGAATAAGTCCTTAAAACTAATTATAAAATACCAAAAAATATACACTTTGTACAAAATAATAAATACAGCTGATGTGGCATAATAATTCAATGAGAATTTAATTTTTTATTACAAATGCGAACTCTTGGCATTACAAGAAAATAATTATTCAGAAAGCACATAAAAGTGATATAACTAGTTTTATTTAATTATTTATAATTGTTAATCTGGTAAGCTTCTCGTTAGTTTCGTTTTTTGATAAATTTATTTTTAGTTCATTTTAAGCACATATAAAGAACAAAATATTAATTTACTTACCCCATGGTTGTTCATTTGTTGCAGGCGACTGAGCACGTATTCCCGATACTGCAACCCAAAAGCTTCCAAAAAATTCACAAACTATTAAACTTGCAGCCATTGTGATGATAAAAGGCATCTCAGATGTTATATTTTCTGTCTTACTTCGAATAATCCAAAAAGTCACAAAATGTGTAACACTCGGCATACAAACTAAAAATTACACGCCTTGATCTCATGCCACTCCACAGGTTTTATTTGCTACTTGACTTTAATTCAGAAATTAAAATACAGCCATAGTTTCGATCAGGTTGCACTAATTACAGTTGAAACGTCGTATGATATGCAACTTTACAGCATACTCACGTAACCCACACACAGATACATTTTTTTTTATCTTTACGGTAAAGATGCAGGAATTTGTTCTTGGAGAAAACAAATATTTTCAAAATATCATTCTTGAAAATCTAGTACAATATGCGATAATTCAATCCAGAGGTCAGATCACACTCCAATATATCCTTTAAAATATTCCACATGTAATCTGATGTATTTTATTTCATTCAAATATGCTGCTCAGCAAATTTCAAATTTAATTTTTTGAAGCACCATTATTGCATTGTCACACCAGCAAGGAATCCATCGTTGTGATATCTCTTTACAATTCTTTAAACATTTTTATTCCAAGAAAATTGTAAAAGATCATTTTATACTTTTTTCAAGATTATGTTAAAAATTTATTCTTCCTTTTATCACTAGTTACTTTTGGCTCTAAACGTTATTTTATTAATTTCTTCTACTTTAGGAAAAAAATATTATCGAACAAAAATTCCTATATAAAAATCACACTGTTTTTCTACATAAATCCACACATGTATTGCATGAAATAAATATCAAAACCTTGCGTCGTGCATTACCGATCCACTTGCGGTTCTCAACAGATCTAACTCGAACTTCATATAGACACTGTCTGCTTAAAATCCCGCGTATCGCTCGGATTCCCCTCTCATATGAATCGATAGCAGAGCTTTTCTTCATTGCCGTATGAGGGCGCAATGTCCAGTACTAAGAAATACTTCACCTTATGCAAAGTTTGTGTTAGGATGTTTTTGATATTTTTTATTTGGAATTTCTTCCCGATTTCTTTCATTTGTTTCCCTTAAAAAGAAGTTGGGGTCTTCAAAATAGGAAAGAATGGATTTTTTTTCAAGCTGTTGATTTTTACATGAATTGTGATATGTCATTTTTTGTTCTCAGAATGAAAATTGTTTGAGAACACAAACATTTTTTTCTGAATAACGTTCGCTAGGAGAAAATTCTGGTGGGTTTTGTTATGTTACGAAGAACTGTTGAATACTTAAACAGCAAAAACTGACTAAAGGAATTTGGAAACTCCCTAACAATATTTAAGAACTGTTCGTTTTCTTTTTTTTTCGAAATAATTTAGTTCAGCCAAGGTTGCGTAGCATATAATCATTTATTTAACAATACGCATTCGGTTTATATTATAAGAAAGCAAAAGTTTTACTATTCAAAGTTCAGTTTCTTTCTCATTTGCAACTCTTTCTAAAAGATAGTTTTTTCCGAATAAAATCAGCATAATAATTTTAACATTTCGATTGTTAAAATTTTAATCAGCTATTCAAAAGTATCAGCAGCTTTAGAAAGTTTCCGTTCAAATTTCAAATCGTTTAGTGTCATGGTTGCTGTAGTACCTTTCAAATTATGGAATACCTTATCTTTTAAATTCGAGCAAGTTATTGTCTTTTAAACATTAAAACTTGTATAAAACTAGTAAAACGTTGTGCTATACAATAAAAACAATTAACATAATGTAAAAACGCACAAATATGCAAAATATAACAGACATGTGTTTCGAGGTTGCAAGGAACCTATTTTTCAAAGCAAAAGGGTGAGCTTCTAGATGAAAAACATCCTACTGAAGCCAAAAAAGAGGTCCTCTGAGACCTAGAAATTCGTGTCTGTAATATTCTGCATATTTGTGCGCTTTTACGTTGGTTCAATTGTTTTTATGGAAAGAGATATTTTTATGTAGCCTGTAATCAAGTGGTTAGTACTTAACGGGAGTGTAAGGCATTATTTAAATGTAAAAAAATTAATCACTAATTTATCTGCCACTGGTAAAGGTAATTTGTGAATTCTGCCACTAGATATATTTTTCGCGTGTATTAATAATTACACAAAGAATTGTTGTCCAAGTTTAAAGCATTGTACAGTTATCATTGTTAAAGTATCATTGCTATTAGCTGTATTCAAGAACAGCAACCTCTATATTTTAATGCTAGAATATTTTTTGAGTGCTTGTGAGGTGTAACTCTTATTAGGTAGCTTTATTTTTAGCATTTTATAAAATAAAAATGAAAACAAATAAGTTAATTCAATAAAAAATAAATAAAGAACAAAACGGAATCTTCACTATTATGAACTCTAGTACTTTATTTAATGTTTGAGGTAAAATAATTCAACACTTTACCCATGAAATTTCTGTAGAAAAACGAACCTCACATTTGTTCACGTTTTAATTCATTTCGTTATGAGAACATTTTACCACTTAGAAGTAAACTTTTTAATACAAATAAAACATTCTGCTTACTTTGGATTTGCTTCCTAGGTTTTTATTATTCTCCTTTTTTTAACGTGCGACCGGACCTTGCTTCTTGCTTGGTTCGCGCATCTAGCGCTTCCCGTATTTATCGGCTTGTTTTCACGATTTAACGGTAGCCTTACTTTGCAGTATCCTGCATTCTTCGCTTTCTTGCATACTGTTTACAATGAGTTACGTGAGAAAAGATCAATAGAGGTTCTAAACTATTTCCTTACGAGATACTTGTATCTTTTATAAATAGGTATGTAAAAAAAAACCCATAAAATTTTAACTCCTAATAACTTTTAAAATATCTCCATAAAACTATTTTGAGCAAAGTAAAAGTTCACTAAGCAATAGTATTTCTTTAATTTGAATTAAATAGTTAGTAAAATAATGCTAATGCAAACATTAAAACCTGTCGTTTCTACTCATCTTGTGGTTGAAATTTTCAGTTTTATTGCATTCAAAACAGTACAGAAAATACATTAATTTTGGATACTTTTAGATTCTTAACAAACAGAATTAAATCTTACATTATAGATTAATGTGTGGAATTGGTGTTTGACTTTGAGTACTTTTTAAATTTGGCAGATAAATAAATTTACACTAGTACATGTAGTTACAGGCAAATATGATTTTGTCTAATAAATAAATGTACCAAAGAGTGCGCCCCCCCCCGCCCCTTTTTCCAGAAGCAATTGTGAAGAAAAATTAGCTCATACATGTGTGAATTTCATAAATATTTACTTTAATTATGTCCATAAAATGAACAATCAATCTTATTAGTTGTTTTGGAAAAGTAACCATTTGCTGCATTAAAGTATCACAAATTAATGTTTTTAACTTGTTCACCGTTATAAAGTAATGAAGAGGCGTCGACGGAACACATCTTGACAATGTATTCTAATTATTCATTTAATCTTTTAACACATTGCTGGAAAAAATCCAATAAGTATCTATTCTCTATTAATTATGATTGAAATTTGAAATTAATGTTAATTATTTTACACTACATTCTTTTTTCAGTAAATGATGTATAATACTAGCCGAAAACCAAAAAAGATTAAAAAGCAAAAATAAAGCTCATTGGAAAAAAATGAATGTTTGAAACCTATAAGATGGCCAAAAGTATATATTTTTCCCCGCTAATTACTATCATAAATTCTAAAGAAAATTGGTGTAAATGAGGGGTTTTTTCGATAAAAACAAAAGTTCTCTGAGATAATACGAAAGCGAAACATATTTTACAGTGTTAGGATAATGAAAAGAAGAGCTTTAGCTACACAATGAGCTTACGCCCATAAAATATTGATCAATCAAACCATTATTTTACTCACTTTTACCTCCTGCTCATAAATATCAATATGCTTAATGTTAGGGATTAACTCTGCTTTTGTGAAGCACTGTAATCACTACGGGAAATGCCTTGTAACTGGAACGAATTTACGGGTCTGTGAACAAACACTTAAGCTGCATATTTTATAGAGCAATGAAGTTCCGTTTTATTTATCCTTAATTTCTCATGACTCTGGCGCATGTTGGAGTTTCAAATGAAAGTAAAATGTTTGAAACACCGTGTAAAGCAAAGCAGCGTAATTTGTTTTGCAACGGAAAATAACGACTTCTATGCTTTATTCATTTATGATAAAAATGGCAAATTTGAGATTATACGGTGTTACGTTACGTCATGCAGAAATTGGTCTTACGTGTATAGCGATAATTAAAACGCAATTTTCTCAAATAAAAGTAAATTAGGTGTTGTGCAATTTGATTATATTTTTATTGCAATCATTTTTCACTATGGGCTGCCATGTGCGAAATACATTTCGCAGAATTACAGCTCCACTAAAATAAAATATAAGTTTGTTATAAGCTGGAAACCATATTAGAGCTTCTATGGCTGATTTCTCATGCGGTAAAAATAATTTTAAAAAGCAGAGATTGCAGATTTGTTATTGAGAAAATATAAAAATATTCTAGATTTATTCCTGAGTAATACTTATTATATTACCTTCCTATGTAATTCTTGTATATTACTGTTGTTGTTGTTGTCGAATCCTCGCACGTGGCGAGGAAGAATGGGTGCACTGCTTATGAGTCTAAAGGGGAATTACAGGCAGGAGTCCGATGTCCGCCCCTTTGAAAGGTCTCTTAATTTTTTTTTTTTTTTTTGAACCAGCTGCCAGATGAGAGACCGTCTTCTGAGATTGGCACCTCCGGAGGTATCGTTTCACTTGGCAGACATTGGAGCCACGACCTATTTAACGTGCACCAGCTCCCTATAGCGTACACGGACCACAGCAACCAGCAACGAGAGGTTGCCACCCTCCCAAACGATGACCTAAATCGATGTTGCTCCACTTTCGGTGTTCTGTGAGAAACGAGATTCTACCGACTGGTCCACTGCGGGACGTATATTACTGTACGATTAGTATAAGCATATATCTATAATATATATATATATATTAGGGTGGGCCGAAAAAACCTTTTTTTTTTTATTATTTCGAAGTTGCAATAGCGCGGAAAACTTGCGAATTATATAGAAAATAAAATTTAAAAAAAAATTATCAAAATCGGTTGACATCTTCCGATCGCGCATAGGCCCTAAAGTTTGACAAAATATGAAAAAAATCTCATTTTCACTATGTTTTTAAAAAAGCTTGAATTAGATGTTTTCGTAAAGTAATAGTTTGTAACGTCTTCAAATAGAGCTTTAAAACAATGTGTTTTAATTTGGTTTAGATAAGTTGATATCTTCCGGTCGCGCACAAGCCCCAAAATTAGCCAAAATATTGAAAATTTCACATTTTTACGAGTTTTTTTTTTTGCTGTCTTTAATATACTTAATTTTAACGTACTAGTTACAGCATTTTTAGTTTTGAACATAAGAAAATTGTATTTCATTATGATGTGAATAAATTAAGAACTTTCGGTCGCGCAATGACCCCAATGCTATACGAGTACAGTACCCAAAAAAGTGTCTCTCAAATTCCTGCGCCCTCTCCCCCAATTACGGGATCTGCAAGTCGCTACTTACACGACTGACATGCAGGGACTGACAGAATAGAGTAAGCCGAAAAAACTTTTTTTTTGTTTCGAAGTTGTACTAGCGCGGAAAACTTGCGAATTATATAGAAAAGAAAAAAAAAATATCAAAATCGGTTGACATCTTCCGGTCGCGCATAGGCCCTAAAATTAGACAAAATATGAAAAAACCTAATTTTCGAGAATTTTTTTTGAATTATATGTTTTCGTAATGTAATAGTTTGTAACGTCTTTAAATAGAGCTTAAAAACGTTGTGTTTTAATTTGGTTTAGGCCAGTTGATATCTTCCGGTCGCGCATAAGCCCCAAAATTCGCCAAAATATTGAACATTTTACATTTTTATGCATTTTTGGTACTTGATAAACAATTATTATTTAAATGCAATAGCCGTAGCATTTTTTCACACGAACTGATAATGAGGTTAAAAAAAAAAACTGCCAGATGCTTGTTTACTGTTCTTTAAATGTACTCAAATTTTTAACTTTGAAAACAAATTCTTGTTGCTCTTATTTTTTTCACAAAATTTGAGATTTCTTCGAGTGTTTTTGTAGCATTAAATGTCCTGTATTTCCAATAATCTCAATTTTTCAATTACTTTTCACTTGAAGTTTAACACTGATATTTACCATACAAAAATTTAAATTCATAATAAGCATTTAATTGAACTGTAAAAAGTAATTGCACGTACTTAAAGCACAAATGAGCATTAAAATGCATTAATTACTTGCGGTTACTTTTTACAGTTTCATTGTGCACAATGTTCCTTTATTATTTTAAACATTTAATTGTTGAATGTTGAAATAGATAAATAATTTTTATAATTGATTTTGGTATCAACAGGATACCCCCCTAAAAGCGATTGCATACTCTTCCCATCCCGCATACACAAAGAAAGCTATAGAGCCCCAAGAACAATGACCGCTTAAAAGCTAAGAGAACACCTGAAAACAATTCCCTAAAAATTTCAATATCCCAGTGCAAAAGTTGAGACAGGGGTAAATATGTAGTATATTAGTTAAAATATTTTTTTTAAAAATCTTGAATTAGAAACTAAAAGCAAAATAGAAAACTGGATTTAATGGTTGATCTCATCAACGCTATAAACTCATTTTGGCTGGTATCAATTAAAAATTTGTAGCTCAAGGTTGAAAACTAAATCTGAATGTCATATTTTTGTTAAATGTTATTCAAATTACTCAAATTTTTCATTTAAAAACAAATTCTTTGTTCTACTGAATTGCTCTTTTGACCAAATTTGATTTTCTTTGTACTGTCATGTTGAACAGCCTTCATTTCTAACAATATTAATTAATAAATAATTCTTGTTTGAAATTTAACAGATATTTTTGACATTACTGTGATGCTTTATGTAATGATTGGTTCTGCATGTCAGTCGTGTAACTAGCGACTTGCAGATCCCGTAACTGGGGGAGAATTTGAGAGACACTTTTTTGGGTACTGCTGTTCTCGTATAGCATTGGGGTCATAGCGCGACCGGAAGTTCTTAATTTATTCACACCATAATGAAATACAATTTTCTTATAATGCTGTAACGAGTACGATAAATTTAAGTATATTAAAGATAGCAAAAAAAACTCGTAAAAATGTGAAATTTTCAATATTTTGGCTAATTTTGGAGCTTGTGCGCGGCCGGAAGATATCAACTTATCTAAACCAAATTAAAACACATTGTTTTAAAGCTCTATTTGAAGACGTTAAAAACTATTACATTACGAAAACATCTAATTCAAAAATTTTAAAAATAATAGTGAAAATGAGATTTTTTCATATTTTGTCAAACTTTAAAAATTTTTTTGTCAAACTTTTAAACTATGCGCGACCGGAAGATTGGAGCCACGACCTATTTAACATGCACCAGCTCCCTATAGCGTACACGGACCGCAGCAACCAGCAACGAGAGGTTGCCACCCTCCCAAACAATGACCTAATCGATGTTGTCCACTTTCGGTGTTCTGTGAGAAACGAGCTTCTACCGACTGGTCCACTGCGGGACGTATATTACTGTACGATTAGTATAAGCATATATCTATAATATATATATAATATATAATATATATAAATTTTTACCTTTTGTAAAATGCCTCGATTAGCTACATGGCAATAAAGCGTGATTGGATGCGCTGACAATATTTTATAAACTTAATTTACCTCAATTTGAGAAGCATAAAAGTCAAAAGCATAATATTCAAAATTATTATACGCATTGCATTGGACGTAAGAAGAAAAAAAAAGCATAAATCTACCTGAATGAGAGTAGAGATTTCTGAGAATTTGTGCGATCAATAATTATGCATATTTATTTCTTGCTATATAATTGGTATGTTAAATTGGTGCGCCTTAAGTTACTTGTGCTCTTTTACTTAACTTAAGTATTCTACAAGTAAAAACGGGGTTAAATTCATTGTGTCTGACGCAGTGTGTTATTGCGTAATACCATTAGGCATTCAATCATCTAAGCGAACAATAAATTGTAATTGTATAAAGATATGTGTAGGAACATGCCCTGTAACAAAATATGAAATAAATTTTAAGAGAGAGTAGTTTTCTTTCATCAAATTAACACGTTTTGTACCAAATTAAGTCATTAAACAGACGAAAAATTACGATAGTGTTACAGTAAAACCTCTCAATAAGGGACACTAAGGGGACTGGAAATTTTGTCCCTTGAATAGAGGTGTCCCTTCCTCGGAGGTTCATAAATTGATGCATACACATATAGTGTATTAACGTAGCTTAACTTTTTAATAGTAAACATGTGTTACCATTTAAGCTTAAATACTGAAAATGTCTCATGCATACAAAATATAAGTTGAAATTATTGAAATTTAAAATTTTTTCATTGAAAAACTGAAATTTTAGCATAAATTTCGCATTGGCAAAGTTTTGTAACTTACAGAAATTTATTAGAAGTAATCTGTTAGATGGGTTTGTTTCAAAGTACGTAATTTGGGCAATACAGTAGAAATTACGTTCAGTGCACTTTTTACAATTCTTGCATAAAAAAACTTGTAGGTACTGTAGGTCCTTGCTGAACACGCATGTAGAAAACTTTTTGCCAATGTACAAAAGAGGGAACAGGCTTTACAAGTAGGTTTTGTCAAGTACTTTAAAATACACTTGTTTCTTTGTTCATGCCTCTAGGACTCATACCAACTTTCAGAAGTTAATTTTCAAAAAAGAAAAAAAAAAAGAACTTTAGCTTCAGTAAATTTTCTTATCTATATAACTTGAATTTTGGAAATGTTCTCCAAGAATGTCCCTTAAATAGAGTGTCCCTTATTCAAGGTAAATACAGTGCAGTCCCTATTCAAAAGGACTGGGACCAGAAAAAATGTCCCTTAATTAGAGGTGTCCCTTTTTCGGAGGTGTCCCTTAAAGGATTTACCACTACAGTTTCTTTAAAAATTCTAAAGTGTGCAACGCATTGTAAATTCTGTTTCTTTTACATCTTTATCATTTTTACCTTGCGGACTTGTTATTTTCTAAAAGTAATCCTTTAAACAGTATACATTAATCCAAGGGTTCAAATTATTGTTATTTTTTCTAAAAACCACATTCAATTAGGTGAGTCTGCGAACCTTAGGTTGTTTTTCCTCCGCGAATGCTTTCCTATTTTTCTTCCCAGCGGTGCAATCCGTGCTTTTGATGGCAGCAAGCGCAGAATGTTTGTCCACGTATCCCATGATTTTCTCGTTAAGGTGTTGTTACCTTGTTTCCGAAATGTGGGTGCCGGAAATAGTGGGAGAAAATTGCATTGTAACAACTTCGGGTCTGATCTCAGGGGTTGTTTACAAATCAACAAAGAGCTAATTTCCTTTCGTAAACAAAGAAAAAACTTTCGATGTACTGCAGGTGGAAATAGCACAATTTTCAGAAATTTTGATTTTGATAACTCAATGCCATTTAAAAATGAATTATACTTTTTAGAGTTGAATAGATGCGCATTAGAAATTAAAATAAAAATAAATAAATAATAGCAATGTGTCATCTCAAGGCAAAAAATGAAGAATGAAATGGTGTGTTGCAAATTTTCTGACTGCAAAAAATAGTGCTTAATTTTATTATATTTTGGTGGAACATACTTCAGTAAGTACGATCCTTCGTAGCTAGAAAATGGGTGCCATTTTTCTTCCGTGTAACACACTACCAAATTCTTCACAAAAAGGAGACGGATTCTAGTGGCATGGAATCAACCTGCTGTACCACCTATGCCACTTACCAGTTACAGCTCCGCTAGCGAATATCATTTAAATAAGTGCGGTATTGCCCTCCATGCGCTTCAAATGTTGGAGCAACTGTTTTCAGCATAGCAAATATATATATATATATATATAATTTTTAATAACTTTATTAAAAAATGCTATTTTCATATTTTTATAAAAGAATATATTTTTGTTAATAGTATATATATTTTAATAACATTTTAGAATTTGCGCACCAACTATGGTGAAAGTTACGTACATTCCGTATTGGTTGTCATCTCTGCCCACATCCAATAAAAAAAATGCAATAAAAATCTAGAACTGTTTTTGATTACAAAAAAAAAAAAAAAAACAATTAAGTGATGAGAACAAAATACATTGGAATTAGCTTTTAATGCATGAGAAAATCTTTGGTGTCCGTTACTTTGATTGCAATTGATTGGAAGATTGATGAGTTTCTCAAATGCAACTTTTGAAGTCGCACAAGAAATGCTTTTCGCGTTATGTCCCGTTGACGTTAATCTTGAAAATACTGGAAGAATTTTTGGGACGTGTGTTTTTTCAATATCTTTACTGTCTTATAACATATACTACGGAATTTTCAATACTCATAACGAATAATTACAATTGCGAAGCGCATTTACTTGCTGTATTGTCTCTTTTCGTGTTTTCAAGGTGTCTGCAGATTTTCGAAAAATAAATTTCGTGACTTTTTCGTAACATATTTGGGACTTTTTCAGGACTCTTTGGTGATATGTCAGATAACCGGGATATCGGATAATTGACAATCAGATGATTCTTCTGAAATCGCATGTACGGTGTCCCCTTAATGACGTATACGTACCGGATATCCACCTCTGATGCTTGAAACTTGTCAATTCCATGTCTATTTTAAAATATCCCACAGCTTACAAATACGTGGTAAGTTAATTCAAAAACATTTTCAAAATATTTTAGAGAATTAAATTTGAAATATCAAATTTTACCAGATTATACCGTAAATTACCCGGATAACCGGGTATTTTGGGAAGTGGCCCTGATCAGATTCATTATTTAAAATCCTGTCGAATACCCGTACTTGATGTATTCTAAAGTGGCTGGTCTCATTGGACAGAATATTTTCGTGACCTAGTCGTAATTTTCTTGACTTTTAAGTTGCTTTCGTGACCGATTCCCAAATTCGTGACTTTTTCGGTACTTTTGTAACCTGTAGACATTCTGGCATAACGACATATTATTAAACTTACAAATACCCTTATCGGTACCTTTTGAGGAATTGATTATCAATACCGATATTAATATTTATAAATGTTATTTGAGGAACGGTATTTGCTATGTAAGGAAGAAGATTCTTTTTCTTTACTCTATTATATGTCACAGCACTTAAAAGAATATAATAACACACTTTTTAAAGCGTTGAATGTACATATGAGTTAACTAATGAATGTACCTTTTGCGCAGAAAGGCAGTTGAATTTCCAATTAAATTAAAAATTTAGGTATCTCTTATGATTAAACAGCAGAAATGATCTTTGAAAAAACAAATTGAATAATTGAATAAGACAATTTAACCACATATTAAATAATAAGATTGTCAAAACCACAACATTTAATAATTACACTTATAATAAATGATTCAAAAACATTACATATACAAAACATTTTAATGAAATATTTGTTGATAAACTTTCTTTTTCTGTTTCCTTTACAGTAAACTAATTCAATTAGCAAAAAACCTTCTTTCCTAAATGCTTCTTTGATGCAACCTTTATGTTTTACTTGCACGTTGTTGACTTTTTCTTAACCTTTGAAGTTTTCACAAGATTCCCCAAGACAAAGATTTCCTTTTTCGCAACTTGTTACTGAACAATTACTCATTTATAACAATTTTAGGAAATACTTTTTATTATTTTTATTTTTCTTAAAACATGAGTTGTTTATCAATTGTTTAATTATTTATTTGTTTTTCGTACTGAGAATATGTGATTATTGCTTAACAATGCATGAATTTAACAATATTTAAATAATTATTCTCTTTCAATATCTAAATATTCTGTCAGCATTAGTATGATATTTTAATTTAATCTACTTGGATATAAAAAAAGTTTAACAATTCTTTTTCCACGTAATTCTGCAAAATTTTAATGCATCTCCTACGTACAGTTCCTGGCCTAATAAATTGACGTACAAGAGTTCTTAACAAAGTCCTAATTTTTACTTACAAAAATGAATGTAATTTGTACGTATAATTTAACTCATACGCAGATTCATTTATTAATGAAATGTTCAATAAATTGGAAAATTTATTTTTTATTAATGCACTAATTATTATTTGTAATCTTAAAACAAACAACTGCTACAGTTTAATACTGCGGAATAATCTATTTATTCCGAGGTATTAAAACCTGCGAAGCGAGAAAACTCACAAAAACACGTCTGAAGCTTTACCACATGAGAAAGCGACTTAAGCAGGTCCTTACTTGTTTGCATTTCGATACTATCTGCCACTAACAAGAGGGCTTCTGTTGGGTAAAGAATTAAACGATTCAATTTGCTAAAATAGGGGTGGGGAAAATAGGCTTGTCTCGCTTATAACGTATGAATAAGTTATTGGCTCTGTACCAATATAAAAATCCTACCTAAGGAAAAATGTCCTCTCTCAAGGCCATGTGCCTTCTTTTCAGAGATACACTGTACCAATAAATTAACATTGTAGTGAAACATTGTCAAGCGTAAAATACAGAACTTTACACCGGACTGAGCATTATGCATGAAGTCATGAATAATCCATAGTTTAGCTAAAATAATTTGACAAAGGACAATAGCGAAGAAACAGATAACTTTTATGTATCTACTTTGCAGAGATACGACACGTTCGGGTGATACTCGGAAGGATTTTGTATCTGGAATGTGTTACAAGCTTCGGCAAATGGTAGCAGCAACTGTAATGCGTGTAAGCAATGGATATGTCTAAGACCTGACAATAGGCATATGGGTATGGTAATTGATGGTCTCAGAGTGCAAGGTTTCTATGATGGCCCACAAAAAATTATTGAAAGAGATAAATTCACTTTGCTCATATATTCAGAATGAACAAAAACAACGTTAAAAGGGCGCAAGTAAATGGATAAAACGCTTGCAGGCCGGTTCTGAGGGCAATCAGCACCCTTCGTCAGTACTGCGAGTGAAAATAAAATACTAGTGGGGAGAAGAAGTTAAACCCCAGTGAATCAGGAGTAAATGTAAATACAGTGGAGTAAATTTAAACGCCGATTTCATCCACTGACGAATAGTAATAAAGACAAAATTTTTGCACACATTTACCCACGAGGAGTATATTATTGCCTGAAATGCTCACAATTTTATCTCAGTTTATTCAAGAGGTTGGGAAGGATCAAAAGTTATAACATTGAAAAGCGTTTACAACTACCCCAATTGTATGTTCCATTTTTATTTTTATATTATTTATTAATTTTCATTTTATTGCATATAAATTTATTTATTTTTTTATTTATTCTTCTTGTTACTATTTTATCAACGTCACATAAACAACTCTAACGAGTAAGCAATATGCAAAGAAAAATCGCTATCTTTTCTCCTAACTTCAATTTTACCGTATGATTGAAAATGAATAAGGTACTACTGAGCGAAAAACTGTATGTAATATAAAACTGTCGGTATGCAATAAGCTTTTTATAATATTTTTAAAAATGTTTTATGCGCTTTAAAATGAACAAGTTTTGAGGCAACACTATCAAATAGAATTTAAGCTATTTATTATTGAGTAAATCTTAAAAAAAGAAAAACATTTATTTGCAATCTTAATAGTGACTTTTGGAAAGGGTGCACAAAAGCTAAAGCCAAGTATCATTATATATTAAAAGAGATACGCTCCTTTCGTTTAATTCGAGATTACGTAATTGTAGTTCAAAAGGAACTCCTTTTATTGCCAACTGTAGAGAATAAGATATTTTGACGAGTAAAAATAATATAGATAAAGCTATAATTAGTTTGTTCACAGTTAACAGTATTCTTTAGCATCTTGATTTAATGTTATTTTCGCAAAAGTAAAAAGGGAAAATTTCCTTCTATCATAAGAGTAAGCAAGTTCTTTTAGTTTTGAAATAGCTCATTATTTAATCAGACTAATATTTTGATGTGTTTTCAGATTTTTGAAAAAGTGTATTTAAAAATATTCAGACAGTGATTAATTTTAAGAAAGGACCTATTTGTCAATATCGTTTTGAGTGTACATCCTGAAAGTAAACAAGAAGTTCTGTCTAGAACTATACGAGCCTACTTTCTCTTATACACCAAAACTGCACGGTAAAATGTTAAATATTTTATAAAATATGTCTGCCCATTGCTTTCTTTAGGTGGTAGGTAAAACTTTATTCTAAATGGCTAGGAAAAATTAGAAAAAAAAATGCTTTATGTGCTGCATGACATATAAAAGGAAACGAAAAATGTTCTATATTTGTATGCTACGTTTAATTATAGTAGAAATATGAATATAATATTACCTTATTGATAATAGTACCGCAAAGAAGTCGCTGGAGCCAGTTGTAGGACGTTAAGTAAATCATATATAAAAGTGTTTCTCACTTCTCATAAACAAAAATAATTAAACTTGATGCAATAATGACTTAATATCGAAATTGTAAAATTTTCCTGCATTTCATCAAACATGAAGGGACATGAAATGTACATGTTATTTCCAACCGGGAGTAGATTAGTAATCCACTAAGTAGAAATAACCACCAAATTCACCATTTCAAAAATACTAAACAATATAAACTTTGAAACATTTTTTGGTAAATTGTACTATGCTTCATATCCCTACTGAACATTCAAATAGAAGTAGAAATTAACTTCAGCAATCATCCTTAATATGAGCTTGGTCATAATGGTTTATTTTTTCATTTATTCAGCCATTCAGCCCATGTATTCACTTTTATTTATTTTCTCATTCCTTCACTCATTCATTTATTTTATCATCTATTCACTCCTTTATTTATTTTATTATTTATACACTTATTTATTCATTCATTCCCTCACTTATTCATTTAATCATTCATTCATTCAAAAATATCCTTAAATAGCCCGATCGAAAATATTCATAGGAAAATAGGCTCGTTTAGTTCTGGTTGAACATTGTATCTGTATATGTTATACGTCATAAGAGCTTTCCGATAAAGTTTGTTCCACCGAAAATCCGTTTGTTAGATCAGGATTTATATAGGATTTAAATTTCCTCGTAGACGCTAATGTTATTTATTTATTTTTTTGAATTTTTCAAAAATGAACAAAAATTGTTCAAATCAAAAAATGTTTCTCACCGAAAGCTTCTTCTAATAAGCTTGTTCATAGTAACTTAGATCTTACGCACAGAGTTTGCATAATTTGCCAAAAGGCGCTGATGATAATATTTTTGCACTGTTCAAAATTAAACAAAACATTATTCATATCATAAAGTGAAATATGGAAATGAGATGTCCTCGCCGAGATCATTCGAACGCAAAAAACAAAAATCTTTCGAATCAGACAAGTCGTTTAAAAGTTATTAAGGGGACAGACAGACAGAACGACAGAAAGACAGACATACATTTTCCCCATCTCAAAACCCTACTTTCAAGTTTTTTCATTTTTCAATCAAAATTTACTTACTTCACTTTTTTTGACTTTTCTCTATTTTTCACAATATTTTTGCGATACCATTAAGCCTTCTTTCATGCTTTATTATTATCTTTTTAACTTTTACAGGGAAGTACTCTAAAAATAGAGATGACACCTTCTTAAATAAAAAACGATTCTTCAAGTTCGTATTTAATATTAATAATAAATTATTCCGATCACGTAACAAAGAAATGCTGCCAAATCCCTTACCTCCCAAATCTGTCACGCATCCTTCTTTAGCAAAATTCTCTTAAACTTCCTTGTTTTAGGAAATAATGCTATGCATCATTTGCATGCGTTGAAAAATGTATGATACGTGATTTATTTTGTGTTGTTTTAATGCTAAGTATTTTATTTTTCTTCCTCCCTAAAGTCTTACCTAAGACTTCTATTTGTATTAAAATTTAAAACTTTTTGAGATGTCTATATTTATGAGCTTCTGCGATTTTTGTTATTGCATGAGCAGAAACACTGAAGGCTGAATAAATAAGTTACAATTTTGTCAGATATGAGTATTTTCCTTTGTCTTAACTTCCTGTGGAATAAACCTGGCATGTTGCACGTTGTATAATTTTAACCGCTTCAGCTACGAACGTTATAATAATTTAAACATGTTTTAGAGATTAAAACTAAATTTTGTCTGAACTATATTTTTAATGTATGCTTTGTTTAACCGATTAATTCAAAACTTTTTTCACTTAAATATTTAAGGAAATATTGTATGAAATAGTGAGAAATAAAAGGGAAAAATTGTTAAAAAATAAAACTGGTTTTTTTTTTTTTTGTAATAGTTCAAAAAAAAAAACAAGAAGTTCCGTCTAGAACTATACGAGCCTACTTTCCCGTATACACCGAATTTAAATTTATAATCTAGCTATCTCTCTCTCTCTGTCTTTCTCGTTTAGCTTTAGTTCTTAATTGCTTCAAATATACCTTTTACAACGGTTAATACATATTCATTCAATCATTATTTATTAAGTCATTCATGTATTTGTTCACTCATTTATTCATTCATTCTTTTGCTTATTCATTTAATCATTCATGAATTTAAAAATATTTTTGAAAATCCGGATCAAAAAATTTCATAAGAAAATAGGCTCGTTAGTTCTGGATGAACTTTCTATTTGTACATGTTCTACGTCATAAGATCTTTCCGATAAAGTTTGTTCCAAGCAAATCGGTCCGTTAGATCAGGAATTATATAGGAATGAAATTTCCCCGTAGGCGGTAAGTTAATTTTTTTCTTTTGAACTGTTCAAAAGGGAACAAAAATTGTTCAAATCAATATTTCACGCCAAGAACTTCTTCTAGTGAGCTTGTTCATGGGAACTTGGATCTTGTACCCAGAATTTACATAATTTGCTTCATTTTCACCTATAGGCGCTAATGTTAAAATTTTTTGAACTGTTCAAAATTGAACAAAAAATTGTTCAAATCAAAAAGTAAAATATGGAAATGAGATGTCCTTGCCGAGATCTTTCGAATGCAAAAAGAATTTTTCCAATCGGACAATTCGTTCAAAAGTTATTAGGGGGGGGGGGACAGACCGACAGACAGACAGACAGACCGACAGACCGACAGACAGACCGACAGACCGACAGACAGACCGACAGACCGACAGACCGACCGACACACTTTTTCCCCATCTCAAAACCCCACTTTCAAATTTTTTATTTTTCAATCTTTATTTAATTACTTCACTTTTTTTGACTTTTCTTTATTTTTAACGATATTTTCACGATACATTAAGCCTTCTTTCATGCTTTATTATTATTTTTTTTTTACTTTTACGGGAAAGTAGGCTAAAAAAACTAAACGTTCCAAAAATGAGATGAAAGGAATGAGAGGGCACAGGTTTTCCTAATATACATAACTTTCTACAAATGTGTATCTCAGAAAGTGTCTATGCTGAAGGAAAAAAGAAAAATTATTCAGATACAACATTAAATAATAATCATTTTCGTCCTGAACATCACAGAATATCATGAAGTTTAAAGCGTCAATTACTTACTTGCTCTTAACTGGAGTATTTCGAATTTTGCTTCACTTTTCATTTCAAATTCAAAGAAAGTTCACTAGGAATATTTTACCACCCCAAAATAATTATTTTAACCCTTTCAGCAATTTTAAGACTCGTCTCACTGTTGGGAAGCTAGATACAAATGGGCTGAGCCAAAGCATTGCAATAACCTCTTTTTGCTATAAAATTCACTTATATACGTATTTATCAATTTTATAAATTTCTTAATTTGTTAAAATTTTAAAATCATGACGGATTTGGCAATAAGACATAATATTTTTTTTTACTGAAACTGTGTTCTTAAATTAATGCAAAAGTAGAAACTAGGAAGTTTGACGAAGTAATTTAATTTTAGCTTTTGTGCATACTTTTTCGTAAAATTTTGCTCATAATAAATTCCTTTTAATCCTTATGATCTTTGAAACCGTATTTTAATGCATTACAAAGGATACTCGCTATCATTTATAACATTCAGTTATCCGAAATATATATTACTATAGTTGATCTTATCAATCTTGATGTTATAGCGTAAATAGTTCTCTCTTTTACTGGGTACTGTTTATTCTGATTATATTAAATCTATCCACTCAGGCTTATAGCGGATAGTTAAAATGTAAATCATGAACATTTTATTGTTTCATTTTGAAATTAAACATATTCTGCGAGTAATAACAATACCGTGTTGTGAATTCCCACAAGTACAAAATAGACTTGTTAGAAGCTTCTTATTTGTTTTCGATTCATTTACATTCATTACATGAAATATATATTTTAAAATATATAAAGGCTTAGGATTATTAAAGCTGTGTTTTTTTCTGTATCCCCCACCAAAAAAAAAAAGCTCATCGAAATAAAAATGCACTAGGAGTTTTCACAATAAATATAAAACATTTGACTATGAATGAGTGGTAAAAATTTTTTTTACTTATATACTTAATTAAGTTATTTTCAAAATGCTTAGCTTTAGTTATATTTCTAAGCAAAGTTATTAATATTTGCACTGAATGTTGCTCACCCAATTAGGCCTTTGTATTCATATATATATATATATATCACAGCTATTTAATGTTAGAAGTCGTGATTTTCCACAGAAAGAAAATATAATTAAAGACTACAATTAAGTATGTAAATATCTCTGTATAATTAAAATCGCAAGCATTTTTTAAAAATATGTGTCACTACAGTCTTACAAAAAAAAATAGATTTATGAATATGATTTAATGATAACATTGCCGTAAAAAAAATTTGCTTCAGTTGATTTTATCAATCTCGTGTTATAGCGTAAATAGTTATCTCTTTTACTGGGTATTGTTTATTCTGATTATATTAAATCTATCCACTCAGGCTTATAGCGGATTGTTAAAATGTAAATCGTGATTTTATTGTTTCATTTTGAAATTAAATGAATATACTTTGCTGAAGATATCTTCGCAACGTGTGTTTCATTTATATGTTAGAAGCGTAAAATTTTGCTCATAATAAATTCATTTTAATCCGATGATTTTTGAAAAAGTATTTAAATGCATTACAAAGCATACTCGCTATCATTTATAACATTCAGTTATCCGAAATATATATTACTATAGTTGATTTTATCAATGTTGATGTTATAGCGTAAATAGTTCTCTCTTTTACTGGGTATTGTTTATTCTGATTATATTAAATCTATCCACTCAGGCTCATAGCGGATAGTTAAAATGTAAATCATGAACATTTTATTATTTTATTTATTTATTTATTTTTTTACAGATTTATAATGAATTATATAGCAATAAATAAGTAACAAGCCCAACACTAAGTTAACAGCTTTAATGAATGACAATATTCCTCCCTATTTTATCAGAGGATATTTTAAAGATAAAGAACTTAAATTAGCGATTCATGAAGAGAAATTTCATTTTAAGTTTAATAATAGTTCGGAACTTTATCTTCATTCCTGGCAATGAATAATTCCTTGAAGTCAAACTGACACGAGTGCATTATTTCACCATAATTGATATCCACGTGCGCAAATAAAGGAACGAAAAGTCCTCTTACACTTGAGTTATAAATTACCCCTAGGCTTTACTCTCTTTTCCGATAAGCCGAAAGCAAAGAAAGCCTACTGGCTTAACATACTATTTACTTTGTTTGAGCTATTTGTAAATTCTTTAAAGGCAGTTTTTTTTTACTCTTACATAAATGAATCGATTGTCGATTTTGACTTAAAAGGAAATTTAACTCCATTGATTAGCTGCTAATGATAATGACTGCTGTGTAGTCTTTTCTCCACCAAGTCATTTACAAGGTTTTCCTTTTTTGAAGCAATTATGTTTAAGCTTTTAACACGGAAACTTACATTGTAAAATTCATTGAAAAACCAAATAGTTCATTGCAAATGACTATTAAAAGCAAATTAATCAATAAAGAGTGAAAATCAATTAATTAATTAAAAAATATATTGGCTGTTTATAAAATGTGGAAAAGGAAGAAACGTCCGATGTTATGTGCACATGTATTTAAAATACTTCGTATAATCTGCGCATTGTAATTGATGTGACTTTTTGGGATAGACTATCTGAGTTTAGATAGGGATAGGAAAACAGTCATAACTAGTCTTTTGTGACCAGCACGGAACTTTCTTCTACATCTTTCATATGAATATTACTACTCGACAAATATCCCTAATACGATACAAATCGTTATTGGAAAAAAAAGAATCATTTTACATCAACACAAAGTAATTAAAAGGTTTGTGCTACCAGTGAAGCCTCAAAAGCCAAAATTATTGATAAAAATTTTATTTGTTGAGTATAGGTCAACATACAATACAAAATAAAATCTGCTTCCTTGGATATAATTAATGCTTTTCCCATTGCTTATACCCATTGAGGTACAGTTACAATTTTCTTTGAATTGTTGTATTCTTGAGACCAGGCTTGGAGTAATCGCGATTACGTAATCGTAATCGGCTGTAATCGATTACATTTTGACAAAATCGTAATCGTAATCGTAATCTGACGATGGCATATTCTCATAATCATAATCGAAATTGTGTAATCCCGTAATCCTTTTTCTCCCGTAATTTTAATCGTAATCTTAGGAAAAAATCCGTAATCTGCTGGTCCTGTAATCGTGTAATCTTGACCTGCTGAAAGCTGAAATTTTTAGCACTACCATTGAATAGAAGAGATCAGTTTACAAGAAAAAGGATTCAAGCTGTGTACTGATTACTGAAGTCCTATCCTAAGCGGTTTGTAACCTACGGGCGATCATAATATAAAAGGTTCTGTGTGGCGGTCGCAGACCCTTGATGGCAGGACCATATAGTCTGCTAGAGACGCTTGTTGTCCTGCTTGTAGCGGTCTCTCAGAATTCTTAATTGCGGCTCCACTCTCCACGGGGAATGGCTGGAGAGCCCGAGAAGAAAGAGAGTCGTCACTCGCATCGCCTTGGGGCTCTCAGGGGGGTCTCCGGTCTCCTCGCGTCCTCCAGTTTCGGTAAAAGAGCGGTAATCTGTCCGCAAGTCAAAAAGATTTCGGAGTAGATAAGAAAGCGGAAGGCGTCTGTCTATAGGACCAAATGCATCGGTCATTTTGCTTCCTTAATTGCCCCTTCAAAACATATTCAAACGGTTGGGCAATAGGCGAGAGTCTGGAGCTAAGAATGGACGCCCCATTTTCCCTTTCAATAATCGAAGCAGACTGCCCCCCGAAAATCTAGTGGAAAGAGTACTGTCACCTACACACATAAAGAGACACGAAATGCCTTTTGCGTTTTCTCCTTTATTTAACGGCAGAAGTGAAAATTTTTTCTAAAGAATAGCACATTTACACTTCAGCAAGTTAGGAGCAGGCGTTATTTGATGCTCTATGCTTAGATGCATGAAATCTTAACCCTGGTACGTGTGATTATTATTATTTTTTAAAATATGTTCTTCGAATATTTAAAAAAGTACGTACATTTAAATCTTAAATTTATTTATATTTTAATGCTAATATTCTTTTTAATTAATAGGTATGTAAAAGATTGTGATTTATGTTCAGACATTCTCCCAATTGTTTTTTACATGCATGAATTAATATTTAGGAATTATTTTAAACAGTTAATTATCTTTTTCTTCTTAGAATTACCTCAACAGAATTTTGTATTTCAGTTTAATCTTGTACGTTAAATTTGTGTTGTAAAATTACTTGCACTTTATTTTTTTTATTAAAACAGTTACATGGAAAAAAATTATATTCTCGTGCATGTTAAAAAAAAAAAAAACCACAAAAATCATATTAAAATATTATAGTCATTCGTATTATAATTATTCTTCATATTACTTTTTAACGATTACTAATTTTGCTAAGAGTTATTTGAATGTTCATGTTCAAATTTTTTGAACTTATTCTAAAATGCCGCATTTATTTTCGAAAGATTATTTATCTCTTACACTATCTGAATATTTTGTTATCCCGTACAATTCATACACATCTTATAAGTGATTTCATAAAGAATCATACAAAATTATTATTTTCAGTAAACTAATTGGTGTTATGTGAAATAATTGCACAATTTAAACTAGAAAATAAATACAATGGAGAAGTATACTACATTTTCAAAAATTGCGGCCAACTAAAATTTTGATTGTATGCACACAAAATAACTATGAACCAGGTAAATCACTTATGCATTATATACTATACACATTTAGTGCATCGTCTTTGCTTATATACTAAATACGATCAATGTAGTTATCCCTCACATGAGTTTTAAATATTCGAAAAATTCTGATTGTGCCTTTCCTGATTTATATATATATATATATATATATATATATATATAATATAGATATAATATATATATATTACAAATTTCTCATTTCTGCAACGACGTCATAATTCAAGAACTGTGATGTTGAAATTATTTCATTATTAATTGCATTCATCATCATTTCAGTTATCTCTTATTAAATCAAAAATGTAATAAAAAATCATAACCTTTTGATTTATGACGCTATTGTAAAAATGAGAGTTGTATGCATAATATATGATAATTTTATGCTAATCTAATCGTAATCAAAATCGTAATCGGATGTCATAATCGTAATCGATTACATTTTTCAACGACTGTAATCGTTGCCGTAATCGTAATTACTTTTTGGCAAAGGATTACAATCGTAATCGTAATCATAATCTCTCAATTTCTCCGTTTGTAATCGTAATCGTAATCGATTACGTTTCTTTGTAATCGACTCCAAGCCTGCTTGAGACATACCCTTAACGAGAAAAAAAATCGACTGCTCCCCCTCCTCCTTAATCCGCCCCCATTCGAATATATTCGCGCCAAGAGCTAATCAGCACCGGTTCCCAGCAGGGTGCATGTGTGCACTGAATTTCGTTCGATTCCATGCATTACTTTTTGAGTTACAGTGTCCATAAAATAGGACCACAGACAGACCTATTCCAAAAATGGTCAATATGGCTTCAGCACACCTCAAAACGTGTAAATCCGCCAAAATCGAAATTCGAAAGTTTTCACGAATCCAATGCTTTCTTATATGTATATTAGAAAGAGAAGGAAGTAAAAATAATTCTGACGCTTTAAAAAAAATTCGAACAGGAAACGTAATTTCCGGGGAAATAACAGAGGTTCGATTTCTTGTTCAAGAAACATAAATTCGATTGTATGTTTTTTCAGAAATATCCAGAAATTGTACAGTATGTCCCAAAAAATTAGTTGAATAGAAAATACAACTTTTAAATATGTAGTTTTTTTCAAAACTCAAACCAGGAGGGTACCTTTTTATAAGTAAAGAAAATGCAAAAAGAATACGTAGGTCAAAAATATTTCTTTTTCTTTAAGTAGCAGCAAATCGGCATATCCCTGTTTATTTACATACACAGTCCGTCCTACAAAAAAGGTGACTGATTTTATATTCGGGGAACTATTACTGCTATCTGAGATCTGATGCAGAAATTAAGTAGCGCAGTGTTTCGACTACCTGCCGTTTTAAAGGGAAGAGCGCTGGTATTACAAGCACGCAGTAAACAAAACTAACAGTATGTTGTCACCCTGGATCATGAAAGGAGCTATAGAGCATCTTACAAATATTAAGTTTTGTTTCAAACTGGGTGAGAGTGAAACAAAAACTTAAAATGATGCAATGTGTTTGTGTTAGTGAATCAATGAGCAGTAAAAACGTTTTTACGACTTTAGTTTTAAACGGTTTGCGAGATTTCGGGATGGCTGAGAGAGCATTGAAGACGACCCACGCCCAGGAGCATCAGCGACAGTTCAAGTAGAAGAAAATATTTGAAAAGTGGCTGAAATTCTTTGAAATGATCGTTATGCATCTACCAGGTTAATATAGAAGCTCATTGGAATTCCTAAAACAATTGTGCACCGCGTTGTGACTGAAAATTTGGAAAAGATATGTTGTCATTTCTTGGCTGAAAAGGGTATCGTTGTACTTGACTACCCTCCTTATTTGCCAGATTTGGCTCCGTGCGACTTGCGGCTATTCCCCAAACTAAAAATGAAGATGAAAGGACGGCGTTTTGACACGATTTCCGATATCCAGAAGTCTACAACAACGGCTCTGCAGGCAATCCGAAACAGAATTGTTTTGAACAGTTTTCCCAACGTTTCCAGTTATATACTGACTCACAAGGAGACTATTTTGAATTTAAAAAGGCATGTACACTATAAAAACCAAGACCTTGTATTTTATTTCCCATCCGTCACCTTTTCTGTGGGGCGGACTGTGTACTAGCAAAAAAAGTGTCTGTTTTTGGTCTAATTTAGTTTTCCACTTGTAATATTTTTTTAACTCTAAAACCTCCTATTTCTGTGGCGAAATAAAGCAAGAAACTAAATCAAAATCTACCAGAGAATATTGAAGGAGCGCAGTAACACGTGATGCATTTTTAATACTGTTTATACAAATTTCCCTTTTCAGATAGTAAACCCAAAAGTGAAAAAATGTATTTTATGAGCTTTGCACGATCCTTATCGCTTGTTCTGTTAACAAACGATTGCTCTCTTTAACAAAACTATTAATACATACATACCCCTGTCTTCCTCGTAAAAAAATCAAACTGAATAACCCTGCGAAACCAAGATTTAATTTGATACGTAGGATTAAGTGATAATATTGGAAGTTCAAATCTTATCAAAATGAAACATCCCAAGTTCTTATGCAATACTTAATACCCTGTTAAAGATTGAATGAAAAAACCAACATAACTTCACCAAGTAATTGTAAAAGAATATATTTCTCAACCCTTATTTCATAGGATCTTGCGAAAAAGTTCTACTGCTTTCAAAAACATATTGTTAAGCTCTAGTTAATATATAAAGTTATTCATTTGTATGCATGTATGGGTTTATTAAGTTCTAACTAGAAAAAAAACCTTTTTTTTTCTTCATCAAACTGTTTACCATGAATGTGAGTGAATTTAGTTCACAAATCATTGTTCGAAGTAAGCACTTTTTCTTTCCTTTCTTACCTAACTTTATATTCTAAAAATAGAAAATATGAAACTCCCTTTCTTTTTCCCTTAAAAAATACCTGTGTTAACCCAACTTTGTCTCAAACAAAACGAAACACAAGTTGAAGTTTTCTTCAACAAACCTTGGTTTTATGAACGAATTGAATAAAGTAAATAAACTCCAAGGCAAATAATATATATTTTGTTCTGTTCTCTCTCTACGCCACACTTGTGTTTTTAATATTTATATATTTCACTCCGTTTCTTATTTCCTGTTATAACTTGTTCCATAAATGGTTTCAGTTGCTTTTTAGCAACTTGGTTGCTAGGCGACTGTCCTCCATTTCATACTTTACGAGGCCAAGATCTCAAGGCTTTTCCTTCATAAGCGAAGAAATGTAACTTCTCTACTCTTTCCAATATTTCCAGAGGAAAAAAAGGCATTCATCTGACTGTCCTTAGGTGTATTTCTTTTTATTTTTCTTTTGAGGTGTTGAATTCTGTTTCTATAGTGTTTTTTCTCTCTCTCGCTTCTCTTGTCTGAAATTTCGATTGATTTCGTTTCTTACCAATCATTACGATTTCATTTCATTCCTTGTTGGCATTAGTTAATATCAATATAGTTATAAGAGTGACTCATATTCTTGGAATAATGCAAGATAACCGAGAACAGTTCATCGAAAAACCCGTATGCTGCTTTTTCCAACTTGGAGTTTTTTAATTTTATCAAGAAGGAAGGGAGACTTTCAGCAGCTTTAATCCATCCTTCATTCTTGTTTTTTCTTACTAAACACTAAACATTTACCCGCCGTGGTAGCCTAGTGGTTAGGATGTCGGGCTTCCAACTGGAAGGTTGGGTTTCGATACCCGACATCTAAAGATCCACCACGTACACTTTGGGTTACGTGCATGTAAAATCTGTGGAACCTGAAGTCCCGAGGCAGTTCCAAGGGTACCGGAGGAAGGAGAATGTTCCTTTCCTTCCGTTCACTCTTAGGTCAAAAAAGGAAGTTGGCGTATTTGTGGTGGCGCCATCTGGTATCATGCAAATATACATAATGAGCCAAATCGTACTTCCACCGTAGTGGTGCTCATCTATAAACGGAAGCCGCTCCCCCTAACTGCCTTTATTCCCTGTCGCTCTGCGAAGGGGAGCTGGACGCTTAACTGGCATTAGAAACAGCAATAATTATTTTTAGTTAAACTTTTGCTTTATATTAATTTAAAAGATAACATTAATACTTTAAAAAAACTACTTTAAAATCAAAACATTTAAAAGTACTTAAATTTTAATATTTACTTTTTAAAGAAACTATTTATTTTCAAAAAGAATCGAATTATTAAGCAAAATCGCCTTTTAAAAATAAAAATACCACTGGTTCCAAATGTCTTCTTGATGCTCGCAATTCGAACATTTTTGACACATGGAAAAAAAAATAAATAAAAATACCGACACATGGCTTTAAGCATCATTTCTCAACCTTTTGCAAATCGCGACCCCCCTAAAAAGCCAAAAAACGTGCATGAAACTCCTTGCGACTCTCTTGATGCAATATTTTCTTTCTGCAACACTTAGTAACATTTGATCATACATTAATGTACGTGTATTTTATTTAATAAAATGATTTTTTTTAACTTCTTAAATCAGATTACGACTCCTCCGCTCCTTATGCCTAAGCACAATCCTCCTGCAGGTCGCAACCCCCAGGTTGCGAATTGATGGCTTAAAGAAATATATTTCATTTAAAATTTTAGATGACTGTTTACCATATTGACTTTTCTACTTAGTTGCTTTTATTTTTAACTATTCCAGTCAAAAAGTTAAATTTCTTTGAACAAATTGTTTTTTTTTTTTTTTTCTGTGCTCATAAAGCAGGAATAAATTTTAGGAAATGTTGATTCTTTATACTTCCTAAAGAAAGAATTTTTCCCATAAACAATGTAAACGGAAATTCCTGCCAGATAATTATGAAAAATGTGTTCCTTTTAAAAGAAATTGAAGCATTTCAAAGAACAAACGCAAAAAGCTTCTTTGTATATACATTCTGCTCAAAATATTTTAATATTGAATAAATTTCTTAAAAATTTAAAACTGGCGAATGAATAAAATAACGCAATAATATTGTAGTAAAAGTTAATGAATGCATATACACTAATTAAACATCTGAGGAGTTTTAGTGTACATTGCTTTTTTTTCTTCATTTTATTTAGTTGGAACTGATAAATATAAGATGCACGATTCCCCATTTAAATAAGGTAAGGAAAAATATTCCATAGAATATTTTAATTTCGTGTTTCAAAAATAATAGTTAAGCACAAAAACGTCTAGTTAGTTTACATTATATACGAGAAAGTATTTGGTTATGGTATCTCGTTTTTTATGAGCAATTTATATTTAGTTTTAATAGTTTGAAAAGATGCTATTGATGAAAATAAAAGAAAATCTTACTTTATAGATGGCAATCATTTTTAAATTCCTTATTTTATTAGATCACAAAAACTCACCTGAAACAGAAAATTTGCGTGTTATAGCACAATAATGAGCATATAAAGCATATAAATATTACAAAAAAAAAAGGAATTATGATTTTTATTACTATTATATTTCTCTTGAAATTGAAAAAAAAATCATATGAAGACAGCTATATTTGCAATCATTCGCAAAAATTAATAAAAAGTCTAATGCATTTCATGAATTACATTTACTAGATTGTATGTGACAAATAATGTTCATCTAGTTACTAAAATCACAAATATTTATTAAATTTTAATTTGGTAAACATCAAGTTACGATTCTAAGTTATTTTTCTAGCTTAATGCACCATTGGCGCCAAGCAGACATCGCGTATTGTCACTAGCCGCAGGCTAGTATGTATATAATATTAAAGAAAGTTAGTTTTACGATCACTTTTCTACTGGTAAATGACCACTAGCGATTGCATGAAATTATTAATGAAATTTCTATTAACTTTATTTATTTGCTTTTTGTTCTGAAATGTGCTTTTGCATTTGGTAATGTCATAAGCGTTTTCACAATACTGAGTGAGAAAATATTTATTGATAAGTATATCTTCAAATAGTTTTCATTTCTCCTTCTTATACAAGGGGGGGGGGGCGGAACAGAATTTTACGAACATTTTCGTAAAATATCTGCATTGAATAATGATTTGCAGCAATCCCTCGGGTTTGAAACGGAAAATAAGAATCGAAGTATAAATTGTATTGCATAATCTTTCAGGAAGATAAATTATTTTGGGGAAACAATTTTCGAAAAAAGTTTATACTTCGAGAAAAAAAGTGCTTTTGCATTCGAAGTAATTTTAAAGTAACACTTTCGGGGCATGTATGGAATACTTTCATTTCCAGCGGGAAAGTAAACGAAAAATATTGCCTACTGAAAAATGGATGAAATACTTTTACATTTTACGACGTAGCACTACCCGTGTGTATAAATATCAGGCACATTTATATACTGAAGCATATTTCTTCATTATATCCGTAACAAACATATTATCTGTAATCTATGTAGGTTATGACTAATTGAATAATTATATGGGCTCCATAAACTGAAAAGGGTAGAAATTACTGTAACTATTAATTAAACAACAATAAAAAATAATATTAATGGTAATGGCAATAGTTTTTACCGTATAGAAAATTAGATTGCGAGTTAAAATGAAATCAAACTAAACCAGGAAATCTTGCTTTTAATGCAAGTTTTTAATGAAGTAGCAAAAAATAGTATAAAATGTTCCGAATCATAGAAAATGTTACTTGAAAATATCTTGAATTCTCAAGTTAACTGCTCTGACACTGTCATAAACACATTAGTATTATTCATTTGAGCGGTGTTTCATAAGTTCAAACTGCACTCTATGTGTCAGATTTTCATGTTGTAGTGATTGCTATAACCTTATTTACAAGAGCATTTCAATCTAGGCTCATTAATATTATATTTCTCTGTCTCTTAGAATAAATCGTATAAATATTCCCTTTCAACTTTATTATAAGTGCATCATTCCTTTTTATGTGCTATTATAATGCAAACATCTATATTATTATCACGATTTTAAGGGGTCTTAGGACCTTTAAATTTCAAAATTTTCGATTTTCTGGAAAAAAATATATGTTATGCAGAATTTAATTGTGAATATTTTGATACCTCACTTATTATGATACTCAAAATAGTTTTCGAGTTATCGCGAAAAACCGAACTGTCAATTATAAATTTGAGAGTCGAAAACAGCTGTGAGTCAGCTGATCTCATGTAAACACACATGCGTTGTTACGGCTGTTACGTGCTAATTTTTGTGAACCGTTTACTCTATTTTATTGCTGAAAACTACTAGACAAGCCTCAGTATTTAAATATTTCTAGTTGGCACAGGAAGTTTTCTAGTCAACACTATCGAATATTTTTGTTTACGATCTTGTAAGCTCGAAAACGCTGTGTGCTTCCGTTCGATTTCGTTCTTTCTTCGCTGATACGCTTTTTCTGCTATAATATTTTGTTCATTTGTTAAGTTTATCTGCTAAATTTTTTGTTATTCATTGTTAATTCTGTTATTTTGTTGAAATGAATCCAAAAAGAGCTTCGGGAAGTAGGCCGAAAAAAAGAAAGTTTCGCGGCAATCAGTGGACAACAAACAACAGTGAACATCGTTTAGATAGCAATATTTCAAAATCAGCTTCTGAAAAAACGTTGCCATCGATGAAAGCTGTGAATGTTTCTTTCAAGGAAAACATATGTGCTGAATTTTTGGGTTATAGAATAGTGGACTTGGGTTATTTTTTTAAAAGTATCCAAGAACTCAATGTTGCAAGGTGTGCCACAAGTCTGTGACATTCAAAGAAAAATCTACCATAGGGCTATACAGCACTTTTGAAATGCATTGTAAGTTTTGCAACTCTACGGTATCTTTGGGAAGTTCAGAAAAGATGGTGCAAAACAAAATGTTCCAGAAATAAATCAGCGCTCCATCTATGCAATGAGGTGTATAGGAAAAGGCCTCAGCGACTTGAGAACATTTTGCAATGTTATGGCTCTACCAGCACCAGTATCGCAAAAAGCTTACGATGTAATAAATGACAAAATTGCATCTGCTGCTGAACATGTTGCACAGACGTCAATGAGGCAAGCAGCTGTAGCGGAAGCAGCATTATCGGAAGCACCGGATAAATTAGTAGTAAGTGGAGACGGAAGATGGAAGACCCGCGGACACATGTCGCTTATCGGAGTCTGCACTCTTATTGGCTTCGAAACTGGAAAATGCATCGACATAGAGGTTTTGTCTTCATTCTGTAAAGTATGCGACACTTTGAGAAAAAAGCCGCGGTCAAAAATTCGAAGAGTCTTCTTGCTTCTCACCAAAAAGTTTGCAGGCGAAATCACCTTGGATCTGCTGGGAGAATGGAAGTCAGTGGAATGCTGAAAATTTTCAACAGGTCCGAATCTGATTTAGGTGTGAAATACAAATCATACATAGGTGATGGTGACACAAAAACATTTTTGGAAATTAAGGAGCAAAAACCTTATGGAAAAGATTTCATTATCGAAAAAATTGAGTGTGTTGGCCACATACAAAAACGAATGGGGAGCAGGCTAAGGAAACTAAAAGTATTATATGGGAAGAAAAAACTTGATGACGGCAAATCAATCGGTGGAAAAGGCAGGCTGACTGATGAGAGAATTAAAAAATGGACCGTCTATTATGGGAATGCCATACGCAAACATAAAAATGATGCAAAGGAAATGCGTACTGCTATTTGGGCTATATGGGCTCATTCGTCAAGCACAAATGACGAACCAAAACACTGGTTCTGTCCAAGTGGCGAAAACTCTTGGTGCGCCTATAAACGTGCCGAACAGAATAACGCCGTAAATGAGTTTCGCCACAAAAATGCTGTTCCAAAAGCAGTTGCAGCTGCTGTGAAACCAATCTTCAAAGATCTTTCAGACCCAAAACTGCTTCGGCGGTGCTTAGGTGGCAAAACTCAAAATCCTAATGAGTCGCTAAACTCGCTCATATGGAAGTTCAGCCCAAAAATAATTGGGTCAGGATACATTGTGGCAAAAATTGCTGCTTGCCTTGGCACATGCATATTCAATGATGGATTAAGCAGCTTTATGCACATTGCTCATGAACTAAATTTAAAAATCAGCAAAAACATGGTCAAATGTGCAGTGGCAGCGGATAAGCTCCGTCTTGAAACGGCTTCGGTGAGGGTTACAGCTGCTTCTTATGAAGCTAGGAAAGCGAAAAAAACAAAAAGAAATGCTGAAGAAGATACCTTTGTCTCAACTGAGGGTTTAAGTTATGAAGCAGGAGCATTTTAAGTTGCAAGGGAATTTTTTTTCAGGACAATATTAGGTTAAATATTCAGATTCCTTTCTTTCGTGTGAAACTGCTTAATTTTATTATTGTGCAGAATGTCTGAAAAACATGGTGTCATAAAAAATTATTTGTGTGGTAAACTCATTATGCAGAATATGAAGCTAAATTAAGGTTAATAACAAGCCCAATTAGCTAAATTAATGTTTAGTGTTTTAGAGAAATTGCTTTGTGACAAATTCCCTCTCCTCTCACGAGAGCCGCGTAGTTCGCCGGGACCCCCTCTGCGGAGAAGAACCGCCGACCGCCTTTTCAACCATTGTCCAGCAAGTGGGGACAGCACGGCTGGACAATACGGCCAGACGCTGTGGCGCCGAGTTGGACACTTCTGCAAATTAAAAACGACAAGCGGGTCGAGCACCGATCGGCGCGCCTTCTTTGCTGCAAGCCGCCGCGACTCGAGGCGAGAAGGAGAGGCCCAAGAATTTCGGCGCCGGACCCAAACCAATCCCGTGGAACGTTTACAATTTTCCACGAATAAGAAATTTAGGGGCGCTTATGTACCCCCGCCCCTTTAGCAAAGAGGACGAGAGCCTGGAACTTGAGTGTGTTGTGTGGTGAGAGTTTTTGGAGAGAGGAGTGCACGCTCCTAGAGAGTGATTCTGTATGTTGGGCTCGCCCCGGGCCGAAAAAGTCGAAGGTGCAACGCCTCGATTGAGTTGATGTTTCTTGCATCGGACTTATAACGAGTGTTCCTGCCGGAATCCGGAGGGACGGACAATCTGGAAGCTATTGTCAGGAACAGTATATTGTATATATTGTAGATAGAAATATTGAATTAGTCCAGAAATAAATCAGATAAAAAAAGTAAATATTTCGACTGTAGTCTGTACGTTGGACCTTGTGAGGATCCACACGCTACTTCTTATCAATCACAGGCCGCATACGTTACAGACCTAAAAATAAAATGGTGGCAGCTCAGTGGATCCTGAACCCTGGAAAAAAAAATTAAAGGACACCATTGTCCTGGAAGAAATGGATTAAGCTACTCCATCTGCGGACACCCTCGTCCAGTGGAAAGAAAGTGGAAATAACTCTAGCTGCGGACACCCTTGTCCAGTGGAGAGGAAGTGGAAATAACTCCAGCTGTGGACACCCTCGTCCAGTGGAAAGAAATTCGTGAGAACCCTCAAGTTGCGGACACCCTCGTCCATTTTAAAGAATTCGACAGAGCTTACGTAAGCTACATCGAAGACGCCCAGCCCTTGATGTGAGTGATCGCATGTGAATCGGCGAGAGAGAGGAATCATTCCTGGGGAAGGAAGAAACCAGAAAAAAAAAAAAAAAAAAACAGATGATACGGATGCCGAAGAGCGGAATCATAGGCATAGGTGAGCTTGATTTTTCATTCTAGAGGCATAAAGAGTAATAAATTGTGTAAAGGTTTTTGTTTTTAAAAAGCTAGAGTTGAGTAACTTTAAAATGTAGATAAATTGATTATCATTTAAATTTTAAAGTCATACAAATGATAAAAAACATTTTGTTGCACAAATGCATATTAATTTTTATTCACGAAGTTTATTATTCCGATAAGTAGGCAAATTTTAAGAAAAATTTGATAGAAGTTCTGTGAACGATTCTATTTTACTGTGAAATTCATACAAATGAACTCAAATTATTAGGATATTTTATGAAGTTTCATAAATGAAGTAAGATTATAATGGTTTTGTATTAGGAACCTACTGTAGACGGGAAGCTTGAAATTGTTTTGCATGTTATTCAATTTATGTTGAGTAATTAAGGGGTTAAACAAGAGTTATCGAGTTCTCAAAGAATTTGTAAACATTTCGCAGTGTTCAAATTATTTGTATTGAGATATTGTAGTAAAATTGTATTCTTGAAATCATATTTAACTATAGATTTCACACATGTTTAATACACCGTTGTAGTTGACAGAATTTGCAATTGATAAAATTTTTAGAAATTGGGAAAAGTGTTATTGCCAAAATGGGAAGTTTCTTGTTTGAACTTGACAAGGATAGTTTGCGACATATAGCCTCGGAGTTTGGGGTGGAGACGTCAGACTCTGACACTCGTAGGCAGATAGTTAAAGCAATTTTAGGGTTGGACGATTATGATGAAGAGTTCGCAAAATCGACTTGCAATCTTTTGTTAAGAGAGAAAGAAAGCGGACGGGAGAAAGAAGAAAGAGAGTTCGAACTCGAAAAATTGCGATTAATGCAAAGCGGCGAAACCAATAGCGTAACTTCCGCGCATAGTGATGATGAAAGGACAAAAATGCAATTAAAGTTTGTTATGCAAAAATATGAGCCTGAAAAGTCAGATATGGCATTGTATTTAACGTTGTTCGAACGTCAAGCCAAAAAGGCAAAAATCGATGAGGAAGAATGGGTAACTTATCTTCTCGGGTTATTACCTATTGAAATTGTAGAGATAATTATGCGCGAGCCAGAAGAACGGGCCGACGATTTCGACCACGTTAAGCCTATTTTGTTAAATAGGTTCAAGTTAAGCCCCGAAACCTTCAGAACCAAATTTTCACAACATCAGAGACGGCCGGGAGCTCTGTGGAAAGATTTGATATTCGAATTAAGGAGCTACCTAGAAGGGTGGTTAAAGGGGGTGAAGATTGAAAATTACGATTCATTAAAAAACTTAATGATCGCTGATCAAATAAAAAGGCGCGTTCCACCAGAGATGAAAGAGCACTTTTTAGACGATTGGGGGACAATAGTTGACCCCGATGAACTAGTGAACAAATTGGATGAATATGAGGCGACGAGACGCATGTCTCGGAAACACTTAAGTTCCCACAAAATACCAGAGAAAAAAATGAACGAAAGGCCAAATTTTATGGGGAAACCGAAAGGGGAGGATAATAAAACTGAAAATTATCAAAACCAATCGAAAAATTGGATAAATCCTCAAAGTTTGGAGTCGAAATGGCGGAGTAGGGAATTTGAAAAAAGAAAGGCTCCCTCATGCTATGAGTGCCATTCCACTGACCATTTGCGCCCGCAGTGTCCCGAGCTTAGGAAAAATAAAACCCAACTAGTAAATAATCTATTAAGTGGGGAAAAGTTTGCGCCCTCATTTGCTCCGTACCTTAGCCAGGCGAAGGTAAATGAAAAGGAAGCTGTGATATTACGAGATAGTGGGACAAGCCTAGATGTTTCTCCTCACCACTTAGTAAACCCCGGTGATTACACAGGAGAAACAGTCTGGCTTAAACAACCCCTAGAAAATAATTTTAGATGTTTACCAGTTGCTAGGGTTTTGATAGAAAGCGACCAATTTGGTAAAATAAATACCAAAGCCGCAGTCGTGGGAAAATCTGTGCAATTAGAGCACTATCTCATGGGGAATTTAACTCAGGAGTTAATAGATGAAACGAAAAGAAACCCGCATTTAATTAATGCTGTAGTGACACGGAGTCAAACTGCGATTCAAAATGCCCCCGAATCGGAGAACCTAGTGGAAATTACACCAGAAACAATCCAAAATTTTAATTCGGATGTAACAGAGAGAGAAAATATTCATCTACCCCCAGCAGAAGTCCAAGAGTTAGCCCTCGTAAAAATAAGTTCGGAAGAGTTTAAAAATGAACAAAAGAATTGTTTGGACCTCAAGCCATTGTGGGAGAAGGCTGCGTCCGGTAAATCCCCAGGATTGATAACAGAAAACGGACTATTGTTCCGAAAAACAACTGATCATAGAGGCATGGAGAGGAATCAATTAGTTATTCCCCTCAAATTTAGAGTTCAAATACTAGACTTGTGTCACGAAGGTGTTGCGGCCCATTTGGGTGTTACAAAAACGAAAGATAAACTCCTTAGGTATTATTATTGGGAAAATTGCGTGAAAAATGCGGAAGAGTTTGTAAAATCTTGTGATCCTTGTCAGAGAGTAGGGAAATCAGGTGAGAAAAAGAAAGCACCGTTAAAATTAGTCCCCATAATCAGAGAAATATTTTCTAAAATTAACGTGGACACGGTTGGGCCCCTTCCCTATTCTCAAAAGGATAATCGTTACCTGGTAACAGCCATATGTATGGCATCCAAATACCCGGAGGCGATACCAGTTAAAGATATTAGCTCTACATCAGTCGTAGAGGCTTTGCTAATCATTTTTAGCCGATTAGGATTTCCCAAAGAAATTCAGTGTGACTTAGGGACATGCTTCACTAGCAATTTAACTACAACCTTTTTCGAAAAATATGGTATCAAAATTTCCCATAGCTCAGTAAGGCATCCCCAAAGTAACCCAGTCGAACGGTGGCACAGGTCAGTAAAGCGTCTACTACGAGTACTTTGCCTAGAGTCGGGAGAAGATTGGGAGAAAAATCTGCCCGCGGCGCTATTAGCTTTACGCACGGTGACACATGAATCGACAAATTTCAGCCCTGCGGAGCTAGTTCACGGGAGAAATCTTCGCACCCCCGAAACATTGTTGTTCGAAAAATGGGTGGAACCAGAGGAGGAAGAAAGCGCGGTGACAGAATACGTTTTCGAACTTATCAATCGAATGAAGCGTTGTCAAGAGCTAGCATCAGAGCGCGTTTCTGAGATGCAGATAAAAAGAAAGACGTGGTACGATAAAGACGCAGTTCAAAGAATCTTTAAACCGGGAGATCGTGTTTTAGTTATAGCAGCTTCTAAGCCAAATAAATTAGCAGTGCAGTGGGTAGGACCCGGGATAGTAGAAAGTCAACTTTCGGACACGAATTACATAGTTAAAATGCCTGGGAACCCAGAAAAATCTCAAGTTTATCATGTGAACTTATTAAAACCTTATCATCAGCGCGCAGAATTAGTAAACTTGTTAATTAGTGAAGAACGTAAAGAAACTTCTGACTCTGATCTTGAAATACCGTACCCAATGTCAGACCCCAATATTTACGATTTTGAAGAAATTGTTAGGGATAGTGAATTGGTCGGCAAATGCACGCCGGAGCAGATCGAAGAATTAAAGAATTTATTAGGAAAACATCGGAAGATATTTTCTAATGACCCGGGTAGGACACACTTGATCGAACATGATCTTGAACTAATTAGTAATCAACCCGTGAGATCAAAACCCTACAGAACTTCTCCCCGACAGACGGAAATATTAAAAGCAGAAATTAAAAGAATGTTAGATCTAAAATTAATCGAAATAGGAGAAAGTGATTACACGTCGCCCATGATTTTAGTTGAAGCTGCAGGACGCGATCCTCGCCCTTGTATCGACTATAGAAAATTAAATTCAGTAATTAGAACAGAATATTTCCCGTTACCTAATATCGACGAGCGAATTGAGACAGTTTCGGCAGCGAAGTTTATCACGGTGATTGATCTAACGAAAGGTTACTGGCAGATCCCCTTAAGTCTTAAGGCCCAACGTTTAGCAGCTTTCGTTACTACATTTGGAACGTATAGACCTCTTGTTATGCCCTTCGGCCTAGTTAACGGGCCGTTCTGTTTTTCGAAATTTATGGATCAATTACTGAGAGGATGTGATGAGTTTAGCGTCCCGTTTTTAGATGACGTCGCAATATTTTCAAATACTTGGGAAGAACATCTGAAGCATTTAGACATAGTCTTGCGTAGAATAGCCGATGCTAAACTCACAATTAAACCTTCAAAATGTCGGTTCGCACAAAACAAAGTTAAATATTTAGGGCATGAGGTAGGGGGAGGTCTGAGATCACCCGCCGATGCTAAAATAAAAGCAGTACTCGATTTCCCTGCGCCTAAGACGAAGACGCAGATCCGGCAATTTTTAGGGCTATCGGGTTTTTATGCAAAGTACGTGAAAAACTACGCTATGATAGCAGAACCTTTAACGCGAGCGTTGAAAGGGAAAAATAAAAAAGAAAATGTAGAGTGGACTGCGGAATGTGATAGCGCATTTAAGGAATTAAAAAGTAAACTGACAGAAAAGCCCGTACTATACGCCCCGGATTATACAAAAGAGTTTATATTGCAGACGGATGCGTCAGAGAAAGGTGTTGGGGTAATTATGGCACAAAAAGACGAGAAAAATCAGGAGCATCCAGTTCTTTACCTAAGTAGAAAATTTACGGATTGCGAAAGGAAATTTAGCGCAACAGAAAAAGAATGTGTAGGTATTATCTATGCGATAAAAAAACTGAAACATTATGTGGATGGCCAGAAATTTCGGATAGAAACAGATCACCACCCGTTGGTCTGGTTAAAGAACAATGCAGGAAATAACCCTAGGCTTATGCGGTGGGCGTTTGCATTACAGCCATTTAATTACACAATCGTTCACAGAGCCGGGAAAGATAATAAGCATGCTGATTGCTTAAGTCGAATGGATTAAAATATATATATATATACAAAAAAAATAATCCAACTGTAAATAGTCTCATTATGAAATATAATATTGCATAATTATAAATTAATTAATATTTAGTATTTACATTTTTGTACCAATTTTTGTTATTAATTAAAATAACGTTGGAAGCTTTTTAAAGTTAAAATAAGGGCCTCTAGTGATGAAAATCAAGCAACAAAACCTAACTGTTGCCTTTCAGATTTTGCAAAATATCGCAAAATCTCTTAAAGGGGGGAGGGCTGTGACAAATTCCCTCTCCTCTCACGAGAGCCGCGTAGTTCGCCGGGATCCCCTCTGCGGAGAAGAACCGCCGACCGCCTTTTCAACCATTGTCCAGCAAGTGGGGACAGCACGGCTGGACAATACGGCCAGACGCTGTGGCGCCGAGTTGGACACTTCTGCAAATTAAAAACGACAAGCGGGTCGAGCACCGATCGGCGCGCCTTCTTTGCTGCAAGCCGCCGCGACTCGAGACGAGAAGGAGAGGCCCAAGAATTTCGGCGCCGGACCCAAACCAATCCCGTGGAACGTTTACAATTTTCCACGAATAAGAAATTTAGGGGCGCTTATGTACCCCCGCCCCTTTAGCAAAGAGGACGAGAGCCTGGAACTTGAGTGTGTTGTGTGGTGAGAGTTTTTGGAGAGAGGAGTGCACGCTCCTAGAGAGTGATTCTGTATGTTGGGCTCGCCCCGGGCCGGAAAAGTCGAAGGTGCAACGCCTCGATTGAGTTGATGTTTCTTGCATCGGACTTATAACGAGTGTTCCTGCCGGAATCCGGAGGGACGGACAATCTGGAAGCTATTGTCAGGAACAGTATATTGTATATATTGTAGATAGAAATATTGAATTAGTCCAGAAATAAATCAGATAAAAAAAGTAAATATTTCGACTGTAGTCTGTACGTTGGACCTTGTGAGGATCCACACGCTACTTCTTATCAATCACAGGCCGCATACGTTACAGCTTCAACGCGGGCTACATGCACTTCCTATGAAGCCTGAAAAGCCTAAATGAGAAAAAATAAATCATACTGTATAATTTATTCTACAGTGAGAGTGTAATATTGCATTTTATAAAATTATAAACCTTCCAGATATGAGCTTTCTTTGGCAAATGTTAAATTTAATGTTTAAATCGCTTTTTCTCAAATTGGCGTTTTTAGCCCTTTCGCGCAGGATATCTCAAAAACTTAAACTCAATATGGCTTAAAAATTTATATACATGTTAATTTCATTATTCTGCATAACCTAAACCCAAATTTCTGCACAAAAGTACTTTAGTTTTTTTTCAAAAAAATGAATTGATAAAAATTATTGCGAAATTTATAATTTTGAATATGTAATTTTTTCCAAAAAAAAAAAAAATTCATTACTTTGATTTTAAATTTAGGTTCAGTTTGTAAGAGCATTTCTTAGCTATAGTTCAACATCAGTTACAAAATTGTAGAGACTTTTTTCAGCTGGGAACTCTGCGTGCAGTGCTAAGCTGTATTTCTTCAAATATGAAAAATTTCAATTTTTGAAATACTTGTGTCTACAAACTTTTGGCAATTTTTATGTATATTTTTTGTTTATTATAAAATATGAAATTTCAGCTTTCTCCTGATACTAAACTTTTGATGTTTGCACTTATGAAAAAAAGTTATTAGCATTTAACTACTAGCTCTGCGTGGTCACTTTTATGACATTTTAAGAGTCCTTAGACCCCTTAAGTAAAGGAAAAAAAGACATGCCATGATAAAACAAACATGCAGACTCAGTGTTTTAAAAAAATATATTTTTATTATTATTATTATTTAAATATCCTCGTTTGAAATCTTAGCAGTAGGCAACTTTATTTATGAAAACATATACTATATAAATAAACCTAGCCTAAGTATAAACATAAAGTTAAAGAAGCGTTTTCAATCTGTGCAGTCAATGAAAGCTTTAAACTATGCTTCTCTTAAAAATACTTTTAAAATTGAGAATCTAAATTTCTATGCCATGAATTTCTACAAGAAATATCCCAAAAAAATGTCTTAAAGTAATAAAGAAATATCACTTAAAGTGAACCACATCAAAACTATGCATACAGCTAAAATATTTCTTCACGCTTCAAGAAATTCAGCTATAAGGAAGGAAAAAGCATTAAATTTAACTTTAAAAAAAGAAAATATTAGAGATTTATTCATTTACTTGTTTGCTTTTAATTGAGCAAAAAAAAAAAAAAAAAAAAAACTTAACGAATAATTAACATGCACTGTGACATAAAGCACACATGGTTAAGTCAAAAAAGGTTAGCTTAATAAATACATTAAACATATGCTTTACGTATTTTAACTGATTGCTTAATTTGCAAAAAGGTGTGAGATTCATAATCAAGAATACACTTTTTTTAAAACCCAGAACTCGTTTTCTTTCCTAAATGTTTATGCTATAAAAATGATAAAAAATTGCAAGTATTTGATGCGTTACTAGACTATATAATTAAAAATTGATTTTTTTTAATATAGGCCTCGGGCAGAAAAAAGTTCCTTTTTTTTTCGATGATGGGTAGGGAGGAAAAGGTAACAACTGGCACAAAGGGACAAACTAAAAGTTTTGATTTTTGCAGGACAACTTCTAGAATAGCTGCAAATACATAGAATTGTACAACTGTATTGTATACGTTGCATACGTAGAATTAACAAATTGTGAAAATCTAGTAACTTTATATTTCGCCGCATAAGTTAGCCAGAAATTTCCTCACATTTGTGGCAAATGAAGGAATAATCTTACACGCTTAAATTTTTTTGAGTGAAAATAGTGCTATCAGTAGCATCTTTTTTTTGTCCTTTCCTTCCTTTAAAATCATTCTGGGTAAGAAAAAATTACTGAAACTTTTCTTTCTACAGCTTTCTTAACAAAGTTAGATGGCAGCTGCATGCAGATGTGCTGAGTTGGTAAAAGGTCAGTTGGAGTAATCGTAAACGCTCAATGTTTTAAGTTTTGATCATTTCCAATCTCTTGAATGAAATGAGACATTAAATTGTGAGCACTGCAGCCAATACTGCTTGTAAGTAAATTTGTACAAATGTTTTTCTTTATGACTATTTGTTACCGAATGAACTAGGCGTTTACATTCCTCCCACAGTCTCTAGGTTATATGTAAACCGGGATTTGTTTTCCCACGAGGTTGATGCAAATAGAAAACCAGAGAACACACAGTCTGCTTGGAAGCTTAAGAAATACTTGTGATCATAACTCATTATACAGAATTAATTTTCAACTGAACTCATAGTTAAATTCCCTATAAGCGGTTCTTATAGGGAACTTAGTTCTGGAACAATCTTCCTCAATCTGGAATTAGCAACAACAACAACATTCATGTAAAATTAATACAAAAATATAATTTACATCTGAACATAATATCTATTGTTTTCCCAAAAGATTTTAAACAGTTATGTGTTTACAGTTATCCCATAGTACAATCTATATGCGGTACTTGTAAATGCCTAACTTGCACATGAAAAATGACAAGGAGGATGAAATTGATAGCTAAATGTTTTTAGCAACATTCTATATGGCAAATAAAAATGTTTAAAACCGCTTGCTCCGCGTTTCCAAATGAGCTGTAGAAAAAAATGTAAGATCACTGAATTTCGTTAAACAACTCTTTTCATCGTGTTATTTTCAAACAATGATGATGCCTCCACTTTTGTTTCGAAGCATACGAAGCTCTTTCAGTCTTCCTTATCTTGCCAATTCATCGCTCCAAGCAGTTAAGTTTTCAAAATACCATAAGTATGTTTATGACTCTTGTTCCTATTATTTATGTATATATTATTTATAGACTTGTTATGTTATTTACCCCATTTTTACAATTGTGAAAATCTAGGAACTTTATATTTCGCCGTATATGTAAGCCAAAAATTTCCTCACATTTGTGGCAAATGAAAGAATAATCTTACACGATTAAATTTTCTTGAGTGAACATAGTGCTACCAGGGGCATCTTTTTTTTCTCTTTCCACTTTTTAAAAGCATTCTGGGTAAGTCAAAAATTACTTATACTTTTCTTTCTACAGCTTTATTAACAAACTTCTATAGCAGCCCCATGAGCATGTGTTGAGTTGGTAACAGGTCAGTTGGGGTAATTGTAAACGCTCAATACATCAAATGACCCTATCTCTGGCCACCTGTGCTCTGTGTAATCAAGATCGCGTCAGTTATAGTCAAGCTGCAACAGCATAAGCATGTCATCTCTGTGATCAGATTGCACCTAAGAAAAGCACCAAAAAGTTATTTCAGTTTTGTGATCATAGAGTGTAAAAGGTGCTGACATTCACCCTTTTTGACGCACTATTGAGGGGCTTTGAGACCCTGCAAAGCTTTGAGATGTCATCGATGTTCCTTCAGACATGCATGTTCGCAACCCAGTGCAAAAGGGGCTTCATTTTCACCTGAAAACCTTCTACCAGGAGGGCATACGGAATCTGATCACTCACTGAACTAACTGCACTACCCAAATTGAAAACCATGCATTGACAAATGTAGCTTTTGTAGTCCTATCTTTGTTTAATAAAGTTGTCGAACGAAAAGTGCAAGTAATTTTTGACTTAAAATCGTATTTAATATTTTCCTCACTTTTATTCTATTTATTTCACTTTTATGTAGTAAGCGTGGGATTAAAAAAAATAAGGATCTGCTTGTGTAGATTTAGTTTTGCTTCTCCATACAAGTGTCGTTCTCTTAAAGTTCCTTAGGCATTCAACTTTGAAATATCATCAGTATTGTTTGTAGAAGAACATTTTTTTTGTTTAATGTTTCCAATAAAAATTAATGCGTTTCCCATAAAAATGTTAAATCATATGTTTAACAAAACTACATATATGTAGTAAAATAAGCACGTTAAGCATTTAAAAAATGTTTAAAAGTCATAAACATACTAGCTATAAATAATGCGCAGTTACCTGTGGTTATCAAATATTTAAATCCCTAAATCTAATTTATTTCAAAATGTTTAGCGAATAATACGATAACGAGAACGCTAAAACTTTCAAATTATTTCTATAACACGCCAGATGTTTCTAACTGCTATTGACCAAGATACTCGTCCCGCTGTCACGTCATTAATTATACCTATTTTAAGAAAGCAACAACGAGAGTTCCGGAGAATGAATTCTTCCTGCTTCATTTTAAGCCCTTTGTCCTCACCTGGGATATGAGCCTCCCAGTTCGTAACCCCATCCGTATTTGCATAATGGTTTAGCTCGTTAAGCATCTTTTCCTAATATGTATTAGAAATTAAAATTGTGCTGCAAAGGGAATAATTGTTTCGAATTAAGTTTTCACACAATGATTGATGTTTTGCATTTATCATTTAAAGCAATTTCAACGAAATCGTCTTAAAGTGGGAGATTTTTCGTATGGCAAAGGACTTTAGTTTTGATAAAGCATGTCTGCCTGTTCTTCCTGTTTTGTACAACTGCGTTTTGAAGCATCCAGCACAAGAGCTCTAACTAAGCTCAATTTATCTTACCGCTTATAGGGAATTTAACTATGAGTTCAGTTAAAAATTAATTCTGTATAATGAGTTATGATCACAAATATTTGCGCTTTTATTCCGTACAGAAAGAAGAAAATGGATTTATTATTTATGCTATTAAATACTTCTGACAAATCCTAAGGCCAAATGCCTTTAACTATTTAATTAAGTTTATTATATGCACCCCATATAAAAGTCAATTGTGTGTTGAAACTGTAATAGAAAATACTTTCTGAAGTCCAAATCTTTAAGATGATTTTCAATCGGGGAAAACATTTTCTTTTAAATTTACTTCAGATTGAGTCTAAAATATACTTGTTATTTTAAACCAATTTGTTTATTTGCTTTACTATAGCTTCAAAGGCAAACTATGGTTTTCTGGAGCGTAATAATGCAAGTTTAGAAAACATTCATTTGCGAAAAAAAAAAAGAATCAGATATCCATGCATTAATTTCTAATTATAAGTCAATGATGACGTTAGTTTTTTTTAGTCCGTGTTTAAGGTCAAATTTAATTTTCAAAGAAAAACAGTCTATTTGTGTTCTTTATGGTAAAGTTAACTGCCACTCAAAGACTCTCAACACGCTTAACATATGAAGTCTTAAAAATTTTAAATCACGGTAACAATATTACAGTCGAACTTCGATAACTCGAAGTCCCAGGGGACCCCCTAAAATCTTCGACTTATCCGAAGTTCGAGTTATCGAAGTTTCCTCCCATTCCTCGGCACTTGATGTTCGACATGGTTTAAGTGGTTTGATATGTGCCATAATACTACAGTTGTACCCGTTTCAATTTTTTGATAGCCTATGTAAACAACAAGAGAAGAATGGGGTGAAAAGGTTTATTAAAAGTCACAATATTTGGCCTCTTACATATTAGTATACATACCATGTAAATCTCATTTGAAAAAAGCAGTTAATTTTTATTGTTTGCATTTTTTAAAGTTGTTGGCATTCACAAAGTCACCTCATTTTTGAACACAGTTAAATAGGGTGTTGTCTGTACCTTCGGTGGTCTCCAGGTATTGTTGTAAGATGTGAACAGCGTCCTGTGCTTGCTTACTTGTTGGAGGTGGGTGGATTTCAGCTTCCTCTTCGTCCTCATCTCCTTCGGGCTCTCCGCAAATAGCATTAATTATTGCTTCGTCAGACAAGGGTTCTGACGTTGCAATGTTGCCATCGATGCAAATGAAATCTTTTTCCCAGTCCATATCACGCATGCCTTCAATGTTGTCATCGATGCACATGAAATCTTTTTCCCAGTCCATATCACCCATGCTTTCTAAGGGATCGCAATTGTCGTCTTTCGCTACATTGTCATTTGAACTGAAGAAACCACAGTTCTTGAAACAGTTCTCGATCACCGTTTGAGAAACATTACTCTCCCAGGAGCGCGAAATGAGGCGCATGGCATCTAGCACGTTGATTTTGTGCTCTACGCCATTCTCCACTTCCTCGATGGATTGGCGCACTAAGCGTTTTCGATAGGCATGCTTCAGGCACTTGATGATTCTTTGATCTGCAGGCTGAAGTTTTGCCGTTGTGTTGGCCGGCAGGAAAAGCAACTTAATCGCGGACAATATCTTTCAAAATCGTAGATAAAGTGTTTGGAGGTATGCCGTACTTAGAAGCCACATCTTTCTTTTTCAACTGAGGATTTTTTTTAATCTCCAAAATAAGCTTTGCATTTTGATATAAAGTAAGCGTGATCAATTTCCGTTTAGACATTCCGGATACAAAATGCTGATTAATTCAACAAGCGCAATTCAAAGAACGCAACTGCAACGTCACGGAGTGAAAGAAAGAAGAACAGCCAGCTGGGAATCCTTATCAGGAATGTGAAACTCTTTCTACATGCTGCCGAGAAGGACCCAATTTCCCCAAAACAGGTGAAAACCTACCCAACCTCACAAAACAGGTGCTCTCCCCCCCCCCTACAATCTCCAAAGTGAACCCACCCCCAAGACAGTGATCATCTTTGTTCAGTCCACTCCAACCTCCCCTTCCCCCTTCCCTCCACAATCTCTTATCTTTGTTTATCCTCTCGGACAATGGAGGGGAGGGGGTGAAGGATATTCCAAGAATGTGTGACATAAGTGGATGCCATTGAAATTCACAGAAGGAAGACATGAGTGGACTGGCATTCGAACTTTTGAACTGAATCGTTTTTTTTTCCCGGGGAAATCTATCGCAAAAACTTCGACTTAGAAGATGTTCACTTCGAGTTATCGAGACAGTTTTTAAAGAAAAGTATAGAAATTATTCGGGACTTGATTAAAAGTTCGAGTTAGCGGATTATTCGACTTATAGGAAGTCGAGTTATCGAAGTTCGACTGTATATTTTAGTACTCATACTTCACATCTGAACTTTATGAACTTCAAATTTAGGTTAGTTTTTTATCATATGTAAGGGCATTATTTTCAATTATTTCTTTATACAGTCGAACTTCGATAACTCGACTTCCTATAAGTCGAAAAATCCGCTAACTCGAACTTTTAATCAAGTCCCGAATCATTTCTATACTTTTCTTTACAAAACTGTCTCGATAACTCCAAGTGAACATCTTCTAAGTCGAAGTTTTTGCGATAGATTTCCCCGGAAAAAAAAAAACGATTCAGTTCAAAAGTTCGAATGCCAGTCCACTCATGTCTTCCTTCTGTGAATTGCAATGGCATCCACTTATGTCACACATTCTTGGAATACCCTTCACCCCCTCCCCTCCATTGTCCGAGAGGATAAACAGAGATAAGAGATTGTGGAGGGAAGGGGGAAGGGGAGGTTGGAGTGGACTGAACAAAGATGGTCACTGTCTTGGGGGTGGGTTCACTTTGGAGATTGTAGGGGGGGGGAGAGCACCTGTTTTGTGTGGTTGGGTAGGTTTTGACCTGTTTTGTGGAAATTGGGTCCTTCCCGGCAGCGTGTAGAAAGAGTTGCACATTCCTGATAAGGATTCCCAGCTCTTCTTTCTTTGACTCCGTGACGTTGCAGTTGCGTTCTTTGAATTGCGCTTGTTGAATTAATCAGCATTTTGTATCCGGAATGTCTAAACGGAAATTGATCACGCTTACTTTAGATCAAAAAGCAAAGCTTATTTTGGAGATTGAAAAAAATCCTCAGTTGAAAAAGAAAGATGTGGCTCCTAAGTACTGCATACCTCCAAACACTTTATCTACGATTTTGAAAGATATTGTCCGCGATTAAGTTGCTCTTCCTGCCGGCCAACACAACGGCAAAACTTCAGCCTGCAGATCAAGGAATCATCAAGTGCCTGAAGCATGCTTATCGAAAACGCTTAGTGCGCCAATCCATCGAGGAAGTGGAGAATGGCGTAGAGCACAAAATCAATGGGCTAGATGCCATGCGCCTCATTTCGCGCTCCTGGGAGAGTGATGTTTCTCAAACGGTGATCGAGAACTGTTTCAAGAACTGTGGTTTCTTCAGTTCAAATGACAATGTAGCGAAAGACGACAATTGCGATGCCTTAGAAGGCATGGGTGATATGGACTGGGAAAAAGATTTCATGTGCATCGATGACATCACTGAAGGCATGCGTGATATGGACTGGGAAAAAGATTTCATTTGCTTCGATGACAACATTGCAACGTCAGAACCCTTGTCTGACGAAGCAATAATTAATGCTATTTGCGGAGAGCCCGAAAGAGATGAGGACGAAGAGGAAGCTGAAATCCCCCCACCTCCAACAAGAAAGCAAGCACAGGACGCTGTTCACATCTTACAACAATACCTGGAGACCACCGAAGGTACAGACAACACCCTATTTAACTGTGTTCAAAAATTAGGTGACTTTGTGAATGCCAACAACTTTAAAAAATGCAAACGACAAAAATTAACTGCTTTTTTCAAATGAGATTTACATGGTATGTATACTAATATGTAAGAGGCCAAATATTGTGACTTTTAATAAACCTTTTCACCCCATTCTTCTCTTGTTGTTTACATAGGCTATCAAAAAATTGAAACGCGTACAACTGTAGTATTATGGCACATATCAAACCACTTAAACCATGTCGAACATCAAGTGCCGAGGAATGGGAGGAAACTTCGATAACTCGAACTTCGGATAAGTCGAAGATTTTAGGGGGTCCCCTGGGACTTCGAGTTATCGAAGTTCGACTGTATATTTATTGATTTATATGCAAAATATAATGATGTAGGTTAAATATAATTTGAGAATATATAAGAAATATTTGAGGCTTTAGTATAAATCCATTTTTTATTATCCTGCTAATAAGAAATTTATTATTCTACTAATCAAGTAACAGTTATCAGTCTCACATTTGCTTGTTCTAGTTAATTCCCATTTTTATAGCTCTGCTTTTCAGAATTTAATTTTTTTTAGTTTCAATAGATGTTACCGATTTCCTGTATGTCCCATACTTTTACAGCAGAGAGGTTTTAAAAGTCATAATAATACTTGTTTTTGTTTTTTAGCATTTGATTATTTGATGTTTTCACTTGCAAAACAGAATAAATTAATTAATTATCTTCTTAAAAGATGGATTATTTTTCGAAGTTTAAAAAGTATAAAGTAATTACAAATACAAAATCCGTAGAACATGCATAAAATTACTTCTACATTTTCTCTCCTATCGAAAAACAAAAGAAAATATTTCCTGATGATATATTACCATAAAAACATCGCTTTTTTATCAACCGAGAATTCCTCATTCTGTTTCGACACATAAACTTATGAAAAATATTTTATAAGTAAAATGGATGAAACTCATACATTTTCAATGAACAAAACGTGAAGACGGATGTTGGGACTTATTTGGTAAAACATTCAGTGTAATTTGCATCTATCCCTCGTTCCCACAACTCATTAGCAAAGATTACTTTTGTTAATTAGCTAGAGGCATCTCTCCTGGTATTACGAGATGGAACTTATGATAAGAAATTTTGCACTTTATTTTTCAAACTGCAGTCAGTGGCTTTTGTCTTAGATTAAGGAACAGATTCTATCACGGAAGCAAACTCACTTTTATTTTCAATGAATAATTAAAACACGTTTCTGAGAATTCGTGGGATGGAAGACACAGAAGGTGCGACCAGAGAAGTTTAAAATACGGAGTGGCTGTGTTACAGGATGTAGGTATTTTACATGAACATGTATTGAAGCATTTGATATTTGATTTCCATATAAGTATTATTTAATTAGTTCTGAAAGAACTTTTGAATTCTACTTCTGATTCAAACGTTTGCTTTTTTGTGACAAATAAGCTACCTAAATGCATGATTATTTCTTCGAACATACTTCTAATGCATAGCATGTCCTATAAATTAATGAGCTGAGCTAATATAAAACGATATTTGCTAACGCAAGATGAATGTTTCGTCATAGGTAACATGGTTTCAGTAACCGTCGGAACATCAAGATTTGAAAAAGAAGATAATTTCTATTTTTAAGGAACCTTCTTTTCTTTTATTGATGATTTAAACTCATGAACAGATTAAAAATTTATACTAAATTTGTTATTGAAACTTGGAAAAGATCTTAAATTTAACTATTGAATACTGCAATAAATAAGTATTTTCAAGGGAATTTTACATTTAGTAGTGGTAGTGAAGATTGGAAGAAGGATCCAAGGGACCTAGCTTGTGTTGATGCAAACAATCAAAGATTGCAATCTTGTTGTAAAACTGAGGGCCCAATTCTAGCAGGCAGTATTCTACTTCAATTCAAACCTCATAGGTATTTCACGCAACAACTCTATTTTAGGCACATTGAAGATGTATCTTAATTTTTTGCAAGAATATGACTTTAGCAAGATATATGACAAGGGCGGATCTAGAAAATCTTCAAGGGGGGGGGGGGGCGATTTTGGAAATCTGGGGGTTCAATGTAAGGATGGATGGAGGAGATTCTTCATTCCTTTTCAATAGTCCCCCCCCCCCCATCTTTTTTTCAAACAGCAGGAACAACAAAAAAGAAAATGCTAGTGTAGTGATATTTAAAATTTTACTAACACATTTTTTCAATGCAAATACTTTTATTCAAAGCCCTTATAAAAGGAACACAAGCTGCCGTATTTTTGCTTTCGGAAATCTGTCTATAATTTTTTCAACGTCCAATGTAATATCTCTATGGATATGCAATAGCGCTAATCCAGTGAGTCTATCATCACTCATTCTGCTTCTTAGCCAAGTTTGAACTAAGTTAGGATTTCCTTCAAGCTTTCTCAAGAAAAATGTAGGCTTGTAAATACATTTTCTAAATTTGATTTGATATGTCTAAATTACAAAATAATAGCAATTATTAGTAATATATTTTCTAAAATTTTTAAAATGTAATACTAAATATGTACTAAAAAACCATCAACGTGTATGTGCAATTTATATAAACATCTGTAATTATGAATGTTCAATGAAATGTTTCAGACTCCAGGTTTTAGCGTAAATGCTGCAGGAATTTACACCAAGTGCTAAGGGTTGGATAGCTGTCACCAGTTGATAGGTAGAAGAAAAGAGCAGGGAATCTCTTTCCCATTACTCCGAGGATTAGCAACTCAGCAATACTAAGAGAGGACAAAGGGATAGGGGGAAAGCATAGAACTTGAAACTGGGCTATTAGGCTGGGATTCCAAGAACATAAAAAATGGCTGGTCCCGGGGCACAAAAGTAAAAACTCCCTTAGGAGTGTCGATGCAGTATCCACTTGAATCAGCCCAAGGGGGGGGGGGCGATCGCCCCATCGCCCCCCCCCCTTAGATCCGCCGTTGATATATGTGTGTAGAATGGTAATGGATACCTGATGCTTTACGACTTACGACAATAATGATATATGTTCAATGTGGCACTTCCAGAGTAAATTCGGTTCCTTCGATATGTGTCTTTACTCACTAGCTTTGCTATCTGGTATTTGGTTTTTTTTTTTTTTCAAAATCACGAATGGTCATTATGGAGTAGCACTGGGACGATGTGGAAAAAAGAAAGCGCAAAATGTCCTAGTATAAAGTAATGCTTCCGAAGACTTCCACGGATGTTTCAATTATTGGAAACAATGTAAACAAGTGTACTGTACTTCCCACTCAATCAAGAAGAGAATGTAAAGTAGTACAGTATCTGGAATAAAGTGGGAGTGTAACCCTTTTAATTTAATTATTTTTTATTTAACACAATAAACACAGAAATAAAGAAAAAATACAACATAAAACAACGTATAAAAGTATGTTATGTTAAAAAGAAGTTTATGTTAAAATGGAAAACGATCAAAAACAGTTATTGTTCGTAAATTTTAAAAGTCATTATATAGAATAAACAATAAAGCTATGTTAAATTAAACTCTAAAGTTGTATTGTAACAGGTAATCAGCTCTAAAATGCCTTGAGCGTAAAATGTATTTTAATACGGATGCTCAAAATAATATATTTCCCGGGTTGACATTATTTTTGTAAAATTGTGAAATAAATAATATTGATTTTCCCTCCGTCTTTTAGCAAATAGAAATTAATGCAGATGTGTTTTTTAATGAAAAGAATATAATGAAATCCATCGATTAAATTATGCATGTTAAAGTATTTGAGTCATTTTCAAAACATTAATTTATATACTATCCCAGAGTGATAAAAGTGATTATACTCAAAATATCAGATTTTAAACTGACTAAAAAATATTACAAACATATTTCTAATACAGAAAAAAACAAAAAAAAAAAACACTTACATATTTTTACCACAAAAATACAGACTTTTGCATCTAGTAAACGGAAAAATAGCTGTTCCTCTTCTGTATTTTGTAATTTAGTAGCATTTTTTCACTTTGTTTTTCCCTACAAAAGGGAAAAAAAAGTTTCTAAAAAGCCTTTTGTGTCTAGCATTTTGCGAAGTCCGTTACCAAGGTACGTTCTCATGGAAAAAGGATTAAAAATTATACAAACAGATGTCAACTTAATTTAAATCACAGCACTTATACTAGTTAAATATTTATACCTGTAGCATTTTTTTTCTTTTTACTCTTATTTTTCAGTTGAAAAACAGTAGTGTAGGTGAGTAAGCAATTTCTTATACGGTGAGTATTGTTATTCAATGTCAAGTCTGTTACCCGGAGTTTTAATAATATAAATTCAGTGCTTTCCTTTGCTTGAATAATAGTTTCTAGTTATTATTATTATTATTATTATTTGCAGATTGTGCTTTGTTTCTTAGTGATATTAATTTGCATGTTGATTTAGAAGAAATTCGCTGTTAATGTTAAGTCCGTTACCATTTAACTGGTTTGATAGAAAAGTCTGTATCTTTGCGGTAAAAATGCGTTAATGATTTTTTTTTTTTTTTTTTGTATTAGAAATATCTTGTGCAGTATACCCTTAAGTAATGCAATATTTATAGTCAGTTTAAAATGAGACATTTTGAGTATAAACATTTTTTTTTCACTCTTGGACAGTATCAGACAAAGTATGTACGCATACTTTGAAAATGATCCTTTTTTTATTCCTAATTGAAAAGGTTTTCTTCCTTTTTAGAATTATGCCTTTTAAGAAGAAGAAAATGGTAGGAATCAAAATTTCATGCCTAATAAAAGCGAAATATATGGGAGAAAAGAAGAATGATGGAGAAAAAACTTGGAAGAAAGATGTCTCGGAACTATAAATTATTCCTAGGAATTGGGAGGAAAAAAAACTACGAAATATCTATTAGAATGAAGACGTAAATTTTATGACATCCGAAGAATTTAAATTGAGAGAGAAAAAAAAAAACAGTCTTCGCAGAAGTTATTATTAACGATTGGTATAAGTTTCACAGATATTTTTTCATTCATTTTTTTTAGGTCTCGAATTGCGAATTGAACTTCGCAGCAATTCTGAGCTGCAAAAGGAATCAATTCGTTAATATTTAATTCTTTTGTTTATATATGAAACTGTATCTCATGCTGATGATTTATTGAGATTTGGAAAAAATTATGTTCTCTTTACCATGCTCACCAAAATTATCGGAAATCTTGCTGGTCAAAAAAATAAAAAAATATATTTAAAAAAAAACAGTAAATCAAGTTAAGTAGTTTTTTTTTTGAAAAACTACTTAACTTGTAGAAAAAAAGAAAATGGAAGAAAAATATCCTATCCAAAATGGTTACAGGTTGTGTTAAAATACAAGTAATAAAAATGACCTATATTCATCGTTAAAGCGGAGATTAACACCCATATTGATACAGAAAAGCCATCCGTACTGCATCACTTATATCTTACATGTTGAGAACTTGCAGCAGAGGAACCAAAATAGCCAAAACCGCACAGTTTTCGGCATTCTTTTCCTCCTAAAAAATTATTTTTTAGAAGGAATTATTTTAAAAAATTTTAATCTAAATATAAAAAATAAATTAGCAAATAATTACTCTTCATCAAATAATTATTCGTACTGATAAAGATAAACTTAGAAGGCAGTTACAACGAAGCTTGGCTATTTTTTTTTTTTATGGGGCTGCTGAATTGACTTCTGCCGATCGCAAACCTAGTGCGTTCCCCAGAGATCGGTATCAACTTCAGTTACACCGTAATGAGCGTGGTAACATCGCCGCATGAGAATTTTGACGCCTAGTTTCCTCACCTGAAAAGGTAAGCACCCGAACTCTGTTGATGCGAAATTGCATTGGAAGGCTTGAATAGCTTGACTAATGCTATTGAATTAATAATGAAGGATTCCTCATAGGCTCGACGCGCCCTAACGGGTTAAGTCGGACAAAATATTTGAGCTTTATATGTTCAAGAATTTACATTACGTATAGGACATATAAAATACTAATCTCATGTTTTTGAAAAAACTAAAATAGATTCCGTGGAGTTATGTGTTTTAAGTGCTGTATCAAACTAAACAACATTTTTTTTTTTTCACTTTGAAGTTAACAGATTTTTCATTATTGTGAAAATTCGTACTATTTGAAGAGTAGTATTTAATAATTATGAGACTAATGCAGATTATGAGCAGTAGGCGCGAATAAAAATGCTATGTTTAATGATTGAAATTATAGAAAAATTGTTCAAACCAATAAAATATGCTTGATAGCGAGATTATCAAAGTCTTTCGAATTAAAAAACATCGAATCGGACGATTTATTTAAAAGTTATTAAATGAAAGGGGGAAAAAAGGCAAGCCAACCGACCAACAGACACGCATTTGAAATAAAGATAAATAACATGCTTCTTTTTTTAGTATGATTTTCTATGCCACAACATGAAACCTAATTTGGAAAAGGAAGTAGTTCTCGTGGTAATAAACTCAAATACTTGAAGAATATGAATTTAACCTTATGTTTGCATAAAGAAGTTCCAAAAGCCTGAAAAATAATTTTAAAAATTTCAATTACATTTTTTTAATAATTCTGATCTTATGATCGAAATCGACCGAAAGTACAATATAGATCTTTAAATGATCCAAATCAACAAACTTTTGGTTAGTAATTTTTGAATATTTTAACGTTTAATCAAGAAAGTATTCAAATGTTTATAAAGCTTTAAAAACTTTTTTTAAATGCGAGAAAAATAACGTATATTTAAATTATTTCTTTAGTGTTAGAGTAAATCGTATTACTTCACACATACAAATTAGTATAAAAATGTTTTAAAAAATGTAACCTGAGTATAGAGAGAAGACGGTTTTCGTTATAGAATATTGATTTCGTAATTCATCAGCAATAATGCTAAATACTAAAAAGTACAATGGAATTGTTTATTGCAATTAAAATATTTTAAAATGTCTTACTTTTTACGCTTTACGCATGTCTTCTTAGAACTTGCAAAAAATAAGAAACAGTTATTATTCTGTTCATATTCCTTTGCCTACCACTATTCAAGATACCAGGTATTCCTAAATTAAACTGTCATATGCATCTGCTCAAGTCTGATTCAAAATATTTCACTCGTCTGAATGCTGAACTCAGAAGAAAAGAAACTTAAATTTCTTGAAAGTATTCAACTCCATTTAATTCAAACATTTTTGTCGCCATCATACACATCGTGAAAGCAATTTTAATAACTACGTCATCAGCAGTTATTAAATTCTGTCATACATTTAGAAAATTTAATCTACATCATTCTATGGGGGTTTAACTCAATCTTTTTAGAATCGTTTTGAGGCATAAAATTGTGTGCATAAAATTGATGCATTTTCTTAAAGAATTTGTATGGTAAAATTCGCAAACAAAAATGCCGAATGTCGTATCTAGCTTTTATCATGCAGTATATAATTATGATCTTCTCAAGTTTTCATTCAAATGACTACCCTACAATACAAAAATAATCCCTTAGGTAAAATTCATATTCTTTAAGTATTTCAGTTTATTACTCTGAGAACTACTTTCTTTTCCAAATTAGGTTTCATGTTGTGTCATAGAAAATCATACTAAAAAAAGAAGCATGTTATTTATCTTTATTTCAAATGCGTGTATGTTGGTCGGTTGGTTTTTCTTTCTTCCTCCTTTCATTTAATAACTTTTAAATAAATCGTTCGATTCGATTTTTTTTAATTCAAAAGATTTTGATAACCTCGCTGTCGTGCATATTTTTTGGTTTGAACAATTTTGATTTAATTTCGAACAGTTCAAAAACACTTGACATTACTCTCCACGGCAGGGATGGAGAACCTTTTTCGATTAGGGCTTCAGATAAATTACGCTTAGTATCTTCAAGCATCCCAATGTTCCACTTTCAAAAAAATTCTTTAAACCTCCGTTTTCCTTTCCAAATGTCGAATCACATTTTGATTGCTTAGTTATTAAATTATATAGAATGTAAATCGTTAAAACATTATTTTAAAAACATTTTAGAGTAGTAGTAAGATAAAGTATAATGTCTTAAAGCTGACATTATTGATTGTAAGGAAAAAGAAAAGTAAAGGTAATTAATGTTACTTTCGCACTGGGAAACCCAAGAACCCCACCAATCAGTTAGCGCTGACGTAGTTATGAGTGTCGTAAGCGGCGACTAAAACAGCCATATCTGTTCCGGGTGACGTAAGGCTTACTTTGTAGTAGGACTGTGGCCCCAGGACAGTAAAGCAGGGCGGCAGCGCTCTGGCAGCCCAGCCCCTATGGCCGGTGCTGGTTGTCAAGTGTCAAAGAGTTTGTGGGGGGAACAAGAAGATAGCGCTGCGGTCGCATCTCCTCGTATTGGGGGCAGTCTGTGAAGGCCTAGATGCTACGTACATTATGACCGTAGTTGCAGGATACACTCCTATTGTATCAATTACTTTTTAAAATATATTACTAATTGCCTTTAAAATTTTCATTGAAAAAAAATGGTGCCCCCCTTTAGACGCTTCAGTTAATATACTGTTTTCTTTTCAACACCTGAAGAGCTGTCGCGTGCCGCCTAATGGCAAGCGGGCCACAAGTTCACCATCTCTGGTCTACGCGGTCCTGTTGCTACAATGGCTATTGAAAATTTACATTACCGCCAAAGAACAACATTTACAAATTCTGAACATAACGGCGAATTTGCTTCGAGCGTTCAAACAAGCTTCATTGGAAAGAGCTCTTTAAGTAAAATGTTTAATTCAACTTTTTTTCCCATCAGCGCTTACAGTAAAGTTTAAAGCATGCACTGTTAGAAATGTCATCATGAAATTACGGTTAAATAGCCGATAGCAGTCTGTCCATCTAATTCACCGTGAAATTTACGGTTTGGAACATTTTTATATTTTACGGGACCTAAACCATTTCCAATCAGCTTGGCATAAAAGCCGTAAATACAAAAGTTTACGATTTTATAACCATTTAAAAAGGGTTTCAAAACTAAATTTTTATTTTTTTTTGAACCATTTCGAGGCGAAGAATCTTCGAGGCGTAGAAAACGTAAAAGAAGCACGTGGAAATCGGACCCTGGCTGTGTGGTATACCAACCTTGCGCTCTAACCATTCGGCCATCTGCACCACACAAAGTGGTTGTTTATTTATTAATAAATCTTTCTTTTCAACACCAGAAGAAAGATTTATTTATAAATAAACGGCATTAAAATTGAGATTTAAGTTTTTTGATTGGATCCAAAGTCATTTTTGGTCTAAATTTACTGTATATTGATTAAAATTATTTTATTTGCTGCAAAAATTAAAATACAAACAAACTTCAGCAGCTCAAATGATGTGTTCGCTCATTCGCAAACAGTTCGGGAATCCGATGTCTCCAATTTTTGATTTACCTTTGTATGCGTTTCTATTTAGTAACCACTGCTTAGGCCAGTTTTTTTTCTTTCTTTTTATATACACATGCAGATTTGAACTGATTAATCTTTATTCATATTTTAACAAAAACGAACGATAGGTAAGGTTCCGCAAACAAGATCGACGCCTGATTCTTATTGACTGCGAGACCTAGTGGCGCTCGTAAATTACGGTTAGTTAAACGTTCTTTAGGAGAAACAGAGAATAAACGATGTTTTTCACAATCAGCGATTTGAGTACCATCTTTTTAATGGTGTTTCAATTGTTGTAATTAAACATGGTAAAATAACAAACAAATAAATGGTTATATTATTATTTTCTTACGGAAATTTTTAACAGTGTGCATAAATCCTTAACTAAAAAGGGATTTGCTTCATACAAACTTTATTAGAAAAAACTCTTGGCATAGAACATTAGAAATAATTCTACACGAATACCGAACGAAACAAAAATAATCATTTAGTTAAATAAATCTTCAAGTACGTTTATGTAGCTGTGTTTATTACCCAGAAAACCATGCATAATTTTAAAAATTCAATTCAACATTGTGTCCCAAAAATCACGGTAAAACATGAAAAATTATATTTGCTTGCATTTCCAAATTGCTTCTTTAAAAGCTGAAGTTCCAAATGAGCATGCATAATGCAATTACGCAGCCAATCATAGTGATAATGCCGAAACATATTAGTATTTAGAGAGCTCAACTAAAATATAAGTTTAAAAAGAAAATGTACTCTCTCTAATTTCCTGGCAATTATCATTTTCCACTTGAACGTAATCTCAATATTCAAAGATAAAAGCTTCCATAATGTTCCTCTACTTGTTAAGTAGAGTAACAAATCTTTGAATAATGTTATGAAAATTGTAATTCATATCACTTCTTCTCTACTAAGTATCAAATTCGTAGATTAAACTCCTCATTCGGGAAAGTTTGTGTTTGATGAGAGTAATTATTAGAATTCGAAGAACATTTAATGGCATCATATTATTATAAATCCACATTTCGTTCACAGTCTTTGATGCCATCTTCGTGTAATCAAATTTTAATTTGATGTTTTCGGAATTTATAACTATAAAGGTATAGTGCTTTTCATGAGCACTGTAGATTTTAAAACAATACTAATAAATACCTAAAAAGGCACCAGATTTACGACGATACACTGTAAAAAAATTCTATGAAAATAAAGGAAAGAAACTGAATATTTTTGTAAATTAATGAAAAACTTATTTCAAATCAAATAACCAAGTTTCTTCATAACAGTTTCTCAGTAAAATTCTTGTTGCCTCGCACTCTGTAAAACTGCAGAGAAAGATTTGTTAAGTTACCTAAGTTCTCGTTAAAAAGCCGCGAGTCAAGTTGCTCGTAATCTATAGTTACCAGTTTAAAATTTGTCCAGAAATACATAATATAGTATATTGCTGGTGATGTAATTTATTTTCAGCTCTAGTCCTCATCATCCTATCCTCCCAATTCCAGAGCCATATCTGGCCCAGCGGGTGTACGGAATCGCTTTCAACTTAGTGTACCAGTTATAATAATTCAGAGTATCCACAGATGGCACCGCTACTGCGGCACAATGCATGTTGCTGTCAGTTTACAGTGTTCTGTTTTTTAACGCACTTCACAAAGGAGGGCTGTTATACATTCATACTGTATGTATGTCGTTTTTTTCATTCTCTGTAATTTCCATTTTCAAAAATATTTTGCAGTTTCCTTCTTTTAATTAACCGTAATTTTGCGTCAGAATCCGGATAAAAAATAGGCGGTTTTTATTTATTTTTGGGCAATTTCCTTTTAAAGTGCAAAAGTGCATGAAAAACGGCATGGAACGGCCCTTATCGATTACAATTTTTCTGTTTGATACCGTTGTGAAATTTTTTCACCAAGTACTGTAAATTGTGCTCTTTTGAAATAAACTAAACTGATAAATGCATATTAGATATATCTGGGAATGTGACTAAAGTTAAAAGGTCCTAATAAATGAAAGGAATGCTAAAAATAGTTGTTAATCACAATATCAATTACTATACATCTCTATCTCTTCTCTATCTCTATCTCTACTAATAATAAAGCAGCAGGTATGTGTGTCTGTCTGTATGTGTCCAGCGTAGGGCCCAGACCGTCCAGCGGATTTTCATGAAATTTGGCACGAAATTAGCTTGGAACATGGGGGTGTGCACCTCGGAGAGTTTTTTCTGAAATTCGAATTTGTTCTCCTTTTATTCCAATTTATAGCCGAAAGTTTCATAAAATAGTCATTTTCTATGGGAAGGAATTATCGCATCGCTTTGAGCTTGATACCGTTGAAAAGCGCGTAAAAAATTACCCCGGAAAGAGTTTCGTTCTGTGTACGAAAATTCGAAACCTCTAAATCACCTAGAAAAGAAGTTATACGCATTTTTCTCTGCAGTTCGAAATTATTTTTTCACGGTAATTAACTTTAATTTTAATTGTTACCATGCCGACTGACTATTAATAATCCTTTTTTTTAACGAATTAAAATTTATTGCTAGCGGTTTTTAGCATTTTGAGGAGCAGCCGATTTTTAATTTATTTATTTATTTTTTTGGATTTTGATTATTATTTTTTTAAACGAATTAAAATTTATTTCCTGCGGCTCATAGGCGGTTGATAGCTTTATTTTGATTTCCTTATTTTGACATGTATTTTACGGGACCATTTTCCATACTGCACAGGAGTTTTTAAAAGAAATGTTATCTTTTATAGCGATTTTTGTTATTCCAGCTAATTATTACTATTTATACTTTCATTTATTTTATTATTTTTTCGCCAGTGAATTAGCACATATGTTATTTTCCTATTTGAGCTCGGATGAAAATTTTATTCCGCTTTCAAAGCTTTGCTTGCTGCTGTTTGTTTCTGAAAGCTACAAAATTTCGTCTTTCTGTTTTAAGCCGGGTCCAGACGCTACGTTTTGCACAACCTTTTGTCTGCGCAGTTCAACACGTTGCAGATAAAACGTTGCGTGTAGATTGGAAAAGTGCGTAATTTCGAGTCCGGTGCGAAGACTGTACAGTTGCAGCGATAACTGAGCTGAAAGCATAGATGTCTTTGAACTGTGCAGACAAATCGGCACATGTAGACAGTAGCACCCTTTTCCGATTCATTTTGTTTCTCAGTTTCAATTCGTCAGGCGACAATGGCCGACTTTCGGCAATGTTCTCTGGAATTTCTCACAGAATTTATTGCATTATGCGAAAGTTTCCCATGCATTTGGCGTGTCAAATCCAAGGAGTATAGTGACAGGGATAAAAAGGGGGAGGCTTATGAGAGTTTAGTGGAAAAATTCAAAAAAAATGATGCAACCGCAAACAGAGAAACAGTTGTAAATAATTAATTCTTTGAGAACTGTTTACCGTAAAGAAATGGCAAAAGTTAATAAATCGATTCGATCTGGAGCTGGAGACGAAATCTACAAGCCATCTCTCTGGTAGTTTGATTTGTTACATTTCCTAAATGATCAGGAGACACCAAGGCAGTCTAGGAATACCATGGATGAAAATAAAGAGACTGCAGTTGTCGAACCACCAGAACAGGCAACAAAAAAAAATATTTATTTTATGTAATAATTTGACTACTTTGAACGCCGGGTACTTCTGAGACGTTCCAGTCTTTTTTTTAACATGACACCATGCCAAAATTGACCAGAGTTAATACCTCCTTCATGACGATATCGCTCAAAACTGAGTGAAATATACAGATATCTCTGCACCATGTAGACTTATAAAAAACTGCATCGTTTTCATTCAGTCTTAAGACTGCGCAGACAAAAGGTTCTACAAAACGTAGCGTCTGGACCCGGATTTTTTGTCAATAAATAATAGATAAAAATTAATTATACTAAAAATTTATTAATTAAAACTATTCTAATTTATTATTATCGTCCTTTTTGTGTGGGTACTTGAACTAAACAAACAAACTGCGTTTTCTTTCAAATATTTCCTTTTTCGTTTTGTTTCATTTCTCTCTTTCCTTTTTTCCTTTTTTATTGTGTGTGTTTTGTAAAAAAAAAAAAAAAAAAAATGCTTAAATGTGTAGGATCTCTGGCTGATTGCCGTGGGCAGCTAATTTTTAATTATGTAGAATGCTATACATTTTAATAAAATAACATAATTTACACCTAAAAAGGTTATCACTATATGCACAATGGCAAACCGACTGGTCTTTTCATTTTTTAACACGGGCATAGCCGTGCGGGTACCGCTAGTAATGTAATAAAACTGGTCTTTAAAAGAAAAGTAAAGCAGCTTGAATGAACAGCCTTCGAAAAAATAAAGTGCATTTAAATTTCTATTAGTTCATTTCTTTTAATTTAATGAGCATTATTTAGGGAGTAAGTATGCTTGAAAGAAAAAGTTGGAAATAAGCTGGAAATAACGTGAAGAGAAGATGAAATTATGAGCGAAAAATGGTGTTGAATTGGAATATTTATTCACTCGCAAACATGTAATATGTCCTGCTTTAACTTATAATTTAATAAAAACTGAGGCTTTCACTTTTTTTTAAAACTTTAGTAGCTGACAAAATGGCAACACATATGTAATTACGGTTGATACCAACATATCAACTTTAGCTCTTAAGTTCTTTTTTCATTGTGGTATTTTTAACAATGCAAATCTAAAATATGCAGATTTCTAAATTAAAACTTAAAATTAGTTTAAGGAAAACCCAAAAAAATTAAGAAGCGAAATGAAGACGTTTATGCCTAGTAAGACAAAACATATGTAAACATTTTTGTTACTTTCATTTTTAATCATTCTGACCACTGAACGCAATTTAGACGTTGAGAGAGTGTAATTAATTAAACAAAGAAAATATTGCTACTTAGAAAAGAAAATGTAATTAAATATTCTTTAGCTGTGCATACTTATGCTATAAACTATTTCCCTTTTTTAAGAAAGGAATGTAATTTAAAGTGAAAATGTTCTTATTTCATGTTATGCAGTGAACGTTATGCATTAGGAAGAAAAACCTTACATTGTTTCTGCAAATTATTTTTCGCTGCTTTTTCATTTTAATGCCATACTTTACAAAAAATAAATCCTTCCACGATGCTGATTCTGTTTATTTATTTATTTATTTTTTCATATTGAAACAACAATCATAGACCCTCCGACGAGATTAAAAATAAATCTTACAGCTTCAGTCTCAAGTAAAAATAACAATAAAAAAGGGAATATGTGAGGTGTAAATGCAATTGTTTTGAAGCTGCACTTTGCAGAATTTTAAAAGGTAACATTCATAATTCGAATTTCACGAAAAAAAAATATATATTAACTATAATATTGAGTTTCTATATTTCTTCTAAAATAAATAAAGCATTGTTTTTTGTCCTCATTATAGTTATCCATGTTCACACAATCAGAAAACTTACGTTTTGAATCTGCTATAGTTATAAGTTTTTTTTTTTTTCTTTTGCCTCAAATTTTAAAACAATGTTTTTGATTGGAATACTTCTATACGTATTTAAAATACTGTGAAAGAAGTATTTAAAAATAATATGTGTGACTTAGTTAGTATGCATTTTTATGTACTATTTTGAAATTGAAAATTAAATGCAGAAGGAAATTTACGCCAAAAACATTCGGTGAAATACCGTATTTTAACATTTTGACAAAATTTATTAAAGACGCAATACAACAAAAATTCTAAGCATTTTCAGCAAATAAAGGAACTACCCTACACAATTCAAGCCAGTTACGTGAACTTAGTGCACATCAATGCCACCTTTTTTGCATATGAAGATATGACGCTAACTAAGCATAAGAAATTTTGAAATTGTGCTAACTGGGGCAATCAAAGCCACTAAAAGTCTAATCTAAACTTTTTCACTTAGCTTAAATCACCGCCAAACTGTCTTTTAAATCTCTTTAAGATCTTTATTCATTCATTTCTATACTATAATAAAAAAATGTTAGAAAAGAAGATTAAAATGAAGGAGCATTAGTTATCAAGTGTAATGATTTTTACTTAGTTAGTGGAGTCACGGAGTTAGATACTAAATTTTTTAATGCTGATAATTAAATAATAACGGATTTAATTCAGATAAAAATAATGCAGGCGATCCCGCCTAATAGAATAAACAATTTGCCACTAAAAAGTATTCTAATAAGAATGTACTATAAGGGCCGTGGTAGCCAAGGGGTTAGCACGTCGGACTTCCACCTGGAAGGTCGCACGTTCGATACCCACTGAAGACCCCCATGTATACTTGGGGATATGTGCATGTAAAATCTGTAGACCCCACTACCTCTCCCTGTGCGTAAGCAATCCTAAGGCCTCGGCTAACAGGTAGAGGTCTGGTGGAGAAAAGTAGCAATGTACTATGGTTTGGTACATCGAACATTTATTACATGAAGTGGGATATTCTTTGAACAGATATTCCATTAAGCATTCAACTATAACTAAAATGACAAAAATTATCTCAGTGTAGCATGGTTAAATTATAATAATTATATTCGTATTGGACTTTAGTAACTACCTTTCACGTATATTCATTCCTCCCTTCGAAAAATCAAATGTCCTTCACCATTTTAAAATGTTAAACATTCGTTCTTAGATGCAAAAAGAAAAGAATAAAAAGCTTTTCAAATTAAGTTTTCAAATAGTTTACTCTTAATTAGGTGTAAATTGGATACATTTAAAGCTCAACTAACACCAGGTGGAAACCCGACCAAATATGAATTTTGCGGGTCCCTATCCTAATCCCAATTGCGGTTTCAAGTCTTAGGAGCAATTCCTTAACACTGACATATTTCACTGGAGTTCTCAATAAACGCGACTGCAGTTGACTGTATATAAAAAAGGCATTGTTAAGTTTTAACCCATTTTAACAACTGCTAAAAAAATCATAAACGTGGTTCCTTAAATGGCCCATACGACCAGCTACTTTCCATTACTTCTGCAAGCATTTTTGCATGCTTATGTTGACTATTTTTAACTATTATATGTAACAATTTTTGATACTAAACAGCAATAACAGCCAAAGTTAGTGGCATCGAACCACTTCAAAACACATTCCTCTTACTAGAAAAATAGGTATTTACATTTATTGATACATTAAAGCTTAAAGCAGACACCTGGTACTGAATGCAACGTAAATCAGCATCCTCCAACTGTTATAGTACACTCCTACTTATGGATAATCGAAATGCCCTTTACTATAAATAGAAGATGAGCGGGATTTCACGCTGAAACATTCAAATATTGATTTTCGAACCTGTAATAGTAGTCTGAAAAGCTTTATCTTAATGTTAATTTTTTATTGAGAAAATGTTATTCGTCAGAAACATACTTTAAGACTTGTTATTATGAATTTTTAAGATACAAAATTTAGTTATTAGAATAATATTTATACCTTAAGGAATCGAACGATTGTTAATTGAGATACGCTAAATGTAGAAGCAACATTTTTTTCCTTTATAAAGAGAGAGAGAGAGGATGTAAAGAAGTAAGATTACGACCAACGATCTTTGTTGCGACTGTGTCTTAAGTAAGCATAATACATTTTGATTTATTATGTCACGTGATGGTCACTATACTATAGGTGAAGTGGTATCAGTATGATTCAAAAAGTGTCTCTCCTGAAAGTTTGATTAAAATATTATTTTCAACTGACATCGTAAACATACAATGTGTTATGAGATGCTTAGGCCAAAGTGTTCCTCTGGCAGTTATATCATACTTTGAAATATCGTTAACACACACAATTCATTAGTGTTTCGGGAAGATTATGTGCTAGTGGAAAAGCGCTGCTTGTTTTGCTGAATTTAGTGTGAAAACTAACCAAAACAAAATAAGACAAGAAAAAACATATTGTAATGTCATTTTGGAAGATGTTCTTCTGTATTGGTCACAAAAGGCCATTTCAAAACCAATTATAGATCTTCCAACAAAGCTCCGCCCCACCATGCAAAACAAAAGGTAATCCAGAGTTCTCTGCAAGGCTTATTTCAACTATTTTCTTAACACAAGCATGTCCTCCGTACTCCTTTGGATTTGATTAGATCCATTTAGATTTATTGGTGTAGTTTATTGCGGAGACAATGGTGTGTACTCTCATAGAAGTTTGACCAGTCTAAAAACATTTTTAAAGGTATTGGAAAAACGTTCAATAAATTAATTGCGGCCTTCTTGGCAGAAAATTTTGTAAAACGTTTGAAATGATCTGGTAAAGCCAAAGGTGGTTATTATTTATTAAAACATGTGAATATGATATAGTTAACATTTGTTGATTTATTAATTTCAAAATTTGGTTCGACTATTGTAAATAGAGTTGAAATTATATCATGAAAGGTGAGTCCAAGATTTCTTGTCACTTTATATAACATTAAAAACAAATAACTCTTTTCAACCCCTTTTTAAATTCAGTTTCGAATCAAGGGCGGATCTAGAAAATCTTCAAGGGGGGGGGGGCGATTTTGGAAATCTCGGGGTTCAATGTAAGGATGGATGGAGGAGATTCTTCATTCCTCTTCAACAGTCCCTCCACCCCCCCCCCCTTTTTTTCAAACAGCAGGAACAACAAAAAAAAAATGCTAGTGTAGTGATATTTAAAATTTTACTAGCACATTTTTTCAATGCATATACGTTTATTCAAAGCCCTTATAAAAGGAACACAAGCTGACGTTTTTTTGCTTTCGCAAATCTGTCTATAATTTTTTCAACGTCCAATGTAATATCTTTATGGATATGCAATAACGCTAATTCAGTGAGTCTATCATCACTCATTCTGCTTCTTAGCCAAGTTTTAACCGAGTTAGGATTTCCTCCAAGCTTTCTCAAGAAAAATGTAGGCTTGTAAATACATTTTCTAAATTCGAATTGATATGTCTAAATTACAAAATAATAGCAATTATTAGTAATATATTTTCTAAAATTTTCAAAATGTAATACTAAATATGTACTAAAAAACCATCAACGAGTATGTGCAATTTATATAAACATCTGTAATTATGAATGTTCAATGAAATGTTTCAGACTCCAGGTTGTAGCGTAAATGCTGCAGGAATTTACACCACGTGCTAAGGGTTGGCTAGCTGTCACCAGTTTGATGGGTAGAAGAAAAGAGCAGGGAATCTCTTTCCCATTACTCCGAGGATTAGCAACTCAGCAATACTAAAGGACAAAGGGACAGGTGGAAAGCATAGAACTTGAAGGGCTATTAGGCTGGGATTTCAAGAACATAAAAAAATGGCTGGTCCCGGGGCACAAAGAGTAAAAACTCACTTAGGAGTGTCGTTGTAGTATCCACTTGAATCAGCCCAAGGGGGGGGGGGGCGATCGCCCCATCGCCCCCCACCTTCGATCTGCCGTTGTTTCGAATTTAAAACACAAAAACTAAAGTGACCTACAGACAATTGTAGGCACTTTATACATTTCCCCTTTGTCTTTCCCTTGTTGCATGGCGCGAAAGAGGTTATATATAACTTTGAGACCCAGGTAATTTTTTCAGAACCAAGCCAATAGTTAAAAACTTGTGTGATGACGTGACGGAAAGCTCAAAATATTATATGAGCGAGAGAAACTAATTTTTAGGGGATTCTTGGGAATTCGTAAGATGTACTTAGTGAAAATAGTGTAAATAGATTTGATGTTTTGTGTTGTCGTCTCTTTGTGATTTGGATTGTTTTCAGTTACAATGTAGAAGCTGTAAATAAACTAAAGATTAATTGAATTCGGCTACGACTGACTTTACGATTTGAAAGGCATTCGGCAAAATGAAGTTGTGACATAGCTGATGTTACATATATACATATGTGTGTGTGTGTGTGATTGCCCGTGAAGGTGGCATTCCCCCCGCAAGAGTCATAGTGCATCTCTTAAACAGCCTTCCTACCTCTACCTCCCTTGGAACAATACTTCCAAAAAAAAAAAAATGCTAAGATCCACCAAAAAAAAAAAAAACAAAAAACCCTGGAACTTTCAATAATGGTGCACTCTATGCCCTGCTTCTCTCCCTTCTCCTCCCCCTGGTTTGTATCTACCTTTGTGAAGCATGATTTTTCGAACTTGATCATGAATACCGAAATTATTTTCGCTCCAAGGGAAACTGGTTTAGCTCACTGAAAGAGATATTGTTCCCTTGTCTAAAAACGGGTAAACCTCCTGTGAACTTCATTCTTCATTCGAAGGGGGATTGTCAATTTTAAATTGAGTGGTGCCAATTTCTATGTCCGTTAAGGACAGAAATTGGTAATCATGGTCTGGACTGCTAATTAAAATCATTATTTATTGCTGCACACAAAATCGAAATTCATATTTGGATTTAGTGCCGCTTATGTATTCAATAATTTTCCATAAGCATATCTAATGCAATGTCGTTAAATTGTATTCTTCATGTTCAAAACTCTCGGAATCTTTAATTACTTCAGTGAAACTTGTAGAATTGAATCATTAAAATAATGAGGTTTCTTAAGCTTCACCCAGTGATGTCTCGGTCACCAGCATTAAAATTTGTTTCAATTCAGAGTCGCAAAATTGTTGCTTCATATTATTTTAAAAATATATAACATTTTTGATTAGTTTTTAAATTAACGCCCAAAATGTGCATTTCAAATTTAAGCGAAGTGTACTTTGCTATTTCAGTTTTCGTGGGCAGATTAGTAATGGTTGAAAAGCATAACAAAAGACGCAAGATTTCAGGTAATTACCTAAACGGCGTTCTAAACAGAAGTAGTTCGTCGAATTTATTATCTATCTCAAAACTCTGAATTCCGAAAAATAATTAAAATTTATTGCGCTTAAAGTACAATAAAACCACGGTGTTTTAATCACCGCGGTGATTTTTTTTTTCGCATGCTGCGAAACATTGGAATCAGTGAATGAAACATGTATATTTCGGGTGAAGTGGTTTTAAAATGCATCTATTAATTAAATCCACAAATTTAGAGAATTGATGTTTAAATTCACAAAACTTTCATACTGCTCAAAATATTTATTATATAGGAATTATATACATTATAGAGAAATATTTTTGAAAAGTAAGGAAGAAATAGCATTCGAGAAAAATATGAATAAATAAATAAGGGTATATTACTACCGCTGTTATTTAAAATCCTGAAGGAAGTAAATTAAACTAAATTAAACTTATTTTGGGACTCTGAAACCCAGCTTTACACGGACTTTAATTGTTATGGCGTACAACAACTGCCTTGTACCATATTTTATTGTATTGATAATTACTAAATGAATGTCCCATAATTGCAATTTTGAAAAGGCAAGGGGCAATCATTCGTGAAACGATATAGTAATATACTAACAGAATTACCCAACATTGTCCGCTGCACTAATAATACCGAAAAAAAAAATCCTCCTCATGCATCTGTTCAGCAGCAGAAGCAGAAAATTAACAAGTAAGTTTAAATAAAAATTCACTAAATAATTTACAGCAGGGAATTATTGAAATTAATTCGCTCCAAAATCATCATTTAACAATAAGGCTTAGCTTAATCCTTGCTAGAAGAAATAACATTCTTTTCAAGACCTCACATTGTGCTTATTCTAGTTTAACAAGGTCTATTTTTTAACAGCTATGGATTGATCAATTTTAAAAAATGAGACGTTGTTTTTTGTTTTTTTTATTGTCAAAAAAAATCTTGACGTTGGAACAAAAAAATAGAATTTTCGAATAGGACGTCATGTGTGTGAATATCTGCTTTTGCTTGTGCATGGATAATGTGTAAAATATGCTACATAGACTTACAATGTAGTTGTCGGTGATTTTTTTTTTTTTTCATTATCGGTACACGTAGATTTTGTTGTATCACCAAATACGGTCCCGAAAATTCTTCCAAGTGCCTCAATCATCCCTGGATTTAGTTATATGTGCACAAATTTATGTTTAGGCTCGTCAGATGTCATAGTATTAGAAATGTGGTCACTCTGTGTAGTCGTAACAATACAAGATATTTTTTTGGGGTTAATTTTATGAATTTCAACCGCCATGCGGCACATGAAGATTTTACTGATAATCTTCAAATTTCATTTATAAAATAAAGCCACGGATTGAACTTTTTTTCTGTTGCATAAACTATTAAAGTTTCAGAAAATGATGCGATATAAATGCATGGATATAGAACCTCGTTAAACCGCCATCCCCCCCCCCCCCTCCCACCCGGTCCAACGTACCGCCAAGTAAATCGGTGAAAAACACGTGCTCTACAAAAATGCAATACAAATTATCTCACTAAACCGCCACCCCACAATTCGCCATTTCCTTTTCGTCAACTGTACCCTCCGTATGTTAATATTCAGGGTTTAGCGTGACCATTCATGAGCAAGCGGTCACATGCCACAAAGGGAATTCTTAAACAGCTCCTACCGCTGAATGGTCAGCAGTTCAGAAATTGTACGAGGCAATCAGGGTGTCCAGCTTCGGGTATTTCTTTCTATCTGACAATGGGAGACATTCATGCTTCTGCCCTCTCTCACACACGAAGCGCAGAAAGCAAGGAACATTGTTTCCAATGTTTACAAAGTCAGAGCCAGAGTTTTCATTCCTGGAAACGTTGGTTTATCACACCCCCTTTCGTCTCTTGAGAATTCCCTGCTCTGACATTCTTTGTAGTCTCCTCCCCCTCGCTTCCACTTAGACCGTAGGGAGGTTGAAGGTTTACCTTGAATTGAACTGACACGGGATATACGTACGTGTTTTCTCCCTCAACGAAATTTCGTCCTCTGTTTTCTTGGCATTGCGAGGGAGAGTAACAGCAACCCCTCCAGCAATCCTGAGAGCGTTGCCGACTTTTAGAGCATTGCTATGACACTTAAGCATTGCCTTTAAATGTGTGCTCTTTCTACCCCTGAAGGTTAGTTTTTGTCGCATACAATGTTTCACGTAGTATTGCTGTTTGGTATTGCTTTATTTTGCAAAGGTGTCGAAACAGCTCAAGAAAAAAATTCTTATTTTCAAGTGTAGAAGAAAACAAACAAAAAGTAATCAACTTACTGCTGATCATTTTTCTGCCATTCTGAAAACAATAAATAAAAGATAAAGCACCATTGACGTCACATTGAAGGAAAAACATAAATGGCTAAATATAAAAAAAATCCTAAAAAAAAAAAAAAAAAAAAAAAGAAGGAAAAGAAAAGAAAGAAAGAAAAAGAAAACGAAAAACTAAATTAAATATTGAAGTGCTTCATATCAATGTACTAAAATTTCAGTTTGAAAGAAAAAGACATACTTTGAAAAACTATCATAAGGCAATGAACCACGATTAATTAAATCATTTATTTCGCTTGCAGAAAAAAAAAAACGAAAAGTTACAACTCTTTTCAGTTAACAACAATACTAATAGTAACGATGTAAAATTCACTTGCTTTAATTTGTAATGTTACCGAAAATAGCATTTAAATTCTGCATTGACGCTTTGTTTTACTTAGAAAAGTCAAAACTATTTCGGAAAATGGAAGCACTAAGAGGAAAAGATTGAAATAAAAATTCGACATCAAAATTAAAAGGAACATTTTCCAAAATAAATAGTAAATTAATTTAGTGTTTTAATTTTAAAAAGCTTTAGTGTAAGACAATTTTTTTGTAGAAAATGGAATTTAAAATAAATTACAAGCAGAGGCAGAGTCTGCATTAATGAATAATTAAATCCCTACATTATTATTTTTTTGAGAAATATTTCATTTAATATATTTTTCTTCTTAATAATCAATAAAGAAAAATAAATTAAAATGGAAAAAAATTTACAGAATTTCTAACTTAAGAACATTCAAGATTTGACCATTGCTGCTTAAATGCACTTATTATATGGCATCACACATCTCTGTTGAATGGCAAACACAGAAATAAGATGTTACTGTTCTAAATAGTTCTTGAAATCATAAAGTAATATATGGCGCGATTTTCTTGAAATACTTATAAATGATGACATATTAAAAATAATTGATGTAATTTTTTAAAAATAAATTTAAGGGATAAAATTTAATGCCCTTACATCTAATAGTTTATGTCCATTCACTTACGTTAAAACCAAAGTTATTGTATTTTTTTCATTTACATAGACTTACAATCATTAACAAATTAGCATGGGATTTACCCCCTCCCCCCAAAAAATCCACGAAATAATTAAGTACCGTGAAGAACCGTTTAAAGTTTCAATATTTAAATCATGCAAAATTAGTCGTTTTTTTTTTTATTTTTAAGAAAATTGCCCACATAATTTTTCGTACATTGTTTCGAAGATGTTGAACCTTTTAATCTTCTTAAACCATTTAGAAGTCAGCGAAATTAATAAGATGAAAACCATCCAAAATTGATTTAGTAAAAAATAAAATTGTTTTTAGCTTCATCTGTAAGAGCTGTTGATTATTCTTTAAGAATGGAACGGCTTTTTAAAAATATTTTTAGCCTCTTAAAATTATTGTTTTGTAAAGATTACAGTAAAACTTAAATACCGACACAACAAAATTTCAGTTACAACGAAACACATTTTTAGTCCCATATTAAACTCCAATAGGATAGTGTTGCAACAACCATTTCGTTACAATGAAGTATTCTCCCGATTCCTTGAACTTCGCTCAACGGGATGTCACGATCCCACCAAGTCCCACCGTCTGAAGTTAAAGCCATTACACATTGTTTATACTTTATGGAAATAAAGCCCAATTTTTCTGCTTAAAGAATACTAGCCATCAATGCTACATTGAAAATGATTGTAATACCAAATTAACATGCAGGTTAAAAAATAATGTGCATATTGTTTTTGAAATGATCATTGTACACCAGACTGTGAATATAAATGTAAAAATATACTGTATGAAAATAACTATGTGTGATTTGCTTAACATGAAATGTAATAGGGAATAAAATTATCCTATTATCTTTGACAATGAAAAAAGCTGAAATGTGCGCAAATTTAAAAGAGTTCCAAAACACTGTTGGGGGGGGGGGGGGGGAAGGCAGTTGAGGGGGTATGCTTGCCAATAAATTCGACCACCTTTATTAGCAAATGTTTTTCACTTTCTGATGATCAACTTTGTACTGAAATCAGTCGCATTTTAATTTTGCATAACGGTACGTATTAAGACAATTAAGCACGGTTCAATTAAAAGAAAGACGAAAACATAGGCATTTTGTTTTCAAGTATTGAGTAATACCTTTTTTTTTGCTCTGTTGTTTCTTTAAATATATATATATATATATATATATATATATATATTATGTTGGTACTTTAAATAACCAACAATTATGGAGTAGTAGTCAGACATTTTCATATTGAACCCCTAATACAACAGTACTATAACTAAAAAAAAAAAAAAAAAACAAAGCAAATTTATAATTATGTATGTTAAACATTAATTCCTCACCATGAACCAATATAAGATGTTAGAAATGTATTTGCGACATTTTCCGAAACTTAATTAATGAGTACTTTTTTCACTTTCCATTTTGTTTGTACTTTTGCTTAAACTTTTCATTAAATTAAATAAATTTCCGCCACTTTTCACGAATATTAGCAATCAGAATTAAAAAAATAAATAAATAAAAGACTGAATTACAAATAGAAAAATTCTAAACTTCCATGCATAATTTCCGCTTCCTTTTCTGGAAAAGAAACACCTTTCATTAAACAAGACTTTTATAAATACCAAATTATCTCTTTTTTGTTGCGACGGAAAGTCATAACTTCTTAAAACTCTTGTAAAATCTTAAATTCTTTGTGAAGGAAAATGTTTGTCATATTTTAATTAGAAGAAGAATAAATTAAGTAGTTTTTGTGCAAAGTTTTACCTAAGGAAGATTTAAAATGCTAATTCAATAAATCATTATTTAATTGGTTGAATACGGGTTTTTGCTTCAACTTTCTTCCTTTTTTGTAATTATTTTATCCAAGGGTTCAATTAGTAGTACAATTTGGAAAATAAGTACAGTTATTGTAATGAATTTTTTGGGGATTAATATAATTGTAATACAGACAATTAAAAAATACTTATAGTTCAAAGATTTTTTTGTGTTTACTGACACAAAAACTATTTTTAAATAAAAATAATCCACTAATATTTGATTGACATCAAAAGACGTGTGCTATTTGCTCTAACTAACTTCGTTATGAATTCATGAGCATAATTCACATGTTCTTAATTTTCGGCTTTCTTGAATTTCTTCATCCAAATTAATGAAACAACACAATTTACCACTTCTTACAGAAAATTACAAGATGAATTTTCCGTTTAGTATTTTGCTAAATTATTTATGTATTACCAAACTGCGCGGGCAATTTTCAATATTTCCAAAACATATTTGAATAAACTAACTTACAAATGTTAACCATTTATTCATGTATGGGACCGTTCATGAATGATGTCACACTTTTTTTCAATATATTTGACTCCCCCCCCCCTTTGTCCCTAACTGTCACACTTCAACATACCCCCTTTGTCACATGTCATGCTATATTACATTAGCATAAAATAGGTTTAATTTGCCGATTTTAAATGTTTTTATAGAAATCAAAATGTACGATGTCACACTTCTTGTTACCCCCTCCCCTCCCCTCCCCTTGTCACAAACTGTCACACTTCCTTATACCCCCCTCTCCACTCCTTGAAGCGTGACATCATTTATGAATGACCCCTATGGTAGATAACAAGTAACATCAAAAGTTAGTTTAATTACTATTATGCATTATGCATTACTAAATTTGATAAATATACAGCATTTGGTGATCTATGATCTATCGCACGAAAAAATGATGCGAATTTTCTAACTGCAAATTATGCTACTGATTCATTCCGCATTTTCGTGCAACATAAGCAAGTAAACAGAATCTACTCCTCCTTCATGGGCACTCCTACCAACCCCCAATCCCCCAGTGGCCAATGACGTTTCTAAGAAACACTGATGCTTTATTATATCTACAGATAAGAAAAGGACAACTCATTATGTGTACTGACAAAAGCGTATCACACATCTCGGGGAAAAGAAAGGGGCTGTTGCATAGACAGAAGGCGCTAAGTCAGCCGTTTTGGGGAACTCAAAAAGTTAAGATTCTCAACAATAATTGTTTATCATTGGAAAAAAGTGAAATCTCGAATCTCACGGTTCTTTTAGTTGGAATATTATCACTTTTTAAAAATGCAATACGATTTTAATATTCAAAAAATAAATGAAATTGACTAATTGAGAATATCTTTATTGAAAGGCGAGGGAAAATGTATAAAACGTGTAGAGTATATTTATTAAAAATATAAATAATTTCTTAGCTGTAACCGAAATGAAAGATTTGATATTTTATGGGATGCACTATCCATTGTGGCGAATAAATTAGCACAATTCATGAATAGTCTTGATATTTCGTCAAACTAGCCATACGGGATAATGTATACGATTGTGATAAATCATGTTTTTTTTTTTTTTTTGGCTGCAGCTGTTTGCTAACTGCAATTAAAATTAATACATGTACACAGACTTTATACGCTGCGTGAAATACTTTATTTTTCCATAAATGTATCAAAACCAGTAAGTAAAATCTTTTTAAAAAATTGGAAAGTCTCTATCTCTGTGCCTCACGTAGAGATATTAAAACAGTGACGGATTTGACTGTTACTGATTCATATCTTATTGATACATTTTTTGTAATAGACAATAATCCTACATTTTGGGTAATACCTTATACGTCATTTAGCACTTATTACTCATTTACATACTAAAGGACAAATTAATTTAGTTACGAAGGCAAGGCAAAAATTGCATACACTTTTCGCTCTACAGTTTCATTAAACAAAGACCGTATGCACATGGTTAAGTTGGCGCACCTGTGGTCACCTGTCGTGCAGTGTACATCAAGACTGCATCAGTTATCGTGCATACACTTTTCGCTCTACAGTTTCATTAAACAAAGACCGTATGCACATGGTTAAGTTGGCGCACCTGTGGTCACCTGTCGTGCAGTGTACATCAAGACTGCATCAGTTATCGTCTAGCTGCAACATCTCTTCTCCGCGATCAGATTGCGTCAAAGAGAAGCAACGATGAATAATCCGATTTCGTGATCATAAGGGTGTGAAAGGTGCTAAGATTCACCGAAGACTTTTGTGTCACAATATGGGGGCTTTCAAATCCTCCAACACCCCCTTGCAGCCGCCCAGATTCCCCCCCCCCCCTCAGGCTTTTACCTGTTTGGGCTGTTCAAGGAAGCTGCACTGTTAAAAAAAATCTACTTAAAAATGAGTACTTCCATGTACTTGTTTTTCTTTAAGTAAAATTAACTCAAAAACGAGAACATTAAGCGCTCAAATACAAGTGATGATTCTGGTTTAAAAATGAGCTTCTGGGTAGATATAAATATAATCACTTGTCATTATAATCGCATATTAAAAATAGCAAAAGAAATCATTTAGTGAATGCGTGTACTATTATGAACCTTTTAACGTGCAGAACATACAAGTTTTCACTCTTCGAAATTACGAACTATATCTTGAGCAAATGTGTTACGTAGCGCAAGAATACGCCGGGGATTTTGAACACATGCGTACTCACTCAGCTCCATGTGCGTTCTCAACTGCCGGCTGGTGGAAAACAACAATGGAGTTCTTTAAGGAAAAGCTGGAAGAATGGAAAATGATGGAATTCTAGGCTAACTTTGAAAGTAAGAAATATTATTTTACTTCTTATTATGCAAATAATCGTTATTTAATCAAAGTCCATTGCCTAATTCTTAGCTAATGTCTTTTGCACGTGTTTTGCTCCTGAATTTCAGAAACAGTTTTTCATCATTTCTTCTATACTTTATAATTTTCTTTTTGTGTATAATGTAAGAAAGAGTGATTTGAAAAACATGAATCCATTAACAATAATAAACTAACAAACTTTTTTATTAAGTATTGTATTAAAAATGAAAATGAGAAGTATTGACTATTATTGAGTATTAAATTTATCTTAACCCTAAGAACTGCCTTTAAGTTTTCTAACTCACTGATATCTCCGTAGGTATAAATTGTTTCGTGTTAACTCCCATCCATTTATAATAATTAAAGGTATTTAATTACTTATTTTACCCTGTACAATCAAAAGAAATAGAATTTATTTACCCAACTAGTAATTTAATGCTTAAGAATTAACTTCTTCAAAAAGTGCCCTTTTGCACGCTGCATTCAAAATCACTGTTTATTTTATTTAATTTTTATCATGACTACTTTTCGAACGATAAAATGTTATTTAATTTCACGCAATCTGCCAAGTTCACTTAAAATTACTGCAAATTCAGTGCAATTTCCAGTTTTTCTCTTAATTTTTGGCCCCCTTCCTCCCCTAGAGTCTTATCTAAATTCTCGTCTGTGGGGAGTACAGTTTTACTAATTATTAAATCTTTTTCAGTTATTCTATTAGCTATTCAAGCCCTGCACAACAATGAGTAGTTACTTAGCTCCAGAATTCCTATATTTTAATTCAGTTTCAGCATTTTTCAACCTTCGTAAAATTTGTCTTTTATAGAGGTTTTTTAGCATTCAGAAGCCCCTTAACTAGGCCACAGGCACTCAAAAATGGATTTTAAGCCTTCATTAAGCAGTGCGCATCTCTTCTCCTTCTAATTAATATCCTTTTAATCATTCTCTGAAAGATTATTAGTATCTTAGTCATATTATCTAACTGCCGCAGCTGTTCTAGCGTTGATGCAATTTTGCTTTTTCAAAATTTCTTAAATTTCTGCTAAAATTTTTCATGTTCTAATGCTTCAGTCATGTTTAATAAGTGTCAGGGTTCCTATTTATACCACGGTTTAAGTATTAATTTCACTAGTTAAGCTTTTGATGTCAGATTTTCAGATAGTCGATTTTTCCATTCTAGAAGGCTTTTTTGAGCCCTTTTTTCAGTTTTCTCACTAATTTCTATAATGTCAAATAATTTTTTGCAATTTTGGAACTCCATCTGGGATACAGTTCCTCTCTAAATCAATAATTATGTAGTTCTCCCATTAACTTACAAATATAAGCTGTTTAGATAGATTTCAATTTATTTACATTATCGACGGCATTTTTGGTACCCCTTTTGCACTTCTCTTAAGAATTCTAAGTTCATCATGGAATTTTTTGCTACAGTGGAATCTCATTTGTGCCAACACACTTAACCTTTCCAGCATTTGAAATTTTTTAACTATTTAACTTTTTGAAGTTGTTTTTTAAGATTGATTTAGGATGCGAATACCACAAACTAAGTAATTTTCCGGCTCTTCTTCAACATTGCAACTCTCAATTACAAATTTTAGTATTAAATGAAAGCTCTCTTTCACCACTACATTGTGGTAATCCTAGGTTTTCCTTTTTTACACTCAAATCTTTAAAATTTTATTTCCTGAAATATCCACGCTTTGCGACCGGAAAATTTTCAAAGCATGAAATAATGTTTACTAAATTCAGCGTCAACAAAATTTTCCTTTTACTATTTTTATTGCATTACTATTATTACTGCTTAGTTATTTACGTGTATATTAATTGATCACAATCGTTACCATTTGAATGTATTAAATGTGTTTGTGTGGGTTAGTTTACAATTGCAAACCAGAATTTTTTCGGTTGTAAATAGTACATTTTCCCCTTTCCAATGAATGAGAGAAAAAAAGATATTTCAAGTGAAAAAACAGATATTTTGGTTTAAACAGGCAGGTATACTTAAACAATTCATAAGAGCTAAGGTTTAATTTTAGATACTTCTGTAGTAGACATAAGCAGCTCAATATTTTCATGTGGTCAGGTGTGTTATGTTGCTTTTTCTAGTTAAATGTTTAGATGGTTTACACATCATTAATTTAAATCCACGCAAAATTAAAGCTCAGAATAGTGCTATTTTAGAACAATGCTATTTATGACCAAAAATAATCTGTTTTGCAAATATAAACAAACCAAATTTCATCATTTTTCTTTCCAGCGTGCGTCCAACTCTTAATAGCAATTCTAAAAGGTTTCATTGATATAAGCAGAAGTTTTGCAATAAAATTATCTAAAATACACAAACATGTGGCTCAAGGTTGCAAACTGAACTTTTGAAAATTTGGTAGAGTTGGAAAGGAGAAAATGTGCTATTTAAAACCAAAAAAACACTTCAATATTTTAAAATCTTTTCGTATTAATAAAAAATATTTTGTCATGCTCAGAGCTCTTCCGCCCTGGGACATTTCAAGGTGCAGTCTGATTATCTTCTGTGCATGACCATTTTTCCATTATTATTATAGGAGTATATCAACAGGTCATTGTGGTGGATATAGCAAAGGAAAAGTAATTGAATTTGGAAAAAGTAAATTTGTTATCATTAGATTTAAAGGAACGATTAATAAATGATGTCACGCTTTTTTCATATATTTGACCCCCTCCCCCCTTTCCTTTGTCACATGTCACGTTATGTTGCATAAGCATGATGTCACACTTGTTACCCCCTCCCCTTGTCACAATTGCACTAACACCCCCCTCCCCCTCAAAGCGTGACATCATTTATGAATGATCCCTAATACTTTACTTTAAAATTATTCAGTTCTTGATCACTGGATTGTGAAGTACCCCTCGAAGCAAAAAGTTAACTTAGTAGAAAAATAATCTATTTGGGCGAGGACAAATGACCTGCTAATTACAGAATTTGTGTACTAATACATACTTAAAAGTATGTACTTTTTTATTAGGACTGTTGATAAAATGTATTTTTGTAGATATTTAATATTAAAAAGCTGTCAACATGATTTTTTCACACTTAGAAAGACTAGGAATTGTTTAGAAGAGTAAACAAATTATGTACAAGTCCCGAATGTTAAAGCAAATTATATATCAATGATCAAGAAAAAAAAAAATACTTTGTCGATGCTTTAAAACAAATCAATAGTCACGACTACTCTTCAATGGTGTAGAACTGCACTTTTTATTGTTAATTTTAAGTGAAATTTTAACGGTCCGTTTTTTATTAATCGTTAGGCGAGAAAGGACAGTAGTGGGAACTAAAATATTTATAACATAAGCACGATTTGCGATACTGCATCATTTGAAAGCAGAATATGAGGGTGTTGCTAGTTATAAATAAATTCAGTAGTTTTTGTTAAAATACTTATTTGAATGATTTTAAATGTTTGATTTGAGTTCCCACCTTAATTATTAAATATTGTTATTGCTAATATTAATCTAATTACTATTGGGAGGAAAATATAAATCAACCCGTGCAATAGCAAAATTTTTTGAAATTTTTTTTTTTTTTTAACTTGTCTTTTAAAATCGGTTTACTTTCATCTACAAAGTGCAGAAAATATTTTCCTTTCTTGCTTTCATCAATCAAAATAAATAACAGTAATACCCTATTATAATATATAAAGCTATATTTATGTATATACCTTTGTAATTTTTTTCCCCTCATTTTCAGAGTGCGGTAACTGCTAAGGAGGTGGAAAACATGGCCATAATACCAAATACACCATGTTTGATTTTTTCTGGTAAGTGATAAAGTTTTATGGCATATTTTTTTTTATCTGATTATCTTCTGTGTGTTATCTTAGTTATACTTTAGTTAATTAAGATTAAAGTGTAAGCGTTCTTGTTTTAAATAAAACTAAGTGTTTTTTTGTATGGCAAATAGAATTTCCTCTTATAAATGACCAAATTTCGAATTTTTTTTTTTTATTTGGGATTAGTTCCTTTTGGCAGCACATCCAAAATATATTGTTAATTTTCATATCTGGCTACGTCTTAAAGCATACAATGTGCAGTCACAGATTTTTTTTTAAAAATCTACATTTATTATTATTATTATTTTAATTTAAAATTAATCTTTTGTAGCACAAATTTAAAAAATGCAATATTTACTAACATGTGAGAAAAGTTAAATCTAAAGAACTAAAACTCTTTCTCCAGTTGCATTCAATTTTAGTAGCATTACAGAAAAAGGCTAGTTATAGTTTTATGGTCACAAAGCAGGACCCCGGTGCAGAATTTTCTGTATCAATCTAGCATGAGTTTCAGAAGTCGAAATTTATATGCGGCACCAAATGAAGTGGAACCAAATTTACAATCATAAAAAATAGCAAGCTATGCATTTTAAAATAGTCGACATATAACAATAATACATGCAGACAATAAATAAATGTTATAATTATTCAATTTATAAATAAATTAATAAAATTTAAAATTGAACTTGCAATTAATGCAAGCTGAGAGAAAATGAAGTAAGGACAATACAACACAGTTTAATGTTTGAAAGAAAGGAAAAGTATTTATCCTGGGGGGAAAATATAATCATTTAAAAAGCGGAAACTTCTTTCCCTTCTCGCTTTTTTTTTTTTTTTTTTAATTTTGTGAGATGGCTAATTAATCTGCAAGCTTCAAGATAAATCTGCAGTACTCACTGCCTGCCATGCTGCACAATTTCTGCTACTGGGGGCAGGACATTACAAATTTCTCACTGAGCACAGCTTAATTTTAATCTTTGCCTATCATCCTTGGTTATGTATTATTATGTGTTTTTGTTAGATTTTGGCCAACTTTCAGGTGAGGGACCGTTCATAAAAAATGTCACGCTTTTTCCCCACATATTTGACTCTCCTCTCCCCTTTGTTATATGTCATGCTATGTTGCATAAGCAGGATGTCACACTTCTTGTTACCCCCTCCCTTGTCACACTTTATCACAATTTCCTGAACCCCCCTTTCCCCACAAAGTGTGATATCATTTATGAATGATCCCTGAGGACTCTGCTGTGACATCATACATGGTGGCCGTTGATAAAAAGTTATCAATGAAAGAGGTTAAAAGCTTTGATGCTGAGCTGTTCATGGTTTTTGTTACAAGGGGGGGGGGGGCGGATTATACTACAGCTTAGCCAAAATAAAAAAATATATATATAAATTTTATCCTGTTTTAAACTTAATTTTCTGATGAGATGATAAAGTTGTAACCTTTTATTTTCCCCTCAAATTTTTGTTTAAAGTTATAAAGCAATTTTTATTATTGAGTGATAGTACTCAACTTATAACACCGTTATAATCAGGGTCCGACAAATCCCGGGCGCCAGGTTGCCCGGGCGACTAAAAAATATGGATTGGCGACTAGTTTTTCAGGTGGCGCCAAATGAAAATATTATAGCTGGCTCCTAAGATTTTTGGATTTTTGTCGGACTCTGGTTGTAATAAGAATTAACCCTTGAGTTGTTATCTATCAAGACATCACATAAGTGGTCACGTTGTGTCATATAGACCCGAATTAAAAATTTAGTAAATTGGGTATAATAAAAGTAAAACATTGTGTCTTAATTTTAATATAATGTAAGAATATTTAACATATAAAAAGCATAGAAAAGTAAAGAAATTAAAATTGTGCCTGGGTCAATATGACTCAATGGGACAGCTAAAGGGTTAAAACAAACTTGAAAAAAAAACAAAGGGAAAATAAATAATAATAGCCTATTATTCTCTATTATATCCTAAATTCTCAAATTGGTTTTTTCTGGATTTTTACTTTTTAATTAAGCCTAGAAAAATTTAAATTTTGTAAACTGCTGTTTGTCAAAAATTAAAAGCAATTTTTTTTTTCTGCTTAATGCACCAAAAATTTATTTAAATATTTAGACCCATATTACCTTATTACACATTATTTCAGAACAATGAATAATTTTACTTATTGTTCTGAATCATTTTTGCCTCTTTTTTTTCCTCAGTTTTGGCAAAAATACAAACACTGGCATAGTGTTTGATTTTACATACATTTTATTAAAAATGAGCTATAAAGATTTAAACTTTCAAAATATAAAAATCAATGTAGAATTCTCTGTCCAATCTTATTTTACAGGTGTTTTCTAAAGATGAACCCCTATAAAGACTTCAAAGCATCAAAGACCAAGAAAAAAAAAAAAAGACTGCCATGAACCCAAAGTTTTGACTTTGTTAAATAAATTATGACTTTAAATGGTGTTAAACATGTTTTGTTTTTGAAAATTATATTATGAAAATAAACAACTTTATTTTTTTAATAGTGTCCAAGTTTTTCATTTGTTATTGCTTTGTAATCATGGTTTGATTTTTTTTTTTGCAGTAATTTGGATGATTCTAATTTTGTAAGTTCACGAAGTTTTAAAACTGCATATATTAAAGTAGAATAACTCTTCCTAAAACATTAAGATTTTTAATTTAGGAAATTTAATTTGAAAATATTATATACAAAATTTAATACTAATGTGAAAAGCAATTTTAATTAGTGAACTTTTTTACTTTTGAAAATATGAAATAAATGACATCATGCTGTGTATTATATCAACACTTGCTGAAACTAAGTGGGATTTAACATATTCTATATGATACAACAATAGCCAATACATATTTCATAACTACTTTGCTAAAATCATATGGATATTTTATCATTAAGAGTTGAAAAAATTTGTTTTTACTGTCTATGGAAATAAATTCAAAATAAAGGATCAAATATAAGTATTGTTTATATGGGCAGTATTCAACTTTTATACTTAATTTAAATGATGGATAACATACTTGCAATGAATGTTGAAAGTATTGTATTTCTCACTCAAGAAGATAATCAATTATTATATGCTATACATTTCACTGAAACTTTAAAATTTGTTATTAATAAAAGGTTAGTGCAGAAGTGCCAGCACTTTAACTTTGATAATGCTGATTTGAAAAAGAGGATGGAAATAAAGATTTTGGTTTTTCATTTGTTTATCATTAACTTTTGACTAAATGAGCTGGTTAAAAATCTATAGAGGGTCGTCTAATTTAGGTATTGTACCTTTGTTTGACAAGTGGTTAAAAAATTGATTTTTTTTTTAAAACTTTATTGTAGACAATTCGTTTATATATGGTAAATAAAATAACATTGACTATGGATTTAGTATGCAACTTTTATGGGGGAAACCTAGTCTCATACGGAGAAAAAAAGCATGAAGATTTATTTCATAATTTTGACGGGGAGCACTTTTTCTTTTATGGAAAGAAAAGTCGTGATTTTCAATTTACTTTACCTTTTATGTGAAAAATTTTAACTTGTATGGTAAAATTTCTTTCTGACTACGAATTTACTTTGTAATACTTTGTAATTTTTACGGAAAAAACTTCTCCTATGGCAAAAAACCGTGACTACGTCTTTACCCCGTAACTTTTACGGGGGAAATTCTCCTGTGGTGAAAAAACCGTTGCAATTACGGATTTACTCTGTAGCTTTAACGTGGAAAATATTTTAGTACAGTATAAAAACGCTGTTACTACGGATTCACTCCGTAAATGTTACGGGGAACAAATTCTTGTATGGTCAAAATCAGTTATAACTACGGAGTTACTTTTACGGGAAAAAACTTTCCTCCTATGGTAAAAAACCGTTATGATTACGGATTTACTCCGCAACTTTAACGGGAAAAAACTTCTCATACGGTAAAAAACCGTTATAATTACGGATTTACTCCGTAATTTTTACGGTTTTCCACAACCAACTCAGCTGCCGGTTTAAAACCATAAATTTTACAGGATTTTTTTTAGTCTAAAGTTCATGCATTAAAAAATTGAAACTCAGTTTACTTAAATTTGAGAAGTTTATATACCAATATTTGAGTCCCGTATGTACTCAAAAATATGAGTGTGTGTTTTGATACATACTCCTATTCGAGTCCTGTATGTACTCAAAAATGAGTATGTGTGTTTTGATACATACTCCTATTCGAGTCCTGTATGTACTTGTCGTAACAGAAAGATGGGGGGTTACAATGTAATAGGCATTTTTACGACCAGCGGCGACAGTCCGTCTGGACCAACAATAGCTGAAGAGATTTTCTCAACAAAGGCCCATTGGAGGGATAAGATAAATATAAATTTTATAACTCAAGATGGCGGAGGAGGCAACAACACCGTGAGAACACCAGAAGCAAAACGCTCTGATTGCGTGGATCTTCGTACCGCTCCACAGATAAACTCGCCAGCCAACGGCCGACGGGAATGTCGCGGCCATGTTCACGACATCAGGGCGCGTGATACGCAAAGTGGCATAGACAATAAAACACAAATTCTTTTGGTTAACTAGATTAATTTATTCACTTATATAGATATTAACTTAGGCCCATGAGACTACTATTAAAAAGGAAAATGAAATGTGCAGGGAACGAACCATGTCCGGATCCAACGGCAGCACTTGTTGTGAATTTTAGTCCATATGTGTCGGTGGGCGATCCTTCCTCGTCCGGAAGCGAATGGTGATCATCATAGTCCTGCTTGCAGAAGAGGCCTGCCGCGCCTATTTTATAGACGGTAGATGTTGTCAATCAAAAATTGTACAGAAGGGGCCATCTCTGCCTTGGAAGATGAAGTGGTTTCAGGGAAAAACTCATCACCTCTGTCCAGATCTGATGATGCTCTGATGTAGTTCTTATGTAACTCTGGTGTTCTCTGATCATGCTCAGATGCAGTTCTTATGTAACTCTCGTGTTCTCTGACGATGCTCTGATGCAGTTCTTATGTAACTCTCTTGTTCTCTGACGATGTTTTTTTGATGATGTTTTTGGTTTTAATTCACCAAAAGCCCCTTGCTGATTTGATGGGAGGTCTTGACCAATTCAGGCTCTTCTGGCCTCCCATCTTTTCTTAGATTTCTCCCAACCAGGGCGCTTCCCGTCGGCCGTTGGCTGGCGAGTTTATCTGTGGGGCGGTACGAAGATCCACGCAATCAGAGCGTTTTGCTTCTGGTGTTCTCACGGTGTTGTTGCCTCCTCCGCCATCTTGAGTTATAAAATTTATATTTATCTTATCCCTCCAATGGGCCTTTGTTGAGAAAATCTCTTCAGCTATTGTTGGTCCAGACGGACTGTCGCCGCTGGTCGTAAAAATGCCTATTACATTGTAACCCCCCATCTTTCTGTTACGACAGACTCCTTCCCTTGCACATCAAAAAAAAGCAAAAAAAAAAAATTAATAACTCATCTTATTTGCTAAGGCTCATGGGTCAATATTTACAATACATTAATATTTACCAGATATTTACAACTCCTTCCACATGGGTTGCTTCCCACCTAGTCATGGGAAACATGGTGCTACAATTGATAATAACAGCAATAGGACAAACCTGGAGAAAAAATTATATATATACATCACACTTAATAAATTGGTAATGGTGAGGATGCCTAGAGATCGGTTGCTCTGGACGTGGAGACAAGTAAACAGACAAATGGAGAACCCACTTGTTGTGAAAATTGACCATACCATTGACCATAATGTATAGTCTGTGTTATGCCATATAAATTCGATTTTGTACAACCATTAGCAGTGGAATTGTTACTAAATTGATCTCCTTTATACACAGTTCAACTGGTGCATTTTGCTTGAACACGGAAGAGGCACATGAGTCCGAAATTGACTGCACTTTGAGCTACACAGTTCAAATATCCTAGTGTTTTTTTATGGAACATCATTCCCTGCACGCAGCTGACATATCTTTATTCAACTGAAGTCAATTAGTCTCATGGTGCAATAAATTTTAGTACAATTCATATCTATTTTTAATAAATCATTCCCCCCCGTGAACTCATGAGGAAAGAAAGTAAAAACATTATTACTTTTTATTTCTACGAGCAATCACTAGGAACATTCATTTGTATAGTAGGAAACTTTTATTCTCATATTAAACTTATGAGTTTCATTACATACATTAAATACTTCAGATAACTTATACATTGAAAGCACATTGTCAATCTTTTTGGCAAGCCACCATATTTCCTTACAACCAATCCTTTCCAATTTCAACCCTCTTTTTCTGTCATAGCAATTTCCCTTTTTCTTAGGCTTTGCTTTCTTTTGCACTCCTTCTGAGAAAAAGCCCCCGTTGGGCAAAACGGATTTCTCCTGACCTCGCCTGAGTAGAACACGTGATTTCGAACCCCCTTTCGTTCGCAATGCTTCCCTAACGGGTCTTTTTTTACTTGTGCTCCTACCTGAGGCATTGATGACGTCACATCCTGTTGACCAAACGTCCCCTGACGGTTTAACAAAACCCCTTCTCTCTTTTCCCCAGTCCTTTCTGCGAACAAAGTGGCTGGTCACATGGAATAACTGCACTTATTATACTCAAGTGGTGATTTCGTTCCTCTAATTATTAATATTTTCTTATTAATCTCATCATTAATACTCATTTCCCCTTACAGAACCAAATATTATTCACCTGCATTTCTTTTATGCCCCCAATATTATGTCTATTTTATGGTTTACAGCGCTCGTCGGCTGAGTCTAACTTAAAGCAGCATGTAGCTGCATTGATGACTGGAATTTTTCTTCAAAGCATCCGAAAATCATGCGGTAAGTTTCAATGTTGTGCATTCATAAACAATTTATTCCTGTTTATTTATGGTTGTTGCAATGACAATTTTTACCCATTATTGCTAACATTATTGTGATTATCAGTTTTTTTTTTACTTTAAATGCTCTAGCCGTTCAGGCAAAATTTTAATTCTGCGCGTATTGACTTTCGTCACGAATGGGTGGCTAACATGTGTGCTTTCAACGGTCACGACGTTCTTGGAATTTATTTGAATTATTTGAAATGGGCCATCATATTTTGTCCTGAATTTAGTTTTTGATTCTATAAAAACTAAGTCTCCGACTCGCAGTCGCGTTCTTACCGCTTTCTTTAATTGGATTTCGTTTTGCTTCTTTTGAGCTGCTTTCTGATTTTGAACTGACTGTTCGGCCATAATTTTAAATGTTTTGGTTATTTTTTCATAATAAGGGTCGTATCTTATTTCCCCCTCTGTTCCACTTTTTTCCCATTGATCACTGAGGGTTCTTAATTTTCTACCAAACATTAATTGGTGAGGGGTGAATCCAGTAGCAGGGTGTATTGACGCATTATAATATAACTTACGGAGATTTAATCCTAATTCAAAGTCCTGGATTCCCTCCTGGGCTAGTGCTGCCACTGAATTTTTAATTGAAAAGTGGGATCGCTCAACCTTCCCATTCGACCACGGAGTATACGTGCAAGTTTTCCAAAGCTTCACTCCAAGTTTTTTATTCAACGTTTGAAAAATTTGGCTGGTGAACTGCGTGCCATTGTCAGATAAAATTTCAGTTGCCACCCCATACGTCGAAAAGTATTTCAAAAGTGCATCAACAATTGTTTCCGCCTTAATGTTGCGCAGAGGATACAACTCTAAATAGCGCGAGAAATTATCTAGAACTGACAAAAAATAATTCCCCTGGGGTCCGGTTGGCCCACAAATGTCCACAGAAATCCGGTTTCCTGGATATTCGGCAATTTTATTATTCCCAAATTCACGTTGGGTTTGATGACTCGGCTTCAATTTTGCACATATAAAACAAGTCTTAACAAAATTCTTGACGGCAGCGGTCATTCCAGCAAAATAATAGTTCCTTTTCATTATTTCTAAGCATTTGTTTTCCCCCAGGTGCGTTATGTGGGCAGTTTTAATTGCTATTTTTTGTAGTGGTTTGGGCAGGACAATTCGATTTTTATTCTCATCTTTTTCATCGTTATACTTCACTAAACGTGAATATTTATCGAACCAAAATTTTTCTCCTACTCTGGGTTCAAAAGTCTGCTTCCGACATAGTTCGTCTTTAATCGGGCCCAGTACAGAATCGAACTCTGTAAGGGCACTAACATTTTCGTGTGATAAATCGCATGTGTCCACTTCTCCGTGGATTTCGTTTTCTCCCCTTTTCGCTCCCAGACCCCCTGTGGATCCCGCTGGTTCCACCAAAATTGTCAGGACTGGTTTTTGCTCCTGTGTCCTTTCAATTCCATCTGTTTCCATGGCAACCGCTTGTCCACTATCTACACTACTTTCCTTCGCGTCGTTTTGTCGACCCGCTGTTTGTTTACAATATGGAATAGCAGTACTTTCTGTGTTTGTCTGATAGTTATGTATTTGGTTAGCAGGATTCCGCGAAATATAATCTGCAAAAATATTTCTGCGCCCCTTGATATAAATGATTCTATAGGAAAATTGTGACAAAAACATTTGCCAACGCGCTAATATTCCGGAAACTTGGGTCGACTGAATTAGGTACTTTAGCGGTTGATGATCGGAGAGAATCACAAAATCCTTGTCTATTAGAAATTCGTAGAAGTACTTGATAGATTCTACTATCGCAAGTAGTTCTATTTTATTTGCTGCGTAGTTTTTTTCAGAATTTCTCAATTTTCTCGAAAAGTACTTTACTGGCCTAATTTGTCCATCTACTATATGACCCAAAATCCCACTAATTCCTAACAAACTTCCGTCTGTATTGAGGTAAAACGTCTTATTCATATCGGGTTGCACCACAAAAGGTCGGGAAGTAAATATTCGTTTAAATTGCGTAAACGCATTCTGACATTCCTCATTCCAAGCAAACTTCTTCCCTTTTTTCGTCAGCTGTTCCAATGGGTCAGCTAGTGCGGCGCAATTCGGGATCAGATGGCGATAAAAATTGACCACCCCTAAAAATTTCTTCACTTGGCGTGGTGTTTGAGGTTGGGGAAAATTCTGGATCTTTTCCATATTATCGGGGGTCGGTTCCACCCCTGTTGGTGAGAGGTTAAATCCCAAAAATTTAATTTCGGTTTTTAGGAACCGTGCTTTTGCTGGGCTTAATGTCAGGTTAAATTTTCGTAGTCGCTCAAATACTACTTTTATTTTGCGAAACATTTCTTCAATGCTATTTGCAGCTATAATTATGTCATCCAGGTAAGCATGAATACCCTCTTCTTGCATGTCAGATAGCACGTGTTCTAACATCAATTTCATCCAAAAGGCCCCACTATTTTTTAAGCCAAATACGAGACGCGAATATTGGAAATTCCCGTACATTGAGGTACATGCCAAATATTTGCGTTCCGATTCAGGAACATGTATCTGCCAAAACGCATTGGAGAAATCTAGTGTAGTATAATACTTTGCGCCCGCCAATTTGTTTATCAAATCTGCTATCCGCGGTATGGGCACCGGAAACAAATTAATCTTTTCATTAAGCCGGCGAAGATCAATCGCCATCCTATATTTCTTTTCAGGTCCGCCTTTTTTCACCAGGAGGACTGGAGCTGCGAAAAAACTATTTGTGTATTCTATGATGCCACAAGCCCTCAGATCGTCTATTTGCCGCTTCAGTTCCGGCTGTAACGCTAAAGGAACCTTATATGGTTTCGCTGCGATTGGTTTTTCATCACTTACGTCAATTTTTACTTTAACTGCGTCGGTTTCCCCCAATGTTTTTCAGCTGGACGTAAAAACGTCGGCATAATCCACTAGTAACTCTTCTAATCTAGCTTTATTTTCAGTATCAATATGCTCCAACTCAAAATTATTTAAGTCGAATTCTGCCCGCCGTAATCGTAAGACTTCAGGGGTCGCTTTAATTAAATTTATTGGCTTCGATTCTAGCTCTGACTCCTGTATTTTAATATCAGTATGTAGTAACCCAATCTTTTCCTGCTTATTGATCGTTATTATTTGATCTGTATTATTGGTAGCAATAACATCAATTTTTCTCTTATTTGTGTTCACGACAGACTGATCAATTTGTACGTTAGAGGTATATTTCTCAAAGGGGTTAAACAAACCTATGCTTCCCTCCTTAATTTCTGGCTGACAAATCAACGACACAATGTGGGTAGTCCCTGGTTCCAACCTTACTTTCTTCTGAGAAATGCACATTATACCCATATCTTGTCCTTCATTACTGTGCCCCAACTCAAATTTAGCTTTTCCCGCGCTAACCAATCCTGAATCAAAATCAATTTTCAATTTTAATTTTTTAATAGCGGGGTAACTCAATACCAAATCATACGAATCAAATACTATGTCAGTGATAAAAATATCCTCTAAAATTGTACAATCCCCTATTGTGATCCAGGCTTTAATGCAAGTTTTGTAATTAATGCTTTCACCCGTCAAAGTTTTTAATGTAACTAATTGTGTTGTACAATTTACTTTACCCTTTTTAGACAACGAATTTAATAGAGCTGTTGAAGCCACAGTACAACACGCCCCCGTGTCGGCAAGAAAAGTGACCGTTTGACATCTATCTTCCTGAAACAATCCGATGAACCCGTGAAGTATTGGTAAGTCATTATTCAACTTATTTTTCGATAACGTAGTTACTGTTTTGACCACTTCATTACATTTTATCTGGTTTTGCTCGTGAACCAACTCGCATATATTTTTAAATCCCGCTATCTGCTCATCGCTCATAGTATTTTTCTTTGAGTTTTCACTTCCTGTGTCGTGAAATTCTTGTCTCTCCTTTTGAGGGTTCCCTCTCTTCGCGCTTTGATTGACAGGTAGGTGTGTTTCTGACTCTTTCCCTGCTCCGCTCTCCGAAATGGGGGATTTTCGCACTAGCCCTTCTGGTTTTTGTCCGATCCCCCCCCTTTGATGACGTAGTCTCACAAGCGATTGGTTCTTGTGTCGAAACTGGAATAATGCTCCTTTTCATGTATTGTATCGCTAATTTATTTTCGTCTACGTTCCTATGTTTTGACGCCAGTCTTGCTCGTGTGTTTACATTCACTCTTTGCTGGGGACTACTTATTTTATCTTTCGATTCCTTTCCGCTATTATCACGAAAGCTTACTCTACACAACTCGTCCTTTTTATTCTTATTTCTGTCGTGAGCTACCAATTCTTCCTGAATTTGACGATTGTTTTGTACTTCGTTTGAAATTTTCGTCCTTTTATTTAACTGCCCCTCATTTTTGAATTTTCTCTCCGTACGCTCCCGACGTCTTTTAACAAGCGGACTCCTTGCTCCCGAATGCTGCCAATCATTAGCGTGATTCCCTTCCATAGGTTTACTATTGAACTGCATACTTTTTAATTTTTGGTAGCCGGGGCATTCAGTTGTATTATGACCTACCTCTCCGCAAAATGCACATACTGCGGTACATTGTTTAATGTTACTTATCTGCTCTGTCGTCTCAATATTATCTTCTTGCCTTAATGAATACGCGTTGATTGCGTTAACACGTAATTGCGAGCATACCGACAATACTTTTTGCAAAGTTTCCGCGTAACTAACCGCCTCGTCAAACGAACTAGGATTTTTCAATAAAATTTCTCTTTGCAAGTCCGGCGTTAATCCTTCAATAAAACGGCCTAATAGTAACTTATTTGCAATTTCGCACTCCTGTGGTGCGCTCATTATTCCCAGAAAATTTACTCCTGCTTTTCTTAACCTCTGGGCATAATTTCTAATCGGCTCTTCGGCGGACATATATATGTTTGAAAATTCAATTTGCCACTCAAGGAATGATTTTTGACGTGAGAAAAATTTTATGAATTTTGCCTTAACCTCCTCATAACTTTTGGATTTACTTAATAGTGGATCATCAATCAACAACTGTTGCGCATCACCCTCTAACTTTGCCTTAAATATGATTAATTTTTGCAATTCATTCCAGTTCGCTAAATTTGCGATACTCTCAAATTCCTCAAAATATTACCTACAACTCTCCGCTTCTCCGGAAAAAGGTTTAACAAGGGAAATTAAATTCGGATCCATTCTTGGATATTCTAACAAACGATTGCCTCTAAGCTTTATCGCTCCCTTCTGCGTTCAGTTTCCTATTTTCCACCATTTATCCGCTAACCAAAGTTGACAAATTATAAATTTCCCCACACAAACAAATAATCCTTTTACGTTGCACATTAAACTATCTGCATGACTATTTCCGCCTCACCAAAACAAATAAGTTCTATACCGAAATATTTATCCTTGCTCACATCCATTTCATTACCGTTAACTACTAACGTTTTCTCTGCCCGCCGCATTTTCCAAAACTAATTTTTACTTTAACACCATTCACACTGAAATGGGACAATATCCCACCTAATTCTGTAACTTTGAAAAATCCAAATGTGCCCACAAGAACAAACTGCCTCAGCATTATGTGCGATTTCCCCTAACCGTGGCACAACAATCATGAGCTTTAACGCCTAAATTTTTAAACATGCTCCCCCAAAATAATTTTCACAGCGAATTGACTCTACAATATCCAGTTCGTAAGAGCTTGTTTGATGGAGAACTATACCAAACATAAAGCAAGTTGCGAAATTTGACTTTTGAGTTCGAATTAAAATGCATAAATTTTGTTTGATATTTCGCACTAACAACCCAAAAACAAACAAACAAATAATTTTTTTTCTAATTCTTTTGATACTCTCACTCTCTGGATATCATAAAATCATTTTACACAAGAAATAACAATTTTTTTTTTTTGACTGAAAAGAAAATTTATTTTTGACTAAGTGATTGAATGTTATACTTCCTCGAAGTTAGCAATAAAAATAAAACTTTGAATACATTTCAGTTAGAAAGGCATTAATTTTCAACTTCCTCATAAGTTCACTACTCCCCAATTATTTGAGTTCATGGCAACAACACCTTAAACATGAACTATCCTATCATACCACTGGTCACTGCACCAATATAGGACCAAAAGTGACCCTACTAAACTCGGAACCATTATTTAGACCACTAGTCACGGCACCAATATAGGACCAAAAGTGACACTACTGAACTCGGAACCATTATCTAGACCACTGGTCACGGCACCAATATATGTCGCGGCCAGGTTCACGACATCAGGGCGCGTGATACGCAAAGTGGCATAGACAATAAAACACAAATTCTTTTGGTTAACTAGATTAATTTATTCACTTATATAGATATTAACTTAGGCCCATGAGACTACTATTAAAAAGGAAAATGAAATGTGCAGGGAACGAACCATGTCCGGATCCAACGGGCAGCACTTGTTGTGAATTTTAGTCCATATGTGTCGGTGGGCGATCCTTCCTCGTCCGGAAGCGAATGGTGATCATCATAGTCCTGCTTGCAGAAGAGGCCTGCCGCGCCTATTTTATAGACGGTAGATGTTGTCAATCAAAAATTGTACAGAAGGGGCCATCTCTGCCTTGGAAGATGAAGTGGTTTCAGGGAAAAACTCATCACCTCTGTCCAGATCTGATGATGCTCTGATGTAGTTCTTATGTAACTCTGGTGTTCTCTGATCATGCTCAGATGCAGTTCTTATGTAACTCTCGTGTTCTCTGACGATGCTCTGATGCAGTTCTTATGTAACTCTCTTGTTCTCTGACGATGTTTTTTTGATGATGTTTTTGGTTTTAATTCACCAAAAGCCCCTTGCTGATTTGATGGGAGGTCTTGACCAATTCAGGCTCTTCTGGCCTCCCATCTTTTCTTAGATTTCTCCCAACCAGGGCGCTTCCCGTCGGCCGTTGGCTGGCGAGTTTATCTGTGGGGCGGTACGAAGATCCACGCAATCAGAGCGTTTTGCTTCTGGTGTTCTCACGGTGTTGTTGCCTCCTCCGCCATCTTGAGTTATAAAATTTATATTTATCTTATCCCTCCAATGGGCCTTTGTTGAGAAAATCTCTTCAGCTATTGTTGGTCCAGACGGACTGTCGCCGCTGGTCGTAAAAATGCCTATTACATTGTAACACCCCATCTTTCTGTTACGACAGGGAAGCGCCCTGGTTGGGAGAAATCTAAGAAAAGATGGGAGGCCAGAAGAGCCTGAATTGGTCAAGACCTCCCATCAAATCAGCAAGGGGCTTTTGGTGAATTAAAACCAAAAACATCATCAAAAAAACATCGTCAGAGAACAAGAGAGTTACATAAGAACTGCATCAGAGCATCGTCAGAGAACACGAGAGTTACATAAGAACTGCATCTGAGCATGATCAGAGAACACCAGAGTTACATAAGAACTACATCAGAGCATCATCAGATCTGGACAGAGGTGATGAGTTTTTCCCTGAAACCACTTCATCTTCCAAGGCAGAGATGGCCCCTTCTGTACAATTTTTGATTGACAACATCTACCGTCTATAAAATAGGCGCGGCAGGCCTCTTCTGCAAGCAGGACTATGATGATCACCATTCGCTTCCGGACGAGGAAGGATCGCCCACCGACACATATGGACTAAAATTCACAACAAGTGCTGCCCGTTGGATCCGGACATGGTTCGTTCCCTGCACATTTCATTTTCCTTTTTAATAGTAGTCTCATGGGCCTAAGTTAATATCTATATAAGTGAATAAATTAATCTAGTTAACCAAAAGAATTTGTGTTTTATTGTCTATGCCACTTTGCGTATCACGCGCCCTGATGTCGTGAACCTGGCCGCGGCAGTACTCAAAAATGAGTATGGGTTTTGATACATACTCCTATTCGAGTCCTGTATGTACTCAAAAATGAGTATGTGTGTGTTGGTACATACTCCTATTCGAGTCCTGTATGTACTCAAAAATGAGTATGTGTGTTTTGATACATACTCCTATTCGAGTCCTGTATGTACTCAAAAAGGAGTATGTGTGTGTTGAAACATACTCCTATTCGAGTCTTGTATGTACTCAAAAATGAGTATGTGTGTGTTGAAACATATTCCTATTCGAGTCCTGTATGTACTCAAAAATGAGTATGTGTGTTTTGATACATACTCATATTCGAGCTCCTGAGCCTACTCAAAAAAATGAGAACGTGCATTTCTCAAATTTAAGAGTTAATTACTCGGAGCTATTATAAGAACGTGAAGTACTCAAAAATGAGTACATTTTACTTATTTTTAAGTATCCATTTTTAACAGTGTGTATATAAAACTGAAATTTCTAATGGTTAGCTTATCGTTTGGTTAGCTAATCGTGCAATAATCTTGCAATAAGCATTTTAAGACTGTTCAAGAGTTATTTCCTCGGACGTCTGAAAAAATTTCGTTGTGAAAATTTTCATTAATTTTTACGAAACATATGAATAAGAGAAAATATTACCAATGAGAATAAAAAATAAAATACCTTTATTTGTTTGAAAAGGAAATTATTCCAAATAGAAACGACTAAGGCTCGACCGATGCATCGGCCTCGCCGATGCATCGGCGCCGATTGTTCAACAAAGTTGCCATCGGCCATCGGCATCGGCGGCAGATGTTAACTTTAGAAAAACATCGGCCCATCGGCCTAAAAAACATCTAAAAGCCGATGCAAGGCCGATGTTTTTCGCAGGGACAACTTTCCAGAAAACATTCTGTCTTTCACTTTCTTTTTTTCTCCATAGATCAATTTATATTTCCATACAATAACAGGCAGCACATAAGTTTTAAAAAAAACACAAAAAAATGTCATTCTACAAAAAAGTATTTGATAAAAATTTCGCAAAACTAGTTTAAGTGATCGCTGCCCGAAAACCTTCGTTATTAAAATAGTTCTCTTTGAGCAGAATGCTCGCTGTTAGAATATGTTAAAGTAAAAGTCATAGAGACGTCTTATGAGTGCTATTTGTTTTTCGCACTAAGTTAGTTGAAACTTTTTTGTTGGTTTTTCTTTTAATAATTACTTAGTGCATTAGATGTCGCTGAGCAATAATATTATACCATCTGCTTTTAGTTTGTCATGTTTCTTATTATTCCGAAATTGTAAACAATAAAAAGTCAACTCAATCAAAGTAAGATAATAATTTTAATTTTTACCAGCGTAAACTTTTTTCTCTTTGCGGTTTTTTTTTTGCTTCTTCGATCCCACGTGTTACAGTTTTTCTGCAATTGTGCAGCAATCTTGTTGCATCTGCTTTTAGTGTGCAGTTGTTCTCATTATATCATTTTTAGTTTACAACATAGAAAAGATTGGTCAAAAATAAGAAAACAAATTCCAGTATAAATATTTATTGATCGAAATTTTATGTGTCCAAATTTGACTTGCAATTTTTAAAAATTGAATTCTCAAAATGCGAGTTCGCGCGACAGGATTTAATAACATCTTAATAAAAATGCTAATATTTCTTTATTTTCACAGATTGATCAATGCATTTGTTTTTTTCAAAATGCACCTTAACATTTTTTATACGATAATTATTTTAATTTTTCCCCTTTTATACTTCGTTTTTTTAGTGTTTTTTTTTTTTGGATTCTTTGATGCCACGTGTTAGACAGTTGACAGTTTTGCTGCTATTGTACAACAATATCGTTGCATCTGCTTTCAGTTTAGGATATTTCTTGTACAACATAGAACATATTGATAAAAAATATGAATCAATTTTTCAGTATAAATGTTTATTGATCGAAATTGTATGTGTCCAAGTTCGACTTGCAATTTTCAAAAATTTAATTCTTTAAAAATGAGTTTGGGATAGAGAGTGGAATATTACCTTAATAAAAATACTACAATTTCATTAATTTCAAAAATTGCCAACGTATATAAATATATATATATATATATATATATATATTTTCAAAATACATCTTAATTTTTATAAACAATCACGTGTTTTCAGAAGATTATTTGTCAGCAGAAAACTGCGGGTGCTCAAAATATTGGTTTCTTTCGGTGACCTTACATTGTGCTCATGAAAATATAAAGAACATGTCAAGTATTTCAGTGTAATTTTCAACTCGCAAGAAAAAAAAAAAACAATAATATTAGTTCTTAAGACCCAGCATTCATTTGCAATGACAAAAAAATCTCACGTCTATGTTTTTAAAGCAATATTCAGTATTTCTTGGTTATGAACAAGGGATATACTATACAAGGGGTAATACTGCGAGCGAATTTTTTTTAATCTTTTATTTTTATTTCAGAAAAAGAGCTTAAAATAACTTTTTTAATGAAAAATAAACATGTAATCGTTCCCGCTTTTCTTTTAAAACGGGGGTTGGGGGGGGGGGGATCATTAAAAAAATATGAGAGGAGGGGGTTGACAGTTTCGTTAAAAATACAAACCCACATTATTTGTTAGTCTGTGTCATAATATCTGCATTCCTCTCCATGAAAAAAATATAAAATAAAGGCAGCTGCACTTGGCATTTGCAGTGCAGGTGTTCTAAAGAGAAAATGTTGAAGGAAAGGGAATTAGACCCGAGCGGATCCAATATTTGTTGTTGTTTTTTTTTTTTTTTTGCAAAGATACGAAAAAAGAATTGAAAATCCTCTGATATAGCATTTTTTAATTTTTTTAACCTCCGAATAGTTTAATTACTTTACTAGAATCGCGAGAGATTCTTTTAGTTTTAATTATTATGTAAACTTCCCCCAAACAGTTTTACGGTGCTTGAATAATGCATTTATCTTATATATAAGCGGCTTATTCTGTCTGTCTGTCTGTCTGTCCGCTATAGAATCCCAGCCGTTTTACCGATCGGGACCACATTCGGCACGGTTAATGTTTACGATCCGAGAAACTCATCGCCGCAAAAATAAAAGTTGTGACTCGATTAATTTTTTTAAAATTCATTTTTAAAAAATTTTCAATGATTTTCTTGACCCGTTTTATTTTATTTTTGCATTGTTGCCGTCGTTTCCAACCATATAATTACAGTTGCCGTGTGAACAAACAAATCAACGCAGTTGCCATTGTTGTAAAAATGTAACAAATATACTAATAATAGTTAAAACGCTTCTCTAGCATATTGAGTGATGCTTCGCTGTATTTTGAAATTTCCGTTAAAAATTAATGTATGCGCGAATTTAATTTAATCCCTTCTTTCTTTTTAATTGATTTATTTATTGTAATTTTATATTTTTTTTATTAGAGTGGCAGCGCTCTTTTTTTCAGTTTCGTTAAAACTTTTGTTTTGAAGAGCATAATAAAATTTTCAATAAGTTCTTTCGACGATAAATATATATTTTTCACAAACGATTTGGTTATATAGTGAAAAAATATATAGTAGTGTGGGGCAGTAAGCAAAGGGGCTTCCTCGCAGCCTGACCTGGGTAATTCAGTTTGAATTAGCAGACACCTTTGCACAAATCATTTTAATCACAATCTATAATACCTAGAACAGCGGTCCTTTCGTATGACCGCCGGGCTTACTAGTGCTTTTATAAACATAAAAATAAATAGTAAATGATTTAAATGACATTTTTGACAAGCATTCTACACGTTTTAATGGTTTAAAGCGACTTTTTTTTCCATCGGCCATCGGCATCGGCCATCGGCCGATGGAAGAGGAGAATAATCGGCAATCGGCCATCGGCCGATCTCGGAACAATCGGCCAACAATCGGCATCGGCCCATCGGCCAAAAAATGCCATCGGTCGAGCCCTAGAAACGACAGAAAACAAACAAGAGACTAGTCGTTTATTTTGTTTCAGAATGTCGTAGCATTACAGGTACAGTTAAAACCTAACCAATAAATATGAAAGTTCTAAATAAATGTAATTATTTCACTTACTTTTCCTGATAAAAATGAAATGTTATCTGAATCTGCTATTAAAAGCGCGGAATGCTTATTTCAAATGATTTTCCACGTACGAATGGCAACTACAGGTACATTAAAATAGCGAAAAGCAATTTTTCCCACATATAAACTTTCTCGCTACCCATTTCGTAATCTCCGGTACGAAAGTATAGTTTTGAATACTTTCCATTTAACAAAGAAGAATGTTCAGTTTTAATCTGCTCTTCGTTCGGGGATGGCCGAAACTATCCTTCTAAGCGTTTAATTGAATTTCCAAGGATAGTTACATTTTTCCTGCAACAAAACCAGACATTCACGAAAATCAGGAAGCCATGCATAACGAAAAGGAAGTGCATTAATTCTCTGAATTTACTGCTCATGATTTACTTACAGCGTTGAATGAAGGCTTCCAAAATTGTTTGTTTCCACCCTTATTGCAAGATAAGCTAACCATTAGAAATACCAGTTTTATGTATAGCAATAGAATTTTAATTTTAAATGATTTTCATATATTCTAAGGAGCTCTTTGTGATTTAAGATAAATTTTATTTTATACTAGGCTTATATACCAGCAAAACCATATCATTTAACTGCATGATATGGCAACACCTATGGGCATGATTACGGTTTTCTTTTCTTTTATGTTTTTGGTTTTATATTGAGTCCACCGCTGCGGATCGCTAGTTATTATTTTATTGGTTTCGATTTTCTTTAAATTCATTTTACAGTTAAATATCATCAGTGGCTATATCGAGGGTGAGTGAGCGATAACGAGTAAGGGGTGTGACAGCTTCCTATTAATATTAATTAGTTAGTTACGGAATAAAGTTTTCTAAATCTAGAGGGTTTTTTTTAATGGTTATGTGCATATACAAATAGTTTCTGGGTTCGTTATTACACTCTTAAGAAAACGCAAAACATCTATCTATCTATCTATCTATCTATATATATATATATATATATATATATATATATATATATATATATATATATATATATATATATCTTAACGTGGACCAGTTACGATAAAATTTTGCGGTGCGATACGATACTGACGTCATACAAAAAACAAACTATGGTAAGACGGCATTTAAAAGTGTGTTTAATGATTAGCATAGAAAACTAACTTACGGACTTTAACACATTCGTTTCTATTTGTTAAAAAGTATTTTCCTTCATAACTCAACTTTTAATTTCTGATTCTTTGGAATGGCAACACCTTAGTTTGTTTATATCTAGCGATTTTTCTTAAGCCTTTAAATTTTAAAGCGTTTTTTAAAATGGCTAATAGCCCGCAGACGTTCTATGGAGAATCAGCTAGTGTTGATATAATCTGATTAAGTTGTGTCTTAAATTTTTTTTATTATTTATTATCAATTTCAGTGGTTTAAAAGTGCGCGTATAAAACCATTTGAACTTCGGATCAAGATTGGAGGGTTGTTCTAGCAAAGTTATTTTTGCTTTTATGTGTACATTAGGATGTACAGTTTTCTTGCAAACGAGATAAAGAAAACCAGGGATCTGGAGTGGAATCCAGAGCAGTTGAGAAAAGATTTTGTTTGAAATTGGAGCGAAGCCGGAGCAAAACAATTTGTTGGTATCCACTACTTCCTTTTTTTTTTTACTTTTTAAATTTTTATCATTGAAAAAGTAATTTACTAAAATAAAAGAGATAAATAATATAATTTATTAAAATTATTTGGAGCACGAAGCGGAGCTGTAGTATATCGAGAGCAAGTATTTTGAAGTTTGAGCGCAGCTACTCAAAAAGGTGGCTGTTCCAGATCACTGGGAAAAATCGAATATGTTTATATTATGTTGGCCATCAAAAGCTATGATTACTGTTATGGAATGAGCAGTGCTTCCTTGATATCACGTTGTTAAAATGCACAAAAATTTAGATTTCCACTGTATGTTTGCAACATAAGTATTATGTGTGGTTAAAAATGGCAGACCGGTTTCAAGGGCAATCAGCCCCCTTCGTCAGTACTATGAGTAGAATGAAATGCTAGTAAAGGAGACCGAACCAATCAGGTCTCAGAATTTGTCTCTAAAACACGATCGGAAATATTGGAAAATACAAATTCGAAACCGTTTACCAGAATAGAAGAAATATGAGAACCCGTGTCCTTTATGTCCGAACATTATTATTGCTTTCAGAATCGAAAAACAGCATTTTTGCATTTGAACAAATGCGTTGTAAAAGTTGGACAAAAGAAGCAAACATATTTAAAATAATAATAATAATAAATATCAAAACGAAAGAAATCAAGCTCAAATCCATGTGAAAAGGTTATTGAGACGTTGAAATTTTTTCAAGATTTTGCGTGGTTAACCAATGGGCTGGTTGACAGTTAGCTACGCGTTCTTCTTTTGCAATCATTACAACTGGGTAATTCACCAAGTATACTCGATTGCATTTGCTAAATTCATCCTTCCAATTTGCTTCACAACAAATAATTACTCCTACTTCTACATCAATACAGTTTTATTCAAGTAGCTCCTTACTTCTTGCACACTACAATATATCAAAACAAATAATTATGAAGAAGTAATTGCATATGTTTTTGTTTTGTCCTGTTCTTTTGTTACTTTTAACTGAATCAGTCAGCTGTGCAGATGTATTTCTAATATGTTAGAAAGCATAATTATATTTTTCTTTGTTCACAATAATTGTCCTTACATTTTACCAGTTTTTTTCATCTTCTTCATGTGAAGGCTCATTAATTTCAATGATTTAATGTGTGTCAAAAGCATCAGCAGCCGTGCGAGTTATTAAAAAGGTCGTATTGCTATTTTCATAATTACTAATGAAAAGGATATTTTTCATTTTGTCTTCGATATTTTTCTCAATTATTGCTTGCAAAAAGTCCATGTAAAATATTTATATTACAACGCTCAAAAGTTTGAAAACTTTTTCAATAACCCTCGTTTGTTGAATTAAATATTTCATTCGTTTATTTATTCAAACCATTTCGTTATTTTTTTTAGCTAAAGAGTGCAGTTAGGTTATTTAAGATCTAACTAATGTAGTACAAATATATTTACAAGTTTCATTTTCTAACAAAGCCCCATTTCAGAGAGGAATACAGTGAAAGTTAGAGCTCACAATATCAAACAAAATTCTCGCTATAACAGGCTTCTTGTTCCTCTATTAAACAAAGTAGTAACACTTAACCATAGTATGATTGCACTTCAAAAAAACTAGTAAAATGATACTTTTTACTTGGAACTCTTGTACCTTAGCATATTTATGCGTTTTTTGGAGCGGAATTTACTAACTCTATGAATTTAGAAAAGCAATATTAACATTTGTTTTGGTGTCATTCCAGATCCATTGTAGTGATGTGTTGGTTCTGTAAGAATAATGTCTTCCCGTTTGCTTACAGGTGAAAATTTAATTTACTGATTTCCTTATTGATGAAATAATTAAGAACTTTCTTAAACATTTTTCACCATTGCATTTGTTTGTTAACAGTTATTGAAATGATTTTTTCCACACAGTACCAACAAAGATAAAAGACCGCCCACTCTTCAATATGTATCAGCATAAAACTGATATCTCTAAAAAAGTAAAAATTAATTTGGTGCCAAAACTAAAACACAATCAGACTTCTTTTGCTTTTGAACGCACAATTGTACAGTAAAAAAGGCATAAGTAATTGAAAAAAATGAAAAAGAATAATTTGTGATTTTTGAAAAATTTTAATCCTTTCAAACAAATTAAATACATCAAAGCATTACAGCAAACGCAAGAAGTTAAATACGTCTCAAAAAGAACCTGAAAGGGTACATAAAGAGAAGAACATGATACAGATAGTTGTGCTTAATTAAATTTCCAGACGAAGCACTTCTGTCAGCGTCTTTATCTGCTTAAAAGCTAATGTTTGTGATTCGTGAGGAGAGAGAGCAAAATTATATATCATTCTTTTTCTACTTTCTTTCTTTGACCTAAAGTTCCTAATGGATCAACCATTGTGCAGATTATTTTGAGTTATTTTTTCCCTTATATTCACTTAGTATTAAAACTAAATTTAAATGTGATTTAACTGTTGTTAATAAATTTGTGTGTAGTTAAACTATGTTTTCAAATATTTTTAAAACAAACACAAATACAGCCGTTTTCTTTTTCTCGTGCACGGTTTTATACCACTTTAAAAGCAAAGCGGAACAAATGTTGCTTTCAATTCTTCATATTTTACTTCGACGATAATATGTATGGGATGATAGAACGGTTATAACATGGCCAATTTGCTTTTAAAACAATTTACTTATTATTTTTTTAAAACAAAATTCTAATTTCAAAGGAAATTATCTAAAATGCAAATTAAATATATATATATATATATATATATATATATATATGGTAAAAAATAAAGTAAGGATTGTATTTTACATTAAAAAAATTAAAAAACGAGTTTCTGTTATAATATTTATTCTACAGAAAATACAGATGTTCAAATATTTGAATGTTATACTTTCAAAACATTAAACTTCTTAAAAATTCCTGTCTCTCTTCCATAGTTTTCAGATTTTCCCAGAAATATTTTTGTTACTGAATATAACGAAATGTTGATGAATGATAAATTTCTTTTAGAAGTTTTTCTATTGAAAACATTTTTACTCACAAAAATCGGTATTCATTAAGGTGACAGAAGAAATAGGAAAAAAAATATAAGTAAAAATACGTGATTTCTTCTTCTTTGCTAACGGACATAGTTAAGTTCTCATACTTACTTGTCCTCTTCGCCATTGTGGTTATATTAGAAAAAGCTTCACCTTCATCAGGAGCTAGGTAAGTTTATCCTTTCTTGAACTTAACAGCATATTTCGTACACATTTTACCGAAACCTCTTAACCCATCCTCGAAGGGTATTTTTGTCACAAAATATGTGTCACTTTTATCATTAGAAACTAATATTTCTTTTCTTTTTTTTAACCATAGTGATCGTTTTGTATTATTCCTCAATTACAGGAGTGGTTAATCCATTTTTCCCGGAAAAGTTAACAGCAAATTTCTCATTCGCTGTTTTTTTAGAAACCCCTTAACCTACTCTCGAAATGGATAAATGAGTGAGTATCACCTACTTTTATTGCAAACAGGCCATTTGTTAATCTCCATGCATCACTGACATAGTAAACTTCTTTCATTTCATCGCTTCAGTACAGTGATCACCCTTGAAAAGTCCTTCCCTTTCTTTTAAAGGCGTGGTTAATTCCATGTTTCGCGAAATATTTAACAAAAAAGCTTCATGTAAAAAATCTTGTCAACCAAAAAAAAAAAAAGGGGGGGGGGGAACTGTTGAAATTTAGCTGCAACCAACATTTGGTCCTAAGTTGAACCATTATAATGGTGTAGTTTCACCTTGTTTCACCATGGATGTAAAACTAGGAGCCATTTTAATGGCTGAACGTTAGTTCCAACTGTAGGTTGTAGCTCAGTTTCACCATCTTTTTTGGTGAAAAGTTGAACTACAGTTTTTAAATAATAATTTAACTTTGTGCAAGTAAACAGTAATATAAATATAATTTCACGTTAATTTAAAGCACAAATGAGCATTAAAACGCAGACATATGTTTCGGGATTGCTTGGAATCCCTTTTTCAATGCGACAGGGAGCTTCTAGATGCAAAACATCCAAATGAAGCAGACGAAACAACAAAAACAAAGCTAATGTAGCCTAAGAATTAACTGTAAACCAATGAGAATGAAGGCAGTGTGAAGTGGAAGTAGAAGTAGCAGGGAAAGCACCAATAAGAGAGCAACAAACGAATCCAGTTGAAAGTTCAGGAAGTAAAAAGGAATATCAATAAAAACAAAGCAAAAAAGACGACAACGTGCTTACGTAAGCAAGAGTTAAATAAGTCTTGCATTGCTCAACATTGTTGGAATTCCAATCACTCTTTTGATTTCAATTCTGGGAAAATTATTCAAAAATGTTCTTCCCCTTTAGAGCTTGACTTTTGGGAAGCTTATCATATTAACAGGAATAGTTCTAATTTGGTTAATGATTCTTCCTCAACTCCTTATTTTTCACAGGTCTGGCATAAGTTCCTTTAATTTGTTGTTCTTTCCTGGTTTTCCTGTTAGTTTTCCTTTTTTGTGTCTATTTTGTAATTTTTTATCCCCCCCCCCTCCCCATCCTTTACATGTGTACTTTGTTTTGCTTTTTGTTTTGGTATTTTCTGTACTTATTTTATTTCCATTTTATTCTTTGTATTTTATTTTATTATTTTTGCAATTTTCATGTATTTTCACATTTTTATGCATGTTGTCGTCTTTTTTGCTTTGTTTTTATTGATATTCCTTTTTACTTCCTGAACTTTCAACTGGATTCGTTTGTTGCTCTCTTATTGGTGCCTTCCCTGATACTTCTACTTCCACTTCACACTGCCTTCATTCTCATTGGTTTACAGTTAATTCTTAGGCTATATAAGCTTTGTTTTTGTTGTTTTGTCTGCTTCATTTGGATGTTTTGCATCTAGAAGCTTCCTGTCGCATTGAAAAAGGGATTCCAAGCAATCCTAAAACATATGTCTGCGTTTTAATGCTCATTTGTGCTTTAAATTAACGTGAAATTATATTTCTATTACAGTTTTTTAGTTATTCACTCTCCTGAGATCTTTTTTCCCACCTTAGAAACGTAAAAGTGAGTGAGTATGACGTAGTTTCTTGCAAACGGACTATTTGTACATCTAGACTTTCTCGTTATGTAAAACGCACCCAATGTTTAGAGCCAATTGAAGGGTCCACTGTAAAAACGAGCTAAGTCACATACTACTTGATGAACTTTGCTTTATGTTTTATTCATTCATTTTGTAGCATAAATGTTATTTTTAACTATACTATAAATTAGTTTATGAATTTGAATTTGGGTGTTACGGGAAAGTAGGCTCGTATAGTTAAAATTAACATTTATGTTAGAAAATGAATGAATAAAACATAAAACAAAGTTCATCAAGTAGTATGTGACTTAGATCGTTTTTCCACTGGACCCTTCAATTTTTAAATATCAAAAATGCTTCTTCGACACTACACAGTACGCGAATCGTATTACAAATATATTCTCGACAGAATTAGAGGAAATAACAAATAGCAAATTCTGATAGCATTTGTAAATTTTTACTGGTTGACTAAATATCTATCAACCATATGTGAAAAATCATATAATGATTCAAAAAATAATTTCGAAAGAATTTTGTTTATGATAACGCAACACGAACTCTCATTTTCAACATGTTACATCCAAATAAGAATATTTTTTAAATGAAAATTGCTACTTCTATTTTTTATATTGGAATTACGTAAGAAGGAAAGTTGAAAAACTGCTTTTTACTTTTTCTGTTTTTTTTTTTTTTTTTCCAAATGGGGATTTATTGAAGTCCGTCCTAGTTTAGTTGATATGAAAATATATATTAACATAAAAGTAAAAATCTATCATTTCAATTTGCTGATAGGAAAACTTTTCATCCATATGCGTTTTGTGTGTGCAAAACTTAACATTAGGAAGTGCTCTGAGAAATACCATGATCCACATATCCGCTTTTTAACTCAGTTTAGCACATAAAATATTGTATGCGCTGCTACGTTTTATAATTTTAAACAAATATTTCAAGAAAACCGGAAAGATAATAACGTAGTAAGTATATTTATGTCCCGAATAAGCTGCTGCAGGAAAAGAAAATCTTTCCAGAAGAAAGTTGAAAAATAAAAGCAATAGCGTCCCAAGAGTGACGCATAATTGAATTTTAAAACGATGCTTCAATATCAACAACTGTAATTGCTTAAAAGCTAATGTTTGGTGTTCGTGAGGAGGGAAGCCAATTTTGACCTCTTCTTTTAAAAAAGAACTTACTTTAAGTGGAACCAATGCTGTATTCTTACATGGCTTGAAGATTAATCGTGTTATTTAATTTAAATAAACTATATCACACGTAAAATTTACTTTTATATTATAAAGAATCACATGAAATGATTAACACAAAGAATATATTTTACATAAAAATAGAACTCAAAATGGGAATACTTTTCGTTTAATGGTTTAACTGTGGAATATATTGTGAGTTAAAAAATATTAGGATTAATTAACTTTAAGTAAGTGAAATATTATTATTACAGTTTCATTAATAAGAAACACTGTATAATCATCAAATATATTTTAATCAAATCAATTTCTTCATTTTACAAAGTTTTAATTTCATGTAAGATTTAATTCAATTTCAAAATTGTTATGCTATTTAGGTTGTTTGTAGTTTTTCATCAGAACGTATTTTTATGTTTTGCTGATCTCACTTAGAAGGTATGAGAGCTGCTTTTTGATTTTTAAATCGACACAAAAGCAAACAGAAATTGAACTGAAAAAATGTCAGAAAGCATGTAGCTTGTACATAATATGTCTTAGTGGGATCTGCCTATATTTTCGCGTATCTATAGCATATTTATATAAGTATACAATACCATAATTAGTGTAAAAAAACATCTCCGAAAAACCGTTTGCAAAATAAAGCAAAACATTAATGTCAACAGCTTACTTCAGACACACAAACGAAAAAATATTTATATTTGTTAATTTAGTCTTTTGTTTAGTGCACAAATGCTATTTCTAATGCTGCATTTTTAATATCCTAAGACTCAGTTTTCCTGCATTAATTTACTTTTAACAGTTAACCAGACTCAAATCATTTAGAATATTTTCAATACCTAGTGCTAAAAATAATAGAATGAAAACAAAATTAATGTACCGGCAGGTTGGCGTAGTGGTAAGGCGCAGTCTTCGTAAGGCCCAAATACGCAGGATAAAACCTAGCCCAAGTCGGTGGATTTTCAAGATGCAGAAAATCGACAGCGCCCATGTCGTATGATTATGCGGCATGTTAAACATCTCTTGAGTATCCGTTTGACATGGATACTCTCGGCTAAATTAAATTCCTAGTGCAGATTGCATCAACGAGAGCTCAGGTGCCGCCACGAGGGGGAAACTGAGCGTTAAAAAATGCGGCAATGATACCACTCATAGTGGTTCCGCTGTAAGAGTTGGTGCTAATATCTGAGAACGCAAGTCTGCAATGGTTAATAATCAATATACGCAACCCATTTAAAAACAACAAACAAAATTAATATTGCAAATCTTTGATATTACTGAAAATAAAAATCATTGAACGCTTTGTTCAAATATAAACACCTTATCATATTTTGATAAATTTCAATTAATTAATGTATAACCTGGTGAGATTGCACGGTCGGAGATTTAGCGCACTTTCAAGGGAGATATAGCGAATGTTTCAAGGGAAGGAGAGGTGTGAGGGCAACGCGATTTCGGGTAGTTGTACAACCACGTCTACTTGAATTCATAAGTTTTTTCAACTATTTTGACATTTTACTTGTAGTATTAATATAATTTACTTATTACCGAAAGCCATTTCCCATGCATGTAAACCACTCATGTGCGCGATCTCCCCCCCCCCCCCTATAAGGAGAAAAGAGAAAAAATAGATGCCTGAGTTTTATTCCAGCTGTCGCTTTAATTTACGAAGTAATAACAAAATAATGATAGAAATGCATAAAGAAGGAATGTGGTCCATAATATTCCCCAATAGTTTGTCAGAAAAAATCAACGTTTCATTCTTTTTTATCGTGTTTTCCAATTGTGAGCCAACTCTACCGGCTTTATCTCACATGGAATACGATATCAGCATAAAACTATTTTCAGTCAAAAATTGAAAAAGTAAAGAGTAATAAGTATTATTTTTAATAAATACCACGGATTTATTTTGATCAATTAATTGAACATTTAAAAAAAATTAGTAAATAATCTTCTGCTGACGAAAAGTAAAACGTTTAGTAGTTTGGTTTTTACGTAGATCTTAAAAGGAAGAAAACTCGAATAATTAAACTAATTCAACGATGAATTACATACCTCATTTAAATTCAAATGTATGGCATACGTTTCAATTGCTGCAAAGAAAGTTAATGTGAAACTCTTTTCAGTTTGCGAGTACGGTGTAATAATAAATGCAGCTTTATCATTTTGCAGTTATTGAGTAATTACAGCTCCACTTGAAAGCTTGCTTATCATAAATATTTAAATTTTAATAAGAATGGCCTTTCTTTGTTAATATATAAATACGTAAAATAATCTTTTAAAACAAATTTATGTACGAGTCTTTGAAATTATATTTCAGTGCAGAAAATTAATCAATTTCACATAAAAGTGAAAAATGAACATTCATTAATGAAAGTAATTTAACAATTTATATTATCCGTACTTTAGTCAAAGAAACTTTAATACTTAATTGTCGGAGGCGTAAATATATTCTAGCACTAATAGAAAGTTCAGAATTTTACGAACTAACATTTCTAAATGAATCAGTTAGTTTCATTTCAATTCAAATGTCAATAATAACTTGAAATATGTAATGTTCAATCTGAAAATAATTTTACAATTTACTGAATTGAATTTAGTCAAAGTATTGTCTCGCAAAATACAACTTCAAATTTCAATGTTCGTTTCAAACATACTTTTTACACAAGGCAACATATATTAATAAACGATTCCTGATTTTGAAAAAAAAGAATCTAATCTCTGCTTTAAAAAGCATAGGTTCTGTATCTGGAAGTTAAAGTGCTAATTTAGAGCTCCATAGGACTCATTCATAAATGATGTCACGCTTCGAGGGGGGAGGGGGGTTCGTGGAATTGTGGCAAAGTGTGACAAGGGGAGATGAGGGGGTAACAAGAAGTGTGACATCATGCATTATGCAACATAGCGTGACGCGTGAGAAAGGGGGGAGCGGGATCCGCTGAAGTGTGACATATTGTGACAAAGGGGGGAGGGGGGGTCAAGTCTATGGGAAAAAAGCGCGACGTCATTTATGAACAGCCCCATAATTGAGTTTGCCAATATCCAGTTAATTCATTACGTTTAGAAAGGGTGTAAACATTATGTAAGGGGCTTTTTGCGTCACGTATAGAAACATGAAAATTGAATATAAATGAATTAATTATACTATGCATATATTGCTTTTCTATTTCAATTAAGCCATGAAGATTGGATTCACGTTATAACAACCTTGTATAAAATGCTTAAAATTCTTCCATGTTACATAATTTATGTAGTAAAACTTCTAAACCACTTCTAGCATTATGATTTTTTTGACTGACATTATACGATGAATATTAGTAATATCGTGTATTGAGTAGCAAAATATTTCTTTTAGATGTCACTGCAGGAACAATAAAATGAACATAAACAAAAGAAACTTTATGTACTTAAATTTGTTTCACACAAGATAAATAAAAGGCATTCCACTCAATTATACCCGTTAGTGCTTAAGGTTTGTTAAATATGGGTAAAACAACTCATTCTCTTTTCAAAATTGCACTAGTTGCTGTTTAAGACCGAATACGAAGCAAGAATATTTATTAAAAAAAGCCAAAAATAAGAAAAAGGGACCTTGACCATGTTCATGTTTGCATAGCTGTGGACAGGAGCACGATATTACCTTTGGGTAAGGAACCTTTGGATATAGACTTTAAGCAAACTCACAGTGTAATTTTGAAGTATAATTGTTGAACCCACGTCTTCCAGACTAAATTGAGGAAGTACTTGGTCAGCGACTGCAACAAAGTCGCGTAGAATGAAACTTCTTCTTATTACCAGGCATTTGCAAACGATAGCAAACAAGGTGTGGATGTCCCCAACTTAAATTTTCATAATAAATATGAAACTTATTTACACATGTATACATTTCCTCCCATTATCATGAAACTAGCAGAAGTAAGTTAAGAGTAATACAGTAAAAAACTAAAGCTCATTTGTTGTAAGATCAAGCAACTTTCTTTTATGGTCTATATCTATCTCTATCTTTCGAAATTTTCAGAAGGCGTGACTTCCTTGAACCGTTCGATGGCAAATCCTATTTAGCACCTGTCCTATTCAAGCGAGTGATGATAAAAACGAATCAGTACCTGTTCCCATTTAGGTGCACCTGTTTACCAATTTCTATTCGAATCCTTCTTAGACAGATGAGCATGTTCTATGTTTTATTAATTCAGCAGAATTTTCGAAGACGATATTAATTATCATTCCACGTTTGAAACGTTCACTCGACATATAAGTATTGTTCATTTAATACTATGAATAATTTAGCAACGCAGTCATATGTTATTAAAAAGACCTAGCGTAAGCGATATTAATTAATAATGATTAATTGGAGTAAGAACAGAGATAATTAAATCATACATTCATCTTATTCAACTCTCAAAAATGAGAAGTATATATTTTACGTAGGGTTCAAAAATCGCTTGAGGGCGAATGGCTAGATAAACATTTGTAGCAAGATAAGAAATAGTACATGGTACAGGAAAATGTATAATGAGGATGCATTAAAAACTGGTGGACGCATATTTGTTCATTTATTGTAGTTATTTTTTCTTTCTTTTGTGTGCAAATGTTTCTCAAAAGTAGCAAAGAACTACAGTTGAACTCGCTTGATACGAAATGCCAAAAATTCTCGAATTTGTTCGTATTAGCCGTTATTTGTAACAACCGTGAATAAGTAAAATTCTAAAAATAAAGTATCAGAAATGCATGTTTATATTCTAAAAATAATTACTGCTATTTATATAAAATAATCACTACTATTTTAAAGTAAAATAAATCATGAAAACAAATTATTTATTTTTGCTAATATACACTTTTAAATCTAACTAGTACATTGATATCTAGTCAAACGTTTTAAAATTTAACAATTTTGGAAAAATTCTTAATGTTGTTTTTTAGGTTACATTAAATTTTATCATACACATGTCTCAGCGCAAAATGCCTAGTGTCATTTAGATTTTGTGGTTTACAATTACTCAAAATAACCAACAATCTCTATTATAAAAAAAAAAAATACATGTATGCAATCGAGAATACTTTTCGTGAATAAGTGAGAAATTTTGTTCGTCTTTTCCGAAATTTGTATTTTAGCCTTCGTAATATGCGTGAGATATTTAGTGTAATTTAATAGTAAGCCAAACTGTAGTTTTACCAAAGTAAGTAGCCAGTCAATCTTATAGTACAGACTCAATCTTATAGTATATATGGTACAATATATTTGTGGCAATTCGTTTTGGATGGCATTCAGTACAAATAATTTTTTGCATAGTTTTTTTTTTTTTTTTGCACCAAGAAAAAAGAACTGTTAGTTTAGAACAGTACTAAATAACAAAAAATATGCACAGGACACTTTTCTCAGTAGGTTTCTCTTTCGTATAATGTATGCTACTATATAAAACTTCGCCTTTGGTGTGAAAGCACCTTTATGCTCAGCAGTTCGCTCTGTATACCATGTTTCATTTCCTTAAGCATTATTTATTTTTCTGACTGCTGTTGGGCCTTTTTTGTGATTCAAATGAACTCGTTGAAAAAGAATTGGTACGATCTGCCCGATATTGATATGGTTCTTCTATGTTAACACTTGGCAGCCAGAACTCTAAAGATTTTCGGATTTAGTTGAGGTAACGTTATTCGTGTTATTATAGGTTCAAAAATGATTTGCTTTGAACACCAATATAGCAACCGTCTAAGACAGATTATGCTTACGTCTTGAATAATATTTGATTGGATAATTTTCATTAAAAACTGCACATTATAAGTAAAGGCATTAATTATTTATCTACGTAAGTGCATATTTTAATCGCAACTGTTATTTATTCACTTATTTTATTATATCCATAATAAATGTTTGAAATATTTGAGAGAGCTGAAATAAACAGTGGTAAATTATGTCTTTATAAAATCTCCAATAATATGCAAGCGTTTAAAGGCACAACTGAGGTTTAAAAATCACATTGCATCTTTCTAAATCAGAGAATTATGTCAAGTAACGTGATTATAAAAATTGACACATAATTGTTTATTTTCTATTTGGAACTACTATTACAAATAAATGGAAATTGATTTTAAAGCCCACTAAAGCGTACTTTTCGGTAAACATAAGCAGCGGGAAAGATTTATTAGTTTTGTAAAATTAGCAAAAATTAGTTTACCTTTAAAGTCATTGTATTTTATGTGAGTACCACTAGATGCTTAGATTTATTACTCAATGGAAAATTGAGTAATAACTGAATTGAAATTAAAAAAAAATTCTTAATTAATTTAGATGCTTCAGTATTTGGAATTAATTAATATTTCTAATGAGTAAATGAGTTTTATAAAGAGTCAATATAACAATTAAGAGTTTGAAAATCATGATGAAAAGATGTAATCAGATATTACATTATACAAAATACCTGTGTTTACGTCTTTTAATTTTAATTTTCATTTTTTTTTTTTTTGTTACTGTCACGGAAAATTGTATTTAATTTGAAATATTCGTCTGAAATGTCAACTTTTTAAAGACTTTGCTACTCCAACTTTCATTAAAATCTGATTAATATATGTAGAAATGCCTTAATTTTATTACTTGCCTAAAGATAAATTGTTTACATTCCAATTATAAGTTCAAAACAAAACAAACAAAAAAATAAAATGAAGAAGAAAGAAAGCAAGAAAGAGAAGGAGAAACAAGAAACCTACTCGTTTAATGCATTTAAATAAAAAATACTATCATTTATTCTGCAACCTTCAAAATTAACAAAAGATTTATTTGAAGGTGTGTTTGCTATGTTAGTGGCAGCAAATGTTGCCCTCCACAAATTTGTTTCAATTGATGCAAAAGTGTATGTTTACACACTTTTTAATCTCAGATTTTGAGCAAAATTGAACAATAGTAGTAAACATTCCATGGATTGAATGACAACCAATTGAAATTTTTTTGTATGTGTTGCAGCCTGATTTTTTGCTATACATTGATGTATTTTATAAATTTGGCATTCTTACCACTAAGGCACTATTTTTAGTGTTCTTATCTAGCATTATTTTTATTAAACATTTCAAGTAGAAAAAATAATTTAAGTACAATAATTGCATCCACCGATAGGGGAATGAAAGAATTGTCGTTAGTCCCTGGGGCATGCACTAGGTATGCAAATAGGGAGAAGCCGATACGTAGTTCCATTGAAACAACAGCATTTCATAATATGTAGATTCTTTTGATCAACGTATGCATGTGTCACGTTTAATATTGTTTTCTACGTAACTTGTCATTTTATATTTTTATTTTCATTTTTTGAGTAGTATGTCAGTTATTAACACTTAGTGTATTTTCTAAAATTATCAGAGCGCAGTTCAACAAAAATGTCGTTGTTTGCCCATGTTCTATTTTTGCTATGGATGATAGAGATTAAGAAAACATGTTATTTAACCAACATTGACATGTAACGGAAAGAAAAAAGTAAATAATTTATCGAAAACGTACTCTAAGGCAATGGTCTTCAAACTTTGTCGACTCAGGATTATAGAGTTAGAACTAATAGGGTTTTAGGGTACTCTTCTGAACTCTTAGAAAAAAATATGCCGCAAAGTGATATTTAAATAGATTCAAATGGTTATCGTACTTTAAGTAACGATAATTAATGAAAAGTTTTTATTAGAAGGTTTAAAGTAAACGAAACGTAAAATAGCCTTAATTCCCATGCGCTCCAGCTGTCATCGAACCTTGCATTAATTACATCGGGTGAATGGAATTTGAATTGTTACACAACATGTATGGAAGCCTAGCCTTATTATCTGCTACAGCATTTCATATTATTTCACATTTTTATTTTTTCGTTATCTGAATGCTGAATCTGAAGCTTATCCGAATGTTTATATATTGTTTTTATTTAATTATTATTATTATTACAATTGTTGATATCATTGAGTTATTATTTCGACGCCCGGAACACTGAGAAATATACCACGGAACCCTACGGTCTGGGGAATATAGTTTGAAGACTTCTACTTCTACACTGTAAAAATTTCAGCCCGAAAATACCATGAGAATCGCCTGTAAATCATTTATCCGGAATCTGACACAAAATTACATAGACTTATAAACAAACAAAAAGTTCCGTCTAGAACTATACGAGCCTACTTTCCCGTATGGTCCGAATTCAAATTTATAATCTAGCTATCTCTCTCTCTCTCTCTTTCTCGTTTAGCTTTAGTTCTTAATTGCTTCAAATATACCTTTTTCAACGGTTAATACATATTCATTCAATCATTCATTTATTAAGTCATTCATGTTTTTTTTTATTCATTCATTCTTTTGCTTATTCATTTAATCATTCATTAATTAAAAAATATTCTTGAAAATCCCGATCAAAAAATTTCAGAGGAAAATAGGCTCGTTAGTTCTGGATGAACTTTCTATTTGTACATGTTCTACGTCATAAGATCTTTCCGATAAAGTTTGTTCCAAGCAAATCGGTCCGTTAGATCAGGAATTATATAGGAATGAAATTTCCCCGTATGCGGTAAGTCAATTTTTTTCTTTTGAACTGTTCAAAAGGGAACAAAAATTGTTCAAATCAATATTTCACGCCAAGAACTTCTTCTAGTGAGCTTGTTCATGGGAACTTGGATCTTGTACCCAGAATTTACATAATTTGCTTCATTTTCACCCATAGGCGCTAATGTTAAAATTTTTTGAACTGTTCAAAATTGAACAAAAAATTGTTCAAATCGAAAAGTAAAATATGGAAATGAGATGTCCTCGCCGAGATCTTTTGAATGCAAAAATAATTTTTCCAATCGGACAATTCGTTCGAAAGTTATTAGGGAAGGACAGATCGACAGACAGACTGACAGACAGACCGACAGACCGACCGACACACTTTTTCCCCATCTCAAAACCCTACTTTCAAATTTTTAATTTTTCAATCTTTATTTAATTACTTAACTTATTTTTGACTTTTCTTGATTTCTAACGATATTTTCACGATACATTAAGCCTTCTTTCATGCTTTATTATTATTATTTTTTTACTTTTACGGGAAAGTAGGCTAAAAAGCATAATTGCAGAGAATTAAAAACAGATCATTCTGCAAATTGATTGTAACCAAAAATTTATCGCAGTATTGGCGCCATCTCTCAGTGCGCTGAATTTATTTTATTGACACATAAATTCGAAGGTTAGTTCAAATGAGCCCACGTGCTCCGATTCATGTGCCCGAGGCAGGAGTCGGCAATGCTGGCCGCCAACAAAAGACTTCAAAGACTTAAAAAAAGGGAAATTGCAGATAATTAAAAACAGAGCAGTTTTCAAATTGATTGTAACCGAAAATGTACCGCAGTAGTGCCGCCATCTCGCAGTACACTGAATTCGAAGGTTAGTTCAAATGAGCCCACGTTTATCCGAGTCCAGACACGAGAAGGCTGGCATGGCACAGTGCTCACAAGAGCTGAAGTTAGACTGTACGCCAGCAATATGTGATGCATTTTTGACAGTGTTTAAGTTGGTAGTCACAGATTTCGAGCGTTTATTTGTGCGCTTGTTTAAAATTTTTGAACTGGTAAACACAGATCTAAGGTTTTCAGTTTTACGTAACCTAACAATCCGTTCTATGTATTTTTAGAGTGCGGAAAAACAAGCATTTTATTGTTACCAAGAAATTTGATTATTTGATTTAAATCAGTTCTTCGTAAATTTTAAAAAGCACTCAGTTTCCCTTCTGTACTCTTACAGAAGGGTTTTACGGGGTAGCACAACAGCTGTTTAGAAGTATTTTCATATTTCAATACAAATGCATCACAACTGAATTATATTAAAGTAAATCCACGAACAGTTTTGAAAGAAAGCAGCCGTAATAATTCGTTCTTTTTCTAAGATACATTTTAAATAAAATAATCGTAATCTAATTTTTTAAAAAAGCAAAAAATTCAATTATGAACCAAAAGCTGTTGCCCCCTCCCCCCAACTTCCGAAATGCACATTTTATGGATGGTGTTATATTTTATCAGAAATTATAAGAGTAAATGTTGCGTATTTCTGACAAGTGTTTCAACTTAACTCTAGAGCGTAGTATTCCACTCTTATCTACGTTTTGCAGCTTTACTGAAAATTTAGTTGTTGTTAATTATTTGCAGTAACTTATATGCGTTATGAATAAGTAAAAAAAAAAAAAAACAAACTAATATGGTTGCAGATATTTTATGCTATTTCTTCGGGCTTCGAATACAGTATCTAAATCGAAATCTGCAAAGTATTATGCACATGTTTTAAGGTTTGTAAGTCAATCCGAAATATTTTTGGCTTGTATACCAGAAATTATTGTTTTCATACAGAAAAAAGTTCGAGTTCCAGTTCAATAAAAAATAACACACAATCAAATTCGAAGACATGAATGAAAATAATGTATTTTAAGTGTAACTATTTAACAAACGTACATCTTGCATGGTAAATAACTTTCAGCATGTTTTTGCAGAATAAATTAATTGTTTCATTACTCATCTCATTTCTCTACTATTGACTATTTAAATAATCGTTAAGGAATTTGTCTTTAAACAATTGAAATTGAACGTACTTATGTATATCAATTGCTTTTACCAATGGCTTTTTTTTCTTTCTTTGCCTCCTTTTTTCAGCCTATTTTTCGTTAAGAGCATAAAACAATACAAATACAAATACAAAAGTGACGACCAGCAACAGGCTCAGGGCCCAGCTAGGCTGGCCTTAGTTAATTTAGCAGTCCCCAATGAACATCAAGAGCATTCTTAAAAGTTTTTACCCCACTGCAATTAACAGTCACTTCCGGTAAACTATTCCAACTGCCTACAACCCTATTGAAGTAGTAGTTTTTCCTAATTTCAAGATTAGCCTGAGATTTGAAAAGTTAAAAACAATGACCTCTGGTTCTACTTTCAGCACATAGCTGTAGTCCATCAACATTTCCCGTTTTAATGAATTTAAACAACTGAATCATGTCCCCTCTGACTCTCCTTTGCTCAAGACTATACATATTGAGCCTTTTAAGCCTAACCTCATAATCTAAGTCTGAAAGACCACTTACCAATCTTGTAGCCCTCCTTTGAATCCTTTCCAATAAGGTAATATCCTTTTTTAGGTACGGAGACCAAAACTGAACAGCATACTCCAAATGAGATCTTACCAAACTTCTGTATAATGCATCCTGTTAGCTTTGTTACTTACTATTCTACACTGCTGACTGGACTTGAAGTCATGACTAATCAATACTCCTAGATCAACAACTGCTTCTGCTTCCCTAATGACAGAACCTTGTAAATAATAGGTTGCATGTTTATTTCCATGACTAAAATGAAGCACTTGACATTTCCCAATATTAAAAGACATACCCCGCTTAATTGCCCACCTAGAAATTTGATTAAAATCATCTTGAAACTGACTGACTTGCTCCTCCGTGTCCACAATTCCCATGATTTTGACATCATCAGCAAAAATATTGATGTTCCCAGAAATACTCTGAGTAATATCATTAATAAAAATAATAAATAATATTGGCCCTAGAACTGAACCTTGTGGAACCCCACTCAAAACATCAATCCACTGAGAATAATTGCCCTTCACTACTACTCTTTGTTTCCTCCCAGTCAGCCAATTTTCAACCCAAATTAAAGTTTTTCCACCAATACCAATATAAGCAAGTTTGCTAAGAAGAGCTTCATGCGGTACTTTATCAAACGCTTTTTGAAAGTCAATGTAAACAACATCTACGCACTTTTTCTTATCTAATTCCATGGTAACCTTGTCATAGAAATGCAACAAATTAGTTGTACAGGACATACCCTTTCTAAAACCATACTGAAAATCAGTCAACACTCCATTTGCCTCCAGGAAATTCACTATTTTGATTTTTATCAGAGTTTCAAGAATTTTACAAAGAACTGAAATAAGACTCACAGACCTATAATTTCCTGCCTCAGTTTTAGACCCTTTCTTGAAGAGCAGCGTTATGTTCGCCAGCTTCCAATCCTCTGGCACAGCCCCCGAGTTATATGAAGATATGAAAATAGTCAAGACAACATCCACTAATTCCTCTGCACATTCTACTAAAATTTTTGGATAAACATTATCAGGTCCTGGAGCCTTGTTTGCTTTAATCTTTTTCAAATGAAACAACACATCATCACTAGAAAATACAAAATCCTCAAGCTGTGTATTAGCTTGCGTCTCTCTTATGTCAACTGTTGAGATACAGTTTCTGTTAAATACACTGGAAAAAAAATTGTTTAGAATATCAGCAATATCTCCCTCATTTTGAATCAAGTTCCCGTTCTCATCCACTAGTGGGCCTACCTGAGTATTACGAGCTTTCCCTGAATTAGCATAAGCAAAAAATTTCTTAGGATTCCTTTCGATATTATCTGCAAGCTTTTGCTCCAATTCCCTTTTCTTACTCCGTACCAAATACTTGAAAGTACGTCTAGCTTCACAATACAAAATCCTGTCAACATGGCACCCAGTCTCTTTAAGTCGCCGAAAAGTGGCTTGCTTATAATTGAGATCTTCTTTCACCTCCCTAGAGAACCACATGGGCCAAAATTTCGTGAAATCACCTTTCTTTCTAAAAGGGACATAATCCGTCACTGTTTTCTCCAATTTCCCCGTAAACTCTTCCCACTGAAGATCAGCTTCACTATTCTCCAACCCAGAAGAAAAAACCTCTTTCAAACCCTGCCTAAGTGCAACATAATCAACATTCCTGAAGTTAGGTACAAATCTGAAATGCTCACCTTTGTGAGCATCGAAGCTGGTCCAAAACCTAATAGTATTGTGATCACTATCTCCGATATGTTCCCCTATACTCAACCCGTGAACAGAACTTCCGACATCACAAAAAACTAGATCCAAAACAGCACCATGCCTAGTCCCTTGGGTAACAACTTGATACAAAAAACGGTCCCCAATCACTTTCAGAAAATCTTCTTCCCTACCATTGCTAGTGTAAAAACTATTCCAGTCTATGCCCGGGAAATTGAAATCCCCCATCATGATGACCGAGCCCTTACCAGACATGTCCCTAATAGCACTATACATCTCCTCGTCTTGATCCTGACTAACATTAGGCGGCCTGTAAACATTTCCCAAATGTAACTTCTTCCCCTTATTGCTCACCAACTCGACCCAGACCATTTCAATATCATTAGGCTTATTATTAATGACCAATTCATTGCAAATAAAAGTGTCCTTAATATAGAATAAAACCCCTCCACCTTTCTTACCCAGCCTGTCTTGCCTAAACAAATTGTATCCAGCAATGCTCACTATATCCATATCATCATCAGTAACCCATGTTTCCGTAATTCCAATAATATCCAACTCCTCACCTGCGATAACACTATTTAACTCGTCCATCTTATTCCTGATACTGCGAGCATTAGTATATAGAAACCTGAGCATGCGCATTTTGCTTGTCTTAAACATTTTATGATGCCTCAAATCACTACTATTAATGTTACTATTGCTTAATATTTTACCCTCATTTTTAAAACCTCCAGAACAGAAGTCAGCACCATGACATTCTCCAATCCCCCCATCCAAAATTAGTTTTTTGATTCTGAAGCTTCTAAAATCATATCGCTAACCTTAACTACACCCCTAGAACTAAGATGCAGACCGTCCCTCGCAACCCAATCACGCTGACAAGAACTCCAAACATCAATGAACCTGATTGAATGCTTTATGCAAAGTTTCTTAAGAATCAGGTTCATGCTCCTAGCCCGCTGATTTAACCAGCCCCTATGCACCCCATACCTGGGAAGCAAACCAACTACCTGGACATCTGTCGAAAAGTTAGTTGTTTTATCCAACAGGTTCTCCCAATCCTTAACAAACTCCTCGTTTGTGCTGTTACCTACGTCGTTAGTCCCCACCCACAGAGTAACTGAATCTCCCTTCTTAAACATTCCCTTTTTTTCCACAACCTTATTAACATCCTTCACCCGAGCCCCTCGTAAACAGCACCTAGCCACCTTGCGCCTAGTTCTCCCGACCACATTACCTATCCCGCGCACCATAGAATCCCCTATAATGACACCCTCTGTTTTTAGGTCTACAGTTCTACCTTTCCCCATACTAGATCCTTCTCCTGCAACCTCACTCTCCCCAACAAGCCCATCACAAGAAGTTCCCACCTCTTCTATAGAATTTTCACCCAAGTTATTTCTAACTGATTGGGCTTTCAATGCTACCACTTTGACACGTAACTCTAATAATTCAGCACATTTTGTGCAAATATATTCCTGCTCTGTAGCTGTATTAGTGTTTTCTCCCCAACTTACTAAACATCTCACACCTATCATAGCAAATCCACCAACTCCCATTACCATTTTTAATTTCCTTCATTAAACATATAACTCCCATAGCTGAATAAATCTAATGCAAACAATCAAAAAAGCAAAATAATACACAAATCAGCAAATTTAAGCTATTACTCTGATTAAAAACACAAATTACATAGAAAAATGCAAATAACTTGAATTTAAACACAAATAACTACAGTAAACAACAAAACCAGGCTGTTCCCCAAGACTTACAAAATGTACACAATCAACACATGGTTAGGCTTAACTGATAAAATTGAATTATACCCCAAAAAAGCAAATAGAATGCGTTTCAGTCTCACAAAATTAAAACATACTAATTACATAATAAATTGCAACAAATATACAAGTAATTAAACAGAAAATATCCAAAAATACATAAAAGATACTTAATTTCAGTAGGAGCAGAAACACGGGCATGCAACACTTGGCCCCCTGCTATAATGCTTGAAGATAAATGAAATTAGTTAAAGAAATATATTACAAATATAAAAAAGTTGAAAGTAAGGTTATATAAGATGGGAAAAGTGTGTATATCGGTATGTAGGTCTCCCAACCCCAAAGCACGACCGAAGTTTGACCGAATAATACGATTCGGAAAAAGCATTTTTTGCTTCAAATAAATGAGAAGTCCTTTTAAGAACATAAAGTTAGGTTATGTTCTTAAAAGGAATGTTCTTGTTAATGCTCTTGTGAAACATTGAGCTGCTCAAGAAACTTAATATTGGCGTCTTGTGGGAAATGTGAAGCATATATAAAACCTGATTAAAAAATATCAACTTGCTTTGAACACTAAATGACTATTTTAAAATTAGTAACTTAACAGCGTTTTTCCGACGAAAATTGTAAGTTTGTATTATCACTAAGGCTCGACCGATGCATCGGCCTCGCCGATGCATCGGCGCCGATTGTTCAACAAAGTTGCCATCGGCCATCGGCATCGGCGGCAGATGTTAACTTTAGAAAAACATCGGCCCATCGGCCTAAAAAACATCTAAAAGCCGATGCAAGGCCGATGTTTTTCGCAGGGACAACTTTCCAGAAAACATTCTGTCTTTCACTTTCTTTTTTTCTCCATAGATCAATTTATATTTCCATACAATAACAGGCAGCACATAAGTTTTAAAAAAAACACAAAAAAATGTCATTCTACAAAAAAGTATTTGATAAAAATTTCGCAAAACTAGTTTAAGTGATCGCTGCCCGAAAACCTTCGTTATTAAAATAGTTCTCTTTGAGCAGAATGCTCGCTGTTAGAATATGTTAAAGTAAAAGTCATAGAGACGTCTTATGAGTGCTATTTGTTTTTCGCACTAAGTTAGTTGAAACTTTTTTGTTGGTTTTTCTTTTAATAATTACTTAGTGCATTAGATGTCGCTGAGCAATAATATTATACCATCTGCTTTTAGTTTGTCATGTTTCTTATTATTCCGAAATTGTAAACAATAAAAAGTCAACTCAATCAAAGTAAGATAATAATTTTAATTTTTACCAGCGTAAACTTTTTTCTCTTTGCGGTTTTTTTTTTGCTTCTTCGATCCCACGTGTTACAGTTTTTCTGCAATTGTGCAGCAATCTTGTTGCATCTGCTTTTAGTGTGCAGTTGTTCTCATTATATCATTTTTAGTTTACAACATAGAAAAGATTGGTCAAAAATAAGAAAACAAATTCCAGTATAAATATTTATTGATCGAAATTTTATGTGTCCAAATTTGACTTGCAATTTTTAAAAATTGAATTCTCAAAATGCGAGTTCGCGCGACAGGATTTAATAACATCTTAATAAAAATGCTAATATTTCTTTATTTTCACAGATTGATCAATGCATTTGTTTTTTTCAAAATGCACCTTAACATTTTTTATACGATAATTATTTTAATTTTTCCCCTTTTATACTTCGTTTTTTTAGTGTTTTTTTTTTTTTTGGATTCTTTGATGCCACGTGTTAGACAGTTGACAGTTTTGCTGCTATTGTACAACAATATCGTTGCATCTGCTTTCAGTTTAGGATATTTCTTGTACAACATAGAACATATTGATAAAAAATATGAATCAATTTTTCAGTATAAATGTTTATTGATCGAAATTGTATGTGTCCAAGTTCGACTTGCAATTTTCAAAAATTTAATTCTTTAAAAATGAGTTTGGGATAGAGAGTGGAATATTACCTTAATAAAAATACTACAATTTCATTAATTTCAAAAATTGCCAACGTATATAAATATATATATATATATATATATATATTTTCAAAATACATCTTAATTTTTATAAACAATCACGTGTTTTCAGAAGATTATTTGTCAGCAGAAAACTGCGGGTGCGCAAAATATTGGTTTCTTTCGGTGACCTTACATTGTGCTCATGAAAATATAAAGAACATGTCAAGTATTTCAGTGTAATTTTCAACTCGCAAGAAAAAAAAAAAACAATAATATTAGTTCTTAAGACACAGCATTCATTTGCAATGACAAAAAAATCTCACGTCTATGTTTTTAAAGCAATATTCAGTATTTCTTGGTTATGAACAAGGGATATACTATACAAGGGGTAATACTGCGAGCGAATTTTTTTTAATCTTTTATTTTTATTTCAGAAAAAGAGCTTAAAATAACTTTTTTAATGAAAAATAAACATGTAATCGTTCCCGCTTTTCTTTTAAAACGGGGGTGGGGGGGGGGGATCATGAAAAAAATCTGAGAGGAGGGGGTTGACAGTTTCGTTAAAAATACAAACCCACATTATTTGTTAGTCTGTGTCATAATATCTGCATTCCTCTCCATGAAAAAATTATAAAATAAAGGCAGCTGCACTTGGCATTTGCAGTGCAGGTGTTCTAAAGAGAAAATGTTGAAGGAAAGGGAATTAGACCCGAGCGGATCCAATATTTGTTGTTGTTTTTTTTTTTTTTTTTGCAAAGATACGAAAAAAGAATTGAAAATCCTCTGATATAGCATTTTTTAATTTTTTTAACCTCCGAATAGTTTAATTACTTTACTAGAATCGCGAGAGATTCTTTTAGTTTTAATTATTATGTAAACTTCCCCCAAACAGTTTTACGGTGCTTGAATAATGCATTTATCTTATATATAAGCGGCTTATTCTGTCTGTCTGTCTGTCTGTCCGCTATAGAATCCCAGCCGTTTTACCGATCGGGACCACATTCGGCACGGTTAATGTTTACGATCCGAGAAACTCATCGCCGCAAAAATAAAAGTTGTGACTCGATTAATTTTTTTAAAATTCATTTTTAAAAAATTTTCAATGATTTTCTTGACCCGTTTTATTTTATTTTTGCATTGTTGCCGTCGTTTCCAACCATATAATTACAGTTGCCGTGTGAACAAACAAATCAACGCAGTTGCCATTGTTGTAAAAATGTAACAAATATACTAATAATAATTAAAACGCTTCTCTAGCATATTGAGTGATGCTTCGCTGTATTTTGAAATTTCCGTTAAAAATTAATGTATGCGCGAATTTAATTTAATCCCTTCTTTCTTTTTAATTGATTTATTTATTGTAATTTTATATATTTTTTATTAGAGTGGCAGCGCTCTTTTTTTCAGTTTCGTTAAAACTTTTGTTTTGAAGAGCATAATAAAATTTTCAATAAGTTCTTTCGACGATAAATATATATTTTTCACAAACGATTTGGTTATATAGTGAAAAAATATATAGTAGTGTGGGGCAGTAAGCAAAGGGGCTTCCTCGCAGCCTGACCTGGGTAATTCAGTTTGAATTAGCAGACACCTTTGCACAAATCATTTTAATCACAATCTATAATACCTAGAACAGCGGTCCTTTCGTATGACCGCCGGGCTTACTAGTGCTTTTATAAACATAAAAATAAATAGTAAATGATTTAAATGACATTTTTGACAAGCATTCTACACGTTTTAATGGTTTAAAGCGACTTTTTTTTCCATCGGCCATCGGCATCGGCCATCGGCCGATGGAAGAGGAGAATAATCGGCAATCGGCCATCGGCCGATCTCGGAACAATCGGCCAACAATCGGCATCGGCCCATCGGCCAAAAAATGCCATCGGTCGAGCCCTAATTATCACCAGCGCCAATGTCAACGTGGGTCGTATTTTGATTCTTCGAAATGACTTACACATAATTTCGAGAAAAAAAACGCAATGATAATAATAGTAATAATAATTATAAAAGAAAAAATTAAAAAAAAAAAGAAAATAAAAGGGAAAAAGCTGAAAAAAATAAAACCTGAATCTAGTTTTAAGCACACATGAATAACCTTTATATATAGCGGCAATGCCTAATGAGCATGGTACAAAATATTGAAAAACAGAAGCTACTAAAAATTTAATGGGTGATATTGCGTTTAAAAGCTGCAAAACCTTAAAAGTTCGAAATAAAAAAATCAAGTGTTACTAGTTATTTCGAAAGGAAATGTAAAAAGCATGTTGCATGAAAAATTAAAGGCTAATGGCAACATGGTATCTTTTTTTTAATGAGATGTTGATAAATGACTAATACGTTGCTTCTGCTACAAAATAAAATTCATTCATTTTCCCACAACTACGTGAAGTTTAACTGCTGTCGCGCCAATTTTTACGCACATACTTTCTGTCACATAGAATTTGTTAACAAATAAAATTCTACTAGACATTTAAACAAATAAAGGTTCTTTATTTATAAGTAAAAACTTCAGTGTAATTAACTTAGTAACCGGTGTAAAGCGTTTTTATTTCATTACTTTATTGTGTACGCATAAAAGTTTTTTTACTAGACAATAAGACAATACAGAAGGAAATAAAATATGGTTCTCAATTGAATTACATGTTTTTAAATTAAATTTCTGAAAAAAATCGGTGATGTATTTATTTGTATCAAGGATATTTTCGGAAGCTAATTTATCGGATTTGAAAGAAGGAAAACTTATATTTTATTTAGGTAGCTTATTTTAACTTTTTCTTTTCATTAAAAAAAGTTACCAGCAAAGTTACTACGCAAGAAAATCGTAGAAAAGTGACCAAAAATCTACAAAATAATAATAATAATAATAATAAATTAATAAATAATTAAAGGCCACCTAAGTAGATTACGTATACACATGTGTTGTACGCATAATGCGTACGTGCGTTTTTTCTCTTAACCAAGAAGTAACCTTTAGAATTATACGAGCCTACATTCCCGCTTACACCGACATCAAATTGATAATCTAGCTATTTATCTCTATCCCTCTCTCTCTGCTTCTCATTTAGCTTTAGTTCTTAATTACTTCAAATATGCGTTTTTCAACGGTTAATTCACATTCATTCCCTCATTCATTCATTAATTCATTCTTTCATTTAGAAACATCCTTAAAAAGCTAAATGAAAAATTCTCGTGGGAAAATAAGCTCTTTAGTTCTGAATGAACTTCGTATTTGTTCTAGGTCTTAAGCTCTTTCCGATAGAGTGTGTTTCAAGCAAATCTGTTTGTTTGATCATGGTTTATATATTCCCCACGCTAATGGTAAATTTATTTGAACTATTCAAAATTGAACCAACACTTGTTCGAATAAAAAAATGTTTCACGCCCAAAGCTCTTCCCCATAAACTTGTATGAAGAAACTTGGACCTTAAGTTCAGGATTTATACGTTTTGCTTCATATTTTCTAATAGACGCTAATGTTACAATTTTTTGAACTGAATTCACAGAATTCCTTTAAAAGTTATTAGGGGGCGGATCAGACCGTTTAATTATTTCATTTCTAGTTTAATTATTTCAAATATGCTTTTTTCAACGGTTAATACACACTGATTCATTCATTTATTCAGGTATTCAATCATTTATTTACTCACTCATTTATGCATTAATTCATTCATTTGTTTATATCACTCATTCTTTCACTCATTCGTTTATTCATTCTGAATTTTTTTGTTTTTCAATGTTTATTTAACTAATTTACTTATTTCTTACTTTGAAAAATAATTTTTAACAATATTTTAACGATATATTAAGCCTTCTTTCATACTTTTTTTCTTTACGGGAAAGTATACTAAAAATATATACCAAAATGCAAAATGAACAGTGACCATGGCTCATAATTCAATAAAATATTTAGCGCGTTTAAAGAAATTTCGATGCGGTTATTTTCAGTGTAATCTATCCTTCTTTTTACATTTCTTTTACTTAGCTATTAACAGAAAATTACTGCCTTTTAGTGGTTTTAAGAAAATATTTTCCCAGCTATAAATATCTTTTAAAAAATACTTTTAATCCCACAGTGTCCTTTTAATATCACTCTTAACGGAACTTATTAAACCATAACATAGTTTCTTCCTTGAACTAAGAAAATTTTTATCTGGTAGTTTTCGTTTGTGTTATGAAAGAAAATGTAATAAATAAAGTTTATGTTTCACGTACTATCTCTCACATTAGCGCAGCCTTACAGAGTGAGTAATCCTCTAATGAAAATATAAATTTGCTAATTGACGCCCCCTAATTACTTCCAACTGTAGAAAATTTTCTTCCTTCTTATCTTCATTTAGCAACAATGAAGAGTAGTTAATTTCCTAACATGTTTACTTTCCCCTCTTCTAGGCAGCTCTTTTGTTATTCTTAGAATGCGTGTGGCTATCAAAGCAAATTGCGATAATGTTACTCTCTAGTTTGAATTAACTTTATTTAAGAGCTTACTTCTTGCTAAAAATATCACGACACGTACTAAAATAATAGTGTAAATATTTCAAGAGAACTAACTAAATTATCTATCTAACCTATAATACGCATATTTTATACACACATATATGCTGGTACTGAATCGCATTTTAAAACTCATTTCTTGTTGATGGTTCGTTTTCGCACCATTTTAAAAACAAATTTTGCAAGACCTAAATTATAAAACTTATTTTTAATTCGACTGTTTTTACGTAAATAAAGCAGCTTTATTTCAATAAACATTTTTTGTTTTTAACTATTACCTATCTATGATTTTTTTTTTTTTTAATTTCAAAGAAACAGAAATATCTTAGAAATCATTAAAATCTCTCAACAAATTCTGCTTTTTAATAACAAAATGGCGTCTTTCGTTAAAATATTGGTTTCATTTTTCTTGTTTTCTTTAAACTTAAAAATAATGAATTTTCAACCATTTTATGAGTTTCTCAAAAATAATAATTAATTTTTTTCTTGATATTTACATGTTATTTAGGACACATATGAATATTATGACACATAGGAAAACAGAATTCATTAAGATTTGCATTTAAGTATATACGCAAAACAATGGGTAAAACTAAACTACTCAAATTGCTGAGTATTACTCAAGCATGCACCGACGTGGGGGGAAGGGGGGGACGAACAGGGGCGGTCATAAAAAACTAAATTTATTTTTTAAAATCAACTATACGTACAAACACCGCAGTGTTAAGAGCTAAGCTAACAGAAAAATTTGAAAATATAAAATTTAAATGTTAGCTGTATGTCATCACGAAAATCATTGCGCAACAACTTTTTAAAAAATGTTTTTCAAGAAGGGTCTCACAAAAGTTCAGTATATAATCGATATACAGTCGACGCTCGTTATAACGACCACGCATTATAAAGACCATTCCATTATAACGACCAGTGATAAAAGCCCCAACTTTCTTCCTATGAACTCTATGTTAATTTGCTTTCGGTATAACGACCGTTCTGTATCGCCCAATCCAATACAGCGACCGCATTCAACGGACACTATTTCCGGTATTTTTCCAAAAAGAACATGTTTCTAAATTTGTAACTTGAAATGACCTTGATTATAGTTTACTGACAAGCTGCATGCAGCCTTCAGTGTTCAGTCAGTCCAACTTTGACAGGGGGAGGGGATTACCACTCACCATAGTATGGAAAGAATAGAGAGGGGGAGAGAGCACGTGGACTTTACGGATTTTAGGAAAAGGGGTTGACAGATGTATTGGTAGTTTTTGTCATTTGAATCACGTGTTTTCCCAAGGGTCGATTCTCCGAAATACAAGGAGTCTTGCTGTCCGTGACTGGTGGTGTCATGTCAGCTCAGAAGTTCTGCTTCCAGAAATGTGAATGAGAGGGTTCGAGAAAAATTAACCTGCTCTTCAACCTGAATGTTGACAGGTTCCAGGTCACGTGCCTTGGATTAGTTATCCTCTGGGGGAAGGAGCAAAAAAAGAATAAGGTTCTTCAGTGAAATGCATACTGCAAACAGGAGTTGCATTTTCGCTATTGAACGAGATGGCAGGTTCAAACAAGCGCAATGCGATATGTCTAGATACTAAAATTAAAATCTTAAATGAAGTTGATAAAAAAGTTTTAAAAAAATGCGAAATTGCTAGAGTTTTCAAAATTCCCAAAAGCACCTTATTTGGCATCATTAACAACCGGGACTCAATTTTAAGAAAAGAAGAAATTGGAGTCAAATCTTCTAGAAATCGGTCCCGTGAAGGGAAATTTCAGAAGATCGAAGAAGGTTTATATGAATGGTTGAAAATAATGCGATCAAAAAATGTCCCAATTGATGGAAATTTGCTGAAGTCAAAAGCTCTAACTTTTGCTCAAAAAATGGGCATTGACGAAACTGTGTTCAAAGCTTCGGACGGATGGTTGCAAAAATTTAAAACCAGACATGGTCTTTCATTCCTAAAGCTTTGTGGCGAAAGTGGTTCTGTGAATGAAGAAGCAGTGGACACATGGAAAAAAGAAAAGCTGGAAGAAATTATCAAAAATTATACTCCAGAGGATATTTTTAACGCAGACGAGACTGGACTGTTTTTCATGATGAAACCTGATAAATCTTTCGTTTTAAAAAACGAAACTGCGAGTGGAGGGAAAGAAGCCAAGCAAAGACTAACAGTTCTCTTATGCTCAAATATGTCTGGTACTGAAAAACTTCCACTCTTAGTGATCGGAAAATCAAAAAAGCCGAGATGTTTTAAAGGACTCAAAACCTTACCTGTCACGTACAAAATCAACTCCAAATCGTGGATGACATCTGTCATTTTTGAGGAATGGCTACGTTGCTTGGATAAGCAAATGACAATTCAAGGTAGAAAAATTATTCTTGTAATTGATAACTGCACGGCTCATCCCAAACTAAATGGGTTGAAATCAATCACCGTGGAATATTTTCCACCTAATGTCACATCTGTTCTTCAGCCACTAGACCAAGGGGTCATTATGAGTTTTAAACGCAATTATAGGAAGTTACTACTGCGAAGAGTTGTTTCTGCACTCGACGAAGATCAAGATTACAAAGTTGATGTCCTAACAGCTTTGTATCTCTCTAAAGCAGCATGGAATGACGTCTCAGAAAAAACCATCAAGAATTGCTTCCATCATGCTGGTTTTAAAAAGCAAGAGGAAAGGGAATCTACTGCTGAAATAATTAGTCCGGCAATCGAAGATGAAAATTTCGTTGAAGAAGAGGAAATGCTGCAAGAAATTTCTCAGAAAATGAACATGGATGCAACGTTGAACTTTGACGATTACGCTAAAATCGATAATGACTTGGAATGTGTCGAGCATCTGTCAGAAGATGAACTAATTTCCCGTTATTGTGGACAGGAAGAAATTGATGCATCATCATCAGATAAAGAAGAGGAAGAAATTGTAACAAAAACTCCTAGCATAAAAAATGTGTCTAATGCTATCGAGACTTTAAAATGTTTTTTTGAAAGGCAAGAAAATACAGAACACTATTTGTCATCAATAACTGAAATGGAAAATTATGTTTTGCAAAAATCACATGTGCTAAAAAGGCAAACAACCATTTCTGATTTTTTCTTCCGAAAATGAATGATTTGCAAGTATGTAATTTTTTCCTTATATTTTCTACTTTAAAATCTGTTTAACATTTTATTATAACATATTGCACTGATAATTTTTTTTAAATTCCAATGATAAAATATAATTTGAGCATTTTGTTGGAATCTTTGAAAAATTGGCAATTTTAATGGAATTACTATACTGCATGATGCATGCATATACATTTTTAAATTCTACCTCTTATAGCGACCACCCCTTATAAGGACCTTTTTTTGTGGAACGGAGATGGTCGTTATATCGAGCGTCGACTGTATATGTGTAGTCTAGAGCAAAGGAAAATTAGAGTTGATATAATTCAGTTGTTTAAATTCATTAAGACAGAAAATGTGAATGGGCTGCAGTTATGCACTGATGGTAGAGCCACAGGTCATTGTTTTAAGCTTTTCAAATCTCAGGCTATCTTGAAATTTGGAAGAATTACTATTTCAATAGGATTGCAGGCAGTTGGAACAGTTTACCGGAGGCAACAGTTAGTTGCAGCGGGGAAAAACTTTTAAGGGGACGGCACCTTTTGACATTTTTTTTTAATTTAAGAACTTTTACCTATTTCATTTGTATGTTATGATGTGCTATTGTTCAACAAAATGATTTTCACATGAAAAATCAAAATTCAACTAACAGAAAATTTTAAAATTTAATTTGTTTAAATTATTTAACAATTTTAAATTTCCTTCTTCTTTTTCATTTCTTGACTTTTTTTTACCAAATTTTTTTAAAGTACTTATTATAGTATGGTTTACAATTTTAGGGATGGGTTTTGCTATTAATTAATTAGTTTTTGAGAAAAAAGTTTTTAAAGTTACATCGACACAGAAAAAAGCGACTTTTGTTACATTTTCATTTTTTAATTTTTTTTTTGAAAATCTATAGCAAATTCCATCCTTAATTTTATCAAGCACATCATATTGAACCCACACAAAAAATTTCAAGTTGCTACATGAATATATGTAGAAGTTTTAGCATTTTAAGTACTACAATAAGGCGAAAACACACAAACCGAGAAAACGCAGTTTAATGAATACAAAATTCTACTAAAACATCAGAAATATTTCTGATGTTTTAGTAGGATTTTGTTCTCTTACTTCTTAACTACATTTATATTGGTTGTATCGCTTCAAAACTTCGCTCAGATATACTAGGAGAGACAAACCACATTTTAAGCAAAAAATTGAAAAATCGTTATTTTCAGCCATTTTCTACATTTGAAAGGTGCCAAGTCCCCTTAAGAGGGCTCTTGATGTTCATTGGGGATAGTTAAATTGACTAGGACCAGCCTAGTTCGGCTTCATTTGGATGTTTTGCATCTAGAAGCTTCCTGTCGCATTGAAAAGGGGATTCCTAGCAATCCCGAAACATATGTCTACATTTTAATGTTTATTTGTGCTTTCTTAACGCGAAATTATTTCTTATTACAGTTTACTTGCAGAAAGTTAAATTATTATTATACAGTCTAGCTGGGCCCTGTGACTGTTGCTGGTCGTCGCTTTTGTATTTGTAAAATGTCTGTAACTTTAATCTGAATCATATAATAAAAAAGAATCTGATTCGCACTAAATAGAAGTGCACGTTAGGTTTCTCCGAAATATGAAGAAGCATTGTGGACAGGAAATGCACTGAATATAATCTTACCGTGCCTAGATGTAGACTAGGCTCCAGACATGTAAATTATTTCAGGAACCCTTGTGAATTTAATTCAACGATTCATTTTATTTATTTATTTTTTGTTATTTATATATGTATAATTTTTTTACCCAAGCATTTTACAGAAGCCTAAGCTTACTTTCATTCTTTCACACTTTCATATTGTTACTGTTCTCTCCCCCACTTTTGTAACTAATTGCATGATGTTTACTTATTGATTATTATTATTATTATTATTATTATTATTATGATTATTTTATATTTTTTACTCTCAGTGCTTGCTCAGTTATCTTTCTTGTTAGGAAATTATGCAAAAACTTTTTGTATCATGATAGGAAATAATTGTCCTTTGTGTCTTTAATAAGTTTTTTCTTTCTTTCTTTCTTTCTTTATTTACTTTGTTTCATTCCAGACCTCATTGCTCCTGAATTCGACCAAGCCATCAGGGTAAAAAATGAAAAAATGATAGTATGGTAAAGATACACGTAATACCAACTATAGCATTAACCATAAATAACAGGAATGAAGAAAAAAAACATGAACCAAAAGAAAATTGCGAAATTCGTTGTTATCTGTCTTGTGAAAGTCAAACAATAGCTTTCGTATTCAGTGACCCAAATATTTCTGACTGCGCCTTATGGTGAGACATGGAAAATCGCTGCCGAAAATTGAAAACTGTGCTGAGATTTGGAAAACGCCGAGTATAAAAAAGCAGGTGAGAAAGTGGGAAAATATTGAGCAAATGGGATTATTTTTATAACTGAATAAAACCACACTTTTCAAAACAGCTAAACTCGCACAATACAAATGTGTATATATAGTGATGTAAAATCTGAAATCGATATTTATAGCATACACTACTGAAAAAATTCTTACCGATGAAAAGCAATTTAATAAGAGAAAAAAAATCACTATTTTCTTTCTGAGTTCATCTTCATCTGTATTATAGCATTTTATTATTGAAGATCTACTTTTGGAAACAATTCTTTTTGGATATTGTTTTTTAGGGAAATTTCTCTAAAAACAATAAACAAATAACTGTTGATTTTTATTTTCTTTTTTCAACCATAGATTGCTACAAAGATTGTTATGCATGCCTTTGAAATAAGAAATCATAAAAACAAATAAAAACGAAATATGTTTCAAAAGTATATTTTCAAATTTATCAAAGCCAAGTGTAACAAGGGGTTTGCCCTTGCCTCGAACAATGTTATCCGAACAGAATTGTTTATTTAGCCTTCTTTTTATTCTTATTTGTGTTTGTATAGAAATGTAATTTAAATAAACATAAGTAGGCCTAACGTAATCCTGTTCTACAAATAATACGTTCTGGATTCGTTTTCCACGGTTTTTTTTTAGATTTGATTGTTAATACAGATGACGGTTAAGTTAAATTACAAAAAAAGATAGCATTAAGCAGATAGTGTTAACAAGTTTAGTTCAATTGATAAGGAACATAAGAAAATATTTTTTCTCAAATGTTTTTTTTTTTAAATCATTAAAGGTCTTGGGTAATATCTTACATTTTGCCCAAGATACAAAACTTTTTTGCGCAACTCTATTTTCATTTTGTGAAATACACAAAATCCCTGTATCATTTTTCTAAAATTTTAAATACAGATAAAAAATAAAATAAATTAAAATAAAAAAGATTTGTTTGCTACATTTTTCTTAAGTGTTTTTTAAACATTAATGGTAATATTGCATCATTTTTTCTAAAATATTAATTATATATATAAAAATAGAATGAAATAAAATGAAAAATATGTGTTTGCTACATATGTTATATAGCTCAAATAAATCACGCTATTTTGCGTTAATTTATTCTTAGATAAACATGTTTTGTGTATTTCACAAAATGAAAATCGCAAAAAAGGTTTGTATCTTGGGTAAAATGTAAAGTATTTTAATAATTTCAAGTATCCCAAATTCAGTAAATATTTGATAATATGGACCTTTGGGCCATGTTCCTTTTAAATTAATTTATATTGATATAAAAAGCCGAGGCTATACTCAGAACCAGGCGGTATTGTAACCTGAAAATACAAAGTTTTGAAACATATTATCTGATCATTTTTTGATCCAAAATGAAAATGCATATGGTCTAAAAGGCAATCATTTCAGTATTTTGCTCAATTTTTTTTAGAATTATGGCATTAATAACAAGTTGGAAGCTTGAGGTCAAATTGTACTGTAACGAAACGTGGTTGTCCTTACCCTACTTGACCCTAACGGAAGTTAAAAATGACGCGTCAAATAAGTATTACGATATTAACTTTTCGCAAAGTTTGAATGTTAAAGAAGCAACGTTGTGACACACAAAAAATTACATACACGAAGTTTCGGGTTTACAACATTCAGACCCGGAAGTTTTTTCTCACAGTTTTTAGTTTGATAAATGCAGGAGCTTACCTACTGGGAGGAAGGGGGCGGTCCGCCAGGGGAGACACCCTTCGGGAGGGAGGAGGTATGTTACGGGTGACACCGAAAATGAATTTTCAAAATTTTGAAAAATATATTTACTTGAATTATTTAATTTTATTGGTGTCATTTCAACGCATCATAACTGAATATAAATGTAGTTTAATGAAAGTTACACTAAATGGATAAAATAGAATTTCTGAAGATTTTTGTATGTGGGGGGGCGGGGGCGGGGGGGGGATCTCACCACAAATTACTTACTTTACCAGGCGTCCCCCACCCTAGTAACGCCACTGTTCAAGGTGTTTATGTCATTCCAAAACACATGTTAAAAAGTTATTTGCCAGTTACTGTGCATCACAATATAAATTCTCTCATAAGAGAAACACAATTATTGAAAAGAACAAAAATAAAAAATACATTCTAACAAAAACAAACATAACACCGATAAAGAAATGGGATAAATAAATTAAAAAAAAGTGTTTGTATATTTAACTGAAGAATTTCATGTTTTTTCTGCAGCATAAATAGACATTCAAGTATGTTTTTCTAAATACGCTTTTGAATTGAATTAATTTTAAAATTAACTGTGAAATTATTAACTTTAACTATTATTATAATTTTAAGATTCAGATTTCAAAATTATAACAATTTTAATTCAGCCTTTCTGGGAAGTACCTTGAATTTTTATCAATTTCGTACGTCGATAGAAAGCTCAATTACGCAATGAAAAGTGTAAACGAAAAAAAAAAACATGTATACCAAAGATAATTTATGAATGAGCTAAGTCTAACCTATGAATGAATTTGGATTTGAATTGGATGAACCATTTTCTTAAATGAATGAGATGTTTCGACTTCACCACAAGCACTTTCTGTTACGGGGAGTTAAAATTCGTAAATCGTGTGCTGAATATAATTTTGATTCTTGGCTGGGTATATATTAAGGAACATTTTCCCTAAAGCCACAAAATGGCGAACTCTAAAACTCAATATATATTCTTAAAACGAAGAGCGATATACTGCTTTTCTGATATTTATTCAGCACCTGAAACTTCCGTAATGTTTATAAGAGGGTTTACACGAAGCACGTGACCAGAGTTTAGATATGACGGCTGATATTGCATGTAGTTGCGAACCAAAGAAGCCTTCCAAAAGTCGTAACGAGTCATCATAGTTCCATCACATTTCAAATCGGGCTATTTGGAAGGTTGAGTTTAGTTGAATTAAAAAAAAAAAAAATAAAATCCTGAAGGTTTATTCGGTTGCTTAAAGCTATTTAGAAAAGTGCTCGAAGTTTTTGAGCATAGAAAAATCAATGTTGTATACATTATATTGATAAAATTGGTTAAATCAGTAATAACCATAGGTGATGCTTATCAAAACGAATAATTACGACTTCCGATACCATGTAAACTTAACACTATGCGATCCACAGGTGAAGAGTTATGGTCAGGTGGGGTAATTGAGAATAAGGCGTAATTGAGAATAAAAGGCATAAACTCTCACGTGATATTTTTTGGAGTTAAACTCCTTTGGATTTTAAAAGTATGCATCACTAGGAAGTCATGGAACGTATTCCCGCCTCTTTCGGTAATCAACTGACAGTGTTGCGATAGGTTTTTCTAGTGTGTTGCAAAACAATTGACAATCAAAGTGGATAGTATGATTTTAATTGTTAATTCTGATTACAGTAACCAAAGGTAAATATTGTTTATGGTTAATTATTGTTGTTTAATGAATCAATTAACAGTATTTGTGGTCGTTGTGGAACATTACTATTTTTAGAACGCAGTAGACAGACGTTCCCAATTACCCCTGAGCGTTTTACATCAGCGGAAATTGGGAACGGAATTTTGCACTAATTTACCTTTTTTTTTTTACAATATAGTGAACTAAAACAATGTTCTTTATTAGATTAAGATAATATTTTGTTAAAATAACTGTTGCAGCTCAAACAAGATACTTAAAACATATGTCAGGAAGAAGTATCCTTCTATATACAGTTGAAGACGTCACTAATGAGGTAAACGACAACATTCTCAACGGCAAAATGAGGCAAAAAAAGAGTAAAACAACTAAGAAAAGATGTAACAAATCGGACGAGGATGCCACCCATTCCAAAGTACCAGTCAAGAATAAAAACAAGAAACAGAGAATAATGACGAAACTGATGATGAAGAATATGCAGAGGAGAGCTATGAAGACACAAGCGTGGATGATTTAGATATCTACCTTCAAAATATGGTAAACGAAAAACTTGAAGAGGTTCAATATATGGAGCCATCTGCTCAATGATCGCTCCATTCATATACGTGCTGGTAGATATCAAAAGGAGGATCTAGAAACAAAACAAATTTTGCGTACGCATGTAGGATGGATGTGGTGGTGGATACGGAGTTGGAGGTTACTGGTCTCAAAAGTATTGACCTATCTAAGTCAAAGTTTTCTCTTATTGAAAATGACAAGTTTCAAATAGGTGAAATCATAGTAATTCCCGATTACCCCCTAGTCTACGGGGTAAATCGGAAAATGAGGGGTAAAGGGGAATGTCAATTATCAAACACTTAAAAGCATCAATTTCTCTCGTTGACCTATTAAAAAGTGAACTAAGATGCGTAATTATAATTTCATGTTTGAAAAACAATTTTCCAACTTACTGCATGGTCACGAGTTTTGTAAGTAATGTAAAACTCAAATTTCGTTCCCAATTACCCCACTTGACCCTAGTTATTTTTCGTGGTTCATAATAATGATAATTACGAAGAACAATTTATAGTTTCCAAATGCAAAAACAAAAATATGTGTTGACAAACTTTTCAAATATGTTGCAGCTATCACAGAAAAGAAGCCGTTTACTTTTTTTTCGTTTAATATTTTCTTTTCAATCGCGCATTATATTTTTTTCATGATAAAATTAATTCCGTTGAAGAGTTGAGAAGTGCATTTTCTTTTTCTTTATAGCAGTCTTTAATAATAATAATAATATGTTTTTTCTACACTATAAAAAACTCTAGCTCAACCTTTCACCAAAGAAATGGAACAAATTGTGAAACCATGCATTTGGTACCAAGTTGAACCATTATAATAGTGTAGTTTCACCTAGTTTCTCCATCAATGTGAATGAAACTAGGAACCATTATAATGGTTCAACTTTCGTACCAAATGTTGGTGCAGCTAAATTTCACCATTTGCTCCATTTGTTTGGTGAAAGGTTGAATTGGAATTTTTTACAGTGTACTTCGCTCTCAGAGAGCGGGAAGCCTTTCCTAAAAACTATTTTTATTCTGGGCACACTAATGTCTCAAACTTCAAGTTTCAACTTAATATTTGGACATTGGCGTTTCTTTTGAAATTGAGGCAAGTCCATTTTCTGTTATTGCCAGATATTTACAGGTTTGTCTTTCAATACATTTACTAAACTATTGTGCTAAACAAAAAAGTCGTAACCTCGCTTTTTGGCGAAATTCAGTTCTTGCCACTATGTGGTTCTTTGTCCCTTATATTACTTAAATACAGCGATTTGTGGCCATATGTGAATGGGAAACATTTTTTAAAAAAATATGAAAAAGTGGTTTTTAAATGAAAAACATGGAGGTGGAAAACTTTTATTGTTACCATCTCATTTTGATTCTGCTGATACGATGTTTGTGTTAAGCACGGCAGTATACTATTGAGAGTCTCAAACTTCCACCTCCCAAATATTAAAATTCTGAATATTTTTTGACTAAAAATTGTTTACAGATAAAAATATCATAAGAAATTTCATCTACACTGTTAAAAATTTCATCATGAAATAACGGTTAAATAGCCGGCAGCAGTCTGTCCATGTAATTCACCGTTAATTTTACGGTGTGGAAAATTTTTCTATCTTTACCGGACCTAAGCCATTTCCAATCAGCTTGGTTAAAAAGACGTAAATACAAAAGTTTACAGTTTCATAACCATTTATAAATGGTTTCAAAGGTGTAAATTTAAGTTTTCACGGTTTATGAACCATTTCGAGGCGTAGAAACCGTTAACGAAGCGTTAACGGGAATCGAACCCAGGGTGTTTGGCGTACCAACCTTGTGCTCTAACCGTTCGGCCAACAACACCACTCAAAGCGGCCGTTTATTTAACAAAAAATCTTTTCCAACAGGCGAACTGCATTAAAACTGAGATTTCAGTTTTTGATGGGTTTCAAAGTAATTTTTCGTCTAAATTTACTGTAATATTGAAGAAAATCATTCTATTTGCTGAAAAAATTAAAATACAAACAAGCTTCAGCAGCTCAAATTATGGGTTCGCTCATTCGCAAACAGTTCGGGAATCCGATGTCTCCAATTTTTGATTTACATGTGTATGTGTTTTTATTTAGTAACCACTACTTAAGCCACTTTTTTTTTCTTCTTTTTTATATACACATGCAGATTTGAACTGATAAATTTTTATGAATGAAAATTTATACGACGTTTCATATTTTAACAACAACGTACGACTTTAATGTTCCACAACTAAGATGGACGCCCGATTCTTATTGACTACGAGACCTAGTGGCGCTTTGGAAATTACCGTTAGTTAAACGTTCTTTAGGAGAAACAGAGAATAAACGATTTTTTTTACACAATCAGCGGTTTGAGTACCATCTTTTTAATATTTATTCAACTGTTGTAATTAAATAGGATAAAATAACAATCAAATAAATGGTTATATTACTGTTTTCTTACGAAAAATTTTAATAGTGTATAACTACCTTTTTTCAAAAATGAACTTGCCTCATTTTCAATAGAAACGGTTCAATTATTGCTAAAGCCAATATCATTTTGCTTTGCAGACATTTTTCAGGTTTAGTTCGTCCTTAAATGTGGCACTTTTAAGTTCTTGTATTCAGCCATGTATAAACGTGTCAAATAATAATTTAAAGTTTCGAAATTGATGTTTTGGTAATAAAACTACATTTAAACATTTTCTATCAACGAGGATATTTCATCTGACATTCAGTAACTGTTTGAATCCACAATGCATTTGATTAATTAATTTATTTGATCGAAATCATTGCAATAACATTATTCGAAAGCTTTCCCAGAACTCATAATGTAGCATCCCAAACGTCAACATGTTCTTTTATCTTTTTTTCGTCTTCAGAAGCATTTCGTGGGAATTTTATTTTGTTTACTGATTTTCAAGAAATACATAAAATTACGAAAATGTTAATTTCGCAAAAGTTGCTTTTTACAATTCTTTGACATGCAGTCGGTGAAAGAAATGAAAACATTTGAAAGCATCAATTATATTTCTTAGCTAATAAGTCGAGACAAACTCATTCTTTGTTTCAATCGAAATTCCCGTCTAAGAACATAAGCGGATGATAAGGGGAAATTTCCATCGCAAACTCAGAAATAATTTTTCCTTCGAAATAGCTCCTCTGAGCCTTCCATTTTCTTAAAATTAATTATCCTGAAGAAATGAAAAAATACCAAAGAGTTTAAAAAAGACATCGAGGGAAAAGAACACAATGAAGGAGGTTGGCCTTAATTAAATTTCAAGGGAAGGCTCTTGTGTCAGCGCCTTCACTTGGTGAAGGACTCGGATACTTGGAATTCGTGATAGGGAATACCAATTACCAAGTCTTTCTTTGTATTATCCTTTTGGCAAATCGTTTTCTATTACGTTAGTTCATACATATGAAATTGTATTTTTCTCTTTTACACGCGTTTTCGTATGAATAGAGGACAAATGTCTATTTGGGCGGAATTTTTATGTAAAACTGTATTCATTAATTTCGAGCCCATTGTATACTATCTTGTGTTTACTGTAAATAAGCCTATGGCAGGTAACATGCTTATTTTTATAAAAATAATACGATACCGAATATTTGAAAGTTTACATGGAATACTAATTATCGATGATGATGATAATGATGATGATGATGATGATGATGATGATAAGCTGTACTATTTTTTTTTCTTTCTAATGGTTCTTCGTATGGTCACTAACCTTTGCAGACCTAGTGCGTCCCCCCGGAAATCGGCATCCATTTTTTTAAGTAGCACCACTGTCGGTGGATGCCATTGCCACTGAGAATTTGGACGCTCAGTTTCCCCTAGATGGCGGCTCCAGAGGTCTCATTTGATGCGGATTGCACTAGAAATTTAATTTATCCGTGAGTATCCAAGCCAAACGGATACTCAAGGGATCTTTAACATGCCGCACAATCATGCGACATGGGCGCAAACGATTTTCTGCATCTTGAAAATCCACCGACTTGGGCCAGGTTTGAACCTGTGGTCTTGACTTGCAAGTACGAGACTTGCGCCTTACCAATACGCCACCCTGTCGACAGGCTGTAACATTGACTGCTGTGGTTGAAAAATAAAAGAAATAATGAAAATTATAAAAGAGGAAAACACGAGAGGTTAATTAGGTGAATTGTAAAATGAATATATGACCAGAGCAAAATACGTAATTACCAAGTTAACTGCGCAAAAAAACTTGGTAGTGATTTTATCACCCCAGGGAATAAACGACACAGTTGATCTCTCACACAATCACCGGCACAATTGACATTTTAAATGTATTGCATTCTTGAAGAAAGCCCGGTGCGAAGTAGAGTAGGCTCATCATTACACCACCATTATTTTTATAAAGTAGGAAACAATTGTGTTCTAATCAAATGTATAAGCTTTATTGTTATGTTCGCGGTATGTAATTGAAATAAGTTAGTTGTTGATGTTGTGAAGATAACGGATTTGAAAGAGTAGGAGACTTACTTTTGTGTTGCAAAAGCAAGTTTTGTTTTAAATAGATGTGAATACTTATTTTTTTTTCCTGGTGCTTGCATTAGTATAGAAACTCCGCGCTCGAAGTGAACATCACACCATACATCACATTTATACTGTGTATAGTTTATATGTCCTGTATATTTTAAGAATATGTTGCCTCTAAAAAATGGCAACATATTCTTAAAATTGCCATTAACTTGTTATATTGCAATGAAAATTAAATTGATTAAGTTATAGTGCAATAAAAACTTAAATCAAATAGAGATCGTATGCACTGTATCTGTAGAATAACTATTTTCTTATATTTTATTAATTTTTTTTTTATATATTTCTTATTATTTTAAATCTGAATCAATAAATTAGATCACAAAACCATGATCAAACACATATGACAAGTATGCAGCGATTTTATTTCTGCTAACAGATAACAAATAAATTTATTTGCCAATACAACCTTTTAAAATTTGAAACATAGTAATACATTTCGAAAAGTTATACAGAAAATCATGGTTTAAAATTTCTAATTAAAGCTTTCGAATCGCATCATTTTATATCTTTGCTAAAATCAAATACAAGCTTGCATGGAAAACTTTAATTTACCATCCATGTGCTTCCGCATTTTAAGTATTAAATTAAATGAGTATTAGCAAATGCAATCCCTGCCAATATTATTTACATGGTCATAACATATTCTTCTCATCTACTTAATGTGTATTTCGAGTGGATTATAACAAACAAACCACTGATGTCTGCAAAGCACGCATCTTTCGTGGAGGATCCCAGTGGCAAAACAAGATCTTTAAAGTGCCCCACTCTCTCAGCAAATACTTGTAAACAGTTACTTAGACTCCCTTGCTACTCTACGGGTGATTCTCCGAGGCATTATCGTATTATACCCTTTTCGCATGATAACGCAGCGGCTGAACATAACAAGATTACTTCTTCAGATCCATGTTGTCATCCTGTGCTCAGAATGTAATAAAACTCAACTTTTCTCAGGGGCCAACCTCAAATGTTGCAGTCTTAGGTTTAAGGTTTGGCTTTATGCAATTGGATCAGCATTGATTTTTGAGTGCTTTAGGACGAGATAAGGGCCCTTCCCATTCATAACTTTTCAATTATAGAAAGCATGAAGCAAATGCACTTAACACACGATCGTTATGTTGTGACTTGTGTTAGGCTACGTTGCGGCACATATGACATTATGTATGTGCGTTACATAGCATGAAAAAAAGTAGTCATGCAGAAATCATATTTTCTTTATAATTATTATTGTACTTTTTACCTACAAGTATGAAACCTAGTGAAAGACGTGGTCATTCACAAAGGCAAATATATAAGTTTTCGAATTATTTTTATAGATAATTAAAATACTATATATAGTAGAGTCCTGCTATTCTTAACCCCACTAATCCGAAAATCCACCTATTTCGAGCCGATATGAAAAAAACAACCTATTTATGTAATTTCAAAGCAGGAGAAATTAAAAAGACATGCGTGCGTATGTTTGTACATTTATTGAATGCAAGAAGTTAAATAGAGACGTATATAGATCCTAAGCTTGATGAAAACTCCTGAAGCCAAATTGGAAGGAAAGTGTATTAATGAGCATGATACTTCTAAAATAGATTACTTTGACGAACCCTTTTGTTAACAAAATGGCATGTAATTTAAAATTTTGAGAATATAATTAGTTAAAGTAAAGTAATTCTGTCAGACATGAAATATGGTAGTCATGTAAGTACAAAGATAAAACAACGTGAAAAAGCACAAATTCAGATTAAAATTAACGCAAATAGCTATTTCGAAGCTACAAATGGAGCCTCTTCATCAGTGCATAAAAAGAAAAAGAAACGCTCAACACACAAGCAAGAAAGCTGTGAGTGAACAAGGCAATAACCAGAGAGACACCGGTATTTATACCAAATGTGTCGGATTAGCGATTGACCAATCAGAGGCCAGGAACAAGGCGGGAACAGAGCCCGAAGGAAAAGGCGGGAAACGAATATGTAAATTGCAGGAGAAAACCAAAAATGGAGAGAAAAATTATAAAAATTGTTTCCAAATGTCAGGAAAATATGGAGTGCTGGAAAAATCATTTACTACAGAATGAGAATTTTTCCAAATGTGATAAGCTTCCCAAAAATCAAGTTCATGGACAGAAGAGCATTTGCTGATAATTCTAGCAGAAGAAAATTCAAAACAATGATCTAAAGTCCAACAATGCTGGGCAATGGAAGAACGTGCAAGTTCTTTACGCTTAACATAATTTTCATGTTCTTTCAGACGGTGCTTTAAGGCACGTTTAGTCTGACCTATGTAAAACAGACCACATTTGCAAGAAATACTATAAATACCCCAGTTGTTGTGCAAACCAATGGGATACTTCAAATTTGTAAATTTTATTTTATTCACAGGGGAAAATGCAGTATCAAACCCAAACTTCTTCAATATTTTAGCAATTTGCTGACTGATTTTTGGATAAAAAGGTAAAATAATAGTATAAGCAGGCTTGCACTTAGAAACATTGCCAGAAATTGAAGGCTTAATTAACCTGTTATAAATAGAATCAACGACCTTAGGAGAATAACCACGATCCAAAGCCACAGCCTTAATGTACGAAAGCTCAGCATCCAAAGAGTTAGAAGAGGAACATATATTCAAAGCACGGAAAACAAGAGCCTTGAACGAGGCCAACTTTTGGTTTGGGGGGTGAGAAGAACATTTGTGAGGAGGTAGTGTAACAGCAAAGGGCTTGCGAAACACTGAAGTCATAAAATCGTCATTACTTTTAGTAATTAAAACGTCCAAGAATGAAAGAGAACTATCCACTTCCATTTCAATAGTGAATTGAATGCAAGGATCAATGGAATTAAGCTTATCAAGTAAATGATCAATATCCACTTGCTTCTGATCAAGCAATACAAAACAATCATCAACATAACGGACATAAAAAGGAAACTTTATGGTTTCGAAAAGTTTAGTCTCAAAATAGTGCATATAAATGTCACTTAAAATAGGGCTTAAAGGATTACCCATAGCTAAACCTTCAGTCATACGAAAGTACACACCATCAAATACAAACGTATTTTGCTCAAGACAAACACGAGTGAGAGAAATAAGTTCTTCAATCTCAAAACTAGAGAAATGATATTCCTGAAGTCTCAATTTAAGACAATCCAATGCGCCATTAACCGGCACATTGGTGAAAAGCGAGTTTACATCAAAAGAAGCCATAGTTAATCCAAAAGGTTTGAAATCACGAAGCTTATGAACAAAGTCGACGGAATTTTTAACAGTGAAAGAATTACCATTCAAAAGAGGAGAAAAGATGGAGACCAAGTGTTTAGCAAGTTTATAAGAAGCAGTATTAATATTGGAGACAATAGGACGGAGAGGTATACCAGGTTTGTGGACCTTAGGAAGAGCGTAAAATCTGGCACAGTGTGCGACTGAAGGAATCAAGGACCTTTTTGAAGAATCGCAAATGACAGGAGAAGACTTTACAGCCTTACTAATCAAATTTATCTCCATAGTGCTGGGGTCTTTGCGAAGTGTAACATAAGGACCAACCTTAAGTAAATCATTACATTTATCTAAGTAAGAGCTTTTATCTATAACAACAATTTGACCACCCTTATCAGCCTTAGTGATAACCAAATCAGGATCAGAGCACAAGTTTTTGACGTAACTATTAGCATGCTTGCTGAAAGTATTTGAAGATAACTTCGAGTTAAAATCCACAGTATTCGCAATGAGATGCCTAATCGAATCCTTTTGAGAAGCAGTGAGAGCACTAAATCTAAAGGCTTTCTCAATTGGAGCAACCAACTTAGGAAAAGAAGGTTTTGAAGAACAAGCAAAATTGTTATTCAGTTTGAGAGCATTGAGCTGATCAGAATTTAGAGGTTTTGAAGAAAGATTAACAACAGCGTTCAGATTCACCTTCGGCAAACCATCAAGAGTATCAGCAACATTATTAATGCAAAGAGATTCAAACTTTTTCTGAAGAGTAGATCTATGTTTAAAAGTAGACTGAAGAACCCTATTCCAACTTTTTCTATCGATTGAGTCAAAGTCAAAGACCAAATTCGAAAGTTTGATATGCAAAGCAAACAATTCTTTTTCAATGACAGCAACTTTCAATGACAACAAAAAAGTTGCTATGAATGGTAATTCTTTCACTGTTAAAAATTCCGTCGACTTTGTTCATAAGCTTCGTGATTTCAAACCTTTTGGATTAACTATGGCTTCTTTTGATGTAAACTCGCTTTTCACCAATGTGCCGGTTAATGGCGCATTGGATTGTCTTAAATTGAGACTTCAGGAATATCATTTCTCTAGTTTTGAGATTGAAGAACTTATTTCTCTCACTCGTGTTTGTCTTGAGCAAAATACGTTTGTATTTGATGGTGTGTACTTTCGTATGACTGAAGGTTTAGCTATGGGTAATCCTTTAAGCCCTATTTTAAGTGACATTTATATGCACTATTTTGAGACTAAACTTTTCGAAACCATAAAGTTTCCTTTTTATGTCCGTTATGTTGATGATTGTTTTGTATTGCTTGATCAGAAGCAAGTGGATATTGATCATTTACTTGATAAGCTTAATTCCATTGATCCTTGCATTCAATTCACTATTGAAATGGAAGTGGATAGTTCTCTTTCATTCTTGGACGTTTTAATTACTAAAAGTAATGACGATTTTATGACTTCAGTGTTTCGCAAGCCCTTTGCTGTTACACTACCTCCTCACAAATGTTCTTCTCACCCCCCAAACCAAAAGTTGGCCTCGTTCAAGGCTCTTGTTTTCCGTGCTTTGAATATATGTTCCTCTTCTAACTCTTTGGATGCTGAGCTTTCGTACATTAAGGCTGTGGCTTTGGATCGTGGTTATTCTCCTAAGGTCGTTGATTCTATTTATAACAGGTTAATTAAGCCTTCAATTTCTGGCAATGTTTCTAAGTGCAAGCCTGCTTATACTATTATTTTACCTTTTTATCCAAAAATCAGTCAGCAAATTGCTAAAATATTGAAGAAGTTTGGGTTTGATACTGCATTTTCCCCTGTGAATAAAATAAAATTTACAAATTTGAAGTATCCCATTGGTTTGCACAACAACTGGGGTATTTATAGTATTTCTTGCAAATGTGGTCTGTTTTACATAGGTCAGACTAAACGTGCCTTAAAGCACCGTCTGAAAGAACATGAAAATTATGTTAAGCGTAAAGAACTTGCACGTTCTTCCATTGCCCAGCATTGTTGGACTTTAGATCATTGTTTTGAATTTTCTTCTGCTAGAATTATCAGCAAATGCTCTTCTGTCCATGAACTTGATTTTTGGGAAGCTTATCACATTTGGAAAAATTCTCATTCTGTAGTAAATGATTTTTCCAGCACTCCATATTTTCCTGACATTTGGAAACAATTTTTATAATTTTTCTCTCCATTTTTGGTTTTCTCCTGCAATTTACATATTCGTTTCCCGCCTTTTCCTTCGGGCTCTGTTCCCGCCTTGTTCCTGGCCTCTGATTGGTCAATCGCTAATCCGACACATTTGGTATAAATACCGGTGTCTCTCTGGTTATTGCCTTGTTCACTCACAGCTTTCTTGCTTGTGTGTTGAGCGTTTCTTTTTCTTTTTATGCACTGATGAAGAGGCTCCATTTGTAGCTTCGAAATAGCTATTTGCGTTAATTTTAATCTGAATTTGTGCTTTTTCACGTTGTTTTATCTTTGTACTTACATTTTTGCACAAAGTATTTTGATCATTTGTCTTATATATGGTAGTCATGTTTTGGGGGTTGTTTTTTTTTTTTTTTTTTTTTTTTTTTCGTTTCTTTCCATGAATTCCTGTCTCAACAAAATCACTTTATTTTAATTAGTTTTGTACACAGCATTATAGGAACCTATTGACGACGCATATTTCAATGTTGAAGTGTACTGATCACCAACGCCATATTGCGTGTGTATTGCTTTCAAAGCCGGATGGAAAAAAGTTATAAACAAAAAGTTTCTGATTTCCAAACGATAAAAGTTCTAGCTCTATTTACCCCAAACTGCGTTTCAAATAGACAAACTTGATATAAAACTATAATTTCAATTAAACCTCTCTCTTTTTTATCCGTCATTAAGCGCCTCTTTATGCTGCCTACAACTAATTGTCTTCGCATCCGATCTCCCTAGTAATGAAGACCGCGAATTCGCTAATTAACGTTTCTAATCTGCCATTCTCATTGAAAAGAATATCCTATTTGCCGTTATCAGACTTTACAATTTCCCCTTCTGAAACCGGATAATTTGCTCATTTTCTGCTGCTTCTTCTTGTCGATCGGTGGCTTTCTAAGTTGTTACAATTTTGATGAAAGAGAAACTCTCTCCCTTTTCATGTATCCCCATTTTTTCCTTCTTTTTGCCTTACCGGAATTGGTAGAATGTTCAAAATCATTGATTTGGCGATGAGTACTAGATTCCAAGTGTAAAGACATATCCTATAGCAATTCATTATTTAGGTATTTAGATCATTTTTGATGCATAGACAAACGTTATTCAAATTTTTAGTCGATATTTGCCGAACAATTGAATCGTTTATTTCAAAAAGGTAACATCTCCTTTTTTAAAAATAAAGAACTCTCAGTATTAATTTATTAATTTTTTATGGCATAATTAATTAAAAATCATTTTAATTTACCAATATTGCATTACCATTACCTACTAAAATAAAATAGTAAAAGATCAGACCCGTAAAGTTTTGCAACTTTTCATGAGCCATTTTTTTCTATCTCCTGAAAAAAAAATTGTTTTTCAGAGTTGTTACTTTTTGGAAATACACGATTCAATTGTTTTATATATAGAAAAAGATTAATATTTTCTGCCTACATTAAAATCGGTTGACTACTTTTATAGCAATTATGCATATATTTTAGTTCCTACACTCATTTTAGTCGAACAACTTTTTATGTAATATGTAGTAAGAGTATCAATTTCATATTTTCATATTCGTTATTATAAATTTAAAAATCTCTCATTTTTAATGGTAAGTAAAAAGTACATAACACTATGCTTCACGACGTGAATTATAACTGCTTCTTTATAGCAAGATTAAATGAATAATAACTTAAATATTTGTACCTTTTTAGAATAATTTGAAATATTTAATGTAAAAGGAAAAAAGCAAGAGCGAAATGTCAAATGCCTAGAATATATCATGAATAAGCTAATGTTGAATAGTTAAATTATTGGATTTAAGTGAATTTTATTTCAATAATAGATCAGTTTATTTTTCATATTAATACATAACTATTAAAAACCATAAAATAAAAATATTTACATTTATACCTTAAAAAATATCTAAATAAATTATTTAGAGCAAAATAAAAATTTACCAAATAATGATATTTCTCTAATTTGAATTATATATTTATTTAAATGATGCAAATGCTTTTATAACATTAAAGCATAGTTATGTCATTTGCCTCCCACTTATAGGTGAAATTAGGAGTTTTACTGCATTCAAATCAATATAAAAAATAAATTAATTTTAGATATTTAAAAAGATAATAATAAAATAATTCAATTAAATAATAGGCAAAATACTTAAAAATTAATATGTGGAGGTGTTATTTGACTTTGTGATTGCTTTTAAATGTAATAAATACTTTCTACAATGCATTTTGAAAAAAAAAATATTGTTCATCTGCCGAATATTCGGTATTCGGCCGGGAATATTCGGCTTTGGCCAAGAACAATTTGCCCAATATTTGACTTCGGCCTGGGAGAAATGGCCTAATATTCGGTAATCAGCCAAATCATTGTGCGTTACACGTTAAATGTCAGGATATATTACGACTCCTTTGCAAAAAGGAAACAATTTTATCAGCTCATGAGTTGGAAATCCCTTTCTATTGTGTCATTACCTCAACCTGACAACTCATTTCATTTTAATTGAGGATTCAAGGAAAGCGTTAAAGAATCAGGACTGTAAGGAAAGCAAAACATAAGAAAAATTAAACAATTACATTAACTACTGTATCAGAAATAAATGTTGCAATCTTATATTACTATAACAGTTCGTGCGAGAAAATTAGCTCATGCAGCTGAAATAATCTAGTTCTTAGTAGGGGGGAGTATACTATGTCCTTATCTCAACATGGCGGCATTTCATTTTAGTTTAATAATCAAGAAACGTATTGGAAAGCAGGAGTACAACAAGAAAAGCAGAATATCAGTACAAAATAAGAAACTATATTAACTATTAGTACATAGGAATTATTTTTATATTATTTTTTATTAGTATGATAGTTTATTTTACTAACACGATTTTCATTAGAAATGTCAGTATATGTCCACGAATTTTTGCAGTAAGTAAACTATTTTATTAGCCTCATTCATTTGAAATTACTCTACTATGTCCTTATCTCGACATGATAGTCCATTCCATTTTAGTTGAATACTCAGGGGAAGTATTGAAAAGCATTAAGCGATGTTCCTTGGTCAAAATTGGAAGCCGCCTCCTACTGGCGAATGCGTGCATTTTCTCGAGAAAATGCAGGGCTGTCCTCATCTTCAAACCTAGCATTGTGTCTAGATTCGGTAGGAAAATTATCGGGTTTCTGAAAACTCTCTCACGAAAGTATCGGATGAACTTTGTCGTCCAATTTGGGTGAGAAATCGCAGAGTGCTTTACATCATATTGGATGTTCCTTCCATTGTGTGAGGGATTGCCGCAAAAGAAAAGATTTGAGGTATTTTAATGATCCACTCAAAAGCTTTTACCCTGATTGCATGGTATTATTATTGAGCTTCAATTTTTCATCAATGAGAGTCATTTTGATTCCTAAAAGATTTTCTTCCCTTTGACAGTTTGAATTTATAAATGGAGCACATTCTTGTAAAAATCGATCTCAGGTTTTCTCTGCAACTGTTAAATGAAGTATGTGTAAAAATTCTTTTCTTAATATATTTATAAAAAAGATAGCCCTAGACTATACATCACTGTGCATTACGCATAAGTATGGACATAAATATTTTATCCAATGTTTTAAATTTTATTCCACTTAAAAACCAATTTTTGCACCATTTCGTAACTCAGTTCGTATTTTAGACTGAAATTTCATTAATTTAGGCTCAGTACGTATTTTAGAACTACTAAAGTTATGCCTTAAAATTTCAAGGCTTATTTTATTAGGCGTTCTTAACTTATATAAGTGAGCAAAGAGAAAAATATATGTAATGTATTTTATAACAAATAAAGACAAAGTTACAATGTGATATTAAAATATCTTTTCAAAGTGAAATACCGTATAGTAATCAAAAATAAGATTTCTTTAACTAATGTGTTTTAAAAGACTATATGAGTAACTGCACCACAAAGCAGCTTGAAATTTTAAGAAATTGTGTAAAAAATTACAATTTGTTTTGTGCATAATTTATAAACATAATTTATGTAGTATAGAAAAAAAAACAGAATTTATGCATGTTTATTTACCTTCACTAAATGCCACCATTATTCTTTCACAGTGTACATTGAATTGTTTTACTTTTTACGAAAATATAATTAATTCATTTATTATATTTTTAACCGTCTTCTTTCTTCTTTTCTTATTTGAATAACATCACAATGACATGAAATTGAATTCGTTAATAAACATAATCTATATAAATAAAAATGTAAGTGTTCGTTTGTGCGAGTCGCAAATCTCCGAAAGTACTTCACCGATTGCTTTGAAATTGTGCCAGTAGACAGAGTGATTCAAGAGGATGGTTTATAGACCCGTTAGAAAAAAAATTCCGACAGGTAGTTCCTTTTTTATTCCAATTTTAAGCAAATTTCTAAATAAATTTCCCATTATGGGGGTGAAAAAAACCTTGCACATATTAATGTAATATATAGATCGAAAGGGCTGATTTTTCTGCACAAGATGGAATTTATTCGAAGTTTCTAAGTCAAAATGAAGGCCAGTTATAGGCTTTTTAGTTCGATTTCTTAAGGCTTACCTTGATCCAAAAATAATAATTAGCAGTTTCCTCAACTCCGGGTAATATAAGCTATATAAATAAAAATGTAAGTGTTCGTTTGTTCATACAAGGCTGAACGTGAGCCAGTTTACGGTTACGATCAAGTTCAGCCTTGGTTCATAACTTCAAATCTCCGTAAGTACTTCACCAATTGCTTTGAAATTTTATCAGAACATGTGTTATTAATTTATTTCAACTTTGATATAATTATTTCGCTTTTTAATGTTTTATTGAGGAGAATGAGCCACTGCAACAATTGGCAGGGTACAGCTATTTTCATTTTGATTTAATAATTTTTTCTGTTTGTGTTGAAGTATTTTTGCACTCGACGATTAAGGAGAACTTTAAACCAAAGATTACTTATTTTGAATAGCAATAGTTTAATTTAGCTATTTTCATTTTTACTAAAAAATTTTGTGTTTTTTATGTTTGTATTGAAGTATTTGTTACTATTTTTGCACTCGAAGATTAAATGGAACTTTAAAACAAAGATTACTTATTTTGAATAATTTCAGTTTTATTTAGCTATTTTCATCCTGATGTTAAAATTTTGTGTTTTTTCTGTTTGTGTTGAAGTATTTTTTGAATATTTTTGAACTTAACTATTAAGGTAGCTTTAAAACACAGATTATTTATTTTGAACGGCAATTTTTTAATTTTTAATTTTTGTGTTTGTGTTTCTTCTGTTTGGATAAGGCTTATGTTTTAATTTTTCAATGTGACGAGCCAGACAATATCAAAATCTTCACAAACAATAGAACGAAAAAAAAATTGCCCGCAAACATTGTGAAAAAACATAAAGCTCAAGACCAAATTGAGCAGTTTAGATCTTCTCATGTGTACAATTATATATTGCGTGTTCTAGAATGGGTAAACCAGACAATCTATATTTTCAGACAATGAAACAACAAGCATTCTCAAATGAAACATATTAGTAATATGTGCTTTTTCTTGCTTTTCCAGAGACCCAGACTGAGCCACAGCAAAACGTGGCCGGGTACAGCTAGTAATAATATAAAGTACATATTCTTAAATTGTTTTGCCTTCCATATTCTTTCTTATGGTAATTGGAAATAGTATTCATAATATCGCACTGGGCGATATTAGGAACAATTTTTTCGGAACTTCCTAAAAGAACGTATTGTAGTGTCACATGTTTAAAATATTTTATTCTTTGATGAATTAAATTGCTTTTTTATGTATGGAACAGCAATAACCAATATCATAAAGTCACGTGAACGATATTGTTTATCTTGAAAAATAACGGAAATACATCAAATTTTAAAAAGGGGTGCGATATTAGGCACATTTCCTCTACGCTTCCCTAGTTGAAGAGTGCGAGCTATAAGATTAAGTGTTTCAATATTATTATAGTTCATGGACGTATGACTTTAGACTTTGAGAACCTAGCACAATGTTCGATTTCATGAGCACAATCTTCTTTTTTAATAGAAGATCTATTTTGTGAAGATAATGTTCTCATTGAAAATGTTTTAGCACATATTAACGACCGACAGACGCATATGGCAAAAAATCAAATTTGATTTTTTCGTTGAATTCTGATTTTTTATAAATTTTTATGCATACAAAATCAACTACACAAAATATTGAGCGTAAAAGAGTTGACCGTATGTTTTCCAATCAGAAACAGAAAATACATTTTCAAAAGCGTTTTCGAGCTCAAACATATATGATATTTTAGAGGTTACATTTCTTTTTTTATGAAGTAAAATTACAAAGTAAAAAGGAAAAAAAACGGAAAAGAAAAGAAAGCCAATTTGAAGAAATGGGGTAAATTTAGAAAAAAAAGGAAGCATTTTCCTTTTAGAACATTCATTTTAGATTTCTTTTCATGTCTCAAATTTAATAGCAAATGGAATTTTCATAAATAAATGTTTAACCCAATTATATGAAATGATGGCGTTTGATTTTTTTGCTTCTATTCCGCATTTAGAAAATGGAATCTTGATTTGCTATTTCCGAGATTTTTTTCCTTAAAAACTAGGAAAACCGAAGTCAGCGATAATAAACACTTTATTTGACCTCTCGTCTTTTCCCTAATGTAAAGGCATATTTTTTTTTTTTTTGATAAATATTATTCTTAATTTTAGACTGTATAAGTTTAGAGTTTGCACTCAAAATGTTCAGTAACACATGCTATTTGACTTGTTTGTATAATTCAAAATAAGGTTGAACTTGCCACTTAAAATATTCAGTACACTAAAAAATTCTAGTTCAACATTTCACAAAAAAAAATTTTTTAAATAGTGAATTTTATCTGCAACCAACATTTGGTACTAAAGTTGAACCGTTATGTTGGTTTCTGGTTTCGCATTCATGATAAAACTAGGTGAAACCATTATAAGTGCTAAACTTAGTAGGGTAGGATGGGGTAAAATGGGTCATGGGGTAAAATGGGTTACTTGATAAAAAACTCAAAGTAATAGAACTTGAAATTGAAATTTTTACACCAATAATTTTACATTATATTTCAATGTGTTGACAACATTTTTCATTCTAAAAAAAGTTAGGTTCTTAAATATAACAACACAAAAAAAAATATTTTTGTAAGTTTTGGATGATAGTGTGCATGACTAATCATGCATGTAAATCATGTAACACATGATTTACCAACTTCTGAAAATCTCTATATTTTATCAAATGACAACCCAAATTTAAAGGATTTCCGCAAACTTTGGAAAACAATTACAGGCGATCATGTAAAAAAAAATAAATATTGTATTTTTTACACCACTTTTTCTTGGATGGGGTAAAATGGGTCATGGTTAGGCTTAGCTAGTTAAATTCTATTATTGTTTTAAAATTTATTCTGTTGCACCTCACTGTAGAAAATTCCTAAATTTAAACAGTGTATGTTGTTTATTTTATTGAAATTAAACTAAAAATTTTTTTTTTTTAATGTTTTTCCTAAAAAAGATCGTGTTAATGTAGACAGTAATGTAGTAGTAAATAGAGAGAAGTGATGTTATTGAAGTGTTATGTGAAATAATATATAACAATCTAGAACAATATTATTTTAACATTTCAATGTAATTATAGTTCAAAATGTTGCTAAATATATTAATTATTTTTTGTTTTCAATTTCAAAGTATTAAATAACTGTTTTCAACATTATTTTGCATTATGACCCATTTTGCCCCACGATGGAGTAAATCAGGTTACAACTTTATAAGCTCAGTTAAACTATTTCATAAATTAATAATAAATATTAAAATGACATAAAATTGATCTTAAGGAGTTCAATGTTAAGATGCAATTGAAAAGAAATGGGAAATGTTTCTCGTTTTATTGCTATGAAACTTTAAATATGAAAATAGCTAAAAATTGACCCATTTTACCGCACCGGACCCTACCAAATGTTGGTTGCATCTAAATTTCATCATCCCCCCCCCCCCCCTTGTTTTTGGTGAAAGGTTAATCTAGAAGTTTTTATAGTATACTTCAGTACTTATTCCTTTTTGCTTATTGAAAATATTAAGAAAAAAATGTATGTATACATATACATTTATAATACAGGTATGATTTCCCACTAAATTATAGTTTTAGAAGAGTATATACAAGACGTAATCCAGACGAGCGAATGACGAAGGGTAGCTCTGTATTTAAGGGCGCGGTGCACCATGGCACTTGACCACACCCTAACACCTCCCTGAAGTGTGAAAATCACTTTTGTACTGTCTTTATCTATTATTAGATTTTCGATGTCTTTATCGACTTCTTTTTGTTTGAATAGATACCTTCACGTGTAATCTCATGTCGTCAAAGATGTCGTGTCTTGTATTACAATACTTTAGTTGATCTAGTACGTGAAAGTTGAGTTTGGCGTGTCTTATAATTTACTAATTTTGTTCAGATTATTATTATAAATGACATGTTGCATTATAGGTGTCCGTTTGTTTCATTTTATCTTATTTCACATAAGAGGGGAAGTTATTTCCATAAAAATTCGTTAAAACGTCATACATAGGACATGAGTTTCACTTTTATTTGTTTCTTGATGCCTTTTTAAAAATCAGTAAAGAAATAAAGCGTTTTAGAAGGGATACCTAAAAGAGTTTAATTCTTTTTTTCTGACATCAACTTGTATGCTAAAGCTATTTATTTTACAAGAAGCCAGATAAGATTAACTAAATGTATGTATGGTTTACCTTCAGATAAAAATCGATATGTCTAAAATTGTAGTTTTGAGCTGATGCCAACTTAAACTTTTGAATTCTTGTGAAAAATAGTAATCAATAATTTAAAGATCCCTAACTACTACAGTAGGGTTACTGATGTAACTTTAATTTTTTTTTATTGATTTCTATCTTGAAATAACTAATTTTAAGTTATAATTCGCTTCAGTAATTCTTTTTTTGTGTCGGTGCGTGAAAAGGCTTACGTTAAGGTTTAGTTTGTAAGCTAAAGTTACGCTCCGTCTCACCACCTCAGGCAGCCCTGAAGTCACATTCCCAATCCGCTTGATCTAGTAGACATCGTAACGACGCGTAGATCATACACCTGTAGCGCGAGAACAGTCTGTGCCATCAAGATTCAGCTTGAAAGTTCGCTCAAAAACCAAGTCTTGTACTTCTGTCAGAGCGTCGACGATATGTGAAAAACGATGACATTCCTTTTCAGTTTAGGAATATAAATTATTATATTTCATGCAATGTATTTTTGTCAATGTTGCCCTTTCATATTGAAAGACGTATTAAGAATCTATTAAACGTAAATTGTACTCTGGATCTGAAAGTGTCCGAAGAACAAAGTTATTTTTTAAATAAGAAAATTGGTTTTCATTGTCGTAATTTCCTTGACATTCTCACTCCTCAGTTAGATACGTAATGGAAAGAGATGTCACTACAACGGAATGAGTTATCCCAACCCATTTCATATTGTCCTTTTTCAATGGTAGTTACAAAATAGTGTGTGAAAAGTATTATTTTTATTTTATTTATAAAATAATTTATTTACTTTTATTAATTAATTGATTAATTTAATTTTATTTATTAATTAACTGATTAATTTAATTTTATTTATTAATTAATTAATTTAACTTTATTTATTAATTAATTAATTTAATTTTATTTAATTATTAATTTATTTAATTGTATTTAATTAATTTATTTAATGAATTTTTTCTTTATTTATTCATTCTTTTTATCTTTTTTTTTAAGACATGTAGGGTTATGCATGTAGGTAATTCGCTGGCGCGAATTACCTACATGAAGTCTGTGATATGGTTTGTTATTTCAAGTGCATATGAAGGACCCGTGCCCGGGGGAGGGCAGCCCTAATAAGGCCACGTGCTAACAGGGTAAAGGGGTGAAGTAGAAAAGTGCATATGAAAGAATTTCCAAGTGCGAAGTTGGTAGTAGTCGTTGCCAAAGAATGCTAATGCTGCAGAGAAAAATCCCCAAAAAATACTGTGGAAAATGTGATCAAAAAAATTATCTGGTTTCCCCTGAATTGTTCCATCAAGTTCAGTAATCAGTTGTAACTTAAACAAAGAATGTTTATCATACTTAAAAAAATAGTTGCCCAGGCTTCATATTTACTAAAAATTAAAAATTTTCAAACTATGCGATATTAAACTGTAAAAAATAGCTGCACACAATTGAAGCACAAATGAGCATTTAAATATACATATGTTTCGAGATTGCTTGGAATCACTTTTGGATTTATTTGGATGTTTGTGCATATAGAAGCTCGACTATTGAAAAAGAGATTGCAAGCAATCCCGAAGCACATGTCTGCTTTTAATGCCCATTTGTTGTTTAATTACGTGCAATTATCTCTCACAGTTTACTTGTGCACAAAGGTCCTTTATTTTTATGCGATATTAGTTCATTTAGGTTTATTATGATTCAGAAAATATTATTCTTAAATTTGAATAAATAAATACATTGGTATAAAATAGAACCATTACTTTAGAAGTTTTTTTTTTTTTTTAATTTGGGAATTAGGTGTTTCAACCTATAGCAAAGATATTTTGTTCGAATCGAACTATTTGCTCTGAATTTATAAGTGGAAGGGGGGCAGGCAGACAAGTGAACCGATACATTTTCACTTCTTAAAGTTCTACATTCGATATTAAAAAAACTTATTGAATCATGAAAAGAAACTTAAAATAAGATATACTCCATAGTTATATGCATTTCCGTCCATATCAAACCCATTTTTGTCGGACATCAGTTTTTTAGAAAATTTAAATTTTGCATCACTAATTCTTATAGACCCCCTATTAATTTTCACGAAGGAGGCGCGAAACAGTAAGCAAGAACCACACCTCTTAACGCTCTTGAAAAACTAAAAAAGTTTATAAGAGTTACTTCATGTAAATTATGCTGGAAATTGGCAGAACTTTAAAATCAAGGAATGGGCTTTCTGCACAAAAAACATCATTTATATTTTTAAAGTCTATTACGGAAAAATTAAAGTTAAATAAATAATGAAATAAAAATACCAACACATTTCTTTAAAGTTCATTTATTTATTTTATTTAAACTATTTGGGGCTTTAAAAGAGTGTTTCATTTCTTCGTTTTTAGACGTTAGCGGTTTTGTGCTAGCATTTAAAAGGTATAAAAAAATGCAGAAAACTAAGATACATATCATCATTATCTATGTTTTATTCATCATATGCATTTATTCGAACAAAACAATATTGAACAATGGTTCTTGATCTTGGAAAATAAATGGTTCGGAGGAGATTTTTGTGGTTGGTGCTGCCATCTAATGACGTTTCTGTTGAAAAATTATAACATTGTGTTCTAAAAACGAGTACTTTTAATCAAATATTGCTGTAAAAATAACGTTTTAAAGAACAATTCATCTAGACTTAACAATTAAAATATGTAAATAGTTTAACTATAAAGAATAGTAAAAAATATTAAATATTAATGTTTTTTTCTGGATTAAAAGCACTTAGTTTTCCACTCCTTATAGAGTAATAATAATAATAATAATGGTAACAACAATAGTTATAACAATAGTAATAGTAAAAATAATAATAATGACAAGAATGATAATAACAATAATAATAATAATAATAGTAAATGTAAGTTCATTAAATAACTTGACGTTATTTTTTTCTGAATATTAAAAATGTATCTCCGTACTGTTTTTCTTTATATCGTGTGTTTTATTGAATATCTTTTTTATTAAGACTGAGATAATTATAAGCGATGAATTCAGATTAAAAAAAAATTGCATTGCAATAAAATAAAAAAAGGATTATCCAAACAAGGATTTTCCTGCAATTTTGCTCGTTGGTCAAAGAAATAAAGAGCATGTGCTAAAAATGATCATAACTCAGAAATTTGGTGTCTGATTATTAGTTTATATATATTTTTTGCAAATGATTCACGATCATCCCCTATAATAAAATATAACTACTTTGCTAGATTATTGCTTGTTAGATTCGTATAGATTTTATTTATTTATATGTACTAGAGCTCGCCCAGCGGGTCGAAATTTGACCGTAATTCATTGAAATTTTCAAGTTCATTCCCGGACAGCTAAGCAATTTTCAGACATTTTAGTTTTTAGCCTACTTTCCCGTAAAAGTAAAAAAATATATATTAAAGCATGAAAGAAGGCTTAATGTTACGAAAAATATCGTTAAATATGAAGAGAAGTCAAAAATAAGTGAAGTGATTAAATAAAGATTGATAAATAAAAAATTTGAAAGTAGGGTTTTGAGATGGGGAAAAAGTTTGTCGGTTGGTCTGTCTGTCTGTCGGTCTGTCGGTCTGTCGGTCTGTCCCCCCCCCTAATAACTTTTGAACGAATAGTCCGATTCGAAAGATCTCGGCAAGGACATCTCATTTCCATATTTTACTTTTTTATTTGAACAGTATTTCGTTCAATTTTGAACAGTTCAAAAAATTTTAACATTAGCGCCTATGGGCAAAAGTGAAGCAAATTATGTAAACTCTGGGCATAAGAGTCGAGTTATTATGGACAAGATTACTAAAAAGTTCTCGAAGGAAAATATTTTTTGAGTTAAACAATTTTTGTTCATTTTTGAACAGTTCAAAAAAAGTAACGGCACTTTTTCCTTTATCCCGGCGCAGGCGATAAAGTCGCCAATAATGATTCAACGAACGCCAAACGGAATACCTCCACTGCAAGGTATATAGATAGGAGAGGTAGGTCAGAGATTCCCGGCAACCCTGCCCCTTGACGAGTTCTCGGAACTGTGACGTCGTCTGGTCCCCTTCTGCTGGTTACTTGGGACCAGAGAAGGCTGTTTATAATTAGTTTGCATCCTTTTTTCGCTGCGTAAATAAAAAAATACATGCATTTCAATCTTGTCCCTTGTAATGAAAGGCTCTATTGCTTAGTTCATCATACGCTTTAAAATTTTTAGAGCTATTAAAAAATAGTATTTTGTGCTGTAACTGACTGCAAAATGGAAACAAGAGCAAAAATGTGATGTTTGTTTCATCGTTTTCAAAAACACGACGGGATTCGGAAACTGGAAAGTTATTGCCGCCATCAGGATCAATTTTTACTTGAAAACGCCAGAATTTGTTGAAAATCAAAATTTGTGCAATAAACTTTTATAACTTGAAAACCATCTGAAAGAAAAAGATGCCTGTTTTTTTGCGATTGAAGTGGAAAAGAAGCAATTAGTACAAGAAAATACAAAATTACAAGAATTGTTACAAGATGCTTCAAAAAGGAAAGAAGAATTGAAATTAAATATGGAACAAAAAATTAATGATTCCATTAATTCCTTATTATCAGTCATTTTAACGCCATGGCAATTGCAGCGTCTGAAAAATGGCTATTAAAAAGGCCTTATCATTCTTACTTCATTGCAATGACGAAAGAATAAGCTAAAAATATTTTAGAACTGCAGGAATTAAGAGTTCTTTCTTCTGATGGGATGACTGTTATGAATGATATCTGATACGATCATGCAGCTGATGAAGTTTTGTTAAAACTCTCATGAAACTAGCTACTAGAACAACTAGAAGTTGTTCTTGCTCGAGGACTAACGCACAATTGGAAAAAAACTATTCATTACGAATACGATAAAAAATTACTTTTGATTGTTTGAATAATATAATACGTATGTAACATAAAATCGAGTACACAGTCGTTGCATTCGTAATAGATATGGGGGCCGGAAATCAAACTTTATGGAAACAATTGGGCGTTAATATACTAACGCCCAGTTGTTTCCATAGATAAGACATATTTTGAAAATCCTGCAGCAAACGAAAGAAATGTTAGGATATTTGCTTATGTACCGAATTTGATAAAATTGCTGCGTAATCATTTTATTGATTAAGGATTTAATATTATTGATAACTTTATCAGCAAAGAAATTATTGAAATTATTTTGAGAAAAGATAATAATGAAATTTCTCTTTGCCCGAAATTTAGCGCAAAGCATTTAGAAGTTAAGTGATGTGAGCGACAAAGCTATGTCACACAGTTATTTTCACACCATGTTGAATGTGCAATTAAAACAAAATGTTCGAATGGAATAGTAGCAGCAGATTTCTTTGAAATTGTGAATGGACGCATGTGATGTTTTTAATTCAAAAATGAACATAAACAAAGTTAAATACTGATCTGCTTTCAGAGGCGGAGAGCAAATAAATGTATTAAACAATATGGAAATCCTTATTTCTAAGTTTAAATTCAAAACAAAAAAAAAAAACCTTTCTTCCATTACGATAGGGATACATTGTATCATTTCGCAGTGTGAAAGTAGTTTATCAAAGAAATGATTACAAAGTTTTAAAGTTATTTAATTAACATTCATGGAAAAGAAAACATTCTCAAATCTGGTAGCATAATTTCTAAACTTCAAACTGTGCTAGGTGGATAAAAACTTCTTCAAACTTATGCAAGAGTTAGGACATTTTTTCACATAAAGTACTTGAATAAAAAGAAGTTTATTCTCGGAAAATAAAAATTCATCTCAGTCCCAGGCAAGAAAAAAGTTGAAACAATTTATGAATGCTTAAATTTAATATCAAGTGCCAACATAAAAGTATTTTCCTCTTTTCTGAATAGATTAATAGTAAATGTCTATACATCTTAAATATAGTATGATGTTTGCAATTTTTTGAAACAGTAAGCAATTTTCTCCCACGCAAAAATTGTATCATTTGTTCAGAAAACTTAATAATGTATGTCCAATATTCAAATTATCATGCTACGCAATGAGCGGATTCCAATCGAAAGGGGACCAGTGTACGTCAGACCCCCTATTGCGTGGAGACCGCCCGCTGTTTGTTTACATTCTCTGACCTACCTCTCCTCTCTATATACCTTGCCTCCACTGCTAACCTTTTGCGTGTTTTGTTGCCTTGGCGAGATTTGCGCCGGGGTAAAGGAATTCATTTTGAAACAGTTAAAAAAAAAAAAAAAAAAGAGATTAACATTAGCGTCTACGGGGAAATTCAATCCTTTATAAATCATGATCTAACAGACCGATTTGCTTGGAACAAAATTTATCGGAAAGATGTTTGGCCGTAGAACATGTACAGATACGAAGTTCAACCAGAACGGAACGAGCCTATTTTCTTATGAAATTTTTTGATCGGCATTTTTAACGATATTTTCGAATAAATGAATGATTAAATGAATGAGTGATGGAATAAACGAATAAATGAGTGAATAAATCAGTGAATAAATAATAAAATAGATAAATGAATGTATGAAGTGAAAAATAAATAAATGAGTGAATAAATACATAAATGAGAAAAATGAATGAATAAATAAACGAATGACTGAAGAAATGAAAGAATGAATGTGTGAGTGAATGAATATGTATTAACCGTTGAAAAAGGTATATTTAAAGTAATTAAGAACTAAAGTTAAATGGGGAAGAGAGAGAGAGAGAGTGAGAGTTAGCTAGATTATAAATTTCAAGTTGGTGAATACGGGAAAGTAGGCTCGTATAGTTCTAGACGGAACTTCTTGTTCTACTTGACAACAGCTTGTTTTGTTTAAATATTTCGATTATCTACAATCTCTCCCCAGTCCGATAGATTGCCCACTGAGTTAGTTATTTAATTTAAAGCATTTGTATCACATATTTTACGTAAATTTTATTTTTCTATACTCCTCTTCCTGCAAAGATAATAGAAATAAATTTTTTCTTGCCTCCCTATTATTTTCGAAAAAATATAAATACAAACACTAACTTTCAATTTAATGAAGAGTACAAAAGGCTAATGCAATCAACAAACTAACTAAACGTTGATTTGAAGCAAAATAACGTGTCACCACACTTATTATCTCACTTTATATTATATTAGGCATTGTTACCTTCACGTTATATTCTATTTTGCTTGACATTGTACTGGACAAACAATCTGACTTACTTATCATGCACACATGTATTATAGAAATAGATTACCTGACACCTTAAGATTAGTATTATTTTGCTTTGACATTCATTTAATCTTTAATAGATTATATTTTCTACTTTATTTCGTTCTCGACTTTTCTTATTTGAAATATAAATATTAAAAAATACAGTAGTTGATCTGCCGCAGAACATCTGCGGGCTATAAGTTAAATAATCAAACTTGAGAATGATGTCTCAATGTAAACAAACTAAAGTGTTGCCACTTCAAACAATCGGAAATTAGAAATTGTGTTGTGAATGGAAATACGTTTTTTTAAAATAGAAATAACTTTGTTCAAGTCCGTAAGTTACGATAATAAATACAAATAGTCTGTTACTTTTCTATGCTAATCATTAAACAAATTTTTGCATATCTTTTCATCGAAGTTTTTTTTGCATGACATCAGTATCGTATCGTACCACAAAATGTAATTGTAACTGGTCCACGCTATATAATATATATGTATATATTGTGTATTGTACAAACATTGTTGATTACAGATGTCAGGAAAAGTATAATAAAAGTTTGACAAATAGAGAATTCTAAAAAAAAAGGCTTAGAATCTGCGTCGAAAGTAATTGGAAAGAGAAAAAGAAAAAAAACCTTTTTCCGAAAATTGTTTATTGATAACACAAAAACTCATCAACACCTACTAAATTTAAAAGAAAAAAAAAGTAAGAAACTCGGTTTACAAATAGAGGAGAAAATGGTACTGAACCGTTTTGTCTCCATATTTATGTATCGATTTATTTATTTTTACTAGAAATAAGGAGCACAAAGTTATAAGTTAGTATGGCACAAGGGGGAGGGGGATCAGACATTTGTTTCGAGGTTACAAGGATCTTTTTACCAATGCTTTCCGTTGTGAGCTCCAGATGCGCAAAAACAAATTCCTATCCCAACTAAATTATCACCGTAGCTGATTTCATGAATCGCTGCATTTTTAATGAAATGTGAATATGTTTCTTCTTTTCTTTTCTTTTCATTTATGTATTTCTTTTCCTTTTTTTTTTTTTTTTTTGAACTATTCATAATAAAGCATTTAATTTTTATACATTCCGAAAAGCAAACTTTATTGTTAAGAAACATACAACCATAAAATTAATCATAAATTAAAAATATTCATGTTGAGGGATGTTTTTCTTTTCTGATTATTCATTAATTTTTATGTAGATTTCCCCCTGAATGGCCCTCAACCTCCAAAGTAATGATACGACACTTAGCTTCATCAGTCCGTATGCGTATTCGAAAATGTGGTGCCATCTATTTGTTATTACATGAAACTCTATGTAAATCACATTTAAAAATCAAATAAGCACCGTTCATACTCAAACAGTTTTTCGACTAAGGATTTCCAATCCTCAAAAAATCTTTATAGTTATGTTGTTAAAGGATTTCGTGATGAATTTTCAGACGTTTAATATTCATGTTCAAAACGTAAAGAACTGTTTAAAAACTTTTTTTTATTATTATTATTTGTTTCTTTTTGTTTTCTGTACATCAAACAAGAACCAAAGCATCATTTCTGCTACAACAATATTGCTCAAGAAAATACTGTAATGCTTAACACTCAAAATAGTATTTAAAAAAATGAAATTTTAAAGTACCCAAGACTAGACATTTTGAAACCAAAGTATTGATAATATATAGTCCAAAAAAGAACTGATAAAAAGAAAAACGGTAGAAACGTTGAGCATTTTTTTGAAAAAAAAATCTGATGAGCTATCTAACCTTTATTAATACTTTTTATTTTTTTACTATTTTTTTAAATGATGACTTAATTTTGATTAACATTAAATTTAAAACATACCTATGTCTTACTCCAGACTCAAAATATTTTTTTCACTCATGCTGTATGAAAACAAGCAAGAAATGTAGGTGGGCAACCTACCCTTGAAATTGTATAGGAATTAATTTCCACCACGCCAATACTTTATTCTTCATGCGTAGACTTTTAATTAGTACTTTTGTTCCATTTTCTTTTTTTCCTGCGGAAGCTCAAGAATGTAGAGTACTATCTGATTCACTTAGAAGAAACCCCCCTTGAATTTGCGCATGCGCCGGATCTGCTTCGATTTTGTCGAAAAGGAGTGAAATGAGAAATAAAGTTGAGGAAATGATTACTTTTTATAAAAAATAATAGGCCAGTTGCCTTATTTCCCTTTTCTTTGATAAAAGACTCAAATCGGAAATGGAATAGACCATAATAGAGAGAAGCAAACAATTTGCTCCGAAAATGCTAATTCTAAAAGAGCCTGTTTCAGCATATCACCCATTTTTTAAGTAGAAGGGCTCCCGAGTTATAGTCGCAAATTCGTTAAAGATTAGCAGTTGTTTTTTCTAATAAAGTTGCGTATTGGTTCTTCAGTATTTGCAGACGTAGTGCATTCCAGAGGGATTCGCAACCATTTTTTTTTAACGCGACATAACTGTCGATGGATGCCTACACATTTGCCTACTACATTTAGCTCTGCACTGTGAAGATAAATCCTCCGAAACCAAACCTCACTAACATTCAATCTCAAAAATGTAATGAATTACGATCGAACTGTGACCATTAGGCAACCACTAAATGTTTTTGGAATTGACTACATATCTTTCACAGGTAAATAAAACCTGTTCTTTACTGCATGCATTGAAAAAAATACATGTAATAACAAACGATATCATTGCGTATGTGTGCTTCAAAGTTCATTGAGTATTTTGAAGTGAGTAATTGCTCAGAGCCTAATATGCCAAAAAATAAACAGTGGATACTGCTGGAAAAACATGTTCCATTGAACGAAATACTTGCAAATACAACGTTTGCAAAATATTCGTTAATAAAGTTGTGATACAGATAAAAATAAATAAGATAAACCAAAGCAATAATCTTTCTTTTTAAGAAACACGTAAAATTTAAACACGCTATTTGTACAAATTTATCACACGGATTAAATTGCAATCTAAACCATCAAGAAATGAAAGCTCCAAGCATTCTACGGAAAACAAATTAAATGCTTAATGAAAGCTCGCGTTAAAATCCGAGGAGTAAAAGGATATGCTTTCAAAAAAGGAATTATAACGCTCTTCTACTATTCTTTTTATAATTGAAATTTCTTTTCCTTCAGGAAAGATGTTAAGAAAACGAAAAAAGGAAGAACTGGGGATTGAGAATTTCAATTTTCTGGCTTAAGCTTCCAATTGTACATTCGCCAAAATGGCATGAAACGTAAGAAATGGATGAAGTTCAACGGAAAGCTTAAGAGCAGTTTTACTTGTCATGTACTATTTCGAAGGATTTCAGTGAGGGAGATAATCAAATAGCAGCAATAGGCAGCTACATGTTCTTTCGTAAATAAGTGGTTGTTTACGTTGATCGCACTAAACAAATCTTTTCGAAAAATGTAATGATGATGCAATACGTAAGGTGATTTATCTTGATTTTTGTGTTTTGAAATCACGATATTGCATTTACTTGATTATAATTTGGGTGTAGTATATTCTGTACGTGAATATTTAAGATTCGTTTTTGACTAGTTAATAAATAAATAATATGTGAAATAAACTAATGTGCACTACAGCGTATCAAAAAAGCAAAAAAAAAAAAAAAAAAAAAAAAAAAAAAAAAAAAAAAAAAACAAGACAGGGCGCTAAGTCTGAAATTCAATATTTTTACAACCTTCAGTTTAATGTTAATTTTTTTTCAGTTTTTCATGAAGAAAAGTAAATGAGCAGTGTTAAAAATAATTGAACATTATATTTTGTTAACTGAATTGTTTTTCTTCATAAATACTTAACATTGAAATTTTTAACATTTTAGTTAATACTGTAAAAATTTGATTTCAAAGTGGAAATCGCAGAATCGGGCAGGCGGATCGGTTTTCAAAAAACTGTCAGCAAGAGGGTAAATTACAGTATAGCAAATCTGGGTACGTTGACGGGCAGCTTTATTGTATTCTGATGCTGTTAAACTGTACTGAAAAAAATCTTGCAAGAAAAATACGGAGCCAATTTAATGGCTCCTAAGAATTGCGTCAAATGCTGTTCTGTTTTGGTGCTTTGCTTGCGTTCTAAAAAATATATATATAGCAAAATTAAACACCATCCTTTGTGGCCAGTAAAAAATTTTTTGTTCATACCACCATTTTTTATGGTGTATTCGCCACTTTGAAATTAAACGGTGCTGCGGTAAAAATCCTAACTAAGTCCATATCTTTAAGGTACCCTTTGCATTTACATTTTGTGCCAACACTACCCGTCAGCATCTAGAAATGAAAAAAAGTCACATGTTGTTCATTTTTTAAGACTATATTTAAATATGATGAGAATATCATGCATTTGTGACTAAAATAAAGCTCTAGATTTTAGTTTGAATATTTCCTCACATCTGGCAGCTGTTAAATAAATTTTCATCTCACAATTGTTAAAAAATATGAGAAATAGAGATAAAATATTTTTGAATCTGTTAAATTTTTTAACGAGAGGAATATCATGTATTAGACGTATCTATAATATTTTGAAACTTATCTGTAATAGTTTACAATAGATAAGACGTTTGATAACAGATAATATTTTTAAAAAATCAGAATTTTATTTTGCAATCAAGGTACTCATTCAGTAGAAGATTAAAAACACAATTTATCCAGGTGTATTTTCAGATAAATTTTATTAATTATCTCGGTAGTTATATAAATAAATTTTGCACCATTACAAATCTTGAAACTTTTAAAAATGTGATATTTTAGTCTTTTATGAAATATGCACACCAACAGTACAACCTATATGAAATAATCTTTTAACACAAGGCTTGGAAATATTTCGCATTTATAGAGACTTCTGTTTTCCTTTCAAATCATTCATGTATTAAAGAATTGAACTATATTATCATTTATTTAAACCTCGCCTGCACTAATTTAAATAAAAATTTAAACCAAAAATTTCCCAAAAAGGTTTAAAATGTGAGCTTATTATTCAGTTCAATGAAACCCACTGAAAACTCGGAAATCGAAGCACACATATTACCTAAACCGAGTTTGATGAATCGAAAGTGTTCCAGTTCCCTTTCACAAATTTACTTTCGAAAATAGCTGGAGGGATGCTTCCACGTCGAAGGTATAAATTAAAAATAATTTTGTGAAGAGCGATAGCACTTGAGAATAAATATAAACCGAAAATGAATTGCTTTAGGGACATGGCATGCTGATGAAAAATATCTGATGCAGATTCTCATTTCATTCTCATTTAATGATTCCCGATGGTAAATGAGAAATAAATAGATGGATATGTATGATTATATACATATACAAATGATTGCCTCCAATTTTTTTAATATTTGCTAGTTTCCTAGTCTTATTTAATGTAAAAACATGCATAAGTGCTAATGGTTCTGCGGTTTTTGCGTGTAAAAATTGCTTATTTTGTGATCCCCTTAAGGAGACTGTGGAAAAGCTCAGGGTGTTCACACTGCTTAACCCATTTATGCAGGAGGTTTAAACTTCGGAAAGTACATTGATATCCATATATGTGAGGTAGAAAATTATTAGGAATAAGAATGTAGACACCGAAAATTATTATCTCAACATGTTTTATAGTTATGTGGCGCTCCAAAAATGGAACACGACTAATTTCAAGCCTCTAACTAACATAAGATTGATTGCTACTGTTATTCATTATAACAAAACAGTAACTCAACCACCAGAGAAGTAGTATAAAAAATATCATGCATAGAGTAATTGTAATGCTACAAAGTTATACCTATTTTCGAATGGTAGTGCAAAAACTTGCTGGAGTATTCATATTACTTTTTTCGAAAGCACTCGATGCACCGCTAGCAATGAATTTAAAGAAACCCTTTCGAGGAAGAGTAGAAGTGACAAATCAAAGTACATTGGTGACCTTCGAGCAATAGAGCATCATTGATTCCCACGCGACTTCAATTCCATTAATGGAGCCATACGCATAAGTAGCTTAAAATAATTAGCCTCGTATTCCTAATACTTGATGGATTCTAAAAATTTGGTGGAAGTGCTTTATATGATTTTAAATAAGTCTATTAAAGTCAAAGAGGAATACATATTGTTTATCGGCTTCGATTCTCATATTAAAATGTTTGTGCAATTACGATTTATTTATTTTTTCTACTGTTACAGATTTTGGTAAAAACTAGTAATATTTGAACAAGGAAAGCAATTAAAATAAATGAACTTTGTGCAACAGTAAAACTGAAAAACAATTATTCACGTTAAGAAAGACAACTGAGCATTAAAATGCAGACATATGTTTCGGGATTGCTTGGAATCCCTAAAAAAAAAAAAAGGATTCCAAGCAATCCCGAAACATATGTATGCATTTTAATGCTCATTTGTGCTTTCTTAACGTGAATAATGGTTTTTCAGTTTTAAGGAAAGTAATTGTTACAAAAAAAGCTATTCAGCCATATATAGCCATAATTCTACGAATTTCATAGTAATCTGTGAACTTGATAAAACTAATTTTTCTGAGTTCCTCTCCTATTGTAGTCACCATAACTTTCCGACCTCCTCTCTCTCACTCCATATATATATATATATATATATATATATCGATATATTTGCATGATTTCGAAGAAAATATTTTTTTATCTGTAGGTTTTTTTATTTTCTTACCATTGAAAAATTTAATTATAAACTTAAATTTTTTTCTACAAAACCTGAATAGTTTCATTCCTTCGGACAGCAAATTAAAGCTGCCACTCTTTTGCATGTTTCTGAACGCTGAACTAATTGAAAAAGCAGCTAATTTGTGTTTGCGTTTCTAGCTGAATATATTCTGGGTGGTGAATTGAATTGCTAGTGCCTGCATTTATTTACTCTGAATGTAGTATAGTTGTAAATAACTGACCTATACAGGAAGGTTACTTCCTACCTGAAAATACGGAAATTTAAGTTTTTCACACACGCTCATTTACGAATTTTAATAAAAATACGAGACTATAGCATTCAAAATTTTGTTTTAATTCGGAAAAGTAATTTCTGTATAAATTTCTACGAAAAACAAAATACTATATCTTTTTTTGTAAAATCCTTTCAAGCTTGTGTTTTCTGCATTGTTTTATATTATGTTGGTGTGAAAGTATATATTTTAAAATTTGTTCAATCTTTATCTCTCTAACTGGAGTCAAAATGAAGATTAGCTCTTACAAAGTAGAAAACCAAGTGACAGTCATTGAGTATTATACAGAAAAGTATTTTAAAATAAAAAAATAAATTTTCCTTAAAAAAAGAAGTGAGAAAGCTGTAAAACGTTTTTTTTTTCTTGTAAACAAATTCGTTTAGAATCAAAGTGGAAATCACTTTCTGAAAGAACCTGTCAAACCATATTTGTGGTATCCGGAATGGAATATTTAACTTATACGATATACCGGGAACACTACTGAAGAGAGCGTTAGAAGAGAATTCTTATCATGCCGTTGGGGAAAAGACCAGAAACATTTTTTAGTAAAGGTTAGTTTTAGTGTACTGTGTAACAGTATCGCGTTTACTTAAGATGTAGCATCCAACTAACCTGTCACAATTGACAGAATAGTAAACGTAAAATAGGTAAGCAGGAAAAGAAATGAATTCAGACACTTTTCATTGCTTTGGGAAGAGCATTTCATTGCAAAAAGAATGCGAAACAAAACACATTGCATTTCTAAAGTAATTTTCATCATTATGATTTTTTTACTATCCAAATGTGTAAAAGGATAAAATAATAACAATAATGCAGATACAGCAACTATAAACAGACAAACGACATTAGAGGATTACAAAATCCAATTGTTTCCAAATAGAAAAAAAAAAAGAAGAAAACTTTAGGGTGGATCACATGTTACGAAAGAACGAATCACATAAACCAAACAAAAAATGTAAATTCCACCTGAACCCAGATTTGGGCTCTCTATGTGGCAAAATTGAGTCAAATATCTATTTTATATACATATCTTAATTTAACGTTTTGGCGTCCGCATTTATCTAAGCTCGATAATGAGTACAGATCATTTATTTACTTATATTTAAAAATAAATTTCTTTCCTGCTTTTACAGATTATTGGAGAAACTAGTAATCCTTCATCAAGGACACAAGATAAGTTTATCGCTGTATCATTCCTCGTTCTAAAAATATAGAAACGTTCAGTGATTTTGTTCAAAAATTTACGTGTATTAATCTTGCACACACACACACACACACATACACACATATCTATATCTATCTATCTATCTATCTATATATATATATATATATATTATATATTATTTTGGCAACGAAAAACAAATTTTATTATGTTTAAAAAAAAAATGTTCGATTTATTCCACTGAGAAAGCTGTTCAAATATAGCAGGAAAGCGAAAATTGATAAAACGGCAATCCGTACAGCCAGATATATATATACGTTTATAAAACAATCAGGATTGGCAGGTGATTAGGGAAAACAAAAGTGCCAACGTTGGCCGCAGCGTTGAGTAACTTTCAGGAAACACTCCATAATTCATGGTCATCCGCGGCTCTGGAACAAAGATGATTTCCAAATAGAAGAGAAGCTGGGATAGATGGAAAATCAGCAGCTGCGGTGCGTCAGTTGTCGCGAAATTATGATATGTTTCTCCTTTGCTAATGAGAGTTTGTCCATTCGCTGTTGGAATTTGGCGGGAATACATTGTGTTTGCCGAGAGAGAAGACGATACTTTTAAATATATCGGGTAATTGTTAAGTGCTAGCGAAAATAAGGTAGATAATATGAGGGGAATACTGTTCAAGTAGACCATTAGCTGACGTAGTTTGAAGGGCAGTTTCTGTGACGAAATATGGCCTTGTTATGTAGCTTAGCGTCATTTAGAAACTTTTGAATGTAATTTGACGAAAATAGGATATAAATATGTCGGGCAATATCGCTTTATTATCATAGGTATGTGAAAAAGTACGAGTATTTTTTTTTAAATTTATTTCTAGTGATGTTCATTCCAGCCTGTAACGATCGAAACTACCAGCACAGTACATGTTTTTTTGATGGTGAATCTTAGATAAAAGATTTTACATATATTTACTACAATTAAAAAACATTTAATGCGGTTTAAATTTCCTACGACATTAGCAATAATTGCTGTATTGGTTATCAATATGTATGTTATGCATAATTGTCTCTGCCATTTGAAAACAAAGCAAGTACCTAAATTATTAGCCACGTCTAGCGACAAAAATCTTGCGCCGACTGGAACAATTTCCATCTGTGCTTTTTTTTTTCTCTTTTTATAAATATTCTGACGTCATTATGGTTTTAAACTATTTTCGTGCTAATGAACTGTTGCAATTTTGAAGAGATTACGTTTATACGTTTTTACTGCTAAGTTTAGTTCAATAGTTCATTTGAACATTTATTTCATTTGGTATTAATAGACGATTTAAATAATTTATTTTTAAAGTTCGTTTTGATGATTTTCTTTGTGCAATACAAATATATTTGCTTTTTAAGCACTATTTTAATTTAATTCTTTCGGAAGCACATTTATGTTGTAATCTAATCCCGTAAACGCAAATCAAGATTAGCATTTTTGATCAAGAAACGCATGCTTATCAAGTACGTAATGCAATGGAAATCACTTTTCTTTACAGATAATCTTCTTAATTTTACTTTTGAAACACGATTAGTGTGTCACTAAACTTCAACAGCAACGCATCCATTTGTACATTACATCCAGTGCCCGACTAACAACTTTTCCTGCCCAGGGCACCGTCAACTTTTCCTGACCCTTGGAATGGTTCAGTTGCATGTATGCATGTGTGCGTGTACTACGGTCAACGTTAAATTGATTATTACGAATAACCTCTTATTAGAAAGAATTGGCTGGGGTTATAATTATTAAAGTGATTATTTTATGTTACAATTTTTTAAAAAGGAATTTAAATATTATGGAGAAATTTCCTGCCCCTTAGGGAGTTCCTGCCCAGGGCACGGGCCCCAGATGCCCGTGCGATAGTCAGGGCCTGATTACATCCTTATACTAATACAATCCTGTTAAAATATGAATTTCAATTGTAAATCCCTAATACAGTTACATAAGAATAACTAGTACAAACTGATACAACTAAGATAAACCGACACGTTTTCGAGGCAAGTGATTCGTTTATGTTGTGAGATTTTATTACCCGTTTAGTAGCAAAAACATTACATTGATTTTTGTTTTTGACCGTATGCCTGGCTTAAGAAAAGAAACATGCGTTTGTTTTTGAATAAAAATTAAATTAGGAGCTTATTGTGTAAAATATTGAACTAGTTTTTTTACAAACTTAAACATAGTTCGTTTTTATACGATAGGACTAAAGTAGACATTTAACTTCATATAGACTTCTTTTACTGAGCCATGTTTTGAAAAAAAAAAAAAGGAAAGAAAAGCTGTCTCTAGTAGAACAATAAAAGAACTATTCCTCTCTTTTGTTAACATCCTAACAACATTTGAGAAGTTTCTGCGTTGTTATTACGATGAAAACCCTAATTTTCTAATTTAGTAATGGAATTTTATTTTTAGCGCCAATTCGCTTTTTGGTTTGACTTTCTACCGATGAAGCTGCCAAATTTACCTAAGTGCTTTGAAAATAATACAGCTGTTAAACTTGAAACTTTGATAATTAATCGTTCTTTTCTTCACTAAATGTGAAGAAAAGAACGATTGCTCCGCTTACTGATTGATTATTTTGTGAGAATTATTCTTTCAACGATATACTTAATATTAATGTAAAATAATTTTGTTTAACAGAAAGAAGTTGTAAAATGATTACTGTTATGCCTGATCCGCAACGCGTCATTTAGTTTTATTTTTGAACACGCAAAAAATGAACGCTTTAATATTATTCTGCGATTTTATTTCATTGGATTTAGTAATGTGTCCTTCCTAATTCAATGCTAGAAAAAAGAAGAATTCAAATTGCAATATATACTACGTATTGGTTAAAGAGCCTACATTGGCGACGGTTTTCAAACTGTCGCCTACGTGAATCTAGCGGTTACAGGTACCATATTTTAGCCATACATTTATGTATATTAAAATAGAGAAGTTTAAGTGCATCTGAGTTACCACAGGGCGAATTCAGCACGGTAAGTCTTCAAACCGAAAAGTACCAAACTTTTTAATTCCCGCTTCCTGTTCAATATTTTGACAACGGTATATGTATATAATAAACACTTAGCATTTTGGCAATTTCTTCAGATTTCGGATTCTTAGAACATTTTGATAGTCCTTAACTTAGAAAGGACAGAATCGTTATGTCTACGAAACTGAGAAGAAACACTTAAGAGACAAGACACCTATAAATCTGACAAAGTTTCCATATTATCGGATAATCACATATTTAATCATGTGAAAAAAATCTAACAAATGAAAAAAAAGCAAAACATTTCTTATAAATAGATAACACATTCTTATACTTAGTTATTTATTTTGTAACAATAATTTAATATGATATTTGTTATAACTTACGTTTATGAAGATTTTGGAAAACTTCATAAGTCCAATACAGTAACGAAACATTAAAATCTTACCTGAAAAAGAAATATATATAAAATTGCACTTACAAATAATACTTATTATGCATTACAAGTATAACAATAATTCATTTCTTGTTACTACATGTTGTACACTAACACACTAAAAGTTTAAACTATAAATAAGACACTTAGATTTTTGTATTCACAATAGAGTAATTTCAGAAGCGTTAAGAGGAAACTTTCGTTACCATATCTTACGAATTTTGTTTCGTAAAAATTCACATTATGGGCGGGTATTAGTTTGGTGAAAAGTTTTTTAAAGTTGACTTATAGTTTTGACATCAGCATGCTGAATCAGACATATAAAATAGACATCGAGAAGGGACCTGATTCGAACCTCGACATTTTTTTTATTTTCTAAGAGACCTATCTTAAAAAATATTTTTGAGTATCAATAATTAGCCAAAACAAAAAAAAATGATAAAAATATGATACTGCTTTTAGCATAATGAATGAACATATTCAAAAATGCTTTTAAAGATACGTTATAAAAACATATTATTTTATAAAAAATCATAGCATTATTAATAATGCTGTTAATAAAATTCTATATATTTCTTATTTTCTAATGTTGGGGCAACCAGATGGTCCAACGTTTGGAGCGCGATACCACTACTTGTTTAAATGTCTTCACTAGCTACCTATTTCCGCTGCTAAAAGGATGTGCTTAATACAAAGGATGGTGCTTAATTTTACTAAATTTTGCTGCCAACCTATGTTATACCAAACTATAGTGAAATTGAGCACCGTCTTTTGTAATAAGCAAATTTAAACCGTTCTTTTTTTTGTGCAACATGCAACTAAAATGTTCTCAGTATAGGCGGTAGAGCAGGAGGATCCTCGTGTTCTGGGCTACGCGCTTGACGTCAGAAATACGTGATTTGGCAGTATGTAGCACTTACTGCCAAAGAGAAAATTTAGTTACAGAGGATATCGTGCTAGCTTTTTAGTCTTGTATACGTTGCACCAAAATATGGTAAAGATAACCGCTATTTTTTGTATCCAGTAAACTTACTTCTTTGGTGCAACATGCCACTAAATTTTTTTAGCATAGGCGGTAGAGCAGGTGGGTCCTCGTATTCCGGGCTAAGCGTTTAACTTCAGCAGTACGTGATTTGGCAGTATGAAACACTTACAAACGAAAAAAATAGTTAGAGAATATAGTACTAGCTTTTTAGTCTTGTATACGTTGAATCAAAATATCGTAAAAATGAACGCTATTTTTTGTGTCCAGTATATTTACACCACTTTTTGGTGCAACATACCACTAAAACCTTTTTTTGTACAGGCGGTAGAGAGGGTGGATCCTCTTGTTCTGGGCTGCGCGTTTGATTTTAGCAATACGTGATTTGGCAGTACGTCATACTTACAAAAGAAAAAATAATGTTAGTTACAAAGGACACTGTGCTAGCTTTTTAGTCGTGTATACGTTGCACCAAAATATGGTGAAAATAAACACTATCTTTTGTAGCCAGTAAATGTGAACTCTTTTTGGTGCAACATAACATTGAATTTTTTACTGTATATTTACCAATTCTGATGCTACGGCTAGTATTGTCATAAATTTGTAGATGTTTCGTGCAACTAAGGACATTCTACGTTGTTAATCACATTAATACATTGTAATTTGTGCCTTCATACTTTGGATTTCGTTTCCTGTAATAACTAAAAGATAATATTAATGAAATGTAGTTTCTGGAACGCACAATTTAATTATTGGTTTTCTTTTTGTGAAGAACATCTAAAGCACCATTCAAACGTTTGAAATGATACATGAGAAAAGGCAGTATAGATTAATTGGCAAATTTCACTTCGGAATGTAACATATTGATACAACTCTAGCTTTTCTGTCAACTTAAATGTCATTAAATACAGATAGTCAGCTTTGAGAAAGGGGCAAAATTATTTAGGCACACATGTTTCAAAATGTATTCAAAGTTTATTCCACACAAAAATATCCACAAATTTTTTTATGGATATTTTTTCAGCCAGAAATAAACTTACAAATACCACTCTCACAGATTGAAGCGCAATGAAATGGAGAAAAATGCAATAAAGTAAAACGTGAACCCATCTTTTGAGTCGTAAAAATATTTTGTTACATTTCTATTATCCGGTGGTCTTAAAAATTTCATATATTTGAGAAACGAAAGTTCTTATGTTTCATAAAATGAAAAATGTAATATATGTTTCTTTTATTAGTTTCAGAACTTAGTCTTCGACTTTTCAAAATAATTGCCACTGCGATGTGAAACGATGTAGGAGGAAAATTGATGCCATATTCGAGAAAGCTTATTATAAGCCATTGATATCTTACATTACATCATAACTTCCCTTCAAAAAGTTTCAAGGTCGAAACAATTTAGAAAATTATATTAGATTCGGATAACACTGTTGAAATGCAGCAAAAAAATTAATACAATTAAATACAAATAATAACTTAAACTTTACTAATAGCTATAATAGGCAAACATTATGACGTACATTAAACATAGCTGATACATCTATATTGTCTACAGTCTGGGGGAAATAGCGATACGAATAATTCACAATTAGTTCTAACATATTGAGTCAACTATTTACATGAACTTAATACTCGCTCAGTTTTGTACTGAGAATTTGAGCATTCATTGGCTGAAGCCGCTTAACCTCAATTACCGTTGACCCTTTTAGCTAAAATTTTGAATATGAAAATAATTATGATTAAATATTAATTGATAATTAGATTTGAATAAATCAAGTTATTTAAAATATGATTTTTTTAAATGTGGAATCAACAGTTTACTTTATTAATATAATGTATCTACTTATCAATTTATTTATAATGCAAAGTATAAGTTCAAAGCATTAGAAATTAAATATTCGTACTTTTCTTAATAAAAATATTTTAAATCTAATTATTTCATACATATAGTTTTGCAATTTGTTAAGCTTCAGTATTTCAAACTATATCGGTAAAAGTAGATTAAAATGCTTTCAGGTTTTTGTTTTCTTTGCTGTATATTTAAATTAGAACTTCATGTTAATTTATTCATATCTGCACGTTAATTTGCTAGTCTTGACATTTTTATTACAAACTCTTTATTTTATTTATTTCTTTATTTTTTGTTCCTAATGCTCGCTGAGATGAAATTATCTTTGCATGACTTATTTAAGGCCATTTACAATTTATTGTTAGCAACCACTAAGTTGTTGTTAGTTATGCCACTCGGATCAGCAATCCCGAATAGATATGATGTCCGATTTAAATCGAGAATTGAGTCTGTTTCATTTTCACTTAAGCAACACAAAGGTGGAAGTCCGACATAACTCAGACAACACACGACAAATTAAAGCGATATCTATCAATGCTTCGATTTTTTCTTCCATATCAAGGGCCGAGTAATTACTGATCCAGTGCCTCGAGGTATTGATTTGTAGAGGAAACTTGGGACCATGACATTTTTAATGAGCACCATTCACCATTAGCGTGCGCAGAGGGTTTTAGATGGACCAGCATTGAACCCGTGACAATATGATCACGATTTCTATGCCTCTGTGTGTGTGTGTGTGGTCGAGATACCTCGGTCGAATAATAATGTAAGCATACATAATCATTTTCTTACAGGAGAAATAAGTGGAATTATAAAAATAGTGGATTTTTTTTGAAGAGGTTTACAGTGTAAGCAGTTAAAGTTTACAGAAAGGATAAATTTTAATTTAATTTTCGGTTAACTACATTAGAGCTCTATCAGAATGCGTTGTGGAATTAAGCATTGCCTAAATAATTTAATTTGCCTTTGATATTTCTACTGATAAAATTCCTATTTAGGTGGTATATCACTCTATATATTTTTTCTATGTTAATTTTTTTCCATATTTTCCGATTTTAAAAATTACAGAGTTCATTGGTATATGGGAATGAATACTCCTACACTCCATAATTTTATCTAGATTTCATGTAATACACTGTAAAAAAAATCTCCTGAAAATAACGGAAAAGTACTGCAGCAGAGTTGCTGGAAATATTCCGTTACTGATAATATTTTCCCGAGATTTGACAGAAGTTCCATTTCTTTTTTCTCTGTAATTCCAAATCAGGTTGTGAAAATAAAGCAACCGTTAAACGGAAAAGTTCCGTTCTTGCATTTTCAGGAGGTGATATTTCCGTTTTTGGAAGGAAAAACCATGTATTGAAGCACTACGGAAATCTTCCGTTAAAATCAGTCAGAAAACAATCTGAAAATTCTGGTTTCTTTTGACAGTGTATACAGCACAACCACTACATTTTCTTCTGAATCCATGCCACCGCTCCAACTTCGAAGTATAGGCCATTATTTTTCGAATACATGGTGACGTATTTATAATGGTTGATAGAACATAGTAGCATAATGCGAATGCTGTAGAAGCAAATATAATTACAATAAAAACTAATTTGTCCCTTTGAAATATTAAGATAATGGTGGGTGAAAAGATTCATCATACATATTAAACAAAAAGGCAATTTCAGATGTTAAACTTAATTGAAATGGGAAACGTTTGAGCAATTAACTTTGAGACAATTTTGAGCACCACGACATATTATAAATATTAGACAACACTAAAAAATCCTAGTTAAACCTTTCCCCCCAAAAAATGAAAAAAATGATGACATTCAGCTGCAAACAATATTTACTACTAAAGTTGAACCATTATAATGGTTCGTAGTTTCACATTCATTGTGAATATAAGTGGAACTACACTATTGTAATGGTTCAACTTAGAGTGCCTCAAGTAGTAAGAGTGATGACTACTGCGCATGCTCCCCGCCGCCATATTTTTACCACAGAGCCTGCGCATCGCCAAGAGGAGCTGTAACTGCGGCGATGCGCAGGCTCGTTGGTAAAAGTTAAAGCTGGAAAAATCCGTTGTCATCACTCTTATTACTGGAGGCACGCTAGTTCAACTTGGTATCAAATGTTCGTTGAAGCTAAATTTGACCAATTTTTCTTTGATGAAAGGCTGAATTAAATTCTTTTTCAGTGAACTTATGCGCTTCTTTTCTTTTTTAATTTCTTTTAATTTTTATTCTTTATTATTATTTTTTTAAGGATGTCTAATAACATTATAAAAGTCTCCCAAAAATGTTCACATGAATCGCGTATCACGTTCGTAGTTCGTACAAAATGTTGTCCTAATCGTTATAAGGCGATTCTAAATAGCTTTCGGTTGTCTACTAAAAGCTCAATATTGTTTCGTGAAAAATTTCAACATAGACATAATTAACTGCAAAATAACTGAATGCGTCTACTTAAATACTTTCCTGAAAAACGCAGCAAAATGAGCTTGCGAAAAAATGACGTTACCGTAAGAGTAATTATTCCCTAAAAAACGCATAAACCCTTAATATTTTCTACTACTTTCTAAATTGATTCCTAGCATTTTCTACTAATGTAAGCAAACGAATATAAGGTATCCTGAGGGTTTTTTGATGCTCTAGCGTAAATTAGAAACGAAGAAAGGAATTTTTGGGACTAAAGATAAAAAAAGGGTTAGAATGCCTCAAGCTGTGACGGAATGAAGAAAACAGTGTTTAATTTTCTGCTACTCTCTCTTCTAATGGGAAAATGTTATGCCTGCGCGGCATTTTGGAACAGCTGTGTTAATCAAATGGTTTATAAAAAATATCATAACATACTAGAACGTAAACTAAATTAAATTAAATTATATTTCTCGATTTCGTATTTGTTAAAAAATATTCCAGTTAAGGTAGGAAATTATACATGAAAAAGAAAAAAAAAAAGACATCGCTATTCATATTCTCTCGATATTCATTTTCGTTATTTGTGCCGTAATATGTTTATGGAAGCCATAATGCTTGAACTAAGGAAAACGATTTTTTAAAGTTAGAATTTTAATGTTTGAATCTCAAATAAATTTATTTGCAGTAATTTGAAGTAGCAATGAGTGTCCTATTTATTATTTTTTTTCCGAAAAGTCAAAATGACAGTATAATTGTTACAGATATTATTATTTTCAAAACTGCTTATACGTTGAAAGTATTAAAAAAGAGGATAAAAATCATTTTATCAAAGAAAGAATAATCCATTGCGTGAACTTATCTTGTTTTTGTTTTGCTTTTTTAAACATTAAATTATTTGCATCCAATTATGTTATCCAAACATTTCAGTGATCAACGAGGTGATTTTTTCTATATGATAACAAAGGCGATTTTATTACGCAAACCATGCTTTCCCTTATATATATTTATAATTGCCCTTAAAATATGCTGAGTTTTGGGAAGTTGATCAAATACAAAATTTTTGAATCACATCAAAGTTAGAAAAATATACACTTTTTCGATGTTATAACACATAAAATAATCGATAACATATATAAATAAATTATGAACATTATAAAGATAAGTTCCCTATCTAAAAATAGGATTGTTCCGCTTTTTGATTAGATACGTAGTAAATGTATGGAATTAATGCCAAAATATTGGACAAGAATAGGTTGAAAATGTGGCTGGTATTCGTATTTGAAGACGTTTGAAGAAGATGGGAATTACAATAATACTTATGAAAAATAATTACAAATCATTTTTTTAAATATTGCATCATGTTTTTAAATTACCGTTTTAGTGGTTATTTACATCAAGCTTGAATCTCATTTTGTTAATCCAAAGTCGGCATTTTTGATAAAATAAAAGTTGCCGAATGAGCGAAAACTAATTTTGCAAAACTTTTAGTGGAATTTACGCCGACAACCACAGTAATAATAAGAATAACCACAACAATCTTACGATTTTAACTCATTTTAATCCCTTAAATTTAAAATATGTTATTGAAATTTTGATTTTAACGAAATTGATATATTAATTAAAAAAAGAAAAGAAAAGAAAAAGCACTGCTTATGTTCTCAAAAAGTTAGGAATGAATATACTAATTTCTAACCATGTTTGCTGATCTAATCCCTTTTTTTTTATTTTGCTCACTTTAATACCATTTTTATGTAATCCATCCATTTACTAAAATTAAACAAAGTACTTTCCCATTTAATTTTTTCTTCGTATCATTTTAATGATATTTGCTGTTAATTGAATCCCATTTTTTTAAATTATGAAATGATGTATTCCCTTTTATTTTTGATTTTATTTAATTTTTTTCTTTCAGATACTATTTTTTGATTTGATTTTCGTTTTATAACGGCAGTTAAATTTTTGCTATTAAAAAGATTAAAACGCTTATACTTATCACCGGTATTTACAGTGTTTCTCTGTTTTAATATTACATTTTTGTCACTTTGACACGATAGATTAAAAACTTTGTGTCGGGTAACACCTTGTGACGCGTATAGGTATCATTTGTTGGAAATGAAATGTATAATATTGCAATCGTGTTCATTGTGCACTTATCTTTATAAAAAATAATAAATTTACCTCATGACTGTTTAAGACATGCCACATTTAGTATTCAAACAGACGCGCTTTAATTTATCTTTTTCTTTACAAAAATTGTACACTCACTTTTGAGATTAGTTGGTTCTTTACAGCACATCTGTAATACATTGAAATTTATGTGCTTTGTGGAACACTATTTCTGTTTGGTTCTGGAAAACACATTTGATATCAAATTATTGAAATTCATAGTATTGCTTTACCATTACACATTTATTAGCTGTGTTATATACTGATTTGCACTAAGATTCGACCATCGATGAAGATTCAGTATAATCTTCATTTGGCATAATGTCATTAGTATAACTTTATGTGTCTCGAAATACACAGGGAGAATTTTAGAACGCTATTAAGAATCGATGCATGGCACAGATGGGAAACTAACTCAGTTTCCAGAAATTTATGTATCAATTACAACACAAGGTTATTAACAAGTCATGAAGAATTCTGGTTATCCTTCTCGTTCATTTTTCTTTTAAATAAGTCTTTATCAGCGAATTTCTTACTATACAAAATTTAATAAAATTTACGTGCTCACATTTGTGACATTTTGGGTCCGGCTTCTTAACCGGGTTTGCAGTCTCTGCTTTGAGAAAGGAGGAGGCGAGACGCTTGTTGCATAACGTTGTGAAGAATTCACTGAGTTATCAAATAGGAATTTATCAAGTTTTGTACAATTAAATAAGCAAAATGCGAGGCAGTCGTCCACATAATTCTAGATATATTTCCCTACAAGTGCTCTAAACAGGAAATAAACTGCAGTAACTGTAGACCCATCAAATACAAAAAAAAAAAAAAAAAAAAAAAAAAAAAGAAAAAGAAAGAAAGAAAAGAAAAGAAACTAAGAAGGTATGATAAAAGAGTTTGGACGAAACCAATCGGCAGAAACCAGACAGTCGACTTCACGTGATATCTTAACTGAAGCCAAAAGGGAAAGTACGTTAGCTTAACCTAGGTGCTAACGAGGATTACACATGCTAGATTCATCTAATTTAACTAATTTTATCAGACCTACATCCACATAAAAATAAACTCGAACTATACGATAAACACATATTTCATTAGACCATCACTTTATCGATCAGACTATCGATAACATCTGCATAGGTCTGTACGAATTACTTAATTTTGAGGAGTGTGAATTAGTTGTCATCATCCAAAACACGGTCTCAAAACAATATTTCATTCGCTGAGTATAATTGTGCTGTTGTTTATCCAGGATTCACTGCAGAAAATAAAATACTGGACACATTTTTTTTTTCAATTTACTTGTTAATTGACTTATTTTCCTATCACTCTATCGATCAGACTATCGAAAACGCCCGCATAGGTTGGTACGAATTATTCAATTTTGTGGACATCATTCGAAATGTGAATTAGTTGTCATATCCAACACATGTTCTCAAAACAATATACCATTCGTTGAGTAATAACTGCGCTGTTGTTTATCCAGAATTTATTGCAGAAAATAAAATACTACACACCTTTTTTTTTCAATTTATTTGTTAATTAACTTTTATTTTGCAGCATTATATTTTTTCCTTTTTTTTAAATTTTCAATAGTTACTGCTGTGTATTTTAATGCATCTGCTAAACTTTATCTTTGAATCCACATTACAGAGAACAGATAAACTTTCCTTTTAAAACTAGATTTAAAAAAAGAGTGGCACTTTTTTAAAAGCATTAATCATGGTATCTAATTATTAACCGCGTAATACACCAAAAAACTAATTATGTGGAATATTTTCTTACAAAATGATGTTTTCTTCAAAACGAATTGTTTCTTTGGGATTGAAAGAAAAAACGAATGTTCTTTTTTTCACTTAGATACGTTCTTTGAAAACTTTTATACCCATTCCAAGTTACTTTATGCATAAAATGAAAAATCTTTTTCCTCGCTCAAGGTTCTGCCATAATGTAAAGCAAATGAGCAAGTTTTTGTATTTTATGGAAGGAAAAAAAAACACTGCAACGTTCAATTGTAAAAAGACTTTAAAAAGATACCATTAGATGAAAGGATCAGCTCTTGGGTGTGAATTAACTTTTTCAGAAAAACGTAGAACATTGCATTATTCTTTTTTTTTTTCTTGGAAATTTCAAACCTTGAGAAATAAAAGGAAATTCTTAGAAAGGGAATTTTTTTGTCTGAAAATCTCATGCAATATTTCTTTAAAAAATACATTTCGTACTTGCCTAAAAAGTGAGCCGTGTGAGGTTATTTCTTAAAAGTTTCCATCCTAAATAATCCGTTATGTGTTTATTTTTTGTTCTACGATTTTGTTCTTGTACAGTGTTTTAATATGAGAGGAATAAGCAAGACAAGAAAAAATTAAGAAAGGGTGAAACAAGATGTTAGTTCAGAACTTTTGAGCTTTGACTAAAGTTTTTTTATACCATATGGCTTTACATGATTCTGTCTTAAATTTAATAGGTAACGGTACTGTGTACACTACAAAGTATTTCATTAGGAATCATTTTTACGACGCGTGCTTTAGTATATATTTTCCTCCTAAACGTTTTTCACAGAAAATATGCTATTATTTCCATTGAATGTTTCATAGTAGTTATTCATATCTTTTTTGTTGATATTTTTTAATTTAAGAATTTTCTTAGACCACTTTGGATTGGAAATTTATTTAGGTATTTATTATTTATTTTGAAAATATAATACCATAGAAAAATTTCCAGCAGATTGCGTCCGAAATCAGTATTTTTCTATTCAGTTCTGTTAACATTATTTTCCTGACATTTGTGAGAATAGCAAGCATTGTGTTCGCATGTAGTTTTAATAACATTTTATTCAGTTAATTGTATTACATATTTTGGTCATAACTGCTTCTTTATTTTTATTTTAAATAATTTCCATTTTTTCATTTAAGTTTTCATACCAGGACTTTTACCACAAATGGAAATAGAATGTATGCGTCAGTTATTTCTTTAAAAGTTAAGATAGCGCCTTTTTTATTAATTGTAAATCAAAGCAAAGTCTACATCTAAATATATATAAAAGCATTTAGTTGAGTTACTTAAAGTATGACAATTTGAAATATCCTCTGCACCCTTAGTTTTCCACCCGGAAAGATTCCTGAAAATTCCGTGCTCACATATGAAAATGCATTGAAAGCTTAAAAACGTCATTCTTAATTTAAAAATTTTTTTCATCTTTCAAAACTATTACTAATCGGTAAAGAAGAATGTATGAAGCCCCTCTGAACTGGCTACGGTACTAGATATTGATGTCTGAAATATTAATGCATAGTTTAAGGTAATAAACTATTCTATAACATTCAATAGTTTTTGACTTATTTTGTTTCAAACGTTTTTCTTCAACTTAACAATGGTCAACTAAAATGATTGAAATATTAAAGATACGAATCTAGCGTCCATTTCGGATACTTAATCTGTTCACCATCATATTTGATAGTTTTCCAGTTTGCAACGCTTTGTTTATTTGCGTTTAATACTTTCGCTGCCGACCACGCGCCAATGCGTGATGTCAATCACTTGCCACAATGCCAGCCATGTGCGAAAGTTTACAACGTTGTGTTAAGTCATGTCTCAGTTAGCCAGCCATAAGCTCACACGAAAAAAAAAAAAAAAACTGCGCTGTTTTATTTGCTCTCCGCTGCAGTGGGAATTTCAGATGCGTTTACTACGTAAAGATTCCCCCCTAAGTGACCGTTAGCGAGCGTTAGAGGCTTAAGCGTGGTGTGAGTGATATCTCAGTAACCAGCCACCTTTGTTTCAACCCGCACTGTATGTTAGGTGGGCCTCCTGATACTACGTAATGTAAAGATTCCTCCTTAAAGTAATCGGCAGCGAACGTGTTAATGTTATGGGAAGCTAAGATAATAAACATTAGTACTTGTGTCATGAGCTTAACGTTTTTTGTATTTACATTTGAAATATCAAATAAAAAACGTAAATTATAATAAAAAATCAACACACTAAAAATACATATAAGGGTGTATTCATTCAATAATAAAACATAAAGGGGTACTTTTACATCAAAGGACGAAGAGATTTTGTCACCGTGGTCGAAGACTTGGAATGGTTATCAAACCAACAGCTATGACGTGGTTAGTGTGATGACGTATTGTACACGCTGACGTGTTGTACACAATCACGTGAACTACAACGAGTGCGAATGAATTTCACTTCTAATGAAGAAACAAAAAATGCCAATCAGTCAGTTTGAGGGCGTGGTGATTAAGTTACGTAGGATCAATGAAGCGTCCTGAAAGGGTTCATCACTTTTTCTTGTCGCTGCTGTGCCTCGTGTGAATGCATTCTAATAAATGTTCAATTCATAGCTATAAGTTACAATATGTACTACTATCAAGATACACTACGGTTAAAATAAAAATAGTATTTTTTCAATGTCTCTCATCTGAAATCACTCAAACGTCTTGTCCATATTTTAACATTTCACGATAAAGGCACTGTTGCTTTCTCAAAACAACTACAAATTACACTTAATGACTACTGCAATTAATTAGTTTTTTGAGCTAAATTAATTAATAGTCCTTCTATATATTTCAATGCACCATTATAGTTTTCTTGTATAAATGAAACATGTTCAAAATTCTTAATAGAGATCATTCATAAATGATGTTACGCTTCGAGGGGGAGGGGGGATGGGGGTTCGTGAAATTGTGACAAGGGAAGGGGAGGAGTAAGAAGACGTGTGACACCATGCATTATGCAACATAGAGTGATATGTGACAAAGGGGGGAGGGGGTCCTCTGAAGTGTGAAATATTGTGACAAAGGGGGAGGGGGGCCAAATATATGGGAAAAAAGCGTGACATCATTTATGAGCGGCCCCATAAAGTAATTTTGTTTGATGCTGGTAGTATTACTTTCCTCAGATATGATTCATTATAGTCTTTGGCACATTTGCTGAATAACTTAGAGTTCAAATTTTTATCTAAATATACCAATTTGCTTCTGAAGATCCAAATGCTGCGAGCCTATAGCACCTTAAATGTTCTTAGAATAGTTTAATGCAGTTTTTTTTCTTTTCTTTTTTGTAACTCTAAGCAAAGAAATTCTTCATGTTAGCTAAGTGCATTTCTTTGCACGAAACTTTCTAAGAGTGATGTCAAAATTTCGTAAACCCTCTTCTTTCGTAAAATATGAAATCAGTGTTATAAAAGACCACATTTGGAAAATTAATGAACATTTTTTCATATTTGAACTTTAATAACGTTATATTGGCTACATATTTTTTAATGCAAAGGTTAAAGTTTCTATTTCTTAATATGTACCATGGTACTTATTAAGAAACTACCATCAATTTATACATTTTCATTTCTAACACCCAGTTGGAGTAAAACTCAGCAAACAAAATCGAAAAAGAAAATACATTAATAACAATATCATGAGTATAAATATATTTTATTATGGAAAGCACTAAATTAATTTGTACGTTACTTGCTAACTTTTTTTTACTGTAAGTCAGCACATTTCTAAAATAAGAATGTTTTATTTTTATGTTTTATCCTTTTAGCACGTTATTAGTATCTATTTAACAAAATAACAATAAGATGAAAAATGCTCCATTATAAAATAGTATTTGCAATAAAAATCACATACTAAAACTCTTTTATTTAAGATATTAAACAAAGGGCAAACGAATCGATCATTCCAAAGTATCTTGAGTGGGCCTAAAAATAGTTTTAGAGAAAGAGTTAAAAACGGAGATACTTCTTTCATTCAGTTTTAGGAAACAATCGGCAATAAAAAATTGTCCATTAGTTTCGTGTGAAATGCATATAAAATTTTCACTGTTGATATTTAAAAATGTTTCTCATATTACTAAGATTATAACGAAAATCCTGTTTTGTTAATAAAGAAAATAAAGTAAAAATATTAAAAATTATTCTTAGAAAAGCTACCAAAATTTATATTAAATGTATTTCACGATGTAATTGTAACAGTAACGGTTCAACAAAGCTTTCTCGGATGTAAATCTGCTCTTTTTTAATTCCTATCCCAACAAAATTCTTTACAATAACTTAAAAACTTGGCACTCTGCCAGAAAATGAGATTATTTTGAGATGTATATTTCCAGAGCAACTCTAATTGCTTCAGCACAAGAAATATACCTCTACCGCCGAAAAAAGCAACGTCAGGAAAGTTATTTAATCAGAGGGGAAAGATATCAAATTTGTTATTCATCTACCCAAGCCCACCTGCAGCAAAGGCAAACACTGCCTCGGGCTTCGTTTTACCGCGCTCCAGTATAAATTAAAAATTATGTCAGTGTATCTATTTCAGGTGCAAGAAAAAAAAATGAGTGAAGAGATGGGGGTTAAGAAGAAATGTAATGAAAAAGTACTTCCTTGGAGCTATTTTTACTACGCTCTTTTGCCAGGTGTAATTTGGAGTTTGTTGAAAAAAAAATGCATTTAGCATTTTATAGCGTGAGTGTCAAGCATCTTTGTTTTGTTATTTTTGGTATGAATATGCATTTTTTGAGATTTATTTAAATATATATAAAATGAAAACGTTGTTTTAAAAACAACAGGATCTGGAGAGCTTTTTTCCTCCCTCAAAATAAAAGAGCTTGGATTTCTCTTATGATTTTATTGGTTTTAATGCATTGGAATTTATACGCCATTTATCAATTGTAAACAAATAAATGCTTTTAGAGAAAGGTATGTCTTTTTGTGGATCCTTATTTTGTGGAGTGGTTTTTATTTCTCCCATAAAAACATTGATTAGGCAGAGTTAAGTAAGCAATATACTTTTATTATTGTGATGATAAGTAAAGGTCAAATTTCATAATTTTGGAGAAAAAAAATGAGAATGAACTATAAATTACTGCTATAACGTTCATTCAAGCAGAGTTTGTCTGGGAAATGGAAAAAAAAGAAGATAATAGTTTAAAAAGTTAATCAAAATACGTTTCTGTGGTTGTAATGATACGCGCTCTTCAACATCTAAATTGCTCTTCATAATATTTCAAATAAATCAATGTGACTCATAAATCTGAATTTTTTAAAATTATTTATTTACTTATTTATTTTAATAGAATACAGCGAGGGGCAGGGGGCGTGCGTAACCAAAGCACGATTCTAAACAAAACGCGTGCAAAATTTGGATCCCATGGTATATAACATGCATTTTTTTTTCAAGCTTGATAAAAATGGATATTAATGCTATTCTTTGTAATCATGTTACCCATCTTGAAAAAAATGTATGGAATAATTTAATTCATTACAATAGGAATCACACCTTCTTGAAAAACATAACATAACGAAATCTAATAAAACATATTCCTACTATTTGTACAAGTAAACATCAGAAATACGATAGATTTTATGAATATTCATATTTCTGTTCAAACCGATACATTTTAAACGATTGTATGCCGATACAAAATAACATAAAATTGCCAACCTAGCCCCCCCCCCCCCCGTCTAGAATGACCTAAAACTTCGTTCAACATACCCAATTTCATGAAACTCAAAATTGTTTAGGAAAATCCAGCATCACAGGATTAAAACTGATGCTCTGCTGCAAAGTACAGTTACGATTAAAGTACATTAATGCATATGAGCAGTTTTGGTAGGATTAAAATCACACGTGAAAGCAACTATTGAAAGCAAAGTTACTGCGCTTTATGTGTTACTACCATATGTATTATTAACCTCACGTAAAGTAAACATATATGAGCTTTGAGGCATAGACAAATCTATCGTAACACAAAGTATCAAAAGGACACTTTAACAGCAGCTTACTTTATTAAGAGATTACACAAAATTAACTTCAGTCTAGTAATTTCTGAGCAAATGCTATAGCTCAAAAACCACATCGCAGAATGAAAGGGATTTTTACCTAAATTGTACTTTATTTTTCCTCCGCATACCGCAAGTCTGCGAAATATTTGTGGGGTTTTATGATCATCTCACTATAAGGCTCTTTGAATAAAAAATATGCTAGTAGAAGATCATCTTACTATAAGGTTCTTTGAATAAAAGATACTCGTATACTGGCAGAAGATCATCTTACGAATGTACAAAAAAAGTTCATCTCTACTAATAATAAAGCAGCAAGTATGTGTGTCTGTCTTGCTGCTTTATTATTAGTCCGGCGTAGGGCCAAGACCGTCCCATGGATTTTCATTAAATTTGTCACGATATTAGTTTGGAACATAGTGGTGTGCACATCGAAGAGTTTCTTCTAAAAGTCGAATTTGTTCTTTTTTTATTTCAATTTTTAGCGGAAAACTGCATAAAATGTATTTTTCTACAGGAGGACATTAACACATCATTTCGAGCTTGGTACTGTTGAAAATCAAGAAGATTTCAAAAAGAGTTTTGCTCTCGTGCTAAATTTCGAAGCCTCTAAATTAACTAGAAAAGAAGTAATAAGCGTTTTTATCTGTAGTTAAAAATTATTTTTTCATGGTAATTAACTTCAATTTTATTTTCCCCGAACGATTGATAAAGCGCTTTTCCTTTTGTTTGAATTGTTGCCATTCTGCTACATGTATAATTGCTAAATAAAAATTCTATTCACAATATTTTTGGCGTTTCCAGAGACAGCCGATTTTTAATTTATCTTTTTCCATTTTTAGCTTTTGATTCTTCTTTATTTTAAACGAATTAAAATTTATTTCCGGCGGTTTACAGGCGATAGGTTTATTTTGATTTCCTAATTTTGACATGTATTTTACGGGCTCGTTCTCCATACTATACAGGGTGTTTTGAAGAAATGTTATCTTTTATAGAGATTTTTGTTATTCCAAATTATTATTACTATTTTATTTTTATTTATTTTATGTTTTTTTCCTCTCCAGTGAATTAGCACATATGTTATTTGCTGTTCGAGATCGAACTAAAGGTTTTTTCCGCTTTCAAAGTTTTACGTGTTGTTTCTGTTCTTCTGAATTACTGTCAATGTATAATAAATAAAAAATACTGATACTAAAAATGCAGTAATTTAAACTATTCTAAAGGATTATAATCGTCCTTCTGTGGGTACTTGAACTAAACAAACAAAATGCGTTTTTCTTTCTTTTTTAATGTGTGTGTTTTGTAAAAAAAACAAGTTGTTTAAATGTGTAGGGTTGCTGGTTGATTGGTGCTGTGCATTTTATTTAATAAAATAACACAATTTACTCATAAAAAAAGGTACGACTGTGTATATAATGGAGTACCGACGGGTCTGTTCACTTTTTAACACGAGCATGGCGTGCGGGTAGCACTAGTGTTATACACAATGAGACCATTCGTTATATTTGACCACGGTTTAGTTCTCCTGCGCATTACCAAAACAGTGTGGGAAACCTTCTTACGCCTCTCACACCTTACATTTTCAGTGTACTTCTTTGATTGGAACAAAATGTAATCTGGTACCAATAAGTTATTATTTTCAATTCAAAACGCTTTGGAAGTTTCTGGAAAAATAAAGCAGGAGGTTTCCCATAGAGCATAAGAGGTCCAAAGATACTTTAAATAATGGAATGAAATGGTAAGTATTTTATATATCTGGTTATTAAAGAAGGGTACATAGAAAGAGTAGCTCCTCAACGCATGAAGTACTCAGAAAAGTATTTAAAAAATATAACTTCTAAAAAACTTAAAAACAAAAAACAAAATTGGTTAGTTTTGTGGGTTTTTTCATTAGAAATTTAGCTTCAATATGTTCCCCGGGTTGTATTTAGATCCTTAGCTGTTATAATAAGACAAAAAGTATAAGACAAAAGTATAAGACAAAAAGTGAATAAATGATAAGAAAAAGAATCGATTTTAAAATCACGTTTCAATTTTTTACAAATTTTGAAATTTGCGATTTCTGAAAAATTTATAATAAATTAGAATCTTCTCTAAAAATTAATTCACCCTTCTTTGGTCTGAACTGGTTTTAATGTCAAAAAATTTTGACATCATTATAAGATACAGATTTGTTGTAAAACATTCTATATAGTGGGTTTCCACTTTTTTGGCAGTAGACGGTGTACAAATTGTTAATTAATACAAGCTATCTAAAGCTATGCTTTCTGCAAAACATTTAGACATCTTTTGCGCGATTATCGGATTTACATAAAATGTAATCTTTTTACAGAAAAACTTCAATGGAATATTGCAAAACTTGTTTCCGAAGAGAAATTTTTAAAGGCGTCCCCATGAAAAAAAAGAAAGAAATAAGAGAAAAGAAACAGATTTCTAAATATGAGTCACGTTTTCAAAAACCGTGTTTTATAACGGGCCGCGTTTTATAAATGGCTCATTAACATTAAGGTGACCGACTACCTTCGGAACAAATTTTTTAAAAAAATGCAATTTCTGCACATGTTTTACACTTTTTTGGTTAAATAATGATTTATAAACATAAAAATACTTTAAAAAAATCCCCATGTACTGTAGTTTCTGAATGAATGGGTAAAATGAGGAAAATTTTAGTTAAATTTTATCAAAACGGTTAACACTGTAAAAGAAAAAATATCGTTGCAATATTAATTATTTTAAGCCATTAGTTACAAATAACAATGATCTTCAAAATGAACTAAAATGAGAGAGGAATATTAAAATTTATGAAAATTACAAGGAAAAATGTATGCTAATGCACCGTTTTTCCGAATTTTTAACGAGCAATCCACATAAAAACCCTTGTAAATAAAATATATTTTATTTACATTAATAAAATATATTTTATTTACATTAAAAATTGTAGTTCATATGATAGCTGACACTATTTAAAACACACACTGTAACTTTTGTGAGAATACATTGATTATGTATTCAGATGTCGTGATAATGGTAAATGGGTTTTGCGAAAAAATAACTTTCGAGAAAATTGCAGTTGAAAGTTACAGTTCGTTCAAAAACAAGCTGGAATTACATGAGGAGTAGAAGACGATGTGTTTTATAATAGCTATAACTTTTGTTCTAAAGCACATAGAAGAAAAAGGAAAACAGTTTTGGAAAGAGAAAAGTTCAAAGTATTAGAAACGGAAATTGAAAAAAAAATCAACATTGAGGTCAAAAATCGAGGTTTTTCGGTCACCTTAAACCAACAACGCATTTTAAATTTCCTCGTTACATCTGGACTTGTAATAACCGAGTTTGACTGGAATCAGTTCATCCTTCTTGGTTTTGAAGTATACATCGGAGCCGTTCATAAATGATGTCACGCTTTTTTCCGATATATTTGACCCCCTCTCCCCTTTGCCACAAAATGTCACACTTCAACGACCCCCCTCCCCCGCTTTGTCACATGTCACGCTATGTTGTATAAGCCTGATGTCACACTTCTTGTTACCCCTCCCCTCCCCTTGTCACACTCTGCCACAATTTCACGAACCCCCCTCCCCCTCGCCGCGTGACATCATTTATGAATTATCCCATACCTCTTTAATTTGCCTCACGAAATCCAATCTCTTTACTTTTTCGGAATTTTGATCTCGCTTCTAAAAAGCTGAAATATGTCTCTTCAAACATATATTAATACACGGCTCAATCCAACTGTATGCATTTACGAAACGATTAATTATTTTATAGGATTTCCCAAAAGGGATTCAAGTCAGTATGCGGCGAAACAAGACTAGCTTTCAATTATCATAAGACTTGATCTAACACAAGTTAATGATTACATTGACTTATTATACATTTGACTTAACTATTAACTTGCACCGGTTTAAGGCGAATTGAACTCCTGACATGATGTGTACTTCAAATTAATAGTAGTGCCCTAAAATATCACCTTCTAATAAATGTTTTCTTTTTGGGTCTATAATGTCACTGTCAGAACTTAAAATCATGAAAAGGTACTTGTATTATTTTTGTGACTTCAACTTACAGTAAAGATATAATGAAAAAATGAAATTATTACATCCTACTAATAAGTATTAAAATACTGCATTGTACTTATAAATGTTTAACTTTTTCTTTTTTTCCATTTGAATCACTTTAGGGAGAAATAATAAATTCCTCGTCATTTAAACTTGGAACTGTAAAAAATGCAATATTTTTATCGCAACCATCTTGATGAATTACAGAGGGGTCCCATAACCGTTCTAAAGCAGAAAAAATGCAACTGGTGAAAGAATAAAGCAATATAATTCAATTGACATTGTGAAATAACAAAATAACCAATCAAAATTATTATAAATGATAACATTTGGTAAACTACTTCAAGAATTTAAAACTATCTTTTGTTTGTTCCCTTAAGAAATCAATCACCCATATCACATGGCACAAACTGTAGTTAATGCGTTTTTACAATAGTTTTGGCGACTCTTTACGCAGCATATAAGTCCCAATCCTTTTTCATTAGCATTTAAAAAGCATCAACCTTTGGAGCAGAGCCAGAAATATTTCGCTTTCTTCTCTGCAATACATCTTTTTTACCGAAAGGGTAATTGCATTTTGTGTAGATGTAATCAGCTACTATTACATAGCAGGTTCAAAAAGGGTATTTTTTACCACTGCAACATTTCAAGCATTATGTAGGAAAAGAGTTCGGTTATTTGTGTTGTAAGCTCATTTTACGTATTTAATAAATGAATATTTTCTTATTCAATAAATAAATATTTTTCTATCGTATTTGATAAATAACTTATTAGCATTTGTAATTTTATCATCATTCCTCCCCCACCATTTTGGGAAGTTTATCGAGTACTTATAGAAAAAACATTTATTCATTAATTTTAGGAACCGTTCATAAATGACGTCACACTTTTTTCAATATATTTGACCCCCTCCTCCCCTTTGTCACAAAGTGTCAGACTTCAACATACTCCCTCCCCCTCTTTGTCACACGTCACGCTATATTACATTAGCATAAAATAGGTTTAATTTGCTGATTTTAAATGTTTTTATAGAAATTAAAATGTACGAGGTCACACTTCTTGTTACCCCCTCCCCTCCCCTTGTCACAAACTGTCGCACTTTCATGAACCCCCTCCTCCCCTCGAAGCGTGACATCATTTATGAATGACCCCTTAGTACAGGTATCAGAAGTGAGTTCTGGTAATTATTCGGGAGTAAACTTTTTTTAAATCACCTAGTAATGGATACAACACTTTAAGTCGCATATCCATTCACACATTTTGTTGTAATTTCAGTAAATATTTTATTTTTTTATCGATCACATAAAAACCATTTTAATAAAATGAGAATAAAGAAAAATTCAATGCTTTGGTGCAATTTTAAAAGAGGCAGGGAATGACTTCCTATAGGTAGCATTTTGGGAACGATATAAATAGCATCTTTCAGGAATACCTCTCGCTGTGGTATTCGGAGAGAGAGCAATTCACGTGAAGCGATGTGAAAATAAATGGTCCTTCAGCAAAACTCTTCTCTCGGATTGATGATCCTGAATTTCATATATCTCATCTATCTTTAAGAGCGAAATAATACTGAAAGAGGATATGCCCCTTTCATTAATACATACTATTTTTGAATTTTCCTTTCGCAATCACATGTGGGAATTTAATGCTCTTAAAAGCTACAGATAAAAATAATTAATGTACCTTTCTAAAACAACATTAACAAATATATTCTCATTTTTAAGTTATCAAGTTTTCTCTTGAGTTAAACAAAAGACAGGTAAAAACACATTAAGTTGAATTTTTGTATATTTTATCCCTATAGGAAGGGAGTGGTATAAGTATACTTACCACCAAATTCGTCAACTGATAAAGGTTTTCAGGAAGCTATTTTACCCTCCCTAGCTTGAAGAAAGCTGTAAAGCTTGTGGGAAGGATATTTATCACTAAATGCATCAGTTTTGGTGTTAGGCATACGCACAAAGGAGAGGAAGGGGTACAAATCATGTTAATTTTATTCTGTGACATACATGAATTGCCTTTTAGAAACTAATTTGAATCCGAAAAATATTTTAATCTACCACTAGTAGAAAAAAATGGCCTTATCAAGTGCTAATAAATCCAATGAACGTTTATTGACAGATTTTATTAACATTTCTGGAAAGTTAAGTGGTACCACTGTTTAACGACATTCGGAAATTATTCACTGTGAAAAATCCATTTGAGCTGGTATGCCATCTTTTTGCGATATCCGTACTTTAGTATCCTCTTTATATAACACACAATGTGAACGTACTACTATGAAACCAATACGGTTACAGCTTAAAAATTAGTTTTGCGAGAAGGGAATTGTAGAAAATAATAATCCGTAGCTACGCATTACACCGTAGTTTCATTTCTTGACTTCCTGTTATAACTTCACTGTTGACATTTTTTTTTTTTTTTTGCTAAGTTCAAGAAGACACTAAGCGGATCTATCTACTATAACGAATATTTTCGTTCATTAAAATAAATATAAAAATATATTAGAGCCAACTGCTCTTCAAAAATGTGAAATTAAAAAAATTACAAATATTATATTTGGAAACAAAAAATAAAAAAATAATAAATTAACTTTTGGAGAAAAAATAGAATTGACCCCAAATTAAAAATTGCGCTTAAAAGCAAAAAGTAAATTACTTCTTTAAACAACGTCGATGTTACTTTTAAACATAATTTTTGAAGTCGAAGCAAAATTTTGAGCTTAAGTACAGGGAATGACTTCCTATAGGTAGCATTATATGCTGCTTATTTTTCCAGGAACTGTTGGAAACACTGGACCATTTATGTTTGTTACTGATTCATAATTACAAAAACTTTAAACTATCATAATTTTGCGCCGACTTCAAAAATAACGTTTAAAAGTAGTATTGATGTTGTTTAAAGAATTAATTTATCTTTTGCATTTTTGCGCAATTTTTAATTTAAAGTCGGTTCTGCATTTTTCGCAAAATTTTTAAAATTAATTTTTAATGTATATACATTTTTACATGTGTGCTATAAACCAGAGCAAATAGGCTGAGATTGTTATTATTGCTTTTGATATCACTGCTTGATGGAAAAAAACTATTTTTAAGAATGATTTTTACATTCATTATTTATAATTTATTCAACAAAGAAATATCAATCCAAGCATTTCCAATTAAAAGAAAAATACTTAGTTTTTTATCCATAACGTTCTTTCTAAAGAATAACTGTAGTCAAATCGATGCACGATATTTAAGTTAGACCACCCCCAATATATTAAAAAATGATTGAAATTGTTCATTTAGAGAAAAATTACGGATCGAAAAAAAATGACTAACTTTGTGCCCATAACTTTTTTTCTAATTATCGGAATATAGTCAAACGAAAACATAAACATACCATCCGACCGACATGAATACACTTCTACCATCAACCAAAGCGATATGCCTAGCCGAGTGCCAAGAAGAATCCATTCATGTTCAAGACAGGAACTACTGGTGTGAGGACTGAGCCGTTTTTGTTCTTGTTCTATTTCGTTTAGCTTACTTCACTTCTTGCGAACCGATGCTATGCACCAGTTAAAAAATTTAGTTGCTTTCAACAAACAGATAATCAAACATTCTGATTCGCGTACTAAACAAGCGCACCTGCAAAATGAACGTTCTTAAAACTCGAATGTTTTCGTTCTTTTCTGCTATGTGCAGAAGCGTCCAAATGTCAAAATTCCGTGGTTGAGCTGTAGCCCTCATCTGAAAACCGATAATTCAAATTTAACTTTTATTTTTTCTAATTGACTTTTAACTAATTAATTTATATTGCTACGTGGCTGAATTTTTATTTTATTATATCTCAACTCACATTTTTTTTTTGCATTTTTCTTTTCTAATAACTGTACAGGAAAGTAAGGGACATAATGAAGAAAATTATGCTAAATATGCTGATATTTCTTGAATGAAATTTTCAAAATGAACTGCATTTTCATTTCTTGTTAATATAATGCCAAAACTGAAAAATCAAAACAATAAATCTGTAAAGCATCCGCAATGGATGTCATAAAATAGTAATTTAAAATATGTTATGCAAGTGTTTAAATGGAAAAATAGAAGAAAAAAAATTGTCAAGTTACGGAAAAGTTTCACTAAAATGGTTAGAAAGATATGCAAACTGATTTCGAAGAGTAATTTATTTTTCGTTTCCATTTCAAACTTCAAACATTTCTCAAAGACCTTTCCCAGTAAAATAAAACATATCGTGCCTTGTTTAAATAATAATTATTTTTCTAACTATGAATTGTCCTTTTTTTTTGAGATTTTTATTTTTTATGCGTTTACTTGACGATTACAGAACATTTTTCTCCGTGTCATATTGAGACAAATATTTTAATTAATATTTCTTGGAAAATATCCTTGCTCGGATACTTTTGCTTTTTTTTTTTTTTTTTTGAAAATTAGAATGCAGAAAAATGAGCGCCAAAGTATGAAGTCTAAAATATTCTGCTTGAAGAATTTCGACTTGACAGCTGGTTAAAACATTTCTAAGATTGATAGTCACAAGTCAAAATAAATGGAATTTCTTGACAATTTCAGGCTAAAAAACCTCTAAGCTTCAGTTCAAGTATTTAATCTTTACAAATTATCTGCCTTCTTAAAGAACTGTTTTACGTTTTCTTTGTAATAGCTTTTGGGACAACCATAATTAATAAATCATAGTATTCATATTTAGGAAGCGGCAATCTGATGATTCATGTGCGCAAAATTTAAAAAAGTTAAACGACGTGTTTCATGTGTAAAAGGGCGACTCGTAAATTGCATTTGCATCAAAATTTAAGTGCACTTTTAAGCAAAATTAATGCAGTAGATTTGTCGTGAAAGAAATGAAAACTTTATAAAATACTATACTATTCATGCTTGGGACTCATTCAATTTCTCAGTCGCTCATATTATACTCAAGATAGAGGAATGCTTTTTTTATATAGGTCTTTTAAAACTGATTATCACCATGTTGTAATTTCAAATGAAGATAAAAATCTTCGCACAAATCTCTGAAGTTTATTTTTACAGAAACCACTCAATGTTCAGAGTGAATACAAATGATTCATTGGGTTTTGACGTCTTATAACTTCAACTATATAATGCCCATCTATTTACACAAATAACCAATCGAAAAAGAGTCCTTGAAAATGTGGTTTTTGATGTCTTTTCATTTCCTCAGAATTTACTTACCAGGCATAGCTACCTCACTCTATACGAGTTTATTGAGAAGAGGAAAATTTTAAAAACGTAAGTTTTCAAATTTCGTCTATCTAAAAGTAACATGAGAGTTATCTCAGAGAGAGAAACTTGAATAAATTAGGCAAACTTTAAGAGGTATAATGTAATTTTTAGTATACTTATTTCGATATTTTCTTAGGTGCCCACAGTTCCTTCACCTTTCCCTATAGTGTTTTCATAAGTCTTATTTTGTGTCAAAATTTTTAACTACTAGTACGAGCATAATATAATTACATAACTCAAGAAAAAAAGAATAAAAACTTAAATCGGATTAAACTCTTTGCACAATTTTATTTACATTTTAACGACGTTTTAAAAGGGTTAAAAGGGAATGAATCAAGTCTAGTTAAAACTGCATAAAACAAGTTTCAATATTAATATTTAAACATTAATTAAAGCTCTTTTTTTGCAATGAAAGTTAGTTTAATGAATTTGTTGTTGCACAAAATAAAAATGTAGCCGTTTTACGTTTAAAATTAATTTAGTGATACCAGAAAAAGTGGAGGAAAACTTATTTTCACTTCTTGAGTGCAGCTAAGTAACAAACTAAGACATTTGCGTCGATGTATTGCTAAAACCAATTATGAGTTAATAAAAATAAATAATCGCTTAATAATCTCTCATACACATACGCAAGTCATACTAATAATTTAAAGAAATAATAACGGGACTGGGGACAGGCACCGGGGGCATCTAAAAATACGATAGGCCAGAAAATGGCAGGTGCGGGGGGTTTCTGGGCGCACTATGTGCTTTTCTAGGCGTCAATAGTAATGAAATTATTTTATTGTAATTATTTAAAATAAAAGTCTTATTTCCGTTTGGTTTTTCTTCTCGATGATGACTGAAATTTTCCTAATAGTAGAAATATTCCAGCATTAATATATTATTTTTAAATAAGAATGTTCTAAGAGAATAGAGTTACTTAATTTTTTAAAGAATCAATGGTAGATAGCAGAAACAAATCAAAATACTAATATTTTCTACATTTTGATATATGTTTTTAAATACTAGTAATTATTGAGTTCTATATTTTTTTCTGCCGATAAGGATTTTTAAATTTTTACTTACAAATGCATGAGAGACATACTTTAACTATTTCGCGCCTTAGACTTTGGCACACTGAACTTTTTCTTGGAACTCAACACAATGTTCAAAAGAGACAAAAAAAAAAAAAAAAAATCACACCAACAGCGTTCTATTTGTCGCTGTATACGGAGCTCGTAAGCGTAGAGTACGTATTGAATGTCAAAATACCATTTTGAGACGACGAAAATAGTTTAAATGTTTCGAAAAGCTAAAATATTATGCTTTGAATTTCAGTACGTTTAGTGAAAGCTAAATTTTTTGTTTCATTCATAGTTAAGGTCTTGCCTACAAGGTGGACTTACACACGAAAGCAATTGTAAAATTTCGAAATGCACATATAATAAAATAAATATAAATGCACCATATAGTTACAGTGTAAACTGTAATAGATGAAATAGAATGGAATCATTTTGTAGAAACTTGACAATCCTTATTAAGAGCAGTTTATTAGGAGATAATGAAAAATAATTTCACATTTCATATGAATATTATTTTAACTGTAGCTGACATTCAAAAATGTTACGAACAACATCATAAAAAAAGAATTAAACGTATTTTAAACGACTTGGCTTTAATTGGCTCACTTGCCTCATTGGAAATAATATTTTAAAGTGCTATCATTAAAAGCGTTTCTGGGACAAAAGCAGTTTTCTGAGCAGTTGATAAGAATAAATTCATGTTTTGTAAATATTTATTTAACAAGATCGGCCTAAAAAAAACTGTCTGGAAACCACGTTGTTAAAAGCTTCCTTTGAAGCGCAGTAAATAATAAACCAGCAAGATATTTTTTGCAGAAAACTACACAGATTACAGTAATAACAGGATTTCTTTGCGGGGATTCAACACCACATATGGGAATTTAAAGTAAGCTTAGCTCTAAGCCATTTTGGAAGAGAAGGATTTGTCTTTTTGGAATGGATGTGGAAAATTCCCTACAGAGATTTAGAACGAAAATAAATTCACAGGTAATGTATTCAATGTAAATTTTACATACTGCAGTTGAATTAAATGCACATTTCATATATTAAGAAGCTTTTCCTCTCCATTAGCATTCCTGCAATTACAGTTTTATATTTTAACGTGTGTGCAGTACCATGCAAATAAATAAAATAATATTTAAACTGATTTTCTAAAGGGGCTATATTATATCCCAATTATATTCATTTTTACATCATTCCTTGTAGTGATTTTTTTAAAAAGTTTATTTTCTTTTTGTACGCCCATTCGAAATAATATATATTTCTACTTTATTAGATTAACTTTAGGAATAAAATCAAAAGCATTCATCAGGAAGAAGTGAAATTTTATTTGAATTTAAATTCTCTTTCTCCCGCTGTATCTCTATATATGTATGTGCGCATTTTTGTATTTGAAACGTTTTGCGTTTTTGTGCACGGTGCCCAATAAACGCATATACATTACAGCAGTTAATACATTGTCTTAAAAAAATGAAACATAACAAATTCAGCGACCATATACTGTGTTAGGGATGTATTTTTATGTCTGAAATCATAACAAGGTTTTTTTCTTTCCAATGGGACTGCGTAATGTCACCACAATTTGCAGACGTAGAGCATTCCCCATAAACCGGAATCCCTTATTCCAAGTAGCACCACTATCGGCTTACGCCGTTACCACTTTTGAGAGTTTTGACGCTCAGTTTCCCCCTAGATGGCGGCGCCATGAGCTCTACATGATGCGAAACTGTACCAAGAACTTAATTTAGCCAAGATTATCCAAGCCAAACAGATACTCAAGAGATCTTTAACATGCCGCATAACCATAGACATGGGAACCGACTATTTTCTGAGTCTTGAAAATCCACCGACATGGGCCACGTTTAACTATGTGAACTTTGGCGTATATATATATATATATATATATATGCATTTGGCATTCATTTTTTGTGCAACATGCTGCTAAATTTTTTACAGTGCTGTTGTGATTGTTTGATTGTTTGTTACAGTAATTCACGCAGTTCCCCGCAGCGCAGATTTACCTAACTGTCCTCTGCCATCTACACTCAATAATCATTCGGAGAAGGCTTCAAAATTTTACGAAAGTTATTTAAAATATATGTGATAGAACACTTTTATCCACCAGACCCCTACCTGTTAGCTGAGGCCTTAGGATTGTTTGCGCAGAGGGCGAGGTAGTGGGGTCCACTGATTTTACATGCACGAATCCCCAAGTGTACATGGCGGGTCTTCAGCGGGTATCGAACGCGAGACCTGCCAGGTGGAACCCGACGCTCTAATCACGAGCCTACCACGACCCATGATAGAACACTGGAGTGAGGTGTTTTGGCAAAGCTATGTTGAAAAAAAAAGGGTTCGTTCCACTTTTACTATTCCTTCAAAATTAATGCCATTTTCATGAACCTATAACTACTTTCAGACAATTTACTTAAATATATATAAAATTTGAAACATATATTTTTATTTATTAAAACGGTTTATTTTATTTTTCTTTGACAAATATTTTTATGAAACACTAAGAATTTTTCATACAGTTTTCGACCTATTTTATTTCAGTTATTTTAAGAATAATTTTACAGGGGAATGGAGATAAATTAAACCACAAAATAATAAAATCAGGGAGTAAAATATTTTACGACGCAAGTTAGAAATTCAGAAATACTGTTAAGTATACTTGGCAGAGTTGCCAAGCAAACTTTGTGTATTAGACTTCAACTTTAAGACGACTGTTTTGTTTAGAATATAAAACTTTGTTCATACTAATTGAATGGTGAAATGAAATAAAGCATTTACATAAACTCCCAGCTATGCTGCTTACCACTGTTTTAGCAACATTACTCATTTCTATTTTAACCACTACCAGCACTAACATAGTTCTCATATACCGCCTTTTAATTTTTAACATTTGCATACATTTTATAGCTATTTATTTATTTATTTGTACCTCATCAGTAATCAAAGTACCAACCATCGGTTTAACCGGATGGGTGATTAAGAGGAAAATAATACATAAAATGAAAAAACCCACGAGCGACTAAGCCCCCTCTGTGAGGAATCACGGAGCAAGAGATGTTACATGCAGAAATTTTGAAACATATAATACAAAATAAAAAAATACATCGTGAAACACAATGATAAAAGAATAATAACAATAATCATAATATAATTAATAAATAATAATACAAATAATAAACATTAAAAAAGGACATGAATACGATGAACAAAGAAGGTAAGAAAAATTAAGAGCAGCACATGAATGTCCTCTTGAAACTCTGACGCAGGAAGTTGCAAGTCATCACCAAGAGGGTTTAAGAGGACTATAACTGTATGCAGGTTCTTTTGAGTTACTGGATGAAGTAAAATATGAATTATGTTTTGGGAGAAAGTGCTACAGGAATGACATCTGCAATGAAAGGAACTGGTTAAATGGTTAAAGGGCCAATTACATATGTAATGCTCTAGAGTACCCGCTTGATTGCATACATATAATGGCGTATTTATTATAGTGAAACGATTGTAGGAAAATGACCGTGAGCATTGAGAAATTGTACTTCCATGGGATGTTTGCAGAGCGGCTTCAGCTTTATTTTTGGCAGGAAATCGTAGACTCTGCGATCAGTTTCAGTGGTGTCCACGAGTTGTTGCCAGTTGCCGAGAAGGCCTCACCAAAGAAGATATTTGAGAAAAGATTTCGGCAGATGAATTTTATTTATCAATGACAGTTTACAATTAACTGCAACTGCATTTTCTGCACAAATAAATATTATTTTCCAACAAATACAGAACAGAATACAGTTGTTCTAATTGTACCGTCGATTGTGAGCAATTATGGCATGTGTAGACTCCTTAATATGTTCAGGCATGGGTTGCATTTCATTGCTTCGTATAAGATGCGCACGTAGTAATCAAACTATTCACACATCCCGAGTCGAGAAGCGAGGTTTTCTTAACTTTTATAACAGAAAAAAATTCATTGAATAATTTGAAGAAAACTAATTAAATGTACGCATTTATAGATCATAAATAAAAATGTCTAACTTTTTTTTTAATCAATGCATTTTCGCTGCTATACATAGTATACTACACGTTAAAATATAGCACTATACTTAATTTTAAATAATAATGTATTATACTTCGAAAATTCTATTTTAAACTTTTAAGAGAAGTAATAAGTTTTTGAAGTCTACTGGGAGTAAAGCAATTTTAATGTCGTTAAAAATAATCCAGTGAATCGCTGACAAGTAATATCAATTTTTCGCTGTTATTATATTTGAAACAAGATACCCTGTTCTGTCTCGATGTTGAAGAAAGACTAAAATACATGCTTTTAAAATACCAAAGAGTGACAGCTAATAATATTTTACTGTATAGTCTCTCTTTTCTCATAAAGGTGGAATTTGGCTTGCTCCTTTGAACAATCATCACCTTACTGAATATGTATTTGAAAAATCATTCAAACATTGTTCCAAAATGCCATTTAACCCTCTCATGCAAAAATTTATTTATTTGAGTTGAAAAAAATATTTTGATATGCTACAAACCCATTTAGTATCTCAGGATTTTTGTGTAATAATTAATGTTTGGAAATTGTTGTCTTGTGTAGTCAAAAATTGGTGTCCTCCTATGCGAACATTTTATGTTTTTTTGGGATATTTGATAAGTGTAATACTAAGGCAAAATTGAGCATTCAAACTTCATTTATAATCAGATATAAATATTAGTCCGCGCGTATATAGTTTAGTAAGTCTATAGTCAATAAGTCAATTGGAAAAATTCCCACCTTAATATTATTTGTTTATTAAAAAAAAAAAAAAGGATAGTTATCATTTTGAGATATTAAAAACAACAAACTTTTATCCGGTTATAAGTAAAACTTTGTGACACTAAATCTTGTACAACTTTCAATGGTCTTGATTTTGTTACAGTACTCACGGCTAAATAAAAAACTCCTAGTGCAGTTTCGCATCAATTAGAGCTCAGGTTCTGCCATATAGGAGGAAACTGAGTATAACAATTACCAAGTGGTAATGCCATCCGTTGACAGTGGTGTTACTTGAAAGAATGACGGCTTCCGGAGAATGGTCGAGGTCTGCAAAGGTTAGTGACCGTACGCAGCTCAATTAGAGAGTTTATTGATCATATAGTTACAAAATATTTTCTGCGAAAAATCACCTCCAAAAACCCAGCGGGCTTAGACTCCGAAGTAATAAATGTCTAATGTTTGATTTAAATTCTTCAAAATATCAGATATAAGAAAAGAAAGCTCACGTGCCCATTTTTTGGAAATTTAAAGGCGAGTTAGATTTTATGAACTAAGCAAAGATTACTGTCTTAACCTGCATTTGTAATTTAATGCTAAATATAAATTTTATCTTTCAGGATACTTTCGTAAAAAATAAGATGCGCTTTGCAGTCCATAGTGCCTTATATCTGTAAAATACGGTACATCTTTCTAACTCCAGAAGGAAAATTTTCAACACTAGCTTAACATAACACGGTTTTATACTGACATAGCTTTTTTTTTCTCTTTCCAAAAAACACCTACATTGACCTACACCAACCACTTCAAAATGTGACTGAAAACGACTCATTATTGAACCAGCTTCTGCGAAAAAAATCTGTAAATATTCAAGTTCCAGGAAAAGTAAATTCCCTGTAGAGACTCTTGCACTTGCAAGAGACGACAAAGTTATCGAACCAATATCATCCTATTTCCCTCTTTTATCTGAAAATATACAAACCACTACTGCGGAGAAAAGCTCCTTTCTTTCCTTGACTTATTTAGGTAACCTTTTTTTCGCAACGTAATAGCAAGAAAACTCTCAAACATTTTGCTATTTTTATGTATCTTTATTTTCTTATAGATCTTCAAGCGACAAATACTGGAGAAATATTGGTTTGCGGTAATTTCTCCCGCGGGGAAATTTACCTTACTTGACTACTAAAAGAACTACACTACATATCAGACGCATGAAGAGAAAGATTGAAGTTAAATCTAGGCTAAAAATCAAATAAAATCTATTCATTATATCGCATTTCATAGCTGGATTTAGGGTAATTCAAGAAGAGACCTTGCATTACTGCTCGAGTTATACGCATCAAGAAAAATTTTGAATCGTGTGATTGTGTCAATCCCTTGGATCGAATGAAGATAAAATCCAGTTAGAACTTTCCATGGAGGTACATCTGTGTACCAATTTTTGTTTAAATGCGTGCATTATTTCTTGAGATCAGCACCTAATAGACTTAAAAAACATTCATACTGAGGTATGCCAATGAGTCACTTGTTTAAATCGTTTCATTATTTCTTAGCAGTCCAACTTAACTAGAAAAAAGTTCAATTGCTTCACCCTTGAAGCGAATGACAGAAAATGGTTTTCAACTCTTGCTAATATGAAGGTGCACATGCATGCCAATCTTTGTTTGAATTCTTTTATTACTTCTTGAGATATAGTACTCTTTTCAAAATGAGAAACTTGTTCCATTGCTCCTGGGTCTGGAAGAAAATGGTGCCAAAAACTAATCAGCACCACTTATCAACTGTGTTTATGTGTGTACCAATATTCGTTTCGTTCAGCTCCTTGTAGTACGTTTTAAATAAGAAAGGCCAAAAAAAAAAAAAAAAAATCCTGTGCACATATAAAAGCCACACACAGGAATATATTTCACAAAAATAGTCAAAATGGGCTCAGCAAGAGTGAATCCGTAAAAATTGGAAATTATAAAATTTTAAGGAATCTATTACTCTTTTTTAGCCTAATTTCCCGTAATAATGGGGGAAAAAACATATAAAGAAGGCTTATTGTATCGTTAAAATATCGTTAAAAATAAAAAAAAAGTCAAAAATAAGTTAAGTAATTAAATAAATATAGAAAAATAAAAAGTTTGAAAGCAGGATTTTGAGATGAGGAAAATGTATGCCTGTCGCTCATAATTTTTGAGTGAAAATTCTAGTAAGAGCTCAGTTTACAAGAAAAATCTAATGAGAAACTATTTTGCACCTGAAGTAGATGACAAAATTATGGAACTAATATCATCTGTTTCTCCTACTTCATCTAAAAATATACAAACAACTACTAAGAAAAAAATAGCTTTATCTTTCCTTTACTTTCTTAGATAACCTTTTTCACAAAGTAATGAAAGGTAAACTCCGAGAGATTTCAGATTTTTTTTTCATTTTCTTATCGGTTTTCAGCCATGTATGCAGAGATATTGGCTTGCTTCTATCTTTCCCATGGGAGAATTTACCTTTCTAGTCTGATGAATTGCAATATAGTCTGCATTGTTTAAGAAAAAAGTGAAACTCTCATTGGAAATAGGAATTTTATTTGGTTCTTTTCCGCCAGTTTTTGGTTGTGTACCTGTAGCTGCCTAAAATTAGTGAAAAGTACCGTTCTTGTATATAAAGTTTAAGCTCTCACGTTAAGAAAATATAAGTTGCTTTGTAATTTCGTGAAAGTATAGAGCCTATGATTAAAATTCAACGTAATATTTGCAAAAAGACGCTTTCTTATAAATATACCAGCCGTTGCATATTTCTAAGAAGAAAATTTCACTATGAAATGCCAATAAGCTTAAAAACCAACATAAAAAAGCCAATTTTCTGCTAGATTTCGAACAACTAGCTCATCCCCGCACAATATCTGCGGGCAATAAGTTCAGCAATCAAACTTCGCTGAAAATTTCTGTGAAAACACAGATTTCAAGTTCTCGCTAGATATAAACATGAGAAAAATCGCTAATGTAAACAAACTAAAGTGTTAAAATTCCAAAATCGGAAAAGGGAAATTGAGATGTGAATGGAAGTACTTTTTAAGAAATAGAAATAAATGTGTTAAAGTCCGTAAGGTTACGACAATAAATACAAATATTATGATACTTTTATATGCTAATCATTAATTTTTTTTTTAAATATCGTTTTTGTTTTTTTGCATGATGTCAGTATCGTATCGAACCGCAAAATTTAATCGTAACTGGTTCACGTTACGATTAAATTTACACGGATGTTATCCATCTACATGCATAACATCCATATATATATATATATGGATGTTATGCATGTAGATGGAGCATTGTTCTTACTTTAAAACATAGAAATTAATTAATATTGAGTACAGAATTATGTTTATTTACTTACAATTAAAACAAGGACAGAAATGCCCAATCACCTGTTCAAGATTAAGTAGATAATAACAGGGTGACTTTGATCCACAACTCCATTTTTCATTGTCCTACTTATCCCTTAGAACTCCTAAAGTAACGCATAGCCGCCGAAAATTGTGAAACATTTATTATAAAAGGCATTTAAAATGAATTATTAAGCTGTTTTAAAGAAATCTTTTTATTTAGGGTAACTTGAACCACGTGAGAAAAGTTATTAAGTATTAAAAATAATTATTTTGATAAAAGTATAATTTATAGTCGGGCAACTTTGAACCAGAAAAAAATAATTTTTAAACATTTTTTTTTTTATTTCACAACATCATGTGATTTCCATAATTCAGAATACTGCACAGAACAACTTGAACTTTAACAGCTTCTAGAGTTTCAAAAATTTCAAATGAGAATTCAAAAATAGCTTCCAAGCACTGATTGTATTATACTATTATCTCCGTATAGTTTTGGCAACTTATTTCATAAGAACAGGAGTAGAAAACTGGTCAGTGCAGGATTGGAGTTTCTAGTTTTTTTCTTCTTTTTTTAAAGACAAATATACTAAAAAAATATGACGTTAATTAGTTTAACCACATGGTTCAAAGTTTCTATGATTGTACCCGTTTTAGAACTCAAAATAATAACCATCATATTAAGATTTTTTTTAAATTCATTCTTTTTTTAATAATTTCAATTTATTTATGAAATCAGTTGAAATTTCAATACATATATTTTTGTTCGATACTTTTGACTGAAAAAAAACCCCTACATTATCAAAAGCACATTCACTTAACCCTAGCCTAGCAGCGACATATTTTTGCACTCAATTTTTTTTGGCATAGCTCCAAGTACAGAAAAAGAAGACTGCTTTTCGGTGATTATATTCTTCTTAGTAGAGCTTAATTATGATGAAAGTCGAGATAAATTACTTTTACATTAAAGTACATTATGAAAAATAGCTGTTAAGTGTTGAAAGCCATGAAGTGAGTACTATTGTTGCATAACAACCAGCTTGTGTCTAAATCACTTGCTGCTAAAGATAAATTTTGGCCGAGGGTCCTTATATCAGTTGATGATATATTTATTTCTTTTGCAGTTAATTATTTCCTTCAACAGTAATGAAATATTCATATTTTCTAGCTCATTAAAAGAATAGGTATTGATTAAGCTGATGTGCAAGAAATTGCGGGTTTTGATGCTACATAATAAAAAAAGAATCAATTAGTTATAAATTAGTCTAGTAAATTATGCAAGTACATTAAAATAACGAAAAAAATTGCAAAAATATTGATTTTTTTACTAATTTTCAAAATAAGATAATAAAGACAGCTTTTCCATACAATAAGATGTAACATGTAGTAAAACATAATGACGCAAGTAATTTTAAAATGAAAATTTTATACAAAAACAAAAATAACTTAAATAAAAATAACAAAAAGTTTTGCACCCAGTTTCAAGACAATATGTTATTTATAAGACAAATGATCAAAATGCTTTGTGAGCAAATATGAGCACAAAAATAAAACAACGTAAAAAATGCGAAAATTTGTCAAAACAAATATCGCAAATAGCTATTTCGAGGCTACAACGGAGTCTCTTCATCAGTGCAGGAAAGAAGTGCTCAACACATAACTAGAAAGTTGTGGGTGAACTAGAAGTGCTCAACACACCGCTAAAGTGAACTCTAGTGGTGTGTTGAGCACTTAGTTTCTGCACTGATGAAGAGACACATAACTAGAAAGTTATGAGTGAACTAGAAGCGCTCAACACACAACTAGAGTGAACTCAAATTGTGTGTTAAGCACTTCTTTTCTGCACTGATGAAGATGTTTCATTGTAGCCTCGAAATAGCTATTTGCGAAATTTGTTTTGACAATGTGTGCTCTTTTAGGTTGTTTTATTTTTGTACTCAATATGTGATTCATATGAGACACGTGAAAAAATTACATATTTTATTGAAAAAATAAATATGCATTCGGAATTTATGTTGACAGTTGGAACAATGTATTCTTTGTGAACGAAGTGTGATAAGCCTTCCAGATTAGCTTTTTTGCAAATTTCTTTGTTTTTAGTAAACATTAAAATTATCAGGCATATGGAACCGTCACTTTCTGAGTTGATTCGCTCCAGCTCCACTTCGACTTCTAAATACTTAGAGTAGCTCCTTATCAAACTCCAAATAATTTTAATAGGTTATATTATTTATTGCTTTTTAAAATTATTTTTTTTTAATTTAAGGGAAAATTTAAAAAGTAAATAAAATAAATAAATAAAAATCGGAGCACAATACATTTATGTTCCTCAGTTCCAGCCTAATTTCAAGAAAAACCTCACTGCTCCACTCTCTTGCTCTATGCTCTGCCCCAGCTCCCTGAAAATTATCAATTCAACGATTCTAGCGAATTTTTTAAATGCGTTTCGGCTTGTGACACGATTTTGGTGATGAATACAAACACTTGTAAGGATTCTCAACTACAAAGTAAACTGAGAATGCTCTGTTTTTCAAGCTTTTACCTAGATTGTGAACGGAAAATTACCTGAAACAAACTTTTATTGGCCATAAATTGAATTGTTCTGTAAAAATTCAAAATATTTTTTCACCTAAAAAGTATTTTGAATTTTATCGAAAAAATAGTGCACACACCTCACGCACACACACACATATACATATATATATATATGTGGAATCGACACAGCCGTTGGTGAACAGTTAAACTGATTTACATATGGAACTGAACTACAATCGTTACTGAACTGAAATAGATTTTTGCCGATTGGCAACGGAGCTGGCATAAAAGGCGTTACAAGTTGTGTTCCAGTTGAGTTGAGTTAATTGTTCTTCGGAGAGAATGGGTAAAGCAGTGCTCTCTCAATGTTAAAATTATTTTTTTTTGTACATAGCTGTAAAATATGTTCGTTTCTTGATTAAATGGTTAAAATTCACTTGCTACTTCTCAGCCCAATTACTGTGAGAAAATGGGAGTCCTACCTATATATATATATATATATATATTATGTGGCTCCCCCATGAGAAGTGCCTTGTGACCCCATTTGGGATCGCGACCCAAAGGTTGGGAATCTCTAAAATAGAGCATGTTGAATCAACGATGTATGACTTTCTGGACGTGAATCTTCGTTCTGATTTAAAGGATTTTGAGAGCCGAGACTCAATTTCAAAAAAATATTTCACATATTTTCTACCATATACAGTGAAACGTGGATAACTCAACATCCCAAGGGAGCACGAAAACATGTCCAGATAAGCGGGTGTCAAGTTACCGAGGTTCCGTAATTTCAATTGCTAATATTGGTCTGTATTGTTTTTTACTTACCATTCAAGTTATAAAAGCCAATTCCAGTGAAATAAACTATCCCGATTTATTATTTATCCATTATTATTATTATTTTAAAAAGTTTTACATTACAAATAAATAAATACATAAATACAGTACATCAAATCAGAATTCATCAAGAGAAAAATTCCATAATGTATGTTTGTTTAAATTCCTCAGCACTCTTAAACTTGCTAATTTACAATTCACTTTTTTCTTACTTTTTTGGCTCCCCAGGGTACAAGGGAAATAGAGGAATCTTCCATGAACACTTTCCAGAAAAGAATTGATTTATTGACGGGGAAACATTACTGCAAAATTCTTAGAATTGTACACCATTGAAAAATACCGGAAGAAAAGGTTAATAAGAATACAAAATGGAGGTCGACATACAGGGGTTCTGTGCGTCAAGTTAGAGAGTTTTTCGCCCATGAAATTAGGATTAGGCCAACCATTAGGGGAGCACGACATGTCGACATAACGAGGTAGTCGACTTATCCGCGTGTCGAACTACCGAGGTTGCACTGCATTACAATTCTAATAATTATAATTGGCTCAAGTAAATGTCATAAGAATTTGATGCATAACAATAACTGCTCAAATCAACAAACATTTGATTTGTACAAAATTAAATGTATATGGTAGTAACGTTTCCACATATTTTTTTCAAACTAAACCATTGCAAATACATTAACTCACCAAATTTACTAAAAAAAAACTGCACTGAAAAATTTCCTATGACCTTCTTCAAAATATCATTTCTTGTACAGCGATATAACTGAAAATTCTCCGGAATAAACTACATTCCTTGAGAATCTATTTATGATTACATTGTAAACATAGCAATTTTTCAAACATTTTTCATTCATTCCCAACTTTTCTCACTCTCGCACCTTTTTACCTCACTATCAGATATACTGAAGAAAACTTGCAATCCAGCAAAATGAAACAATTTTCTTTTTAAGGATGTTTTCCTTTTCATAGATAGCTTCTTTCGCTACATAATAGCATGAAAACTCTGAGGAATTCTTCTGCGGAAGTTTATTAGTTTTTCATTTATTAGTTTATTTTTTATTTTCTTTGCAGCTCATAGGGAAAAAACTAGTTGAAAAGTACTCCGTATCTGACGTTTTCTGGTGGTATTTTCAAATCCTCGATGTGATGACAAATAACCATGACGATGCTGTTTCAAGGAAAATGTAGTTTTAAATTCAGAGTGAAAATATATTGTCACATTAAATCCATCAAAATTGTGTGCTTTAGTTTATAAGTTTCGAAAGTAAATACATTTTAATGAAGATTCCTCATTTAATTAAATAGTTAGTTATTTTTCGAATAAGCACCCGAACGTTTCAATTTTATGCCAAGAACTTGAAAAAGCAGTTATAAATTTCAGGACAACTTTCATTGTTGCCTATTTCAGATTTTCATCGGTACTGTATAAATCACCTCGTTCATATGACAGTGTTTATTTAACATGTATGCAACGCATTTTAAAATTGGCTATTAACTAAGAGGAAACATACTTTTTAAAGGATAATTTTTACCAGCTATTTAAAGAGGAGCGTGGGGCAGGAGCACGGAGTAATAGAACAACAAAATTTTGATCGAAACTGGAGTGTAGCCGGGGCAAAGAAATTTGTTGTGCTCCGCTATTCCATTTTTTTCTTCTTTTCTTGCTTTTTAATTTTATCAGATAAAAATATAAAGAAAATAAATAAAATAACTAAAAAATAACCAATGTAATTTGTTGAAATTATTCGGAGCACGGAGCAGAGCAACTCAAGAAAGTGGTTGCTCTAGATCCATGATTTTCACTCTGAATCAGATCGTTCACTAACTATTTTTAATCTATATTCTTCATACATTTGTACATACTCCTGATATACTTTGTATTTATTGATGCTTTTAGCAGAATACGCAAAAATAACAAAGAAAACCATAAGAATGAGTGATCGAAAATATCAATTTAAAAAGTACAGTCTAAACTAAATACAGAAATTGCAAAGTTAACAAGTTTGGGAAACATTCGCATTTGGACAATTCGTATACACATAATTAGTCATAAATCGTTCAGCTACATAAATTCTCAAAATCTCTTATATTCCGCAGTTACACACAGTCAGGTGTAACCAGGGCCAATCAGGATTGGCAGTCTGATTGTCGTATACCAGCCCAGGGGTCACCAAATGGTGGACCAAGATCTGGTTTCGGACCGCCGCTTTATTTTGTGCCGGTCTTAACTGGATAGAAAATTTTTCAAATTTTATTATAGTAAATTATATGTTAAATATAAGTTAGAAAATTAAAATTTATCATTTATAAGTTAAATGTTGAATACAAATACACATTTTCGTCATGCAAAACCATTGTGACTTAAAATCTGCATTGCCATAGCTATGTTAACAACGAATTCACTACAATTTTAAGGGTTTTTGAATTGGATCCTCAATAAAATTAATTGATAAACTCTATTGTATACATTTAGAAACATAAATTATGATATGCATACAGACATGGCTTACTGTGACGAGGCCTGTTTTGAAATCAACGGGAGTCTGAAGTGTCGATAGCAAGAAAAGTAGCCCAAAGAAAAGGTGCACACAACTTCAGTGGTAGCGAGCTATAGAATTACACTATAATTCACCAGGTTTTCATTTCTTGTTATGTATTCTTATGTTTCTCTGATTTATGTTTGCCTTTCTTAAATGCACATAACTAAATACATATATATATATACACTGGAACCTGTCTAATGTGACCACACTGCGGACCGACAACACTGATCTCCTGAAGCAAGTGGTTATTGCGTAGGACACAGTAGATGTATTGTATAGATCAAACATAAATTGACAATTGCAAACGTCCATGACTCTACAAAATTTGAAATTAAATTGCAGTAAATTACACCGAACAAATTTTCTAGTTTTACATAAACTTACAAAAGCATATAAACGGAAAATTAATTTAGAGTACTAATAGTCCCCTAAGTTTCATATGCGCATCATTCGTAAAGATAGCATACGTTGGCATTACTTTCTGAGTTTGTTCCAAATACTTTGTTTTTCTGTATCCTCTAGAGAACAATTTCTTTTATTCGCCGTTTACTTGGCTCCAGAAAACGTGGTCATTTTTGTCAAAATAACGAGAATAGGAATAACAACTATCCAAACCGTCTTTCAGTAATAAACCCCATTTTACCCTTTTCTAGTAGCCGTTAATGTGTGTTAACGCGCTACCTAGGGATCATGAGTTTGTTAGCAGAAAAGAGAAAGGAGTAAATCATTTTTCTGTTCCATGGTGTCCAGCCATTAGACAGTAGCACTTTCTCGCCAGTGTTCCTTTATTTGGATGATCCATTGCGGAGGTATCTTTTCTGAAACATTTCATTGAGCGGAATAACCGCAAATATTGTACGTATTTCACTTCGTTTTATATGAATAATTTAGTAACGGGCAGTTGTACACTTTTTGACAAATATGTCTTACAATAAAACCTACTTCTCAATATGGCTTACAATTACACCTAAATAATGCCAACAATGATAGATTCATAACTAATTAACTTGAAACATGAAATTTATAGACTTATTATTACCACTAATCTGGACCAGCAACTTATTTGAGTAACATCACTCCAATTCCGCTCTGACTTCTAAACAGTTACACCGACTTCAGCTCCGTGCTCCAAATAATTTTGCTACATATTATTATTATTTATCTCACTATTTTGTTAATTAATTTTTAGCTTGATAAAACTTTTTAAAAAATTAAAAAAAATAGACCAGGGGAGCACAGCAATTTCTTTGCTGTGGCTCTGCTCCAGTTTTGAACAAAATTTCGTTGCTCCAGTGCTCCGCTCTCCTGCATCACGTCTTGCTCCAGATCCCTCATAATTACTATTATTTTGGTGTGTATCAATTTTATGTTATTTATGTTTTTCTAGTTTTGCCTTCTGTATTCAAAGTGAATGGAAAAAATGGATTTCTAAAAATTTCGACAGATTTTCACTTTTTAGGGATGCTGCACATATTTTGACCATTCTTGGAACGCGTGAGTGCGTGAGAGGCTGGGGCAGCTTAGATTTTTTTTTTTAAGTTGCAAGGAACATAAAAAACATCACTGCAAAAAAGAGCCCCAACAGGAACTGGGATTGCTTGACGCTGTTCGCTACCAGGGGTGGAGCAATGCATCGTTTTTCTCGTTTAGCAGGATGCCTCAAAAAGTATTGCACAGGTTCAAGGAAGAAATAGTATACAGATGAACATGAACGTTAGTAGTAAATCCCGATAGTTAATTTGAAGCACCCAGCGTTTCCAGGCTGCAGCGATATTGTATGTTTTAACGTTTTAAACTAACGTTTTTAACTGAAAAGAGCCTCAAAGGATCAGGTCTCCGAAACGGGTAAACAAATAAAACAAACAAACACAATTGAAATCGGAGTTGAAAATCGCGAACGAGTAGGAGTAGAAAGAAAACCAAACAATGAGAGGAAAGTCAAATTTCCCACTGGTACACCCTTTTCGAGACTAAAAGATAAAAGTCAGCTCATCCCATAAATGGATGATCACAAGATCGGCGGTTATGGTAAATTTGCACAAGAAATAATCCCGGAGTTAGAGGGTGTTTAATAAGTACTATTATTAAAAAAAATAAGTCAAACTCATGTATTAAAAATTCACGTGAATTATGCAGAAACTAATAACTTTCATTTCATATTACATTCATTTTTATTTAGGTCAACTGTAATTGGAATTATAAGAACCGAATGCTTCTGTTGTATTAAAATATGTGCGAATACGTGTATTTGAACTTAAGTTAAGCACGTATTAGGTTCTGACGATTGCGTTTGTGCGGAGGAACATAGGTTTCAGCTGTAATGAATAAATACCATATTTCAATAAATTTTGTGTAAAAATTATTCGGCTAGGAATCTCTAAATGCGAAGAAACGTCATTATTTCTTCTTGAAATTGTTATCTTTCTTTTTGCTCCATCATTAAAAAAAATTCAATGTATTTCAGGCTTTTCGTATAGTTCTCTAAAATTATCTTCGGCTAATCATCATTTAGATCTTGTTTCAATTGTACGCAAACTTGGGCGAAAAAGAAGAAAAAAGAAAAAAAAAAACCCCTCAATGTTTAAGCCGCAAAAAGTTGCAAGTTCTTTTGTTTCTTCCGCTATAAAGCTGGAGGATAAATTAATTGCGCTGAAAAAAAACTCTTAGAGATTTTTAAATCCCTCAAAAAATTACTTTAAAAAGGTTTTTACTTAATGATGTTGAAGAATCTTTTTAAATATATTTTGTGCAAAATTACATTTGAATAAGGAAAAAAAAAGATTTTTCAACTTGTTCGTGTTTTATTCAGTCTTATTAAAATTTAGAATAACATGCTTCATAAATTAACAACTTATAATAGTAAGAATCGTGGGAAGATTGCGCAACGTTATAAAAACTCCATCTGACTTTATTTCAGTTATGTTGCAGAAAACCAATGAAGCATATATTTGAACACATTGTCTTTTTTTCCCACAGAATTTCTAAACATGTAGGCAAAGCTTCATTCATGTATTAAAATTAAATTATACACAGCGTAATACACTTTTTCACTTTCAAAATAATGCGCGAATACTTTTAATTAATATTTATTTTCCAAATTAAGCCCATTCTGTGACTAAAATGTTATGCAATAGTTCTGTCCGATCACAACTGTCCAATAATGATGGCAAACCAAGTATCGACTTTGACCCCTACGAATAGACCCCTTTTTTCAAAAGAACACATCGGCATAGTAATAACATAACACTTTTAAGGTCGTCTCCAATAAGCACCCTGGTGATTAAATATTTAAAAATACTTAGCTTTCTTTTACTTAATTTGAACTTATGAAGTTAGTTGAACTTTTAACAATTGAATTAAAAAATCTAAGGTAACGTCACAGTGTACGCTTTAAATCTGCTTGAGTGACAGATTTGTTTTTGACGAATTACAGGAATCAACTCAGATATCAAAGATAAAACATAGACTGCCGCATTCCATAGCACGAAAGATAACCCACTGTAAGGATGGAAATAAACCTCATAGCAAGAAAGAGGGAGTTTTGCATTTGACGCCTTCATCACTATCTTACACGGTGAAATTAAAACATCTCTGTTTTATTCTCATAGAAGAAAACAGGAGACACCGATGCTGAAAAATCAGTTAGATACGTTTTCATGTTTGCAGCTTAAATTAATGCATAAATTAAAGCAGTTGCATAACCTTTATGAATGAACGAAACGAACACTCTTAAATATTCAGGCACATATTTTTCGTGGCTATACAATAGCAATGTCTGGCTGCTTTAATCCATCTTGAACAATTTACTGTACCAGGAAAGGCGTGGCCAGCTGTCGCACAAACGACGGTCTTAAATACGCCCAGTCAAAGTTCTGGTCTTTACTTAAACGATCAGCTAGCATGTTATGAATAACACAAAATGAATCTCGCTGAAATTCGGTATCCAAACGCTGGTCCATCTTTATCAACTAAGAGTGATAACATGTGGTCCTAACGGAGCCTGCTATAGCAATGGCATCAGCTTCTGATATGCTTCAGGACATAGTGAAAGCTGGAGATATTACAGCGAATGCCGAAGATTCATTGTCGTATGCAGTGAGCTTTAAACTGGTGACGAAAGGCACAATAACCTATAGGTGGGCCAGATGTAAGGAATGTTTCTTTCATTCATCTCTAGAACTACGTTCGACAGTGCCTTCCTTTGAACTCAAATAGAATGTAAAAAATCTAAGGAAATTATCCGTGTGTGGAATTTTAAGCTTTTGCAATGTTTAACTTGCGTGCATTCATCAATTTAATATATAACAAAATGTTCCGTCTAGAACTATACAAGCCTACTTTCCCGTACACACAAAATTGAAATTTATAATCAGCTATCTCTTTCTCATTTATTCATTTATTCATCCTTAATTCCTTCATTTAGTCATTTATTCATGCATTCATTCTTTCACTCATTTATTTATTCATTGAGAAATATCCTTAAGAACCCCGAACAGAAAAAATCATAGGAAGTAGGGTCGTTCAGTTCTTGTAGAACTTCGTATCTGTAAATGTTTTACATCGTAACATCTTTCCGATAAAGTTTGCTGCTAGCAAATCCGTCGGTTAGATCAGGATTTATATGGGATTGAAATTTCCCCGTAGGCGCTGTTTTTAGACTACTTTCCCGTAAAAGTAAAATAAAATAATAATAAAGCATGAAAGAAGGCTTAATAGTATCGTGAAAATACCGTTAAAAATCAAGAAAAGTCAAAAATAAGTGAAGTAATTAAATAAAGATTGAAAAATAAAAAAATTGAAAGTAGGGCATTGAGATGGGGAAAAAGTGTGTCTGTCGGTCTGTCTGTCTGTCGGTCTGTCCCCCCCTAATAACTTTTGAACGAATTGTCCGATTGGAAAAATTCTTTTTGCATTCGAAAGATCTCGGCGAGGACATCTCATTTCTATATTTTACTTTTTGATTTGAACAATTTTTTGTTCAATTTTGAACAGTTCAAAAAATTTTAACATTAGCGCCTATGGACAAAATTGAAGCAAATTCTGTAAACTCTGGGCACAAGAGCCAAGTTCCTATTGCAAGCTTATTGAAAGGAGTTCTCGGCGTGAAATATTGATTTGAACAGTTTTTGTTCATTTTTGAACAGTTCAAAAAATTAACACAGGGCTTACGGGGAAATTTCAACCCTATATAAATCCTGATCTAACGGACCGATTTGCTTGGAACAAACTTTATCGGAAAGCTCTTATAACGTAGAACATGTAGAAATAGAAAGTTTATCCAGAACTTACGAGCCTATTTTGCTATGAAATTTTTTGATCGGGATTTTCAAGGATATTTCTCAGTGACTCAATGAGTGAAATAATGAATGAATGAGTAAATGAAAGAGTGAAAGTATAAATCAATGAATAAATGAATGAGGAAAAGAATGAATGAATAAATTATTGAATAAATGAAAATATAAATAAATGAGTGAATAAATACATGAATGCGTAAATGAATGAATAAACACTTGAATGAGGTAACGAATGAATGAATAAATGCATGGCTGAATAAATGAAAGAATGAATGAGTGAGTGAATGAATATGTATTATCCGTTGAAAAAGATATATTTTCAATAGTTAGAACTAAAGATAAATAAGAAAGAGAGAGAAAGAGATAGCTAGATTATAAATTTGAATTTGGTGTATACGGGAAAGTAGGCTCGTATAGTTCTAGACGGAACTTCTTGTTTTAGCCTACTTTCCCGTAAAAGTAAAAAAAATAATAATAAAGCACGAAAGAAGGCTTAATGGTATCGAGAAAATATCGTTAGAAATCAAGAAAAGTCAAAAATAAGTTAAGTAATTAAATAAAGATTGAAAAATAAAAAATTTGAAAGTAGGGTTTTGAGATGGGGAAAAAGTGTGTCTGTCGGTCTGTCTGTCTGTCTGTCGGTCTGTCCCCCCATAATAACTTTTGAACGAATTGTCCGATCCGAAAAATTCTTTTTGCATTCGAAAGATCTCGGCGAGGACATCTCATTTCCATATTTTACTTTTTGCTCTGAACAATTTTTCGTTCAATTTTGAACAGTTCAAAAAAATTTAACATTAGCGCCTACGGGCGAAAATGAAGAAAATGATTCAAACTCTAGTACAAGATCCAAGTTCCCATGAACAAGCTTGCTGGAGGAAGCTCTTGGCGTGAAATATTAATTTGAACAGTTTTTGTTCATTTTTGAACAGTTCAAAAAATTAACACAGAGCTTACAGGGAAATTTCAATCCTATATAATTCCTGATCTAACGGCCCGATTTGCTTGGAACAAACTTTATCAGAAAGCTCTTATGACGTAGAACATGTAGAAATAGAAAGTTTATCCAGAACTTACGAGCCTATTTTGCTATGAAATTTTTTGATCGGGATTTTCAAGAATATTTTTGAATTAATGAATGATTAAATGAATAAGCAAAAGAATGAATGAATAAATGAGTGAATAAATACATGAATGACTTGACAAATGAATGATTTAATGAATGTATTAACCGTTGAAAAAGTATATTTGAAGCAATTAAGAACTAAAGCTAAACGAGAAAGACCGAGAGAGAGGTAGCTAGATTATAAATTTGAATTCGGTGTATACGGGAAAGTAGGCTCGTATAGTTCTAGACGGAACTTCTTGTTTATTTTTATTGAACAGTTCAAAAATGAAAAAAAAAAAAAAAAAACTGTTCAAATCAATATTTCACGCAAAGAGCTTCTTCAATAAACGTGCTCATAGGAACTTGGATCTTGTCCCCAGAGTTTACATAATTTGCTTCGTTTTTGCCCGTAGGCGCTAATGTTAAAATTTTTTGAACTGTTAAAAATTGAACAAAAAATTATTCAAGTCAAGAATTAAAATATGGAAACGAGATGACTCGCCAAGATCCGTCGAATGCAAAAGGAATTTTTCTAATTGGACAATTCGTTCTAAAGTAATTAGGGGGAGCGGGAGACGGAGACAGACCGACCGACACACTTTTTCCCGATCTTAAAACCCTACTTTCTTTTTTTTTAATTTTTCGATCTTTATTTAATTGCTTGATCTGTTTTTGACTTTCCTTAATTTTTAACGATATTTTAACGATACATTAAGCCTTCTTTCATGCTTTATTATTATTTTTTTTACTTTTTTGGGAAATTAACTAAAAAATTGCATTAAATTAGGCATAAATTTCTTAATTTTGCAGAAAATACATGTACTGCCCCATTTCTATAGTTGGTTGTGTGAAAATTCATCTTCGTTCGTGTTAAGCCTTTACTTGAAATAAAACCGTTTTTAATTTCTTAATTTTCGCAATTTTTTTTGAAATCGAGTGCCTTCTCAAAATGCTGTCTCTCAAATAATTTTTGGGAGTAAATTGGTATATTCTAAATGCCTAAACGTGCATTAACAGTAAAATACATTAACTAAAATTAATTAAAAGTCTTAATTATACGTAATATAATCATGAGATTTAGGAGGAAAAAACAATAAACTTCGTGGCAGCAGCGCCGTATCAAGATATTTACTAGAATTTTTAGAAAATTATGCACATTCACTAACTATCCCCAAAACTAACTTTCTGCAGCTAACGAGAAAATTTTGTATATTTTCGCCGCTATTCTGCTAGTCAGAGGATTCCAAACTCTGTTGTCCTCAGCGAGATATAAGAATAAGTTATCTAATCCATTTTTACACTCAAGAAATAAAACACTATTTGAGTCAGATGGTGAAAATAAATAATAACAACTTAACTTTGAATATGTTTTATTCTAAGATCAGTAATAAAAGAAAAAAATATAAAAGCAAGTTTCGAACAAATACCCTTACAACGCTTTTAAACTTCTGTAATTGGTCTAGGGGCGAATGCTTTATCAAGTAACTAATAAAATCCACATTACCGTTTAAATTGAAACCAGACTAGTTCATGCATGAAATTAGAACAATTATTCTATAATGTTCGTTATTTGATGCCTTATAGAATATTTCAGTATGTGAAGCAAAATTACGATTTGACAAGCAGAAGAAGGGAAAAAATACATACATATACTAGATGTATAAATGATGAAAAATAATTTAAAAAAAAATATTCTTGAATTTCCACCAGCACAGAGAAAAACGTAGATATCACTAAACAGTCCTAGAGAAGAAATAAAACAAATCGATACACCCTAGTTTTGATTTCAAAATTAACTATTAAAAATACTATGACCCAACTCCAAATTGATGCCTCAAAAAAAAAAAAAAAAAAAACCTGCAGTGAAAAAGAGGTGCCCCTAGTCAAAACGCTTATCGATATCTTCTCTTTCTCTATGATAGAATATGAAAGTTCTTGGAAAAATGACACCTATTTTCTGTCATATAATATCTCTGGTAGGATATCGACAATGGTTGATGACAGCAACTCTTTAGTGAATGTCAGATAGATCTGTATTTTTTTCTCGAAATAAAAGGCGGCCTGTCATTTACAGGTAATATTTTATTTCAACATGAACTATTCTATTAAGATTTAGCCATTGTAACATTTTTCTAAAATAATATCAAATGCCTTCTCCATAATAATACATATACACACACACACACATATATATATATATATATACATATGCAAAGAAAGACAGATAGAAAGAGAAAAAAAAAATACTATAAATTAAGAAATAACCATTGTCACAAAATTAGAAAATAGTGATGAAGTCTCCAACAGCGTGCCTAATTTCCCCCATGAAACATTATTTTACGAAACCATACAAAAAGGATTAATGATCTGCAAAACAAGGGTTGTGTATTGAAAATAATTTGGACGGGGGAAAAATATATTTTCTTACATATTTTATAAAACGTGTGCACGTCAGTTTGACAGTTTACATGGAATATCATTTTATTGTAATTCAGCATGAAGTTTGGCTTGTGATCTCGAAAATCATCCCCTTTTATAACAGCACTTATACTTTAACGTCGTAAATACCGCGAACCCTCCGCCTACATTAGAAAGGCCGTGGTAGCCTAGTGGACGTCGGATATTCACCTGGAAGGTGCGTGTTAGATACCCGCTTAAGACCCACCATGTACACTTGTGGATAAGTGCATGTACAATCCGTGGGCCCCAATACCCCCAATACCACGCCCCCTTATGCATAGCATCACTAAGGCCAAGTGCTAACAGGGAAGGAGGTTGGAGGAGAGAAGAGTGCCAACATACGAGGTCGACTTTACTCATATATTTCAAAACAATAATTCCACATACGATTTTGAAAACCCAAACTATTCTATTTCTGATAAATTGAATTAGAAAACAAAGAAAGTTTTATAAAAATTTAAAGCTATGGGTAAAATTTTATATTTGTAATCCTGAGAAGGTACTCGGTTTAAGTACCCCTTTTGCATTGGAGGTGCTGTGTGTCTTAAATAAGTCATTCTTCAATACATATAACTATACATTTTACCACTTAAAAGGATGAGGAATCATTACGAAAAAGGTTAATATGTTTCGAAAATAGAATTTAAAAAGTGTAAGTCAATGATTGTCTTTCTTTTATTTTTGACTAAGGAATAACATAACCGTGGCAAAAAAATGTTGCAGTACTAGCCTCCTCCATAAAAAAATGTGATTACCCGAACGTATACTCCTATAAACATACTCTCTAGAAATGCTTTGAACATTTTTGTATGCAACGTACCGGATCATAGCATTGATTTTCCTTTAGAAACCAATTATTACGCTTGGTGAAGTATTTTCCCCTAATGGATTCGCCAGTTTTCTTAACCATCATTTTTTTCTTATACCCCGAAGAAAAAGAATAAATGCCATGTGCTAAGAAAATTTATTCCAGTTAAACTAACCCCCTTTTCAATATCTGACTCGCATATTTTCAATTTTAGAAAAATGTATTTTTATGAGAAAAAACTAGTCGTTGTCAAAGTGATATTTCCATTCAATCAAAAATAAAAGCTCAGTAAGCTAAAATAATATTCATAAGAAAATAGAAATAAATTATGTAAGATACATTTGTGGATAATAATTACAGTATTGTGCTGTAAAAAATTATGATTCTTTCAATACTCCTAAGATTTGTAATAACTAAAACCGAAAAAAATTAATATTGGTTTATTACTTTAAATAAAATAAGGGTATAACATTTTACAAAATAATCTTTGGTAAAATATAGCAATGCTATAACAATAAAAAATTTATTTTCCTTTATGTTCATTATTTTCTTCCAACAAAAAATCTTCACAGGTATTTAAAAAAAAAATGCTGTTACACGAATGAAAAAAAATCAAATAAGGACACAATGTATAGAGTGTTACTGAAAGTATTTACCCCTTTCTAGCGTATGTCTCCCCGCAAAAGTTAAAAAAGTAAAAATAAAATACAGTATGAAAGAATGCAGTGAAGTAACTTGATAAATATTGAAAACTAAAAAGTTTGAAAGTAATGTTTGAGATAGGGAAAATGTGTGTCTGTCTGTTTGTCTCCCCCATCCCCCTAAAAACTTTTGAGGGAATGGTCCGATTCGAAAAAATTGTTTTTTTGTTTTGTATTCGAAAAAACTTGGCCAAGGACATCTTATTTACATATCCTTTTTTTCGTTTAATTTGAACAATTTTTAGTTGAATTTCGTACAGTTCAAAAAATCTTAACATTGGCGCTAATGGGGAAATATGAAGCAAGTTTTGTAAACCCTGAGAACCCAAGTTCCTCTGATCAAGCTTATTTGATGAACTTCAAGAAATGAAATTTTTTTTTATTTGAATAATTTTTGCTCAATTCTGGACAGTTTAAAAAAAGGTAATAAATATTAGCGTCTTCGGGAGGAACTTTCAATCTTCTATAAATTCTTAAATCCTGGTATAACTGGCGTATTTGCTTGAAACAAACTTTAAAGAAAATATCTTATGGCGTAGAACATGCACAGATACAAAATTCAGCCAGAAACAAAAAGCCTATTTTACCATGAAATTTTTTGATCTGGATTTTTAAGGGTATTTCTGAACGAATGAATGAATGAGTGAAAGAATGAATGATCAAATGAGTGAATAAATGAATGAATAAGTACATGAATAAGTAAATGAATGAATGAGTGAATGAATACTTATTAATCTTTGAAAAACGTAAATTTGAAGTAATTAAGAACTAAAGCTAAATGAGAAAGAGAGAGAGATAGATAGATTATAAATTTGAAGTTGGTGTATACGGAACTTCTTGTTTTTTAGTTGTACCCAAGTTTCTTTTAAAGCTTAAAAAAAAAGAGTTTTAATGTAACGTGAAAATATCGTTCAAAATAAAGAAAAGAATATCGTTCAAAATAAAGAAAAGAGAAAAATATGTGAAATTGTAAAATAAAGATTGAAAAAAAAAAAAAAAAAAAATCTCTGAATGAATAAATGAAAATAAAATAAAATACATGAATTAATGAATAGATGAATGAGTGAGTGAATAAATGAATAAATACATGAATGAGTGAGTAAATGAATTAATGAATGAGTGAACGAAAGTGTATTAATCGTTGAAAAAGTGTAAAAATCATTGTTACACTACAAGAGAAAGCGAAACGATAGCTACGCTATGAATTTGATGTTGATGTATACGGGAAAGTAGGCTCGTATAGTTCTAGACGGAACTTTCTGTTACTATTTATTGAGGAAATCTTTTCCATCTATGCACAGAAAAATATTCTCAAAATTTGGAAATGAGCTTTTTGAAAGAGAAAAAAAAGAAAAGAAAAAGAAAATTGTTATGTAAAATACCTGAAGAATTCTCGGGAAAATATGCAGGCTTTACAAAAATCTATTTATGATTACATTTTAAATCTAGCAAACTTTCAAGCGTCGGAGAAAAAGCTTTGATGTATTTTCATTCATTCTGAAATTTTCTCATTCTCGCACTTCACATCACTATCAGATGTACTTGGAGATTGCGATCCAGAAAAATGAAACAATTTTCTCCCTTGAAAATATTTCTGTTCATCAGCCTCTCTAGTTTTATAATGGCAAGAAGTTTCTGAGAAATTCTTCAGTAGAGCTTTATTAATTTGTTTTTTATTATTATTTTTTTTTTTCGATTCAGCTTTTTCAGAAAAACAGAAGAAATAAAGTATACTCTGTCACGCTTTTCTGTGTGATTCATATGTCTTAAAATCTCATCATGCAAATATGAAGAAAAATGATCGTAGCGTAGATGTTTTTATCTCTAAAAATAACCATAAATAACATAAAATAAAGTGAAAATAAAATGAAATATAATAAATTATGACAAAATAAAATGAAATAAAATGAAACAAAAATAACGGCTTAAGCATGACCCACAAGCGAGAAAAACCGCTGTAAAACAGGGGTTTCAACTTCAACAGGGGACAAATTTCCACACGTCATTTTTAAATCGTTAATAATGCAGAAGCGGAAAACTCGAAGCAGGCTTACCAGACTTGGCTAATATCAGTCAATTTTGCTATTTTTAAACACACTTGGCAAGAAAAAAAAAGTAAAAATATTAGCTAAACAAACGTTTAGCTAGTTCTATATTTTGTAGAACTTCATATAAGTTAAAAAAACACATCCAAGTTTTACTTCAACTACTTACTATCTTAAACGCCTAAAAATCAGAGTAAAAATTAAAAAAATACATTTGAAAACATTTCAATATTTATAGGAATAATTATAAAAAAATGTTTTTGTTAGTATTTAAGATGGAAACTTTTATCCTTGTGTGGGCAGTGTCAAACCCCTTTTTTTATGATTGAAAAAGGTTGTCCTCGTAATCCCAAAACACGTGTATGAAGCATTTCATTGAACAGTTCGAAGTAAGAACGCTATTCTCTCATATAATATGACTGATTATTTTCAAAATAATGTAGACAGAGGCCGGAATTCCTATAGGCCATTAAATAAAATTTACTTGACTTCCGTCCCCCTTTGTTTGGGGAGTATGCTTTTCACATTTAAGAATCTAGGGTTAAAATTGTTTGCTAAAAACAACTATAAGTTGATGAGCATTGATGGCAAATATACTTCCCACACCCTAGAAAAAGGTTAATACTAGCTGATGAATTTAATGAAGTAAATTACAGAAAATAGAAAACGGAAACTGTTTGATAAAAAACCACTTAATGCATTAAGCAAATAATAATAAAAGGCCAAACATGAAGAAAGTTTTGATACAAAAGCTGCGGACCATTTACAGCCTGAAAATAATACAACAGAATAGATTTATCAATAAAAAAATCAGCGGTGTAGTCCTGGAAAAAGTGAAAGGACGCTTATAGATGCAAACAATAAAAGTAGGAGAGGATGACTGATATAAATAAGAAAATAGGGGGGGGGGGGGGTGGAAACCTCCGTTGACTAGTTATGTTGAATACATTAATAGTTTTTTGAAAAACTTGGAACATTGTTAAATGTTTAGAAAATGATTGAAGATAACATTTGCCTTTCATATTGATATACAGTGGTGTGCAAAAGTTTTGGGACATCCTATTTTTCATACACATTGCACAGAAATATGAGGTGAAAGAAATATAAACGGTCAATTATAATAGATATTCACTTATATTTGAAAATAATGAGTTATATACATTTATATTACTTTCAAATAATTATTAGTTCAACATTTTTTTATTTTTGACTGTTCAAAAGTATCGGCACACATAATTCTTTAAAAAAATATCAAAAAGAATAAAGGAGAATTGGGGTAAAATGTCTTGTACTCCTTCGCTCGACTCAATACTTTGTTGCCATGCCCTTAGTAGCAATGACTGCAGCGCCTCGACGAGGCATTGAGTTGATTAACCGTGAGATTCGTTCTTTTGGCAATTTTTCCACTCTTGACGCAAATGGTTCCCCAATTCCATCTTGTTGGAGTGATTTTTCGTTCCAACACGAACCTACAGGTCTTGCCACAAATGTTCAATGGGATTCAAGTCCAGTGACTGCGATGGCTAGGCTAGGATGAAGACTTTTCAGCTCTGAAGAAAAATTTTCACAAGACGCGAAGTGTGTTTTGGATCGTTATCTTGTTCAAAAATCCAACCACGAGGCAAATTTTTTGTTGCAAATGGAAGCGTATGGTCTAGCAGAATGTTGTTGTACATTGTAGCGTCCATATTGCCGTGAATTTCCACCAGCGGACCAACGCCATCAGCAAAAAACGCTACCCGAACTTTGATGTTCCCACAACCGTGCTTAACAGTAAGAGTTTTATATCTTGCATTATATCTGGTACCTTTTGGACGTCTTACGTACTTCTGACCATCCCTTCCAAACAATTGAAATTTTGATTCATGAGAAAATAGCACTTTCCGCCAATCTGATGCTGTCCAGTGCTGATATTTTTTGAGAACTCTAACGTAGCCTTCTTATTCTTTTTTCTGATTAATGGTTTCTAGACGCCAATCCGTCTAATAAGTCCTACAGCTTTCAGACGTTGAGACACCGTACTTTGACTAACATAGTTTATTAGGGCTAGATTTTCACTTCGTAATTCCCGTCAAACGTTGGCTGCAACAACACACTTTCGACAACACACTTTTTTCTTACAATTTTGTCGAAACGACTCGAAGTTTTTCGCGGCCAACCGCTCCGTCTTTTATCACACAGTAAGTTTGTTGTTTTATACTTAGAAATAATACGATTAACAGTTCTTTTACCGAAAGATAAAGCCCTTGAAATGAAACATGAACTCTTTCCTTCTGAAGAAAGCTTCACCATGATTTTGCGAACCTGAATAGTCGTGTCTTTCGGCATCGTTGCCACAAGAAGACTTATTTTCCTTTGGGTACCATGGTTGGAAACCAGCGAGCGTAAAAAATAAATAAATCGGGAGTACAGAGTCGCGGCGAGTAGTGGCCCGATACTTTTGCACACAGACGAAAGTCATTTTACGTAGTATGCCTAGAATATGCAATGAACCAATGTAATATTTGATGTTTCTGTGTATATTCTCTCATATATTTTGGACAATGAACAAGTGGACGAATAAACTTTTTTATCAATCCAATGGAAAAATCAGGGTGCCACGAAACTTTTGCACGCTACTGTAAAGGCAATAAATTTACTGAACGTTTAGAAATATGATTTTATGATCATAATTATGTAACAACAAAAACAGAAACAATTTCTCAGAATGAAAGAACAAATCCGATAGGATCAATGCAATCGAACTCGCATATTGCGAACTCTGGTTTAACAAGAACCCGAGCTCAAATAGGAAAATTAGACTGAATTTTTTGCTTTAAAAACCCTGTTCTTCGTAATCGTCGAAAAAAAAAAAAAAAGTTTTCTATACACCGCTGACTACTTTTTTTTCTTTGTAAAATTACTCTTCGTAAATAATCATAATAAGAAGTGATTTTATTAAGCTTATTTTTATGAAAACAAAGTTGTATTAATAATAAATCTGGTACTCATATAACGAGCTTATTGTCTCGTTAACACAGAATTCGACTTTACTTTGGAATATAAATAGCAAAGAAAAGATAAGTTAACCCCACACTGCGCAAGTTTTTTTGCGATTGTTGTCGATTTTGTAAAAAAAGATGAACCTGAAGCCAAGTTTACAAGATCTTGGGGAGATTATACTAACCAATATGATTCTACATACAAAATAAAACGAAAGAATGCGCCCCTTTTTAAAAATAAAACAAAACAAGAGCTTAGTGAACGAAAATGGAGGCGTTTAAAAACAACACGGCGCATAGGGTTAAAATGCAACAAAATTAACTCTCGTTATGTGATTTTTCCCCTCTCGTGTGTATTAGGTCCAGCTTTCACCTCAGCTCCGCTTCTGCACTGGCGGGTTTTCCCGCTCCTGCGGATAAGATACCGTTCGCCACTGCTGGCGAGAAGTTTTTTTCTTCTTTTTGACCACACGAGTTCGCGCCTCACGTGTATTACTGCACTAACATCCTCAGCCTTTGTTAGACCTCGGCGCCACGTATAAATGAGTTAATAAATGAATTTACTTTATTTGATTGCTCAAAATTCTCATATTAATAAAAAGTTTGATAAAAACTTATAAGCATAAAAACAATAACATGTAAAGCGCACATAAATAAGAGCAACAAAACATTGATTTTAAATTAATGGCATCACGATCAAGAACAATATACCGTTCTTTATATCCTTAACACATACTATCTTACTTTTCTGGCTTTATTCCAAAATTATGTTTCTCTGTTTTCTCTTGAGAACAATTTCTTTCTCCGTCATTTATAGCATTCCAGAAATTGTAGCCATTTTTAGCAAAATAACGGGGAAAAGGAATAACAACTGGACTAACTCCTTCCGGTATTAAACCCCGCTTTCCCCTGTCTAGTAGCTGTTAATGTGTATTAACGCTGTACCAAGGGATCATGAGTTTGTTGGCAGAAAAGAGGACAGAGTAAATCATTTTTCTTTTCCCTGATGTCCAGTCGCTAGATTGTAGTACTTTCTCAGCGATGCCATTTTATGCGGGATAATCTTTGTGGTATTTTCTCTGGTAAAACATTTTTTTTGAGAGCTTAGTTATGCAACCGTATTACTATAGACTGCTTTGGATGACTTTTTAAGTCAGTGTTTTTCCTACTTGTTTTTGTTTATTTTTCCTAATATTTTGCAAAATGTCTTGAATTTAAAAGAAATATTTCTATGAAATAAACATAAGTGCGCCCAGAAACCCCCCCGCACCTGCCATTTTCTGGCTTATCGTATTTTTAGATGCCCCCGAGTGCAAGCCCTCGGGAGCAAATGGGGTTCCGGGAGAGCTCGACCAACCGCAAATTTATGAAAACAATAATAAAAAAAAAATTACAGGTCATTGGAAAACACTAAAACTCATAATGCGCGTGGTGCGGAATACGAAAGATTGCATAGTGTCTGTAAATCAACATCAGATAACAAAAATTGTTACACTACAAGCATTAGTATTATTGAGCTATTGCGCACAACCAAAGCCGCACCACACTATAACAATATAACTCAATATAACTGGATATAAATTGATAGGGCAATACACAGATGAGAAATAAAGTACCCAAAGTTTAAGCCATGCTACAGATGTCCACAATACTGCAATTTGATGTCTGGATGCGCAATAAGAGAGTAGAACACAGTAGAGAAACAATATACAAAATTTGATATCTTGTTTTGAAGAATACAAAGTTGAAAAACAAAATGAAACAAAGCTTGATCTGATATTATGATGTCTGAGTATACATAGAGTAATACACAGTAGATAAACGAAGTATACAAAATTAAGCCATGCTGAAGTTCCCCAACTGCATAGTGCAGCCTACTACAAGAGATTACAAAGTAACCGTAGTACATCTGACGTCTACATTACCACAATATGATGTCTGGGTATGCATAAACAAAGTTATACTCCGTGATGAAACAAGGTATACAGAATGTAAGCCATGTTAAAGTTCAAAAATTGCGTAGTGCAGCCTACTTTAGATTGCAAAGTCACTGTTGTACAATAGATGTCCACAATATTACAATATGATGTCTGGGTATTCATTGACAGCGTACTACACAGTTGAGAAACAAAGTATACAAAATTTGATGTCTTGTGATGAAGTTTACAGAATATGATGTCTTGTGATGTAGTATACAAAAATTGATATCATGTGCTGAAATATACAGAATTGACAAAGTGATACAAAATTTGAATAATGAATATGATGTCTGGGTATACATTGTCAAAATTAATACACAGTAGAGAGACAAAGCATATAGAATTTAAGCCATGCTAAAGCTCATTAAGTTCAAAGTACAGTCTACAAGAGAATGAAAATCACAGTAGAATGCAAAACTTTAAGAGTATGCATTAAGCGCTATATGACATGTGACAACAATGAGAAACCGTGCAACACTATAAAAAAGTACCAAAATAAATCATACAATATCAAAACAATGTGAAATGGTACACTCAAAAATATACACAAAAACAAAGGAAGATAATAGCCAAAACTTAGACAAACACTAAGTTCCCTGAAATAGATACCCCTCGCTTGATAAATGCAAAAACAAAGAAGCAAGGAGGGAGCGTGCATGGGGATGCTGGAACGCGTTACGAATAGCTTGAATGGGTGAAATTTGACTGCTAACCCGAATATGATACTTACTGGTTAAAGGGCAATGAAAAACATTGACACTCTATTATATATAGGGTAATCATAAAGTCCCGATTGAAAGATTTTCTCTTTTCGACAAATGCAGGTGTCGATACATATTAAAAAAAAATAATAATAAATAAACTACTTAGGAATCATTTAAAAATGATGTCACGTTTTGAGGGGGGAGGATGCGTGTTTCATTACTTTGTATTAAGTTTTCATAACCAACAAATTATCACACACATATATTTTAGGTAAGTTTCCGCTGTATATTAAAAATCCTCCATATAATATTTTTAGGAATGTATTGTACACAATCAAAATAATGAGATATATTAAAACAATGCTTAAGGAATGGTTCTTTTCGGAAATAATTAGTTTTTCCTCTAGCTGTCTAGTGTAAAGAGGAAAAAAGCAGAAACACACACACACATTCTTTTACAGATTCAACATCGAATTCTGCCCCATTTTTTCGCGCGAATGAAATAAAATCGAAATGATGAATACGAGGAAAATCTTGAAGTACTACACAAAAACCCTGACACACATTCAAGATTTTAATGAGGGCATGTAAAAATTAGGAAGGTTTTTTTGAGAAAAAATGGCGAGCTCTTACGCTGAGAGATTTCAAACAAAGGTATTCTTGGACAAAAGGATTACATCTGTAAGATGCTGCTAACATTTTGTTTTTCTTAAAGAGCATTATTTTACATTTATCATGACAAATGTACGTGATTAATATCCTCTCTATTTAATACAAGTAAAAATACCTAGAAACATGTGAAAATGAGAGTATCAGATATTTTGGGTAGTTAAATATGTGTATAATAAGACAATTCTAATAAATGCTACACAATTAAATTATTTTGGAAGATAAAATTACAATAATTTAAGTAAAATACAGAAAAATAATTAAGTACGAACAGTATTTCCTGCGATTTTTGTATTCTGAAGTCAGCTGCCACTGTTCCTTTTCGGTACTACTAAATTATTTATGAATTTCATCAAGAGTGATATTTATCAATTACTTAAGTGGATTAAAAGTCAAGCAAGAAAAAAAAAAAAAAAAAAAACTTTTACATCATAACGTTTTTCATAAATTTTTCAGGAAGTAAAACAAAGCAATCAGAATTTCATTATCAACTCTGATTATAAATTAACTTATAAACTAAAAAACTGTACTGGAAGGACAATGGCCGCCTATATATATATATATATATATATATATACGAGGTGTGATCAGAAAAAAAGGTTACAAGTAGAATAAAGAATCCTTTATTAACAATAGGCAGAAAATACGAAAGGGATTTAAGAGGCATACGTGCCAATCACTTTTCGTCATAATCACTACGTCTATTTAGGCAAATATCAAAACGCAGAACCAACTTCTTTAAATCGTCTTGGTAGAAATTAGGTCCCTGTTCATTGAGCCAGGTATCGGCGGATGTTTTCACATCACTGTCGGAAGGGAACCGCGTGCTGGTTAAGTGCTCCTTTAACCTCGGAAACAGGAAATCTGGTCTGTATGGGGTGACTCTAGATTTCCCACCTGAACCGTCGCAACAATTCCTGCGTTGCTTTAGCAGTATGAGGCCTGACACTGTCCCGCAACAGGATGACACCTTCACCCAACATGTCAGACTATACCTCTGTCAGATGAGGAGGCACTCTTTGCCCATAAAAATCGAATCACGGCTCACACTTCCGCACGCGACCAATTTTCTAAGCGTCTTGCCATTTCAATCATCCTGAACCGTCTGGGAACTTCTACTACCTATCCGCACACCAGCTGTATGACAAGTAGCTCCATCTGTCTCCATTCTGGGGAAACAAAATTTCTACACAATATGCAGTTTTCAAATGCTGCGGCTTGTAACCTTTTTTTCTGATCATCCCTCGTATATATATATATATATCTGATATGTTACCGAAGCATGCCAAAGTCAAAGCAAATATTCCGCAAAAATGTATGTATTGCTGTCAAAGCAATAAAATTGCTAAACAATAACAGAACACTGGTGCTTCAAAGAGCCCTCAAGTTATGAATACAACTCATTATTTTTGTTTTCTTTTAAAATTTAAATATATTTTTAAAGTGTTAAGTATTTCTTTCAAACTTCAAAGCAGCGTAGACAAGTTTAAAACAATCATCAAATATGCATTAGTCTGAAAAGAAATTTAAAAAATGTTTAACTACAAATAATTATACTAATTGGCTGAATTATCCGCCCGTTTTAATGCAATATATAATCATCTTCTCTCATTATATTCAACCACCTACTTAAAGTCAGACAAAACTTCTTCTTTATTTATCTTGTCAAATTAACTCATCAGGGATCCTTTTCATTTCTTCTGCATTACCATATCTTTTGTTCAGAGTTTATTTTCTTTCCCAGAGGTTTGTATAAGCGAACATCTGGTTTGGAACTTCTTCATGAATTTCAGATGATATGGGAGTATAGGTCGAATTCCCTTTTTAAAGCTTAATTTCTGCTTGGGAATCATACAAATGCTTCTGGGACCGCTTTAATTTATATGCGAAGCATGAGGATTATAAAATGCTCAATTTTTGTTGACAAAATCTTATGGTTCTTGCCATGTGTAGCCTTGAACAATATAATGAGTTTACGAAATATAAAATGGTTTATTACATGTATGCGTTATGTTTTTCAGAGCGCAAATATAAAAGTAAGCCAATGAGTTCGTATTGATGAAAAGTTATTAAAATGAATATATTATGTTGTGAAGTTTTTATATATTGCTAATATAAAAATAGAACTGAATGCTACTTTTTTTGAATCATATAAAATCAGTTGCTCAAAATCTTCCCGTGTTTAAGGATAATTATGAAGATATTTTTTTTTTTCAGTAAACATTTTTTCAATAATTGTTATGCTATATATATAAAGAATAATGAAGAATATATATAATGAATAAATGAAGAAAATGATAATGAATGGGATAAAAACACCTTTTCACCCTTTCTAAGGCAGTGGAAGTATACTTACCACCAAATTCAAAAACTAGTAAACGTTTATAGCAAACTGTTTCACTCCCTCTGGCTGACGAAAGTTTGTAAGGACTGTAATAAGTATATTTACTACAAAATACTTCAAATTTTAAATGTGTCAGGGAAACCCCAAAAAGCGGGGGAAAGGGTAACAAATCATGTTAATCTTATTCATTGACCAATGTGAATTGTTTTTTAAACCAATATAAATTCAAAATAAATAACTACTAGAAAAAATGACCCGATAAAGAGTTAAAAAGTGCAAAAAGAAACTATTACATAAAACCTGAACAGATTTTACAGGATTTTTTTTTAATTTCAAAAAGGCGGGTCAGGCAAATAAACTGAATAAATATAAATTTATAAGCAAATTCTCTCTACTGTTTCCTACGCGATAAAAAAGAAAGAAAATAAGATATTATGTATTATATTATATAGTTTACAAAAACCTTTGTCTAGAGATCAGAAAATACTTGAAGAATTGTATAATACTACTTTACTTCAAACGGAAATGCGTAAGTCGAGTTAAAAGTTCTCAGGAACATATTTTCTGGGAATGTTCGTAACCTTTTATCATACTAAGTCATGATCGTGCTTTGGTTTTCTTTTGGCGCCAATTATTACGCTTGGTAAAATACATTCGCGTAATGGATCTTTTTTGACGCTACTCTTTTCCTACAAGGAGGAAAAGAATAATAGTAATAAATGTAGAAGGACGCTATCTTCTGGAGAAATTTTGTGGCGTGTGCCATTATATATGTATTGGCTAAATAATAGAAGCATCTTAAACGAAAATATTTTTATTGTTTTGCACTTTTTAGCCCAATTTTCCATAACAGTAAAATGCAAGAAGTTCCTTTTAGAACTATACGAGTCTACTTTTCCGTATACACCAATATATACTGCAAGTGTGATGTAGAAAAATCCACATTTTAAGCAAGTAATTTATTATTATTGAAACTTTGCCGTTAAAACTTGATGTATTTCGTAAGTAGATTGTGGACAGGGGTCTGGGGAGGAGCGTGGAGCAATGGAGGAACGAGATTTTGCTCGAAATTAGAGATGAGCAGGAGTAAAGACATTTGTTATGCCCCACTACTACGGTTTTCTTTTAATTATTATTTTTTTTCCATAATATAAAAATAAATTAATTAAAACAAGAATTTCTCTCTAGAGTTTTATGAACCTACTTTCCCGTATACACCAATATCAAATTGATAAGCTAGCTATATATCTCTGTCTCCTTCTCATTTAGCTTTAGTTCTTAATTATTTTAAATATACCTTCTTCAGTGGTTTATAAATACTAATTCAGTCATTCATTTATTAATTCATTCATTAAGAAATATCCTTAAAAATCCAGGTCAAAATGTGTCGTGGGAAAATAGGTTCGCTTACTTCTAGATGAACTTCGTTTCTGTACATGTTCTTCGTCATAAGATCTTTCCGATAAAGTTTGATTCAAGCAAATGCGTTTGTTAGATCAGGATTTATTAACATTGATAGATCAGGACTTATCTAAGATACTTTCTTTCTTTAGTTTTTTTTTACTTTTACGGGAACAAAAGGCTAAGCAAGAAAAATAAATGAAATAAGGCTAGAGTAAAAAATCGTTAAAAATAAATTAAAGGCAAAACATAAAGTTAAGAAATTTAATAAATATTGAAAAATAAAAAAAAAGAAAGTTGGGTTTCGACATGGGAAAAATGTGTGTCGGTTTGTCTGTCTGTCCGCTTCTAATAACGTTTTAAGAAATTGCATTGGACATTTCTATTCCATACTTTAATTTTTAATTTGAACAATGTTTTGCATAATTTTTAAGAGTTCTAAAAATCTTAACATTAGCACCTACGGGCAACAATAAATCAAATTTTGTAAACTATGGGCATAAGATCAACGTTCCTCTGAACCATGGCTGCCTGTGATCATATAGCGGCTGTCCAAACGGGCGAAAAAGTGCGTGCAAGCAGAACTTACATTTTCTGCCACTTCAGTCAATTGGCGCTGTTAGCATGTACTTAAAAGCGAGGATTTAAAGGTCTAACCATTGCAATATCATCGCGTTAAAGGCTTGAATTTCAAGAAAGATGAACATTTAAGTGTTGAGGGCAAAAGTAACTATCAAAATACGTTACAGGGTTATGTATTTGTTTACTAGAACAAATTAAAACGTTTTTAATACAGAGGAAAAAATAAAAAGATCGTTTTTTGGTAGTAACACATGCAGACTTTTAAGCTGCTCGTTAAGATACAACTTTTCATACATACGTATACTTTTATATATAATGAAAACAGAGAAAATTTTCTTCGAAATTGGCTGATCATATTATGCTTTCAGATTTATTTTTGTCTTGAACGACAATAATTGTCTGAAATGCATTTATCCTTTCACATTGTGTAGCACAAATAAATTGGCTAGCAGGTTTTTGAAAGCCGTATTGAATAATCTTTAAATGGTTATTAGTTACTTTATTATTAAGCAGTTTTCAATACATTCATGTTAATACTATTAAATAACAGCAGTTAAAGGAAAAATGACATAGATTATGATTAATAAAGTTATTTTGAATATTTGTGTTAAATGAATTATTTCAATTCCATTTATTGTAAATTTAAATAAGGAAAGTGGAACAGTTCGGTTGTGAAGTGACTTAACAAATAAAGATTAGTTCAAAAATTATGTAATTAAGTAAATTATTAATGCAAATTTTTTTATTGTTATTGACAGACTAATAGCATAATACTAATAACTAATATTGGAGTGTATAGTATAGCTGACTTCAGTTAACTTCAGCAGATGGTTTATCATATAAGAGTGGCTACTTTTTTTTTGCTGGTCTCAGCTAAAGCAATTACGCTAGTTAAATATTTAGAATGAAATCCTAAAATATTACGAAAGAAAGGTCAAAGATTAGGCCTTTGTAAAAGAAAACTATTCAATAAAATAAACAATCAAGGGGAAATATTTTCAAATATTACAATTAAGTACAATAAATGAGAAATAATTTCTTTTAAAATAATTTCTTAAAACGCTTCATTATAATATGCAGTTCAGAGTTAACACGATTATTTTTAAAACTTGTAACTGACAATACATGGGTGCCAAGCCCCCTAAGCAAGATGGTGCATACTAATAAGTACGAAGCCCCCCAAAAAAGACAATCACCCAAAAGGGCTAAAACTCGATGAAAAAATGCCCTCTGTCCAGGGGGTGTCAAAAATTTCATCAAAAAATTTAATGGCGCAGTCTACGCCATGAACTTCCCTCGTGGACACCCCTGACTGGATAAGAGCAATTTTTCTTTAAATATCCCTTTAAACCTTTTTATTTAGATGACATACTCCTTGACAACAAAAAGCAATGAGTATTCTCAGTCGGGGGGGGGGGGGGAGGACCGTCCGAAAACTTTTTTATTTTACACGATCGTCCCTCCACTTTTCAAAAGCCCCCTCCCCCACCACTATTTCATTACAATAACTTATGCTCTTATCTGTAAGCCTCCACTCTCTCACCTCTGTTTTCTTTTTTTCTAGACAACACCGAATATTCTCAATTTTTAATACCAAGACTTTGCAACCGACATTTCTTCGATGAAATCTGCCAAAAGCTTTCGGATTCTCTGATTTTTCGTAACCTGATTTTCCTTAAATGCTTTCTTAAATTAATATTTCCCCACTTTTAAATTAGAAATCAGAAATACGCTTCAGGGGCATTCATAAATGATGTCACGCTTCGAGGGGAAGGGGGGTTCGTGAAATTGTGACAAAGTGTGATAAGGGGAGGGGAGGGGGTAACAAGAAGTGTGGCATCAGATTTTTCAACATAGAGTGACATGTGACAAAGGGGGGAAGGGGGTCCGTTGAATTGTGACATTTTGTGACAAAGGGGGAAGGGGGTCAAATATATCGGAAAAGAGTTTGACATCATTTATGAACGGGTCCTTAGATAGTTTATTTACTTTTCTATGTTTTAAGACTCTACGGTGTACAAAATGGGTGTACTCATGAACGCGTGGAGAATCAACAACAAATCTTAGAGGGAAGTCTCCCTTCCTTTTAGGTATTTCAATTGTAACATTTGTTCATGTGGCGCGAGTTTAATTTTAAAAAGGTACATTACTAGGTTTTGATTATAGATTCTCACTCACTCATTCCACTTTTAACTTTATCATTTTATACAAGCATAAGAAATTTAAACTTCTCAGAACAAAAAAAAAATTAAAGCATAATCTAGACAAAATATGAAGTTCAAAGTTTACTTTTGAGTGGAAAAAAAATAATGAGCGGACCAAAGTTCTTATAGCGCAAGTTGCAAAAATTACTCCATACACATGTTTTGGAATTAAAAGGAACCCCTTTATCAATCCGTAAAGATTTGACCTAAAAAATGTAAGTAATCCAAGTGAGTGTAAATCACTCGAATTACTTGCCTCCAGATACGTACAATTCTATTCATTGATAAAAGAATTCCTACTGTCCCTAAATATGTTTTCTGAAATGTGGGCTATAATAACGTTTGTTTTCTTATTAATAACCTGATGTACAAATAAATAAAACCAATGCATAAATAAATAAAACCAGTAAAGTTCGAGACATAAGGGGAAAATGCAAATGTCAGCCCTCATTGGATAAAAATATCATCTAAAGCATCAAACTCACGATTTCTATTTGCAGAATAATTGAATAGGTGACATGGAATGAAAAAACAAATAAAATATATGCATATAAACCAAACGTGAATTTAGTAAATCCCTAAAATTATAAACTGTATGCATTCACTAATTTATTGCTTAGAAAAAACACTCTACTGCTTTCTGTCGTTTTATTTCATTTACGATGAAAAATTTCTTTAAAATAAATATATATAGGTTAGACACAATTAAACATCGGGAGACATATTTCCGATCTGTAATGCATGAACTAAAAAAATACCAAAAAGGAATCTTCATGATGCATGCTGCAAACCCGCCAAAAACAATACTTTCGTAATGGATTTCCATACAAAACTAGTACATGCTTGCAGCGCACCAGTGAGGAAAAAAATAACTATCGTTTGAGCGCTTATTCCTTTGTTCTGGCTCCTCGTCTGGACAGCTGCTATATGATAGCAGGCAGCCATGCTCTGAACAAACTTATTGTAAGAAGCTTTTAACGAGGAACATTTTTTGATTTGATAAATTTTTGTTCAATTTTAAACAGTTAAAAAAAACATTAGCCCCTACGGGGAAATTTTAATCCTATATATATCATGTTCTAACAGAAGGATATGCTTGGAACAAACTTTATCGAGAAGATGTTATGACGTTGAACATGAACAGATACAAAGTTCATCTAGAATTAAACGAGACCTAGAACTATACATAACATATTTACCCACGAAACTTTTTGATCTGAATTTTGAAGGATATTTAGAAAGTACGAATGAATAAATGAGTGAGTGAATGAATGAATGCAAGAATGAGTGAATGAATATGTACTAATAATTGAAATAGGTATATTTGAAGTAATTAAGAACTAAAGCTAAACGAGAAAGAGAGTTAGATGGCTCAATTATCAATTCGATATTGTGTGAAAAGTAGGAATGCCTAGTTCTAGATAGAACTTCTTGTTTTTTAAAATCTTTTACATTTAGTCATTGATTTTATCTATACGTTTTCAGTAAACATTTTATAGAATTAAACTGATAGTCTGCTTAATAACTTATACGTTGAGTACATTTATATTATCATTACATTTATATATATATAAGACATATCCCACAATAGCTATTGTAAATGTCTTGCGCCTGAGCTGCAAAGAACAAATATAAGATAAACAACGGAGTAAATAATAATAACACGAAAGCTAAATAATATAATAATAATATAATAATTACAACACCTCAGGCACCAAGTCCTCAGACACACTCAAAAGGCTTTGAGAGTTTGGAAAGGTTAAATTATGATGCATTTAAATGTTATAAAGTTGTGACAGCTACACTGAAGTTGTTGACTAAAAATATAATTACAGCACTATCTACTAATAATTTCCTGATTTGAATTGTTTTCACAATGTTAATTGTTAAAAAGTATATTTTAAACAATATTGTTCAGTACACAAGATCAAAAAATTCACCCTGATCTTATCTTTTACCAGATTTCTTATTAATGATGCTGCATTTGGAGCGTCCCAGAAAAGAAATAACTTATTTGACACTTGTCATTAGTGCTCTGGGACTGACAATAAAATACGCTGCTTAGATGTGCGCTAACAAGCTTATACTTCTATTTGCGAAACAGAGAAGGAAAAAATGCTTTGTCGGAAGTTTTCCTATGTGACATAAAAAATATGTCTGACATATTTTGTAAGTTTATCTCTTGTAGAATTTTGAGTGTCGCGCATTGAAATATTACACTTGTAAACAACTTGAAAATTAATTGGGTATAAATCCATGCATTTTTTTAGCAGTATGCTTCAATGAGGAACTAATAAATCGTATGGGTTAAAAAATAAGTATTCTATAACAAAAACAGAAATTTCGTGCATTATTGTTATTATATTAAAAGAGTTATCTTTTTAATTAAGAACCATCTTGAGATGCGTTTAGATTATCTGATTTTTAAATAATTGCAATCATTGCTTAAGAAGTAAAAATAATTATTCTTTAATTAATATTCATGACTTTAAGTATTGTAAATGAAAACGTAGATTCCAAGTTATAATTGATATAAAATATTTATTTAAAATTTTAAGAAACTAAATTTAAGATAACAACATTAAAACCTACTTCTAAGAAGTAGTCAAGAAATAATAAAGCACGAAAGAAAAAAAAAAGAGCAAAAAACATGCAAATTAGTTAACAAGAAGAAATATTTCCAAACGCGTAATCTTATTTCAACCATGTTCTAAAGCAAGAAGTGTAATGGTAATATATTCGTAACCAGAGGGTCTTATAAGACTTTATTGCAGTATTTCCATAACGAAAACATTGCATTTGCTCTATCTAAGGAGTCATGTCTTCTTTATGGGTCCAATTTTCAGTATATTTGTGAGATATACTAGATTCATCATTTGCGACAGCATTCAAGGTTAATGCCATCTGACTCTCAGTAATTTTGGACATAAAATGACTTAATGGCAGATGTTTATACCAATAATTACCATATCACGCATTAATTCTACGTATGGAATAGGAAGGGAGGACTGCACCAGTAACATCTTTTGCGGAAGTTCTGTGGTTCCAATCAAAGAAGAATCCTTTAGGTTAAAATATTTTCCTTTATTTACATATATACAATTTATCCGTCAAACTCCTTCATTAGTATTAATTCCAATACCTTGGCTCCCGCCTGCCACACAAAAAGCCACGTAAAGTTCAAATTTCTCCTTTTTATAGGGAGCTGCTACAGCGCCCTCTCATGGAGTTTTATATTCCGTAACCAACATCTGTAAATACTTTTCAGAAATTTTATTGATGGAATTTCTTTATTAGTCTTCACAGTTACGGTTTCTTGCAAACAGTGTACACAAAAGGCATTTTTTTGGTAACGCACTGTACTAAAGTATAATTTCAACAATCCAATTGTATTGCTTTTGCACATAAAATTATTGATGTATTATTATTATTATTTTTATTTCCCTTATATACTTTCCTTCTTTTAAACGTTTGCAAGTTGAGTTGGACGGAGTGCAATAAAAACACAGTATCTAGGATTTTTAGAGCCTGGGATTAAGTATATTATGGAAAAAGGGGTGTGTTTCATTAAAAAATGAAAACGGCTATACTGATTTTATAGATCATTTAAAAAAATCTGGATGTGTGCCTAATAGTGTTTTCCGAAGAATAATGAACAATCGACCTGTTTTAATAAAATTTTGAACAAAATTAATCTGCGTAGAAGCGCAAAGGTAATCTGTAAGTAACGATTCTGTTGTAAGTACATTACAATAGTAACATCCGTCATACACACACAATCTCCCCACAACAATAATAAACATTAACTTTTTTCAACATACAATTTTATAGCGAAACTGAGACACTTTTATAGTTTCTTACACCTTCTTAGAAATTTTAAAATTTAATAACTCGGAAGTTAGAAGAACGAAAAAAAAAAGTTATTTGAAGTTTGTCTGAACAAGGCAGAACTTGATCCAGTTAGTTAACTGTTACGGATCAGGCTGTTTCATTTCTAGAAACTTCAAAAGAGCCGACCTCGCACTTTTCCGCTCTGATATTTTTACATTTTCCCGCTAGGAGCCGCTAGTTCGTGACCCAGAAAAGATTGTTTTACATCACTTAAAAGCATCTTTATTTTGCTGATACGATGTCCTTTCCTGATTTCATCAGCTTAATATTGTTGGAAATGGTTAACTAAATATTATTGAAATGGTTAATTGCTGTGTACCGTATTGTACCTCGTCCAAAAAGAGTAAGAAAAAGGATAAGGAAGGTATTTCGTACCATTAATTTCCTTCAGAATTAGCTCTGCGTGCTACATTTTCTCCCCCCCCCAGTGTTCTTTACCCCTTATGAATTTGATTCCCCATCAAGACCGTGGTGGTTTAAGATACCCTTCAACTTTATTTGTCTCAATATTAATAGTTATTTTGGATTTTGTAGAAAACGCTGTACCATTTCTACCAAGAAAAAATGATTCCCGTAATTTGGAAAATATTATAACACCTGAGCTTTTGCAATGCCCTATTTTGAGGTGTCAACTTAGATCCTTCTCAAATTATTGTTTCACATATATGCAAAAAATTTTTGAATATTGTTTTAAAAAATATTGCAAATACTGTCAGTGTTAGTTTGAAAGTTATGAATAAACCTCTCTCACGCAAAGTTTTAAAATTGTAATTGCAGTCATTCATTGTTCATTCTGTCTTTATGTCTTTTGATGCATTTTTTACTTCTCATTGTGCAAAAAAAACCTAGAATGTTTTAGGCATTGGCATTGTGGAAAGGAAATAATGTTTTATGCCATATCTAATAGTATTAAAACTAAGACTGATAGTTCTTCTAAGTTTTGATGGTGAATATTTTTAGTGTAAAGTCGTTCTGTCTCTTTTTTAACCGACTTCACAAAGGTAGGAGGTTATACATTCATAGTGTATGTATGTCGTTTTTTTTTTTTTTGTTTGTTTGTCCACTTATAACTTCGCACCGGATGAAGCGATTTTCATGATTTTTCTTTCAATCGATCGAGGGTGGTTTCCCATAGGTCCCGTACCTTCGTTTGACCATATTCGATAAATAGAACAAAAGTAATTGGCAGAAATGCAGTACTTTTTTTGTTTTTTTCATCATTAACTTTTGACTAAATGAACCGATTTTGATGACTTTTTCTTTAATCGATAGAGGGTCGTCTAACTCAAATATTGCAAATCAATTTGACTACATTTGTTTTTTAGAAAAAACGTTACGGGTGAAAAATAAGTATTTTTTATTTTAATTGGAAAGGCTTGGCTTGATTTTTCTTTGTTGGGAAATCTATTAATAAATATAAAAGTCATTGTTGAAAACATGTTTGTTGTCATGGGCTATAATATTAAAAGAAATTACAGCAAGAGTTTGACTGAAGGCGAAAATTAATCCAGTCAGTTTGTTTACTAAAATCGACTTCAAAGGGGAATTTATCATACAAATGATTAGTTTTCGTGCCATTCATTCAAGGAAGTTTTGCCCTTTGATATGGATTTTTTTAAAATAGAGTATTTATATAAAAATGTATTTACACTAAAAATAATAAAATAAAATAATTTTTATAAAAAAACAGAACCGACTTCAAATTAAAAATTGCGCTAAAAAGTAAAAAATAAATTCATTCTTTAGACAACATCGATGTGACTTTTAAACATAGTTTTAGAAGTCGGTGCAAAATGATGAGTTTAATTACCATTATACTATTTGCTACTTGATATTGGAACTGTTGCTAATTCTGCGAAAATATATATATTTGTAATTGGATTCATGATTACAAAAGATTTTATCCATCCTGATTTTGCACCGACTTCTAAAACTATGTTGACGTTGGCGATGTTTAAATATTTTTCGCAAAAACAAACTCCACACACGAAACAAATTAATTGACGAAAACAAATTTAGCCATCGCCAGCCCCCCTGAAGCGGAAAAGTACCGAAAATGATTCTTGTTTCAGTAGTAACAACTTTCGCTAGGTTTATGTAGTTCTTTACCAGTTCATTATGTTTTTTACGCTGAAATAATTGGAATTTAATGATATTCGGCTTTTGATTTATACTAAATATGTGTGTGTTTTTTAATGCTTTTGTATGCATTTTATTATTTCTTCAGTGCAGAAATAAATGCTTAGAATAAAATAGTTGTTTTATTCACTATTTTCGGCATATTTCTTTTATATTAAAAAAAAACAGAAAATTACCTAGTCAACTCTTAACTTAAAAGTAATTAAATGTAATTTTGAATGTTTCAAAAAATATATGAATTGTAAATTTTGCCTGAGCAGCAAAAGTAATGATAATGCTATCTATTCTATATTACACATAGATTAATTTTCAGTACAACATTTATTTAGCACATAGTTTATATGTGTAATGAACTAATTATATTTACAGAAATAAGCAATATAGCAAAGAATGGATGAGGTTACTTATCTTGAACAGGTTTAAAATTAATAATAGACAATATTGAAATCTCTGAAACTTTTAATGAAATAATCTGCTTCTTATCTGTTAACAAGAAGTTCCGTCTAGAACTATACGAGCCTACTTTCCCGTATACACCAGCTTCAAATTTATAATCTAACTATCTCTCTCTCTTTCTCGTTTAGCTTTAGTTCTTAATTGCTCCAAATATGCCTTTTTCAACGGTTAATACATATTCGTTCAATCATTCATTTATTCAGTCATTCATGTATTTATTCACTCATTTATTCATTCATTATTTTGTTTATTCATTTAATCTTTCATTAATTCAAAAATATTCTTGAAAATCCCGATCAAAAAATTTCATAAGAAAATAGGCTCGTTAGTTCTGGATAAACTTTTTATCTGTACACATGTTCAACGTCATAAGAGCTTTCCGATAAAGTTCGTTCCAAGCAAATCGGCCCGTTAGATCAGGATTTATATAGGAGTGAAATTTCCCCGTAGGCACTGTGATAAATTTTTTTTTGAACTGTTCAAAAATGAACAAAAATTGTTCAAATAAATATTTCACGCCAAGAACTTCTTCCAGTGAGCTTGTTCATTGGAACTTGGATCTTGTACCCAGAGTTTACATAATTTGCTTCATTTTCGCCCATAGGCGCTAATAACATTTTTTGAACTGTTCAAAATTGAACAAAAAATTGTTCAAATCAAAAAGTTAAATATGGAAATGAGATATCCTTGCCGAGATCTTTTAAATACAAAAAGAATTTTTTTGAATCGGACAATTCGTTCAAAATTAATTAGGGGGGGGGGGGCAGACCGACAGACCGACAGACACACTTTTTCCCCATCTCAAAACCCTACTTTTAAATTTTTTATTTTTCAATCTTTATTTAATTACTTAATTTATTTTTGACTTTTCTTGATTTCTAACGATATTTTCACGATACATTAAGATTTCTTTCATGCTTTATTATTATTTTTTTTACTTTTACGGGAAAGTAGGCTAAAAAGCCTTAAAGTTAAATAGATGGCGCTGAATGCCGACCCCAATTTTTGTCCCTTCATTTATGGTGAAATGAAACAGCCTGAATAACAGTTAAACAGTTAACGATCAAGTTCAGCCTTGGTCTGAATATTAGAAAACATGTAATAACTGATAGTATCTATTAAACGCACGATGACTATTAAATGCACGCTATATTTCTTTTCAATAGTTCATGCACTAAACCGACCGGTAAGAAAAATATAATATTCGTACATCGTTTAAATTTACATTAAATTTTAGCACGATTTATTAAAAATGAATAAATAATGTTTTCTATTTAAACGTTTCTTAGATTAGATCAAAACTTACATTTCACTTAGCTATTTTTTCCAAACTACTTATATAATTTTAAATATTAAACAATTCTAAATAATTTACTCGCAATATAATATTTAATGATTGAGTGAAAATATCGCGCAATAAAATGACTATATATGGAACGTGGGAAAACAACACATGGGTAGGTACATAGAACTTTTGACTTGAATCTACAAGGCTGTATGCAGCACAATATTGCTAGGTACTTCAATTCAATCCCAATAAACATAAACTAAGACATAATTAAAAAATATAACATAAGAACGAACACTGTTACAAATTTCATCATGAAATTACGGACCGGCAACAGTCTGTCCATCTAATTCACCGTTAAACTTACGGTTTTGAGCATTTTTCTATCTTTACGAGACCTAACCATTTCCAATCAGCGTGGTTAAAAAACCGTAAATACAATAGTTTACGGTTTTATAACCATTTAAAAATGGTTTCAAAACAAAATTTTTACCGTTTTTGAACCATTTCGAGGCGTAAAATCTTCGAGGCATAGACACCGTAAACGAAGCGTGCAGGAACCGAACCCGGGTGTATGGTATACCAGTCATGCGCTCTAGTCATTCGGACATCAACAACACTTAAAGCGGCCGTTTATTTATCAATAAATCTTCTTTTTCAACAGACAAACTGCCTCAAAATTGAGATTTTAGTTTTTGATTGGATCTAAAGTCATTTTTGGCCTAAATTTACTGTATATTGACGAAAATAATTTTATTTGCTGCAAAAATTAAAATACAAACAGGTTTCAGCAGCTCAAATTATGGGTTCGCCCATTCGCAAATAGTTAGGGAATCCGATGTCTCCAATTTTTAATTTACGTATGTATGTTGCATGTGTTTCTATTTAGTATTTAGTAATCACTGCTTAAGCCACTTTTTTTTTCTTTTTTTTATATACACATACAGATTTGAACTGATAAATCCGTATTCCTATTTTAAAACAACGTACGACCGGTAATGTTTCGCAACCAAGATGGACGCCCGATTCTTATTGAGCGCTTGAAAATTACGGTTAGTTAAACCTTCTTTAGGATAAACAGGGAATAAACGATATTTTTCACAATCAACGATCTTTTTAATGGTTATTCAAATTTTGTAATTAGATGGTAATAGATGGTAATTTTACTATTTTCTTACGGAAATTTTTAGCAGTGAAGTTCATTAAATACTTATTGTTCCTTCAGTCTTTGTTGAAAAGCTTATGTTATTTCGAGAACTGATAACACAAGATTCTGATAAAATTTTTCTAAACGTATTAACAGACTGTACATCCATTATTTTTGGCAATAAGCTAAGATTAGATAAGTGTAAATTGAAGAATACATTCTACTACCAACACCCACCACTATGTTGGACAAATATTATTCTGCTAGAATAAACACGATTAAATTTTAAAAGAGCAATTAAAAGAAGTGCTCTGTTTTTTTAATACTTTTGCTTGTGAGCGTTTTAAGTGCAGCAAAGGAAGATATTATATGAAAGTCACATTTATTATGTTGTTTCTAAAAAATAAAATGTAAAAACACTTAGTACTCTATGAAAAACTATGAAACTTTCTGAAAAATTCTTAGCCATTAAAATTATTTAGAGGAAAAATTTTAATGATAAAATGCACTTATTTTAAACAAATAATCATCTTTGTTTATCAGTTTTAAAGAACACTTCAGTTTATTACCTACATTGCAATTTGTTACGTTGATGAAGGTGAAAAAACTTTCATTAATAGTTTTAAAAAATAATTCACGAAACAGACATTTAAAAAATATATTAGTTTAAACTGTTTTTTATTAATATAATCTAGAACATGTTTTGTAATTAAAAGCAGAGTTTGTAATTGCTATTTACCCTTTAATGGGAGGGAAAAAATACTCCTTCTTCCTAGCTCAGTAACAACTGAAATACTTTTTTAGTTTTAATTTGAGCTTTTCTGCAATCATATAATATACTGTAAAAAAAAATGTGTTATGTTGTTCTTAATCAGTTAAATAAGTGTTTTTATTGCAGATTCTTGAAAACTATAACATTAGAAGCAGATCATATTTCAACACTTGTAAAAAGAATTTACATTTATGCATCTTCGTATTATTTTATTCGTTATTTCAGCGGTTTCAATTAATTTTACTATTTGTATTTATGACGGAAGGAAAGATATTTGAATAAACTTATTAATTAAACTGTAAAAGCAAGAGTCCTTTCGAACCTCTATTAAAGATAGCTTTGAAATATACGTGGTACTAATTAGGCTATATTTAAAGACTTTATTCACCGCGTTGTAATAGCGTTATGAAGTTGAATTAAATTTTATTCTCTTCATGTTTTTTTTCTTTTTTCGAACGTTAAAACACTAGAATGTAGATAAACATACAATACCTTTTCAATGCTGCGTTAGGCAAACTAAACGAAAAAATTTGCTCAGTATCTAAATTATCATAAAAAATAAATAAACAGATGTAGAGTTTTGAAAAAAAAAAGCCAGTGCCGTGTGTTTATACTGCTACGCAGTATTTTCACAGAACAATTCATGAAAATTGGCCAATGGACGCTCAAAATGCAAACAGAGCAAAAGCGTGTTTAACTTAAAGACTGAAAAACAGTCTTTTGATTTTATTTTAAAATAGCAAGACTAATAGGGCTTCAAAAAATCAATTTCACGCTTATTTTACAAAACTTAAACGTCTTAATTTAATGGTTGCTTTTTTGTGTATAATGGTACTGCTTTTTTTCCTTTTAATGTGTTCTATCTGTTCGTTTTGCTTCTACCATCTTTATTTCTTTTCATTCGCATTTATTTCTCAAAGCGATTTTCTTTTAAAAATTACCTCTTCTTAAAAAATATAAATTCTTTTTCTTTTCTTTCTTTGTTTTTTTTGCTTTTATCGTAGATATTGATCGAGATAAGTTTAAAATGCACTCTCGTAACATTTGAGTAATTCGTGAACTTTTTATAAAATGACTTTGCGAACTGTTTTCACAGTGGAAGGTAATTGTTTAGATTAGTTAGGAATGAAAAGTGTATGAGTTTCTTGAAACCATCATCTTATGCTTGAAAAGCCTTCCCAAGTTGCTATACCAACACAAAGGGGAAAAAACGTGATTACTACTTCCCAATGAATTTGGCATGAGTTTTACCAAAACAGGAAAAAAAAAGCATATTTTTCAAGGTTCTTCAGACTGTGGTGCATCATTACAGGATATTTCGTTATTTTAAGAGCAAAAAGTTACATCCAGTATAGTTTTCAAACTCTAAATTCATAGCTGTTAACTCCTTGACGATCACTTAATTTTCAACAAAATATCAACAAAAGTGTAAAGTTTTTTCACTACTTTATTATCTTTGAAAAATATCGCTAGAAACAAAGTTAATTTTTAAAATAATGAATATTAAATCAACATATACTTTTTTAACCTATGTATCTAAATATAGAGACAGAAGTTAAAAGTAGGGTTATGAAAAGGAAAAAAAATACCGATTTGACAAATTTTTGTTGTTGATCCGTGTGAGACAACTAAAGTGTATATCACTATCAAAAACATACTTTCAAAATTTTGATCAATATTCGTTAAAAAAATATATTTACTTATAAAAATACGCTTGATGTGTATAAATGAAAATTACTCCAGCCTCATTTTAAGTTAATCCAGTAGCAGAGAAATACCCATTAATCAAGATTTTTTGTTTGTTTTTAATAAACCGAGTTGTCTGACCTGAACATTTGAGATAAAACTCACGATTCCAGTTGAGGTAGTTCTGGTGACAAGTTTTGCAGAATTGCTTGAGATAGCGTTAAAGTCGATTTGTTAACATGGTTTTTATGCGGAAAACATTTAACATCACACTTGTTAAAATTCTCACATCGCTTGCATTAAAATTCCTGTCATGAACGAAAAGAATTCAGTAAGACTAGCGTCATAATTAAGTTTGCTTCCAGTTTTCAGAAAAATAACTTACCATCTTCTTTATATTAAGTTACCTTTCTTATCACGTAAACCTGTTTAAAGTTGTTGTCCTTTTTAGCATGTTGATACTTTTACATATCGATCGCATATTGAAGACATTTTATACGAAACACAATATTAATAATTGTTTAAAAATGTAGTTTAAGCATTGAAGCAAACTCAGATTTTTTAGGGACGAAAAACGGTTATTTTTGAACATAGCATTTTCCCAATACGTTTAAGATATATTTTCGTGTTTTTATTTTGGGAGCTAAAAATAAATTGCTTAGAAGGTGGAAACGTTATACAGACGTATATACACTGTTAATAATTCTGGTTACGTTTTCAGCCAAAAAATGGTGAAATTTAGCTGCATCCAACATTTGGTACTAAGTTAAACCCTTATAATAGTGTAGTTTCACCATGAATGTTAAACTAGGAACCATTATAATGGCTCAACTTTAGTACCAAATGTTGATTGCAGCTAAATGTCCCATTTGGTTGGGTAAGAGGTTGAACTAGATCTTTTAACACTGTATATATATTATCCGGCCTTGGCGGCTTTCTTGAATAATTAGAATATTAAAAAAACAAAAAACAACAATCAATCTTTATTGTTTAAGTTGTTACACACACAAGTCTTTTAAAGTTTTATTCTTAATTCCATAACGTAAAGAAAATATTCATATTCTGTTAGTATATCTTTATTGAAAAATACTTATGGGGAAAAGGTTGAAACTTTTTGTTCTGCAAATAGCAATTCACCGAATCCCTTAGTGAACGTAAAAGACCATTTCCATTCTGATGACATCAAATCTCCAGTTATACCCTAATTACGTTAGGGAAAATGCAGTGAGGTATTAGTTAAATTGCATACTCATTAATTAAACTGACATTGATATTGCGGACATGTAAACTAATTCGTCAGACTATTTTAATGATTGATTTCGTAATAGGCTTTAGACACTATTACTAACTATTATGATTTTGATAAAATCTAAAGTTGGTTTCCTAACAAGTAATTTTCAGAAAAACATTACACATGCAATGCATTAATGAATTGTACACATGTGTCGAATGTACTTTTTTAAACTTATAAAATGGTTCACGGTATGTAAAATACGTTTTTTTTTACAAAAACAGTACGTGCTTTAGTAGAATAACTATTAGGGTGAGGCAGCAAACACACTTATAATGTTATAAATCCGCCTCATGAGTTGTTTTCTTTATTCTTCTTCTCACTTCGTTCTTCATTTAAAGTTTTAACCTAACATTAGTTATAAAATAACCTAACATTTCTTCGTCAAGATTAAGGACAGCAAAACGTTTTTTTTTACAGATAATTATGTCATATTTGTCAAAGCATTATAAGAATAAAAGTTGGCAGAATTTCCTGCTAGTTATTTACTCAGAAGTGACATTTTGCAAAATGGTTGGAATCAGAAACCTTTTGGGAACATTCATAAATATTTTCAAAATAGCTATTTCAAATAAACAGTTTAAATATAAAATATGAAAACACAAATACGTTCTTAATAGCGCAGAAGTTTAGGCTTTTAATTATATGGTCATTAACGCTAACATTAAAATCATTACTATGTTTTTGAAATTTCTTAACACATGAAAAACAAGTTTGTACGCATGTTTAGGTCAAACAAGCATTTTTCACGAGAATGACTTGATGATTTTTAATTACTTTTTCGTTCACGGTATTAAATTATTTACGTTATAACTAGTTGTTTTTCGAGTTTAGTAAAATGCCATAAAAAGGTAATGCATTACTTTTGAATTCAACACTAAACACAAAACAAATAAATACTATTCCCTTTGAAAGAGATTAGTATAACGCATATGCACTGATTGTGTGCGTTGCGAAATGAAAGACAAAATTTTATTTTTAATGGGAATATTTCTGGCTTTGCAAAACGGGAAATAATTTCATTTGTTATGGAAATACGTCTGATGACATAAATCGCAAAAAAATAAACATTTATTTTGATAATGGCTGGTCAGGGAAGGCAAAAGCTGACACGAATACCATTAAAAATATTGTAAATTCGGAAAATGTTGGTGTATATATGAACTTTGTGCAACTCCACTTCCCACTTTTCCCCTTTTTGAGTTGCGCTTTTCCAGCTCCACTCCGACTTCTGTACACTTGCTCCGGCTATAATCCAGCTCCACTCCGCGCTCCGAATAATTTAATATATTTTATTATTTATCCCTTTTTTTCGCCTACTTTCCCGTAAAAGTAAAATTCCTTGGAACAAACTGTATCGCAAAGATGTTATGACGTAAAACATGTGCAGAGACAGAGTTCAACCAGAACTAAACTAGCCTATTTCCTTACGAAACTTTTTGATTTAGATTTTGAAGGAAATTTCTGAATGAATATGTATAAACCACTGAAAAAAGTATATTTGAAGTAATCAAGAACTAAAGCTAAATGAGAAGGAGAGAGAGATAGCTAGCTTATCAATTTGATATTGGTGTTTACGGGGAAATAGACTCACATAGTTCTAGAGGGACATTCATGTGTTAATTAATTATTTTTTTATATGATGAAAAAATTAAAAGTTTTGAAAAAACGGAGCAGTGGGGTATTACACGTCTTTGCTCCTGCTGCGCTCCAATTTCAATCAACATTTCGTTGCTCCATTGCTCCCCGCTCCTCCCCAGATCCCTGTCCACAACCTTTTTACGAGATACGGCAAGTTTTCACGGCAAAGTTTCAATAATAATGAATTGCTTGCTTTAAAAGTAAATTTGTCTGCTTACTATCTACAGTACAGTATAACTAAATAAATAAAAACATGACATTTTTGTCAGGTATAGCTTCTTTTTAAGCTTGCTGAAAACAAAAGACTATGATCAAATGTGTCATGATTTATAATAAGATATAATGCTATCACCTACTTTGTTCTGACATCAGGATTAATGTCTTTCTCTTTTGATGTGTTCCTTTAAATATTGGAAGATTTAGATGAAAGTTTTAGGAACGTAATATTTTAAAACTATTCTGGGAGAAATAAACTCAATAGAAAAAAAATTGTAAGCATTATTTAAAGCATCCCCTTTTTGCAATAAACATTTTTGCTTTCGATTTTATATGCTTTTAAAATTTCGTGTATTTCTACAAATTTTGCTATACATAATAAGTATGGCACAACCTCGTTGATCCAGATGTTTGGATAGTCCGGATCAAATTTGTAGACTTTTTAAAATTTAGTGTTGAAAAAAGATAATAATTATACTATGATTATTTCAAAATAAAATACAAAGTTGATGTTTTAAAATATTATTTTAGGAACTATTTCTTACAAGAATACTAAAACTTTATGTCACAAAATTAATTGAACTATAAGTTAAAATGCAAACGACTAAAAATAAGCATGCACAATGGACCAGTGCACATTATAATAATTCTTTATTAAGAACTGAAGTAAAATATTATTTGTTTAGTTTGTCATATTTCTAAAATTATTATTAATTAATAACTTAGTAATATTAATTTTACAATTAGTTATATATTTTTTAATGTCTTGTTACACACTTCTGTGTAGTTTTGTTACAAAATATGCCTTTTAAACATGGTAAGTGTGCTTATTTAAGGATTTGTTTTGCTTATCATCCATATCACCCGGACTTGCCTCTGGTTACAATTAGTCCGGATAAGCGAAGCTGTTCTGTACACGAACACATTGAAAACTTCAAAATAATACTCATCCACAACATTCAGTATTTTTGATGATGAACTGCGCACTTTCTTTCATCCAACACATTTTTCCTCTTTAAAAAGAAAAAGCTATTTAAAAACATAACTTCGTTGCGTGCTTAAGTCAACGCATCGCATTTTCTAGTCAAAAATATCAAGTAAATGTAATTATCACGCGTGTCATGTTGACAAGCTAATGTATATTTTAGAGTAAACTTTTATGAAGCATTGTAACACTTTTGTCACACAAATATGAAGCCTCATATGCTTCGCAGTACTAACTTCTTGTTACATAGATTCATCCATAAATTAGCTACTTTGGGAAAGGGAAGTAAGACGTGTATCCAGTTACCATAGCAACCTGTACAAAGACTATAAATGTGTAATTTTTGTCTTGTAGGTTGTTTATGGGGAAGGTGGAGGCACGGAATTTGCATCGCGTGTTAGGGGAGAGTAGTTAACTTTTATAGGTGGAGGAAATCTTGAGGCGTTTCCTTTTCAAAAGATTTTATGGGCATGACTGAAATTTCGAGTTAGATAGAGCTAAAAATAAAAGATGTCCGGTGCAAGAATCAGTCACGTTACTTCGCCGTTACAAGACGTGCCCCTATTATTTCCCGATTTTGTACACTGTAAGACGTTTATTTAATTATCATGTTTAGGTTGGCTTGTTTTCATTATCCAAAGAAAAAGTTAAATCCAGTCTAACATTAATATTAAAATAATGTAATGCTGACTGACTTGTTTGAGCATTGATGCTATTGAGCACTTTCCCTAAAGAGATAAACAACATTAGTGCGTGCGTAATTGTTACGTTTACCTTAATAGATAAACAATCAATATCAATTACACACTGTTCGAAATTTCATCATGAAATTACGGTTAAATGACCGGCAGCAGTCTGTCCATCTAATTCACCGTTAAATTTACGGTTTGGAACATTTTTCTACCTTTACGGGATCTAACCATTTCGGGGCAGTTCATAAATGACGTCACGCTTTTTTCCCATAGATTTGACCCCTCTCCCCTCCTTTGTCACAATATGTCACACTTCCGCGGACCCCCCTCCCCCCCCTTTGTCACGCGTCACGCTATGTTGCATAATGCATGATGTCACACTTCTTGTTACCCCCTCTCCTCCCCTTGTCACACTTTGTCACAATTTCAGGAATACCCCCTCCCCACTCGAAGCGTGACATCATTTATGAATGACCCCTTCCAATCAACTTGGTTAAAAAGCCGTAAATACAAAAGTTCACGGTTTTATAACCATTTAAAAATGGTTTCAAAACAAAAGTTTTACCGTTTTTGAACCATTTTGAGGCGTAGAAACCGTAAACGAAGCTTGCGGGAATCGAACCCGGAATTATTTCATACCAACTTTGCTCTCTAACCATTCGCCCATCGACACCACGTGAAGCGGTCGTTTATTTATCAATAAATCTTCTTTTCTAATAGGCAAACTGCCTTAAAATTAAGATTTCAGTTTTTGATTGGATCTAAAGCCATCTTTGGTCTAAATTTTCTGTATATTGACGAAAATCATTTTATTTGCTGCAAAAATTAAAATACAAACAAGCTTCAGCAGCTCAAATTATAGATTCGCTTATTCGCAAACAGTTCGGGAATCCAATGTCTGCAATTTTTGATTTACGTGTGTATGTCTTTCGATTTAGTAAATACTGCGTTAGCCGCTTTTTTTTCTCCTTTTTTATATACACATGCAGATTTGAGCTGATAAATCTTTTTTCATATTTTAACAACAAAGTACGAGAAAAAACGATTTTTTTTCTCAATCAGCGGTTTAAGTTCCATCTTTTTAACGGTTATTCAACTGTTGTAATTAAATATGGTAAAATAACAATCAAATAAATGATTATTTTACTATTTTCTTACGGAAATTTTTAACAGTGCACACATACACAAGCTATATGTGCATTTATATGTAAATGTAACTAAATTTAATTCTCTATTTCCCTGTTATACCCTATAATATGTACACACAATATTATTCTACATACATCATTTTGCTCAAAAGAAAATGTATATTCCTTCTCATATTTTTTGAATATACTCGTTTTGAGTAATAAACCCATGTATTTGGCAGTTTTACTGCCACATTTCATAGAATATGCCACAGTTTTGCATTTTAGCTATGACCTCCTGTAATGATGTTAATGGATTGTTTGAGTGAAGCCATTAGTACTTAGATCGACTAATTTTCAAAATACCATTTATTCTGCTAGAACCGCCCATTACGCATCGTTACAAATGTATTTGAGCATATTGCATAGGCATTAATTGTCTGATTCTGACATTATGGTTGAAAGCTAGTGTCGCGATGCACTTTTAAAGTATGCGCAGTAAATAAACCATTACGCTGAAATTATTAACGTCTTTGCACTTTTCTAAGAAAATGTGGTAAATTCAAATAATCACTGCGTTGTAATTCTATAGCAGTTTAATTCTGCTTCTCTAGGAAAATTAGGATTAAGGTTATAGTTAATAGAATACCCAAGATACAAATAAAAATAATGGTGATATGTTTTACGTTTATACTCGTAGGGTACTTACGTTCTAGACGTTTTAACGGGCAAACAGTAGTAGATAGAAATATTCTAAGTCGCGTATACCATCGTATAGCTATACTAATTTATTCACATATGAAATAAATACTATTAACAAATGGGATAGCATACGCTTATTCTACAAATGAGTCTTGGTGAAAATCTTCAGCATCAAAATGTCAAGCGAACTATAAAGTGACATGTTACTGATTTACATAGACTTGTGACAACATAATACTTCTGTTTTAACAGACTTTGGACGTGGGCAGTATACCAGAACTGCTGACTTGTGTTCTATACAACTCATAGGAAAATCAACAATATTCTTGAGACAATATTGAAAAGGAAAAAAATCAGTGATTAAGGCGGTCAAAAGCACAAGTGCGTGGTAGAACCAATGCCGTGAGCTGAAAAAATGTGACATAGTCCTTGCTGCTGTCTCTATCGCTGCAAACTCAGCATTACTTTCTATCAAAAGCAGCAACAACAAAAATACTTAAAGAAATAACTCTTTTAAAATTTTTTAATCATAACCTCATTTAAACATAGAATATTCTTATTTAAAATATATATAAATTATAGGATTTCGTAAGCTCCAGGAGCAAAATAGAAAAACCAAAATTTATTAACATTGCCGGTATTAAATGGTTGGAATTTAAAGCATGTATTTTAAAATATCAAATATACTTTGTATGAAGAAAAAAAACTGAAAGTGTTCGTGGGGCTTAGATGATATGTCCCACGGGTCATACCACATAGGTAAAAAAAATCAATTTAGACGATATGAAAACTATGTCATTCAATAAATGGTAATTCGATAAACAGTATTACTGTCTATTAAAAAAAAGTTAATTGAAAGAAATAACACTTTTAAAAATTTTTAATCATGACCCACATTTAAACATAAAATGTTCAGATTTAAAATGAATATAAATTATAGGATTTCGTAAGCTCCAGGAGCAAAATAGAAAAACCAAAAATTATTAAGAGTGCCGATATTAAATAATTAGAATTTAAAGCATGTATTTTTAAATATCAAATTTACTTGTATGAAGAAAGAAAATAGAACGTGTTCTTGCTTAGATGATATGTCCCACGGGTCATTCACTATAGCTAACAAAAAAACAATCAATCAATTTCACCATTTGAGAATTATGTCTGTCATTCAACAAATGGCAGTTAACTTTTGACTGACATTGTTGTCTGACCGTTTGAACTTGGCTTTGATGCTGGTACGCGAATTTCGTCAATAACTGCCATATGTTTTTATCTATAGTTTATCAACTAAGTTTAGCTATAAGAGAAGTGTTCCGCTGCAAGCTGTCAAAACAAATTGGCGACGAGCCATAATGTCACAAAATAGCAAGCTGGTTACATGGCTGTTTTTCTTTCTTAATAAGATGTAATTTTTGCTACAAGTTCATAGAAGTGGCAAGTGATAAAAACAGCCATAATACAGAGATTCATGTATAAATAAATTTTAATATACTTAACTTTCATAGCACAAGCACTTGCAATCGATATATCCATAACAAAACCATATTTTATTTATTTTGCTTTTAAACATAAACACCTAACATCGAATATGATACTTGCATCAATACAATGCTCAGTTTTATAGTACACAGGCATTTTTTTTTTTACAAGTACTCTTTTGACTCGACCACTCTCAGTTGTCAGTGAGTTTTGATGCCATTAAATGCGTGTCTATTCTTAGTAGTTCATTTTGTATCGTCGAAACTTTTGTCGAGCAAAAATATTGTTGAAACTTTAAAAAACCTCATGTTTTCAGCATTATGTAATTTTAACTGACTTCAACTGCGTGCCTGGCTTTCTATGATTCTCTAGTTTCTAATGCTTAGTAAAAAAATATTTGAAAAAAATATTTATTTTCTTTCTTTATGTAAGAAAACTAAATAAAAGGGGCCAGATGTAAACTTCTTAGCTTGATTAAATTGTGTTATAGCGGTGTGTGTAGCAATATATTGCATTATTTTATATGTTTGTTGCAAACAAAAAATATGATAAATTTGCAATATACTGGACGTTAGAGCCTATTGAATCAAAAAACATTTACACAAATATATATGTATATGAAATGATGTAAAATAGATGTCCTCGTAAGTAATTTTTGCTTAGCATCAACATATATCTGAAATGTTTGTTATTTAATTTAAACACATGAAACTTACTTACCTGTTAATCTCTTTACGGAAAAAAGAATTATAAGGAATACGTATTGTAGAAGTCCCATTTTCTTTGGTTGATTTTTTTAAACAGACCAACGATGTAATAGTTCAAAAGTCTTGTTACATGTAATAAGTTCAATAGTCACTTTGTATTAAATTTCTGTAGGTTGTTCCAGATTTCATGTGGCTTTGGAAAAGTTTCTGCAGAAAATCGTGCAACCTGTGTCATTGTTGATGTGCTTTGGTGCTCCGTAATTAGCATGCTTTTAGATGAAAGGATATCCCATCCATTTTAATGTAAGGAACCTAAAAAAAGAAAGATAGTTATAAATCGTGAAAATATTTTCAATTTATAATGCTTTTACAAAAGCATAACTTTTATACTAGTGTACTTTCATTGTCATAAATATAAACTCAGTTCTAGAAAATTGACTTAAAATTTTGAATCAGTACTACATCCTCTGTGTAAGTGAATGTATTTTTATCTTTCTTTTTAATTTTTGGTTTGAAGTAAAGGAGAGGGACAACTGTTTTTAAAAGACTTGTTATTCGACAAAGTATGAAGAAACACTTTACTACTGGAAATATTGGTGATCTATAATATGCAAGATACGGAGTAGTTTCTTAGTTTTAACATACTTAACTTACAGAACTGACGTTTAAGAGCTGAAGTTAAATTAACTTACAGTGTTACCAAAAAGTATTGAAACAAATAAACACAAGCCAAAGCAACTTTAAAAAATACCTGAGTACTTGGAATTACTTTTAAAATTTTGACTTAAAAAATAGCTAAAACGTTATAGACATGATTATTTAACGTTAGAACATTATTGAATACTTTTATGACGTTATCAACCTTACGTTGGCAGCTAGAAAGAAATAATAAAAATGTACATTCATTCACAGTTCTTGCAATTCTCAGTATTGTTTATGAAATTTCATGTATGACTTCATTAAATATTAATAAGAAAAATCGATAATGATATAACTATTTGCTGTAAAAAAATACTTCAACCGGAACTAAACAAAGAACTGATTTTCAACACATCTGATGACATAATAGAAAATTTATGTCCTCTTCTTGATCTTGCAAAATGGACTGCATTAGAGCATACTCTTGTAATTCTCGTTGCAAATCTGTGAAAGAATTATGATTTCAAGTTATATGCAGTAAAAGTAGATATATGCGTGTGCTCGTGCATTTATTTCGAGGCTCCATATTATAATAAGGAATTGAAACGGAAAGAAAACAGAATAATAAATGAAATCTTGTATTCGCTTCCTTGGATATTGTGTATTTAGACATTCATGTGCCCTAAAAAATGTAATATTCTTCATTATTATTTCAAAATGTATTTCTTTCCTCGGGTTGTTAATAGTTGTCTTTAAATATACCATCTATGTAAAGTATATAATTGTATCAGAACGCTATTGGTCCAGATCCAAATATTTCTTTGGGGTATTGACGTGTATATTCTCATCTCTGAATTTTTATCAAAAGACGTAGAATGGGGTAATTGGCACAAAGCCATCTTTGCCGCAATGATATTCGAGTTTTTTTTTTTTAGAATTTTAAATAACCACAATCTTGAAAGTTCAACTTTTTTTATAGAAAGGGAGCTGAAAATTACTGCAATAATGTCTTCTTTTCGAGGAATGCACGTAACGGATGCGTTGGTTCGTTAAAAATGCTGGATCTTAAATAAGTAAGTATGTCAGAAATGAAGGGATGCATTCGAAATATGTTTCGTGTCTATTCGTATGTTCGAAGTAATGTGTCAATGAAAAAGTACATTTGAAAACATTTTCAAACTTTCAATTAATTATCAATTCCAAGCGTTATAAAAAAAACAGTTAAATGTAAGTTTTTTTTTGACCTATTAGGAAAATTAAAAAACTATTCATGTAGATTAAAAAAGAAAATATTGCTTTAAATGAAAAAACTAGTATAAAATTCTAGTATAACTAGTATAAAATATAATTAATCTAAACTAGTATAAAATATAATTAATCTATCTAGTGGAATAGGCAGTGTGACAGAGTACCTATCTATAGGCTCGTTTAAGAGCAGGCCAGGGCCATGTATGTTATCAATCGGTACACTTCCCCTTTTCATTTTTTAGGATCAGAACCTATTTTAAGATGTAGGTGCTGTGGAAATTTGGTAAAATATGATTAGATCTCGCTTAGAATAAATCTCAATCATGTAGAAAACTTCGCGAAATCACGTTAAAATTTCAGTAAAAATAAATTTCCAATTCACACAGTATAAAATTAAAAGAAGGCATGCATTTTATGAACATAGGAACCAGGCAAAGACTATTAGCGTGATAAATTTTCTTTACAGGTACCCAGTGATATATCGGGGCATAGTGTGCCCTATTGGTCTGTTTAGTCAAATTTAAGTGAAAAAATGGAACTCAAGGGTACACATGGAAAATAGTTATCTTAGAACCATATTACCCGCAAATTATGAGGGATATCTTTTCGCGGATTAACTATCTGACAAACTCTTGGAGTAAAGTACTCAGCTTCGTATTATGTATTTACAAGTAGTTTATACCATGCAAAAAAGGTGAAACTATGCTTTCAACTAACGGTTCTCATAGCACTATATTATAACAGTCAAATGTATATGTCTTTTTTTTTAATGCATTAACAACATTTTTTTCTTAAATCTTAACAAGTCGTTTTTTTCACGATGAATCAAATAACAAATTGTAATCGTCTATCTTTGCATGGACTGTATAACAAATCCAATGCCATGATGCAAAAAACGTTCAAAGAAAATTCACACAAGTACTCAGGGGTTACAGCTATACCCCCTCCCCCCTCAAAAACCTCACCGATAAAAATTGCTTTTATTAGTTGCAAAGTATTGACTGCTGGAATGTGGAAAGTTACTCCGAAGCATGTGCATGTATTTTTATTTCAGGTCTTGTTACGTATTGAATTAAAACGTTTGTGATTCAGTTTCGTGTAAGTTTTAAGCTTTGATATTTGTTCAACCTGTACATGTTTTAATCTATTTTTATCTCTCAGATCTCGAAGTCTTTAGCATTAATATTACCATTGCAGCATTATAACTATATAATAATAATAATAATAATTTGTACTTTTATGAACCAGGGGGCTCATTCTAAATTGAAAAAATATTTCATGAATGCAGCTAATCTCTTCTTTCTTTTGCATGTATAGTCCAAGCTAAAAGCTGTTACCACTGCATAATTACAGACATCTTAACTTTTAAAGTAATGCTGCTTAAATCCAAGCGAAACACATCCCCTAACAAATCCTTTCAAAGGAATTTAAGCTAAATCTTTGTAATATTGCTCAAATGTCAAAACTTGTCGCTGTAAAATCATTGCCGGAAACATACTGGTACATTTTATTCTCTGGAAGCACTCAATCAGGCTTGTTCTGCAATTTAAAGCACTATTACAATAGCTCTTGACATCGGCTTTAATCTCCTCTGAAGTCTTGCTCATCCGCTGTGTTTAACAGGACATTAGATACCAGAGATTAATTTGCAGTGATTTTGCTGAATCTGCAGACATAAACGGAAAAGTGATTTCTCGGGGCTTTGAGGATAAAATGGAATTTTCGTAGCCGTATGTCCTTCAGAGATCAGGCGTCTTTAGATTTGGATTAAAGATGAGAGAGAGGAATTACGAGACAGACCCGTTCGAGTCGTGAAATTGATTTGTTAAATTATTACGCAGATATTTAATTCGTTAACTCACTTTCAGCGCGAATCAGCTTGATATGAAATTATAACTAGTTTTGAATCACTTCTTAAGAACTAGAGAAGGCTGCATCACCTAAAATATTGCAATACCTTACATAAACGTTTGCATAGAAAAATGATTATAAAAATAATAACAATTGGTTACTGCGATTGATTACGACAGGAGTAAAAGCCCTATTATGTGTTGCCAAACTGATAAAATTATTGGTAGCGTTCCGTACTACGGTGCTACAGGTCAAGGGTTCGATCGCGGGCTGGATTAACTTAAACCTTCAGTGGGGTCAATAAAATGAGGACCAACCATTCTTGGGAGCTAAACACTGGGGTTTCCGCCTGATGACGACCACCTAACCTGAGCATCTACTCCTGCAATTTCAAGGCCCTCAATTCGTAAGATAAATTGGGTACAGCAAGCCTAGGTCGTGGTAGCTTCGCGGTTAGGATGTCGAGCTTCGGATAGGAGGATATCGGGTTCGATACCGAGTCGCTGAAGACCCACCATGTATAGTTGGGGATACGTGCATGTAAAATCCGTGGACTTTGAAGTCCCGAGGGAGATCCGAGGGTACCGGTGTGTGGAGATTTTCATTTCCCCTCACCCATAGGTCAAAAAAGGAAGCTGGCGTATTTGTGGGGGCGCCATCAGGTGTCATCCAAGTACATTATGAGCAAAGTCATACTTCCACAATTGGTGCTGAAATTGAAACAGAAGGCGTTCCCAACTGCCTTAATTCCTTGTCGATTCGACGAAGGGGAGCTTGGATAAACCAAGTGGCATAAGCAACAACAACAACAGCAGGCGTTGACCTCTATGGGCTGGTTTGCCGCTGAGTTTAGTTTTAGCTTCATAAAATAATACATTGAACCAAACTTATGAATTGTCGGTGTTAAGCAAACTTCAGTATTCCACAAAACAAATTTCGAGACTACTGAAGCTGCACAATTTAAATGTTGAATAAATAAAGAAACTAAAAATCGGGCCTGTGAAATATTTCTTAATACTTTTCATAATGAGTCCAAAGTTTTAATTGACAACATCTCTGACTTAAAGTTTTAAACGCCGACGAAATTTTATATGTAAAATTTCGTCGTATGTAGGGTAGACAGCATCTACCCTGCGTATGATACATCAATATTAGTAACGATAATTTAGAGGCACAAAAACTCCACCTATGTTATGTTTAATTATTTCAAACTATAAAATGATAGAAAAAGAAAAATAATAAAGCACCAAATACACATTATCAAACATTTAGTTATCAGCAATGTTTTCTAGTACCAATAGAGAAAATCAACGTTAAAATCTTGTAGAAAATGCTCGTAATTTAAGAATTTTTTAAAAATTTATTATTATTATTATTATTTCTTTACATTTATTTGTTTTTTTATTTATTTTTAAATTATTTTACAAATCGAAATTATATTCATTCTACTAAAAAATACAAAAGCAAAATATTAAAAATAGATTAATAAAATATTTCAGTCGGAAAATGTGTTGTCCACATACGTGAATTTTCTGTGATTTCTTAATAACCTCGTGACAGTTCGCGCTATGTCGTCATGCTCGTGTGAATGGCAATCACAATTATACGTTATTTTAATACATTCTTCACATAAAATAGCAAAAAGAAAACTAATATACTGATTAAGAAAATTGCTTATAAAGAACGCTGAGAGCGAGTATTTCAATTTTCGATAAATGTTTTTTCGAGTACCTTAAACTACACATTCTTTCAGAATTCTTTCTCGTTTTCTCTTGTTATCTTAGTAGACTATAGGGCTGAAAGAAATTTCTAGTAGATTTGAAACGAGCTAGCAGAACATCTTTCTTACATTTCAGATGGTACATTTCTTGCGTTAGATAAACGAATACCAAATGCATTTTGAAAGATTTTTGTCCATGTCGTAGGAAACAATTGAGCCCACAATGATTTATGGTCTCGAAGAAAATGGATTACTTTTAGGAAATGATGAATGATGTGTATTGATGAATGAGTGTTGCAAGATGAAACTGTTTCTTGCTTTAATAAATATAAGTTTTATTTACTGGGTATGTATGCTACATTTGCATTTGTTTTGGAATACTTGCGAAAGCAGTTATTTCCCTCAGTCTCTTTTAGACTTTATTTTTGAATTTTATTGGCAAAAATTATTTGATGTTAACAAATGGAATTTTTCTACTATTTTATTCCTTTTATAAATATTTTTTATTTTATTTTATTTACTAGAAATAAATTAAAAAATCAGTAATTGCAAAAAATATCATCACTCGTAACACAGTTTTATTTATTTACTTTTTTTGAATAAATGTTGGAAAATTCTAGAAGATGAATTATGACTTAAGAAAAACTAAAAGCAAAAAGCATGCATTATATTTAATTTGAATATACTAGTTCTGTGACTCATACTTAGTTGTTTGTTTGTTTTTCAATTAGTGAAAGTTTTTATACTTCATGGTAGTGGAATGTTTTTCCTGTTGAAAAATGAGTGCTGTCATTCCATTTTCAAAAATTGTCATAGCATTTATTTGTTGGTTTATATATTGAGTTTATTGTTAAATAGTCGTCTTGCAAGATCTAGGCATAATTTCCTCTAAAATATGCATAAATGATTTTCCTTTTTTAAAAATTTTATGGAACGTTGCATTTTAAGAGGGAAATGATCATCCCTTTAACAATCTGTATTTATTCTCCTTTTCTCAGAAATGGCAGGGTTATGTTAATGTCAGATGGAAATAATTTTTAAGTATAGCAATCTATCTTTTCACAAATTTACTTCTATTACAAAAACACGTATTGTATTATTATGTAAACATCATATTCCCAACCGTTTAACGTTATTCTGTAGAACATAATATTTACTTCAAAACTGTCAGAGGATAAGAAGTAATTCTTTATTTTTATGAATCTAACTTTATTTTGCCGATGCAGCTTGAAAAGATTGACAGCATGTTTCAATGCAAAGGGGTCTGGGAGGGGTTAGGGGTTATTTTATGACAAACAGATTAACCTTCAAGAAACATATTCAAAGCTGTTCCAGCTTTTTTTTCATTAAAAAAGGAAAAAAAAATATCCAAGTTTAAATTTAAACACACTCACTCATACAGATTGTGACTTTTGAAAGGTAAACATTTCTGAAAAGACACAAAGACATATTATGAGCGTCATCACTGTGTTTGTTCGATTAACATTTTTGCCCATTGTAATACTTTCATATTTCAATTAGTTTTATAAATACTTTTATTACTCAAAGTAAGTTGATATTAAAAATAATTTAACTTTGTGCAAGTAAACAATAATAAAAATATAATTACACGTTAATTTAAAGCACAAATGAGCAATAATTTGTGCTTTAAATTAACGTGTAATTATATTTTTATTAAGTTGATATTGCTTATTTTATGAAATATGAAACTTGTTAGGCATACATTATTTGATATGTGCACATGTGGCGACTTCACAGAATCTTAGAGTAATGGTTTTATTGTAGACTAGTAATGAAAGTATGGTATTGAAACTAAAATTAATCAATAAACAAATAAAACCTAAAGCATAAAAAAAATCCATTACTTCTATGAATTGTTGCTTTATAATGATTCCCTTTTACTGAGGGAGAAATGATTATGCACTTTTCGATAACGTTCGCTTTGAAAATGTGTAGAGAAAGAAAAATATCTTTAAATAATATTTCCACTATATGCAAACAACAGTAATATATAATGAAAGGTTTTTAATCTAGAAAAACCTTTATAAAAGTTTTTAAAAAATGCATCGTTTCGATGTTTTGTTGTTTTACAGTAATTTACTTATATCTCCGATTCATTATGACGAATGACAGGCTATGCTCCAGCGTATTTTATCTTAATGTTGAGAGCAGCGTCTTTTGAATCGTGCAAAAATGATAAATGACATTTCCACACAAGAAATTAATGACTCTAACCACTTCAATAAATTGGACAAGTGGAGTTTGCGTATAAATCACAATGCCTCTGAGTAAGATGTTAATTGAATGAAATACGGCCAAATAAATTAGAATCTGAAATCTTTTAATGAGATCACCAATTAAAAGAATGCTATTTATGAGACAGACCTAGATAATTAAATTTTATTAATGATAAAGGTAATGAATAAAATATCAACTGCTGGAATGAAGAAGCACTTCTGGCATATAATCTGGCACAAATTTATTGTTTCAGTAATTTATTACACAAAAGTTTCATTGACAGTTGATAAAACTGCTCCATTATCATTTATTCTTATTCTCTAGTGGAATTTCATACTAATGAACAATTTATAGCTTTTGTGGTCGTAACGAATTTTGCCTTTTGTCAACTAATCTAGAGTATTATAAATTTATTCAGTAAAAATAACGTTTTTAACTATCCCTAAACCTCAAAACATAAATATTGGAGTCACACATGAGACATGCTCTAAAAATTCAAATTAAATTTTTCTTCCACACGTTAGCAACAAAAAAAGTAATTAATGCATAAATGAATTATTTATGACTAGCTTAAATTCCCGACATTGAGCGAGATAGAATTGCATCCTTCTCAGGCCAAGTGATGCATGTCCAAAGTTCTGTTAAAAATACACAAGGAAAATTTTCGTAAAAAATCCAAGTAGATCTGCAACTCCTTGAAAATTCTATTTAAACAGTAAAAACCATTAAAAATCACCATTGCATTAAAGGAACAGCCTAGAAAAATTCCGTTTAGACCAAAAATTACAGTCCATAAAAATCCACATTAAAATGCCACTAACAGTTCATAAAAATGTCCATTAGAATTAGGGGAACAGTAATTAAAATGCACATATGCAGCGGGAGAATCGGGCCAAAATCATATCAAGAGTCCTTAAAAATCACAACTACAATATCGACCACAATACATCTAAAAATTCCCATCAGAATAAGAGTAGTATCCTCTTCAAAAATGCGTATGAGATGAAGAACAACGGTCCCTGAATATTTCTGCCACAATAAAGAAAGCATTCCTTAAAGCTCCCTATTTGAAAAATACAACTATTGCTAAACATCCCTAAGAAAACAAGGACCATCAGTCCAAAATAATCTCCATTAGAATGAAGACGTCAGTGACTAAAAATACCCATTAGAATACATACTTTTAAGAGCTGCTGTTCCTGAAATTTCCTACAGTCCATCTTAAATTCCCCATCAAAATCCCCACACCGGTTCTTAAAAATCCCACTTGCAACATTGTCAAAACATTTCCTGAAAATACAATTAAATATTTCTTTCATAAAATTCGGATGGAAACGAAAGAAAGGAAAGCAGCAGATTTCCAAAGGCAAATGCACATTTAAATTAGAAAATTTTCAGTACTGAACCAATTCTGACGTGTAAGATTTAAATTGATAGAAATAAATAACTAAATGCTGTTCAAATGAAAATAAATCACTTGAGTGAAGTATGGAACCAATAAAAACCGCTACGTAAAAAAACATTAACATAAAGCAGAAGATCGCCAAATTGCACAATAGTAATGAAAGCATAACGCAAATGCGCCTAAAATGTAAATCACGTATTGAATTAAATGAGAACAATATTACTAATGAGGATAATAGGCGCGGTTTGGAAAATTTACGGAGTGCCAAATAATATATTGAGAACAATTAATGGATGGGGGCGAAAAAAAAAGTTATCACCCCTTGACAAAGTTTTAAGTTTCATCAAAAATAAGCAATATCAAAAACCTACCAACTTAGTTTTTATCGACGGAATAAATATTAAATCGTCAAAAAAGAAAGAAAAGTCAACCTCAAGATAAAATAATTGAAAATCGTCTGCAGTTAATAATCCACAAAATATGCATAACAAGAAGTTCCGTCTAGAACGATACGAGCCTACTTTCCCGTATACACCAGCTTCAAATTTATATTCTAGCTATCTCTCTCTCTCTTTCTCGTTTAGCTTAAGTTCTCAATTGCTTCAGATATGCCTTTTTCAACGGTTAATACGTATTCATTCAATCATTCATTAGTCATTCATGTATTTATTCACTCAGTTATTAATTCATTCTTTTGCTTATTGATTTAATCATTCATTAATTCAAAAATATTCTTGAAAATCTTGAACAAAATATTTCATAGGAAAATAGGCTCGTTAGTTCTGGATGAACTTCTTATGTGTACGTGTTCTACGTCATAAGAGCTTTCCGATAAAGTTTGTTCCAAGCAAATCGGTCCGTTAGATCAGGATTTATATAGGACTGAAATTTCCCCGCAGGCGCTATGTTAATTTTTTTTGAACTGTTCAAAAATGAGCAAAAATTGTTCAAATCAATTTTTCACGCCAAGAACTTCTTCCAGTGAGCTTGTTCATTGGAACTTGGATCTTGTACCCAGAGTTTACACAGTTTGCTTCATTTTTGCCCATAGGCGCTAATGTTGAAAAGTTTTGAGCTGTTTAAAACTGAACAAAAATTGTTCAAATCAAAAAGTAAAATATGGAAATGAGATGTCCTCGCCGAGATCTTTTAAATGCAAAAAGAATTTTTCGAATCGGACGATTCGTTCAAAAGTTATTAGGGAGGACAGACCGACAGACAGACCGACAGACACACTTTTTCCCCATCTCAATACCCTAATTTTTTATTTTGAAATCTTTATTTAATTACTTAACTTATTTTTGACTTTTCTTGATTTTTAACGATATTTTCACGATATATTAAGCCTTCTTTCATGTTTTATTATTATTTTTTTAGCCTACTTTCCCTTAAAAGTAAAAAAAAATAATAATAAAGCATGAAAGAAGGCTTAATGTATCGTGAAAATATCGTTAGAAATCAAGAAAAGTCAAAAATAAGTTAAGTAATTAAATAAAGATTGAAAAATAAAAAAATTGAAAGTAGGGTTTTGAGATGGGAAAAAAGTGTGTCGGTCGGTCTGTCTGTCTGTCGGTCTGTCGGTCTGTCGGTCTGTCCCCCCCTAATAACTTTTGAACGAATTGTCCGATTCGAAAAATTCTTTTTGCATTCAAAAGATCTCGGCGAGGACATCTCATTTCTATATTTTACTTTTCCATTTGAACAATTTTTTGTTCAATTTTGAACAGTTCAAAAAATTTTAACATTAGCACCTATGGGTGAAAATGAAGCAAATTATGTAAACTCTGGGTACAAGATCCAAGTTCCCATGAACAAGCTCACCGGAAGAAGTTCTTGGCGTGAAATATTGATTTGAACAATTTTTGTTCATTTTTAAACAGTTCAAAAAAATTAACATACCGCCTACGGGGAAATTTCAATCCTATATAATTCCTGATCCAACGGACCGATTTGCTTGGAACAAACTTTATCGGAAAGCTCTTATGGCGTAGAACATGTACTAATAGAAAGTTTATCCAGAACTAACGAGCCTATTTTCCTATGAATTTTTTTGATCGGGATTTTCATGAATATTTTTGAATTAATGAATGGTTAAATGAATAAGCAAAAGAAAGAATGAATAAATGAGTGAATAAATACATGAATGACTTAATAAATGAATGATTGAATGAATATGTATTAACCGTTGAAAAAGGTATATTTGAAGCAATTAAGAACTAAAGCTAGACGAGAAAGACAGAGAGATAGATAGCTAGATTATAAGTTTGAATTCGGTGTATACGGGAAAGTAGGCTCGTATAGTTCTAGACGGAACTTCTTGTTTACTTTTACGGGAAAGTAGGCTAAAAATGAAATGAATTTTTAGAATTTGTTTCGCTCAAGAAACGACCTGAATAAAGATAAAATAGCATTTTTTCAAGGTTACGTTAACATAAATAATCTAGTTGGCGACAAAAGTAGTATTTATTTTGGCGAAAACACGCGAATTAAGCAGATACATTCAGAGGTGAGCCTCGAAAACTACTTCAAATGAATATTTATCCTATGAACTATTTGTCCCACGAACTATTGTCCTACTATTTGTCCTACGATCTGCAAAAAAAAAAAAAATCATCTTGTGCAGTTTTTACGGGCATTCATATGCCGCAAAAATCAAAAACGTGGGACGTTTATTCGATGAGATAAACCCAAAATCAACAGTTTTGCTTAACATTGCAATAAAAAAAGAACATATTCGAATTTTAGTTAAAATGTTTCGTGGTGCACGAGGACCTGACCCAAGGTACCTGTAAACAAAATTTTGTACTTCTAAAACCTTCCATAGGCGAGCGACATACACACACACAAACTGATACAGACACGTTTGGTTTCTCTATTAATAATAAAGCAGCAAGTATGTCTGTCTGTCTGTGACCGGCGTTGGGCTAAGATTTTTCGGCGGATTTTCATGAAATTTGGGACGAAATTAGTTTGGAACGTGGGGGTGTGCACCTACCTCGGAGAGGTTTTTCTGAAATTCGAATTAGCCCCTTTTTTATTCCAATTTATAGACGAAAATTGCATAAAACAGTCCTTTTCTATCGGAAGAAATTGTCACATCCTTTCAAGCTTGATACCATTGAAAAGCCCGTAAAAACTATCCTACAAAGCGCTAAAATTGGAAGTCTCTAATTTAACTAGAAAAGAAGTTATAAGCCTTTTTCTCTGTAGTTTGAAATTATTTCTTCACGGTCATTAACTTTAATTTTATCTGACACAAATGATTAATAGAACGCAAGCGCTTGAGTTTTATTTTATTTGGAACGTTGCCATGCCGACTGGCTTAAGATTTTTTTTTTTAACGAATTAAAAATTATTTCTTGAGGTTTTTAGCATTTTGAGGAGCAGCCGATATTTTTATTAATTAATTAATATTTTGGTGGATTTTGATTGTTATTTTTTTTAAACGAATTAAAATTTATTTCCTGCGTCTCACCGGCGATCGATAGCTTTAGTTTGATCCTCTTATTTCGACATGCATTTTGCGGGACCAATCTCCATACTGCACAGAGTTTTTTTTAAGAAATGTTATCCTTTATTGTGATATTTTTTATTCCAACGAATTATTACTATTTATATTTATATTTTTTTTTCTCCAGTGAATTAGCACACATGATATTTGCCTATTTGAGCTCGGATGAAAGGTTTTTTCTCTTTCAAAGCTCTGCTTGCTGCTGTTAGTTTCTGCAAACTACTAAATTTTGTCTTTCTGCTTTACTATCAATAAATAATAGATAAAAACTAACTATACTAAAAATTTAAAACTATTCTTTTGGATTATAATTGTAATTTTTGTGTGGTCACTCGAACTGAACAAACAAAATGCGTTTTCTCTTAAATATTTTCTTTTTCATTTTGTTTCGTTTCTTCCTTTTTTTTTATTTTATATTGTGTGTGTTTTGTAAAAAGGAAATGCTTAAACGTGTAGGATCGCTGGTTGATTGCCGTGAACGGATAATTTTTAATTATGTGGAATGCTATTTACATTTTAATAAAATAACATAATGAACACATAAAAAGTTACCACTATATACACAATGGCAAACCGACTGGTCTTTTCATTTTTTAGCACAGTCAAAACTGTGCGGGTACCGCTAATTATTTGTAAAGATAGACATCTATCACGAACTTCATAATGGTCATCATGTAACCTCCTCAAATTTTTTAAAAGCTAGATTTTCATGACCTGCATCAGTAACATAAATTAATTTGCGAGCTTGTAAGCCATGGTCCATCCAACATGATCGGCATACATTTCATCTTATGTGTCTGCAGCTTTTTCAGAATTAGGATAGTTTCGAAAGAGAAGTCTTAACATAAAGTTCATGTGGATCTTCACCCCGATCCTCACATGATAGAATATTTATCTCAGATTTTATGATACTTATTCAGATTAGCTGTCTTTTGGGCTACGGCATCTGATTGGCTCATCCTGTTTGGTATTTTATGGATGGTATATTTTACAGGATCATTTTCTTTGATATAATTTACAAACGGTTTAGTTCACTGGTTTTAGATCAAGGAAGAAAAGCAAGTAATCAAAATATAAGTATTATACAATAAGATCAAAAAATTCATCAAACACACCATTCGTAAAATAGGTGTATTTTCTGAAATTTTTGATAAAACAAAAAATACCTAAAAATCGAGGGTTCGTAAAACTGAATATCATGGTGTCAGTAGAAAATTTTCGAAACTGACAAACTCTTTGTAAAATCGTAACTATTTGTAAGTTAGAGGTTCGTAGAGTCAAGCATCAACTGTAACGAAGGAAATGACGTGCTTTTACTACTTTGGTTATAACCTAAAGGACTGACGATCAGGTGTTAAAAGGGGAGAACAAAACGTGCCCTTATAACTGTAATCACGGAAACCTACTGAAGAAGGAAGGTGGAGAGTCAAAACATTAAAACATGCTCAGAAAAAATGTTATGTTTTTAAATAACATTCCTGCTCTTACCGGGTTTCGAGCCCAAGTCCCGTATGAGCTTTCAGATGTATCGAATATCTCCCCAGATGGCTTCTTATTTAGTTCTTCTCCTTTTGAAGGAGCTGCTTTTTTAAGTAGTTTTTTAATTTATTTTAATAAATTAAAAAAAAAAAAAAACAAGGCAATATATACTACAGAGTTAAACTATTATAATCCTTATTACTATTAAACAACACACTCATGCCAAGTATCTACTTGTAACGGCGAGAAATATCTTACTTAATCTTAAATAAATTTATATTTTTAGCAGTGATTCAGAGCCTTAATGTTATCAAAAGCACGTTTGTTCTTAAAGGCATCAGAAAACATTATTATTTTCAGGAAAAGTGGGAAAAGTCTTCATGAGAAAATAAAGAAAAACGTCAAGAATAAAATACCGAAAAGACATTTTTTGCATCAAAGTTTACAAAGTTTCGAATACCTCTTGACATTGATTGATCCTCTTAGCCCTACTGAAGAAAATTATCCACACGATAAATAGTTTTTGCAGCGTGTGACTCGGGATAGAATAAGTTACGGCCAAAATCGGAACAATATTATTTCCGTTTATTTCAAATCTGAGGTTACATTTTGTTTTGATAAGGGGGAAAATATTTATGTGTTTAACTTTCTAAAAAGAACACATAAAAGAAAAATTTAGTTAAACTGCTAAAAAAATTAATTTAAACTGCGTTTTCTTTTTATTGGTATTTCAACACATTTACTTCAAGCAGTTACATTTTTTGACATGGCGTTAATTACAAGTTTATTTATAATTTTCAACTATTTACCTGTATGAGTACACAGATAAAACGACGTAAAAAGCCAAAATTCAGAATAAAAGGCAACGCAAATAGCTATTTCGAAGCTACAATAGAGCCTCTTCATCATTGCATAAAACACAACTGAAAAGCTGTGAGCAAACAGACAAGAATCAGAAAGACAACCGGCATTTATATTAAATGTTTCCGACACATTTGGTATAAATACCGGAAGTAGTTGAAGAAAATATTTAGTTGAAGTATTAGATTTATAGGTTTACATTTGTTGGGATCTAGAAAAGAATTGGGTAACACAGATGAACGGTTAGTCTGAAGTTACAATTGATTGTGGAGGAGCGAGGGTAAGAATTGCAAATCACTAATGACTTTTTTTTTATTTAAAGCGTTTAGAAATTCTATCTAAAACAATGCATTAAAATATAAAATTAAGGTGAAAATGACGTTAAAACAGGAGTCCACTATTTTAACCATGAGAATAAAAGTGAGGTGGGTTAACGTTATTATGAATGTTGGATATACTCGGACCATTGCATTTTTTATTTGCTTTTAATATGTCGTTAAAAGCGGTGTCGTTATAAACGAATTAGGCTATATTTAATTGCTGCTTCATGCAGCACTCAAACAAGTATAAGAACGTAGTGTCAGCAGGGAGATTAATTATTCTCGTCTACAAATTGAAAGGAAACAACGGCGAAGTAAACTATTGACAAAAAACAAATGCTGCGAAAAGCATACACTGCTTAATGCCAGGACAGTTTTTTTTTTTTTTAATTACTAGTGGGGTTGCATACGCAACAGTTCCGTTGACATTGATTGATTGGATACGTGTCAGATAAAAAAAATCGGATGCTTCAGGAGTGTTTTAAAGGAACAACAAAATGGTGAATACAATTCTTGTCAATGACAAACACAAAACTTATTGTTAAAATCTCTGCAATGCACGAAAATAACAATTAGTCTGAAACAGATATAAATGCATCAGAAAAGAAATCAACAAATACTTATATAACTCGGGCAAATGAATTCAAATAAACTTTTACACCGATTTTGATGTGTTGTTTGCCGCAGAACTTACAATAATAATGAGTAGTTATGCGCGTGCCACTGGGGCGGACATTAAAAAGGACAAATAATAAATTAATCCCACATTGTAAATCAATATCTTTGTTTGAGCGAGTTACTTTATGCACAGACCTCGTGTATTTGTGTATGCATTTAATCGATTGAAATACGTTCATTCATTACTGTGTAATTCACTAAATTATCATTATTAGTTAAAAACAGGAATGAACAAGTTGCATCAGTCACAAAAAAATTTGAAAAACTTTAGAGGATTTTTATTTCTTCATTTAAAAAGAAAATTTTCTTTTCAAATGAAGAGGAGGATCTCATCTGCATTTCCTCTTATCTTTCATTAACAATGAAAACGCTAATAGCGTTATTATATTGGCAGACTAGTGCACTAAGCTTAAGCCTTGGGAATGAAAACTAATAATCATGATAATGCTATACTTGCAAAAACTGTTTATAATTACAAGACAATGACGAAAATACGTCCAAAAGCTACAAATCGTAAACATATAGCATTAATCTTTTGCCACTATCTCTTAAATCTAAATGTTGCACTTTGTTTGTAAAACAAGTTATGATAATATTTTAGTTTTAAAAATACAATCATATTTAAAGTACAAAGCATTAATGTCTAGTGGTGCTACATAAAGGGTTTATTAGTTTTACAGCGAGACGTGTTATCGTTTTTTAGAATAAATACATATTCTAAAGTTACGACTCTGCTGCAGAATAAAATTCGAATAATGTTGTGAGTTATTTGATCTTTGCTCTTTCGAAGACTTGAGTTTATTACTATGTTTAGAGACCATTACTGAAAATGACACATGATGTAGAGTTTTATGCGCAGCTGAGTCAACATTTCCATCTTTTACGATGGAATAGAAGTTTGTAAAATGAAATTATCAGATTGTAATATTATGTTTAGTATTTTTAGATAAAGGATAAATAAATAAGAGATTCATAAACTATTTTAACATATTCCATTAGAAATATCAGAAAAATAGAACAATTATTGTATTTTTAATGGACGTAATATTCAAGGATAAGCAAAATGAAATACAAAATTTAAGTTGCAATGAACTGCAAAGCAATGAGAAGACTTTTCAAAATTTATTGACAGTCGGTTAAATTTTTTTTAAAACCATTCATAATTTTACACAGTTGTTTGAAATAACCTTCATTTTTCATCTGCATCATCAGTTTCATTTTGTGAGCATTCTAACAAAACTGTATCGGACACTTGCTTTATTATCTTGTATTTTTAGGTTATTATTAACATACATTAAGTAAATATGTTTACACTGTAAAAAGTGCTAGGTCATCCTTTCACCAAAAAATGGATAAAATGTTAAAATTTAGCTGTAACCAACATTTAACCTAAAAGTACCAGTTGATAAAGAAATTGTGTAAATATGTTTACACTGTAAAAAATTCTAGTTCAACCTTTCACCAAAAAAATGGTAAAATTTAGCTGCAACAGACAATTGGTACTACAGTTGAAGCATTATAATGGTTCCTTATTTCACATTCATGGCGAAACTACACCTTTATAATGGTTCAACTTAGTACCTTTCTACTTCATCCCCCCTACCCTGTTAGCATGTGGCCTTAGGAGGGCAGCCCTAAGGCCACGTGTTTAGTTTACAGTGTAAACATATTTACTTAACTCACATAATTTGTTTATGAACTGGTACTTTTGGGTTATTATTAACATATATTAGGTAAATGTGCTTACATTAATAATTCCGGTATACTAGTAGTATTACTTATTTTGAAATGTAGCTGTTAACCCCTTCCCTCTCGCTCCCGTGAAAATGACGGGCTGAGGTTTCGCCTTCTATTTGTCGCTCCCGTGATATTTCCGGGCTGGAGTGTATTTAATTTCAAAATAAAAACAAATAACAAATAAAAAATGAATATATATATTGTTCATACACATATTTTTATATAATTTCCAGGGATAAAAATAAGGCGCTTTTATGACCGTTCTCTTGAAAATTACAGTGTCAAAGAATTTTTAAGACTAGGTTTATAAAATATAATAAATCTAGTAATTCTATTTTTTAAGTATTTTTACTCAAAATAAGCTCCTTCGACTTCAGTACATTTGTGACAGTGGTTTCGAAACGATTTGAAGCTACGTTCTAGCTCACATTGTGGGACTGCCTCCAAAACTCGCGTCGAAGCTGTTTGAACACAGTGTGTCAAAGACTTTTTAGAACTACAGCTGGAACTAAGCTTACAGTGGCGCTATTTGTGATAGTGAGCATTCCTCCTTGACTAGCAGCTGAAACTCCTTAACTACCAGCTGACCACTGCCAAGACCTCAGTTCATTTGTTTACTATTTTTCTAAACTTTGATGACATTGACACTGCACAAACATCTGCGACGCGAGCTTCGGAGGCAGTCCCACAATCTGAGCTGAACAGGCATACGAATCTTTGTTAAGCCGCTGTAGCAAATGCATTGAAGCCGAATGAGCTTATTTTTAATAAAAATATAATTACTAATTTTTATGTTATTTTATAAACCTACTCTTAAATATTCTTTGACACACTGTATATTAGGACATAATTTTTTACCCCATGTTCATATGTACTGAAATATAATATAATAACATTCGGTGCACTTTTAAGTTAAATTGTTTGAAATAAGATATTATATTGCATTGCAGTTTTGAGATAAATTTAGCAATGCTATGTAATCTTATGTTAGAACTTTTACGGAAATAAAGAATTTATATATTTCTTCCCAAATCCGACCATGACGTCTGACGTTTCGATGATTTATAACCTCAGGAAAAAACATTGACGCCGCGGCTTGATAAATGATATCCATTGATCATGAGTTGATTTAGTGTGGATGTGAAAAACAGATCACCTACTTTCATTGTCTAGTACCCGTTAGATTATTTCCCTAAATGTGCCAGTTCTATTTTCTTATAAATTATAAATTGGGTAATTTTTGATCACTTGGGAAATTTCATTCTCCTCAAAACATCCTCCAAGAGTTTCAAGAGCGTAGGAAATTATTTCAATCTCCTTTGGAAAGTTGACCAATGATATAATTCAGATTTGTGCATCAGAATACTATCGTTATTTTTCAAAGTAATAATTTACTAGATGCTTAGAAAATGCAGTGACCTACATTTGAAGTTTTATTGCAAAAAACCTTCTGCTTGAAAGAATCTCCATGAGCAAGTCAGTAGAGACATATATCTTTCTGATGGGGCAATGGGGCTCTATATGTTCACTAACCTTTTCAGACTTAATGTATTCCCCGGAAACCGGCATCCGTTCTTTGAAGTAGTACCACTGCCGGCGGATGCCATTACCATTTGCGATTTTTGACGCTTAGTTCTCCCCTAGATGGCGGCACCTGAGCTCTAATGGACACGAAACTGCACTAGGAATTGAATTTAGCCAATAATATCGAAGCCATACATATACTTAAAGATTTTAACAACCGCATAATCATTAGGGTGGAGTGAAAAGTTTTTTTTTTTTTGAATTTTTATTCCGCAGGGTGCGGAAAAGGTGCCCTATAGGTCCAAATGAACGTGTGTAAAATTTTATATGGTTTGGACAAAGTTAAGATGCGCCCCAATCCGACCAAAGTTTGACGGAACAAATACATTAAGTGGATTTTCGTTCTTGTCAAGAGTTATCAAAAGAAAACTATATTATAATTTTTGCGTTATGTTCTAAATAACAAAATATTTCAATGTTCAGATTGTCTAAATATTTCCTTAGTTTTTCGTGCAAAAATTCGAAAAATAAATCAATTTTCCGCGTCAGAATCAGTCAGACGAAACTTCTCATGATAGTGCGTCAGACATGTAAAGGCGATAGTTAATGTAACGGAAACAGTCAACAACATGCTTTCCCAATAAGCAAAATAAAAACTCAAAGTCAAAGTATCAATCTTTAGTTATGAATAGATGCACTTCATATGTTCTTAGTGATCATTGAGTTGTTAATTTTAATTTGTGATAATTGCAAGTAAAAGAATTTTATGTATATTTTATTAATATGTTTCCTCGCAGTTTATGCGAATAGTTCGAATTGTGTTTAAACCGATTCTTGGATAAGAATTTTACTTTTTTCATCGTAATATAAGCTGTAACTTCTATAATGGTAATGGTCAACACCATGCCTGCTTTCGAGACAACTTGTTATCGCTATTTTAGGTAATTATTGTTAGCTGTACTATGTGATGGAACAAACATTAATATTGGCACAAATATGGGGTTATTCGTATGTTGGAGATAGAACTTGGTTGGCCATTACAATGGTTAATATGTTTGTGCACCTCAATGAACTGCCGCTATGACATATATTTGTTACGTTTTTTCTGAAGGCAACTGTTCTGATGATTTGGAAAATTGCAAACCTAGACAAATAGTACATTCCAGATGGCTAACAACTGCAAGGAGAATCCTTCGATTGTATGTTGCAACAGAAGATCCTTCCAAAAACCTCGGGACGCTAGTAACATATATAATGAGAGTACATGCTCCAGTCTGGTTTCTAATTAAAGAAAACCCACATTGTGATGAAAAGGGCCGTAATTTTTGGAAACTTATATCCTATTCCAGGTACTTGGATCATAATTTAAAAGAAATAATTGACCCTGTTCTAATAAGAAATAGTTTTTATGCTCATCCCGAAAATCTTCTGCTTTCTATGCTCAAGAATTACAAGATACATATTAAGAAACAAGTAATAAAACTAATATTGTTAGCAAGAGAGCAGAACATTTCAACTCGTAGAAGTTTCAAGCTTCCTCCTCTAAACCTAGACTCAGCAGAATACACAGACATGAGAAGTTGGCATGATGAAGTAATATGTGAACCACCTGTGATTAAAATCCCCTCCAACAGAAGACATTCAGAATTAGATAGTATTCGTAATTTAATTGCGATTAACCTCTTAACGGTCGGGTAATTTTCAAGAAAACGGTCATAAAAGTGCCTATTTTTTATCCCTGAAAATTATATAAAAATATGTGTGTGAACAATATATATATTCATTTTTAATTTTTTATTTGTTTTTAGCTTGAAATTTTAAGCAATTCAGCCCGAACATGTCACGGGAGCGAGAATAGAAGGCGAAACCTCAGCCCGTCACTTTCACGGGAACAAGAGGGAAGGGGTTAAGAGAGTTTCTTCTATACTTTGAGTGAAATAATAAGTAATTTGTGTTGCTTCCATGGCAATAAATTTTATTTGCCCTCGTTTAGCACAAAAAATATTTCACTTTAGTTGAAGCAGCATATTGCCATCATTCAACGCAATGATAAATATTTCAAGTAGTTTGGGGAGCATCTTAATATTAAAATTCCGCACTGGAATTTTGCATGCCTTCATTTGAACCACAAACGCACATTTTCTGCCCCCTGCCGATTTAAAATTCCAATCTATTTTTCACCAATAGCATTCACTCCACCCTAATAATATACAATATAGACACTGGCGATTTTATGCACATTGAAAATCTACCGATTTGGGCCAGGTTTGATCCTGCGAACTTTGGCGTACGAGGCCAGAGTCTTACCACTGTTCCTTTCCGGCAGTGGCCGGCACGTCATTTATTTAAGTAAAACATACAGCTGTATGTACATTCGAAACTGTCGGAGTCATTTTCGGAAGAATTTCCAACAGGCACCCGGTGATAAGTGCTTTAAGATCTAACTCTTAGTACCCTCACATTATGGTCAGTGCTTTGAAAAAGAGGAGGGGACTTGAGAGAGAGAGAATAATCACTATCTACTAATCTAACAACTCGGCAGTATGTTACACCAAACAAAAAGAAAAGTGCTACGAATTTGCTACCGACGGAGGATATTACGTTTTTTTGCGTTTGTTTCACCAAAGAATGATAAAACTAAGCACTAATATTTCTAGTCCACAAAACAGCTTAAATGATGTTTTAGTATGCGTGACATGAATTATAGTCTTACATTTAAAAGTTTTCTTCTTTTAAGATCATCCTACAGTAAAATATTTTGCATTATGTTGTACCAAAAAATGGTACCATTTTACTAGCTACAGAGAATGGTGCATGTTTTTATAATATTTTGGCAGATCATACCCGCGTTAACAACAAAATATCGTAACAAAAACATCAGTCTTTGTAGCCAGCAGATTGGCTCCATTCTTTTGGGCAACATACCACAAACTTTGAGGGTACAATTTATATTCATTTGGCAAATAACTCTTCCTCATATTTTGTCACATCTTTTGTGGCAATACATTTATTAAGACATTTCATTTCAAATTGATAAACTAAGCTTCATTCTCTATGACAATTAAGTGTGAATATTTTCCGGCTACGCAACCCATTTTGTAAAATATTTCATTTACTTTATTTTAACATCAATATAGTAACAAAAAGAACAAACAAATAAATTGAGGATAACCCATTTTTACAGCTACCATCAACCCCAAGCTACAGCATATAGAGCAAGTAAATTTCCGCAGGACCCCTATTCTATGATTTTAAACATCGCATGGGATAAAACGGTTGCACTTTCAGGTCTCGTATAGAATTATACATGAAACAAATAAATAAATAAAACAGTACCTAATACAGAGTACTTAACAATTTTACAACATTCTATGGGAAAATATAATTAGGTGGTAATATATAGGAGGCGGGGGGGGGGGTATAGTTGGTTATTCAAGCAATACCTACTCAAGCAATAAATATAAATCAAATAAATGAATCAGTAAATCAGTCCTACTTTGCAGCTAAATCAGTGCTTCAGTGTGAAAACACCACTCATCTTGATATATATGTACGAAGTAAATATTTAGTTTCCCATTAGCTGTAAGGTCAGGTATGGTGTTACTTGTTTGTGACAATCAACAGTCATTAAATTACTGTTTTGATTGATTGGAAACCAAATGCCGTAAAATTGCTGCAAACTGATTCACAGCTCTGGTTGGCAGAATAGCTCCCACATATAATGGTAATTCACACGCATAATATAATTATATTCCTGTGGCATTAGCTCTGAGGTATACACACAAATTATGCCAAAACCATTATGCTGATATTAGCCATAGCATGCGCCACTCAGATTAGGCATAGACGCAACCGGTGTTGTAGCCCATTGCGAAATACGAGATTAATTAGTTCTATCTAATAATCCGTGCCATTATCTGAGAGTGAAAAGCGTGCTTCGCTTTCGTATTAGTAATTGAATTGTTCTGCATTGCACACAATGTTGTCAGTGTTAAAGATAATTTAAGTTGGTTTTTTTTCGAAACAGACAGTATAAAATATAGTCTAAGGGGAAAGAAATAATCGAATACTTTAACCCTTTATAGGGCCATTTTTTGTAGTATCGGTATGCTAAAATATTTTTCGGATTTTGGTTCGTTTCAAAGAAGAAATTGATATAGGACATTAAATAAGATTAACCTGATTTTTTGTACCCCCCGTTCCCCGCCCCGGAGGAGGGCGGGGGTATATATGGGAATATTGATGTATGTGGTGGTAAATATGCTTCCAAGCGTTTTTGCAAGATTCTACCAATCAGAAAGGGTAAAATAGCTTACTATAAACACCTATAACTTGATGAACTAGGGGGGAAGCATACTTCCCACCGCCTTATGAAGGGTTAAGGTACAATTTGCTTTTTGCTTTGTTATATTAGTAATCCATACTTTATAGAGGAAAATATTGTTTTCCTTAGAGGTACACTGCCGTAAAAAGCATGTATGTATTCTTAATAAGATATTGATGCATGCAAAATAATTTACTCAAACGGCTCTTTTAGATGATTTTTTAAAAAGATTTTTGCGCTTATTCTGTATATGGCTCTAGTGCAATGTTTTATAACTGTCGACCAGTTTTATTATTAGTTATTATTATTTTGTCTTATTTGTAAGTTTTTTATTTTACTTTTTTTTTTTTGTAAAAATGTTTTTTTTTTTTTTTTTTTTTGTAACTGAACACTGAAGTTTCAGAAAACAAGTATGGCTTTTTTATGCGATATCAATTCCTCACACAAAAATATGTGAATAGATACCGAAATCTCGTGACAAATGAGGCAATCAAAATTTTTCAAAATGATCAGTTACGATGAATTTTTTGCAACACATAAGCAATTTAATTTACAACGCTCCAAAAATTATAAATTGAATTACCCTAAATTCTTTGCTTTATACGCATCAGCCTATTTTTTTTTTGAAAAACAAACAAACCAAAAAAAAAAGAGTAGCTCTTAGAATCCTTTTCTTTAATAATTTCTCTTGCCTAACGCCAAAATTCAGCCGTAATTTAGATATAAGGTTTGGAAACCCTTTGCTTAGGCTTTTCTTCATCTTAAGCGAACGGATCCGCATGGAACTGCTTGCAGTTCCATCCAGGGGTTGGCGAGCGATAGCGAGGGGGGGGGGGGATGGGCCCCCTAGTTGGTATAAGATTGAGCAGGTTAGTATAAAGTTGGCCCTGGGATGGGTATTCAATTGCCATAGGGCAAGTTTAACATTTTTATTCCTTTTTTCAGACACAAGTGCATACTTGCCCCTATTAAAATTTTCTGTATACTGTAAAATAAATCAAATTGTACACTTCTTTAAAACAAAATACAAGCACATTAAAAGTTTCATGTTTGGTATTTGCGTGCAAGTACAGTTAGCTCAATACAATATTTCATAAACATTAAGAATGACAAAATGCGCTTTTTCTTACTGGAAGACAATAGATTTAGCTCGATCATTTTTAATGTATGGATCTGTGAAGTATGCAATTAAACAGAAAAATGCAAATATTTTACTTTTTTAAACATTTACTATTTATACTAAAAAGTCTTGTTCCTATTTGGTCTTGGTTTTGATGCAATGCATCGAAGTGGACTTTTCGACTTTCTTCATCTTTCGAAAAAATGAAATATGAAATTAGGCATGTTTTTCGACATCTGAAACGATATTTTACCGAACGATTTTGAAGTACCATTTGGTGTGCTCTATAGTATAACATGGCACATGTTCCGTAAATCAAACGTTAACGCTTTGTCTTCACTAGAAGCACGCAGATACAAAAATATTCGACAGACAAGTGATTTATGTCCTGATACAGAAAAGTATGTGCTTTTTCAGCTGATAGATGAGTTTCTGCCTCTGAAAAGCTACAGAACACTGCAAAGAAACGCAAATATATGCATGTATATATATATATATATATATATTTGGTAGTCCAAAACATAGGTATCATTTTTTGCCAACATGACTGTCTAAGAAAGAGTTGAGAGTTTTTTATCACCTTTTGATTTATACATAACTATATCCAAGCATATGAGTCAAGAATATTTTCGACGAAGCAGAATATTATCGTTTATCCTGAAGTTGAAATTTATATTCTACTGAAAAACATGACTTTTTGTTCAACGTAGATAAAGTTTTCTTAAACATTTTTAATGCGAAGAAACGATATTCAATTACATTGCTAGAGCATGAAAATACAAATTATTTTAGGCTTGTTTACCCTTTGTCATGGCAATATCATTTAGGAGCAGTATCTATGCAGTGCAAGTGAATTTAGTTCAATTTAGTTAATCTTTATTGTAAAAAAAAGAATGTCTTTAAAAAAAATTCAAATAAAAAAAAATGATTCAAAAGTGACTACGTAAAATATTGTGATGAATATGTTACATTTAGTCATGATTTATATGTTTAATATGCATATCAACGTGAAGCAAAAAACTACAGATAAATGTATTGCAGCAATGCAGCGCAACGACATAAAATGGATTTTCATAGTGAACTTTTATTTGCTTTTTTTTTAAGCAATATGATTTTCATTGACATGAAATGTGTATCGACTTGTACGTAAATAGTTATTCATAAAAATGTATCATAAAAAGTCTAGAATCTTTTTTATAGCTAAAAATATTCCATTATTAAATAAAATACATATTCTTCCAAATACACTGTATTCTTCTGAGAGTTACGCCAATTTATAATTAAACTTGACTAGAAGTTAATTAGAAACGTAAAGGGATTTATTAAAAAGTGATCGTAATAATTCATTTTAATAAAACAAAGATTTGATATAATTTTGATCAACTTACATGCAAATCTAATTTATGTAATTATGTTTGTTTAAAGTTTTTTTTTCTAATTTTTCATATAAATTACCTTTGCCTTATAAAAGAAATGAATGCGAAAATAATTATACTATCATTATTGTTTTGCTTATGATTTAGGCTTGGGAATTTATTTATTACTAAAAAAATCACTGTTTCTAATTAAGATTTTTATTTCTGCATTTTTATTTGAAAGAAGATGATGCAGACTTTTCAAAGCAAGTATGTAAGAGCATGAAGTTTCCTTATTCTTGCTTTGCAGATAATGGATTTGGCAGTAGCTTCCGAAAATGAAAGAATTCGCAAAGGCTAGTCTCGTAAATAAAAGAATTGTGTAATGAAATGTCTGGAATTATTTATCTTTAGCTTTAAGGTATAGTTACAATTAAAAATAACATAATTAACAGCGTTACTCTTACTTTATCTTTATTATTATTATTATTATAATTATTGTTATTTTTCTATGATCAGAACTTAGTTATGAAGAATTCATATTCAAACGTTTTATTTGCACTTATCCCCTTTTAAATTTACTTTCTTACAAAAAGTTATTTTCATACGTGTAAGATCTGTGCACGTTTTATGCATTTGCATTTTACAATATAATTTTATAGTAAATAGAAGGACATAAATAAAACATTTTTCATCTTTACATGATTAGAAACAACATATTGTTCACTAACAACGTGTTGGAAGAAATATGAGCTCGTAAAATGTTCCTGAAAAATGGGTGCCTCCCTAGTTTAAGCCATAGTATAATATTTTTATTTGTAAATACATGAAGTTAATTACTTGAAGAGTTTTGCCTAGACTGTTGAAATTACTTATATGTATAAGAAAACGTTCACATGAAGAAAAGTTTAAAGTAGCTTCTTAAAATAATCCTATAATGAGTGAAATATCGTACGATAAAATGCTAGTCATGAATGTAATTACTCCTGTGCATAAATTCAGACTGTGTCATATATAGTTTGCGTCTAAATATAACTGATAGTTATTTTTTCTTTAGTTATTGTTTAGATCTTTAATTAGGGTTATTTATCAAGTGAGAGAATAAATGCATAAGGCCAGTGCTTATTTTTAATTTATTTTATTTATTTGTTTATTTTTTTGGAAATAACACTTACAATTAATTCTCGAAAATTAAAACTTGCTTATACCTAAATGAAATTTTTCAACGCTTGTTTAATGAAGTGAAAATATTTTCTCAAACTGAAAATGTCTATTATGCTTGAAACAAAGAGTTGCTATCATTAAGTAAAAAATTAATATCTTAAAAATAATCTAAAATCTCCATCATACTCTGTCGGTAAACGTATATCGGATATAAACGACAAAGAAATTTAGAAAATGTTTATTCAAGAACTTTCAAGCATAGGGATTTTTTAAAACCTATGAAAAAGCGTATTTTTGCCAGAATATTTTCTATCAAACTGGGAAGATAAAACCGATAATCAACATTAAAATCAAATCGATAATCTGCATTAAATTATGGTAATCTTGTTTAAAGTTCGGAGAAAAAGTTGATGTTATAAAGGTCCTGGTTTACTTTGAACTCTTCAAATTTAATCACATTTTGTATATCCTATCAACTGCATGGCTTGACTTATATGTTCTTGATAAATAAACCGTACGATTAATAACTAGGCACGAAGTTATTTTTAATCGCATTTTAATAATAAAAATATTTTGCTTGCCATGTTCTTAAGCACTATTTATTCTGAATTATAAGTTTTTCCAATTAAAATAAAATGATTCAAGCAACTGAGTAGAATACAAATCCAAGTATAAGCTGCATTATTTTATGGTAGTGCAGCTAAAATTTTCAGAGCAATGACAAGGATCAAAATATTCGAAAGAGATTATATTCTAGAAATTTTAGTAAACAATGTAAAAATTAAAGTAATAAAGGAACTTTGTGCAGAAGTCAACTGAAAAAAAATACAATTACACGCGCATTTAAGCACAAACTGCACAATAGTGAAGCTTCTAAATGCAGAAACAATCAAATGAAGGATGTTTTTGCATCTAGAAGGCTCAACTATTGCATTGAAAAAGGGATTCCAAGCAATCCCGAAACATGCGTCTGCATTTTAATGCTCATTTGTGCTTAAAAGAGCTTGCAATTATTATATTTTCAATGTAACCATTGCCCGTCCATTTAATGTAATTTAATTACATTAAAAAATACAATGCATTTTTTAATTTTTAAAGAAAATTGGTGACGAGAAAGGCAATTTTAATAGCATCACTTTCGTTTGCCTGTTGCTGTAATGCACTGTTGTTTACTATTTGTAAAAATATATTTCTGAGAAACTCTTTTTTTTTCTTCTGAAGACTAACTACTTTAATTACTTACTAATTACAAAAGATAATTTTTTCATAACATGGCACGACTAATGAAATTAGTTTTGAATATATTGGATATTTTATCCTAATCCACAAAAACAAAAAAATAAACTTTCTGTAGTCACTTAAAAATCAAATTTAATTTTATATTAGCTTTCAGGTTTACCGGAATGTTAGAGAAAAGCGTATTCAATGTATTCACTGAACATTCAGATTTCAAAACACTATAAAATTATTAATATTTTTACACTTTAATGTTGCACTAACGTTTACATTTTTCATGTTGCTTTTAATCAAAGTTTCCTCATATGTTAATGGTTTAATATTTCTTAGTTCTATCCAAAATAATAATAATAATTTATATCACTTGCTGTTACGGGCCGGAGGGTTGGCGAAGATTTGAACTGCACATTGGGGACAGGAAATGTTTCTAAAAACAAGCTCCGTAAGAATAATTTAAATGCAAGACATGCGCTTCCATAAATGCCTTTCAATAGAAATTTGGTTACTACTGTCCAAAAAATTTAACTACTGCAGAGCTTAGAAACAAAATTAGAACAAAATACTTTCTCATTTAAACATTTTTATCATTCCCCCAAAATTCATTTTCATTCCCAATAAAATGATAAAGATGTTTGTTATTGTTCAAACCTTTTAAGAACTTTTAGTAGATAAAATGTTTATGATGTGACTATGTTACTTCGTTTCTTTTAAAACATCCCCATCCTTAACTTTGCGATCAATACCTTATCTAAAATCACCGTCACAGCTTCAAGTAATGACAGCTGGTCCAGCGAAATATACCAGATAATTGCGCTGAGCGTTCTATTATGTAAGGTCTTCAAAGAGTCACGTTAAAGCTTGACATAAGTATGAAATCAAAAGAAGTAAAGGCATAATCTACACTTGAATCTAAATTTTATTATTCATGAGTAGTCAAGAAACTTATAAATCTAAAGGAAATTTCATTTCGAACAAAGCCTTTAAAATAAAAGCCGTATTTTGAAGTTATTGTTTTCGTCTTTTTGTAGAGTATCATTTTAATAAAAATCCTTATGTTTGTTAAAATATTATAACTTGTAAGGTAGGCAAACACTTTAATTTGGGGGGGGGGGGGATATGTTTCGAGCTTTTAAGAAATTTTTACTCACGCTAACAGATCTAAGAAAATATGGTGTTCATTTTCAATGGTTACATTGAAAATAAAATTGTGAAAATGCTCATCTTCTATGATATTTTAATATTAATAAGGATAAATGAAAATAAATAATGATAAATACAGCAAAATTTCAAATATGTTGCGGCGTTTTTTACAGTTGTATATTTATAATTCTGTAGGTTTATTGCATTCTCTGGTGTGGGCGAATATGTCAGGTGCACGCTTGAACAAGATTTTAAAAAATAATCGTCATATTTAAAAGAAAAAAAAATATGTAACGAACTTAGAAACATATCATGTGGTGGGCCACATTATATAGATTTCATTTCATAGAAGTGGATCTCTTAAAGTTCGCCAATACACATGGTTGGGGACTTTTCATTATCATAAATATGATTTGATTATTGTTTTATGATTCTTTTTAGGAAAAACGACGGCCTCATTTGAATGAATTTGACTAAACTTTACACATACTTCATTCAATTTTTATTTTTCGTTCCTAACAAATTTTATTACAGTATTTTTCTTATGCATGCTGCTTTAACAAAAAGTTCACTACATAGTGCAATAATAGATTTAAAAAAAATATCAAATAATATTTTAAAGTAAAATCTTTCTTTCTACTTGTTATAACCATTACATCAATCAAAACTGCTGACCAGCTATTAAACTATAATTTTTCGTTTCAAAGTAAAATTAATTAAAAAATAGAAGTTCATTATCTCAGATTAGAGTATCTAAAAGGTTATTAAAAAACTAAAAGAAATCTTGAATCCCACTGGTTCGTTTAAACACCCTCTAAAAAGAACACAACTAACACAACTGTAAAAATCAAGTGAAAAAGATGTTTGCAATTTATAGAAACTTAGTTCTCTCATTAAATAGAACTAAATTGACAATATACGTCGAATTTTCTTTCTTTTTAGAAAGTTACTGAACAAAGTTTAATTAATACCCTATTACTTTTCATAAAATATGATGTAAAGGAGACCCTCTCTGCTCTTGAAAAAATCTGTCTTTGAAGGAGTTATTTATAGGTTAGAACTATTGAAACATCAATTCATCATAATGGCGTTTTTCAAATTACGTAAAAGTTCATCGAAACTCATAATCATCTAGCGAGGTTAATTGGTACTTAGTTCATTGAAATGGAGCCGTAAGAAAAATAACTGATGCTTTTGACTCATCGTCTATCAAGGGAGTGCATTCTTTATCTTGCTCCCTTTCAAAAACGATACATCTTCTTTTACTTCATTTTCAGTGTTCCTTAATCGCAATACTTTAACTTTTTGAACTTAAATTTGTAAATTTGATTTTTGTCTTTTTGTTATCTTAAAAGCTGTCCATATATAAATGATGTTGCACTTTTTTCAACACTTTTGATCCCTCCCCTCACTTTGTCGAAGTGTCAGATTTCACCATACTCCCTAAATCTCTGTCACATGTCAAGCTGTATTACATAAACATATACTTGCAGTTTAGAAACAAGTCGACAGGGTGGCGTAGTGGTAAGGCGCAGGTCTCGTACGCCCAAGATCGCAGGTTCGAACCTGGCCCGAGTCGGTGGATTTTCAAGATGCGGAAAATCGTCTGCGCCCATTTTGTATGATTGTGCGGCATGTGAAAGATCCCTTGAGTATCCCTTTGGTTTGGATACTCTCGGCTAAATTAAATACCTAGTGCAATTCGCATCGAATGAGAGCACAGGTGCCGCCATCTAGAGGAAACTGAGCGTCCAAATTCTCAGTGGCAACGGCATCCCCCGAAAGTGGTGCTATTTGAAAAAATGGATGCCGATTACCGGGATACGCACTAGGTCTGCAAAGGTTAATGACCATACGCAGCCCCATTAGAAAAAAAGAGAGAAAGTTTAGAAACAAATCATTTTGTTAAATATCATATTTTAATTTTATTTTTATCTTAGACTAAGTGTTTTAATGATACTAGAATTTTCCCAACAGCCGAAATTCGACAGTAATAATTAAATTTAGCATTAAAAACATTAAGCTATGTATATATTTATATAAGTATTACTCATTAAATTTGGTGATGATAACGGCGAGTTAATTTTGATCAACCTCACTTAAAATAATTGAACGTATTGTAAAGTATTGTTGCCGCAGGGTATATCGCGCTCATAAATGTAGCCGCTTGTACTTTTGCCCATTTCGTACTAATTTGAGTTCGCCAGTTGAATAAAACGCAAGTTTTTTTATATTCACTTTTCTCATTTTTCATTTCATTGTTTCGGAGATACCTTCACTCAAAATCTTATAATAATTGCATTTAATTTTTCTGCCTAATGGCAACACACTCTTTTTAACAATGATTATTATATTTATTACCCAATAATTTACTCAACCAAGACATGTTGCCATCTGCTATCAACAATATAACATTACAATTATAAATGAGGATTGCCTGACAGAAGAAAAGGAGAATAATTAACCAATAATAAACCGTTTCCAACATTTTCTTATTGATTTCACTAAAACTCGTATATAGCTACTAAACAAAAAAAAAAGTAACAGAATCGGTTGAAAGAAGAGGAGAAAATGGTTCTTAACTGTTTTCTCTCAGCCTATTTATAAAGAGATTTGTGAGCGCAATAATAATACTGATTTTTTTATACCTATTTTCTGTGATATAAAATTAAGGTTTGCCAAAGAAAAATAAAACATTAGAAACAGTTAACAAAAAATATTGTTACTTTTAAAAAATTTTTATTTGGACTATAATCTATGAAATGATACACATTTAGCTAGATTCATACTCGAAATCTATCCTGCTTTCTACACGAAAAGAACCACGTTCTGCGAAACAAATGTTAAAAGTATTTCAACAGTAGATATGTGAGGTTGCAAAAACATTCGACAAACAAATGATTTATAGCAGTACACAAAAAAATTTATGATTTTGCGTCTGACGAATGAGATGTTTTGGATGAAATGCTGCAGAATACTCCTAGGAAGTTTGTATTTCTTTTTCTTTTCAGGCATATTTACAAATATCTTTGGTTTTATGCAAGGATATTTGTTTCATATGAATCTCAAAGAAGAAACACGGAACAACATTAAAAAAAAAATCTTTTTAAAGGTCTTCTAGTTCAGAAAGTCTTCACAAGCTGTTAAAGCTTATAAAATCAAAAATAAGGGAATGTTTTTTGAAGATTAGATAAGTATAAAAAATCATACAAACTAAATAGTTCTTTTAATATCATTAAGGCATTATAATAGTATCAAATTAAAATAGGTAACTATTTTTATTTGATACTATTCTAATGCCTTATAATCGTGCTTTTTGTGTGAGTACTTGAAAAAAACAAACAAATAGCTTTTTTTATAGTTTGTTTTTGCTTTCTTTTTTTTTAAGTGTGGGTTCTTGTCAAGATAAAATAAAGTTGCTTGAATATGTAAGATCACCGGTTGATTGCCGTGGGCGGAACTTTTAACTCTGTGGAATTTCATGTATCTTAAAAAAATAATATAATATACAAATAAAAAGTTACCAGTATATATATATATATATATATATAACATTGAAAACTAAATAACGTTTCTAGACTCCTTTTTGAATTATGTTTGGTTTTTGAAACAGTGATATTTTTTATATGTCCCCCAGCCCGGGCAACTAACGCGGGAAAGGTTATGTAATGTGAACTAAAAATAGTAACAAATAGCAATACCGGTGCATCTTCACGTGACATGTAGCTCGAGAGGGTATAAAAGCCTCTCGCAAGCTTTTCGCGGGGATTCACGATGTAAATATTTTTGTAAAAACATTGATGTTGGTGTTCGTCTTTGTATTGTTTTGAATGTGTATTTCTTATGATAAAACTCAAATAAACCAATGATTAACTGGACTTTGGTCACGACTGTTTTATACGATGGCTTCATAGACGGACATTCGATAAAATGAGATGCTTTGTAACGGTGATGTTACATATATATAATAGCGAACCAACTGGTTTTTTCAGTTTTAAGAGGGACATGGCCGTGCAGGTACCGCAAGTGTTACATAAAAAAACAATAATAGTCTTAGGTATGGTTATGAATTATCCTTATCAATGCTTACAAAATTGCAAACGTGCATTTTAATAATGACTTCTTTTTGGAATACAGCAGTTTTAAATAGCTCACGAAAATCATTAAAAAATGCAAAACCATTGTATTTCGTCATGGATAATAATACCACATGCATTTATTATTATCATTCCGTTTTATCCTTCCAAAAAACTCAAGTAGTTACGTCATTTTTGTCATACTTTAATGACAAAAGATTTCTGTTTCTCCCTCGTGAGATCGTATGATGTCATGTCTTCTTTTTCTTTTTTCTTTCAAGCTTCCAAAAAATACAATTTTAGCAAGAATAAGAAATCATTAGCGAATACAATATTTTCCCATGAATACTCCAAGAGAAGCCAATTTAATTTTAAATAAATCATTTTCGAATGCGTTTTTTATCCTTTTGAATAAATCTTCAGTTCATGTACTTTGACCGAAGTTCCATTATTAATGTCAAATTCAATTTTAATAAGACTTCATCGCGTGATTGAGAAAAAGGCCAGCTTCTATTCTTCTTCCAGTGTTTATTTGAACAGAATAGTATTTCAATAAAATAAAGTAGCTTATTCAAAAATTTTCTTTCGCTGGCTGTATGTTTAATCTCAAGACGTAACTAAGGTTGGCAATTGTAAATATTTACCTTAAGCAGTTCCCTTCTAATATTTCTTATCACATATTTATTGTTATGTATAAAAAAAGAAAAAAAAAACAGAAAAAAGTTAAACTTCAGTACGATAATACATTTAACATAATGAAACACGGGTTAGGTAAAAAGCAAGTAATTAGCCATTTCAAATATTTAGTAACGTTCATTTACTAAAAATAATACATAAATAATTAAAAAAAATAATGAATTATGCAAAAATCAATTGACTGCATTAAATATGTAAAACGAATTAATCTACTTTTATATTTATTGAATGCATTTGGTAATCCATTTAACGTATTTATTAAAATGCAATAAATTTGTAAATGGAATTAATCTACGAGTTAATTGCCCATTTTTTCTTAGTTCAGTGAAGAAAGCTTCGCGATGGCCATAGCATATCTAAGCTGGTATACTGTGGCCATCGCGGAATTTCCTTAAGAGGAAGTTAAAAAAACTTTCCTCTCCGCGAATTTTTTTTCCCATTTATGTTTTGAAACTAATTCAGTTTTACTATATAGCATTCTTTCAATGTGTGTTTCAATGGGGGTTTGAAACATAATACTATATGCATTTTAGTTTTTTATTTAGCTTGTAGTTTTATTGTAGTTATTTGTTTTTTGAATTTCCCGATACCGCTAAAGCTTGAAATATGCATTTGAAAAAAAAAATAGTCTTATTTTGGGTTAAATTTTAACAACTTAAGCTGACATTTTCTATATTAAGTAAAAATTAAAAGGTATTCAAAGGTCATTTATTATTTACGAAATAGCACTTTGTTGTAAAACATGTGGTACCAATAAAATAACAAAATAACAATTTAATTGTGCAAGTAAACTGTAATAAAAATTAATTTCGCGTTAATAAAGCACAAATAATCATTATTTTATAAGCTTCATTTGGATGTTTTGCGTCTAAAAGCTCCCTGTCGCATTGAAAAAGGGATTCCAAGCAATCCCGAAACATCTGCCTGCATTGGAATGCTTATTTGTGCTTTCTTGAAAATGTGTGAAATTATTTTTTATTACATGTAGTACCAATGTTATTTTTTTTCGTTTCTAGAAACTTTTGAAAATATGACGTTTTTATTGGTCTTTTCGAAGCAGTATTTCAATTGTTAAATTAATACATTCCAAGAATATATTTCCTCAGGGAATTTAACGGGAACGTTTGATGGAAATGAATATTAATACTTTTTTTATCGGATCATTCATATCAGATAGGAATTTCCTAGAAAATCTCATGAACTTTTACAATTGCTCATTAAGCATCCAATTTATTTTGAAGTTTAGATGTTCTTTATAAAGCTTATTTACCGTACTTTTTCAAAACAATTTCTAATGGGCTGCGTATATTGGTTCTTAACCATTGCAGACCTAGTGCGTTCCCCAGAGATTGGTACCAACTCTTCCAACGCACCACAAGGAGTGTGGCACCATTGCCTTAATTTTTGACGCCCAGTTTCTCTCTAGATGGGGCCACCTGATCTCTAATTGATGCACACTAAATTTAATTTAGCCTAGAGTATTCACGCCAAACGGATACTCTAGGGCTCTTTGACAGGTCACATAATCATACCACATGGGCGCTGACGATTTTCTGCATCTTGAAAATCCACCGACTTGAATTAGGTTTGATAACTTGGGCGTACGAGGCATGTGCCTTACCACTACGCCATCCTTCCGGATATTCACCGTACTAAATCTTGTAATTTTGAAAACTGCAAAGTCAAGTCTACCATCTGGTACGATTTCCATTTTTTTCTCTTTTTACTGAACGTTCACGATATAAACATGGTGCAAAAGCATGGTGCTTTTGCTGGGACATTGCATATTTGATATCTGGATGCTTTATTAACTTTAATCATGTAGCAAATATCTCTTAAAAATGTTTACAATTCACTTATATCGCTGAACATAACCTTACTACTTTTTAGAATAAATATTAGGGTGGGTTTAGAAAAAGTAATGTTTTTTTTCGAAACGCTATACCGCGGAAAACTTGCCTCTGGGGTAGGTAAGTAACGTGCAAATTATAAAACAGATTTTTATTGAACCCCTAGCTAGCGCATTGTACTTAAAATTTCGATTTTTTTCGAAAATAAAGTCATTTTACAAGTTTTTTCGCAGAAGTCAGCCAATATAATTTATAACTGCTATAGCGAAGATCATTTATAAAAAGGGTTGAAAAGCACACAAAAAATTAAAACAGTCAAAATCTTTCAATTTGCGCTAACGCAAAAGACTCAAAAATTGGTAAACTATTGCATTTAAGGTTCATACTAATGTGAAAGGCGTAGTCAAGCATGCTGAGTTATGAGTTAATAGCCCATTTCTTACTTTTTTTACTTTACACTTCAATTCATTATAATAGAACTGTGTTTCCAAACCAGTGGCTCGCGTGCTGTCGGAAGGGGTTTCGCGAAAATAATATTGCAATGTCGGAATTTTTAATTGCTAACGTGCAAGAAAAAACGAAATAATAAATTTGCATACATATTTGGACAGAGTATAAAAATGATTTGTTCAAATAAATTGTTTTCCCGATAAGGCATAAGTTGGGGACTGGCATAGGAAGCATTCGTACAAAATTTGAAATGCACTTATTTCTACTATTGTCTGATTTCGAAAACTTGAATCACAAAGTGGTATCGGAAGAAACTCCTTGATTAATTTAAAATTTTGAACGTATGTTTCTCCTACCATTTCCCACTCGCTGACGAGAGGAAAAAGTAAACTTAGATGTTTTACAAAAAAGGTTGTGAACCAGTGTAATAAAATGACCGTATAAAGGAGTGGTTCCGAACCTGTTTTTTCGTGCGAATCCCTTCTAAGATCCGAAAGAAAATGGCGAACCCTTTTCTGTAGTCCTTAGTAACGGGTGACAAAACTGTAAAATTTACTGACACGTTTATTTTACTTATTGTACAATAGTTCATCACAAAAAAAGAAAATTGATATGCAAAATATCTAAGTTTAAACCAAAGAAAAATACACCTACAAGAAAGTACAAATGTTTTTTTAATTATTACTTTTTATTAGATGTTCTTTTTGAATTATTAATAGAGCAGTGAAAAAATCTTTAAAAATTATTTTACAGTTAGTGCGAAAAAATTATTAGTATAGTGTCATGAGAACTAACCATAAGTATCATCAGAACTAACCATAACGTTGAATCAATCAATAATTACCTTTCTGCTCAAAATTCGCAAAAGTTATGGAAAATTACAATATTAAAATTCATTTGTTTTCAAACTTTTCATTGCGAGCAGGCATAACAGTTAGAATAATTTGTGATAAATGCGAATAAAAATTTTAAAATTTAAAATAAAATTTAAATGATTAAATATCTTCGGTTAAACAAAAGGTCTGTTGGGAGAAATTAACGGAACATTATGCAAAATTTTACATTTAAGAAAATTTTCATATTTCCGACTTTCTCTTCGCGTTAGAGAGGAAGAAATGAGAAACGGTAGGAGAAACATACGTTCGAAATTTTAAATTAATCAAGGAATATCTTCCGATACCACTTTGTGATTCAAGTTTTCGAAATCAGACAATAGAAGAAATAAGTGCATTTCAAATTTTGTACGAATGCTTCCTATGCCAGTCCACAACTTATGCAATATCGGGAAAACAATTTATTTAAACAAATCATTTTTATACTCTGTCGCGCATGTACTCTGTCGCGCATGTAATACGCATGTAAATTTATTATTTAGTTTTTTCCTTGTACGTTAGCAATTAAAAATTCCGCCATTGCAATATTATTTTCGCGAACCCCCTTCCGACACCACGCGAACCACTGAGGGTTTGCGAACCACCGGTTGGGAAACGCTGTTCTATTACAATGAATTGATGTCTAAAGTAAAAAAAAAAAGAAATAGTCTATAAACACATACTCAGGCATGCTGGACTATGCTTTCACATAAGGTGTTAGTATGTACCTTAAATGCAATAATTTACCAATTTTTGAGTCTTTTGCGTTAGTGCAAATTGAAAGATTTTGACTGTTTTAATTTTTTTGTGTGCTTTTCAACCCTTTTAATAAATGATTTTCACTATAACAGTTAAAAATATTAATGGCTGACTTCTGCGAAAAAACTTGTAAAATGACTTGATTTTCGAAAAAAATCGAAATTTTAAGTACAATGCGCTAGCTAAGAGTTCAATAAAAATTTGTTTTTTAATTTGCATGTTACTTACCTACCCCAGAGGCAAGTTTTCCGCGGTACAGCGTTTTATTAAAAAAGCATTGCTTTTTTTCGACCCACCCTAATAAATATTCAATGGTGTTGAAATTACGATACAAAGGCGTAACGCAACCTTTAGATATATTTTTTGTTCATTGAGTGAATGAGGATTTTATTGCGGAGACGCACTAGTATAGCTATGCAATTTGTATGCATATCTTGGCATTTGACATTATGCATACATAAACAAATCTATGGTTTATCTCTGTAAAATATGTAATACAAACAGAAATAATGCATAAAGTATAAATACACAAACAATAATACTGTTATAAATATACAAATCACACATTTTGCAACAACTGTCATCAACAAAATTTTTCGGTATAAAAGATTTTTTTTCTTTCTTTTTTCTTAAATGTAGTAACTAAACTTTTACACAAATACTATTTATCCTTGATTGCTACCTGTAAAATAATTTCTTGTTCACACTTTAACTCATTTTAAATACGCTTTAGGTTTAAAACACACACGCCTACTCCTGCAGAACTCTTCAAACGAATTTTTAGAAATAAAATGTTACTAAAACCTTTAAATAAGCAACAGCAGGAGCTGTGTAACACATACTTTGCAGCTCATGAGATTGTCCTGTCACTCACGCGTTTTGACAGGTTTTTCATTAAATTTTGAAGTTGAAAAATAAAACTTTAATTCTTGGGTTGTGAAATCATTAATCTTTCTTGAACTTTTGAAAACTGATTTTTCATATTTTTGAGACATGTGGCTTAGCTTTAGTATGCTTGAATACATATTAAAATATAAGATATTTCTTAATATTATTGTGTTATTTATAGTACCTGACAATTTAAAAAAAAATCTACGTACACGTTCGACAGTCTTTTATTCTTTTCGTTTTACATATTTCATTTTAGGTATTTGTATAAATATTGCGACTTCAACTATTTTATAGTTGCTTGAAAGACAACAAAGATCGGTTAATTTGTTTACAAAACTTAAAAATAGATTTGTTTGTCAGTTTCTCCTTCAATTGTTCAACTTAAAATTTAACATCTACATTCGACGCAATAAAGTACGAAATTTGCAGATTTATTAAATACAGACATTTAGAGGTTACTGCAAGAAAAGTAAATACTTGTAACCCCGAAACATCTTCATACAGTTGTTTTGCAATGTTCATGCTTTAGTAACATTGTTTTGTTGATTGATGGATTGATTTTTCCGCGAAATTTCCATTAATGAAAACCCCGAGAGTTAGCGTTCCTGTTTTGGTTTCTAGAAATATACATTGTGTTCATAATATTCATTATGTTAGTGTAAATCATGTTTTACATGCTTCACATTTTCTCCCGCAAGACGGCAGCACGATTGACAATTTGTCTTCTTCCTGATTGCACTACGTGACAGCACGTGACTAACACGTCATAGCGTGGAACTTCGAAATCTTTTTTGACTCTCCCCGAGTTGTTGTGTGGTGTGAAGGGGTGAAAATGGCATGTTCTCCTAGTTTAGCTTGGAAGAGAAGCAGGAAGAAATATGTTTAGTCGATTATGTCTTCAAAAAAATGCTTCGATGAACTGAAAATGAGTATATGGACATGTTATAGCGTTGCTGAGGAGAATTAAATAGAAACGATTTTCGGATTAAGAGTAAAATATAGACCGATGCCTCAAGATTGAAAATTTGGAAGAAGATCAAGTATGTTTTTCTGAAACAGAAATATGATGAGCTCACTGCACGTGGTGCAACAATTCAAGATCGAGTTTTCGTCTATCTTTTGATGAAGGAAGTATTGCAGCCATCTTTCATAATTACAGTTCCATCTAAAGATATGATTCTCAAAAGAAGATTTAAAAAAATATCTTACAATATATTTAATTATTATTTTTGAACTGTATTAGAAATTTAAAACAGATTATCCGGAACTCTATCCATCTTTGATAATGCATCGCCACTTACGAAATTTATCGCTCATTGTGGTTTATTTCATAATCAAGAATTTTAATATATTTGTTTTATTTTTTATGCAATTTTAATACGATTTTAGTATGGTGCACCAACTATGTTCAATTCTTCACATTTTCATATTTATCAACGTATCCAGCTTGGCCAAGCAAATTGCAATTGTGGTCTGTAATTATGGAAATAAATCAATTCTGTAAGTCATGAAAATTTATGTATTTTTTTTCTTGTATATACAATGCATGTTCATGTATAAACACTTTCATGGACACACCATTTTTAGTTACTTTAACATTTTAAATTAATTGGTGTATTTTCCATTTTTAAGGTGCCATTTAATTATCTAATTTTAATTATTTCAACAAAATCTATTTTTAACATTCTAATGGCACACAAAAAAAAAAATCAATTTTTAACAGTTAGTCATATGATATTTTGTAGCATGCATTTTCTGAACTTTTTGCACATTTACCTAGGGAGAAACCAATTTAGAACTCAGAATTGAATATCGAAACTCACTGTGAAAAAAATTTTGCAGATAAATCAGAAGTAAGGTTCAAACAGTAGTTTCAGTACAGAATAACTATCGTTATTTAAAATTAGTTAAGCTATTATACTCAATAGACTATTTTTTTATTTCTTAACTACTTTAGTATATTTACTAATATTTTCTGTATTGCGTTAATAACGTTATCTTTAGAACACGCAGTGAACCGATGTATAAATGAAACTGACACTCAGCTCTAGAATATTATGTATTTTCTAAGGGTAACTACTTTCTACAAAGATAAGAAAAAAACTTGCTACATAGAGGGATTGATTCTTTTGCTGTATGAATACTGCAATGCATAATGGGAGATCCAATTTAAGTACGTGGCACACGTGCGAATAAGCTTTCGGTATCGATGATTAAACTCAATACTTCAAACTCTGATAGGAAGTGGCCTCTAAATGGATTTTCAAAATGATCTGACATTATTAATAATGCTTTCTAATGGGACTGCGTATGGTCACTAATCTTTGCAGACCATTCTTTCAAGAAGCCCTACTATTGGCGGATGTCCTTACCACTTGAGAATTTTGACGCTCCTTTTTCCCCTAGATGGCGGCACGGGAGCTCTAAACGATGCGAACCTGAACTAAGAATTGAATTTAACCGACAGTATCCAAGCCAAGCAGATACTCAAGGGATCTTTAAGATGCCGCATAATTTTAAGACATGGGCGCTGACGATTTTTTGCAACTTGAAAATCCTCCGACTTGGGCCAGAATTGATCCTGCGAACTTGGGCGTATGAGGTCAGTGCCCAATACGCCATCCTGTCGGCCTTATAATAAAACTGATAATAATAAGCATAATAAAATAACATAACAATATATTCATTATTTTATTTTTCAACCCTTAGATAAGCAATGATATTGTGGACTTTTTCGCTTCAATGCTGTATTTCTACAGAAAGATGTCATTCATTATTGATAATTGAAAAATCTAAATATGATCTTACAACTAGCAGAAAAATACATATTTTTAAAATATTAAAAGAAGAAACTTTGCCAAAATTGCTCAAGTTATTTACCCCAAAACCCCGTCGTTTGTCTTAAGTTAATACGCATTTAAAGTTATGATTTAAATTAATAACGCAGCAATATTTATGACAAGATATCTAACTTCAAGCAGAAGTATCATTTAATAGAAAGTAAATTAGTGTCGTAAATGATAAGAACATTCAAACGTCTAATAAAATTAAGTCGCTTTACGCAAGCATTTTGCAAAAGTACTCAGCTATATTTTTTACAGAACTCATTTCCGATTTAATTAAAACAATTTTCTTAAACTTGAAAAAACGTAAAGCATCATTTAATAAATATGATAATTAAGCTAATGATAGAATATTTAAAAACTTTTGTTTTATTTCCCATTTTAAATTACTTCACCCTGTTTAGAGAGTAAATAAAGAACCTATTCTAATGATGACCCTTTCAATTCAGTTTGAACTTAAATCTTTCCCTAAAAAAAATCGTACCATTAAAATTCCAGAAGAGAGGAACTTTTTCCGTGCATTCCCAATTTAATCAAAACAGGAAATCATTAGCAGCTAAGCTAATTATTGTTCAGTGCAATGAAAATTTGAACTAGTCGAGAGAATATATTAAATAGCTTCTCTACGGCGTTGCTGTTTTGCTCAAGGGATTTAGGTAAAAGTATTTCCCTTCTGCTGATAACTTTCTTGATTCAATTAAAGTATAATCCGTCTCGCTATATAGAAAATTAAGAAATGTAAATGTTTTGGAAAGCTTTTTCTGGATTTACATATAAAAAATAAATTAGTCATTGGGAATTATTTACATTATTGAAAACCAATTTTGATTCCTTTGAATACCATACACATCTAAATAGTTTTATAATATTCCCCTGAATGTAAAATATTAAAAAAAAACATTTTTAGACAATTTGTTTCTGATTCCAATCATTTATTAAAGATAGATATTTAATGTTACAGTAAAAATGTACATTTTCACGGAATACACTTTGAAAAAACTTAGAAATGACACTTTGTACAATACAGAAAACAACTCTCAAAATTAGAATTAAAAATTGATTTCGTAACTTAATGCAAACGCATTTTTATTTATTTCTTTAAAGTTTGCATTAGTGTTTTACCCTCAGTCAAAGATATACTATAGTGAGCATAAGAGTTATTTTACGGTTATAAAAATCCAGCAGTTTTTGACTACAATCACGTGCTCATTTGGCGAGCTGAACTGGATGATTTTCTGTCAAAAGTGTTCTTTAGCAATGTTATTTTTCTCAAATATGATTATATAAAGGTAATTTAATTTGACAGTCATATAGATAAAAGCTTAAATGCAGACATTCTCAGCTTTCTTCAACATCATTTCTTCTTTTATCGTAACAGCCTGCCTTGCGTAAAATGGAAGGCGTGTTTAGCTTGGCAGGAAGTTTTTCCTGCGCTGTTACTCTAATGGCAAAGAAATAACTTTTACGTATACAGAAACCACGTTAGAACGAAGAAATGTGCAAACGAAATTACAGATACCTGTTTTACAGTTACAAGGTTTATATACTTTTTATTTCTTTCGAAACCTTATGTCTGCTTTAAAATTCCAATATTTTTGCTTTATAGCTTTGTAAAAACAACGTTTTACAATAGCTACTGCTGCCGGGTGTTTTCTCTTTTACAATTTCTTTTTAACATTCTTCACTGAAGGTACACCTAATATGTGTCTGCTCGTATGCATAAAGGAGTATCTCTTAAAAAATCAAAACTCAGTAACTGTTGAATATAAAAAAAAATGTATTTTCGACTGATAAAACGTTTACTTGTCAACCTGCTTTTTTGTTAATTAGCTACCTATTCGTTTGGATGTCGCTATCTATCACAGTATTGTTTTTATAGGGGCCGTGGTAGCCTAGTGGTTAGCACGTCGGACTTCCACCTGGAAGGTCGCGCGTTCGATATCCACTGAAGACCGCCATGTATACCTGGGGATATGTGCATGTAAAATCCGTAGACCCCACTACCCCTCCCCGTGCGTAAGCAATCCTAAGGCCTCGGCTAACAGGTAGGGGTCTGGTGGAGAAAAGTATTGTTTTTATCTTTTGCATGAGTTAAAAATGTTTTGTCATAACATCTCGTCATGTGATTTCCAGAAGTGAGAACATTTATTTGAAGACTCTACTTTGTGACTCAATTCCGTGTTAATTACCTCTGGGATTATAGGACGTCAAACCCTCTGCTAAAAATACTTAAAAGATTCATGAACTGAGAATAAGGAAACCTTCTGAATTTGAGTTCTGTTAGGAGACATTGTTTGTAAATTTGATCAAAAAGCTGTTTTGGCAGGAAAGCAGAGCTGTATTTGACGTTTTCCTGATCCCATAATTCATAGTCACCGTCAGAATTAAAATGATTGGACAAAAAGCATGAGCCGGCAGTATATCTATACATTAGGAAATACAATATTTTTTATTCCAAAATCTCAATGCGTCTATTTTTTAAATAAACAAAACATGGCCAGATAAATTATTTACTGGGTCTCACTTTAATTTGTTTACGTGTACCTTACAGAAACGAATTTAAAAAGAAAATTCTACTAAATTAAATTTGACTAATGCGGTAATATATACAAATCAGAATAAACTCAAATGTAATTGTAATTATGCTATATTTGAATCTATTCTGAAATTTCTTTAAAATCTCAGAAGATGCTATCAATAACTTTCGTCTTTAAAGTAATTCCATATTTTATGTCAAGGAGATAGGAAGCAGTTCCAAATGTTTGACAGCCTTACAGTATGTACTGAGCTTGTTTAAATACTAAAACTGCGTTTGTTTAAACAAATAGTTCCTTTGTCTTGATAAGTTAATTATATTAAATATCTCTTCTAAACGAATTTTTATAACTAATAATATTAATTAAATACTACTTAATTCAATTAAGTGATTTACTTTAACATAAAATTACCTAAGCAATTAACGGATGAAGTATGTGTATCGACTAAAACGCGACAATAAAATACGCGTTACTGATGTATAATTTAAGAAATTATCAAAGAAAATGAATAGCTTTAAAAAAAAAATTATTTCAATGATCCTATTATGTATGGATTTGGTTTGTACTGCGTAACAGCAATGATATCTACCAATGAAGCATAAATACTGTTTATATTGTATTCAAATAAAGATGACATTTCAGCTGATAGTGGCATGGTTTGCTCAAGTACGATACAATACTTATCAATGTAATGAAGAAGAAATGTTTTTTGAAATGTAAAATTTTTATTTTTTTGACCACTTGTACGTTTTAGCTATTTCGGAATGACAAATTTTTTTACAGATAATGTATCTTATTATTATTGTTGTTGTTCTGCTTGTGGTATATTTCATTTTCAAATATTTTGTAAAATATTACAAAAATATGTGCTTCAACCAGAAATTTGAAAAACATAGTATTTTGCGTATGTTCATTGACCAATGTCACAAATATCATAGTTCAATAATGGTATTATGTAAAATGTTTAAAGAAAATGCACTAATTTTATTTTAAAAAATGACTAAACGAAATTGTTATTTCAAAAAAAAAAAAAAAAAAAACGGAGTGGGCATGGTTAAAACGATGATTGGAAAAGTTACTGGTCTAGTGTAAAACAGTGCGTCAAAAGGCATTTTTTTTTAGTCATGCAGGGGACCAGTCGGCAGAAGCTCGGTTCCCGCAGAACACTGAAAGTGAAGCAACATCGACCGAGGTCATTGTTTGCTAGAGTGGCAACCTCTCGCGGCTGGTTACTGTGGACCGTGTACGCTAAAGGGATATGCTGCAGGTTAAACTCGCCGTGGCTCCAATGTCATCCAAGTGAAACGATACCTCTGGGGGAGCCAACCCCAGGTGACGGTCTGTCATCTGGGAGCTGTTTCAAAAAATTAAGAGACAACGTAATAAGAGGTGGAAGTCGAACTTTGACTTAGGACCAGTGCACCCATTATTCTTTGCTTCGCGCGTGGACACGAAACCAACCAACTAACCAAAAGGCGTTTTTATAATTTTGCGTTTTAATTAACTGCACGAACTTCTAAAAACCACAAAAGCATTTTAACTTGAAAGCGTAGAAAAAAGGCATAATCGCTGTTATAGATGGGTAAATGTGTGAAACAAGTAAATTTTTTTCCTAATTAATGAATATTTGATCTTATTTTTTCTTCTTTTCCCCACTCCAAAACTAAATAGCGATTTCATTTAAACTGTTAAATTTGTTATCAACAGTTGATCAACCAAGTAACTAATAGTCATCATGGATATCTGCGAGTTACCATTTCAGAAGACGAATATTGTTCGAATTTATTATTGCGATTACAATAACGAGAGTTGATCGAGATTTTGGGATCTATACATAACTGTAAGCTTTAAGTAGCAATTAATCTAGATAGTAGGTACGATTTCGTATTAGAGGGCGATAACAGGTCACTTTAATGTAATGGGAAGTTTAGTAAATATATGAATGTAACTAAAAGGTAGTTTAATTTCATATCAAATATCCATAAAGTGACGAAGACAAGTTATCTAAAATCATTGTTTAACAGCGCAAAAAGAAATATTCCTATCACAAGTGTTGTGAGCATTTTTTTTTTTTCCCCTCTTCGAGGTTTTAGTCGGCAACGGCGTGTTGATTTCGCTTTTTCGCTCTCGCGAGTTCGGCGTGGCCGCCATGGAATGTTGGTTGGTTTTTCGAATATGTTGCCATAATGTTAAATTTTAATTATTTCAGAATTTTGTTAAGTGTATGGTTTGCGTAAGAATAAATGTTTGTGTGTCAGTCATCGTGTGGAATTGTAACTTAGAAATTTCACAAGCTCTCCCCAAGTACACAATTAGAAATTGTTTTTGACTTTGAATATAACAACAAGGATATACATTTCAAAAATATGCCCAAGATGTTTAAAGCTGTTTACATCGCAAATAAGCTCAAATAAAAATACGCATTTTCCATGCTGTCAGCAGATACTCTTTCTGAAAAAAATAAAAATTCTTTAAAATTTATAGATAGATTTTTATATTTACCAGATGATATAGACAAAGCATTGCTGCTAATAAAATATAAGAACCAATCGACTAACCTATTTTTACCTGCCTTAGCTTGAAAATCCACATCTATAGCGTTTTAAACAGCGATAATATCAAAAGTAATGCACATATATCGACTTTAGAATTAATAGTCATTTGCATCTAAAAACCACTTGCAGACTTTTTTACCGCCGCCACCATGTGTTACTTTTCGGGGGTGGGGGGGGGGAGGGGGTGAGATTTTATTCTATTAAAAAACAACATTCGAAGACAACAAAAACATTCACATTGGTTTAAATACAATCATTACAACACAACAGTCGATTGACTGGTGTGTTGTAATGATTGTATTTGTATGATTGCCAACTGATTTTTTCAAACTCATATCTTCAGAATAACAATAACTCTAGTTACACTTAGCTAAACCATGAGCGTATTAATAAAGCCTTGATGATAATACATTCTTACTTTCAAGGCAATGGTAAAATACCAGGAACGTCTGAGATTAAAGAGAGTCCCACGCCCGCCTTTTGCTAAATTTAGTACAGCAGCGCTGGCTAAGTTTAATTACGAAGATACAGTAGTTAAAGCAAGTAGGATTTTGGCGCGTCAAAACCAAACAAACTGAAAGACACACGAGACGCTCGACTTCCCTTTGCAATTAAATCTCTTGTGTGTCTTATGTACTATATTAGTAGAAAAGTGATACGTTAGGATTTTCATTTAAGATCCTTTTTCGGTGCCTCTGTGATGTTTTTACGCCCGTGTTTATGGTGTTTATCGGACCTGATGTTAATGAGTTTTCCACTGTAGAAATAATTTCTGCATACTTAGGTTAATTGCGAACTGAAGAATTTTCACAGTTAAGTAATTTTACTTAGAAATTTCTGTATATAGGCATTTTTTTGTTTTAAAAATGTGTTTATATTACACTATGTAAATGCTTAATATATGGTGTATTTCAAAATATAAACATTGTATGATTTTTTTTCGTCTTGTACTTCTAATGTAATGCAGTCTAAAACAAGGGAAACAATGTTTTTTAAAGTACTGAAATTTTATTATTAAGTCAACGACAGTAAATAAAGTAAAAAAAAAAAGAAAAACATCTAGTAATGATGAACCTTGGTTTAATGTTTTAAAACATCAGCACTCGTTTTTTTTTTTCGTTCTACCATTTCCCTCTTTTGTTTTTCAATTTCTTTAATAAAATAACAAAAATAATATGCATTTTTTTCGTAAAAGTATCTTAAACAGGAATAACATTGTACATTTAAAATAATTAGGAAATATAATGTTGATTGGCCACTTGCTTTTAATGTATGTGGATAAAACTTAAATATATTATACAATAATCTGTGTAATTATTTTCAGAGATAAGCCGACGGCCTTGTGGTTGTCCACTGGCCGCTTGTGCCCAAGATTTCCTGCTCAAAACCAGCCGAAACCGACTAAGTCAACCAAGACGCAGAAAATCAAATGTCCGTATCTTATGAATAAGTTGTATGCTAAAGATCCATTTAGCTTGCATACTCTCTGAGTATTAAACCCCTACTGGAAAATTCGCATCGACATAACTTAGATGCGGGAAAACAGGGAATCAAAAGTTGCATTTGGTGATGGTACCACAGTAATACTGGTGCTTTCGAATGAAGTTACCGATAGATAGGGTCTGAAAATGATAGTAAGCCAATAAACAGCATCACACAAAAACTGTTCTAGTGATGGTCATTTAATAGTAAAACTGAATCACTATTAAATGCACATCAAAAATATAAACGCTAATTAATTCAACATGAAACTATTCAGTGTTATGACAAACGAACGTAAATATGGCAGATAGGATGCAAAAAATTCTTCGAAATAGTGAAAATGTTCCCTTTAAGAATTCTTACTAAATTTTAAAAGAGTATTCTTAATATTTTGGATAGTTTTTATGCATTCAAAGCATCTATGCTCTAAATCGTCGGATTATTAATGATACGTTTTTCGATTTTTATCTTCCTCTACATTCAAATATTTGCTTAAGGCAAATATTTGATAATTTATAATTTCATGACCTACTTATGCTTTTATTATTTTTTTACTAAATTTGTAATTTGATAATTCTATTTCTAAAATGCTTTTTTCTTTTATTTTCTTTGTACTTGAAATGGTACCTAAATGGTTAATTAGTAGAAGGAATAAATATTCATTCAGAACCTTAAACAAGTAGAAGATAATAATATACAGTGAAACGACTTCTTCAAAAACCTGAATTAAGAGCTAAATATACTAAAATAATGAAGGCATTTTAAATACCGAATGTTTGAATCTGTAAAACATATAACTTTGGTTTTAAACACAAACGATACTTCTATAAATACATTAAACATGCAATTTTACAAACTTGAAAAATCAACAAATATTTATAAAGTCAAGATGTATCACTGCAAAATATATCTTCAAGCCCGAGTCGCTGTTTTTGTGCGCATTCGCTGAGACAGAAACCATGGCAATTAAAATGTATTATAGTAACATTTAATGCACATTATTGTTGGGAAATAAATATAGTTGTAATGGTAGACAGACGTTAAATCACTTTATACCACTGTTTTCTGAAAATATATGTCTGTATAAAGGTAATTGCTTTTTTTTTGAGGGCGCTTTCACTCCAAAATCTGTAGAAAATCGGTGCTCCATTGAATTTTGATGGTGGCGCTGATTTGCTTTTGAGGAAGTTGGTCCAAGAGGCTGGAGCATATCTTAAAAATATGCAAATGCTATATCTTAAAAAGTAATTCTGCTAGAATTTGCGCAAATTATAGTATAGAGATGGACTCCAATGGGAGCTAGTCTAAATAGCTTTTAGCGCCTATCACTGTAACGAGTATGACACAATCAACATTTCTCCTTGTTTTCATCACTGCTACATCTAACAGAGTAATGCAAAGGTACAATCAAAATTAGTACATATATGACCCTCATAGGAAATTGTATTGATTAATTTTTGGCGCGCAATGCATAAATGTGGAGCAATCGAGTGTTATTCTCCGTAAATGTTTGGCTGCTGTGTCTCAAATGCTATGTAAGGATTCGAACAAAATTAGTATATAATTAAGCTCCGAAACTGGTTTGGATTAGATTTTAATTATATCCGCTCCAAGGGAAGAGTGTCCATCTATTATTTTTTTTTTCATGTAGCGTGAACGCTATATGTCAAAGATTAGTGGAAAAAGTGATAGTATAATTGGTAAAATTTGTACACAGAACGAACTTTGATATGTACTGGTGATGAAGGTTGCGTTCCCGGGTTGGCGCAATCGAACATTTTTTGCATTAACCATGCCTATAATCCATAGATCCAAGGGGATAACCATGTATAACATGTCTTATTTCTGTATCTCAGGAACTAACGCATAAGGCATTAAACAAAAGGTCATATTCTGATGTATTGTAATAATGGTTTCTTTGCCATTTGTTCAAAACGGATGGAATAATCTAATATATTTCTTTTTTCTTAGACATGACTACTACCTCAAGGAGCTGTGCAAAGTAAAAAATCGTATATCGAAGGACCTTGTTCTACTGTTGCTTATCTCTGAAAAAAGGCGTTTAGATAGTGAAGAAAGTTTTACGATATCTTTATAGACATTTTTGCCCTTTTTTATATACATAATTTTATTAGAATTACTTAATATATCTAAAACGCTTTTTTTACATATTTCACTAAAATATTTTGTTAAACAACTTTGTATTAGATAGTCCAATTATTTACGAGCTGCAAAGTAAGAAAAATGAATAGGGTTAAGGATAGGTACAAAGCGACAAAACATAATCTACTACAATATATCGCATCACGAAATAATTCTTTTATGTCTATACATTCGGGGGAAAAATTATACTGAGTTCAACAAGCTCACGGACAATATCAAATTTATCTTAGTTAGAAGGAATCTAATTATTCTAAAGTATAAAGCCGATAGAAGAACGGTATTAAACATGAAATACATTTACGTTCTATGATGTAAAATCGTTATCGGAAGCAAACTGATTTCAGAGTCAGCGCTTAGATAGCAACATTTAACTCAATATATTTGCATCAGATGTACCGCAAGATTTGCTCTTTGATGTCCTAATTAAATTTATTGGTGCACTCATAAATGTAAAGAGTATTAGTCAGGTAACCTTTTTGATGAAAGAAATCGGTAAATTATTACAGTACTCACTGACGCTCGCGTTATTTGAAAAATCTTGTAGAAGTCAAGAGTTTGTAGAGCAAATATTGAGAAATTAGCCCTATATTTCCTTTTATGCTTCATACATTTCTTTCTAATATAAAATAATTTCCTCTTACGAAAGAAATTAATGGCAATAACTCTTTCTTTTTTCTCATTGCGAATTCAGCCATAATGGGAAGATTCCATTTAGTAATGCAATTCGTAACCATGACAACAATATCAAAGGACCCTTTGAGAGTGTTGAAATAAAAATGAAGAAGAAAATGAAAAAAAAAACCGCATTTTATTGACATTATCTTCTTTAAAACTTTAAAAACTCAGTTTAATGTTAAACAGCACTAAACTATCTTGATGCTAATATATATATATAACATTGAAAACTAAATAACTTTTTTAAGACCCCTTTTTGAATTCTGTTTCGTTTTTGAAACATAGATATTTTTTATAGGTCCCCCAGCCCGGGAAACTAACGCGGGAAAGATTATGTAATGTGAACTAAAATTAGTGACGAATAGCAATATCTGTACATCATCACGTGGCATGTAGCTCGAGAAGGTATAAAAGGCTCTCGCAAAGATTTCGCGGGGATTCACGATGTAAATATTCTTGTAAAAACGTTGATGTTGGTGTTCGTCTTTGTGTTGTTTTAACTGTGTATTTCCTATGATGAAACTCAAATAAACCAAGGATTAAATTGACTCTGGTCACGACTGTTTTCCACGATGGCTTCATAGACGGACATGCGATAAAATGAAATGCTGATGTAACCGTGATGTTACATATATATGTATATATACATTAAATCACATAATTTTCAAAACGAAAAACATTGCATTGTTTTTTAACTAGTAGTAGTTTTATCGTTGAAACTTTTAGCACAAAAGGTAACATACACTAATCTAAGTCATCTAGAAGTGGTCCAGGGTTTCTAAGAGTGAGTGAGTCAGTAATACAAATGATACTTTTCAGACCTTAATAATTCCATAACTGTAAGAGGTCTCTTACGTCTTGGCATTATAGGTGTTCAAGGAAGCTCCATTTATTAGACATACACAATTTCAAATATGTAGCTCTAATAGTTTTTGAGTAATAGCGGAGTTTAAAGCAGGTTGACATGTTTCGAGTAAGAAACGAACTATCCGGACACACATTCAAGACATTGGCCGATACACTGCCGTGTGTCTAGATATTAGTAAAATATTTACATACCACGAATACATGTTTCCATTCATTCATAAGAACAACGGTAAACCTGCATAAATCTCCCAATCTCCTGCCTAATCCTCCTAAACGGTTCGTCCTGCATAATTTATGTAAGTACTACAAGTTGAAAAGACAGTTGCAATTTAAATATACATATATGCGACATTTATGTAACAGGTAACTAAATAAACTGCTACTATGTTATCCGATTTCCATTTATTTGCCTAAGCTCGGTAATGTAAGGAAACGTATAAAACGTCTTGCCTCCAATTTTTTTTTCGAAAATTGCGTCTGTTTAACTTAACAAGGTTTAGTTTTAAAATATAAAGAAATATATTTGGATTATCTGTACATTCCATTTTTTAAAAATAAAATACCTATTAAAAATCTACTGTAATTTAATTGAAATTACTTGATGCGCCCTGTAATTAGGAGACATTATTCTAAGGCCTGTTTCAAGCTCTTTTTAAATCACCCAGTTTATTTTAGATAAGTTCTTTCAAAATTTTTAATTTTATTATTTTTTTTCTTGAAATAATAATTTAATAACACGTTGATTAAATTAGTTACATTTTTAATTGCTCATTTCGGCTTTATTAATTTATTCAGTAATATAAAGCTAATTATTGAAACATCTTCCTGAAATTATTTTTTATTTCTTATTCTTCATCGAAAGTCGTTACTTAGTTAAAAAAGGAAATTTCATTCCAAGACATTTCCGTAATTAGCATTTCAAAACTAGCCTTTTTTAAATACGATTATGAACACAAGAACCGTTTAATTTCGGTTCGCTTTTGTTGAGCTTAGAGTTAGTATCAATATTCATGAATTTTTTAAGCGTTTAATTAGATGAAATAATTCGGCTGTTATATTGCAAATGATCTTACTAATTAAAAATCTTTAAATTTACTCTAATAATTTAATTTTTTTTCTTTTTTTTTTGTCGTCTACATCAATTGAAAAATAAGAGAAACATGAATTTGACTAACATTACTTCCATTACTTTCTATCCCGATAACGTAAATGTTTCCCGCTTTGCGCTGTTTCATGCGTGGATGTTCTTTTTTTTTGTAATGCAATTTTGCGTCGTTTATACTGAAAGATTTAGAAAAAACTTCTATGGAATAATTTACCATTACGGTGAAAAATTATAAAAGCTAGAAATAAAATACTAAAGCCGCCATGGCCCCACTCACGCCGTTCACGATTCCCTTCTTTCATATTTTCTTCTGTGGTCCTCTACGTTTTTTTCTGCTGTCCCCAAGGCAGCCATATGGCCCCCTTTGAGATACCCTGACCTACACCACTTAGTAGGATATATTTTATTATATTTATTATTTTCTTACTATTATTATATTGTTACTAATAGTAGTAGAGACATAGTCTTAGCGGTAGTCTTTTGTTTTCTTGTGCATTTGTTACACGTTACAATACGCCTTCTTTCATACTTTTATTTTTACGGGGAAGTAGGCTATATAAAAGTAGGAGTTAGTCGATGCATAGTTCCACATGAGGAAAAATGTATTACACCGTTAGACATTTCATCATAAAATTACGGTTAAATGACCGGCAGCAGTCTGTCCATCTAATTCACCGTTAAATTTACGGTTTGAAACATTTTTCTATCTTTACGGGACCTAACCATTTCCAATCAGCTTGGTTAAAAAGCAGTAAATACAAAAATTTACGATTTTATAACCATTTAAAAATGGTTGCAAAACAACATTTTCATCGTTTTTGAACCATTTCGAGGCGTAGAATATTCGAGGTGAAGAAACCGTAAACGAAGCTTGCAGGAATCGAACCCAGGTGTACGGTGTACCAATCTTGCTCTCTAGCCACTCGACCATCTATACCACGTGAAGCGGACGTTTATTTATCAATCACTCTTCTTTTCCAACAGGCAAACAGCCTTAAAATTAAGATTTCAGATTTTGATTGGATCCAAATTTATTTTTGGTCTAAATTTACTGTATATTGACGAAAATCATTTTATTTGCTGCAAAAATTAAAATACAAACAAGCTTCAGCAGATCAAATGATGGGTTCGCTCATTCGCAAACAGTTCGGGAATCCGATGTCTCCAATTTTTGATTTACAGGTGTATGTGTTTCTATTTAGTAACCACTGATTAAGCCACTTGTTTTTTCTTCTTTTTTTGTATACACATGCAGATTTGAACTGATAAATCTTTATTCATATTTTAACAACAACGTACGACCGGTAAGGTTTCGCAACCAAGATGGACGCCCGATTCTTATTGAGAGCTTGAAAATTACGGTTAGTTAAACGTTCTTTAGGATACACAGAGAATAAACGATTTGTTTCGCAATCAGCAGTTTGAGTACCATCTTTTTAATGGTTATTCAACTGTTGTACTTAAATATGGTAAAATAACAATCAAATAAATGGTTATTTTACTATTTTCCTACGGAAATTTTTAACAGTGTATCTTCGTTGCTATGATTTTAATTACTTTAACGTATGTGTTTTTGTGCAAAACAAATTACTAGTGTCAGAATTTTACTTCTCTAAGTACAAATCTCTAAAATGAAGCAATCTTAATTAAGAAAGTAACATGTTTACTTGTTATTAAAAATATTTTGATCATATTCATAATATAAAAAATAATTATCCACACATTGTTATTTTATCATGAAGTAAAATCCGCTTTTATATTTTGTTATTACGAGAATATCTACCTAATCCTTTCGCACAAAAATAAAATCACTATAATCAAAATTACGTACTACGCTCTGGCATCAGTTAAGCATCGCCATGTTTACCTAAAAGTAAAAATAGGTACGTTCGTTAACATTGCCGAAAAACAAACATATATGTTCTTAAAATTTAGGCATTCTTTCGTAAAGTTTAGGCAGAGTTCGCGAACAAGAGTAATTACCCGAACATAGTAGCTCAAGGGAGCGTTAATGTTACAACAACGAAATCAAACTACGACAGTTTTCGCACGAGTCAACACAGCTTCCATGAGATTACGGGTTTCCTCACTATCCGCTAGTCGTGAAAGCATTATTAAACGGTTTGTTGAGTTGCAATTTAGAAAATGCATTTTTTTTCGTTAGAGGTGTGGAACGTATGAAATAAATTCCCTTATATGCGATTGATTGGAATACTAAAAGTACTTTTTTTAGTACTTTTAGTATTCCAATCGCAGAAATGCGTTTGGCGGTGAAAAGTTAGTTTTTAAAATTGCAAATTTTTATTTGAAATTGCTAAAAAAATGGGATTTATATTTCAGTATTTCTTTGCATTTTAGCTTATAGCATTTTTAGTTAATTTGCGATAATAAAACCCTTTTTACTTGTCTATTACAACGGATACCAAAATGGCCCAAAGAAAAATTCGACAATTTGAGTGTATTTGGGTATATTTTTTTAAATTTCGCGATATTTTTTTCTTGGCGCTTTTTGGTCCCCGTCATAATACACAAGTACATACTCCATTACTTATAACGACCTTAAAACCATGCCTTGAGAGAAAAGAAATATTATAAAATTATGTCATCTCTTTCTCATTTTTTTTAACATTTTCAAGGTAAAAAATAAAATATTCTTATAAAGAACAGTTAAACCTTTTATTTTGTTTCCATCAGTGTAGGAAAATTAATAAAGATAGAAAAAAGTATGCCTATCTGTAGGTATCTTTCACAAATAATAAATTTCGTTCGATTTAATTTTTTACCACAAGCCAAAGTAATTTGTGTTAGCAAATGTATTTATTTTCCAGTAAATCCAAGTGCCATTCACAGTGTTTCCAAACAGTCCAATGATGGTGTTCGTTTTAATTCAGACACGCAAAGCGTTCTTCAAATAGTTACAGTCAATTAGCGTAACTTTGATGCACAATTTCTCTGTTTTTTACTTTCCCACTCGTATTTTAATAGTATTATTATATTTATTACCATAAAACTGAAGAACTCCAAAAGTATAGCATAGTCACTAAAAGTTAAGCAATAGTAAATTAAAAAAAAAAAAAAAACATTTAAAAAGAAATATTAACCTGTTTCAATATGATTCTTTCATTTAGGGTTAACTTTGAAAAACGTCAGAAAAATAATTTTAAAAAAAATTATTTTAATAAAAGTGTTATAGTTGTGCTATTTTGAACAAGAAAAATAAAAGTTCTATGTATTTTAAACTTTTTATTTAACAACATCACATGGTTTCTATAACATATGACAGTGTGAAGATCAACTTCAAAAATTTCAAGCACTTCAAATGATTCAAGAACTTTAAACCAGCATGAAAAATAACTTCCAAACAGTGATTGAGGAAGTACTATGTAATAGAATTATCTACTTAAGAAAATAAAATTCATTTTAAACCCTAGCTTACTGAGTGCAGTACTGCACCTTCTATTTTTTTTTAATATACTACTAAAACATATGACGGGATTCAAAGTTATCCTGAATGACTATACATTTTCCGAAGTACATATCAGATTTTCATCTTTTTGAAAAATTTGCATAATTCTTATTTTCCGTATTGTTTTCTACCGAATATTCGATCAGTATCATATTAAATAATCATAAACAACATTTCGACATCATTGCTAGTTTTAAACTTTTCAACAGCATTTTTTCTTTTTTTTTTTCTTTCAACGGATAAACATGTTTCTTTGTTCAAGCTGATTCGGATACAAAAAGGATTGCAGTACATTTCCTATTTCTGTAGAGCCTCTGCGAGATTGTGAGATGCCTGCAAGATTTTGTTTCCCGTGGTATTCTCGATTTTCGAGGATTTTCACAGGAAATGAAAATCGTAAGCTCTTATTCGGATTTAAAAAGGAAATGAAAATTTGCCGTGGTGCAAACTCACAGCACGTAGTGTTTGTTTTATTTCAGTTGTGGAATATTTTATTCGTTTCCGTCGTCTGAAGAGCCTTTTTTTAGAAATAATATAGGCAAGTGAGCCTTAATATATCAAAAATGTTTACGATTAAGAGTAGGAAAATCGCAAATGTACTAAAAATGATACTTGCGGTTTGCAAAGAAACAAATACAAATCATGCACTATTTAATAATAAGATGTACACAATCAATTAAGATACAAATATTAGCAGCATTTGTTAACTGTTTTTAACTATAAGGAGACGGGTCAATTATGTTTCTTGGAATTCTATAGCAAAAAATAATTACTTTTTTTAATCTCTGATTTGAGCCCCACAGTTAATATAATTTCTTAAGAGTCGATATAACCTATGTTTAAAATATACGATGCATGCGTTACTTAAAAAAATGGGAATGCAGCATCTGATAACATTACTTTTATAAATGTGCCTCTGCAGATTTTTCTGGATTATTCTAACTCAACATAAAATACAGAGGCACCAACAAGTATTAACCTTTAACAATCAACAACATATTTTACAAAATTTTCGTAATACCAGAAACAGAGTTCTTCTTGCCTTGCTTTCGTGGCTTGTTTGGAAATAACACTTACGCTAATTGTTAAAACTGATCTCGATATCGGTTTGTAATAAACATACAATGTAATTTCTGAATTTTACAATTGATCTAAATTTTAAAAGAATTATTAATAGCTTTAAAACACTAGTTTGTTCACTCTCCGCAACTGATTAGGCTATACTGTAATAAATTCACTTACTTCTTGTTACGGTAATAAATAACTTAATTCTTGTTGGTATGCGTTTAAAGGAATAATGGTTTAAAATTTAGTGCATTGCCATTGGCGATAATAATATAGTCTGAATTTTAGATATTTAAATAGGGTAGAAATTGAAACACCAGCTTAACGCGTATTTGATTGTATAATAATATTGCTAATAGAGAAGAGCTAAAAGATAACTTCATGCACAAAACACATCCGGGGGCTGATAAATATATAGAAAGCCAGACCATATATATATCATGTTTACTTATAGAACGAAATGCGTAATAATTAATTTATTAATGATTAAAGAAATGTATTCTTTGCGAACGCGGAAAGTAAATTGATAAAACTTCAGTAAAATAGCAATAATAAAAGAAATAGATGTTTTTAATGTCACAAAATAAAATATTCACCAATAAAAAAAAATCTCTTCCTCAAATGTAAGGCAATTTCCTAAATTTTAGCAATTATTTCAAACTTCAAGGTATATTAAAAAGTTACGGTCATAGGGATAAAATAAATCTATGTTACGTAGGTGTCCATTAAAATATGTTACCTAAAATTGCAAGCGTTAAGCACAAAATGTCCAAAGCATGCTTTATTTTTCTTTTCTTTTTTTTTTTTTTGGTATAAAATATTCAGTTCCTCCTAACTACATAAATATTTTGACGTCAAACCTTAAAACTTTCGAATGTCATTGTAAAAGTTCTCCAACTGCTCAGGTCAGTAAATTTTAAACTGCACTGCTTACGAGTTATTTTTGATGAATTTTACAACTTGCAGCGGTAAACTTTTTTTTCATTATAATCAATTTTTTATCCTCTACTATTTATCTCGACTGCGAGTACCATCGGATCAAAAAGTACTTTGATTGGAATGCATATACACATTTTATTCCTTAGGAAAGCAAAACTAACTTTTAAAATACCAATTTTATGTTTTGCTTGAATGCATTTTTATAGATCTACAAAATTTAGTTCGTCTAGGCAGTTCATTAAATTAGCCATTGCTCATTAGGAATTTAGAAAATATATTAGAAATTATTACTAACAAATTAATTACTTATATATTAATTACTTATAGATAAACTATCTATATTGTTCAAGATACAAAATTATATGTACTATAAATAATTCTAAATAATACTAGAACTATAAATATTTACTAACAATACTAAATAGTATTATACATATTTCTAATTCAGAAACTATTTATAATAGAAAAAAAAAATGTATCCCTAAATATTGTTTGCACGAAATAACACTTTATTCGAATGTGCCTTTTTTGAACAATAAGCTGATGTTTTTTTAAAGTTTTTCGCATGGGACATCTTTTTTTTGCGGCAGGGGGTGGGGGGATTGCAGGAATACGTTTCTGCGTTAAAACCGCTGTTTTTTCCTACTGGAAAGGTATATTTTTTAAAGCAATGAAATGAATATTTTTTCGGAGAGGCGGGGGATACGTTTTTAAGCTCTCAGGGAAGGGGAACTTTTTGCAAAGGGCTGGAATACGTTTTCTGGGAATAGTAGTACGGTCAAAGCCATGGCAGGAGAAAGGAGATTTTCGTCAACGTTTAAGCATGGTTTGTTAAACTCTTAGAAAGCGCATCGCCGTTTCGGGTAACGCTAAATTCTGCTATGCTATAAATAAAACACTAATTATTAATATTATTATTATTATTATTATTATTAATATTATTATTATTATTATTATTATTATTGTTAAAATTATTATTATTATTATTATTATTATTATTATTATTAATATTATTGAAATTATTATTATTATTATTATTTTAAATTTCTAATAGAAGATATTACTTCCAACAACAGGTGTAAGAAAAAGAACACACTATGAGTAACCAAAACTGCTACAGCAAAAGTTCATCAATCTAACATATGTATACCTCCCAGTAACAATGGGCGAGGGAAGTTCCACAAAGCGCATCGCAGGAAAGCAGATGTTCAGAGTCCACATCCTCTCTGAGACTGCACAAGGTGCATATGGGGAAGGGACGATTTCAAGTATCTAAAGACATTTTCGAAGGCAGCCATGTCCGGCGGCCAGGAGGAATTTAGCGACGGATTTACGCCTTTGGCCTTTACACAAATTTGAGACAGCGTCCTTCCACGACTTATGGGATACTCGATTCAAAAGACTAATAAATACTAAAATTATTAATCTTTTGAACCATGTATTTTAACCGAAAAAAATATTATTCACATATGGTCAGTTTATTTTAAAGTAAAAATTATTATAATTACTACTTTTTAGGTACGCAAACAATTCTAAGTGATTTTTAAAGTAGATTTCATTATTTTATTTACTTTTATTTTACATTATTTATTAAGTTACATTACTGATTAGCCAACATGTTATTTATTTTGTAATGTGTTTATTTTTCGACTTTCGTTGCAGAATAATTTTACTCAACTGCCATAGATCAGCATTTCATCCCAAACATTATATTAATTTCCATACGTTATTTAACTTTGAGGAAATATTAAAAATGGGCATTTGCTGTAAATTAAATTCTTCAAGAGCAATTTTTCCTATCCTTATGCTAAACGGAATACTTGGAGGAAGAAATGCGAAGAAAACAATTTGGAAGATAAGAGCCTTGTTTTCGCTTTAAGGAAATAAAGTTAGTCGTTAATTTTGGTTAAGAAAAAGAAAATAGTAGAAGTGAATCAATTATCTCTTTTCATAGAGTGGTGCTTTCGTGTACATTTTCAAGGGTTTTGAATTCTCTAAAATACCAGCAGTTATTACAGTAAAAGAATATATAATATTTATTGTAATAAATTGTAGTCTGTGTAATTAAAATCGGCGTGTCAAGGTCACACAACTCCACCTTTTTCCTTTCTGGTCGCCAGGGTTTAAGTGCTAGAAACTTTTCCCCCATGCTAGTTTGGCAAATATTAGTAAGTTAGTTGTTTTAATTATAATAATAATAGACGTATTCAAATCAGATTTATTTCTCAATGGCAAAAATAGATTGCATCAGATAAAGTATTCTAATATTTTGAACAAATCTAAATCGTATTCTAATATTTTGATGTGTTTCAGAAAGCTATTGTATACCTAATTTTTGTATTTTATATTTTGTAAACGTTAAAATCTTATCTAAACAGTCCAGATTTAATTTATGAGAAATTTAATTGCATTTACTTAGTATCAAAAGTAAATAAATGGAAAATAAATTCTTTCTTGGTAGGTGTAGCAATGCAATTGCCTTAACTGCAGTGCAAAAAAAAAGTATGGCGTTGTTATCTTTCTCGAAATTGCCATGATAACGAAGCAGGAAACGCGACCTTGATGCGTCTTTATTAATTACAGAGACTATAGTACGTATATTGCATAAATAAATGATGCCAATTTGGTGGATAAGAAGGATGGTGTGTAACATTAACATTTTGGTGCAAGTAAGTATCAAAGGGAAAATGTTCTGCAGTATGGCCGGGGTCAAACCTGTGACTTGGTGGGTGGGATCAGCTTGTTCTACCGCTATGACACTAGGGGGATTCGAGCCTTTGAAATATTCAAAACTAAACAAAATATTATTAAATAAAAATACTATGCATTGCACTGAGGTGAGTAACCCACAACCTTTTGAACTGAAAAGTTTATATCAATCATATTATTCGAATTTCATTTGAGGGATATACAAACACCAATTGGCTCATATTTATCTGTTCGAAATTTTTTTTTCTTTTAATCTGTAAATAAATATATAATTTGAATACTTTATTTTCTTAATTTAATACATATATATGGAATATTAGGCTTTATTTCACTTTTATACATTTCACCCTCCCATTTTTTTCTCCCATTTCGGACAATGCAATTAAGACAACCCCCCCCCAGAAAAAAAACCTGTTGTTATTTTTAACAAACGTCTTTTTTTACTAATCTGCCATTTTTCTGAAAGAAATGTTCACAGAAGGCAACCACAGAAAACGTAAGAGCAACTAACTATACATAAGTTTATATTGTTAAGTTTATTTTTTTTTAATCTAATTATGTTTATAATTCTCACAGTTGAAGACAAATGCACTAGTTTAACATAGAAACTGAATAGGTATTGTATTATAACGAACAAAATGCACTTCAGCTTTAGCCCTTAACTAAAAATGAGCACTAAAATTTATTTATAAAACTCTGATCTGCTAAACTAAAAGCTGCATGTATTCGCCCGAATCTTAAATATTCATTCGAATCTATCTTTATATTAATACGTGAAGCAAAATCTTTGGACCTAGCCCATGAAGAAGTGTATGATTCGGCTTAGTGAAAGTTTATGTCGATAAGGAGTGCAGAAGGAATACATTTATGTATAATATGTGTTAAAAATACATTAAAATAAATCTTAATGACAAAAAACAACTTAACAGATTCACCCACTCAGCGAGGAATCGTTATATGTGACAATTATTCGCAGTAATAAACATCAATCCTGTAATCATTACCTCCGTAGTACTAGCGTGGTAAGACTAAATTCTTGACTTATTGCAATTTTTAACATCGAGAGGAAAAATAGTCAAAACCTACAAAACTTTCTCGCTATCTATATAAATAATATTTAAAAAATCTCCGAGTAAATGCAAAGTGGATGATTTGCAATCCATATCCCTCCCACTTCAGAAGGGATTTTATATGCATTTTGAGTAAAGAAAACCCTTAAACCAAAAACAAAATGCGGATTATTTAAATATGTAAATGCCCAACACATGTTAGTCTGCAGTCGAACAGTCTCACAAAGTAGATATTCTACAAGAAAGTAAAACATCGTTTACACAGTCCTTGAGCCATTAAAGTCATTTTCAGACTAAGTTCAATGGATGATATTTACTTTTTTAACTACCTGTTTTTTTTTTTTTTGTTCCAGTAAAAAATGTATGTAAAAAAAATTACGAAATACGTATTTTTCACTTTTTTTTTCATTTTTAGTGTTTATATTTTATTTGAATTTTATATACTTTTAAAAAATCAATGACAATTACTGTACTTGCTTTGGCGACGCCTGGCCAATATATTAATAGAAAAACAAGAAAATATCAAAGAACGCGTTATTGTTTATAAATTAGGCCTAGCCTAGTTATACCTCATCATCCCTATCATCCGTGTTTATTGAATACCTCGGAAAACAATTCATAATGACGCATCTGTACACGCTCGTACACGACGTAATGTAAAAAACATGTCGTTTCCGTGCATCCCTGATTCTAACGGCTCTTATCTGTAATCTTAGTAACATGTACAAAAAATAAACAAGGCAGTGCTTGCAATTTTATATCTTTATTTTTATTTCAAATTGCAGAGACGTTACAGAATGTACCGTCAAATTGCTCTCTTAATAATAAACCTTAAAGCAACATGCGATTAATTTTTGAAATGCGAATGTCATACAAGTCATTTATGATAAAGTAGGCTTAATCATTAACATTAGCTAAGGATAAATTCGAGTTTTGTTTATAATTTTTTATTTTATTTTTTTAATGGATAGAGCAATACATTAATATACTTCTTAACATTGTGATTTTCAAAAACACATATGCGGTACGGAATTATTTTATTTCCCAATATACAGTAGTTGAGACACAGCTTGAGAAATGTCATAAACATAACATATAGAATACCTTAGAACACAAGATCAATAGATAGTTTATTGAAAATATTTGTGAGTTTTCGAGACAATTCTCAGAAGAGAAAAACCACTTTCTGAAATAAAACATTATACGATATATAGAATAAAATCAACAAAGAAAGCTGTTGCGACAATTGACCGGAAATTGACAACAGAGAGCTGAGAATTCTTGAGGGATTTCGTATCCACATTTTTGCCTCTCTTCATGGAAGAACAGATTTTCGTTGCAAAATCCTTTATCAGAGAAAAGCTTGCATTCAGTTTTTGTTTTAACAGGATTTTGGAGTATTAAAGAAATAACACTTTTTTCCCTTTATTTTCTATGTCTTAGAGTTTTATAGCTCCTATTATTACTACCCACACTGTAATTTTTTTTTTTTTTTTGTAACAAGACAAAAAAGAAACCTAGTGTTTCTGTAAATTTTCGAAGAACTTAGTTCTAATCAAATAATCAAGTTAGATATGTAGTTGATAACAGTTTTGCAATAAAATTCTTGTTTATCCACACTCTGTACAGCTACAGAGAAAAAGCTATCATGTTAAGCAAAATTTAACGCTTGATATTGGTGGCTACCAGTTTAAAAAATGTTAACTTATCTATAACAGTACTTGAGTTCTTTAACTGTCAGTTTAAAAATTGTTTTAAAATGTATAAATCATTGCTGATACACCACTTCAGTGTGAATGAGTTATTCCAGCCTAGCCCTGGTCAGTGATCGCATAAAAGCCTCTGCTCGAGTTTGGATATTCTACAGCGCTGATTGGATGTTTACTCTTCATCATGGTATGACATCACTGAAACGTTATTCCAGCCTTTGACAGCATATTTTAACCTTATCTACTACTCAGTATGAATTCGTATCCAAGCTTAAAATTTTCGATTGAACCAAACTGCCGCAACATTTTTGTTGTTTTCAATGGATTTGATCCCTTCCAAAACAACTTAAAGCTCACTTTACATTACATAAACATAAAGTTTCAGGAAAAGTGCGAAACAAAACAAAAAATGTAGAATTAACAATGTAAATATACAAAATAATTTATAACGTAATTTGAAATATATTTGTAAATTAATTGCTTTTTATTTAAATTCCAATGATTACAATCGAACTCTTTAGTTTGTTAAATACTTCCTTGCGCGGACGCCACCAATTTTGTTCTAACGCAGGTACTGTATTTGAGATTGTAGCATTGATATGAGCTTTAGTTTTTTTTTTTTTCCTTTCTCATGGGGCTGCAGTATTGGTCATCAACCATTGCAGACCTAGTGCGTCCCCAGATATTGGTACCAACTCTTCCAACGGCACCACAATGAGTGTGGTACCATTGCCGCAATTTTTTGACGCTTAGTTTCCCCTACATGGGGCACCTGAGCTCTCGTTGATGCAATCTGCACTAGGAATTTAATTTAGCCGAGAGTACCCATGCCAAACGGATACTCAAGGGATCTTTAACATGCCGCATAATCATACTACATGGATGCAGACGATTTTCTGCATCTTGAAAATCCACCGACTTGGGCCAGGTTGAACCTGCGATCTTTGGCATACGAGACATGCGTCTTACCGCAACAAAACCCTGTCGACCTTTAGTTTGTTTTTAAAGGAATGAAATCCAAAAGAAACAACACAGATGTTTTTGCCAGTTACATTCAATTGAAAATTTAAGCTTGAATACGATTTCATACTGATTAGAAGATAAGTTTAAACTATGCTATTAAAGACTGGGAAAAAATTGCAGTGACGTCATACGATGATGCAGGGTAAACATCCAATCAGTGCGCTAGAATTTCTCCCGATGCTCCCAAGTCGAGTAAAAGTAGCTTTTCTATCGCCCTGGCCACCCTCCTGACTGCGGAAGCCTATTTGCCCGAGCGGCTTAAGTCAAAGCTATCACAGCAGCGGGGGATCAAACTAAATGACCTTCGAATTTGCACACCAGAATGAGTAATTTAACGCAATAACGGATGACGCCACTACTTCGGCACATTTTCTGATGACATAAATTCGCAGAATACTCTCCCTTTTTCATAATTAACTTTTTAAAAGACTTTGCAGTTTCTTGTTTCTATTTCTTTGTAATTTTATGTCAGATTCCGAATAAATGATTTTCGGGATATGTTCACGTATTTTCGGGCAACTTTTTTTTCATTTTAGAAATATCTTTAAAAAATATATCGTAAAATTTTAACTAAAGAACATAAAAGATATAAGATAAAAAAACTTCCATCGAATTTCATCAGAAAAATAAAAAGTGAAATGATTAAAGAACAGTAAATATTGTATTTCCACCCCTCCATTACGTTTTTGAAATCAAAAAGCTAACAGACAATTTGTCAAAATGTAATTAGTCACTAATAGATTGCTTCAGGCATGAACTAACTCTCGCAGATTTTTCTGAAAATTGTTAATATTGATAAGAATATTACGGGGAAAAAATACATTTTCAAACAATGTCAGGTAGTTTAACACATGTGCAGTAAAAAAAGCAGCTGCTTAATCTCCATTTTCATCTCTTTATAGCTCACTTAATATATATATATATATATATATATATAGAAATATATATTTAAATTTCTTTGTTTACAAGGTTTTTTATTGCCAGATGAAAAACTAATACAAAGGTAATTTGCATGACTTCAACGAAGAATATTGGTGAAGTCTTTTAGTCTTCACTAATACTTTTATTTTATATTGCTTCTAAATTTTGAACAAAAAATCTTTCAGCATGAAAATACGATTTCATTCATTTTAAGTACTACTTAAACGATATGCAAACTAGTAAGGTTATGCATTGTTATATATGTCACTGTAGTTTAAATGACATAAAAACATAGCCAAACTTAAAAAGACTTGTTTACAAAAGCCCACCTTTGGCGCCAGAAAAATTGCATACCGGTCTGTTTTTCTCAATATGAAGGAGATGTATTTTGTGCAGTAAATTATACAAGTAAATAACAATATGTAGGTGCGTTATGTATATATATATATATTTATATATATACTTAAAACTTCGGAAATTGCTTCGAAGTACGTTTTATTATTGTTTACAAATGATGCTGCAGTACTAGAGAAGACCTCAATGCCGTGGAAATGTACTTTGAGGAATGAGTTGAATAATAAGCGACGAAAACTTCAGGAAAACTATTTTCAAATGCAAAGCCCTTTTTCTCAAAGGACCAATCCCGTACATCCAGTAAATGGCTGACACTAAAAAGAGGGATCATTTTGTCTTGCTGGGTTTTTTTAATAGTTGTCGTCTAGACGGTGTGGTCGTAATTTCGAAATTCAATCAAAGTGTTGATTTAATGTGCTAGGTTACACGTTGTGAATAACAAAATGCATATAACTGTAAATATACGGAATAAAATAATGATGTAATGTAATAACTATTTAAATGAACACGGGGTTATATTAATAGAGCTTAAACAAAATATAAATTCATATATTTATTTATTTTCTCTCCAATATAGCAAGAACGTAGCTTTTAGCGCGTTCTCATTGTCAGGATCAGTATGTAATATGTTGTCCACGTTTCTCCATTATTTGTAATGATTTTTAAAAATTCCGAATTTAGAGGAGCATATCCAGTTTAAAAAAAGAAGCTCACATAAAACAATAAATACCCATCATGGCTAATGCGACTAACTATTCATCATAAGCAAAATTCTTTCTGATTAGAAAAAATACATAAATAAAAAAATACTTTAAATATTTACTTTCTTCTCAAAGTCTGTATGCTAATAAATTACTGAGATACAGACATCGGAAAAATTTATGATAGGATGGCTAAAAGGAAAACTAATGACGTGGTTTTATAGAAAACAAATGCCTAAATTATGTTTTAAGACAATGCATGATATTAGATGGGAAATCTCTCTTCAGCTCGTTTTTTAGTAGCCAAAAGCGAGGTATTTTATTATTAAATAGCTTTGATTAAATTTTGTGACTTAAATATAAAAATTTTAGTTCCTTTTTTTCTTAGAATTTGTGTTTTGGAAAACCAAAGCTCTTTTTGCCCTTTTCTATTACACACTCCTGGTAGCACTGGTTCAAAACTACGTTTCATTTTCTTTCTTTTCTATTCTGTTTTTCCCAGTTCTACCCTTCAGGCATTCGACAGTGAATGCCGTTTCTAGAATTTTTCAGAAATAAACGACAAAAATGAATGTTTCAAACAAAATACAGAATGCCCTGTAAATGCGTAGAGTCTAAATACCGTAAATTATTTAAAAAATGGAGATATTGGGGTATTTGAGTGAGGTTGCCGACAAACAAAATTCTTCATAGGGGTCCGGTTTTTGATAAGCAAACTAGAAAAAAAGATGCCCTCTGAAAAGTATATTTATTTAAAAAGTTTACTTTGCATTAGCGTATTTGTTTGATGTGTCCACTATTATTACCAATGATATACTTACAAGAGCGAATCACAACGTTCATATTGCACCATCTAACATAGTTGTTTGGGTGCTAGAGATTTCACTTCTGGCATCCATCTTGTTTATAATATGTCTTAAAGAAGACTGCGTACTTCTAAATACTCTAAATGTTATGTAACTCTAGAGCTAAAAATTAAATGTTGTTAAATCCGGTGAGCAAAGTGAATATTTATATGTACAGTCATGACTTATTGCTCGTTCTTCATAAGACTTCGCTTTAGCTGTAATATAAGGCGCTGAGCATCTTGCATGAATATGACTGTGTTAATGACATTATTTTACAATAGAATATGTAATGTGATCCCATTTAACTAAAAATCATAACTAAATGAGCCGTTAAACGTACGCCTCGCTATTTTACCTGAATTTCCTTGAATGCAGTGCTCTCTATTGGCAAAACGTGTAACTATATATTGTATATTTTATGACCGGAAAAAAAGTCTAGGGTTTTGTCCGATTAATAAAGCATCACTTTTTCATGTTTTTTTTTTTATTACGAAGTCTGACTTTTCCCCCAGGTTTTTGACATTAGAAACCATCTTCGTTTTTTGTAAGTTTTGTTAACATAGTGTTTTTGTGCCGTACAATTAATCGTATATTTTCATTAAAGTAATATTATTTTACTGAAAATATAAGATTCAAGATTAACATCTAATTTGTAAAAAGTACAGGGAGTTATTCCATTAATAAAGCATCACTTTTTCATATTTTATTTTTTATTACGAAAATGTAAAGATTTCCTTTTTAGGTTTTTGACATAAGAAATAACTATCTTTGTTATTTGTAAGTTTTGTTAACATACTTTTTTTTGCCATACAATTGATCGTATAATTTCATCAAAGAAATATTTTTTTTGAATCAAGTGCAAGATAAATTTTGTATTATGCCTTGCAATAGTCAATTATATCAAAAATAAATTCATTGATTACTTTACCATTTACATAACACATAAGAAGAAGAGTAATTGTATTCGGAATAAGAATTCAACAATAATAAATTATATTCTATCATGACTCACGAGCATTAAATGCAAAACTCGAATCCGTCACACCATTCATTATTTGCGTAACAACTAATATTGTCGTAAAATCTAATTTGGATTGGGCATTTAAATGATGAAAAATGTTTGCTATTTCATACAAATGCCATTAAATTGTAAATTAATGACGGGCTTTAGGCATTATCATCTTTTGACTCCTGACGTTGATCTGTGCTTAACGTTCGTTTTGAAATATAAATAGGGAAACACTTCTAATTTATGAATTGCATATTTTATATATGAATACAATGATATTATTTTCATAAAAAAAAGTTAACCATTAATGAATTATTTATCGTAGAGACTTACAGAATCCGCTAATTATGGGAGCATGTGTCAGAATAACCATTCAAATGTGCTTTTAAGCAACTGTAGAGCAGAAACTTTTGAGTTTTACAATATTATTAAAATTTATGTTATTGGAACAGTTTTTAGCATTTATAAATCAATTAATTGGAGTAGTTTGTTGTTACTTAGTGTAAAAGGAGCAAAGTTTTTAACAGGGCCAGGGTATGCTCCGGCACTGGTAAACACGATCCATTTCCGGATAATTTCGATATCATATGAGATAAATTCCATACGATGAAAATTACACTTTGACATTTAGTCCAAAGCTTGGTTTTTCTTTCGCCAAAAACGATACACATGTACGGATAACTATTAATTAAATTATTCTTTCACATTCAATCTATTTCGTTTTTTTTTTAATTTTATATGGACCCTTTTAAATGATTGCACATTTATAGTGTTAGACATTTTGCTTGTTCTTTCTTTTCTTTAGGTTGACTTGTGACTTCCATCTGTGCTCATCTTGTTGTCGGTGAAAATTTTTGATGGGATTTCTTGTGTAATATTTGTCTGTCGATAATGCATTAACAACGTTATTTACTAGTGTATCAGAATCACATTCAATAGCAATCACTATGGAATGTGTAAAAGGAACAAAAATATGATATAAACGTGCCTTAGAAAGCGGAAGAAACCATTTTAAATACACTGTTAAAAATTTCTGTAAGAAAATAGTAATATAACCATTTATTTGATTGTTATTTTACTATATTTAATTACAACAGTTAAATAACCATTAAAAAGATGAAAATCAAACCACTGATTGTGAAAAAAAAAAAAAAAAAAAAACGTTTATTCTCTGTTCCTCCTAAAGAACGCTTAACTAACCGTAATTTACAAGCAACACTAGGTTTCGTAGTCAATAAGAATCAGGCGTCGATCTTGGTTGTATGTGGAACCGTACCGTCGTACGTTGTTGTTACAATATGGATAAATATAAATTAGTTAAAATCTGCATGTGTATATAAAAAAGAAGGAAAAAAGTAACTTAAGCAGTGGTTACTAAATAGAAACACATATACACACGTAAATCAAAAATTGGAGACATCGGATTCCCGAACTGTTAGCGAATGAGCAAACTCATAATTTGAGCTGCTGAAGTTTGTGTGTATTTTAATTTTGCAGCAAATAAAATGATTTTTGTCAATATACAGTAAATTTATACCAAAAATGACTTTGGATCCAATCAAAAACTGAAATCTCAATTCTAATGCAGTTTGCCTGTTTGAAAAGAAGATTTATTGATAAATAAACGGCCGCTTTAAGTTGTGTAAATGGCCGAATGATTAGAGCGCAAGGTTGGTATACCATACACCCGGGGTTCGCTTCCCGCACGCTTTGTTTACGGTTTCCCAGCCTCAATGATTCTACGCCTCAAAATGGTTCAAAAACCGTGAAAACTTTGTTTAGAAACCATTTTTAAATGGTTCTAAAACCATAAACTTTTGTATTTACGGGTTTTTAACCAAGCTGATTGAAAATGGTGTAGGTCCCGTAAAGATAGAAAAATGTTCCAAACAGTAAATTTAACGGTGAGTTAGATGGACAGACTGCTGCCGGCTATTTAACCGTCATTTTATGATGAAATTTCTAACAGTGTACTGATCCCTCTTACTCTGGGACGATGTAAGAAAGAAAGTATTACAAGCATATTGAAATAATTCTAGCAAATACTTTTGGCTGGGAGTTCTACAGTAAACTCGCTAAAAGTCGCCAAACTGACACTGATTTCTACTTCTCAAATTTGGCATGATATCGCAAACTTGGGGTCGTCAATGCAATTATAGAAATAGATTGAATAGAGTCTTCGGAGAAATTTCTTGGCACTAAAAACAAATTAAAATACACTTGGAGTAGATACAAAAAATTAATGATAAAGCCTTCTTAGAATTTCCGATTGCAACCAAAAGGGGAGGTTGAGTGATGGATGATTTAATGGGAAATTTAGGCTGAAGTTTGAGTTTCAAATATTTCGTGAATAAAATACTTCATGTACTTCGTACGGGGAAGTAAAGGAGTGAACATCGTTTCATCATATGTCAACACAGCGACTTACAGATTTATCAGAAAATATAACATTTCCTTCACGTACTATCTAAGAATTAAAAATACGCAAAGTAAGACAAATTACATCAAAACAAATTCCGAGAACTGCTGCCTAACATTCACTAAGCAATCACTACATCGGATCATGTTTTATTTCTTTCTAATGGATCTACGTATAATAACTAACCTTCGCACACCTAGTGCATTCGACGAAAACCGGCATCATGGGGCTGCGTATGGTCTCCAACCTTTGTAGACCGAGAGCATTTCCCGAAATCTGGCATCCATTCCTTCATGTAGCACCAATATCAGCGAATGCCATTACCACTTCAGAATTTTGACGCTCATTTCTCCTAGATGGCGGCACCTAGGCACTAAATGATGCGAAACTGCACTAGTAATTTAATTTAGCTGAGATTATCCAACCAAACATATACTCAAGGGATTTTAAGATGCAGAATAATTATATGGCATGGGCGCTGAGTCTGCATCCTGAAAATCTTGTGCCAAATTTGCCCCTGCGAACTTGGGCGCACGAAACCAATGCCTTACCACTAGCCTCCCCCCTCTTTCAGCATTTATTGAATTATCTTTTGCCTGATTTATCTTATCTATTGTGACCACTAAGCCTTTTATTTTGGTCACTACATTTTTTCCCCTGTTTTCCCTATAGGGCCATTTCACAGTATTTTCTAAAAATGTAGAGTCCGCAACATGACACCCGCGCATGATTCAAATAATGTGCTCAACACATTATTTAAAAATAAAATTTGGTGATAATTAAACTGTAAATTACGTAGTTATAACAAAAAAAGTGTCATGTTGCGGACTCTACGTTTGGACAAAATACTGTGAAATGGCCCTATATTGTTTCAATTATCGAGTTTATAAATGAGACATCGTAGCGTTTCTTTAGTCAAGAATTAAAATGAGCCTAATCACTTTTTAAACTTTAACTCTTTTCAAGTCCTTTCATAAAAAATTACAATAGTTCCGTCAAGCTAAGACGCATTCTATAATGTAATAAAACGCAAGGGAAAAGAAGATGCTTCTTGAAATTGCACACAAGCCTTTAAAACTTAGCAAATTTCGATATTCAAAGTAAATATTAAAGTAAATTCGTTTAAATATGGCATTCTGCTGTAGGAGATTATAGCTTTAACTTTTCATCCTATGTTTAGTATTTCAATAAATCTATTAAATATTTCAAATCATAAAACGGAATGAAATCACTCTATTAGGCTTTTTTAAAACACCAGAAGTCAATCTTCCTGTAGATTTACTTAATTGTTAGCGATACGGAAAAATGTTCAATAGCTACTTGAAATAGGAAAATCTTACTAACGGATCAAAATCCACAAAAGTAAGAAGAACCAGAAGAACTTCTTTCGTGGCATTTCAATTAATTAGGTGCGGTTCATTGTCATAAAAAACAAAGTTAAATTTTTTCGACATCTCATTTAAAAATGGCAGCATTCACACATTTAACAAATAAAGAAGAAATAGAAATCGTCAAGGAGTGAATCTACCTAATTGTTTTTAACAACTTATTTTCATAGGATGCTAATATTTACGACACTTGATGGTTTATTTTTTTTATTTAGGGATCATTCATAAATGATGTCACGCTTCAAGGGGGGAGGGGTTCCTGAAATCGCGATAAGGGGAGGGGAGGGGATAACAAGAAGTATGACATCCTGCATTATGCAACATAGCATGACATGTAACAAAGGGTGTGGTCCACTGAAGTGTGACCTATTGTGACAAAGGGGGGACGGGGGTCAAATATATGGAAAAAAAGCGTGACATCATCTATGAACGGCCCCTTAGTAATTAATTAAATTGTTAATGGAAACATATCAACAAGACGAATACCATGTGAATATTCATAACATTTATTTCATTTTTAAATTAATGCATGTATTGTACAAGTTCAACAATGTATGTTTGAAGCATTTGGAACACTTCTATAAGTTTTAAACATTTTAGAAGTCACAGCTTTAAGCATTTTAGAAGTCAGTTTTAAGCATTTTCAAAGTCAGAGTTTCAATCATTTTAGAAGTAAGTCTTGTTACGCTCGCAACTGGAAAACATGCTTTGCATAAAAATTCTGATTTTTCTTATAGTTTTTTAATATCATGCTAATAATTTTCGTACACTATAAAAGCCAAACCAAAAATAAAAGATTGTATTTATTGTTGGTGTAAATTAAGTTTTACCAAATAGTATCAGTAAATCATGCATTATAAGGAAATCCCCATGCTTTAAAAAAAGGCAAACTTTGAAGCCTAGCAATATAACTTAGGTACGAATGAGCAGCATTTTCTTAAATTTTCAAACAAATTAAGCAAATGATGGATAAAATATCGCTGTATTTCAAGGAAATTCCGGTGTTATATGATGCTTATGATATATAAACTCACTTGTAGTGTAACATTTTAAGAATACCCCTTCTGACGGGAAAACAACGGATGAGGCGATAAAACATGATTGATATTCTCCCTACCGTAGGTACATCAAACTAGTGGACTTGATCCGCAATTTGCTGCAGCGCATAACACCCTGGAGTATTAACTTACCTTCGTTAAAATAACTCAGTAATAGAGTCTAAAAATTGGCTGGTGAAGACATAAATTACGCAGGTTTATGACATTTAGAAGCTAGTATTACCTCATCTAAAAGAGGAAAAATTCCATAGTTTTCACTAACGACAAGTAAGCCAACACATTTTGTTTTCTTTTAGGAACAAAGTTTTAAGCATCTACAATTAGTGAAAGAAAATTATTAGCTTTACGTTTAGGTCATATATTTAAAGCATTTTAAGCATTTTTAGCTGCAGGGACTACGGCTGTTAATTTATGATTGTTTCACTTTTTTATTTTTTTAAAGAAGGCAAATAAAATCCAGAATTATGATTTATAGTTTTTGTAATGGCATAAGTGTTTCTGTTCTTAAAAAGAAATTATGAGTCGTAAAATAAGACGGGGCAATATTTTCTTTTTGATTTTGTTCGATTATGTCATTGTACGATGTAAATTATATTCTTTTGTGAAATAAGTGTTTTAACCATTCAAAAGGATAACGTGAAATAGCATTAAAACAAAAACTTGCGATAATTAATGTTTTAAAAAAATACACACATTTAATTTGTTTCAATTTGTGTTTAGATTTGGCATGCGTTCTCTGAGTGCAGAACACACAAAACACCTTTTTCTAGCAATATTTAGTCCCGGATAATCAAGCAGGTGAGATTTATTAATTTTTGCAAGCTCAAATATGCAGAATGTGATAAGTCACTAAACATAAATGTTGCTAGAATTAGATCATAAAGCATAAATATTTTGTCCAAAAATCTCTGTAAATATTACGAAAATAAGTATAAAAATGGGCCCACTGTAAAGCTAAATATCACGTAATCTATATAAATAAAAATGTAAGTGTTCGTTTGTTCATAACCTCAAATCTCCGAAAGTACTTCACGGATTTTAGATGCGGTTTTCATCAATAGACGGGTGATTCAAGAAGGTTTATAGACCCGTTAGAATAAAATCCTACTGGTAGTTCCTTTTTTTTATTCCAATTTTACGAAAATTTCTACATAAATTTCTCAATATGGGAGTGCAAAAAAACCTTGCACATATTAATATAATATAGTGATCGAAAGCGCTGATTATTCTGCACAAGGTGGAATTTGTTCGAAGTTTCTAAGTCAATAAGAACGCCAGTTATAAGCTTTTTAGTTCGATTTCTTAAGACTTACCTTGATCCCAAAACACTAATTAGCAGTTTCCTCAACTCCGGGTGATAGAAGCTAATAAAAATGTTATTCTAAAATGTTAATTTAAATACCTATTAACATTCCAAATCTACTATCCATAGACACGACAACAACAACAACAACAACAAATAAGAATGTAAGTGTTCGTTTGTTCATACAAAGCTGAACTTGATCCAGTTTACGGTTACGATCAAGTTCAGCCTTGGTTCAGAACCAAAAATCTCTGTAAGTACTTCACCGATTGCTTTGAAATTTTATCAGAAGATGTGTTTTTATATATTACTTTTAATTTATTTCAACTTTGATTTAATTATTTCGTTTTTTAATGTTTTAATAAGGGGAATGAGCCTCTGCAACTATTGGCAGGGTACAGCTATTTTCATTTTGATTTAATATTTTTTTCTGTTTGTATTGAAGTATTTTTGCACTCGAAGATTAAGGGGAACTTTAAAACAAAGATTACTTATTTTGAATGGCAACAGCTTAGTTTAGCTACTTTCATTTTCATTTTAAAATTTTGTGTTTTTTCTGTTTGTATTTAAGTATTTGTTAGTATTTCTGTACTCGAAGATTAAATGGAACTTTAAAACAAAGATTACTTATTTTGAATGTTAAGAGTTTCATATAGCTATTTTCATTCTGATGTTAAAATTTTGTGTTTTTTCTGTTTGTGTTGAAGAATTTTTTTAATGTTTTTGAACTTAACAATTAAGGAAACTTTAAAACACAGATTATTCATTTTGAACGGCAATTTTTTAATTTAGATTTTTTGTGTTTGTGTTTCTTCTGTTTCGATAAGGCTTATGTTGGAATTTTTCAATGTGCCGAGCCAGACAATATCGAAATTATCGAAATCTTCACAGACAATGGAACAAAAAAAAAAAAAAAAAATGCCCGTAAGCATTGTGAAAAAACATAAAGCTCAAGACAATCAATCAAATTGAACAGTTTAGATCTTCTCATGTGTACAATTATATATTGCGTGTTCTAGAATGGGTAAACCAGACAGTCTATATTTTCAGACAATGAAACAACATGCATTGCCAAATGAAACATATTAGAAATATGTGTTTTTTCTTGCTTTTCCATCGAACCAGATTGAGCCACAGCAACGCGTGGCCGGGTACACTTAGTTTTTATAATAAAACCCGACAATGAAAGACGCACTTTTTTCCTCACTATACTTTGCAAATGTTTCTGATGAATATTATGAGTGGATTAATTGTTAAAACTCACATTTCATTGAAAATTGGTTTTTAATGAATGTTTATATTGTTACATATACAAAGGTCCCAAATCATTTAGATAATGGTTAGTTTTCCGCCTTTTATTTTCAAAATATATAATAGTGCACATACATTTGTATTTACTTTACTCTGCTGAAGTAAAATAACAAGTAAAAATATGTTGCATCATAAATCGCAGAAAGTATGATAAAAATGACTTTATAAACACACGCAGTTTTACAGCATGCACATGAATAATTTCTTTAAACCCCGGATATATGAGCTTTGATCAAGTCGCTTGACTTTTTATGTTATAAAGTCTATCCTTACATATCAAAACTGAGAAAAAAAAATCAAACAGTTTTCAACAATTTCTACTTGATACGTCAAAAATGCATGCGTACTTTTAATTATAAAAACCTATTTCTATTTCTTGGGCTTGATTTTATTTAGCCACATATACGGTAAAAAGCCATTAAAAGCAAATTTTTAGATACTGTTAGAATACTGCTGTAATGACGCTCTTTAGAATATAATCAAACGTACAAATAAATGGAGCCATAATGACGGTTATAAATAATAATATTTTAGAAATAAAATGGTAAACAATGTTTCAGCTCCTTGCTTTATAATATTTAGCAAAACTCGCTGCATTGTCCAGCAATGAAAGTAAAGATTTCTACTAAATGGTAAAAAATGAAGACTTTCATCATATTCTAAAAATGAGGTGTAACGCAAAAAAGTCACGCGACTTCAATAATAAACACCGTTCACAGTATCGTCAATTTGCGAGCAGAACTGAGACTGTATGACGGTTAAGCACGCGAGGTCAAAGTTGACAAAAATAAAAACGTAAAAAGGTCGTAAACAAGTGACTCTTTTTCCTCGCTTTGTCAAAATTCAGAACCCCTATCTTTTCATGGTTTGAACTATTTCTAATATTCAAACTAAAGCGTTTCTAATTTTTTTAAATACCATTGCAGAATAATGTACTTTGAGTCTATACATTGTTTTTAAAAAAGGCTTTCTTAGCTTTTATGCCTAACATGACGTTATTTCGCTAATAGAAATCTAAAAAATGCAAAACTGTGAATGCACTAAGGCGCATTACCATTAGGCACCTTAACATTAACATCTAGGAATGCACAGCATCATCTACATCTTAACAGCAATGAATGCACTAAGTGAACATTATTCTTGACAGGTATAGTGTGAAAGTGACAAGCATCATAGGTATAAAGTATAACAAGAAGTTCCGTCTAGAACTATACGAGCCTACTTTCCCGTATACACCAAATTCAAATTTATAATCTAGCTATCTCTTTCTCTCTCTTTCTTATTTATCTTTAGTTCTAATTATTGAAAATATACCTTTTTCAATACTATATTACTTTTATAATACATATTCATTCACTCACTCATTCATTCTTTCATTTATTCAGCCATGCATTTATTCATTCATTCGTTACCTCATTCAAGTGTTTATTCATTCATTTACGCATTCATGTATTTATTCACTCATTTATTTATATTTTCATTTATTCAATAATTTATTCATTCATTCTTTTCCTCATTCATTTATTCATTGATTTATTCTTTCATTCTTTCATTTATTCATTCATTCATTATTTCACTCATTGAGTCACTGAGAAATATCCTTGAAAATCCCGATCAAAAAATTTCATAGCAAAATAGGCTCGTAAGTTCTGGATAAACTTTCTATTTCTACATGTTCTACGTTATAAGAGCTTTCCGATAAAGTTTGTTCCAAGCAAATCGGTCCGTTAGATCAGGATTTATATAGGGTTGAAATTTCCCCGTAAGCTCTGTGTTAATTTTTTGAACTGTTCAAAAATGAACAAAAACTGTTCAAATCAATATTTCACGCCGAGAACTCCTTTCAATAAGTTTGCAATAGGAACTTGGCTCTTGTGCCCAGAGTTTACAGAATTTGCTTCAATTTTGTCCATAGGCGCTAATGTTAAAATTTTTTGAACTGTTCAAAATTGAACAAAAAATTGTTCAAATCAAAAAGTAAAATATAGAAATGAGATGTCCTCGCCGAGATCTTTCGAATGCAAAAAGAATTTTTTCAATCGGACAATTCGTTCAAAAGTTATTAGGGGGGGACAGACCGACAGACAGACAGACAGACCGACAGACCGACAGACCGACAGACACACTTTTTCCCCATCTCAATACCCTACTTTCAAATTTTTTATTTTTCAATCTTTATTTAATTACTTCACTTATTTTTGACTTTTCTTGATTTTTAACGATATTTTCACGATACATTAAGCCTTCTTTCATGCTTTATTATTATTTTTTTTTGCTTTTACGGGAAAGTAGGCTAAAAAAGGAGGATTTTATTTGAACCATTTAAATGGTTCAAATAAAATTCACTTTTATTAAATGAAAATGTTTTAAACCAAAGAATAAAAGGGAATATGGGGTGAAGTGAAATAAGTGTAACCACGATTTGACCTTAAAATGCCAATTTGTTGTTATGAGTATAATTCTTAAATTATTAAATGTGACCTAATTATCTTTTTTTTACGATTTTTTTTTTCAAAATTTGGTGTTTCAAGATTACACTTGCCCCTGATTTTGAGAGCCCTTGGTTAGATTTGCCCCAGAAGTTTGGTTAGATTTTCCAAACACGGTAAATTATTAAGTCAAGTGTACAGAACTTTTTCTAACAAATTTTATACGTTGAGATAAATAGCTTAAAACGGACCAGGAGCCACAAAGGCTTGATATGCTTGAAAAAAAAGGCATTGAATATGACAATTCGTAAAGTAAATTCATCAAACGAAAACGATATTTTAAGCATGTGTTTTATGTCAAAATAGTCGTCTTACTTCTACAGTCATAAGGTTTCTGTAGAATAAAATCGACTTTTTAGATCAAGTTGTAAAGAACTGATTTTATTTGTCTTAAGAGCATAGCAATTTTTTTATAATTTTATTTTTTATTTAAATGTAAAAGAAAAAATCATACCAAGCTTTATTTATACCAAGTATGTGCAGCAGCCAATTTTTTCCACTCTTACTTCTCAATAGCTGCTAAGACATCGCTGCAGCTTTACTTCGTGCTCCGAAGAATTTCAAGATATTTTATTATTTATCTCCTTTATTTTAGCTAAATTATTTTTTGTACAGTAAAAAAATTAAAAAGGAAAAAAAAAAAAACAGTAGACGAGCTCAACATATATATATATATTTTTTGCTCCGGCTTCGCTACAGTTTCCACGAAAACCTCATTGCAACTTTCCAGATGCCCTTAATTATACACTAGTCCCTAAAACGAATAACGAAACATTGCGAGAAAAAAAGGAAAAAGTTGCGTTGTAATCAAAGAGAGAAAAAAAAAATGTTTAGGGGATACAGAGATATTAACATATTCTTTTTATCTCATTACCCTTCTTTAAAATTCTGAACATTAATATTTCTGATATCATTTTTTAAGGGAAATGGGGTCCTATTTATTGTTTTAATTTATTTAAAAGAATTTCTCCCCTTCTGCATTTATTTATTAAAATCAAAGCTTCTATTTTTTTAAAAGTTGAAATGAATAAGTAAAAATCACGTATTTGAATCCTTCCTTCCTACATCTCCATGACAAGCATATACACATAACTGACTCATGAAGTTACAATATTGGGAAAACGGAATATTTTATTATAGTTAGCAAAATCCCTGGCAGTTGCTGAAATATAAAATGTCATTTAAACATGTTGCAGAGTCATCGGTTTTCTAGTGATGGAGATGGATAATGCACTAGAAGAGGGGATAAAAAATGAAAAAAAAAAAAAGTTTTGAGTAAGATTTAGCTGAGGAGGACGGAACAACAATCGAATTTCTTTAGTTAAAGGAAAGGGGCAACCGATATTGGATATTGTACTTGGCTTCTTACGCATTACTTGATATTTCGAAGAAAAAAATGTAAAGACGATATGTAGCTTTTGGCATTAAATACATAAAAAAAAGACCAGATATGGTTTCCAAAATAAAGACTTTTAATAGATATGTTTTTCAATAAGCATATTAAATAAGAAAGCAAGTAGTGGTACTTTTTATTTAGTTATTATTACTATTTGGTAAATTATTTATCCTTTAACAGACAATTATATTTTTTGCTGTAGGTTATTCTAACGATAATTTTTATCCCCGCGCTTCTCCTCCCCTCCCACTGATATTTATCTTTCCTTATTTCTTCCTTCCTTTATTTTTTTAAAAAAATTTTACCTTTTCTGAATTAAAATTCTTGCAATATCGTCTACATTAGAAATTGATCAGTTTGGGGATTGACTTTTAAATGCTGTGAGAAGTTATCACACTCAGGCTCATTATTTTTTATGCCTTTATGATGCAGAAGATAATATAATTTATGTAGATAATATTAATTATAGAAAACATGCTTCATTTCCAGGAATGAAACAATTAAATGAATTACTTATTCTGAGAATGTGTCTGCTGGTCTGTCTTTCTGTCTGTATGTTCCCCCTAATAACCTTTGAGGGAATTGTCCGGTTCTATTTTTTTTATGTGTTTTTCATTCGGTGAAAACATGTCTTTTCCAAATTTTATTTTTTTATTTGAACAACTTTTCGTTTAATTTTGAACTGTTCAAAAAATCTTAACACTAGCGGTATTGGGGAAATATCAAGCACATTTTATAAACCCTGGACATAAAATCCAAGTAAAAATAATTTAACTTTGTGCAAGTAAACAATAATAATAAAATTACACGTTAATTTAAAGCACAAATGAGCAATAAAATGCAGACATATGTTTCGGGATTGCTTGGAATCCCTTTCTCAATGCGACAGGGAGCTTCTAGATGCAAAACATCCAAATGAAGCAGACAGAACAACAAAAACAAAGCTTATATAGCCTAAGAATTATCTGTAAACCAATGAGAATAAAGGCAGCGTGAAGTGGAAGTAGAAGTAGCAGGAAGACACCAATAAGAGAGCAACAAACAAATCCAGTTGAAAGTACAGGAAGTAAAAAGGAATATCAATAAAAATAAAGCAAAAAAGACGACAGCATGCATAAAAATTGCAAAAATAATAAAATAAAATACAAAGAAAATATTGAAATAAAAATAAGTACAGAAACTACCAAAACAAAGTACACATGTAAAGGAGGGGGAGGGGAGGGAGGGAGGAAGGAGAAAAATAGACACAAAAAAGGAAAACAACAAGAAAACATAGAAAGAACAACAAATTAAAGAAATTTATGCCAGACCTGTGAAAAATAAGGAGTTGAGGAAGAATCATTAACCAAATTAGAACTATTCCTGTTAATATGATAAGCTTCCCAAAAGTCAAGCTCTAAAGGGGAAGAACATTTTTGAATAATTTTACCAGAATTGAAATCAAAAGAGTGGTTGGAATTCCAACAATGTTGAGCAATGCTAGACTTATTTAACTCTTGCTTTCGTACATAACCTTTATGCTCATTTAAGCGAATTTTCAGAGCACGTTTTGTCTGCCCAATGTAAGAAAGGCCGCAACGGCAACTAATTTGGTAAATACCCCAAGTGTTAAGTTGATCGACAGGATCCTTAAGAGAAGAGAAGGAAAGTTTGTTACTAGGAGCAAAAACGACTTGAAATTGAAACCTTTTTAGGATTTTAGCAATACGGAAACTGACAGAATGAAAGAATGGTAACACAACCAAATTCTTTCTAGAAACCACATTATTGGGACCAGAAGTTTTCTTAGAAAGTTTGTTATGAATAGAATCAATTAAGGAGTGAGAAAATCCTCTATCAACAGCTACAGCTTTCAGATAGTTGAGTTCAATCTTGAGAAGCTCAGGAGAAGAGCAAATATTAATAGCACGATGGACCAGAGCATTAAAAGCCGAATATTTTTGGTTGGGAGGATGAGACGACAGTCTGTGAGGAGGTAAAGAAACAGCAAAAGGTTTACGATAGACAGAAGTAGTGAAACCAGACTCACTCTTAGAAATAAAGACATCAAGAAACGCGAGGCTACTATTAAGTTCTTTCTCACAAGAAAACTGGATATTAGGATCAATGGAGTTCATAATAGAAAGAGCATCATCAATACCTAACAAGTTACTGTCCGTTAGGACAAAACAATCATCCACATAACGAACATAAAATTGAAATTGCAATTTCTGGAACAGTTTTTCCTCAAAATAATGCATATAGAAATCACTTAAAATAGGACTAAGAGGACTTCCCATAGCCAGGCCATCTACCATAGCATAGAATTTACCATTAAATACAAAAGTGCTCTGTTGCAAGCACACACGAGTAAGGAAAACTAATTCCTCAATTTCCACAGAAGTAAAATGGAATTCAGAAAGCCTTTTCCTGAGGCAAGTCAAAGCGCCATCAACAGGAACATTAGTAAACAAAGAATTAACATCAAATGAGGCCATAACTGAATTATTCGGAACGAAGTTATGAAGTTTCTTAACAAAATCGGTGGAATTTTTAACAGTGAAAACATTCTGACTTCTAAGTGGAGAAAACACCGAAACTAAATACTTGGAAAGTTTATATGAAGCAGTGCCAATATTGGAAACAATTGGTCTGAAAGGAATACCTGCCTTGTGTACCTTTGGTAAAGCATAAAAACGTGCACAATTAGCAACAGAAGGAATCACAGACCGTTTAGCAATCAAAGGAATAGAATGAACAGACTTAACAGCAGAAGAAATAGCTTTTAACTCTTTGTCACTAGGATCTTTATATATTTCAGAATAAGGACCAGAAGCAATTAAGTCATCAGTTTTTTCAACATAAGATGATTTATTAAGAACAACAATCTGACCACCCTTGTCTGCTTTGGTAATGACCAAATCAGAATTGGAAACTAAATGCCTCTTTTGATGTTAATTCTTTGTTTACTAATGTTCCTGTTGATGGCGCTTTGACTTGCCTCAGGAAAAGGCTTTCTGAATTCCATTTTACTTCTGTGGAAATTGAGGAATTAGTTTTCCTTACTCGTGTGTGCTTGCAACAGAGCACTTTTGTATTTAATGGTAAATTCTATGCTATGGTAGATGGCCTGGCTATGGGAAGTCCTCTTAGTCCTATTTTAAGTGATTTCTATATGCATTATTTTGAGGAAAAACTGTTCCAGAAATTGCAATTTCAATTTTATGTTCGTTATGTGGATGATTGTTTTGTCCTAACGGACAGTAACTTGTTAGGTATTGATGATGCTCTTTCTATTATGAACTCCATTGATCCTAATATCCAGTTTTCTTGTGAGAAAGAACTTAATAGTAGCCTCGCGTTTCTTGATGTCTTTATTTCTAAGAGTGAGTCTGGTTTCACTACTTCTGTCTATCGTAAACCTTTTGCTGTTTCTTTACCTCCTCACAGACTGTCGTCTCATCCTCCCAACCAAAAATATTCGGCTTTTAATGCTCTGGTCCATCGTGCTATTAATATTTGCTCTTCTCCTGAGCTTCTCAAGATTGAACTCAACTATCTGAAAGCTGTAGCTGTTGATAGAGGATTTTCTCACTCCTTAATTGATTCTATTCATAACAAACTTTCTAAGAAAACTTCTGGTCCCAATAATGTGGTTTCTAGAAAGAATTTGGTTGTGTTACCATTCTTTCATTCTGTCAGTTTCCGTATTGCTAAAATCCTAAAAAGGTTTCAATTTCAAGTCGTTTTTGCTCCTAGTAACAAACTTTCCTTCTCTTCTCTTAAGGATCCTGTCGATCAACTTAACACTTGGGGTATTTACCAAATTAGTTGCCGTTGCGGCCTTTCTTACATTGGGCAGACAAAACGTGCTCTGAAAATTCGCTTAAATGAGCATAAAGGTTATGTACGAAAGCAAGAGTTAAATAAGTCTAGCATTGCTCAACATTGTTGGAATTCCAACCACTCTTTTGATTTCAATTCTGGTAAAATGATTCAAAAATGTTCTTCCCCTTTAGAGCTTGACTTTTGGGAAGCTTATCATATTAACAGGAATAGTTCTAATTTGGTTAATGATTCTTCCTTAACTCCTTATTTTTCACAGGTCTGGCATAAATTTCTTTAATTTGTTGTTCTTTCTATGTTTTCTTGTTGTTTTCCTTTTTTGTGTCTATTTTTCTCCTTCCTCCCTCCCTCCCCTCCCCCTCCTTTACATGTGTACTTTGTTTTGGTAGTTTCTGTACTTATTTTTATTTCAATTTTATTCTTTGTATTTTATTTTATTATTTTTGCAATTTTTATGCATGCTGTCGTCTTTTTTGCTTTATTTTTATTGATATTCCTTTTTACTTCCTGTACTTTCAACTGGATTTGTTTGTTGCTCTCTTATTGGTGTCTTCCTGCTACTTCTACTTCCACTTCACGCTGCCTTTATTCTCATTGGTTTACAGATAATTCTTAGGCTATATAAGCTTTGTTTTTGTTGTTCTGTCTGCTTCATTTGGATGTTTTGCATCTAGAAGCACCCTGTCGCATTGAGAAAGGGATTCCAAGCAATCCCGAAACATATGTCTGCATTTTATTGCTCATTTGTGCTTTAAATTAACGTGTAATTTTATTATTATAAAATCCAAGTTGTGTCATAAAAGCTTATTTGAAGGGCCTTCGAAGTGAAATTACTTTTTGATTTGAAAAATTTTTGCTCAATTTTGAACAGCTGAAAATAAATAAATAAATAACATTAGTGACTACGAGGAAATTTCAATCCTATATAAATCCTGATTTAACTGACGGATTTGTTTGAAAAAAGCGTTATTGGAAGAATCGTATTGCGTAGAACATGTTCAGATGCGAAGTTCAACAAGAACTAAATGAACCTATTTTCCTATGAAATTTTTTGATCGGGATTTTTAAGGATATTTTCAAATAAAGGAATAATTCAATGAATGAGTGAAGGAATGAATGCATAAATGTGTGAATAAATAATATTGATTATATGTAAATAATTTTGATTTGCATTTTAGGTTATATTTCTGAGAGAATGATTTAATAAATGAGGGAAGAATGAATAAATAAATGAGTAAATAAACGAATGAATAAGTACATGGATGGATAAATGGATGACTGAAAGAGAATGTACCAGTGACTGAAGGAATATGTATTAACCATTGAAAAAGGTATATTTCAAGTAATTGTGAATTAAAGCTAAATGAGAAAGAGCGAGGAATAGCTAAAATAAAAATTTGAAGTTAGTGTATACAGGAAAGTAGATTCGTTCGTATAGTCCTAGACGGATTTTATTGTTAGATAGTTTAATGGGTTTGTATCATGAACTGTCTAATTGCCAAATTCTAATTCACCACAAGAGTCTGTCTTCGCCCTTTTTTAAAATTTTTTTTTATTTAATTAATTTTTTTAATTTAATTTATTTTTTATTTATTTGTTTATTTTATATAGGCATTGATGTTTTGACCAGAAGATCGACTATGTATTTAAATAATTTGATATTTTTATTTGAAATATATATATATATAGATATATATATATATATGTAAAATATTTATAGTAAGTAAGTATAACTGGAAGTATATTCTCCTTAAACACGGGGTAATTTATTAGTCCGCATTAAAGTTTATGATACTTCAGAATGATTACTTTAATACTTTAATGCTTTTGTAAAGAAACGAACAGCCATTAGTTGTATAAATACCGCCTCCTACACTATATTATATATACATTATCTGAAAGACTAGGATATCCGATATCAGAGATATTTTTCCAATTCACTAACGGAAGTCAATAATGACCTACTCGTGTTTACTCTAATAATATAACGCACAAGGAGTTTTCTTAAATGTTAAAATCTTAGCAATTTACGGTAATGCATGTACATTTCGATTTTAAACATCTTAAAAACGGTAAGTATGAGATTTGAAATACTTAAAAGCCGGCTTTAACACAACTAAATCTAGTCCCACATTTGGCACAACGTAATATCCTCGTCATAAACCTAACTAACTCATTTTATTTACTATATCTTAAAATTATACTCTTCGGTACTCTGGTTAAAATCAAAATCCTTAAAATATGATAATAATAGTAATAACAATAATAATTTAATTTGTTCAAAATATTGGCATTATGCATTGAGCTTGCAGATATGTGTTTCATTTTATTCATTTATAGTAAACTACAATCAAGAAAACATCGTTTTCGGCTATTTTTGCGAGAGCTGAAATGCCTGATTTGGGGCTATCTTTTCCCAAAAAGCGCAGCCGATTTTAAGTTTAACATATATAGTCTGTGTTTAAAATAGATCTTATAAACATATTTGTTGACACCACCAATAAAGGCTAAAAACAAGCTGAACAGAATAGGAATATTCGTTAAAGGAGTAAAACCTACTAAAATAAGTTATTTAGGATTCTGCCCTTACGATTTTGTTATGGAGCATCGAGCCATGGGAGGAAACGGCCATAGTCACAAATATCTAAATTCTCAGAATTGCGGTTCCAGCTTCTGAATTTTGACAACTTTTGCTCGCTAGAAGCGTCATTAATGGGTGAGTCGTCTGCGTATTTCGTGCCAAAAAGATTTTGGATATGCATGCTGTCCATAATAAGCTACCTGTGTGCACTGAAAACTCAATTTGCCTAGAAATTGTCTTTGATCGTTTTGCAACGATTCCCTCTAATTAGTAATTTGTTAAATCATAACAGTAAAGCAAAAAGAAAAAAAAAGAAAGAAAGAAAAAGTGAGTGATATATTTAACAATGTGAAAAAACAGGATTTATCATTTCCATCACGGAGATTTTTATTCAAACTCACTTTACCAAACTAAATGTCTATCTTTTTTTCTTCGATATATCGTATTTTATTCTGTACTTTAAAGTAAACGGATAGTTATTAAGAAAATAATGCCCTGCATTCGAAAGATGTAATTTTTATTTTAATTTTCGTTAAACCAATCAATGCCCAATGCATAAAAATTAGAAAGAAAGACTCATTGTAATTATTAATTGAGGAAGACATTTCTAATAATCACCACTCAATTATCGATAAGTGAATTTATCTGTTTTGCATCAATAAAACATTATTGGAAATCCATTATTTTACTCGTTCTGCAGCCAAGTATTATACAAATGCATAACTATCATTCTAATTTACATCTACACTTAAATGAATGTAATGTAGACTTCCTATTTTAATGAATGTGTCTCTGTAAAGCTAATGGCTCAAGATAATTATTGGACTTACATTTAAAAAGATGCACTTCCTACGCTTTTAAGAAAAAAACGTGCCTGCTTGTTTTTTGCATGGTGTTTTTTTTTCGGGTATTTTATGTCTTTAAGAAGTGAAAAAAAAAAAAAAAAAGATGTTCGAAAAATATAAATGATATATTTTGCCATACCTTATTGTTATTTGTAGCTGAAAGGGGTTGTGTAATATTATAATGATTATAGCAATCTTCTGAAACTGATCGTTTCATACATATCCAGTACAGAACTGCTTTACTTGTAGTACGCTTCACTGCGGGAAACGGAGGGGGAGGTCCACCCCGGATGACACCCTTTTGGCGGTTCTAGGGGGGGGGGGAGGTGACATCCAAAATGAGGTATAGAGTTTTTAAAAAATACATTTACTTGAATTTTACAATTTTACAGATGCTATTTCAACGTAAATAAGAATCGAACATGATATAAACTACACAATTAAGCTGAGTAACAAAACGTTCGACTGCAAAGCTGAAAGGGTTCCTTAACGGTTATTTTTTGCTCTGCCGATGGGATAATGAAAAGTCTTACACAGACAATTGAGTTGTTGTTGTTGCTGTCGTATCCTCGCCAAGATAGGGTGCCCTACTCCTGAATAATGGGGACCTTATAGGCAGGAGTTTGACTTCCACCAAAGCCGGTAGATGGCAGCGTCTAGACTCTAGTCAAGTTTTGCATAGCGGAAGGGTAGCACGTATACCGTCCACTTCCACAATTTTGGCATAGTAGGAAGGGGGACACTTTCTCCAATACCCTGCACCCATGATAACAGATAGCGACCGACCACAACACTTTTGAATCCAGGGATAAGTTAGCCTTTATTTGAGGGTGCCCATTGATTCTCGCCAAGTTGTTATCGCGATTGATCGCCAAGCTGGGCGATGTAGTTTTATTTATTGGCGATGTTGTTTATTATATTATTTGTACCTATTCCGCGCAAAACAGGAATGGCACCAAACAAAAATCTCCAATTTCGCCAAGGAGGCACCCTCAAGTATATTTTAAACCCAGGGATGTAGCTAGCACATATTCAATAATTGAGTCAACTCTTGTTATTGAAAAGACACTGGATTTCACTGCCTCGATTTATATATCTGTTTTTACAGAAAAGTCCTTCGCTCCAACAACATTGTATACTGGGACTTGTTTCCAGTTTGCTTCAAGTAACATACTTCTGCCTTGCAATGAATGCACAACGTGCTGATATAAAAACTCACAAATTACATAGGTGTTACTGCAGATTTCTAACCAGAAGATAGAGTGAACTTTCGCAAGGAGAATTTACCAACATTAAAAGAAACGGCAAAACCTAAAACCGAGAATGGGACAATATGTTCATGTTTCTCAAGTATTTTCGGGGAATATGCGTGGCCATATAGAAGTGTTCTGCGGATTATCGATCCCAATATGTTCATGTTTCTCAAGTATTTTCGGGGAATATGCGTGGCCATATAGAAGTGTTCTGCTTATTATCGATCCCATTTGTGAAATATCTGCTTCATTCTTGAAGAATATATTAAATAACAGCTGTCGTTTCATTTGCCACAGACGCGAACCATCGCATGATTTTATTTAATGTTCACCGGTGATAACAATTGATCGATTGCCGTGACTGTTATTAATATGCACTCAAAAGCAACATTCTGTTTTGACTGCCCCTTCTCAATGCAAATGTTGCTCCTTCATTCAAAAGAGCTTTACTGATCAAATAAAGATAGAAATCATCCATAGTCGAATTGATGAAACATTTATACATTCGTAAATGTTACATTCCAATTCTAAACTGAATCATATATTATTGCGTACCAGTGTCGACCCCCCCCCCCCAACCGCCAAAGGTCAATTTCATGCTACATGCTTCAACATTGATCAGAACCTGATAAAGCTCTTACACCAAGCGCACAAACTTGTGTTTCACCGCAACTATTAATTATTTTTTAATGATTTTATTGGTGCCATCGATACGCATACACACATAATACACCGAAACACCAAAATTGTGAACCCCAAAAAGTGAAACTTAGTAATAAATTCGAAAAAGTAAAAATGGATACAAAAAGCTTCGTGATAATTGTAATAATAATAATAATAATAGCAATAAAAAAGTAGAGCGTAAAAGTGAAAGGTATTCAAACCCCAACTGGACAGTAACTATCATAATTATCTCTCATAAAAGAAAAGAGAAAGCATTTGCAACAAATTCCCTAACGTACTAAATGAGAACATTACAAAATGGAGAGCATTGCTTTAGCCTGACTCTCATCAAATTACCAAAATAAATGAACAGCAAAACGGAACAGTCATAATTATTTCTCATAAAAGAAAAGAGAAAGCATTTGCAACAAATTCCCTAACGTAATAAATGAGAACCTTACAAAATGGAGAGCATTGCTTTAGCCTGACTCTCATCAAATTACCAAAATAAATGAACAGCAAAACGGAACAATCATAATTATCTCTCATAAAAGAAAAGAGAAAGCATTTGCAACAAATTCCCTAACGTAATAAATGAGAACCTTACAAAATGGAGAGCATTGCTTTAGCCTGACTCTCATCAAATTACCAAAATAAATGAACAGCAAAACGGAACAATCGTAATTATCTCTCATAAAAGAAAAGAGAAAGCATTTGCAACAAATTCCCTAACGTAATAAATGAGAACCTTACAAAATGGAGAGCATTGCTTTAGCCTGACTCTCATCAAATTACCAAAATAAATGAACAGCAAAACGGAACAATCATAATTATCTCTCATAAAAGAAAAGAGAAAGCATTTGCAACAAATTCCCTAACGTAATAAATGAGAACCTTACAAAATGGAGAGCATTGCTTTAGCCTGACTCTCATCAAATTACCAAAATAAATGAGCAGCAAAACGGAACAATCATAATTATCTCTCATAAAAGAAAAGAGAAAGCATTTGCAACAAATTCCCTAACGTAATAAATGAGAACCTTACAAAATGGAGAGCATTGCTTTAGCCTGACTCTCATCAAATTACCAAAATAAATGAACAGCAAAACGGAACAATCATAATTATCTCTCATAAAAGAAAAGAGAAAGCATTTGCAACAAATTCCCTAACGTAATAAATGAGAACCTTACAAAATGGAGAGCATTGCTTTAGCCTGACTCTCATCAAATTACCAAAATAAATGAACAGCAAAACGGAACAATCGTAATTATCTCTCATAAAAGAAAAGAGAAAGCATTTGCAACAAATTCCCTAACGTAATAAATGAGAACCTTACAAAATGGAGAGCATTGCTTTAGCCTGACTCTCATCAAATTACCAAAATAAATGAACAGCAAAACGGAACAATCATAATTATCTCTCATAAAAGAAAAGAGAAAGCATTTGCAACAAATTCCCTAACGTAATAAATGAGAACATTACAAAATGGAGAGCATTGCTTTAGCCTGACTCTCATCAAATTACCAAAATAAATGAACAGCAAAACGGAACAATCATAATTATCTCTCATAAAAGAAAAGAGAAAGCATTTGCAACAAATTCCCTAACGTAATAAATGAGAACCTTACAAAATGGAGAGCATTGCTTTAGCCTGACTCTCATCAAATTACCAAAATAAATGAACAGCAAAACGGAACAATCGTAATTATCTCTCATAAAAGAAAAGAGAAAGCATTTGCAACAAAATCAATAACGTAATAAATGAGAACCTTACAAAATGGGGAGCATTGCTTTAGCCTGACTCTCATCAAATTACCAAAATAAATGAACAGCAAAACGGAACAATCATAATTATCTCTCATAAAAGAAAAGAGAAAGCATTTGCAACAAATTCCCTAACGTAATAAATGAGAACCTTACAAAATGGAGAGCATTGCTTTAGCCTGACTCTCATCAAATTACCAAAATAAATGAACAGCAAAACGGAACAGGAGACCCATTGGATTTTAAGCTTGTAGATAACGAAGATAAAAAAAGCTGCCTTAGGGCTGTTACCAATAGAACATTTAATATAAATATCAGAGTGTTTACTTACCAAATTTGGATTTGGTTTTTATGTGTGCTTTTAAACCATTCATGCCTAGAAAATAAGAAAAAAAAAACAGTTAATAAATATGTAATGATATTTTATTTATTGTTGGATGTCATATTCAAGAAAGGAAACATACTTTTTTTATGTATAATACATTTTTCATTTTTAAATATGAAATGTGTTAATTGTTTTTAATGTTAAATGTTTTTATATAGAATACAGTTTTCATTTTTTAAGTGCACCTTATCTTTATGTAGAAACACTTAAAATCTGTTTTAATATTAATACTTCAATCGAAAAACCAAACAATTAAATTGCGTATCGTGTGGCGCTTTGATTTGACAAATATATTCATGTTGGTTAGACACATACAAGGAAACCACACATTAAAATATTGTTCTCCTTAAAATTGAATGGCAATATATGTGCCGTAAACTTTTATGTATCCCCCCCCCCCCTCTGCAATTTCATTATTGAAGTAGAATCATTTAACCGGTTGTATCAATTTCATATTTGTTGTTGAAATAATTAAAAAGAAGAATTATATAAGTACCGTGTCATAACGCAAAGTTTGTTATTTAAAGCTGAGGTTTCGTGTCCTGTCTTTGCCTTAAAATTTCCCATCGCATATTTAAAAAAAATAATAATCCGTCAAGGCTACTTAGGGCAAACTGGGGAGCAAATAATTGCCAAAATTTTTGAATGAATGTTAAAAGAATGGGTTATTTATCGAAATATGTTTGCTGAAATATTGTCCCATGCAAGTATAGTATTTAGAAAACATGTAGCTGCTATAAACTATAGCAAAAAAATTACATTTACTTATCATTTTTCCAAATTGACATGAATTTCACGAGACCCTGTTGTGTAAGGACCAGATTTGCTAAGACGCTGACATTTAAATGGTCAATATTCAATGCTTTGAATATTGAAGACAACACACAGAAGTTCAAGTAATTTTGAAAATTCCGAAACATTTGAATATTGATTTGTCGTCGGTGCTCTGTATGTCCATAAAGTGAAACTCGCAAAAACAGAAAAAATGAACTTAAGATACAATGACTCTCAGATGCAGATTTTATTTCGAAGAAAAATTATTCAATTGGAGTTTTAATTTTGAAATGAGAGAGTAAAACATTCTGATATGTTATCATCTCATTCCATTTTAAGTATTACTAGCCATGCCATTACAATGCATTACTTTTAAGGGAAAATATTTCATGTAAATTCACGGCTCATTTGAGAAGAGACGCCAAGCAAAAGCCTATACGTAATGCACCGAGGAGTTAAAAGCTGCCAAATTCTGAGCACTTAGTTCACCAGAAAGACTAGGTTTACAGAGCGGACGAAGTTTCCGGAAGTACAACTTATCCCTGATGACTTCAACTAGAACATTTAAGGATCTTTTTTCTGCCTCGAAGAATGATTTTCCTTCCCATTCCTTTTAAGAAAAACATCAAACAAACAAAACGTTCCTTGACCTTAAAAGGAAAAAAAAAGCGGAATTGCTGCCACTTTAATGCTTCCTACAATTGAAGCAATTGTTAGTTCTTTCGGTTTCTGGTGATACACATTTTGCTTATAAAATGTAATGCTCAGTAAAAAGTATCAGACGTTTTGTAGATAGATGGCTGAGTCTAATTCATTGATACAGTTTTAACGTTAGCGTTTTCGACATTTAAAGGTTTTTTTCTTTTTTTTCGCCCTTTTATTTTCTTTTTTTTTTAAACAGAAATTAACTTTTGTAACTAGAAATAATCCTCTATGCACTTGCAATTAGGGATCTGGAATAAAAGCGCGGAGCAGGAGCATGGAACAGCGGAGCAAGGAGATTTTTCTGGTTTTTCTTTGAGCTGGAGTGGAGACTGAACAAAGAAATGTGTTGTGCTCCACTGCTCTGGTTAAAAAAACATTTGAAATTTCTTATCGTCTAAAAAAAAAAGACTAAAGGAAAAAAAAGATAAATAATGTAGTACATTAAAATTGTTCAGAACACGGGGAGACGGAGCATGTATTTTGAAGTAGGAGTGGGGCAACTCAAAAAAAAAAAAATAAATAAATAAATAAATAAAAAATCTTAATAGCGTCATTTAGAAAACTTAATGTTCACCATAAAGCGCCATCTAGTGGCAGAGCGTGAAAAGCAAAATTTTTACTATTTTATCCACGCAGGAACCGTATATGTTCCGAGATAAAAAGCAACCTATGTACTATTCCAGAATATAATCCATCTCTGTGCCGAATTTCAACCAGATCCGTTCAGCCGTTTCGGCATAGTATTAAGATCATAAGAGATTTAAAAAACCATCATACTGCAATTTCATATGCACCATTTCTTATATCATGAAATAAATTAATCTCTAAGATACTATTAACTGTCTCGATGTCAATATTTATTTAAAAGTAGACTAATTTTGACAGTTAAACAAGTCATGTCATCGTAGCATAATTATTCTTGGTAGAAAAAAATAAAAACTAAATAAACATTAAAAAGTTAGCAATCAGTGCAACAGTTCAAACGTTTTAGAAAAAAATTAAAATTAAAAAAAAGGGTTTAACAAAAAGAAAAGAAGATACTATATTTAAAGTTTTCCTCAACTAATTAAGGATCATATCTAAGAGTAAGATAACAAGATTTTGTAAGTTTTTAAACATAATTTAGCTATTGAAAATAATGCCATTTATAGTCATTTTTAAAATTCATAAATATACAACTTGGGGTTTTTTTTTCCTGAAAAAGGGAATATATAAAAAGAAACCAACTTTTAATAACAATCCGTTCGCTGTTGTCGTAAGAACCCACACTGTTTAATATTATTATTTTTTATTTGTTTACTTATTAAAGTATAGCGAATCACTATAGGTATCAGGCATAATTTATAGCGCTAATTACAAAGGATTCACGCATACAACATCATATTATTTTTATTTTGAACTAATTCCTGATAAATTCGTTTATATCAATTCAGGTTCATTCGCACATTCCTTGCGTGATTATATTGCGTGTCTTTGTCCCAAACAATTTGATTGCAACTAGATTAAATTAGCATAGTTCTCATTTAGCGAATTCCACTTCGTTCGTAGTAATGGATTAAATAAATTATCAAACTGAACCGATACGGATACTTAGCAGTAATATGCTTGTTTTTCTTGTTTAGTAATAATGGATGAGCGGATAATAATTGCAGCACGGAAGAAGTAATAGTTATTGTAACAATCAAAGTGTGGTTCAAATGTCATTTATAGTTAAGCATAGAACAACATAACTAATTTCAATGAAATTTAGTTTGATATAGAATGGCGTGCATGTTTTTTATGTAAGAAATTAAGTAAAATATTAAACTTTTATATATCATTCTTACATTAGTTCGTTATTTCATTCCTATATTATTTAACGATATTTAAAAATTTGTTTAATGATTAACATAGAAAAGTAACGTACTATTTGCATTTAATATCATCACTTACAGACTTTAACAGATTTATTTCTATTTCTAAAAAAGTATTTCTATTCATAACTATATTTTTAATTTCTGATTCTTTGGAGTGGCAACACCTTAGTTTGTTTATATTGAGCATGTTTATATCTAGCGATCTGTTCTTAAGCCTTTCGAATTATAAAGCGCTTTTTACGATTTTAAAATTCTTAATTTCAGAGCCGCAGATGTTCTAGATGAAGATCAGCTAGTATTTATCTAATCGCAAAACAAATCTTTGTGTATAATGCACGTAATTAGAACATTTCCGATAGAGTATTGATCTCAAATACTTTTAATTACGTCATAACTTCAATGCATTTATTTTATATCTATATAACATTTTGTTTATTGTGGCTGAAAAAAAAAAAACTTAAATTATACCTCTGCTGTAATTTCAACAACCCTTATGAGTGATGGAAAATCCCCCCCCCCCCCGGAAAGGTTTCCTCTTAAATGGGACGCGTTATGTCTAGAGTTTCAATGCCATCTGGTGATGTTGTACGTCATCGAGATCACCTGAGACGTAGGAACGTTTCTTTCCCTCAATACACTTCTGCGATAGATACTAATTTAGCATCATGTGAACCATCTACTACAACTGCAGATGCTTGTTCAAAGACCCAAAAGGAATTGCCTGGGAAAGCAGAGTTGTCTATTTCAGAAAGTGTACCTGTGGTAGATTTTCGAAATTCAGTTTTGAGACGTTCCTAGCGATGTCGAAAGCCCCCTGTAAAGTGGAACTCATGAATATTTGTTTTGCAGGATGTTAGAATTCCTCTCATATTTAATTTTCAAAATTTTTATACAAGGTTTTGGGACTTATTTTTTTTTTAGAAGATGAGGAATGTAATATACTTAATAGAATGAACTGGTAATATAATGTAGTGGTAATACATTACACCATTGCAGACGGGCTCATGATTTTGAATAGATCACAAGTCAACATCTGTGTAGCAGCGCTTTTGTTATGCTGCCAGTTTTCCTAAATTTCTTCTGAGTTAAGTTTAATTTATTATTACCAAACAATCCAATTATTCGTTACACTCCACAAAGCCCAAATAACAATTATTAAAATATGTTCTTATAGGCAATACCATAACCGATTGGCCATAGTTAATTGCGACGGTGCAGTGCTGCTCTAGCTTCATCCAGAAAATTTACGAATGTCTACTAAAAACTAATTGTTTTTAGTGGAAGTTTTTGTCAGCAAAAATATTATAGTTACCTCGTTCATAAAATATTTACAAATAAAACGACTTGGTACCAGTAAAACTGTACTCCCTGTACTTCAGATTATAATCATCGAAACCTTTTGCCAATACATTTGGATTTGCTAATGTATAATAAACGATACGTTTGTAAAATATAAGCTGAAGAAATACACATACGTATATACATTTAAAAATACTAATAAATAAATAAAATAATAATAATAATAATAATAACTTAGCAGCCAATATTACAGAACTGCAAACCGCCTACCTCCACACATCTCTTACATATACCATCTAAATAGTAGTATTTAATTTACCATACATAAACATCAAATCCTTTTTACGCTCTTGGCAGAAAATTGGTTTGTTTGTGCTCATAAAATATATTTCTGGAAATGAAAGGAAAACGTCACCTTAATTACAAATAAATTTTCCTCATCCGTTTAATTTTTGGCAGTGGAAAAAATATTCTCTCAGTTATTAACTTCAAAACTTTCTACTTTAGGGGGATAAAAAATAATCTCGAATTTTTCTAAAAGCATGACTAATGTTTCCACTTGGAGGAGAAAAACTCTTTACTAAATGAAGATTAAACGACTTGGTGATGATGATTAATATCATTAACTTAAAGCTGGACGAGAATTCAAAACAAAAATTTACTACCTAAAGACAGCGGGTGAAAGAAACTAGAGCATCAGCAGCAATTCTCGACGGCATAAAATATAATTGTTTTTCATTTATAGCGCAAGTTGTGTAAACCTTATCATTTACCTAGCACATGCAATGTTGTTTCGAAGTAAAATACAATTTTATTTGGAAGTAAGAGGAACTGTGAATCCAAACCATACATTTTATGTCAACTTACAACTGAGGCATTATTTTATTAACAAAAGAACTTCAAGAGATTTTCAGGCTTTTAACCAAATTATATTTCTTACTTCAGGCTAAGCCGTTTATTAGCTTATGAGGTAGTTTGTGTCGGAAAGGATGATAAATTTGTGTTATGTTTGTGTAAGATAAAATTGCAGAAAAAGGTAAAGAAAAGACTGAAACAAAAAGCATTCCTCACACAAATGAAAATCATTTATTTCCCGGTTTAAAATGTGCTTTTATTCAGAACATATGATTTATGAGGTATGTGGCTAATATATACTCACAGTTTGTTTACATTAAAGTTAATGCCGTTACTATTCTCACAATTATCTTAATATCAAGGGAATTCCTGTAACACATTTTGGGGGACGTTTCAAAAGCTATTGCCAGTTTCAGATTCATAGCAAAGAAAAACAACTATATATCTTTCGGTGGTGTTGCTTAGTTGCTTGTAACATTTTAAATTTTAGTCCCTCTTTTCTTTTTTTTTCTTTTTTCGGTAATTTCATAAACAAACTCTCAGAGGACAGTAAATATTCAACGTTGTAGCTTTCAAAATTTTCTGTTTTATTACCAAGATCCTTGATCAATTCATTTAATGCAGTCCTAACGTAACTATGCATAAATATTCAGTTTCATTTCTTAATTTTACAGAATATTTTTATATTGGAAAAGAAATAAAAGCACGCAAGCGTTTATTTTTCTTTCTCGAAGTACAAATACAGCCACTAACAGGAAGGTGACAACCAAAAACAGGCTCTGAGCCCAGCTAGGCTGTTCCTATACTAGATTGCAACGTTTTTTTACAACGCGGAACAGAAGAAATCAGTAAACAGCTCGGCTGTTGGGTTAAAAGGAGGAGGGTCGAAAAGAAATCACACATACTAGCTACCAACTTGGCGAAAAACGCCGATTAAGCATTCTATTTGGCACATTGCGTGCTTGAAAACTCATTTGTCAGTTTACCATAAAAAGATACACAGATGTAACACATTTAAAAACCTATTTTTGAACATAATCATAATTTATTTTATTGAATCAAATATATTCCTTGTTAATGTATTTATTAAAAAGATATTTTCTTCTAAAAATCCTTTTATCCCTTCAATAAACCATAACAAGAAGTTCCGTCTAGAACTATACGAGGCTACTTTCCCGTACACACCAAATTCAAATTTATAATCTAGCTATCTCTTTCTCTCTCTTTCTTATTTATCTTTAGTTCTAATTATTGAAAATATACCTTTTTCAACGGATAGTACATATTCATTCACTCACTCATTCATTCTTTCATTTATTCAGCCATGCATTTATTCATTCATTCGTTACCTCATTCAAGTGTTTATTCATTCATTTATTTATATTTTCATTTATTCAATAATTTATTCATTCATTCTTTTCCTCATTCATTTATTCATTGATTTATTCTTTCACTCTTTCATTTATTCATTCATTCATTATTTCACTCATTGAGTCACTGAGAAATATTCTTGAAAAGCCCGATCAAAAAATTTCATAGCAAAATAGGCTCGTACATTCTGGATAATCTTTCTATTTCTACATGTTCTACGTTATAAGAGCTTTCCGATAAAGTTTGTTCCAAGCAAATCGGTCCGTTAGATCAGGATTTATATAGGGTTGAAATTTCCCCGTAAGCTCTGTGTTAATTTTTTGAATTGTTCAAAAATTAACAAAAATTGTTCAAATCAATATTTTACGCCAAGAACTTCTTCCAGTGAGCTTGTTCATGGGAACTTATATCTTGTACCCAGAGTTTACATCATTTGCTTCATTTTCACCCATAGGCGCTAATGTTAAAATTTTTTGAACTGTTCAAAATTGAACAAAAAATTACTCAAATCAAAAAGTAAAATATGGAAATGAGATGTCCTTGCCGAGATCTTTCGAATGTAAAAAGAATTTCTCCAATCGGACAATTCGTTCAAAAGTTATTGGGGGGGAGAGACCGACAGACCGACAGACAGACAGACCGACAGACAGACCGACAGACAGACAGACCGACAGACCGACAGACACACTTTTTCCCCATCTCAATACCCTACTTTCAAATTTTTTATTTTACAACCTTTATTTAATTACTTCACTTATTTTTGACTTTTCTTGATTTTTAACGATATTTTCACGATACATTAAGCCTTCTTTCATGCTTTATTATTATTTTTTTTTACTTTTACGGGAAAGTAGGCTAAAAACGGTTGGAGATAAACTTTTGAACACTTTCGTTTTCCAAATAAATATATTTTTTCCCCTCCTGTTACACCCTGCTCTTATTGTTTTTCCTGTGTAAGTTTGTTTTTAATGGAAAATTAAGATATTAACGGAAATAATTATAATAACAACTATAACCAATCCTCAAAGAATATTAAGCGTCCGCTTAAAATTTTGTAAGAGGGATATTGGTGCCCGATGTGGTGAATATAGTATTACCTGTATTAGCTGTAAATGTTCTGATCAGCGTTACTTGCAGAATCCATCGTTTAATATGTCACTTAAGAGAGACAAATCAATGAACATAACTGTTTTATCATTAATAAAACTGCATGCATCACAGATGGTATTTTTTCGTTTACCGTATTAATATCTTATTCAGAAGCATATCAATACATTACTGTTCTCCCATATTTTGCGTGATCACATTGCATGTTTCCCTTTCGAAATATTTTGATTGCGTTTGAATGAAGCTAGCATGCTTCTTCTTCAGGGAATTCCTCTTCGCTCAATTTAATGTAGGACATAAATTATTTCACTAAACTTCCAAAACAAACCAAGCTTTATTTTTCTTTTCATAATTAGGTAATCTTAATGCGTAAAATTACACGGATATTAACACATGGCCTGATTAACATTGATACGAAAATATATACTTATACAGGTGGAAAAAAATGAAACGTTCACATTTTTTTTTTTGCAGTACTGTTTCTCAGGTTATTAATGTAGAGCGTTTTTTAAATGTAAAATACAACTTTTTTTTTTTTAAAGTAATTAAGCATAACTAATTTTTTAGAGTTGTATTTACCCAGTCAGTATCTAACTATAATACTAAGCAAATATTTTTAGCCTACACTGGGCTTAGGTTTTTAAGAACCATGATCAAATGTATTAAAAGTTATGGTATAATATTTAAAAAATGATGCACAAAATGTAAAGTGAATAATTATTTCTTTATTATTATTACTTTTTTTTAAAGCTACCGTGGCTTTTACTTTCTCAGTGACGTTTACTTTTGAAGATAACGCCTATAATCCTTTTACAATGTAAAAAAAAAATGTTTTATTAATGATCAGTTTTTTCTTTGAATAATCTTCTTAGAGTTCATTACTGCGGTCTGTTAAATGTCCTTGGGAAGTTCAAACATTTATGAAATTATTAATTAATGCTCAGGCTTTACTTTACTGCTAAAAATAAAGGCATTTTAATTCCCAAATCTTTCTATTAGCACTTAAGCTTAAATTCAAACAGAATAAAATACGAATTTAATAATATACATTTTAGAAAAATAATACCAGTGTAAATGTAAGCAAAATTTAAATAAATTAACGGAAATATATATTACATCTTAAATTTGACTACAATAAAGCGTGAGATGGCGTCAGAGATATATTCATTTTGTTTATTTTAAACACATTGTGTACGGGATAAGAACTGCAATTGAACATGCATCATCTGTGAATAAGTACTGTTGAATTATTATTATTACTAGCTGACATGCCCTGCGTTGCGCGGGATAATATTGCAGCATTCGCAGGTGAAGTGACACATGTCCAAAATTCTGTTGTAAATATATAACGAAAAATTTTCTAAAAAAATCCAAGTAGAAAGAAGATGGGCAACAGTCCTTAAAAATCCCATTTCACAGTAAAGCTCCTTAAAAATCCCGATTGCATTAAAAACAACAGCCTCAAAAAATTCCTTTTAGACTATAAAAATCCACATTAAAATAACAACAACATTTCATAAAAAATGGCCATTAGAGTTAGGGGGAATAGTAACTAAAATGCACATCTGCATCAGTATAACTGTTCCGAAATGATATCAAGAGTCCGTAAAAATTGCAATTAAAATATAGACAACACTACATCTAAAAATTCCCATCGGAATAAGAGCAGTATTCTAGTTAAAAATGCCCATCAGGTGAAGAACAACGGTCCCTGAATATTTCTTCCTCAATAAAGAAAACGTTCCTAAAGCACCCCATTTGAATAAAGACAACTATTCTTAAACATCTCTAATATAATAATGACATCAGTCCAAAAAAATCTCCATTAGAACAAAGACGTAAGCGACTAAAAATACCTCTCAGAATGCAGACTTAAGAGCTGCTGCTCCTAAAATTACGAACAGTCCATCTTAAATTCTCCATCAAAAAAGGACACCCGTTACTAAAAATCCCGTTTGCAAAATCGTCAAAACATTTTCTGAAAATTCAATTAAATATCACTTTCATAAAATTTAGATCATAAAGAAAGAAAAGAAAGTATTATTTCCAAAGGCAAATGCATACTTAAACTTTTAAAATGTTCAGTACTGAACCAATTCTGAAGTGTGAAATTTAATTTGATAGAAAAAAATAACTAAATTCTGTCCAAATGGCGCCAAATAGCCAGTACAAAAAATAAATAAGTGACAGGAAATAAATCACTTGAGTAAAATATGGAATCAATCGAAACCGTTCCGTACAAAAAGTTGACATGTAGCAGAAGATCGATAAATTGCATTATAGTAATGGAAGCATAACGCAATTGCGCCTTAATCCTATAATGTAAATCACGTATTGAATTAAATGGGAACAAAATTACAAAAACGATTATTGGCGCGGTTTGGAAAAGTTACGAAGCGCAAAAGAATATATTGAGAACAATTAACTCGATGGGGGGCGAAAAAAAGTTATCACCAGTTGGCGAAATTTTAAATTTCAGAAAAAAAGAGCGATATCGAAAACCTTCTAACCTAGTTTTTATTGAAGGAATAAATATTAAATCAGCAAAAAAGAAAGAAAAATCAACCTCAAGATAAAGTAATTAAAAATCGTCTGCAGTTAATAATCCACAAAATATGCATACAAATGAAAATAGTTTTTAGAATTTGTTTCGTTGATAAAATGGACACTCTATCATAAGTAATAATATGCTTCATGAAATTGTTAAACTGGTACAATAATATTAAATTGCCAAAAAAGAAAGAAGAATCAACCTCGAGAAGTAATTAAAAATCGTCTGCAGTATGCAGGTTAATTCGTTTCACTCATAAAATGGCAAAAATTAAGATAAAACAGCATTTTTTCAATCGTACGTTAACAGAAATCATCTAGTTGGCGACAAAGGTACTATTTATTTTGGCGAAAACACGCAAATTGAGCAGATAAATTCAGAGGTAAGCCTCGCTTTAAAGTTCGAAAGCTACTTTAAATGAATATTCCGCGTGTTCTATTTGTTCTACGAACTTCAGAAAGAAATCATCTTGAGCAGGCTTTTACGGGCATCAATATGCTGCAAAAATCGAAAAGGGGTGACGCGTTTCTTCGATGAGATATTCCTAAAATTAACAGTTTTGCTTAAATTGAAATAAAAGAAGAACAAATTCGAATTTTCGGAAAAACTCTTCGAGGTGCACGAGGACCAGACCCAAGGTACCTGTAACCAAAATTTCGTACTTCTAGACCTTTCCATCTCGGCAGGAGGCGAGCGATATACACTGTTAGAAATTTCATCATGAAATTACGGTTAAATGACCGGCAGCAGTCTGTGCATCTAATTCACCGTTAAATTTACGGTTTGGAACATTTTTCTATCTTTACGGGACCTAACCATTTGCAATCAGCTTGGTTAAAAAGCCGTAAATACAAAAGTTTACGGTTTTAGAACCATTTAAAAATGGTTTCAAAACAAAATTTTTACTATTTTTGCCGAGGTGTCGAGGTGTAGAATCTTCGAGGCGTAGAAACTGTAACCGGAGCGTGCCGGAATCGAACCCGCAGTGTATGATCTAACAATCTTGCGCTCTATCCAATCGCCATCGGCACCACACAAAGCGGTCGTTTATTTATCAATAAATCTTTCTTTTCACCAGGAGAAGAAAGATTTATTGATAAATAAACGGCATTAAAAGTGAAATTTCAGTTTTTGATTAGATCCAAAGCCATTTTTGGTCTAAATTTACTGTATATTGACGAAAATCATTTTATTTTCTGCAAAAATTAAAATACAAACAAGCTTCAGCAGCTCAAGTTATGGGTTCGCTCATTCGCAAACAGTTCGGGAATCCGTGGTCTCCAATTTTTGATTTACATGTGTGTGTGTTTATATTTAGTAACCACTGCTTAAGCCACTTTATTTTTCTTATTCTTTTTATATACACATGCAGATTTGAACTGATAAATCTTTATTTATATTTTACCAACAACGTACGAAGGTAAGATTCCTCAACCAAAATTGGACGCCCGATTACGGTTAGTTAAACCTTCTTTAGGATAAACAGAGAATAAACGATTTTTTTCACAATCAGTGGTTTGAGTGCCATCTTTTTAATGGTTATTCAACTGTTGTAATTAAATATGGTAAAATAACAATCAAATAAATGGTTATTTTACTATTTTCTTACGGAAATTTTTAACAGTGTACACACACATACACACGCACACTCACACACAAACTTTTGGTTTTATTTATATAGATTATTACTTTGTCTGGTTTTAAGTTTCTTTCTTCATCTAAACATCGGTTCTCAAACTTGTTTTTCCCTTAAACTTTTGCGACTCTTCTGTTTTTTGTGCCCTCTCTAGAGGAACATTTTAAACATAGTTAATTAGTGCAACTTTCACATTTTAAAGTTCGAAAAGTCACAGGCACACAGGGCATGTTCTAAAACAGTACGAGGTGAATGTTAAAATGTCACGTAAAAAGCAATTTAAAACAAAATATTAATAATTTTTTTTTTCCATCATGCAAAATTTGTCTTTTATGCTTCAACATTTTGTGATGAGGTCTTCCGGTTCTACTGACGTAAAAAGTACAAGATTTGCAAGTACAAGCGCAAAGAGAATGGGTTCCAACTTGCACAATTCATAAAATATACTTTACGATTAGATACTTAGCAGGTTTATATGCTTCGTTATATGGTAAATATGAAAGTGCAACATTTCTGTTAGGTGCATCATGTCTAAAATAAGGGGATAACTTACTTCAATAAGATTCAGTCTGATAGACCCCTATTTTCATCTCATGGGCCCCTAATTTTTTCATTCGCTGACGTGTACCCCTTTTAGTTCGCAATAAATTTCTGGGGGTTCATATGGGCCACTTTAGGAACCACTGATTTAAAAGAAGCAACTCTATTTCTATGTATTTCCCTTAATTTTCTTTGATTTTGCTTCGATGTTTGAGCAAAGGTAAATGCAAAAATATTTATATGAGTTTATCCTCAAACTACAACGTTGACAATCCGTTTGACAACTAAAACAGCATTTATTAAATGTATTCTTTTTGCAAATGCTTAATGTAATTCTTTGCCGCTGTAAAAAAAAACACAATGATTAAAGATTTATTTCTTAAAAGTTTATTAATTTATTCCCTTCACTGACTACTTTTCTCGAAAAAAGCATTTGCAACACTGAAACAAACTCGTTATATGAAATTAAATAAACGCAATACGCCTGACTGATTTTTTTTTTCAACCTCAACTTTTTGTTCTTCATCTTTCAAAATTGTCGAATCAGAAGCTGAAAAATGCTGATTGCTTCAATTGATATTCCGCGTTTGCCGAACAAAAATTAAAGTAAGGCGAATAAAGTAATATATTTCATTCTAATTTTCAATCCCCCTTCTTTCTTTTTTTTGCATGCACGGCTTGCTCCTTTCCCGCTAAAAATAGCAACTAGGTTATAATGTTACACTTGGCGTGAAAAACAGCTGCACATATTCACTCTTCGAGCAAGGGGGGAGCGTGCTTTAATAAAAGACCACAGTAAGGGGAACTGAAGGGTAAAGTGGGGATTCATGGAGTAATATAAGCACAATGAAATTCGTTGAGGTATGTCATGACCGAAAATTTGCAGATATAAGCGTGTGGCAGTTGATTTTGTTATCGTTACTACAAAAAATACTGGAAGCCATTCCTTGATGTTTTCCTGCATTTTTCTTTTTCTTTCTTTTTTTGTATGTTCTTCATAGCGTAGAATTAGGTGCATTCATACATGCAGCATGTGTTTAATGTATAAATATGTTTAGATTTTGAGCTTCGAGATTCTCCCAGTGCATTTATGTTTCTCAATTCTAAAGATAAAACATGATAATCACTTAAAATGTTGCAAGAAAAAAGAGAAGAAGAAGATATATGCGAAAGAATAGAAAGAAAATGTTCGCGAATTGTCCCTTTAAGCGATGCAACTTTTAAGTTACTTTAAATCCCAAACATTGAAGTTATACAAAATATTTCATTTCATCACTAACACCGAAATTGAGGGCAACAGTTTGGAAAGTTAAAACTAAATAAATAAATAAGTAATTCACTTTTTTAATACATTATATATATTATCTTCGACACAAGCCCATCATTACTTAAGTCAATTACTTAATATGTAATTGAAACAGAATGAAATAGTTAATTTGTGAGTGAATTAGTGAATGAATAAATAAATGAAAATGTTGATTACAGTTTTAGATTAAAAATCAAAGAAATACTGAATTATGAATTAGTGCTTAAGTTGATTAGCAACATAAATTTCAAGAAAAACCACATCGAGATACAGTAACGTTAAATATAACATGCATGTAGACTCAGTTCTGGTTAGTAATAAATCATGCTGAAAGTTTAGAGAATGTTAAAAAAAAAAACTGAGGTATAGTCGGTAGCTTTTGATATTTAAATATACTTCATTTTAAGAGTAAGTACTTGAAAACATTATTAAAAAAATACCAATATCAATTTAAAACACATATTGAATCTTGTTTTTAAGCAAAAAATAAAACAATGCGTCGTATAATTTTACTATTTTACACTGTTGGACATTGTATTCTATTAAAGGAAATGATAGTAAATAAGGTCAAATTGTGAGATGTAATACTTTATATTGATTTGCGAAAATTCTAACCATATTTTCCTGTTTCTTAAGGATAAATTATACAGACGTAGACTTGAAATAATAAACTCCGGTTTTATTACTGGTGAGAAATATTGTGAAAGAACAATCTCTTTTTTCCTCTTCCTTTCTAAGACAAAAGGCAAAACCATGTTTTCATCATCATCAATCACTGTTGTATTTCATTTGCTTTTTATTTCAAAAATGAAGCTAATTTCTCCCAGTCTTCTTAACAATGACGTTGAAAACTGTTGAAAGTATTTTTCACATCATTAAAAAAAAGCCGTTTCCTAACGTTTTTATAGAGATGCATTCAGATTTCCAGCAAGAAATTTCAAGGAATATGTGAGGTTTTTTTAAGAGACATAGTTTTTTATATCTTTATTCCTTTTATTTTTCTTCTTTTTCAGCTTCACTTTAGGAAATGTTTTTAAACATTGTTTTCCACATATTTGACTTTTTTTTTTGATATTTTTAAAATTACTTTTCGTCTAAATCTGGCAGAGAAAAAAAAAATTACAAAAACAACTTCATTAGAGTTAGAAAATAAGAAAAAAAGTATCTAGTGTATTTTTGCAATTTAAGATTCTTAGAATAAATTGCTTTTCTGTATTAACATATTGTTATTTTGCTCAAAATTTATGCAGTAAAGTTTGTCAAAATTACGAGTCTTTGATTGATATAAAGGAGCATTGCTGTCAATTATCATCAAGAAATACGATTAGTTTCAGCTGCAGACTTTTGTAGACTGTTTCAGTTGAAATTGCATACAAAGCTTTATTTGAAGCCTCATTCAGAACGGCTGAAATATGCAACAGACATTAATACTTCGTTAGATGTACTTCAGTGGTTTTAATAACATTTTTACAGTGGTTTTATAATTAATGTAATTGTAGGGGCGCCATCTTCTGGTATCTGACTACTGCGTGTTATGATACTTCTGGTCACCTGTCAAGTGACTCTTGACACACTTAACTTCGCAATTTAACTTGGTTTTGGAGAAAACCTCCTCGTTGGAAAAAAATAATAAATAATTCTCACTTTTGTCGTATTAGTGACTAGTTGAAATGCTCGGCGTTGCGCGGGATAACATTACATCATTCCTAAGCCAAGTGACGCATGTCCAAAAATCTGTTGTAAATATATAAGTAAAAATATATTTGAAGAATTCCAATAGAAGATCGTCAACAGTCCTTAAAAACCTTATTTAAATAGTAAAGCTCTTTCAAAATCCACATTAAATTAAAAACATCTTTCTCTAAAAATTCCATTTAGACTAAGAATAACACTCCATAAAAACCTACATTAAAATACCTACAGCAGCCCATAAAAATCGCCATAAGGGGAACAGTAACTATCATACACATATGCATCAGTACAATTGTTCCGAAATAACATCAAGAGGCCATTAAAAACCCCCAATTACAATACGCTGAACACTACATCTAAAAACTATCATGATAATAAGAGCTGCATTCTCTTTAAAAATCAACATTAAATGAAAAACAGTGATCTCTGAATATCTCTGCTAAAACAAACAAAAAAAAAAAATATTCCTTAAAACACCTTATTTGAATAAGGAAAACAATCCCTAAAGATTACTACTAACTGTGTTCCTAAAATTACCAAGAGTCCGTTATAAAATCCGTTATCAGAATAAGCACACCAGCTCCAAAAAATGTCGATTGCAAAATCGCCAAAATACTTTGTGACAATTCAAATAAAATAGCGTTTTTATCAAAGTCGGCAGAAGGTAAAAGAAAGAAAAACATTACTTCAAAGGAAAATAAATATGCATATTTGAGATAGAAAATATTCCAATAGTCACGTGTGAAAAATAAACTAAATTCAGTCCAAAAGGCGCTAAATACTTACCAACAGACAGTTTTAAAATCCACATCAGAATAAGCACACCAGCTCCAAAAAATGTCGATTGCAAAATCGCCAAAATACTCTGTGACAATTCAAATAAAATAGGGTTTTTATCAAAGTCGGCAGAAGGTAAAAGAAATAAAAACATTACTTCAAAGGAAAATAAATATGCATATTTGAGATAGAAAATATTCCAATAGTCACGGGTGAAAAATAAACTAAATTCAGTCCAAAAGGTGCTAAATACTTACCAACAGACAGTTTTAAAATCCACATCAGAATAAGCACACCAGCTCCAAAAAATGTCGATTGCAAAATCGCCAAAATACTTTGTGACAATTCAAATAAAATAGGGTTTTTATCAAAGTCGGCAGAAGGTAAAAGAAAGAAAAACATTACTTCAAAGGAAAATAAATATGCATATTTGAGATAGAAAATATTTCAATAGTCACGTGTGAAAAATAAACTAAATTCAGTCCAAAAGGCGCTAAATACGCAGTACAAAAAATAAATAAATATTTTGACATAAATCACCTAAGTAAAATGTGGAAGCAATCTGAACTGCTAGTAAACTGTTAAAATCAAGCAGGATTGCCAAATTGTACTATAGTCAAGGAAGCATAAGGCAAATGCGCAATGACCCTACAATGTAAATCACCTAGAAAATAATTTCACTAACACAGTTTTTTGGCGTAGTTTCGAAAAGATACGAAGCTCAAAATAATATATTGAGAACAATTTTATTAGTTTTGCGTTAGCAGATTTTCCTTTTGGCGACAAAATGTCCCTCTATTTTGGCGAAAATATTCAAATTGGGAGGATAAAATCAGAAGTAAGCCTCGTTTTAAAATTTGAAAACTACTTAAAATGAATATTGCGCGTGTGCTGTTTGTTCTACGAGCTTCAAAAAAATATGAGCTTACTGATATGATCTTACTCTTATATGAACAGTTTTTACGGGCATTAATATGCTGCAAAAATCGAAAGGGTGTGAAGTTTCTTCGATGAGATAAACCTAAAATTAACAAATTTGCTTAAAATTGGAATAAAAAAGAACAAATTCGCATTTTAGGAAAAACGCTTCGAGGTGCACGGGGACCGGACCAAAGGTACCTGTAACCAAAATTTTGTACTTCTTGACCCCTCCATATCGTCAGGAGGCGATCATTGCACACACACACACGCACACGCACACACACTCACACTGATACACAAAGTTCCGGTTTTATTTATATAGATACTTTAAGTAGACGTGGTTTAATGGCCATATACATACTGAATGGTCATATTGTCCTTATTGTGCTGATGCTGTTGTAGAATAACGGAGATTATATAAGTAAAAAAAAATCAGATTAGAGCTTGCAAAAATGTATGATGAACATTTTCTAGTCATGTTTCATACCCATATTTAAAAAAATTATCTGAAAACTGAGCCTAAAATTGGAATTAAAAAATAAAAAAGAACGAAATCAATTTTTGGTAAAAGTTCTTCTAGGTGCACACCACTATGCCAAATTTCATACAAATTGGATGAATGGTTGTGGTTCTGCGCGACTCACAACCACATACATAAATACTTTATGCTTCATAATTTAAAAAAAAAGACAAGTTTCGCGATTTATATCAAATGCTTCAAGAATGATAACATTAAGTGCAACATTCTTTAGGTAGAATTTGAAAACTTCAATATGAAACAAATATGAACAATATGAAAAAGTGTTGAACTTTCCCGCAGTTCAGAGAAAAACATAAATTATGTGCACGTATAAAAAACTCACAATTGTTATGCATTTATATAAAACTATATTTAATCTTGAATCAACTCCTTGACCCGCAAACGTAGGAAACACTACTGATGAAATCCATTTCACTCGATTAAATGTTACAAGGGCGTAAATGCAATTCCAATTTCTGTTTGGACGTCACGATCCTGGTAAACGCAATCCATATTTATCAAAGCCTGAAAAGTTAATGATCTGTGGGCGTTTAGACACAATTTTCTCTCTGAACCTAGGCAATTTGTAGTTAGCGAAATGCAAGGTAGAAGTTAAACTGAGCTGTGACTGGTGCAAACATGTGCTTCTTTTACCCTTACAGTTATTTTTTTCCTGTTTTACCACACCAAAACTCAGCATATCTATAAATATATTTTCGATGCAAATTGAATACAGAAAATTTTCACGATAGAAATTAACGTAAAAATAACCGTAAATTAAAATATTTGTGAAATAAATTAATTGTATACAAGAAATGGGACCTATGCATTTGGCTTAATCTGAAAACAGTGACCACAATTAGGTCTAATTTTTCATAACAATTCTCACGGTAGGGAGCAATCCTACCCTTATATTACTCTTTCATAAACCATATAGAATGCGTTCGGCTGGAGACAAATACGATTGATTACAAGTAATTTACTGTAATCTTTATTTTTATTTTTTTATTTCAGTATGCTGCTTTATTGAGACGTAAACAATGTATTAGTTTTTTGACTCAAAATAACCCATGTTATGCACAAGTTTTGTAAAAGATTTTGCATCAAGGTTGCAAGGAACCTCTTTTTCAATGTAAAAAAAGGAAGCCTTCTAGATAAAAAATTTACAATACCCTGAAACTATATCGTATACTACACTTTGCTAAACACATCTACGTGATCAGTTATTAAATAATTGCGCTATTTCTCAAATCATTATTTTTGCTCAAAAACGTCATATTTTGGACTAACTTAAAAGTCCGAAATTAGAAAAAAAAACATTAAAAAATCGCAAGAACAGGAAACTTAGAGGAAAAATATAGTTTACAGCATCATAATTTTTGCGAGCAACTTACCCATTATAACATAAGACTCCAATGGAATTGTGCGAAGTGAAAAGAAAATTCAATACGTGCACAAACTGAATAACGAAAATTCATGTGTGACAAATTTTATTCATATATCTATATAAATAAAACCAAAAGTTTGTGTGTGTGTGTGAGTGTGTGTGTGTCTGTCTGTCGATCGCCTCCTGGCGAAATGGAACGGTCTAAGAGTACGAAATTTTGGTTGCGGGTACCTTGGACCAGGTCCTCGTGCACCTCGAAGCGTTTTTCCGAAAATACGAATTTGTTCTTCTTTTATTCCAATTTTAAGCAAAACTGTTGATTTGGGTTTATCTCATCGAAGAAACGTCCCACGTATTAGTTTTTTTCAGCATATTGATGCCCGTGAAAAACTGCACAAGATGATCTCTTTCAGAAGTTCGTAGAACAAATAGAACACGCACAATATTCATTTAAAGTAGTTTTCGAACTTTAAAGCAAGGCTTACCTCTGAATTTATCAGCTCAATTTGCGTGTTTTCGCCAAAATAAATACTACTTTTGTCGCCAACTGGATGATTTTTGTTAACGTAAGATTGAAAAAATGATGTTTTATCTTTATTCATGCCGTTTTATGAGCGAAACAAATTCTAAAAATTCATTTCATTTTTTAGCGCACTGCAGACGATTTTTAATTACTTCTTGAGGTTGATTCTTCTTTGTTTTTTGCCGATTTAGTATTATGGTACCAGTTCAACAATTTCATGAAACATATTATTTCTCATGGTAGAGTCTCCGCTTTATCAGCGAAACAAATTCTAAGAATTCGTTGCATTTTTATGCATATTTTGTGGATTATAAAGTGCAGACGATTTTCAATTACTTTTTCTTGAGGTTGATTTTTCTTTCCATATTTTACTCAAGTGATTTATTTTATAAAACATTTACTTAATTTTTTTTACTGTCTATTTGGCACTATTTGGACATAATTTAGTTATTTCTTTCTATCAACTTAAATTTCACGCGTCAGGATTGGTTCAGTACCAAACATTTTCTAACTTATATAAGCATTTGCCTTTGGAAAAATGCTTCCCTTTCTTTCGTTTTTATCCGAATTTTATGAAAGTGCTATTCAATTGAATTTTCAGGAAATCCTTTGACGATTTTGCAATCGGGATTTATAGGAACTGTCCTTATTTTGATGGTTAATTTAAGATGGACTGTTGGTAATTTTAGGAACAGTAGCTCTTGAAGGTCAGTATTCTTATGGGTATTTTTAGCCACTGACGTCTTTATTCTAATGGAGATTTTTTGAGACTAATGTCCTTATTTTATTAGGGATGTTTAGGAATAGTTGTCTTTATTCAAATGTGGGGATTTAAGGATTTGTTTTTTCTTTATTGTAGCAGACATATTCAGGGACAGTTGTGCTTCATCTGATGGACATTTTAAAACAGAATACAGATCTTAATTTGATGGGAATTTTAAAATGTATTGTGGTAGATATTGTAATTACGATTTTTATGGGTCTCTCGATATCATTTTGGCACAATTATCTCGCTGCATGTGCGCATTTTAGTTACTGTTGCAATTACTTTAATGGCAATTTTTTTGAACTGTTGTTGGCATTTTAATGTAGATTTTTATGAACTGTTATTTTTGGTCTAAAAGGAATTTTTCTAGGCTGTTCGTTTAAATGTTTTTACTGTTTAAATAAGGTTTTTCAGGCCTGTTGCCCATCTCCTACATGATTTTTTAAAGAAAATTTTTCCTTACATATTTACAACAGAATTTTGGACATGCGTCACTTAGCCTGCGAATGATGCAATATTATTCCGCGCAAAGCCGGGCATGTCAGCTAGTTATGAATATGAATAATGTCATAGTTCGAACATCATTACATTACTTTAATTAGAGATCATTTCTGAAGCTCTGACAAAGGGCGCGGCAATTCATTTCGAAAAGGCGAAAAAGAAACCTGGTTCAGAGTTGGATAAATAAATTGTTTAGGCGGGATTATTACCCGAATAACGATTCACAGCTGCGGATCAAACTTTGAAAACGTAAAAATTAAAAACGTAATTTAAGACAAAAATATTACTTGTAAAGTATGTTCTTCATCTCTATGAGATTGCTTACAGTATTTATTAAACAAACGAAATCCTACTTCAAAATTTGTTATGAAAAGTATCTATTTATCTATTGGTAAAGATATCTAGTTAGGTATATCTAGTTGGTAAAAATATCTAGTTATCTTTACCAACATGCTAGAGCCACATTTCATAGTGCATTGCCGATTAAATGTTATTTCCTCCAGTTTTTAACTAAATTTAATTCGTGCTTTAACTTCCACTCAAAAAGAGTCGGTTCGGCATCTTATTGCTTCCAATGTTGATTTCAATTCAAAAGTTCCTAATATTGGTTTTACCCATTCTGTGAAACGCTGTGTCAATAATTTAGTCTCAAATTCTGATTTGGTCATTACCAAAGCTGACAAGGGTGGTCAGATTGTTGTTCTTAATAAATCATCTTATGTTGAAAAAACTGATGACTTAATTGCTTCTGGTCCTTATTCTGAAATTTATAAAGATCCTAGCGACAAGGAGTTAAAAGCTATTTCTTCTGCTGTTAAGTCTGTTCATTCTATTCCTTTGATTGCTAAGCGGTCTGTGATTCCTTCTGTTGCTAATTGTGCGCGTTTCTATGCTTTACCGAAAGACAGGTATTCCTTTCAGACCAATTGTTTCCAATATTGGCACTGCTTCATATAAACTTTCCAAATATTTAGTTTCTGTATTTTCTCCACTTAGGAGTCGGAATGTTTTCACTGTTAAAAATTCCACCGATTTTGTTAAGAAACTTCATAACTTCGTTCCGAACAATTCGGTTATGGCCTCTTTTGATGTTAATTCTTTGTTTACTAATGTTCCTGTTGATAGCGCTTTGACTTGCCTCAGGAAAAGGCTTTCTGAATTCCATTTTACTGCTGTGGAAATTGAGGAGTTGGTTTTTTTTACTCGTGTGTGCTTGCAGCAGAGTACTTTTGTATTTAATGGTAAATTCTATGCTATGGTTGATGGCCTGGCTATGGGAAGTCCTCTTAGTCCTATTTTAAGTGATTTCTATATGCATTATTTTGAGGAAAAACTATTCCAGAAATTGCAATTTCAAGTTTATGTTCGTTATGTGGATGATTGTTTTGTCTTAACGGACAGTAACTTGTTAGGTATTGATGATGCTCTTTCTATTATGAACTCCATTGATCCTAATATTCAGTTTTCTTGTGAGAAAGAACTTAATAGTAGCCTCTCGTTTCTTGATGTTTTGATTTCTAGGAGTGAGTCTGGTTTCACTACTTCTGTCTATCGTAAACCTTTCGCTGTTTCTTTACCTCCTCATAGACTATCGTCTCATCCTCCCAACCAAAAATATTCGGCTGTTAATGCTCTTGTCAATCGTGCTATTAATATTTGCTCTTCTCCTGAGCTTCTCAAGATTGAACTAAACTATCTGAAAGCTGTAGCTGTAGATAGATGATTTTCTCACTCTTTAAATGATTTTATTCATAACAGACTTTCTAAAAAAACTTCTTGTCCCAATCATGGGGTTTCTAGAAAGAATTTGGTTGTGTTACCATTCTTTCATTCTGTCAGTTTTCGTGTTGCTAAAATCCTAAAAAGGTTTCAATTTCAAATCGTTTTTGCTCCTAGCAACAAACTTTCCTTCTCTTCTCTTAAAGATCCTATCGATCAACTTAACGCTTGGGGTATTTACCAAATTAGTTGCCGTTGCGGCCTTTCTTACATTGGACAGACAAAACGTGCTCTGAAAATTCGGTTAAATGAGCATAAAGGTTATGTACGAAAGCAAGAGTTAAATAAGTCTAGCATTGCTCAACATTGTTGGAATTCCAACCACTCTTTTGATTTCAATTCTGGGAAAATTATTCAAAAATGTTCTTCCCCTTTAGAGCTTGACTTTTGGGAAGCTTATCATATTAACAGGAATAGTTCTAATTTGGTTAATGATTCTTCCTCAACTCTTTATTTCTCACAGGTCTGGCATAAGTTCCTTTAATTTGTTGTTCTTTCCTGGTTTTCTTGTTAGTTTTCCTTTTTTGTGTCTATTTTGTAATTTTTTCTGCCCCCCTCCCCCTCCTTTACATGCGTACTTTGTTTTGCTTTTTGTTTTGGTATTTCCTGTAATTATTTTATTTCCATTTTATTCTTTGTATTTTATTTTATTATTTTTGCAATTTTCATGTATTTTCACAGTTTTGGCATAAGTTCCTTTAATTTGTTGTTCTTTCTTGTTTTTCTTGTTGTTTTCCTTTTTTGTGTCTATTTTTAATTTTTTTCTCACCTTCTCCACCTCCTTTACATGTGTACTTTGTTTTGCTTTTTGTTTTGGTATTTTCTGTACTTATTTTATTTCCACTTTATTCTTTGTATTTTATTTTATTATTTTTGCAATTTTCATGTATTTTCACATTTTTATGCATGTTGTCATCTTTTTTGCTTTGTTTTTATTGATATTCCTTTTTACTTCCTGAACTTTCAACTGGATTCGTTTGTTGCTCTCTTATTGGTGCTTTCCCTGCTACTTCTACTTACACTTCACATTGCCTTCATTCTCATTGGTTTACTGCTAATTCTTAGACTATATAAGCTTTGTTTTTTTTTTTTTTGTTGTTGTTGTTGTTTTGCATCTAGAAGCTCCCTGTCGCATTGAAAAAGGGATTCCAAGCAATCCCGAAACCTTTCGGTGTTAAGCTACATTTTCTATAACATTATTAGAATTTTCACCATAACACATTGTTACTTACCAAATTATTCCTGGTATACTGCTCATAATTTACCGAAAGCGTTTATGATACATAATGAGATTAATATAAAATTATGGAGTCACATGGCAAAAACATAACCTTTCTTTGATTAATTTACTATTACATTAGTTAAACGGTTTTTTTTAAATATTTATTTTGTTTGCAAGGTATATTTAAGTATAATATCATTATTCTTGACGATTACTTTTAATGAACTCTTTACTGATTGTTTTTAGAATCTTTGGTGAGATGTCATTTTACGGGAAATTAAAATATGCTTTTCTTTTATCCAAAATGACGCTTTAATAAAAGGACATAGTGAAGAAAAGGACTTAGTGGAAATTATTGTAATTATACAGGGTGTCTATAAAAGAATCTCCCAGTTTCAAGGGTATATTATAACAGTTCAATTTATACTATTTACAACAAATCATGCATCAAGTTGAAGGTGGAATCACCTAGTTTTTCCTAGAAATGTTCGATAAGTGCACCTGTAGTTACACGGCGCACATCCAATCTATAGTACAATTCTTTTTTTTATAATTTGGTTAACATGTCCGATATAATGGAAGCAATATATTCCACTCCCCACAATGTAGACCCGTAAAAATTTCTATGTCCAGAGATTTTCTCCTTAGAATCGGGATCTACAGGGATCTAGGTTCTAATACGAAACTATCTTGGGTAGACATGTTGATTTCTGGTCGAAATAATTTTACAGGCCATCAGACATGGCGGCCATTTTGGTTAATTTTCTCATTTGGCATTCAGCAACTAATCAACATATAAACTTAATTTTGGTTTTAAGCTTTGATTTTTGGGGTCTAAGAATTCAAATAACATATTATTTATGTCATTAAAACCATATGACTATCTTTTTCAGAAGTTTGCGTGGAAATGTATCCGATAACTGTTGTTTAATATGCTGGTTGGAAAAATTGAAACAAGAATAAAAGATAACTTAATAATATTAAGTTTCAACTCGTGTTAATTAGAATTATACGTTCCTTTTATTGGTAGAATTATATAATAAATGCAAACTGTAAAGTTACGCAATAAAAAAACGAATAAATGAAAACATTAATAAAAATATTTTCACGTTATTTTAAAGCACAAATGAGCATTAAAATGCAGACATATGTTTCGGGATTGCTTGGAATCCCTTTTTCAATGCGACAGGGAGCTTCTAGATGCAAAACATCCAAATGAAGCGGACAAAACAACAACAAAAAAAAAGCTTATATAGCCTAAGAAGTATCAGTAAACCAAGAATACAGGCAGCGTGAAGTGGAAGTAGAAGTAGCAGGGAAGGCAATAAGAGAGCAACAAACGAATCCAGTTGAAAGTACACGAAGTAAGAAAGGAATATCAATAAAAACAAAGCAAAAAAGACGACAGCATGCATAAAAATGTGAAAATACATGAAAATATTTTATTTTGCATTCCTTGTTGGTACATTTAGCAAAAGTGGTGCACTTTACAGCAGCAGCTTTGTAAGCACAGCTTTTGGAGACAGAAAACTATCATTTGCTCGCACGCAGGTGTTCCAGGGGCAGGAATTTCAAGAATTTTTTCGGTTTCAACACCCTGTTAATTTTTTACAACAAAAATGACATGAACCATTTATTAACTGTTTATTTTGAAGAAGAGAAATATTCCGTTTTGTGTGCTAAAGAGCTCTTAGGATGTGCCTTTTAACTGAAAGTGATGTCGGAGAAGTCCACTCAGTGGAACTGACTTCTTGTATTCATTAAATCGTAGATCATCAAATGTTTCACACGTTGAATGAGCTGTGCAGCACTAGGTATTTATCCACGTTTTCATAATCGTACTCGTCCTCTGTCGCTGCAAAATCTGACAAACATGAAATAGAATTTGAATTTATAGTAGAAATTGTTGTCTCAATTTTGCTAATTTTGGCATTACCTTTAAGAATGTGAGCTCTCGAGTGTACTTTGACCAGCAATTGATTTATTTTTCAGATAAGATTGTTTGTTGGGAACAAAACTTTTATTTTCTCCTATTTCGAAAAGTTCACAGAATTCAGATATTCCTTGCCACATCTATGTTGATGCAAATAGAATCAACAATACTACACGTCTGTATCATTCGAAGGCACAACCACTCAATTTGCATCATGTTAAACAGCTCAGTGTATGCATGGAGCAATTCGTAAACTGCCTCCTCTAATGTGTTATTAAGCTCTTCAATGCCCTGTATTACTTCTGCAAAGAACATAATTGCAGATTGCAATTCATTATTAACTAATAAACGACTAAAAACTAAGGAAAATATAGTATGTTATACATTACTTTCAAACACAACATGAAGTTCCTGCAAAGAGCATACCGACAGCGATCCGTGCAGAATATTGTTGACGACTTCTCCAAATTTTTCACTTTCCTTAACTTTATCATTCGAACTTGTGTCATGAAACCAACAACAAGGGCAGTTTTCAATGAGGATATTTTGCTGAATAGAAACATTCTGGACAACAGATATTTCTCCAGCTAAGAACAGGGTTGGCAGGGTTTTTTCGCCCCGAAATAAACCGGCCCGGATTAAATATCATTTTGTCCATTTTGTCCACTTTGTTCAGTAAATTGGAAATTAAAAATTAAAAAAAGCAGAATTTACCTAAAATAAATATGATGAGTATTCCTATTCAAGGACTAAATTCTATGCTAGAGTATCAAACATGAAATTTTTTATGGAGGAAAAAAATAGAGTAATAATTTTAAAAAATAACAATAAAATTAAAGAGTTCAGTTCCTCTAGAAGCTATTTCAAGGAAACATGTTTATAAAACAAGTATACCAAGAGCTGGTTTTTCCAGGGCATGCTCTTTGCAGGAACTTCATGTTGTGTTCGAAAGTTATGTATAACATGCTATATTTTGATTAGTTTCTAGTCGTTTATTAGTTAATAATGACTTGCAATCTGCAATTATGTTCTTTGAAGAAGTAATACAATGCATTGAAGAGCTTAATAACACATTAGAGGTGGCAGTTTACGAATTGCTCCACACAAACACTGGGCTGTTTAACATGGGGCAAAATGAGTGGTTGTGCCTTCGAATGATACAATCGTGTAGTTGTTAATTCGATTTGCATCAACATGGATGTGCCAAGGAATATTCGAGTTCTGAATACTTTTCGAAATAGGAGAAAATAGACGTTTTTCCCCCAATAAACATTCTTATCAGAAAACTAAATCAATTTCTAGCCAAAGTACACTAGAAAGCTCACATTCTTAAAAGTAATGACGAAATTAGCAAAATTAGGACAAACATTTCAGCAATAAATTCAAATCCTTTTTCATATTTGTCAGATTTTGCAGAGACAGAGGGTGAGTGCGATTATGAAAACGTGGAGAAATACCTAGTGCGAGTCTGTACAGCTCATTCAACACGTGAAACATTTGATAATCTACGATTTAATGAATACAAGAAGTCAGTTCCACTGAGTTTACTTCTCCGACATCACTTTCAGTTAAAAGGCACATCCTAAGAGCTCTTTAGCACACAAGACGGAATATTCGTCTTCATGAAAATAAACAGTTATAAATGATTCATGTCATTTTTGTTGGGAAAAATTAAACCCAAAAAGTTCTTGAATTCGCTGCAACTGGAACTCCTGTGTGTGAGCAAATGTTAGGTTTCTGTCTGCAAAAGATGTGCTTGCAAAGCTGCTGTTGTAAAGTTCACTAATTTTGTCAAATGTACCAACAAGGAATGCAAAATCAAATAGCATGTTTTTATTAATTCTTTCTTTATTGCTGAAAATTTTACAATCTGCTTTTATTATATAATTCTACCAATGAAAGGAACGTATAATTATAATAAACATGAGTTGAAACTTAATATTATTGAGAATTCTTTTTTTCTAGTTTCAATTTTTGCAACCAGATGTATAAACAACAGTTATCGGATACATTTCCACGCAAACTTCTGAAAAAGATAGTAAGATAATTTTAATGACTTTCATAATATGTTATTTGAATTCTTAGACCCCAAAAACCAAAGTTTTAAACCAAAATTAAATTTATATGTTGATTGGTTGCTGAATGCCAAATGAGAAAAGGAACCAAAACGGCCGCCTTGTTTGATGGCCTGTAAAATTATTTCTCCCAGAGATCAACATGTTTACCCAAGATAGTTTCGTATTAGAACCTCTACAGATCCCGATTCTAAAGAGAAAATCTCTGGACATAGAAATTTTTACGGGACAATATGGTGGGGCCAATACTAATAGCTGAGTCTCCACTCCGTCAAATCATTAAGTAACAGCGGAACGTACCAACACCACCGAAAGACAAGGCCAACTACCTCCCTCGATGACGTCATCACTTTGAACAAGTTGTTAAGTTATGTCAACTTACACATGACTTAGTACGTTGAGTGGTGCACGTATATTTAATAAGAAAGTTAAATATATTTATTCATAACATCTTTTTCTTAGTAATTTCGAACTACTTTTTGTTACAAAGCATTTTTTGCATTTTTACCGCCAATATAAACTTGGTGATTTTCTTTCATTGGCGCATTTATAATTTTTATTATTGAAAAAATATTTTAAGGTCACTGATTTTTTTTTCATTCAATATTGGCGATATATTCCTGGCATAAAGTTTTAAATCTTTGGCATGCCGTTACATGAAAATACCATTGTTGCTTATGCCAATTATTCAATTTGGAAGTAGGATTCATCATATTAGTAAATTTAATTATTTGAAATAATTTGAATAAGAACGGATTTTTTATCCGCCATTTCGTATTCATAAATTATGTTGTTTAAAGAATATGTATCACGACTTCTAAGTTATCTTATATTATGGTGTGCAGTCTTGTTTCATGCGTCATAATAACATACATAGAAACACTCAAAATATCATGTGCTTGCAAAGTTAATGTTTCAGTAAATTTGTGATTCAAATTTTTCCCCCATGTTTTATAGTGAATACTTAGTGAATCTGTCGTATGTACATATTACCGCTAATGTTAGTGTTGACGACTCACATAAATAATTGCAGGGACAGTAAACGTAATTGTACTTAAAATATTCAGTGCATGTTGTGAATAAAAATCAAACCTGGACTTACTCTAGACGATTTTGTTGGTTTGAAGTTTTTCTTGGAATTAATTTCAACGATCTATCCTGCCGTGATGGTTCACTTGGAAACTTAAAAAAGGACATCTTTTCGTTTAAGCTGTAACTGGCCTTTCATCCAGGAATGCAACACATGAATGACATTTTTGAGATTAAATTACGGAGTAGTTGCTGGTTACGCAGCTTTAATTACACACATAAAGAGTGAAAAAATGCATTGGAATACATTAATCGCTTCAACAGCATCCTTACATTTACTTTCTTTCTTTCTTTCTTTCTGAGCTTTAGCTCTATAGATCGTTAAGGCTTGCGATCGAAGCGCCTTGCCTTTACATTTACTTACCAGCTAACTTACTAAATAATTTAAAAGAACTGTTGCCATTTTTGAAATTGACAATAAATATTTTGCGATTCAAATAATTTTGATTTGAGTACAATAATAAAATATTTCAAAGAGCTGTTATTGGCTGCTTGCGTTCAACTCCTTGTGATGACGTCACCGTGAAATTAGGCTTGAAACCTCAGGCCTTGTGTTTCGGTGGTGTTGAACGTACGTTTTACGCTCAGGAGTCATCATTTTTCGTATGCGGCGCAGCAAGCCAGAAAACTAAAGAAGTACTCGCGCATGCGCTTGTCTAAAACTGTTTGAGTTGATCTTTAATTGTGACCTTGAACCAACACTCTACAGCACTTATAGTTGATGCTATTGAAATTATAACTGGGGCATTCTTTTATGGACACCCAGTATAATGTTTGTTAACGAAGATATATGGAAGTTAAGTGTAATGTAAAGAAATGATAAATGCACTGCTATTATTCATAATTTGAATAATATGCTTTTTAAATCAATGATATGAAATTAATTGATAGATGATATGATATAATGAAAAATTCCCATTTCTGATAATTTTCGTATACATAATGGTTCTGAATTTAGATGTATGTCGTTTCATGCATTGCACATTTTCTGCTTCTTTCATATAATATGTTTCTAGAATATTCTTGGTTTTATATAATAATTTCAATGCAATAAAGGCCTTATTAAAATACTTTTAAAATATTTTGTAATATTACGGTAAATCTATAAAATATTGCAGTGAGAGACGACTAATGCGAAACGAATAATAAGCAATTCATTTACATTTTGACAGATTACGACAACGAGCAGAATGGTTTCAATACCTTTATAATTACTAGATCCTCAGACAATGATAAATGTATGGAGCTATTATTCAGTTCGTGACGTTAAAGTTCAATCTGTAAATGCATCCATCCTGCTATTACATCTAATCAAAGGGAATGGATTTTATGTGTAGAAATTCCAAATTATTACTCTTTACTCAGCTAGATTGTTAAATCACAGGAATTTCGAATCAACGTCTGATTTTTTTTATTCTTCTCTCAATTCCTATTCTTTACCGGATTTTTTTTAAAGCTGATGTGCCTAGTAGATCTTTACAAACTAATCAAAAATTGATTGCCATGAAAAATATAGCCATTTTTGTTTCTTATTTCTAAATTTAGAATTAAGAATACATACGAATTGCTTTAGAACGCACAATTTCTTAGAATTAACATACTAAACTAGCTATTGCTGGCTGACCACCAAATATTTTTTCTTAGTTTTTGTAACTTGTGTATTTTTACTTACATTTCTTGATTCTAATGGAGTGGACAATGTATATTACTATTTGTGAACTTGAAACGTGTATGCCTTTATGAAAATAAATTTTGACATTAAATGCAGCAGCCAGATAATTAGTAGATTATAATCAAAGCACATGTTTATTTTTGTTGCTGTTTTCAATTAATATTAAACATATATAGCTAAACATTCATAATTAAAAACGCAAAATAATATCTAACTTTATAACTTTGACTTACAATATTTTCGAAAAAATATATTCAGATGAAAGAGTAAGGAATCTCTTAGAAAGTTGGAGATACACCTCTACTAAGGGCCATTCTGTGAGAACTCGGCCAATTTTTGAAATTATCCCCAACCGACCGTTTCGTATCTTTACAAAATTATTTACACTGCTTTTGTATTTATAACGTAAACGTGTATGTAAAACGTAAGGCGTAAGGTCCATCCAAAGTTTGGGCTGAAATAGTTCGTAAATGCTGCCGCTAGAATTGAGTATTTATATTTGGAGGCTTCAGAGAACCAAATAACGAGAAGATACACGCAATATTTACTGTTCACAGACAAGTTTTTGCTTAGTTGACCTCACTTAGTAAATTTGGAGGATCATAAACTTTTTGTACCACATGGCAGTTATAGATGGCACAAAATGTATTCCGCAATCAAAATCTGAACTTTAAAGGGCTACAACTTAGTAGATGGTTGATTTTTTTTCGTAAACGACCGTTTCAGGTCACATTTATTTTCGAGTTTATTTACGATTTTCAAGGATATGCTGCAAACTCTCGTCCAATATGTCAGATAGAACAAGACAGTACAATAGAATTACAATACATAGAAGAAAATACACCCAGGGGAAAGTGGGAATCGAATCCACGCCTCTTTCACAGGCCGCAGAAATTGGTTCTATGACCGCTCGGCCACTCAGGCCCCGGGTTAATTTTATAGCTTGATATTTATTGGGTTTTGAAATCAACTAGTTGTTGCATTTTCAGAACTCTAACATAATTGCATTTAAAGCTAGGAGTACTTAAAAATGCTGAGAAAAATTTAGAATCATATATTATATATTTTTAAATATTATTGCCTAAGAAAGAACTGAATTATTTTTATTTTTCTAACTTTTATTATAAAGAATAAAGCGTCCTTGTAAAGTAATTAGTTTGAAAATTTTGTGATGGTGCTTTATAACGCGGTTACGAAAATAAAGTTCAAACTTTTAAAAATTGCGGATAAATGTGGAATGAATCTATCTTACTTTGCATGTTAGTAGATAGCTTATCCACTTAAACATGGATCCTAAGCCGATTCTGAGTCTCTTAATCTCAAGCCGATACATATTGTACTTCACCTGAGAATGACAAGCCTCAAAATTGTAATACAAATTTAATGACCATAGAAATAAGTCTTCTCTTCAACAAGAGCCCATTCTACAAGTACATACTGGTGACCTGATGTCGACAAGAATACGAGAACAGGGTCAGCAGGAATCCAGCAGCTGTCGTTTCTGGAAGTTTCGTTGTTGAGTCCTCATTTGTTGCAGCTGACATAGTATCAGATGATAATACTTCGGTAAATAAAATCAATTAGTTGATCTTGATTTGGCACATTTGTTCGCATATATGACACTGGTTTGGAGGAAATGGTGTTTTGATTAATCTGAGTGGGTCAGATCGTTAATTATCTTGACTTTCCGGACCCAGAACAATACCTACCAAGCATGAAATTTAGAAATCGATTTTCTACTGAGTTACATGACTTCGAAATTCAAATTTTGATTGCGGGAGGCATTTTTAACTGCATGTGTTAAAATAAAGCTTAAGTTTGCAATCCTTAAAATTTTGTAGTCCTATTAAGCAAACAAAAGTCCTGAGCGGGGTAAATATCAAGTTTTTTTTTTTTTCTCATTATGTGGCTGTCTAGGAAATCCAATTCTAGCTACTTGATTCACGCGGCACTCAACTTTTGAACCAAAAATTTAAATAACCATTACTGCTTCAGTCTTAATATTTATTCTACCTAAGGCTTCGGCTAAAAGGTGCAAGGGTGTCCGATGGAGAAAAGTCTTAATATTTATGGGGCGTGGTAGCCTAGTGGTTAGGATGCCGAACTTCCAACCGGAAGGTCGACCCCTCATGTACACTTGGGGATACGCGCATGTAAAATTTGTGCACCCAATAGCCCTCCCCCCCTACACCACGCCCGGGGATTGTATCCCTTAGGCCTATTGCTAACAGGGAAGGGGGTTGGGGGAAAAAATTCTCATATTCGGGGTCAGAACCTTTGCCAAACGTAGTTGAATACGTACAATTTTCTTAAGATGTGTAATTGTCTGGTGGGGTCTACTGGTCCATTTTACAAGGTATAACCCCTAATTCATAAGCAATTTTAACATCAATACGAAAGGAGGAAATTGGGTGCATTAGGTATTGTATAAACACGAGCCAAAACCCTACAAAATACAATGAAACGAAAAGGAATTGCTAAAATTCATCCCTAAATATCGCATTTAACACACAAGTTTTTGAATAAGGTACTGATACTATAGAGACTACACTGAGATTAAAAAAACTTGACTTAATTTTAATGAAGAAATAAAACGTATTAGACTCTAATGATGCGTGTGCATTTATTAAAAAAAACATGTATGTACACAAATTTTATACGTGAAATCTTACTTTCTTTTCTGCGTGAAACAAACCATTTTTACATAAAATAGTTTTGTTGAAAGTCGTTCCATAAAAACAAATTGTGCTTTGTAATTAATATTAATAAAAATTTACCGAGACTTCTAAATCATTCCAATTTTTTTTTTCAATCCAGATTTATTTTTCATAAAGTTTTCCATTTCTCAAATCCACTTTCCTAAGCATACATTTTTTCTACATTAAACATACCCGTTCATTTACATTTTCCTATTAAATATGTTCTAAACTATGCATTAAACAATAAACTTTTAACTTTTATTCTAAAAGTATCTCTTTATCTTTTGATTGTTACAAACTTTGATCTTTAGAAAAAGTCGGTGGTGCAAAACCACTTTGGAATACGCTGAACAAAATTACTTTAGTTGATGTTTTCGGTCTTTTAAAACAAAGACGATTTTTATTTTCATCATTTTCTCAACTCTACATTTAACTCATAAATTATTCAAAACTTCTTAGCTAAAAGTATTATTTAAGGAAAAAATAATAATGTATGTGTAAATAAATTTCGTTAAATTGTTTTAAAATTGCGATCTGCGATTCAATTAACTTAGCATTAGCAGACTACGTATCAAAAATATTTCTGATTTGAAAGCGATTAAACGCTAACATCAATATATAATTAAACAAATCTTTACAGGAATAAAAAGGCATTTATAGCTTTGAGAAACGAAATACTTTAAATTAAACCAAACACATTAAAGCAGTTACAGTTTCGAAACTTAATTAGTAGATACGATTGCCTGAAGTCAAACTCAGATCGAACTTTGAATTGCTATTTAAATCCTGAAACACTGGGGAAAAAAATAATTGGAAATATTATGCAAAATAAATAAATATAGTATTGTTCTCGCTAGATTTAATTTTAAATGCATTTAGTAAGAGTTATATTAAGAATTTCTATATATATATATATATATATAAATGAACGCTTTGTGTATGTGAACACAAGCATACAGATGCAATGTAAAAACATTGACAGTATGCTGCACCAAAAAAATTTAACAATTTTCCAACTATAAAAAACGGTATTTAATTTTCAAATACTTTGGCACATATTTGTATATATTCCACCAACATATAGTAGAAAGAAACACTATGATGTCTTCCAAGAAAGTGTAATAAGATGAACCCCCCCCCCTCTCGCTTTTTCTCTCTATAATACGTATACTCATACAGATAATGAAATGAAGAAATAATTTCTTGGGCTCTTTGTTAGGATTATGCCGATGGAATGCATTAAAACCGAGCTGATGTGTCCACCACATGACGTCCTTGTACTACACTAAATATCATACACCATTTCAAGAACTGAAAAAAATGGGTGCGAGTATCATACACGTAGGTTAAAAGATACATTTCTTAGTTTCATTATATTTTAAATAAATTTTTAGTTCACATTTATTTCCCTACACCTATATAGTAAAATAAATATAGAGAATGGTATTTTAAGGATTAATGGAATTTATCAATTTATATTGGCCTGAGAAATCTGAAATTAAAATACAACGATAGCTGAACAAAATCTGCAAAAGAAAGAAAGAAACAAGCAAACGAATGCATGCCTTAGGGTGAGGCGTGAAGAGCATTTTAAACATTTAAATCCACTAGTTTGTTGCGAACCAATCGAGGAAAGACAATCGTACAAGATCCTGCGTCTCGCAACTGCTTTAACACGGGAGTTTTATGGGCAAGTCGCCAAATATCGCATAAAGCGCTAAACCGAGACTGAATTTGGCTCCCTATTTTGGCGACAAATTTGGTGAAAAGTTCGCAAGTTGTCGCCAAATGGGCGCCAATATACTTAAAACTATGGAGTTGGTTCGAGTAGGGGTAAATATCTTGGGTATTGAAAACGACTGGAAAATTGCATGCAATTCATAGAAAATCATGTAAATCACCCCTTTTGAAATATCCGATTGCAACCAAAAGGGGAAGGGCACAACTAGAGCGTGTACGGGTCCTACATACGAAATTTCAACCTTCTACGACTAACTGTTTTTGAGTTAACTATGTTCGAGTGCGTACATACGTACGTATGCACGCACAAACGTACATACAGACGGCACGACAAAACTCGTCAATACGGACTCGGGATGGTCAAAATCGATATTTAAATGGTCCATACGCACGTCGTATGTACATACATACGGACCTTGTGAAAAATACTGCCCAAACTGGTTCATTTTCGATTAAAATGCAAATTTAGCCTGAAATTTGAGTGCGAAATGTTTCTCGATGACAATACTTCCTGTACTTCGTACAAGGAAGTAAAACTGTAATATTAAAAAAAAATGGTTTCGAAATGCAAGAGTAATGTAAGTATGTAATCATCTCATTTGTGAATTTTAACATTGGAATTGGTGAAATGCAATCTTTAACTCAGAAACGAAGCAAGTGACATTTAAACAGACTGCTTTCATTCAAATTTACATTGATAAGTTGGAAAACTTAATTAAAATACAGAAATGTATACAAGAAAAGCTACGGAAAAGAAATGATATTTCCTTAATTCCAGCCTATCAGTTTATATGGCTTTACTTAGTTATCTTGAAATGCTAAATCACTAAAGGTCAAATATTCGTATTTTACACTTCATATAAGTAGTTGCAATAAACTAGTTGACTTTGCTCTCCGACTTACCTGTAAAGAGAAAGGCTATCGTAGAGCTCAGAGAAAATTGAACCAAGAAACAATTTTCTGTAAGTCCAGATTGTTGAAACGTGTGCCAGAAATTTGAGAAAAATTCCTAAAGGACAAGATTTAAAATGAACAATAGAGGTAAATTAGAGGAAATGCGCAGTTTGTAATATATATGTTACGGTGAAAGTTAGATGCATGGTAAATTTCGGCATTCACTAAATCCCTTGGTGTATGCCCGAAATATTTGATAAATACCATTACTTCTTTCTACACCAACAATTGTCGACATCCACCTCGTACTAACGGTGAATATTAAATGAAAATATTTTTGTTGCGGCTAGTGGGGGAGGGGGGTTTAACTGCGGCTGCGTTGATGTGTCGTGCCAGGCGTTCTTGATTGCTGTAGTAGACGAAAATTACTTTTTCAAGCAATATGGGAGAAAGGGGTTTGCTTTGTATAACCATTTTCTGTGACTTGGCGCAGTAATTAAATTTGAAACTGTCGAAAATCGATTTTTAGCAGGCTGTTATTTGTAGCAAACTTCATCCTCCTAAAAATGTCTATTTTTCAATCATCATATATGTATATACTTCAAAGTGCAAAGCATTGTTTTATACTAAATTCGCCTATTCAGAGCGTTTGTTACTTACCATCATGTGCATATTTTTTTATTAGAGCCTCCGTTTTAATTAAAATCATTCTTAATTGTTTAATTAAATAACTTTGATTACTTTAATTTGTCTAGACTAAATCTTTACATTTTCCCGGTTACACAGTTCGGTCTACTCATATAATTCCCAACACGCAAAAGTGCTCTCCAGCTCCATTTCAGTTATACTATTTCGGTTAAGAAAGAACAGCCTTTTACTTTATAAAATGGAGAGAAAAATACATAAAAATATAAAAAGTTAGAAAAAATCCTAAAACTGACCATGTATTCTCGCCGCACACTGATAAAGATTCGAATGCGTAGAAATGTAACAAAATATGCGGTCTCTCACCACAGCTTCCCTGTGGATAATGTTGACATTCTAAAAAATCCGTTCAAAGACACACACACACACACACATAATAGCCAATAACAGCTATAGGCATTCAACTCACTTTTATTACAAAACAGACGCCTTCGGAAGGCTAAATTTGAATATAGTTTTAAAAAATAAACTCAAACTAATCTTTAACTTGACTATATAATTAAATTTGAAACGATACTTTCATTTAGAATCTTAAACCACACCAAATCCTCAACCATTTTCGGGACTGGCGTTACAAGCTCTTGTTTGATTCTGTCTGAAATTCGTGATTCTCTACTTAAAAATTAAATTAATTAATAAATAAAAAATAAAGAAAAAGAAATCTATATATGCATGTCCCTTATTCCTGCTTGTTTCACTTTATCTTACACCAGGTAAGAATAAAGAAGGCAGTTTGTTAAATTCACAGCAAAGTTACGGTGAAGTGTAATAAAAATAATGCAAACCAATAAAATGTATGAAAAGCAAGTGAACATGCTGATTAAACTTACATAAATAAGTAATACTTGCATAAAATTGGAGATAATTTTATAAACCATAACCGTACTATTCAATAGCTTCGTTAAAAATGAATTTAAGTCTTTTTTACAAATAGTTTTTGGCGATATTTTTTCACCATTACTCCGAGTTGCATTTTTATATTATCTTTGATGTGTCTTAAAATTTAGTACGATTCTTTCTTTTTACTTTCTGTTTCTATCTTTTTATTTTTTTGTTCACTGGGTAACATACAAGAACAAAACTTCAATACTTTTAATAAACGATCCTAAAATAAGAGTGTTGATTTAATTTTCTAACATTTGGTGTCTATTGTTCCAACAAAAATATCTCGGAAAAACTTTGTCTTCTGACAAATAGCTCAACTACCTCAAACACAGCCCCTTTTTTTATTTTCTTCCTTTCTTTTTTTCTTTTTTGTGAGTATTAAAACTATGATTTACAAAAAAGCTTACAGATTTCTTTTCTTACAGAATAAAAGGCTTCTCTTTCTATTTTGAAACCTCAAAGTTCAATTGTACGACCAAAAAGAATGATGCGACGGAATATAGAAAAAATGCAATGCTGAGACAATAGAGAAAAGCATGTCTTCATGATCATCAATCATTGTTTTATTTCATTTAATTTTTTCAAGTCTAATTTCCCCAAGTCTTTTTTTTTTTTTTAACAATGGGAGTTAAAGGCTTTTTCTACTGACTTGAAGCATTATTCAAGAAATGAAAAACAATAAAAATGTAGTTTTTATCAAGAAATATTCAGATTTATTAGGGAAACCCCCCAAAGGTTTAGTAAATTTTTTAAAAAAGCTTTATTTACTTTAATAATTGATTATTTATTATTTTATTTAAAGTCAATGTTTCTTCTTTTATTATTTATTTGTTAGTTAAATAAAATAAGTTTTACTATATATATTAATTATAAATATGTGCAATGCTATATTATGAAAAAATAATAGTGGAAAATGAGTAGCTAAACATGTGGACAAAGGTACATAGCTTAGACACAGAGGAAAGAAAATGAAAATAAGCGATGCGTCTGTAGTAAATAATTTTAAAAAAGAAGAAACAAAACCTGCCAGTACGTATTCAATAACAATAATAACAACAACAGCAGTAATAATAATAACAATAATGCTAATAATAATATTAATAATAATAATAATGATAGTAATGAAATCTAACTAGAGAGTTTCAAGATAAAGTAGAGTAGACTATTCAAAACCTCAAAGCGATTTGTAAGGCATTATTTTACATAAAAATGTTCAACGCTACAAATTTTTATTTTCTTTCTGTATTCCTGTCTGTTAATTTATTATGCATATTGAATGCGATTTTGTAAAACTTGTCTCTAATTGCAGATTTAATGGAGCAAAATTAAATAAATTTTAAGTATAAATTAATTTAATTAAAATACTTTTCTTTGACGATATTGCGATTGCAAATGGTTAATCAAATGGAAATTTTTCAATTTTCTTCCTGAAAAGCAAATATTTTTTACGTTGCATTGGTGAACTTACGCTGAAATCGCATTTTAAATTTAAAAAGAAAAAAATCACATGTATGGGCTATCACATGTAGGCAAACTGTCCATATTTCTTTTTTCTTTTTTATTTTCAAGCTTAAAAACAGTGAAAATGCTATTTTTTGATAAAATTTATGAAAAATATTTATTTTGCATGCCTTCCAGATACATTCCAAAAATTCCTTATTTATCACCAAATGTAACTAAGGACTCTCCTACGATAATTCTGCGCAGGTATTCGTAAAACCGAACGTAAACTGCATTTTATACATTATTCAAAAATAAATTAAAGTTTGAAGTTTGTGTGGGATGAGTACTACTTATGACCAGTTAGTTATGAATCATATATATGGGCACATTGTTGAAGACCTACTTCCTAGACTAATTTAATGCCGCATCTGATGAGCGAGAACAACAAACTTGAATCGCGAAGCGACACTTCTAGTCGTTAGCAAGCATCATCGACGAAGGGTATAAATTTAAAAGTGGTTGAACCTGAAAGTAAAATTATTTGAAGAGTAACTATTAAAACAGTAGATTTCATACGCGACGAACATACATTGTTCAGCTTTCAGGTTTAGCAGTGAGTACTACTCTGAGAGTAACAGACATAATTTTGTTGTAGAAAAGTTAACGATGTGAGCCTGATTAAAGGTATACGCACTTTCTATTAATCTGCGTTTACACGATGCCAGTTGAAGAGACAATTGTCTGGAGACAGCTTATTGGCATAAAGTTATTAGCTACGTGTGAACAATTCAGGCAAATTGGCGAGCCAACTGCCTCGACAGTTGTCCGGAAATTCAGTTGGCTCGAGGAGTAGACAGAGGACAATGAACTGGGCCCAGTGAGCCCCCCCCCCCTCCCACCACTCTGAATCAGTGTTCGAGCCAGTTGGCGCGGTGTGGACGTTGCAGCCAGTTGATTTGCTTTGTGTTGTGCCAATTTACTCGTGTCAGTCAAGTCTCTCAGCCATTTTTCGTTATCAACTGCCATGCCAATACTTTCACAGTGTGAACAGGTTCTCGTCCAACTGGCCTGGTCATGACATTCCCCCAACTGTCCAGAGACAATTGGCCCCGACAATTGTCTCTTTAACTGGCATCATGTAGACGCGGCTTTAGCGCTCTGCATATGGCTGGCAAAAATGACTTTTTTGCTAGCATTATTTTCTTGTAGTTGACCCAAAATTCGAGTGACAAAATAGCTAATAGGAAAAGATTTGTACTTCAGATATGAATTATGACCAGTTAATAAAAATATATTAAAAATGTTTCACAAAATAATATTAATCAATATCAATATTTGGAAACTCTTGGTTTTTAGAAAGTCACTCAAAATTGAATCTATGAGTGTAAAAACAATACCAGTCCAAATTCGCCTATTTTTCGATAACTGTCAAAAGTAACACTAAAAACGAAGAACTACACGTTGTAATGAAGAATAATACAATTTGTCAAGACCTATCACGTTATAGCAGTTAGGTAGGGAGGTAACAAACAAAAATAAATAAATAAATTTGAAGACAAAAGTTGTTTTTACCTCCTCGTTTTTTTACTAGTACGGTTTTTCCACTCACCGATTCAGTTGAAGACGCTAGATGTCTTTCTTTGTCTGAAATATTTTAAAAAATATCAATGTAGAAACACTATACTTGAATAGTCTTCATAAATGAGGCAGTGGGAAGCAAAAGGGTGTATGCGACAAAGAAAGGCTTCTGAGAAAACGCGCTTAAAGTTTGGATCGTATAGGACCTTTAATGTTAATTTTTGTTCTAAACCATCCTGGGGCGAAGCACGTGTTAGAGCTATCACTAACATCTCTTGTCACAACATAAAATGTTTTTTTTTAATCATTTGCGCCAGTTATCTCCAAATTTTCAATTTTGTCACCTACATCCCTTTGCTTCTGAGTGGCTCAAATGTAAACTTGCGCAAACTTGAACTGTATAATTTTGTTTCTTGTGTTAAATTAATACATTGATGTGCTTGAAATTATTTGCTTTATAGTTATACCCTGTAACATTTGTAAATAATGTTAAGGTAGTTTCTTTTCAAATGGTTTTGGTTTTATCAACAGTTCGTGAATGTTCTTGTAATTAAGGACACGTAACCAAAATCTGTTGAGTGTGAAGTGCTCTGAAAATGCTCTTCTAAAAGCTTTTCACAAAATTTAAATTTAATCCTTTAGCTCCAAAACATAGTAGATCCTAATATTGATTATTTTGTAACTGGGCATCAATTGAAAAGCCGTTTAAATAGACATTCCTTTGAAGGATCTATAGAATCACGTACATTGCTGTTATTATTGCATTTATTTGTTTTTGCAACGATCTAATTATTTTTATTGCATTGGAATATGCGACTAAATCGCACATATTTCAAATTAAGTCTACAAAAGTATATTATCACGAAAAGTTTATTTTTTGTTTTTACTTCAGATTTTCAATTGTATGTTTTATAAGATTCTGAATTCCGTAATAATTTCCTTCGTAACATAAATTTAAAAAGAACGGCGAAAAAAAAAGAAAAACGAAAAGCGGAAAAGAACGTTCAAGTATAAAATTTTCTTGGAATTTCCCCAACTTTTGTATGGTCTATACGGAATCTTCCAAAGGGGCCAAATAATCTCATACTGCGACTTTCAAATATTTTCAAAGAAAAAAAAGAAATAATAATAGGAAAAAATTATTTAAAGCTTTTCTTTTAAATATAATGTTTATTACAAGCAACGTTTTAACATTTTAACTGTGCGGTGTTAAAAGCGTATTTAATATTTTTATTTATTTAGCAGTTTAATGTTCTTTGACGTTTTAAAGAAGTGGAGTTATTTAATTTAATGTTATAAAAAGTTAATTGCATTAAAGATTCATTTTGGCTCTATTTCTAGCTTTATATTTAAAGATGTATGTTCATAACAAATTTTTTTTTTAAGGAGACTCTGCCTTTTGCTACGTTTTCCCACAAAGCGAAGACCGCCGGTTCCAATGAACGTGTTCTGACTGCATTCCTTTTTCTTTTTAATGACATTTTATGAGTACCCATTCAAATAATATATTAAACCACACATTTTAATTATAAAAAACAATGCCTTCATTTAAGAACAGTTCTGTACGCTTTACGTAAGGTTTCTATGCGTTGTAATGAAAATAATGCCATCCAATCTGGAGAAAACTATTAAAAAGGGAGAAAAATCTTTCTTTCAATGAATTTCAAATTAAACAAAAGAGTAAGGTTTATTGCACATCGCCTTATCTACTAACTGATTCTTTTAATCCTTGTACAAAAAACTTCAACAAAATGCAAGATGGTAAACGAAAGAGAAAAAATACGAATCTATCCCTCCTTGTAATTTACTTTCAACGGTTTAATACCGTTTTTTTCCCATCTCATTCCTTAATGAATGCGGTGTGCTGCGTGCTTACTTTCATTACATAATTTAATCCAAAAGAATAAACTATTCTCAGGGCAATATGTTCTTTTTTAATTTGCTGGGTATATGAAAAAGTAATTATATGTTTGCATAAAAAGTTTTTTCACGTCGTAAAACTGAAATGAAACTGAAATGGACTCAAGGAAGGGGCAAAAAAGGTGCAATTACTCTCTTTTATAATTAAAGTGCTATTAACCTGTAGTTAGAGAAACATTTTTCTAGGGTAAAGTACACCGGAAAAAGTCATATTTATTTTTTTACGAAAACATTAGAAAATACAGATAGCCTAGGCAATATATTAGTTTTCTTTCTTTCTTTTTTTTTTTTTTTTGAATAACGGTTGCGCAAACTAATAAAAATCCGCTTAGTCGCATGAAAGAAAGAAAATATATTCAAGGATAAATACGAAAACGTGTATGAAAAATTAATTTTATAAACCAAACTGACTCATGTTACATTGAATTCGAAAAGAAAAATGCAATTTTCATATTACTTGAATTGTACATCTTTTTTCTGAAAAATATCACCAAATTTCATAGGAACGGCATTAAAATGTGGTATAACATAGAAAAAAATTAATAATGAATTAAAGAAAATATTTTAATATTTTTAACGTTTGGTTTTATACGTACTTAATGATAGTGATACAAAATGGTTTAGAAATAATTATGATTTATATGACTACAAACAGACGTATTTAATTTTTTATATTATGCGACCTGTTGGATCACTACTAAAATAAAGCAAAGTGGTTTGAAAACCTTTAGTTGTAGGCTTTCTTTCTGATTTAATATTTTAATAATTATTTATTAGTCCTTATAAATCATAATAAAAGAAAATAAAGCGTATATGACCCAACAAGGCCCTATATAAAACCCCTTAAGCTCTTTATTTTGTTTGGCCTAACCTTTTTCTTAACCTTTCGTTCATTTCTTTGTTTAACTTGTTTACCTTACTGCTTTTGGCCAGCTTTCGTCCTGATAAATGTCAACTCGTTTCAATTTCTCAATCACTTTAAAAACATTTTTTTCCAGTCATGAAGTTTTGTTTGAGCATCCAGTGCGTTTCTACGGAAAAACCCTTTTCATTTTTTGCTCAAGGGGACGTCCTTTATCCACTAAATAATATTGAAAAAATATAAAAATATCGCAAATACAAAACTTTATATTGTCCAGTACTTTTTAAATTTCTCAATCGCTTTAAAAACATGTTTTCACCTTTGCAGTTTACTTTCAGCATCAATGTGTTTGTACCAAAAACCCCTTTTCATGTTTTGGAACTTTTTTGTTAAAAGGGACGTTCTCCGCTCCCCATTAAGAATTTTTAAAAAAATAGGAAATACGAACCATTAAATTCCCCTGTATTTTAACAACTAGAATAATTGTACTGCATTTAAATCTCAAAACTTCCTAATATTAGACCCAAAACACTTCCTCATTGAAAGACATTAAAAAGTCATCTTTTTGACTTAGTAGGATCATCATAAATTTACTGCGCACATTAACGTTCTAAACAATATTCTTATTTGTTTTTGCAGTTTTCGAGAATTTCCAGTTTGTCCATTCAAATTGTTGTGAAAAATCGAAACATAAATGTATAGACCCCTAACTCTTACAGTAAGTTTTTTATGGAACTTCAAAACCTAGTAGTGAGTAATCGATTTATATTATATTAACTGCAATTGGAGTTTATATCATATTAACTGCAATTTTAGTTTATATCATATGAACTGCAATTGTAAAATCTGTACCCTAAAGTTCCGAGGCAGTTCCAGAGGTACCGCAGGCTGTAGAAACGTTTCCTCACATTCAGCCCCAGATCCGAAAAGGGATTGGCGTATTTGTGGTGGCACCGTGTGGTGTCATCCGACTATAACTTGTTAGGGCTAGTGCTGGCTACCTATCAGTTGACCCTTCACAAATTGCTAGCAATTCCTTTGGGCGAATGCCGACAAGTCAAGTGCCTCCACTTTGTGAAAAGAAAAAAAAAATATATTAACTGCATTTTCAAATTCACGGCAAGAGTCCGAAATAGTTTAGTGACATTTTTTCACCAGAACACCAACGATGTAGCATTCGTGTTGAAGATGCTTATCACACATTTACACCCGAACTAAGGTATAATTCTGGAGCAAATCCCTTTTTGAGCTTGAGTGCAAAATTTATCTCACGCCGAATTTTGGTTGATGACATGATAGTGGAGTCCGTAGAATGAATCGCAGAATTGACTCAATAATGAGGCATGTGAGATCTTGGAAGTCATTATGTTTATATCGTCCGTGCAAAAAATATTATTCGATTGTTGCACGTGTTAATAAACGTGAAATCTTACAATTATTCCGCTCCAGCACGATAAGGTAAAATATTCAGTGAAACCCCGACGTCCCCCAATCTATGCCCCAATCTATCCCCCAATTTCCTGCATTTTACGTTTTTTTTCATCAGGTCCCAGCTTTCCCGTATACTAACTAATGTTTAAGGTAATCCGGATTATAAGTTTGTTATTTATAGACTACTCCGCATTTTACGTTTTCACTCGAAAGTAAAAAAAACGAAAAAGGCTCTAAAATTAGCAATATTTTTCCTTTTGTGCTTTTTTAAAGCTAATCCACGTTGTTGACAGTTAATTACTTTCTCACAAAATAAATTAAAATCAAGGGTTGTTTTTATCTTCGAGAAGTTTCAAAATTGTCTATTCGAGTTCATCAAGGCGCGAAAAAGTTCGTTCGCTTCCAGAATTGAACTGGGAGTTCGTTCTTTTTGGGCCGTTTTGAAAAACAACAAAACTTTGAGTCTAAAGGAGATTTAGTTAGTAATCGCTATCACGTGCTGTGTACTGTATTCTTAATGGACGGAGCAGATTACAAATAGTGAAAGACTATTTATCCCCATAAAAACCAGAAAAAACACTTGCAAAATGTTTCAATACTGTAAGATGCTGCATTTACTTTGAACTCCACGACTAAAAAACAATTCACTATTACGGATTATTCCTAACCTAAATGCCAGGATTCGTAAATGTGCTCAAATGGTATGCATAATAATTTTCATTTCGAAAATACATATATTATACTTTTTGAAAGAGTCATATTTACTACGTTTAGTTTTTTTTTTTTTTTTTTTCTATTTGATTTTTGCTTCCTATGTATTTCCAGTACTTTACGTTTTCCCGTATTTTACGTTTATTCAGTCCCTTGACAAACCTAAGACTCGGGTTTCACTAATAACAACAATAAGACATTTCATAAGTATACTTAAAGAGTCATATCATTACCATATGCGTTTTTCACGCATTGTAGCATTTGTAATTACCCAGAACTTTCGTTCTTGATATTAGAAAATAATTGAATGGAATACGATGTTTTACAAAATACAAACGCATTGAATTTTATTATCATTTAGAAAACAAACATCATAAACCATACTTTTATTGCTTTTAAAGGACTTTACAAACCATTGATACATCCATGCTTTTGCAATTTACTGTTCGCACCATTTCAACTCTTTTTTTTTTGACACGTGTTTGCTTTTTGCAGTTAGAATTATTATTTTTCAAATATATCTTATTTCCCCAAAGTTTGCGTATTACGCAATAAAAATAAGTTTTACTCTGACAAAACTTTGAATCTTATTTACTTTCAGAAACCTTGTAAGTACAACAAAACTCTTTATAAACATTGCACCTATGGAAGTTTTTAGCATTCCATCCGTGTTGTGCAAAATTTTCACATGTTGCTGTAAGACAATAAGTAAAATCACTTATTTTAGCCATTGCTTTAAAACACTGTTTAAATACATTTTTCAAATAAAAACAATGCAGACTTTCTTAAAATATATAAAAACAGTTATGTTTTAAGACATCGTATAAATGCAGCTATATTCTAAAAGGTTCAGAATGTTTTACTAATTTAATGTGCAAAGCACTTAGAAGAAAAAAAATAAATGAGTTGCTTGTACATCAAGACGGGTGCAAACGCAATTTAAAACTGTGGCGATAATCGTTTCGAGCAAGAAAAATAAGCAATAAATCTTAAGCATGTGATCTTGGCACGGCATCTAAAAATGATTTATAATTAAATTCAGTGTGTCATTTTTCCTATTTTAATTCCACTTCAGCTGTAGGATGCTATTGAGAGTTAAACAATGCAATTAAAATTTAATCTTCGGGAAGTACCGATGGAAAAAACGACGATGGTACCAAAAGAGCCGAAGGCAATGGGATGTATTATGAAAGTGATTTATCAAACCCCTTCACTTGGAAAATCAATATTATTGGGGTCTTCTCCTTTCGAGTTTCTTAAAAATAAATTTTGCTTTTACCCTTTCTATTATCATTGCGTGCTGGATTGGCATGAAAGAGAATATTTTGCTTTTCTGTATTTACTATGTAAAAGTGTTTTTTTATTGTTTGAATGAAAAATAAATTTAAAAAATATATATTACCTTAGGGTTTTCTTTTCAAATAAACAATTAACTTGTTTAATAGGATCTTGCGCACATAAAGAAATCGAATGTACACTAATTTTTTGAGTAGTAAAAGTTTTACGACAGCAAAAAAAAGAAAATAAAAAAGTTTGGTTGTACTTATTAATTTGAAATATTTCTGAATTTTTTCATTTTCTTGTTTTTACATAATTTATATTATCGACTAATTTACATAATTTGCATTTCGACTAATTTTTAAATGAAAATTTCAAAAAAAAAAGTGTAGGAAAATAATTGAATATCTTGATCATATGACATGTGCATTTAAAAAAGAACTTTAAAGTCTTATAATCAAAATGAAACGTTTATTTTCCGTAGTGCTCAGATCAAAAATACATTAATATTTTGCACGATCTGACTTTGCAAAATGAATAAAAAGTCTAATTATTTTGACAATTTTTAGTTAGATGTCTTCTATTTAATTTATTTATTTTGAAACATTCCTTTAGAATAAGGACAATATTATTTTGACAGTTCGAGTAAGAACAATATTTCCTTCAACTCTCCATCCACCCTTTACATACACGATATTGTTTAAAAAATGCGCTAGAATGAGGACAACAGTTCTTAAATCACGTCAGTTGTCTCGCCAAAAATCCTTTAATTTTAAATCAATAAAACTTGTGCATGCCTGTTTTTTCAGCTTTTGGCGCAATAAAAAGAACAAAAAGTGACTACATAAAAACGTAAACGAGCTCTTTATTGTAAGTAAAACTTGAGTAGAAGAAAATGAAGATTTTTTTCCTTAAAAATAGGAATAATAGAATTAAAAATTAAGCTAAATTACTGGAAAATAATGATGTGTACAAAGCTAAATGCGTGCTGCGTTTTTCGTTGAAGCTTGTCACGTAATGGCACTTGTCTTCGTCTTTCTTTATATAAAAAGTGACATCAGGAAGGCACAAAACAAATCAAAGAAACACTAAAAAATAAAATTAATTATAAAACAATAAGATGGCAATTTAGTCAACAAAAACAACAAAAAGAAAAAAGGAATAAGACGAATATAAAACCATAAGCTCAATAAAATAACAAAATTGATGCATTTTAGCAACATGCATTTATTTATCTCTCAGTTCCCTCCCATTTTTTGAAGTGTTTATATCTTTACTCAATCGAATTTTAACTACTTCGGCTACGCTGTGTACTTTACTTTTTCTTCATTAAATCCCTTTTAAAATTTAAAAATATGTTAACGTTGTATTGAAACAAGCAATACCTTATTTTGTTTTTTTTTTCTTTTATCCGGCAAGGTTCAGCCATTGGCATTATGATACTGTATTGGAAGCTGTGTATGCTTCACTTTTACTTCTACTGACAAATGTCTTCACAATTTTACTGTTAAGTTTTATTTTTAAATAAAGCATTTGCTAAAATTTATCTCTTGCTGTTGTCTGTGCATATACAGTTACTTATACCTATCCATCTATCTATAAAGATGTCAAGCACAAAGTTAACAGATCGAAAAAACTAATCATACTAATATTTTTAACAAGTACAAATACAAAATAAAAATATTTAAATGCACAATTCAAGCAATTTTTGAAATTTAAAAAATCCTTTAATGCAAAATTTAACCATTGATTCCATTATTCCGCCTGTTTAATTATCGTAGGAATCAATCCAGTCACCCTTTATTATCGGTTGAAGATAATTTTCAACAACTTCAGAACAACTCAACTTGCAAATGAAATGCAGAATTATTCACGAGTGATCGTTTGCTTGGTTCAAAAGTCAAATGTTAGCTTCGAATTGTGAAAAGCGCCGAACTTTGTTTAGAAACATTAAAATCCGTAAATATGAAACTAAAGTATTTTTTCGGAGAAAACTTTACCAATTCATTTTGGAACTTCTCCAAAAATGTTATTCTCGAATGAAACGCTTTCAAAGCGTTTCATTTTTTCCGACTTAAAATGTCATAAGAATTCAAAGACAAATTTCTTTTTCTCTTGATGCTCTGGCAGTTCGGTGCAATAAAAACTTTGGCATTACCTCTTATCACAAATCAATCGCTCTTACAGTTTCAGTTTCTTCTGATGTTTGAATTATTCATCTCTGTACATCCAAAATATTTTTCCTCTTCTGACTTTTGTACCTTTGCTTAGAAAAAAATGGTTGCTTCTGAATGTAAGGAGATAAATTGATGATTAATTTATCCCTAATGTATAAATATTTCATCTTTCGTTTATGAGTAAAATAATCAATTCTTAAGAAAACGACTTTTGCTTTAGTTTAGATGGATTGATGTACAGTGCGTTATTAAATACATTGAATGTATTATGAAACATTTTAACGCACAAATTTTAACTTCACATTATCGTATATATTCTTTGTAGGAATGTTTGAGCGCGATATAGCTAGTTCGAATAAGTTGTCAAGTATTAGATGTAACAACTACAATCTAGATTTTGATTATTAGCATAGATTTTTCTATGTAATAGGATGTTTGATACACCTATATTGTTAATTGTTGCTATTATACTAATACTATCAAACTTTTGTTACTATTATTGTTATAATTAATGTTAATTTTATTCATCATTATTTTGAAAATTGTGTTTGCCTTAAGTTGGATGTATTTATTTGTACTTCTAGGCCAACCGAAGTTTGACAAAGTAATTGAAACAAAACCTTCTTGTTTATCAAGAAAATATGCAAACATCTGCACATTTTTTACAGTAAAGTACTAAATTTAAATCTTATCTTAAGTTTTGTTTGTAAAAACATATTTATATTTTTACTTGATTATATCAGAAAAATACGAGGTGTAAATATTTAAGCACGAGTTAGTTAGAGTTTCAAATCACAAAAGATTTCTTTTTATCTGTAATACTGCTACATCTGGAAAAGACTCTTATTTTAGCAAGGTAATCGTAAATATCACAGAATAACAGTCTAAGTTTTTCCGTACACGTTGTCAGTCTGTTCTATAAATACGAGAACTGTGCTTATAGTGGAGTTCTAGTTAAGTATAGTGGATCTTTGCGTTGGATTGGAAAAGGGAACTCCACCTAGCATATTGCAAAAAACTAGGGTTCGATCACTTCCCTGCACTTACCATTTTTTTGTGTGCGTGCCATAGAAAAAGAGCAGACCCCATGTGGGGCTAGAATCACCAGCTAAAAAAACAATGCTGCAAGGGAACGAGGAATAAATGCATACCTGGAAAATCAGGAAAGATCACACGGATATTATGGTGAATACAAACATCACATTTATTGTCTACGTAAAAGGGAAGGCCGGAGATCAGGTCATAGCGCGTAACTCAAGTTATAAGAGCTCATTCTGGGGCGTCCCCCATCGGATTAAAATAAGATAGCTACGTAAGTATACATTAGTGCTCTTCACACTTCATGGCACTATGTGGATCAGGTTGACGACCAGCATCACGTCTTGAAGAAAAAAGTTGCTACTCAATCAAAAATACATGAAGACGCGTCCTGCGTCCGAGCGAAAACGGTTCTCAGCTACCCATGCCTCTTTCGAACTTCCTGCACGGGCGCCGCAAAGAGTCGGGTTGCCAACTTTTCCTGTGACTGGGCCAATCGCCAGGCGCGAATCCGCTTTCCATTGCCGGGAAGCAAGGCGCAACACTTCATCGCCCTAGGAGTGTTCTTCTTCTGTTTCTGTCATGTGACAGCGGAGAGGTAAATTCAACACAGCTATGTCGAGCATCACGACAGTGCTTCTAGAATAACTTTGATTTGGTCAATGGATGCTCTGAAGGGCCATTGACCTCCAAACCGTCAAAGCACGTGTACCAATATTTTTTTAATTGTGCAATACTTTTTTTAATAGCAAATCCAGTCAAAAAAGAAGAATTAAAAGGGCAACAAAATTAATAAGAAGTCGGTTAGTAATGAAATGAAATTATTTTTTAGGAAATTAAAGTATTTTTCTCTGCATACTACCTATTTAATTTGACATGTATGCAAATTGCGTTATACTAATACTAGTTTTGCCGCATTTAGTATTTAGGAATATATAAATATATATATATATATATATATACAGGATGCGGCAAAAAAACTCGCACAAACTTTGACACGTCTTGGCACGAATGCATTGTACCGTATCCACTAATTGTGTTTTTTTTTTATAAGATCCTCCATGTTTTTCTGCATTGATGTGTGCACTTTCGAGTTTGCATTCATTATTTTTGTTTTGCTCACAAACGTGTTGAAAATTTTCGAATTTTTTCGCGCTGGGAAACGACAATGTGAAATTGTCCCTTTGCTCAACGTTCCTCGACTGACTCTCCAATGAAATTAACCTGTCCAAGGAGCTTGGTCACGATAGTCGCCGTCCAAAGATGTCGCCAGCTCAAGCGTCGGGCTGCAGGTGAACGATGGGAGCGCATCCCCTTGACGGAAGAGAGGCTGTTCACCGTCGAGCCCACGCACAGCTTCTAAAACGACAGATTATGGTCCACCGAGGCTCCGTGCACGTCGGTCATCCCCGAACACCGTTAAAATCCACAATCAATGATGGTCTGGGGCGAAATTTGTGCTAGGGGCAAAACCACTTTCGTTTTCGTGGATCAAGGGGTCAAGATCAACCAAGAAGTGTATCGCGGCGACATTCTTCTGGCCCAGAAGAACTTTGGCGATGCGAATTGGACGTTCCAGCAGGACTCAGCGCCAACTCACAAGGTAACAAGAAGTTCCGTCTAGAACTATAAGAGCATACTTTCCCGTATACACCAGCTTCAAATTTATAATCTAGCTATCTCTCCCTCTCTCTGTCTTTCTCGTTTGGCTTTAGTTCTTAATTGCTTCAAATATACCTTTTTCAACGGTTAATACATATTCATTCAATCATTCATTTATTCAGTCATTCTTGCATTTATTCACTCATTTATTCATTCATTCTTTCGCTTATTCATTTAATCATTCATTATTTCAAAAATATTCTTGAAAATCCCGATCAAAAAATTTCATAGGAAAATAGGCTCGTTAGTTCTGGATGAACTTACTATTTGTACATGTTCTACGTCATAAGAGCTTTCCTATAAAGTTTTTTCCAAGCAAATCGGTCCGTTATATCAGGATTTATATAGGATTGAAATTTCCCGTAGGCGGTATGTTATTTTTATTTTTTTTTGAATTGTTCAAAAATGAACAAAAATTGTTCATATCAATATTTTACGCCAAGAACTTCTTCCAGTGAGCTTGTTCATTGGAACTTTTATCTTGTACCCAGAGTTTACATAATTTGTTTCATTTTCGCATATAGGTGCTAATGTTAAAATTTTTTGAACTGTTCAAAATTGAACAAAAAATTGTTCAAATCAAAAAGCAAAATATGGAAATGAGATGTCACCTCAGGAAGATCTCCTCGCCGAGATCTTTCGAATGCAAAAAGAATTTTTCGATTCAGACAATTCGTTCAAAAGTTGTTAGGAGGGGACAGACCGACAGACAGACCGACAGACACACTTTTTCCCCATCTCAAAATCCTACTTTCAATTTTTTTATTTTTCAATCTTTATTTAATTACTTAACTTATTTTTGACTTTTCTTGATTTCTAATGATATTTTCACGATACCCATTAAGCCTTCTTTCATGCTTTATTATCATTATTTTTTCACTTTTACGGGAACGTAGGCTAAAAACGACTCAGGACTGGTGCCGGGCCCATTTTCGGACTTCATCTCGTCTACAGAATGGACGCCCTACTCGCCGCATTTCAATCCCATGGACTATAGCATGTGGTCCATTTTGGAGGCCAGGGAATGTGCTAAGTTCCACAAAAGTTTGGAGTCGCTGAGGCAGTCGCTGCACTGAGAATGAGACCTGTTGTCGCTGGAAGAGCTGCGGCCCATCGCTGAAAATTTCAAGTCGCGATTGGACCACTTCGAAAATGGCTGAGTATTTTATTGCTAAACTGTCATGTTATCGTTATTAATTGCTATTTTGCTCATATTTAATAAAATTATCACAAAAAATGTTTACCCGTGTTTTCTTGCCGCACGCTATATATATATATATATATATATATATATATATATATATATATCAGTTTTTGGTATACATAAAGTACACATTGGGAAGTGTAGTTACCTCGGAAAGATTGATTTCCCTCACAGTTTAAAAATACCACAGTAAAATAGTACATCAAATATAAGCAAAAACTTGTTAATATTAATATAACCATTTGATGAGTTCAGATATTGATGAAACGAAAATGAACATACACGCAATCAATAAAATAGGATAATACTTTTTAATATTGAATAGTCTTGCGGTTAAATAAGATGTTTTACTCTCCGAGAACATTTATGATTATTGCTTGAAATGTATCTAAACTGGGTTTTGACGAAACGTGATAAGGAAAATATTTTTCAAATGGTTGAGACAGTAAGTAATTTAAACAATATCTGATTAATTTAATTGGTAAGAAGCAACATTAAGTATAAATTTAAAACTATCTAAACATTTTGGCAAAGGATAGAATAATATTGATTCATGGGAGTATCAGCAAATCTAGCTATAAACACATTTTGTATTTATAAAATCTTTACGAAATAGTGACTGGAATTAAAACGAAAACAACAAATCAATTATGTTTTTATTGCACTAAATTATTAAAAATTATGAAATTTTTTTTAAGAGTTTCAAACACGAAACGCTACAGGGGAATCAATAATTAATAAAGTATGTAAATGAGCTATTACTCTTCATCGATTAACGATTTGCCCAAGTATACTGTTAAATTCATAATATACATTAGAACTCATACAACCTGAATTATGTATTAAAATGGCTTTTTAATTCAAATGCATTTGTGAATTAAAGCGGCCTTTTCGTAGCTTATTAATCCAACTAAAATGCGTTTCATTCGTGTCATCTTGAAATTTATCGTAAATAAATTGCATATTATCGAAGACAATTAAAATCTAGTTCTATCTAAGCAAGCAACTTTGTGAGCCTTCTTGAAACGCATCCAATACAAAAGTTAGTTGGATAAGTAAAACATTTTCTTCAAAATAGCATCTAAAGTTACGTTTAGAAATGATTGCTTAGATTATATCAAACATATTACCCATTAAGAATTACTAACGAGCGCAAGGTTTAGAAATGACTAGATTATGCATATATTAAACGCTAAATACCTCATGGTATTTTGCTGAAGTACAGCTGGTTAAACTTTCAGAAATTTTCACCAATTTCTTCTAATGAGATAATGGAAGATTGCATGCATAAATTGCTCGCATAAATTGGTTTTATAAGGTATTTATGCAGAATGACTAATGGCGTGTAAATGATTTTCATTATTGCAGTACAAATTATATTTAATTAGAAGCTAAGCAACAAGTTTAAGAAATTTTAATAGAAATGGACTAATAGAGAGATAATTTATGTGCTAAATATAATAGCCTACAAAGGTTTTTTAATTGTTTTTAATTAGATAATTTCTTCAGTACTTACGACTTCCTGAACAATGTATACTAGTTTTATTTAAAATGCCTGCTTTTTCTTTATGTAACCAATTAGAAATTAAAAAAAAAAAAACCTTTTTGACATTAATTAATGGTGCTTTTATTTACAATTTTTGTTTCATGTCATGCTATATCACTTCATAAGAAATTTAATATAAAAAAACTGGATTTTTGAAATATAATTTGAAACATTTAATAAAAAAGAAGAAATTAGCAATTTTTGAAAATGCATCTTCTTTTTCAAAAATTGGTGTAAAATCCCAATTATTTTTTATTGATTCATTAATCAAAGAACAAAGATTTTATGCATTGATTTTTTTATAAGTCAAATAATTTTTGATGAAAAATAAAGACTGAAGTGAAGCAGAAAAAACAACGAAAAATTCAAAAAACCTACAAAAAGAGGTTTTTGTAAAAAATAGGTACGTAAGTTATCGTAAAAGTAATGCATAAATTTGTTGTGTATAGTGTCCGGAACATGTGGGAAAAATCCACATTATAGATACAAATTTAAAAAAGCCTTTGTATTTTAATTGAGATGATATGCACAAAACACAAGGCGAGAGAAGACATCATTTTCAGTTTTCGGCTCGCAATATATTTATTAAACTTTTAACTAGGGAAATTAATCATAAATCAATAAATGTTGCTTCAACTTTCTAAAACTTTCAGGAAACATTTTTGAAGCTTTACTTTACTATTTAACCCAATAAAAGATTAGTTTTTTTCGTCATTTTTGGGATGCTGATTCCCTTAACATACGTTAAAAAAAAGAGTTCAATGCATAATACAAACAGGTTATTTATATGTAATATAACGACAATACTGTAATAAAAAAATAATTTCACGTAAGAAAGCACAAATAAGCATTAAATTGCAGATATATGTTTCGGGATTCCGAGCAATCCCGAAATATATGTCTGCATTTTAATGCTTATTTGTGCTTTCTTAACGTGAAATTATGTTTTATTACGGTTTACTTGCACAAAGTTAAATTATTATTATAATGGCAATAGTTTATAAAATGGGTAAGAAGTTCATCAGAAAAAAATTGAAATCATAGATCATTGAGAAAACATTAAGGTATAGGCTTAATTTGCAGGTAGTATTTTATCTGTGTAATTATTTTATCACTTATTTTTAATTCGAAGTAAAAAAACAGGATTAGAAATCTACCAATTGGTGACGCTAATATCAACAATGAATAGATGAACAGTAACAATGCTGTACCCATTGCTTGTTGCGCTATTAAATGATTGTCTGTACATGACTATTATAAAATGGTGTAGCACGATGAATATGGAATCTCACAGTGAGAAGAAAAACCTGGGAAAAAAGAAGTAAAGGGGAATATCCTTTGACTTTTTTCAATTATTAAACAAAAATAAAATAGTAGTAGTGCAAGTAACCTGCTAGAATTTTTGGAGGTACAATATATTTGTTTTGTTAATAACAGCATTTGCTAAGCTGATTTAAGACATAAAAAGCCAAAATAATCCTTAGCTGAACTTCACACGATTTCCTTTTGGAACAAGAGGAATAAGAACATACGTGGCAGGCATTGTGTTTTCATTTTTATTTTTATTTATTAATTTATTATTTTTAGGACATCCTGATGAATTCCCGAACATGCAAACACAATATAAGGCTTAACAACAAGGCATTCTCTATTGATAAATTAGTTAATTTTTACTAACTGAAATCGTAATTTTTACGACTGTGTAGATTTACGCCACTGTGAACAACAAAATGGCGCCTTCCATTTTCTATTCATCATTCTTATACCAGTAAATCATAAAAGTTAGTCATGAACTTACTGTTTGCAATTTCACCCCTTTTTTAGATGTCCGCATTTAGGAAAATCACAACACGCATGTCTAATATCAAACTCAAAAGCTTTAAGGCAGAAAATAAATTATATTTAAGTAATAAAAAAAATCTAAAATATATTTAACTAAAACGATAAACAAAGAGAGAAAGGCTTCGATACTTTAAAAGAATTTCTCACGCACGGATGGGAATATATAAGAAACTGAGTCCTAGTTTTGAGCTTTTATCGTGAAAAATGTTTGCTGACTTCTAGAAATCCTCTAAATAATGTGTTGAAAGTTGAACACTTAAAGTATTTTTCCTTTAGTCTAGTGGAAGACACAAGGATAGAAAAGGAATTGTTTCGATGGAAAATTATTTTCCCAGCAAAAAGAAAGATATATAGTCCATAATTTCAGTTTTAAACTTTCTTGAGAGAGAGAAAAAAATAATTCGAAAGAATGATAAAACCGAAACACTTTCTATTCCTTTAAACAATAATTCCTTTTTTTAGTTCAAAAAAATATTTTTATGTTATTTCTTCTTGGAAAGAGGTCCCTAAACAGTGAAGTTTGACTACCAAATTCAAGTGCACATAAATATTTGAAAAAAAAAAAAAAATTAAAGTTAGTTATTTAATTGATTTTTTTCTTTTTACTTATTATTTTTACTTATAACGAACCATCAATATTTTCTAAATCATTTTATCATCATGTTACCTTCATAAAACACGAAGCAATGGATTGTAACTTATATTTCACAATCTACTAACCAGAAGTCACCTATAAGATCAGATGATTCAGTACGGAAGTAAAAGTATATTATCATGATTTTTATATATTTCCAGAAAACTTCCTTCTTAGACGACATTCCAAGTAATTATATTCATATAATATGTATTCCCGTGTAACAATTTCTCAAGAGTTACATTGAGAACACATAGCAGTGTTTAATTTCATGTATTTGCCAACTTTATTTGGGAAGAAAAGAGCTAACGCAATGCTGATGTCGATTTCAAATAAGACTCAAATGAAGTCTTGCACATCGTATTTCAGCAGCGCCTCGTACATATCGCATCGCCAGCCTAAATGGCGTAGTTTTCACTTGACTGCTCACATGCCTGCTAAACAATTAATGCAGATTCGTTTTTTTAAATTGATACACCACAAGTTGCCCATTAATTCGTAAAATTATTTGTTGGTTTATAGTAAGATGCACTGGAAAAAAATTATAGTCCAACCTTTCACCAAAAAAATCAAGGAAAGATGAAATTTATAGGCAACTAACATTTGGTACTATTGGTACTAAATGAAACCATGATAAGAGTGTAGTTTCACCATAAATGGGAAACTAAGACCCATTATAATGGTTGAAATTGAGTACCAAATGTTGGTTGCAATGTGTTAAAAATATCCATTAGAAAATATTAAAATAACCATTTATTTGATTGTTATTTTACCATGTTTAATTACAACAGTTGAATAACCATTAAAATGATGATACTCAAACCGCTGATTTAAAAAAAAATCGTTTGTTCTCTGTTTATCCTAAAGAACGTTTAACTGACTCTAATTTTCAAGCGCTCAATAAGAATCGGGCGTCCAGCTTGGTTGCGAAACCTTACCGGTCGTACGTTGTTGTTAGAATATGAAAAAAGATTTATCAGTTCAAATCTGCATGTGTATATAAAAAAAGAAGAAAAGAAAACACTGGCTTAAGCAGCGGTTACTAAACAGAAACACATACACACGTAAATCAAAAATTGGAGACGTTGGATTCCCGAACTGTTTGCGAATGAGCAAACCCATAATTTGAGCTGCTGAAGCGTGTTTGTATTTTAATTTTTGCAGCAAATAAAATGATTTTCGTCAATATACAGTAAATTTAAACCAAAAATGACTGGATCCAATCAAAAACAGAAATCTCAATTTTAAGGCAGTTTGACTGTTGGAAAAGAAGATTTATTGATAAATAAACGGTCGCTATAAGTAGTGTTGATTCCTGAATGACTAGAACGCAAGGTTGGTATACCATATACCAGGGTTCGATTCCCGCAAGCTTCGTTTACGGTTTTTACGCTTCGAAGATTCTACGCCTCGAAATGGTTCAAAAACGGTAAAAATTTAGTTTTGAAACCATTTCTAAATAGTTATAAAACCGTAAACTTTTGTATATACGGCTAAATTACCAAGCTGATTACAAATGGTTTAGGTCCCGTAAAGATAGAAAAATGTTCCAAACCGTAAATTAAACGGTGAATTAGATGGACAGACTGCTGCCGGTTATTTAACCGCAATTTCATAATGAAATTTCTAACAGTGTAATACATTCTTTTTGAGTGGTATATTTTATATATATTCACCAATGCACTGTACTGCCTTCGTTTCGAGACATCTATTGAGGAGATAACATTCTTCACTGCACAGAAAACTGCAGATGGAGATTTTAAAAATTTCGTTAATGACCAAATTATGAATGATTAGTATGTTTACGTCAAAAGATGCAACAGAAGATAAAAACATACTTCTAATAATTACGCTCAAATCGATAGTCAAGTACACCGCTTTACTCTAATGGACTTAATCATCATCATAAGTTTTTATCGATTTCCTTCACTGAATCCTAATTTTAGATGGATTTTTTTTTTGTTATACTACTTGCGTTAATTTGAAGGGAAATAAATAAACTGCCTGGAGGTTGATGAAAGTGGTTGATTTATTTTATTACGGAAGAGACTGCTAGCTGGGAATTCAATTAACTCGTTAAGTAGGTTAGCTGCTGTGATTTTCGTAGCAGTTATCTCCGATGTGCATTAAGTGATATGCCTGACAGAAGGTATTTTATACACCAGGTGTTTTCCTAAAAGGTAAGAAATAGTGACGTAGCAAATGGGGAAAAAAATAAGATGCCCTTTTTAGCATACTTTCCCGTAAAAGTAAAAGGAAGAATGTAGGAAAGATGGCTTATTGTATCGTGAAAATATTGTTGGAAATGAAAATTAGTCAAAAATAGGGGAAGTAATTAAATAAAGATTGAAAAAACTAATACATATATGTAGGGTTTTATAGATGGGGAAAATGTGTGGCTGTCGGTCGGTCTGTCTTATCTTCCCCCTGATAATTTTTGATGTAATTGTTCAATTCAAAGATTTTTTTTTTTCGCATGCGAAAGATGTTGGCAAGGACATCTCATTATTTATTTGTTACTTTTTGATTTGAAGAACTTTTGTTTTAATTTTGAACAGTTCAAACAAAGCTTAACATTAGTGCTTGCTTGGAACAAAATTTATCGGACGGATCTTATGAGGCAGAACATATATAGATACGAAGTTTATCCAAAACTAAACGAGCCTATGTTTCCATGAAATTTTTTTATCTGTATTTTTAATGAAATTTCTGAATGAATGAATCTATGAATAAATTAATGAGTGAAAGAATGAATGAGTAAATGAATAGAAAAGAATAACTAAATGACTGAATGTAAGAATAAGGTATATTTGAAGTTATTATGCAAAGGATGAAAGATAGATAGCTACATCATATATTTGATGTTGGTGTATACGGGAAAGTACGCTCGCATAGTTCTGGACGGCACTTCTTGTTCCGATCTTCTCGTTCCATCTATCTTTCTTTAATTAATATATATATATATTTAATTTTTTCAAACTAATTAAGATAAACAAAACTAAAATAGGAAGCTCAACTTGTTTTATTTAAAATATATTAGGTATAAAAGAATATGTAAATAAAAAAATAAATACAAATTAACGGGATAAATTGATAAATTAATAAAACTACATATCAGCCGTTGAGGAAGCATGCAATATTGTCATGGAAAAATCTAATATCATAAAGAAAGACACCGAATTAAACTGTACTTACAAGAATTATTTTTTTTTAACAGAGATAAAAAAATTACAGGAAACATGCAAATTAAGCGCATGAATGTTCTACAAAACACCAGAGCGAATTATTGATGGATGGCCTGACTGGCCGAGCGGTCTTAGTACCAGTTTCCATTGCCTGCCTGCGTGCAGTGACGAGATCGTGGGTTCCATTCCCACCTTGCCCTGGGTGTATTCTTGTAATTTCCTTCCTTGTATTGTAATATTCTATCGTATTGTCTTGTTCTATCTGTAATATTGAACGAGATTTTGAGGCATATCCATTTGCGAAAAGCAAATAAACTTTAAATGTATGAGACCTGGAATTGTCTATACAGCAATATTATTAGTAATAAAATTATTGAAGATTATCGGAAAGACCTCTTGGCTTGCCACGGTTAACAATTCGTCGGGCGCGCTCCAAATTTTGCACCATCGGGCGCGCTGTATCTCAAAGATACATTTCGTAATAGCAATGCGTAAATTTAATTATGAAAGTTTTTAAAAAATGTAATTTTGTTTTTGGTACCAGGCTTCACCTCCCATACACTTGGAGTCTTATCTCCGCTTTATTTCCTTTATTTCAATACAAAATACAATGAAAATATTAAATTAAAACGCAAATACTTACAAGCAAAAAGAAATGTAAAGTAATAAAATATATGCGTACAATAGGTGTTTATATATAATTATATTAAGTGAAAATATTCTTAATTAAAATATTAACTATTCAAATAATTTAAGAATATTAAAAAAATAATCCGACTCGGATACATTTGGTCCATCAATTGCACTTTTTTTTAAAACATTGCGGAATGTTTAAACAAAAACCTTCGCTGCATTTTAGGCACTTATATTACGTTTACCTAGTCTTTTTGTTGAATGACTTCCATAACCAGAATGACATTCCATGAAATCTCCTTCGTTCTTATCAGTTTCATCGAAAATTTCTGCATCTAGATCTTAATTTTCATCAAAAAATAAAATGTTATGAACTGTTTCAAGATCTTTCTGATCATTTAAATCTAGAAAATGTTTTTTACTCATTTTCAAAAGCAAAATAAACGCAAAAATTAATAAAATTAGTATAACGAACGGAAAACGTCATGAGTCGCGCTGTATCCCACATATACAAACCGCAAATGAACCCCCAAACCCAGGGGAAAAAAATCCTGACACATACTCCCGCAACATTCCAGGAGACTTCTAGTGACCGAAAGGGCAGATATTGCTCTGGTCAAGGTCGTGACGTTCCTCCTTCGATTTAAAACAAAGTAATTTCAAAGCTTTGTATCTGAGATACAGCGCGACTGAAGAAGTGTTAAATCTCGATCTAGAAAACTCGGTTTACGAAATGGATGTGTAAAATCAATTAACCATCGGAACTCTACAATACAGTTAATCTAATAAATGCTACATCATGTCTTGTAGTTCAAGATACCGACTCATACAGCACCAATTGAGGCCGTCGCGGAATCAGTCAATGCATGTCTGCCTTCCAGTAAATATTTGTTAAGTTAACAGTCACTTGTATGTACTCGTTGGTACCATTTGTTTTTTATCATTAAAAATTACATTAACTCAAAATACTATGGCTTGCTGATCACAATATGACGTTGAACCAGGAGAGCTGTCATTTTTGATGCAAAGTGTAACAGCAGGTTTTATAGCAGCAAGAGTGGCAGCAGCATATTTTTATGAATTTCGTTACGATAGGAAATTAGCACAGAAAAATGTTTATGTTATGTTCATAAGGATATGTACAAAAAGGTTGTATATTTGGATTGAAAAAGAAGAAAAAATATTGTGAGAGAGCAAATAATACTTAGTTAGCGGATAAGGATTTCGTTAAGTAATTTTTTTAAATCAGCATAGCCCTTATGAGGATGTGTTGGGTGTATTGGGATGTTTTGCCTCACATATGATTGGCGATCATTTCCCGCTGCGGTAGGAACTATACCAGATGGAACAAAAGTTGTTATACGAAGTCGACTGGACGAAACTGGGAACGACAGCTTCTCGTGATCCGTTGGTCTCTCTCGAAGCAAAGCTGTGAGTTTAAAAAAAAAGATGCTGCAAATTGAAAAATTGTAATGAAATAAATACATGCAAATTCAAAACACTGTAATGGTTACGTTTTAATCATATAAGTATTGTTTACGTTTTATTTTTAATACGATTACATATTTTTATTTTGAAGTCTGTATTTTATGATTTGTAACATAAACTATTGCAAGAATAACTACACTGCATTTATTAATTAACACTTTGTAGGTAGTTATTATATAACTGGATAGCTGGTTTGAAATCTTATGTGTAATTTCTCTTTTCTCCCCAAATAAAGATGACAAAAAAAAATGTATAAAATTATCAGGGTATTAATAGCTGCATTTATAGAAGAATGATGTTAAGTAAAAAAACACATGCTTCCTTATTATACTTTTGTTTTCTTTCTTTTCCTGATGAATATAATGCAGTAAAAATCCTCTGCAGCGGAAACCAACTGGACAAAAATAGTTTTACGTGATAGACAGGTGTCCGCAAAAGAGGTTATTTTTGCTGTTAGTTTAGGGTTATTTTAATCTGAACGATTTGCTGCCGGGAGTTAAAAACAGTCGCCTAAGAGAGTTGCCCGTGTCCGCGTTTGAGAGGTGTCCGACATGAGAAGTTTTACTGTACACTCGAAAACATTCTCAAACAAATTAGCTTCCTATAATGTTAGTTATTATTATGAGCCTTCTCTAAAATTCTGAATTTATTTAAGTTCGATCAGAAACACAACGTCAACTATTTACCGACGGCAGTGCATCCAACGAACAATACAATTTTCCTTAAGTAAAGCAGGACTCACAATGTGTTCAACAGAGCCATAATTTAGTCTGCGTTATAAGGATTATCAGTAACGACTGCATAATATTTTATTGCTGGATTTAATGACTGCATATATTCGCAAACTTGCATCACTTTTACGATTTGTGCCGACTTCAGTATGGGGTGAGTCTGATTTTTCCAATTTTTCGGAAAACTTTGACAAATGGGCTTTCGAAAAATGTTTTATAACTTACTTTATGCTTTCTGGTGCTAATTCTACATTGTAGTTGTTTAGATAGAAAAATATTTATGAAGTGGCGTAGTACTTCATTATTTCATAATTGTGATTTATTACTTCATATTAATTACATAAATAACGGCTGTTACGTTATGCATTTTTACGACAGTAATCCCGATCGCAATCTCTCTAGCTCTCCCCCCCCCCTGAAGTTATGGCAAGTACCCTAACAGTACTTAAGAAACGTAATTAAAAAGATATTTGAATAAACGGTAGAAGAAGAATATATAAATAGACAAAAACCCAATTACTATTAAGTAAATATTCACAAAAAATAATTATCATTAAGGTCTAGAATCTTTTATTGAAAACAAGCACATTCATTGTTAAAAATATCAACATACATGCCCGTTTGCTCCAACTGGAAACTTAAACAAACATTTAATGAATGTTTCTGCGTTCGAATAAATTCTTTCCTTGCAAATAATGGAGCATTAAATTCAAGGAATGGAAGAATCAAATTTCATTTTTATCAGAAAATCATTTTTCTCCTAATACCTAAGATTAACTAATATTTTTAATAAAAAAATTAAGCTAATAATTTTTTCCCCTAATACTATTGTTATTGCATGTTAAACAGAGCTCTTTTTAATTAATTGCATGTTTTCATGCTTTGAAATCGGAGGAAGAAATTGTTGCCTTTGTAAACGAAGTGGAATACGATTCATAAATAAATATAAATTGTACTTAGCTATGCCTCAAATGTTCTGTCCGTGAATATACACGAAATAAACTCATAAAGACTGCAGTTCAACCTCTTTAAGGGTACAATTACCTGATAATTAAACTGGGTTTTAGCGGTTAATTTTAATTCATAACATCTTCAAAAAGGCAATAGAAAATAACCACTTGGAAATTACACACCATTAAATACATTCGCTATGTTTAACGTAATTTCAAAATTTATACGAATGCAGAAACATTCATTAAATGTTTGTTTAAATTTCCAGGTGGAATTTAATATTTAAACAAGCATATATGTTAATGTTTTAAAGTATGAATGCTTCTTTTCATTGAACGATTCTAGATCTTAAGGGCACTTATTTTTGTGAATCTTTACTTAATGGTGGTTTTTGTTTATTTCTATATTTCGTCTCGTGACGTGTAGTATCATTTCATACCCTTCTTTTTCCGTTTTATTCTAACTATCGTTCGTAATATTCATTGTTGTTTATTATTAGAAAATAAATACGTATTCGACGGATATTAGGACAAAATTGTGCGTGTTTATAGTCTTCAACTGCAGCTGCTGCTTTCAATTTGAAGCTTGAAAACAATATATTATATTGTCATTAGGAACATTAGACAAATTTTTTTACAAAACTATTCTTATTGAAATCAATTCATATCTTCTGGAAAGAATCTTAAAAACTGTTAAGCATTAGGAAATGAAAATAAATAATACAGAAATTAATGTCCCTACCCCAACTTTTTTTTCTTCTAGATTCAGAACAACTAATGATGCGCGTTAAAAGTTTCGTTGCCGTTAAAAGTAGCTCGTTGCACTAGCAGTTGCTCTGTGAGTAGACCCAAACTGCCAAACATTCAAATATATATATATATATATATATATATATTTCAAATTTATGCGAGTTAAATATTACCAGAAATTTTACTTCCTTAACAGCTTAGTGCGGTGCTTTTTACATCTTTCTAGTGCTATCCTTTTTCTATTAGCCAACCTTCCCGTAAAATTAAAAACGCAATAATAATAAAGCATGTAAGAAAGCTTAATGTATCGTAAAAATATCGTTAAAAAAAGCAAAAGTTAAAAATAAGTGAAGTAATTAAATAAAAATTGAAAAAAAAATAAAGTAGGGGTTTTGAGATAGGGAAGATGTGCGCCTATCTGTCTGTCCCTCCCTCCGTTTGAGATAACTTTTGAGAAAATTGTCCGATTCGAAAGATTCTTTTTTTTTTTTTTTTGCACTCAAAAGATCTCGGGGAGGACATCCCCATTCCATATTTTACTTTTAGATTTGAAAAGTTTTTCATTCAATTTTGAAAAGTTATAAAAGTCTAAACATTAGCGCCTATGAGCAAAAATTATGTAAACACTGGGCATAAAATCCAAGTTCCTACGAACAAGCGTATCAAAGAAGCTCTCGGCGTGAAATATTTTTGATTTGAACAATTTTTCTTCATTTTTAACAGTTAAAAAAATAACATAGTGCCTCCGGGGAAATTGCAATCCTATATAAATCCTGATCTAACAGACGGATTTACTACGTACAAGGCTTATCGGAAAGATGTTATAACGTACAATATGTACAGATACGAAGTTTAACGAGACTTAAATGAGCCTATTTTCCTAGTAACTTTTGAACGGGATTGTTAAAGGTATGTCTGAATGAATAAATGGTTAAATGAATGAGTGAATAAATGATAAAATAAATAAATCATTGAATACATGATGAAATAAATAAATGAGTGAATAAATGATAAAATAAACAAATGAGTGAATAAATGCAAAAATAAATAAATGAGTGAATAAATGAAAAAAATAATAAATGAAAAAATAAACGAAAAAATATGAGTGAATAAATAATTGAATGATAATTAGTGAGTGAATGAATATGTACTAACCTTTTAAAAAGAGTATGGTTGAAGTATTTAAGAACTAAAGCTAAATGCGCAAAAGAGAGAGACAGCTAGATTATAAATCTGAAGTTGAAGGTGTACACGGGGAAGTAGGCTGGTATAGTTCTAGAGGGAACATCTTGTTAAATCACTATTCAAGAGGTTGAAAATTTAAACTCAACACATTTCCTACATTACATACACAAAATTTACGTTCCATGATTATGAATTCTAGCCTTGCATCAAATATCGTATCGACGAAATTCTTAAAATTTTTAGTCGCTGAAAACATTATTATTTTTACAAAGCTTCGCAATCTTTTCATCTGACGTTTCTTAAGAGATTAGCAGTACAGATTGTTGCGTACAGATTTTAATACATTGAAAAGATTTATAGCAACAGGTTTCAGGTCATCCACTGATTTCTATCCAAAAACTTAACTGTGAGTTTTTCGTTTTTAAAAACAGTTTCTGACCTTATAATGATTTTTTCTCAACATAATAAAAGTTATTTAACCATACTTCCGATTACGAGTACTGCAGAATAAATGTATGTGTGTATCTGTCGTACAAAATAAAATATGCCATAGCATACGATCGCAAATTTGCACTGACGCCACGTGGGTTCCTTTTTTACAACCAATTATATGCGCTTGACATGAAACAAAATAAAGAAATTTGTGCTATTTAGAATGCAGAATCTTTAAAGATATATTTCATAAAATATTTATAACTTTACAAATATTTATATATATATATATATATATGCAAACTGTTCCATACCATTATTCCATTATTTATTATAAAAGCAGAAAATAATAATAAAATTTTTCATCACTACATGTTTAAATTTTCACAAAATTTCTTGATTTTTCAAAAAATAAATAAATAAATAAATAAATAAATAAAATATCTTCAAAAATCACAAAAACTATCCCTCTTAAGTCTGCATCGACCCATGTACATATATATATATATATATATATATATATATATAATCGACTATCTGAACATAAATATGAAATTTTGAAACCAGCTTTTATTTAATCGCGATCATCTTCTATAAAAAATATCGAATATATTTTCCATTAAAAGTCGGCTGAAAACGTATTCATTTCCTTTAATGGCAGGTACTTAGCAGACAACAAATAATGCTTTCCTATGCTTGATAAATAGAGACCATAAAAAGTAACTTTTTTTCATTCCTCTCTTGCTAATTTTTATGAATCACCTGGAAGCAATAAATAGTATCTTGGAAAGAAATGGAGCAGTAATAAGACTTTTATACCCACCAAGGACGTAATTTAACGGACGAAAACGGAAAATGGAACTTCTACGCAAGCAAATAAAATGACGTAAATGAGTTAAAATGGTCACGCAGAGGAGAAATTGTGCATTTGACTTTTGCTTTTAGTGGGTATTTCTTGCATATTGCAAGTAAAAGCAAATGCAAATTTTAAGATGTGGATAATTTAAAAGTATGTTGATTTAAAAATTTGATCTAACCAATTCCATTTTTTGGTACATCCCAAATCATTTTTAATTCAGACGTGTAGAATATCCTCTTACAGGTTTTGAAAAGTTTTAACTTAATCATTATTATTTTCTTTTTTTCATATTGTTATTATACATATATATATATATATATATATATATATATATATATATTTATATATATGTACGTTTCACACGAATATGTCTTGAAAAGACAACGGAATTATATTAGAATTTTAAAAAGGCTTCCTTTCGCTATCGTGATCCTTAACTTTAAAAACTTTTAAAGTAAAAATCTTTATAAAAACAATAAGAATCATTTTACAGCCCCCTGATTTCAACAGTAGGTGCATTTTAAATTGCGCAATCGGCCTATATCAAGAAATATATTTTTATTATTCGTATTATTACTTTTTTTTTTTTTGACTTTGTGAGTTTTACCAGAATTTCGACGAAATGCTCAAATTGGAATTTAATATTTATTAACATATTGCATTGGTCTAAATGCTTGAAAAAACGAGAAAATGAATTTAAATGATTTAATTAAGACGGCATTATTTAAATATAAATTTGGTCCACATTTAATCATTTTCCGTAGTAATTAGTTATTTATTGAGAATAGCTTTCCTCAATGATTTTATTCAAAAACAAAGCAATAATAATGCTAGCAGTAGTACTAATAAAAAAATCCTAAGAAGTGAACTAAATGTTTACAAACGTAACACAAGCGGCATAATGTATAATGCCGGTGAAACTCGTTATTTTCTCCTTATTAAAAAACTCCACTTACGCTCATTCTTATAAAATCTTTAAATTTATCACGCAAATAAACGGAAATGCGCAACAAACATACTCGTATGCTTAGTTAGGATCTATAAATAATTAAACTAGCGCAAGCAGAAAATGAGCAGAAATAAATGGAATCGTGGTTTAGCAGTTTTTGACGTTCATTACCGAGCTAAAAAATAGTATTCAAAATGGTAGCCATTTTTTCTATAATTCAGTTTTTATTGTGCTCCATCCATAAATTTTATTATATAAATATAATTTATGTAATATAAATATATATCACGCGATAACGCGTGATCAGCCATTTGGTGAGGTCTTGCATAGTGCCATGATTGGCAATGAAAGTGTTAAGTAGTGATCTATAGGAGATACGTTAAAAAATGACACTGGTAGTATGTCATTGGTACATTTTCATCGACCAAAGATTAAACATATACAGTACATTCCTCTATGTAGAGGGAAACTGATTGTCAGCATGAAAGCCTATCTATTAGAGAATATAAGCAGGGTTACAGGGCTCTGTATTAATCTAATCTCTTCCCATCAAAGTAAAATTAAATTACGTGTTAAATTAAATTCGCACTTTAACCTCATTTCCAGTTTAATTAGTGTTGCAAAATTTATTTTCCTATTGACATTTTAACATTTCAATGATGGTCCTCCTTTGACAATTCGTGGAAACCAAGTGATCTGTATTAAAACACCAGTTTTTTTCTTTCCACTTACTTTTCATTAAATGCGAGTTTAGTCTTTGGTCTGTGGTCGTTTCATGCAAGGGCATTATGCTACTCAACATACGAGAGCATGCGAAAGACTTAAAACGGTACACAGCGTTTTACCACTTGTTCGCTTTACGTAACCAATGCAAATTTCCAGGATTTTCTCAGTTTTTACATGTTGACCCTTTTGTGTTGCATTGTTTACTAGTTATCTTGTATTTTTCATTGATACTGTTTTTGGGACATTTTAAAAAAATATTTCACTGGGTTTTTTTTTTCTGCGTCGGTGATGATTTGACTGCATTGTTTGTCTTGATTTTTAGGTGTGATCATTAGGCATTTTCAAGATTGTTAATACAGTAAAGGGTGCGAAACGCTAACCACAGCCGTACCGTCTATAGCATCTGGGCCTTCACGGATTACCCCCCAGTATGAGGGGGCACGACTGTGGCGCTGTCCTCCTTGTCTTCCCACAAACTCTCTGACAAACTGACAACCAGCACCAGCTATAGGGGCTGGGCTGGCAGAGCTTTGCCGACCTGCTTTACCGACCCGGGGCCATAGTCATGCTACAAAGCAAGCCTTACGTCACCAGGATCGGATGTTGCTATTTTAGTCGCCTCTTACGACATGCATAGCTACATCGGCGCTATTCTATAACTAATAGTCATATGGGGGGATGCGTTTCACAAAAAAACTGAATTCGCTTAATCTTAGTTAAACAGCTAGCTTTAATTTGTTCCTGCGTGTGTCGTGATTTTGACACGTCCATTGGGTTAAACTTAATTGGAATGTTTTTCTTCTGCACGGCATTATTTACAAGCAACAAGCAACAGCATGACCGTGGTAAACGAAATTCTTCAGTAAAGTTTAAGACAAAACTTTTCAGAATTCATGTGATCATTATTAAATCATGCTATTGTAAAAAATCGTTTGAATGCACTTTTACCTCCAGGAAGTTGATTAATTCAATAGCTCAAACGGTCCAATAAGTGTGATAAAATAATTTAAAGTATTTGTTCTTCCCTCTTTTCTATAACAACAAAAAAAAAAAAAGTCTGAACATCGTATAGGAACTACCGGATAGAATAAAACTTGCGAAAACTATAAGTGTACCGCGTACCAGTATGTTGTGCTATTTTGTAATTTCTTGAAACCGGTATCATATAAGATAAAATAAAATACCGGTATTTTCGGAATTAGCTATATTTAATAATTTGTATTAAAGAGTAATTGATTGAGCATTAATGGCTATTTGAAATACATCCCCCCCCCCCTCCACATCATTGTGACAGTACATACATCAACCATGTCTTCACGCTTCCGCAAGAAACACCTGTGGTGTTTTCATTTGCTTTTTTTTAAAATTAAAATCCTTACACCGGCATTCCAGTACATCGTTTTAAAAAGTTATTACTGTACTGTTTTGCACTATGTATAGCGCATGTTAAAAATTCAGTAAAACTTCTCGAAACGCTCGCCCTTGGTCACCCCTGCTAAAGGCCAGTTTCACACCACATACGAATTTTCGGCCCATGCATACAATGTTAAAAAGTCCCTTACAGACAGTCACGCAAAGCCCCTTATTCCGTCTTTTTGGCCTTCAGCCTTTTGTTAAAACTGGCGTTTCGTTTTGTTTAAATAGCTTTTCATGTATTTATGTATTTCTTGCCTTTTGTCGCAACTTCTTCAGACGAAGAAGTTGATACAAATACTTGTGAAGATCAAAAAATTTAACTTTTAACACAGCAAATTTTAAAGAACTTTGATGATATCATTACCACTTCCGAAACAATGACTGTTGACTCAATTCAAGATTTGCTTTTGAAATTAAAAATAAGTGGTATCTAAAAACTAAGAAAATAGCCAACAAAACTAAATATATTTCTTAAAAAAATAGAAAGAAAAAAACCTTGAAATAACGAACTTCATTTAATTATCTAAAAAAAAAACCCATTAAAACTGTTGAATTAGTGCATTTTACCTTTCATGGTTAAAACGCTTTTCAGCCGCCGATTTCACTTAGAACGTAGAGGGGCCACACATGAGCGGTCTTAAAGTATCCATTTTTAACGTTGGCGTTTCACATCTTCGCTCTTTACTACTTATCATTAGTATCATTAGTATCTGTAACTTTAATTGCTTCAGTATTAAGAGTTTTGTACTTTTATGTACTTTTATAACAGTACATACTTTACTTATATAACATTTATGTACTTTTTTTTTTGTTCTAAATTTGTTTTTTGCTCAATTACAGGTGTATTATTATTCTATTTTGCTGTTATTTTTTAAATTGTTTTTTAAATTTGTTAATATATATGCTTGTGAGTGTGTAGACATAAACATATATCCATGTCTACATAAAAATATATTAAATTTATAACGTGCAATTTATTCCTTCTCTATCAGTGAAGTACAATTTTTTAACGATTCCCATCCGAGCATTACATATCCGGGAACGCGCCACCTCAAGTCCTAAGTAATTTATGGGCGATATAGCCTAACCAAATAAGTATTGGTCTCTGCTCTTTATTAAGTAGGAGAGTGCGGCGAAGAGTCCCCAGCCCGTAATTGTAGCTGGGGCGCCGAATTTACGCGCTCAAAATGCCATAAAATTTTAATTGCAGAATCTTCCCTTGCTCTGAGCTATTTTTAGCTTCTCGGGACCAGATAAGATATTTATTCACCTGCATGTTTGATTAGAAAATGAGCGATTTGGGAATGGAGGCACAAAATATTCTAATTGGAAGCAAGCACGAGGTCATGAGTACATTTTTCGCGAATTTTTGGGTATGATAAACAAATTCTCACAGTGAAATTATGCATTTTTGTTTTAGTACTTAAATGCAGCTGTAATTAACTGTGTTCTATGCATTTTCACAAATAAAAACAAAACTTATTCTATTTCATTGAAAAAATACTTATTAAATACTAACGAATAGTTTTCTCCCTAAGTACAAAAAAAAAAAAAAAAAAACGCATTGCTGTACATGTACATATTTTATTAATATTTATCTTATATCATAATTACAAGTTCTTCAACACAATTTTAACTGAATTATGAGCTGTTGATTAAAATAAATAGCACGTAAAATATACACATAACCTAGTTCAAAATATACTAATTATTAAATAAATAAAAGGTAACAGAAAACGTGCTCCTCTAAAACGTTTTGGGTTTTAATTTCTTCTAAACTGAACTTCATAACTACTTTTCCATTTTAATGTCATCACAAGAATTCAGAGTATGCGCACTAAAAACATTAGAATAAGCAGGAAATATGCATATAAAAACAAAAAGGGGAAACTTAAATACATTTTGATTTGAATGTATAAAACGTCTTCTTTTTAATAGCAAATTTATAATTTTTGCTTTTTTCTTCTTTTAATGCAACATTTTTATATTTTTGGGGACTCTTTCATTGTTTTCGATTTTCTGTATTTTAGAGCAATGTTAATACATAAGCCTTCTAGTCGTATAGATGAACTAATTATTTACGTTTGTCAAGTATAGCAACTCGAAAAGTGTACGCCATCATGTATAAACTTAATTTGATAAGGAGAGTTAAATACTCAATACTTTTTCACAAATACATGGTCATCATTTAAAAGTGTTACTATATATAGCTTAAATAATTTTAAAGTCTCTTTTAAAATATAAAATTTCCATAATATAAGTGCATACAATTAAAAGATATTTGAAAGTGCAATGTTTGATTCCAAAGCATGCATGGAAAGTAAATCTACAAAAGAATATCTTCGAATCCAGAAAACTTGTCATATATAACAAGCCTTCAAATACGAAACTTTTGAGTTATCGGTACACAAAAGTGCATTTTAATGAGTGTAAATACAATTAATTATTTTAATGCCAAATATTGTTCATAAAAAGCAATTTACCTTCTCTGGAAACTCAGTAAGCACATTTAATTTGTAAGTTTGATAAAATAAGTACTGCAACTTACCTGAAATATAAAAATAAATTGAGAGAAAATACACTATTAAAAAAGTCATAATTACATTTTATCAAACATACGTTTCACGTTATCTAAAATATAAATTTCTAATTCATCCAAATACTTCTAAATCCAAATATTTTGTACCTCACTAAAGTTGCTTCTAAGTTATATACGTAGTTACTTTGTTAGTATTTTTCAATTTAATAGTAAATATATCTCCGTATAAATGTCCTTAAAATGAAATAAAACCAATGGAGCATCGATCAACGTGCTTATAAAACTGTTTTAAGTAACACCTTTAATCGGTTTAAGATAAGTTCCTTCAAAGTGCATTCCCTACACTAAATTAAGCAATGACATGTTCATACTAGAAAGTTAATGAGCCTAAAAACAAAATAGAGTAAATATTACATACCAGCCGATCAGTAATCTTAAAAATATACCACTTTCGAAAATTTAGCCACTTTCAAATTCCTTGACATACGTCCTTCCCATATATTTGGAAAATTTCCAAAACGTGCTAGCTGTTGAGCTCATAAACTACGCATTCCGTGTGAATAATTTTGAAGATTATAGGCATTAATATAATTCGTAGTTTTAAGGAAAGAATGTTGGAGTTGAAATGTTTTGCCAGTGCATAAAATATTTGCTGATATCCCGTTATTCTGCAATGTCTCTTATATAGTAGAAAGGAATCAAGTAACTATTTCAAGAACGCTGTCTCATTTACTTCTGCAATGTATGTCTATTCATTTGCATTTGTTCTCTTTATTATTTTTTTGTCATTTATTTAATTTGATGTTACTTTTAATCACTTTCTACGTGAGAAATTTAAATTTTTTTGGCACGTTTGATAGACAATTGCACGTCATTATGAATATTTCTTTTTGAGATTGCTCTAAAACATTTTATCTTTTTTCTCTGTAATTCTGTATGATCAGAAAATTTAAAAGCTATATTTGTAAAAATTGTAAACACTTTTAAATTCCTAACCGTGAACTGGTTTCCTAAGTAAAAAAATTGAAACAGTCATACGAAATAACATTTTACTTGTATTAATAACAATTAATTGGATGTATGTTTTATATTTATTATACTATGAATGTGAAGTACAGCTATTTTTATCACAAACTAAGGTTATTACCATAAGAGGAAAAAACATGACTTCAAGCAAACTCAATTTTCTCCTACAACATTTTCATTTCCACTTTATAGATTTTGTTTTTCGTCCAGATGGGTTTTCATTGTATTTTTGTCTTACATCCAACGATTCGCCAAGAACTTTATTTATTGAACAAAATGAACTATTTATTTTTCCTTTTAGTTAGTTTTGTTTCGTTCTTCTTTTTATCCATGGCTCTCAATCACGGATTTATTAGATCCACATTGTGGTAGCCTTTTGAAATGAATTGTGCTTTATTTCAAAAGTTCTTAGTACTTGGATTAAAGGAGATTCTGGATGAAATTGGTCTTTTGTTGGATTGGTATTGGACAACAAATTGTAGTACGTGAAACTTGATCTCAACTTTACTTTCTGTATTATGAACACTAAAATTGATGATATATGTTTAAAAGTAACTAGCGGATTAAGCCATTGACAAATTCAAAGAAAACCCTGTATGAGGAAAATATGCTTTTGACGGCGGTAACATAAACAAAACACCTGATTTGGAAGGAAAAGAAAATGAAAATAATTTTTCTAATGCTTTTAAAGCGCCCATTACACATACGTTCTTAACCGCGTGAGTGAACGCGGCACATGCAATCACGCTCAAGAGCGCGAGTAAAACCGTAGCGTTCAAGAATGTGTCGCACTAATGTACCACATTCTTAACCGCACGCAAGAGCCCGTTCAAATGTGGGGCGTTCGTTGGAGACCGCTACAGCGTGGCGTATGGAGACAACAACGTTCCACCGTTCCAATCCTGCATTCACAACAAAATAAAATGTAATACGCTAAAAGAAATCCTTAGGAAATGAATTACAATAATGTACACATAATACACACACCACTTTGTGATTTCAGACAAAAAGCCGAACAAAATGCCTCTTTTACTGCAGAAGCAATAGCCTACTAAATTGTCCAATCATCCCACTTTGATACGCGGTTAAGAACGCTGGTGAAAAATGCGACATTTCTTGGTGCGCGGTCATGAACGCGCATCTGAGTGTTATTCTTAACTGTGCTCTCCAAAATTGAATTTACAAGCAGACTCTTGAACACACATCTGAATGGTTCGCGTCTTAAGCGCAGTTAAAAACGTGTGTGTTAAGGGCGCTTAAGCCTACATATATATATATATATATATATATTGTTATGACAAATATATGTACTTATATATTATAACGGCGGCGGAAAAGTGCCACGAAAAAAGTTTGCTAAATTATTAAAATATACTCAAATATGCGAAATTTTTTTCATGGCGCTTTTCGGTCGCCGTTATAAAAAATACTACATCACAACAGTAGCGACAGAAAGTCAAACTTTTTACTTTATGCAAGACGCAAATCAATTTCATTCTACCCCGAGAACAATGAAATGGTTAATTTTTCTTTAAAATTAAAAAGGAGCAAAATTCAATTATTGAATTGGAGTCGGTTGCCACATCACTCACATGATGTAAAACTTAATTTTTTGGTAGGATATATATATGAATCTGAACAATAATTGCTTTGTCTCCAGCAGCTTTCTGGTAAAAATGAAAGCATGAGTAAAAAATAAATAGCGATTTATTCTTACAATGGATTTATAATAAAAGGTTTCAACAGTGTAATCAGGGTATATTAAAATACTTATCACCCGACTTCCCAAAAGAGGACGGTCATCAATTCATACCGCATTTATGTTTGTTTTGTTTGTGAGTAAGTCGATAACTTCTCACCGGACTAACTGATTTTAATGATTTTTTTTTAACCAATAGAGGGTCATCAAACATCGATCTGACTACATTTTTTCTTTACAAAGAAAGTTACAACTGAAAATTAAGTATTTTTATTTTAATTATAAGCCCTTGGATTGCTATTATTTCTTCGTTGAGCAAATATTTCGAGAAAAAAAAACCCTCACTGTTATAAAGAATCTTTGTCAATAAGCATAAATATTAAAAGAAATTATAATAAGAGTTTGAGTAAAGGCTCTCGTACTTCAATGAGTTTTTTTGTAATTAACGGAAGCAAAACTTAAATTCTTTCAGTTGATAAGTTAAAATAGATATTTTTGAAATCAACATAAAAACGAAAGTTATCATACAAATAATTAGTTTTTACGGCATTCCTTCAAAATATGAGTGCTCTTTGATATTTGAAAGAATACTCATATGAAAAATATATACTAAAAAGAGTAAAATAAAATAATGTTTGGGGTAAAAATAGGCTCGACTTCAAATTAAAAATAGCGCTAAAAAAAACAAGATTATTTAAGCAACATCGATATGACTTTTAAACATAATTATAGAACTCGCGGAAAATTATGATCTTTTGTAATCATGAATAAATTACAAAATGCCAGAGTTTGCAACAGTTCCAATGTAAATTAGCGTATTTAAGTCGTATCGATGTTGTTTAAGGAATGAATTTATTTTTTACTTTTTCGCTCAATTTTTAATTTGAAGTCGGTGCTGTTTTTTCCTCATTTTTTAAAAAATATATTTTGTTTCTTTGTTAAAAAAGCAGTCATGATAAATAAGTACTTTTGCGATTGCAATTGAAATGGAAGAAAACTAAAAAAATTCAACGAAGAAAAGACATTTGAAAAATATAATACACATATTCAATTCTAAAAAATGATGCCCATATTTTTACTGAAAAAAATGCAGCAAAGAACATTTCATGAGGGTTCCTGAGATAAATTTAGAAAATTTTAAAACAAAGGAGTAAAATATAATTTAATTTAAAAGCAGTACAACGATTTAATTTCAAACAATTTATAAAACTAGTTATAAGATATTTTCTTAATTTTATAAAAAGTAATAGAAAACATATTGCACTTACACGTATAGATAGGAATGTTAAATATTTGTTGCATTTTTATTCTTTAAAAGTATATTTAACATTTCTCACAGAGAATACGCGCCACGTGTATCAAAATTAAAATGAAATGAAAAAGCCAATTAAAACTATATTTCTGTCTGCTTTCCTTTAATTATAAACATTTCTTTGATCCTTTTACGTTTAAAACTAAATACACAAGACATTCATTAGTACGATCAAAAATACAGAATCAAGCTTTGAAGAAAATTAGTATCGTGTCTTTTCTACGAATAATACTTTTATGACATTTTTTATCATTTTTGTTTGGCTCTATTTCTGGAACTCCTAGGAGATATATATCATGATCAAAGAAAGTTTGCCATTCTTCAAAGGAAACAGCTAGGAAAATAACGGATTTCTGAAAAATGTCATTTATCTGAACAAATAAACTCTTTTAGCATACATTTTTAATCAAAGTTTCGTACTCCGTTTTGAAGGATTTTACGGATATGGCTCGATTTCGTGGTAGATTTTTTTTTAAATGATGAGAACTATCTCTGTATCCCCAAAACTTTACCTGTATGTTTATAAAGTACGATTGTTTAAGTATAGTTTGAACATTTTAACTGTTATTAATAAAGTTATAATACAATATTTTTGATAGTTTAAATCCACCACACACACACACACAAACCGATGACAATCGATAAAGTAAATTATTTGTATGGTTTTTTGATTAGTATGCTCATCGATAAAAAATTATGTCTAACACATTCCCTTAAGCAAAAAAGTATATGAATATAAAGTTAAAATAAAATACAGAACTTGTAAAACCATTGTGTATGCAACGCACACATTTACAGTGCTGCAAAGTTATTGGTCTCCTCGTGCAAACAATGCTGTACACAAGTCATTTCTACTATACAGTCATATTATGAATAAAAATGACACAATTATGTTTTTACATAAATTTTGTTATTTAAGTACTTGGTATGGGCACGTCACATTCTTTGAGACAAACGTCTTTCTGAGCTTTCTTTTTTGTTTTTTACAAGTCGAGCTTGAGGTAAAATGTAAGCATACGTTTTACCTTTGAATTTCTGTGCATAAAACAAATTAAAAGGAGAAGGCGAAAAGAAATGTGACTTTTTCATCGTACAAATTGTAGAGTTAGACGCCTTGATTTGCCCCACCCAATGGATAATTGCGGTTTTGCGTGAAGACGTGTGCTGTGTACTTTCATTTTTTCTGCAAAAAGTTTGTATTTAATCTTTAGAAATCATGATAACGTATGCTGCAACATAATATTAAAAATGTGTTTCTTCTATTAGAATATTGCTTTTTTCTTGTTCAAAGTTAAATGCGCATTTTCAAGGAAGTATGGAATATATAGCTATCCAACTGCTTGTTATTCTTCAAACTATTATTCTTGACATTTCACTACCATAAGGCCATATGGTTAGCTATAAAATAAATAAGTATATAAATAATAAAATAAAACAGACTACAAAAAATAAATAACTACATTAAAAAAAATAAAATATGTTCAATTTTAATGTATCAAAATGAAAATAACAACGGGCTAGTTCAAAATATTTTGCTGTGAGAAAAACATTATTCGTGGTGTATCGTTAAAGTCTTATATGATAGAACATTTCTGAAGAAAATTTCATATTCAGCAGGGATTACTAATAAGAAAATAATCATTTCATACCTGATACAAAACGAATGTTGAATACTAATTATAAAAACCATATTTTCAGAATTACGTAGTGGTGGCCAAAATTGTGGATAGTTTTGAAAATGTTTGTTTTTTTAACTTTGTATGCTTAGAGAAAATGCTACTTTTTACGGAATGCAAACAAGTATATGTCATTTTAAAGATAGTTAAATACTGAATTAAATGTCTGAACAATTTTTTTATTGATTCATTACTCATAAAGCAAAACTTTTATGCTTTGAATTTTTCATAAGTCAAATACTTAAAAAAAAAAACCACTAGTAACGCAGAAAAAACAACTAAAGCTTCAAAAACCTACAAAAATATATTTTTTAAAAAAGTACTTAAGTTATCATAAAAGTAGAGCATACATTTGTTATGTATAGTTTCAGGAACATGTGGGGGGAATATTCACATTACAGATCCAAATTTTAAAAAGCCTTTGCATTTTAATTGAGATGAAATGCTCAAAAAAACAAAGTGAGGGAAAACAGCATTTTAAGTTCTCGCCTTGCAAAAACTTAAGTCCTTTCCTTATCACAATTTCAAGTAAGGAACTATTTTTTCAGTTACAGTCACGATGAAAGTGCTTCTTCTTGCTTATTTTATTTTTAAAATTAATATGTGGCTTATATTCAGCACAGTAACTGTTTCGGAATTAAAAGGTAGCACCTCACACGGTAATAAAATCAAAGATAAATCAAGAAATATTGCTTCAATTTTTCTGAAACTTTCAGGGAACATTTTTAAAGATTTATTTTACTACTTAAGCCAATAAAAGTTTTTTTTGTTGTTTTTCAACATTTTTGGGTGTTGGCTCCCCTTAATATAAAATAGAAAACAGAGTTAGGTAGCGGTTACGTAATGTCTAACGATCCTGGCCAATTACTGTTCTTGTTCTGGGAGCTAATCAAATTTTAGTAGTAGCCAGCAGAAGCTGACATCATGCTTACAACTTATCAAGTCATTATTGTTCTTTGTTCTGCACATGAGAGATAACTTATTATGCAATCAAATTATAAGCAGAAGCAATCACATCAAATAAAAGAGTAGAACGGCCACCTAGAATGAGATGTAAGATTGTTCTGCAGCAGAAAAATGAGTTTCATAAGCATACAAAGTTAAAAAAACAAACATTTCCAAAAGTGCCCACAAAGGAGGTTTGGCCACCACTTCTAATTACTTAGCCATCCTGTACTCTAAAAAACGAATGTATAAATACCGATGCATTTGATCAGTGAATTTCCAAATGAATGAATTCACTACTAACGTATGGTGGAAAATGTTTCCACAGCTCAATGACGCTACGTAAAAGTTGTTTAACGTCTTACCTAAATAAAGAAAAGAAACATTTTTTTTTCGTATGCACTTTTAAGCATTATGCTAACTCACGTACGGAATAACTTATGCTTAAGAATAACCGATTCTAGAAAAGTTTACTCTGAATTAGGGTAATTTTACCTTAAACAAAGAACATTTCCCCCGGGCCGAACGAGCAATTTGTCCATTGAGCTCGAACTACTCAACTCTCCTTTCCTAAATATTAGTCAAAAACTAAAAGTTCTTCGTTTTTTGGAGAAATGTAAACAGCTTCATTTTTAGTTAATTTTCTAAAATAGTTAAGGCGTGCGCTTATAATGCTGTGTTGGGTCATTTGTAAGATACCTGCATTTCACAGATAATTACATTTTATTTAAACTTTTTTATTGTTTGATTCTTGTGTTGTCAAAAACGTTTAATCTTTAAATGTTCGTTACGAAAATGTTTCACTGTAATTGAACGAATTCTGTCACTTTAGCTCAATTCAGTAAAGGAAAGAAATAAAATATAAGCAAAACCGCTCATGAAAATAAAATGTAAAACAAGTAATTTCGAGAAAAATGTACATGAAAATTTTTTTAGTGTGTACTGGTTTTCTGCCATTTCGCACTAGGTTATTAATAATTTATTTTTTATGCAGTAGATATACGTTCTAACGGCCTCGTATTATTTGGATAGCATACGCTGTAACCAACTTTGAAAAAGATCAGATTGACTTCCGTTTAAAATAGTGTTAATTTGCATTCGATATATAATATTGATAGAACACTAACATAACCGCATTTTGAGTCTTAACCAAATGAGTAAAGATTGATTTTCTCATTGTCCTTAACTAGAACAATCTGAGTCCGGGAAGAGAGAAAAAAAAACATTAAAAAAAAACACGTTTGATCTACATTAAGAACAACATTAACGGGAAAAACATTTCCTTAGGTATAAAGTTAGTTCTATGTTTATTTACACAATAGTAACGTGAATTGCTTATCTTCTTCTGTTATTTTGATTCCATGTAACTTTACTTGAAATTTCACAGCTTGTACTCATCGCGCAATTTATATTTTGCAATACATTAAACCTTTAACTAATATTTCAAATGGTAATGTAAAAACATTGCTTTCAAATTTAAATGAAAGAGTGATCTAGTTGATAAATTATTTTTTAATTGATTTCATTTTTAAAACTAATAATGTGAAACATTTCATGAAATTTACATTATATGCATATACTGTATCATTTGAAATGATTTAATGATTTAACAAAATTTGATTAAAATGGAACTATTTGAATATTATTATCAAATCATCTGTTAACCGCCCTTTGATACAACAACCCAAATACGTAGATAAGTCCAAAGAAAGTCGTTTTAACGAGATTAGAGTTAACTGTCATTTTTGGCACCAAAACAGCTTTATAAAATCAAAGGCAGATTGATTTTCTTGTTATAAAATAACTGTTGTAATTTACCATAATTTTCCTGAAAAACCCTCAGTAAAGCGGCCCAAAATATAAAAATATCAACTATATTACTGCACATGAAATATATTAAAAAAATTTGGATACAATTTAGGAGCAAAAGTATGATCGAACATTCACACGGTCGGCAAAAAAAAAACCCGAATTAATAAAGAGAATTAAACAGAAAAATGGGTTAAGTTTCTAAAAAAGTCTTTAAAAAAAGGACATTTCAGAGAAGAAAAAGTAGAGAATGCTTTGTAAATTGATGGCAGGGGCCTCAGTGGCTGAGCGGTCAAATCGACTGGCTCCGGTGCCTCCCTGCGCGGAGAGAAACAGGCGTGGGTTCGATTCCCACCTTGCCCTGGGTGTATTTCCTTCTTTGTATATTAAAATCTGTTGTGCTGTCTTGTTCTATCTGTCATATTGGACGAGAGTTTGAGGCATATCCTTGAGAATAGCAAATAAACTCGAATATTTATGTGACCTGAAATGGTCGTAAACAAACAAACAAATTGATGGCAATACATAATGTGCCGCAGTAGCAGCGTCATCTGTGGTTATGATGAATTACTATTTCTAGTGGTCGAAGTAATGAAAGCGTTTTAAGTTTTGTTAAGACTGACAGGAATCAGCGAAGCTAATTTTTTGCATTTAATTGGCGTTAGTTAAGATGCGTTTCATTACATAAGGACAGAACAAATACATGTTGCATGTATTTTTTCTAAACCCATTGTACAAGATGTAATACAATACATTATTTTTCTCAGTGTATGATTGGCTTTTATATTAGTGTACCTCAACGCATCGGATGGCTGAAATTATTTTTAGAGATGGCTGATAAAAATTCACCAAACATGCTGATATTAAAGTAGATATATACAATTTTCTACATGAAAGGTATATATTTTAACTATATTTACGTTAAACGGTTTTTTTTCTATTAAATATTATCGAAAAAAATATATAATATACTTTATGACACCGTGTATTCTACCCATGTACTCCAATGTTATAAATAAACAATGGAATATCGTAATTCATCTGAAGAATTAGGAAGAACACATTAATCATTCTCAAAGGAGTTAATCACTGTATAATTCGTTTCGTACAATGACGTTTTCGTGCAGTTGAGACAATTTTTTGTTAGGAAAAAAAATCCTATTACTTGAAAAATAATACATTATCAAACAATTAGCAACGTGCCACAATCACAATCAAAGACAAAATATTTCTTCTTTTCATTTTTGTTAATATTGCTCTAAAACAATTATAGATAATTACATTTTTACGTGCAGTAAAACATAATTCTGAAAATCTTACTTCATTAACTCATAAAGCAGAACATTTAATATCAATTACCAAATTTTAAGCAGGACTATAATTGACGTGAAGGAATGACCAAATGTCAGTTGGCAAATGACTGTTTTATGTCTTCATAAAACATTCATTTTCATCCAGAAATATTTTTTGCCGAATTCATTAAGAATATGTTAAATTTTACGGAAGGGATTGTAAAAAGTATATGATGACTTGTGAATCGTTTTCACATATTTAACTGAATATTTATGCAAATAAGAGGGAACTGTCATTTATCACTTTAGTCTTTTCTGCCATAAATTTTACGACCTCAATCAATGAAGAATACATCATTTATTTCTTCCTCATATGAATTTAGATGTAGGGTTTTTAAATAACACATTAAAAATATGTTGTCTTAGATTACGTCAAATTCTTTTTTTTAAATATACAACAGTTATTGATTTTGTAAAAATAATCTACTAAATAATGTCCATTGAAAAAAAAACGATGATTGTAATGTTACTACAAGTCATTTGCGCAGAAGAAAAGTGGATCAGACTGAAAGTATTTCTGACTTGAATTTATTAACAGCATAGCACCAACGTAAAAAAAAATGATTCTATAAATTTCAATACGCAAATTCCAAGCAAATTTCCAGCAGAGAATAGTCAATTTAGGATTTTTTGATCATAAGCGCAAAACAACCAAACAGCTGTACGAATTCAATTTTATTCTACAATATTTTCATTTTCTGATAATAGATTTTTCCTTATGTCTAGATGAGCTTTCGATGTCTTGCGTCCTAACATATAGCTGGGAGCTTTATTTACTGAACCAAGGCAAATTATTGATTCTGCTGTGTTCTTTGCGTCAATTTATTTTATTTTTTACCTGAAGATCTCCAATCAAGGATTTATTAATATATATAATGGTAGTCTTTTGAAGAAAGGTAAAAATGTTCTTCGTTTAAAAAAATCTTAGTATTTTTTTTTTTTTTTTTTGCGAAGAAGGAAGGCACATCGTATAAAATTGCATTTCAAACTTCTTGATAACTTATTTCTTCTTCTTTTGACAAATAATGTTGTAGTTATGTACAACTTTTTAAAAAAAAATTAATTCAAACAATGATTAAAATATATAAAACAAAACGAGTATATTTTGTTTAATATATTTTAATAACTATAATACACAAAATTATCTACTGATATTTAAAAAATTGAAATAAAATAAGAGAAGACATATTTTACTGTAGAAAAATATATCTTCTCTTATTTTAATGTAGTATATACAAATATATATGTTATTCACTTTTTTCAACACATTTATTTATTTATTTTTCGAAGTATCGCATTTTACATACTTATTTTTTCTTTATAGAATTGAAACCCGCTATAAACAAAACAAAAATATATACTTCCGAATATGTATTTGAATGATTACATTTATCAATAAAGTTTCAGAAATTGTAAAAACCATTAGAAAAAACTAAAAAATAATAATAAAAAAATAAATACGTGTCTATATTATCAGCACGTACATTATGTGACATTCCGTGTCTATCTTTTTTAATTATATTTCATCATATAGGATCTTTTCTTTAATGTCTATGTTTTATGCAATCTAAAATTATTTTAGATCTTTAAAATTCATATTTTACATCAGATATTACTCTCTAACATTCGGAATGCGAAATATATTTATTGCGAAGTTTTAAGTATCTGAAAATCGCATATGTACTTACTCATGCGATACACCAATATGTATAAATGATAATCAGAATAATAACATTAAAGTACTTAAAGTTTAACAGAAAAAAGTGATTAAGAACTTAAATATCAGTAAAACATTTTATTTAAACGTATTTATGCTTTATCACACTAGAGGTTTATGCAAATAACTCATCACAGAACAGCAAAATGGGAATATATATTATGTTAGGTTTCACGTTAAATCTGTTAATGTATTTACGTTTATATTTGAGCGCAAATGTAAGTTTTGAAAGCAGTAAAACTTTGAATATATACGTTGATGAATTAAGTATAAGACTTTTTTTAAACTATTTAAACTAGTTTATGTTTAGTTGTAATGCTAACTCGTATTAGTCTTGTTCATTTTGAAAAAATATTATAATACAGCTATTATTTTGTAAGTTCTTTAGATTTCTAATGCAAAAAATAGAACAATAACATTGGTGCTTCAATTATAGAAGCAAATACATTTGTGCAGACACAATGATTTAAAATTTTAAGATTTTAAAACAATTTTAAATACATATTAATTAAATGTTTCTTTTTCTCTTTTTGACAAAAGAAACCCCTTTTCTCTATTATTTATATCACTAAGTGATATAAATAATAGAGAATAATGAATAAGTATTCCGAAGTACAGATGAATAAGTATTCCAAAGTACAGATGAATAGAAAGAGATGAATAAGTATTCCAAAAGTACAGATTGGCAATTTTCAACATAAATCGCCGATCATCCAATACTTACTATCCAAAAATTTCACGCTTTAAACTGCCCCTCAAACAGTTATCCATTTTTATTTTTTTTATTTATGTATTTATTTATTTTTTTGTAAATATTAAGTTGAGTATGCCCTAATAGTAACGTAAATAATCATACTAGATGTTTTAATAAGTTTCTTATGAAAGCACACTAGCAAAGCGTGAAGAGACATATTTAAAAAAAAAAACTAAAAGAAGAATTGTTACATCCACATTAATTCTGCACATTTCAAATACGAACGTGTCAGATATTATCTTACTGACTGACTGTCATTGAATAGAATAAAATTGAATATACATTATACTTAGAAAGCAGATAACTTAAAATGATAAATCTCGGTATTTATCGGTCGGCTATTAGCATATTTTGACAGCTGTCATTTGAAAATCTTGACTACGCATTTCAAGTCACTAAACTGAATTAGTCTGGTTGGTGCATATGTGAGATTTCAAAATTGAATTATTAATTTAGAGACAATTTATGCTGTTATTATAAGTACTATTTCTAATTAACGCGGCCTGTACATGTGACATTGAACTTAAAATTCCAAGCTTGAGACACAATGTTCTACTCTTATTTGTAGTGTAAGCTAGAAAAAGTTCCGTATTTTCGTTTTCATCAAAATAATATTAAGGATTGAATGCACTTATTATATTAATTATGCGAGAACGATTTACTTCTAAATCAATCATAAAACATTATTTTTTTTGTTGCAGGTTTATGTTATTTTATCTTTACGTCTGTACGTATCAGAGAAAAAAACATTTTTGCACTATAAGAATAAATAAATAAGCAGGGTGATGCATAAAAAAAGATGACAAACTGTCATCACAATTCCGGTAAACAACAATACAAAACCTGATCATCTGGAGCTACTGGAGGACGTTGAACAGAATGCGTAATACAAAGAAAAGGAACGAAACCATCCCAGTTCCTTTCTTTATATTAGTCACCACTAAGTTTCTACATGAAAGGTATATATTTTAACTATATTTACGTTAAACGGTTTTTTTTTCTATTAAATATTATCGAAAAAAATATATAATATACTTTATGACACCGTGTATTCTACCCATGTACTCCAATGTTATAAATAAACAATGGTGACTAATGTATGACCACCGAGGTTCTGGAGCAGCCACTTTTTTTTGAGCTGTTTCACTTCGACTTCTGAAAACCTGCTCCGGCTCCGCTCCATCTATGATCCGTATACTTTTTTTTGCATCTCTTATTTTTAATTAGCTTATTTATTCATATGATAAAAAATAAAAAAAGAAGTAGTAAAAAAAATCGGAGTAGTGTATCACAAGGTTTTTTTTTTCTCCAGCTCCGTACAGTTTGGTGAAAAATCTCGTTGCTTCGTGAAACTGTTCCACGCTGCAATACAGATCCCTAATGACTACCACCTAATGACCACTAATTATAGTTTAACTTTCCACCAAATAAATGAAAAACAATGGTGAAATGTAGCTGTAACCAACATTTGGTACGGAAGTGTAACCATTATAATGGTTCCTAGTTTCACATTCATGCTGAAACAACATGAAACCACAACATTATAATGGTTAAACTTAGTACCAAATGTTGTTTGCAGCTAATGTCACCATATTTTCTTTTTCTTTTTTTTTTTTTTTTGGTGAAAGGTTAAACTATAATTTTTTGCAGTTTTCAGGAGGTAAACAAAATTTTTTCTAGATTAATCGAGACGCGACTTTGACACGACATCTTCTCAAAAAAAAGTCAGGTGTATCCCGAATATCTCCTGCTGCTGCAACAATTCTGCCTACTAAGTCTGTCTTGCATCAAGTGTGTTAGAACAAGTACTTTCAAAAAGTTAAAGAAGCAAAAAAAAAAAAAGAAATCAAATAAGGTGATCGTGAAGGCAATGGGATTGATCCACTGTCTTGTTAGATCACTTCAATTTTTCAGGAGGGAGAGGGCAAAGGGTATAAACTGAATCTATATTGTACTTTAAAAAAATGCGCACATATACGTATTTACGTATTATTAACGTTATATTAACTACTCACCAAACATAATATTTTCCGGGCTAATAGGCCGTGGTCCAACCAAGATATTTTTAGCTGACGTTATACAATTAACAACGACAGCCATAAATATGTTGGTTTGACCACGGGTCCTATTAGTCCGGAAAATATTATGTTTGGTAATGGACACCGGCGGTGGCAGTCTCAGTTACTCTTCAGTAACACCCCGTAATACCGCGCCTCAGTATACCGCGGAATCAGATATAACGCGGTTACTATCCTGTCCTCCGACGTTTAAACCACCCTTTATCATTGCCATTTAAAGGTGTTTTCTTTATTTACCATTGCAAAAAATCCCGCCGACGAAGTCTCTTCCGAATGGTTATAGCGTTATTTACCTCTATATACCAGATTCTTTAAAATTTTTGAAATTAAACATATTCTCTAGCCCGAGTGAGTATAAATATTTAAAACATTATTTCTGTAAAAAGTGCGTTCCTCCCCCTTCACACACCTACTTTTTAATTAGAATCTTTTCACTTTCATAATTTCATAATCTAACGAGATTTTTAAGCCTCCATTTTCTCAGAACACAATTGGTTTCGTTGCGGTTGATATGATTTTAGCTTAGGATATCTCAAAGAGCAGAAAACTTTAATCTGAATAACCTATCACTCAATAGACTAAAGCGCCCTTTACACATTGACCTTTCAAAGGGGCGGAAATCGGACTCCTGCCTATAAGCGCCCCGTTAGACTCAGGAGCAGCGTACCCACTCTTCCTCGCCACGCGCGAGGACACGACAACAACAACAAGTAAGTACATTTAATAAACATACTGTGGAATCATTAATCGAATTAAATCTGAAAAGTAACTGCTGCAACGAAATATATGTTTTAGTTAATCTGAATTAGAAGCATCAGTCTCTTAATTTTTGAACAATTTCCCAGATGAGAGACCGTCACCTGGGATTGGAGCCCTCAGAGGTGTCGTTTCACTTGGATGACATTGGATCCACGACCTATTTAACGTGCACCAGCTCCCTTTAGCGTACACGGCCCTACAGGAACCATCCGCGAGAGGTTGTCACCCTCCCAAACACTGACCTCAGTCAATGTTGCTTAACTTTCGGTGTTCTGCAGGAACCGAGCTTCTACCGACTGGTCCACTGCGGGACAATGTACTTACTTAAATTCATTAAATAACTAAACTTGAAAACTACATTTTTTTTTTTAATTCACAAAAGCGTTTACATTTTATTAAAGTTCATTATAAAATTTTTTTTTTTGTTTTTGCATTCGGCTTTATTGGAGTTAAAAATAATTTAGGAAGGGGTGCTATGTAGATCGACCTCCTCGTGGTGCAACCTGGAAACATATTTGCTGGCCAACAGATCTACGGTTTTAATCCATCTTCTCCACTGCAGTGCTTTGTCAAGGAGTTCCCTCGTGGACCGATACTGGGAGGCCAGGGCCCTTTTGGATACATAGACTATTTGTTGCAGCTGTTGTATTTTGTGCATTGGAATTAAAAAAAAATAATTTAGGAAATTATTCTTACAAGAGTAAATGCACATTCATTTTAGACGAAGTGTTAAATATCGCTTTTATCCTTCTGCCAAGTGGTATGCAAAATTTTTCTGACAATGAAAAATGATAAACTAAACAAAGGGCATAGAGACAATTAGTGTTCTACAGTTCCAATTTTACTCAAATGATATGAAAAACGCAAAGTGCGTTCGGAATTAACTAACTCAATCTACTAAATTTTAAAAGACAAAATATTGATAGAGGTAGAAACGTTTTCTCCACAAAATGGCATGAGTGTAACACATGTGATGAAACAAATTGCCCCTTCTAGCATACAGTGTTTATTTTGCCATTGTTGTTATGAATCTGCAAAAAAGAACATATCCCCAATGAATATGCCGACATTTTGTCAAATTAAGGCACGAAAGTTCAATGACTAGTTGTTTGATTGCCAAACAGCTAGTGAAAAATTGCCGGCTGTATTGTCCTATCGCTACGATCACTCCGAGTGTGGCTGAAGGAGAAAATTAGCTAGTATTAGGATACAAAAAATGATTTATTTGTTTTATGGTTTCATTTTTAGGGGGAACCCCAAAAGACTATGAACAGCCTTCGAAGTAAAATGATGGTAAATTATGGCTCTAAATTTTTTAATTAAGCACTTTTTTAATAAAAATTTTTGACAATGACTGTCATGCAAGCTTAAACCACGAATTTACCTAGTATTGTCAGCGCTATTTTGTCGTGGCATTTACAAGACCCAGTATATAACTGTGAGACAAAAATTAGTGCTCCGCGTTGAACTTCAACCTTAAAAGTGTTCCGCGCCAGGAAAAGTTTAAGAGCCTTTCATCTATAGATTTACAGTCGTCGTCACAAATTTGAGTCGTCACAGATCGTTACAAATCTGCATGAATTCCACATACTAACACGGTAAACTTTAGTGAATAAAATTTTCGACGATCGAAAAATTTATTTATTTTCAAGTAAAAATAAAAATACGAATGGGGATCAATAAAACAAACAAGTTTCGCAAACATGCATGCTGTCTTTCCAGCATTGTTCAAAGTATGACTAATGTTTCTACGGTGTGCGTAGCTTGATATGTCGCACTATAAAGTCTGCAGTACTGTCAATATTCTACGGTTATTGTTCAGAGAATTTTATATATTTTTCTTCCCATTCTGATATTTTTATGAAGAAAAATTATTGATATTTATTGAAAATATATCTGTGTTGTGTTTGCTCCCTTCTGAGACTGTACTGATGCATGCGAAACACTCAAAAATGTTGCTCGAAATAACTGATTTAAATGGCTGAAGTATGCGTTCGAAAATCGAAAGACATTTTACATCGAAAATCGAAAGACATCTGCTGCTTATGCTTTAACCTTTCAACGCTTTAGAATATCAATTAGAATATGTTACAAAAATTACAGCACACAGCATACAACGTTCGTGACGCAAATAAAGGTTTGATGTAAATCGGTCTTTTAGAATGTATTTACATAAATTATAAATATTTAAAGCAAAATGGATATTTAAACGTATTCTACGAGCGAAAAATATATACAAAGTAATTTACCGATATGGTACACGAAAACATCCAAGATTCTATAATAAAAAAACACTAACTTCTATTATTATTAAAATTATTATAATGTTATTACTTCATATGAATTTAGATTCTCTATTTGACTCATAATTATATTACTCAAAATGAAATTTTACTTTTTTCTTCAAATGACGTAAGTTGTGAAAATCAAGCTAAATTAGTTACTTCAAATGAATTTTTCTTCAAATAAAGTTGTTACTTCAAATGGTGTTTTTCTCTGATGCAGTTAAATATGCCGTTCCCATTAACATTTTCTATTTCATGCTAGCATCTCTTTTCCTGAGAAACCAAATAAATCAATATTTGCAAAAATAAGGGGTTTGCGTAATTTATATCTACCAATCTCATCATATATCACCTTAAAGCTAGATGTCGATCTAATTTTTTAGATTATAATAAATTTTTAGTTTAACTAGACTTCTTCGATGCAGGACGTGTTACGTAAAATTCAATATGACAAGAGTTACCCTAGCAAAATGAAATACTGTGTGATGTTTTTATTCAATTTTGTAAATAACTTCCGCACCTTCAATTATAATTATAGTCTAAAATTCTGCAACCGCGGTACTTTTTCCAGCAAATTTAATGCCTACCTATTCACTTTCCTAATACTAAAACTCCCTTGAGAACAAAAGAAAAATAACGGGAGGCATTTTACTCAGGGTAAGAAATTTCACTACTAAAACTAAACAAAATATAAAACAATTCCTTCCATAAAAATAAAGAATATTTTGTTTTTATTTACAACACTCCTGTGGGCAATTGAACGCCCTATGTGTATGACACTTCATTTTCTTGTTTTTTCGTTTACACGCTTCGTCCGTTGCTGCTTTCCAATAAATCTCTTTCGAATTTTTCGGAAGTACATCCACCGAAATTGAAAAGAAAGCTGCAATTTTGAACTTAAGCGTATAAAGTTTTTTTTATTTTTATCATTTATTTTTAGAGAATTGAGCATTTTTGTATCCCTGAGGCTTGTTACTGACGTTTCTGTACACAAATTGTAGAATAAGATAAGATATTTGAAACTGTTTTTGGTCATTTATATACATAGGTAAAATTAATTTACTTGCGATACATTAATCCAGATATTTTAAAGCTGTATATTTATTAAGACTTTTCTTTCCCTAAAGTGCTTCAACTTTTAAAAACTGGCAATTTGTTTCTGAAAATAAAGACTTTGGTTGCAAAACAATTTTGCAAAAAAAATGTGATCATAACAATTTTCCATATAGCTCTTGAATAAGGTTTTAAGTTAATTCAATAGGAAAAACAGGTTTTTTATGAAAAAGTTTTAATTGTCGGATAATTGATAATGCAATCGCCAGGCAAAATAATGTGTATGACTTGTAATGTATTTTCCGAGATTTATTTTCTCAAACTTTTAGCTTGACTTTGTTTGCATTATCATTGTTATTTCAACACTCACGCACACACACACATATCTACACATATATATATGTATACAGGAAGATCAAGAAATAACAGCCGGTGCTCGGTGCCCTGTAGCGTGTTAGGCACTGGACGAAATACAACAAAATGTGGCCACCATACACATTAAGAGCCGGAATCTGAGAAACTGTCACACCTAGCATTATGGGGTGATTCATGCCATCTCAGATTTTTTCAAAAAATTATCAGCTGATACTTGTCTTATGAGAAGACCAAATCCAGCATTATTTGTTCTAACGTTGAGTTGTTCAGCTCTTATGGACCCCCAAAGGTCAATGTGTGCGGGCAAAAACTGAGCGAATTTTTAAGACATTGAATTCGTTATGAGCCACAACTCTTTGCGCAAACAACCTGCCTTCAAATTATTTTTAGATATGGAACTTAAAAGGGTCAAAATTTATATAATGGATGATAAGATTGTGGCAAGTCGTAGCCGCAAAGTCACTGAAGGTCATAAAAATTGGCGTTTTCGGCATTTTTTAGGCCTGACAACTGCTTGCGCCTTCTAGTTGCCAAGGCAAAAGTAGTGTCAGTTGAAAGGTAGGTATGAGCACTTTTAAAAAATGTACCTATCATTGAGGCAAGTTGAATGCGCTTTTAATAAAATAGGGCCAAAATCTGGAAAATATCGCATTTTACCAAAATTCAAACTGTCATAACGTCTTGCGGCATCGACATATTGAAATAATTTTTTGGTATTATTTCACTCCATTATTGGTCTCTACAAAAAGTAAAATCCTCTGAGGCATGTAGCGTTAAAAAAATTAAAACATTTTTTAACTTACTAAACTTTCTTCACGAAAAAAAAAAAGCATATAGTTTGCTACGTAGATATTTTAATATATTGTGACATATCGCTGACATATTGCACATATTTATTATAATTATGGTATTTATTTCCCATATGAAATTGTTGACATTTACTACAACTTGTATATTTTGGGACACCATTCAGTATTTTTACATTCGGCTCACAAAAATTTCACACAAATCAGATTCCTAAATCTAAATCTCTTTGCCGAAAGTTTGTAAATTTTATGTTTTGTCCTGAAGATAATTGTACTGCTACATTTGCAACTGCTGATGAATTGTACTTGCATATAGCTAAGAGGAGAACACCAAACTCCTAAATTAATCTCTAGTTTGGACAAGGCAAAAAATATGTTTGCAAAAAGAATGCAGACAGTAACAAAAAATATATATAATATCAAAATTTCAACTTTTCAGAAGGTGTTATTGAATCTAATAGCAGTGCAATTTATTCAGGACTTGTATCCCAAAATGGGTGGGCACTAAAGCCAAAAAGATAGGTCACTCGTCTAAACCAAAATCAGAAAGAGATCGTTCAAGAGTGCTTTTATAAATTAAATAAAACAGACAATAAATTGAAAGCACAGAATGTTGTAAAAGTGATAAGATGTCTTAGTGTAGATGGGAGAAAAAAGTTTAAACCAGGAGAATATTTAACACAAGAGCAAGTAATGTCCTATTTTAGCAGATTGAAAGCTAGAGCTAAAATTTCAGGTGTAGAAAGAGATGATGAACATGAACATGAACAATTACAAGCTACAATTGAAGAAAATGAAAGTGCAGAGAGAGAAAATGTTAGAAAAGAAATCCATCTTTTTGCGAGAACTGGAATGCAAAAATACTGAAGGTTGTCCCAAAATATACAAGTTGTAGTAAATGTGAACAATTTCATATGGGAAATAAATATCATAATTATACCAAATATGTGTAATATGACAGAGATATGTCACAATATATTAAAATCTATGGAGCAAACTATATGAATTTTTTGTAGAGACCAATAATGGAGTAAAATAATGGCAAACAAATTATTTCAATATGTCAATGCCGCAAGACGTTATGACAGTTTAAATTTTGATAAATGCGACATTTTCCAGATTTTGGCCCTATTTTATTAAAAGCGTATTCAACTTGCCTCAATGATAGTTACATTTTTTTAAAGTACTAATACCTACCTTTCAACTGACACCACTTTTGCCATGGCAACTAGAAGGCGCAAGCCCTTGTCAGGCCTTAAAAATGCTAAAAAATGCCGAAAACACCAATTTTTATGACCTTCAGTGACCTTGAGGCAACGACTTGCCACAATCTTATCACCCATTATATAAAGTTTGACCCTTTTCTGTTCTATATCTAAAAAGAATTTGGAGGCAGGTTGTTTGCGCAAAGAGTTGTGGCTCATAACGAATTCCATGTCTTAAAAATTCGCCCAGTTTTTGCCCGCACACATTGACCTTTGGGGGTCAATAAAAGCTGAACAATTCAACTTTAGAACAAATAGTTCTAGATTTGGTCTTTTCATAAGACAAGTATCAGCTGATAATTTTTTGAGAAAAATCCGAGATGGCATGAATCACAGGTGTGACACTCTCTTAGATTCTTGCTCTTAAAGTATGTGGTTTCGATTTGTCAAGAAAAAATGACTAGTACCAAAAAACGCCGATAGGAATATTCTGGCCCTGTGGTCAAAAAAGTAATAATGAAATTTGCATATACTGGTACTTTGTTACACGATACCAAGGATAAAAGAAAGTTTCGCAGGATTTCTTGTAAAGTATATATTGCATGATGTATATTTTGACCGCAACGCCAGAATCCCCCTCTATTGGCGTTTTTCGTACTATTTTTCTTCATTGACAGCGAAACCTCGTACTTCAATGTGTATGGTAGCCAATTTTTTTACATATTTCATCCAGTACAGAGCTCTAAGCATCTCATTTCCTTTCTTGATCACCCTGTGTATATCTTTTAACACTAGAAGAAAGACGGAAAATTCCTGTGTACCTAGAAAGACTGAAGGGGCCAGTGTGGACCTTCCGAAAATTTTTCGCACATTTCTTTCTAAATTTCGTTTTGAGCGAGTCCACGTGCCCTATGCATGTTCTCTAATTCCTATACAGCAGCTAAGTGTATATTGTTGTACCATGGGGTTTTTCTCACACGTCAAAATATAGACCTTATTTCTTTTTCAAGGAGCAATCGTCATTGTCCGGCAAGCCAGCTGTCGCATTTGTTAGTATTTTGAATGTAAACGGGTTTTAAAAAGAGAAAGGTCAAGATCAAACTAGACTGAATAACACAAAATATACGAAGAATATAACCCTTCTCATTGTAAAATACCTTAGGGGCCACAGTGGCCCCTCCCGTCCGTCTAGGTATAAGGTTCAATACCTACGCTTCTATGAGGATAAAATAAAAATTATTAAACGCACTTAAATAGGATCATATTAGGACAAGTTAGAAAGTTTCAGTACGCTCAGTCAATTATTGTTGGAATTACTGAACATTAAATATGGAGAAGGGCCACACTGGCCCCCTCCATCTTTCTAGTGTCAACAGACCATCCATGCTTCAAAAATATATACTATATCTTATGCAACGGAGTTTATTTTTACCTCATAAGATTCAAAAAACTTCTATGTGATCTTCGAGGTCATAAAGTGGAAATTAAATGCGTTTATGTCAAATTTATTACACTTACGAATATCCATCAGAAAAGTAGAAAATACATCTCATTATGTCGAACTGATTATTTTCTTTATGTCTCATGTGTTTCGAAATGCGTCTATATGATTTTTAAGATTTTACGTCAAACGATGATACGGAAAAACATTTAATATTGTTTACGCAAATCGTAATTACTTTAATAACTTTATAAGATATAAATACGGATTATTATGTAAACCGATTATATCACAAACGCATTGCTGAAAAGCACATCAACTGGTGATTTATTTAGAAGAGCCATTAAAAATTATGAAAATAAATAAACCAAGAGCGCTCAAAAATATGAGAATAATCATCTTTTGAGATAATAAATATTGAAAATAAAAAATGAATAACTTGCAGTATATCTCACTTTTCATGCTGAGTTGTAGCGAGAATTTCCTGAACTTTTTAACGCTGAGAGAAAAAAAAAAAGAAATATCATCATAATACATGATACTAAAATTTTCCACAAATAAAAATGATTTTCCTGTAACTCCTATTATTTTTAAAGAAAAAATGATAAATTATCCTCGATCATCAGTCTTCTCAATAACTTTTTCCAACACCAATTTATTTTCAGATAAGATGCTTTGTCGCTCGTAGAGCACGAAGAAGAAAAATTACAAATTGAAAAGGAAGGATGGTAAAAAGAAAAACTGCTTTACCTCATAAAAGAAGCTTTGTATAATGATTTTTTTTTGTTTACACTATGAAACAAACATAAAGCTAATAATAAGTTAAATTTAATAGCTTATTATTTTTAGAGTTAGTGGGCAGAAAAACGCATGTTAACTCCATTGAAAATTTTTTTGCATTTCTTTGCTATTTTAAACAGTATAAATTACAATTCTTTGGACGAATCCAACATTGTAAGACACACATGCTGAACATTTATGGATGTATATCTGAGTAACAAAGCAAGGTGTCGCTGCCAGGTTCACGACATAAAGGCGCGTGAATCGCACAGTGGTATAGAAACAAGAAATAACAATTTCGGGGAAAACTAGACAAATTTATTCATTACTGTTTAAGAATATATACAGACATTAAACTATGACCAAGAGACTATTAATTAAAAAGAAAATATGCAGGGAACGAACCATCACCGTCCGGATCCAAATGGGCAGCACTTATTACACGACTTAATCCATATAGGTTTGCGATCACACTCCTCAGCATCCGTAACTCCTCGTCCGGAAACAAACGGCTCTCAAATTCTTACATGGAGAAGAAGCCTGCCGCGCCTATTTTACAGACGGCAGATGTTTAGCGATCAAGGAAGTTAGGAGTAGGCGACATCTCATGGCAATATCCTCGGAAGAGTCTTTCGCAACTCTACTGGGAATTCTCCAGGAAGAACTGGTCTCAGGAAAAAACTGATCTGATAATAATAATCTTTTTGCAGAGATTTTGGCTTTAATCAACCAAAGCTTCTTGCTGATTTGACGGGAGGTCTTGGCCAATTCAGGCTCAATTGACCTCTCATTTTTTCTTAGGTCTCTCCCAACCAGGGTGCTTTTCATCGGTCGTTGGCTGGCGATTTTATCAGTGGGGCGGTGCGAAGATTCACGCAATCAGAACGTCTTGCGTGTGGTGCTCTCGTCTACCCACGGAGTTCTTGCCTCCACAGCCATCCTGTGCCATAAAATTCATATTGCCTTTATTTCTCCGATAGGCCTTTGTGTAAATAGCATTTTTCGCTAATGATAGTCCAGACGGACTGTCGCCGTCGGTCGTAAAAATGCCCATTAATTTGGAACCCCCCATATTTCTGTTACGACACAAGGAAAGCAGGTAACTGACTGTTTCACTTTAGCATAACTCGAAAACACATTATCAAGTTTTTATAAGAAATTAATATTTTACAACACATTATTTAGATATGTTTCATTTTCCGTTGATATTTTTTTTTAGAAAATGACGCTAGGATGTACTCCGCTTTTACTCTTATGGAATTAAGAGTAAGAAATTCAGCCATTCAAACTTCTTGGTGTTGAAATGCCATTTATTGTGCGCTACGATTGGTAGAAATTGTTCTTTTCCATTAAAATCCACAGAACAACTCTGAAAATCAATCTTCTAAGTACAAACAGCTTCTATTGATAATTAAAAGATTACGTGTTTTTCTAATATCACCCGCAATGCTTCTTATGAAATTTTCTAGAAGATTTCATATCAAAAGAAAATAGTCAAAGTCTAGAACAAGTGCTGTATAATCGCTTCTGCCCCTTAACAAACAAAGATTACCTCAATTTCAATTTCAACAAATTCTTTTCTAAGCATATTGAAGATAAATTCCATTTCTCAGAAAGGCAGTAAGAAAAAACCTACTAATCGGCCTGAAGGTTTTCTTGACATTTAATCAGTGATGATAACTGTTTCCGACGAAGTAGCATACAAACTGGTTATACTTAAATTTACCCTTAAATTTTAGGCCTAAGTAGAGCTAGCTCTAATACCCGTACGTTTGTAATTAAAATTTGGAATAGTTTTTATTTACAGTAAGAAACTGATAGTTTAATCGTTTACCACCAGGTGAAGGCTTCTTCCTTCCCCTGACGCAGACCTTTTGTGATGTTATTGAACATGCTCTGAACACGTGATTAACGAAATTGGGACATGCACTTAACATGTTTTGTAGCCTATTTAATTAGAAAATGCCAAAAACAGACTCACTGATAAACATTTTGTCTTAAAATACATGAGAATCTCTTAGAAATCATTTATCTGGAGTCTAACGAAAAATTACCGAGACTTAAAAACAAGAAACTATAAAGTCTTTAAAAAGAAGAATAAAAACAGAAAGCATTCTGTAAATTGATGACAACAGATCATGTGCCGCAGTAGTGGCGCATATGCGAGTCCGCTGAATGACCGTCTCTGGTACACAAAGTGAAAGGTAAATTCAGTTGAGCCCACGGTGCTCTGATTCCGGTCCTATTGGCCGCTAGGTAAATGACGTATCCAGAGTCAAGCAAGGTGTCCACTACAGCTAAAGTTAATTATACGCCCAGCAACAATATATACCATATGTAGTTAGAAATATAAAGAGTTTATTCATGCATATGTTGACAACTTTCAAACTGGTCGTGACAAATATCAAGTGTTTAGTTTTACGTAGTCTAACAATTATTTCTCTGTAGTTTTAGAGTGCGGAAAAAAAAGAGAAACTATTATCAAAAAACTAGATCATTCGATTTTAAACACGATCTTCGTAACTTAAAAAATCATTCAGTTTCCCTTATGTGCTTTTACAAAAATCTTTCATAGTGTAGCTAATGTTGTTAAAAAAATCCAATGGCGATTTTTAAAAGAGCAATTAAATGCAAAACGAAAACAAAACATTTGTAATTTTACTCAATGTTTTATTATTATTATTATTAAAAAAACGGTAAGTATAAAATGTTTATTTATTTATTTTTAGATTTTCTTTTCGTTTTTTGCTCGATATGTTAAAAAAAAACATAATGTGCACAGGCCGTTAACGTCTTATAGTCAGTATTGTAATTTATTATATAAGTTTTGCTTACTTTATTAATATAACGTTGACATTTTACGTTCTCGAAAACTGTCATCAGCATATTGTATGAGCTTTTTAAAGAATGAGATTTATGTCTTTCTGTGAAGAAAAAAGATACAAATACGTACACAAATTTAAAGACACACATACACTCAAACAAAAAAAGGATTTAAGGAAAAAATGGGGATAAATATTACTTTACTTTTCTGGAAAATTCCCTTAAGAACGTACTCCAATCAAAACTAATTTCATCAAAATATACTTTTATTTTGTAGCTACCGTCTTCTAAAAGAACGCACATTGAACTTTCAAAGAAATCCCAGAAGGATTTGACCCCAGTGATTGAGATCCATAAAGATAGAAAATTACAAAGAGATGTTAAATAAAATTTAGAAAAAAAAGCTTGTTATGGTTCAATAAATACGTTTTTTGAAGTCAAGCGAATATAAAGAAAAATCCTTCTATGCGTGGTTGCGAAGAAAACTAGTTTATAAACTCCAAACGAAAACGTCGTTGCAGAAAATTGAGTTCTAAGTTTCATAGAAATGAATTTTCTTTTCTTTTCGAAATGAATGAGCCAGAATGATATCATAAACATTTTTTTTTTCCCAAGAACGTATGACATTTCGCTCTTAAGAATTGTATTAGCGAAATTATATTTAGACTTTTGAGGTGCAACAATGTTAAAATAAACACGTAAATAAATAGGTGTAATGCGAAATATTTTTGGTCTTAATTCAGATCTTTTATTTATGATTGCAAAATTAAAGATGAGTTGTTTCACAATAGAGAAAAGTTTTGATTATTGGTATTATATTTTTATGATAGCAACAACAATTATGATAACATTATTATTATGATTATGGGTTTTGTTTTGTGTTTGTTATTCGTTGGTAAAAAAGAAAGGGACAAATTGTGATGTAATTAGTGAAAAATAATAAAATAAAAGAAAAAATTAAAAGTAGCTAAAATATTTTTCAATGATACTAAGTTGACACACTAGACGGTATTAAAGATTACGGAAAAATTAAATTTTATACTGAAGAAGACAAGATCGATAAAAAATGTAGCACATAATACTTTTAAAAGGTCGACAGGGTGGCGTAGTGGTAAGGCAGCAGGCCTCGTACGCCCAAGATCGCGGGTTCAAACCTCGCCCAAGTCGGTGGATTTTCAAGATGCAGAAAATCGTCGGCGCCCATGTCGTATGATTAGGCGGCATGTAAAAGATCCCTTGAGTAGACATTTGGCTTGGATGCTCTCGGCTAAATTAGATTCCTAGTGCATATCGCATCGATGAGAGCTCAGGTACGGCCATCTAGTGGCAACTGAACGTCAAAATTCTCATGCGGCGAAGGTACCACACTCATTGTGGTGCCGCTGAAAGAGATGGTACCAATTACTGGGGAACGCACTAGGTCTGCAATGGTTGAGGACCAATATCGCAGCCCCATTGGAAAAAAAATACTTTAAAAAGAGGATAAAAAAGAAATTGATTAAATAGTGAACAACATAATTACCTCTTCTTTAAAAATTAAACATGAAGTTCCGTCTAAAACTGTACAAGACTACTTTCCCCGTCTACACCAATAGCAACTTGGTAATCTCTCTCCCTTTCTCTTTCTGATTTAGCTAAAGTTCTTATTTACAGTTATGACCTTCGTATCTGTACATGTTCTTCGTCGTAAAAGCTTTCTGATAAAGTTTGTTCAATAAAATCAAATCCGTCAGTTAGATCAGGATTTAAATAGGATTGAAATTCCCCGAAGGGGGTGTTATTTTTTTAAAAAAGTTTTAAGACGAGAGCACCTTTAATAAGCTTTGCCTGAAGGAACTTGAGCCTTATGTACAAGTTTTATGTAAGTTGCTTGACATCTCCGTAACATCGGTAATATTTGTTTACTAATTTTTAGTAGCGCTTTTTTATCTTTATTTTTACTTTTACGGGAAAGTAGGTTAACAAGAAATTCCGTCTAGAACTATACGAGCCTACTTTCCCGTATACACCGAATTCAAATGTATAATCTAGCTATCTCTCTCTCTCTCTGTCTTTCTCGTTTAGTTTTAGTTCTTAATTGCTTCAAATATACCTTTTTAAACGGTTAATAGATATTCATTTATTAAGTCATTCATGTATTTAGTCACTCATTTATTCATTCATTCTTTTGCTTATTCATTTAATTATTCATTGATTCAAAAATATTCTTGGAAATCCCGATCAAAAAATTTCATAGGAAAATAGGCTCCTTTGGTCTGGATGTACTATCAATTTGCACATGTTCTACGTAATAAGAGCTCTCCGATAAAGTTTGTTCCAAGCAAATCGGTAAGTTAGATCAGGAATTATATAGGATTGAAATTTCCCCGTAGGCGGTAGGTTAATTTTTTTTTTGAACTGTTCACAAATGAACAAAAATTGTTCAAATCAATATTTCATGCCAAGAACTTATTCCAGTGAGCTTGTTCATGTTAACTTGGATATTGTACCCAAAGTTTACATAATTTGCTTCATTTTCACCCATAGGCGATAATGTTAAAATTTTTTGAACTGTTCAAAATTGAACAAAAAATTGTTCAAATCAAAAAGTAAAATATGGAAATGACATGTCCTCGCCGAGATCTTTTGGATGCAAAAAGAATTTTTTGAATCGGTCAATTCGTTCAAAAGTTATTAGGGGGGACAGAGCGACAGACAGACCGACAGACAGACCGACAGACAGACAGACAGACAGACCGACAGACACTTTTTCCCCATCTCAAAACCCTACTTTCAAATTTTTTATTTTTTAATCTTTATTTAATTACTTAACTTATTTTTGACTTTTCTTGATTTTTAACGATATTTTCACGATACCATTAAGCCTTCTTTTATTCTTTATAATTATTTTTTTTTACTTTTACGGGAAAGTAGGCTAAAAAGTGGTAAGTCAGAAAATCCAACACATTTATCGAATTTTTATTTTGTCAGATATTTTAAGAAGCATAATGTGCAATCGCTGTTAACAGTTTTGACTACAAATATTACTTCATTCTAAAAATGTTGATTACTTTGCGAATATAACCACGAGCTTTACCCTCTCAAACATACGTCAGTCGTTAATATGTTTCATGAGAGATCTAAGGGGGCAATTCTTTCTTCGCAGTGCTGTAAACATGTAAAAAAATGTCGAATTTGTGTCTACGAGTTGATATTTCTTCTGTTTTGAAATTGACATTAAAATACGTTCCCTAGTGGCATATTCGGAAAAGCAAAAAGCTTCAGCCCCACAGGACGGTATGCAATCTCGTCATAATCATACATCTTATTGATTGGTTTAATACTTCATATGTTTAGATTATAATGGTTCGGATCAAATTTAAAGCTGTTGATATACAACAGTGCATAAGGACGCTCCTGCATAGTCTGATTATCCAAATATTGTGCAAAATGTAGCCGGTTGTTTGAATTACAATCTAAGCACCGAGCCATAAAATACTACCGGCCGCCCGTTCAAATAATGACTTGATGGGAAGTGCTGGAAATATACTTAAAAATCGTTGCCAATGTACCATCCATGATATTCGTCACGAAGTCAGAAATGTAAACGTAAATAACTACAAAAATACATTTAATATTATGCGAAACAAGATGTATCTAAATATCTAACGGATCATTCTAAAATGTCCAACCAGAAGCTCGGGGGAAAAAAGGGTTTGCACATTATACAGACTACAGACGACTAAGAGTTATCATATATATTATGATAAAACAAAGAATTTAAAACACATATAGTATTTTTTTTAGCTTTATTTTGCCTTAAAAAAATTCATTGAGCAATTTATTTGGCAATATAATAGTATAGTAGTTAACTAAAATTTGGGGGAAATGAATGATAATCGGAAACGTCCAGCAATCATTGCGTTAGAAATAAAATCCACACATTTACTGTTATTGAACATATCATTAATAAACGCTTTTTTTCCTCCTTTTTCAGCGAAGTCATTCAGTAAACGACACATGCGATTTATCTTAAAGTGAACAGAAAACAACAGAAAAAGAAAATGAGCTTGGAAGAACAACCTTCCCAACAAAGACCAGCAAAGTAGTATATAAATCAAAATTAATGTGTCTTCTCCAAGGATAAAATAAAAGTGCACAAAAAGAGGAATCCAGCCTCATTATTTATTCAAGCCAGTGATGCAATCGGTTTACATCACAAAAGTAAATTGGAACTGAAGCAAATACACATAAAACGACCATAATTCCAATTCTTCTATTTTTTTCGAAGTCATTATTTTCAACCTGAGCCATATACCCGGCATGATAAATGTTATAGCAAGATGCACTTACTGTTACCGCGGAACTCCCGAACATCTGATTAGGTTTGAGTTACTCCACTTCCAGTTTGTTTAACTTGGATCCTTAATGCGAGGCACTGAGAGAAAAATTGAGTTTCGTGAGGCAAAATGCCGCTTCAAGTAATGCGTTTCATATATTTTTCTCGATTTTTATTTATTTTTGGTGTCTCATTATGCCGCTTATAGTCCTTTGTGTTTGTATATGCTTTGCTTTTGAGGCTGTTATTGCTCTTTCGGTCATTTAAAACTTGATCTTATTTACCTGTCTGAATTTATTTTAAACGATTGTTGAATTTATTATTGATTTTACTATGTTTGTTTAATTGTAGTAAGTTTCTTTATGAGTTATGGTATGCTATAAAAAGTACTATTTTTCACTTATCTTCCTTTCTTACCATATTCGTTTAGCTTTGCGAATAAAAAGCCTTCATAGTTTGATTCAAAGAAACGTTTTCGTAATGTATATTCCAAGTTCAAAAGTTTTTAATAAAACAAGAAGGCAGAAATGGACTGAATATGTTTCGAGTGATGCAACATGAGATATATGCAAAATTATTTACAGGAGAAATAGTTTTAACACGTTGTACGAAATTGATGTTTTTTTAAAAATAACTTTTGGTTATACGAAAATGTAAAAACAAAAAAAATCTTGCCAAACATAATATTTTTCGGGCTTATAGGCCGTCTTCCAACCAAGATGTTTCTGTCCGAAGTTTCGCCTGACATGTTTCAGGCTTCTTCAGAGTGAAAAGGAAGTTAAGGCAGAGGTCTGGTCCTTATATATCACGCATCACATGTGCTTAAACCTCATTGGATGAACCGCCTATCTTAGGCTTGCTGACACTGATTCTGATTGGTTCCTCATATTAGTTCTTGGCATTTATTGGTGCATTTTGAAGCAGTGGAACCCATAACTTGTTCACTTTCAAAATGTCTTCTTTTCTATTAATGTTGTGAGGATGTTTGTGTATTTCAATAGCTTCTCTATGAAGGCGAGCAAAGTACTGAATATTAGTAGAGAGAAATTTAGTTTCTTCAAACAGGGGCTGGTGTCCCGTAGCAATAGTATGCTCAGACATGGCTGAACATACTATTGCTAGCCCTCCTAACTTCCATGTAGAGGAACTGGTTAATCAAAAAATTCACTTTCTTTTGGTGCAACGTGCTACCAACTCTTTCCAGTGTGACCTGGTTCGAACGCGAGACAAAAGACATGTGATTTCCATGCTCTATCGCGTATGCCACGGGGATATAAGTCAGCTAGCGAAGAAATCAATTAAGCAAATTCAGTGGTATCAAACCTCAAATGATGGAAGAACCTTAGATTACCCCATGGGTATAAAATAATAACATTTCTAAAAACATCTCTACTAATAATAAAACAGCAAGTATGTCTCTGTGTGTGTCTGTCTATATGTCTGTCTGTCTGTGTACGGCGTAGGACAGAGGCCGTTCGGCGAATTTTTCTGAAATTTGGCACGGAATTATTTTGGAACGTGGGAATGTGTACCTCGAAGAATTTTTTTTCTGAAATTCAAATTTGTTCTTTTTTTATACCAGTTTATAGCCGAAAATGGCATAAAATCGTCCTTTTCTATAGGAATAAATTATCACATTATTTTTAAGCTTAATACCATTCGAAAGTCCGTAAAAAAACTGTCCTAGAAAGAGTTTTGCTTATCGTGCTAAAATTGGAAGCCTCTAAATTAACTAGACAATAAATTATAAGTGTTTTTTTTCTGTAGTTTGAAGTTATATTTTCACGGTAATTAACTTTTATTTTATTTTCCCCAAATGATTAATTACTTTTATTTTGTCTGAATTGTTATCAATCTGTCTGCATGTATATTTGATAAATAAAATTATTTTGAACCGAAGCCAATTTTCAATTTATCTTTTGCTTTTCTTGGCTTTTGATTCATTTTTAGCCTACTTGCCCGTAAAAGTAAAAAAAAAAATAATAATAAAGCATGAAAGAAGTCTTAATGTATCGTGAAAATATCGTTAAAAATCAAGAAAAATCAAAAATAAGTTAAGTAATTAAATAAAGATTGAAAAATAAAAAAATTGAAAGTAGGGTTTTGAGATGGGGAAAAAGTGTGTCTGTCGGTCTGTCTGTCTGTCAGTCTGTCGGTCTGTCTGTCTGTCGGTCTGTCCCCCCCTAATAACTTTTGAACGAATTATCCGATTCGAAAAATTATTTTTGCATTCGAAAGATCTCGGCGAGGACATCTCATTTCCATATTTTACTTTTTGATTTGAACAATTTTTTGTTCAATTTTGAACAGTTCAAAAAATTTTAACATTATCGCCTATGGGTGAAAATGAAGCAAATTATGTAAACTTTGGGTACAAGATCCAAGTTCCCATGAACAAGCTCACTGGAAGAAGTTCTTGGCTTGAAATATTGATTTGAACAATTTTTATTCATTTTTGAACAGTTCAAAAAAAATTAACTTACCGCCTACGGGGAAATTTCAATCCTATATAATTCCTGATCTAACGGACCGATTTGCTTGGAACAAACTTTATCGGAAAGCTCTTATGACGTAGAACATGTACAAATAGAAAGTACATCCAGAACTAAGGAGCCTATTTTCCAATGAAATTTTTTGATCGGGATTTTCAAGAATATTTTTGAATCAATGAATGATTAAATGAATAAGCAAAAGAATGAATGAATAAATGAGTGACTAAATATATGAATGACTTAATAAATGAATTATTGAATGTATATTAACCGTTGAAAAAGGTATATTTGAACCAATTAAGAACTAAAACTAAACGAGAAAGACAGAGAGAGAGAGATAGCTAGACTATAAATTTGAATTCGGTGTATACGGGAAAGTAGGCTCTTATAGTTCTAGACGGAACTTCCTGTTTTTTTTTTGCATTAAAATTTGTTTCCTGCGGTGTTTGGCATTTTAAGAAACAGCCGATTTTTAATAAATTAATTTCTTTTTTTTTTTCATTTTGATTCTTTCTTTTTAAACATATTAAAATGTACTTCCTTTGGCTCACAGGCGATCGATAATTTTATTTTGATTTACTTTTTCATTGACATATATTTTATGGGACCATTCCACATACTGCACAATGGTTTTAAAAGAAATGTTATCTTTTATAGCAAGTTTTGCTATTCCAAATGATTCTTACCATTTATATTTTTATTTTTTTCTCTCCAATGAATTAGCACATATGTTGTTTGCCTATTTGAGCTCGGAGAAAATGTTTTTTCCAGTTTCAAAGTTTTGCTTGCTACTGTTAGTTTCTGCAAGCTACAAAATTTCGTCTTTCTGTTTTACTGTCAGTGAATAATAGGTAAAAATCAATTATACGAAAAATTCATTATGTTAAACTATTCTATTGAATAATAATCGTCCTTTCTGTGTGGGTACTTGAACAAAACAAACAAAATGTGTTTTTTTTTTTCAATATTTTCTTTCTCGTTTCGTTTATGTCCTTCTTTTTTTACTGTGTGTGTTTTGTAAAAAAAAGTTGCTTAATTGTGTAATATCGCCAGTTGATTGCTGTGGGAACAATACATTTTAATAAATTTAATTCTGTGGAATGCTATACATTTTAATAAAAATAGCACAATTTACACATAAAAAGTTACCACTGTATATATAATGTTTAACCAAATGGTCTTTTCACTTTATAGTACGGGCATAGCCGTGCGTGTACCGCTAGAAATATAAAAACTATTACCATCAGCGTCAATTCGAGGGGAGGGGCAGATGGGAGGCACCCCGAGAGACACCCTTTTTGAGAGTGACTCCTAAAATGAGTTTTGAAAAATATACTTGACTTATACAAATTTACTGGTGATTTTTCAACGTATAAATGACAATTAATCTAGGTTACTGTGTAACACCACAAAAATAGAATGAAATTTCTTATTATTTTTTTTTTTTTGCACTACTGAAAATAATGTAGTATAAATTTATACAACAAAACCACAATGTTTGTTTTTCTTTCACTACTGTAAATAATATCTTATGAATTTATCCAACATCACAACAAAAGTTACCGTACCGGGAGACTTACAGGTGACACCTAGACACCTGTGCTAGGGAACGCTTCTGCTAGTATATTTTTATAATCCGTAGACCCCACTACCTCTCCCCGTTCGTAAGCAATCCTAAGGCCTCGGCTAACAGGTAGGGGTCTGGTGGAGAAAAGTATATTTTTATGTATTTATGTAAATCACGTAATAGCATTTTCGAGTTTGCACAACAATTATGGTAAAAGCAGCATTGAACTTTCCATTGTAGTTGAGTTAAACCCCGCACTGCAGTTGAACTTTAAATTATCTAAACTTTTGTACAACTAAAAAAAAATGCCCCTCATATTAGTATAAAGTTTAGTCATATTTTCACACTGTACTTTTGTGTTTATTATTTGTAAGAAAATTAAAATGGCTATGTACTACACATATTTTTAATTGTTATTGTTGAATATGTCTAACGTCGTCTACTGAAGTTCAACAAGTTCAGTGGAAATTTTCCTAGTTCAGACGTTCCTGGACACTTATATTTGCATTTTCAGCTCAAGAGTTTGGGTGTACCAAAAAGAACTTTCAATAGTTTGAAAGCCTTTTTATAGACTTCCATGCTGATCATAAAGCAGAGAGTAAAATAAGTAGAAATCTTAAAACTTGTATAAAAAAAGCACATATTACTTCCACTGCTATGCACAAAAAAAAAAAAAAAAAAAAAAAAAAAAAAAAAAAAAAAAAACGTCTTAAATCCCTGAATTGTTTTTACGTGATGGAGTTATTTCTTCGAAAAAAAAATTTATAACTTACTCCAGATTTTTCTTTTACTTTAACTTCAAGATGAACTACCGTAATATTTTATTTTACGATACTTGTTTCAAACTTTTATCGCTGATTCTTTCTGAATAAATTAACTGTAAAAAATTTGGTTAGATTTTCAAATTTATGTCGAGTATTCTTCATGAATAACTCTCAAGGACTTGATGCTTACAATTTGATTTTTCTTTCGTAAAATCGGATATTTTTAATACAATGGAAAAATTAGGAAATTTTAAAATTCTTAAGTTTTATGGCAGTAAAAAGAAAGAGCATTTCAGACAGAAGTTTTTTTTTATTCATCAGCTTTTTTTTTAAATAGCACCAGACACTATTTGAAGTATGCTTTATTTCACTAAAATATATGTAGAAAAATGAAAACAAAATTACCTTTGCAATCTCCCTTAGCTCATAAGAAAAGGAAAAGAATAATACAACAGTTAATACTAGAATATAGGTTTGAAAAAAATAAATGACTGATTACTTACCTATCGATATGATCAAAACTCTATTACATGCAATGTAAAACAATAATGAGGGTTTTATATTATGTATAAAATCTTGTGATGTGGAAACTGAACGAACATAAATGCCGACAGAACAAGTCATACACAATTTCAAAAGTCAAGACATACACTTTTGGCAAGTGCACAATACAAACAAGTTTACATCAATTTTAGAAAACTGCGACATGGAGACGAAATTATTAACTGAGATCTATTGAACATGTTGATTATTAAATTGTCGTTGATTACTCATGTTTTTCATAATGTACTTTCAAAGGAAGCAGTTACGGTCAACTGCATTAGAATGACAATTTTATAGACACATAGACTTGTGATGTAAACATTCCCACTATAAAATACACATGGGTAATTGCTGGTGAACCGCTTAAACGATATAATTCCTGATAACAGTAATTTAAACAATTTAACTTTATAAACACTAATTATTTCCTCAAATGATTATGCCATTTTACTTTTCGCCTGAGAAAGGAATTCTCACTTGTCATAAATATACAAATTTGTATCCTCGATTTTCAAATACTAGTACAATTGAAATAATGTAGTGCATCAATTGAAATTATTTTTTAATTATTTTTGCATGAATTGGAAATAATTTAATAAATGTATACATATAGCGGTGATAAGTTTAATAATTATTTTAAAACGTATATATACATATACTGCAGGAAAACGCAATTTACAAGTGTTGCATTTATTCAACATAGCTGAATGAATTAAAGAAAAAAAGAGCATATTTGCATAAGAGAAATATAATTATAAAGTTAATGACGGTTTCTGCAGCAATTTTATCTCCAGTTTCTGAGTTTCTCACTGGATTTCATATCTTACAGCAAAAAGCAAGCATTTACTATAACTTCAATTCTTCCAAGGATGAGAGCAACGTGGAATTACTTAGCTTTCACTTTATTAACCCTGCATACGCAATGCCAAGAATGCGGAGAAAAATGAAATTGCACGAAACAAATGGCCTCGCTTTATTTAATGCACATTCCTAAATTAAGAAAATCGTATGGTTTTACTTCGTTGCTGCTCTCTAACAATGCTGTTGCCATTAATATTTCGCAACAAAAAATTAATTAACTGCTACGTGAGTTTTTGGACTAAAGGAAAAATAATTTTCTTGAAATAATATAACACACTTATGTAATGTCACTATTTTTAAAACTTTGTTTTAATTCGAATAATTTCGATTTTAAAATGTTTGCTTGGTTTGTTATTTGCAAAATTTCTGTTTTTGCACAAACTAATTGCTAATTCACACCATAATAACGTTTAAAAAATTAATTAATTAATTAATTTCAAAACAAGAAAAACAAATCAAATCAAAAGAAACAAAAACGCAAGGAAACATAAAATGACTAGCCTTCTACTGAAAACTTAAAACTTAATTACAATCTTGAACGTTTGATGTTTGATGTATAACATTAAGAGCAGAGAATTAAGAAAGTAATTTTTAAATTTTTTATCAACCTCTCTAATATTTTTCTTCCTCATCCTTTATGTTTCTTCTGGAAAGACAACGCTTAAACGACATGCACCAATTACCTGCTGTGATGATACGTTTCTGGGATTAACTTGATTTAAGTTGGTAACGTTAAGGATAAGGAGACACTTCAGGATGCGTTTAAAAACAACAATTATTTAGACTATTGATGATGGAAAAGGAAGAGAATAAAGACGCATGGGGTTATATAAAGCATATAGCACACGGTGTTATATAGAACAGTGGTTCCCTTTGAGACTTAGTCAAGACTCCTCATCTCAAGATGACAAACGCATCATCAGACCATGTCTAGTAGGAATATGGCACTTCAGATAGAAACGCTATTGGGGGGGGGGGGGACAACGAATCAATCGTATTTCACCTCTGCCAAATACCATCTATTTACTTTCATCAATCTATACGACCTCTGGCAAAGATATCAGACTTTCTCTGATTGCAAAGGACACGCAGCACTATAAGTTTGCGTATTGTTCCAAAACATTAACCGGATATTTTAAGTGGAGATCGTTCAGCAGTGATTCGTATCGCATTGTAATCACGTGAGCTCGTATATCTTAAACGATTGTCAAGATTCAGATCTTTTCCAAAATCAAAATGTTCTTCCACGAAAAAGGGGGCAAAACAGGATATAAACAAAGTACCAAAAAAAAAAAAAAAAAAACAAGAATAAATAAAAAAAGATAAATCAAAATTATAGTCTCTGAAAAGTTGGATGACGAGTTGAGTAGTTGAGTTTACAAAACTCAAGTGATAGAAGTCCGTCTTTTGAAACGACTCCCTAGAAGTGATGATGGAGAGAAAGATACTACAAGGCTGATAATTCTTGTTCTTATGCTTTGTTTTCTGACTGCGACATCAGAAAAGAAAAGCAAAGACCATTAGGTTGCACAAATTACATGAATTACTAGTGATGCACATCAAAGAAAATTTTTATAGAAAACTGGTTAGTTCAAACAAGTTTTTGTCAGCCATGTGAAAATAGAGCGTCCAAACGGCATTGAGCCAAACATTTTCACTGCGGACCTTTTCATTCAGAACACGTATAGCATGTTCTCAGTAAAACTATATTTTTTTCAGATATTACAATACAATATTATTTGGTATTACTTTTATGATTCATTTTATTTATTTTATCCAATGCGCGCTACTTTAAAACTTTATCAAAATAATTGATAGCACCAATATCACCTTAAACACGTGAAAATAATCAGAACGAAAGAAGTCAAAAATGAGTCACCAAAGGTATAAAATGCAAAGTACTTCGTACGGTGTAAAAACATTTGCATTGATTATTGCGAGAAATTTGGTAAGGAAAATAAGAAAAGTGTATTAAAAATTTTACATTTACAACTGTGTGCAATTCACATCTTTTAAAGTCACTGAAAAAAAATTCCATTGCAAAAATGCATGATTGCATTTAGGACATTCGGATTTGCTTTCCGGCTGTCAAAATAATCATAAGTTTTTATTTCATGTGCAAAAATATTATACGCAAGAAGCATTAAAGTTGTTAACACTGAAGAAGAAGAAAAAAAAAACACATCTTCCTGAAAGCGTTTTAACTTTCATGTCATGATGTAAAGAAAACAGAAAATTCAAAAGTATTTTTTTCTCTCCAGCTTTTGTCAGATTTAAACTCATCGATCAATCTAAGAATTACTTGTCAAATACTTCTGCGATGCGTTTAATGCTATTTTTAATGTCCAATGCGACATAAAATAAAATTTAACTTCTTATAAAACACGTTTAATTATTTTTTTAGCATTACAACCAATTACAGTGATTTCAATACTTATGACATCCATGTAAAACTCCTCAATTAGGTAGCATTCGATTTAGTGACGATTTATTTCATCAGGAAACAAATTTGGAATTCGCAATCTTAATTGATTCAAGGATTCTCTTTTCAAATTTCTGGAAGCTCAGGGGAATGGATTTTGACATACGAGACTAGACACAGGGGATAGACTTTAGACAGTAGAGAGTTGGACAAAGAGGAATCTTTTTGATCTTACTATATTAAAAAAGATTACGCTGCACGCACACATATCTTTAAAAAAAAGGCGCCTTATTCTGCCTGTGTCTGTCCGCAATAGGATCTCAGGCCGTTTTACCGATCGGGACCACATTCGGCACGGTTAATGTTTACGGCCCGAGAAACGCATCGCCGCAAAAATAAAAATTGTGACTCAATTAGTTTTTTTTAATTAATTTTTTTAAATGTTTCAATGGTTTCTTTGACACGTTTTATTTTACTTTTGCATTGTTGCCCTCATTTCCAAACATATAATTACAGTTGCCGTGTGAACAAACAAATCAATGCAGTTGCCATTGTTATTGTCATAAATGTAACAAATATACTAATAACAACCGAAATGTTTATCTCCGTTAACGTCATATTGAGTGAGGTTTCGCTGTATATCAGTCTCCGTTAAAAATTAATGTATACGCGAATTTAATTTAATCCTTTCTTTTTTTTTTAATTTATTTATTTATTGTCTGACCTTTTCATATTTTTCTTATTAGAGTGGAAGCACTCTTTTTTCCCAGTTTCATTAAAACTGTTGTTTTGAAAAGCATAATAAAATTTTCAATAAGTTCTTTCGATGATAAATATTTATTTTTCACAAACAATTTGATTATATAGTAAATAAATGTATTGTAGTGTGGGGCTGTAAGCGAAGGGGCGTCCTCGCCGCCTGATCTGGGTAATTCAGTTTGAATTAGCAGACACCGTTGCACAAATCATTTTAATTACAATTTATAATATCTGGAACAGCGGTCATTTCGTATGACTGCCGGACGTACTAGTATATATATAAGCTCATTTAAAATTGTATTATATATTCCAATATTTTAAATTAAAACAAAACATTTACCAAAACTAGTAGCTAAGAAAATAATTGCAAACATTGAAAAGTATTATTTATGTCTTTGTGGAGAAAAAATTTAATATTGCACTGAAATATTGCTAAATATTTTGTATTAATAATAATGTTTAAAGTAATATTCAAAAAGATACTTCCAAGTCGTTTTGCATTTCTTCTCTAATATAAATTCCTGGGAGTCTAAAGCTTTCACGTCGTAGTAAACTGGTTTGAATATTTCGAGAAGAAATTTTCGTTTTAATAAAAATTTAGGCGGTAAAAAGATAAATGTCTGTCACGATAGTGTAATGGATACGGTATGACAGATTTTGTGGATTTGCATAAGATGCTTTCCGCCACATAAAATTAGTCTTTTCGAGAAAAAAAGCATAAAGAGTACTGAAGAGGAATATGCATATAGAAATGAACATCAAAATTATAGTTTCAGTTAAAGAAAAGTACAAGATATAAAAGTTTACAGAAATATATTACTTCACACAATTTTTTCTTGTCTTCTGATATTTTAGCATCTAATTTGATTTTCGAAATTGATTCTTCTCTTTTACTTTGAATTAGATAGGAATATAAATGAACAAATACATGCATTGTTAGGGAGGATATTATACGCTGAAAATCGAAATACCTATTTTTTCTACTTTACCGCTATTACATTTTAGATTTATTTTCTATTTTTGACCAAATATATTTATTTCGATGGCAAAAAAAGTAAATTTACTCACATGATTGATGTAGCACACTCCTATGAATTAGAGAATTTATAATGGATGTTGCTTGATTGAAGTTATGACTGTAAAAAAAGTATATTTTGTATTTATATATATTAACTTCTTAAAGTGGCATTTTGTCTAGCAGGTGCTGTTAGACTGTAGGAAATATACCTTCCACCAATTTCTCAACTTTGAATTGTTTTAAACATTCAAATGAACTACTTTTACCTCTTCGATTTACAATACTATGCATACGTGCATTTAACTTCAAGCACCAAATGAGTCACAAAATGCGATCCAATTGGATCATATTTAAAAATTACCCCAGTGGGGATTTTGAAATGAGATAAGCATACTCTCCAGCCCCGAAAAAAAAGGGAGAGTAAAATTTAAATGTATTTTATTTAATAACCTGGATGCTTTTTTTTTTTTTTAATTGATTTAAATCTTAAAAAAATAACTTAGAACGCGACTTCTCCTTAAAAATAAATAAACAAATAAAACAGCCCGTTAAAATGATAAAATATTCCTTGAATTGAAATAGACTAAGAAAATAAATTCACTTTTGTGATTAAACTATCTTTATTCTAACACTTTTGTTTTATTTTCTGGGAGGTGTATGTCAGTACGCTTCACAAAGTTAATATATAATGGTAAACTATCAGCAGACGTACTAAAATAAGTTAACAGAGATTGCTTTTTGCTTTTGTAAGGTTTGACTGTTGTTTCTTTGAATTCCTTTGCTTATATATCATATTGCATTTATAATTTATTATATTTTATACTGCACTTCACTCGCGAACAAATTTACATATGTGCTTTAAAAGAAAGCAAGATTGTGTTTTTCAGAATATAAATGAGCTTAATTATTGCATCAAATATTTTAAATAACTGATAATTAAAAACGCACTGCCGATTTTGTGTGAATCATTGAGTACTGACCTGAAAATAATCCCAAAAATATTATTGAAGATGATTGTTTGTTCCAAATATTTATCAAAAACTGCAAACTTAGCTAATACCATACAATAACAATAATGTACAAATACAATATTTAATAATGGCATTTAAATACATAGACATATTATACATGTAAAAGAAAAGATAATGTCTTCAAAATTCCATATATATAAATGTGTGTAGAGAGACAGAGAGAAAGATTTCTTCATTATTTGATGCATTTAAAAACAATTTTATTGTACACAAATAGGAAGAAATATTATGTGAGGCATCTCATTTAAGGAATACGTCAATGAATCTGAGATATTTTTTCTCATACATAAAATTCTAACCTATATGTAGACATAAACACCTTATCAAATTCGTTATTTCAGTTTTAACATGAAGTAAAAGTTAACTTTTCTCTGTCTTTAACATATTATATATCAATGAAAATCCTGAGCTTAAATGCAAAATTGTTGACCAGTTTCTAACCCACGAGGATAGAAAGGGCCCTAAAGTAAAACCCTAACTCATTTTAAGGGGAAAAAATTATCTAATGGAAAGGAGGAAAATTTTTCCAATTCATGTTTAAAGGATTTTGTTGACTCTACAAAGAGAAAACGAGAGAAAAGAGAAATCCAACAAGGAAACCCAAATACTCCATTACAAGACTCTTTTCCACTCCCCATTTCTTTTTTACTAGTTCGTTACTGTTGAACTTTCTTTTTAATATGAGAGTTTGAAAATTAGTCCTAATTAGCTTGCTTGGGTGTTCTTAATGAACCCTGTGGGTAAAAATTACCACCTTAAAGTAAAAGCCCGTACTAATGCTAATCAGAGTATCAATTTATCACGCTAGGGGTTGTTTCCCAAGTGATGTTGTTTTTCATTATTTTATCCTGCTTTCTTAGACACATTCCAGTTCAAAGACAAAAGTATCACGGTGATTAATTTTTCCGAGCAAGGAGAAGGAAAGAAAGATTTTACGACTTTAAAACAAAATTAATTTTACTTCAGACAATTACTCGTCTATAAGCAAAGAAAAACTATCGTAATAAAAAAAAAGAAAAGAAAAATGAACAAGTGTGTTGCTGATCACATAAAACCCTACTGTTGACATTCTAATCATAGATCCAGACAATTTCAATAACAAACCCGTAACACGTATTAATGTAAAACGGATCTTCATTATAATGTATAATTTTAACAAAGTCAGTTTGCAGAACTTGTCTAGCATGACATCACTCATTCTTTCATTTTATTATTTTTAAGATTCAAAAAACGATTGACCATAACATATAACCAAGAATATGAATATAGCATATAACCAAGAATATGAACACAGTATATAACCAACCATATGAACATAGAAAACATAAGACCAAAACTTGAAAAACGTATGTTCCCATTTAGGTTCACTTATATGCCAAATTTCATGTAAATCCTTGCATTACTTCTCGATATCTACGCTCAGCGAGAAAAACGTTTTATTCCCGTGAATTTCTTGCTCCATCATGGAATAATTGCCCTCACAAACGAATCAGCAGCCGTTCCCATTGATGTAACCCTTAATACCAATTGTCTTTTAAACACTTGCATGTCTTCTGGAGACCTACGCTTAGCGAGGCATTTTGATATTTTTAACTAGTCGAATGTATATTTATGAATACTCTGGATATAAAAGAAAAAGAGTATACAAATCCAGCAAGCACACGTCATATGATTGTGCTATTATTTGAAAATTCCAGATATTTCTATAAGAATTGTACTTAATAATAATATTTCAATTTCAAAATAATCAAAACCAGTACTTTTATATTTTCGCTGTGGATATTTTTCCAGGCGAATTTACCTTTAGTTTGGTAACTTCTAGGCACATATTTTAAAATTAAATTTCATCTCGTATTTTTAGGCTTGGCCATAATCTAAAAGGCTCATAACCTATGACATTTAAGTCACAAAATTATGGCATATCTGAGTTTTATACAACAACTACGTTCTTTCATATCTCAAACTCGCGTGTTCAAAATACAGCTTAAGTTACTCGTTCAGCAGAAAAAGGAGTATCCGATTCCCGGACTCTTAACATTTGCGCTCCACCCTTCCTGTATTTTTCCGGGCGCCCAACTTATTATCCGGTTGAGTAATGACTTCTGTCAGAAGTAATCGTCTTTAGATTGTGGTTTGAATAAAAAGATAAGGGAAACTATAACTTCCACTCAAGTGATTCAGAATATAAGTGTGATGTTTTGACTTCCTGTCATTCATTCTGTGACCTCCTTTATAGCTATTATTGGGAAGAGATAAAATACATTTTTATAGCTTATTGAGGATATATGTTCCTTGAAAAACATTAAGAGCATATCAGAAAATTTAAAGGCTGTATTTGCAGATGGGTATTCAATGCTCAACAGCCAAGTAATAAAAATTTTTATTCTAACGCATTATTTGTTTAAACATGAATATATTTTTTGCATGAACACTTGATTAAACATAAATAATAGTATTTGCCTTGAATCTGTACTGTGAAAAGTGGCCCGTAAAACATCTTTAAACCTAAAATTTTCCTTTGACACTGTTTAATTCCACATTCTATGATGTTCTCATATCAAATTTGGCACATAACTCAGTCATCACCTGGAGGGAAATATTGTCATGATTCCAGTTGAGAAAACTTAATTTAATATCTTACTTACTTTAATAGTAAAAAGAAAAAAAAAGAAAATAGATCGCGAAGAGAGAAATCGTTTAATTTTTTTTGTTCTTCTTAAAGCTGTTACGATTCTGCCAAAATATAAAGTTTTCATAATACTCAACAAGAAATGGGGGTGTATTTATTTTAAATAATTGCTTTTTTGTGACGTAATGCCTAAATAATTAAATATTTTTTGTCTGCGAGCTTATGCGAATTAATTCAGATTATCACCTAATTTTAAACATCCAATACGTTTCGAATTGAAGAAGCACAAAAAGCAGTTTTAATCCATTATTGTGGCTAGTTACACACATATGTAGGAAATACAATTCACGTACACAAAAGTATCCCCTCTTTTAGTATTTGCTCGAAATTAACTCACTTTTTGGGAAAAAAACGGCAGAGAATGGTTAAAAAATGCTTTAAATTCTGAAATTATCAGCAATTTTTGAAATCAATACACAATGTGATCAACCAATGCAAACGAGTTTCTAACCTGCAATTTTGCTGGAATATTTTTAGTGTACTGAACAGAACAGAGAAACATTCGTTTAAACATCCCGATCTGCACTTTCCAAAACAGATTATAATAAACATTAGCAACAATGCTCCAATGGGAAATGATATTATATTTTTAACCAACAACAATATATAAATTCATGTTTTTGAAAATTGCAACACCATGAAGGAATCGTCATAATTGAATGAAATTTAATACACAGTTGAGTGGTAGTGGTACAAATAAATGATTAAATTTTCAATGCAAACAAACAATAACAAGAGATCGGAATCAGTATTTTGTGTAGCCACCACGCGCCGCAATAAGTGCTGCTACACGACGTGGCATGGAGTCAAACAAATTTTGAATGTCTGCCTGAGGAAGAGCATTCCATATTGTTTGTATGCGTACCCAAAGTTCGTCTACAGAAGCAACAAGACGAGGATCACGAGCGAGACGCCGACCAACAAAATCCCACACATCTTCAATTGCCGACATAAACGGGGAATACGCAGGCCAAGGAAGAAGCTGTACTTACTGCGTTGCAAAGAAGGACTGACCAGTCCTAGCAATATGAGGGCAGGCATTGTCCTGTTGAAATACAGCGCCTGGAAAGCTTTGAAGGAAGGGAACAGCTTGGGGCTGTAGAACTTCACTGATACACCGGTTGCTGTTCAGATTGCCCACAATTCGTACCAATTGAGATCGTCCATGATAGGCTATGGCGCCCAGACCGTAACTCCGGGTGTTCGTCCACTGTGGCGTTCCATAACGCACTCCGGAAGGTGGCGTTCAACGACATAGCGTCTGACACGAATACGGCCATCATGGTACCAGAAATTAAAGCGGGAGTCGTCAGAAAACACGACATGCAGCCAATCAGCACGCCAGTCTCTATGCTGATTGACCCATTGTAGCCGCAGGCGGCGATGGATTAGCGTGAGAGGGATAATGTACAAAGGAGTCCTTGCGCGCAGTCCACGCTGCAGCAGACATCTACGAATTGATGAAGCACACATTGAAACACCTGTAGCTATTGACCGTCCACTGCTTCCAAACACGCATCACTATGCTGCTGTTACACTGCACACGAGCGGCTACTCCACGATACGACAATACAGCTTCACGAAGGCCGATGATTCTCCCCCGTTCAAACTCTGTAAGTTGTTCAAATCTCGCTCTCTTTCGTCGAAGAGGCATTAGTAAAGATTGAGCTAACGTTTACCACTAACAGATAACCACCGATAACCATACACGCCTCGCTACAGCCGTCTATTTATTCGGATCCATCCGCCGTTCAGAGGGCGCTGCTCAGCATACGCATGCGCTACGGATTTGAAATTCTAATCATTTGCATATCATGCGCCACTTTGCATTTCCTGAAAATTTCAGCTCACTCGCGTAAGTCCTTCATGGTGTTGCAATTTTCACAAACATGAGTTTACTTAAGCAAAATAAAATACCAGTGCTACTAACAGGGCATTGATTTTGATGAGCAAAATTTAGGCAACCTTTTGTTTGAGTAAATTATTCAATAAATTCAAATGGAGAAATTCTGGCATTTTCTTGGTATGCGGTTTGATGAGCGCTGCCCTTCTGGTTGTTCAAATTAGGTAGGTATTATTGGTAATTTCGCGTCTAATGATAACACATTTGTTTTCAATCTTACGCATGAGTCATTAAGTCACATAATCGTGATCTTTTAAGCAAATACACAATATTGGTACTTAGTGGTGTGCGATTTTTTACAGTAAAGCTATGGAAGTTGGAGTTTAAGAGAAAAGAAAAAAAAAAACAGATTATGTTATTGACCATTGTCATAAGTTATGAAATGGTCATTGTAATATGAAAACCAAACGCCAGGGTTAATTGGAATATAGGTAACCGGCTTCTATCATAAGAAACTAGTTTACTCATTATTTCACTCGTGGCAGTAGCAAGCAGAGCGGATGTAACTGTTCCGCCTTGAAGTAATGTCTACCTGACCAAGAGCGTCAACTTCAAGGGGTGGAGGATGCGGTACTCAACCGCCCTTAAAGTTATTGTGGAAGTGCTATAGTGGTGCATCAAAGAATCAGAAGAAAAGAAACACGGAAATATGATATAAATCTAATTTTACTCCCTTTTTTCTAAACAATGGAACCGAGCTAAAGGAAGCAATGCATGCATGGGTGCAATCAGGCGGTGGGTTTGGGGTCAACCCCAAAAATATAAAACAACCTAAGTAGAGGAAGAAATAAAACGTTCAATGCTGTTTTTTTAATCGGAACTAAATCTATTATTCAATACTCATTAATCATATTTCTAAATCCCTCTCGATGAGTAATGATTATTATTATTATTTTTTAAATGGTCAATTTTAGACATGTAGGATAATTCCTTTATCTCCATAACAACAGAAATGCCCTTGAAAACTATGTACACTGCATCATTATGTGTGATACACAACACACATAACAATACCCCTTTGTCTACAACATCAATAATTGCTTGAGTAATCTATAAGAAAGTTAAATCCCACTAAACACCAATTCTAAATTCACTGTAAAGAAAGACAGAATTTCAACGAAACATCTAAACTTGACTGCTCGAGTCAAAAAATCATGGATCATTTATGGTTCGCGAATAATTCTTCAGCGATGCAAGAACAAAGAGATGTGTCCCTCAGTCCAGATCCTTGCTTTCTCCTTATACTCAAGGTGGAAGATTTTATAGGACGATGGAACGTATTTGTGTCACATGATGAGAAAATCAATAAAACCAAGCACACTTCCCCTTCAGTATTTCCAGCTGGATACCCTGTAGACAAAACTGAGCATAAGATTCACGTTGTGTGACAAGAGGTATTCGCCGCACTGAAAAGAAGTTGGGTCTCATCTTTTTTTACTTTTCTATATCTATTTATTTATTTATATTTTATTTATTTTATTTATATTAATTTTTCTGTGAAAAAATCGTATTTGCATTTTCTTTCAGATTGATTTAAAATTCTATTATTAAGTAATTTTCAATGTTATAACATTAAAATGCAAGGAAGACAATTATAATACTGTTAAAAATATCAATCTTAAATAATATTTCCCCTTTTTATTTCGTTACAAGAGCAATCATAAAAATTAAAAAAATATATATATTTTCTATTAAATTTTAAAATGTATACTTGAGGTCTGAAAACAAGTTATAGGGTTGTTTAGAATTCTAATATGTATGGACTTTTCTTTGGTATTGTTAGAATGTTCAGCCACTTTTTCTGCGATAATAATTATAAAAAAAAACAGTTGTAGATGGAAATCTGTTAAAAAGAAGAAATCATTAGAAACAAGTAAAACAAAAATAAATAAATTAAATTAAGCAATTGTGTAATTTTTCTAAATCGATGTTTTATTTCTTCTGAATTGTGATATTGTCTTTTTGTATCTACCTGCCCTCCCGTCACCCCCTCCCTCGGTGTAACAAATGATTCGCTTTCACCAAACACTTTTATCCGACAGAGCCTCACCAGGAAATCTCGGTACAATGCATTTGTTGCTCCTTTGAATAATGTTTGGTTTTATTGAAAGACTACATTTGACTGCACGAGTAAAATAAAGTTATTTAGACCCTTGATCAAACTAGCCGATTTGCGGAAATAAACATTGTGTTTCAAAATTATAAAGGTTTTTTGCACTCTGAATATAACCAGTTTTTGTCGGATGAAGTCGAAAAGTTATGAAAAAGCGTGTTAATTTACATTTCAACAAATTTACAACAATCCAAGTATTTTATCCAAATAAAAATTAGAAATATAGATGTAAATTGCTTAAATCTTTATCATTTAAGGTAACTGCCAAGTGTATATGTAAATAATGTGAGTGTGCGCGAGTGTTTAGTACACATTTTAATTGAAAAAATACACAAACAACCATACAAAAGTACGTTATTAATTGCTCTACTATATGTTGAACGCGGTGAATTAAAAAGTAACGGTGATTATTTGGTTAGGGACAAATGTAATCGCAAAGAATGGTTGCCACGATGAATTCACGGACTACGGTCAGAAGATGCTAATAAATTCACCGCTGATACATTCAATATTTTATTCAGCAGATCGATAATCCAAATTTGCTTACGTCAGCTTCATCGCATTCGATAACGAGACATTTTTACGGGAGACTTGCGTAAAGCGGGTTAAAAAATAACCCGGGATTAAATTCTGCTCAAGCAAGTTTTCCGTCGTTTCCCCTTCCCAATTTCAAATTTTATATCTCAGCTCCCCTATCACGATCCACTCAAGGGAAGCATATTAGGAAAATCGAGCGAGCTGAGGTAAATTTTCCGTATAATACATTTTGGAGTTCCCCAAAGCGATCAGATTGATTGAGTTTCAGAGTGGTTTTTGACAAAAGAATGATGTATGAGTCCTGAGGAAGGCAATCGAAAATTCATCGAGTAACCGACATAAAAAGTAGATTTTAAAGATCTAACATTACCTGAAGCATTTATTTTGCATGTTTCTCTACATAACTTTCTATTAACTGTTATTGCATGAAGCATTAAGATACATGTCCAAATTTTGCAATGTTTTGTTTTTTGCAATGTGTTCACTCAAAATATACAACACATAAAATATGGAAACGCTTTTGTGAAGATTGAAATTGAAACCACTATTGAGGTTGGAGATGTAATATTTATTAATCGGTTATAATATGCAATACAAATTCACGAGATTTTATGTATCGATTTGTTATACGACATATTGTTTTAATGATTTTGAGTTGTGCCACTTTTGTTACCGGGGTGCGATATGCTGAGTACATCGAAAAGAAACGATTGATGCTGATACTTCTACAGATATGAGGGGGAGGGGGGGGCGTATTTTACACAATACTACATCTCTAACAAGTTACGTTAACTCGATTGCTGCACGTACCTTATTCCAACAGTTTATCTCTTGGATATGAATGGACTCTTCTTGGCACTCTGCCGGACATATTGCTTTGGTTTGCAGTAGAACTGCAGTACATTAGGTTAAATAGGACGATTCACACGAACAACAATATCGTTGCCATATGGGTCCGACATTTTTTATGTCTAAGAGTACCACTGTGTTGGATCAACGACAACTATCGGACAACGACAGAGGTAGTTAGTTTCAATTGTGCTACTCAAACTAGCGGTATTCTATCGGAAGGCTGATATTTTTCATAAGGAACTCGTGTGTGATTTTGCTTTTATAAAGGAGAAGTTGGTATCAGAAATCGGGATCGGAGCATGAAACAAGATCACGGAACAGCAAGATTTTACCCTAAACTGGAACGGAGCATTAACAAAGTTTTTTGTAGCTTAACTGCTGCAATTTATTTTATAGAAATTACATTCATAAACTTTAAAATAAATGAATGATATTAATTCTGGTGCCCCTTCCCCCAACCCTTCTTTATTTATTTATTTTTTTTTTTTTTTGCAACATAGTGCACATAAAATATTATATATTTATTGACAAATAAGGAGTACACAAACAACTTTTTAAATTTATTGTCGCTATTACCTAAAACAAGGATAAAGAATATAATTTTCAGTAAAACGATTCGGAGTACGAGGGCTGGAGTGGAGCCATATCAAGTGCTTACAAGTTGGAACGGAGCTAGGGTGCAGCAACTCAAAAAGCCCCAGATCCATGGCTTGTAAACCTTAACACCAATTTTGCGAATAGCTTTCTCAGAGTATACTTTCTTACAAGATTTTGCTCTTTATGAACTTAGTATTTTTTAATAATATTGTTTTACTGTATAGTTTCTTACAAAACAGCAAAATTTAAAAACAAGGGAAATGGTTTTCTGAAACTGTATGAAAGGGCCTTAGGTACAACGTAGCATTCTATTTTGAGCCAAGATTGATGGTTTTTGCAGAGCACATAACCACTCCTTCTTTTACGGGCACCTTTGCCAGATCATATCAGGCAGGGGTCTGGAGCAGCCACGTTTTTGCGTTGCTCTGTTCCAGCTCTATTTAGTTAATTTATTAATAGCTAGAAATGCCCAAAAAAACCCAGATATTTATAAACATTTATCAACAAATTTGTTTACACATATTTGCGATGATTTGTATGTAAACAATTTACAAGTACATTTCATAAACTATTTTTTTTTGAAAGAAAAGAATTGAAAAAATAAAAAAAAAACTTTTTAATTTGTTTTTAAGTTCTTGAAGGCAATTAAAATAAATCGGAGCAGTGGAGCACAACAATTTTTAAAGACATTTTTTACCATTTGTTGCGTTGATCGGTAATAAGTGCACTATTATTTTCATGGTATTTATTTTGTTATGGTTCTATAGATGAAAAGTGGGCTTAGTGAATTTGTAATTAGTCACCCGTTTCTAAGGAAGTGGAGAAATGAAAAAGGAAATTATAAGAACAAATCGTTTTGTGCCTAATGTGTCACAAAACAACCTTTCGAGTTCTTAAAGTGGAACCCCTTTTCTGTTCGTATAGAACCTGAAAGTTTATTTTTTGTCATTTCAATAAGCTTTATTCAATGTTTTCAATGGGAGTTTAAAGGACGAGGAAGAAGAAAACCAAAAATTAACCAAGGAGGAGGAAATACTACTAGAGGGAGATCCGATAGATTGCCTTTGCTTTCAATTAATGACGAGACTGTTGATGAGGATGATAATTCAAAATTTCCTCATATTCTTCAGAGACCTATTTGCATGAGCCTGGTGGAAATCATACAGACAGTGACGCCGAGTGTTTATTTTATGGGACACACTAGTCCAGAGATGCTCGTTAGAAACAATGTGTAATGTGTGATGTTTGTGTAAGCTGGGATCATTTAGACTGTGCTGGGGCAGACATAATGGTTACATATACAAGTACTGCAAATTGATTAATATAACATTATATTTTGATTATATTAATATTGATTAATATAATAGGATGTTTTAACATCTTTCCGACTTTTTTTTTCCTTTTGCACATTTTGTAGTTTTATATTTCATCTCATATTCTGATACAATGCACGTTTTTTTTTATTTAAATTTGAGCTGCTTTATTTCAAAATCCTTCTACACGGTACAAAATGGAGTGTAATATGCACTTAAATAAACCTTTCAGGGTAGAATTGAGTGTGAAATGAAATGAAATCTATAATGCCGGGGGTCCATTTTACACTCCTAAAGTGGAGTCCACTTAAGGCACAGATTGTCATGTCTTTAAAAAATAATAACTTCCACTAATTTACAAAATAAATAAATAAAAATTTCCATTTTTTTTAAATTATAATAGAACCTCATAACTAGATGAGTTTTGCTTTTTTAGATCTTTTTAGATTAATTTTAATGCACCATGTGAAAATTATTAAGTAAAAAGAAACTGGGGGTCCACTTTTGGCGCACTTCCTCAACATATAAGTTACCATTAACATAAGGAAACGATGTTGGTAGTACAATTATATCAACAAAAAAATTAAAACATACATTGTATATCTTAAAAAGCGCAGGATGAATACGTTTCAACAGGGCTGTAAATTAAATAGTGACAATTTAACCTAGAAACACGGAGAGGAATAGGCATGTGCAAATAGGATGTGGGAGTGGTGAGGTGGCGATGTTGTCGATGTGAGACTGCAAAAACCAGTTGATCTAATACGAAGGGTAGTTATTGCGCGGCTTTAAAGTGAAGAGTTTCATTTCCATCGCTCTAAAGCACGTTTTCAAAAGTTGATCAGTGGTCATGACTTAAAATCAAGGTTGCCTATGTCAAAAATGCAACAGAATGTTATTAAGGATTACGCTGAGCCTGTGGCGAAAATGCACTACCATATCGGACAGTTCCAGGTTGGATGAAAGCGTTTTTTTTTTTGGGGGGGGGGGGCTAATGAGACTGCGGAGTTGCAACGTACAGGGCGGCCTTCCATTCCTCAAGATCAGATTGACATCCTGAGCAGCGGGAGTTTTTTGTAAAGGTTGATCTCAGTCATCAAACGGTGTGGCACACAATGAATAAATGTCTAAACACGAGAAAAATTGCTGCTCGTTGTATTCCACATTTATTGCAAAACAACTTCCCTACGGGCTGCCTGAAAACCCTCTTTGTCATGTCGCAAACAATGCCACTCTCTTATTGCGACGGTTGCATTGAGAAATCTTAGAACACCTTCCCTACTCGTCCGACGTGAGTCTTCGTGACTTCGATATGTCTCCGAAATAGAATTAACACCTCCGAGGCCACCAGTTTCTTGACGTTTCAGCTGTACTCCGCGCAGCAGGGCGCTGCGTTGTCAAATTCAACGATGAACACCTTGCCAGTGGACTCCAAAAGTTTCCCAATACTTGGCGAAAGGTTATACACTTTTCTGGTGTTTGCGTAGAGGGAAAGTAATGCAATTGTACTTTGTCAGTCATTAAAATTTTCATTAATAGCTATGTTGGCATTATTTAATTTACAGCCCTCGTATTATAACATTAATTGAATTTGATATCTTCTTCCAAACCAACACAAGAAAAATATATTTAAAAAATATTAGATTGCTTTTGAAAACAAAAGTCTTTGCCACCTTTCACACAAAAGAGCTGTATGAGAGATAAGCGAAAGTAATTGTACATAATTCATTGCACAAGTCTTTTATAACAAAGAAAATTCCCCTCACAACAGTCTTGAAGTCACCAATGATCAATACAATATATGCACTAAGTACGAAAATACTACTCTTTTTCTTGGGCAGATTATCATCTCCATAACAACAAACAATGACAAAGTTTTAAATTACATTATAATTATCCTTATGATTTAAGAAATACTGTTTTTTTTTTTTTTTTGCATACATACACATGTTCTGCATGAGCATAGTAAAAAAAAATCAATATACTGTTCATATGTATAATAAGTTACTAAAACTATACTTAACCATCTGTATCATAGTGTAGAATGTGCGCGAAACATACATTTCAGCTGTTTTTGTCATTTTCTATAAAAACACGTACATTTTTCTTCAAAAAATCTGAAATACGTGCATTTTTTTTTTTTGGTATTATTTCAAATAGTAAAATCATAATAATTCCCAGTTGTTGAGTGATAGAAGGTGAGAGACTTTCAATAAATCTTTCTTAATTAGTCTTTATTTACTTAAGTGCTTAAAGTACATGAACAAATGAGCTTGACGTAAGAATATGAGGATAACCAGTGCAAAATGTTAGGTCTATGGCAAACCCAGATTACCAAAAGCAGTATTCGTCATTCGTAAGAAAGTGAGAAAAACAAACCTCGTAAAATGTAGCCGTCTCATTTTTAGAGTGTTACACAAGATAACATAGTTATATTTCTCTTTTTATGCCCTCTAAATTTTGCCTTTCGCCATCCATTTCTGCGGCTATCTTTTTCCTGCATTTGTAAAGAATGAGCCAAGTGCATGTTTCAGAGATTGTTCCGGTGCAATGCTCCTGAAACGCATTAAGTACGACATGTGAAAGCAAAAATGTATAAATATTCTATGTGAAGGTGGTTTATGGGAGCGGTATGATTTCTGGACCTAGAAATCTTTTTTTTTTTCTTTTATTTCTTTTTTTTCTGTTTTAAATCGAAATGGCAAAATTGTGTACATGGTTAAACGTTAGTAAATACAAGCATTTCTCGGTCTTTACATAAATAAACATATAATGTTTGTAAAAAATTCCCCATTAAATAATTATAATGTGTGTCGCATTAAATAACATTTTAAGGAAAGAGACAGAAATGAATAAATAAAAACATTCCAAAAAGTATAAATGTCTTCCTAGAATTAAAAAAATAGAGAGAGGGAAAAAGTGTCAAGTTAAACCCAAATGAACCATTATCAAAGTATTGCCCAAGAGTTGGGAAGAAGAAATATGCATTAAAATACTTTAAAGAAAAAAAGGTTAAAAATATTGCTTGGGCTACTGACCAAATACCTACTTTATAACAAGAATTCCCACTATTTATAATACAGAATTACAAATTTCAATTCATTTGTATTTTTAGATATTTTACGACTTAGATTCATCTTAGAACAAAAATGAAGGATTTAGCCATCAGATGCGATCACGTTAAAGCAAATGTCTCCAAACACGATAATGTTTTCTTCCGTCGACTTCTACTGTGGAAAGCCACAGCTAAGTGCGTTCCATTTCGAGAGATGCACACTATTTACGGAAGAAAAGTTTCGAGAACCAATGTCAGGTTATGCGTCTTCAAGTGCTCCAACATATGGATCCGAAGCTATTGGATCGATCGGGTTTGGAGACGAGATTTTGAAAGCAGGACCTCACAGCTATGGAAGTGGAAGGAAGTCATTTACGGAGATACATCAAGTAGTGCAGGAAGTGCTCTTTACTCGCTGGGTATGACTTGTACCAAAATATTGAAGTTATGTACATTGCCTCATAAAATATTTCGGTATAATGTATTATCTTGGAAGCTAGTATAATTCCTGACATTATATATATATAAAGTGTGTCTGTCGGTCTGTCGGTCTGTCTGTGTGTCGGTCTGTCGGTCTGTCCCCCCCTAATAACTTTTGAACGAATTGTCCGATTGGAAAAATTCTTTTTGCATTCGAAAGATCTCGGCGAGGACATCTCATTTCTATGTTTTACTTTTTGATTTGAACAATTTTTGTTCAATTTTGAACAGTTCAAAAAATTTTAACATTAGCGCCTATGGACAAAATTGAAGCAAATTCTGTAAACTCTGGGCACAAGAGCCAAGTTCCTATTGCAAGCTTATTGAAAGGAGTTCTCGGCGTGAAATATTGATTTGAACAGTTTTTGTTCATTTTTGAACAGTTCAAAAAATTAACACAGAGCTTACGGGGAAATTTCAACCCTATATAAATCCTGATCTAACGGACCGATTTGCTTGGAACAAACTTTATCGGAAAGCTCTTATAACGTAGAACATGTAGAAATAGAAAATTTATCCAGAACTTACGAGCCTATTTTGCTATGAAATTTTTTGATCGGGATTTTCAAGGATATTTCTCAGTGACTCAATGAGTGAAATAATGAATGAATGAATAAATGAAAGAGTGAAAGAATAAATCAATGAATAAATGAATGAGGAAAAGAATGAATGAATAAATTATTGAATAAATGAAAATATAAATAAATGAGTGAATAAATACATGAATGCGTAAATGAATGAATAAACACTTGAATGAGGTAACGAATGAATGAATAAATGCATGGCTGAATAAATGAAAGAATGAATGAGTGACTGAATGAATATGTATTATCCGTTGAAAAAGGTATATTTTCAATAATTAGAACTAAAGATAAATAAGAAAGAGAGAGAAAGAGATAGCTAGATTATAAATTTGAATTTGGTGTATACGGGAAAGTAGGCTCGTATAGTTCTAGACGGAACTTCTTGTTTTAAAACGAATTAAAATTTATTTCCTGCGTCTCACAGGCGATTGATAGCTTTGTTTTGATTTCCTTATTTTGACATGTATTTTACGGGACTATTTTCCATACTGCACAGGGGTTTTTAAAAGAAATGTTATTCTTTATAGCGATTTTTGTTATTCCAGCTTATTATTAATATTTATACTTTCATTTATTTACTTTTTTTTTCTCCAGTGAATTAGCACATATGTTATTTTCCTATTTGAGCTCGGATGAAAGGTTTATTCCGCTTTCAAATCTTTGCTTGCTGCTGTTTGTTTCTGCAGGCTACAAAATTTCGTCTTTCTGTTTTAAGCCGGGTCCAGACGCTACGTTTTGCACAACCTTTTTTCTGCGCAGTTCAACACATTGCAGATAAAACGTTGCGTGTAGATTGGAAAAGTGCGCAGTTTTGAGTCCGGTGCGAAGACTGTACAGTTGCAGCGATAACTGAGCTAGAAAGCATATGTCTTTGAACTGTGCAGACAAATCGGCACATGTAGACGGTAGCACCCCTTTCCGATTCAATTTGTTTCTCAGTTTCAATTCGTCAGGCGACAATGGCCGACTTTCGGCAATGTTCTCGGGAGTTTCTCACAAAATTTATTGCATTATGCGAAAGTTTCCCACGCGTTTGGCGTGTAAAATCCAAGGAGTATAGTGACAAGGATAAAAAGGGGGAGGCTTATGAGAGTTTAGTGGAAAAAAATCAAAGACATTGATGCAACCGCAAATAGAGAAACATTTGTAAATAATTAATTCTTTGAGAAGTGTTTACCGGAAATAATTGGCAAAAGTTAATAAATCGATTCGATCTGGGGTTGGAGACGAAATTTACAAGCCATCTCTCTGGTACTTTGATTTGTTACATTTCCTAAATGATCAGGAGACACCAAGGCAGTCTAGGAATACCATGGATGAAAATAAAGAGATTGCAGTTGTCGAACCACCAGAACAGGCAACAAAAAATATTTATTTTATGTAATCATTTGACCACTTTGAACGCCGGGTTCTTCTGAGACGTTCCAGTCTTTTTTTTTAACATGACACCATGTCATAACTGACCAGAGTAGTACCTCCTTCATGACGATATCGCACAAAACTGAGTGAAATATACAGATATCTCTGCTCTATGTAGACGCATAAAAAACTGCAACGTTTTCATTTAGTCTTAAGACTGCGCAGACAAAAGGTTGTACAAAACGTAGCGTCTGGACTCGGCTTTGTCAATAAATAATAGATAAAAATTAATTGTACTAAAAATTTATTAATTAAAACTATTCTAATTTATTATAATCTTCCTTTTTGTGTGGGTACTTGAACAAAACACACAAAATGCGTTTTTTTTTTCAAATATTTTCTTTTTTGTTTTATTTCGTTTCTTTCTTTCCTTTTTCCTTTTTTATTGTGTTTTTTGTAAAAAAAAATGCTTAAATGTGTAGGATCTCTGGCTGATTGCCGTGGGCAGCTAATCTTTAATTATATGGAATGCTATACATTTTAATAAAATAACATAATTTGCACCTAAAAAAGTTATCACTATATACACAATGGCAAACCGACTGGTATTTTCATTTTTTAACACGGGCATAGCCGTGCGGGTACCGCTAGTATATATATATACGCGTTAGCTTACGCATATTTCCTAATTTTTTTTAAAACCTGTTATGCTTGCTTTCTGCACTACTGTCACTTTTCAATGTACATATTAATTTTGCAACTGTTCCGTCAAGACATTCCTGCCATGAAATGTGCAAAGTGCTATTAAGTCTAACATGATATCCATTTTCGCACGACTAAGCATGTGTAACGTAAACATTTTAAAAAAATTAAAGAAGACATATTTAAAAGAACGTCGACAGGGTGGCGTAGTGGTAAGGCGCATGCCTCGTAAGCCCAAGATCGCAGGTTCAAAAAAAAAAAAAACAAGTTCACAGGGCAACCCTTGCACTGAACATGAATTGGATAGTATAGATATATCGAGTGTTTTTCATTTGAAAATGAAGCTGTAACAATCCCAGAAATACATAACTATTGCGCCACTCGCAGGAAGTTCCTGAACATTTTCGAACTTACCTTATGACGAAACGTAAGTACAATTTCTAGTTCTTTAAAGTGGAGAAAAAGTGTAATTTTATAATAATATTCTTAGCTCTAATTGTACCGACTCTGCCGTTACATCTGAACAAAATACAGGGATTTTTTTAATTGCAATGAATCCTGTATATGACTCCCTTATCATCGTGTGACCTTATCAAAATGAATTTTTGGAGGTAATTAGACTGTGTGCTGTATATTATAAACATTTTTCTTCGGGGAAAAACCACAAACCTGTTGATGACCCACAACTCAGAACTGGAAAATAAATAATGTTTTGTTTTCATTTTTTAATATAACTTAGCTTAAAGTATAAATTTACAAAGCTGTCGCGGTAAAATATTTTACAATGATAAAAGTACATGCTGAACTATTTTCATTTTTACAAGATCACCTATTCAAGAATTCGTGTCTGTAAGAAGTTACGTTATATGTGAGAGAAATTTATTACTAGTAATTTTTAGACGGATTAAGGTGGAAAAAAATAGCACACAAAGTACATTACTAAGTAGCGGAAATAATCAAACTGCTCTCTGAAAAACTGAGTTTACATTTCGAAGTTTTGTTTAAAATATGTAATTGCATATGCATGAACATTTCTCGGAATATCCCTTCAGAACCAGTTTGTGAGTAATTTCCTACGACAGAAATATGAACTCTTGAATTAACTAGAAGAGCTTTCTAAACTCTCTTTTGAATTATTCCATACGAAAAGGAAACGTCTTCTGCATCAATGCACAAATCCATCCGAAAATATTAAAATCACAGTTATTAAAGAGGAAGTTTTGAACATTTCCAAACCAAATTTGCTCCTCCATCCGGAATGGGGACCTAATGAAATGTATCTTAAGTTTAATAATTATCAAATGATACCAAGTAAAATGTTTCTTTCGTTTAAACTCTTTGAAGTGATTAGAAAACCTAAGACTAAGAAGGCTTAAGTCATCTAATATATTTTATCTAACAAGAAAAGACAATTTAATGAATGGAGAGCTTTCAGAACGTAATTTATATTTAAATGTACCTAGTCCTTAAGGGCTATTGAAAGTGCTTTTAGCTGCGAAAGTGATATGTTCTTAAAATTCCGGCAAAATATGACTCTTGGAAATATTTCTCTTGCACTGTAAAATATTTTTGTCTGAAAGTACATGAAAATCTCATGGAAATCATTTATTTCGAGTCTGCGTAAAATTACAGACAACTGAAAACAGGAAACTGCTAAGTCTTTAGAACCGATAATTACAGAAAAAGATAAACTGAGTCGCAGTAAACTGTCAGCGACAGATAATATGCGCAGCAGTGGCGCCATCTGTGAGTACGCTATTTTTTATTTCTTGTTATATTTATTCTGCAGAAGTTGAAGTGGAATTTAGATAAGCGCACGTTGTTTTGATTTGTGTGTCAATTCCCGCTCGACGAAAGTGACCTCCGGAGTTAAAAGGACCCACGAGGGCTAGGCTGATCAGTTAGCGCTGCAATTGCGTTACGCATCAACAATATCTCATACATTTCTTGGAAGTTTTTAATTTTGCATCACAGGTTTGAAGTGTTTAATTATGCATTTGTTTAAATTTTTAAATTGGTAGCCAATGATCTCAAGTTGTTCAGTTTACGAAATAATCAATCAATATATATTTAAAAGGAAGTGTACAATTTGCGTGCCACTAAAACTCAGAAATGAGTCCCGGTACGATCAAGGGAGTTATATCGTGTGGTAACCCTCTATCTCCCGTCTATGAAGAAGGTTCCCGTTTTTACCTGAAGGGCGTGCTTTTGAAGAGATAAGAGCTGGAAGTTTCGCCTTCTAGAAATGTCGAGCACAGTACAGGGCATTCGAGAGTATTTGAGAGCATTCGACAACATTCCAGATCATTCTGGAATGTAGTGGAATGTTCGGGAATATCCCAGATCATTGTGAGACATTGCAGAGCACTCTCGAATGTTGTGGAATATTCTGGAGCATTTTGTACCATTCGAAGTTTTTTTGGTATGGGTGGAGCTACTTACTGGTAGGGTTATACAAAAGCAAGATCTATCGTGGGTTCGAACCCTCGGGAACATCCCAAATCATTGTAAAGCATTCGAAGTCTTTTTTTTTTGTATGCCTGGGGTATACATATAAATTTAGTTTAAACTACTTTCATTCAAAAAATTAAGTGATAAATGTGTACAGATTTGTAGTTTTATATATTCATTATGTATGATGATCTTGACGTTTCTGCAAAACATCACGATATTTAAAATAGGTAATACTGGTACAAATAAGATGTACTCTTAACTTACGTTCTAGTGATAAGTCTTTGAATTGTTGAAAGACGTAACAATAAGTTTGGTAGTTCATCTTTTTCTGATTAGTTTTAAATCACTGATTCTGTATTCATCCATATTTCAAAATACATTGATCAATATATGTAAGTGAGTGTCTTTGATTTTTTTTCTGCTTTTTTTGAAAGCCTCATTTTCTCATTAACATTTTTTTTTCACATGATTTCTTCAAAGCACAAAATCCCGGACAAATAGATCAATCTTGAGTAAATAAAAAATTACTGTAATTTAAGTTTTAAAAAATCTGGCGCTAGCATTATGATAGCCAAAATCAACTTAATAGTCAAAACTGGCTATAGTGTATTGGGGACTGATAAGTCAGGGATTTCATAAATCCCTGACTCAAGAAATCAGGCAGTATCAGGAAAATGGGCTTTGTTTCAGAAAATATGTTTTCGTCAGATATGCAGAAACATGTACCCTTTCAAGAAGAAAATAACAAAGGCTTCAGAAAACTCAGTGAGGTGTTGTAGAAAAAAGTTTTTACCGCATGATACTGTATAAATACCACAAAGATACGCTACAATGAATTAGTGCCGTCGTGATGGAGTCACGGCGTCGGAAGACTCTCGCTACGGAGATAATTGGAAACATAATGTAGAAGATCGCGGAAGTTAGAACAAGCTATACATAAATTCCTCAGATAATCGTTTACAAGTTTAGCTAAGCCTGAACTTCCATGTAATGCGAAGGTACGCGTACATGATGCAAGTTCTAATTAAATAAATATGCGGAAATATATTCCCGTCGCCAAGCTTCTAATGAAATTATGATATCACTTAGTTGTTTACAGGTACTTCTCGCCGATTTTCTAAAATGCGCCTTGACAGTACCAGTTGCACAATGAAAGGAAATGTTAACCGGAGCTGGTTCAATGGCCGTATCAAATTTATATGTCTCGTCAAAAATTGCATAAAAGTAGTTATATACAAAAATATTTACTTCCGCATTAAAATGTTCTCTTATTTGATGCACTTTTATGATGCACCAATTTCTGTTGCAAAAGTGAAATATCTTATCTTCTTCCTGGACGGATACAGATCGATACCTTCTATTTGCTATGAGTTCTAGTTTTAAAGATAGTGATGGTACTCATATTCCAAGCATTATTCTATTATGATTACAATACCTGACGTAATAGATGTGACGAATTTCCGCTTGAGCTCTCATCTTGGAATGAAATTTATATTCAAACTCTTGCACTCGTAATTCTACGCGATAAAATGTTCAAATTTTTATTTTATTGCATAACAACGCTGAAAGCATGAAAATAAAGGAATTCCCGATTAAAGAAAATATAGGTTATGATAATTTTTTGCCGACGCAATATTTTCTCTCTCTTTTTAAGAGTAGTTATTGCATTTTATTTAAACTATATGCTTCGGACATTACTTTTTTTAGCAATGTTTCTTTCCATTCGTGATACAAGGATTTAATGGAGATAATAATAAGTTTCATTATATGAAAATGAATAAGAATATTAAATTATTATTGTCATTTATTAAAATATAAAGTTCGAAGCTAAACGTTGCATGGAATAAAACTTGTGCACGTTGTTTTGATATATTTATTTCTTTTGAGACTTTGTAAACTTTTTTCACTATTCACGTTTCTTTTTTATCTGTGTCTAAAACATACTTGCAAAAACATTTTTTTTACCTATCAATGTAAAATTTTACATTAGAGATAAAATTTAATATTTCAAGAACTGAGAACTTTTACTTAGCTTATATCACAAACAAAGTTAGAAATAATAAAATTAACAATAACAACAACAAAAAAACATGATAATTAGAAAACTAAAAGCACAGTTAAACAAGGCACCAAACGGAAATTCTTCAAAATCCGAATCAAACAGTTCCGTTAAATCAGTAAATTTTACGTTGTAAACATCATAGAGGAAGTGAAAATGTACCGTGGTTGGTACACGTTTTTTTAACGAACTATTTGTCGCAGGCAACTTTGAGCAAGAGTGAATGCAATGTACTGAGTGACATTACGATTTCTGCAGAAAGCGCAATATTTTGTCCCCTTAAGATTCTCTGTTCTGCCGCTAGGTACGTCACCGGCGATATTTTTCGTTGGTTGCGGTCAAGAGCACTACTTAGTTGTGGAAGTTTCATGAGTCTAGTCCGCTGCGCTGCCATTTAGGGACATTTACGTTTTTTGAAAAGATGAGTTATCGTAATACCATTTGTAAATACTCATTTTGATTTGCTAGGAAGTGTTCATTTTGTTGGATTTGACATATCTGCTTTGAGAAAGCTATACACTGAATGATCTGAGCGTTTTCCCGTGTTTGGTTTACTTCACGTAGGGCAGGAAGTCACCATATTGGCAGTTAGGATGTTCCTATTTTCGTTCCTTCTGCTGTTCTTAATTTCGTCCTGTAGACGAAATTTAGAGCTCCTGAACAATGCACAGAAAATCAACAATCAACAAGCACTACTATGTAGCATACCTTTCCAGCAAACCAAGGTGCCACACGTAATTGTCAGCCCTAAAGATAGCAGAGGCATGCCTGAAATCCTTTCATCTTCATTAGGAGGCTCTGCTTCTATTATCACAAGTTCACGTTACAAAACGAAATTACTCAAGAGAAAAATCAATGACATGTGAGAAAACAGTTGGACCTCACTCCAAAGCCATTTCCAGGAAAGGTAAAGAGACCGTAAAAAAGGGAAACTGAAGTTGAAATATACAGTGACGACTGTGATGTCTCCCGCCAGGATTCGAGTGAAAGTGAGGACAATGACGATGATGCAGAGCGTGCTGCATGCCAAAGCCACTTTTCTGAAGACAAATATGGAAAGAATGAGCACTTTTTGCACTCAATGTGCTTCGGGACAATACGAAATGGGCTCCGGTGCAAAGAACGAAAAGAAAAAAACAATTGTGACTCGTGTTTGAAAGATTAAAAAATCAAAATTTCAATTGTTAATCAACTATTTTTACCAAAAATGTACAATTTATAATGCTTATCTTATATTAATACATTTCGTAAGGTATTTATCATTATTTCCTTGTTTTAAACCATTATGAACTATTTTACATGGTGCATTATGGGGGACAAGAAAAATGATCATTTTTTTAAATTTTGGTAAAAGGGAATTCTTATCACTTTTTTTTAAACTGAAAACAGATTGTTTTCTCTGTATTTAATCTTAAATACTATGTGTTGTTTTAATTGGTGGTGTTATATACAATTTTTTGGAATATTTGATCGTAACATAATTGTTTTCAGAGACCATAAAAGTATTGGCGGCGAAATATTGCGCCTTTACCTTATACATACATATAAAATATATTTATGTTTCTGTCGTAACGCAAAATATTTGTTTTATCATGTAATAAAAATAGTTCGATTAATATATCTGCTCTTCGTTTTCTTTTGCTGCGAATGGAATTTAATTTCGTTTTCTATCCGAGGTGTGGAATTTCGAATATTCAAAGTAATCATTCTTTTTCCCTTTTGGTGATGCTTTTTTACTTCAAGCTATTGTTTTTCCTTATTAATAATTTGCAATAAGTAGGTATGTGAAATGCATTAGAAGTCATTGCAAATATTTTTTTTAAAAATAAAACTAATTAATGTCGAAATGTTTTTGATAATATAAAAGGATACATGAAACAATGTTTTCTAGGCTGTAAATTATGTGGCTATAATAGAGTAACACATAAAAGAAAGTCGAGATTTGTCACTGTAAAAGGTTAAATACCGTGTAAAAGGTACATACATATTTTCCAGTGGGTTTCATACATTGGCTTTAATCACAATGAAGATTTTTTACTGGCAAAAAGAAAAAGAACACAAGTAGATTATGTGGCTAAACTGTGGCTAAGTGAATGATTCCAGTACTTGCTTTCGCGCAGTAAAGAGGTAAGGGGGTTAGATTCTCGTCCAGTGTCCTGGGTGTATTCTTGTAAATTCCATTTTTGTACTTTAATATATTGTCTTGTACTGTCATATTAGACGAGAGTTTGCGGACCGTCTGCTGAGATAGCAAATAAACTCAAAAGTGCATGTGACTTGAAATGGTATGTATAAACAGTAAACAAAGTATATTCTGGAGCTCGCATCTCTAGGAAATATAAAAGGGATAAAAATATGTCAGCATATAATACTAAAGTGTCCGTTAAATCCAAGTTTAAAATATAGGAATCTATGAAAGGTGACTGAAATGAGTTCAGTAAAAAAACACAGACAATTTCAGATTAAAATCGGATCGGGCCTGCGTATCGGAACATCTATCAAAAACAGATATTGTAAACTTTTGGCTAATATTTAGGACTGCAAGGTTGGATAAAGACGACCTGTTTAACTGTCTGGGAATACAGTATAACTAACAACCGAATGCTGAATATTCTAATCGGCGTTGTAGGGCCAGCGAAATCATGTACCGCAAACCAGGAACTCTGTAAAATTGTTGCCAGGCTTTTTATTCTGTTAAAATCTTACATGTGAACTACATATTTGCATTTTAGTACTTTAAAAAATATATTTTAATGACATGACTTTTTTTTTTGTATTTCGGTGAGTGGTTTGCATTAAATGCATAGAATTCCCATGCCATATAAAGAAACACCACATCCGAAAATAATATGTTGGAAATTACATTGGAAATAGATTGGCTAGTTTTTACCTTTTTCAAAAAGGTCAAAAATACCCAATCCTGTTTTTAACTTTTTATTTTCAAAAAATGAAAATAAAAGGTATCATTAATATTTTGAAAATAAAAGAAATATTTTTAAACTTGCATCATTAAAAAAGAAAAAGTATTTTTTTTTCCATTTGCAAAAGTGTGTCTAGTAGATGTTTCATATTATAAACAAGAAGTTCCGTCTAGAACTATACGAGCCTACTTTCCCGTATACACCAAATTCAAATTTATAATCTAGCTATCTCTTTTTCTCTCTTTCTTATTTATCTTTAGTTCTAATTATTGAAAATATACCTTTTTCAACGGATAATACATATTCATTCACTCACTCATTCATTCTTTCATTTATTCAGCCATACATTTATTCATTCATTCGTTACCTCATTCAAGTGTTTATTCATTCATTTACGCATTCATGTATTTATTCACTCATTTATTTATATTTTCATTTATTCAATAACTTATTCATTTATTCTTTTCCTCATTCATTTATTCATTGATTTATTCTTTCACTCTTTCATTTCTTCATTCATTCATTATTTCACTCATTGAGTCACTGAGAAATATCCTTGAAAATCCCGATCAAAAAATTTTATAACAAAATAGGCTCGTAAGTTCTGGATAAACTTTCTATTTCTACATGTTCTACGTTATAAGAGCTTTCCGATAAAGTTTGTTCCAAGCAAATCGGTCCGTTAGATCAGGATTTATATAGGGTTGCAATTTCCCCGTAAGCTCTGTGTTAATTTTTTGAACTGTTCAAAAATGAACAAAAACTGTTCAAATCAATATTTCACGCCGAGAACTCCTTTCAATAAGCTTGCAATAGGAACTTGGCTCTTGTGCCCAGAGTTTACAGAATTTGCTTCAATTTTGTCCATAGGCGCTAATGTTAAAATTTTTTGAACTGTTCAAAATTGAACAAAAAATTGTTCAAATCAAAAAGTAAAATATAGAAATGAGATGTCCTCGCCGAGATCTTTCGAATGCAAAAAGAATTTTTCCAATCGGACAATTCGTTCAAAAGTTATTAGGGGGGGGGGGGGACAGACAGACAGACCGACAGACAGACCGACAGACAGACAGACCGACAGACCGACAGACACACTTTTTCCCCATCTCAATACCCTACTTTCAAATTTTTTATTTTACATTCTTTATTTAATTACTTCACTTATTTTTGACTTTTCTTGATTTTTAACGATATTTTCACGATACATTAAGCCTTCTTTCATGCTTTATTATTATTATTTTTTATTTTTACGGGAAAGTAGGCTAATAAAAATGACTGTTCATGAGTTCTATTTGGGATGCTTTCATTATTTTGTATAATTAAATGCACTTTTTATTTTAATTCAATGGTTATTTTTTAAAAAGCATGATTTATTTTGAAAAACGAAAAACTCTCGGTTTCGATTTGTTATTTTTTCTATCATTATTAATCAAAAATCGTCTTCAAATATTGCTATTACCTACCAATATAAAAACACATGAGTATATAATATATATATACACATATATATACATACATACATTTTTATAAATATAAAATAAGAGAACAGCGGCAAACTGGATGTTTGTATAATTTCTAGTGACAAGTAAAAGCGATTTTCTACTTAAGTATTTCTGAGAAATCTTCAAAACTTCTGTTCCTTCCTCAACATAAATTAGTCCCTCACATTCAAAGCAAGATATATTCTTTCAGCTGCATCCTCAAACTAATTGGTCACGACGGAGTTTTAATCTATCGCAAAGGGAAAAGAGAGAGAAAGGAAGTTTCTGTCCCTAAATGCATTACGAGGAATTACTTGATGTGTTGTGGACGAAGGAAGCATCCAAATCGTTAAAATATTCACTTTATTGGACACCAAATGATGCGGTTCTCATGGAAATGGTCCGACTTCAGAAGGGTATAAGAATTTCTGAATCTACTGCGGTAATTGTGTTTGGGTAAAATGTAAGGGAATATTATTTTCGTTCCTGATATTTTTGAGCAGTGGAAATATGCATACGCTTTCATTTTGTTAAAATTAATTTTCTGACAATAGAACAAAAAATATTAAACAAATAAATAAAATTTGCTGAAACTAAAGGGGATCATGAAGACAAACCAAGTATTACTATTTTTAGGATAAAATACAACACATTGTATTTGGTTCGATTTTAGAAAGAGTAAGGACGTTATGGATCATATTAATAATAATATGGATCATGTGGATCCTAATAATTGTGATACATTAATTGTGCAGTTTTCTTTTATGCATCGAAAAATATCAACTTTTTAAAAAACAATTATTTTTTTTGTGTAGGAAAAAAAATCACTAACACATTTTGGCGCATTGTAGTTGCGTAAGATTCCTCTCTTCCAAGAGTCCCAGTAGTACACAAAAACATGGGACTACATACATAAGCACACAATTTTATAAAATTTATATAAGCAGGTAAATTTTACATAAGCATAAAAAATGAATATGGGAATCGTATTTGCTTGATGTTGACATACAAGGGAATCCCCAAAGCTTTGAAACTTGTGTGTGCTATTTAACCAGCTCTATTTGAATATAATGGCTTGTACTGTGACCATAACTTTTCATAATGCGTCTGTCCCATGATGTAAATGTTCAAAATCAAGACTAGGACAAATGATTATAACCAAAATGTAGGCACTATGACCGAAATAATTTTCCTTTTTTATTTCTAATGGGCTGCTGTTGACTTCTGCAAATTGCAGACCTAATTCGTTCCCGATAGATTGGTACCATCGCTTTCAGCGGCATCACATTTGAGTGTGGTACCATGATAATTTTGACGGCCAGTTTCTCCATCTGAAAGGGTGAGCACCCGGACTCTTTTTCTGAAATTGCACTAGGAATGTAATTTAGCAGAGAGCATCCAAGCCAAATGTCTACTCAAGAGATTTGTTACATGCCGCATAATCATACGATATGGGCGCAGACGAATTTTTGCATCTTGAAAATCCATCGATACTGCCAGGCTCGATCCTCTGACCTAATATTTTTCGCACTAAAAGGAAAACCGTTAATATGTGAGGTTTCGCGTTGTAGACGACAAGTTACTGCTCTGAATGAACATATTTCTCGTCAATGATGTTAGGGTTAACGATTGAAAATTAATAGTTCTCCTGCTTACGAAATAGTTTATTATGTTTATGAGCTTAAATATCACTTGACGAAGTGTCACCTGAATGAAAGCACTTCTAAAGAATCTTCTAAATGGAGAATTTAATTCACGTGGTGTTAAAAATGGTCAGGGTATTAGTAAAGTAACTTAATGTGCACCATAAATCATGATAAATAATTAATACAAATTATTGAAGAAATAATGAGCTAAAGTATGATGCACCATGCATTAAAAACGTCTTTTGCACATAAAATCGTGACTTAAAATCAAAGTAATTTGTATGTTGTGAATTAAACTAAATAATCTAAACATCAAAGGATTGAAATGTTCATTGTGTTGTGTACGATTAAATTGGAAGCAAACTAGATTTTTTTTCCTGTTTTCCCCCATATATTCCCGATTAATTAGAGACCTGCAGTGAAGCGTGGAGCAACGATATTTTGCTCGAAACTGGAGTGGTGCCGCAGCAAAGAAATTTGCTGTGCTCCACTGCTCCATTTTTTGAATTTGTACTTTTTTAATTGTTTATCACATAAAAAATAATTTTAAAAATTAAAACAAAAAGGTAGTATTATTATAACTTCTTAAAACTATCCAGAACCTAAAAAAAGTCGCTGCGCCAGATCCCTGCTATAAATTATGAGGTAACCAGTACATTTCAGTCTCTTTAATATACAAGAAAGGAAAAATATCATTCTATTCTAATGAGCTCCTAAAGTATATAATGACACATCCTATGGCATTAACCACCACATGTTACTTCCGAATGAAAACAACATTAACGCGACTTTCCACACATAAATGCAGACAATGTGCAACGTTTCTTGTAATAGATGCAGCAAGCGCTAAGCAGGAGAATGTATCGTTTCTTACAAGACCATTTTTACTGCACGTGTGATTCTAAATAAGAATGTTGCCTTATTAGATATACCATTTCTTAGGTATCCTCCGCATTCTCCAGATATTTAATCAAGTTGTTTGTACTCATTATTACTATAGACATGCTAATGAGACAGTTCTCTGATGATTGAAGGAATATTGAAACAAAAGTGTCCAATTAGTTTGCTTGAACTACTTACCTCGTTGAATAAAGTTCATTTTGTGATTCCATCATTGAAAATGTGTTATTCTGAAAAGTGAAGAAACGTTTTTTGTTACCTAGCATAATGAAATAATCTGATAGATCAAGAAAAGCATTAAAAAGAACAGTATGGTAAACGAAGCTTAAAGTAATTCACTTAATTTGCTAAAAGGGCTGTACTTGGATATTATTCTGATAGAAAGCAGAAAAAAAGAAACATATTTTATTCAGATTTGTTTTCTGTTGGTAACAAAAATTGATAAATTACAAGTATGTTTCTAAAAAATCATAAAAAGTATCGCGTACTTACGAGCAATCATAAAAGCAATCTTCAAAAAATTAACTCTAACTACAAGTGCATGGCATGAATAGGTACAAATCACAAGGTGATCCGAAAGTCTTTTTTTTTTCTTGCATATTATTTTAAGTCTTAGTATTTTCCCGGCTAAAACAAATATTTGTTCTTTTTTTATGACTGATAAAGAGTCTCTAAGGCTTGGAAAATATGCTTTGACAAGGGCACATACACGCGAAGCAGCTGTGTAACATGACTTGGGCTGAAATATTCGTAAACCAACGTTGCACAAGATGTGAATGTGAATGAATATTGCGATGAAAACATAAATTATTTCCCACATACTCGTTCAAGGACACTACTTGTTCTTTTTTCTTTACTGGTAGTTTGAAGGGAATCTAGGACCCATGTTTTTGAATAACTTGTTTATTTACCATTGCTAGTTTTCAGGAGAGATTTTGCAAGACTTTCGTACCATCTGTTTCTAATAAATTGATACAAACAGAGCAGTTTAATTTTAAAAAATAAATTGCATCTATTTAAACAGAGAAATTACAAGTGAAAAACTATTCAGTAAGTAATAAATTATGTTTTAACCATACCACTTTTAAATTATTGAATAATGAAAAAAAAAAAGGGGGGGAGCAAGGAAAATTCGAGGCATATACTAAAATTTAGAGTTTCGTGCAGCTACCAAAGCAGGACCTATTTATATTTTGAACAAATGTGTTAGGTAATATTTGTCCTGATTTTCAAGCATCAAATCGCCCTCACTGTAAAGATACAGTTTAAATAAAACGTTATGCGCAATACTTGAAAAATATTGCAAACTATCCAAGAAAAACGTTTAAATCTCAAGCAAAAACTAGTATTTAGACACAGCTTAGGATATTAACACAAAACAGAATGACTTGCAAATGCCAAGTATTAATGGCGCAAGTAAGAATTACACCAAGTATTTAGTACACAAGCTGTCAATTTCTTATTAAGAAGATAAGAAGAAAATCGATCAGAATAAGATTTCGTGCAAAAGATTTTCGATAATCGCGAGTCATTAGCATCTGTGAGTAAAAGCTCTTAGAGCAGAGTCTGTACGTATTATTTTTCGTCTCAGTTAACTGTTAACACATATAAGCTTAGTGGAAGTGAGTTTGAAACAATTGATATATATGTAAGCAAAATATAATATGAATGACTCATTTAACAAATAAAAGATGCGTTCAATAGAAAATCTGTTAGTCTTATTAATATTAAAACAGAATCGGTGCACTGTCAAAAAAATATTCTAAAGCATAGAAAACCTAAGCTGAGTATTTCTGTAAATTTACGAAATAACTTGCTTAAAATCATAAAGTAATAAAATAATAAAGTTTCTTGATAACAGTTTTTCGGTAAAGTTATTGCTTTCACGCACTCTGTACAACAACAGAGAAATATCTATTAAGTTACGTAAGTACTCGTAGAAAAGTCACGATACAAGTTTCTCAGTAGTAACAGCTTCGCAAAATACGGAACACTTGAAACAAATAAATATATTATATAAGGTTTTATTTTCGGAATGTCGCAAAAAAAGAAAAAAAGCAGTATTGTGCACACTTAGGTATAATTTGAAGGATTGAACGTATGATTATTATCCATGCATTTTTATAAACACTAAATTTAAAATTATAATTGTATGGCAGCTTTGAAATTATAAATATAATACTTTTTTTTAAATAAATATAAATTGCGGGTCAGTATAACTGTATTATATTCTATATATAGTTTATTGTATTATGAAAGAAAAGCTATTAAAAATAAGCATTAAAAGTTTTGAAATCTGTACAAGACAAAATCATAAAACGAACTCCAATAAAAATATTGGTGCTTCTAAAACCCTACAAAAATACTAAATAATCTCTTCAACAAAGTGCTCATGTTTCAGTAAATAAAAGTTTCAATAATGTGGCAGTTTTTATCGGAAAAAGAAACTGATCTTTTTACTTGAAAGGAACGACAGATGTCTGTCAAAGTGGAGATAAAAAGTCCAGTGTAGCCGTTTTATTTGGAAATAAAATAAAATCTCTTTAGGTCCATGTGAATTTTCTCTTGTTTCTTTTCAACTCTTGAGTAAGATGAAAATCGAACGCTCCCTTCCACAAAAGTGTCCACTTTCTTCGTCCAAGTTTATGCCGAGAGTTATTCACTTTTAACATTTTGTTCCTATTTTATGCGGTGACCTACTCTTTTTGTAAAACTTTTGGTGTTTAAAACTATTTATCAAATAAAGCTAGGGTTTGTATTTAAATAGATAACTACTGTATTACACTTTTCAATGTTATTTATTTCATTTTGAGTGTTTAGTGTGTGTTTCAACTTTCTGAATATGAATAAAGGTTATTTTTCAAGTAGAAAAATATTTATAACAGTAAAGTGGAATGAACTATTAAGTACTTGCTTGGCAAAAGCGTAACTAATTCAGTAAACATAATGAAAAAAAACTAAGTGCACACATTGCTTGATACTCAAGTATTTACTGCTAGTTTTGCTTTAAATTTAGCTCATTATTAAAACTTTTTTTTCATTAATATATAAAACCTTTAAATATTATAAAAATGACTTTATTATAAACAATGATAGATATATTTGTATATAAAAGCTGATAAATGTGGCATACTCTTAAGTGCTTAAGCTTGTAAATGTTATAAAATGTAATGTGCTTAAAATTAGGGAATCTTCATTTTGAGAAAATTTTACGATATAGTTACGTAAACGATATAGTTATCATAATTTACATCACAAATGATGACTGACTAAGCTTTGCGTTGTTTGAAATGAACGTTTAGTAATTAAAAACTATCGAAAATTATATAATAGTTTAATGGTATATTTTATTTTGAAACATCGGAGGAAAAAAATCTAAAAAATTTGATTTTAAGTTCTGGTTTTGTTGTTCTCTGCTGGGGTTTCACAAAACCAGATCATGTAATACAGTCGATTTTAGCTGTGTTAAATTGAAGAACGAAACCAGCTCAAACAAATGACATTTTATAGGAAAAAAGAGTAACAAATACAAAAAAACAATAAACCTTATAAGACGATATACTACTATGAAATTTACTTATATTTTACAAACATTTCGGTTACACATTAAGTACGTTTACAGATTATTAATTTAAATGTCTTTAAATTCTACACGAGCAGCATTTTATTTTCGAAAAAATAATTTATAAAATAAATAAATAGACAAAAACCTTGAAATTTGTTATATGTGTGTAAGTAAAAACTATATATGCTGATAATTAAAAAAGCCAAAACTCGCAATTAAAAGGGTAAATATATGCGAGTTTTGGTTGTATAAAGTAACAGGATCACAGAAAAACAAAAAAGGTAAATTGATCGATGTGACACATTTAAGAGATCGCTAGTAGTTTCAACAAATTACCACCAGATAACCATTAATGTTTCACCAAAAATTACAAAAGTACAAGACATTTTTATCCGTTATAACGCAATTAATTACAAAGAACCATATTACTAGAAATACATGACTAATAAAAAAAGAAGTAGAAAAAAAATAGCGAAGTAATAAGGTTACATAACATATTTTTAATTTATTCCGAAAATTAATATTGTTTCCATATATTTTTTGAAGTATTTCATTTTAACTTTAAATCCCCTCTCTCTCATTTTTTTGTTAGCGTTTTGTTTATGTTTTTATTCTTACACACATACACAAACATACACACATTATGTTGAAAAAATTGCATTTTTAAAAAGCATGATAATGGCTAAATTCATGCATACAACATTTATGCACAAATAAGGGAAAGGTGTGTGGCGGCGAACGCTAAAACAGTAGACGCACTAAAGCAGTTCCTTAAAATGCACTTTTAAAAATTATTACTATGAAATTTTTTTTTTCACAACATCATTGCAGAAAATTTATAAAGAAGGTTGTTTGTAAGAATTACAGGCAAAAGTTTTTGTAATTTATGGTCTTCACAGTACATTTGACGAGAAAAACTTAAAACATAAGGAAGATGCATTTGTTAACCGTTTGCGGGTTTATTTTCTCTTTCACACAATTTACGAAAGTTTTGAAGGAAACAATATCCATTAGACCAAAAGTACACCTAGGGAAAAATGAAAAAGTAACCAGCATCAACTTAATAACTGATTGCAAAATCAATGCACTTTCCATTATTGGAGCTTTATTTTCTAACACATCAAAATTTCTGCTGTTAAGGTGTTAATAGTTTTTTCATTGCTTCAATACTTTTCTAGAAATAAAATATATCTCGTATTCAGAGATTTGACAGCTCAACTTTCAGGTCGCTACTTCTTATAATTTTAATGATAAGTGTCAGTGTTTAAAAAAAGTCAATATATAGTGTAAATATATGGAGACACGTATTTACTATCTTTAGAGAAAGTAAAATGCAGCTACAGTTCCTTTAGAGAAAATATAAAAATTTAGAAAAATACCGGCTTCGTTAGAACTGGCTTCGCACTCAAATGTTAGCTAGTATTTTTAAAGTTAATCACCAGTTAATGAAGACATCATGAACGCAATTCCAATTAGCTAAATTTCGGTATAGCTAGGGAAAAATTTTCACCCATATATTGGTTCAAAGTTTAATAGAATTATTTCTGCGCATTGACACGCCCATGTTGACTTTTTTCCCCTAATTCATAGACCGCAATGTTTCAATTTGATTCATGGCGTATAAAGAAACGTATGGACTACGTTTACTTAAGGTAAAAGGCGGCTACAGCTCAGCCCGCGAAAACACCAGTTACATTATTTAACGGCTTCCTTAAAACTGGCATCGGACTCCACATGTTCCAGCCGCTACTTGCAGCATGGCTACAATGTTAGAAATTTCATCATGAAATCGCGGTTAAATAACCGGCAGCAGTCTGTCCATCTAATTCACCGTTAAATTTACGATTTGGAACATTTTTCTATCTTTACGGGACCTAAACCATTTCCAATCAGCTTGGTTTAAAAGCCGTAAATACAAAAGTTTACGGTTTTATAACCATTTAAAAATGGTTTCAAAACAAAATTTTTACCGTTTTTTTTAACCACTTTGAGGCGTAGAATCTTCGAGGTGTAGAAACCGTAAACAAAGCTTGCGGGAATCGAACCTGGGTGCATGGCATACCAACCTTGCGCTCTAGTATAGGCTATCTACACTACTTAAAGCGGCCGTTTACTTATCAATAAATCTTCTTTTACAAAGGCAAACTGCCTTAAAATTGAGATTTCAGTTTTTGATTGGATCCAAAGTAATTTTTGGGATAAATTTACTGTAAATTGACGAAAAACATTTTATTTGCTGCAAAAATTATAAACAAACAAGCTTCAGCAGCTCAAATTATGGCAAAGCAGTTCAGGAATCCGATGTCTCCAATTTCTGAATTACTTGTGCTTGTGTTTCTATTTAGTAACCACTGCTTAAGCCACTTTTTTTTTTCTTCTTTTTTTATACACACGCAGATTTGAAGTGATAAATCTTTATTCATATTTTAACAACAACATACGACCGGTAAGGCTTCGCAACCAAGATGGACGCCCGATTCTTTTTGAGCGCTTGAAAATTACGGTTAGTTAAACGTTCTTTAGGATAAACAGAGAATAAACGATGTTTTTCACAATCAGCGGTTTGAGTACCATCTTTTTAACGGTTATTCATCTGTTGTATTTAAATATGGTAAAATATCAATCAAATAAATGGTCATTTTACTATTTTCTTACGGAAATTTTTAACAGTGTAACATTTTCGAACTTGCTGACTAATTTATCGAGAAACCATCATGAACTCTGATTCCGAATTGCCTAAACTTCGGTACAACTAGACGCTTGACCATGCATTGGTTTTAAATTTATTCAAATTACTAACATTGCATTGATGTGCTCATGGTGATTTTCTCCTTAAAACCAGTTCATAGACCACAATTTTTTAATATTATTCATATCAAGGTACGTTTCTGCTCAAGGAAAATATTAATGCAATTTTTAAAAAAAAGTAGTTTTTCGCTCAGTATACTAAAGCTTCATCTTGATTTAGAAAATGTAATTTCTCACTCGAATGACAAAAGTTCCCTATTAAATCTTTTGAAGTCCTTGAGAAGCTTTCCTTAACTTAAAAGCAATAACTTGTTCCTGAGCCTTCCTTTTAACGGTACCCTAATTACTACGTAAAACTACCAGTATGCTGTGCTTTGCTGTAGGAAACAAGACTACAAAAGGTTCAAGTTGCCAACGTACACTAAAATCGCATTAAAATACAACAAAGAAACGAGCAATAAGGTTTGTAGCAGTGATTAATGGAAATCACTTAAACCATGTAAACACACTTTTAAAAAAAGTTCAATCGAGCAAGCTGAATTCTAAAACTTTGATCTTCTCATTAGATTATGTTATTGCATCAAAGGATCAGTAATTGAAAACGAAAGCATCCATTTGTAGAGAACGTAAATACAAGAACCCACAAGGCTGAAAGGAACAAAATGCACGAACTATTTATTGCATTTCAAAAGTTTGAAATAAAATAATCTATGCTTGAAAGCATTTTAAAGCTGTTAACCATTTATTAAAATTACGAAAACTTCTAAAAGCACTAAAAGGGGAAATGTGTATTAAAAAGTTGAAATCGGTATTTTCAAAATCATTGAACATGAAAAATCAAGGTTAACGTTGTTACGGAATATTCGACTCCATGGAGAGGGCGCTGTAGCTGCTCCTATAAAAAGGGCTAAATTCTACTTTTCGGATCTTTTTCTGAGGCAGGCGGGAGCCAAGGAAACTGGAAGTACTAAGTCACGAAAGTTTCTTCGTATTAAATTGTATATATGTGAATAAACGAAATATAGTTTAAACTCAAAGGACTCTTTATTGGAAGGAATCACTGAACTTCCGCCACAAACATAGACTGTATAATGCTTTGTCCCACTACAGTTATTAAAAGAAACAAAGAAATTAACCGGATTCAATATCAATTAAATATAAATGATATAATAGGAGTATTTTAAAAATAGACCTTCTAGTGAACGGAATTTAAGAAAAAAATGGAACAATTTACTTAAGTAGTGTGCATAAAAACCTAAACAGTGTGTGTATATTTCATGCGTAAGTTCAAATACAAAAGTTACAACTATTGGGCACAGCCGTGCTAGTCAATTTACCAATACCCATTAAGCCGCGTTTACACGATGCCAGTTGAAGAGACAATTGTCGGGGCCAATTGTCTCTGGACAGTTGGGGGAATGTCATGGCCAGGTCTGTTGAAAGAGAATCTGTTCGCACTGTGAAAGTATTGGCATGGCAGTTGATAAAACACAGCAGACTTGACTGACAAGAGTGAATTGGCACAACACAAAGCACATCAACTGACTGCAACGTTCACACGGTGGCAACTGGCTCGACAACTGTGGTTCAGGCGGTGGGGGGCGTCACTGGGACTATTTCGTTGTCCTCTGTCTACTCCACGAGACAACTGTCAGACATTTCAGGACAACTGTCGAGGCAGTTGGCTTGCCAATTGGACTGAATTGTTCATATGTAGCCAATAACTTTATGCCAATAAGGTGTCTCCATACAATTGTCTCTTCAACTGGCATCGTGTAAACGCGGCATTAAAGATCAGTAGCCAGTTGCAACGCTTTCGGAACTTTTAACTAATAATGTATCAAAATGGTTTGTACTGTAACCACACTTTTTATGCTTGTTAACAATTTAAACACGAATTTCATTGATCTTTCAATGGTATTTCTAGTTGTGAAAAGTGACATCAGTAAGATCTTACTTTGAGGTTCTGTTTAATACTTAACAACTGATGTGCGTGCGACTAAACACTAGAGCAGCGGTTCCCAAACTGTGGTACGCGTACCACTAGTGGTAAGTGAAGTTTTTAAGTAACAAGTAAGGTAAGTGAAGTAACAATTTTTGTTCAGTTTTAAATAGTTTAAAAATCTTAACATTAGTGCCTATGTGCAATAATGAAGCAAATTATGTAAACTCTGTAAATAAAATCAAGTTTCTATGATCAAGCGTATTGGAAGAAGCTCTCAGCATGAAATATTTTTTTGATTTGAACAATTTTTTTTCATTTTCGAAGTTCAAAAAAAAAAAAAAAAAAAAACATAGCGCCAAGGGGAAATTTCAATCCTATATAAATTGTGATCTAATCTACTGATTTGCTTGGAAAATTTTTTATCAGAAACATTTTATGACGTAGAATATGTACAGAAAAAATCCAACCAGAACTAAACGAGCCTATTTTCCTATGAAATTTTTTGATCAATATTTTGAAGGATATTTCTGAATGAAATAATGAATAAATAAATAAATGAATGAAAGAATGAATGAATAAATGAGTAAATAAATGAAAAAGAAGTAATTGAGTAACCACATATATGATGACTAAATGAATATAAATTAACCGTCTAAAAGAGGTATATTTTAGGTAATTAAGCACTAAAGATAAATTATTCTTGCTGCATTGTTTGCATCCAAATGGTTAAGCGTATGAAAAAAACATATCTTATGTCTATATATGTTCATTATGATGTTCAACAGTTTGAAAAAAAACAGCAAAAGCAAGAGAGTTTTATAAATGTTCACAAGAGGTCACGGTAAAAAAAAAGTTTTGTAGTATGTTGAACCGTCAATTGGTTTCAATTGATGGTTATCAATTTTACTATTTTGAGACAACATAGGCAATCACAATAGAATTAACCCTTCGCACTCGAGCGGCGCCGATACGAGGCCCGGCAGATTTGAAGTGTCAACTCGAGAGGATCCGATTAACTAATTACAGAGTGTAATATTTAGCAGTTTGTTGTTTTCGACATATAAATGAATAAGCTGGTGAGATTTTATTATTTGCATATGTTTGTTTGTTTATAAATGTTTTTAAAGTACTTGTAAAATTGTTTGACGAATTTGGCCGAAATCGTCTCGAGTTGCTGGTTCGCGCAAGCGAAAAAGGCCTCGAGTGCAAAGGGTTAAGCCTCTTTCTCCACAGATCGTAAGCCGCATTATCAACGGGCTTTACCGCCAATGTCACTGGTCAGTTATGTGTTACCCAGCGAGGTATGAACTTGGAAGCAACATCGTTAAAGATGTCCAAATCGCACTCTAAAAGTTGAAGAAACTGGTTGCAAAATAGCTAGCATTTTCAAATTTCTGCATCAATTTATGGAGAATTTGGATTTTCCATTATCTAAACTTGAAAATTCAAGCTATACATTGGTTTCAAATGTACTCATTTTTTTTGCAGTGTACTTGTTGATATGCAATTAACGCTTCCACTTTTACGAAACTAATATCCGTAGTTCAACACTAATAAATATTTTAATTATTTTGATAATGCTTCAAAATTAAATTGATATTCGTAAAGCTTCGTAATACAGTTTTCATTCCTCTATCGGTAAAATTTTTCTTAATGTTTAATACGTTTTATGAACATTTTCAAATAAAATATATTGGCTTGAATTGAGGTTAGTAAAAAAAAAAAAAAAAAAGTAACTTTTCTGCAAGAAACATCCATCCTTCACTTTGATCAGCTCTTCCATCTTGCTACCATTTTTGCAGTGGAAAGTTTTTCAAGAAAACAAATATAATTTTCTCCTAAATTCGTACATTAGATGATTTTCGAACGCCATCCATAAAATGTCCATTTTTCTTCCAGTAACTGCATCATTTGGTACTACTCAGTCCCGAATTTTATTCCTTTGCTTTCCGGCGTTTTACCTCTTTATACAATAAAATAGACGGACTGTTATTTGCTGAGCACTTGCGACTTTGTAGCTACGACTGTAAATTGTGCTCCAAAGACGAATTCTTCGCAAAAAGATAACGTTAGGAAGCTCTATCAATCGGATTTGAAAACAGAAGAGTACTTCACTTATTTCATGTTTCAATGTAATGCCTTCTCTTGTTACATTTGTAACTATACATTGAACAGATAAAAGTTATATCTGATAAAATGATCAACACAACTATTTGCTTTTTAAGACCTTCTTTCTATTTTATTTTATTTTTATATGTTTTTGCGATTTCAGAATTTGCGATTGCGGAAGGTAAGTGACTCCTTCGTATTATATGCTGAATGCAGTATCTAACATCGTTCTTTAAAAAATATATATTTATTCAAAACAAAACAATATTTGGTATATATCAAATTCAAGATAAGTAGAAGATGTAACAAGAGTTACCTTCAATATCTACTGAACTTTCCAAATGGTATTGTTTTCTGTAATTATTTATTATTACTAAAATATATATATATCAGCAAGAAAGGTATTAATATATTTTTTTATTAATTTCGGTTTAGTAAAAAAAAAGCCTATTTTTCAGAAGATAGATGAGGTTTATGCGGGTGACGGATTTAATTCCTAAATATTTCTCATTCCTTCTGCTATTTCAAATTAATAATAGGCGTTAAGAATGTTTCTGATTCAAAGAGAATTTGTAATAAAGTGATACAATACACAATTGTACTAAGCCGTAGCATTTCCTGAAAAATACATATCGGTTCTTAATTTAACTCAAACAGAATAGGATGAAATGAAATTAAACTAAATATCTCCGCGTCGGAATGCAGAGTAATAATTTTTAAATAAAACCTTGTGCAACCATAACAGTCATAGACATTATATAAGAGCATTTTTCTTTTACTTGTGATTCAGTGCTTCACTTTTTCCGTTCAAATATTCAAGTAATATCAATACGTTATGCCGTACCGGAATACGACTCGAAAATGACTTATTTGACTTCAAGTTTCAAGAATTTTTAATGTATTAAAAGAAGGCGGATGAAAAATTGCTTCTAAATCATGCATCAAATTTCGATCGTTATTTGTAAGCGTACAATGAATCCATCGATTCCTCAATGTGAAAAGATATAAGAAATATAAAAAGGAAAAATGACGCAATGGTATACTGTAATCATAAATAAAGCAATAAAATCAACTATAAACATTTTATGGCACATCATTTCTTATTCGTTTCTTTATGAAGCAGTCACAAACGTTACCCCTTGAGAATTACTTCTTAGTGATATTTATTTCATGACATATGATGAGAATGTTATTAAAAATAAATAAAGAAAGAATACGAAATTAGTTAACTCTATTTGACTTTTGATAGTATCCCTGTATTACATTTGTAATTACTTTTAGATATCATTGAAAGCAATTGGCAAATTATGATGTAACGTAACTGTGTTTCCCTATTTTTTGTCTTTAATTTATCACGGTACAGTTTGTTTCCTTTAATAGAAACATAGTAGCCTGGTAACAAATATCTATAGCAGGACCAAGATTTTTCAAATGTTTTAAAATAAGAAAGAAAGCAGTACATTTTTATTTATAGCTTACGAAATAAATTATTCATGGAAGTTATGCGAGTTATCTGTCATCAATGAAGACGTTTTAACGCGGCTAAAACAATTACGTAATTACTTTAACTGTTAACCAGTTCCGTACCATTAACAACGGCAAGGAAAATTAAATAATGACAACTACTAAGTATACTACTATTTTTAGTAAACTTGATTTCTAAAAGCCTTTTTTTCATAAATTTCTTCAGATTCTGGATATTGAACTGACAACACGCCTAACGGAAACTGCACAAAAAATATAAACATTTAATGATGCGATTATCATACAATTGCTTCGTACGATGCAAACACAACTAGAAAAACTGACAGTATTGTTTTACTAAACCATTAACTAAAAAGTAGAACAGTTAATCTAGTTTTATATTTAGAAGTAAATAATAATAAATAAAATCCCCTTCTGTACCCAGTGTGTTAACTACATATTTACATTATATAGGAGTAATATTTTGTTGATAAAAATACTAATTTCTAGAAAGACTAAAAATGAGAATAAAATATAAGCAAACTTTTACATGAATAACTACTGTAGAATTTGGTACTGCATTCTTTGAAAATGTGCACCTTTTTAATTTTTTTTCTACCCTACAATTTCTTTACTTACGTAAATTTTCCAGATTAATTTTAAACACATATATTTACTGTCTTTTATACAGTATTAAATGCTCATTTTCAAAACAGTAAATGTTCTAGTACGATGGCGAGTTCGATACTCGCTAGGCAGACCGTGTGCGCTTACATGACCCTAGTGGTCACAAAGCCCAACAAACTCCCATTACAAATTTGTTCCTTTGGGGGTACTCGAACAGATGTTCGACGGCCTCTTTTCTGGATCAAATATTTGAAATATTGATATATAGTGCTTCCATAACATTATTCTGATGTTACGTAAGACTGTTTCTTGACTTTACGGTACCTCATTTCACAGTAGTCGTTCTCATTTACCTTAATTCCTGGTCGCTCTGCAAAAGAAACTCGCCCAAGTGGCATCTATAACAACAATAACAATATTGCAAAGTACAAAAGAAGTTTCTTTAGAACTGAACGAGCCTACTTTCCCATAATCCCCTACGTAACCATACTTAGTTATTTAACATTTATTATATCCACAGTTCAACTCGAAGTTAATTCAGATAATCACATCATTTATGTTTAAGAAATGCTTACTACTGTCTTAAACAAAACGCCACAAATAGAAAAATATTAAATTCAAGAAATCATAAATAAATAAATAAGAAAATAACTAAGTAAGCAGAATTTCAAAACATGGCTTTATACAGCTAAAGGCACAATGAATTGTAATAAAAAAAAACTTCCCTTTTCAAAAACAAGTGGTTTTAATTTTAAATTGATGGAAAAAAATTGAAAAATTGGAATGAGAAAATTTTTTAGGAATCTTTCATATCAAATTATTCCGTGTTCTTTTTTTTTTTAATGCAAAACTTTTACATTTCTCGCAATCAAGGTGAATATTGCCAAACAACCAACCCGTTAAAGTGTAAGCCCACGTCGATTTTCTTTTACTTAAAAGTTTTTATTTTCATTGAAAAAACCCTATAATATAGTTAGAATCACTTCTATCTCTCGACAGCTTGTGCAAAAATTTTATTACCAGCAAAATTCGCATTTTGTACAAAAATATTTGAATTTCGCCGGTAGTTTATACGTTAATATAAATGTATTATTTGTAAATATATACATACGCAAATATTTTAGCTGTGCAATATGATATACCTACTATCAAACAGCACAGTACGACCCAACGTAATTATACAGCATAAAAAAATCTTCTTCTACATGCATGAAGTGTATCGTTAATGTCATCTCTACTAATAATAAAGCAGCAAGTATGTGTGTGTGTGTCTGTGTGTCTGTCTGTGTCCGCCGTAGGGCCCAGACCGTCCAGCGAATTTTCATGAAATTTTGGCATCTTCTCTACTAATAACAAGAAGTTCCGTCTAGAACTATACGAGCCTACTTTCCCGTATTCACCAACTTGAAATTCATAATCTAACATTAGTTCTTAATTACTTCAAATTTACCTTTTTCAATGGTTAGTACATATTTATTCAATCACTCATTTTTTCATTTAGTTAGTCATTCGTTTATTTATTCATTCATTTTTCTCATTTTATGTATTTACTCCCTCATTTATTTATTTTTCACTTCATACACTCATTTATTTATTTTATTATTTATTCACTGATTTATTCACTCATTTATTCGTTTATTCCTTCCCCCATTCATTTAATCATTCATTCATTAGAAAATATCCTTAAAAATCCCGATCAAAAAACTTCATAAGAATATAGGCTCGTGCCGTTCTGGTTGAACTTCGTATCTGTACATGTTCTACGGCCAAACATCTTTCCGATAAAGTTTGTTCCAAGCAAATCGGTCTGTTAGATCATGATTTATAAAGGATTGAAATTTCCCCGCAGGCGCTAATGTTAACCTTTTTTTTTTTTTTTTTTGTTAACTGTTTCAAAATGAATTCCTTTATCCTGGCGCAAATCTCGCCAAGGCAACAAAACGCGCAAAAGGTTACCAGCGGAGGTATTTCGTTTGGCGTCGATTGCATCATTATTGACGACTTTATCGCCTGCGCCGGGATAAACAAAAAAGTACAGTTATTTTTTTGAACTGTTCAAAAATGAACGAAAATTGTTCAACTCAGCAAATATTTTCCTTCGATAACTTCTTTTAATAATCTTGTTTATAATAACTCGACTCTTAAGCCCGGAGTTTAATTTGCTTCACTTTTGCCCATAGGCGTTAATGTTAAAATTTTTTAAACTGTTCAGAATTGAACAAAAAATTGTTCAAATCAAAAAGTAAAATGTGGAAATGAGATGCCCTCGCCGAGATCTTTCGAATGCAAAAAGAATTTTTTGACTATTCTTTCAAAAGTTATTAAGGGGGGACGGACAGACAGACCGACAGACAGACAGACCGACCGACCGACACACATTTTCCCCATCTCAAAACCCTACTTTCAAAGATTTTATTTTTCAATCTTTATTTTATTACTTCACTTATTTTTGACTTTTCTTCATTTTTAGCCTACTTTCACGTAAAAGTAAAAAAAATAACAATAAAGCAGGAAAGAAGGCTTAATGTATCGTAAAAATATCGTAAAAAATAAAGAAAAGTCAAAAAAAGTGAAGTAATTAAAAAAAGATTGAAAAATAAAAAAATTGAAAGTAGGGTTTTGAGATGGGGAAAATGTGTGTCTGTCGGTCTGTCGGTCTGTCGGTCTGTCCCCCCTAATAACTTTTGAACGAATAGTCCGATTCGAAAAGTTCTTTTTGCATTCGAAAGATCTTGGCGAGGACATCTCATTTCTATACTTTACTTTTTGATTTGAACAATTTTTCGTTCAATTTTGAACAGTTCAAAAAAAATTAACATTAGCGCCTATGGGCGAAAATGAAGCAAATTATGTAAACTCTGGGTACAAGATCCATATTCCAATGAACAAGCTTACTGGAAGAAGCGCTTGGCGTGAAATATCAATTTGAACAGTTTTTGTTCATTTTTGAACAGTTCAAAAAATTAACATAGCGCTTACGGGGAAATTTCAATCCTATATAAATCCTGGTCTAACGGACCGATTTGCTTGGAACAAACTTTATCGGAAAGCTCTTATAACGTTGAACATGTGCAAATAGAAAGTTCTTCCAGAACTAACGAGCCTATTTTCCTATGAAATTTTTTTTATCGGAATTTTTAAGGATATTTCTCAGTGAATAAATGAATGGGTGAAAGCATGAATCAATGAATAAATGAATGAGGAAAAGAATGAATAAATGAGGGAATAAATACATGAATGAGTAAATGAATGAATAAACATTTGAATCAGTAAACGAATGAATGCATAAATAAATGGCTGAATAAAGGAAAAAATGAATGCGTGAACGAATATGTATTGTCTGTTGAAAAAGGTATATTTGAAAAAATTAAGAACTAAAGCTAAATGAAAAAGAGAGAGAAAGAGATAGCTAGATTATAAATTTGAATTTGGTGTATACGGGAAAGTAGGCTCGTATAGTTCTAGACGGAACTTCTTGTTAAAGATATTTTTCAGTACATTAAGCCTTCTTTCATGCTTTAATATATTATTTTTACTTTTACGGGAAAGTAGGCTTATAAAGCAGCAAGTATGAGTGTGTGCCTGGGTGTCTGTCTGTGTCCGCCGTAGGGCCCAGACCGTCCAGCGGATTTTCATGAAATTTGGCACGGAATTAGTTTGGAACATGGGGGTGTGCACCTCGGAGAGTTTTTTCTGAAATTCGAATTTGTTCTTCTTTTATTCCAATTTCTAGCCGAAAGTTTCATAAAATAGTCATTTTCTATGGGAAGGAATTATCGCATCGCTTCGAGCTTGATACCGTTGAAAGCGCTTAAAAAACTACCCCGGAAGGAGTTTCGCTCCGAGTGCGAAAATTCGAAGCCCCTAAATTACCTAGAAAAGAAGTTATAAGCATTTTTCTCTGCAGTTCGAAATTATTTTTTCACGGTAATTAATTTTAATTTTAATTGTTACCATGCCGACTGACTTATAATCCTTTTCAGCCTACTTTCCCGTAAAAGTAAAAAAAAATAATAATAAAGCATGAAAGAAGGCTTAATGTATCGTAAAAATATCGCAAAAAATAAAGAAAAGTAAAAAAAAAGTGAAGTAATTAAATAAAGATTGAAAAATAAACAATTTGAAAGTAGGGTTTTGAGATGGGGAAAATGTGTGTCTGTCGGTCGGTCGGTCTGTCTGTCGGTCTGTCGTTCTGTCGGTCTGTCGTTCTGTCGGTCTGTCCCCCCCTAATAACTTTTGAACGAATAGTCCGATTCGCAAAATTCTTTTTGCATTCGAAAGATCTCGGCGAGGACATCTCATTTCTGTATTTTACTTTTTAATTTGAACAATTTTTTGTTCAATTTTGAACAGTTCAAAAGAATTTAACATTAGCGCCTATGGGAAAAAATGAAGCAAATTATGTAAACTCTGGGTACAAGATCCATGTTCCAATGAACAAGCTTACTGGAAGAAGCGCTTGGCGTGAAATACTAATTTGAACAGTTTTTGTTCATTTTTGAACAGCTCAAAAAATTAACATAGCGCTTACGGGGAAATTTTAATTCTATATAAATAATGATCTAACGGACCGATTTGCTTGGAACAAACTTTATCGGAAAGCTCTTATAACGTAGAACACGTACAAATAGAAAGTTCTTCCAGAACTAACGATCCTATTTTCCTATGAAATTTTTTATCGGAATTTTTAAGGATATTTCTCAATGAATAAATGAATGAGTGAAAGAATGAGTCAATGAATAAATGAATGAAGAAAATAATGAATAAATGAGGGAATTAATACATGAATGACTAAATGATTGAATAAACACATAAATGAGTAAACGAATGAATGAATAAATGAAAGGCTGAATAAAGGAAAGAATGAATATGTATTATCCGTTGAAAAAGGTATATTTGAAAAAAATTAAGGACTGAAGCTAAAGGAGAAAGAAAGAGGAAGGGATAGCTAGATTATAAACCTGAATTTTGTGTATACGGGAAAGTAGGCTCGTATAGTTCTAGACGGAGCTTCTTGCTTCTTTTAACGAATTAAAATTTTTTGCTTGCGGTTTTTAGCATTTTGAGGATCAGTCGATTTTTAATTTATTTATTTATTTTTTTTTTATTTCAAATATTATTATTTAAAAGCGAATTGAAATTTATTTCCTGCGGCTCACAGGCGATGGATAGTTTTATTTTGATTTCCTTATTTTGTCATGTATTTTACGGGACCATTTTCCATACTGCACAAGGGTTTTTAAAAGAAATGTTATTCTTTATAGCGATTTTTGTTATTCCGGCTTATTATTACAATTAATTCTTTCATTTATTTTATTTTCTTTTTCTTTCGGCTATGAATTAGCACATATGTTATTTTCCTATTTGAGCTCGGATGAAAGGTTTATTCCGCTTTCAACGCTTTGCTTGATGCTGTTTGTTTCTGCAAGCTACAAAATTTCGTCTTTCTGTTTTAAGCCGGGTCCAGACGCTACGGTTTGCACAACTTTTTGTCTCCGCAGCTCAACACGTTGCAGATAAAACGTTGCGTATAGATTAAAAAAGTGCGCAGTTTTGAGTCCGGTGCGAAGACTGTACAGTTGCAGCGATAACTGAGCTAGAAAGCGTAGATGTCTTTGAACTGTGCAGACAAATCAGCACATGTAGACGGTAGCACCCTTTTCCGATTCATTTTCTTTCTCAGTTTCAATTCGTCAGGCGACAATGTTCTCGGGAGTTTTTCACAAAATTTATTGCATTATGCGAAAGTTTCCCATGCATTTGGCGTGTCAAATCTATGGAGTATAGTGACAGGGATAAAAAGGGGGACGCTTATGAGAGTTTAGTGGAAAAATTCAAAGACATTGATGCAACCGCAAACAGAGAAACATTTGTAAATAATTAACTCTTTGAGAAGTGTTTACCGTGAAGAATTGGCAAAAGTTAATAAATCGATTAGATCTGGGGCTGGAGACGAAATCTACAAGCCATCTCTCTGGTATTTTGATTTGTTTCATTTCCTAAATGATTAGGAGACACCAAGGCAGTCTAGGAATACCACGGATAAAAATAAAGAGATTGCAGTTGTCGAACCACCAGAACAGGCAACGAAAAATATATATTTTATGTAATCATTTGACCACTTTGAACGCCGGGTACTTCTGAGACGTTCCAGTATTTTTTTTTAACATGACACCATGCCAAAATTTCCCAGGGTAGTACCTCCTTCATGACGATATCGCACAAAACTGAGTGAAATATACAGATATCTCTGCACCATGTAGACGCATAAAAAACTGCAACGTTATCATCCAGTATTAAGACTGCGTAGACAAAAGGTTGTACAAAACGTAGCGTCTGGACCCGGCTTTAATGTCAATAAATAATAGATAAAAATTAATTATACTAAAAATTTATTAATTAAAACTATTATAATTTATTATAATCGTCCCTTTTGTGTGGGTACTTGAATTAAACAAACAAAATGCGTTTTCTTTCAAATATTTTCTTTTTTGTTTTGTTTCGTTTCTTTCTTTCCTTTTTCCTTTTTTATTGTGCTTGTTTTCTAAAAAAAAAAAAAAAATGCTTAAATGTGTAGGATCTCTGGCTGATTGTCGTATGCAGCTAATTTTTAATTATGTGGAATACTATACATTTTAATAAAATAACATAATTTACAGCTAAAAAAGTTATCACTATATACACAATGGCAAACCGACTGGTCTTTTCATTTTTTAATACGGGCATAGCCGTGCGGGTACCGCTAGTACAACCATAAAACACTTCACTTGCCGATTAATGTTTGCTTGACGCAGTGTTTCATCCCTGCAGCAGACTTAGAAGGCACGCATTTCCAATAATATGTGATCCATGCTTTATATGCTCAGGAATATTCATAATGCAAACCCCAAACTGTTCATATAAGCAAACAATAGCTGAAGGTATGCTTGACTAGATTAGGCCTTGCAGTCACCAGAGCATGACAAGGATGATAATAATTTTCGGTAGTTTAAAGGGATTTTAGTCTACCATTTATTGTTGAATACAAAATCTGATATAAGTACACTAAAAATTCTGCATTTAGTTTTCACCCTTTTTGGTGTTACTAAACACCATTTTTGGTGTTCAGCTGTTGTAAAGTTGAAAATTATACATTTTTTATGTATATTATTTTTTTAAGAGTCAGTCTTAAAAAATATAGACAGTATAACGTTTCTTAGCACATGAAATTTGTTGACGCCTTCACGTATCGAAATTTCATTGCAATAGCTCATTTCTATAAAAATAGGATAAATGAGCAACACTGTTAGAAATTACGGTTAAATAACCGGCAGCAGTCTGTCCATCTAATTCACCGTTAAATTTACGGTTTGGAACATTTTTCTATGTTTACGGGACATAAACCACTTCCAATCAGCTTGGTTAAAAACCCGTAAATACAAAAGTTTACGGTTTTATAACCATTTAAAAATGGTTTCAAAACAAAATTTTTACCGTTTACTGAAACATTTTGAGGCTAGAAATAGTAAACATAGCGTGCTGGAACAGTTCGGGAATCCGATGTCTCCAATTTTTGATTTACGTGTGTATGTGTTTCTATTTAGTAACCACTGCTTAAGCCACTCTTTTTCTTCTTTTTTTTATATACACATACAGATTTGAACTGATAAATCTTTATTCATATTTTGACAACAACGTACGACCGGTAAGGTTTCGCAACCAAGATGGACGCCCAATTGTTATTGAGCGCTTGTAAATTACGGTTAGTTAAACGTTCTTTAGGAGAAACAGAGAATAAACGATTTTTTCCACAATCAGCGGTTTGAGTAGCATCTTTTTAATGGTTATTCAACTGTTGTAATTAAATGTGTAGAATAACAATCAAATAAATGGTTATTTTACTATTTTCTTACGGAAATTTTTAACAGTGAATCGCACTGAATTTTTGATGCTTAGATAAATTAATTATTACAGTGTAGGAAGCACTTTTATGAAACATAAACTCGATAGAAATATTTACTTTTGGGAAAATCGCTTGTGTTTTACATGCCACTTTTATGCACACATTAACTAATAGTCCTTTGACTAACGCATTGTTTATTTCAAATACTGAGTAACTTTTTAATTAGAAACTTTTTGTAACAATCATGTAGTGTACATTGTGTGTGATAATTATGGTATAACTTGCGCAATACTACTTGCTTCTTGGAATGTTGTGCAGTAATACATTTTTTTTTCTCTGTCGACTTACTGACTCTTACCAGAAGCCAAGATATATTTCCCATTCATTATCTATGCATCATGTTGCAAAAATAATCCAAAACCGTTAAATGATAAGTGCATAGTTAAATGAATACATTATCATGCCTAAGAAAGTTAGTGAAGGACACATTTTTCAGAATTGACTTTTTATAATAACATTGGAGAGGACCTCAAAACCTACGAGGTAAATATTTACATACAATTTTATTTAACCCATCCGGTTAGACTCTAATTTATCACCCCTGTAATAGCTGCAAAATGCACTAGCAGGAAACATTTGTACAGATAAGCATAAAAATGCAGATAAACATATCAATTTGATTTAAGACATGTATAACATTCTAAATTCAATTTTTACATCAACCAAGTACTAAAAGCGAAATTGTGTTCAATTTTATGTTTCCTATTCAGTATTATGTTTCGCATCAACCTCATGAATTCAGCATCGGCATAAAAAAGACTTAACTGCGCTTCTTCCTCTGGTTTGCAGGAAAAACTGAAAAGAGTGAATATGTGCAGTAAAACCTTTACATCCCACTTTTATTAGTGTTATTTATGATAACAGTGTGTGAGTAGCATGTAACTTTTCCTTGCTGCGGTAATTTCTTCGCGGCCTATACATTTCCTGCTCCGTTTGCACGTGGAAAGAAAAGCTGAAGTCAGATAGTGTAGACTTTTACTGAAAGAATACATTACTCAAAGCGAAAAGGGAGCTCTGAAAAAAGTACGTAAACCGTAGAATTTTTTTGAAAAGTTTTTTATTTTTGTTTTGGGCTGGAGCATTATTTTTTATATATGGGCGAGTTACATAACTGTTTTAAATTGTCGATGCAATGGTAAAAAGCAACACTTATAAGTTGTGTAAACTTATAAGTAATTATATAATGCACATTTTTCCGAAGCACATGCTGCTTTATTTCGTAAAACAAACAAATAACATCAAGAAATATATTCTAACAAACGCTTTTACGCTACACCGATATTATTCTTATACTTAGATAACTACAATTATTTTAAATTACCTTATTTTATATATAACTTTCAAGTCACAGAACAACGTGATGAGACATAGACACGATAGTTCCGTATTTAAAGATTTGAACAAAGATATATCAGCACAAGGATTCACATAACTGATTTTAACAAAAGGAAAATAATCAGTAAGTAAAGCGCGCAAGTACATTCGTTTACGTACCACTAAATCCAATGTTAATTATACCTTGAGTAGCACTCTAGATATGTATATAACTCAGAGGGCAGATATACTAGTCTTCCGCGCCTATTGCTGCTTCACACATTAATGTGCTGTCCTTACGTTGCACAAGTACGATAAATAACCATAAAATACTAATTCGCTTTGACACAGTTTTTTTTTTTTTTTTTTCTTCCTTTCAATTCATTAAATAGGGTATTTCTGCGAAATATCGACCTCTTCAGGGTAAATGATGAATAACTGGATAATATTTGAAGATTTATTCCTTTATTTTTCCAGAAAAGGTTTGCTCGTATATTAGTAACACATTATAAAAGTTTTGTTTGTCCTAAAAATTCCATAAATCATATAAATGCGATAAAAATAATAAAAGCAAAATGGCAATTCTCTCTTAATTGTGAGATATCCTGTTAGGGCGGTAGATAAAACTCAGATTTTTTAAAATAAAATATATCCTGAGCGGCGTAATATTGCTATCCAGCCACTTGCAAATCGCTAAAAACCAAAGCAATCAACATTTACTACCCTGTTATCAATGTCAAACTTACACTGCACGCTTTGCAAACTAAGAACAACTTACTTGATAAAATAAGATTTACTTTCTTGTTCAATCTTTGAACTTTCAATAGCTTTTATTCACAGCGATGCACTGTACTCTTAGGTAATTCAAATATGGTAAAAGTTTAAAGTACTCAGCCTGACACAGAGAAGACGCTCTGATCAGCAAAAAATATATTTCCTGCCTGGGTGCATCTCGCATTCAAGCGTATTCCCTATAAACATACATACGTTAAAGATTCGTAAAAAAATGTATCTATCTAAATTTAGAAGAAAATATTAAATTATAATTATAGGTATTATAAGAAACTGTAGAATTTATAAAAGTAAAAAAAAACACTATATGCTCATTAGAAATAACTCCATTACAGGTTGAATAAACAATCATTCTCGATTCAGACTAAACTTCCTATCAGAAGTTCTCAATCAAATTTTAAAAAACTAAGAAAAAACAGACTGTTCTTAAATGAAATTAGAAATTAAGAACACACTTTTGAGAGAAGATCGATGAGTGTTGTAATTTGGCTTTTTTTTAACCATATAATATATTTTGAGCAAAACAGGCAACAAAGTTCAAAAAGTAATCACTAAGCTCAATTACATCAATTGAGGCAGTGAGAAGTAAAGGGGTGCAAGTGGACCAAAAAACGATTAGGAGAAAAACGCGTTCAAAGTTTGTATCTTATGGGACCTTTAATGTTTTTTTTTTTTGAGGAGCACCTGTTAGTGATAGCAGAGCTATCAACAACATTTCTTGTCAGAATATAGAATGGTGCTTTCCCTTTCATTTGCACCAGTTATCTTCAAATTTTCAATTTTGTCATTTACATCCCATTGCTTCTCACTGCCTCAATTCAAATTCGAAGCATGAGACGAAAACTGCTTTCTGAAATAAACTATTTTAGATTCAAAGATTTTTGTTTGGTTGACACTTAATTTTCAAGAGAAAGGGGTTAGTTATTTATTATGATATTTAACTTTGTCACTTTAAAATAACGTGATGCAATTGCTGTATTATTATTATTATTTGGAATAGTCTACATAGTTTTATTTTTCCCCCTTAGTCTATTTTTGTTTAAGTGTAATTTAATTGATACATTAAAATTAATTCACTAATTACCATACTTGAAATTTCCTACCCTATTTTCATTTATTTTCCTTTTCATCTTCTTCTTTTTCTGATGTATTATAGTGGTATAGTTCTGTTTTTGAAGTATGGATGAATAGGTACGATCTCCATTTCAAAAGCCTACTTTCAAATTTTCTATTTTTCAATCTTTATTTAATTACTTATTTTTCTTTTTAACAATATTTTCGGGATACATTAAGCCTTCCTTTACACTTCTTTTTTTTTTTCTCTTTTTTACTTTTACGGGAAAGTAGGCTAAAAAACTGAAGGAAAGAAATGGGGGCACACATGAATTGTCATTTTTCCCTGTAATAAATTGTGTAGAAGGGGTGACCTCTTTTATCGTTTTGAATTTAAAACACTCATTATATAAAAATTAATTTTGATGAAACATGTCAAAATTGTTGCTTAATAAAGCAATTTATGAAAAAATCATTTCTATTAAACACGTTTAAAATATTGCTCAACAATGCACCTTGCAAAAATTATTGAATAAATATTAAGTTTTTTTTTTCTGAACACAGGGTCCTTAAATCAGATGAATAAACCGAATTATTTATTTTTAAACCGAAAAAAAAAATTAAAAAACCCTCACAATCGATGAAATATCTCCCCTGTCATGTCAGTTTCCGCAATACATTCTCCAGATGCTTGAAAAGTGCAGGTCTCCCATATCCCTCCTGCTCCCTTTGTAGAGTGGAATGTTCGGGGTTTCGATATTGGATGTTACACGGTATTTCTAAAGTGAATTCCATGAACTCGAACTGACATAAACAATAAAAGGGAAAAGAATCAAACTATTTGCTACAGTTTTATCTCCAGAAAAAGAGCGTAGAAACAAGCAAAAAATTGAATATTTTAATGCTCTTAGAGAAGAAAATTGCGATGATTTTGGGCAAATGCTTTAGCTGTGTATTTTTATTTTTTAGAACCGACATGTAGGAGGATGATTATTTTTTTCTCTTTGACATGTTTATGAACTAATAATAATGCATGTGTTTAAGAATGCATTACCGTCACAATTAAAAAAATACTTTAATAAATAAAAGCGCATCTGCATTTGAAGTGGAAAATACTGTACTTTTCGTAAGGATCCCGAGAGTAAAACAATATTATTATTATTATTATTTTGTTTATTAATATTGACCTTATTGTAATAAAAAATAATTTCACGTTAAGAAAGCACATTCCCGTTAAGAATCAGGCTTAATTTGGATGCAGACATATGTTTCGGGATTGCTTGGAATCCCTTTTTCAATGCGACAGGAAGCTTCTAGGTGCAAAAAACTCCAAATGAAGCAAACAAAACAACAACAATGAGAATGAGTTATTCTCAATGGTTTGTTGGTAAATCTTAGGCAATATAAGCCAAAATTTTTGTTGTTTTGTTTGCTTCATTTAGATGTTTTTGCATCTAGAAGCTAAGTACGCGTGCAGGCAAAAAAATCTATCTATAATATATTAGTGTCTAATGGTTTGCAAGAAAAATTGAGGTAAGCGTAAAAAAAAAGATTGGGAACCGCTGCTCTACAATGAGTATGTTGCATTCCCTATATCACTTCAATTCAGAAAGCATAGTTGAAAAGAGCAAAAATATCATAATTTTTAATTTATCTATTACCTACAAGTTAAGAAAACTGCATTCTTGGCATATGCTTAACCTAAGCATTTAATTATGTTTCTGAAACATCCAAATTTTAAGAATGCGGTATTGCTGCAATAATAAGGTGAAAATTTGTGTAATGGGCACTAAATGCGGAACCATATTTGATTTTAACACTCATGATTTTCATTCGATATATTTGATTGAGAGTTATAAAATAAAGCCTTTTAAATTCCCTTTATTTTTAAAGAGCGCGTTGTGAAAAAACTTTGATCTATGATTTAAGAATTGGATAATATCATTAGATTTTAGCAGACAACTCGCTTGACTGATACTACTATCAAAGAAATGCAGTTTTAACTTCTACGATCATTACAGTTTTTTTTTCCAATAATTTCTACTCTTATTTATGTTTTGAATGCTTTCATTAAAAGAGTAAGTTCATAAAAAAAAATTACTGAACCATTCATCTGAATTACTTAACAACGATTCCAAAAAGTATGGACGGAAACGGTTTTTACGAAAGAAATTTTTGCGGGTATTTTAATAAAAATTGTCTTTTTACTGTGAGATACTTCAATTTGTGGTGTTGCGATTATGTGTCTGCAGAAAATCCATAATCAGGTGTTATCCGACATTTTCACACATGCAGTAGAACCTCTCGTAGCCGCCTCCGGATTAATCGGCTTTCGCTTTAACCGGCCCTGGTTTTCAAAATACAAAAAAACAAAAATAGCTTTTAGAGCGCTAGTTATATGGAAGAAACAGGTGCTGCGGTACTCGAATGATTTTTTTCGTGGAATCTTTATCTCCCCGGACAAAAGCGACAATTCATATCGGAGAGAGGGAGGGGTGGGGGTGTTCTGGAAATCCGCGTACGGGTCCTGTGAAATCAAGTCTGGCTATTGGCTAATCTCAGTGGTTGAGTCAATTCAGCCTTGCCAAGCGTTTGATAACTGGTACGTATGTAACTCTCAAACTAACTGTATTAAAACGCAATAAATCATTATAACCTCCACTCTCTGTTTTAAATTGCTTAATATATCTCCAATTTTTTGCTATGCCCCGCTTTAACCGTATTTTTAATTAACTAGATTACCATCAGTCCCAATTAAGCCGGTTAACAGAGGTTTTACTGTAATTTAATTACATGTACGCGTAGAGTGTTTTTTACGTTAAACACGTTTTAAAAATAGATATAAAAACCAAACAAAGCAGTTAAAAATTTTAAGATAAACTCGTCATTATATCAAATTTGATAGTTCAATAAATAACTCGATATTTTTTATAAAAAAAATCGATTTATTTAAAAACTATCGAAATAAATATCTGTCGAGATCAATCAATAAATCAATAATGCTATTCATAGTCCGCTGCGGCTGGTCTCTAGTTTGCACTAATTGCCAGAATTATCACACACTCTTCTCATTAAATAATATATTTATTGCACTTAATTAAAGTAGAAAAAATAAAATGGAATTAGTTTTGTATTAATAATTATCCATAAAGTTCAAAGCCGTTGATAATTCAATAGTGTTATTGGTTGTTTAATATTACTAGTCTGTACTAGCTTAGAGTTTGACAATTACGTCTTTGCATTAAGAATTTTTAAGTATTGTAACTGATCTATGCGACACATTGGTACAAACTTGCATTTGTAATGCGGAGTTTGTATATTTACCGCATTGTTTTGAAGATTTAAGAATATTTAACTACGAAATATGTAATTAATCATAAACAGCAATTCCTTCACTTGATTCCACTAAAACTCTTTCGTGCATTAAACAATTTTAAATCAAAGCATGCGAAATAACTTCTTGTTAATACCACATCAGAAAAAAGTATGACATTTATTGATTAAACAAACTGACAAATGTTAAATCGATATAGCTATTTTCCTTCATGTTCTTTGCGTCGAGTTTTATCGCGTGATTATACGGCAACTAAGACCTATTAAATTCTTGGCATTATGTTCTTCATAAAATAAAAAGAGTTCGAAACGTGAAAGTTTTTTCATGCTGCCAGCTCTTCCGAGGTAAGATAAGAACAGATGCTGCTCTTTTTGTCCGGAAATTACATCACTTTCAAGCCAATACAGTAGCTGACTTTTTACGACAAGATGAGAGGCAAGGAAAATTTCCCTTTCATGAAATCGTGGTAGGGAATGTTATAAAGGACAAAAACACCATTACGGGGAACCGAATGACTCAATGTATGTTTTTGTTAAAAGTAAATACAAACCGTTTTCGTTTGGGAACATAATGTTATAAAAGCTCTTGTCTGGATGTTCTTAAAAACAGGCTTCTGCTTTAATTTCGTATTTATCTTTATTGTCAAAATTTGATTTCTTTTAAGAAGCGATAGCATTGTAACGCACCTTCATTGAATAATGCAACACACGCACTTTATTTCGTGCTTATTTTTTTTATTATTATATCGTTGCGTGCTAAAGTGCCTTTTTTTTCCCTCAAAGTGGGGATTAATTTTAACAAAATATTACACTTAATTTAAATAAAATATGTTTTTACTTTTTTTTTTTTTTTGAAGCAGTGAGATGCAATGGCTTCTTTTGACCAGATTTGCTGCTTTAAAACCGGCCGTAAGTATCTGTCGATCAGTATCTGCGTATTAAAATAATGCGAAATATTGCGAATCTTTTAGTGTAGTGTTGACTTGGATGGTATTGGATAATTCCTAGTGCAAACTTTGCATTGGCAGAGTTCAAGTGTTCCCCTCTCGTGGGAACGCTCTCTTATCAAGTTATGTGGCAATAGTATCTCAGGGATGTCTCTAAAAAAACTGTTTACCAACTCTTATGGTTTGGGGAATGCACTAGGCCTACTAAAGGTGATAAGTCAATATGCATCCTTAATAGGTAAAATTATATAAAATATGTATTGTGTTTTGTTTAATAAAACTTTTTCCAAAAAACTGATTTAAAATAAGCTTATTCTAATACCGTAAAATAGAGTGAGAATATGCCACTTGGGATGGGAATGTGGTGTTACAGAATTAAGCCACAACAATGTAACAATGTTTATTGCTCTGTACTAACAAAGCACTACCTATAAACTAATGAACAGACTTAATTTTAATGTAATAGCAAACCACTAGATTGCACTTGATCGCTGAATTCAGGATGGCGCATGCTAACCCCAATGGCATAATTTCCTCCGATTTTACAGTATACATAGCTAAATATACGAAAAGATACCTGTGGGACACAGCAAATGATACGTTGTTTCTTCAATATACTCCTGCGAATAATTGCGATAAATTATCATTCAGAGATAAAAAGAAGTTTTGACTTTAAAACTGAGGGTTATTGAAAAATTTCGTAAATCTTTCAATTCAACGCGCTATGCGAAAAGTTGCAAATAAAACAACGGTGATTTTGGGGCAATGTGTAGATCTCAATTGTACAATTTCTTGCTAATTCTTGTTAACTCTTACGCTAGTAAATATTCATAAACTCTTCACTTCTAAAATGAAACTGGTGCCTTTTACATCAAACTAAATGGAAAAAAAACTGAAAGCGAAAAAATAATCAACACAAAAAGACTTAAATATTCACTCTAAAACAGCAACTAGCACAGAAAAGCTTGCATACTGATTGAATGCTATACGAAGAGATTTACATTTCAGAATACAAGAAACAAGCTAAAAGATCTCAAAGCAGTAAATGTCCATACGTAGATGGTGAAGGGTTTTCACTGACCCCATATCCAAAAATTAAATGAAATACGAAGACTGTTTATACACCTCGACATTATCAAACTCAGAATGTTTTTAGAATTTTATGAATCCCAAACACTTCTATGATTTTTATGGGGCAATATTATTATACTTATCGTATGAACTATTACTTGCTGACTTAAAATAAATCGTAGTATTTATAAGTGAAATACCCTCAGTTAAAGAAAAATGAATATTTTCTACTCAGTTTGTCTGAAAAATGTCCTTTGCCTAGTGCCTACTTGTTTATTGATCATGCCAGTGTGTGTATGATACATAAAATAACCTCCTATTATATTCTTAGAATATAGATCTGCTTATACAGGGTGGGGCAAGAGTAAAGACCCGGTTTTGAAGGGTTATAAGAAACTAATACTGGTTGAGACTTACAACTTTTTTTTATTTTCATATATATATCTTCCCATTTTTTACATTAAGTTTTAAATACCACTTCAGCAAGATGGCGGCCTTCCGCAGTAATACACTGATGCAGTCTATTTTTCTACGCAGAGAGAATAGACTGTATCTTTGTGTGCCTTTCAATATCCCGCGTAATGCTGCGATCCCTAAGCCTTTTTGTGGAGTTATTTGAAGGAGAAAGTTCCCCATACTTTAGGAGAGCAGAAGGACTGAATTATCGAGGAAATATCCGTTATACCCCTTGAAATGTGCAGAAAAGTTTACGAAAACTTCAGAAATGGACTGTATCAGTGTATTGGTGATGAAGGCCGCCATTTTGCTGAAGTGGTATTCAAAACTTAATGTAAAAAATAGGATTATATGCAGATCAAAATATAAAAAGTTTGAAGTCTCACATTGCGTTAGTTTTCCTTTATACCCCGTCAAAACCAAGTCATTACTTCTTTGTGTGCATTTTAATATCCTACGTAATGTTACGGTCCCTAAGCTTCTTTTGTGGGGTTATTTAAAAGATAAAGTTCAGAAACATCACCCGCATAGTTTACAAGAGCTGAAGGATCGAATTATCGAGGAAATATTCGCCATACCCCTTGAAATGTGCAAATCAGTTTCCCAAAACTTCAGAAATGGACTGCATCAGTGCATTGGTGCTGGATTCAGACATCTTGGTGAAGTGGTATTCAAAACTTAATGTAAAAAATGGAATTATACACAAGTGAAAATAAAAAGAGTTTTAAGTCTCAAATTGTTTATTGTTTTTTGATAACCCTTCAAAACCGGGTCATTACTTTTACCCCAACCTGTATGCACACACATAAATACACACACGTATATATAAATGCTTAAAATATAAAAAAACATTGAATGGAAAAGCTAAACATAGCAAAAACTTTTTAAAATTAGTTAATGGCAAAGCTTTTTTTATCGGATAATAAGATAATAGTGATTTTTAAAATGTATCTAAATTAAATCATGTACGTGCTCGGATTTAAAAATAATCGGATTTAAACGTTCACTTTTGTTAAACAAATAACTTAATAATGAACATATATCGATGGGAATATCCGCATAAACTATTTAAATAAAGAACTTGATTATGTTTGCACTGAGCGAACTGCCATTGCATTGTGAAATTTGAAAACTAAAAAACTAAAATCAATTAACTTATCGCATTGCAGCGATTTTTCTGCTGAAAAAAAAATGACTAGAATAGAGAGGATGCGGGAGAAAAATAAAATAAAAATATATAATTAATCAGTTTTACTTCAGTGTTGCCAGTTGCATCGTCACTTTAGTCGCTTGAGATTATTGGGTTGAAGATCTGTCAAGCGTAGCTGACAAACACAAATGCTGAAAAAAGTTGGAAACTTAAATATTAACTGAAATGCGTTTTCCAGACGATTTTAAATGATTCGGTGTTTTACGTGAAAACTACGGGTAAAAAGAAATACAGAAATATTGATTGGAAAATAAATGCAAGGTTATATTCAAAGTTTTTTTTTTTCAGTAACTTTCTGATAAACGTTTTCTAACAGAAATTAGAATGTCCCACAGTCTCAATTTGCGTTGGTATTTAGAGCTAAAGCTCAAGTTAACTATTATTATATAAAATTACCTTCGTTGCACACACTTTACTTTGCATCCACATACAAATGTTGTTGAAAAAGCATGTTTTACTATTACATACCAAAATATAGACAATATACAAGTTTTATTCACCATTTATGCAAAAGTTACTAAGTTTTATGGAGAACAAAGAAAAACTTACCATATATTTTCCTATGTCATACTGAAAGATAAAGGAGAAAAATTAGCATATACTTAAATAACCTTTTATTACATATTTATGAACAATCTGGCATCTAAAAAAATATTGTTAGAACGCCATTTAAAAGCCCGTTCCTGTAAAAATTACGGTTGTATGTGTTTGCTATGAGAGCTTATTAAAGCAGAGCATACAATGTGGGTAAACTAATTAACGAAAAGCGTTATGTATTTATCTTTCATGGAATAGTCTTAGAAAGTATGTTCAGCGTTTTAGAGGTTACATTGTTTTCAGAATAGTTATTAATTACACTAAAACCAAAGTGAAATGCCGTCGGCGTTTAAGGGCAACTTCGAAAAGTTTTGGTAAAAAAATTAGTAGTAACTATTAAAATACAAATATGTTCGAAATTACAAATGTTTCTAAAGTGTTAAAAATTATAAAAACATCAATAGAATATTCCTTTGATATTTAACATTTACGCATTTATTTAACACACACACACACGCACACACACACACACACACACACACATATATATATATATATATATATATATATATATATATATATATTGAAAATATTATCTTACACGTAAAATATAACTTATATGTATTTTTTAACCTCATACAGTGCTTGGATACGAGTTCCTGAAACCTAACACTTTCATTCAAGGTTAAGCTGTACGTATTGAATCAGTTTGTCTGTAAATAGGTTTGTGGATTAATATTATAGTCATCAAATGTGTATGAAAAATGATAAAGTAACACAATTTTCTTTTAAGTATTGCTGCACTATTTCTGTTTCAGGAATTCATAAATATCAAGCAAAGTACAGTTACAACGCGAATTCAAATTGCAAGTTCCATATGATGATGGTTGGAGCATTATATAAATTTTAAAAATGATTATAAATTTCACTATAGACACTTTTCTTTGTCATACGTCACACAATATGGAAAAAAAAATCTATGACGCACTCAAATTTATTTTGAAAGCACACTTCAGATTAGGAAAATGGAAAAACATTTTCTTTAACATTTTAAACTAATTGACAAATGAAAATAATTGATGCTGTGTTATTTTTTCAGAACATTGTTAAAGAACAACGTATGAATTTAAATAGGAAATTACTATTATAAGAACCTCTTCGGAGCATTTTTCTTATAAAAATATGTTTAGTTCAAATAACACTACTGTAAAATTTATATGAGGTTAAAAAAAAATCCTTTTTTCTTCTTGATTTAGTAATTAAAATTGAACAAAAGTGTTGTGACTGACATGACAAAACATATATGGAAATTAACGATATGATATCCGAGCTCTACTTATTTTTATTGTTTTTTTTTTACTTTAATTTTTATTTAACAATGTATTATTAGTTTTTTATATGTGGGAAAAAAGTGTTTTTTTCCTTTTTTAACCTTTCATAGAGTAATTGGCTTGGTAAAATGGCTCTGAACTAAAGCCCGCAAATTCTGCTCATTTGTTATGCGACATTCACATCAGGGCGATTGAGACATTATACGTCCGTTGTAATGTACTGTTGTTATGGTTATCAAACTAACATCGATGACGTATCTCTTTGCTATAAAATTCAACAAATCACGGTCAGCTACGAGAAAGTCGATTTTAGTGACGCAATAAAAGAAGCCAATGAGTCAACGCGAAGTCTTGGTTGTTAAATTATGTGGTACCAATGGTACGTGCAGATTTTTTTTGTGTGTGTGTGTGTCTCGTCTACGATACACTCACTTGCTGTGCAAGCAATCATAAGACTCATTTAGTAAAAGTTGTTTTACATGTTTTATTTATTATGTTTTGAATCTTTTAGACATAAAGCAATATCTGTCGTGTGTCTAAGTCTCAAATTTTTAGCTCATATGAATCCAAATTTTTGAAGAAAAAAATCAACTTTATCTTATGTTTTACAATACAAAGAAAACATTGATAATTCTTCCCTCCTACAGTATTTTCCTTTCTTGACCTAGAATTACGCACACGAGAATAGTTTTCAATCACGCCAGAAAATTTTAAACAATTAATTTCTGCATTTTGTAGTTTTAATCCCAAATTAATCTACATTTACCTCAGTTTTCTACTCAATTTAATCCAGTTTAATAACAGCTATTTTTTCTGTTATGAAGCAATATTATTCTTCGTTCCAAAACCATTAAGCATGACTTTTTCATGCATTGCATCAGTTCCGAAACATGATATGATGTTTCGCAGTTTCTGCGCAAAACAGTTCCCTGGAAAATAACGACTGATTTGAAAAGACTGTACTAATTGTTATTAAATACATTTCCTAATTGTAGTGTTTCGCAGTAAGGCGTCAATTCTACTGGGAACCACATACTCTGCGCCGGTAAACCGTTAATACAATGGTGAAGTTTGGCTCTAGGTTTGAAGTAAGGCTTCGAAAGATATATTTTTAATGCATGTTCTAACTTTCTAGAATAAATGACTTTTTCATTGAAACAAATACATATTTCATTCTTTCTGCTGATTTATCACATAATTATTTGAATTCTTCTTAAATAAAAATGAATGTCGCATGTTAAAGCTAAATTTTCACCAGGATGAAGCAGAAACTGTATGAAAAACTTTTTATGAATAAATTCTACATTGCTTTGTTCTAGATTGCAAATGAACTATTTGCTGAAATAAAAACGGAATAGGTTTTTCACCCATTTTCAATTTATGCTCTTTAATCAATACATCGTAGAATGCAAATCAGTTCGACCGTTTCGGAGAAGCGGTAAGTTGTAACGTCTTACCTGATTGAATATGCAACAGATAAGAAAAGTGTACAGAAAGAAACTACAATTGAATGTTTCAGAATCATACATGCAATAATGAGTTTCACGGAAGCGGCAGAAAGGGGAAAAAAATAAGCCATTAAATTTATAGCTTCAGATTTTAAGTATGAAAATACACCTTTCAACTGCGTCTTGTAAAAGCATTTCGTTTCGCTATTACTCATTGTCATTTGGATTCTTTTTAAGCAAACATTTCACGGAAAGTCATATATTTTACTTTAAATCCGAGCCGACTAACGCATTGTAGCCACAAAACGTACCTTTAAGTTAACAAAAATGTTTTTAAATTAAATATTAACTTATTAAGATATTCCAGAGTCATTTATTTATTTAAAATGAATGAGTTTAAAAACATTTTTCCTAAATACCTTACAACATGAAATATAGCGTGCGAACTCGTAAATCTTCATAATTAATTATGATCCAAGAGTATCTCTGTTTCATGTAAAAAGCACTAGCACTTTATTTCTAAAAATTGAAAGATGATGATCATTAAATGTTTGAATAATAATGTTTCTTAGGTAAATTTATGTTATTTGTATTTATAAGTTAAAGTTATACATGATTTAAATTAAAAATGTAAGTGCGTGTTATTCCATTACACTCGCTTATTTTTTGCTACTTAGGGATATTTAAGAAAATACTTTTTAAAAAAATTGAAAAAACAAATCTGAAGCAGATCGCGGGAAACCATTTTCATTTAGGAAATAAAATGATTTCTAGATTTCATTAACGTTTTTCGTCGATTAAAATAAATTGTGTTATCCTGTAATGCGCGCAATATATATATACTAGATGCGTCGCCCGGCGTTGCATGGCCTAATCTAAAAAGATCCTTGAATAATTTTCTTAGAATAAATGCGACTTCCGAAACAATCACAACCGTTCCAATAAAAACCCTATTATTTAAAAGCAACAGCATCACGCCCGTCACTGCGCGAGCTTAAATACAGCATTGTATTGAAATTCTTTATTATCTATTCATATACAGGCATACAGAACCGGACCGATATTAATAATAGAGAAATTTTTAAAATTCACAATAGAATAAGGACAATTATTTGTCCCTTTCAACCCTTTTTCGATTTTACGCTTTGCATTTTATGCATTCAGAATAATTAAAACAATCTCTAAAAGTACCCTTTAAAATACGAAAAATAGTTTTTATTAGATAGAAAGAAAACTGTCAACTGGCTGTCTGATGCAAGGAATACAATTTAAATCGTTTAAAAAGAAAGAATAAATCAATAAAATACATTTTAAAACCAAAGAAATGGATAAAAAAAAAAGGAACACAACGTATTTACGAAAAATAAAAGCAAATTAATATTACTTTCGTTCAACTGTAATAACACTATACAATATCCAGAACTTTGATAATTTGATGCTTTTCAAAACATAAGTTCTAACGAAACTGGAAAAAGAGCGATGCCACTCTAAGAAATATATAAAAGATTTTAATAGAATATAAATAAATTAAAAAGAAAGAAGGAGTAAACAAAATTAATTATTAACGGAGAGCAAATACAGCGAAGCCTCACTCAAAATGCTAGAAATATTGTTTATTAGTATTGTTGATTTGTTACAACAATGGCAACTGCATTGATTTTAATTCAAACAGCAACTGTATTATATATTATTGGTAAGATGCAACAATGCAAAAATAAAATGAAAAGGTTCAAAAAATTGTGTTTTTAATTGATATCTTCGTTAATTGAAGCCCCACACTGATGAGACCGGGCGATACGGCTTCCTCGGAAAATTCCGAATCCGACGATACCCGTCCTGACATTGCACAGTCTGCAGTTCTCGAGGAGATGAGGTGAAAGACAGACAGACAGTCGTGGGCAGATTTTAGCAGAGTATGCTTCAAGGAAATGTATACTTATACAAGGCTGAACTTGATGGTTACGATCAAGTTCAGCCTTGACTTATATATCTCTTTAAGCTTTATTTTGTTTTGGAATTCTGATAACCTGCGGAACTTTAAATTAGGTTCAAACTTCCATATAAACAGGATTTATATAGAAAGTAGGGTTAAGTTGAACCTTTTGAAAGAATGATTTTTATTTTAAAAACAATCAGCAATACGACACTGCACAATTGCAATATCTTAAATTATCGCGGAGTGATATTAAGTTTGATACATAATGTATCTATACGGTAATCATATTTTATGATGGGTTTGAGTATAAGAGAGGTGAAATTCTAATTTAAAAAATTGAAAAACTTCTTATTGATGTGATTTGTATACTACACAATAAATGACTATAGTGTAACCATACAAATATACTTAACTCATTTTTACTTTATTAGTAATATTTGCAATACGATGGAACAAATGACTAATTACCTCCTGAGACCCGAGCAAAATAAAATACACATATTCTCTCCACTATTAGTTTTTCTGAACGATTGGGCATTAAAAGTGATGTTTTTCAAAAAACTAATAAACTTTGATTTTTAAATTTTTCTGGGGTGCTTATCCATTTGAATGTATATTGAGGTCATAACTACAGTAGAACTATGCGATATTTACCCAAAAATACATAAAAAAGAAATTTCATTCATTACTTATAACATAAGAACTCTTGTATAAAAATCCTAGAACAATATTTAAAAAGAAAAAAAAATGTGAAAATCAAAACAACCGCGAGAGCGCCGAATTCCAACTTGACTCGTGTTCTTTGCCATATTGCAAACAAACTACCATTTCCGAATTCTCAAAGTTAATAAAAATGATTTTTTATTCCTCCTTTATAATTCCAGTCCGTCCTGGACTGGAATTATAAAGGAGGAATAGGAAATCATTTTTTTAACTTTGAGAATTGCTAATATAAAATCTGTCACAACAGGGAAAAAAGAAAAACAGCCATTTTATTGGATGGCAGGTCTCAGGAGGATATAACCACATAAATATACTTAATTCGATATAGGTATAAGAGAAAACATCAGCTTGTCTTTATGATTTTGTATACAAAAAAATATATTTTACTTACTTTATAATTTCAGCCAAAATGTAACAAAATGCTAACATAAATAAACATCCCACTTTCGATTTATTCCTAAATAAACAACTAATATGTCTCTGTATTCTTAGACTAATGTCATTCGGCTTTTTACGAATGAAACTAAGCGATCCAATGAAATGTCCAGTAGCTTTCCTCCATGCATCAGCCAAGATGCAAGTGATTTATTCTTTTTTGTCGATGTGTAGAGCTTGAGAATCTGGTCAAAAAATCACATGTCAGTTTTCATTTGTTTCTCACAATAAAATCAGATAGAAACTTTTTTTTTGCTGGTTACTTTTTTGCTATGATGACAGTAGCTTATACGTGTATATTATAATTTCGTATGAAAAACCATATAAGAACAGATTGCTTGTTTTTAAGGATAGATTATATTACGCATATTTATTTATTCCTTTATTTTACCAAGGATAGTTAAAATTTAACGGGTTTTTGTCTAAAACCTAAGCACAATGCTTTGGAATTTTAAAAATACGGTAAGGGCTTTTCTTTTTTATAGCAGATTACATTCATCGACTAATGGGAAGAGTGAAGACAAGTTTGTAAACACTACGAAAAACAAAGCTTATCACTTTTCAAACTATTTTCAGTGTGCAAGACAAGTTTGTAAACACTACGAAAAACAAAGCTTATCACTTTTCAAACTATTTTCAGTGTGCAAGACAAGTTTGTAAACACTACGAAAAACAAAGCTTATCACTTTTCAAACTATTTTCAGGGTGCAAGAACGTTGTAACCTTTTATCTATTAAGGATATTTATAAGTACAACTTCCTTTCAAATTCCATCCAGTAACATTACGAATATTTTGACGGTACTTTGTGGGAACACTTTTAATTCCACATATATTTCAGTAAGGGTTCTATAAGAAAAGCATTTAGCTAGGAAAGAGGACAGCTTTGAAACCGAGGCTGTGTTTTGAAGTGCCATTTTGTTCAGATTGCTCCAATTTTCTGATTTTTGCTCTGGAGAAGTGGTAAAACTCAAGAATTAAGTCGGCGTTTTTTTAACGAGTTAGCTGAAAATTTAGGAAACGATCTGACCAGGTATTTTAAGTAATCAGTGTTTTTGATTGATTTACTTTGTGGTACTGTTTAGATGTAATGACTTACATTTCTATAGATTCAGTATTTTATTTATGGGAATCCCTATCTTTTTAGTGTAGTTACTTTTTAAAAAATGCTATCACGTAAAGCGACTATGTGACGAAAATGTCCATATATTAAGCGCAAGAGTGTTTGTATATTTAGTGGAGAACTTTTCTACCGTATGCATTTTACTGCCACTTTTCTAGGGAATAAATATGCAAATATAGAGATAGGTGCAGCATCGCGTAAGTTTCTTTTGTACTTACGCAATTCACAAGTAAAGTTTTAAAACACCACCACGGCTGAGAGCTAAGAGTTAACTGACTTTGAACGTGAAAACCACCTATATAATAAAATATAGTAAATGCCGTCGGGGCGGCGTAGTGGTGATGCATTGGCCTCGTACGCTCAAGTTCGCAGGATCAAAACTGGCCCAAGTCGGTGGGTTTTTAACATGCAGAAAATCGTCAGCGCCCATGTCGTATGTTTATGCAGCATGTTAAAGATCTCTTGAGTACCTGACTGGCTTGGATATTTCTGGCAAAATTACATTCCTGTTGCAGTTTAGCATCATTTAGAGCTTAGGTGCCGCCATATAAAGGGACACTGAGCATTAAAATTTCCAAGTGGTAATGGCATCCGCGGATAGTGATGCTACTTGAAAGAATGGATGCCGGATTTTGGGGAATGCACTAGGTCTGTAAAGGTTAGTGACCATTAGAAAAAAATGATAAATAGTTTAAATAACGCAATTATTGTGCTTCTAATGATTCGTATTGTTATTATTTTCTCTGCGTGAATGCGTTCTCTTGCAATTATTTTTTCGTTATTTTAATTCCACAAAACACAATGAATAAAAGATAAAGAAAATCATTTATGTAAAACCATAAAATGTTTTTTTTTTTTTTTGTTTATAATGCTAAAACACTATTGCAAAGAAAATTTTAGACACAATTATTTATTGAAAGCGTCTCATAAAATTAAAATATCTCATACTTTTTCCATGTCAAAGTACTATCTGAAATCAGCAATAAAATGTTCAGACGAATAAATTTGCGGCGTAACAAAACCTCCTTCCAACGAGCATATTTAAATTGTATCTTTGGAAAACAGTAATGAGTGACTAATGTGAAAATCAAATGCTTTCGGATTTTTCTTTATAAGTAGGAAATAATCGGATTAAAAACGTCACTCCTGGGAATCCTAATGTCACAAATAAACATTAGATAAATACACGGAAAGATCTCGTAATTGCTAAATAACTTAGCAAAGCAAAACTACCTAGTTGGACATTATAATTCCAAAGAGACAATCCCAAAGATTGCGGAATCTATGTATCCTTTTCCTTTTTAGTTGCGTTAAGGTTCTCTTTTGTTTTCCTTCTAACATTCAATTAAATGTTAATTTATGATATGAAATCCCATTCATTATTGTCAAAGTTAATAAATGTGTAATGTTTATTTTTGAGGAATATTTGCTGATTGCAAAAAAAAGGATAAAATTCATTAATGTCGTATAATTGATAGAAATTATTGATGAGAAACGGGAAACCATTTTGCGTTCCTAATTGATATCGTCGGCGTTCTGGTAAAAATCACAAGTCCACGTAAGAAATTTCGCAGACTACTGTGGTGACTTAGTTTTCAATTGTTTATTTAATGATAGAAACCAATTACGGAATTAAAAAGTGTCATAATGGGCCGTTGTAGTTCGGTGTTTAGGGTATCGAACGTCTAATCGGAGGGTTTGGTATTTACTACCCGCTCTACTGAAGACCCACCATGCCCACTTGGGATACATTCATGACAAATCCGTTGTCCCCAAAGTCCCGAGACAGTACCGAGGGTACCACAGATTGTAGAATTTCACTTTTCTTCAGTCTTAGGTCCAAAAAGGGAGGTAGAGTATATGCGGTGGTGTCATCCAAATACATAATCTGTGCTTAATCCAAATCATACTTCCACCCTCACGGTGCCCATCAAAAACGGAGGGCTCTACTTTAATTCCTGGTCAGAGCGACCAGGGGGACGCGAGGGGAGCTTGAATATCCAAATGGCATTTCGAAAAACAGCACATGTAACACAAGTAAAGGTACTGTTCGATTTAAGGCATCTAATATGGTTTTTTTATTATTCAGCACTTTAAATTGATAATATCCCCACACTAGTGCTATGCACTTAGAAACTTTTTCTTTGTGTGGACTCACAAAGTGAACCACTGTGCCCCTGTTTCGGGATACAGTGGACCAACCAGTGTCAGCTTAGTGTCATTTGGAGAGGTAGTCTATTATACCGGTCCCCTACGTCAGAGCATACAGACAAAAAGACCCAGACAGACGTGCACATATTTTAATGGTGTAGATAAATATACCTTTACATACTTCGAAAATGGTGGTTTGACGAAGTCGACATTAATAGACCTTTGCAGAGGAGAATTCTATGATCTTTCGCCATTCACATTTAGCAAATATGCATACCAAAATGCCATCATTTTTAATGTTTGGGTTGAAAAATAAAATAAAAAATAGGAATATTTGAGCAAGGGCTTTCTATGTTGCGATCCTGATATAAGTAATATTTACATATCTAATTTTTAGTTCATGCTATGAATATGCAATTTAAAATATGTTCCATCTGTATCACCAATATATTTTCTGTATAAAGCACATCCATTAGGTGAATAATTGGTGAAATAATTTTCCCTACACAATGCGTTCGATGTAACAAAACCATTGCTACGTTATAGTCTAACTATTCACCACAGCCGAAGTATACACTGTATCCCATTTTATCTTCCGAAACTAAAATGTTAATGCCACATTTTCACAAAGGGGAACCTTAAGCATATTTTCTTTTTTGAACTGTTTAAATAACTACACAGTTTTCATAATGCCTTTCGCCATGCCCTAGATTTCGAGATGAGTTACGTTTAAATGGAGGAAGTTTCAAAATGAGAAGATCTACTCTATTACTTTCGAAAAGATACTTTTAAAAATTGAGATGCTATGATATTAAAGTCTTTTTTGAATAAAAAATAAGTTTAGTTTATATTCATTCTTAGCTGTGCAGCATTATAAGCAGCCAACATAAAGGTTTGCAGTCTTTAAGTTGATGCACATATTTCAAAAACGCATTGTCATTTGTAATGGCAGTTTACACTAAAAAAATGAGCTCAAATTAGAGCTGAATGAGAAAATGAGAAAGGAAATATGCTTCTTAGTGTCTATAAAATAATGTCAAGATATATGTTACCCACATATGCTATCTGCGTCGGTTAAACTCAACCTTTATACAGGTAATGGGGGGGGAGGCGGACGAATTAAAACTGTCTCTTTTCAAGCCGCAAGTTAAGAACTATGAAGCTTCATTGTAAACCGAAAAACAATCAAAGATCTTATGCACTTATATTTGGCTAAAGAGGGGATCTCAGCGGTGGCTTGGGTTGGGGGGGGGGGTGGAGTTCTTTCGTTTTATTGTCTATCACACTGGATGGCTAGTTATATTTAATAAAACAGAAATTTACATACATTTATGTTATGAAAATAATATATTTGATATTTTGCGGACATTTTTCTTTATTACGTGAAATTTTGCTGTTTTCCTTCTTTTCTTCTTGGTACGAAAAGCTTTTGTTAAATCGGAATTAAAATGAAATGTTTTTTTTTGTAAATTAATGTTGCTTTTATTTTAACCAAATAAAAGTAATAAGGCACTTATCCAAAACAATCTTTCCTGAGCATAATTTATCAGAACTAAAAGTTTAACGTATTCATTAAACAAACAATTGCACGATAAGCTTGCTTCTTTGAAGAAAGTTTAAGCTTTAGAAAGTTTACCAGTATTTTATCATCTTTATTTTACCCTAATGACTTTTAAAAATGCGTAGAGTATTTTTACAAAACGGTGGCTTCCATTTAAAACATACGAACGTATTTTGTTAAGCATATGTTTCGTAGGGCCAATGTGTTAAAGTTATGAACTTAGACAGAAGTAATGAAAAAGGAGGAAGGCATTTTACATTCTGCGGTTACATGTTAACTTCAAAATAAATGCTTATCTTTAATTAATTACCACTACAGAAGTATTTTTAACGCAATTCAAAATGCAGATATATTATTATACTTTAAATTATAAGTAATAAATATACTATATTAAAATCATAAACATGCACACGTGAATTATTTGAGACAATTTCTCAAGGAGAAAAGTATATCTTATAGTCCGTAAAAAGCGCCTTAGAAAATATTTAAAATTTAAACTCCTACTACGTTTATTGTGAAGTTAATGGTATCTGATGTGTAATCTCCTTCAGCAAAGTCATTTTGCAAAAATAAAAGTAAGGTCATAAAAGTTAAAATTCATTTATGTAGTATTTCCATTATAACAAGAAGTTATATGAATCTCATTAAAGTGTATCTCCCGAGAGCCGTAATGACACAAACAAACATTAATGGGATGAACTGAGTCTTAACTTTGATCACTAAACAACTTTTAGTAAAAGAGAAAATAGTTGAGCACTCCCGTATTCCCAACGAGACCTAAGGGAAACTTATAAAGCTCAGTCTCGTGGAAAATTTGCTAAAATTTTTGTCTTAAGATTTTGCTGAAAATATATTTTACGTGCATTTTACACGAATCATATATTCGCTTTTATAAAAATATATTGTTGGGGATAAAGGCATTTAATACTTTTGAGGATTCAAAATGTTAACTATGAGCACATTAGCTGTGTATAAAAAAATGTTGACAAAGGTAGATCAAAGAGCATTGGTAATAAAATGAAAGGAGTCCAGATTTTTAAGTAAATATTACTTTTTTTTTCATACTCCATCTGAAAATTATGAGTGCAATTTTTATCATGTTCCAAAACGCCATTTTCATCACTTCATTATTTCAAGTATTTCAAAATTTTTCAACGAGTAATTTTTACAAGCTTTTGCATTTTGCTCTCTTTGCTATTTGGTAACGATTCATCTGATATATTGTTCATTATTCCAGATACTTCCTTTGCATTTAAGCCAAATATATTGCCAGTTCTTACGACTATTGTTTGCCTAGTTCCATTGGACCAGAAGAACTTATAGCATTATTCACAAAAGTCGATGCAAAATTAGTTCAAGATATGGAAATGCCCCCCTATCTATTACTTAAATTCTTTTTTAAGCAAAAGTTTTTGTTAATTCGTATCATAAGAAAAGAAAAAATATTCGCGCATCTTAATTTTTTATGTTAATAAATAGCTCCGATTTTATGCATAAGATGAAAGTTGTTCGAAGGTTTTAATTAGGAAAAATAATACTTGTTTATAGCAAACAAAGGCCAACAAATTAACTCTATCCAGAACCCATTTTTCCTAGGTTTATCTTGATTTCTCCACGTGTCAACGCTGAGCTATATTAGTAGCTGAAGCTCTATTTCGGCGAATCGACGTCTCCTTTGATGGCACACAATAAAATTTAGTTGTCCGGAGAGAAAGAACTACCCCTTTGGTATGTATCCTAATCATTTGATACGCTTTATTTGGAGTACTAAAACTAACATGTAGTGCAATACATAAAAATGTAAATAAATCAGATACAAAGATTAATTAAATTTCGATTTGATCATTAACAGAGGGAACTAAATGCGTTCATTCATTTTAACGAGTAGTGAATCGTTTCTACACAAAATGATTAAAAGCATTTCTACAGAAAAACTATATTCTTTTCTTTCAATATATTTTCAAATAATTTAGAAAAATATTGCAAGGAATTTTTAGAATACTATCGGTTAGTGGCTATACCACACATGGCCGTTCCAAACGAGTCAAACCAGTACGAAAAACTTCAGCTTAACGTAGGTTGCATATTTCATTTCGGAAGGTGCAATTTGAAATTAAAAATAATGAGTAATTTTGCTTTTATCTATGTTCAGGAAACGAAACCATAGTTAAAAAAATAACAATACATAAATAAAATCAATATAGGAGCTTAGACTTTCACGGCTGGTGTCCAGTCCATACCAAACATAATATTTTAACTAAAACCAAAATTAAAAATTAAATGCTCACCTCTTTTACCTTTGACGATAACTTTGTGCTTTTTAAAATTCGTACTTTAATATTAATTGATACTTCTTTGGGGGGGGGGGGGGATTTGCGAAAAAATATCAAAATAATGATAAAATAACATTTCGGATTTGGTAAATTGGTAAAATGTTTTGTGTCCCTGGTAGATGGTGGTCCATCTTCTTCATTATCATTGGATAAAATATTTTCTTAACATTACTATTACGGCAACTCTGCTGTTCTCTTGTTATTATTGTTATTTCGATGAAATGAAAATCAAAGATTTTACGAACACTATCCGTAAATACATTTTAAATTTATTACTGTACCAACATGTTTATATACATGTTTTATATAAATATATATTGCTGCATGATTATTCGTTGTCGCGTAACACTTGTGAAGCTTTAAGTGACTTTAGATGTTAGTGTCTGGTTAGGATTAGTAATTCATCTTAATCGAATACGAGGGCGAATGATTAACGTTACAAGATGGAAGCTTACGCAACTATTTGGACACTCTAATACATAACATCATGAACTGAATCCCAAATGAATATTCAGTATGGAAGTATAGATACTGCTTGGTGAATAAGAGGCAATGATTTACAATCTTGGAATAATCTCACGAAGCAGTAATGGAGTATTGTGGTAATAATGGTTTTAACAGAAGTAAAATGTAGTATTATGCTTTGATTTTTAATTTAATTTCAAAAATGTATGATGCTGAACGACTTCATACATACGTTAACGTTTCAATATTTGAATAGGCAATTGATTTTATTTTCATTTCTTTGAAACGTTCCTTTACTTAAAAAAGAAGAAAGAAAAAGAAAACTGAAATAAAAATAAATAAATAAATAAAATATTTTCAAGGAACTTTCACCTTTCTGAAGCAGGGCCACTGGGGAGTCTTTAAATCTAAAAGAGATATGTAAATGTCTGTGGGTAAGCCTTCGAGGTGCTTTTTAAGACGTAGCTAGTCTGATATTTAAAAGAATCAGTTTTTCTTATAAGTTGTTGATGCCTCGCAAAAATTTACTACTATAAAACGTATTGCAGATCAGTTGTAAATATTTTGCACACACAATCAAGTTGTACAAAACTAACTAAGGATAAATTAAACGTTTTTGAATGAACATACGTAAACAGTGAAATAAAAGTAATCCGACAGTAATGAAAACGAAAATGCAGTACAGCACCTTCTTACAGACACTCCTCTTTATTTTTGTTCCTCGCCAAAAATGCAGTAAGCCTTAAAAAAAAACTTTTGCGGACACCTTTCTATCACGAAAAGAATTTGTCCGCTACAGAGAAGTTTTACTATACAAAAATATAAATAAACGTACAAATTAAGGGAAAACAGAATGTATGTATATATTTTGTATATTGAGGTCATATAACATCAATTAAAAAAATTCTAATGGGGTCATGTTGGCTTCTGCCAATTGCTGACCTAGAGCATTCCTCAAAGATTAATACCACCTCTTTCAGCGGCACCCCAATGAGGGCGGTACCATCGCCGCATGAGAATTTCGACGTACAGTTTGTCCACCATAAAAATTCCTGTTTGATTGAGTTGAAAAGTTTGTCCTCGGGGCGAGCGCCCGGACTCTGTTGATGTAAAATTGCCTTAGGAATTAGTTTAGCCGACCGGATCCAAGCCAAATGTCTACTCAATGGCTCTTTTACATGCCACATAATCATACGATATGGGCGCATACGAGTTTCTGCATCTTGAAAATCCACCGACACTGCCGGGCTCGATCCACTGACCTGGGGCGTATGAGTTCTGCGCCTTACCATGACCCCACCGTGGCTTATAATATCGATATTGTTTTGATATAAAACGAAAGATTGTAGGGATTTGTTTTTCGTTCTTTTTTTTCTAAAATGAAAAAATAATATTTCATCATAAAATGAGGCTAATATGTAAACTATGTTATAATTTCGCCACAATGTAATATTTTCTCATAATTTGCCTTTTTATTTTCGTCGCATATTTCATCACTGATTCTAAAGTATTTATCTAATTGAGAAATACCAGAAAAGTCTTTCCTGGATGATTAAACAATGAGAAATGTTCACTGGAAAAGTGAATGTCGAGGTTTAGATTTTCAATCAATGTCAAACACAGCCGCAACACCCAACGAATGGGTGTACTACTGGTTGTACATATTCTTTGTTCTGTTGTTTTAAAGAATCGTTTTAGGCAATAGTTTAAGTGGTTTATGAAGGATCTATTTTAAACAATTATGCAGCCGAACTTTTTGTTCCTTTTGTATTTTGATGGCATCGTATTCCTAAGTATTTTACAGCAGTTTTATTTTAAGGCATTACTCTTTACTACATATATTTACCAATTTTTAAAATACTTATTTTACTACACATCGATTCCGAAGAGAAAAAATCTAATAAGAAAGAAGATTATATTACAGCTGATTAATTATTACAGAAAAATGAAGAAACAAAAACCTAAAACTGTATAACAAATTGTTAAAAGTCACAAAAAAATTTGAATACACAGAAAAATTTTGATGCATTCTTATCGTTATTTGTCACAATTGTTTTGCGTAATAGCATTTCATAGGAGTGTAAGACACAGTGAAAAGATCTTCATATAACGTTGGTATTTGAACTACAATTCGTGTTTAAAAACGGACATGCCTTCTAATTTTCGCAAATTGTGAATGCTAGAAATGTGCGCTATTGCTCCATTTAAAAATCATTTGATGTAATTTACAATTATTCTGGAATATTTAACTGAATAACGACTCGCAGATTTGAATGTCATTTATTTTAGATAAAAATCCAATATACCGTTAAAAATTTTAAATCACAGTTGAAATAGAAGTGACTACTTTCTAAAAGTCAAATTTCGGAAGCAGTACCTCGTAAGTGGCAGTCGTGGAATAATTTCCATAATTTGAATGCCAGTACTTCTTGGGAACTGAACTATCACATGCATCTTTCCAAATTACTTGAGAATTTAATTATTTTCCTCGGAATGCTCGATCATTAGTTGCAACAAACTGGTATTTGGTAGACATTATTCAATTTGGAATTTTAATTTGAATGAAAAATTGTATCATTGAATTGAATGCGAAATAATTTTACATTGAAATTAATGGCAGTTAAAGATCAAGATTACGGAGCAAAGAGAATTATGTAAGCAAAATATGGGAGAGTAGTAGCAACATTATATTGGAAGAAATTAAGCTAATAATGAAATATAGATCTAGACTAGCAGTTGTTGTTTATGTATTGTTAATATCATAACAAGTGAAGTTTCATGATATGGTTATATATATGCTTTCATTAACATTTTTGGTACTGATTTTAGAATTTATTTTCTTATTTTTTCTGTGTTGGAAAATTTCATTGTTTGAAAGCCATTGTATAAAAAAGGAGTTGTAAAAGTTGTCCACAAATCATGCTCAAAACATCTGTAGGAACATGGGTGATATCATTTATAGTCACAGCAAAAATTTTATTGATATATAATGTTTTTGAATATACCGTGACACATTATTTAACAACTACACCGTAAAAAAGAAACACACAGACACATGCGCACACATATACACACAGTAATGTGGAAAATTTATTTTCAATCGCTAAAGTGAATAAAAAATAAAACAGGTAAAAAAGAGGAAGTTTCTTTTCATTCCTTTAATTTTAATTGATGTTGAATGAAAACTACTGTGTGACGTTGTACTCTTACAGATGTTTTGAGCATGATTTGTGGACAACTTTTACAACTTTTTTTTCATACAATGCCTTTCAAATAATGAAAATTTCAACAAAGTAAAAACAAGAAAAGAAGTTATAAAATTAGTACGAAGAACGTTAATGAAAGCATATATATATATATATATATAGGCATAACATAAACTTCACTTTTCATGATAGGAACAATACATAAACAATATTAAAAAATTAATGCTTTCATTAAGTGTCAAAGAATGACATTTTCGAGCTCAAGGAAATAAGCATCAGTTTATGTATTTGCCCGTAGTAGGCAAATTCAGTCATTATCAATTCAAAAAATAATTAGGTTCCATACACCTCCCCCATTTACGCTTTCCCCAAGCAACTGACTCTTTTCATATATACTTTATTAGAAAGCACACGGTATTTAAAAAGTCCGTACACAATGCAGGAATTATTTTTTAATACAATCGTTCAAATCGATGAAATAATTTAAACTCCAACTTTCCTGTGTAAAGGAAAAAAAAGGAAAAAAGAATCACGATTCTACTGAAGAAAACATAAAAAAATTCAACTTAATATTGATAAATAATAAATCTTGCTTTTAAAATACCTTCAATTTCGATGTTTCTGAAAAGCTGTGTTTAAACCACCTTAATGTCAAGTTCCTTCATTAAAAAAAAAAGTTCATTTTGTCAATTTTCATTTAAAAGAAAAATAACAAAATAAACGCAGAGACATTTAATGAACTCAATCTTTGATTTTTAATTATTGGTTAGAAAGGAGAAAGGGAATTTGTTCGCAAAATATTTTGTGAAAAATAAAATCGTTTTTTACTCCATTAGATGAAAAATGATTCGAGCCATAGTAGATGTGAAAATCAATGTACCTCATTTTAAACAACACGTGTTTCTACACGGGACATTGCTCATATATTTGAGCTGTCAGCGTTTTCTTTTTGTGAGCTGTGTTCATTTATTACTAACACAAGTTACAAATGATTAGTTACATACATTTTTTTCCTTTCAGCACAAAGGTTCCAATGTTCCTCAATTTCACAGAGTTTCTAACTGAAGTGCAATGTATTATTTAGAAACAAATTGTGATCGCACGTGAAATATCGAAGAGCTTTTTTTAACGGTTTATGTTTCTGAGATAATGAAAAATATTGAACTGATCTATAGTTCAAATAAAGTCTTTTTCTACAGGAAGGTAAACGACACCTGCTATTGAAAGATAGTTATTTTTTATTTATTTATTTTTATAAATCCGGATGTATTATAAGATATGGGTTATAATATCTACCACTAATTATATTATATTCGTAAAATACCATGTCGAGAAATAATTACTAGTTTTACTCGACGTAGTAACAGCTTTAATGAAGTCTTGTTTACCAGGAAGATAAAAGACACTTGTATTAAAACGAGTTAATTTTTTTTTCTAAATTTCATACCCTAGGTTCTAAAAGAATATCAGTAACTTATTGTAGCATTATAATTTCACGTTAATTTAAAGCACAAATGAGCATTAAAACGCAGACATATGTTTCGGGATAGAAGCTCCCTGTCACATTGAAAAAGGGATTCCAAGCAATCCCGAAACATATGTCTGCGTTTTATTGCTTATTTGTGTTTTAAATTAACGTGAAATTATATTTCTATTACGATTTACTTGCACGAAGTTAAATTATTAGCATATTCGAGTATTCGTAAAATGTCATGAGGGGAAAGAATTACTCAATGCAGAAGCTAGTTAGAACAATGAAGTAAATAATAATGCTGCATAAAACAGTAATGCTGTTTAATCCTTACCAGCTGTGGCAAATATTTTGGCATAATGACTGTAAGCGGTCTCATAGACCACTTGGAAAGATGAGATGCAATAGATAAGCCACCTTGAAAGAAAATATTAGAAAAGAAAATAATGGCCATATTTTGCACATGGTATTAAAAAATGTGTATCAAAGCTCAAAATAAATTCTTATAAATATCCGTTTATATTAATAATGCGTTTTAACGAAAGTTATTGCTACATCATGATGATCTGTATTGAATAAAAAAAAAACAGAAAGACGATTAAAAATAGTTACAATTTACATACTAAATGAAATACTATAATTAAGTTTACAAGGATGTTTAGAATTTCATCAAATATATGAAACAAATTATTAAGTTTAACAAGCATTAACTTTAACAAACTTTATTAACTTTAACAAATTTATTAATTTTAACAAATTTATTATTTTAAACACATTTTTAAAAAAAAACTTAAATTTATGCTAATGAAATCAAATAAAAGAAGCAATTTTCGATTTTTAAGAAATAAACTAACAATTTGAAAATGTTGCTCGCTCTCTCAGACCGAACACAGCAGTTAAAGGTTAAATACGGTACTAGTATTTTCATATAGCGTAACATGCAATTTTGCAACCTAATTACGTGAATATATTAAGTAATATAATGATGGTAGGATAGTTACCGGAATATTAATAAACAAAAACAGGCCTTTTCAAAATTGATGATTTACCGAAATATCCGCTTGTTGAAAGGATTACTTGCTTATTTGATTCACGTTAATTCAATTTAAGCAAGGTTTTGCAATAGTTGTACAAATATACGGGTAGATGGACAGAATTCAAATTTTCCATGCTACTTATACGTATTTTACTATTGTACTATGTTCATGCGTGGATAACATTTCATTTCCGTCATTTGCCACTGCTGCGTGTCAATGATTTGCCGATCATTCAAGACCATGATTTGTTACTCCTCCATCCCCCATGATTCAATGCCTTCTTACACTTGTGATGATAATATATCTTACATTTGTCTCGAAATAAAGCTATCAATAAAACTTTTAAAAATACCTAAATTCGAGTTCGAAATACGCTAGTAAATATGATCTGCCTCAAAATGAGAAAAATTACCTGTTTTTTTTATTTTATTTTCTTTTTTAAAAGTAATTTTTACTTTATAATGAGCAACCACCGTCTCGTCTTTAGAACAATAGCATTTCTACCAAAATTAAGAAACTATTTATCGCACGAACGATTTGAATAGTCTGTTCCTCTTCGGAGCAGGATTACATGGTAATTCATTCGTAGGATTCAGATCGGAAGCAGTAAAACATGAAGACCGAGCGCACGAGTGCATACTTAACGCTCTTCTGGATTGGACTATGAAGAAATTTGGCACGAAAGTACTTACTTATTCGCAGCTGGTGCATTTCAGAGCTATATAATACAACTGTCTCTCTGAATACTCCTTTCCTCTGGTACAGTGAAAGAGTTTTCGCCTGCAGCCAGGAGGATACGAGTGTGATTTCCCAGCGTTAACTGTGGTCTACCGTTCTAGTTTTCTTTTCCTAAGTGTTGTCCGAAAATGGGATCATACCGCATCCTTTTGGGGAAAGGGGTTGCTTAAAAAATAAAAATTCAGTTTTTCAAATATATGTCATTTTGGCTTGAATTTATTACAAGAACATGATGTCCTGGAAAATAAGTCATTTTATCACAACAACAGGAATTATTATTTGACAGTGTGAATAACCGCTGTACTATGTATTTTGAGTATTAGTTATGAGTTTAGTTTACAATTTGCAAACCTATTTCTGGGTTGAAGTTTAAAAAAATAGAAAACCAAAAAAATCGCCAAAATATATAATATTTTCTTTACGTTTATTATTTTATATTTAAAGTTGTTTTTCGATTTAATAGTTATTTTTCTATTTGGGGGTCGATTAGCAAATAACTAAATTAAACAAAGTAATTCAGTCAAATTACTGATGTCTCTAAATAATCGTGGTATTTATATGCACTATCAGAAGAAAAAAACCTTCTATTTTAAAAGTCAATCTGAATTTTCAAAGCTCGGCTGTTAAGGAGATAAATCAAGCAGACCATTCAAGAAAACCCTTGATCATTTTTCAGTTTCTTTCACTAAATCCTTCACTTCAACAAACATCCTTACGATCCTTTCATGGGCACGACTCTTCAGATATCATGAGTTTATCTTTTCAGAGATCTTGCAAGATTGGTTGGTAAATGAAAGAACCTGGAAAATGCAAGTCAGGACTCTCCATCAATGTCAAGCACAGTTTCTCTTAGACAAAGACTAAGCAGGATCAATGTACGGAGTTCTCTGCTTTCCGAGCAACTTTCCAGGAAAAGAATTGAAAATGCATTAACTCTTCTGTAATGCTCCGAAGAGCGTCGAACGGAAATTTTGCATTTGTTATCTCCACCCAGCGATTTTCCTTATTTTTTAAAGTTTCGTTTCCAAAAATGCCTTTTTTTCCCCTCATCATTATTGCTTTCATTTATCACTGGATCGCAATTGTCGTTCAAGTATGCGCATATATTTACTTCTACATACAATGCATACAATTACAACCGAAAAATGTTTTGGTGAGCAAAAAGAAAAAATAAATGTTTAAAATGTACACTGTAAAAAATCTCCTGAAAATAACGGAAAAAGTACGGCAGCAGAGTTGCAGGAAATATTCCGTTTCTGATAATATTTTTCTAAAATTTGACATAAGTTCCATTTCTTTTTTCTCCGTTAATCCAAATCAGGTTGTGAAAATACAGCAACAGTAAAACGGAAAAGCTCCGTTCTCGTGTTTTCAAGACATGATATTTCCGTTTTTGGAGGGAAAAACCACTACGGAATTCTTCCGTTAAAATCAGTCAAAAAACACTCTGAAAATTCAGGTTTTTTTTAACAGTGTACGAGTAAGAAACAAATAAATAAAAAATAAATAATTCCCGTATTTTTATATATTTAAGATCATGCAATACTCATTGATATGTCAACTTAAAAACCACAAACAATTTCCCTTATTTTTTCCAACGTTCTCCTCTGAAAACATTTACTTATCCTAATTGCTTTTTTTTTTCTGCGTATTTTCACTTCATGCAAGTTTTTTTTTCTTTATATTCATTCGATACATGTTATTATGACTGTTAATCTTTTACTGGGTTTAAAAATAAAAACATAATTTTTCATCATTATTAAGACTAAGTAGCACTGATATTCTAAAATAAACGTCCACAAAATGAGCGATCATTTAATTTTTGAACATAAAATAATAAATTAATAAAAAGTAAGATAAACACAAATAAAAATGAAAAAAAGCATTTTGACAGACATAATGCAACGTGAGAAAAAGTCACAAAATGTCTTTTATATTTCCAACTTCCCTTGCATAATACTAAGCATTATTAACACTTGTTTTTAATATTGGATCTTCAATTTTCAATAAATACCCCCAATTTTTGTTCGAATGCAACATAAAAAAAACTTATAAATTTGTTATCATATGCCAATGGTTTATTTTAATTTTCAAGTGATATTTAGTAACAAACTGTTTCATTTAATCTCTTGTATGCCATAGAAACTTGATCTTTCAATAAGGAGTATATTTTTAAAATCAGCTATTACATGTACTGTTTAAAATACGACATTCAGGGTAGACTGGAGGTTAGCTGGCCTGTTTTTTTCCTACGACTTTTGAAAGCAATTAAACATTTTAGAAAACACAGTTAAAGCTGAAATGTGTTATGCATCATTTTTTCATATTTATATATTACATAAACTATAACTACAAAATTTCATGAACGAAAAGCAAAGTAGACAAACAATTTCGAAAATTCATGCTTTGAGTTGGCCTTTGAATTTACTATTTCTCTTAACCCATTTTCGGCCAATGGTACGTATACGCACCATTTCAAGAAATATTTTTTTATTGACACTGTGACGTATATTTTTCAGTAATTATATTTTTCTACTATTTTTAAAGGTTCTGAAGACAAATAAAAAATATTAGTGACTTAATTAGAACAAGCTCTTTATGTTGAGAAATTTTCAAAAAACGCTAACCTCTCAACTCGATACGGTCATTGACAAATTCTATTTTTTGAGAATGTATAACTTATCTATTTGAGTTTAATCATATGTTTTTATAATAGCCTTAAGTTGCAGGTTCTGTAAAAAAATAAAAATAAAATAAAATCATTAAAAAACTTTAAAATTTTTATTTAAATTTAATGGTGCGTTAACGCACCATTGACCGAAAGCATGAACAAAAAGCAAAAATTTAAAACCCTTGTTTTTATGCAAATTTTGGCGTTTTATGCCATATTTTGGCAGGCAATCATCAGAAATGTTTATAAAGAGGAAGCCGGTAAGGTTTGGATTCAAACTTTGGTGTTCGTGCTCATCTGACGGATACCCGTTCCAGGTGCGGAGACTAACAGTGATCTACAAAATATGTCATTAGGAACAAGTGTTGTTTTAGAATTAGCGTGGTTCCAAAACCTGGAACGCACAGAATATATTTTGATAACATTTTCTCTTCTTACGCTTTATTCGTCATTTTAAAATAAAAAGTTCTATTTTTATTTGGCACAGCTGTCGAAAATTGCATATCTGGTTGTATATTGGATGACTCCAAAAATATGAAAAAAAGAAGAAAAAAAATCGTGATTCCTACGATTTTGCATTAAACAAAGACGCAGAAACATGTGCAATCAAATAAAACGACAATGCTGTGGTGAAGATTGTTACTGTTTCCAATAATGCGACTATTTCGCCTCTTATAAATACCAAACGATACAGTCGCAAAGAAAGAATGTTATGATTTCCCAACCGAACGTTATTACGGATTACAATGAACATATGGGAGGTGTTGACCTTCATGACAATGACACAGCATAAACATTGAAGGTAAAAAATGCTGGTGGCCATTATTTACAAATATCATTGATAGCGCTGTAGTCAGTTCATGGAATCTGCATAGAATTTCTACTAACACAACAAGGGCACTCATAGACCAGATACAGCAATTGCCCTATTAAAATCTGAATGCAAGAAAAATGTATCTAATGAAAATAAACTGCAAATGACTCATCCTAACAAGGGCGTCCATCATCCGCAACCTACCGAAAGAAATACGGACTGATAGTCGGCCATACCATAAGTGAACATGAAGAAAAAGTCCGTAGACGATGTAGGATATGTAAAACAATATGATTTACTGTGCCTCAAATGTCGAGTACATCTGCATCCAAAATGTTTTGAAAGTTTCAATAAAAATATAATATTTCATTATAATACAATTAACATGGTCCTCAAAATTCCATTTCCAGTTTCAACTTTTTGTTCATTGATTCGGCCAATGGTGCGTATGCGCACCATTTCATTTCGCAAATAAAATATTATTTTTCATGCATGAAACTTTTTTGTGTCTTAATGGATGTAATTTAAGCATATTTTAATAAAAATAATACCACATTTTATAAAATGTCTATGCTCGGCCGGAAATGGGTTAATACCATTTTTATTTTTCGATTATTACAAACATAAAGCATTGTTTCCGCAGCAATACATGATTGGTATGCTTATAGTTTGCACAATTTTTGAAATTCGAAGATGCTTTAAAATATTTTTTAAATAATAAGTTTCTAAGTAATAAAATATATAGGGTTGTTCTATGCAGGATGCACATATGCAGGTTATATACGGTTTGTTTTTCGATTCCAAGCGTTATCTTAAACATCAAAGTTTTCATATAAATGACAGTTTAAGTTGCAAAACTCATGCTCTCAAATCAAAAATATCTATTTACATTTACTTGCATTGCAAAATGTCATGCAACTAATGCAAAATTTGGTGACATTTAGGGGTCTTATAATAGTTATTTATTATTATTATTTTTAATTTTCAAAAATATGACAGAGAGCAGAACTTCTCATCTAGCTTGCTTTTCTTAAATACAAATTTCGGGTAGATAGAGCCTAAAAAAATTCAAAATTTCTTTAGAGGTGAGATAAATTATTGCATACTTATTGAATAGCTCCGTAATTTCAATTTACATATTGGTTTGAAACAGAATATGACTTTATTCTGAAACTAAAGTGCTTAATCGATGGTGCTACAAAGCGCTGTTTCAACTTATAGCAGAATAGGAGTGATTGCAATATCGATTTGCAGACTTGCCTTTAATCGATGGTTAAGCTAATGATTCTGTAATCAGGAAATTACTCCAAGCAGGTGAAATTACACACCGTGTATTAGTTGTATCATATGCGAATATGCAATGCATGTATAAATCTATGCAGACCGTTGCTATGTTATTATGTCTAAATAGTCATTTTTGGGGAAAAAATGGATTTGACATTGCCACGTCATTTTGTTATTGATGAAACAACATTAAATAGTCCTCTGATGAAAACGTAGTTTTCTATTTTATTTATAAACAGGAATCTGGTAGTGTAAATTATAATGCTTTGCTTTGTTAAATTCATCAGTCATGATTTTGAAGTTTTAATTATTTTGTAAAATAAATCATTGGTTTGGAATATTCATATATTTGATGAAAATTGCAATAGATGAGCCTCTTTGAAAGAAAATAGTAGGAAAAAAAATAATGGGCATATTTTGCACATGGTATTACAAAAATTGTACCAAAGCTCGAAATAAATTCTTATAAATGTTCGTTCGTATTAATAATGCGTTTTAACGAAAGTTATTGTTACATCATGATGATCTGTATTGAAGAAAATAGCCATAAGATGAAGTCAATTTTGCCATTATGAGCAATTTCGTTCTTTCTAGTTTCTTTTATCTAATTTTCTTCCTCAATATCTTCCCGTATTGCACTTCATTCTGCCTTTTATATTAATCGTCTTTTATGTTATTATGTACTCATACATAAATCATTTGCATTACAAAAGGTTGACAGCTAAGAATGGCTAAAATAATACCGCGAAAAATATGTGGGAAACAAAGATGCAACCAAAAAGATGTTCAGATATAAAAATGCAATGGTAGATCAGAGCGTTGAATTTCCTTCAAAATATTCTTTTGTTAAAGTTGAAGAAAATGTTGACATATTGTCAGAATTCCTCTTTTCTTTACGAGAGCGACTTAGAAATGAAAGTTAAAGTGACATTTTGAAGCAAAGATTGGGCCACTATATTTAGACAGTGGAGACGTTTGTCATAATTTGTATTTCAAAACAAATAACGAGTGTAGTTGGGTACGCTTTATACTGCAATGCAGATATCTATACCATTTTATTATTATTTTGCGAAAAATTTATTAAAATGTCACGGCTTCAGCATAAAGAACAAAAGCAGCATAAGAACAAAAAGCAGCAACTGATTATCTAATCAATGTAATTAAAAGGAAGAAAAAGTAAGAAATACATTCATTAAACTATGTATTTATTCATAAATCTACTTAACACTAAAGTCTCGTTATATTCTAAAGAAGTGAAGATAAGTATCTTGGTGAAATACTGTTTCATAAATAATGCATTTACATTACTTATGATGACGCGTCAAAGCGTTGTCGAAGTAGCAGGGTTTGATTCAAGATTAAGTAAAAATGTAATATATGATAAAGCAGGGGTCACGCAGAAGAAATTTAGAGTTGTTTTCGGACCCTTCACAAAATTCCAATTAATCAAAGCGGGCCGTGCACAAAGTTCGAATAAATCAAAACGCTGCCCTTCAAAAAATTCCAATTAATTAAAACGCACCCTTTACAAAATTCAAATCAATCAAAACGGACCCTTCACAAAATTCAAAATTAAATCAAATTCTATAGGAGATTGCATATGGTTGCAGAGGGCCATTACCAAAAAAAAAATAAGGAAAGAAATAGGAATTTTTAAGACTTGTATAAGAATTCCATAATGCTATGTCAAAAACTTTCTCAGCTATTAACTGCAACGAAAATGGGACCCCAGTCCTCCTGTAGACTAGAGTGCACATGAGAAACAAAACTAGAGTCCAAAGTTTCCAAAGTCAAAATGATTGAGCAAAATAAATAGTTTGCTTTAACCCAGAAATCAAATTCACAAAACATACATCGACCCCCCCCCCCCCCCGTTCTGTATTCCTCTCTCTCTCTCTCTTATATATATATATATATATATAGAGAGAGAGAGAGAGAGAGGAATAAAGAACGGTAAAGTCTATATATATATATATAACATTAAAAACCAAATAAAGATTTTAAATCCCTTTTTAAATTTAGTTTTGTTTTTAAAACATAAATATTTTTATATCTCCCTGAGCCCCGGAAAATAACACGGGAAATGTTATGTAATGCGAGGCTAGATGCTTTTGCAGTAGAACGAATAGTTAAATCGTTACAGAAATAGAATTATAATTTCACGTTAATTTAAAGCACAAATGAGCATTAAAATGCAGACATATGTTTCGGGATTGCTTGGAATCCCTTTTTCAATGCGACAGGGAGCTTCTAGATGCAAAACATCCAAATGAAGCAGACAAAACAACACAAACAAAGCTTATATAGCCTAAGAATTAACAGTAAACCAATGAGAATGAAGGCAGTGAGAAGTGGAAGTAGAAGTAGCAGGGGAAAGCACCAATAAGAGAGCAACAAACGAATCTAGTTGAAAGTTCAGGAAGTAAAAAGAAATATCAATAAAAACAAAGCAAAAAAGACGACAACATGCATAAAAATGTGAAAATACATGAAAAAAGCAAAAATAGTAAAATAAAATACAAAGAATAAAATGGAAATAAAATAAGTACAGAAAATACCAAAACAGAAAGCAAAACAAAGTACACATGTAAAGGAGAGGGAGGGGGGGAGCAAAAATTAAAAATAGACTCAAAAAAAGGAAAACTAACAAGATAAACAAGAAAGAACAACAAATTAAAGGAACTTATGCCAGACCTGTGAAAATACATGAAAATTGCAAAAATAATAAAACAAAATACAAAGAATAAAATGGAAATAAAATAAGTACAGGAAATACCAAAACAAAAAGCAAAACAAAGTACACATGTAAAGGAGGGGAGGGGGGGGAGAAAAAATTACAAAATAGACACAAAAAAGGAAAACTGACAAGAAAACTAGGAAAGAACAACAAATTAAAGGAACTTATGCCAGACCTGTGAAAAATAAGGAGTTGAGGAAGAATAATTACAAATTAGAACTATTCCTGTTAATATGATAAGCTTCCCAAAAGTCAAGCTCTAAAGGGGAAGAACATTTTTGAATAATTTTCCCAGAATTGAAATCAAAAGAGTGGTTGGAATTCCAACAATGTTGAGCAATGCTAGACTTATTTAAATTCGGTTAAATGAGCATAGTGGTTATGTACGAAAGCAAGAGTTGAATAAGTCTAGCATTGCTCAACATTGTTGGAATTAAAACCACTCTTTTAATTTCACTTCTGGGAAAATTATTCAAAAATGTTCTTCCCCTTTAGAGCTTGACTTTTGGGAAGCTTATCATATTAACATTAATAGTTCTAATTTGGTTAATGATTCTTCCTCAACTCCTTATTTTTCACAGGTCTGGCATAAGTTCCTTTAATTTGTTGTTCTTTCCGAGTTTTCTTGTTAGTTTTCCTTTTTTGTGTTTATTTTGTAATATTTTCTCCCCCCCCCTCCCCCCTCCTTTACATGTATACTTTGTTTTGCTTTTTGTTTTTGTATTTCCTGTACTTATTTTATTTCAATTTTATTCTTTGTATTTTATTTTATTATTTTTGCAATTTTCATATATTTTCACAGGTCTGGCATAAGTTCCTTTAATTTGTTGTTCTTTCTTGTTTTTCTTGTTAGTTTTCCTTTTTTGTGTCTATTTTTAATTTTTTCTACCCCCCCCCCTCCCCCTCCTTTACATGTGTACTTTGTTTTGCTGTTTGTTTTGGTATTTTCTGTACTTATTTTATTTCCATTTTATTCTTTGTATTTTATTTTATTATTTTTGCAATTTTCATGTATTTTCACATTTTTATGCATGTTGTCGTTTTTTTTGCTTTGTTTTATTGATATTTCTTTTTACTTCCTGAACTTTCAACTAGATTCGTTTGTTGCTCTCTTATTGGTGCTTTCCCCTGCTACTTCTACTTCCACTTCTCACTGCCTTCATTCTCATTGGTTTACTGTTAATTCTTAGGCTATATAAGCTTTGTTTGTGTTGTTTTGTCTGCTTCATTTGGATGTTTTGCATCTAGAAGCTCCCTGTCGCATTGAAAAAGGGATTCCAAGCAATCCCGAAACATATGTCCGTGTTTTAATGCTCATTTGTGCTTTAAATTAACGTGAAATTATAATTCTATTTCTGTTTACTTGCACAAAGTTAAATTATTATTATCAGTTAAATCGTTGTTTCATCACGTGACATATAGCTCGAGAGATTATAAAAGGTCATCTCGCAAGCTTTTCGCGGGAATTCATGATGTAAATATTATAGATAGAAGAGTGTGATGTTTTGTGTCGTCTTTTATTTTGGAATATGTGCATTTACCATGTAAAAAGCTACTAATAAATTAAGGATGATGATTTTCGGACACGATTGATTTACCAACGGACATTACACTAAAATAACGGCTGCATGTAACTGTGATGTTACATATATATATATATCAATGTGTATTTATACATCTATATATATAGATGTCTATATATCTATCTATTCATCTATTCATACATAGAATCATTTCTCAATTTAACTAGTATATAAAAATCAGAAATTTAGTTCGCAAGGAAATTGAACCATGAGAACTCAAGATAAAATATAAAAAAGTCATGTTCGGGAAATATAATGAAGAAGAGCAGAAAAATTACATTTCCATTGTCTACTACTTGAGAGCGAAAGGAAATGATAGCCATTTCGTAACGAAAAATCTTCTTCCTCAAAGTATGTAGTACATCTTTCCGTTGAAATGGTAAAAAATGAGACATTTCCTTTTGTAATTTCGATAGAAAAATGTACGAACACAAGTTATCCAATTCCCTTCATCATTCCACATTTTCATGCAATTACAGAAGCATATCCCAAAACACCAGTCGTTTTAGAAAAAAATATTATTGTAGTTGCAAATTCCTACGGAAATGTTTTGGCCATTGTTCATTTCAAGTTCACAATTTCACAATTAATGTGAATAATTAATTAACATGTATAATTGCGATGATTAATTTCTGAACTAACTAATATTATAACTTGTATCTGTATTGCTAAATTCTTACGTTTTTATTTTTAATTTTTACTCCTAATAGCATATTATATTTTTGCACACACAAGCAGATGTAGTAAAATTATAAAATTATTTTTTTAGCTGTACATATACCTTCACCACTCAAGTAAAAGTCGGTCCAAAAATCGCAATTTAAAAATAAAAACCACTTCCTCATCTCAAATTAATGCTCAGTAGTCTCGTTAAACTGACTAATTCCATTAAATAACCGTTGTTAAGCAGGATATTATTTCAGGATTTCAATAAGTTCTGTAGGTATCAGTAGTATCGTCAACTGATATTCATTGAGCTCATTTAGTATTTTTAGCAAATTCACTTTCGATTTGTAAAAATACTGAGTACCTTTAAAAAAGTGTAAGAAAAATAATATCTGGTGTGCAGAGCTCATGACTTTTTTATGCCTATAATTAACACATTTTTCGTATCTAGAAAAATGTACGGGTGGTACGCATGGACGCGTGATATAAGAAGTTATACTTCTTAAATACTCGTTTTCAAAATGAAAGTCAAATATCTATTTAAAAAAATCATAATTATACCCTCCTAAACCTACTAAGCACAGTAAATGTAGAGGATAAGGCATTTAAACTTAAAGACTTATAATTCATTAAAGTATTCCTCCGCCTTCTGGAAACTTTGACAGTACCTCAATTATTCACGGAGGCAAAACAAAGCATATCTACAAAAGGAACTAAAGTTTCTTCTAGTACACATGATGTCAAAACACTAGTCTCTTTATTATACCTAAAGTTTCACTCATAGTTGACAAACAGCTAAATTGTAGTATTCCTAGTGTTGCAGGTTCAGCCATTTCAGCTCATAGGCATCATTTAGAACAGGGGTCCCCAACCATTTGCCCGTCGATCGGTTTGGTGCGCCAACTGTTTGTGCCCAACGATTAATTATTTCACTTTTACACTTTCAACTAGAGAACATTTAGATATTAGAGTATACGAATAAAGCGCCATATAACTATGAAGAAAGGAAAAACTAAATTCAGGAATATATTTGACAGAAACCAATTTCCATTCTTAAAAAGAGCAGCATATAAAATATAGTCGTTTTTTGGTTTCACATACTTGTGTGAATCATTGTTTTCGACAATGAATATCATAAAATAAAACTATAGATCACGACTAAAGGATGAACACCTTGACTTTTGCTTGCGAGCAGGAATTTCATCACATTCTCCCAATTATGAAGTGCTGGCCAGCGAGTGAAATGCAATGCCAAAGATCACATTGACTGTATTTTATAAATTTTATAAATATGTTTTTTATACTTCGTATGTTTTGCAAGAAATTATTTTACTCAAGAATATTAATACTAATTATATTCATATGTCAAATTAACTTTTAAATTAAATTTTGTGTGCACTATGTATAGTGTGTATTATTAACTATGTCCACACACACAAACTATGAAGTTATCTTTAAAAATAAATGGTGCCCTCCATTTGACTGATATTCTGGTATGTGCTCTTAGGTTCAAAAAGGTTTGGGATCCCTGATTTAGAAGCCTATTTTTGAATTAAAAGCAGTTAAAAACTCTCTTCTGTTTTTCCTTATAGCTGTTCCTAAAGCTAATCACACAATTAACCTTTAACAATGTAAATAAAGGAGACTTATTCAGAACCGAGACATGTTTGTGTATAAAATGTAAGTTTTAGTCCCTTAATTACGCGGACGTATATATATTTCATGAACCATCCTCAATTTTAAGAAAAGGTAATATCCCACGAAAAGGTACGAGGTCAATTGAAGGAATGAAGCATAATTATGCGTCTATAGTTACAACTTAAAAAATAAGGTATTTTCCACGGCGTTTAAATGCGTCCAGGGAAATTAACGCATTACATGCTCAGGGAGTATGTGCATCTTCAGGGCAGTTAGGGCCTAATAGTGCAGTGTCTGCTTGCGTATTTTTATTTTGTTACTGGTTTCATTTAAAAAATATATAAAAAAAATTAAAAATCTATATTTATGTTCTTAAATCTTGAAATCAAATGCTAAACGAGTCTCTGAGTACTTCAGAAGCTACGTCCTTTCGCATGCACTCAAACTGATTCTTAGATTGAAACCTTGTTAAGCAGTTAATTGGTTTCAGGAATACACTTTAAGAGTAAAATTTTGGAACATTAAATCTCCGGTAACAACGCAAGCAGTACAATGACATAGGTAAATGTGTCAATGAAAATGTACTACGTTAATTTAATTTTACTTCAAATGCAAGACATTATTTTATGTAGCTGAATACAATACATATCTGCATCACATAATGCTCCGAATATACATTGTTAAATAGTCTCATTTATCCTCCGAGCAAACGCCTGTCTAATTATTTGTTTCTTTGCATTAATGATAAACGGGGTTCTTGTTTCACTGTTTATAAAAGAGTGAGCAATTATTTCCGAATGAGTGAATATGCAAATAACATGTAATCCCTAACAGAATAAAAGAAACTTCGTTTTAGTTAAGCTTATACCGAGCAAGTTCGCAGTTACCCTATCTGTCCATCACCATCTCATTACATGAAGTTGAAAAAATTGTTAATTGTCAACATATTGGATTTTATCTCTTAGACAGATTGAAATATCCGTCTTCTTTCTCAGATTTTTTATTGCGTTCTTTTATTTTATGTATAATAATCCCAATCAATGCCTAATTAAATCATCAAGTCATGGTAATTTGTACACTCCTGTTTTACTTTTTCTTGTCGTTCTTCGACGAATATGAAATTTTCATCAACGTGTAAGGGGATCAAAGGATTATGTAAGGACGCAGCGTAAATTAAATACCTGCAGGGAATTGAAAAATTGCATGAGATGATTAAACATACATAAACTTAGTTTCCAGATACTTCATGCTATTTAAATTTGATTTTTTAAATTTTGTTTTAAACATTAATGTGATTATTTTTGGAATTTGATAACTATTTTATTCCTCATACCTCTATTTTAAAACTGTTCATAAGGCTTAGATAAAACATTCATTCACGCAAAAAATAAAGTATTTTTAAAAAAGGCATCTTCTCAAAACGACAAATGTACATGTAATGAAGATCACTTGAATGTGTAAGTATATAGCTTTCATTAAATGTGTGAAAAGAACATTAATATTGGTTTTGCAGATTGTGCGTAAAATACGTGTGAAGTACCACATCACATGCATCATTTTTTACAAATAAAAAGTTACATGAAAAGTTAAAAAACTAATCTTTATAGCATACTAGTCTAAGGTGCCAGCAAGGAACTTTCTTCTAAATCCTACACATGAATATTACTACTCGATCTCTATTATGACACAACTTCGTATTTAAAAGCATTTTTTAAACAAATGTATAAACATAATGATCGTAAATTAATGTAAGATAAACTAATTAAAAGATTTGAGAAACCAGCAAAGACTAAAAATGCTACAAATATTGCTAAGAATTCTATTTGTTATCTTGTAGGTGAAATGTGACAACAATCTAATACAAAACAAAGTATCTGCTCCCCTGGCGTTAGAATATAATTAACACCTTTTCCCATCGAGATACACTTTACAATTTTGGTTAAACTGTTGTATTCTTGGCACATACGCTTAGCGTGGAAAAAGTTCGAATGGTCCGTACCCTGTGGAGTTGAGGAAGCCAAAATGTAATGAACTCCACTTCTTTTTAGGAGGTATGTGTATAATGAGTTTTGTTTAATTCTACTTATTACTTTTCACTTACAGCGCTCACAAAAAACTAATAAATATTTTGATTGTTCAACCCCCTTTGGAGCGAATGGCGCCAAAATGCTACAAATATTGCTAAGAACAGGCTCAACACCTGTTTCTATTGAGGTCCATTTGTATACCAAATTGTCATCGAATTCTTTTACTATTTCTTGTGACATAGCAGTCACGCTAATCGCATGGTATCGTGCAAAAAAAAAAAAAAAAACTAATTAGCAGCAGGGTCCATGTGTGCTCCAAATTTCGCTGGATTTCATGAGTTACAGTGGGCGCAAAAAATAAAAATAATAAAGTAATAAGACCACATACAAACCACACAGACCAACGTTTTTAACAAATGCTCAAAATGGGCTCGATACGAATCAAAACGTCAAAGTTCGTCGAAATTCGAAAATTTGCACGAATCCAATGCTTTCTTCTATGCAATGGATATTGATGGAAGTTGAAAAATAAGGAGTCGTAATGTATTTAACAGTATTTTCATTAATGTTACGGGTTTTTTTTCGTAAATTCGTTTAAGTCATAAAAAAGGAAACTATCTTTATGAACTAATTTCGATATTATCATAGGATGATCACAGAAAAAAAGGAAAGAGGGCAAGATATAGTGTTTAAAAATAAGCGTTTTGTTCGCGCACGCGTGAGTGTATGTGTTTCGTAAAAGAAAAAGTAACACAAATGTCCCATTATTTTTATTATTTCATTATTGATTTCAGGCTAAAAAAAAATAATTATGTTTTGGCAAAATGATAGCTATGCGAATAATTTATTTTCAGTTAGAATAAATGCTTAACTCTGCATGGATTAAATTAAAGATCGGTCCCTTAGAGTAACCAATTAACCGTACTAAGCGATACATTTCTGTATGTTTTTAAGTTTGAACTATTTTTTTTTTCAAAATTCTAGCATTATTTTGACAAATTTAACAAACATTTTTTGATCAGAATTTCAGCTTCAGCCTAATATTCTTTATGTATTTTTGTTTTTTAAATATATGTACGTAAATAAACTATACATCAAAAAATATATATATGTATATTTATATATATTAACCGAACACGTGAAAAATATTTCGATTCCCTTAAAGAAAAACACATCCCAGAGAAACGGTTTGGAAAAATAGACGTCATCAATCTAGCTTTCAAAGAAACTCATGAAGCACAGAGAAGATCGAGAAAAATAAGATACCTAAAAGAAAATACATCAATATTTCCGATTGATAAACTGGTTTCAGTGCAATGTAGTAAAGTAAAATTTAGTTGCAATTGCTCAGGTGTGTTAATAGGATTTCCTTAATGCGCTTAAACGCTTTGTGTCCTTCAAAATTACATTGTCTTCAACTATTAACGAATACTGCTGTATTTTTTAGTTCCTTGTACAAAATAAAGAAATTACTGCATTCGTGACAAATTTCTCATCTGCATTACAGCCCATATTTTTGTTTTAATTACCCATGAATTAATTTTGACTGGCTTTTTCGTGATCTCCTTACTACATAAAAGCCACCGATATCCCCTTTTTTACCATGCCCAGCTCTGTTTCGACGATCCTTTTCCTGTCTGAGAATTGCACTAAGATGTCGCTTGAAACATATAAATCATTCTTGTTACTTTACTAACTATAGCAATAATTTTTTACCAGAAGCGTATCATGTTGCTGTTGCTGGGTGTGAAAGCAACCATCAACAATTTCAAATTTGGAATTTTTTGGTTTCCATTTAGATTGCATTATCACAGGTCATCACTAAATAACATGCATGCAAAAAACTTGCAATTTTTTTAGCTCTTGTCTAGCTTAAAAATCTAGACCAGGATGACGAATCTTTTTCGATCAATATGCCATTTTTTAAAAATTACACTCTGCTATTTTCATAGTGTCCAGTGTGCCGCGTGTTACCTTTATTTTTAAAAATATTTTAAATTCATCCATTTTCGCAAAGTGGCCTTCTGGAAGCTGTTTTCCCTCTTTCTTTTTTTATTTATTTTTTTCCATGCCGTTTCAAGCGAATGGGATTGAATAAAAGTCATTTAAAACCCACTTGGGGTGGGGGGTGACACGGGCATGCCTGTTTCGTGCCATTTACTGGCACACGTGCCGTAGGCTCGCCATGTATTATATATACTTCTTTATAGCTTATCTTAAGCAGTGTAAGAAGAAACCAATGACGCTTAAACAATTATGAACGTAAATGTAATTTTTTTTTTTTTTTTAGCTTACGAACATTTTGTTACAGCTTAATACTTATTTTTGTATTTTAATTCAGGGTTTTTTTTATAATTTTATTTATTTTCCTTTTTTTTTTTTTAGTCACCAAACTGTTTTTAAAACAGAATAAGTACTCTAAAAGGAGCTTAGTTAGACTTCGCTCCCACTCTCTCTGAAGCATTAAAAAAGAGAATGTTTAAAAACCCAAAGGCAACCAATACATATTAAAACCTCCAGATTTTATTCTAAACACATATTTTCCCCTTCCCATTATTTATATACATGTATATATATAGACCTTTTATTTATTTCTTCCCCATCCATTCATGCTTAATCGAATAATCTCGCCATTGAAGCTTAAATCTTTCTTTCTGTTTCCCTTTAGGTTCCTCATCAAAAATGGAAAATGTGAACCCGAGGTTCTTAGGGCTCGAGGGATTATGCAAGGTGCTGGGAGAGTGCCGATGAAGATGAGAAAAGACCTAATGCCTTCGGGAAATGGTAAAAAAGAGAAGAAAAGTTAGATAAAAAGTGTTCAAAAGAAAACATCTTTCTCGAGAGAAGAAGTAGCTTCATGAATAAACTGAAAAATGAGCAGCATAATGTTGCCTTAATCGAAAAGTAAAGAACTTTTTCAGCCGCTATGTAGGACAAGGAATCGGTTGACATTAAAACATGAATATATATATATATATATATATATATATATATATATGGATTGGCGCAAGACGTCAGATTTTGTACGTTAATTACTTATAGCTTATTTTGATATCTTAAGATGCCAGATTTTAAAATTAATTAAAAACAAAGTGTAGCTTTCGCTACCTATGCCTTGAAAATGAAATTAATCTTAAAAGTACCAATCTCGGTGAGTTTTCGTTTAGTGTATGATACTTTCTGGCAAAATACTGTCGCAGTCCTTCAATACAAATTATCACAGAATCCAAATTAGCCATTTTCAACTTCAGTGATATCAAGATCTCAATAATAGAAATATTTTGTTTTCTATTATTGAGATCTTGAGATTGAAAATATATACATAAAAAAAACCCGTTTCGTTTCCGAATCAAAAATACCATACTAGACCGAAATTAATCATAATACATTTATGAACTGCTATTTTTAGTGAAACAATTAAATGCAGCAGCGAAGCACATTTAAACGTTCGTGTTTGATTTACCTACCCTCTGAAAACTTTTTCGATGACTTTGTACCACCAATGCACCTTTTTTGCATTTAAAAAGGGCGGTTTCGGCCATCGAATGTTATTATAATTTAATACAGCAGAAATGCCTAAAGTCTAAGTTTTTACTTTGAGAAATCTGTTAATCACTTAAAGATGGTAAAATCAGGCAAAGGGAAAATTAAAAATATCCCGGTCATTTCAAAAAGTTGTAAAAAATGTGGAATACAGAAATGTAAGTATTTGAACATTGTGGGTAAATAAACTGTTTCGTTTCAGTTGAAGGTTGTCAGATGTTCCTCCCCCCTAAATGACTTAAATACAATATATATAAATAAAACCTCAATAATCTGGTTTCCGTTGTATTTTTAGAGCATAGCCTCTACTGATGGTTGGCCAATTTTGTATTTCATTTAGAATAATGTAGACACATGTTTCATCTATAAATATTTCATTTAATTCGTCTAACAGTTATTCATTATTCGATTAATATTTTCGGGCTCCTGCAACATTTATTGTATCTACTTGGTAAAGACGCAAACTCTAAACAACACTTATTTTTGAACCTTTAACTCATGTGGGCGATCTGAGAGACCCCGCAACATTTTCGAACCGTTATTTTCCCTACTAAAATCTAAAACTGCTTTTTTTCTTGACTAAAATTGCATAAAAAAATTTAATTTCTTTTGAAAAACTTTTCTTTACATTTGAGGTATTTTAAGCATCGAATTTTAAAGTATTTTATTGTCATGCTCTTAAAAGTTATCAAAGGGGCCGTTCATAAATAATGTCACGTTTTTTTCCATATATTTGACCCCCTCCCCCTCCTTTCACAACATGTCACACTTCTGTGGAGCCCCCTCCCCACCTTTGTCACATGTCACACTATGTTGCATAATGTATGATGTCACAGTTCTTGTTACCCCCTCCCCTCCCCTTGTCACACTTTGTCGCAATTTGACGTCCCCCCCCCCCCCCCGTGAAGCGTGACATCATTTATGATTGATCCCAAAAGATAGTTTTTGAATGAAGAAAAAAAATGATTTTTCTTAACTTAAGGCTTAGTAACACATAAATATAAATGATGCATAAACACTTATCTAGAAAAACGTATTATACAATAAATACACGAATCGCTCACTTGCAAAAAGGGCAAATCTTTCAATTTTTTAAAAAAAATTTAATTCGAAATTTAAAGTTAGTTTATATAATCTTTCCTTCCACAATATTGGCACGAAGTTAATTTACAAAACACACTTTTTATCACAACTTGAAAGTTTCTCAATATTGAAGAAACAATTTGTGAACTTTTATTACACACCATTAATTTAAACTACAAAATATAGCCAGTAATCTAACAAATTAAACTTTTTGAGCATAGCCTGGGTGCTTAAACCAATTACAACTAGTATAACACAATATCTTAATTTATTCATTAATTCATTATTTATTTTCGAAATGAACCACTATTCTTGGTGTGTAGCATGATGTTTCATTTCCCTAATTTCATTTAACAAAAATATAGTTTAAATTCAAACATTAATATAAGAACGTTTGTTAAACCATGATCCAATATTTTCCGAATATTTTATTTGGGCCTTTTATGACACATTAGTTGAAACAACATTTTTTTTTTTACTTAATGGACCAATTAAAAATAGGAAAACTATTGTAAGATTTCTATTATAAGAGAAATTGTAATTATTTAAGCATAACTGTGAAGTAGAATAACTGAAATAATGTTTTGTCAATACAATCGACAGCGTTAATATCTTCATTTAGCTTTGTCAAGAAACTTTTTCTTCTTTGACGCGTCAGCACTTTTCCTTAATGAAATCTATTTTACTTTTATTAATTTTTACTTAATCAATTTGTCCGTGTGCTTGCATTTCCTTTCTTGCTTCTGAAAAGCCGGAAATAATTGCAATTTATTTAGAACGAAACAATCGCGAGTAGCGGTGGAAGTGTCTTAGAAAATAATGAGTACCTGAAGAAGTCGTGAAAAAGGTTATATAAAAGATGATTAAAAAATGAAATGTTTGCGAAACGGAAATTAACAAACGTTATTAATCAAAATCAGGTATGCATATTTCATTAAAAGAAAAAAATACTTAGGAATAGTGACATTTTTAAATGAATCATATACTTATTTAGGTATTAATAACAAATCCCTATTGGAAATTATTTTTCAATTGAAATCAAGTTTTTTGTTATATTATGACTAGTTTTATAACTTCATTAGAATGATACGCGGTACGCCCAAATTAAAAGAGAAAGTAAAATGGTGACTAGTTTTTCTTAAATTATATACATAAGTGTGTGTGATAGGGAGAAAATTCCATATTTTTGCTAATGTATAGATGCCAATCCTTATTACAGGGTACTGTGTGTGGCCAAAAATTAATTAAGATAGTGTTCCATTTCACTGTGCGGAAAAAGGAAAACTGGTACAGGCACGCTTCTATACATAATGGATGTGTGCAACTAATAAGAAGGATGCGGTCACTCGCGCCTACAGGCACTGCTGGTAAAGCGGATACTTCGATTTATGTTGCTGTATGGGGGGCTATTAAGATTTAGGTGACTTTGAGTGTTAAGGTACAGTCGGCGGCGAACAAATGGGGCACAGCACCTCCAAAGTTGCGATGCAATTTGGATTTTCGAGTACGAACACCGAGTGTATATAAATATCGCATAAACATCAAAGCTACGGCAGCGGTAAGGAAAAAAAGGCTGGGATCATTGACGAATGATGAGAATTTTGGAAGGAGATAGAAATTTACACATACGCGTAAATTTCTATCTCGTTCGCGCGAACGTTCTTATTACGTTCGCGCAATTTTTAACGCTGGGATGTCATCAAGTGGCATCGTGAGAACTTATCGACGATGTTATGATAATACCGATAACAACATTGTTATGGGTTTTCTGAGCCAAAGGCCTATGCATCTTCCCACTAGTGACTTCACCTCACAAGATTTTCATCCTGGACTCTAGATGACCGAATGCAAGTTGTCTCTTTTCCACTACCTAGGCTGCGTTGACGTGCACAAGTATGGAGGTAACCTCATAAATTCTTAGACCCTGCATGCCAACAGGGGGATCTTCAAGTTGGTGGAAGATCTGTGTGCATGTGCTTGAGGAATTAACGCGATGGGAGCCTTGATATGTCTAAAAATGACTCTGATAGGCCACGGAAGCGTAAGAATCTTCTCTGATCATCTGCAATCATTCATACTCATTGTGCTTTCTGATAGTCTTGGGCAATTCCAAAAGAAAATATGCGACGCCCGACACCTTGAATATTTTTACGAATTTCTTTCAGGCACACTCTTATTACTAGCATTATAAAAAGCACACACATATTTCTTTCCTGTCCCCCCTCCGTTCAAGGCAGAAGCCATTTCCATAATTATTGTGTAGCCAACAATATTTGAAATTTTTATTTGTTAAACTCTTTTTAAAATCGTTTGTAACTAACTTTAGTCCGTTATAAGAGTAATGGATCAAAAAGCAAGTGAATATTTTTAAAAAGTATTTTGAAAGTCGTAATCGTCGATATGTTTGTGACTAGGTCGCTTAGAGTCTACTACGATGCCGTTATAACAGTTAATTCGGTTTCCATGTACGAAACAGTTTCGTTTTAGTTGCTTTCACTCTTAACTGAAAGGTAAATGGCCAATTTCCTATGTTTATTGGTTATGTCAGGTAAAAAGCGTCTAACATTCGATGCTAATTTTCAATCTCGAGAACGTGAAATATACGGAAAATTATGACTTCCCTTCATCGGATTCAATTTTTTCCAATTACAAAACAACCATTTTTATTTTCCTTTACACAACAGTACGTACCGTTACCTCACAAGAGGTGTTATTAAAAAAAAACATTCAGTAATTACGCTTTATATTTTAACGTTTTTGAATGACAAATTTTGATATAATATATACGAACATATACAAGTCCGCATTAACGCATTTTTACCAACAATACTCCTCAATACAGGCATTCCAACCAGTAAAATCCATTATTTTACACGATGTTGAAGTTGGGATAGAATTAACTCAACCCTCTACACTCCTTTATTTAAGCCCCTTAATTGAGCCTCTAAAATAGTGTCGTATTTTCCCTGCTGCACTAGATTACCGTCGACGGTTTTTATATTGACAAAGTCCGCCTCTTACTCAAAAAAAATTCAACCATTTTTCAAAAATCACTTAAGTTGAAACTGTAACCAATGCAATTATATTTTTTAAAAAATATTCCTTGTTGCATTGCAAATTTTAGTTTTACTTCGGATTTATCTATTAAATATCAATCGTTTCGTTTCAGTTTCTTGGAAACGGTTTTTTGCAATACTTATAACAAGTAAAATTAGTAAAAGATAATATTCACCACTTTCTTAACTATAATCCCTATTAATGAGGAATAATATTGCAATTCTAATCACCAAGAGTTACCGCAATTGATAGATAAATTCTTCTTTTTCTAACTGAACATGCTGTAACACATTTTCTAACAGGTGAATGATGCAAGTAATGTGCAGATTAAATAAATAATGTAATGTAATAATGATTTTTGTTAAAATTTGTTTTTTGTTCACGCACCCTCTTCTCCCTAGGTGGTAAAAATAAGAGCTATTTTAATCCGATTTTAGACTTTTTCTTCCCTATGGTCCATACAACGCATGTACGGACTTACAATAACATATTTTATTAAAAATAGTTCTACGTTGGTCTTAACGTGGTAGTTTTAACTTTAAGCATTCCTGTACTCTACATAAACTCACTCGACTGAAGTGTCTTTTCCAAGAAGTCCAAAGGTTCTCAAATGAATCAACGGCAAAATGTTACGCAATTTTGATTCAGTTACCCTTTTATGTTTTTACTGCTAACATATCTACTTACACACCTCTCTCTCTCTCTCCGAAATTATTCGTAATAGCGATTTTCGCCGTCTATGAACCGTTATGCATTGATGCAATTCTGCTGTAGTCCACAGTGCAGTGACAAAGATTGAGGTTATTTAAGAGCTTAGTATTTCAATTATGCGGGCTCCGATGGAATAAGAACATGCAATGGGAGGGAATCCGTTGCAGAATACATGCGATAGTGGATTAAGTAATTGAGGGTTCTAATTGGAAATTAAATTCGTCCGGGATAATTAATGGCAATTAATCATTGATTGAAGTTTTCTTTTAAAAATGGGACTGTTCTGTTTTTCCATGCTATATTTTTCTTTCTTTCTCTTATGTTTAATTTTTGTAAAACAAATTGTGATGATCATTAGAATGAACGCTTTTTCATACGTTATGTGAATTTTCATAAAAGTAGACATATCTTCGAACATTAATCTATGCGCTTAATTTACTCGAAAACAACACATATCATTTTAGAGCAGACACTTTAATTATATTCTTACTTTTTTTAGTGACGGAAAAATATAGACAAATCATAAATTACTCATTTCAGCACAAACTGAAGTTGTATGAATGTTTTCTGTAGCTTTCACCGCATGTAAAGACCAGAAAGGTTTTGTCTCTTAATAATCATCGCATAATCATCGCAAAGTTTTATATAACATATTTATAATGAAAATAAATTTTATTGACTGCAATTAAAAAACGGTTTGTTTACTAATTTTTTGCCATGTTCCTGAATGCAGGAAACTTAATTTTTAAAAAACTATTCAAGGAAATTATTTAAAAAATGTGAAATAGTTAATTCCCTAGACCCCAGTAAAAAATATATCGCGTTAAAAAGTTGTTTGAAAAAAAAAAAAAAAAACTAAGTTTGGCTAATGTTGTTCGGGGAAAAAAGTGACCAAAAATGAGTTTCAAGCATGGTTGATAAAATTTTCGTAACGCGAGAACTACATGCGGAACTACTATTTCGGAAATTCGTTGTAGCTGGAAACATTTTTAATTTTAAAACTATCACAAAATATTGATTGTTACATAGTTTACGCATTACAAAACGTTGGACACATATTCATAAAATAAAATTTCCACGTTTGCATTTTTTTCTAATTTTAACAATATGCGTAAAAACTCATTTAGCAAATAATCCGATTCCGATGTTTTCAGCAGAATTCTTAGGTAAATTTTTGTTTAAAAATTTTTTCTCGAGTGCTTTTTTGCATGATAATGATCCATTAATTTTATCAGGTACTTTATTCTTACCTTTTTCTAAAAAAAAATGTAATTGCGAAAATATTTTTTAACTTGATCGTGAGCGAATTCCCAATAAAAAAAAAAAAATGCAGGGTATTTGAAATTTAGTCATGTATTTGAAATTTAGAAACTGCTATTTTTCCCAAAAAAAAAAAAGAAACATTTATCAGAGAGTTCGCACATCAGCGTAAATCATCTAAACACACTTTTCTGGAAATGATTTTTTTCCCTAGATTTCATTCTTTCAGCAGACTTATGTTTTTCGCTCATTTCATCTTCAATCATTCATGCTTAATCGAATCATCCTGACGGTGAAACTTGAATCTATTTTCCTCCCTTCTCTGGGGCTTTTCCTTCCGCCAGCGTAAAATGTTCAGCTCATTCTTATGAGTTCAAGGGATTACCTCGGTTGCAGAGTCTTGATGAAGTTGCTGAAAGGCCTACTGTGTGTGGCATAGGGGATAAGTAAAAATTACAGAAAAACGTAATATTAAAAAGAAAAATATGTACGAAAACTTTAGTTATGAACACCTTGCAAAATAAAATTAACTATATTTATGAATTTGCAGCTGTTTATGACGCAGGTTTAAATTACTGGAATGATACAGTTTTAAATAGTATTATGCTTTGAGATAATGTTAGGTAGAGTTTACACTTTAAAACTTTGGTATGAGTAATGCTGTAATAATAATAAATTTGTAAAATGCAATTCTGGTACAATGAATGCCAAGAGAACATATTTTGTCGGAACGTAATATTCGTTTTTATGGAATATACGTTACCTTATACACATTGTGTTAACAGGATAATACATTAGATGATTATTAATTTTCCATTAATCATCTGAGTCTCAAGAACTAAACTATTTAAAATTTTTATGAACGCGTATATTTAAATTATGTTTTGATAAATTTTCTCTCAATAAAAATAGTATGTTGTAATTTAATGATAATATTGCATAGCATATAATTCAATGAACGATTCCAAATTTAAAACGCCCACTTACTTATCACGCAAAAATGCAGCTTTATCTATTAAAAAAATTTGATGATTTATTGTTTGCCTTTTTGTTAAACAAATTTGAATTTATGACCATTGTTCGAACAGATAGTATTAAATTAATTAGATTATGAAAACTTAATGCTTTACTAGATTTAGCGTTTTGATATTTCACTAGTATCTAGATAAATATAAAATTGTGACAAGATCTTCGTGTTCTCTTGTAGTTCATGAGGTACAGTCAAGTCTTGATACCTCCAACTTTCGTGTTTTTCGCGAAAAAAAAGTCCCCTCTGTACCTTTTTCAATTTTTACAAAGTGTTAATAACAGGTTATATATATACATATACTTTTAAAAAAAAATGAATGCAATACCCAGACATAGAAAGAAATTAAAAATAACAAAATTATCCTAAGTGAGCTCTATGTGAACAATATTAAAAATAGTATACATCACACTTAATACAATGTGAGCGGGCGGCAGGTACTAGTACCCATTTCGTGCATTGCCGTTTAAAAGCGGGGCTGGTATTTGTACCCGTTTAAAATCCCCACTTTTAAGTCCCACAAGGGAAAAAATGATGTTCCATATAAAGTATGAATTGTTGTATTTTTTTAGAACATTTTTTTAACTTGGTGAACTTAGCCCGCTACGCAACATAGTTGCGCATGCTACGTCGTCCGCTCATAATATGTTAATAACCTAAAAAGGTAAGTATTTTGCAACAAAATTTCTCTTAACTGGAGTTTTTGAGCAGTAACATTCAGCGCGGTACAATAAATAAAAAAAAGGAATTGCTCACTCCATCGTTCTGCAGCTTCTGTGACTCAAACTTGCCTTTGGGCCCAAATAATTGGTTCTCAATCATTCCTTTCTTATATCTAGAAATTCCACACTTGTGGTAACTATAAATATAATTTCTTCACTTGATAATCAATACCTCCATACTGCCCTTCCTCGCCGCAAATTCAGAAACGCAAGTACACTTATTGAACTGAATAATCCAAAGGCTGCATTCTAACAATTATGAAAACTATTGGATTCTCTAAAAGTCATCTCGGCGTAACGAAAGCACTTTTGGAATCAACTTCATAACGCTCACAAACCTTGAACACGTTGTCGAGTAACTTGGAAACTTTCTCATGCATACAGCTTAATGACACAGTGATAATCCCCGTTGCTTTTGTGTCATTTAAGATTCGAAGGAAGGAAATGGAATTAACCAAATTGTTGTTTTGGCGCACAGCCGTCAAATGAGAATCAACATACATTCATATGAAATTAGATTTCAGCAGAGGAGAACTAGTTTATTGTAAGGGTAGTATGTAGGACAAGAAATACGGCATCTAATCGCATTTTTAACAAAGGTACATGCATTTATTCATGAGGCTGAACAATAACTAGCATCCATTATTTATTGCAGTACAATTGTATAGAATACTTACACATTAATTACTGAAAATGAATTTTGTAATTTGTACAACTAATGTGTTTAATTAAAAAGTAAAAATAAGTTAAAAATTATCTTCTTTTTCGCATTTTTTTTATTGAGACATTTTTTTCCTTCAACGTTTATAATGGTATTATGGAGAAGCAGTGCGTTTCAATTCCTTATGATTAAGCTACTATCTACAAACTTACTTATTAATAGTTACTTGAAAAAATTATAAATGTAATTTACTTAAAGCTTAAAGTATAACATTTGAAAATAGAAAATTATTTTTTTCAGTGAGTATATGAACTTATGCACGAGTTTTACAAATTCTTTGTCTTCTTAAACTTATAAAAAAGAGAGGAAATTAAACAATATTTAGTTTTGATTAGAGCGCAATTTCAAAATGAAAATTAAGTTTTCACGTACTGTAAAGGCACCTTGAAATTGTTTTTGCAAAAATGGACCACGAGACAATAATCTTATTCTTTACTAGCGGCACCCGCACGGCCATGCCCGTTTTAAAAACTGAAAAGACCATTTTTCCCCGCTTAAGGGTGTGAATGTGTATAGTATTTACGTACGCAAAAACAATTAAATATACATTTAGAAATAAAGATATATGTATGGCATAAGAGTTACAAAACAACATTTCAATTTGGAACACGTGAAATGAAATATAAGGTCTTGAACTCATTTTAATGATAAATATCGGAATTACTTTAAACATAAAATAAATAACATACAAAGAATGGCAATAAAGTAATGAGACTGATTTGTTATCAATATGTGGCAACCCTGCATATTGGGCAGGTACACTATTTTTTGACTTATATCTCTAAGATGCTTTGACTCCAAGCGGCACATTGATGCAATTGCTTCTTAGTGATTTGTTCTGTGTCAATTAAACACATGTTTTAGTCTCCGTTGTCATAAAATGTTACTTTCGTTGTCATTAAATGTTTACAGATTGCAGAACGGATGTTAAAGATGCAGATCGCAGTCGAGGACCACCGACCTCTTGAACTGATGTCAAACTGCTCGCCAAATAAAGACTAAAGATCCTGGTATGAGAAAAATTTGCTCGAAATTGCGTGCTCTGTACTGCAGTTCTTAACCTCAGAAAGCATTTTTGTGTTACCACAACCGTCTGACAGATATTACTCCGTGGGGCTTTTCCCAAAGTGGAGATGTCGGTAAAGGAATTCCATTTTCGAACAACAGAAGATGCTAAAAACATCTGCGACTATGGTCTTGGCGGAGCCTCCAGTAGAGGAGCTTCAGAAATGTTACCAGCAGTGGCAGAAGCGCTGGACTAAGTGTATACAAGCTGAAGGAGGCTACTTTGAAAGAGATACAACTAAAAAGGGCTAAAAACTTATGATATACTTTTTCCTTAGCAGTCTCATTAATTTATTGTCACACACTGTATAAAGAATGTTGATTTGTATCCAATTTGAAAAATTATGCATTGTTTTAAGTGTAATTTAATTTGAACTTTTATAATGAGAGTAAATTTGAAATCTAGCATACGTCATTATTTACACAGTTAGAATCGTTCTCTTCAAAAGAATTTTATGAAATATTTTTATCGTGAGTAGAACATTTTCTTTAAAAAGAAAGACTACATCAAAGATGTATTGGGACAACAAAAAACAAAGTACACATTTCTCGATTTATTCTCTTACAAATAAAATCATTCTTTTTGAATAAAACAATACATTCAACACTATTCTTAAGAATATCATCGCTTTCGAACATAACGTTAAGAAAACTTAAAATGATGGATAGGTTTGGTGCTGGGAACGAATATACAATCTGTGTGTAGGAAGGAAGGGTGCGGATTGAAACTTTCCAAGGGAAGATTTGTTTCAAAACCCAACTCAATCCACTAGCGCAAAGAGACGCGAGAAATACTAAAGTGGCAAGGGAAAATAGGAGATTTCAGGAATGGGTACAGGAATGCGGTAGAACACTTTGCACAAAGTTTGTATAACATTGTTTGAATTTATTTTTCCATTTAAAAACTTCTTTACGAAATACCATTTTTGTTAGTGATAAAATATTGGAAAACCCAGTCCACATTTTCTTTCACAATTGATGAATATTGATAAATTTTATCGCCTACTTTTTTTCTCAAATATTAAAAAGAGAAAGCATCTCAATTCAATCAAACACACAAAATGGCAGGTAAACTAATTATGTATAAAAAATATGGATTTATTGCTAAGAAATGCAACGGTACTCCATCAATCATACCAAAACTTAAACTAAACTGTTTTTAAATATCTCTCCAGCAATGTAATAATAGACTCCATTGCATAATTTCGTTATAAGGTCTAACAATACTTATCACGTGAGGGAAAAGGTAATTGCAGTAGTACATACGTTACATTATTTTACCCTGTTTTTATTATACTAAAGGGCTTTGAGCTTCCTACAAAATTAAGCTTTATTGTGGCCGGCACATGCCCATTGAAAGCTCAGACCTTCTTCTAAAATATGTTTCTTTTAACTAAGAAATACATGTGTGAAATACACTTTGCAACTTGTGCTGTACAGATTTGTTTTAGGCATTAAATATTAGGCTCGAAAATAAACTAATTTTCAGATATTTTATTTTTACTACAGTGATGTCACATAATAATAATAATCCATGAATAATTAAAAAAACAATAATTGCATTTAAGTCGATACTCGAATAATTACACAGACATGTGCTCGCGTTTCAAGGAAACTCAGGTTTTTTGCAAGAAAATGAATATGAGAGATAAGTATTCATTCTCATTCCCGTAGCTCCAATCGATGCACACAGGTCTACATAAAAACGGGTAAGAACTGAGCACATTTTAGCAAAATCTAAAGTAACACTGAAACTTACATGCTAAACTTCTCAAATATATTCCCTTAAAAAATACACAACAGCAGCCGCTACTTTTATATAATTAAAAATTTACAAACACAATAGACTCCCGAGTATTCAGTTCGCAACTCTATCCAACCTTGGCACTATACAGCCTAGTTCCGCAGCCGTTTTCACGTTCTACGTGGCCTGAGATAAGTGGAGGCTTTATACATAATAAGAAGTGAGAAAATACGTGTTATAACTGTTGTTTTAGGGGTAAAAGCTTTGTTTTTTCGTATGAAAACTGGGAAAAAGAAATGAGGGCGCTGAAGGTGAAGTAATTATGGTGGGAAAAGAAATAAGTTCACAGAACTCCTGTTATCCCGTTTTTTTTTTTTTTTTTTTTTTTTAAATCCGGCCTTCCCCTTCTGCCACATTAGATCGGATACTCAGAAGCCTACTGTATTTCTTTTGCGCATAATTTTACGGCATATGCATAAAATGCAGTGCCTGTGCATGATATGTACAGTTCTGGGAACTTCCAGATGCACCAATCGTTTAAGGCCGATAATATATTTTACAGTTACTATTACCATGTTGCTACATTTTTAATAACTTTAACTTCTCAAAATTGATTCACAGATGTAATTCGTCCAACTCCCAAATGTTTTTTATATCAGTATATTCGGCATAACTCTCAGAAAATCAATATTTACACATTTGCCACAATTCACCATTTTTCCTTGTATAGTGGAAAACCTCGATGTCAAAGCAGGATGGAACTCTTGCACAATGCGTTCCTTAAAGCCCGAAAAGACTACATCAAGCTGTTTTTTAGTTTTAGGCAATACAACCAGGATCCACTCAAAATGTTTCACTATCTATCGAAGTTTAAAATGCTATCTCAGTTGCGATTTACGTTAAAATAAGTTATTCATTTATTTAATGATACTACTGCATTCAAGTATTTTTATTTCTATTTAAACGTAGTAGCTGCCTTACTTTAAACATAGCCATGCTATGTAAACGAACGGATATATGTTACATTACAAAACTAAAATTTTCACAACAGCTGAATTTAATAAGGATGATTGTTTGTAAATGAAGTTATCAAATGAAGGAGAGTACATTTAGTCTTACGTTCAGCGATACAGGCTATTTATTTTATACTTCGCGTGAAATATGTTGTTTTAATTTAAAATGTATCATATTATTGCAATTAAAATATTTTAATTTCAAAGTGCAGTCGTGCTTATTAGCTACAGTGGAAGAAGCAAAGATCACTCACTAAACTGTATATTCAGGTTGAAATAACTAAATCTCATTCTACGTTGTATTATTTCTTTAATATTATATTCTTAAGTATTTATAAAAATATAAAATTTTAATGCCCTAAAAATAAGTACAAAAGAACAGTCCGCAATGAACATGTTCAATATATTTCCGAAACCTACTATTTACTTATCAAATACATTTTCCGAGCCAAGTCGTAACTGTAACTCCCCATTTTATTGCGTAAAATGTTAGCGAAGAAGAGGAAGAGTTTCTGTCGAAGATGAGAGGAAGACATGAAAAAGATCACACACCATTTGTAGATTCTTATCTTTATTAGGTAGGTGGAAGTTCAACTGCATTTACCCTCCAACTTATCTTTCTCCTTAAACTCTATGACCTGGTAGATTTTTCAAGTGACTTAAGAAGAAGATAGGGACGAAAGTGGTTTAAAATCTAACCTAGAATCTGAGACGCTCATGACGCAAGGCAAATATATTTACATGTTCTATGTATTGAAATAATGCGTAGCAGCCAATAGATTTGAATATTAAATTACTTAAAAGTACCGTTTCGTCGTGAAATATTTACAGGAATACGTAATGTAGAAATGAATCCGTAATGTATGCTACATGATTCCCTACATCAGAGGACCTCTATTTTTCGAAACCTTTTGGAATGGATGAATATGCTCGATAAACACCAAAGCCTAGGCACGCCTTATATATGATTCTAGTTATGCTATAGTGAAAAACAATTATATCGAATAAATTGAATCGATGTCACAAATTAGTTATGTAATTAAACTACATTTTTTACTCCTATTGATTTAGGAATTACAGACTAAGTAGATAGTTTTCGATTAAATCAATAGAACATTTTAATAGATTCATTATGCCACTTTATCAATAATACTAAGCACTTAATTTGTTTTGCATGTCAAAAATTTTCTACGACGTTCAAAAATTTGGATCATAAGGTCAAGGTCTCTGAAGGGTTTCGAATTAGTTTGTCCCTTTGGGGGAAGAAGTAAAAGCAGTGAAAGGATAATATGAAATTACCATAGAAGGGAAGTTATCTTGTTCTCTCAATTTCCTAAATGAACTGCTATAACATTTGACCTTCGTGTTGAAGAGTTCGTAAAATAATTTATTTTTTTGTTTTTAATTCCTAAAACTTATATAATAGTATAGTTTCTTATAGCATAATTTTAAAAAAAATACATTGCTTCAATTATAAATTTTATTAGTCATATTCATTTTGCTTCACGAATTGGAACTGTATATAAATAAATTAATGATGAAATTACTAGTTATAATATAGGTTTGAGCCCCACATTACCAGTGCATGTAAGTCAGGTTTGGAGATATATTCAATTGAAAAAAAAGGTAAGTAAAAAGTGAGGAAAATAGGTCGGCATTTTTTAGTTATAAAGATGAATGTAGTTATTTATAACGATAATTTCCACGTGTTTAAAGTGACATTGTTTAAAAAAAGGGAGGGGGAGGGAAGAAAACGGTAATTAATGTTGTTGAACGGACAAGAAAATAACACTAATAAAGACCCAGTGAATGCAGCTCTATCTTGCTTAAAGTTCTTTATGAAGCAAATGATAAAATTTAATTTTGCACAATTTCTATTTTGCATAAGTTTCCTTGACTATATACCCATCAGTTTACATTTTTGGCCGTTATGAATTTATATATATATATATAGGCATTATGGCGAAATAATGCAAGAAATCATAACCCTTTCTTACATCATACTTTATTAAAAAGATTGACCAAATTCATTTTTGCTTCAGAAAAGTTATAGTATTAGTCAAAATGTTATAAAATGAAATTTATTTTGAATTAAATAAATAAAGAAAGGATATACTAAAATGAGTACATAAATAGGTAAATATCAAATGTTAAATGCATATTCTACCCAACGCTACTTATTAATAGTTATATGTCCACGTTGTTCTACGTCTTGGAACTGTGGATGAATTTGATTAATTAGTATCTGCTTAAGTATGGTCTTACTCACACAGCTTTCCACTCCAACTCCTAGCTAATGAATTTAAAAATGATACGTGTTACCCTTATTATTGATATGAAAATTTTTCTGGACCACGTAGAAATTATTTTTTTTTTACATATTATTCATTTAGAACAGTTATTTAATTTTAATAACCATCCACGCTTACATAAAAGAGAGAAAATACTATTTCGTATGCTTGAGAGATTTGTAGTTTTAGTTTGGAAAGTACTTTGTCCATTTCCCGTTACGATTGCGTGCAGATACTCCACAAATTTGCTTGCTTCCCGGAAGGTCTCGGCAAGCGAAAATTTCGAATCATAATATCCAGGCACTCTTTGATTGATACATATTTCTTTTTTCCCTATCTGATTTCACATAAACCAGAATACAAACAGACATGCGCAGTATATTATTGGAACTAAACAACTGCTTTCATTTGTCAACAAAAGTTTCGCGATTTTCTAAGAACAATAAGAAGATGTAACATTTTTAGAAAAAATTTTCCCCTACTGGGTCATTCCATATCAAGTGATCCGAGGAATTTTACCTCACCCTTTTTGATTTCTTTCAAATTCTGCTCATCAACTGTACACCTCAAGGTTATTGAAAATTCAAATTTTTAGATTTTTATCTTGTTTAATTTTTTAGTTATCAAGCTTTGATTTTGTAAAAAACTCACATTTTTACATGCATGCTTCAACACAAAACAGGCCATAACTCATCAACAAATAGAGAAAAAAAGGTTCCAGTTAAAAGCGTTTTGAAGTATATCGAATGCAGTTTTACATGATATGCATCATGACAAATTTTATTAAAATTTTAAATTTTAAAAAATGCCCTTTAAAATATTTAAATTTTAAATTTCTCAAAAAACGTATCATTATTTTTTTTTTTTAAAAATTCTCAAATATTTCTGTGCATTTTATCTTTGTCTACGCAAAATTTCAACTTGGGGACACAATGGGATCATATTTTCCCGAATTTTAAGAAATATTTGATTTACCAAAAAATGAGCTTTTTTGGGTGATTCAAGCTATTTTAAGATGATGGTTTCTTAAAGGAGATGATTTAATTATCCTTCTAAACATATCTATGCATGAGTGAACAAGCGAGGACATGTCTTTGCTTGTTCACAAAGGAACAAGAAACAAGTTCAAAATTTATTTAGGGGAGGGGGGCAACAAATACATACACATTTTTGTTTTATTATAGTTATTTTAAAGTATTGTTTTCAAATTATTCAATAGTTATTTTTAAATGAACAAATTGACTTATTTTATGCATTAACAATATTTTTTCTTGATTAACTGTTTGATTTCAGATATATTTTAATGAAATTTAAGGCAAAAAATATTCAGACTGCCCACCCATTGATGACGCTTCTGAGAAAAGTCTAAAAAAATGGAACTCTAAAAACGTAATGCGGAGTTATGATGCGTGAAACGTAATGATTTGTGATTGTGTTTCTCTGCGGCTTGTTTTCAAGCATAGATTCAGCAGGTTTAAGTTTTAGTAATATACATTATTTTTAGAAAACGTGCCAGACAATTAAAATATATATCTAGTAACCTGGTGATCAGAAGACACTTAGTTTAGCACCCACTAATAATGGCCTTCTTTAAAGAATTGCTTTTCTCACTCAATGACTTTAGATAAGAGTTAATGAAAAATGCCATATTGTGTGAGATCTTAAATTTTTTTTTTTAATTAATTTTACACAGATAAACATGACTGGTTTTTAAAAAAATAAATATTTAAAACTGATGCATGGTCTATTCGATTTTTCATTTAATTTTAAAATATGCTGCTAAAGAGGCGAGAAATAAGTAATAATTTTCGGATATTACATAAAGAGTTAAAATTTCGTTTTAAAATTTAACATATAGTATAGCAGTTTCTATGCTACTTGTGAACAACAATATCAATAATTCAGCCTTTGAATTGAATAACCTTCTGAAAAATATACATTATTTATCAGCTAATGAAAGATTTTAAAATCTCCTCCAAGAACAAATCACTTATTTTGGAATGCTTTCGAAATAATCATTCCGATCACATACGATAAAAAATAAACCACAATGGAATTAATACATAAAAGTCACGCATTTGTTGTATTCCCCTCATTAAGTCCTTCACGTCTTGTTTACTGGAATCCCCCAGACCCCGTGACACGTAAGGCATGGAAAACAAGTGCTCTACCAATAATAACATCACTCCACAAAAATATGGATGGCGGAAGAAAAGAACAATGGGCTAAAGGAAAAGAACATAAGGCGGGTAGAATAATAACATGAAGGTAGGAGAAGGAGAAAATGATGCCTTAGTCAGGAAACATGGTGCGTGATTGAGGAAGTATGGTACTAAAGGTGTGGGGTCGAAGCGATCGGGTTATTTTATGCAGATTGAATGCCTCTGATTTTGGAGTTTCTGGTGGCTGGCGTGAGAAGCAATGTATTATCATATTTTGCAATCTTGTAGCTTGAAATAGCAAAAATTTCCTTCAAGAAGTTTTCTATTATGTTTTGAAAAGAATTCTGTCAGTGTTTCAAAGAGAAAACGTAGAAAATATATATTATTTTGGGGCGTGTATTTTGCATGCTAAAGTTTAGGGATGTTTTAATGATAAAAAGAATCAATGACTAAGATTTTGGTTTCTTAGTTTTTTGCTTTTCCTATGGCCAATGAATGGTTAAGCAAGAACGCTTGAATCAGTTAAGTTATCATATTTTTGTTTTTCGCTTGTTTTTATTTGAAAAAAATACACAGAATTATGCATTTTTTTTTTCAAATTGCGGAATTGAAAATGTAAATTTTATTACTCCGCTTTTTATTATATTGGATTCACATTTTTAAAATTTACATTTAAGTCTAATCATTTTATCATTACAATATAATAAACTAATAGCATTAAAAACCACATTAGAAGTACAAATAAAATGTGAAAAGTGGATAAATTCCTCACAGCGAACCGTATTTTTCCGTTTTTGACTAATTGTATGTTTGTTGTTCAAAGACATATTTTCACCCTAAATATGAAATGGTATTGAAGAAATACCTGTTTGGACAATTTTAAGAAATGTTTCCATCTTACAACGCATTGATTTAGGTATTGGGGCTATTTATAACTGAGAATTTGCCACATTCCAGCTCAAACAACTTTATTTTGACTGTACATAAGCGTCTTAAAAAGTAGTGTTTTTCAAAGTACAATACTATAGCGGTGTACTACGTACTAAAATTTAAAATACAACTTTTATCCATTATTTTAACGACAAACCAAGGACCAAAGCAAAAACGTAAAAAGCAAAATTTAAGGATTAAAACACGACATTTCATTTATTTATACCTCCCCAATTAGCGCCTGAGGGTTTAGCTGGATGTAATGCTTGAGGGGAAAAGAACATATGAAATGATTGAACCCACGAGTGGCTAAGCACCCGCTGGGAGTAAACAGAGCATGAGGTGCTACATCTACAAATCTAGAAACATAGTGTTTGGAAACTGAAAAACACAACGACAATACGTAAATATCAAAAATAAAAATAATGAATGACACAAATATTATAAAAAATAAAGTATGAAAAATTTGTGAGAAGAAATGAAAGTTATATTGAAAATATTATGCAGAAACTTGAAAGTCATCTCTATGAGTATTTTGTAGAAAAAATAACTGAACGCACATTCTTTAAAGTTAATGAAAGGGGATAGAATAGGGACGATGTTTTGAGAGAAAGTGCTACTAGAATTATATTTTGAATGGAAATAACTAGTAAATAGACAAATAAATGTGTAATGCTCTGGAGTGCCATTTAGAAACATGACCATTCCGAAACTCAACATTCAGTTACAAAAACTCAAACTACGTTTAATTTTGCAAAATCTCAAAGAAAACGTTTTCTTGCCAAACATTTACAACAAAAGAATCTCGAAGGAAAACAATTTAATCAGCGAACTCTAAGTGAAAACATTTTCTCAAACTCGGAACACAAACAAACCACGAATTGAAACAAAATTAAGTATGTCAAAGAAAGACATTTGCTTTGTTTTCACGAGCATTTGTTCGTATGAAGTTACCTCAGGAAAACACAGACCCTTAAAATGTAAGTAAATAAAAATAAATTAGGAAAAAATTATGAAGCATTAAAAGTAAGTTTATAAATTTTATGCTTAAATTATAGAGACAATTGTTTCGATTTACTAAAATCACTAACGAAGTATCAATTAAACAAATTAATCATTTAAAAAATACAAAAAAAAAACTTACAGCTTTTTTTCTTTATTGAGTTAATTCAGAGATTTTAATCTATATAAATAAAACCAAAAGTTTGTGTGTGTGTGTCTGTCGATCGCCTCCTGGCGAGATGGAACGGGCCAGAAGTACGAAATTTTGGTTACAGGTACCTTGGGTCAGGTCCTCGTGCACCTCGAAGCGTTTTTCCTAAAATTCGAATCTGTTCTTCTTTTATTCCAATTTTAAGCAAAACTGTTGATTTTGGGTTTATCTCATCGAAGAAACGTCACACCTTTTCGATTTTTGCAGCATATTGATGCCCGTAAAAAACCGCACAAGATGATCTCTTTATGAAGTTCGTAGAACAAATAGAACACGCGCAATATTCATTTAAAGTAGTTTTCGAACTTTAAAGCAAGGCTTACCTCTGAATTTATCTGCTCAATTTGCGTGTTTTCGCCAAAATAAATACTACTTTTGTCGCCAATTAGATGATTTTTGTTAACTCAAGATTGAACAAGAAGTTCCGTCTAGAACTATACGAGCCTACTTTCCCGTATACACCAAATTCAAATTTATAATCTAGCTATCTCTTTCTCTCTCTTTCTTATTTATTTTTAGTTCTAATTATTGAAAATATACCTTTTTCAACGGATAATACATATTCATTCACTCACTCATTCATTCTTTCATTTATTCAGCCATGCATTTATTCATTCATTCGTTACCTCATTCAAGTGTTTATTCATTCATTTACGCATTCATGTATTTATTCACTCATTTATTTATATTTTCATTTTTTCAATAATTTATTCATTCATTCTTTTCATCATTCATTTATTCATTGATTTATTCTTTCACTCTTTCATTTATTCATTCATTCATTATTTCACTCATTGAGTCACTGAGAAATAATCTTGAAAATCCCGATCAAAAAATTTCATAGAAAAATAGGCTCGTAAGTTCTGGATAAACTTTCTATTTCTACATGTTCTACGTTATAAGAGCTTTCCGATAAAGTTTGTTCCAAGCAAATCGGTCCGTTAGATCAGGATTTATATAGGGTTGAAATTTCCCCGTAAGCTCTGTGTTAATTTTTTGAACTGTTCAAAAATGAACAAAAACTGTTCAAATCAATATTTCACGCCGAGAACTCCTTTCAATAAGCTTGCAATAGGAACTTGGCTCTTGTGCCCAGAGTTTACAGAATTTGCTTCAATTTTGTCCATAGGCGCTAATGTTAAAATTTTTTGAACTGTTCAAAATTGAACAAAAAATTGTTCAAATCAAAAAGTAAAATATAGAAATGAGATGCCCTCGACCCAGATCTTTCGAATGCAAAAAGAATTTTTCCAATCGGACAATTCGTTCAAAAGTTATTAGGGGGGGACAGACCGACAGACAGACAGACAGACCGACAGACACACTTTTTCCCCATCTCAATACCCTGAAAAAAAATTAGACATTTTCGATTTTCAGACAACCCCCTTTTTTTTTTTTCCCCGAATCAAAAAATTTTTAATACAACCAAAAGTTTTTAAAAAAAAAAAAAAATTTATTTAAACCTATTTCAAATTTTAGCCTACTTTCCCGTAAAAGTAAAAAAAAATAATAAAGCATGAAAGAAGGCTTAATGTATCGTGAAAATATCGTTAAAAATCAAGAAAAGTCAAAAATAAGTGAAGTAATTAAATAAAGATTGAAAAATAAAAAATTTGAAAGTAGGGTATTGAGATGGGGAAAAAGGGTTTTGGGCTGTCGGTCTGTCTGTCTGTCGGTCTGTCGGTCTGTCCCCCCCCTAATAACTTTTGAACGAATTGTCCGATTCGGGAAAAAATTTTTTTTGCATTCGAAAGATCTCGGCGAGGGCATCTCATTTCCCCATATTTACTTTTTTATTTGAACAATTTTTTGTTCAATTTTGAACAGTTCAAAGAATTTTAACATTAGCGCCTATGGACAAAATTGAAGCAAATTCTGTAAACTCTGGGCACAAGAGCCAAGTTCCTATTGCAAGCTTATTGAAAGGAGTTCTCGGCGTGAAATATTGATTTGAACAGTTTTTGTTCATTTTTGAACAGTTCAAAAAATTAACACAGAGCTTACGGGGAAATTTCAACCCTATATAAATCCTGATCTAACGGACCAATTTGCTTGGAACAAACTTTATCGGAAAGCTCTTATAACGTAGAACATGTAGAAATAGAAAGTTTATCCAGAACTTACGAGCCTATTTTGCTATGAAATTTTTTGATCGGGATTTTCAAGATTATTTCTCAGTGACTCAATGGGTGAAATAATGAATGAATGAATAAATGAAAGAGTGAAAGAATAAATCAATGAATAAATGAATGATGAAAAGAATGAATGAATAAATTATTGAAAAAATGAAAATATAAATAAATGAGTGAATAAATACATGAATGCGTAAATGAATGAATAAACACTTGAATGAGGTAACGAATGAATGAATAAATGCATGGCTGAATAAATGAAAGAATGAATGAGTGAGTGAATGAATATGTATTATCCGTTGAAAAAGGTATATTTTCAATAATTAGAACTAAAGATAAATAAGAAAGAGAAAGAAAGAGATAGCTAGATTATAGATTTGAATTTGGTGTATACGGGAAAGTAGGCTCGTATAGTTCTAGACGGAACTTCTTGTTATTTTTCAATCTTTATTTAATTACTTCACTTATTTTTGACTTTTCTTAATTTTTAACGATATTTTCACGATACATTAAGACTTCTTTCATGCTTTATTATTATTTTTTTTTACTTTTACGGGATAGTAGGCTAAAAAATGCTGTTTTATCGTTATTCATGCCGTTTTATGAGCGAAACAAATTCTAAAAATTCATTGCATTTTTTAGCGTACTGCAGACGATCTGTAATTACTCCTTGAGGTTGATCCTTCTTTGTTTTTTGGCGATTTAGTATCATGGTACCAGTTCAACAATTTCATGAAACATATTATTTCTCATGGTAGATTGTCCGCTTTATCAGCGAAACAAATTCTAAGAATTCATTTCATTTCTATGCATATTTTGTGGATTATAAAGTGCAGACGATTTTCAATTACTTTATCTTGAGGTTGATTTTTCTTTCCATATTTTACTCAAGTGATTTATTTTATAAAACATTTACTTAATTTTTTTTACTGTCTATTTGGCACTATTCGGACATAATTTAGTTATTTCTTTCTATCAACTTAAATTTCACGCGTCAGGATTGGTTCAGTACCAAACATTTTCTAACTTATATAAGCATTTGCCTTTGGAAAAATGCTTCCCTTTCTTTCGTTTTTATCCGAATTTTATGAAAGTGCTATTCAATTGAATTTTCAGGAAATCCTTTGACGATTTTGCAATCGGGATTTATAGGAACTCTCCTTATTTTGATGGTTAATTTAAGATGGACTGTTGGTAATTTTAGGAACAGTAGCTCTTGAAGGTCAGTATTCTTATGGGTATTTTTAGTCACTGACGTCTTTATTCTAATGGAGATTTTTTGAGACTAATGTCCTTATTCTATTAGGGATGTTTAGGAATAGTTGGCTTTATTAAAATGTGGGAATTTAAGGATTTTTTCTTTATTGTAGCAGACATATTCAGGGACAGTTGTGCTTCATCTGATTAAAACAGAATACAGATCTTACTTTGATGGGAATTTTTAAATGTATTGTGGTAGATATTGTAATTACGATTTTTATGGGTCTCTCGATATCATTTTGGCACAATTATCTCGCTGCATGTGCGCATTTTAGTTACTGTTGCAATTACTTTAATGGCAATTTTTTTGAACTGTTGTTGGCATTTTAATGTAGATTTTTATGAACTGTTATTTTTGGTCTAAAAGGAATTTTTCTAGGCTGTTCGTTTAAATGTTTTTACTGTTTAAATAAGGTTTTTCAGGCCTGTTGCCCATCTCCTACATGATTTTTTAAAGAAAATTTTTCCTTACATATTTACAACAGAATTTTGGACATGCGTCACTTAGCCTGCGAATGATGCAATATTATTCCGCGCAAAGCCGGGCATGTCAGCTAGTATTTAATAAAGTACATATAAAGGTATTATATGAATACATAAAAAGTTATTATATATATCAAGAAACAAAATACATTCTAGTTTTTATTGTAAAACATGATTTTCTTTACTTGTGCACTTTGAAAGTAATTGATCTAGTTTTCCCACACTTGGCGCCACGGCCGCCTAGATTGCCACAGCGAAGTATAATAGATGGCGCAATGCATTCATGATAATAAATCTTATTTGTTTCTAAACTTAATATTATTCGACTAGGGGGCAGTGAGAAAATTATAATTCTTCGAAAGGGGATACGACTTGGGAAAGTTGATCATATAAGCATATAAATTAGCATATATAATTTAAAAGAAGTTCAGTTAAATAAGTGCAGTTCAATGTTTAAGAAAAGCATGATTTAGTAAAGTATGTTTTGTGTAGCCTATTTAATTTTTCATACTTACTTTAACTTTGTTAAAGGTGAAGTTTAAAATATATCTCTAAAAATTCCGTAATCGATATATGGACATATGTAAGGAAAGCACGATGTAAGTATATATCTTTCTATCGCCTACTACATATATGAAGAATTTCCAAACCTGAAGTAATAATAATTTTTCTTTCTAAGTGAATTTTACTGATTTAATGTTACTCCTGATTTTAAGGCACTTTTTGTCACGGTTTTATTTTGAAGCAAAAATATCGCGGTGCAGTAAAAATTTTGTATTTACTTGGCACCATTTTCGGTGTTACTGAACACGAATTTTGGTGTTCAGTTGGTGTAAAGTTAAAAGTCATTCATTTTTAAGATATTATTTTCTACCTGTATGTTTGAAAAATATATAGATCGTGTAATGTTTCTTAGTACATGAAGTTTGTTAACTTAGTTACATATCGAAATTTCGTTACGTTTGAACATTCCTATGAAAATATAATAAATGAGTAATCGTAATTGACTTTTGATATGTAAACTAGCTACCGAACATCATAAGCTAAAAAAACAGTCTGCTCTCTGTATTTTTAGACAAACACTAAAAAGGATTTAAAATAAATTAAAAAATAAATAATTTTCAACTTTACACAGCAACACCGTTTATTAACCAGTTTTACTAAACGCAAAATTGTCAGTGTATATAGTACAAACAAACACTTTTCAACAGCTTATTTGTTCGTTATATGGACATTCATTTCCCATGCAAAGAATGTGAGAAAAGAAATAAAAAAAAAATGCATCTGTAACATTATTCGGCCGCAGGCACTTTCATTTGCAGAAGGAACATCAAGTATTCTGCCTACCTGCATTGTATTCCAAAGAACCCTAGAGAATTATTCATTTCTGAAAGATCAATTGAAGTTTTTTTAGAAGTTTTGGCTTGCGAAGTTGATGTCTTGCCGTCTGCTACTGGATACTTTGTGAGAATATCCGATTTGACGCTAGGGAAAAGTTGCTGCCGTTGCTAAGGAAACATGCTTTGGTGATCGACTTAAACTGCCGCAAGAAATTTGCTGCGCTAACTCGATAGCGTGTGGATTCTAGTCTTTTTTATGCTCACTTACAAGAAATGCGACTTTGTCTTTCTTTTTTGCTGTGAAACTGAATTGAAATGTGTTTTTACTTTCAGGGTAATTAATCATTTTCACTTTTAATGTGATTCTAATTTCATTAAGAAAGCGGGTTTTTTAACGTTAATTGCTGGAAATAGTTTTTATTTTTCGAAGATAAAATAAAACTAACTATTATACTTTACGTTACGAGTTAAAACATTATTGCATTTATTATGTCATCGATGTTTGAAAATATATTCTATGAGACTGCAGTCAATAAATCACATGCATTTTTAAAATTTATGCGCTACAATGCGTAATATTACATTTGTCTGATTAAAGTTCATTACAAGAGTAAGGAAACATGCCGTTGATTTCAATTAGTAAATTATCTATACATGTAATAAAACACAAATACGTGGGTCACGTCTTTTTCCCTGTTGGCAAAGATACATCTTACATATTATGAAAATGAGACTATCACTATGATAGAAAATGAATAAATGCGTCTTTTGGAGAGATAACTTTAATTTTTTTCTTCCTGTTGGCAACAATCTATCTTATATTCATTCTTTTTTTTTATTTAGAAATAAGAAAGCCTTAGAGAGAGTTCTAAAGTGACGCACGCTTTTTTTTTCAATATACTTTATCCCTCTCATTCTTTTGTCACAAAATGTCTCACTTCAACGGGCACCCCTCCCCATTTGTCACATGTATGATATATTACAGAGGTATATGTACTTATTGCAGTTTAGAAAAAAAACTAAGTTACAGATCACATTTTTTTTTTGAACTTTTAATTGAATTTTAGAGCATAACAATAATGATTATATGCTGTGTACTTAATTTGAATAAAATGATATTAAGGTTTACAACAACAAAAAATATATAATGGTTAAAAATATTAGTTGTTCAAATTCTAAAAAAAAATAACCACGCTGTTTTATATTAAAAGTGCAAATGCCCTAAGAAGACTTCTTTTAAAATTTTAGCTGGAAGAAAAAAATAGACTTTAATCAGCATTGGGGTTTTCGATGCAGAATGAAATCAGATACTTTAAAATCAAATTGGCAAATTAAAAAAATAAAAACTTTAAAAATAAATTTAATATGCTGATTTTAAATCTTTTTATACAAACTAAAATGGATCATGTCACACTTCTTCTCACCCCTTCCTGTCACAACTTCCACTGTCTCAATTTCTCAAACCCCCTCCACCTCGAAGCGTGACATCATTTACTAACGGCCCCTTATTAATTTTCATCAAAAAGCATCTGTATAAACAAGGGGCAGAAGTGTGTAGAAAGAAAGACATTCATTTATCTTTGCCTGTATGAGAAAAATCTGGTAATTTTCAAATCAAACTCGATAGACTTCCATTGGACATACAAATTTTGCTAGGACGTCGATAGTTATCATTTGCAGATAAACCAAAATGCCTCACATCAACGTCAAAAGATTATTTGTCTGCAAACCACGTGTTAATTCACAATTGAAGAAGTGAAGTGAAATTTCCAGTTTTTTTTGTAAATTTCTGCTCAATTTATTGAATTTAAAAACCGAGCCGAAATGCTTTTCGGAGTTGGTGATGTTGCAGCTGTTAGAATGAAATCATTCTTGTCCAATACTTGGCAGTATTGCCAACATATTAAACATCCAAGCATCTCCTTTTTTTTGAAAAAGAACACCAATTTTTTCAGTAAAAGTAATAGATCTGCACTAAAGTTAGTATTCGACATATTGTATAAAATCACGTATGTCCACTAAGTGGTAAATGCGAAAGCGCACATTGACAGCAGGGTCAACGTAATCAGAAAAATCGTAACTCCTTCAGCTGTTCTATAATTTCAAGGTTTTTTCTTTTTTCACCCCTCCTCGTAATTGGTTGAATATTTTGGAAGCATTTTTTTTTTTTAAATCAGGGACACATTTTTCAATGAGCCTGCAATTTGCCGCAATTTTTTACATGCAGCTTTTTTTTTCTTTCAAAACTACTACATACTAACTCACGGAGGAGTACACATTTCCTGCGTTTGATAAAATGTATGAAATGCATCACATGGAACGTTTTATACATTTTTAACAAATTTGATTAATAGCCAAATAATTTGGTTAAATCCAAGGGTTGGATTAAAAAAACGCCTTGGAAACCTTTAGGCAATATTCTTTGTCTAATGAACGTTGGGTATTCCTGTTAATATCTGGCAAGACAAAGAGTCATACAAGTTTGAACCGTAGATAAAAGCAAATTTTTACCTTTCCACCAGAAGCGTAATGACCTTGAAATCAGCGTATCATCACCAGATGATTGTAAGTTCTTAGAATATTTTGTTGTGGTGCTCTCCTAAAGATGACATAAGGCTACAGTTGTGTAAAATTTAAGACGGAGAACTTACAACTGAAATGATTAAAGTATTGCTTATACAACGCTATTTTTTCTCCTCGAATATTTTTCTCCTGTCTTCTTTCAAACGCATATCTTCCAAACACTTAATATATTGGATTATTACTATTATTAAAATCACGGGGCATACAAACCAGAAAACATGCTTATAAAACCAGCATTTCGTCACTGCAAATTTATGCCGATTTTCTTGAAGCAAGATCGTGTATAAGTAAAAAGATACAACGGAGATAGACGCACAAAAAAAAAAAAAAGTGTTGCACACCAGGGAAGTACAATAAAACCATTGAAGTGCATGTCATAAACCTGGAGCGATAAGGAAAAAAAATCAAGAATTATGTACTGATATGTACTATAAACCGGATAATTGAAACTCGAATACCAAACAACTGAAATATTCTAGAAGCTTATCATAATTCATTTTATGAAGTTTAAATCCAATGTTCAGAATAAGAACGGCTATAGTTATATTTTACAAAAATCTTCTCATATTAAAAAAAATCTGAAAATTTTCTTATAATAAAAAAATCTGAATAACCTTCCTAACATTTTTCTTCAACTTACAGAGCTTTGAGAGCAGGAGTGATGCATATTAAATTTTAATTTTCCTTCGCATTATTAAAAGATACAATTGTCGTGTTGACATTAAGTTAGTATAGAAACGTTAAAAGAGTTTCCTTTAATTTTACACATGCTTAATATTAGTGCAAATCACTATCTGGACTAGGGCCATATTATTTTGCAATTATCTTCACCAACAAACACTTCTTGAAGAAGCACTTTGACTCAATTCCAGCGTCCTAAGGCGCAAGAAACAAAACTTTAATGGATCGTATAAATGGGTTTCCCAAATGAGCAATCGTATTAGGATGCACTTAAGTGGAAAAGCTTCCATGTCTGTCTCTCAAAAGGATTAACATGAAGCTATCATTGGTTTCGTTCATTATCTGTAGCGAAAAAAAACTTAGATACTATGTTTCCAACCTCTTGCTTATTGTCAATTGACATTACTTAGTGCTTCTATTACTTAACCGCTGCAGACTCCCATGAAGAAATTTGAAAGTTTTAAGGGTCATTTGATTGGTTGCTGAAAGGAAAATGAGGATAACAAAATAGTTGGATTGATACTCATTTGCAATTAGTGTTGAAGAATATTCATTGAAAAGCTTTGCAAAATCATGCGATCCTTATAAAAACATTTTAATAAAAAATAGAAATTACTTAACTGTATTCCATCAATCCATAAAAACGTGTTCTATGTATGTTCTATAAAATTGTTGATTTGAAACTTTAATAACAGTTTATGTCATATAAGTGTAAATTATTGTATAGAAATTCATATAATATACAATGTTTTCAGATGCTTATTAAAATATATTCACGGGGGAAGAAATCTTGAATATTATAAGCAAGTGGTGAGCTGCAGCAAATTTGTAGAGCAACATCAATAGTAAAAAGATAGATGGTAATAAAATAAGCTAGTAAATGCTAGTAGACAAGCCTTTTGCTACTCCATTGCTTACTGTTACTCCGATTTATCATAAAACTGCATGAATTTGGGCCTGAGCTGTAGACCTTTCTAATGACTTGTGTCTTGTGTAATAAATAGTAAATTAATAGTAAACACGTACTCACAATGCCTGTTCACTACACGTTCTTGAAACTTTTGATGTACTATTAGAAAGGATACTAAAAGTCAAAAAAACATATGTCTCCAATAAAGGAGAATGATGATGATGCATACAACATAAAACAATTTCATAGTATGTAGGGCAATGTTTTAAGTCCATATTGGTATCACGATTTATATTGTGCAGTTAAGTATAGCAATGATTAATACTTTGTGAGACAGCGAAAAGCGTTTCTGAATACACCATTGGACTGTCAAATTTCCGCATTGATGACTATTAGGGAAAGACTGTTGTATGAACTCTCATCTATCAGCAAAAGCATTAAATGAAATAAACTGAGATCTCGTAGTAAAACTTTAATACTTGTGGCTGGCCATGTTGAATCTCCAGACGGGAATCTTTGGTCATTTACATTAATCAGACTACAGTAGAAATCATCAGTGACAGTTATCGTATGACTGTCTGATTTATCTCTAGGCAGCTTCATGTTATTTTACTTTCGTCTGTGACGAAGTAGCTATGCTCAACGTATGTTGTAAGGGTAGCGGTGGCAGTGTTTGCAGTACGTAAAGGCTCCGACGTCTGCTAAATGCTAAAACAAAGCATTAGCTAATTCCGGGTAACATAACTGTTTTCGATGTCTGTATTAATCGTCAATAGTTGGGGAGATTTATGCTCTTAAAACTAAACTCGGTTTAAAATTTTTGGATCGACACATATAGGGTAAAAAGTGAGATATTGTTTGTCAGACTTTCAATGGGTATTTTATTTCCATTCACACCAAAAGTGGGACAAATAGTAATGATAATTTTCTACAATAATTATTTCATTCTTAGCAGGCGACCACTCTGAAAGAAATTATTCAAGGTCCGCTTCTCTGGAAGCAAACTATGTTATATGTTTTTATAGTTCCATATAATGAAATGGCAATAATTTCTACAAATCATGCTGGCAAATGTGCGCCATTGTTAATAAATTTGTCTATTGCCCAGTGCATAACTTCTAACTTTAACCCTCATGCTGGTTACGTGCTTAAACCTCTGACTGATTATCACGTGATTTACACGTGCAACGTAAAAATGTAGCGAACATTTCTCATCCCACGATTTCCAAGGGCATGAGCTTTTTAAGTGTATTTAAAATATTATCCCGCTGTTCCTAATTAAAACGTCAGTAAGGTAATTTCTCAAGTATTTGGATATTTATTAAGGTTTTTTTCCAGAGACGGCTTTAGTTGTATAAAGTAGAACAATTTTTAGCAAATCTAATTCGCTAAAAAAAAGCAGTCTCAGGGTTAACGTTATTTTAGGAACAAGTTTGAATCAGTCCACCACCGAAAAGTTCACAGTGAAAAATGTCTTTCGAAATGAGAGAGTTTATGGATTGATTAGGAAATAATATTCTTAAAAGAAAAAAGAAATCAAATTGTAGAATTAATATAAACAAAACGTCTGTAATATAACTTTTTTTTCATAATGTGTGTGTGTGGGTGTGTTTTAAGCTATATTTATCAACAAGTTAAAATGTTTGAGACTGAAACAAAGATTTAAAAATATACTACATGATTTTAATCGTCTAGATATGGACAGATATTTTTAAAAATGAACTCTTTTGACAGAAGTGTTATATTTGAAAGTATCTCGCCTTACTAGAAAACTATCTACAATTACTGGCTGTACGTACCTTTAAATAGAATACATAAATCTTTCACTCCATTTAATTTGTAACATGTAACAATAGTATTTCGTTCCACCCTTGCGCTGCCGTGCTTTCACAGCGAACTTAATATTTCTTGTATATCCAGTTATTAATCACCTGATGAAATCGTAGCTAAAAAGGAAAAACAAAAAAAGTATAAACTGAACTCTTCTTTTACTAAACGACACGAAGAGGAAGCCAAGAGGATTAATGTCCTCTCGGAATAGTTCCTGTCCTTCCATCTTTTGTGAGGAAATCGCGTCATTCAAGTGGCTGAAGTAGGACATTTCCCGATCATTAATTGGCTAGGAAGGAAGATAGAAATGTGAATAGGAGGTTGTTTTATCCGCTGGTCCATCATTATCATACGCATGTTGATTAAATATTCAAATTACGTGCATTTCAGAAATATTAGTGAGAATATTAAGTAAATAAATAGTAAAACATATTTACCTAGAGGTAAATAGGGTGCAAAAAATATAACCAAAATATTTTTGAAAATTTAAGATTTACTAATTTCTTGTCTACCGACAAGAAGGTGTGTAGTGGACATGCATGTTTTTGTGTTTCCTCCAAAATGTGCTTCAAAGGTCAAACAAAAAAGTATTGTTTTCAAGAGGTAGTTTTCTTTAAACTCACTTAGCTCAGAAACCCTTTCCTTATACGGACGGGAAACCTTAATCTTCCATTATTTGTTACATTTATTTACTGTCAACACTCGCGTTTGTGCTATTAAAATTATTTTTCGGTTTGTGTTAGCAGTATACGAAGATACCAACTTTCTGTTATGTTTAACATTATTAAGAAATGTTGTAATGTTCTTGGTACAACGAAGATGAGAGAAAAATCTAGTTATAAATATCATTTCACATTATATCTAATTATTTGCTTCCTAGGGAAAGAAAAATATTTCAGGATGACTTCTCAAAATGAAAAATGAAAAAGAAAATAATTTAGCAAAATACATTTAAGAAATATTACTCAAGCTCACAGCTATTAGCACAGCCTCAACTTAATATTTCAGCCTCACTAGTTTCATGCAGAGCTGTGTGCTTACCAATGTCAAAAAAATGGACTTGTGTAAATTTAAATCAAAGTTATTTTATTAATTTAAACAGGCCTGAACGTGCGAGGACACATATTCTATAACTTCGTGAATCAAAGAGAACTTTCGTAAATTTATTTTGTCATTTTTAGTTTTGATAGAACATAATGAAAAATGAAAAGCGGCGGAGAAAATTGCATTATTACAATAACTAAAGTAAACCTTCACTATGAATATGATTATTAAAAACTTTGTCTGACATGAAAATGACACAAGCGTGTCAAAGCTGAATTAATGCATATTCAACCAAATTACCTAGGTTTAATTCAATTTCACCCATCGTAAAAAAGACTGACAATATTTAAATCGATATCCTAGGCATAACCGAACCTTGTTCAATTCCACCAAGAGCAATTATACGTATAATAATGTCCAAATCACCAAGCAAACAAACGAATATAGAGATACTCAGATTTCACGGTATAAATATACGCTTGTGAGTTTATCTATTCAATTTCTGTGAGTGAACGTTACACATTTCCCCATTGAAAATATTTTGATGGTTGTTATTTACTGCAATATAACTGGCAACGAATTTAACTGAATTTAATATCAATATCTATGCTTTTTTTTTTTTTTTCTTGTTTTTGCTTAAAAGATGTATTTTGTCTTAAAAATTGTTCTAAACAACCAATTTACATTTCAAAGTCAAACTATTGTAGCAACTAATATTGCGAAAACTATTTTTATATAAAGGTAGGCGGCTTCGTTTAGACCTACACTGTAAAAACTTTTTGCGAGAAAATACATAAGTGTCTTCTAGAAATCATTTATCTGGACTTTGCCGTAAAATTACAGAAACTTAAAAACAAGAAACTACAGCGTCTTTAGAAAAGGAAGCATATAATAAAATAGGCCATTCTGTGAATAGAACATTCTGTGAATTGATTGCAACAGACTGTGTCGCAGTAGTGGCGCCATCTATAAGCACGATGAACTGCTATTTCTAGTACAGAAAGTCTAAGAGTATCTCATGTTGCTCTGATTCATGTGCCTTCAGGGCCGGAGTTAGTTTTCCGAGGGTTAGCAGACTGCTGCGTAGAGCTGAAGATAGATTATACGCCAACAATATATAACGCACTTCTTACAGTTTTGAAACTGGTAGCACAGATCTCAAGTGTGTAGTTTTACGTGATTTGCCAAAAAGTTCGTTGTAGTTTTATAGAGTGAGGAAGATGGAGAATTTTATCAAGAAACTGTTTATTAAGAAACTTGATTATTTGAATTAAAACTAAAATAAGTTATTAGTAAATTCAAAGGAGCAATCAGTCTCCCGTCTGTACTTTTGCAGAATATTTTTTACAGTGTGGCAACCTTCTTACAATAAGGCATTGCTTTTTAGGATTTTTTTTCGCACATAGGAAACGACATGAAAACAAATTTGGAAACTGAAAACTATTTCCGTACACAGTAAAAACTATTTCCATACAAGGAAAAATAGGCTCACTTAGAGCTAGACGACTTTCTCACAAAAAACATTGTTTTTTAAGATTGTTTTCTCATGAACAAAACCGACTTAAAAGCAATTTGGAGTCAAAGAGTTATGACAAATAATGTTACAAAAACTGTTTTGTTACAAATGAAATAAGCTCGCTTAGACCTAGGCGAGCTTCTTGCAGTAGGACTTTTTTGTAAGATTGTTTCCTGCTCAGCGATTGTGTAATAAGTATATAAAGAATGTTGAGAGCCAACACAGTGATGCATTAATACATATATTTCTTGGATCTAATATTACCATGAAACGAAAAATATTAAAAACATTAAACCAAAAGGAAAACGTGAGGTAGTTTTAATTTTGGGAAAATTTTATTCATGAGTTGCTGCAAAAAATGTGGAAGGGCACAGGAACGGTAAACATTCGAGAACTGAAGCGGTTCAAATTGCATGGAAGTAGAAATTCATTCCGAAATGGAAAAAATGCAACTGGGAAAAACATTGCATACCTACCTACACAAGTAACGTATTTAGTTTTTTCAATTAGCCTAGCGTAAAAGTTTTCCGCCGCTAAAAATATTCCGAGATTTATTGTTATTCCAAATGCTTTTATCTTGAAGATGGGGAAAAAAGAGCAACAGAAAGCGATAACGGTGTTCCCTAAAAGTTGCAGGGAATAATCATCTTCTGAAAGTGTATTGAAAAGATTTGAAGAGCGTAAAAATAATAATTTAAGTTGTTTTCAGATGGAAAATAAGGAAGAAGAAAATTGAAGTACGGTTTATAAAATGTTTCCGTTTTTAAACGTTTTTAACGCTTATTTCAAGATCTTTATAGAATGTAAGACTACGTAAATTCTTCCTTAAATAATAATAATAACTGTAAACTTGATTTTGCTTCTTCGATAACAAATATTTGCGCTTTGAGCTTGCTGAGTGAAAAAAAATCCGTAAGTATTTGACCAATTTTCATTCTAAGTTTATTTTAATTTTTTATCATGTTCTTATTAAGTAACTAAAATATTGCTTATTGCATTCGTTGCGTAGAGATTAGTTTTCCTGATTTTTAAGAATAAAAAGAGGAAAAACATGCAACCGAAAGTAACTTCATAAAAGGGTGTTATATCGAGAAAAGTGGATTGCAATTTCCGGTGTCTGGATATTTTAACGATACTCGGCGATATTCTGATACAATCCATTGTTAAACATTGTTGATATTTCTGTCGACATAGATGGCGGCACCTGAACTCTCATTTGATGCGAATTGCACTAATTATTTAATTTAGCCGAAATTATTCAAGCCAAACGGATACTCAAGGGACCTTTAAAATGCCACACAACCCCCATGCGACATTTTCTGCGTCTTGAAAATCCACGGACTTGGGCCAGGTTCGAACCTGCGATCTTGGGCGTACGAGACCTGCGCCTCGACATAGTTATTGACAATCTAGTTTCAAATTTCAAATGCTAACATTAAATTTATTTACTTTTAATTTGAGCAAGTGCCATTTTTGAAACTGAATACACTCTAGTATTTAAGTAGAGGATGTTGACACTCAAATTGCTTGTATCAGCATATTTAAGTTTGGTAAAGTTATACACTTCAGTTCTACTTTAACAAGATATTTTCTTAACCCACTAACACCACTATATGTTCCCACTTATTTTAGTTTAAATTAATTCTTTATTTTTTGCAATGAATGAAGCGTAGCTTCAACGATTTCATTTCAATTTGAAACAAAAGAATAAAATAATTAAACATTATGTCATGTTTCCAAAATTTGAACAATGGCACCTATTAGGGGCATACGGATTCGTGTGCATTTTTCATTAGACATTTGAATTTCTCTATGTATTTTTAAGCTGCTGCAACTGCCGCGCTTAGTAAGTGCAGGAAAAATAAACTCTTTCACTTTTAGTCCCTAATTTTTGGTAGATTCTTGCTCATAAATCTATCAAGCCGAGAGACCGATCCCATGTAATTAATGTAAAACGCAACATGCTGTTGTGCGGCATATTTTTTTCTTGCACTTGCATTTCAGATTTTTGCTACGACTATCGGTTTTACGGATGATTGCTGGATCATCAGAAACTTCATCCTAACACAATTGTTCTTAATATTTAAACATATGTTATCGTTTGCTCTAGAGACAAATCAGATATTTTTCACTGTAAGTTCATAGGCTTGTATTAAAAGAGTTAGATAAGCTGTAACTACACCTCACTTCAGGGGTGTCCTTTAAAAATTTTCCAGGGTGGGAGGGTAAAGAGAATATACTCAATGTATATTACACATTAAAAAAACAATAGATGTATAAAACATTTATTTCTTAGTCAGGAGACGTAGCCTCTCCCATAACCCCATATGACGAGATAGTCTGAAAATACTTTGTACAAGATGTGCAAAGTGTGAGACGACGTTCTGTTTTGCTGGCAGGAGGGCATACGCCAAAATTTTATTGCATTCAAAAACTCACGCCAACAATGTTTCCAAAATGGGAACACGCTACTATTTCTTCTTTGCGAGCCCCATTTTGTAAATTTTCCATTTGCATCAATAATACCTTATAAAATACAGTTATAGCTAAAATTTAACTACATTTTAAAAAAGAATTATATGATTAGAAAAAAAATGCATGTATATTGAATGTGTCCGACAAACCAAATTTCGAGCTTTTTTAAATTTTTACAAAAAATATTAGTCATTAAACAAATTTTAAAAAAAAAACATATGTTTCAGATGTCAATATAAAACAGAAATATAATCTCATTTTCTAAATCTTTATATAATTCTGAAGCTGTTCAAAACGACGTCAGATGGAATTTTGCGAAAACTAGAAAATGTAGCACGGGGATTACCCAGAACCCTATTTCTTCGAATTAGGATTAAACTAAGTTTTTCATTATCAAAGATAAGTCTCCTTAAGAGAATAACTTTCAATCGTTCATTCTAAAATAGACCTAAAAGTTTTACTTTAAACTTATTTGTTAATTTTACGCCACTCTTTATTTTTATACTGTTTAACAAGTATAGGTTCGATGTGCACGGGACCTCCAGTTGTGGTCAGGCGCCGGCTACTCGTGTATATTATTATGCGTCGGCTTATTTAACTTAATGTACTGCTCCGCCGGAACTTTCGTGCCTGACCGCAACCGGATGGTATGTGCGCATCAAAACATAGGCATAATATATTTTCTAAATAATTTTAGTGTAGCGTGCAACGCCGGGGAAATTTTATACATAACTGAGCATTAAAAAGCTTTTCTTACTTCTCTTGTCTTTTTATTTATAATTATTTTTCAATTATGGAGGAAGGGGGGTCGCAGTAAAATATGAAAATGGCACAGTTACTAAATGGCTTTATAAGTTTGGCAACCACAAGTCTCCAAGGTACTTTGAAAATGACGCAAATGTTAACAAAATGATGTATTTCCATCAATAAAGTTCTCGCTGCGTAGAATTTTTGCTGCAAACTGAAAACGCCACTAATAGATGCCAAGCGTAATATTTATTGCATTTAACTGATTTTGGTAGACATTATATGCATCTTTACATTGCATAACATATTTTATACTGCATAGTATACAATTTTTATTAGGTACACAATTACTTTAACATTAGTTTGATATTTCTTTTAGTTTGAATGAAGAAAGATGGGTTGAAATGACTGCAGAATATAGTTTTTGGAACATCTGTGAGTGTGCGTTTAAAACAATTTACCATTTCAACTAAAGGTGAGAGAAAAGTGGCAGAGAGTCGTATGGTAAAGCATTGTGAGGTGGCGCGGTCGGAGAGATGGCGGCACACTTGAATTTTTGGAGGGAAGGGGAGGTGTGATTATACCGCGATTTTAGGTGGTTGTACAGATACAATAGCACAGCGTCTACTTGAATTCGTAAGTTCTTTCTCTGAAAATGTATAAAACAACATTGCTGTTGCCTGCTTTCTAAATGCAAGGGCTTGAATTTGCATTAATGTTCCTCTAGTTTTCATTGTGACGAGAATAGTACAAGGTATTTTTTAAGCAAACGTTTTCTCAGCTTTTTTGACAACTTGCTTGCTATTGTTATTAATATAATCTACTCATTATCGAAAGTCATCTCCCATATCATATTTTTTAATGGTGCGACAACTGTACTGGCTGTACCTTAGCTAGAATAACAAATTTAATGTTGGAATCGGGTAAATTACGCCCGTTTAGTAGAGGTGGAAAACTATCGAAAATCAGCGCCATCGATATTTATCGATATTTTAGGATTGAACTATCGATAAATATTGATAGTTTTCGATAGTAAAAAATTTGTCGTTATTACGCAAGAGTGCATGCGATGCAAGTACTGTAGTGTTCGAATCGCACTAGCACGTGCTTATGGTGTTTAATCTTAAACTAAACTGTTTAAAAAGGTAAAAGCTCGCCTAAAATCGAATAAAAATGCACTTAAAACTAATTTCAATTAAAACGCTGAATATTTTAAAAAACTGAAAGTACTTCAAGAAATTCCTGAAAAAAAAATTAAATAAATAAAATAGAAACCTTAGAAAACTAAAATAAAAGTATCAAGTAAATAAAAAATGAACGTGGAATCGATAGTCACGATAGTCGGAACTATCGATAGTATTAGAAAGTAATATCGATAGTTCTCCACCGCACCGTTTAGTTGTGGACGAACTTCTTGTTAATATTGGATTTACAGAATGTTATTAGGGGGCCAATATAATTAATACACATATTTACAAATGTGCTGGAGCACAACCGCCCCTTTTTTATCTCACTAAAAGGGACATATAATTTAACTGATGAAATTGAGCAAAATTGCGTGAGGCACTTGAAAGAACTTGAGTGAATCAAGAGAAAAACTGCTGCGGCCCTTGAAAATGCACAGTTACGTATTAACTCTTTCGGCTGCTAACTAATGTCACAACAGTTATAATAATAAAAATATGAGCATAGTTTACATACACGCATGTAATATTTTGATATTTGCATGCAAGTGCTGCTATTCAAAATTATTTATGAAAAGAGAAAAAAAGCACACTCGTCACATGCTTGACAACTCTTGCAGTTTATTCGCCACTTTTCAAACACGAAAGCATACAGCTTTAAATAGAAAAAAACTAAAGTATGCGAAGTAAAACGTTTTATTGCGTGTGTATACTTTAGACCTCAAAAATCAATAGCTTGTTTCATCCTAATATTTTTCGTAACTTTATCAATACTTTAGATGTTGTTTAAAAGCATGAAGAAAAACGTTTGTGGATTATCAAGAAAGGTATATTTACATGTTTTGCATCTTTTGAAGTCTTTATTGCATGAGTGAAACGATTTTCGGAATTGCTTTGATGTTAAATAAAGTTTCGAAACGTATACTTAAGATAGAACTTCATTTTATCTTCATTATTTCCTTTGAGTAAGTATACGTTTTGAAGGAAAAAAACCTAACAGCGAGCATTACACTATGTTTGAGAATGAATTATTTTATGGTTGATTAAGTGGATTATTCTAAATAAGTTAAGCATATAAACTTAATGCAGGTTCAAAGACAATGGTACACATAGAATGGAACATAAGCGAATATCGTGCAATTTTATAAATAGTTGAAAATTTAGAAAAAAATATTTGGTTTTTCAATTAAAAAAGAATTAAGAAAACATTTATCTTAATGAAATGCCTAACAATAATTATAGTTGGTTGAATTTGACAGCTGGAACATGTCTGACAGATGCCTGGAATAAATTAAAATTACATAGCTTTCCGAATTTAATTTTAACTTATTAATAATAAAAAAAAATACTGGGAGTCTGGTTAAACATTTAAGCCTCTGCTTTTGACGTGTTTTTTTTTTTTAATTTGTGTCTCGTAAAGTATTCTTAGACATATTTTACATACATGCAATTTCGAAAATGTGCATAACTTTAGCATTAAGAGAAAAAAAAAATTCTCCGCATGTAAACTAGTTAATTAAATATAAATTATTATTTGAGTGACGCTAAGAAAATATATTATTGTCTCTGACTTAAAACTTAATAAATCTACTTACCTATAATTTGCCTTTTTTAAATTTATGTATTTACCTTTACTTCCTCGCACAAAAATTTAAAATATTGTATTCTCAAAATATTTCAGACTGAAATGTAAGCCTGATCTTCCATATGACCCACAAATCTACTTTTACTATATTTTTTCCATTCTTCATAGCTGTACGATTAAAATATTGTTTACTTCCTGGTGAAAGAAAGATTACAGTTCAAGTAAAGTTAAACATTTCGTACATTAATTACTTTAATCGCATAAGCCTCTGCTTTTGAATATGAAGTTCAATAATCAACTGTTAGTTCAGTGCAGTGTTAGATTTAATTTAAATTGGAGAGGTCGTAATTTTTGAATCAAGGATCATACTATGAATATTTTAGTCTTTAAATAACAACTACCGTTATTTAAACCCACCGTTAAAAAATAACTAAGTTTACCCTACACTGCGCAAATTTTTTTTTATTGTAATTTTTTGTGTGTGTATTTGTGCTAGATATAAGTGGAAAAAAATACAAAAAATTTTTTTATTAAGTTCTGAAAAGTAGAATTCAAGGAAATTTGACATGTTGTTTAAAAACAACACTGTGACTTTAAATTTATTAAATAATTAATTTTATTATTTATAAATTTATTAAAAAAAATTCAGTAAAAAGTTACACATATAACTAACAATTATTAGTTACATGTGCACATTTTTACTTTAATTACCAATAAAGATCCTATTGTCCTGTTATAAACTTTATACCAGGATAACCTTTATTTAAATTATTACCTTTTTAAGAACTAAAAAATGTGTGCGTGTATCATATATGCACGTTAAAATTTATATTTCTTTGCTTCATTATTCTTTTTTTTTTTAATTCACTTCTACTACACCTATATAGTATTACAAATATAGCGAATGGAATTTTCAGAATTAAAGGGAATTTGTTATTTTTATTCGTTTGTTATTTATTCATTTTTAAAATACCGCTAGTCGGTACCACTAGTCTATTAAAAATGACTTATATAACCGTCCACATACGCATTTTTTACGTCGAGAAAGGAATTATTATGCGATTAATGAATAATTACTTCCTAAATGTTAATCCTATTAAAGATTAGCAACACAATTACTTTAATTGAATTTTAAATTCAAGCGCCCAAAGAATGTGTGATATGAAACGCTGCTATCGCGTTTAACAAATAAGCATTCAATTGATTATTACACCACGAAATCCGGGATTTGAGTTCACTTTAACAAACCCTGCAATCGGCAATTTAACCGTCTGGATTTCCTAGCCCCAATGACGGATTCAAATTCCACGAAAGGGGGTTTAGCGTTTATTTGAATGTTATTCATCCTTTTCCAAATTCATAAAGTTCAGCGAACAGAATATTTTGAGAAGATATGCCATTCTGAGTCCTTCTCTCCGTTGACCACTTAGGCTTTTCTGTGAAGCTTTGAATAGTTCAAGGCATGATGTTGTCATGACAACTAGGCGGCTACTCATACGTAAAGTATTTTAAATCAAACTCAAATTGATTAAGCATTTTGAATCATCTTTAGGCCTATATATATTTTAATGTTTGATATTTCTAGAGAGTATTAAAAGCAAGTTTGATTAAAAATTCCTTCGAATGCTGAAAGGGAATTATTGAAAGTGGGTAGGAATTCTATTCCCATTTTGCTTCCGCAATTCCCATTTTTGACGTTATAGTAGAAAACAAAAATTGCATGTAAAGATGCTTTTAATTTTAGATTGAATGCATAAATGCGGTAATTCTTGAATATAGATAATTTATTGGTGAACAAATTGGGGATTTTTTGGTTTACAAAGGGCGTTTTGTTAGGCTTCGAGTCAAGAAAGAAATAATATTAGTGCAGACCAAAGTATCAGCATTAAAGGATATTTTGGATTTTGAAAAATTATTTAACATGCTGATTATTATTATTATACTTACCAATGCACATACTGGAATTTGAGATAACAAAATGTCCATATATCAAAACTGTCAACATTAAAAATTATAGTTGGCCTTAAGTCTCAAAATGAGCTGAATATGCAGAGCAGCATATAGACGTGTTCGTACTTCATTGAGGCCAACCATACAAATGTAACAGCTGCGGAACTTTGCACTCATGAGATGGTTGTCCTTGTTTGCGGATATAAAGGTTTTTGACAGTTGTACTATTTTATCTTTAGAACTCATTTTAGTGGAATAACTTATTATGAATATGCTTGAGCAAGGATTATACCCTTTTATTCATTAATTTTTATTTATTTTATATTGTCAGTATTTATGTTAATGCTTAAAGCTAAAATAATTACATCCAACTTTTCGTAATTTCTTTTAAAAGTGAATATTTTTAAACGTTTTGCACTCATTTGTACTGTTAGACGTTTTGTACCTAAACTTCAGCATGTCTATTTTGATACATGCTGAAAAATAATGCAAAAGCTTGCCCGAGTTTCCAAAAAAAAAATCCACAAATCGAGCAGATTATATCATTTTCATTAATTTTACTTTTTTTCTCGGTTATTTTCAAGTTTGCAGGTTTCGGGCAGTTTAATTTATCTATGCTGCGTTTGCGTAAGCACAGGCGAGAGTATACATATAACGATTTTATAGCTACACTAAAAATTCTGCGTTTAGTTGCCACCACTTTTGGTGTTACTGCACACGATTTTTTGGCGTTAAGTTGGTGTAAAGTTAAAAATTATTCCTTTTTGATGTACTTTAATGTTTTTATGTGGTTGTCTAAAAAAATATAGACAATATAACGTTTCTTAACACATGAAATGTGTTAACTTCGTTACGTATCGAAATTTCGTTGTGAATGTTTATTTCTATGAAAATAGAATAAATGAGCCATTGTAATGAATTTTTGATGAGTAGATGAATTAAAGGACATCATATGCTAAAAAACATTCTGCTGTGTGTTTTCTTTGACAGACACTTTTAAAAATTTAACATACGTCAAAAAAAAAAAAAAAAAAAATTCAACTTTACACCAAAGTTGATTAAGATATTTTAATCATACAGCTATTAAAAGTGGAAAAAATATAGTAAAAGTAGATTTGTGTGTCATATGGAAGACCAGGCTTACATTTCAGTCGGAAAGAAGTCGACAGTTTCGATTTGTGGACAGTTTTATGGTTCAAGTACCAGTCTGTGCGACGCAAAAAAAAAAAAAAAAATCTGGTTTTCTTGCAGCTTTAATAGAGGTTTCATTTTATTATGCGTTATTGAAGTATAACGAACCGGCTTTGCGTAGAATATATAAAGTGTAAAATAAAGCTAAAAACTATATGTTTACTTATCAGAATTTATTTTACTGGTACCAGATTTTCTTTTTACCAAAAATATCTTTTAGAGTTTAAAATGTAATATTACAGTTGTCATAATCAAGTTGGTCAAATGAATAAGGAATAAGTGTAAAAGCTACACTCGTTAAAATGCTTTCTTTGTACGTCACTATCCATTACCACATTTACCCTAATATTTAGCTATAAAAATCTAGATTTCTAATGCCACCAATTAGGTGATTATTTAGGCGAATATGTTGAATGCATGCATAAAGAATTAATGAAGTATTTTATTTAGAAATTTATGTTAATAATTCCAGTATAAAATTAAACAAAAGTCTAATCGATACACTATTTCTATAATTCGTTGAATTTAAAACGTCTACCCTTACCAGTTTTAAATTAATTTTATTAAACTGAAATTTTATTTAGGTCAGAGGCTGTAAATTTATCAACTTAAGATATTTTTTTAATTATCTCAAGTTGAGAATTTTCTTTTCGCTTTCAATACGAATGTCTTGGTATTAATTTTTTGCGATTATTTTTATTATCAAATAAAATATATATTCTTTGATTTCCTTTTCTTAAACAAACTTTGAAATTTTATGTTATTTTACGAGAAGTATATATTTAAAATGTTAGAAATGTGGTAAGGGGTTAATTTTGGAAACGGGGAATTGATCTCCAAGCAATCATAGCATCTTATTGCAATGAAGGAAGAACGAATCAGTGTTGCTTAAGGCACACAATACTATTTGATGATGGGAATACCACGACGTTTCGAGTAATATTGCAGTATGAGGTGGACATATAATATAGCAGATGATCAACCTTTACGACGGGTTTCTGGTATTCCGCAGCATTACATAGCGCTTCTCCCAGTACGGGAAATCAGCATATGATCCTTATTTCAGCCTTTGGATGAGCCATGGAAATTTGAAAAATGTAAGAATGGGGCTGGGAGGAATAAAAGAGAGAGTCAGTGAGATCCCTGTTAAAACGAAGGAAAACGAAGGAAAACCAATGTAATAATTTCAATGACCTATATTTTAAGTGCACAATCTTTACTTGAAATTAACTATTTATGTTGATTATTGCACTCATTACAACCATTTATAAGTTTAAAGTTTTTTAAATAAAAAATGTACATTTAAAAAATTAATATAATAAGCAAATGTAGTTTTAAATTAATGTAGACGAATTCGCTGAATGCGTATCATGAATACAACAAAGGACCATAAGAAGAAAACAAAATGTATATTTCCAAAATAATAGATCATGACAGAAAAAAAGAGACTTAATACATAGCTAAACATATAAATCGATGGATAAATATTATGTTTGAAATTTGTTAAATAATAAATATCTTCTTAAGTAAGTCCACAATATACCTATTTTGAGATTTTGAAAGTGGGAGACCGGTCATTATATATTTCTTTGAGCAATGCATCACAGTATCGCTTTCGCCGTACATGAAAAGTTAATGACAACACTGATAATTCGTTCTAAATATTGATAATGAAAGAGTTCTTTTGATATGTACGTGCATCCGTTAAACTTTAAAATCGTACTTTTCGAACGCCAGTTAATGTGGAATTACTCGGTAGATACAAACGTAAAAAAAAAATTAAGTATTTTGAAAACTTCTCAAATATAAATAATGTTCTCACATTACGCATAAAATATTATTTAAGTGCGGTGAAACTCATATCGGAGATACGAATAGATAATTGTATATATTAGTTACTCGTATCATGCGATCAACAGATACAGTTAAAAATTCAAAAATGTAAAAAATAAAACTAAAAATACGAGAAAAAAATGTGTTTGCTTTAAAGCAGTAACGCTTTCTGCTAGTTAAAAAATTCAAATTATCATCAAACACTTCGTAAGTGATATAATAGTCTTTTTAAATTTAAAAGAGTAATAAGAAATGATGCTTCATAACGAACCTATACGATTGAACTTATCATTTAAAACTAAGAAGTTTTTCTTTACCATGCAACTACCATAAAGATAAGAAATACCGTGACAAATAATTATGATAATTGAAAAGGGATCCTCCGAGGCAAGTTTATCGTCTCAGTAATGAAGGTTTCTTATCGAAAATATTCCCCCAAGAAATAACATTTCTTCTCGGTTAAAATCGTTAGCAGCGAAACAAGTGTTTATTTAAAAGAAAAATATGTATTGGAAACAAATTTATGATTAATTTTTGGATATTTTATACAAATGAGACGGGTTTTTAACGTTTGCGTATTTAAATTTTCTCTCAATAATTGTTTTAAAACGGAAGTTTTCTGCTATTTGTTTATTGAAATGCAGACTACTCTTAATTTAAGGTAAGAAAATATTTATTTTTAAAGTAAATATTCTTACTAAGTTTAGGAGGTTTTTAGTTACAAATATTCATTGAAAAAAGTTATTCGGAAACGAATCATAACTGGCGGCTTTATCTCATCTAAACAAAGTCGTAAAAATTGATCTTTCAAACTGGACTTTTTCACCAATATTTCGAATTCTAAAAAGTATATACAGCCGCAGTAGTATCATTTAAATGGATGCACCTGTAAATTTACGGAAATAAAATTATGTGAAACAGTAAAATCGTTAAGTTGTTAAATACCGATGCACACATTTTTTAACAGCTAGCAACAAATCCCCGTACATCATTCTCTTTTCGTTACTTTATATCACTTTTCCATAATTTCGCAATTTTTCAAGTCACAAATCAAGTGATAATTTGTAACTAATAACACCAATAGACAATTTTAGAAATAATATTTTTTACACATGAACTCGAAATAAACATGCAATGTCTATAAATGCTCATCTATTTTTCAGAATTAAATGCAACTATCGCCTTCGGTTTGTTTGCTTTTTTATCCCTCTTCAAATGTTCGTAGCACATAGTGATTTTTTAAGTAGTCAATAATGGAAAAGCAGTCAACATTCATAATGTTTATTATGTTATAAATTTAATCTATTTGAATAATAATACTTATAAAGTGTCAAATATTTAAAACATTGCGAGAACAACCATTGTTAATAATTTCATTGATAATTTCACAGTCAGTAATATAATTATCCCCACTGAGTTCAAACGCAAATAAATAGTTTTAAGATGTTTGTTGGAGTAATGTACACACTAATGGTTATCTAGGAAATCTTTTTTTCTCCGGCATACAGTTTGTTTACGCTATTGTAAAAAAAATATTTCATCCTACTATTTCTAATATTGAAATATCGCCCCAAATATAAACACATTGCTGAAGTATATTTGTATCAGTGATGAAAGGTACAAATGAGTTGGTGCAAATTATTTCATTCATAAGGTAGTGCGTTTCTATAATTGTACTGGTTGTTTAACTTTTCAGTCGGGTTTGTACTAATTATCAGCTTGTCATCTCTAATTTTTCATATCATAACCAGCAGACGATACTGTGCACAAGAAAATAGATATGAAGCAGTTCTGCAGAGTGTAACAAACAAGTAGCCAAGTTGCTATCAAAGCTAAAATGCCAATTAGAGATTTCGCTTAATGCTATGGCTCCTAGAAATTCCATGATGTACCTAAATATAGCACATATTTAGTTAGAAAAGTGCTTGATTACCGCACAGGCCAACTAAACCGCGGCCTTGGGCCCCCAAATTGTAAGAAAGGTTTCTGAAAATATCTCTTAAAAGTTATTTTTTTACAAAATGGAAAGATCTTAACTCATTTAAACGGCGAGCTAAAAGTATTTGCATAAACAAGGTAAACTGTGCACAATCAGATCAATATCTGCGTTGACTATCATGGCTAAATAGTGTCGTTTAATCGCTGAGGCATCTCGTTTTTGTCAAACGTAATAAGGAAGAGGATTTTCCGTATTCTATTTCACAATTATCAGATTCTTTTCGCAAAAATGTGGACTACTTTTAATTCTCTTTAACGTAACTACCAGGATAATATTTGCTTTAGTCTCGATTTCCTATCAGACACTCGCAAGCAGTTACAGAGTTACAGTATATTTTTTCCTCCTACCGTGACTTGATTTCGGTCATCCAGTTTCGAAAACTAGCGTCTGGGAAACTAGTGCAGGAAAGCGTTGGACATCACGGACCGAAATGTAAACACTTTTTCGTCACTTCGCGCGGTGCAACGAGATTACTGTGTTTGAGCATGCGCGAAAGTTTTTTACTCATCTGCCGTTTCATTTGCTATATTCTACTACGTCACAAATCTTATGACGTCAGCGCTAATAAAAAAATCGAAAGTTGTACAGTTTTAGAATAAGCGTGTTTTACGTTGCAAGATACTAAAAACTAATAATACAAATTTTAGAACACCTTTTTGTTTTAAAATCAATCATACGTGAAGGGGACAAATGAAAGACATATATTAGTCTAGTAAAAAATTCGGAAAAGAGCATTTAACTTTTAAAAAATGCGGTTTATTTGATGAATTTTTGTTGAAAATAAATGGATTTGAGATTTTCATTTTAAAATGTTGGTTGATATAACTGAATGGGAAAATTCAAATGTTGGCAAAAATATTTTCTTTGCGCGTTGTTGTACTTTTTAACTATTTAAGACCTAGAATGTTTGTAATTGTGCATTTTATTATGGTAATAGCTTTTGTGCTAGCTGCTATTCAATGCAGTTGACTCTTCTATACTTGACTGGATAATTATATGTCATGTTATAAGTTTTAGAAAACGTAAGCAATACTAAAAATACATTTTGGTTTTTTGAGCTCTTTTACAAGCATATAATTCTACAACTAAACAACATTAATAGGAAAAACTAAATTACTGTGGAAGTTGGGGCCAGTCGTTTTAAATAGGATAAATGGATTAAGGAACCTGAAAATTACTCGTATGACGCCAATTTATTTTTAGTTTCAATCAACAAACACTAAAAATGAGATAAATCAGTCATACATACAATCAGTCATTTTTTTACTGCTCAAGAGAGTAATTTTATTATTATTTTTTTTATTTTATTCAATTAATTTATTTATTTTGCTCAATCTCGGACAATTAACTGTGTTTATTTATTTATTTCTTTTATTTCCATATGATTAGCAGACCCACTTCTTTTTCTTTACCTTTCTCCCCCCCCCCCCCCTCTTTTTAAAAAAAAAAAAATCTTTTAGGTGTTTAGTAAGATAAGACTTCTTAAAAAAAAAAGCGTTATTTGCCGGTTTCCTAAAACTTTTAGGCACAAATAAAACAAACACTACTGATTTTCAGCATTCAACGCGTAGGACGATGTGCTGATAAAAGTGGTAGACACGTGCTTCGGAGCTTATATGGGTCCTTTTCAGTGCTAAATACGTGAACTTGTAGTTGAAAAGACATCGATCAAAATTGAAAAAGAGGTTCCTTGTTTTTTTATTGCTTTTTTTTTCGCTTAATGCTTCTTATTCTGTTAATTAAATTTTTTTCATGTTCTAAACCAGTTTTGTCAAATTGCATGTTGGTTTTTCTTTTTTTTTTTTTTTTTTTTGTAATAGATAAACTGAGTGTTTATGTTGGTCGGTACCTCTCCCTGCATAAAGGCGTAGCGAAAGGGGATAGGGGATGTTATAATATTTATATTAATACATTAATTAGAATATCAAGAATTAAAAATATTCATTAGCCTAGGGGAAATCTGTACATTGCTTTTCAGAGACTGCGTTGTCACATACAAGAGCACATGGGTAATTTTCAATTTAAAAAAATCTGTTCTAATGTGAAATTTTCTAATGTAAATTATTTAATTAGGTGAACACCTCCCCCCCCCCCCACACATAATATATACGTGCTACATATACATTAGCTCAAAAAAATCCTACAAATGATTCAATGAAAACAGCCAACATGCAATTTGATGCTAACGACCAGTCTGCCAGACAGCTACATCACTATCAGAAGTTCATTTTTTCCAGAATCATTGCTGTATGTTTTTCAAAGTGCCAAATATTTTGCTTGTCGCAAGACAGGAAAAAAGAAGCACACACACACACGCATAACTGTGTGTGTGTGTGTGTTATTTTTCAAAGAAATATCAAGAATTATAAATTAAAAAGTTTTTGAAAAACTTTTTTTTACCTTTTGAGTTTTTAAGATGTTCAAAATTTCGCAGCATTTTAGATCAGACTAACTACAGAGTGAATTTCAAGGCTTGATTTTTTTTTAATAAAAGAATTGATATTTGAAAATTATTGATCTATAAAATTTTGAATTATCAACTATTTTTTAAGTATATTTTATACTACATAATGAGATGAGATTGAAAATTAAATCCTGAAGTAGTTTAAACTTTATAAATGAATGGATAAAAGTCTTTTTTTTTCATTTAAAAAATATTTTAGGTGCAACACAATAATATTCAAAACTACTTTTGATTAATAATTAAAAAGTGTGTACGCATAAATGATTTAGAGAAAATTTGAGCCAAAATAAATTTAATCTGATGTATTTAAAACTTAAATAACTTCTGCGCGTGTCTATAAATATATTTGTTATGAAGCATCACTGGATGTCTGTATAAAATAAATAGATCATTAATGAAAAAAAAGATCTTCGATAAAAAGGGGGAAAAAACGTTATCTTCAAAGGCAGATGGCCTTGAATGCGGCAGAAAAAAAATAACATGAATGAATTTCTATATGCGAAGGGAGACAGGTCGCGCATGCGCCGATAATGCGGTTTGTTTACATTTTTCTTCGTGAGATCCAACGCATTCCTGCGTTTTAGACGCTAGTGTTTCGAAATGGAATCCCGCTCGAAAACAATACTGTCACTCTGAAATGGCTAACCAAAATCTAGAGTGGCTGATATAGCAGACTGCAGATTTTCCAGGCATCGCGAATAATGCTCACGTTGAGGAAACTAACGTAGCATTATTTAAATACATTTCCTGTTACAAACTATAATAAGAAAACTGATAATTTTTGAATAAATACCAAAAAAAAAAGAAATGCTTTCCAAAAACACAAAAAATGCATTCGTAACACTGTCATTACGAGTTCGGAAGAAGTTGTTTTAATTTTAAGTTATTCCGTGATGCTCAGGAAAAAACGGTAAGTTATAAATATGAGTTTTATGCTATAACTGAATTATTTTTATTTTGTCTTTGAGCTGAGCCACTTTATGAGGCACATACAGGGTGTTTCAAAAATGACCGGTATACTTGAAAAATCAATAAAAATTAAACTAGCAGTGATAGAAATACACCGTTTGTTGAAATATGCTTGGGACAACAGTAAATTTTAATTCAGACAAACTTAGGAAATTAGTTACAAAGTTCCACAACAGAGGGCGCTGCAATCGATTTGAAAAAAGTTAGATTTTTCTAGTGTTGGAATTCCACCGCCTAGAACACCAGAAAAATCCTCTGTTCTAAGGAATAAACCATTTTTTTCACCGCACACGCTTACAGCAAGAATGGCAAACTCACAGAAGGCGTTTTTTTTTTCTAAATTTTTCAAATCGATTGCAGCGCCCTCTGTTGTGGAACAATGTAACTAATTTCATAAGTTTGTCTGAATCAAAATTTACTGTTGTCCCAAGCATATTTCAAGAAACGGTGTATTTCTATCACCGCTCGTTTAATTTTTATTGATTTTTCAAATATACCAGTCATTTTTGAAACACCCTGTACTTTCAGAACATGGGGCCGTGATAGCCTAGCGGTTAGGATGTCGAGCTTCTTATCGGAGGATCTTGGGTTTGGTACCCGAGCCGCTGAAGACCCACCATGTACACTTGGGGATACGTGCATGTAAAATCCGTGGACCCTGAAGTCCCGAGGCAGTTCCGAGGGTACCGGAGGGTGAAGATGTTCCTTTCCCTTCATCCTTAGGTCAAAAGAGGAAGGTGGCGTGGTTGTAGGGGCGCCATCTGGTGTCATCCAACTACAGTGTGTTAGGGGGTCAATGCTGGTCACCTATCAGGTGACCCTTCACAAATGGCCAGCAATTCCCGTGGAAAAGGGCGAATGCCGAGTAGGCAAGTGCCTCCACATTGGAAACAGCTTTCAGAACATTATGTATTTTATCTTCTAGTACATTGTCTTCTTACAATTCGATCATAAGAAAAATGGGAAGGTAAGAAAAAGTGGGTAGACGTTTTTATACTTTCCGTCAATTTGAAGATGCTTCCTTTTGCGAATATCAACTTTTATTTGATACATTATAGCATTTATAATAAAATTAATAGAATATTTTTTGTATAACTAGCGTCTCCATTAATTGTCTGACAATTAAACCGAGATAATAAAGGAACTTTGAGCACAAGTGAGCTGTAAAAAATAATAATTGCACGCGTATTTAAGCACAAATGAGCATTAAAATGCAGACATGTGTTTCGTGATTGCTTTGAATCCCTTCTTTAATGCAATAGTGGAGCTTCTAGATGCGAAAACGTCCAAATGAAGCATTAAAATTCAGACTTATGTTTCGGATTACTTGGCATCACGTTTTCAATGCACTAGTGGAGTTTCTAGCTGCGAAAACATCCAGATGAAGCCATTTGGATGTTTTTGCATTGCTCCACTATTGCATTGAAAAAGCGATTCCAAGCAATCACAAAACATATGTCTCCATTTTAATGCTTATTTCTGTTTAAATAAGTGTGCAATTATTATTTTTTACAATTAAACTGAGGTCTATTTATGGCTGCGTCTTTCGTGCAGAGGTAACACTTGTGATTAAAATATAAATGCTGAACAAACTATCAGCGCATTATAACCTGTCTAATGATGGAGAATTTTAATGTATCAACATTTATTAGCCGGAAAAATGTTCGGCATTAATTGTTAAATTTATGATGCGTTTTATGTATGATACTTTCAATAAAAGCTGCTGCTCGTAAGGTACAATGCGTGTTGTTTTCAATATTGTACAATCGACAACAATGTTGAACTTTCATAGCAGTAGCTTTGCTATAAAAGTTTACTACTTGCCTATATTTGGAGAAAAAGTAATTCTTTGGTTTGCTTTTCGAGTGACCCTCATAATTCCAGTTCTCAATATTTGCAAATGCATAATTTTTGTCTTCTTCTAAGTTAAAAAAGCATTATAAATAAATTACATTAACATCCACAAATTTTCGCTATGCAACTTTCGCATCTTTCTTCGCATATACTTTTCGTTTCAGAGTTAGAACCATTGCACGGAATATTGTTACCTCATTGATGTTACGGCTCAATTCCGTTATAAAGTTCTACGAAAAGATGATACGCCCCTTCCATGAATAGTTTCTTTCACGGCATAAAACCATTTTCAGAACGAAAACTTACGTTGAAGCAATAAAAGCGCTGTGTGGAAATCTGAATTTTAAAGCAAATATCAAACTTGCACGCTTTTATACGTTTGTGAAGCATTTTAAAATTTATATGCCACACAAAATAGAATTTTCAATCATATAGTGAGATGCTGAATAACACCTACACACGTAAATATATTTTGTGCCTAATTTAAATAGTAAAAAAAAAATGTGTAGTTATAGAATAAAATGTAACTAGGAACATATTAGCGTCATTAATTTTTTACTTATAAAGATGACAAACCCTGCCCGACATTTAAAGGTTGCATGAGGGCTACTTGCCCCCCTTCTTATTTTGAGATCATAATGTATTTTTGTTGATGTGAACTAATTTTGTTATTATAATGTAATATACGATGAGAATATCCCCTCCAACCTCCTTCTTCAAAATTCAAAATGATGGGCCTCTGAGAAATAATACATATGTGATGAAAATATGTATCACAATGCTGATTCAATATTGTAATTATGCGCAATCAGTTCTTAAATGTAAATAGTATTTAGACCAAGAAATCCCTAGACGTCACAATAGCATACTACTGCTTTTTAATAGCTATACATTTGCGATCTAAATCCTAAATTGCTTGAAATATCAAGTTTGAGAACTGTAAATAAAAAAAAAACCTGTTATATTTCTGTTATATTTATGAATGAGGAAGAAAAATGAATTTATTGCAAATTTACAAAATAAATATACGCTTGTAGTAAAATGTAAACTTAATCTCTAAAAGTAGCAGCAGTTCTATTTTATCAGTTACACAATATTTGATTTTTGTGTGTGTGTGTGGGGGGGGGGGGGGGTCTATACAAGCCATTTTGCTTGATCCCCAATAAAAAGAGTTTTCACTTTTGACGGTCTGGACAGTTTAGATCATTCGTTCTTTAGGCCTTTTTGCAGCCATGAGATTATTTAACCATTGGCACTTTGCGCTAAATTTCACCAACTTCGAAAGATATATGAGGTTCAGTTTTTATTTTCAGCGGTGGTTGGAAGTATGAATCTCGAAAATCAACATTTAATTTACCTAAAAGGGGTATGACAGCCTAGTCACATTTTTCAACAGTGCTGTAAAATTCAACGAAACGATTTAAACCACTGCAGCTCAAAACACGAAATCACGTCCTCAAAAGCAAGATAATGGCGTGGACAAGTTTTCACTTTAGACGGTCTGGACATTTTAGATCATTCGTTATTTAGACAATTTTTACAAAGATGAGATTATTTAAAAATGCCATGTTGCTCAAACTTTCCTTAACATTGAAAGGAATAAGAGGTTCAACTTTTACTTTCAGAGAACGATTACTATAGTTCGATGTGTGAATCTCAATATATGATAATGACGTGGTCATATTGTCGGATAAGATACTGTATTATCTCAAGCTGTCTGGTATTTTACATTCTGTACTTATTTTAAATACTCATAAATGTGTTAATTTTAATTATGCTTTTATAGAGTAATCAATGTATATTGTCATTTCATGACAGGTTATTTCATTTAAATTAAAAAAATAACTTTGCAAAACAAAATATATCAAAACATACTCACAAAATGTATCTTTATATCATTACTATTTTTAGGTACATTTAATTTCGTAAGAAAAATTAACGGTTGTTAACATATTGAAAAAAATTAAAACAAACTGTTTATTTAGCTTACAATCGTATGGTATTTTAATCAATATTTTTCAGAAATAAAAGTTCGTAAGCTTACGACGAAATCAGTATTCAAAAATACAAAATATTTTTTTCTTGTCATTATGGTTCTTTTAAAATAAACGAGCGAAATAAAGGGCATAAAACGTACACCTTTTAAACTTACATATGCAAAAATATTTCTTTCCTAGAGGGGAAATCTAGCATTACTCAAGCTTTTGATAATACACTCATAAGATATGCATGTCTTGAAAGTTCAAGAACTGCATATTTATCATAATGGCGATTGAAATTTTTCACTTCTTCAATCTACATATTAAGAGATTCGCACCGGCAAAATATAAAGCAAAAGATCATTCTGATAAATATGGTGCATCATCCCTTTTTGTAAGAAGAAAAAAAACCTACATGAGATTTAGTACAGTGAAAATATTTCTTACACTAGTCTACAAGGGGTTAAAACTACACAAGTGCAAGATTACAGGGAAGAATGATTCTAAAAACAATTCATATAAATATGGTGCATCATCCCTTTTTGTAAGGAAAAAAAACCTACATAAGATTTAGTACAGTAAAAATATTTCTTATACTCGTCTACAAGGGGTTAAAACTACACAGAGTGCAAGATTACACGTAAGAATGATTCTAAAAACAATTCATATAAATATGGTGCATCATTCCTTTTTGAAGGGGGGGGGGGGGAAACTTAAAAAGATTTAGTACAGTGAAAATATTTCTTACGCTAGTCTACAAGGGGTTAAAACTACACAAAGTGCAAGATTACAGGGAAGAATGATTCTAAAAACAATTCATATAAATAAACATGTTTTGCAGCAGTTTTTGAAAAAAACATTTGTTCAGTATTTGTATGTCAATATTAGCAAATTTAGTCTTAGCGGGCTCACGTCAAATGTGGAGATATGGACCACGTAAAAAAATGTATTTCAAATACACAATTTTTAAAGCCAGTTCATTTAAGTTCTTCATTACTAAATTGTGTTATATTATATTATTTTCTTTCAAAGATCCTGCGCTTTAGTGGGAAAAAGTCTGATTGAAGCATATTGACATTGTATATTAGGAAGTAGCACATTTACGAAGCTTAACATTATTTGAAGTTAATCTTATAAATAAAATAAAACTTTGTTTTTTAATTTTTAAAATTTTGTGACAAATGCTTATTAAATTAGGGGAGAGAGAAAAAAAAACTTACTATTTGCTGCTATACATTTCCACATCTGTAGCACACAAATATCTCACTTTTTACACTTTACCACTGGTTTTGCTTTTCAGATGTTAGAAGATTTCTAGAATTCTAAAAATAGTAACCAGTGATCCGAAATCACACAAATATTCTCCGGGGAAAAAATCGGGAGTTTTTCCCGACACACTGTAATTTTTGCACACAATTATATCCAAAGATGTGAAAAGCAGCGAACGTTGTAATCAGTATAAAGAAGCATGCACGAGCACATAGATGCAGTGACTGAGTCGAAACTTAAGAATGATGTTATCCGCTAGTACACCACAGACCATAATGTGAACGGTTTTCCTGAACCGTGCCGTCTTTTCAGGAGATATTGATCGCACCACGTTGCCACGAGATGGCGCTGCTTGACATAGCTTAAGTTTTGTGAAGATGCAGATTTACTTGCGTTTTAAGAATATCGACAATATTATGAAACAAATAATTGCAAATGGAAATATGGGTTTTATTTTTCTTTATAGAATTTATGAGTTAAATAACACTTACTTAGGTTATACGAAATATGTAAAAGCATGGAGTACTCATTGAAATTTCATAATTTTGTTTGTAATTTAAAATAATCAGAAATTTGAAAGTGGATCAGTGAGTACGCGTCATGTAGTTTAATATTTTTTGAAATAAAAAATAACACAGACATATAGCGACAATATGTAGTTTTTGAGACTTAGGCAGTTGAAAGCCATAATATTTCATTCTGGATCATTTTGCCTCATATCTCAGGAATAAATAAATACATTTTTAAAAATTAAAAAAAGGAAAAAAAAATACTTATAAGCCTACGTTTTATAACACATATGTTAATACATTTCATACATTTACCTAATAGGAAAATTTTTAAGTTAGTGTTTTATAATGAAGCAAAATAAAGACCTAGGGGCCTTTTAGAAAGAGCGAAATGAAGAACGCGGAATGCATATTTCACAAAACATAGTAACGTGGTTCTAAATTTCACCCATTACCTGTCATTGTCATTTTTTGGGAGGGGGAGAAATGTCTTTTTCAAATTACTCTTTAAAATTAAGAAAAAGTTTTAAAAAATATATATAATACTATAAAAAATACAGGTTTCATATAAAAGGGGGAAAGGATTTTGAATTCGTTTTAATTTTTTAAAGTTCTGTATATTGTTTTTGGCGTTTGCTATTGCGTGAAATTTTCTCAGTTGTAAGAGTTAAATGCTACGCAGTTTGTTCCGTGAAATTAAAATGTAGAAATTATGTTTACGAATAAAAATAAATAAATAAATACAAATATGAAGATAAATGTAGGAAATAATCGTATTGTGTCTAGCATATCCCCCGTCTAGCATATTGGGCAGAAAAGCGTTATACAAAAATATTACGTTTATTATAAAAACCGTAATGCAAAAATATGTATGTATTTCTAATTGATAAGCCATGGTAATAAAACGTGTGAAAAATAAATTTCTAGACATCTGTCATAATCTAAAATTAGAACTATATATATGATCAGTTGGGCTAACTGGAAGCATGCTCCACATGGAAACAAACCCCACTACTACACTTGTGGTGATTTATGAAACTAAACTTTGTGAATGATGTCTTGGCAACATAGGGAAGTCATTGAATAGTTCCATCTGTCTCCCAGAAACTGTAGATGCATCACCGTTGTTCAAAGATGGCACTATAAAAAAGTTTTTAAAAAAATTAGGGATTTTACCTTTTCCTTTTGAGCAGGTCTAAAAAACAAAAATTTTGAATAGTACTTGTTGTTTTAAAAGTAAGAATAAGTGTTCTGACATTAATGGAATAGGGCTTTTTTATACTATGCTTTTATATTGTTAGAAGATTTATCAGAAGACCCATTTCCAACAATGAAACCCGTATGTATTGTTTTTCGATCAACAAAGCTAATTTTTGCTATTAACTAACAAAGAAGCGTATGCATTGTTGAAAATGCTGTCTATTTATTAAGCCAATAAAAAATTGAAACCAAAGCAGAACACAATCGCTATATGCCATATGTCTAACAATGCATTAAACTATTCACAAGAGCAATTCTAAAATAAGAAAAAAATGCACTTGAAACTAATTGTAGCTTGAGACAAAATTGAAGTCCTTTAATCATCTGAACCCATGTTAGTGTAAGACAACATAGCCAGCTAACAAAGAAAAAGATTAATGAAAAGAGTAGATGATGGTCGAAGACTTGATGAGAAGGATAATTTCTAACCACAGTTTAATCAATGATAGAATACTCTTCAGATTCTTCTTTAGGAAGTCTTAAAAGACTTCAAGAATTTAATCTTCAGAGTGACTTTTGTTTAAGAGTCACATTGTATATTTCGACATGTGTTTTGACAAAAACTTTTTGATGAAAGGTATGAATCAATATGAAGTTTCAAATAGCAGTTTCTGAATGAAACATATAGATTTAAATAGATTTTTGCATTGATTCGTCGTCGTACTGTTGTATTGATTTTATCCTTCTCCATGGGTTTGAACTTTAAACATAAGAGCTGAAAAAAAAAATGAAAAAAAAAACTCAATTTTGAGCATGCATTTGTATTAAAAAAATTGTAGCACAATTTCAAGAACATGTCTATAAGTTTGTGAACATGAAAGTACAACTTACATAGTAATAGTAATAGTGAAAAATACCCGAAAAGTATTTTTTTTACACATCTTAATTGATCTTATTTAAGAAATTCTATGGAGACAGGAGAAAAGAGGAAACACTGCAAATTGCCTTAAATGAAACGTAAGTATTTAATAATAAGAACAATTGTATGAGCAATAGTTGAACAATAGTATATTTATTGTTACTTAGACCACTCAAATGACCTAGCCTAACTGGAATATACCTCCCTATTTAAGGCTAATTCATCGTCTTCCGTTTTTACATGAGCACTACAACGATGGAAGTACGATCTATCTCCGATATCACCCCGTAGATGGAAGCCAACACTTTAATTATTTCATCTAGAAAGGGGGCTGATAACTCCCGACCCAGTATACATTAAAGAAAACCAACAGAAATATTCCCAGCTAGAAAAAAAAGCGCGTTTTATTGCTTTCTGTAATTTTGCAGTCATTTCATGCATTTTTAATGTTGATTTCCTCAAACTACTACCAAACCGATAAATTATGTGCTACAAAAATATTTTATTATTATATTTTCAGAAATTACGACTTACCTTCTTTAATCATACTTACGTGTGTAAAGACTGCAGCAGATTCAATATATCTACATATCCAGGCCCGTACCGTATTTACGGTATTTTGCAATTTAATAAGGTATTTATGATATTTTCCTCCCATGTGCTCTAAGTAAACTACTGCTTCTTACGCACCATGCCCCCCTCAATTCAAGCGAACAAATATATCCCGGTTTTCTGGGCTCAAGTTGTGTAGTGAATCATAGCATGCGTTATAATACTTTCATTTTACATTTTTCCACATGTTTATTTATTTATTAAATTCATTTTAATTTATTATTATTTTTATTATTTGAATAATAGTAATTATTATTTGTATTATTGTGTTTTGCTTAACCGGTAAAAATAAATACCATCCTTTGTAACCAGCAAATTTTCACATTTTGTGTCGCAACATGCCATGTTTTTTTGTTTTTTTTTTTTAGCAGCGAACTCGAAAGGTTATGCAAATAAACTTAATTTTGTTTCTAAAATTTTTCAATATTATGTGAGAATTTTTTCTGTACTTAATGATAATATTTTGGAATATGAATACAAACTAGTAAAATTATGAAAAGAAAACGTATAACTGAAATGTGTATAAAGCCTTTAGGGGTTTAAAATTTTGTTTACACAGATGCCAAATGTTTCTTATGCGGATGTGTTACAAATTTGATATTTTCAGGTAAATTTAACCAACGAAAAGAGAAAAAAGGAATAATAAAAAAAGAAACACACACTGTCTTTGTGTTTAAAAAATATAAATAATGTACGACAGTACATACATTATTTACACAATGTGAGTTTTCGTATAATGATAAAACACAGTTATTATGATAGCATTAGAGAAAGTTCATCAATGTCGGACCCCACCCCCTAAGTAAAAATCCCAGCTTATTTTGTCTAACATGTAGCGCATACTATCGGTAGACGTCTGAAGTAGTTCCTTTCTTTGTCAACAACCAGTGGGGTCGCAATTGCTCAGTTCGAACGTTGTGAATAGTGTTTGAATGTTTGTTTCTGTGTTCTACGAAATTCTTGAAGTGTGACTTTAGAACCTCACTTCCAAAGAGGTCAGAATTATCACATACCAGATGACATGCCCGACGTTGCGCGGGGGATAGTGGATTTTCAAGATGCAGAAATGCGTCAGCGTCCATGTCGTATGATTATACGGCATATTCAGGATCCAGGGAGTATCGAATTTTCTTAGATACTCTCGAAATAATTAAATGCCTAGTGTAATTTTGAATCGTCAGCCCTACATGCTGCTATCCACTTTGAAACTGGGCGTTAAAATTCTCATGTGGCAATGGCATCCACCAAATATGGTTCCACGTGAAAGAATTAATGCAAGTTCCTGAGGAACGCATTAGGTCTGCAAAGGTTAACGACCAATACGCAGCACTACTTAAAGCAAGCAAGTTTAATGTGTAAAGCGAAGTTTTTTAATTTGAAAATGTGTGTTACTTTAACCACATCTTGTTGATTAAATTGTCCTTACTTGAGTAACGTTTCTATGAATTTCGATAAAAATCATTGTTCTGTTCATAACATTTTTTAAAGGATAAAAAGTTGCAAAAATCTTAAAAGTATGCATACCAGCAAGAAAAGCAAGTCCATATCGCCCCAGGGAGCAAACAATCTAGATAAATAGTTTTTTAAGCAATATTTTTTATCCTCTACGAAATCCTTCCTGATCATAGTTGATTTATGAGCCTTCACTATGGCGGTAAATTACGCGTCAAGAATTATGAAAGATATAAAATACTAAGACCTGAATAAAAGAGAAACGCCGCAATGTGAGAAATGATTTCCTTAGGAAAATGTCATCCATTGGTTTTAAAATAGACATCTGAATATTAAAATAAATGTAGAGCTCATTAAGCATGCGGATTGGAAATGTGTTATAAGAATTTCATCTTCTTCTACGTAGTTTTTTTAAATGCTTTGTATTGCAGGAGTGATCTGCATGTATTGTTAAGAAAACGAATCACATAGTACACGTTGTTTTCATCTTCATCAAATATTTTAAAAAATACTTATATTTTTTCGAAAGTTTGTTATCAATAAAAAAACTCAACTGTGCCAAAAAAAAATAAAAAAAAATATGTGAATCATAATTTTTAAAAAAGGCATTTTTCCCTGCTTAGGTTCTTAGTTGCTGATGTGTTATTCTCGGTATTTTTGTTTGCCTACATCAAATTTGTTTAATATCAGTTCTTTTCATATATGTCGCCTAGAAGTTAAGTTTTTCTTTTTTTATTTCATACTAAAATTCCTACATACACAATTACAATATGCTTTCGAAATGTTAAAAAACGACTACAGCGTGATCTAATGACAATAGTTCTCATTCAAACACTTTACGTCATAATATCTTTATATACATGTGTGTGTATATATATATATATATATATATATATATATATGGAACATATTCCGTATTTTTGATCACTAATAGCTTCAAATGAACAATTACATTTTTAAGAACAAAATTAATGCTTGACGTGTGTCTGAATATTGAACTTTTACGCATGTATGGTGTACCCAAATTCGATAGCTTCCTTACAAAAACATTTGAGACAGACTGACTTTTTTTTTAAACTCGTCGTTTTTTTTCAAAATTTCAATTACACGTTTTACTATATTACTTATTTTCAAAACGTACAAAAAGAAATATTGGATTATTAAACCTTTCATATTCTCAGATCTTGAAGGGTTTACATGTTTTAAGTGGGGATTAACTAATTTTGAATTATTTATCACTGATAAAACAGTCGTATTCATTTAGAAACAAGTTTATCACAAAAAAGTCATGACGAAAATCATGTGTTTAAGCTTATGATATGCTTTGAATAAGTAAACAATTAGAAGATTTAACAATATGTTTTTTTAACCCTTAAAATATTTTTCTCAGATTCCAAAAAATATACATTTATTTCCTTTTTTTGAAATCTTAAAATGTTTAATCAATGGAAATTATTACATAAAAATATATCTTTAACCTTGTAGTAAGTAACATTTTAAAGTTGATATTGTTATAGGAGAAAACAGGATTCTTTAAATTATTGCTTAACTTTCAGGATAGAAAAAACAACAACATAATCTTTGAGCAGTATTGTTCAAATCAAATTTCGTAAATTGAAAAGAAAAACAATCACTACGACTTATTTTACGTATATTCGACGCAGTTAAAATGAGAAATATTACTTTAACCGTTCTTCTCATTATATTTTCTCTTGCAGTCTGCTTATAATATTAAAAACATTATGTAAGAGTTTATTTTTTGCTCTTTGAGAAAATGATTTGGTTGAATATTGAAGCCTATTTTTTTCCACGGAGCACATACAATTTCAATATTTTTTAATAACGTTCGGATGGGATTTTTTCCTGCTGGGAGAAAAATATGATGTATTCAAATGGTTTGTATAAAAAATATTAGTGATTAGAATATTTTTGTTTAAAATATAACGTTTTTTAAAAAATTAATACATCGAAAGAACACTTAAGTGTCTCTAATAATTTGAAATATTTGAAATAAAATCGTACAACATTGGCTGCAGGGAAGTTGAATATTTTGGTTTGCAGTGTTGTTTTTTGACTACGCTGTAAAATTAAAAGGTGTGGAAAACATACCTATAAGTTAGTAACCTTGTTTTTCTCATCAAAAAAAAAAAAAAAAACCGAATGCGAGGCGCATTTTTTTCATTAGGTGTATTAGGTATTTCATTGATGACCACGCTAAAAATTATATCTGAAACAAGAAACACATTTGTAATTCAACCCTTTCAAAATGCAACTAAGATGAAATATTCATTCCAATGACGTTTTTAAAAATTGATTTAATATATTTAGTACTTTTTTAAATTTTTTCTGATTAAACGAATATTTTAACTCAAAAAACTTAATTTACCCATTATTTTTTTTACAAATGCAGGATTATGGGAATGTAACGTTTTATTTACTAGATAGAATCAAAATACATAAATTATCGTTTGCTTTTGTCCTAAATGGTGTTGACAAGGTTCAGAAAACACAATATTATGAACTATATAAACATTTTATTGAAAGTAAGGCTAAAAAAAATCTGTATAGATTTCAATGTGAAAGAAATACCTGCAGACGGTTTTGAATATCAATCGATGTATTAAAAAAAAGCGAAATCCTTACAACTTGATCGTTTTGTTAATAGTTCAGTTTTTAACTTTTTTTGCGTTTACGCAAAGTATTGGTAACACAAATACTTCTGTATACCAATTTAGGTAGAATAATTTCAGTTTCAGTTTCCAGGGTGAAAACAGGTAAGGATAACTTATAACCGAAAACAAGAAATAAACGGATAATCGAAATGAAAGAAACATTGAAAAAAAAAAAAAAATAGCACTAACTGATTAGTTGAAAATCCATCCACAAGTACGAGGATTAAATCACTCAAAAATAACACATATTTGAACGACAGTCCACATTATAAAACATTCTTTTTTATAAAAACGTTACACAGCATTCGTAATCATTTAAAAATAACTTTAGTCGCTATGAAATATATCCGTCAGAATATTAAGTTAGTGTCATATTTTGAGTTAACAAAGGCTAAAATTGACGTATCGAAAAAAAAAATACATTAAAAAAAATCTTTAATTTTCAGTTAAGAAACCATTTCAGTCGAAACTAAAGAGTAAAGGATGATTTTTCTGACCGAAATTATCATTTTGTTGTTTATATTTTTAATGTTTTGTGACAGCCATTACGTTATTTGAAAAATAACTAATACAGTTGTCAACACTGGAAGTTAGTTTTAAGCAATCATATATCACCTCTAAATATATCCTTAAAATTGATTTAACGAAGCATACCATTATAGCTAGAATAGTAACCTTTTTAAAATTCTTAAACGCAGAATAACGTTCCATAATATGTTAGCAGTTTTGATTTAAAAAGTCAGATATTTGCAGGTTTCAAAAATATTATTCTTCCTAAAAACCTATTTTTCAGGCTTTTTTTTTTAATTTAAAAACAGCGCAAATAGAGTATTACTCGTTTAACCAAGCTTCTTTTTCATTGAAATAAAAAAATATCGGCATATAGTACAACGATTATGTATTCCTTTTGGAAAACTTTGAAATACACTTTTAGAAATTAAGTGTTCATTTAATACTTTATAAATACAATTAGACAGTGAATGCTGTATATATTTATCATAAGTTCTGTATTTATAGATATTCTTAATCGAAGACCAAATTCCAACTAAATGATTCTACGAAAGGATTTTTTTTTTCAACTGTGCGCATTGTTGAAGAAAAAGCACGGGAATAGCAGTTAATATCGTTTTTACTGAGGCTCAAAATACAAATTGCAATTCTGTTTTGATTAATGTAGCAGAACATAGGTTTTGATTGATTTCACGAGTGAAACTTCAACTTTGTATGCAAGAATGATAAAACACCGTCTTATGGCAAAATGAGAAAGATGATTTATAACAGCCCACGAAAATGGTGACGCAATAGATTACGACTTGAAAAACTACGTTCATGTAATTGACAACAATTTAAAAGAGAACTTTTTTTCATTTTCTCCGAAAAATTGAATCATGATTTGATGCGTTGTCGAGTTTTTATTACAAATGTAGCCGAATTATTTTATGGAAACTTTCAAAACTCTATATATTATTAGATTGTGCGTATTCTTCATAATAATAACCTAGATAGTAACCATGTATCTAATAGTAGTTTTTGATTAAAAATGCACAATGGAGGAAATTCATCGTGTCACGTGATAACGCTGATCGCTGATTTGTTTACCAAATTTTTAATTGAGTCCTACGTAGAGTTCACGAAGCCAAATTAGCTATCTTAAAATTAGACTAGTTTCATAGCTTTTTCTGATTACACTGTGCAACAAATTTGAACTTTTTTTTTGTCCTTTAGATGAAACTATGTGATTCTATATAAAGAAAAGGTGCTTAATTCAAATATCCAAACCAAAATGATCCATCACGTACCGTTTTTGCTGGAGACCTACTTCTCATGTTTATACAATTTGGTTATAGAAGAATGTAACTGCGGCTTACTTATTGAAAACACAAACACAAAAAAGATTTTTTTTGGCCGTTTCATCTTGTGGGCATCTGTTGGTGTGCCCTGGTAACAGATTAGCAATATTCAATTCGTATACTTCCATTCTATCGACCGCTGAAACGCTTTTAAAACACAGATATCCTGATGAGAACTTTCCCCATTCTCATGATTAATTACGCCAAGGTTTTGAGGAAAGAAGTCCATATGGGAGTCCAAAAAGTGTGGTTTTAATGAAATACAGCAACCTAATAATACAAAAGCATTTTATCGTGTCACCATCAAGATTTTCGTAATTTTCAACTTTCTCATTTCCAAGGAAACGCGAGCACACTGATTCAAAGACCATCCAGGCAGATTTTTCGGCTTCTCACTGTTTGTTTTCATACTCTTCATCATGAAAGGACTTCCTTAAGTTGTGGGCAAATAAAAATCCTTTCTTTTAGTTTTGCCTCACTTATTTTTTTTAATTTTTTCCTAAAATGCAAGAAAGTCACTTCTTCTCTGTCCAGAGTTTTTACAAATATTTCGTTAAACAAAGTTTAATATACAATTGTGGGGAAAAGGCACATTGTAGATTTACAAGTGGCTAATTTAATATGCGTTTGCCACTCAAAATTTTGAAATTTCCTTTGTGTTTGCGGAATATGCTATAGGAAAGAATAGGAAAACAATATTTAGATGGAAGAGCACCTATAAACAAAGGCCATTCTGCTGAATTGTGCTCATGGCCTAATGCTTGAAGTACTACATTCACATCACAGCAGCATACTACTTCTTCTTTCTCCGCAAAATAGTCTAAAAAATGTTTTTGTCTGCTTGTAAAAAACTCGAAACTTCGAGAAGTAGATAAAGTTTTTGTTGCCAAAAAAAAATGTCGCTAAAGTAACCCAAGTTCATTAAAAAGGTCTCTAGAATGGCAAAGATTTCACTGTCGATGAGAAAGATATAATTTATAATAAATTAAGTCGATAAATTACGAAAATATGCACTTTTATCCAGAAAATACGTAAAAAGCTAAAATGTGGAATTTTGGAAAAAAGGTACGTGATATGCAAAAAATAATTGCAGATTCGTAATTCTCAGCCAAAAATACATAAGAAACAGACATTTTCATCCAAAGGACATTTTTCTTTTTGCACAGTGTTATAAACCAAGTCATTTACCTTTAATTTAATCATTATAAAAGAAATTTATTAATTATTACAATAGTTATAGTGTTTTATTTAGTGTTAATTTTATATAACGTAGAACTTTCTTTAGTCCTATTTTTTAATTAGAATAGTTTAAATTCATAAAAGAAGTTTTTAATTAGTAATAATTTATGCTTTATGGGCTTCATGGCTATTGTTGATAAACCGTTGTATTTAACGGATTTTACCAATTTTTTCATAATGGAATATGCCGACACTAACTGGAAATGATAGCGTAATTGCTAAAGTAAAGAAAGGATCATTATTATTTAAAGAAAAATTCGTTTCTAAAATCTGTTTCCTCGAAACGTCAGAAAACAATGCATTTTTTTGACATATCGGCTTCTGTCAAAGCTGAAATGAAAAGAAAGAAGCTTACACAGCAAAAGTTAGGGTTTCAACCGAATGCAAGGTAAGTTTTTGTTATTGCTTATTTATTGTAATTTATTTTGACATTTCTTGGTTTCATAGATTTCCATGCTTATGAAGATCAAGTTCTTAACATTCGTAACATGCATTTGAAATAGATGACCCATATACAACGCAGAATAGCATCTTTTAAAACTCAATAAAATATCCAAACAAAAACGTAATGTTAAACAAGCGAACTCGAAGTAAAGCGATACTACAGCTAACTTTGTTTACATCGCTTACATCGGTATCACGTGACCTATGACGCTGTATGAATTGCCTACATTGCATTTAGAGCAAAGTGTAAGAAATAACTTGTGAAAATACAGAAAATCATGCACTGTAAAAAATTCTAGCTCGACCCCCCCCCCCCCCCCCAAAAAAAAAAGAAAAAATAATTGGTGTAAAGTTGAACCATTATAGTGGTGTAGATTTCATTAGTTTTACCTTGAACATAAAACTAGGAACCATTATAATGGTTCAACTTAGTACCAAATGTTGGTTGCAGCTAAAATTCGACATTTGTTTAATTTTTTTGGTGAAAGGTTGAACTAAAATTTTTTACAGTATATTTAATCATTTTTATGTACAATACAATCTTACAAATTTAGGGATTTCTATAAACAAATGTTGCTCTTGCTGTATTCTTGTGAATATAAAGTAAACAACTGCAGTAAACAATGTAATGCATCAGCACATACTATAATAAAAGTACATTTTTAAACTATTATGTGCCAATTCCAAAGCGTATAATGCAGGAATAATATTTATGATGCAGAAATTAGATGCATTATTTTTAATGAAACTTATGATAGAAAAACGTAGCTCCATGCATCATTTTTACAAGTATATATATATATATATATATATATATATATATATATATTACATCACACGACATCACCAACTGGCAGTTTTGCTCCCAAAACGAAAGAAGTCCTAAACTATTTAATATTTAATATCATATATTATTGCGAAATTGATAGGTGCAATAATTTAAAGGAAATGTATATAATCAACTAAAAATACGTCGTACAAATTCTTTGTATTTCAAACCTAAATTCAAAGTTAAGGGCCTCATTGTAAATTTTTGGAGGCGAAGAGGGATAACAATCCAACAATATTTCAGTTTAGATGGTCTAGTTGCCACTAGCTCCTCCATACACTCGATGTTTTTTTGCAAAGTAAGTGCTTAGTGGTGGTTGTTGAGATTTTATGGGCTTAATTAACGGTAATAAATGCTAAATCGGGAATATATAATCAAATATAAAAAATATAAATACATTGCAATTGGTGAGCTTCCTGAACGCCGAATATGGCCCTCAGATCGTTGGTTAGAGACCCCTGCGTTATATTTAAAATTAGTTTGCTGCATCTAAAAATGTTAATGTTTCTTCTAAAGAACTAATACAATAATATGCCTTTATTTGAACATTCTTTCTTAAGCAATTTTTTTTTTTAATTTCATAATCCATATCCAAGTAACGTGACAGGTTTCTGTACAAAACAAAATATTCTTTTGAAGTAAACGTGATTGACATATTTTGTATTTTAAACTCATTAACATTAAACTTGTCTTGTTTATTTTTATAAGCATAACTTTTCGTTTCTTTTCTTTTTTTTTTTTTTTTTGTTTTCAATGGCAGTTTTTTTTATGCTATGCAAATGCTCTATACATATTACAAATAGCTGTCATTAACAATTGCATAGTGCAAAAAAAAAAAAGGAGAGGATAATTATCTAAGTTATTTTACTGAAATACCGAGAACAAATTACTAAGAAATTGACGAAAAATATTTCATGTTAATAAATCTTTATTGAGCCATAAAGCGAGTCAAAAAATAATAATGAGTTTTAATACATCTCAGGAAAAGACATCTTAAGAATAAAGCAACAGAGTAATTGGACCGAAAACCTGCTGATGATAATTTGGAATAAAGAATGATTGGGGACTTACTAGACAGAAAAGAAAAAAAGCAAAAACTTTATGCAACTTAATGGCATTTTTTGATAATGCAGTTTATGCTGGTAAAATAAAATAATAATGATAAAAAGGAGATCACAAGATTAGGAAAAAATACAGTTATGATTTTGGTGGCAAGGAAAATGTTTTCTTTTAATTTCAACAGGCTTTAATCAACAGTTTCTTTGCTTAATTTGCTAAAACAGTGATCAGTATTAGAATTTTTCTTTGATGTCGTTTTATGTGTTTATTATTATTATTAATTTTACATCTGTTGCACCAAAGATTCAGTTTTAATTTTATTTCTACATTTTAATAACTGTCTCGTTGCATATTTTTGATACACAGTAATGATAAGTTTAAACTGTTTAAACTAGTTTAAAAACATTTAATTAGTTTGCCTTAATGTATATTTATAAAAATATTGTATGCATTAGTGAAAAGAAACAATTACATTACTTTTAAAACACGGCAAAGTATTTCAAATTAATACAATCAGCGTATCTAATAATACAACACTTCACCGTTAATATATAAAAAAATAGAAATGTTATGCACACATTTTTTTGTTGCTTTTCAAAAAGTAATAACTAATATACTTTTAAGTTAATTGATTTAATGATCAAAACGGACAGAAATGATATATACATATACATAAGTAAAAAATTACAAAATACTAATGAGAAAATTATCCAAAAAAAGAAAGTCTGTAGGCTTTCTTTTCTAGATGATCAGTGCCATTTTGTTTTCAGTTTGAATTTTTCATACAACAACAATGCTTCAATGTTGTTTTAAATTTTAATTGCACTGAAAAAAGAGTATTTATTTTACCAAGTTAAGCATTAAAATAAGGTACTTTGTTTATAATACTTTAAATATAATTTTAAATGCTTAAGTAACTGCATATATTTTATGAATCCTAAAATATTAGTTAGACAATTAGCAAATAACTATGTTTTATTGCCCCTGAATCAGAAGATGCTGTAAAAGTAGTCAAAAGATATAGGGTCAGTTGGAGTAATTGTACGCGCTTTTTCAATGTTTTAAATTTTGATCCTTCCCTACCTCTTGCATGAATTCAGGGATAAAATTGTGAGCATTGTAGCCACTACTGTACTTTTTGTGAGTAAATGTGCACAAAAAGTTTGACCTTATGACTATTTGTTAGCGAATGAGCTCGTGTTTACAACTACCCCAGCGATCTGTGGTAATTGTAAACAGTGGTTTATTTTCGAATAAGGTTGATGCAAAGGGAAAATTGCTTCATACACAGTCTGCTTGAAGGCTTAGAAAGTTCCGGAGCAATGGTTCTCAGTCTGCGGCCAACAGGCCGCATGTGGTCTGCTGAGTTATGTTATGAGTCGGCTGAGATCATTACGCGAGAAATATCTTGCAAAAAATCCAGTAATGCGACAAATTTATGTAAACTTGTTCCGCAGTGGATCAGTCGGTTAAGCTTGGGTCCCACAGAACACTGAAAGTGAAGCACAACTGGCCGTGGTCAGCGCTTGGGAGGGTGATCACCTCCCGCGACTGATTACTCTGAGACCGAGTGTGCTAAAGCGAGCTGTGCATGTAAAATACATCGTCGCTTCAAATGTCCACCAATTTAGAAATAATTTCCTCTGAAGGAGCAACCTAGGTGACGATCTCTCACCTGGGAGCTGGTTCAAAATCATTAAGCCAGTCTGAGCCAAGTGTGCTTCATTCTAGCGGAGCTCGTTAATAATCAGTAGGAGCTTCCTTAATTTATGGTCGCCCTGCAAGGGGGGCTTGGATTTCCAAGTGGCATTAGCAACAACCACAGCAGTTATGTAAATAGGCACAAAAGTGTAATTTACATCAAAATATAATACTTATTGTCCCCCAAAATGTTGGGAATAGGATAAATTTAAGTGTTTACAATTACCCCAGAGTACGAAATATGTGGGGTAATTGTAAACACCTAACTTGCACCTGAAAAATAACAGGGAGGATTAAATTCATAACTAAATGTTTTTAGCAGCATTCTACATTGCAACTAAAAATGGTTGAAACCGCTTACATTGATTTTGTAGATGAGCTGGAGAGGAAAATGTAAGATCATAAATTTTGTTAAACAACTTTTTTCACTGTGCCATTTCAAACAATAGTGACGCCTCCACAGTTGTTTCGAAACTTACGAAACTGCTTCAATGTCTTCCCTATGCTGCCAGTTTATCACTCTCAAGCAGTTAAATTTTTCAAACCACCACAAGTGTAGTTATGAAGCTTGTTTACAACTACCCCATGTTTAATTATCCCAACTGACCCTATCATTTTTTTTGTTCAAGAAAGGATGAGGCAACGAAAACGTTGATACCGATTATTCGTTGTTTTTAATCAATAAATGCACAGCCGGTAATTGCTTAGAAGGCACTTAATTCTTTCATGTAGTTTGTAGTGACATTGGTTTTGCACCTTTGATTAAAGCTATGTAGTTTTAATGACTCTTAATTACTGTTGTGTTAAACCTCTCTTAACCCAAGAAGTTTGGCTCAGTTTGTTCACTGTTGTGAAATTCCTATTTGGAAGGATATTTTTTAACTTGACTCTTAAATGAAGTCCCAAAAATATAAGCTAATAAGTAATGTAAACTCGGAAATTGCATTACGTAAAAAGTAAATAACTAAATAAAAATAAAAATATTCCGTTAAGAGTGGGTCAAATCTTCCTAGGGATAGAAAAAGCAATATCTTAGTGACACACAATGTCGCGGCCAGATTCACGACATCAGGGCGCGTGATACGTAAAGTGGCATAGACAATAAAACACAGATTTTTGTGGTTAACTAGATTAATTTATTCACTTATATAGATATTAACTTAGGCCCATGAGACTACTACTATTAAAAAGGAAAAGGAAATGTGCAGGGAACGAACCATGTCCGGATCCAACGGGCAGCACTTGTTGTGAATTTTAGTCCATATGGGTCGGTGGGCGATCCTTCCTCGTCCGGAAGCGAATGGTGATCATCATAATCCTGCTTGCAGAAGAGGCCTGCCGCGCCTATTTTATAGACGGCAGATGTTGTCAATCAAAAATTGTACAGAAGGGGCCCATCTCTGCCTTGGAAGATGAAGTGCTTTCAGGGAAAAACTGATCACCTCTGTCCAGATCTGATGATGCTCTGATGCAGTTCTTATGTCACCCTGGTGTTCTCTCAAGATGTTTTTTGATGATGTTTTTGGTTTTAATTCACCAAAAGCCCCTTGCTGATTTGATGGGAGGTCTTGACCAATTCAGACTCAATTGGCCTCCCATCTTTTCTTAGATTTCTCCCAACCAGGGCGCTTCCCGTCGGCCGTTGGCTGGCGAGTTTATCTGTGGGTCGGTACGAAGATCCACGCAATCAGAGCGTTTTGCTTCTGGTGTTCTCTCGGTGTTGTTGCCTCCTCCGCCATCTTGAGTTATAAAATTTATATTTATCTTATCCCTCCAATGGGCCTTTGTTGAGAAAATCTCTTCAGCTATTGTTGGTCCAGACGGACTGTCGCCGCTGGTCGTAAAAATGCCTATTACATTGTAACCCCCCATCTTTCTGTTACGACAGATTCTTTCCCTTGCACATCAAAAAATAAGCAAAAAAAAAAAATTAATAACTCATCTTATTTGCTAAGGCTCATGGGTCAATATTTACAATACATTAATATTTACAAGATATTTACAACTCCTTCCACATGGGTTTTTTCCCACCTAGTCATGGGAAACATGGTGCTACAATTGACAATAACAGCAATATGACAAACCTGGAGAAAAAAAAATTATATATATACATCACACTTATAAATCGGTAGTGGTGAGGATGCCTAGAGATCGGTTGCTCAGGACGTGGAGACAAGTAAACAGACAAATGGAGAACCCACATGAGTTAAAAAATTATGCTCTTATAAAATTATGTCAACTTCATGAACTCTTTAAAAAAGTTGACAGCATTGGAAAAAAAAATTACGTAGGTCACATACATTTGAATCAATCTGTCCCGTACTTTAATCAAACTGAACCAACTTTAGTAGAGGCAGCTAATAATTAGCTACTGTTCCCCTTTTAAATTTTCAACCTTACAGTGAATGGTGATCATTGCAGTCCTGCTTGCAGAAGAGGCCTGCCGCGCCTATTTTATAGACGGCAGATGTTGTCAATCAAAAATTGTACAGAAGGAGCCCATCTCTGCCTTGGAAGATGAAGTTTTTTCAGGGAAAAACTGATCACCTCTGTCCAGATCTGATGATGCTCTGATGTAGTACTTATGTAACTCTGGTGTTCTCTGATCATGTTTTCTGACGATGTTTTTGGTTTTAATTCACCAAAAGCCCCTTGCTGATTTGATGGGAGGTCTTGACCAATTCAGACTCAATTGGCCTCCCATCTTTTCTTAGATTTCTCCCAACCAGGGCGCTTCCCGTCGGCCGTTGGCTGGCGAGTATATCTGTGGGGCGGTACGAAGATCCACGCAATCAGAGCGTTTTGCTTCTGGTGTTCTCACGGTGTTGTTGCCTCCTCCGCCATCTTGAGTTATAAAATTTATATTTATCTTATCCCTCCAATGGGCCTTTGTTGAGAAAATCTCTTCAGCTATTGTTGGTCCAGACGGACTGTCGCCGCTGGTCGTAAAAATGCCTATTACATTGTAACCCCCCATCTTTCTGTTACGACACACAAAATATTTAATTTTCCTCTGCACACACTAGCACAAATGAAGGTATTTATAATAAGTCCGAAACACGTGTACAGTTCTATCATCAACCAAAGCGATATGCCTGGCAGAATGCAAAGAAGAATCAATTTATATTCAAAGCGAGGAATTGCTGGTATAGCGAATGTGCTGCTTTTGTTCTTGTTCTAGTTCGTTTAGCAAACTTGATTTCTTCCGAACTGATGCTATGTGCAAGTTTTTAAATTTAGTTGCTTTAAACAAACAGGGAAGCAAACATTCTGATTCGCGTACTAAATAAAAGCCCCTGCAAAATGAGCTTCTTTAAAACACGCTCTTTTCTGCCATGCGCAGAAGCGTCCATATGTCAAAATTCCGGGGTTGAACTGCATGCTACTTCATTTTTTTCCGTTTACCGTTTTTTCACGTTAATACAAGTACTTTATAAATATGAAGGGACATTACACCAACTATGAATCTTTTCAGCTACAACAAAACTTCAGAACAGTTTTTGCTCATTAGCACATGGCAAACACGACAATTGACTCGTTATGATGGGAAGAGAAGCTTAAAATGCACCGAACTTACGCTTCAAGGTAAAATACAGAAATGAAGGAATGCTCCACTTACACATGAAAAATAAAAATATTTCAATTAGAATTACATTTAAACCGTACAAATATTTTCTTATTATATATATATAATATCGTCTTACTTGTAATTCAATCGAAGTATTCTATCTTGAGCAAAAAATTAATTAAAAATAATGAGAAATATGTTTCTGAAAATAAGCTTTTGCTGTTTTTTTCAATAGTCATCATTCTACATCTTCAATTAACCTAATTGAAATGAATAGTTAAGAGATGGGAAAATATGTGCTGTAGAACTGAATTAATTAACTAATTCCGAGCATGTTATTTAATTGATAATTAGAAATATCAAAAAAGAATATCAAATACATACAAATCATATAATAATGCAAATATAGTTTAGTTAAAATAATAAATAATGTTTCTTACTTTAACATTAATTATGTCAGTGTACAATGTTAGAAAAATTAATTACGTTTTTCCGCATCATTATTGTTAAATTTCAAAGGTTTTATGCAATTATGAAAGTTTGAGACATAAATCAGATAAAATTTCAGATAAAACGACCGATTGTTCTGCATTAAAACTTTATTGAACATAATAATTAAAAAGCCAAATATATGCAAGATCACAATGATGTACCCATTTTCAAATAGAAATAAATACATGAACAGATATTAGGGTTAATATGTTACTAATGTTACTACCTAATACACGGTAAAAATATTTCTGTAAAAGTACAGAAGGAAAACAGAGGGTTTCTTTAAACTTACGAAGAACTTGTTTTAAATCAAATACTGAAGTTTCTTGTAATAACATATTTTAAATAAAATTCTTCTTTTTTCGCACTCTTGTAAAACTACAGGGAAATATTTATTAAGAGTTGCTGCATTAAAACTTTATTGAACATAATAATTAAAAAGCCAAATATATGCAAGATCACAATGATGTACCCATTTTCAAATAGAAATAAATACATGAACAGATATTAGGATTAATATGTTACTAATGTTACTACCTAATACACGGTAAAAATATTTCTGTAAAAGTACAGAAGGAAAACAGAGGGTTTCTTTAAACTTACGAAGAACTTGTTTTAAATCAAATACTGAAGTTTCTTGTAATAACATATTTTAAATAAAATTCTTCTTTTTTCGCACCCTTGTAAAACTACAGGGAAATATTTATCAAGTTGCGTAAAACTGAACACTTGAGATCTGAGACTACCAGTTTAAACATTTTCAAAAATGTATTAGATATTGTTGGCGTGTAATTTTGGTGCACCCTGCTACCCTTCGGCGACTAGTCTTCTCCGAATCACGAGGCATCAGCTACACCCCCGCGACTTCAGCTACTAGAAATGGTAAGTCAGCGTACTCACAGATGGCGCGTCTACTGCGACACATTGTCTGTTGTATTCAATTTACATAGCGTTCGCTCTTTTTTAATCTCTGTAATTTCCTTTTTATAAAGCCTTTGTAGTTTCTTGTTTTCAAGTGTCTGTAATTTTACGTCAGACTCCGGATAAATGTTTTCCTGGAGATTCTTATGTATTTGCGGGCAAAGATGTTTTACAGTGTAGAGTTATGTTTGACATTAACTTGCACTAACACACTAAGGCTTTCAAGATAGTTGAAAAAATGATATCGCCCAGATGTCACATGCTCTCGCAAACATTCCTCCTTGCAAGCAGCTGTCATGGCAACACGTTTTTCCAGTAGCTGGACCATCATTATTTAGCAAGGGGGACAAAATGTCATTGATAAAAAAGAACGCTGGTGAAGCAATTTTAAAAACAAAATGAGCATTGCGAGAGCATGTGAAGGCAAACAGTTAACCGCTGTAAACCTGAGAATGTTAGTGTAAGTTGTTGACAACCCAATATATTATACATCCTCAGCTGCTTGTCACAGCAATTTATTGCTGTTTGAAAATGGCTACATCATCATGCTGGAACCTGTATAATTAGTTTCTAAAAAGAACAAAAAACTTACATTGGTAGCAGAAAATGGTAAACAGGTAACAGAAAAGGTCTGCTCTTATATGGAATTATAGTTATTACATGCATTCGTACATACACATAGATAGAAACATATATCCTATAGGTTCAACGTTCCTTAAATTGTGTTCCGCAGAACCACTAAAGGGTTCCGTGAAATTTGCATTATTTCTTTTCCAAAAACTTAAGAAATGTATTGAAAAAGCCAAAAGAAAATCTAGGTGGCCAAATACTAATCTAGGTAGTGAATATACATGCAACAGTTCTATGTTGCGAGTTTATTGTGTAAAAGAGAAGAGAAAATATAACACTAAGAAATACACGATTGATTCATTCAATAAGATTACCCCCAAGTTTCATTATTATTACTTTCTATATTATCTCTTAGATTTTTTTCACTCAGCGTTAAAAAATTGCGGCAATGGTACCACACTCATTGTGATGCCGCTGAAAGAGTTGGTATCAATCTCTGGGCACGCTCTAGGTCTGCAATGGTTGAATACCAATACTGCAGCCCATTAGAAAGAAAAAAAAATCTCTCTTAGTAGTGATCTTACGAATTTCGCATTTATTTTTCCTTTCTTAGAGAAAAAAAATTTAGTTTTTTGAAGGAATTTCAAAAAAAGGTGACAAAACGCACGCGTTTTCGCGGGTAAATTTGAGTGCAAGTGAGTGCTTTTTCCGAATGATCCTCTTAAAGAATACCTGAAGAAAACAGGGATTCCGCAGTAAAAGTTTGAACATGATTCCATTTATCAAACATATGAAGAAACACCGATATAGATAGAAACTGTTTGCAGCTCATTTGAGACATATCATTCTCTATTTGATATAAGACGCTGTATGACATCTTTCTAAGTGTTAATTATTAAAATTTTACTCAGATGAACTTTCTTTAGATTTTAAATAAACTTTAAATCCACGGGGAATGAGTTTAACATTATTGAACCATCCTAAAATTGATCGAAGGATTTTAGCTCAAGGGTTATTGTAACTATGCTTCATATTTTCTATTTAAAGGCAAATAATTTGCGAAGGGTTTGTTAAGAAGTCACAAAGTATCGTAAGTACCATTGAAAAGTAATTAAAATGACTCACAATATTGGTTTTCGTTCAGTCGATGATCATACGAGTATAGATTAAACAACAAGTTAATAAATAATTTTGTTTTTAGTTAAAGATTATTTGTTAAATATAAAACTGCAAAACGTTATACTGCAGTTTATACAATATTTATTTATACGTATTTGTCTTTAACCAAAAACGATGTAAGTATATGTAATATATGTGTTTTACTTTATGTGATGAATGTATATATTTTTTCTGCATATACTCCGTGTATTTTTTAATGTTCAACATTTTCTTTTATTTAATTTCTTTCTTTCTCTTTTTTCAAACCAAAATATTTACTATTATGATATAAACGTACTGTATCTGATTTTTACTTACTTGTACGAAGTCAGGAAGTATTGTAATTGCAAATAACGTCCTACTCAAATGTCTGCCAAAATTCGCATTTCAATCACAAATTAATCAATTATGTATGTAAATACGCACGGGTGTATGGACCACTGAAAGGTATATCAATATGAATCAATATCGAGGCTCAATATCAATTTTGACCATCTCCAAGTTCATTTTGACGAGTTTTGTCGTGCCGTATGTGCGTTGTCATGTGCGTATATTTCTGCGTATCGCGTATATATTGCATGTAAAACCCATACAACGTCTAATTGTACACTTCCTCTTTTGGTTGCAATTCGCGGGTCCTTTATGCAATTATACGCCAGTATCAAGCAAATTTCTAGCTGTTTTTCATAATAAAGCATTTTTACAAAGGCATTATATTGAAACCAACTCCGTAATAAAGTATATTAGCGACAGCTTGCAGGTGTATCGCCAAATTTGGAGAGAATAGCACAGAGAAAAGGCGCCAAAACAGAGAAAAGTCGGTGTCAGTTTGGCAATTTATGCGAAATTTGGCGACTTTCCCATGTTAAAGCATTAGCAAAAATGAAGAACTTTGTGAAACTTTCTTCCCTCTCCTATTGGTTTTCAACAAACTAATGGTTTTTAGTATTTATAAAATAATTTTTATTAAAAAAATAGAACCGACTTCAAATTATAAATTGCGCTGAAAAGTGAAAATTAATTAATTCTTTAAACAACATTGATGTGACTTTTAAACATAGTTTTAGAAGTAGGTGCAAAATTAGGATAGATAAAATCTTTTGTAATCATGAATCAATTACAAATATATATATTTTCCCAGAATTAGCAACAGTTCTAATATGAAGTATCAAATGGTGTAGTGGTAATTAGACTCATAATTTTGCACCGACTTCTAAAACCATGTTTAAAAGTCACATCGATGTTGTTCAAAGAAATAATTTATTTTTCACTTTTTAGCGCAATTTATAATTTGAAGTCGTTTCTATGTTTTTTACCTTCTTTGATAAATGACACTAAAAACTAATGATTTGTATGATAAATTCGCTTTGAAGTCGATTTTAGCAAACAAATTAATTGGATTTATTTTTTACCTCAGAGAAGCCTTCAGTCAAACTTTTGCTGTAATTGCTTTTAATATTATAGCACAATGGAAGCAAATATTTTTTTAACAATAACTTTTATATTTATTAATAGTTTTCCCAACAAAGAAAAATCAAGCCAAGCCTTTCTAATTAAAATAAAAAAAATACTTATTTTTCAGCAGTAACGTTTTTTCTAAAAAACAAATGTAGTCAAATTGATGTACGATATTTGAGCTAAACGACCCTGTATAGATTACAGAAAAAATCATCAAAATCGATTCATTTAGTCAAAAGTTATGGATAAGAAAACAAAGAAATGACTATCTTTCTGCTCATAAATTTTTTTCTAATTATCAAGCAGGGTCAGGGACCTATGGGAAACCACCCCCGAACGATTAAAAAAAAACATCATGAAAATCGGTTCATCCGGTGAGAAGTTCTGAGTGGACAAACAAACAAACAAAACAAAAAAAAAAGAAAAAAGAAAAACGACATACATACAGTCCGAATGTATAACCTCCTTCCTTTGTGCAGTCGGTTGAAAATGCGCTTCCTCTAATCCTAAGGCACGCATATGTTGTATTTTAATAGATCAAATTTTTCAGTTCTGTTTTGAGCTATTATGGAATTTAGTTTAGAAAAATTATTTTTTTCAACTAGTGAACTTTGTGAACTTTGGCGCTTGAAATCAATATGATAATGTAATCATAATTTTAATTTATCATTTGACAATTCTGATTTTGGGCAACAAATGAAAAAAGAAATACAAATGAAAAAAAATATATTTTAAATACCTTTACAAAAATCGTCCAAATAAACTGTATGTGTAATACACTTAAACAGTTAACTGTAATTTCAAAATATTAATAACGCCCATTTATATTATCAGAAAATGTTTCAGAAGTTACCATTTTCAGTCACAATTTTTAACAAGTAACGTTGTATGTACTAATATTTCAATTAACACTCCGTCGGTTGCGCTGTATCTCATAGATACAAAGCTTTGAAATTACTTTCGTTTAAATTGAAGGAAGAATTTCATGACCTTGACCAGAGCAATATCTGCCCTTCCGGTCAGTAGGTCTCCTAGAATGTTGTGGGAGTAGATGTCGGGGATTTTTTCATCCGCTTTTGGGGGCTCATTTGCGGCTTGTATCTGTGGGATACAGCGCGACCGATGACGTTTTCCGTTTGTTATACTAATTTTATTAATTTTTGAGTTTATTTTGCTTTTGAAAATGAATAAAAAACGCTTTCTAGGTTTAAATGATCAGAAAAATCTTAACACATTCATTTAAAAAAAAATTTTTTTTAATGAAAATTAAGATTTATATGCAGAAATTTTCGATGAAAGTGATAAGGACAAAGGAGATTTATGGAATGTCATTCTGGTTATGGAATGTCATTCACCAAAAGGACTAGGTAAACGCAATATAAGTGCCTAAAATGCAGTGAAAGTTTTTGCTTAGAACATGTCGTGATGGTTTTTTAAAAAAGTGCAATTGATGAACCAAATGTATCGGAGTCGAATTACTTTTTTCATTTCCTAAATTTATTTGAATAGTTAATATTTCCATTAAGAATATTTCCCCTCATATAATTATATATAACCTATTTTACGCATATATTTTATTACTTTATATTTCTTTTTGCTTGTAAGTATTTGCGTTGTAAATTAGCAGTTTCATTGTATTTTGTATTGAAATAAAGGAAAGATAAAGGTCCAAGTGTAAAGGAGGTGAAGCCTGATACCAAAAACAAAAATATATTTTTAAAAAACTTTCATAATTAAATTTACGCATTGCTATTACGAAATGTATCTGTGAGATACAGCGCGCCCGATGGTGCAAAATTTGGAGCGCGCCCGACGGAGTGTTAACAGATTAACATTCATATCAGTTTCTAGTTTTTACTAGCATGTTTACAAATTTAGAAACCCACACGCTATTCTTTCAACCAATCAAATTGTATTATTAACACATTTTTTAAATACACGAGCATAATTTAAAGAAAAAAAAACCATTTCGAATCTGCGTACATTTAAAAAATAGCACGTTGTAAAGCAAAATATAGGATACTTTTATAAGATACTTACATAGTATGATACTTTTCATAAATAAAGCATGTTATATTTCTCTTCAAAGCTTCATTAGCACTGTTTATTATTATTTTTCAAAGTGTTCCTTATATTAGCATAAATTAGCATTTTAAACATTTTATGTAAATTAAACTAAACGTCGGAAATGTTCATTTGCATGTATATTAGAAATAGATAATGATAAAAGTAAAAAAAGGATTAATTTCAGAAGAAAATATTTTCTTCAGAGAAATGCAAATGTTTTTGAATAGCGTATTTCTTTAAACCAATGTAAATTTTACCGATATACTTCTAGATTAAACGAACGTCTTTTACAAAGCACAAAATCAAAACATTTAACAGTTACAATTAATCATTTTTCTTAACTTAGAGTAGATTCAGATATATATATATATATATATATATATATATAATATAATGATAATTAGAAATGAAACAAAAGCAATTTCAATGGTAGAAGTAAGGAAAATTCACCAAACGTAGCAAACTCCACAACCATTTAAATTAAGAAAACGTTAAACATTCAAAGAAAACTCTATAAGTGTTTCGTTTCTTTTACAGTACATCCGGAAATCCGAAAAATACTGCGTGTCACGAGACTTTTTGCTATACTGAATTACGATATTATATGTTTTTTAAATGTTACATTGAATACAAGCATTTTACTGCTGCATATGCGCGTGAAAATTGAATCTTTTCATTCATTTTTTAAATTATTTTGTTAATTTTAATTTTGTACCTTTAAGCCGATAGTGAAGTCCTGTTGTAGGCCAAACGGGTGTTAAAAAAGTCCGATTATTGATATTTCTTCCAGACGTATAAGGGAAGAATACAAACATACAAACATCGTATTACAGTGACTTATCAAAATAGTAATCTGATAATATTTACAATAAATGAAATTTTTTCTTCCTCAAAAGTACTGAATTTTGCGCTGATAATTTAATCATTAAACAAAAATGAACTTTACACGATCCATTGAACACCATGTGAAACATGTGATTTAGATTTTTCCTTATATATTTCATTACGTATGTTTTGTATGTTTAATTTGCTGTTGTTTATAACACAGCCAGCGTATATAAAAAATGTAATGTTGGTACGTATATTTCAAGACTTCGTAAACAATTAAAATACCTGATAATTACTCTGTTGAATTAGCCTAAACTTTTAAATACTTTTTTGAAAAGCCGCTGTTTTCTAAAAATTGTCAATAAAACATGTACTTGTTACTTACGTCAGAACTTTTGCCTATCTCTTTCGTTCACATGGATTGATTCATTTACTTAAATTCAAGCAATTTCAATTTATACTGTGTTAAATGACACATGTTCTTGAACATATTTAAATTAAAGCAGGTATGCAGACAGTGTAAAGCAAATAAAATTTTAAACAATTCATGCTATTTGTTTTTGTTTTCTAATTAATTGTATAAAAATCGAGATGGTGTCATTTTTCTTCTTGAATATATTCAGCATTCAATTGAAAAATTATAACTGAATTTAACGAAGGGAAAAAACCGTACAATACAACAAACTCTCATGAAAAAAACGCGTAAAGATAGGGAATAGCTATCTAAATTCTATTTCGAATTGTCTTCACCTTTATTAGAACATTCCTTCAAATATTACCGGATTTCTAAAACTTCACCTAAGAGTTCTATTCCTTATTGAATATACGCTACGTGCCACTTTCTCAACCAGCTGTTGCTTTCTGGAGTATCCTAAAAGTAAGATTTTACTTTTATATCTTGGTAGATACATTTCCCAAGATTTCGATATCAGAGATGGCTCACTGATTCAAGTTTTCTATAATAATAATTCTTTGCATTTTTAGGAAAATCTAATGCGTTTGTTTCGTGCCTTACTTTTGAATCATTAACATATTGTTCCACTTTTGTGTATATAACAAAAATTATTTTTAATAACTTTGAATTAAGAAATATCCATGGCATAGTATTAAACATAATCTACAATAGATATTTATAAATAAAATTCATGGTGCAGTTTGCATCAATTAGATCTCAGGTGCCGCCATCTAGAGGAAAACTGAGCGTGAAAAATTGCAGCTATGGTACCACAATCATTGTGATAGCGCTGAAAGAGTTGGTACCAATCCCTGGGAAAACGCACTAGGTCTGAAATGTATAGGTCTGAAAATAAATTTTACAATATATTAAAAATATACATATATATATATATATGTATATATATTAATAAGTTCATCCCTATCTGTAATAAGCAGATCATTTTAAAGAAATGTCTGCAAATTTTAGGAAATGGCTGATATAAAAAAGAATAATTGCAGATGAATCAGAAGCTATATGAGATTAAAAAGAAAAATACCAAATACATTTTTGAAACATATTCCTTTTCATTTGGTGCTGTGAACAGTTTTAAGAACAGATGCTCATCCATAATCATAAATTAAATTTATGACTTCCTTAATTAATGAAAAATAACATATTTAATGATAAAATTACCTTCATTTAATAGCTTTGGCACGACACCTTGAACAACTCTGTAATTTATGAGCATTTAAATTTATATTATCAATGAGATTCTTAGAAACAAATTAATGATTAAAATAAGATTCTACTTATGATTAATGAACATTTAGTGTTAAAGTATGAGAAATAAGAGGAATTTAAGAAGCATCGGGAAAATACTAGTTGGGACGCAATATTAACTTATAATTTGTCATATTATCAGTTTATGGGTTTCTATTAATTTGTACTAATTAAATAACTTTTAAAATGTTAGAACGTGTACGGTCAGGTGTGGTAAAGTGGTCATACAGAAAATAAACGGTTATAGCTTTGAAATTAGTATTGAAATTGGTGTATTTCTTTTTTGTATTTGGTTTTAGCTGTCAATAATTAGGAATGAAATTGCACACTCAAAATTATTTTAAGGACAACTTACTGTTTAACTGAAGAAATCTTTTAAGTTACTTGCCCATGCAACATTTTGAAATCGGAACACCTATTTTAACTTTTCTCTAAGAATTTGTTTAAAGGAATTAGCAGTAAATAACGGCCCAGAAAGCTTTACGCATTATTTATGAGAGAAAATTTACATTTAAATCTGATAATCGTGTTCGTGTAAGTCGACCAAATTTAGGTTTTGAAAAGAAAAAAAAAACAGTTATACTTTTAAAAAGTAAAATATTTTTTTTAAGGTAGTGCAATACTTCTCCCAGAATAACAGGTGTTAGGATTGAAATAATATATATATGTATATACGTATTGATTGCATAAATGCATTAAAAATGAATACGAGTAAGTTGTCTCCAATTTTTGTTCTGCATAAGAATTTACTTATGTTAACCTATTTTCTTGTGTTTCTTCATTTGTCTTTTTCATTTAAATTAATAATTAGTGATAACTTTTAATTGCATTTTATGCATAAAGTTGTGCTTGTTTTTCTGGTATTTAATATTTTTGATTTGTATTCAAAAAAAAAAAAAAAGAATCACCCTTTTTTTAGCCTACTTTCCCGTAAAAATAAAAATAATAATAATAAAGCATGAAAGAAGGCTTAATGTATCGTGAAAATATCGTTAGAAATCAAGAAAAGTCAAAAATAAGTTAAGTACTTAAATAAAGATTGAAAAATAAAAAATTTGAAAGTAGGGTTTTGAGATGGGGAAAAAGTGGGTCTGTCGGTCTGTCTGTCGGTCTGCCCCCCCCCCCTAATAACTTTTAAACGAATTGTCCGATTCTAAAAATTCTTTTTGCATTCGAAAGATCTCGGCGGGGACATCTCATTTCCATATTTTACTTTTTGATTTGAACAATTTTTTGTTCAATTTTGAACAGTTCAAAAAAATTTAACATTATCGCCTATGGGTGAAAATGAAGCACATTATGCAAACTCTGGGTACAAGATCCAAGTTCCCATGAACAAGCTCACTGGACGAAGTTCTTGGCGTGAAATATTGATTTGAACAATTTTGTTCATTTTTGAACAGTTAAAAAAAATTAACATACCGCCTACGGGAAATTTCAATCCTATATCATTCCAGATCTAACGGACCGATTTGCTTGGAACAAACTTTATCGGAAAGCTCTTGTGACGTAGAACATGTACAAATAGAAAGTACATACAGAACTAAGGAGCCTATTTTCCTATGAAATTTTTTGATCGGGATTTTCAAGAATATTTTTGAATCAATGAATGATTAAATGAATAAGCAAAAGAATGAATGAATAAATGAGTGACTAAATACATGAATGACTTTATAAATGAATGATTGAATGAATATCTATTAATCGTTGAAAAAGGTATATTTGAAGCAATTAAGAACTAAAACTAAACGAGAAAGACAGAGAGAGAGATATAGCTAGATTATAAATTTGAATTCGGTGTATACGGGAAAGTAGGCTCATATAGTTCTAGACGGGACTTCTTGTTAACACTGATTTACATGACAAATAGTGACAAGAAATTATGATGCACCTGATAAAAACCTTGTCATACAGTCCGAGCAGAGATTAGCAGATGTAAACGAATGGGGAAAGCTATATTTCATTTATATCCCGGAGTGGAACAGCATTAGCAGTTAATGGTCATACTACTATTTTTTCTTATGTTTCAATGTGAATAATGAATATATAAAATGCAATACAAAATCTTCAAATTAAGTGCAACGTGTCCCTTCCAATAGAAATATCCCCTCCAAAACAATTTTCTTTAGCCCTTTATATGCTTTAAGTTGAATTCTATTTACAATTAGAATTGATTTTATTGATCTTAACATTTATGGTATTTGATGATGTTTTTGCAGAGATTTTGGTTTTAATCAACCAAAGCTTCTTGCTGATTTGATGAGAGGTCTTGACCAATTCAGGCTCATTTGACTTCACATCTTTTCTTTGGTCTCTCCCAACCAGGGCGCTTCCCGTCAGTCACTGGCTGCCGATTTTATCAGTGGGGCGGTGCGAAGATTCACGCAATCAGAGCGTCTTGCCTGTGGTGCTCTCGTCTTCCCACGGTGTTCTTGCCTCCACAGCCATCCCGTGACATAAAATTCATATTTCTTTTATTCCTCCGATAGTCCTTTGTTGAAATAGCGTTTTCCACTATTATTGGTCCAGTCGGACTGTCGCCGTCGGTCGTAAAAATGCCCATCAATTTGGGACCCCACATATTTCTGTTACGACAGTATTACCCTTACATTATTTAATTAATCTTTTATTTGTTAAATATAAAGCCAAATGGTTATGAAATTTAACTCGCACTGATAAAAATTTGAAATAGCAAAGTGAAGTGAATAACTTTAGCTACCCCCAAACCTAAATTTCATTTTTTTTTCTCAATTGCATGAATTTCTTATTAGGGTATAAAAATGTGGAAATATTGCGCTACTTCGCAGCACATTTAACTTATGAATGGAACTTTAAATAATTAAATTAAAAAAAAAATATTTCACATATTTTTGAGTAACTTCAAAATGATTTTAAACATCGTGATGTGGGGAGCATATAACTTAGGAGTACATTTGAAAATTTTAATATAAAAAAATCTACGTCTGAGTAAACTTTGCGAGAAATTGTGATTTGCTGCCACGACACTTATTAGGAATAAAAAAAAGAAAAAAAAAGAAAGGTATAGTTTTGTTTATTTATTGCTATCATATAGTTTTGACAACTTTATATCTTATTTATAGCTAATTACTATGTCTTAACCGATTATAATACTTGCATTCCAAGAATTTAAAAACAAGTACTTCCTACAATTTGGAACGAGTACAGGAATTATTTGTTTGAGTACAAAACTCTCCGAAACATAAAGAGATCCAGAGTTGGTTTAACACTGAAGAAATGATAAAGGAAACTTCCACACGTTTTCCTTCATTTTACAAAGTAAACTCGAGCCTTTATGCTTCTCTATAATGCAGGTGCGTGATAAAGGAACTCAAAGGTGAAAGAATCTTCCCCTTTCATGTAGAATATCTCTCTCTCTCATCCCAGGCACGAACATCACTGATAGCAAGCATCCTTCTCTCTTGAGTCTATTAAAGGGTAGGTAGTCGCTAGACGTTGAAATGATTTCATTTTACTTGCTGAGAAACTTATTCGACGTTCATAAGTGGGAAGTGAAGTAAATGGTTCTTTAATGGCATGTTAAAAGTAAAACAAAATATATCCCTAAAATCTGGTTAAATTCGTATTTGAGTAGTTTTATTCATTATTTTGAGCATGTATGCATCTATAGTTATAGAGTTCGCGCATGGGATAAATTTGGAAAATGCTATCTAGGTTTTCTTGCATTAAAATCTCGAATAATGTCATTGTCATGGAGAATTTCATGGAGGTAGCAGTATAATACACGTATAAGATTTTAAAATATAGCATTGCTAAGTTTATAAAAAGTTGAAGAAAATATTTTTATTTTAGTACTTATCACTTATGTGAGGTACACAAAATTCGAAGTATTTAGCTATAAGATTTGACAACGCTTATTATAACAATAAGTAATTTCGTTACGCTTTTCTACTTGTTTGGTTTTGTACCAAGACAATTCCAACTTATCGTCTGATTATCGTTAATTATGATTTAAGTGGCAACACTTTTGAAGAGCTGATCGTTTAGAAAATTTATTAAAAATAAGTATTTATTTTAAAGTGTAAATTTTTGTTTTTTTAATATTAGGTGTTTAAAAAAGTTAACTGCGACCATGTACGTCATTACGCAAAAATTTTTAAGTTATTAAAAGAAAACTACAAATGATAGGAAAAATTAAGTATAGTTTGACTAAGCCATATTAAAAAAAATCATACGTTTATTGTAAAAAAAATTTCTCGAAAATGCAGATGTCCCGCAAGCCATTTATCCGGAGTCTTATGTAGGATTTCACATTCCAAAATACAAGAAACTACAAACTCTTTAAAAAAAGGAAATTACAGAGAACATTCTGTAAATTGGTTGCAACAGATTATGTGCCGCTTTAGTGATGTCACATGTAAATACCCTGAATTACTGCCTCTGGTAAGCAAGGACGAATCATACTTTCTAAGAAAAGAGAGCTAGAAGACTGCCTACTGCAGCTGAAAGACTTAACGTCAACAATATTTGTATAATGAGTTTTTGACAATTTTTAAACTGGTAATTACAGAACTCAAGTGCTCAGTTTTACGTAACTTAACACATCTTTCACTGCAGTTCTACAGAGTGCGGAAAATGAAGAATTTTATTAAGAATCTATAACAAGAAACTTCATTATTTAATGTAAAATAAGTTCCTCATAAATTCAAAAAAACACTCTGTTTCTGTTCTGCAGATTTACAAGGTTTTTTTAGTGTAGATAAAAATTATGTTTTTATTAGAATTCGTAAAATTTGCATGCTTTGCATACAAATTTAATCCTTGCAACATATTTTACGCATCATAAAAATTCATTTTTTTGTTCGAAGTAAATTCACATACGAGTTTGATAAGGTTATATGCAATTTAAAGGACTTAGATGTTTTTTTAATTACATTCATGGTTTCTTTTTTTTGAAAGAAAAAGACAGAAAAAAAAGGCAACGATACATCATTGTAAAAGCACATATTTACAAACATATTAAAGAAACTTACAGCAGGTTGCCAGGAACCCGTATTTTTAAATGAAGATAACGTTTTGAGGTCCGACATAAGAGAAAAATAGGGAAGTTTGAGTTGCTTTTTACAAATGTTAATGTTAGTTACGTAATAACGTCATAAATTATTCAGTTGACTTCATTTGTTAGCTAATGGTTACGAACAGCTCTTTATTTTTTTAAAAAATCATTATGTAAATTATAAACTATCCTTTCCATCAGAAATTTTTAATGGTATTCAAACTGGGTCACATCTTTCGATCTGAAATATGTTTCACCCCTCAAGAATTCAAAGGTATTTTAACTGCACAGTTGTTATTAATTGTATAAAAATTATATTACAAGACACAGGCAGTAATTGCATTAAAATAATTACCATACATTAATTTAATGATTTACAATGTTGAACAATATTAATTTTAACTGTTAAATGAAATTACTTTGACCTAATAAAACTTATAATTGTCAGTGTTAGTTAAACACATATCACGCGCTTCATTTTTAAAGAATTCTTTTAGTACCAATGATCATTTGACAAGGATGCTTCATTACATTTATCTGGGTCTCAGCATTCTTTTTAAGTTACATGCAAATGAAACTACAAGCATCAGAGATTCTGAGAACATTATTGAAAAATATGTTCTCATTCATGTATATTCATTTACTTCAGCGAGAGAAACAATGTATACTGTAACAATTCTGAGCTTAATTATAATTTTTACTGAAACTAAGTTCATTATTTTCAGTTCTAGTTCGCCAGTCTTTGAAATTGTCATCACCGTCACTTAAAAAGTCATTTTTTTTCTCTCATGAATTCTCTCTGATTCATAATTATATAAATGAATTCATCTTATTCCTTGATAATGATTTATGTAAAATTGAAGCGTTAAATCACCCCCATTACATTTATATTTCCAAATGATAATGAATTATGCATTGTTAATTTTACAAATGAAGTTAAGAGAAAAGTGGTTACACCCAACTTAATATTGTGGATTTGGCAAAAAAATTCAATTACAAGAAAATAAAGAAAATCTAGTGAGAGAGCATTTTAAAAAATAGATAAAATCATTGTAATTTGATGAAAAAAGTAGAAAAGGGAAGTTTCAGTCATGCTTAGGTTGACCGCTACATAATAATACATGGACAGGGACTCAGTGACTAGTTTAATCATTAATTAAGAATGAATATTACTTTTTATTTATGTATTCATTTATGTATATTTTAATTAGACTAACATATATATATATATATATATAATCAAAAGTTAATAAAGTGAATCAAACTGTGAAAAGGCGCACGAGGCAGCACACTTAAACAGTTGCAAATATATGTATGAAATAGAGAATATATATATAAAAATTAGTGGGTATGTGAAAAAACAACAATATAAAAGGCTGAACGTGGGAAATCAAATATAAACATTCAAAATGAAAAAGAGCCTGCCTCTTCATCAGTGGGAGGGAGCAGGAAGCATATATAACTAAATATATATATATATATATATAACATTACAAAACAAATAACTCTTTCAAACACCTTTTTAAATTCAGTTTCGATTTTAAAATATAAAAACTTTATATACTTTCCCTTGGGCCCAGGAGACTGACCCGCGAAAGATTACGTAAGCTAGCAAATTTTGACGGGCCTGACCACTCGTTGATCATTAAATCCGTCACGTGGCCGAGATTCACGTGGCCGATCCGTCACACGGCCACGGAAGATTATTTAAAGGCAGTTAGGCACGAATTTCGGGGGATTCTCAATGTAAATATTGTAGTATAGGCGTTGATGTTTTGTGTCGTCTTCTTGCTTTGTTTGAAATGTATGTTGAAGCTTCAAATAAACAAATGATGCCTTGAATGTCGGCCAATATTAAGTTACAGAAAGACATTCGATTAATTGAACGGCTGCACGTAACCGTTATTATTACATATATATATATATATATATATATATATAGATAGATAGATAGGTAGATAGATAACCTATTTATATAAGTCTTTCACTATTTTTATTTATTCATTTTATGCTCATATGTTTCTATTAAAAGCAATCTTCTATCTTACATTATACCCCGTCGATAAAACTCTTTCGGAAATAACTTTAAATAGTACTGTGTATCTTGAATGCACCCCAATACAATTATTCTGATGCATTGATCGCTAAAATTCGTACAAAGAAGAACATTTGTTAGACTAGAATTTAACTTTTAACCTGCAAGGAATGAGTTCTCGTTTATTGGACCCTCCTAAAATGGATCGAAGAAGTTTACCTCAAGGGCTATTGTAACTCCGCTTCACGTTTTCTATTTAAAAGCAATAATTTTTGGAATATTTGTTAAGAAGTCGCAAAGTATCGTAAGCACCATTGAGAAGTAATTAAATTTGCCCAGAATATTGGTTTTCGTTAAGTCGATGCTCATAAGAATATTAAATGAGCTATGTAAAGTATGAACGTTTTCTGGTTTCTCTTCAAAAATATGGTTTTTGAAATCGAAATGTGGACAACCCTTTGTAATAATAAATTATACATCACAGCTATCGCGTACTCTCAAATATCAGAACAGTTATGTTTAGTATTGAATTCTTTAATTTCTAATGAAATTTTTATTATTTATTTCGTAATTAATGGTTTAAAACTGCGTTCCTTGACCTTTTTGAGAAGCGGCCTGGTAAATATTTGAAAATAATTCGCGGGCTGTTGTTTCTGCCCCTCCCCCTTTTATGCAATAGTAAAAAATAAACAAAATGGGTCATTTTCAAAATATACATACTTAGACTGTCATAGAATGAAAAAAAGTGATTGCTCTCAGAATATAATATTTTCAACTGTCTGTAAATAACACTTTTTTTAAGATAAAAAAAAGAAAGCAGTAAAAAAAAAGAACTGTGGTGTGATCCTTTGAATATAAAAATCTTGGTAACAAACTTGTCATGGAAATTAAAAATAACCTAATTAGAAATTGCTTACACCACTACAATGTTGCTTTGCAAATGCAAATGCAAAAAAAAAAAAAAAAAAAAAACGCTACAGGTAAACATGTAAGTAGTATAAGTGGCTTTTAATGAAAATGTGTTGGTTATTTTTTACCTTTTCTTCTGTACTTTGGTAACCGGAATTGACAAAATATGAGAGACAAAATACTTTGAAAAATATTTGTTCGCTTAGAGTTTCCTATTTTAATAATCTATTTTGTTAACGAAAACATGCACATCACATGACAGACTACTGTCAACCAGTAAAATTTAATGGCAAATAATCTGAAGTCGATTGAGATCAAGGTGCAAAGCGCTAGAAATCTCAGGGCAGGGCGATTGTGAAAAAATCTTTTTCAGCGAAATGCCACAGTAAATTTAAGATTCTGTATGTAGGCCCCATAACATAATCTCGACAGTTATTGTGATGTATTTATTCTACTGTCCTGCGATAGACACATAAAGACACTACTGTAGTTGTTGCTTTGCATCATACAATGTGAATAATAATGTGTGCAAAGTATAAATACAAGGACATCATTGCTGAACTACACTAAAACGCAGGTGAGTAAATCATTGTGCAGAAGTTTGATGTGTTGTCGTTTTTATGACAATAAAGAGGAATCTGGATCTCAGGTAAAATACCGCTGTGTTGGAAGAGTCAAAAATTGTGTTTCATACTTATCAGTCAATACGGAACAAATGAACAATGATGATGATCCCACGACTTCGTAAATTTACCTTAAACTTATAAATTGCAAATACGCTATTAAATCGCAGGAACAGAGGAAGGGATATGTTGAGGTAATACAGATGAATTTCGTCTATTGATTTAAAAATTAGTATTTATTTTTCATTGTATTGATATGCTTGTGTCAAGTTTTGAAAACACGTCCGTACATGCAAAGAGAAACTGGTATTTTGTTCAGCATGTAACAGCACAGTGTGCAGTGTCTTTGTTATTTTTGTTTCTCTAGAGCCTTACTGCTACAAAACATCCGTAGCAGGAGTAAAAACAAAAAACAATAATTCATATACTTATGATAACTTAATAATGAGTAATGTTAGATATAAAGAACTTACTTTTCTAACTTCACGTTTTTAATCCTTATTAACCACAGTATCAAGTTATTGAAACGTTTTTTTGTCATGTCCGTTGATGTCACGTCCTCTTGAGAGTGATATAACCACATGGACGTGCGTGATTACAATATCTTCTAAGTTTTAGAGCTATTTATATGATTTATGTAAGGCGAAAATATTCATGAAAAACCAGTTTTCTAGTTAAAAACTTTAAAAACGTCTTAACAAGTTAGGAGAAAAAAAAATCAAGTGTAACTAGCAAGCGACACATTGCAAAGGAAATAGGAAGAAAATTGTTTGCAAATGAATTGTCTTTAAATTAAAATCAACAATTTAAATTATCAATCAATATATTCCTTTGCATCAGAGAAACGCTAGAGAAAATATAAGGAAACTCGGGGGAAGATGCAAGTTGGGGGAATACACCACTTTATTAATAGTATTTTTAATTTTCAATAGACTGCAAAACTGAGATACTTTGTGAAGAGTCTGGTCCATCATGAGGTGTAGCTTGTGAATTTATCTGAATTACCCGTCTCTAATCGGCGTTATTTTTGGATCTCGTGAACATTTAATAGTGGTGATAACCCTTTTATAATATTCCGTTCCTCATAGTTAAAGTTTACAAACGTACTCGTTATTTTAAAAAAGATATCGGCAATATAAGTGAGTTACGCATCATGTTACAGCACATACGATGCATGTAGATGCGGCCCACTGTAGCAATAAGGAAAGAAAGGTGTGTGGCATATTTCCCCTATACATAGGGGGAAGACGCCACATGGTTCAGAAATAAATGAAATGTACTTTAAAATATGTTTTTTACTTTTTTCTTTTATAATACACCAAATGATTTAATTATTTTTTGTCTTCCACGCCACACCACACAGTATTTACAGCCAGTTGATCCCTCGTTTTTAGAACAATTGAAAAACATATTGGCGACAAGATCTGAACTCCTGGACACACAAGAAGCCAAATCGTAAATTGTCAAGACTTCTGTTTGGATCTCTTTTGAATGCAGTTTGGAGCAAGGCAGCCACAGTATGAAATGGTACTTCTCGGTTTTCAGCTACTGGTATTTACCCCTATAACCCACAAGCAATCTCACAGCATGCGTTTGCTATTTCTGATGGTTCCAGAAATGATACAGCTGCCGCTTTCACAAGTGCAGCATGTGACATGCCTACACCCGCAGCTGCCTCCACTAGCAGAGCTAGTGGCCGTGGACTATCACCATCGGTTGCCTCCACCAGCACAGAACACGGGTTTTCCTGTAATTAGCCCTATTCCTCAGATCAGAAAACGTAAATCATCGGGTGTAAAATACAAAAATCAGAAGTCTGATTTTGACTGAATCAGAGAGGAAAGCAACTATAAAGGAAAAGGCCCGAGGAGAGCTAGAAAAGGAGGGTAAGTTCAAAACAAATAACAAGAAACCTTCGAAAAAACAGAAAAAAAAAAAAAGAGAAGTGTCAGCTTGTCTTCCTAAAGGGAAGAAATTCTTCTAGATACCAGTGATGGCAGTTTTGATGAGTATAATAATGACGAGTTTCGTGCTGTTTGTAAGGGATACTTTTATGCTAAAAAAGATCCCAAGTGTGACTGGATTCAGTGCATTGAATGCAACAAATGGTTGCACGAATATTGCAACGATGATCATTTGCACTGAGTGAAATGTTGTATAGGCTATCATTAGACTTGTGCTGTTATTATTTTTATCACTAATTATGAAATAATGTATTTTTTTTGTTTTTCTATAGCCATTGTTAATGCACATTTACTTCTGTAATGTTTGTCTTATTTTTGTATTTGTAGTGGTGCTGCATCTTACCCCATAACTAGTGGCATCTTCCTAAAGGTCGAGACTAGCGGTCTCCACTCGCCATTGGCAACTATAAATTTTTATTTGGTGACCACAAAATGTTATGTCGGTCGCCAAACCTGGCGACTAGAAAAGGTTTGTAATTTATTATTATTTCTTTAAAAATTGTTGTTTGTGTAATTTTGTGACAAAGTGCAGTTAAATGAAGCCGCGGATGGGGAAGGGGATAAGTTTAAACATGGTTCAAAGTGTTGACCAAGAGTTCCAAAGTGGCGACTAACTTCTTTGGGTTTACTGGCCACTGGCCACCATCATTTTTTTAGGGGAAGATAACACAATTTAGTGAGTTTTTAACATTAAATTTTTCATTTATTTACATACTGAGAAGAGAATTAACTTGTGCACGCAACGAATTAAACATTGAAAAATAAGGTGTATTTTTTCATGATCTTGTTATTTCAATTTTCGATGTACTAATAAAAACAAAACTTAAGTGTAACAACTTCCTCCGAGTTACCTTACACTTTTTTTCCCTTTTAGTTTTTTAAATGCATTTCTTTATCAAAATTTGAGGCTAAAACAAATCATTTTTTCCCTATTGACGCGTATCCGTACTTATCAGAAAAGCAGCAGGTTAAAGCTGTAATATGAAAATGAATTATTTTCCATAATTGTTTCAATTGATGTGTTTAAAAATTATAACTTAAGTTCTCAAATAAATAAAGGACTTCAAAAATTAAAACGGTTTCCGAACATAATTCTATGTTTCTACATTTTGTTTATGTTGCATGACTATTCTTAATGCAATTTGTACCATGAGTAATAATCATGAAACTTTAAATTATCAATAAACCTTTCCGTTTGAAAAGGTTAATTAACTTTTCATACTCATACCTTAGAGGTTTGTTTCCTTTTGCTGAAATTCAACTAATAGTTTCTTTGGCTTTCAATTATATAGGAAAAAAATTAGCATTTTGAAGAGTCTACAGATTAATTCTGAAATCCAGGATGTTCATTTGCATACATATTAGAAAGAATAAAGAGCAAAATAAAATATTTGAAAACCATTTTTTTTCCAAAACCGAATATGTTAAAACATTTTAAAAATAGTATTCACTTCTTTAAAACATATTTATGTGTATCTGCAACACTCATAATTATGAAGATGGTCTTTCCAGAAGCAATTTTGAAAATTTCATTTGTTAGTACCTGCAGTTTTGGTAAAGGTTATACTTTTGGTTTGAATTGATTAAAAATATTTATATTCAGAAAAAAGGAAAAATAAATTTTGCTAGGAGAACGAAAAAGCATTTTCTGCATTAGTAATCTAAAGAGAAAATAAAAAAAAGAAGGAAGAATTGGTAACTATTACAAAGGGGATTTTTTAATTATATTCAAAGAAGAAGTAAAAGGTGAGTTTTACGAATTCATAGTCAAGTTAACTCATTGATTTAAAAGAATTTTAAGGTGCATTAATATTTGAACCTTAAAGCAACAACATTAAAATTTGCGGATTTAATCAAAAATATGTGCATTTGATTAATTCATTTTATGCTAAAATATAAGTTATCCGGTTTATCTGTATATTTGTTCATGTACTTATTTGATACTTAATTTTATTTTTCTTTCCTATATTTCTCAGTTAGCTAGAAAACGTGATTAACGTTAACAGTGTAAGTACGGTAGATAAACTACTTACACTTCTCAAATTCACCATCTTCTTCTTTTTTATTTTTATTTTTTTTTGACATTGTTTTGCAACGTTTAAAGATAATTACGCGAATTTATGTCTTGGTAGCTAGTTATTTGTTAGTAAGTTGAACTTTGATAGAATATTTTACAGTCTAAACTGTATAGCGCAATTGATGTAGAAAAATAAATATTTCTTAACATTACTTTAAAAAATACATAACAGTTGTAAAGCTATAAACGCTGTTTCCTATTTTTGTTACAGATTGTTTGTTTTAAGACAGTAAAAGGAAAAAAGAAATATCACAGACAAAGTGCACACATATTTTAAATGTTATTTGTTTGCAAAGAAAAGAAAAAAAAAAAAAAAAACGGTGGCAGCCTAATAAAAAGTTTTTGAGGAATATGTGTATTTTGCATTACTCATATGTTCATATGTTTCGGAATGCCAATCAAAATAATTTACCTAACGAAGGAAGTTGATTCTAATAAACAAAGATAATAATGTCTTGGAATCAGTTTGTTTTTATGTTATTACTTTGAATTAATGTTTTTAAGATTGCGATTTCGCTTTCTATTTTAAAAACTTACATTGAACAATGAATCCATCTAGTAAAAGGAAATTTGCCCTCTATGAAAATCGAAGGAAATCTGAAGGAAAAATAAACGTATATATAAATTGATATTTAAAGAAGCTTTGTTTCTTCTGAAAAAACTTTTCCTAGTTGGTTATTGATCTATACCACTTCGATTTTCAATTTTAATATGATAATATTTAATTTCTGAGAGTATCGTAACCGGTATTGATAATTAATAAAATTGGTTTTTGCAATATCAGTTGTGTATACGTTTGTAATATTATTCAGCTTCAATAATACCACTATACAGTTTTACTATTATTATTATTTTAATTTAATTTAACTTAATTATATACTATGTTTATATGTATACAAATACATATAAACATAGTATATAAGTGCAAAGTAAAACAATGTAGAAAAGCATAAATTGTCAGAACAAATTGCTTTAACAATTTGTCCTTTTTTTCACGCTGTTTTACCTTTGTACCCATATTTCAGCACAAAGCCTTTTCGATCATTTGTCTTATAATTAAAGGTAAATTTCTTAGTAATATTTTTTAACTGAGAAAAACCTACAAAAAATAAAACCATGCTTCTAAAACTGCACAAAACCTCTTAAAGATGTGCGTAAGAATTAAAAGTAGCATATCTTCGGAACATCCATTTGAAAATTAAATCTTTTTAAAGGTTTCTCCTTCTTTCTTCTGTTTGGGGTCTTTAATGTCGTGTATAAAGAAACTTAAATTAATACGTTTCTTTGTCGAACAAGATGTCATTACTTCCCAAACACTCTTGCATTTCATTCCCTATAATCAATCGAAAGTACCTTTTACAAGCATCGGGAACAAATTAATCACTTCCAGCAGTACATTCGCTCCAATGATCATTAACTTGTCCTTAACGCATCCTAACAGCTCATAAACAAGACCTTTTAGCTTCATTATCCGGAATAATCATTATAATTCTCTAGCGGGAATTTAAAGATTATCGTAAAAAAATCGTATTTTACGAATGATTATGGTTGTTAGCGAAACTTTTATTAGAAAGTTCAGCAAATATAAGAATATGACTCCTAGGGCGTAATTTTGTAATAAGTTGCTTTCAAGATTTATGGAGCTTTCGGAAACATTCTATTTTTAAGCTGTGAAGTAATTATTGGAGTGACATTGCTGCCCTCAATTGCAGCACATAAGTCACATATAATGATGATTTAAATAAGTATAAATTACGTAAGAGTAGTAAACAGAGTAATTAATAAAGTAGATACAAATACGTGTTTAGTTTAAAATATAATTAAATAACTGTCTAGATTGAAAATTATTCGCTGAAAACTTAAATTCCCTACTCGCGCGTAGTGACTTTTATTTTAGGAATGTTTATGCAGCACTTTAATAATAATAAACTTATTATTATTATTATTACTATTATTAGTTAATTTGTTGAAAGTTAAAACATCTTATTCATACTTAGTGTCGTTTTTTTTTTCAATGAAAGATCAGTTAATTCGCCAATTAAAAGCTTTACTTTATATATAACATATTATGTTTCGATGTATATCATTAAGGACAATAATTTTACCGATTTGTGTTGTATTATGGATATTTGAGATAATATCATGAGATATAGGATAGTAAAATATTTTAACATTGCCTAACAAATTCAAGTTAAAATCAGAAAGATAAAGATTTATCATAATTAGCTTCTTAAATATGTATTTATGGTTAATATGAAATATGAAGTCCTTACTTGAACAGTCGGTCGACTGAAGTTTATGTAAAAAAATGAACTTAGTATCACATTCATGTTCCTATAACTATGTTTTATATTAAAACTTGAAATTCTAGCGTATTTCTGCTGCCCTCAGAAGTAGTTTTTCAAGTATCTCATCTACACGTATTTTTCAGCACTGTAGGTCAATTTAAAATATCCGCAGTCAGTTCACAAAACGACCCTAATGTGATATCTTTCATTAAAATATTCTGAAAAAACAAGAAACTTGAATAGTATTTCAATTATTTGTTTTAAGATTTAATTATTTAATATTTAGGATTAAGATAACATGATAATAAACGTCATAGTTCTTCGAAATTACAAAAACTTAATAAAAAAATAGTGCCTTATTTTAACCTCTTTGACTGAAAAGGCGTAAATAAATGCAAAAATTAATAAGTGAAGGTCTGTCATTCCGCAACAAGTGACTGCATTTTTTAATGTCGTTTTGTATTTAATACGTTAATTATTATATATTTTTTAAATTACTTACTTCGATCATTTTTATTTTTTAATAAAAATATTATTGTTATTACTGATATTTTTACAATACAAAAAGCCTTCTTTCATCATTTTTAATTTTAACTCTTACATTAAATTCGACTAAATATGAGGAAAAATTATAAAATCCCATATACGCAAGCAAATTCCAGTAGTGAAAAATTCAATGTAATTTGTACATGAGTTTAAAGTTGGAACGTGTTGAATTTATGTATGGAAATTACAGTAATGTAGTACTCGAATATTTTGGAATTCACAACAATATTCTTAGTAGTATTTATATAGTCAATGATCCAAAAAAGCAGTTTGTTTTCCGTGTCATGAATACTAATTTTAAGAGCATAGTGCGACGCATGAGGAACTAAGTTATTTACTCTGTAAAACGACGCTCTAAAATATAGATCAATACTTTTGTGTATCATAGATTTGCTATAATTTATGAAAATACATTGATCTCATAAAAATAAATTAATGAAATCAATAAATATTTTTACCCTTTTCCAAAAAAAAAATCTGATCTTTCACACAGAAAAAAATTAAACTTTTTTCACTAACTTGATGTGTCATTTTCCCAAGTAACGTCTGCCTTTGTGAGATTGAACCCAGCAATTGAAAGAGACGCCTCAATGCCTTTGGCGTGAAATTCGCGTATGAATAAGTCTTGAGTTAAGATTAAATTTCAGAGCTTGTAGAAAATGTAGCAACCAACAGTTTTTTTTTTCCTGGTCTTTTTTTTACGTTAGTTGAGTTGCAGGATAAAAATTTAATCATTCGTTAAGAAATTTCTCCCGTAAACTACGCCAGACAAACTTTTTTTTTTAAATAATAGCTTTATTTCACTCCCCCCCCCCCTCCATCAATCTGCATTTCTATACTTGAAAATAACACTATATTTTTTTTGAAGTATGTTTTTCTTTTTAAATCGAAATTCATGATTACATTTGAATTGCATGTAGTTTAAAAAATATAATTTGTCTTATTAAGATGTAGAATTTCACTTTATTTATGTATTTTTCTTATTTATTTTATTTTTAGTGCTTTTCTGGATAATATATCAACGGGACTTAGTACATTATTTTATACATATGCACTTTAGTTTTGTGAGTTTATATTTGATGCACCTAGAGTACCAACAACAAAGTCACAAGCTACATGTGGGTTCCGAACTTTTAAAGCCCTATCGGACTTTTTTATTCCAAGGTTCACTTGGAAAAGTCAATTCTAAATATCGTACTAAAAATGTTAATTTTTTAACTTGATCTCAAAAAATGGACCAAAGATACTATGACTCTCAGGTACAGAGGTAAAGTTATTTTGAGTGTTTTAAATGAGTTTTGATTCAAACTTGCTTATTTTTCTATCTATTTTTCTATTTATTTTATTTTTTCCCGCAAAAGTGTTGAGAACGTTATTATTATCTTAAACCCACGCATGTTAAACTAGTGTCATAAAAACTGATATATATTTTATTTTGTTGTACTTCAATTATTGTCATATTCACCTAAATACATAACATATTTTATGAAGTTCTAAATGATGTTCACGACTTCATACGATTTGAATTGACAGCAATATTTGGTATCTCTAGGACATTATGTCATCTAATTCGTCTGCAGGTCTCATAATCGATAACAGTTGTCGTAGGCAGCAGTTATTCAACAATGACCTTGACCCTGTCTTTATCGACATTACTTGTGTCAATAAATCAATTCTAATAACAGAAGAATTGTACTTAACCACTTCAGTTACGCGTACATGTGCATATTGCGTTTTGGCAATGGGCACAAACAACGGGGCATAGTTGGCGTACGTGATAACACCCTCCTTATTGTGTGCATCATAATAACCTTTTGACGACGTTTGAATCCAATTTTCAAGCCATCAAGCATGGCCAATAAGTGTTATATTAATGCAAAATAAAATAAATCATTGTTACATTTTAATAAGTTTGCAGACATTACCGAAAAATGTGTGTAATGGCTACAGATTTAGGAAGTTGGAAAGAATGCAATTTATAAAGAAAAGTATTTTTGTCATCTAGTACGATTTTCCTCACCCTTCTAAGATATATGGTTATACCTCTTAAGAACAAAAGATGAATATACGTACATCATATTATTTTTATCCTTACTGAAGGCACTCATATTTAGAACGAACATTGACGCAGTTTGAACTTTAAAAAATATTCTAGACAATGTATCGTTTATTCATTAACTATACAGTATGTAATTCTTCAAAGTTGTCTAATTTGCATGCTATGGCGTTGTAGTTTTACTCGTGGGTTTTTTCTCAGGGAAAATAAATTCGGGAATCTGTTTTGAGTTGCTTCGGTTCAGCTTATTAATGCGCTACATTCGTAATACTAAGTATTATGTAATACTTAGGGGGTAGCGGTTAATGCTTGCAAAGGCTCCACTCCAGCTTCACTGTGTGCTACGAAAAAAATAATAGTTTAATAGTTTATTATTTATCTCTTTTTCTTAGCTAATTTATTTTATTATTTGATAAAAAATTTAAAAAGGTTATTAAAAAAATCGAAACAGTCCCTCCAGTTTTAAGCAAAATACCGTTGCCCCACTGCTCCCTCCATGCTCCGCTCCAGATCCCTGAATAAATTAATTTTGTTTGAAGGGTTATAAAATTGCATAAAAATGGTTGCATTAGTTGGCACCAACTGCTAACAAGAAGTTCCGTCTAGAACTATACGAGCCTACTTTCCCGTATACACCGAATTCAAATTTATAATCTAGCTATCTCTCTCTCTCTGTCTTTCTCGTTTAGTTTTAGTTCTTAATTGCTTCAAATATACCTTTTTCAACGATTAATAGATATTCATTCAATCATTCATTTATAAAGCCATTCATGTATTTAGTCAGTCATTTATTCATTCATTCTTTTGCTTATTCATTTAATCATTCATTGATTCAAAAATATTCTTGAAAATCCCGATCAAAAAAGTTCATAGGAAAATAGGCTCCTTAGTTCTGTATGTACTTTCTATTTGTACATGTTCTACGTCACAAGAGCTTTCCGATAAAGTTTGTTCCAAGCAAATCGGTCCGTTAGATCTGGAATGATATAGGATTGAAATTTCCCGTAGGCGGTATGTTAATTTTTTTTAACTGTTCAAAAATGAACAAAATTGTTCAAATCAATATTTCACGCCAAGAACTTCGTCCAGTGAGCTTGTTCATGGGAACTTGGATCTTGTACCCAGAGTTTGCATAATGTGCTTCATTTTCACCCATAGGCGATAATGTTAAATTTTTTTTGAACTGTTCAAAATTGCGCAAAAAATTGATCAAATGAAAAAGTAAAATATGGATATGAGATGTCCTCGCCGAGATCTTTTGAATGCAAAAAGAATTTTTCGAATCGGACAATTTGTTCAAAAGTTATTAGGGGGGGACAGACCGACAGACAAGACCGACAGACAGACCGACAGACCGACAGACAGACCGACAGACCAACCGACACACATTTTCCCCAGCTTAAAACCCTACTTTCAAAGTTTTTATTTTTCAAATATTTTTTTAATTACTTCACTTTTTCTTGACTTTTCTTTATTTCTAACGATATTTTCACGATACATTAAGCCTTCTTTCATGCTTTATTCTTATTATTTTTACTTTTACGGGAAAGTAGGCTAAAAAGGTTCAAAAATTGTCAGCTTACACGGACATATCCAATGAATATTTATATTTTCCAAAAATTAATGATTTTTTAGCCTACTTTCCCGTAAAAGTAAAAAAAAATAATAATAAAGCATGAAAGAAGGCTTAATGTATCGTGAAAATATCGTTAGAAATAAAGAAAAGTCAAAAATAAGTTAAGTAATTAAATAAAGATTGAAAAATAAAAAAATTGAAAGTAGGGTTTATAGCTGGGGAAAATGTGTGTCGGTCGGTCTGTCTGTCTGTCGGTCTGTCCCCCCCCCCCCTAATAACTTTTGAACGAATTGTCCGGTTGGAAAATTTTTTTTTGCATTCGAAAGATCTCAGCGAGGACATCTCATTTCCATATTTTTATTTATTTTTCCATATTATTTGATTTGAACGATTTTTTGTTTAATTTTGAACAGTTCAAAAAAATTTAACATTAGCGCCTATGGGTGAAAATGAAGCAAATTATGTAAACTCTGGGTACAAGATATAAGTTCCCATCAACAAGCTCACTGGAAGAGGTTCTTGGCGTGAAATATTGATTTGAACAATTTTTGTTCATTTTTGAACAGTTCAAAAACAATTAACATGCCACATACGGGGAAATTTCAATCCTATATAATTTCTGATCTAACGGACCGATTTGCTTAGAACAAACTTTATCGGAAAGCTCCTATGACGTAGAACATGTACAAATAGAAAGTTCATCCAGAACTAACGAGCCTATTTTCCTATAAAATTTTTTGATCGGGATTTTCAAGAATATTTTTTAATTAATGAATGAATAAATGAATAAGCAAAAGAATGAATGAATAAATGAGTGAATAAACACATGAATGACTTAATAAATAATGATTGAATGAATATGTATTAACCGTTGAAAAAGGTATATTTGAAGCAATTAAGAACTAAAGCTAAACGAGAAAGACAGAGAAAGAGATAGGTAGATTATAAATTTGAATCCGGTGTATACGGGAAAGTAGGCTCGTATAGTTCTAGACGGAACTTCTTGTTATTTATTGTTTTTTGGTATATTTATAACCAGAATTCAACATGTTCATTATTAATATTCTAAGAAATCAAAAGATCTTGTGAAAGAAAAAACATGTGACGCACAAATAGTTATATTTATTTAAAATTCTAGCCATTTATAGTTTATTGCAAAAATTTTAAAAAATACATAACTACTGCTTTTGCGGTCGTTACGCATATGATTTGTTCCATGTAGTAACTAGTATAAAACTAAATAATATTTCTAGTTTAAACAGGGGAAATGTTTAACGAAATTGCCTTTCAACGTGCAGACATTCGGCTTTTTAGTTCTATAAACTGTAAAATAATATAAAATTCAACTGTGATAAAATAAGGTATTGGAGGCGTAGGTTCTTTCATAATTCATAGATAAATTTTAAATTTTTAAAGAATTATCTTGAAAACAATATCGCTACAATGGTTTTCTAAGTTCTTAGTATATTGATCTCATGGTTTAATTCTTTTTTTTTTTAAATTAGTTTATTATTTTCCCTTTATTGTAATTCTATTGCAATTTTTATATGATTTTTATATGATGCATTACCTTTTATTATTTTTGTACTAATTTATTCTACCTCCATGAAACAATTTCTTTAAGTTTAATCTTTAAAAAAATAATGTTTTAAAATTTTGTAAACAACATTTTCTTTGTTGTTGTTGTTTCTAATGCCAGTTGGGTATCCAAGCTACCCTTCGCAGAGCGACCAGGAGTTTAGGCAGTAAGGAGCACCTTCCATTTAGATGAGTGCCACAACAGTGTAAGTACGACTTGGCTCATTAAGTGTTTGGATGACACCAGATGGCACTACCGCAAATAAGCATCCTTCCTTTTTTGACCTACGAGTGAAGGGTAATGAAATTCTCCACACTTCGTTACCCTCGGAACTGCCGTGGGACTTCAGGGTCCACGGATTTTACGTACACGTGTAAAATTTTTGACTAGTTTGAATGGTGGGTCTTCAGCGGGTCGGGTATCAAACACCCAATCTTCCGGTTGGAAGGTCGTCATCTTAACCATTAGGCAACTATTGCCATTTTCTTTAAGGGTATGCATCATTCATAATGAATGTTTACGCATGAATAAATATCTGCACATACATAGAAAAATATGTTTTATGTATAGTTAAAAAGTTTATGCATAACGTTAAGGGTCGAAGCAAGTATACTATACATATTTAAAGTTACAGAGATTCAATGTTCGGCGCTCTTCGCTTTAGAATGCTTTTTCCTTATTGATTCTCTCATAAATTTTACTGCGTAGGATTTCATCCAAGCTATCCAATTGTTAGATTCAGTTTCAAGATATTGAACAAGACATACATAGAAATGTTGAAAAAAAGGCTGCCACATCTGGCCTTTGAAAAATTTCTCCAGAAAAGAGTTTGAAAGCTGCATTCACTGAGCATTTTATCGCAATAGAAAAATACTGAATTCGTTTCAAACATTTTATGTTTATGAATTGCTTTGAATATTTACTAAAAAGTCAAAATTCCTCCTTATTTGTTTTAAAGTCTGCATTTTCTAGAAGGAAAAATTTTGTCAATGAACAAGTTAGTTTGAAATGCATATCTAATGCGCTATTTGTTCAACATTAATTTCATCTTGTGTCTCTAGACATAATGATATTTATAGTTATAGAAGTACGAAGATAAAACAACGTAAAAAAGCCAAAATTCAGAATAAAAAGTACTTTATCCTGAATTTGGGCTTTTTTACTTTGGGCTTTCTTACGTTTGTACTTTTTGGGCTTTTTCGTTTTGTTTTACCTTTGGACTTACATTTTAGCACAAAGCATTTTGATCATTTGTCTTGTATTTACAGTTATTATTATTATAAGTATTGGTTTTTCTTCTTATTCTACAGTGTTACACTTTTCTTAACAAAAACATTGATGGGCCTTATTTTATCAAAATGTTTATTGAAGTTTATTATTCTAAGGAAAGTTTACTCAAGCAGATCAGGCTCATCATCTCTGTCTTTACTGTTTAACGTTCGAATGATGCACAGATATCCAACTCCGTTACGTATCGAAATTTCATTGAGATTGCTCATGTATATGAAAATAGAAAAAATGAGCAATCGTAATGAATTTTTAATGCGTAGGTGAGTTGATGAACATCATATGCTCAACAAAAAAAAAAAAGAAAAAAACATTCTGTGGTTTGTATTTTTTTAGACAGACACTAAAAAAATTTAAAATACATCAAAAAAATGAATAATTTTTAACTTTACACCAATTGAACACCAAAAATAGTGCTCAGTAACACCAGAAATTTTTTCAGTGTACTTTCAACAAAAAATATTTATGGCCATCTATATTTCTCCCGAACTTCCAATTCACTGTTCCATTTTACAATCAAATGGTGTAAATAATCATTTGTCAATTTATTCTCGTTGTATGAAATCAAGTGCAATCTGGTTATTGGAACGATATACCATATTCCAGTCATTGCAGGGTTAAAAGAGAAAACGAGAGTATATGCAAAATAACTTATCTAAAATATAGGGACTCTTTTTTGCTGATTATTTTTCGTATGCTATGCAGTACTTTCATGTAAATTACACACGCAATAGTTTTATAAAGCGAACACAGGCATTTGTATTGGAAGTATTACAATCAGGTCAATTACAATAGCCAATTGATCTCAAAGATAGATTTTTTGTTCTTTGATACGTTTCTCAAATAGAATTTGCTGTTATTGCACGTTTTATTAATCATTCGGTTAGATAGAATATGCATAGCACCTCTAATAATATGAGAATGTTGTAGAGCCGCAAACTTATTCTAGGCATCACCAATATTATATTATACCTTTCTATGGAGACATTTAGAACTAACACCCAAATTACGCAAACGCATATTGTGAAATATACCGCATACTTATATATGAAATAGTTTGAACGTAATATTTGCCACAAAATTTGATATGTAGCATCTGTTAATGTCTTTACTTTCTGATTGATTTATGGACATGCTGCAAAAGTAAAATTTCATATAAATCAGAACAGAGATAATTTGGACGGGAAAACAGCTGACAACGAGCATCCATGCCCCTGATACTTATGAAATACGAGAAAGACAGAAATATATTACCTCCCCTTAGTTCGGAGAGTGCAACAGGCAAACTGAAATACGTTGAAGAGGGGAAAATCTCATAAGCCTGTTGTATTATTCAAGAGTTTCGTGACTTCAGGGAAAGAGGGCTCTGAAAAGAGCGTTTCAAACATGTAAATGAATTCTAATCTTTTCTTCGATATCTTGTTGAATTTTTAAAGGAAAGAAATGCACTGCCAGATTGAAAGAAAATAAGGGATGCTCGATTCATGATGTTAAATTTTGTAATTGATATCACTTTTATGCATTACATGTACTGAAACAACTAATTGCGCTGAATAGTATTCCCTTTATTTTGTTACATATGTTTATCACAGACAGACCCTTATTATAAAAACTTCAAAGTATTCTGTAACATGCGTTATGTGGTACTGTGCTGGTGTGTCATCCCAGTTCAACTACAAAATACAGATTTTAAGCATGTATACCAGCGATTCTCAACCTTTCAGTATTCGCGGCCCAATTTTCTATCATAATTTTCATCGCGCCCCCCTTAACATAAAACATATACAAGAATAATGTATATGAGTACTGATTCTGTTTTTGGATTATTTTTAACTAACTGCCAAAACAAAAGTAAAAACAAGTAATTTTAGTAATAAAATTAATTTAGTAATAAATCGCTATTTGAATTTTGGGCAAGAGTAGAGGATGATTTTTCTGCACTAAAAACAAGGGCATTTCGCATTTTATTACCATTTTCAACATCCTCAACAACTTTTGTGAAACTGGATTTTCTGCTGTGGCTGCTTTGATGACAAACTATAGATCTCGGCAAATCTAAAAACAACTGAGGGTGGCTATTTCTAATATTAAGCCTTCCTGCGAAAAACTTTGCTTTGAAAGATAGGTCCAAGGAAGTTACTAATAATATGAAATTTGTTTTTAATTTAGTATGTTTTGATTAAGAAAGTTTTAATTTAGTAATTTGTTTTATTTTAATAAGTTATTAAATATGTCGAAATGTATTTTGTCTTCTATGTGTACGTGTGCTTTCCTTTCAGTCAGTTAATCAATTTTATAAAGTAATGTTTTCTCTTGGATAATCTCGCGCCCCCCTTCTCGTGTGCTCGCGCCCCATAGTTTGAAAATCGTTGATGTATACAATGTTAATTGTGCCCTATTCCTAGAGTAATCATAAAAGAGCTAAAGTGAAACTTGTGTAAGTTGACGAGTTGCGGAGCAGCACTTTGGTGATCAACATAAAGAGGTGGTCAACTTATAGAGGGTGAAGGGCTTATTCCGTTCCTGACAAAAGTGGTCAACTTACAAAAGTGGTCAATTTTACATGTTTTACTGTATTTGTGGTTTGAGGTTTAAAACTCGTAATTATTCACTAGTTCCTAAAATTTTTATATGGATTGAACTACATTTGTAAACACAATCATTCCTTTTAGCCGACCAAGAAATAAGTTCTGAAGCAAGAATTTATTCTCGGACCTTGTCAGTGAAACACGAATTTTTATGTGGCAGAGTCAACCAATTTACTAGTTGAAAATGCTGGTTATCTGAGTTAATGTTTCTTACTGTGTGTGAAGTGTGTTCACGCAAGCTGAGTTAGATTTCAAACGTGTCAACGTACTATATTGGGTGATTATCGTGCATTTTTTTTTCAGTTGTTATGTAAGTTTTGGTACATGGGTTCTAAATTGACAACTAGTACCTTATTGCATTGTTGTATCTTGATGCTTAAACAGCGGAAATACAGTAAGTTTTAACGAAAAAGGTTGTTTGATATCATGATTCTATTGATGAACTAAGCTAACCAAACTATTAATTAAACTGGATGAAATACCACTGTACTCCAAATCATATACGATTATATATTATTAAGAATAAATACGTGTAGAGCGTAAAATATAATTTGGTATACAGTTGCAAACATATATGTTTACCCATTCTAAATTTAAACATGTTAAACTTTAAAAAAAAAATCTTTTTTGTTGAAAAAAAACAATGAAATAAAGGTGAAATTCATCAGCAAAGTGTAAGAAATTGTACAAAATTTGCAAATATTATGATGGCAAAGGAAACTTTACATTCAAAAACCATCTTACGTATCGGGCATGATAATCCTTTATTCATTGTTACACTACATCCTACATAAACTTAAAGATTTTTTTAAATGCGATAGTAGATAAAGTAAACTAACAGCAAATGAGTTTTTAATGATCTAACGTTTTTTTTAATGTAACTTTTTTTTTAATTTTTAATATGAATACTAAGAAAAGGGGGAAAACATTCTCAAATTAATTTTTAAATTTACATCATTATTTCAGAAAAAAATCGAAATTAAAGAAATTTTAAATACTTCGGGTTACATGTACCATTAGTATTATTAAGCCTTATAGACATAAGATGCTTAAAGAAATTTCAAATACATCAGGTTACATGCATTATTAGTATTAGTATTATTATTATTTTTTTCTTTGAGAACGGAATTTTCTCAAAAAAAAAAAAAAAAACACGTGGTTGCTGAAATTGCTGCTTCTATTATTCGTATGTGCTTTCATTCGTTCGCATTCATTCGTTTTTTATTCGTTCGCATTATGGAAATGTTTCAAACACTCCTTTTAATACTTAAATCGAATGCACATATTGCAGTTAATACATATCTGTTATTTTTCAGTTGTTATCTAAACATTTGTAGCGCCTAATTTTCTGAATGAATATTTGTGTGCTAAGCTATTTTATTGGCATTACTAAATATTACGAAAACCGACTAGTTTTACTTTTATGTTCATGTGAAATTTAAAAGGCTGAATAACGGTTTTATAAAATATTACCTTTCTAATTTCAACAAAAAACGTTGCATATTTGCATCAAATACTTATCCAAATGTCAACATACAAATATAGTTAAAAGGAAATATATATTTATAACATACAGCAACTTAAACGCTAAATTTCAAAAGTTATTTTATTGCATTTACATACATCATTTTGACTGCAGCTACTCCACTTAGAAAAAGTCACGAATGTCTAAAATGTATTTCATAAATACGTCTTACCGTTTTCAGATGTTTGAATTTAAAATGTCGTTTGATTCCTACTAACTTAGTATGATGCTTATTTAAAATCGAGTATTATTTTCTATTTTATGTTTTCTTTAATATGCGTTGAAAAGATGACGCAAATGGCTTAATTTACATATTTTATTGCATTTCCTAGACAAGAACTGTTTTTTATTCAATAATTTTTCTCTTTTACTGTTAAATTTTAGATTTCTTTTTTTAAATTTTGAGCCAAAATAGTGTCAATTTTATAATTTATTCACAAGTGTTCAAATATTTATAAAGGGAATAATTTCCTTTTGTAAAAGCCAAACAACTGTAGTTTTAATTTTGATTTGGAAAAAAATATAGTTTTTGTATCTCCGTATAAGTTTTTTTTTTCACAACTAATGTATTTCTCTCGAATATTAATTCAGAAAATAAGGAAATACGTCAGAGCCGTACCTTACATTAGGGCAAAAATTTTAACTAAATAAAGCAGATGTTCCCTAATAGTTATTAAGCAGAATATTTCTTTTTGGACCACTTTCCCGTAAAATTTTAAAAACAAAATGGAAAAAAAAGGCTTAATCCATCGTAAGATTAATGTTAAAAATAATGAAATTTAAAAAAAAGAGGAGGGGGTAATTAAATAAAAATGAAAAATAAAAGGAATGACAGTAGGGTTTTGAGATTGGGAAACTGTGTGTCTGTCGGTCTCTCTGTCAGTATGTCTGTCTGCCGGTTTATATGTTTGTCTCTATGCCCACACCCCTAATAACTTTTGTGGAAACTGTCCGATTTGAAAGATTTTTCTTGCACTCGAAATATCTCTGCAAAGGCATTTCATCTCTCTATTTATTATTTTGATTTGAACTAGTTTTCGTTCAATATTGCGAAATTGAAAAAAAAAATTACATTAGCGCGTTCAGGGAAACCTCAATCTTACGCAAATCCTGTTCTACACATATACTTTCCCTTTTATCAGACGAATTTGCTTGGAACATACTTTATCGGAAGGAGTTTATTAGGTAGAACATGTACATAGGCGAATTTCATCCATAACTTAACAAGTCTATTTTCCGATGAAAGTGTTTTGATCTGGATTTTTTAGGATATTTCTGTATGAATTAATGAATGAGCGAATGAATAAATAAATAATTAAACGAATGAATGAATAGAGGAACTGACTGATGGAAGGAATGAGTGAATGATTGAATGAATGAATGAGTAAATACATATGTACTAACCGATGAAGAAGGTATATGTGTAGTAATTAAGAACTACAGCTAAATGAGAAAAATAGAGAAATAGCTTGATAATAAATTTGATGCTGGTGTATACGGTAAAGTAGGATCGTACAGTTCTAAATGGAACTTCTCGTTATAGTTTAATTTTATTATTTTGTTTCTAACAAAAATTACTATTGTTGTTGACGTACGCGTTTTTAGCGTACGTTCCCGTAACAGTAGAAAAAAAGGTATGAAAGAAGGCTTAATATATCTTAAAATTATCGCTAAAAAAAAAAAAAAGTCAAGTAATTAAATAAAAAAGGAAAAATAAACATTATATACTTTGTGTTTTTATTTGAACAATGTTTGGTTCAATTTTGAAGAATTCAAGAAATCTTAACATTAGCGGTATTGGGGAAATATGAAGCAAATTTTCGAAACCCTGTATATAAATTCCATATTTCTTTAAACAATATTATTTGAAGGCGCTTTCGACGTGAAATGTTTTTTTTCTTTCTTTGAACAATGACTTTCATTATTCGATGTAAGTATAATATTAGCATTTTCAGCATGTGTACGAATAAAAAAACGTACGCCAAAACAGTTGCCCTTCTATCCATAAAGTTAAGATTATATTTCTAAAAACACAAGAACAGTAAAAGTAACTTTTACGGAACTTATTTCTTCGGCAACACACACTGCTAATATGACCTAAAATTTAAAAAAAAAAAAAAAACAATTTAAAACATATAAATAATAGTAAACGTTATTATAATTAAGCGTTTTAATGATTTCCAACAATAAATAAATAAAAGAATTAAAATCAACACTAAACATAAAAATACAAAATAAAAAGTAACATGGAAAAAAATTATTTACGTTAAGAAAGCACAAATGAGCATTAACGTGAATAATTGTTTTTCAGTTTACTAGTGCACAAAGTTCATTTATTTTATCAAAAGTAACATATTAGAATTTTGATTTGTTTTGTTGTTTTGATAACTTTAATAGTGATAAAGGTTATTTTCTTGCTTTTACCTCTTCCGATCCTTTCAATTCCTTTTAATTTTAATTTTAAAATATGAATAGTATATGTATAACATACACGAGACAAAGCAACATGCGCAATCATAAAAACATTATTAAAATAGTACAAAAACCAAATAAAATAAAAGTACTATATCTTAAGAGCTTTTTCCGTTTTTTTTTCCTTCTGGAAATGTCTTTCTTGAACGGAAAAAAATGGTGAGATAGAAACAAAATATTTTGAATAACGTTAGGCTTCTTGAGATTCACGATTAAACATATGCATGCGAAAAACGTCAACTTTTATTTTGAAATTCAATTTGCAGAAAAGAATTGGCTATGTATTTTTTTCCCAGCTACTTATGTGCAACAGTATATACATTTATGAAATCCGAAAAACTTGACAGTTTGCCCTTAAGGCATTTACGTATATCAGATTGCCTTAATCTAATCTTCACATATAGATAGAAGTCACGAACTCAAGTGTAAACTACGATGCATCTTTTCTCTGTTATAATATATTTTGTATCAGTTATTCAGTTCACAGCTTAAAATAACGCTGTGGTTCTTGAAGTAAAATATAAATTTCTCAACATTTTGTATTCTAGTCATAGATTTAAAACATGCTGCAACAGTAAACTCTAAAATAGATAAGCGGAAATTAGTCTGTGTGAGCTATATTTTCAGTTGTTTTTCCACACACATACACACACACACACACACACACGTACAGATACACCAACCAATGCGGTTTTCTCTCAGTCACTACAGAAAATATCCATCACTTTAATTCTACTACGAATACCAAATTTTCTACATAAAATGACTTACTTATCAGTTTTCTTTAAGTGAAAAACCACAATGCAAAGTATGGCATTCGATAACCGATGAAATTTATGCCTGAAATAAGATATTTATGTTAAAATTTCCTTTAAAAAATAATTTTGATTAAAATTTTTTATTGTTATTAACAGAAATTACTATGTGCCCGTTTTTTTTTAATTACATAGAGATTTAGTTCAAACTCTGAAAAACTAAATTATTTCAGAATTAAAAAAAAAAAACAAGACTGGTATTTTTAAAATTAATTTTCTAAGATATTTCAATAAATTTGAAATGGAGGGAAAATGCACATAGAGCTAAATTATGAGTTTCGCAATCTTTCCAGAATTCTGAAATTGGGTGATGATAGATATCAAATTAAACGATGAATATTCATCCATTATAGAAATTTCGTTTGGGTGAGAAATGGAATGAAATGAAATGGAAAGTTTTCAATCCATTTACAGTTAAGATTTGATAATTTTACTCTGTGTAGAAAACCAAACAGATGCAAAATTCATATTGAATGTCTTGTCGGAAAGTCTTTAAATACAGCAAAACGAAGCTTGAAAAACAAAAGGTATATGCTAGAAATAATTAAAAACGTATTTCAGGTGTATTTATTGTAAGTGAATATTTCCATAATTTAAGGTATTTGTTTCATCACTGCATGTAAAAAACAGTCGTATGGTCTTGCCCCTGATTTTACTAAGTCAGATGAACGCACGGACGAGGTTTCTATTTTAGTTAGTTGTAAAGGTGACTTACTTTTAAAGACCGAATTGAAGTCATTTCATTGGCAGTACTTGGATTGTAGAAAAACATGGTATTATGTGGAGTAAAATTTGATACCTTTGTATGGTTAACAAACCGTGTATAACTGAAAAATAATTATACACGTAAAGAAAGCACAAATGATCATTAAGATGCAAAGTGTATGACGTTTTCTAAATTTTTCTAATGCTTGGGGCTAATTATGCCTCTGAATCTAAAAATTTTAATAAATTTCGTTTAGGTCGGAAATAGAATAAGACAAAGTTTTCGTCGATTTATAAATAACCTTCAGAGACTCTAGCTTTACGATTTCCAAGTTTTACAAAGATATTTTTGACGGTTGGTCATTATATTGAACAAATCATCAATATGATCCGAAATAGTAGTAAAGTGCGGTATAAGTGGTGTCTATCCCTCAAGTGGGCAATAAAGCTCTTGCTTACCTACGGAATCCATTATTACATAAAGTTCAGTTTTGCATTTGGGAAATTTTGCTTGAAATTCATAGGCTGTAGAAGTATATAATATGTCGAAAATAATAATTAATTTTGTTTTGTTTATTGTTGATTTTTATCATGTTTTTATAATCAAGAGAAAAAAAAAAGATAAAGAATCAAACTTGCAATTTTTTGTACGAAGGAAGACAAGATATGTGGGTAGAATCCTTTGAGATTGTACATCTGTATCTATAAATTGATTGCTTAGATGCCTTATATGTACAATTGTTTCCTAAACTTTATTTTTCAGCCTGTGGTATCACGTTTTCGACAGGAAGAAATAAATGAAGAAATTAACACAGTATGAATAAGTGTTGTAACTAGAAACATAAGCGCGTTTGTAGTTTTACGTTTGCGCGTTTGTAGTTACAAAGAAAGCACAGCTTGCTTTAATAAACTAATCTCGCTATTCATACAAATTAAATTCACAGAAAAAAAAATATAATTTTCAATTTACAAGTAAATAAATAGTTTTTAAGTGTTGCATAACATTTTAAAATAAACCAGAAAGCAAAATGCAACACATTCAGCTTCAAATGTCACGTTAACATCCTTTTAAGATACTTACATATACCGTATTGGCCTATCTTATGCACTTAGGGACAGTCACGAATATTTAAAAATACAACTCATAAACATATTTTACAACTGAAAAACATTTTTGACTTTAAATTACTCTCTTTCCTCCTTAAAACGTGTCATTTCCAATTTAAGCATAAAAATGTTATGTTGCATACATAACATTTTATTATTTACACGTTTATTATTTACACGTTTTATCCTTGAAATGTAAATATACTTGCCGTAAAAGGATTTGTTAAATTGTCTTATTGCATTTTGTAAAAGTGAATTACATTCTGCATCCTCTTACACATTTAACCTTCTTTGCTACAACATAATATTTGCACTATTAACTTAAAACTAAAAATAAGCTCAGTATTTTGTTTTATTTAAATAATTCATACCTGTTGTCTTAGAACAATATTTTTAGGGTGGAAAACATGGAAATGCATGATATGTGTCCTTGTTCTCAAAATAAATTTAATCATTTATTTTCAGAAAATATTTCAAAGAAAAACGAAAATGAGTCTTTCCTCTAGAAAATATTTGAATAAAATATTCAAATCCTCTTACGACACGTATTATAATGGCATAAGAAATTACAGCTAATATCTGGAATATTTTTTGTTTCGAATAGAGTTTTTCTTGAGCGTATTTTTCCATACATATTCTAAGGGTAAAAATCGGGAAATTTATTTGATCGCCTGTGGCGTAGAGATTCAAACTTTCTATCACTACTTTTTGATAACCTCAAATTTTAGTAGCCCTCTTTAAAAAGTAAACTCTATTTATTTAAAGGGGCCGTTCATAAATGATGTCACGCTTTTTCCCCATATATTTGACCCCCCTCCCCCCTTTGTCACAATATGTCACACTTAAGCGGACCCCACTGCCCCGTTTGTCACATGTCACGCTATGTTGCATAATGCATGATGGCACACTGCTTGTTACCCCCTCCACTCCCCTTGTCACACTTCGTCACAATATCACGGACTCCCCTCCCCCCGTCAAAGCGTGACATCTTTTATGAATGATCCCAGAGGTAAGAAACAATTTTTGAAAAGAAACATGTATATTTTAATATTAGTTTGTTATAAGAAGTAAAGCTGTTTGTATAAATAATAATAACTGCAATTTATTATTATTATTTTTTAATTTTTACATTAGTAACACAATCAAGATACAATAAAAGCGTAACAATATCGGCATGAAATATTATTATTATGCTCTCAATGCATGGAATAAAAACACAAAATCAGCATTATCCGAAACGATTATTGCGAGGAATTTTCGATTAATTTAAAAATACGTCGAAATGTTCCTATTTGTTACAATACATGGTTTTGCATAATAAATTAGTTAATTAATATTTAAAGAAGGAGGACAACGGAAGGAAATATGATTGTCGCATGAGTACAAACAAAACTTATACCATTCCCTAACCCCTAAAACGAGTTGATAACATTCTGCACACGGTTTCAGTTAAAGCTAAAACATATATATTTTCGGTCATCGCAAAATGGTTTTATGCAAGGGTTCTAAACTATGAAAAGAAAACAGATTGCAAAATCGGCAAGTTTCAACAAACTTTAATCATTATTTTTTTCCCACATAGTCGCCACAAGAAAAAGTGGCGATCGCAATTTTTTTAACTTTGGGCTATGTTTTTCTGTAATTTATCATAACTTGATTCGGTAATTTATCATAAGTAAGCGCCAGGGCCGAATCTAGCTACATGCAGTCCCTTGGCAGATCTAAAATCAGCCGTCCTCTTTCATCTCACAAGTAAAAGGAAACATTTTATGATTTTAAAGGCCCAACTTAAGCCTTTAAAGTTAAAAAGTGTCTACAGTTTTGAAATCAATCTCATGCGTAAATTTTGACTTTTTATGCGATTCAGTTATTTCTTGTGATGCCAAGAGCAAATGCTTGTCTAGAATAGGCCAAGGTGCATAGGCCTCTGTCTAGCTTCTCCTTGTAACCTTCCCATGCTGTTTCGATGTGTTTCGCAATCATTTAGTCTTTGTCTAACTATCCACGGTAGTTTTTACTAATCGAAGTAGTCAGGTGTAAGTGTTTCTCATTGTGAAAGCTCCGGTGGAACTATTTTTTTTCTCTCTTCATTTTTTTTATGTGAGTGTTTTTCTCATGAATGCTCGTGTTATTTATCGAAAACTATTCTTCTTTAATTTTGTTTCATCAAATATTAAAGCAGGTATGTTCTTAAATGGACTAAAATAAATGGATAAATCAATTACATAGTATAGTTATTGAATTATTTTCATTTCTTAATACTAAAAAAATACTTTAATTTCGAATATGGCTTCGCTAGGAAGGCTGTTGGTTAAAATGGCTCCCGCTAAAATTGCTTCTCATAAAACATATAAAATAGACATACATAGGTGTTCAAAACATTTTTTAATAGTTTTCATAGAAAACCATTTTGTACCCCACAAATAAAAACTATCTAAATTGCTTGACATAATATTTCATAAAAACAGTACACGTGTACGATATATTATGAATTATATTTTTATTTTGGACAACATTTGGAGTTTCTTATAATTAATAAGCTTTTTATTTAAAAATATTTCATGTACTATCATTTTTTGCGAATAAAGATGGGGTGAAAAAAATTATCCTGCGCGACTTATCAGGGGACTCATTTTGATGTGAGTTCTGATTTGTTAAGTAATTGAATTAAAATTCTATATATTTCTGAAAAATGCATGAAAATAAATATGATTAAATGCATCGTAACATGTTGCAAAAAAATAAAGAAACACTAACAATTTATTATCAACGGTTACCGTATATTTTTTCAGCCTTTTATTATAAGCTGTTTGCTTGTAACCTTACTGTAAGGCATACTGGCTGAATAAAGCTGTGGTACTTTCTGCACTGAAATATTGTTGCAATGCTGCAATTATCTGGAGCTAATTTATATGTGTTCATTGACGTATTACATCATCGATATATTATAAATATTTGCATTGTGCAGATATACTGTAACACTGACATAATCTATATTAGTAAATGGAAAACATCAATTATATAGCGCTAATACTACCTAACTATTTTAATGGACAACCGTAATACTCTTATAGTAATATTTATAAATACAATTCTTGGAACGTCTGATAACTTTTTTTCTAATATTAGTACAATGTTTCATTTAGCATATCATTACCGTTAAATATTTTTCTCAAGTTAAAATAAAATAATAAGGGCAAATAACCTTTATGGAACACATAATCGGGTTTTTAATGCTGCACATGTAGCGAAGAGAACCCAGCGATCAAGGTCTAAAGAAATTTTGCTATGAAACTGGCGACTTGATTTAGACTTTGTCCTTTCTAAATGTTAAAGCATTGTAATAAAAAAATATCACGTTATTTTAAAGCACAAATGAGCATTAAAATGCAGACATATGTTTCGGGATTGCTTCATATGTCTGTATTTTAATGCTCATTTGTGCTTTAAAATAACGTGATTTTTTTTATTACAGTTTATTTGAACAAAGTTAAATTATTGTTAAAGCATTGTCTAGAAATGCAATATGATTAAAAAAATCTGCAGCTATTATCTAGTTATAACATTTTTCTTACATGAAAAACAAACACTATTATTTTCCTGTGAATATGAAGGAACGATTTTTATTGCAAAAGTCATTCTTATTTTTACTTTGAAAAAAAAAGTATCGCAATTGCTTTCTAGTGTTAAATTTATTCCTTTCCCATTCACTTCTGCTCCGTAGAAGCGAAATTCAATCTTGTTGATATTGAAAAAGTAGGCAGAACTTTCGGGAAAATAACTGCCACACCTGGTTTCTAGAAATCTCTCATAAAAGGATACTCATCTTTATTTTTCTTTCGCAGTAAAAGTAAAATTTTCTTTTCAATACATTGACATTCAATTATTTCATTTGTAAAAAATAATATACTTATTAATGGGTTTTCATGCCAAAAATTAAATGCACACATAGTTCATTTTTACCATCTTCTAACACTTATCTTAGATGTTGGGTGCATTCACGGCTTGAAAAAAGATGTTCTTAATCGATATTTAAATGAAATGTATCGGTTTTGATGAATCTTTTCCAAATATGGTGCTTTATATGTGTAGAATAATTATCAACATGTTAAAGAGCGTCAATTGGAATGTTGAAATTGACCATAAATGTATCTTATTTTGCAATGGAGGCAATTCATGCAACGTCATAGGTCACGTGACAGCGATGTAATTATATTAGGGTATAATATAATTAAATCGCTGTTACGTGAACTCCACGTAGAATTCAATTAAAAATTTGGTAAACAAATCAGCGATCATCGTTGTCACGTGAAGCGATGAATTGCCTCCATTGAGTACGCTACACTGGTTGAATGAACGTTTGACACTGAGCAGAAATGGCTAAATAAAAATATGAAACAAATACTTTATTTAGTAATACGCGCTAACAATTTTTAAATGTTTTAACACAAGACTTCCATTCGAACTAGCTGAAAAAAATATTCGAAATCTTATAATACAATTTTAGGGATTGTTTTTTATGTACAGGTTTTGGTATACCTAACACTAAGGAACAAGTACAGAATGATATCATTTATGTTTTGATCCAGCGCTTTTGAGAAATTTGCTTAGGGTTATCCATCTTATAACTTTTTAAACACTGTGTCTTTTCCGGGCGTTTTTCTTCCCAGTGTTTATGAATGAGATACACCGACTGAGAAAGAGCTCGTATTTTCACCTATGTCCAAAATCGGTATTTTCTTCGCATTTGATTTCCTGATTTTAACCAGAAAAACTGAATACAAAGTGTAATACATTTTTGAAATAATATATAGAGGACATTTTAAGTAATAATTTTACAGAAATGATTTTCGGGAACATTACAGGAAAATAAAATGCAAAACGTATGACTAAAAGCACAATTTTTCCATTTTCTTAAGAAAGAATTTGCCTGCAAACTTTACAAACGCTGTAGCAAACCCCGTGCTTTGGGAAAGTTAAAGAGGGAAAAAAGTGTGTCACTTTATTTTGTTTTTCTTTGCTTTGTTCCTCTATTGTCTTTACTTTTAAATATACGTGTTATAATGTTTGCTGTACTATTTTTATTCAACAAGGAAACAACTTTTTTGAAACAGTTTTTAAATGTACATGGTTTCTGTAAAAATAGTTACTGTCTTTAGAATAATTGTTTATAACCCTTTTAAGAATTTAGATAGATTTAAACGAAAACAATATTTTCTCAAAGCTTTAATTATTCCCTAGATTGAAACTTTTGCATTGTTAAAAGTTGTTAAGACATGGCAATGATAACAAATAAAAAAAATAAGACAAAAATCTTGGCGAAATGCATTGAATAGCGTTGAAAAATTAAAAGAAAAAAAAGTTATGACACTAACTTAAAATTAAATTTAGACACAAAAATCAACTTATAAAAAATATTTTAATTTTTAACAGTAACATGTTGTGAGTAGGAAAAGCAAGTATTATGAATTCAAATGAAAATTCTAAATTAAGCGTATTATACTCGGAAAGAAAATAAATAAATTAATTTTTTTACGAACATATTTTACTATTTTTAAAACGTACCCTAATCAATTTAAAACATTAAGATTTGAATATTAAATTGGTGAGAAACATGGATTATTTTTTAAAACAACGCAAAGATAAGAAGAAAAACTTATTTTTGCTTTATGTTTATGTACTTTATGAAATGACTTCTCCTTCTGTTTTAGTTCAGTTTCAAATTCACCATTGGTTTCTCCTATCTTTGAATTACTACATTTATTTATTTACAAGACAAAACAAAATACGTTTAAAAATAAAAGTAGAAACATGTTATTTAAATATTCGCAATCATTAGACAATAGTTAATGAAATTAATGCATCATTGACTTTCATTAATGAACCCATAAATCTTTTTGTTCTTTTGGAGTAAAAGTCATCAGTGTTGAAACTCGATACTTTTAAAAAGTTCCCTTAAAGGTCAGGAAGCAATTTAGTCATCATTTGCGTTGACTTAGAATACCTAAAGAGATAGAATGATCTGTACTTAAACTTTCTCCCTTTTACAAATCGATTTTCGATGAGTTCGTCTAAATGCCAAATTAAGTATTAAATACACTACGTTATGTCATAAAATAGTCGTAAAACTTGGAATTATGCTTGTGCAGATAGTTTGTCTTCGAAAATTGGCTATTCTACTATCATTATAGTACATCTCGGTACTTAGAAAGTTTTACCTACGATTTTTAAGTCGTAAAAGTTATAAAGTCTTTTGGTAAGGCTTTTTTACTTCTATCTGAACAATTTGATTTCAAGATCATGTGGCATGAAACCTATAACTACTTCAATACACACATATATATATATATACATATATATATATATATATATGTAGGATGCGAGTGCGAAGAGACATTGACAGCAGCGCCATCTAGCGATAGGGAGCGTAAGCAGTTAGTTTTGAGTAAGACTCCGTTCTGTGTGGACGTAAGCGCTGCGGTGCTCGGATGATGTTGTTCGTAATTGAAGTTGTTCTGTATATAGTTTTGTAAATAGGAAAGTAAATATAGTCAGTTTTTTATATCTTTATGGTGAGTGATGATTTTAGAAACCCCTAGACACCCAAGCCAAGAGCCTATATGTGGGGTCACGGCCCGGATAAAGTGATTGCCCGTGGATTAATTTAGAAACTCAGTTTTGATTATTTGAAGCTGACATCGGACTTAAACTGTGAGTACTTTGTTTCTAACTTTTGTGCATAATGTCTTTTCTTGGCAAAGCTCGTAAGGAAGACTTATTGAAACTAGTTTCGGAATTAGGTTTAAATATTTCTGAAAAGCCGACGATATTAAAACTTAAAGAAGTAATCGCAGAGCGTGAAAATTTTGATGAAGAATTTACTAAAAATTTAATTGATACTATAATTGCAGAACGAATTGAAAAAGAAAAACGCGAATTTGAATTGGAAAAGTTGAGAATAGAACATAATTCAAATCCTAAAAGTCAAGAAAGTAACATTTCCGAATCTATTTCTGTTGAGAGTAAAAGTAAAGATCTTGCGAAGATAATCAAGGGTTTTGATTCGACTTGTTCTACTAGTGATATTAGTACGTATTTGTAACTATTTGAACGACAAGCGACAAGAGTAAAGATAGAAAAGAAAGATTTTGTGACACATTTGTTGGGATTACTTCCCCTGGATATCGCGCAAGTAATAGCAAGAGTGCAAAAGGAATTCGAAAATGATTATGATCATATTAAAAATGTGTTACTAAAAAGATTTAAATTAACACCGGAACAATTTCGACAAAAGTTTTTGTCTCATAATAAGGACAGCAATTCTACTTGGCGAGATTTCGCTTTTGAACTTAATCATTATTTTGAAGAATGGATTAACGGTTTAAACACAAATGACTTTGAAGACTTAAAAGAACTGATAGTTTCGGACCAATTGAAACGAAGAACACCACAAAATATCCGCGAACATTATTTGGATGATTGGCATAAATGGAACCGTATAGAAACAATAGTTGAGAAATTGGAAAATTACGAGGCCGCCAGGCATAATTTGCGAAAATATCCTGCCGTAAATGCGAAACCTAACTTTCCGGTGCAAGCACGACAAGCAACCGACAGTAATAAGCCGCCCAAAAACCATTTTGAAAATACCGATAAAAAATTTATCAGATGTTACTAGTGTAACGGCTACGGCCATAAGTCTTTTGCCTGTAAAAACAAAAAAGAAACTCCGACGTGTAGAAAGTGCGACAGGTCTGGTCATATAATGAGTGAATGTCCCTTTCCAGTCGTGAAAGAAACAATGGTTACCTGGCGAAAAACAAGAGAAAATTTGAAATTAATGTAAATATAAATGGACAGAACACGTCATCTTTGGTCGACACCAGAAGCGAAATTTGTTTGATTTCTTATGATTTTTATGCAAAAATTGGTTCTCCTAAAATGTGCTTCGATGAAACAAAAATAAGTGGTATAAGCGGTGAAAATATATTTCCTATGGGCTATTTTTATTCTAATGTAAATATTGATAATTATGTGCTTTCAGCAAAATTTTATGTGTTAAAAAATGTGTGTACAGATATGATTATTGGTGCAGATTTACTAGAGCAGTTAATTGTTAAGATAGATGAAAACGGAATTAAAATACTAGGTCAAACGAATCAGAAATATTCGAGCCTTTCAAACGCTTTGCAAAAAATCCCAGACAAAAACAAGGCGCAAATGGAAAAAGAAAAAGGCAGCTGTGAGAATATTTTTCCCCTCACCCTAATAACGGATAGCGAAGTTTGCTTACCTAAGATCACTGAAGAAAAAGATACAAGCGTTTCTATCGAGAAAGAAAAAAATAATTCGGAATCGGAAATAAATTTCATGGATAGTTTTTTGATTAACTTAGCAAATGCTGTGGGAGAAGTGGACTTTGACCTTGGCCACATTTCAGAGCGTCGCATTCGTAATGAAGTAGAAGTGTTGATAAATTGCTATAAACCGCTTAAAACAAAGGACAATAATCTAAAAATGAACATTATATTGACAGATGAAACACCCGTATGTTCCAAAGCTAGGCGTATGTCTTTCACTGAACAAAAAGTTGTGGAAAAACAAATTTCGGAATGGTTAAGGGAAGAAATTATTAGAGAATCGTGTAGCGATTATTATTCCGGCATTATTTTGGCAAAAAAGAAAGACGGCACCCACCGCCTATGTGTTGATTACAGAAAATTACATAAAAAGACAGTTAGGGATCATTTCCCACTACCACTTATTGAGGATGTGTTAGACCGTCTCAGTGACGCAGAGGTTTTCACAACGCTCGATTTAAAGAATGTTTTTTTCCACGTTGACATTGATGAGAAGAGTAGAAAATATACATCCTTCGTTACCCATAATGGACAGTATGAATTCTGCAAGGTTAGTTTCGGATTGGCTAATAGTCCTAGTGTTTTTCAGCGCTATATTTTCCAGGTGTTTAGAGAACTGCTGAATGACAATACCTTGGTCATTTATATGGACGACATTGTCATTCCTTCACATGACGAGAAAGAAGGTTTAGAAAAATTAAAACGAGTGTTCAAAGTAGCGTCCGATTATGGACTCCAGTTCAATTTTAAGAAATGTCAATTTCTTAAACGAGAAATAGAATTCTTGGGATTCGAAATAGGGAATGGCACAGTCCGACCATCCAGTTATAAAACAAGGGCTGTAGAGAAATTTCCGGAACCGAGAACTGTGAAGCAGGTTCAGAGTTTCCTCGGATTGACTGGCTATTTCAGGAAATTTATCCCTCAGTATGCATTGATAGCCAAACCATTGAGTGATCTTTTGAGGAAAGAATCTGACTTTTCATTTGGTGCACAACAGATCAAATCGTTTCAAAAATTAAAGAGTCTTCTATCAGAAAAACCAGTTTTACACATATTTAAGCAGGGTCAAGAACTAGAGTTGCACACAGACGCAAGTAGCCATGGTTTTGGCGCAGTTTTCTTGATAAAAGCGGATGATGGTCATCTCCATCCAGTACACTATTTCAGTAGGAAAACGACACCACAGCAAGAGAAGTACAGTAGCTATGAGTTGGAAGCGTTGGCGGTGATTGAAGCGTTAAATAAATTTAGAAATTACCTTCTGTGTTCAAAATTTAAAATAGTAACAGATTGCGCCGCGTTTCAGAAAACAATTCAAAAAAAGGACTTAACAACGAAAGTTGCCCGGTGGGTTATGTTTTTAGAAGAATTTCAATACGAAATCGTTCATAGATCTGGAACCCAGATGAAACACGTAGACGCGCTTAGCCGCAATACTGTTTTAGTGGTAACCCGTTCTCAAGACGAAATAACATCTAAAATCGTTACAGCTCAAGAGGAAGCCGAATATGTAAAACTAATGAAAACATCGCTTCAGAAGGGGGAACGGGACGATTATCTGATCAAAAACAATGCATTGTATAAAGTTGAAAATGGGAGGGAACTGTTAGTGGTACAGGAAGTGATGTCAAATGAAATAATTAGGATGATTCACAGAAAAGGACATTTCGCTATTGCAAAAACAATGGATATGATTCAAGGAGGAATTCTTTATTCCGCAATTGAGAAAGCACGTTGAGACTGTAATCTCTAATTGTGTAGAATGCATACTTGTAAACAAAAAGTCGGGGAAGCAGGAAGGATTTCTCAATCCTATTCCAAAAAATGATAGTCCGTTATATACGTACCATATTGACTTTATAGGCCCCCTACCCTCGACGAATAAAAATTACCAACATATATTCACAGTTGTGGATTCATTCACAAAATTTACTTGGTTATACCCCGTTAATTCCACAACAGCCCAAGCAGCCATAGACAAGTTAAGACTCCAGCAAAAAACCTTTTGTAACCCAGCAAGGAGTATTTCTGACAGAGGCGGAGCATTTCGATCAAAAGAGTTTGAAGATTTTATAAAAGAAGAAAACATTAAACATATACTAATTACCTCCGGAGTTCCAAGGGGAAACGGACAGGTGGAACGAGTCCACCGCACCATCATTCCAGTTTTGACCAAAATGTCTATACAGGAACCCGAGAAATGGTTCAAGAATGTTGATCGCTTACAGAGAATGATCAATAGTGTAACTTCGCGCAGCACTAAATGGACCCCTTTTGAGCTTCTAACGGGAGTAAAAATGCGCAACAAAGAAGATATTGCTATTAAAGAGCTATTAGATGAAGAAAGTGAGAACCACTTTGCGGAAAACCGAATGGCAATTAGGGATGAAGCCAAGCAAAATATCTTGAAGATTCAGGAAGAAAATCGTAAATACTACGACAGGAAAAGGAAAAAGGCGAATCAGTACAAGTCGGGAGACTTAGTTGCAATCAAGCGAACCCAGTTTGCACCTGGGCTGAAGCTGCACGCAGACTATTTGGGGCCGTACAGAGTGGTCAATGCGAAAGGTAGGGACCGATATGAGGTTCAGAGAGTTGGCCAGCACGAAGGGCCAATTAAAACGTCAACAGCAGCCGACTTCATGAAGCCCTGGTCCCGCAACTTGGACTGAGCATCGATCAATAGACATTGACTTTTTTTTTTCATTTTTCCTGTGACTGTTTTATGTTTTTTTTTTTTTTTTTTTTTTTAAATGTCTTTCCAGGTTTGTCTGAGGACAGCCGAAGTGTCAGCATGACCGAGCTGTAGGATGCGAGTGCGAAGAGACATTGACAGCAGCGCCATCTGGCGATAGGGAGCGTAAGCAGTTACTTTTGAATAAGACTCCGTTCTGTGTGGACGTAAGCGCTGCGGTGCTCAAATGATGTTGTTCGTAATTGAAGTTGTTCTGTATATAGTTTTGTAAATAGGAAAGTAAATATAGTCAGTTTTTTATATCTTTATGGTGAGTGATGATTTTAGAAACCCCTAGACACCCAAGCCAAGAGCCTATATATATATATATATATAAATTTAATATCTATATCGCAAATAGTTAATTTACCGTCTACTGGTTTCATTGGAATGGGTTATATGGCAAAAGCCGTTGCCCGTGCTCATGCTTTCATGCTGAGGTAGTTTCGTGGCAAAGAGTTGACGGCCTACCACAAAGTCCTCTGTTTCAACTCCGTAGTGTCAGACGATTTTTCTCTTTTCTAGCTCATTTCAAATTGCAATTTTGCTGCACTACAAATATTTGCTAAAATGCATTTAGTGACGAGTACTTTTATTTTAAAGACAATTTATATGGTTATTGTGATAATGGACATGATGCCCAAGCTCACTGACAAGGTATGTCATGTCTTTCGTAGGTTTAAGATGCATATAGGTGAAAATTAGGAAAAGTGCCAAATTGAGTATAATTTATAGTGTATATTAATTACAAATTAGTAACAGGTTTAAAAAAAAAATAGGAGCAAGATCAAGAAAAGGAATTACCCCTATTTTTGAAATTTATATTTCAGGGCTTTTCCATACTATTTATGTAATATAATATAATTAAAAGTAAATACACATGCGTAGTAATCATTTTTAAATGGTAATATTGTTAAAATTTAAGCAAAAAACTAGATAGTTTATAAAAATGTCCCATTGAAAATTTCAATTGAAAAAGATCTTTATAAAGTGAAATTAGTCCTTTTTATAATAGATCAAGTGTGTGGGTGGGTGAGAGGATAGTGTTTGAATGGAAACACTAAATGGATAAAACACTCATACCCTTAGGTAATATTGTTTATGTTTTTTTAAATGCAAATTGCGGGTGAGGCGCTTACTACCGAAAATACGGTAGTCATTTTTTTAGGTGGGATGGGGAGTTAGCACAAAATGGTTGAACAAATTACATATTTTTGAAAGCAATGTTGTGTTTTCAGAAGTATTGACGATCGAAGATCCGAAAATTTACAGAAAAATAGGTCTTATTCCTTAAGAAACTTATATTTTGGGACCGCAAATGGGAAGTGTGGAGAAATCAAATTTGGTAAACTATATTTCTTTAAAAAGTAATCGAAACTTTGGCTACGATAATTATGCATTTAAGCTCATCTTATTCTGCAAAAAGCAACTCTGAAACACGTAACCAGAACTTAATTACGGAAACAAATCAGAAACACACGCATCAGACCGGAAAGAGCTGCTTTATTGTTACCGATCTGATTGTTACAGCTCTGAAGAATTTCCCTTATCATATTCACTAAACATCGCTGATTAATGAATTGAAACCAAAACGTATAATATTATGTTCACAACATTCAATTTCTTTTTTAATTAAAACTCTTAAGTTTAAAAATAATTAGTTTGGGTTTAACTTGCGTTACCGAACTGATCCCTCATTTGGTAAACACAGTAAAATAAAGATTTTAAAAAATCTTACCTGTAATTCTGTTGAACTGAAGTTCAAACTATCAACTGGTATTTGCATTACACAAAAAGGGTCCTAGAACACGCAGTTAGTTGGCGCTAAAAAAGTTTTTTGACCAGAAATAATATCCAAGCTCTCATGGCAGAGCGACCAGGAATTAAGGCAGACAAAGAGCAAATTCCGTTTTCAATGAGCCCCACCAGGCTGTAAGTACGACTTCGCTCACAGCTTATGTATTCTGATGACACCAGATGGCCCTACCTTCATTTTTTGACCTAAGAATGAAGGGAAGGGAAATTCTTCATCCTCCGGGTACCCTCGGAACTGCCTCGGGACTTCAGGGTCCATGGATTTTACCTGCGGGTCTACAGCGGGTCGGGTATCGGACACCCAACCTTCCGACTAGAAGTCCGACATCCTAACCACTAGACTACGACGGTCCCAATTGCACTTTAATCTGCGTTGTAACCCGGTTATTTTTCGGTTTTTAACGATATATTGTTTCTAAAAATTAACCGTTTCAAAAACAGAAAAATGACTGACTAACAGAAAAATGTGTCAAAAGTAAGATTAATGTCATTATATAAATACTACCAATATATAATCATAATAACGTTTTGCATTGGGAAAAGGTCAGACAGGGGTATTGCACAAAATTTCTATATAAACTCATATTGTAGGAAATAATTTATTTATTAAAGAAAGTGCACAGCCATCAGAGAACAGAACGTCTTCATCAATGTTTTTCAAGAACATAATGAAGAAGAAGCGTGGAAGGATGTGTATCAGGCACGGAATTCTCACATCTACAACACGTAGCAAAATAAAATATATATATAAATTTAAAGCTTTGCGGAGAGAGTAATGTTTTGTTCTTTAATATTTTATTCAGCAACTATTTGTTTTTTAGGAAAGTCATGTATCTTAGGGATTGAAAGTGGTTCTACGCAATATAAGATTTTTTCTAAAATCGTTCTGCCCCCCCCCCCCTATCTATGCCACCTCCCCTCATTTTGCCTACTTTTGTGAACAACTAGAAAACATTAGCAGCCATAGTAAAAAAAAAAGAATGTTTCGTCTAGAACTAAACGAGGCTACTTTCTCGTGCATCAATATCAAACATAAAAAAAGCTTTCTTTCCCCCTCTCTATTCATCGTCGTTAAATTTTTAATTATTTTCAGTATACATTTTCAATCATAAATACATTTAATAGCAAAACATAAAAATCTGTTTTGTAGATTAAATGAAAAGCTATTACAGCAATATCAAATTTAATCTCTTGCAATTTTGGGCACAATGTTTCAGCAATTTCGAATCTAATTAGCGCTATTTTTATAAGATGATTTTTAAACAAAATAGAATGTTTCAATGGGTAGGAAAATACAGAACCGAATTTCAACGAAAAGTATCCAGTGTAAAAATAAACTATTGGAATAGGTAAAAGGAATGAAGAGCAAAAAAAAAAAAAAACATATTTTATACAATGCCATCGAATGGCACTTACTGTTAAGCATAGTGTTTAAATCCTGCAATCGTACTATTCAGCAAACGAACAAAAAAAAAAAAAAAAATAGCAGTTGAGAAAGATAAAACAGAAAAGGTTTTGATATTGAAATTTGAACATGGAGAATAAGTTTTGTCTCAATAGTAGGCTCATAAGTTTATCGCAGTCATCCGTAACATTTTATGTGATGGATGGAAGTATATATCTAATCATGAACATATTTTTCAGTACAAACACCAAATGAATTTTAAACTCATTATTAATTTAAATATTTTAAGATTTTTTAATGGATTTAATCTTTGGAGCTAAATATTTTCTAAACGTATATCTTGTAGTAAATACATTGATATTCGCAATTTATATTTCTCTTCACAAAAATGAACCTTTTGAAGAAAGCAAAAATTAAGTGCCGTTTTAAAAAACTTTTAAAAAAAGGCGTTTTGTAAGATTGTAAAAGAGGTACTGCATTGCGTCTCGTAAGAGGAAGTAGACTGACACACATTGTTCTCTTTTTTAGCCTACTTTCCCGTAAAAGTAAAAAAAAATAATAATAAAGCATGAAAGAAGGCTTAATGTATCGTGAAAATATCGTTAAAAATCAAGAAAAGTCAAAAATAAGTGAAGTAATTAAATAAAGATTGAAAAATAAAAAATTTGAAAGTAGGGTATTGAGATGGGGAAAAAGTGTGTCTGTCGGTCTGTCGGTCTGTCTGTCTGTCGGTCTGTCTGTCGGTCTGTCTGTCGGTCGGTCTGTCGGTCTGTCTGTCGGTCTGTCTGTCGGTCTGTCTGTCTGTCGGTCTGTCGGTCTGTCCCCCCCTAATAACTTTTGAACGAATTGTCCGATTGGAAAAATTCTTTTTGCATTCCAAAGATCTCGGCGAGGACATCTCATTTCTATATTTCACTTTTTGATTTGAACAATTTTTTGTTCAATTTTGAACAGTTCAAAAAATTTTAACATTAGCGCCTATGGACAAAATTGAAGCAAATTCTGTAAACTCTGGGCACAAGAGCCAAGTTCCTATTGAAAGCTTATTGAAAGGAGTTCTCGGCGTGAAATATTGATTTGAACAGTTTTTGTTCATTTTTGAACAGTTCAAAAAATTAACACAGAGCTTACGGGGAAATTTCAACCCTATATAAATCCTGATCTAACGGACCGATTTGCTTGGAACAAACTTTATCGGAAAGCTCTTATAACGTAGAACATGTAGAAATAGAAAGTTTATCCAGAACGTACGAGCCTATTTTGCTATGAAATTTTTTGATCGGGATTTTCAAGGATATTTCTCAGTGACTCAATGAGTGAAATAATGAATGAATGAATAAATGAAAGAGTGAAAGAATAAATCAATGAATAAATGAATGAGGAAAAGAATGAATGAATAAATTATTGAATAAATGAAAATATAAATAAATGAGTGAATAAATACATGAATGCGTAAATGAATGAATAAACACTTGAATGAGGTAACGAATGAATGAATAAATGCATGGCTGAATAAATGAAAGAATGAATGAGTGAGTGAATGAATATGTATTATCCGTTGAAAAAGGTATATTTTCAATAATTAGAACTAAAGATAAATAAGAAAGAGAGAGAAAGAGATAGCTAGATTATAAATTTGAATTTGGTGTATACGGGAAAGTAGGCTCGTTCTAGACGGAACTTCTTGTTTAACTTTACAATCATCGTTTACCTTTTTAACTAATAATTTAAGTAATTAATGATGTTACTTATTTATTTTACTTTTTTACATATGTTTGCAGTGAGCCAAGTGTACTTTCATATATTTTAAAATCTACTTTTACGGGAAAGTAGGCAAAAAAAAGGCAGGCGGGCGTTTTGCTCTTAATGATAAGTTAATTCTATTGCATTGAGACTTGAGATTTTTTTCAGAGTTACTATTAAAAATTACACTTAACTTATTTATAACAAATCATTCTCACTGAAAATCTATTTTAACATCATCCGAATGAGTGCCTGATCAATGTGTTTTATTCCGCAGAAGTTCACTTTTACTTCCTATTAAAAATACGAAAAAAGTAATTGGTGGATAATATATTATACAAATATTTTCAATTTCAACTACCTGAAATTTTGCTCGGATGACTTTGTTTCATTTAAAAAACTCAACAGGATTATGTCCGTGTAACTTTGCATGCAAAATAACTATAAGTACAAACATAAAATAAATTAATTAAATAACTTTGTGCACAAGTAAACTAAAAAAACCTTCACGTTAAGAAAGCACAAAAGAGCATTAAAATGCAGACATATGTTTCGGGATTGACTGGACTCCCTTTTTCAATGCAATATTGGAGCTTCTAAATGCAAAAACACCCAAATGAAGCCTATTACTTGGATGCAGGCTTTACATATAGAATATTTTTCAGTCGATTTTCAGCTTCATTTGGATATTTTTGCATTTAGAAGCTCCAATATTGCATTGAAAAGGGGATTCAAAGCAATTTCGAAACATATGTGTGCATTTTAATGTTCATTTGTGCTTTCGCAACGTAAAAGTTTTTTCCAGTTTACTTGTGCACGAAGTTATTTCATTATTTAATTTCATGTTTGTACTTATAGTTATTTTGCATGCAAAGTTACACAGACATAATGAAGCTGAAAATATACTGAAAAATATTATATAGATATAAAGCCTGCATCCAAGTAATAGGCTTTATTTGGATGTTTTTGCATCTAGAAGGTCCACTATTGCATTGAGAAAGGGATTCCAATCAATCCCGAAACACGTGCCTGCATTTTAATGCTCATTTGTGCTTTCTTAACGTGAAACGTTTTTTAGTTCATGAACTTAATTCATTACCAGTAACAAAGCAATTAGTTGTAGTACCTTGGAATTTCGTTGTATTCAGGAAATGAAAACAATTTTTGCAATGAAATTCACTGACTTCTTACAACATCATTTGCTTTTCGCACACTATTTATTGCCGACTATGTGAAGAAAAAACATGAAGAACTTTTTCATCGCAAACGTAATAATCGTCTTAGCTTTTGTTGCAAGAACAGCAGTAAAAAGAAGCGTAACTCTTGCTTTATGGTTTTACTCACAGTAACATGATTTTTATTGAACCGGCGTTTCGAGACCTACTTTAGTTATCAGACGTAATCTCGTAAAAAAGTATGGGGGACCAAAATTTGTAATACATATCTAAGGTTTCGATTAGAGTTCACAAATCATAAGACCCTCTATCAAATCAAATAGTTTGTTCAGCACCAAAACCGTATTCAATTTTCCAATTATGGTTTATTCCAAACCATATTCAATTTTCATGAATAACAGTGGCATAAATTAACGTCTAAACTTAAAATTATTACGTAATTAAATCATATATTATCATAAAATCGTATTAAAAGGTGTTTCGTTTTGGTGAATGGCTGAAAAATATTCATATGCTTAACACAGTGTGACATTTGAGTCATTTATTAAAGATACCAAAAATTCACCTTTTCAACAATATAATTTTAATAACAACAAAAGAAAATAAGTTCGCTGGACCACTTTTCAAATGTATATTATCACATTACCAATTGCTATTTGAACATTTCTACTTAAAATTTAAACATACTGACATTGTGAACATAAAGCACATCAAAAATATAATATTTGTTTTCAATAAAGTTAAGTAAATCATTTTAGGTAACGCTTTTTTCTCATCTACAACACGGCAAACTTTTTTTGGTGGAGCGGGGAGGGGGAGAAATAAATTGTGTAAAAATGTGGGGGGCCAATGATCAACAAACCTCACTTCATAAATTTGCAGCATTGTCTACGGCTGTGTATGTGTCTTACTCAGACTAAACATGCAAGAACCAACATAGCAAAACCCAAAATTTCAAGAGTAGTACTAAATCTGTTTTTTTTTTCATTGATTCTTTATTTATGGTAAGAAACAAATATTCATTTTCACATAACATGAATACTAGGGTGGAGTGAAGAAACTTTGTTTTTTAATTTTTATTAGCTAGACTATGGGAAGTGTCCTACTTGTCCATACTAAGCATTCTGCAAAACTATTTTATTTTCTATCAACTCTTTGATCTGCCTTTGCCTTACTGAAAAAATGAACATTTTAACACTTTATGCCGAAACGGCACATTGAAACTCCGCAAACTTTGAAAGCCATACGAAATATTTTATTTACTTTCTAGGGATGGCAATTATTAATTAAATTTCAGCATGTGTGGTGTGTTTCGTGGCTTCTTGCATTATTATTATATTACAGTACGGATCTTCATCTTCGAAATGAACGGAGTTGAAGTACTTCGGGATCTAATTGAATCGGGCTCGAATTATTTAAGTAGTTCTTATTTTGTTCAACACTAAATGGCAACGTTGTTTAATACAAAATTTTGCTTAAACTTTGACTTTAAAAAGCACATTTTCTGTGATATGCAAACGCAAAGATAAAATTTTGACGCAAGCTCTCGGTCACAACAACAAATACCTTTCTACTTCAACCCACTACCCTATTTAAACGAAGGATTAGGGCTGCCCTCCCCAGGGCACGGGTAAGTGAAGTTCGACGACAGCTCGTGGCCAGCCCAGCCTTCTTACTTGCTGTGTGGACCTGGCCCTCCTTGATACCCCTATGCTTTAAGAGTATCATTGGAAGGTTGTGGTTCCCTACGACAACAAATACCACAGAAACACGCTCATGGAAGACCACATACGCATTATCACATGCTTATTTGTTCGGATTCTTCACTGGGGTTCTTCGTACTTCAGCAACATGACTTCGGCATTAAGCGCGGGCTAAGACATTGCTGAGTCGATAATCAGTTTCATAGAACAGTATTCGCATTCGGAGAACATTAAAGCAATAGGGTGGGATGGCACAAATGTGAACATGGGCACAGATCAGGTGCTATTGGACGAGTGGAAAAAACATTCGAGTGTCAGCTGCAGTGGTTGCTATTTCTGCTCCTTGGAATCAGCTGCCCCAGCGCGACCTTTTTCAGGCACTAGATATGACCACTGCAAGGCCACGTGGATTTTGTGGAGGTTACACAAGGCGCATGGGGACATGCAGCGATCAGCCTGCCTCTTTATTTGAACCTGTACCGTGTACCTGTGCAGTGTTGATCTGAAGAAGTTAAACACATATCAGCGATATCTCCTGAAAATGTACAGTAGCAAAGGTGAATGTGGTGTGAATCCGTCGATGAAACACCCTGATTGCCTGAATCATTCACGATGGATAACTACTGCCATTCGAATCCTCTGATTATATATAAGTGAGATGGAGCCATCAGAGAATATAAAACACTCGTTACGGGTTTATTATTCGTATATAACTCCTACGCAGCATATTATTTAACTTTCATCGGGTAGAACGTGATATCATAAAAAATTTTACACAACAGCTTTTGCTGAGACTTAAGCCGTTTAAATTGCGTACGAGTATTTAACTTTGTTTAAAACCCATTAAGCGCCAATGCTCCCATTTTGGGAGCATTAACTTCTGATTTTTTTAAAAATACTTATTCCAAATATCTTTATACTGTTAATTTTTCTTCAAACCACTATGTTTGAGAAAACTTCTGTATTTTTTTCAAAAAGCTCGCTTGGTAATTAATATTTTTTATAAAAATGTTAAAAACTCGAAATTTGGCTTTTTGAACACATTCAATAAACATGCATATTTTTCCTAATAATATAATAATGAAAATTAATTTAGCACCTCAATTTGGATTATAACTGTCTATTTTATAAAATATCACTGATACAAAGTGAAAATTTAAGAAAAAAGGTTCGCAATTGACGAAAGAATAGCTTTGTCCCATTTTGGGAACATTGGCGCCTTCGTTAGTTTTCGAAGCGAGTCAGATTTCAGCATACATTCGGCGCTACACCTGCAAAATAGAACATGTGCAACATCCGTTGACTAACTGTCTCAATTTTAGTTATGTATCATCACAGAAGCAATGCGTGTAAATAGGCTACAAAATTGCCCTGTAAGAAATGATAAGGACATCAAGAAAAAAGACCGACATTTGATTCGATTACTACAAAGTCGATCAGCATTGTGAAATGGAAAGACAATACAAGTTGTTTGTTTAGCTTCCAATATTGAACCAGTTGAACAGATAGGTGCAACGAATAAGTGGAGTACAACAGAAACGAAATAATTGATATAGCGCAGCCTCATGTTGTTGCTGTCTACAACAAATATATGAGAGGGGTCGATCTGCTTGGGGGCCGTTCATAAATGACGTCACGCTTTTTTCCCATATATTTGACTCCCCTCCCCCCTTTGTCACGCGTCACGCTATGTTGCATAATGCATGATGTCACACTTCTTGTTACCCCTCCCCTCCCCTTGTCACACTTTGTCACATTTTCACGAACCGCCCTTCCCCCTCGAAGCGTGACATCATTTATGAATGATCACTTGATCGATTTTTCGAAAATCAGGGGCAAGAAATGGTGGTGGCCATTTTTTTTACCAATACATGAAACATGGCAACTGTAGCTGCCTGGAGACTGCATAGAGAATGTGAGGGAAAGGTCTCTAAGTTGGAATTTCTGCGAAAAGTTACGACTACATTGATGAAAAGAGATGATGAGCCAAAACATAAGGATCATTTTCGTCCCAGGCCTTCTGGATCTGTATCCTAAGATGTATGTTTTGACAGGGTTAATCATTTCCTGTAAAATGCAGGAAGACGAGCAAGGTGCAAAGTTTGTCTAAAAAACACTCACCTTCTTGGGATAAAATGTAGCGTAATGCTTGGTAAGCACTGTGCAGCTCTCTTTCATTCAAAAAATTAGTTTATAAAAAAAAAGGATGTAACAATTAAAAAACAAAAAGGTGCACAAAACGTATACATTACGAACTGGTAGGTTAGATGATATTAATGAAAATCGTAAAAGCAGCTACTATTACGCAATGAATTTCAGAAATTCAAATGTCTAATACAAAATGCTTTTGGAATCTTATACCCCCATTAGGCGCCAATGTTCCCATTTTGGAAACATGCTATAACTTTTAGTTTTTTTTGTTTTTTTTTTTTACAAATTCAAATGAAATAGGTATAGATACCCTCTGTACATTACAAAAAAACAATTACTTATTAAAAAAAATGTTGGAACATGTAGCAGCGTTTAATGAGTTAAACATAATTATTAAAAGAAAAACACAGTGAAATCGTTAATTTCAATTTTAATAGTCTGTTTATTTGTGGATTTTCTTCGTATGTTGTCCTGAAGAAGAACTAATATATTAGCACAAAAAAAAAGTGTTAAATGTAGTTATAAACATTTAAATACAGGCAATTACAGAAGGCATGAACTATGGGTGCTTCTTACTTTCGTATATCATAATATCTTATTTATTTATTTATATGTATTTTTTGAACAATTTTAATTTGTTTTGTCTGAAAATTCAATAACACTAGAAAATATATCTTTTCAACAAAAGATGAGAAAAATGCAGATATTATAAATATCAATTTTAGTTTTTTGTTTGAAGAAACAGAAAAAAAAATATTAAATGTAAAAAGTAAAAATAATTTCTCCGTAAACTTTACTTCTAGAAAGGCAATTGATTGATACAAAAACACATTTTACGAATTCGTGCATTTAAAAAAGTATTATTAAAAGAGAAAAAAATCGCAGCTGTTCTTATTTTCGAAAGAAATTGATACGTTGAAAAGGCTTTTTTGTGGTTCTTGAATGTTAATATCAGCGTCTGTTTTGTTATGTTTTGCAGCAATTTTGAAATATGTTTTCCATTTTTAGCCCCCTTTCCCGTAAAAGTAAAAATAATATATTAAAGCATGAAAGAAGGCTTAATATACCGAAAAATATCGTTAAAAATGAAGAAAAGTCAAAAATAAGTGAAGTAACAAAATAAAGATTGAAAAATAAAAAATTTGAAAGTAGGGTTTTGAGATGGGGAAAATGTGTGTCGATCGGTCTGTCTGTCTGTCCCCCCTTAATAACTTTTGAACGAATAGTCCGATTCGAAAAATTCTTTTTGCATTCGAAAGATCTCGGCGAGGGCATCTCATTTCCATATTTTACTTTTTGATTTGAAGATATTTTTGTTCAATTCTGAACAGTTCAAAAAATTTTAACATTAGCGCCTATAGGCAAAAGTGAAGCAAATTATACTCCGGGCATAAGAGTCGAGTTATTATAAACAAGATTACTAAAAGAAGTTATCGAAGGAAAATATTTGCTGAGTTGAACAATTTTCGTTCATTTTTGAACAGTTCAAAAAAATAACTGCACTTTTTTCTTTATCCCGGCGCAGGCGATAAAGTCGTCAATAATGATGCAATCGACGCCAAACGAAATACCTCAGCTGGTAACCGTTTGCGCGTTTTGTTGCCTTGGCGAGATTTGCGCCAGGATAAAGGAACTCATTTTGAAACAGTTCAAAAAAAAAAAAAAAAAAAAAGATTAACATTAGCGCCTGCGGGGAAATTTCAATCCTTTATAAATCATGATCTAACACAGGGGTCTCCAAACTTTCCAGCCTTAGGGCCATATTGATTACTCCAGTAAATTCCAAGGGCCAAAACCATATTATCATTAATTGTTGCCGGTGGTAAAAAGTTGAATCAGTCCACTAGTGGTGTAAAATATTATTACTTTTTTGCCAGATGCTATTAGCGACGGGGAAGCTGATGTATTTTCTGTATCGTATGGGTATCCGTTATAATGGGGTACCCGCATCGTATCGCCATAGTAATCATTGATTACAAAAGTAATGAAATACACAAGTAATCATTGATTACTTTTTTCTTCAGTAATCGTTACTTCGGTTCCTAACGAGTACTCAAGTAACGAATGAGTATTTTTTTACATGAAATAAAGTCCGAAAAAGTACGCCACGTTTAAAAAAGGCTGCAAATCGAACTAAAGTCCGCAAAGCGGCAACACTGCATATTATTAATTTTCCTGTCATTATCTGTAATTTCTAGATTAGTCGTAGAGTACGAGCGAGCCATGAGGAGTAACGTGACAGGACATCTGGTGGACACAAGCAGAAATAGGTAGTACCTTCTATCCCTAACAGATGGCGCTAATAGCACTTACAGAATAATCTCGTTGGTTCGATAAAGTTCTGGTGTCTTCCACTCACTTCTAGATGGCAATAAGTGAAATATATAAGAAGGCTAGTGGAGCAACCACAAGTCAGTTCCTATGACACTGCTGTGAAATAAAATAGTGCGTACCTCCTTAAAACGTGTTTGTGCGTGTTTAAGTTTAAGACATCTTTGTAACAATATTTTTATTTGAATTGTTGCTTTTGTGTGTGATTTAGTAGAATGGAAAAGAAGCGAAAAATTGATAGTGAATGCAGAAAATTCAAAGATCAGTGGAACATTCAGTATTTCGTAATTGAGTCCAGTAACAAGGCGCTATGTTTGATTTGCAATGAAAGCATAGCCGTTCTTAAAGAATATAACATTAAACGTCATTATGAAGCAAAACATTTTCAAAACTACTCAAAATATACAGGAAGTTTGCGGACAGAAAAATTCGAAGCTATGAAGCGCGGATTGAAATCGCAGAAATCTTTATTTACAAAACTCAAAACTGAACAAGAGGCTGCAACTCGTGCCAGCTTTCGTGTGGCTCTTGAAATTGCAAAACGTGGAAAACCATTCACCGATGGAGAAATGGTCAAAGAATGCATAATCGCAGTAGCCGAAGAAATGTGCCCTGAAAAGGTAAATTTATTAAAAACTGTCAGTATGTCAGCAAACACTGTGGCTCGAAGGGTAGAAGACATCGCTGAAAATATATCCTCTCAACTGTTCAACAAAAATGGACATGTTGAGTGGTTTTCTTTGGCCTTGGATGAGTCAACGGATGTGTCAGATACTGCTCAGGTGTTGATTTATATTCGAGGAGTAGATAAAAGCTATGAAGTGCATGAAGAACTTCTTGATATGTATAGTATTCATGGCACAACTACTGGTTTAGATATTTTTTAAGGAGTTGAAATGGCCATTAAGCAAAAGAACCTTCGATGGAAAAACTTGAAATGTATTACAACTGATGGAGGCAAAAACATGAGTGGGAAAGATAAAGGAGTGGTCGCTCTTGTGTCAAAGGCTGTAGAAAATGACGGTGGTTCAAAACCAATAGTCTTACATTGTATCATTCATCAACAGTCTTTGTGCGGAAAATGTTTGGATATGTCTGAAGTTCTGAAACCAGTCATATCAACTGTTAATTTTATCAGATCTTTTGGGCTGAATCACCGACAATTCGTACAATTTATTAAAGAGATTGGAGAAAATGACTTACCTTATCATACTGCCGTACGTTGGCTTAGTTGTGGGAAAGTCCTTCAGCGCTTTTTTGAACTTCGAGCAGTGATCGAATTTTTTTTGAATGAAAAGCATCGCCCTCTTACTGAATTGCAAAACAACGCATGGCTGTGGAAGTTAGCATTCTATGTTGATTTGACAAAACATGTGAACGAACTGAATTTGAGATTGCAAGGAGAAAACCAGCATCTTCCTGATTTATACAATAATATCAAATCATTCCGGAAGAAATTGATACTGTTTCAATCACAACTACGAAGTAAATGTTTTTCACATTTTAAAACATGTGAAATATTTAGCCACACCACTGAGACCGAGTTTCCTATCGATTTTGCAATCGAAACTTTGAGTGCTTTGAAAATAAATTTTGATACTCGTTTCTCGGACTTTGATGCCATTGCGAATCAAATTAAGATTTTTCAGAATCCTTTTGATACTGACATTGAAACCCTAGCCCCGGAACTTCAAATGGAAATGATTGATCTACAGTGCAGTGATATAATTAAGAACAAATATCAAAACTTATCTTTGTTGGAATTTTATAAGTGTCTTCCACTGACACAATTTGATAATTTGCATAAATTTGCTCGTGGGCTGTTTTCTGTTTTTGGTACTACTTATTTGTGTGAGAAGACCTTTTCCAAAATGAAGTACACAAAAAATGTTTACAGATCTAAATTAACTGATGAGCATCTTATATCTCTTTTAATAATTGGTACAAGTAAAATTAGTCCACAACTACAAACTATTGTCAGTGGAAAATCTCAATTACATAAATCTCATTAGTATTTCATATGTCGTTATGCTTGTTATAAGTTATCTTTTCATTTAAAATGTATAAAATGTTAGTTGGATTCATTTTAATAATTTGTTAGTTAGTAAATAATAACCTACAACAATGTTATGAGTAGTTAGCCCATGACCATATCAATGTAGATGTCATATTAATAATTATTCAACATAAAAATAGATTACTTCAGTAAACTTAATTTAATTTGCTATAAAAAATAAATATGTTCTCTAGAAGGAGTTTTCTTTCAAGTATGCTAGCTCTCCGCGGGCCGGACAAAATCTGTCCGCGGGCCGGATGTGGCCCTCGGGCCGTAGTTTGGAGACCCCTGATCTAACAGACCGATTTGCTTGGAACAAACTTTATCGGAAAGATGTTTGGCCGTAGAACATGTACAGATACGAAGTTCAACCAGAACGGAACGAGCCTATTTTCTTATGAAGTTTTTTGATCGGGATATTTAAGGATATTTTCTAATTAATGTATGATTAAATGAATGGGGGAAGGAATAAACGAATAAATGAAAGAATAAATCAGTGAATAAATAATAAAATAAATAAATGAGTGTATGAAGTGAAAAATGAATAAATGAGGGAGTAAATACATAAATGAGAAAAATGAATGAATAAATAAACGAATGACTGAATAAATGAAATAATGAGTGAGTGAATGAATATGTACTAACCATTGAAAAAGGTATATTTGAAGTAATTAAGAGCTAAAGTTAGATTATGAATTTCAAGTTGGTGAATACGGGAAAGTAGGCTCGTATAGTTCTAGACGGAACTTCTTGTAATATTTATAATTTAGCCTACTTTCCCGTAAAAGTACAAAAATAATAATAATAAAGCATGAAAGAAGGCTTAATGTATCGTAAAAATATCGTTAAAAATAAAGAAAAGTAAAAAAAAAGTGAAGTAATTAAATAAAGATTGAAAAATAAAAAAATTGAAAATAGGGTTTTGAGATGGGGAAAATGTGTGTCTGTCGGTCTGTCTGTCGGTCTGTCGGTCTGTCCCCCTCTAATAACTTTTGAACGAATAGTCCGATTGAAAAAAATCTTTTTGCATTCGAAAGATCTCGGCGAGGACACCTCATTTCTATATTTTACTTTTTGATTTCAACAATTTTTCGTTAAATTTTGAACAGTTCAAAAAATTTTATCATTAGCGCCTATGGCCGAAAATGAAGCAAATTATGTAAACTCTGGGTACAAGATCCATGTTCCAATGAACAAGCTTACTGGAAGAAGCTTTTGGCGTGAAATATCAATTTGAACAGTTTTTGTTCATTTTTGAACAGTTCAAAAAATTAACATAGCGCTTACGGGGAAATTTCAATCCTATATAAATCCTGGTCTAACGGACCGATTTGCTTGGAACAAACTTTATCGGAAAGCTCTTATAACGTAGAACTTGTACAAATAGAAAGATCTTCCAGAACTAACGAGCCTATTTTCCTATGAAATGTTTTATCGGAATTTTCAAGGATATTTCTCAATGAATAAATGAATGAGAGAGAGAATGAATCGATGAATAAATGAATTAGGAAAAGAATGAATAAATGAGGGAATAAATACATGAATGAGTAAATGAATGAATAAACACTTGAATGAGTAAACGAATGAATGCATAAATGAATGGCCGAATAAAGGAAAAAATGAATGCGTGAATGAATATGTATTATCCGTTGAAAAAGGTATATTTGAATAAATTAAGAACTAAAGCTAAACGAGAGAGAGAAAGTGATAGCTAGATTATAAATTTGAACTTGGTGTATACGGGAAAGTAGGCTTGTATAGTTCTAGACGGAACTTCTTGTTTTATATAAATTTGCTCTCGTTTGACTGAAGTTCGGGCAACAAGTTAGTTTATCAATACTTATTGTAGAAATTATTAGTCAATCATATTTCTGAATCTCATCTCGGTGTACAAAAGAAACACTTGTAGAGCCTCTGTTTACAAAAAATTATGGTTCGTTTTACATGCGTGAATGATGTTTATTTATGCATAAGGGGGGCTTCCCATCAGAGACGACAAAGACGAAAAACATATCTTTTTCACATCTGCGCAAGCGCAGTTGATAGTTTTGCTTCCAAAAATATGCTCTGCGCTTGCGCAAATGAGAAAATACATGATTTTGCCTTTGTCGCCTTTGGTGTGAAAGCGCCCTAACTACACAGTTTGTACTTGGTTCAGTCCCTCAACCGTGTAACTATTTTACATGTGTTATTTCCATCAAGTAATTCATGTTTGAAAAACATTAGATCTGTCAAAAACAAATTTACTTTTATTTAACTATTTTGTATTAGCTCATTTTTTTATTTATTAAACTTTTCATCGTTGCAATGTTATATCCGAATTATTCATTAGACACCTATTTGCTAATTTCTTTAACACAAATATATATATATATTTTTTAAAATCACATGAACTTAATGTCTGGGGTGTTTTGCAGATTTTTGCATACATTGAAAGTCTAGAATGATCTGGGTTCTCTGTGCAGACATTGACACATTTTGACCTCGTGATTTGAAAAAAGGAGTTATACGTTTATAAATTACGAAACTCCTAAAAGTGCATTATTTACTTGACATCAGAAAGTTCGGATTCAGGGAGATATTTCGTTATTTATTTAGCAATTTGATCATATCATTATTTGAGAGGAAACTCGTCATTTACTGGCACTAAACGCTTTCCTTTATCGGAAGAACTTCCTTACAAGACTTTCCTCTTTCCGGAAGTCTTTTCGATACTTTCTTTCTTTCTGCTAGGAATCGAATAAACAATCAAATCTATTCTCATAAGAAAGATAGATTTACATCCAACAAAAATCTTTATGAAAAACTAAATTATTCACTTGCATCATTATGTTTTTGAAGTGTATATTAGCTTGTATAAAATTTCAGTTTAATGTATACGTGTTTTTGAATAGCAAACCGGGAAGCGGAAAACTGATTGGTAACAAAATCAAAAATATTATTGCATACACTTTTCTAGAACGAAAGATCAGTTTACTTTATGTTTAATGGTTGACACAATGTAAAACATTTCTGTAAAAGTACAGAAGACCGAGTTCTTTAAATTTACGAAGAACTTGTTTAAAATCAAATAATCGAGTTTCTTAATAACAGTGTCTCAATAAAGTTCTTGTTTTTCCGCACTCGGTACAACTGCAAAGACAGATCTGTAAAGTTACGTAAAACTGAAAACTTAAGAAGTGTGATTACCAGTTTAAACATCGTAAACAAATGTATAAATAGGAGTTTGAGGTATGCGACTACGAAATTAAAAGTTGTCAAAAGATGCATTAAGGACCATTCATCAATGATGACACGTTTTTTCCCATATATTTGACCCCCTTCCCCTCTTTGTAACAATATGCCATGATGTCACACTTCTTGTTTTCCCCTCCCTTCCCCTTGTCACACTTTGTCACAATTTCACGAACCCCCCTCAATCCTTCGAAGCGTTTATGAATGATCCCTTATATATTGTTAGCATGTAATTTGTCTTCATCTCTAGTGATGCCAATCGCTAGCCTTTGGCAGCCAGCCTTCTGGGCTTATTATTGGCCGAGCGTCCTAAGGCACATGAATCAGTTTGCTAAACGAAGTAGAACGAGAAGAAAAAAGGCACATTCTTTATACCATCAGTTCCTTCCTTGAACATTAATGGATTCTTCTTGGCACTCTGCCAGGCACCTTGATTTGATTGATGGCAGAACTGCACTGCGTCTTATTATCTATTGCTATCAATTTACCAGAATGTTCTCCATTTTTTAATTTCCTTAATTTCCTTTTTTAAAGACTTTGCAGTTTCTTGATTTTGGTTTTCTGTAATTTTACGGTAGGTTCCGGATAAAAGATTTCCTAGAGCATCTCATTTATTTTCGGCCAAAACATTCTTACAGTGAACTTGTTTTTTATAACAATAATAATAAAAATTATAATACACAGAAAAAAAACAAGTGTGAAAAAGCGCTTTAAGAGATAGAGAAAAAATGGAGTTTTAAGGCAAATTCGAAAAAAAAAAAAAAAAATTAAACGACATCATATTCTAAGAATTGATTATTATCAAAACATTTAACCAGAAAATTTTGAAAATACGAGAAGAAAACATTAACGCAACCCAACAATACGTGAAAAATTATTGTTTGCGAGAAAGTAATTAATTTACCAAGAAGTGAGATAAAACTTATTTCTTGCTGTTGTAATCTTCTTACTTGGTACGTAACCTAATGAAAAAGTAGCTTTCGTGTCTTATGAGACACAGGCATCAGCCATCCATCCTACTTATGAAAAATAAAATAAAAAAATACATCTCTTTTATGGCTCCTTAGAGAGGCTGGTACTCTATTCTTCAATATTTTACAATGGAACGTTCGTATACTTTTTCTTTTTTTGGAAACGTCGTATATTCTCGGGATTGCAGGTGGTTTTAAGCAATGTATAAAATATAAATTGCATTCGCAAAATCGCTTTGTTTCTTACTTTTACGATGCACATTTTTTGAGGCTATAAACGTTTTAAAGAAAGAACAATGTTAATGAAAGAAATCGATTCGTTAGGTGCAGTTGATATTGATACCAAGGAATGTGCGCATACATACACACACATATTGTAACGTGTTTTCAGGTATAATTACGGATTTTATGATTGTTTCTTTTTTTACTTTTTTTAAACACAGAAAAGAAGAAATAATATATGTACACAAGCAAAATGTCTAAGAGAACTTCCGAGTTTCATAAAAAAAAGTTAAACAAAGATAAAAAATGATGATCTCAATTATTGCACTTGAGAGTGACGAACGAAACGCAGTTTTGCACTTATGTTTTGTATTCTAATTTTTGCATAAACTATGGGATAATATAATGAAAAATACAATCTTTATTTGTCTATTTAATTGTTTTTTGTTAGTCTCCATGGAGTAAAAATTTAGGTGTTCAAAGGCAGATTAATGTATTCTAAATTTACCCGATTTGCCCCCCTTTTTTTGTATTTGATTGCTTTCCTGCTGAACACAGGTCTTTTTCGGAACGTACTTGTTTAACACTAGCTCGAAGAAAAGACTGCTTATCTGATTGAGCCGGCTCTTCGGATTCGACAGTAATCATAAAACATCTGCTACGAACTGGAGCAATGGTCAAAAGACGTATATTCTTTGAGCTAGGCTAAAACAAGTTAGTACCAAGTTCAAATAAATGACTAAACAGCTTTGGTGAACGTCTGAAAGGTGGTGTATAAGAATGCTTCTTAGTTGGTTTGCAAAGGAGTGAATAAAATATTTTATCAATATCTTATTAATAACTTGACTCACTTTAGAGTTTTCAAGTTCACTTACCTCTAAATCAATAGTCAAAATTTCTTTCAGTCATCTCTTCAATCTCATACACTAGTTGATCGGGTGAAAAAAAAATGTATTATTAGATAACACAAGAATAGTACTTTGATATTTTTTTTTTTAATTGATGAATTATTTTCTGTACTAATTGTTCCTTTCACGCCAACTGACACACGCACACACACACACATATATATGAGGTAAATGACCCGGTAGCGGACGCAGTTAAGAAAATTTTCGTACTCTTTTACGTGGCAAAATGTTTTCAAGGGACTTACATCAATATTTGCATATTTAGCTTAATCGCCAACTATATCTCTAAAATTTATTACCTATAAAATGTCATTGGATGAAAAATTAGGATTTTTACGTCAAATTTACTAAAGGTTTAATTTGTATCTATAGTGGACATTTATAAGACACGTATTTTCATTAGTAGTGAACAGAAATTAATATCATCTATTTTATGCAGTTAACTTGGAGAAATAATTTTTAAAATGACTAAGGGACCATTCATAAAAGATGTCCCACTTTTTTCACATATATTTTTCCCAAATCCCTAACCTTCTTATTGATCGGCTTCAGTAAAGGGCAGCAAATGTGACCGTTGTGGAGGCAGCTATTAAATATTATGACCCTTGTACTTGCATAGATGCTTCACGCCAACTTTAGTTCTATTAACCAGCACTAGGAATGGTTCGCTATAGAATCTGATAATTTCATTCAAGTTTAATGTTATATTCGCTTATTTTAGGAGCTTAAAGATCTAAGTGTCCACTACTAGAGCAGTGTCCACTACCTTGTTCGATACCCACTGAAGACCACCATGTATACTTGGGGATATGTGCATGTAAAATCCGTAGACCCCACCACCTCTCCCCCTGCGTAAGCAATCCTAAGGCCTCGGCTAACAGGTAGGGGTCTGGTGGAGAAAAGTGTCTACTACCTTACCTAAGGCTTCGGCTAAAAGGTGCAAGGGTGTCCGATGGAGAAAAGTGTCTACTACCTACCTACCCACTGAAGACCCCCATGTATACTTGGGGATATGTGCATGTAAAATCCGTAGACCCCACTACCTCTCCCCGTGCGTAAGCAATCCTAAGGCCTCGGCTAACAGGTAAGGGTCTGGTGGAGAAAAGTGTCTACTACCTACCTAAGGCTTCGGCTAAAAGGTGCAAGGGTGTCCGATGGAGAAAAGTGTCTACTACCGGGTCATTTACCTTGTATGCATAAATTATTAATCCTACACTTGCATCAATAAGCTTATATTTCAACCGTCAATTTTTCTTTGTGCATAACGGATCCTATATGCGCACTTATCAAAGAACCTCTTATAAGAAGAATGGAAATAAAACCACAATCGAACGTGCACAGAAAGGCTCATTAAATAAGTTCCCTTGATTTCAGCTCAGCCAGAAATGTCGCTGCAGTGACAGTACTAAAGAAAAGTGCCCACTAACTTGTCTTTGGTACACTGGGGATACTTATTCCTTTCATCTCTGCAACTTTCAAAATACATATAAAATATTTTTATGATTCGTAGGGGGAAAGCGCTGTTCAATATTTTATAACATAGCGTTTGTCTTTTTTAGAGTGAGTTGAATGTTCTGGATACTGCAAGTATTTCCAACTAGGGTATGAAGTGTGTATCACATCCACCAAACCGTTTTTTTCTTCCTGTTTTATTTATTCCCATATCCACTCCTAAAACTTGGAAGGCGATGAAAGACCCCATTTTTATTCTTCCTGCCACACGTATGAAATCTTTATAACCGTAAATGTTTATTTGTTGTCAGAATTTATGTCCAACGTGATACATTTTTATTTCCACGCTCTTTTGTTATTCAGGATTTAAAAGTGTGATATGAGTTAAAATCGCATTCCATAAAATCGTAGAATATATGCATTGAGCAATAACACCAGTGATGCGTGGGAAACATTGTAGATTAAAAAAGGTATTGCTTAATTATAATGCAATTTTTAAAGGATAATAAATAGTTCTAGATAAATTTACTATAAAATTATGCCCCTAAACACAACACACTAAAAATAAATCTGGAAAAATACGGAAACCAAACTGGGAGTGTTTCTGTAAAGTTGCGTTAGAACTTGTGCAATGACATACGACCGAGTTTCAGTCCGAGTTTCGATAGCAAATTTGTTGATAAAATTCCTATTTTCTAGCACTATGTACAACTGCAGAATAGAGATGTGTCGTTCACGAACGAACCGGATCTGAAGGACCGACGCCTTTAAATAAACGGAACAGTACGATCCCCGAAAAGTGAACTTTTGAACAATGAACTGTTTGTAACATTATACTAATGCCCTAATAGTATTCTTGCCACACTTCGTTCGTTCGTTCATTTTAACGGTGAACGGTTTAGGAAATCGTGGTGGACGTACATTTGTTTCAGTTAATTCGTTTGTTTATTTTTACTTTTTTTAGTCTTTAAGCTATTGCTTACACACGTAAACATATTCTTAGTTGTTCTTGCTTCTATTTATCTTTTCTATTTTATAATAAAGCATTCGGCATCACTTGCTCTTCACCTTTTTAACCTTGCCCTTACGTTGGTAGGTTAATGAATTAGGTTCTATTATTTTTCTGGCTTACTGTCCAGGCTTTTCAATCATTTATAATTGAACTAATTTATACTTTTTAATTAGTTATATTATTTATTTTTATTAACAAAATTATTATAGAAATTTATATTGGCGCACTGCGAAAGGTGCTTAACTTCACTTTAATACGAATGTGTCACGGCTTTTGATGAATTATATCTATAAAATTAATCTCAAAAAAAGGTTTTAACTATTTATCTATTTATTTTGTACCAATTTTTTAATGAAAATCATGAAAAATTATTTTTACACTATTTTAATCCTAAAAACGGCAGGTGTTTCTTGCCGTCTGAAATTATGTATTAAGGTCTTTTCGGGATCAGAAAGACTTAAGCTCTCTGCTTAGGATTTTTTTTCTCGGGGAAGAGGGAGGAAAAGTGTTTCTGGAATGCGTTTCCTGCGCAAAATTTAGAATCAAAAATTCCCATTTTTTCGGGGGCGTAGCTAGAATATTTCATTTTATGTACTATCTCAGCAGCCGACCGGCCAAATAAAAAATACGATTATTGCCAACTAGCGCCTAGTGTGCATTAAATGTTCGCCTAGTGTGCATTTTTTCAGAGAATGAAAGAACTCGTTCAAATGAGCGAGTTCAATGAACGGGGTAAAAAAAAGTACGATGTTCTGATGAACGGATCACTAAACAGAACGAAATTGCCAATCGCTAGTAAATACTGAGATCTGTGTTTACCAATTTGGAAAATATACACAAATCTTTATATATATAATACGACTGTACGTTTCTAAATAGCATAAAGACTTTCGACCCACTAAAGGGATTTCTGAGCTGTTTGCACCAATAGATAGAGTGATTCATGAGCAAAGTTTAGGTACATAATTTGTGTAAATTGATTGAAATATAACGAAGATATAATTAGAAAACCTCATATTTCAAACCATTTTCATTGCTCATTTATTTTTCAACTATTGCTATTTTGAATTACTTTGGCTCAAATCTATGAAAGAAATATTTATCAATTTATTTATAACGTGACTTTTATATTAGACTAGTGGTACCCGCACGGCACTGCTCGTGCTGAATTTTATCAGTACCTAAAAAACGTAAGCACAATTTGATTGGGGTGTTCCGATTTATTGCCAATGACTAATTAAAAAAGTCAAATTGTAGCGTGTCATATTCGCCACGTTATTTGAAATCTAATATAAGCCATACGTACTCCTTTTTTGCTGATATTTATTTAAATGCTATTGCTAAATCAAGGAAATCGTTAAATCGGGGAGACAATACTTTTATCAAGTTCAATCTCGAATTTAAAACCTATTGCTAATTTGAGAAAAACGTTAAATCGAAGCTATGATTTATTATTGTTTTTCAGTTGATAATTAAACTGATGTCTCTCTATTTTGAAAAATAAGTTTTATATTGAAATTAAGCTAACACAGCTTAACATCCGGAGTTGAGGAAACTGCTAATTATTATTTTTTGATCAAGGTAAGCCATAAGAAATCGCACTAAAAAGCTTATAACTGGCGTTCTTATTGACTTAAGAACTTAGAACAAATATCATCTTGTGCAGAAACATTAGCGCTTTCGACCGATATACTGCATTAATATGTGCAAGGGTTTTTTCACCCCCAAATTGGGGAATTTTTATGGACAATTACGTAAAATTGGAATAAAAAAAGAACTACCTGTAGAATGTTTTTTCAGAAACCTTCGCAGGAGTGTACTCAACAACTTCCCAAAGTTTCATAGCGATCGGATGAATGGTGTAGTAATGCATAAAGGACACACAGACAAACATACATTCATTTATATATATATATATATACATAAATTAATGAAAGGCGAACGCAGCGTGCACACTTGCATGCTCAAAAATGATCATACGATGTGAAAACAATTCAATAAGTTGTTCTTTGGATTGACAGTGATTGCAGATAAGTGAGTAGCGATTTTATTTTGTCTTGATAAAAAATGAAGTTTATTTTATTCCAAGAAAATGCCTTGCTTAACGAAAGTTCGGAAATGGGATTTACTAACCTTATGCGAAGAGTTAGATGTTTATGTTCTACCAAGTACTAAAGGGTTTGGGCTTATAAAATCGATTGGAGAGTATTAATGAAATAATAGCCGCCAAGTTTTTCGAAAAGTTCCTCGACAAAATGAAAATTTCAAACAAGCATCCAATTCATATACTAAAAGGGAAGCGAATTTCAATGTTAGTACGCCAAAATAGATTTTGGGGACTAAGCAGTAGAAGTGCTGGCTGATGTATCTGTTACGGCCAAAGCCCGAAGTCCGGCCACTTCGCGAACTTGCCGGCCATTTCGCACTTTGGCCGAGAAGTATGGCCAAAGTGCGATGCAATTGAAACGATGAGTGTATATTCTACTTTGGCCGGCCATTTCGCGAAGTGTCTACGATGTTCCGGCCAAAAAGCGATGTGCTCACTCAATAATGCCCGGTAGGCAGCACAACAAACTTATATGTAATTCGAAATGTCACAAAAGTTCAGCTTGTTGCAATACGTGATTACGGTGATTTTTTAATTAATTTTTTAATTAAAGGAAAAGAGGTAAACTTTTTATGTTGACCAATTTACTACTTTTTAGCCTACTTTCCCGTAAAAGTGAAAAAAAAAATAATAATAAAGCATGAAAGAAGGCTTAATGGTATCATGAAAATATCGTTAGAAATCAAGAAAAGTCAAAAATAAGTTAAGTAATTAAATAAAGATTGAAAAATAAAAAATTTGAAAGTAGGGTTTTGAGATGGGGGAAAAATCGGTCTGTCTGTCTGTCGGTCTGTCCCCCCTAATAACTTTTGAACGAATTGTCCGATTCGAAAAATTCTTTTTGCATTCAAAAGATCTCGGCGAGTACATCTGATTTCCATATTTTATTTTTTTGATTTGAACAATTTTTTGTTCAATTTTGAACAGTTCAAAAAATTTTAACATTAGCGCCTATGGACAAAATTGAAGCAAATTCTGTAAACTCTGGGCACAAGAGACAAGTTCCTATTGCAAGCTTATTGAAAGGAGTTCTCGGCGTGAAATATTGATTTGAACAGTTTTTGTTCATTTTTGAACAGTTCAAAAAATTAACACAGAGCTTACGGGGAAATTTCAAACCTATATAATTCCTGATCAAACGGACCGATTTGCTTGGAACAAACTTTATCGGAAAGCTCTTATGACGTAGAACATGTACAAATAGAAAGTTCATCCAGAACTAACGAGCCTATTTTCCTATGAAATGTTTCGATCGGGATTTTCAAGAATATTTTTGAATTAATGCATGATTAAATGAATAAGCAAACGAATGAATGAATAAATACATGAATGACTTAATAAATTAATGATTGAATGAATATGTATTAACCGTTGAAAACGGTATATTTGAAGCAATTAAGAACTAAAGCTAAACGAGAAAGACACAGAGAGAGATAGCTAGATTATAAAATTGAATTCGCTGTATACGGAAAAGTAGGCTCGTATAGTTCTAGACGGAACTTCTTGTTTAATATCTTTTGTATTTCTAATAACTTTTACTTTACAGAACAAAAAATTGTAGTGGTATGTTTTTTTCACATACCGGTTGTTACGGTGGGACCACATTTTTAAAATATTTGTTTTATTAAAAAAGTTAATTTGCTAATATTGCCCCTTTTGTTTTCTTTTTAGCCTACTTTCCCGTAAAAGTAAAAAAAAAAAAAACAATAAAGCATGAAAGAAGTCTTAATGTATCGAGAAAATATCGTTAGAAATCAAGAAAAGTCAAAAATAAGTTAAGTAATTAAATAAAGATTGAAAAAAAAAAATTTGAAAGTAGGGTGTTGAGATGGGGAAAAAGTGTGTCTGTCGGTCTGTCTGTCTGTCGGTCTGTCTGTCTCTCGGTCTGTCCCCCCCTAATAACTTTTGAACATATTGTCCGAACCGAAAAATTCTTTTTGCATTCGAAAGATCTCGGCGAGGGCATCTCATTTCCATATTTTACTTTTTGGTTTGAAAAATTTTTTGTTCAATTTTGAACAGTTCAAAAAATTTTAACATTAGCGCTTATGGGCGAAAATGAAGCAAATTATGTAAACTCTGGGTACAAGATCCAAGTTCCAATGAACAAGCTTACTGAAGGAAGCTCTTGGCGTGAAATATTGGTTTGAACAATTTTTGTTCATTTTTGAACAGTTCAAAAAAAATTAGCATACCGCCTACGGGGAAATTTCAATCCTATATAATTCTTGATCTAACGGCCCGATTTGCTTGGAACAAACTTTATCGGAAAGCTCTTATGACGGAAAACATGTACAACTAGAAAGTTCATTCAGAACTAACGAGCCTATTTTACTATGAAATTTTTTGATCGGGATTTTCAAGAATATTTTTGAATTAATGAATGATTAAATGAATAAGCAAAAGAATGAATGAATAAATGAGTGAATAAATACATGAATGACTTAACAAATGAATGATTGAATGAATATGTATTAACCGTTGAAAAAGGTGTATTTAAGCAATTAAGAAGAAGCTAATCGAGAAAAACAGAGAGAGAGGTAGCTAGATTATAAATTTGAATTCGTTGTATACGGGAAAGTAGGCTTGTATAGTTCTAGACGGAACTTCTTGTTTAATTTAAAAACATAAATCTTCTAATTTAAAAAAATTAAAAAATAGACAAGTTTTTAAATTAAAATTTAAAAAATTTAATTTTTTTACTTTGTCTCAAATGGCCACATTCCACCGCAGTTAGCTGCGGATACCGCAGCTCGCTGCGGTGGGATGTCGTAGGTGATAATATTTATAGTTAATAGATACTGTAAATCATGCCTAAAAAACGTATTCGCAATTTTGTTAGTATTCTTTATCGCCGGTTTATCACCAACGTCTAAATAAAAAAGTCAAATTGTAGCGTGTCGTTATTCGCCACGTTATTTGAAGTCTAGAATAAACAATACGTCCGTTAACTTTTCGAGCGATATTTATTTAAATGCGTTGCTAAATCAAGGAAATAGTAAAATCGGGGAGACGGAATTTTATCAAGTTCAATCTCTAATTTCAAAATTATTGCTAATTTGAGAAAAACTTTAAATCGAAAATATGCTTTATTATTCTTTTATCTTTATTAATCTGAACTATTTTGAAAGATAAGTTTTGTATTGAAATTAAGCTAACACTATTCACCCGGAGTTGAGGAAACTGCTAATTATTTTTTTTGGGTCAAGGGGAGCCTTAAGAAATCGAACCAAAAAGCTTATAACTGGCGTTTTTATTGACTTAGAAACTTCGAACAAATGTCATCTTGTACAAAAAAATCTGCGCTTTCGATCGATATATTATATTAATATGTGCAAGGTTTTTGTCACAGTCTATTGGAGAATTAATGGGGAAATTTGCATAAAATTGGATTAAAAAAAGAACTACCTGTCGGATTTTTTTTCTAACGGGTCTATGATTCGTCCCCTTGAATCACTCTGTCTATTGATGAAAACCGCATTAAAATTTGTTGCGTAGTTTGAAAGATCTCAGCGTACAGACACGGGAAGCAAATTTGTTTTATACTCTTTCAAGATTGGCGCACAGTTCGTCCTCAGCTCCTGTGAGCAGCCTAGACCTTGACAGCCTGCCCACTGAACTCCAGAGGCAACCTTGGCTGAGCGGCTTAAGCCATTGTGAACCAAAAGTAATAATTCAGATTACTTTCAGGTAGACTCAACAGTAGGGTGGTCCAAAATTTCGAAGGTGAAAATTTTTCCGGTGCTACCCTCCCATTTGGTTCCAATACATTAAAAAATAAATCAGACAAAATTTGAAAACATTTCAATAATATTAAGAGGTAGCTCAATGCAGATGAAGTTTCCATCACTGCGGAATTGAGAGTGCATTGACAAAAGACTAAATTAATCGCAACTAAGCTTGCTATTTTTATTACCAGAAAGTAATTGCATTATAAAAAGGCTATTTTATATACACTACTAACTGTAGCCATAAATATATTCTGTAAATATAAACACAAAAATATTTCATGTAAGTTTAGTGTAAAGCGGAGCCTAGTTAAGCATAGGGGTAAACTGGGCAATCGAAATATCTCGAAAATTTCACATTGTACGCTAACTTATCAACTGGAGGAAAGAAGAGGCCACAAAGGAGGAATTCACAGCATGATCCTTAATGACGATTTGTCAATCGAGTGACGTATACGTAGGCGTTGTTTGTTTCGCTGTGAAGTTAGTTTAAATTCATATTTCTTCTGTATACGTCAATAAATCATTCGGTCTTGACCATGTGTGTTTTAAATCTTCATAAATCTATTACATTTCATATCTATAAAGGATTTGTATATTATAATGGTATTTTTTTAACCTCATTTTGATCTCAAATACTTGTTAATGCTAGTTGGGCAACAGCTTTTTCGCCTGACGACTTCTTTGAACATACTCAACAGAAGGTCCATGAAAGATAGACAGTTGTCAGCACAAAGATGAAAAATACTGCTCTGGCAGAAAGTCCATGAAAAAAATGCATTAAAAGAGGAAAAATGTAAAAAACTATTAAAGTTAAAAAGCAAAAGAAAAGAAACGAGTTTCTAAAAAGTTATTTCTTCAGTCAAGTAAGGAAGGCGTTGAAGATGAGTATGACTGCCTGGATAGACTGCTTATAAAACAAGAATCAACAAGTGGCAGATGGAAAAACAATTGAATTAAATTTGCTGATAACTTATTGCATGGCTCACACTCAAGAGATGATTATCGAGTATTTCTTGAACTGATTTTAATACGTTTCGGCAAAAACCCTGCTTGTGGAATCAGATATGTAACACTTGGAGCTATGCATCTTGCTTAAAGGGTGTCAAAATCTTGTACTGACTTAAAATATGGAAATTTCCTGCCAGTTCACCATCACTTCAATATATGACAAGAAGTTCCGTCTAGAACTATACGAGCCTACTTTCCCGTATACACCAAATTCAAATTTATAATCTAGCTATCTCTTTCTCTCTCTTTCTTATTTATCTTTAGTTCTAATTATTGAAAATATACCTTTTTCAACGGATAATACATATTTATTCACTCACTCATTCATTCTTTCATTTATTCAGCCATGCATTTATTCATTCATTCGTTACCTCATTCAAGTGTTTATTCATTCATTTACGCATTCATGTATTTATTCACTCATTTATTTATATTTTCATTTATAATAATTTATTCATTCATTCTTTTCCTCATTCATTTATTCATTGATTTATTCTTTCACTCTTTCATTTATTCATTCATTCATTATTTCACTCATTGAGTCACTGAGAAATATCCTAGAAAATCCCGATCAAAAAATTTCATAGCAAAATAGGCTCGTAAGTTCTGGATAAACTTTCTATTTCTACATGTTCTACGTTATAAGAGCTTTCCGATAAAGTTTGTTCCAAGCAAATCGGTCCGTTAGATCAGGATTTATATAGGGTTGAAATTTCCCCGTAAGCTCTGTGTTAATTTTTTGAACTGTTCAAAAATGAACAAAAATTGTTCAAATCAATATTTTACGCCAAGAACTTCTTCCAGTGAGCTTGTTCATGGGAACTTATCTTCTACCCAGAGTTTACATCATTTGCTTCATTTTCACCCATAGGCGCTAATGTTAAAATTTTTTGAACTGTTCAAAGTTGAACAAAAAATTGCTCAAATCAAAAAGTAAAATATGGAAATGAGATGTCCTCGCCGAGATCTTTCGAATGCAAAAAGAATTTTTTGAATCGGACAATTCGTTCAAAAGTTATTAGCGGGAGGACAGACCGACAGACCGACAGACACACTTTTTCCCCATCTCAAAACCCTACTTTCAAATTTTTTATTTTTCAATCTTTATTTAATTACTTTACTTATTTTTGACTTTTCTTGATTTTTAACGATATTTTCACGATACATTAAGCCTTCTTTCATGCTTTATTATTATTTTTTTTTACTTTTACGGGAAAGTAGGCTAAAAAGGGATAGCAAAAGATATGTATTTTCGCAATATGTGCATATTTAAAAGCTAGGATTACAGCTTCTTTAGTTCAAAAAGCTCCGTATAATGGTTATAATTCAATGAAATCTTTATTGCTGTAAAAAAGATTAATGACAAATTTAGCAAAATTGCATCAGACAAATTAGCCAGTCACTTTTGGTGTTTATCAGAGGATCTTGCAACCTTTTTGACAATCGAGTAGTAGTTATGAAAGAAGTAACCGAAAAAAGTAATACTGAAAATCATCCCTAGATTATGCTGCAGAATTTTATGGATATGAAATTAATGGACTTTGTAACAAAGTAGTCAGTTTCATTATGTAACAGAATGAGGTGACTCGATAGATAAATCCACAAATCTGGGAGCTTCAGGAGGATTTTCACAAAACACTAAAAATTTTTGAAGGGGTCCCAGTTGTTATAATGATCATGCTGAAAGGGTATATCTCTTTCCGAAGAGCTTAATGAGAAAATAATACACTGAAGATCAATTACAATTCTTGTTGCAAGTTGTCGAACATCGTCGAGCTTATCCAGATTGCAAAAAAAACAGAGTTTGGAAGGCACTGGCACAATCCCATTTATAGTTGTTTTAATATATTTGTTGCATTTTTTTTTGGTTTCTACTTACAAAATTTTGGAGATTTCAATGAAATAAAATTGAATTCTTTTCCTAGCTTGAGTTTTGTTTCTTTCCTTGTTTAGAGTATAAATCGAAAAACGCAGAACTTTGAGGTTGTTCAGTTACCTCTAAATATTAAAATTATGAGCTGAAACTTTACAATAATTATTTTGTACATAAATGGAACCACTTAAGAGGGTAGCACCAGCAAAAATCAATTTTTTTTTAAAAAGGGCCTTTTTTGGACCACCCCACTCAACAGTAGGTACTGTGGTACAGTACCTACTGTTGTGAATTTGCATAGTGTTCCATGTTTTCTATCCTCTGTAATTTCCTATATTATAGACTGGTTTCTTGTTTTCAATTCTCTAAAATTTTACGTCGGCCTCCGGATAAATAATTTCAGTAGATTCTCCTGCATTTTCGGGAAAAATGTTTTTACAGTGAATGTAGCATTTTTGTCTTCGTGAGAAATCCGCGAAAATTTAAAACTACAGAAAACAATTAGTGTCAACATAGTTACGAGATTATCTGCGAAAAATATCTATGTTTTATCGAATGTCACAAAAGTCAGAGTTGATTTTAAAAATCTGTAGTAATTAAAAAAGAAAACCATTGATTATTATTTTTTTTATTCATACAGCGAAGATAATCTACACCGCAAACTAGCCGAAAGCAGAAGTTTTATTGTTATAGTAATCGGAGAAAACTCATACACTAGTCGACTTTAGTGGATACACTTCTGTGTGAATGTAAAAAATATATACAGATAACTGGTAATTCTCATTACCGGTTATTATCATTGCACACTAATTGTGCGCTTTTAAAAGTTTTAAATAATTTTCACAAATTTAAACGTAGTCGAACAATAACTTGATCGTTTCTGTGTTTATATACAGTCGAACCTCGTTAATTCAAACACGCTTAAAACGAATTGCTAAGAGGAACTACATTTGCGATCCCGTCCTAATGTATTAACAAATAACACTATTTTCTTCATTTAAGACGAACACGCTTAATTCGAACTTTCGGATAAGTCCATCTCTTCTTTGGTCTCTACCGTTCAAACTTCGATTCAATACGAAACCAGCAAAAGTCATTTTTCACTTTTCCAAAACAGCGAAAAAAAAAAGGATAATTCATCAGAAGACAAACAATTTAGATGTCATTGAAGACTTCTGGAGCAATTGTTCAGAAAAGAGGTGGAAACAATGTGTTATAACCGAGTATTTTTAAAAACAATACATTAAACATCTGCAATAACTTTGAAAGATTTGCTCTTGATATGTAATTTTAGTTGATAAGCGTTTAAAGATATTGAATTTTTACTTTTGAAACCTTTTATAAAAGAACCTGAAACTTTTTTTTTCTTATGACAAATTCAAAATCTATAGCATTGATTTACGTATGCATTAGGGACCTAAATTGAGCATTATGTACTGGAAAATAGCGGGAAATTCCTCTTCTGCTTTAAAAAAAAAGGGATTTTATTGTTTTTTGGATAAGGCACGAACTACGGTTAAAACGAATTTTTTTCAAAAGTCCCGTTGGTTTCGTTTTGACGAGGTTCGACTGTATATATACATTGTTAGGAATTTCATCATGAAATTACGGTTAAATGACCCGCAGCAGTCTGTCCATCTAATTCCCCGTTAAATTTACGGTTTGGAACATTTTTCTATCTTTACGGGACCTAACCATTTCCAATCAGCTTGGTTAAAAAGCCGTAAATACAAAAGTTTACGGTTTTATACCCATTTAAAAATGGTTTCGAAACAAAATTTTTACCGTATTTGAACCATTTCGAGGCGTAGAATCTTCGAACCGTAAACGAAATGCTTGGGACTCGATTCCTGGGTGTGTGGTGTACAAGCCTTGCTCTCTAGCCATTCGGCTATCTACACCACGTGAAGCGGCCGTTTATTTATTAATAAATCTTCTTTTCCAACAGGCAAACTGCCTTAAAATTGAGATTTTAGTTTTTGATTGCATCTAAAGTTCTTTTTGGTCTAAATTTACTGTATATTGAAGAAAATAATTTTATTTGCTGCAAAAATTGAAATACAAACAAGCTTCAGCAGCTCAAATTATGGGCTCGCTCATTCGCAAACAGTTCGGGAATCCGATGTCTAAAATTTTTGATTTACGTGTGTATGTGTTTCTATTTAGTAACCACTACTTAAGCCACTGTTTTTTTCTTCTTTCTTTACGTGCACATGCATATTTGAACTGATAAATCTTTATTCATATTTTAACAACAACGTACGACCGGTAAAGTTTCGCAACCAAGATGGACGCCCGATTCTTATTGAGTGCTTGAAAATTACGGTTAGTTAATCAATCTTTAGGATAAACAGAGAATAAACGATTTTTTTCGCAATCAGCGGTTTGAGCGCCATCTTTTTAATGGTTATTCAACTGCTGTAATTAAATATGGTAAAATAACAATCAAATAAATGGTTATTTTACTGTTTTCTTAAGGAAATTTTTAACAGTGTATATATAGGTAGATACATATTCATCAACGTTACATAATGCATGTTATAATGTTTGAGCATAACTAGCAGAAAAGCAATGCTTAGAAACTTGAAGAAACATAGAACCTTCACTAATCGGAGTTTTTTGTATTGAAATCTGAGAAAACAAAGCTTACATAGTGAGGCGAAAATCGATGTAATCTCTTGGATTTGCCGACTCCAGTACAATTTCTTCACCATCGCTGGTCAATGTTTCTCCTTACGCACTTAGAAGCCAGTTTACACTTGACGATTGAGCATTAGGGCTTTTAGGGCGAAAACTTCTAAAGGGAACATTTCTTGTTCACAAAAAAAAAAGTACATTTAGTAATGACGCTTTTGTAAAGAACGAATTTCTTTTTTTTAAATTGGTTGAAAGTTGTAAATGAGTCCTATTTTTAAACTTTCAGGGAAGTTCCATAATGGTTAAAGTTTCTTTGAATATATGTCATTTACGTTTAGGAATACAAAATTAAAAGATCTCTACTCTTCTGTGATGATGATGTAAATGTACACGTGATGTACAATATATACGTGAAAAATACATTCGATATAAAATACACATTGCATAATTGTTCCAAAAAACGCAATATGATAAGAATAAAAACATACAACTTGCTCATATACTTGTGTAATTAGTTATATGTATTTGATGTTTTTTAGAATGATCTGAGAAGGAGTGTTTGCTTTGTATAAATTATCTTGTTAGGGATTTGTTAGGGAAGAGAAGAAAAAGGTAATTCATAAAATATGAGTATGTAAAAGCTAGGCGTTCCGAAAAAAATGCGCCGATTTATTTTTGTCTTTAAAACTGCTTGCATTTGTAATGCTTTTATTTGTTTGAAATTAACAATTTTAATTGTTTTCGTTTATTGGAATAACAATGCTAAAGGTTAGTTTTTTTTTTCAACATTTTACTTCAAAGACGCAACACATTTGTATTTAAATATCGTTTGAGTTTCTTATTTAAACAAAAACGGATTAATTAATTTAAATATGCACGCAAAATGTACCGCAAACTGCCTTTAGGTTTCACAAGAACACAAACGTTCATCGATCGAGGTTTAGAACCGCGATTTAAATGCAACAGGTAAGTAAATTTATCTTTCAATAAAACGAAAGATAAAAGTAATAAGTAGAATAAACTTATCTCAAAAGTGTAGAACAAAACAATCCTGAAAAGTTACTTAAGGTTTGTGAACGCAGAGATTAGTTTTGAACAAGTTCGTCAAAGTGTCAACGCAGAACATTAAATAGATGGATTGAGGTCTTAATTTAAAATAAAAACATTGTTTTTTAACAATGCATCACATAAATGCAAAGCAGTTCTCATGTGTAACCATCAAAATGCATTTGACGAAAAGTTTTGGTTTGTACGAGTTGTCTCATAATATCATAGCACATTAGCACACTATCGAAGCTGAGGGCTACTGATGAACCTACATGTAGACTAAAAAACTTACAATACTATTTTAATTTAGATGAACTGAGACACTCGTCGTCATCTTTGCAGTGTTTTAGTTACTAATCTAGTAAATAATATAATAATATATTAAGTTTGTTGACGTAGCGTAGAATTTCACGAAGGAAATTAACAAAGGCAAAATTCAAAATGATGTTGCAACTAATAAGTTCTAGAATGCTTTTTCTGGCACCAAAATAAAATGATGCAAAATTTGGTTTCATTCGTTTAATATTTATTTATTTATTTATTTAATTTTAACCTAATATTGAGTTTTTTTTTTTCCTGAGAGAAATTTCTTCTCGCAGATTTTTTAAACGAAGCTGAAATAAATTACATCAACTTGAACGCGCGTGAGAAAACGCGTCCTGCATAAATATTTATTATTCTACAAAAGAGAGAAAAACCACTGCTCGAGGTATAAAGCGACATTTGAAGAAATCGTTTTAAATTTCTGGAACACCTGAGACCTAAAAGTTAAAATTTGATATCAAGCATGACGTGGAAAAAAATATTTTGCATCACATGTTAGTACTTTGTTTCACGATATATTTTGTCCAGTCAAACGTGTTTCTGATATTAAGTATGTTATTAAATTTAAACTGTAGGAGCAAACAATATGCTGCATTTGCCAAAACGTGGTTTTTTTTAAAACCATGTCTGCTTATTTTCAAAATCTTGTGCATATATTTGTTTCATTTTTCATTCGAAGCGTTAAAATATGCAGTTTCAGCTATTTTTTAGAGTTGATAATTAACAAATAAATCTTTGAAATCTGTATTAAGTATAATTTTAGACATTAATCAATTACACATCACGACAAAATTCGAATGAAAGCACCTACTATGTGATTGTTTCTTCACATTTTATAATCGTTAACTCAAACGATTGACACTACCAAAAACTTAAGATGCGTGCTACGCTCATTTATATTTTAGTAATATAGAGATAAACTACGGCATAATCTGTGTTGCCTTTAAAATGTGGATGCCGGTGAAAATCCTACTTACTATACCTAGAAAGTGAAATGTATGAATGTGATTTAATGATTTAGGTCAGTTTATATAATTAATTACTGCTTTACATCATTAATTACTTTATACCAAAAATTGCCCCACAAATTGCTAGTAGCTCGCAATCGACATTTTGGCTAGCATTTCTTTAAACCAATATATATACGTGATGCACCTTTTCTAATTGCACTGTAGTGCACTAGTAAAACACTGAGTAAACTTTATTGGAGCAATACCAATACCAATATATAATAATACCAATATATGTACAATACCAATAATCGAAGTTTATATATACTTGTCAGTTGAAGTTCATGCTACTTGCAACATAAGCTATTTGCCGTGAACGTGTTTAAATATCCTCTTTGACACCTCTACAGCTGCCCAGCGGCATGGAGGTGTCTCGCCCTCATTAGGTTCCGTATTAGAGCTCGGAAATACGGAGAAAAGGTTATGTTACATGCTTGCATCAAAAATATGATAATGTGGTAATGTTAAGCACTATCTTTTGTAGGCAGGAAATCGGCACTATTTCTATTTGGTGTTACCTTTTTTTTTTTACATCGGTGTTATCTATCTTGCATTCATGACCGAAATAGACTACTTACGTGTTCACAAGTGCTTGCAAGAATCTCCCGTTTTTCTCAAAACTAAAAATAAAAAGGAAATAAAAAAGTAATTAAATTATATTTTCTTGTTCATAGCGTCAAACTGTAGCTGTCAAACGAAATAGATTGATTTTGTTTGAGATGAACATATGTCAAAATCACATGTTCAATTTCCGGAAAAGCTCTAATAAAAAAACCTGATTTGATATTTTGAGGCTGTAGAAATATAAAAAATCTTGAAAATGTCTTAAGTAGTAGTTGAAGCGTAAAGTAAATAAAGAAAATGCTACTTTAACAGCACCAGACATATTTGACTGCTTGTCGAAAAAAAAAATCATTTTCTAAAGCCAATTTAGGAGCTCTGCAAGAGAACTCTTAAAACTAAACTGAGAGCTAAGCAGAGCAGTAGGATACCGATGGAAGTACAGAAAGCACGTATAATAGATCTAGAAATGTATTCACATAAAATGTTTTATCATTCAGAATTATGCTTACATCTATTATCATTGATCTTGCTGCATTAATTTATTTTAACTGACCTTATGTTTTAATTCCCATTAAACTACAGCTATGTTTTTCTACAAGTACAAAATTACTTGTTATCTGCCTAAAACCCGTTCCAATAATTACAGCATGTCATTGGCAATAATTATTATTTTGTTAATATTATACCTTTATTTTATTTTTTTATTCTTTTTTTTTCTGAGATCAAAATGATTATTTACGAAGTAAGTACACTGTTAAAAAACCTGAATTTTCAGAGTGTTTTTTGACTGATTGTAACAGAAGATTTCCGTAGTGCTTCAATACATGGTTTTTCCTTCCAAAAACGGAAATATAACGTCCTTAAAATACGAGAACTGATCTTTTCCGTTTTACGATTGCTGTATTTTCACTACCTGATTTGGATTAACGGAGAAAAAAGAAATGGAACCTCCGTCAAATCTCGGGAAAATATTATCAGAAACGGAATATTTCCGGCTACTCTTGTGCCGTACTTTTTTCGTTATTTTCAGGATTTTTTTTTTTTTTTTTTTCAGTGTAAGGCGAGGACTGAAATGTTTTAAATAGGACGTGATGGTTACATGTTTTTAATGAACTATTTTAACAGGTGTAAAACATAACAGATGTTTGCGACATTTAATACATACAAAATCATTTAATATATACTTAATTGCTTAATGCATATATTTCTTTCACCAACAATTGTTGGTGTACATATTTCTCCTATACTCTTACTCTAAGAATAAAAGTAAATGTTCAAAAGTAAGATCTGTAGTATTCGTCTATTTATTGCAAGGTTTATCCGTGGAACAGTTGAAAATCCACAATTCAACATTGAAATCAAGCTCAAGTCATTGCTTTTGTTAAAATGAAAAAAAGAAAGATGAATAATAGAAATATAATTTTTCCATGGAAACTTCACATATTTTAAGGGTATTTCCGCTTAACATGGTGAGCAACAAAAAAATTTCTCGGAAATACATCAAGTTATGTGCACTTTTTTGAAGTAAATAAATCTCTACTAATAATAAAGCAGCAAGTATGTGTGTGTGTGTGTGTGTGTCTGTCTGTGTCCGGCGTAGGACCCAGACCGTCCAGCGGATTTTCATGAAATTTGGCACGAAATTAGTTTGGAGCATGGGGATGTGCACCTCGGAGAGTTTTTTCTGAAATTCGAATTTGTTCTTCTTTTATTCCAATTTATAGCCGAAAGTTTCATAAAATAGTCATTTTCTATGGGAAGGAATTATCGCGTCACTTCGAGTTTGATACCCTTGAAAAGCGCGTAAAAAACTACCCCTTAAGGAGTTTCGCTCTGTGTGCGAAAATTCGAAGCCTCTAAATTACCTAGAAAAGAAGTTATAAGCATTTTTCTCTGCAGTTCGAAATTAGTTTTTCGCAGTAATTAACTTTGATTTTAGTTGTTACCATGCCGACTGACTGACTACTTATCCTTTTATTTCAACGAATTAAAATTTATTTCTTGCGGGTTTGCATTTGAGGAGCAGCCGATTTTTAATTTATTTATTTCTTTTCTTGAATTTTGACTATTATTTTTTTTAAGCGAATTGAAATTTATTTCCTGCGGCTCACAGGCGTTTGATAGTTTCATTTTGATTTCCTTATTTTGACATGTATTTTACGGGACCATTTTACATACTGCACAAGGGTTTTTAAAAGAAATGTTATTCTTTATAGCGATTTTTGTTATTCCAGCTTATTATGACTCTATTTATACTTTCATTTATTTTATGTTTTTTTTTCGCCTGTGGATTAGCACATATGTTATTTTCATATTTGAGCTCGGATGAAAGGTTTATTCCACTTTCAAAGCTTTGCTTGCTGCTGTTTGTTTCTGCAAGCTACAAAATTTAGTCTTTCTGTTTTAATCAGGGTCCAGACGCTACGTTTTGCACAACTTTTTGTCTCCGCAGTTCAACACGTTGTAGGTAAAACGTTGCGTATAGATTGGAAAAGTGCGCAGTTTTGAGTCCGGTGCGAAGACTGTACAGTTGCAGCGATAACTGAGCTAGAAAGCATAGATGTCTTTGAATTGTGCAGACAAATCGGCACATGTAGACGGTAGCACCCTTTTCTGATTCATTTTGTTTCTCAGTTTTAATTCGTCAGGCGACAATAGCCGACTTTTGACAATGTTCTCAAGAATTTCTCACAAAGTTTATTGCATTATACGAAAGTTTCCCATGCATTTGGCGTGTCAAATCCACGGAGTATAGTGACGGGGATAAAAAGGGGGACGCTTATGAGAGTATAGTGGAAAAATTCAAAGAAATTGATTCAACAGCAAACAGAGAAACAGTTGTAAATAATTAATTCTTTGAGAAGTGTTTACCGTAAAGAATTAGCAAAACTTAATAAATCGATTCGATCTGCGGCTGGAGACGAAATCTACAAGCCATCTCTCTGGTATTTTGATTTGTTACATTTCCTAAATGATCAAGAGACACCAAGGCAGTCTAGGAATACCATGGATGAAAATAAAGAAATTGCAGTTGTCGAACCACCAGAACAGGCAACAAAAATATTTATTTTATGTAATTATTCGACCACTTTGAAAGCCGGGTACTTCTGAGACGTTCCAGTCTTTTTTTTTTAACATGACACCATGCCAAAATTGACCAGAGTAGTACCTCCTTCATGACGATATCGCACAAAACTGAGTGAAATATACAGATATCTCTGCACCATGTAGACGCATAAAAAACTGCAACGTTTTCATTCAGTATTAAGACTGCGTAGACAAAAGGTTGTACAAAACGTAGCGTCTCGACCCGGCTTTAATGTCAATAAATAATAGATAAAAATTAATTATACTAAAAATTTATTAATTAAAACTATTATAATTTATTATAATCGTCCTTTTTGTGTGGGTACTTGAACTAAACAAACAAAATGCGTTTTCTTTAAAATATTTTCTTTTTTGTTTTGTTTTGTTTCTTTCTTTCTTTTTTCCTTTTTTATTGTGCGTGTTTTGTAAAAAAAAAAAGGTGCTTAAATGAGTAGGATATCTGGCTGATTGCCGTGGGCAGCTAATTTTTAATTATGTGGAATGCTGTACATTTTAATAAAATAATATAATTTACACCTATAAAAGTTATCACTGTATACACTCTGGCAAACCGACTGGTCTTTTCCTTTTTTAACACGGGCGGTACCGCTAGTAAATAATAAAATAGAAACCATGCTGATAGGGCTTTTTTCAGCATTTACAATCAAGAACATAACGAGGTAAAATATTTTAGAAGAAAATGAGCAAAAATAAAAATTGTGAATCCCAGTTGAACTGTTCGCTGATACGTGATCTGAATGCAAGAACATGAATAGCAGCCGGCATTTCATTCCAAAACTTCGTGATCCAAAATTTAACTTTTTCCAAACCGGGTTTGAGGAATAAGCATTTCTAGTTAAATTAGATATATTTTTTCGCATAATTACTGTGGAAGCTTCTTGCGTGTGCTCATTTTCTAAATCCAGTATGTTTTTAATACAAATTATGATTTGAGACAGAAAATATGGTACACTAAATATATGTGCTTAGACATGAGTGCACATATTTATTTCCAGTTTTTTACGTGTAATGCCATGGTATAGTAAAAGCAAACAATAGTACGTGAAATAAGACTCTTTAAAAATAAAATAGTTTTACTTTGCTATACAATACGTGTTTGGCGGCATGTTAATAAATTCGCTGGTGGTTGAGTAATTCTTTTTTTTTGCATTTTTACCAATTTATCGGAGGAACATTTCAGTTATGAGAGTTTAAATATAATTTTTAATTAAGTGCATTGAAATTAAATGCCTCTTACTATATTTTACTATGAAATCCATGATTTAAGCATGCTATTTATTCGCATTAAAATGCATTAGACTCATTAACAAAATTTTAAAAAAAAAGCATCTTCTGGGAGTTATTTCAAGGCACAGCTTTGTTTATCGCTTACATTATTGTAGCACAATAATTTTGATATTACCTGTTAAAAGATAGTTAAGTTAAGAACAATATGGGTAATGCTTCCCTTTTCCCCTAGATAATTTGAAATTCACTGAACAGGCAAACTTTGCTGTAAGTGCTGTGTTCCTTGATTTCATGACTTACATGCCTATTTTTTTACTATGATTTAAATTTTTATTCTGTCATTTTAAATAAACCTATTTTTAATAACAAAGAATATAAAATAAACTGATACTAGAAACAGTGTGCGAACAAATAGAATAAAGCTTTTATTTTCTTGTAACTTCACAAAATGACTTGAATCATGCATTACACAGCAGTTGTAAATTAAGCTCCTGATCACACGTGCTTGCAAAATAAATTTTAAAATTTTTTAAAATGTTTTTTAAGTAGTATTACGAGGATTCATATTCAGAAGAATAATTAACATAGAACAGCAATATTTTTTAAATGAAGTGAAGCAAAAGTACGTGTGGTTCAAAAAAAAAAAATCTTTCAAGAAAAATAGTATTATTGAAACGAAACATAAATAAACTAGGTCAAAATTTAAATGCTCAGGTGGTTTAAGGTACAAAATATAGTGTATACACAGAAAAAAGACAGTTTATGAGAAGAATTTAAAGAACAGCGGCTGTTACCACAAATAATTTTATGATTGAAATTAAAGCAGTTGCCCCAAAACAATGCCAACTAAATGAAGGGTAATATAATAGATCGTACACTAAAATAAAACAAAGGTACTGCAGGTTTAATGCAAACGAATTATAAGAAAATATAAATTATGTCTAGTTCCGGAATCAACAATTATTTTATGCAGTGTTAGAAATCATTAAAAGCATGTTTTCTCATTGAATCTTCATTCTATCTAAGTAAATTTAATTAAAAACAGGTTTTTAACTACGGGATCATTCATAAATGATGTCAGGCTTCGAGGGGGTGAGAGGGGGTTCGTGAAATTGTGACAAAGTGTGACAAGGGGAGGGGAGGGGGTAACAAGAAGTGTGACATCATGCATTATGCAACATAGCGTGACGCTTGACAAAGGGTGTAGAGGGGCCTGCCGAAGTGTGACATATTGTGACAAAGGGGGGGGGGAGAGGTCAGATATATGGGAAAAAAGCGTGACGTCATTTATGAACGGCCCCACCACATACAACCAATGGGCTAAACAAATCGATCCTTTATTAGCTAAATACCACCATAAAAATATAAACGTGTATTAAAGTTATCTAAGACATTCATGGTTAGTAAACAAAGAAGCAATTGATTGACGGTTAAAAACAAAACAAAAGTAAAACCTGTTAGTGTACAACATATTTAAATGAAAAATAAACTCAACAAATGTAAGAGCCTTTTTCATGTTTATATTATACTTAGAGCTTTACTTATTCAATTATTTTTATTATTGCTGATGCTGCTTCTGCTGTTGTTGCTGCTACTTATTGTGTTATTTTGTTGCATTGTGTTATATAAATAAGTAGTTTTTGAGTGCTGAAATCTAAAGATACAATTAAAATTAAAAAAAACTTTCGAGGTACTTAATTTGAAGATTTTGCAAAACGTTATCAGGCAATAAAATTTGCCATAATTGCACTATACTTCCGAAAATAGTTCTTTAATCCCGTTATTAACGTTTCTTAAACTACAGAACCTTTCATGACGATTTTGTTTCTTGTCTTCATTAGCAGTCACTTCCCAGACATCATTACCTCTTGCTTTATGGGACCGTAATAGTGGTTACTTTTAACGGGCTTGCTGTCACGTGCACAAAATACTTCTTAATTAAAGCAGCTTCTTCCCATTAAGAGAAAACCAGACATAAAAATCAACAAGCGTTTTATTTCTTTAATGAAGGAAAAGGTTACATAAGAAAACGATATTCCCTTCTGAACTAAGTATTAACTATTTATTACGGGTACGTCAAATACAATCGACTGTAACTAATACTATATAAATATTTTTGAAATTATAACTGCTGTATTTCTGTCAAATTTATATTTTGAAAGAAACATAGGAATGAAACCACATTAGGTGTTATTTTTTATTTATACTTTTATGTCCTTCTCCATTTTTTTAATTTTTTCGTTCATATTTTTTTTGTATCAAGTGCTAGTTTATGTTTGAATGTATTAAATACCATCAAAATGTGTGCTGAAATATAAGAAGCATAAAATGTTAATATAGTTAAAAGTACAAAGAAAGTAATAAATAGAGAGTTATAAAAGCACATTGAACCTTATATTTCAATGTATTTGTATCACTTTAATTTATATATTTTTAATATAATTTCCTTACTTATACCTTCTTACTTTATTCAGAGCAACTTTTCTGTATGTCTTTTTATAGATATCTAATACCATTTGTACATTGAAAATGGTTCAATGTAAACCGGAATATTCGTCTCTTTTTAAATTCTTCACTTTTCGTGACATTGTATGAAAATTGTTTTTACCTCATCATTTTTTTTTTTTTTTTTTTTTTACATAAGCAGTAATTTTATACTATTGAGGAAAGATTTTACTGCAATTAAGTTCTGCAGTTTTCCTAAGATTGAAAACCTGTGTTTTCTTGCAAAATTCTCACAATAAACATTTATGCTGAAGTTACTAAGTATGACGCTTAGTAGTTTGAATGACTTATATATATTTTAGATAACATATAATAGTACCATTTTTTATTAGAACAGATGCATTTGATATTTTGATACTAATTGTTATAACCTATAAAAGAAAGTGTTTGAAATAGCTTAGAAATATGTTGGCACATATAGTATAGTTTGCACAAAGTAGGATCGTATATTTTTGGAAGCCTTTCTTGTGTTTATTAAATGCCGTGTGTATTAATTTTTTTGCTGTTTTTTTTTTTTTTGTTATTGTTCAAATTTACGTTACTGGTGTTGATATTACGCAAAACTTTATTTAATCCATTTTCCATATGTGTTTATCCTATTATTTCTAAAATTCCTATATCATAATTTTATTGTGCAGCAACGTAATGTCGTATTATACGTGTCAAAAGTGAACGCCCAGAGTGAGCAAAATAATAAATATTCGATTTAAAGTTTTATTTATGAAAATACTGTAATTATCTGAATCCTACTTCACATGAACAATCATTAATATGCCATGTTAAAAGGAAGTATAAAAATATATCTATTTTCGTTATCAAAGTTGTTTAAAATAGTACTGATTTCAAACTAATGTTGATCCTTTCAAGATTATAATTATTAAAAAAGCGATATACATATTGCAGCTACGAAAAACTTTTATTCATTAATATAAATCTTCAGGGAATTCTCTGAAATGATCTTTTTGTCATGTCACCTGAAAGAGGATTATCAATTACATTAATGTATTATTCATGAAAAAATTTGAACGCGTTTTTAAATTTACTTGGGATATAATAAATTATATCAAGCGCTAAAGAGACCATAAAATTTTTCACTAAGGGAATTGCTTCTTATGTTGATATTTCTGATAAAAAATATTAACACAGAAAGTATACATATGCAAAATTATATTACTTTTGTTTATTAATGAATTTTGCAAAACATATAAGAATAGATTAAAATTAAACAACAAATTCAAACAATCAAAATAGTTGAAATCAAATGGTATTTATTTTTATTATGAGGATAAGGTTGAAGCATAAAAAGAGAAATGCGCAATTTATGATTCGTTTAACTACGCAATTTGTCTTACAACTACCCATAAGTCATGCATTTGAATTTTCCCAACGGATTACTTATGTTACCTAATTATTTTATTGTTAATGTGTTGTTAATTTGAACAGAATAATACAATTTCGTTGATATCTTCAAATGCTTGCATTACAAAAAGAAGCGTCTACTATCGCATACTTTTGTAACGTAAATAGAGCCAGCAGAATTAACCCAACAAGAAACAAATAATCTTGCATGCTTTTGTAGCGTAAATAGAACCCGCACAATTAACGCATTTTACTTTTTATGTGGTTTATTTTTTGCATGTACATATTTATTAAAACATGTTCAAATTTAGTAAAATAAATTCATAAAACCTGTTAATTACCGCTCCCCAACTGTTTTTAAATACTTTGTTCTTCATTACTAAGTTCTATAAATATTAAACGCAAGTTAAGATTTTAAGAACATTTTCAAAGAATAATACGATCATTTTGTAAACGTATTATACCCTGTTTTTCTATTTAAATGGCGCTTTCTGTTTTTTTTCTTTTTTTGTTACCTTAAATAGTCTACAAAGTCTCAATCTATATAAATAAAACCGAAAGTTTGTGTGTGTGTGTGTGTCTGTCTGTCGCTCGCTTCCTGGCGAGATGGAACGAGCCAGAAGTACGAAATTTTGGTTACAGGTACCTTGGGTCAGGTCCTCGTGCACCTCGAAGAGTTTTTCCAAAAATTCGAATTTGTTCTCCTTTTATTCCAATTTAAGAAAAACTCTTAACTTTAGGAATATCTCATTGAAGAAACTTCTCACGTTTTCGATTTTTGCAGCATATTGATGTCCGTAAAAAACTGCACAAGATGATCCTTTTCTGAAGTTCGTAGAGCAAATAGAACACGCGCAATATTCATTTAAAGTAGTTTTCGAACTTTAAAGCTATGCTTACCTCTGCATTTATCTGCTCAATTTGCGTGTTTTCGCCAAAATAAATAGTACTTTTGTCGCCAACTAGATGATTTCTGTTAACGTAAGATTGAAAAAATGCTATTTTATCTTTATTCATGCCGTTTTATGAGCATTCATTTCATTTGAAAACATATTTTGTGGAACTGCCGACGATTTTTAATTACTTTACCTTGAGGTTGATTTTCCTTCCTTTTTTGGCAATTTAATAGTATAGTAGCAGTTTCATTTCATTTTTATGCGTACTTTGTGAATCATTAACTGCAGACGATTTTCAATTACTTTATCTTGAGGTTGATTTTTCATTCTTTTTTGGCAATTTAACATTTTTTCCTTCGCTAAAACCTAGGCTGGAAGGTTTTCGATATGGCTTATTTTTGATGAAATTTAAAATTTCGCTATGTGGCGATAACTTTTTTTCGTTCCCCATCCAGTTAACTGTTCTCAATATATTATTTTGCGCTTCGTACCTTTTCCAAACGGCGCCAATAATCCTTATCAGTAATATTGTTATCATTTAATTCAATTTGTGATTTACATTATAGGATAAAGTCGCATTTGCCTTATACTTCCATTACTATAGTGCAATTTGGCGATCTCCTGCTTTATTTTAAATTTTTAAGTAGCGATTTTGATTAATTCCATATTTTACTCAAGTGATTTATTTCTAACATTTATTTAATTTTTGTACTGTCTATTTGGCGCCATTTGGACAGAATTTAGTTATTTATTTCTATCAATTTAAATTTCACACGTAAGAATTGGTTAAGTACTGGACATGTTTTAACTTAAATGTGCATTTGCCTTTGTAAATAATTTTTCTTTCTTCCGTTTTTATCCGAATTTTATAAAAGTGCAGGAAATCGTTTTGACGATTTTGCAAGCGGGATTTTTAGGAACGGGTGATCAGAATTTTTAGATGTGGTTTTATATATTGTAGTTGCGATTTTTACAGATTCTTGCTATCATTTTGGAACAATTATCCTGATGAATATGTGCATTTTAGTTACTGTTACATTGTTTACTCTAGCGGCAATTTTTACGAATTGTTGTTGGCATTTTAATGCTTGTCATAATAATGACTTATTTTTGGTCTACAAGGGATTTTTCGAGGCTATTGTGTTTAGTGCAATTGTGATTTTTAATGAGCTTTACTGTTTAAATGGGATTTTTTAGGATTGCTGCCCATGCTGTACTTGGATTTTATAAGAAAAATTTTCCTTATGTATTTACAACAAAATTTTGGACATGTGTCACTTAACCTGCGAATGATGCAATATTATCCCGCGCAACGCCGGGCATGTCAGCTAGTGTAGAATATGCGCGGGATGCTCGCTAAGAATGTTGGGTGCTCGTTACGAATTGTTGTTCTATACATTGTACGCAGTGGCATAAATGTAAACTACTGTATTACTCCTTTTAAACACAAATAAGGCATAATATTTATCTTATTATTCAATAACGTCTGCTAAACAAAAATCAGATGTTGAGTTTCTTATTGAAAATTTAGTTTTCCAATTAGTTTTACATTTTCAAACAACTATATATTTTTGAATTTTTATTCATAAGGTACTGTGTGCAGCATAATTTTGTTTTAATTGTATTTGCTCAAAAAAATATTCCAAATCCGTTACACAATAAACCCTATAATAATAATTTAACTTTATGCAAGTAAACTGTAATAGAAATATAATTTCACGTTAATTTAAAGCACAAATGAGCATTAAAACGCAGGCATATCTTTCGGGATTGCTTGGAATCCCTTTTTTAATGCGACAGGGAGCTTCTAGATGCAAAACATCCAAATTTTCATCTAGAAGCTCCCTGTCGCATTGAAAAAGGAATTCCAAGCAATCCCGAGACACATGTCTGCGTTTTAATGCTCATTTGTGCTTTAAGTTAACGTAAAATTATATTTCTATTACACAATAAACCCTATTCAGAAATTAATTGCCTTTATGATTTATTCCAAGTTCTTTTTATCCAAGTTGCTGAATGCTGCAAATTCTCTGTCTGCAAATACATTCCTATAGGTTGCTTAATTCGTTATTAAAGTTTAAAGCGTCTGTCGAAATAGGAAAGAACCAATAGTATTTCACTTCTGAATTGGTGTTTTAAATATCCCCAAAGAATTACTAGACTGAGTAGTAGGGTTGCTTTTAGATTGCCAACATCAAAACGCCTTTGACAGCAGTCACAATTGAAGGAATTGAGCTTTCTACTAGTGATTTTTTAAAAATAGTGTTTCTCGTAAATTTCCTTAAAAATCAATAGTTTAACTACATTGATTGCAATAAACGTTCCAAATTCAAAACTTCGTTCATTTCTTGACCGAAATTGCCTCTATTAAAATGGCAGCAATATTCTCGATTGAGTACAGTGGAAAAAAATGTCTACATTGCAATTGATCTTTCATAGTTCTTAATTTTAAATACTATATTTCTTTCATGTTTATACGCGTGGCCATGAGATTACTGCATAAAAACTAATTAATGAATCTTTCTTTATTTTGAAAAATGAACAAAATTACCTATAATTCTTTTATTATGTTTTTTTCAAAGGAGTTTTCAAGGATATTTTTCATGAAATAAGGATTTAAAATGTTAATTTCCATAAATGATTTAAAAACTATTTTTTTGTTCAAGTTTAAAATATTTTAATATTAAACACACTCCATGTACATGACTTAATAAAAATCACTGGAGCCAATATTCAAATTCTGGTTCGTAGCTTTGTTAGGAACGTTGTCTAAAATAATAAGAGAGCTCACCTTATCCCCTTATCAGACGTATTCTAATTAATTATCAGAAAGTCATTCCTTATTCTTCTACTACGTCAACGCTAGGAGTCAAATCTTAATTAAAATTCCAGAAACTGAGATGGCCAACTGAAGTTACTTAACATAGATATATTTCCCTGAAACTCGGAATCCTTAAGAATATTCTAATTCCGTTCGTTAAAGTATGAATTAGGAATTAATGCAGTTAATTACAAAAGTTTGAAATTAATATTTCATCGTATAATTTAAATGAGCTTTCGTTTCATAGGAGTGCGTTGTTAGTAGAAATAATTATAAGTTTTCCACTTTATGATTAAGAGTTGATTTCACTTTAAGAAAAAAGTGAAAAAAATAACATCCCGTTAGTGAATGATATTATCAAATTGTATACGTTGAGAGACGGTGATATAAAACTGAAATGTTCGAAATAATGTGATAAGAATTTTTTGAACTGGTATAATGATTAAGTATTTGTAGTTGGGTGGATTACACTAAAATATTGTAACCATTAAGTATATGTGTACTATATTAAACAAGAAATTACGTCTAGAACTATACAAGTCTACGTTCCCCCAACTCCCCCCAACTTCAAATTTATAATATAGCTATATTTCTCCCTTCCTCATTTAGCTTTAGTTCTTAATTTCATGAAATATACCTTTTTCAACGGTTAATACATATTCATTAGCTCATGCAGACTTCCATTTACTCATTCATTGTATTTATTCACTCATTTAATTTTATTTTTCCTTTATTCACTAATTTAATACCTTATGTATTTATTCATTTATTCACTCGTGTATTCATTCATTCATTTACTCATTCATTTACTAATTCCATCATTCATTGAGAATTATCTTGTCAAATCCCGGTTAAAAAAATCATAAGAAAATAGGCTCATTTCGTTCTTGTTGAACTTCGTATTTGTTCCTGTTCTACATCGTAACATCTTTCCGATAAAATTGAAATTTTCCCGTAGTCGATAATTTTTTTTTTTTTGAACTGTTCAAGAATAAACAAAAATTGTTCAAATCAATATTTCACTTCGAAAGCTTCTTCCAATAAGCTTTTTTCATAGGTACTTGGATCTTGTGTTAAAATTTTTTCAACTGCTAAAAATTTAACAGAACATTGTTTAAATCAAAAAGTGAAACATAAAAATGAGATGTCATCATCGAGATCTTTCTAATGCAAAAAAAAGTATTTCGAATCCGACAAATCCCTAAAAAGTTTTTTTACGGGGGGGGGGGGCAGACAGACCGCCAGACACACAATTTCCCTATCTCAAAACCCTACTTTCAAATTTTTTGTTTTTTAATCATTATTTAATTACTTAAAACTAAGCTAAAAAGGTTAAATAATTGGTTTAATTATCACATTTTTGTAGCACATCATTACATTATGTTCACTGTCTGCTCTGCTTTTTACTCACATTCTTACGCGTAGTGGTTTTAATACTGATTTTATAAGCAGAAAGCATCATTGGTATTGTTCTTACATCGCAAAGTACAGTTTAGAAAGGCTTATGTTGTTTTCTGATAGTTTCTTGTTTGCTGTCTCTTTTGGCTGGTAAATTTAAATTTTAACTTTCATAAAAAAAAATATCCCTTTTGTTTTTCAGTAGACATTAGTTTTAAGTAGTAACGTTAAAGTGTGCAGGTGTTTGATTTTCATTTCCTAAATTCATTTTATTGTTCCAAATTCAGATAATGTAATCCAAATTTTAAGGAACGTGTATCCCTACATTATTCTTTTTCACCATATACCTATTTTTATTGATGCGTTATATTCTGTTTTTATAATATTGTTTGACTCCAACACTTATTCATGTTTGTCTTGTTTTATATGTTTACTAATTAACTGATCACGGCCCTTTTTATACTTTACCGCGGAAATCATAATTTATTTTTAATTTAACTGTCGTTCTAAATGTTGAGACTCCCCATTTATTTGGAATAGTACATAAATAAAATATGAACGCTACTAATGTTAGAATACTACAAGACTCATACTTCTAAAACTGTACAATGCGATACTGAGACATCAGCGTGTAGAAAACCAAGAGACATTTTTGAAAATGTAACGAGAAAGCGCAGTGTACACTTAGTGGTATCACGTGCAACATAAATCCTATTTCCCTCCGTGTTTCTCAAGTTTCTCGTTTACTATTCCATTAGAAAATTGAGGCAACTGTTACTCTCATACATTTCAAAAATGTACCCATCTTCTGAGGCTGCACTAAGCATTACCTAATTTGGAAGAAAGCGTAGGAGAATTTTCTTTCACCTTTTCAGAGGTATTTTATGACTATTTGGAAATATATAGTGCCTCAATCATCAGTAAAAAGGGAAATAAATAAAACTCAATATAGTGTATCAAAGCTTATATCTATGTATATCGACTACCTATAGTTTTTTATGACTTCACTATCACTTGTAAAACGTTTTTTGTGATAGTTATTGTTACGTACTTTTCTTTAAAATTTTAGACAGATGTAAAACCGTAATAGATATGCACACACGTGATATGTCTCTAAAAATGTACAGACGTCACCGCGGGTGAATATTTCAGATCGGGGGAGTTCGAAATCGGGAAGTTAATTGTATTCGCATGAGAAATATGTCCTTGCACCATACGTGTAACCTAAGTACATATGACATGCCATAATAATACAAATATATGATGAAGTTTTTTTTTTTTTTTTTTTTTTTTGCTTCTCCATAGATTATTTCAGACAAAGCAGCAGCACGCAAAATGTGTTCAGAAAATTTGACCTTTTAACTCCAGTGCAACGAACTCAAACTAACTATTTATTGGACTTGAAAAGAACTATATTTTACTTCTTTTAATTAAATGCACTTACTTTTTTCGCATTTTTTAAGGGTATGACTGATCAATCAGCTCTTAGATCCCAGATGCACATTAATATTTTAAGTTTCACTTTTATGGGAAAGATAAAAGAGGACTTAGGGATAAAAAGCAAATGTGGACGGGAAAATGTGGTGAAAATAAGTGCAGCAGTTTTACAATTATATATTTTAGAAGATTTAAGCATTATAAGCAGTAGTTTCTATCATTTTGAACTAGATTTAATTGTCAATTACTTTTCAGCTAATACTTTATTGTAAATACAAAATAAAAGGCGAAAACGTATAAATATAAAAAATATATGTTAATTAAGTACTACTACCTGAATAAAGTATAAGATTGTATTTGATTTAACAGTTGTAATGACTTTACTTTCATCTTGTCTTACTCGAAACTTTCTAGAAAGTGTCACCATGCCGTTCATTTAATTACATAAAATATCATACTACATCGCATAGTTCCTTTTAATCTCACTGTCGATTGTACACCAATATCAGTTTCAATTAAACTCAGAAAATAATTTACTTTATCGCAGGAAACTCTCTGCCCCAAATTCGAGGCGAAGAACAGGAAATTTAATGGCTCAGATTAAAGAAAGAAGAAAATGCACAAATAAAACCTCATCACAGTGTTATGGTTTTCGAATATTTCTCAGGAACTTCATTACTTTATAATGATTCATAAAATATTTCACTACGGATACATCACCATAAGGTAACTGTTAGCTTCGTTTTAATTAAAAGTTTCAGTTTGTCTATCTTATCACTCAGCAGAGTGAAAGTGATTTTAATAGAAATTATACAGTGACGAAAATATGTGATATATTTTTTTCTTCTAATTTTGCATTTCCCGAAGTATATTTTTTTCACGTTTAATGTTTAAGGTGTAGCTTTTAGGTAAGTCATTTCGATTAAAATGGGATTCATAAAAATTAAATCCATTATCAGTGCCATGCTATAATTCTAACAAAATAATTACATATATTTTTACGACAAACATAAATGTTTACTTTCTTCTTCTTCGACGTAACTGGAATATGTGAGTTATTTATATTTTACCATCGTTCAATATACGTTTATACAATTTTTATAGCTCTCCGGGATTAGAAAAACTACAATTAAACTTTAAAGAAAATGTTCAGTAGAAACTATAAAGCTCTGCGAATGAATGTGATATAACAAACCATTTTTTCTTGACCATATTTTAATATCTTCACAGATTTTATGGTTAAGAGGACGCAGTTTAGTTAAAAGGAATCACTGTTTTTTTTTTTTTTTTTGGTTTTTTTTAACGTACTTCCTTTATCACTGCTTTGTTTTCATCCAAAATGGAAAAAGCTTTATTGTTATAAATGGACGTTTAATATTTACTGCCTTCAGTTAGTTAGTACAGATTTAATCTCATATACTTCATGAGGCAGACGTTTTAAAAATGTATTTTCGATATCATGCATTAATACATTACAACAAAAACAAAGACTTTGGGAAATATTTTTAAAAAAAAGGGATTCCATTGAACATCTTTTGTGGCTCTATTTCTTCTGAGTTCAGAATTTAATTACATTTCGGTAAATGGCCAAGAAATTATTGTAGTTCTTTTAATCTTGTAAAGCTTTTTATTGAATTTTCATTAAGAGGATTTATAACAATGATCCAGTTACCTTTTTGAAAAGTTCAACGGCAGGTAAAAATTTGGCCATCCTAATTCAAGCGGTTTAGGAAGTTTTCAATACCCTTCGCAGTTTGAATTCCCGTGAAAGTTTTTTAAGAAAAGAGAAAGACAGAACGAAAAATAAAAAAGGCTTTGAAGATAGCTTAATGTATCGAAAAATGTCGCTGAAAAGAAAAAAAATCAACAAAAATAAAATAAAGAACTTATTTATTTTATTTATACCTCGTCTATCACCACCGTAGCTACCTTGACGAGGGTTTAACCCAATGTGGTTATTTAGAGGAAAAGAAACAGAAAAAAATATAAAAGAAAGAACCCAGCATCGACTAAGCACCCGCTGGGTGTCGCAGTGCATGTGATGTTACGTTTTCAAATTTTGAAAAATAGAATACGAAACTTAATTTTAAAAACACCATTGTGAATAACAACAACAAAAATAATAATAATAAGTGACATAAATATGATGAACAACGAAATAAGAGAAATTTGAAAGCTGAGAATGAAAGTCCTATTGTAATTCTTACGTAGAAAGTTGAAAGTCATCTCCACGAGTGTTTAGGAGGAACATAACTGCTTGCAAGTTCTTTAGAGTAATTGGAAAGAAAAGGATTAGTGTTTTGAGAAAGAAAGCAAGTTTTTCTGTCGGTTGGTCAGTGCCTGCGCTCCCTCCCCATAAATAACTTTTTTATTTTTTTTATTTGTCTTCGTTTTTTTCCCCCTTTACTAAAACTATGTTTCGCTGAAGTACAGAAGTATGTAACCACGAAGCTCATAAGACTGGTCTGCATTTTTGTTTTTTGCCCCAAAGAGTAAGTTAGCTGCTTCTAACAGTATTTTTCACGCTGAATTCAAAAATACAAACCATTTTTATCTATCACTTAAGAATTTTGTGTGCACATTCAGTAAAGATTTACATTATTATGATGAATAATGTGGAAATAAAGTAGCGTTCAGCACTTATAAAAGATATAATTTTGACACGTCCTGTCATATTTTGGCTCGGGAAGGTTTCTTTTCTAAGTCCAGCAGTCGTCTAGTAGCTTAGTTGAACTCAACTTCCCTTAAAATTTTTGTCTCTCAAGACTAAAATGTACTAATGGCAATATTTTCCATATTCGTTGCTTATTGCACTCATGCTGTTGCTAAGGAACTTCAATTGAAAGTAAATAACAGAAAGATAATGCAGCCAAATTAGGCAAATGGCTTCCAGTACCTCATTTCTATGTCAATAAAACAATCATTTTTTTTCTGAAGAAGCTTTCAAAGAAACCCATTGACATTTTTCTAATTCATTCAGATTTTCCTTCAAAAGTTTTATCTTTACGTTTTTTAATCTGTGGTCTTACAAAAAATTCCTTCTCAGTTTGCGCTTTGCAAATTTTACGGCAATATCCAATTTAGGAACAAAAACCTGAAGCATTTATGCACATTTCATGTAAAGATGTATCGGGGGGAGTGGTGGCAAAAGAACCACCAGTAAAAAGATTTTCTTCTTGCTTTTTGTATAAGAAAATTACATGAAGAAAATAAGATTTATTAAAATGATTTTTGCAATCCCTACCTTTCCAAATATAAAAAAAAAAAAAAAAAAAAAACATAAAATGTAATGTGTATCAGTATTGCAAATTAAGGAATATGTCAATTAATTGAAGATTCCATATGAACTTTTCATATTGTATCTTACTTAGAATAATTTACACATTTTCATAACTTTCTACTATATTATGCATTTGCTAATGGAACTGATGGTATCAAAAGGATACGCACCGTTTACATTTATTTTTGATGAACTAATGAACCTGCATTATAAATTGTCTTAGAGCAAGGGTCCCCAACAGTCCAACATGGCGCCCGTTGATCGGTCTAGGTGCGCCCGCTGCTTGTGCACCACGATAAAATAATTTGGTTTCCTATTTTAAATTAGAGAACATTTAGAATGTACAGTATATGAATAAAGGGCCATATAACTCTGAATAACCCTATAATTATAAATGACAATGGATATCATAAAATCAAAATATATATTACGACTTACAGATGAACACCTTGACGATTGCTTCCGAGCAAGAATTTCATCGTATTCTCCCAATTATGAAGCACTGGCCAATGAAATGCAATGCCAAAGATCACATTGCTGAATTGTTTAAATAATTCTTAGACTTCGTATGTTTTGCCAGCAATTTAGTAATTACTTATTTTACACAAGAATATTAATACTAATTATATTCATATGCTAAATTAATTTTTGAAATTAAATTTTTTGGGCATTGTATGAAGTGTGTTATTTATTATGTCCTCCAAATATAAATTTTTCTTGAAAAAATAAATGGTGCCCGCCATTCGACCGATATTCTGGTATGTGCACTCAGGTACAAAAAGTTTCGGACCCGTGTCTTATAGTGTCCATAACTAATTAAATATTATTACATCATCACGACTGAAGAATCACTTTTATTTTAAATAAATAATGTTTTGGGATCGAAATCAGCACTGGAAATAACGTAAAAATGGAGAACACATATATTCTTACAATTAAAAAACTTTACGTTATAGAAAAATTTTGTTAGCCAGATTAGGATTCTTCATGTGGAATTAATCCAGAATGTGTCAAGTTCGTGCGCTCAACAAACTATGTGTTTACCACTGTAATCAGTTATAGTTCATAAAGAAATACGCCTTACCAAGCAAAAGTCAAAATTAATTGTATATCCCAAATAGCGAAAGTAGTATAAAGCACATATTAAATTTATTTCAGACACATTTTTCCAGTTTAAAACACGGAACACCTTTATCAAAGCAGAATGTTGCAAGCTGTGAGCTTCCCTGGGAAAGGAATGTGAAATCATTTTCGGATTTTTTCGTAAAGGAAAAAATAAATAAGTAAATAAATACAATATATCATCAATTTTCAAATGAAAAAAATGGATGGGGGAAAATGAAAATATATGCATTAAATAATTGTAAGTAATGCCTATCGTGTTTAAGCATAAATAAACTCCGAAAATAAAATTTACTCTAGAGTTTAGCTTTCAAATAATTAAAAAGTGTGTTAAATGGGAAAATAAACTGCTTTCAGAGATAAAAATAATGAATTTTTAATGCAGTGGAGTCGAGATATTATCAAGTCTTAATTGAAACCGGCATATTTGAAAAGCGATTTATAAAATTCGTAACAAAAGATGGTCAGTGTGTTTTGTTTATTTTAAACCATTTAAAGGTATCAACAATCTATTTTCTCTTTTTAGAGAAGTCTTCAAGAAGATTTGATTTTTTGAAACATCAATATATATATATATATATATATATTAGGGTGGTTCGATAATTTTTTTTTTCTTAATTTCAGATCGCTATAGTGCGCAAACGTTGCCATTGGTATAGACGTGAAAAAAGCACTAATTATTACTTTTTTATTTATTTATCTTCCGGTCGCGCAATGACATCGAAGTTAGCAAAAATTTGTGAAAAACCTTAATTTTTCATAATTTTTTTAACCACGCCAGATGGTTTTAATTGCGTTCCTATACCATGAATTAACTACTAAAAGGATGTAAAATCAATATATATGCACTCATTATACATTTGTTTCTTATCGTTTGGTCGAGCAACATAGTACAAAATGAGTAAAATTAGTAGTTTTTTTCAAAATTTCAAAGTTTGACTGTTTATTACATTTTAATCAGACGTCTTTTAGAGATGCTATAATTTAATTCTATTAGAATAATATATTAAAAATCCAAGCATATAAGATAAACTTTCATATTCAAGTGGAATTCGGTCGCGCAGTTTCGCCAAAAACAGCAGAATAGCCTACCTGAACAGAGGGGCGAGGCGTACGGTTCGAATGCCAGCGATGCGCTCGCAGCCGGAGCAGCTGTTACTGTTGTCTGATAATTTTGTTGTTTGACAATGTTTCCTTTCAGATAATTTAGAAGTTTGCTAATAATAAATAGTTGGTAACTTTTTTGTTTCAATATTCATTCTCTGGTGCAGCTCTTCGCTCATTTTGTTTACAAAACGACCTAGAATTCACCACGGGGAGGTGGCTGCACTTCGAGTTCCACCCACACCCTACCCAACCAACCATCAAATGTAGGGTGTGTTGTTTACAATATGTACAAATATATTTCGCTTTCCCTCTATTTATGTTTCCTTTATCTATCGATATACATCGAAATACAGATTTGTGCGAAAAAGTTGGCAGTGCTGAGAGTGACAGTAATGTGGTTCTAATACAGCCGTCTCACACACTTTACTTAAAGGTTCTGTCACTAGCTTAGCGCATCTTTGAACTGCCTGTGTATGGCATGGGAAAGCATATATACTCAAAACAGGCTTGAAGCCTGTTATGAGTAAGCATCTTATCTCTATGAGTTGGCGTCTACATTATGAGTAAAGCATCTACATTATGAGTAAAGCATCTACATTATGAGTAAAGTATCTACATTATGAGTAAAACATCTATATTCATAACAGGCTTCATCTCGCATCTTACCTCTATGAGTAAGTATCTTATCTCTACCAGTAAGCATCTATGAGTAAACATCTATGAGGGAGCATCTACATTAGGAGTATAGATGCTCTCCCATGCCATAAATAGGCAGTTAAAAGATCCGTTAAGCTAGTGACCGAAGATTCAAGTAAAGTGTGTGGACACAGTTCCAGAGACGGCTATATTCGAACCACATTACTGTCACGCTCAGCGATGCCAACTTTTTCACACAAATCCGAATTTTGAGGTATATCGATAGATAAAGGAAACATAAAGAGATAGAAAGCGAAATAAATTTGTACATATTGTAAATAACACACCCTACATTGGATGGTTGGTTGGGTATGGTGTGGGTGGAACTCGAAGTGCAGCCACCTCCCCATGGTGAATTCTAGGTCGTTTTGTAAACAAAATGAGCGAAGAGCTGCACCAGCAAATCAATATTGAAACACAAAAGTTACCAACTATTTATTATTAGCAAACTTCTAAATTATCTGAAAGGAAACATTATCAAACAACAAAATTGTCAGACAACAATAATAGCTGCTACCGGCTGCGAGCGCATCGCTGGAATTCGTCACGTACGCCTCGCCCCTCTGTTTAGGTAGGCTACTCTGCTGTTTTTGACGAAGCTGCGCGACCGAACTCCACTTGAATATCAAAGTTTATCTTATATGCTTGTATTTTTAATATATTATTCTAACAGGATTAAACTAAAGCATCTCTAAAAGTCGTCTTATTAAAATGTAATAAATGGTCAAACTTTGAAATTTTTTTTGAAAAAACTACTAATTTTACTCATTTTGTACTATGTTGCAAGACCAAAAGATAAGAAACAAATGTATTATGAGTGCATATATATTAATTTTACATCCTTTTAGTAGTTAATTCATGGTATAGGAACGCAATTAAAACCATCTGGGGTGGTTAAAAAAATTATGTAAAATTAAGGTTTTTCACAAATTTTTGCTAACTTCGATGGCATTGCGCGACCGGAAGATAAATTAATTAATAAACAATAATTAGTGATTTTTTCACGTCTATGCCAATGGCAACTTTTGCGCCCTATAGCGATCTGAAATTTAAAAAAAAGTTCTTTTCGAACCACCCTAATAGATATATATATACATTTTTTTAAAATAGGAACTGTCATAAATATATTTTTTTCTAAAATATACTGATATTGAAAGAATAAACATTTTTATACTTTATTCTAAACATAGAAAAATTAAAATAAAATTGATTCAATCTAATGAGCGAATTTCACTTTTAAATTTTTCCCGGGTTTCTTTTATTCAATTGGTCACGTCCTCAAAAAGGAACTTTAGAACCGCCTTGAATGTAATGCCTTTCAGCCTTTGACTTTCAAAACCAATGAAAAATGCACATTTAGAATTTTGAATTTCCAGGAACTGCTTGGGTTATTTTCTACGTTTGTTAGGCACACTCAACCTTCACGATTTGATATTATATGAGAAGCGATTCAAACAGTTAATCCTAATTTTATAGAAACCATTGTGCATGTTCGTACTGTGAAATGATGAAAGAAAAAATGAAAAAAGAGAGAAAAAAAAAGCCCCCGAGAAAATGTAGTAAAAAGTAAGTAAATAACAGTTAAAACGTCCAGCTTAATGTCTTTTTATTTTTCTTCTCAGCTTTAAGAAATGAAACATTATATTTCCTTCGGCTGAGTAAGTCTACTCCAAAAATATGGTACAGACCTCTCTCCAAATCGACTGACATCCAGAATCGCGTGTGGCACTGAAACGACTCTCATCCGTAGAAAGGACTCCACTGATGAGAGGTCCAGTTTTTGTGCTCCTTGCACCACTCTAAACGGCGGCGCCGATGGCCTGCTGTCGAAGGGATGTAGCGTTCTGCACAATGAGCGTATATGCCACCTTTGTGAAGAAGTCTGGCCACAGTAAACCGTGGCACTTGCTGCCCCGTTGCTGTTCACAGTTGCTGAGCAATGGCGTTTGCCGACAGGTTCAGGGTCCTTTTCGCCTGCAGGACGATATATTGGTCATCCACTGCAGTTTTTTTCTAGAACGACCCCCGCCAACCTTTCTGAGAGCTGTACCTGTGGTTCGGAAGGCTTTTCCCAAGCGCGAAACGACGGTTTTGTTGATTCCGAACTCTTCAGCTACACTGGTCACACTGCGACCCTCCTCCAACTTTTCGATCATTCTTCCGCGTGTGAAGTCGTCCAGATGATATCGTCCAGTCATAGTTCACGAAAAAACTCACTTGCACCTACAGCGAATGTCTTTAATTGCATTTACATCCTTCCTTTTATTGTGCTCTTAAGGTGCGCTCGCCAACAGCACGCATTTTGCATACTCTCACATTTCCTCTGACACTTTGTTCCTGATATTTGCATCCGCATGACCTTTCTACTGAATTGCATGTTCATTGTACTAATTGCAAGAACTCTTTTCCTGCATTTTCATAGGTATCTTCTTAAAATTTACATTGTTGCTTAAGTTTTGCACACCAGTGTAGAAGACGATACATCTTGTGTTTGGTAGTTGCCTGCAGCATTGGTACGATTGTTTGCTTAGTGCTACCGGAGTAAACGATTACCGAATCGTCAGAAATTCGGCAAGTTGCAGCATAATTCATGTGAAAATGAAATATTCTGTAGCAGATGATATGATGCAGAGTGACTTGAGTGAAAGAAGTTTCTGGAACATTCAAGTTCCATGATTTACAATAAATACATTAGCTTACGCTCTTATTTCATCTGATATCATTGTATGTAAGTACTGCTTCTTATTTATATTATTCTAATGGTTTAAAAATATTTTGTCAAAAAAATTTCCTCTGTTGCTCTCAAACCGAATAAGGTGTGGCACTTGGGGCAATGAAGCAAGTGTTTTACTTATGATGTTTTTTTTATTTGTGTGAAAATTTAAGTTGAAAATTTGTTGCTTCCACTCGACACGCATTTTCCATACATGTAATACGAGGCACTTTGCAAACTCTTATATTATAGTGAAATAAACAGATGCTGTGGCAAAAATAAAATTAAAGTATAAAAATAAACTGAAACTGAGGGTCAAATAAAAAAATAAAATGATCCCAAGATTATTTTACATCAAGCACATTCTGCATGAATCGAAGAAATATGCTAGGGGATTTTAAATTTAACTACGCGTTTGGCACCACAGAATCAAGTAAAAAAATACAGAAAAAAATCTCAAGCGTCATTATCAAATATGATGCCCAAATTGTTATCATGAAAACTCATTGCAGTGTCATGAATTTTATGAGATGCTATCACAGGCAGTTACACAATATCCTATCACAATCAAAGGTAACGAAGCTTCTCATTTTTGTCACACTTTATTCCAAATATATTTATTTTTCAAGGTATTTCCATTGAACTTATCTTTTAGAAATATCCTTATTACAAAGATTTGAAAAATATGCTACCAAATTCTAAAAATACAAGATGTCACTGTAATAAAGGCAATTTCAACACGGAAACTATTTCAAAACATGCAATAAATGAATGCCAAGGTATGCTTTACCCTAAAATAAAATACCTTTACATCACATAAAGAAGTGATTTTTACCTGTAGATCTAACTTTTTGTTTGTTAGCAACGCATTATCTTACTGCTATTGGTACGGCGAAAATAAAAAAAGAGATAAAAACACACACACACACACACACACACACACACATATATATATATATACCATTGCTATATCAAATAATGCACTTTTTTACATCAAAATGAAACCATTTTTTTCAATCTGAATTCAGCTTACGTAATTATGCCCCTGTATCATGAATTATTAATGAGCATCCGTGTAAATGATTGAAATAATGCATGACTTAAATAAAGGAGATTACTTCGTAAAATATTTAAATCCGGTATTATTCTAATATCGGAAAAGATTTGACGAAGAAGATATTTTTGAACACTTTTTCCCTGACAGGCATTCCTAGTCAAAGGAAATGATTAGGAATTTTGTGTAAAAGAAAAAAAAATGCTTTTATGAATATTGTAGTCAAATTGTTAATTTAATTTATAAAAGTAATTCAGTAATTAAATTTTACAGCAAAAAATTGAAATGTGAAATTTAATATTTGGCACAAGAAGGCATTCATTGCAGTTGCGGGTAGTGATTATTGCATTGAATGGAAGCAATGTAGCCTTTTAAAATTTAGCCAATGTAGCCTTTTTCTCGAAGTGCTGTAAAAGGCAGAACCATCGACATTTCTTATTGCAATAAGTTATAATACATTAAATTACGAAAAGAAGTTATTTAAAAACTCATGGTAATTTTTAAAAAAATTACAAATTTCAATTTTGCAGTGATTATACTTTAATAGCGTTATTCCTTTCATCAGGATATTGATTATTAGTAATAAATGATTATGAGCTAAATATGCGCTCTTTATACTTCAAAAAATAGCGTGTTTTTACGTCATTAAATTAAGACGGTTAGGATGATTTTTAAAAGTTAAAACTAATCCTTTAAATGCCATTGCATATGATTTAACTCCTAACAAAGTCCAACATTTTTTTTATGTAGAAGGATGATAAAAACTTAGTTTGAGAGGAGAAAAAGGTTTTTTGAACGCAGCAGGTGCAATACGAGTTACAGTAGCAACAAAGCATTTGTAGTTACGAATAAGAAACACACCTTTTCAAAGCATAATATTCTCTAAATTTCTGAAGCTTAAAATATAACTGACTATTTCATTTGGTGTTTTTTTGGGGGGGTGGGGGAGGAGTAGTATCATTTCTTTATTGTTTATAATTGCTAACTTCGTATTTAGCCAAACAGAAGGTATTACAGTTTTGAACACGATTCATATGTGATTATATGAAGGGATAATTCAACTTAATACAATAGTAGAATAAATAAATATGTAAACGCAGAAAAATGTTTAAAAAGGTATTTTTCCAATATGGTTAATTTACAAAGAGGCTTAGACAAATTTTATATTTATGTTTCATCCATCCAAGAGAAATACTGGTCTGACATTATAGCGTAAAAAATACCCTAGAGAAGTTATTCTTGGTTATCTTTATCTTTGAAAAATAGATAAACAAATAAATGTAGTAATAATTATGAGGTCAACTTAAGATAAAATATTTTAAAACGTGAAGTGCGTCAAACTAAATTTTAAATTTTGAACCCAGGAAGTATTTATGAAACTTAACGCCTGTCACGATGAACCGTGACATTCTGAAATTCTTACAAAGAGTTAATCACTTGTGTCATTTTCCAAAAAACTGCATTCACGAAAGTGCATCTTTTTAAGCGACTTTGAGATGACCTCGGCCGCCCTATAGACAGACCCCTCGTCATAAATTGTCAGCTACTCCTCCCCTTTTCTTCTCCTGTGCTGCCACGTAATGCGTTATTATCATGACGCAACTGCTAACCCCCTCAAAATTGTGGTTGTGATGTTATTTTTTGCAGGAATTTTGCTGAAGTTTTGAAAATACTGTAACCGTGGCAAGCCGCGTATAAAAGTGATCCCCCATACTAGGGGAGACACACACCGAACTCACTACTAGAATCGCACTCGCGCACAGAGGCCAAGGCACGAAGGAAAACTTTCACTGCGGATGACGCCTGTTGCTCGGCGCGGGAGCCCTTTTTACCTGACTGGATTTTCAAAGGGCATGCCGACGCTTCGACGAACGGCAGGGTCCCACTTCGTTCGGCCGTGAGATTTACTTCAAGTTACGTGGAGAGTTGTGTGCTAAAAAAAGAACTCTTACCGTGCCATTATTGCAGTAATGTTTATAGCACTATCATATTGAATGATAAAATGAATGATAATGAGGACCCGCAACACGTATATGATATATTAATAAAACTACGTGAAGCACAATCGCAGATGTTGGTGAGTAATTTTTTTTTTGTGTGTTTTTTTTTTTTCTTTTTATCGTTTTGTTCCATTCCCTCCTGGTGTTTTGCAAGTAACCTTTGTACTACCACTAACGTTCAGGCCCTTATTTGTTCAAAATTACATTTCCTAAAGTTATCTATTGGTGTTTCCCGACCATACAGATTTATTTTAACGGGGAATTTTTCGGCATATATAATTGAATAATTCGTAAGCAATGCATCAGTTTTCAAATGTTTATTCCCTTGGATCACTTGCAAGATTCCTTTTCTAGCAGGCATAATTAATTAATTTATATTTATTTTTTTACACGCGAGTAAAATAATGAGGGGGTCACCACGACAACGTCTTTGCACTGTACGGATACATTACTTAAGCAAATGTATGCATTTACTTTTTTCATGCGGCATATTGTTCCTTAGTAAGTGCTTGATGTTGAAAATAACTCGAGTTTTCGTATCTTTGCTTAAAAGATTAAAAATAGAAGTAAAACACTTTTATAATTTTATGTAAGTGCTGTATTTTATTTCAGTTCAGGTTTCTTCCTTCTTATATTTCATTTTTATAGAGAGAATTCTTGATTCGTAGAAGTAATACCGAAGAATATAGTAAATATAGAAATAAAGCAAAATAGAATGGTATGATACAAAATCTGAAAAGAGTTAGAAGAAAATACCGTCTTTTTTTTCTGAAAAAAGCACAAAATTTTAAATTTGTAAATATTTAACAACATATCGCTATGGAAGATATATACTTAAAATATGCACTTCATTAATTTTGCTTTTCTAAATGTTAAAGATTAAAGATCTAATGATATATACTTTTCAAACATCGCTGAATATATTTCTTTGAATCATGAAATCACGTACTACCAAGAATAAATAGAGTTTTTTCCAATTAGTAAACTAGACATAAAAAAAAAAACCTTCCTCATTGTATAGGGAAATATTTTTAAAGAGTTTTTTCGCAATCAAGAGAACAGTGTCTTTCAAAGCAGACTTCGCTCATGTCCTATTTCACTATGCGTGAATTATTAATAAAGCTAAATAAACATTATTTCAAAAAAATATTTTCGTGAACCAACAAAAACGTTGTTTCTCATACAAACGTGGCTTTAAAATATATTGTAATGAAGAGAAGTAAAAAAAAAACTGCATATTAAATTTATCATTTATCAGCGCGATAAAAATTATAGCTCGTCTAGAGGAGGAAAAACAAACTATATATATATATATATATATATATATATAGTGAAGGCGCACGCCCCAGAAAGTTTCTTTTTATTTTTTCAATAAATATCTATAAATGTCCTTTTATTTGCCTGATATATTTTCCCCTTATAGCGTGTGATAGTGCAAACAACTCTATATAGGCGTTCTTAATATAATCATATATCATTAAGCTTAATGCGTCTCCTTAAATATCAAACACGAAACACAGGGGATGGCATAAGACAAAAAATAATCGTGTTCACTCACAGCTCTCCAGTTGTGTGCTGAGCGCTTCTTTTCTGCACTGTTGGAGATGCTCCATTGTAGCTTCGAAATAGCTATTTGCGATACTTTTTATTCTAAATTTGCTTTTTTACGTTGTTTTACCTTTGTACTTACAGGGGATGATATTGAAGGAAATTCTTGTTAAGCAGTTAGTTCCATTTTACTGTGAGTGAATTATTAATGACGCTAAATATACATTATTAGAAAAATTCGCTTTACCGAACCAACAAAGACGTTGTTGCTAATGCAAATATGCTTTAACCCTCTGACTGATTATCCCGCGTTTTCCACGTGTAACGTAAATGCAGCAAAAATTGTTCATCCCGCGATTTCCACGGGGATGAGTTTTTTTTTAATGTACTATTTAAAATATTATACCGCTATTTCATCGTTAAAACGTCAGTAATGCAATTTATGATATATTTGGATATTAATTAGGATTTTATTCCAGAGATCGCTTTAGTTGCATAAAGTAGACCGATTTTTAGCAAATTGAATTCGCTAAGAAAAAAAAAGGAGCAGTCAGAGGGTTAGAAATGTATTGCAATAAATAGAAGAACAATGAACAGAAAGCAGAAAACATTCTTAATAATGAGCAAAAAACAAAAAAAAATGAAGAGAAAAAAAAGTCATTTCTAAACAACCAGCTTTTAAAAAATCTATATTTTGTGTAAAATTATACATATATATTTTTCATTTTACAAATCTAATGATTCTCGACACTTGCAACCATGTAGTTATGATTTCTCAGCATAGCTTGCAACATTTTTCAAGCTTAATTACTATTCTTGAAAGATTATAGTTACAAAAAAATCTTTCGGTTTTGTGTTTCGATAGTCAGATCAAAAAATGCATTTCCCTTTCAAAATGCGACGTACTATATTTCTTTAATTTTCTTGTTTCTAAACTTACTGATATATTCCGCAATGAAAGAGGACAACTACATTTTACTTTTTTAGTAAGACATGGACAATGATAAATATGATTGTTAGAATAATGATAATTTGGAAGTTGTCCAAAAGCTGCGCTAGCGAGGAAAACACAAAAGAGAGTTCAACAATTTTTTTGTTTATTGCATTCTTAAAACCGTACTATCTTAAAACCGTTGCCTCATTCTACATTTTCTAAAAATTTCACCGTCTTGTTTTGACCTGTAAATAAATCTGTATACTGTTATTAAATTTGTACTTATTTTATACATATTTCCGTTATGCGTATAAAATTGAATATTGTGCAAGAAATTAAGGCGAATATTTTATAAGGGTCATATTTATAAATATTTTATAAGCATCATTTACACATCATTTTTAATTTTGCTGAAACTGTATGGAGGCTTTATATAGTGATTTTAAAGTACGTATTTTTCCTTGTACTTTTTTTTCCTACCCCACTAGGGGGCACTCGCTCCCTGCTCGATATCGCTTGCCAACGCCAAGAACTGCTTTCGCAGCTCCTTTTGATCGTTCGCGACTTCAAGCTTGCTTCACTCGTCCATTACAAACTAATCTATCTTAGAGTCTCTTTATGAAAATAATCCGTTTTCTGTAAAGAAATAACGTTCGACGAACGAAATTCTTTGGAATCAAAAGTAAATACTTGTAACATCATGTGCATTGATTTTACACAGTGTCAGAATATTGGTAAAATTCCGAATGTCGATGTTAATATCCACAATGGAAATTGTATATAAAGTTACGGAGTACTAAGAAGCTCGGAAATTTAAAGTAAAGCAAATGCTACAGGCAAAATTATAAATTCCAGCAGTTCAATATACGTATATTTTTACGTACACGTTTCATTTATTATTGTGACTCTTGGCGACGACAGGAAGAGCTTAAGAATTCAACACATTATTGCACATTTTTAGATTGTGAGAAGACGTTTTCATATTTGGAGACAGAGAAAGCGCTTTAAAGCTTAAAGAAATGTAATGTTTTCCTTGGCGGATTTTTTAAAAATAAGAATGCAGGAGAAAAAGCTAGTCCCAAGAGTCTCAGATATTAAAATGTCCCCAAAAGTGTTGACGATCTAGATATTTAACTGTATTAATAATTAAAAGAAATCAAATAAAAGAAAAGCAAACAAACTTGTCAGTTGTCAAGACACGCCAAAATGCGCCACTTTATGCGCGAGTTCATTGGTCCCTGTGGCATAATCATTAGATTTATATGTGTATAGAAACAATTTTTCTGATTTACAAAAACTAGTAAAACGAGAGACTATTGTGTCTCGTTTCGACTTCTCAAATCAAAAACTTTTCAACATTTATTTTTTCAGTACATTGAGCATCAGCCAAAGTATAGCTTATGATTTACCTTTAGTAATGAAATTGGATTATTCTGTAAGTTTTAAAGCTTATCTTTGTTTGCCACGCAGGGTTGGCCCAACTTCGTCTCGGAGAGTGAAAAACGCTATGTTTGATTCTAACTGCACAAATGCACTGAACGGTCTGTTCCAGGGTTGACCCTCACAGCGGAAAGAAGCAACTATTTTTGAAACGGAAAAGGCGCACTTTTCGTGGTTCTGTTTCCTAGTGGACTGAGGGTCAATATGAAAATTGATACTTGTATTTAACAGTATGATACCTGTCTTTTAACAGATAATTGAAAGAACTGTATTTAATTACCAAGAAAGAACATAGAGCTGACTTAAAAGACGTGGAAATGGAATGTATGATAAGGAAGCATGCAATTAGTTAGACCTACGCAATATATGTCGCATGTAATTATGATTACAATAGTCAGTATCCTTTACATATTCTTTCTTTACAATATCGTATAATTTGACTTGTAGATCAGTAATGTAAAGATAACACTGTAATTGTTATATATCACAGAAACAGTATTGTATTTCAGAGAAAATAATTTTCCATTCATATTGTACAGTATAACCAAAAAAAAAACAAAAAACAATGTTTACCTTGTTTTCACCAAAAATTTTTTTAACTATCTCAAGGGGCTGGGGATGTGTTACAAATAAGTTATATTTTTATCATATTGTTATACTTTTTTTCGCTTTTCAGTTATCATGTTTGGTGTCAAACATATTTTTGTACCTATACTAATTTTCTTTTTACAGCTTTCCAGGACGGTTGCTCTTCCTTATCCTTTTCAAACACCTTGCCAACAAAGTAGTTCAAGAGCAGCTAAATAAAACTTGGTAAATCTCTTAAAGTAAGCTATGTTCTTCCCTCGCCAGTAGCTAAAGCTCTGCACTGTAAAAAAAACATAGCACAATTTACGGTTTTAAACTGGCACTTGTGCTGGTTGTGCACACAAGTCTGTGAAGAACAAACATGGCTATAGGAAAAACAAACTGTTAGTTTTGAATTTTAAATTGCGCCTAAAGTCAGCGCTAGAAATGCTTCAATGTGATTGGTCAGAGTTTAAGCTTCCGGCGCACGTATGTAAATGGTATTGTTGTATTAGATATGACGACACTGCGTTTCTTGCGGGGCAGTCTGCGTGCAGGCTAAATCTATAAAGAAATCGAATGTAAAAAGACGTCGATTTGAGAAAAATGCTGGATCGAGTCAATTTGATGTACATCAATTCTGCGTGTGGCTGAACATGGTAACTTAAATTATGACTTTCTTGTTTATGCTACACACTCTATTCATTCTTAAAATAACGATAATAAGAAAATAATGATGATAGCTTTAAAATATTTTAATTTACCTATGTTTGAATGCATAGCAGATAACAAAGCATAAAACAGAACTATCGAACTTTTTTCGAGCATTATGAGGGAAATCTTTGAAGCATAACTCAAGATATATTGCAGTATTTTTTTTTCTTAACTTACCCATGTGAAAGAAATATTAATAAATGCTCTAAAAAGCTTTAAAAAAGAAAAGTAAGTATTCTGATAACTCACTGGTGACACAAACAGATACAAAAATAGAAAATCGTGACAAAAATTCGCATGAAAGTTGAACAGGAGAGATCAGAAAAGGGTTACTGAAATGACTTACTCGGTTGGAAACCTTCAATGATTGCGGTGGAATTTGGACTTCGTCCAGGGATCGTAAAAAATATTTATCTCTTCCTTCAGAAAAAGTATATTGAACTTAGTGTTTTAAGACGCTATTAGGACCATCGAAATTTTGAAAAAAAATGTGATTTTAAGTTCTGTCACAAATATATGCGTTTGTTATCATTATTGTTTAAAGCAAGCATATATTTTTGCGCATCAGCCTTGTTTATTACACGGTTTTATTTTTGATTTGTCACGGAAGTTTGTTACGCGGTTTTCGACCATTATTACAGCATAAGTTATCTTCAAACTTTTCACACAAGCTTATCTCCGATGACAATGCAATATTCCATCCATTTTATAATTTATTATAACGTTAATTAGGAAAAAAATTCAAATTTTGGGTCCGAGGATATTATCTGAATTATTATTTGTCGAATGGCAACGGATAGCTTTGTTTTTAATTGTTTGGATAATGCAACGATGTTTCGAATTTTAAAATACTCAAATCATGGCGAAAAAATAAACTGCGACGCAGCGGAAGAGGCGCCTAGATAAATAAAACCGTGTAACTTAAAACTTTTATCTTGTATTATATCTTTATTTTTAAACTGATTATTAATATCCTTAAAAATGGGATATTAAATTTAGTAATTGTTTCTAATGACTGAAACGTACTCTACCATTGAAAAATACACGTACGGAGACAAAAAAGTTGAAAAATCATTTATGTATGAGATTAAGAAAAGACGTTTAAAAGCGCTCGTTTCACCTGTTTCCCCCCAATAAAAAGCAATATGAAGTCGAAACAATATTTAAATGCTGTTTTTTTAAATTACTTTTATATTAAGACATAAATAAGTAGCGTTACATGCAACAAAATAATAAATATCCTTTTTTTTTCATATGTAATATATCCTATTGCTATTTAAAGTTGTGTGCGTGTTTGATGAATTTCATCACTACTTTAGACATCTCCCAGTTATTGTATTTAAAGAAATTTTTTAAAGCTTTAGAACGTTTAGTACTTTTTGTTTCAAACAGGATTAGTTAAAGCGTACATTTCAGAGTTCAAATGTTTTATACTATGTGAATGCTAGAATAATTCGAGGAGATATGCCCCAGGTCGCGTATTTATGTCAGAATATTAAATAAGACCACATATATTATGTGGATTCTTCACTTATTAACTGAATGCTGCACTGTATGAAATGTAGTGTTTTTGTCGCAAAATAATCTTAAATATTGGAGCATTTTTGCCAATATATTTATTTTTTTGACTGAAAGGAGAATTTGGAACGTCAGCACAAGTAAATATGTTAAGGGGAGAAATACGTGTAAAGGTCTCAAAAAATTAAAAAAATGTTTTTCTTCATAAATCGATTCTACAGCTGTTCAATAATAGACCCTGAAAATTTCAAAGCAAAATTCCAAGTCGTTTAAAAGTTACAAGCATTTGAACGAGCGCCCCTTTTGGAGCAGTTGAGCAGGTAGTCCCTCATGAATGACCTGTGGGAAGATTTTCATAAATACAGTTGTTCTATAAATTATTTACTAAATTTATTGTACGTAGCATGTCTTTTAACTTACTATATAAATGTATAAAAATAATTTAATTTATGAACACGAAGTTATTTGCATTTTTTATTTAATTTATTTTGTACATAATCAATTAAGTAAAATTGTATATAGTGTAGCTTGATTTATTGTATGTAAAGTAGTATAAAATAACGTAATATAAGACTGAAACGTAAAAGCTTAGTTGAGCGTGTCTTCTTAATTTAGTTTTATTGTTAAGTTACTATAGGTTAATACTCATAAAAGTAACCACAAAACTTTTCATGTTCTAATTAATTTTGTATGAATATTGAAGTCACTCAATTTACTGCTTTGAATGCTGAATGAAGACGATTTATAAAAGGAAAATATTTGAAGAAAGAAGAGGATGTCGCACTGAAGAAAACGATAGGAAAACAGTTAAAATAATTTAACAAAGATATATTGATAATAACTAATATTTGCTAAAAATGCCTTAAAATATAATAAATCCTTGCCAATTATTGAATAGCTTGAATGCATTCATTGTAAAATGCATGAACGTATTATATTAGGGTGAAATATGCAAAATTTGTGGAAGAAACTACAAAATCAAACTTTTAAAGGTGGGATTTTATTTTTATGTTCCATCTTCAAGGTTTAAAAGTAACTTACGACTTAACTTTTTACTTTACTTTCAAACTTTAAAGATTTAACTTCTGTTTAGTGTGATATTTACAAAACCCAGTACTTTCATTTTGGATGTTTTTTTTAAAGTTTAAAGGTGGTATATATTTTCTTTATGTTCTTTTACTGTAACAAACGGGCAACTTTTTCATGCCCGCCATCTTTTACTATCATTTTCGCTGGGAATCTCTGCCTCTTCATTGGAGCAACTCACCTCACATGTTGGAAGAGATGGCCAAAGTCGATCTTGTAAAGTTTCTTCCTTATCTCAAAAGTAAACTTTCAAATATTACAGTGAGGTATATGCATTTACAATATGTAACATGACTCTTCCTAGCAGAATCTCCACTTATGTTATTAATAACTTAAAATTTGACAGGCACTTTTTTAATGGCGGGGCAACTCTCCAACCCTAAAAGAAAATAATTTAGTTATTCATTTAGAATTCACATAGCTAAATGTTGTGGAGTTTTTATCACTGTTACGTGATAAAAAATTACACTCACATTTGTAGCATATTTAGACATGTATATTCGCAAACAATGGACGAATTTAGAGTATTGAACCGCAAAATTAGATTTTATAATTAATATACTTATATAAGAAATAATATACTAATATACTTAATGCACCAAATTAGATAAAAATTTTGCAATATTAGAGAGTTTATAAAAAATGTTACTTTGGAAAATGTAAAACAATAAATGTTAGTTTTTCCACAAGCACGAGACAATGATTTTACATTGATAGAAAAAAAAAAAAAACTTCTATACTTTAAGTCGATTGTTTTTAGGCTTCCTTCGCAAGTATTAGTTTTTTATTTTTGACAAGTAATCAAAAGCCAAAGCGATAAAGCACATGAAATACTTAGTTTAATTACGTAAGTGGGAGCAGATCGTGACTTTTAAAGGAATTACTAAATATAAACTATTTTATGAATTAAAAAAAGATCAAGCAATTAATTTATAGATTAAATGAGATAAATTACAGAATAACGATCAAACATACTTATAATAACGTCAATAAAGGTATACAGTTTCAAATAAAACGTCTGATCCGGCATTCAAATGCATGCATTAATCGAATATGTTCTACAGAATCTGAAATAATCAAGTCCTATTTACTTGTGGGGTTTTAAGATCACCGCTTTACGAATTGCGAGCTGCAGTACAAAGAACTCCAACACATTATTGTATGTAATAAATATATATCCGCTCTCTCTCGTTTACGATATTAAAGTCAAAATCTTATAAATAATTCCTTCCTTTTAGAAGGATCGATCGTTTCAGTTTAAATGCTTGACATAAAAAGTAACATAAAACAAAATAGGAAACAGCAAAAAAATGTTAGTTTTCAAAGTCTCATTAATGTCGCTAGTGATAACAATAGGCAGACATTTTCATTCACAGATTACATTTTTATCGCTCCAGGGACTGGTCCTTTCCACTGATGCAAACATAATACTGTGAAGGAAATTGCTCGTTTCTTATCTAAAGTCAAGAAGCGAAAGTTCAAATCAAAGTGTAACATTGTATAACATAATAAGACATTTTTTATGTTGACTGGAGAGCTGTTTAGAAAATCAATATATTTAAACATTAAATAATTTATTTTTCTGCGTGATTTTATTTAATTTTCACACAGTTTATAAAGCATTGCGATGAATAAAAGCTATAAGAATACTTTGTGTAAATAATGTACTAATTACGATGCATATTTTATTTGCCAAAAATTTTTATCTTTCAGTAATATTGCCGCGAAAAACAACGCAATATATTACTTCCTTTTAAAATGCACAAAAAAAACTTATTATAATGAAGTCAAATGTACATCGTATAGAGCTGTGACAACTGAAACAAAATTATAAAATTCGTGGGGAAAAAAAGCGCAATGTACGTGATGAAGGGCACGATTTTTCAAAATTCAAATGCTTCTTTATTGTTTCCGTCCTTTTAAAATTTCTAAACCCCGTAATAGAAAAATTCTATACCTCAGCACCAAATTAACGTAAGTAACATTATCACTACTTTAAGAACTGAGCATCAAAACTGAAAATAATGAGTTCATTGCCTAGTAACAAAACTTTTATATGAATTAGGCAAGACAAAATATGGTTGTTAACATTAAAAAATATGTATGCTTTATTCCATTTTGGTTAAATTTCGTATAATTGAACAAAATCTGAAAAATCGCTATTTTTTTATCTGGTCCTGAGGTGCGGAATTGTGCAAAAGCAAAAAGTATAGCATAATAGACTTTTTTTCTAGACAAAATGTCAAGTAAAATTTAAAACATGTATATGTGTCTATTCTAAATATGTCCTCGTATCTCTAATAACACTGGTCAACAAGTGTTTTGCCCCAAGAATGAATTTCACTTTTCCTGAAGTAGTTTTGCACGAGGAATACATATCTGGCAGTAAAATTTTTCCATCACGTATAGGCTTTGGTTATGAGGAAAGGGGCGATTTTTACGTTTTTTCAGTGTTTTTCCGATCAGGCAGCATCGTTTTTATTGAGATAAAGTACACAAAAGAGCTTGAATGTCAACCGTTAAATCAGTGGTCACTTTATTTTGCTGTAAAAAACCTAGTGGAGTGTCGCGAACAGCCCCCGCAGACCCCCGAACGGAAGTGCGTATCAAATTACTACACTGGGTGCGGGTCTCGGTAGTAATTTCGCCAAAATTGGGATACAAAGGTAAATAGGGAAAAAGATTGATACTGTACGACACGTTTAATACGCATGAGCTACTATTTTATATCACAGAAGTCTCCTGTTGTGTGTAAAACTACCCCCTGAAAACATAGGAGCTGTTTAACCGATGAACATGGAGAGCGGTTCCATCAGGACATTTCAGTTATCGAAAAGAGATATCAAGGGAAGTGGAGTGCAACTATGTTAGCAGATTACTGCTGGACGTAAAATAGGGACATTCCTGAGGCAAAGTATGCCAGAACATGTCAAAATCAACCCTTTTAAGGTAAATAGAAAATTACTTGGTTTTTTTGGTGTAAATGCTTCTAATGTTAAAATTACAATGCCCTTAAAAAGGGGAGAGGGGGGGGTCCTAAGGACTTTATTGACTGATCTTAGAAGTATTTTCCAAGCTAAATTCGAAAATGAAAACCATTTTCCTTATCACTTAAGGGTTTTGCTTGTAAGGTACTGCAATAATTTAGGGTAAATGTTATTAACGTCAACTATTACAGCATGGTTACAAAATGGTCTTCATTTTCGAGTTCAGCGTGAAAAATGCTTCCAAGATCAGTTAAGAAAATCTTTGGGGCATAAAGAAAGTTTTTTTTTAGACCAGTGTAATCGGCATAAAAATTTATATTTAGTAAACACTTTAATTTTCCAAATTTATCTAAATAAATATATTTTTCGGAAAAAAAACAATTATTATTAAAAAAAAGATACGGCCGAGCAAAGCTCGGTCGCCCAGGTACTATAATTATGCGAGTAGATTTCGGTTTACCCGTGTATCATCAGTAAGAACAAGAACAAGAACAACAGAAAATTCTATCTAGAAATTTTTCAAAAGCTCTATACTTCATTAATTTTTTTAATGAATCACATTTTATTATTATTCTTAGTTTTACTTTTATGTGTATATTCAAATACATTTCTACATGAAATTTGACTTCATATTTTACTTTAATTATTTATTTTCAACTGCATATTTTTTTTATATATTTTTATGTTTTTTTTTTTTTTTTTTTTTTTTAATTTTGTGTAATGTTCTATTATATGGTATATATGTATATCAGAAGCAAAGTATTGGCTCAGACTTAATGGTTTAACACAGCATATTGTTTCAACAGAAATTTAAATTAACACGTTAATAGATATTAAGATGGCATAAAAGTGGTAAAAATTATGAGAACGAACTCTTTTAACTCTTTAGTATTAGTAACTATTCATAAGTGCTGTAACTACCCATCATTGTTGTTGTTGGTTTTTTTTTTTTTTTTAAGTAAACTCCTTTCATTATGTAGCTTTTATTGATGCAAAACTTACGTCAGCCTTCAAAGGAATTGAAATGTCAAACTGCACGCTTCATTAACGATAAAAATATTTTTCAAGAGCATTAGGCATGCAAATGTAATAACAAACACCACAGTTGTTTAACACTTCTCAGAATGCTAATGTGTTTAATTACAATTAAAATACTTTTTCTATCTTTAAAATCTTATAAACAGCAGATAAAACAAGACGCATATTAAATTGGAAAGCACAAGGGAGAAATTAAATATAAACTATTTCTAAATATCAGCATGATATGAAAATGACTAAATAAACGAAAAGAACATTTTGCGTAAGGAATCATGACGGATTATTTTTAGCTAAACGCATCAGCTCTAAAGCACTACTTGTCTGAATACACTTTAGATTTTAATTTTCAATTTCTGCATAGAAAATATCAATAGGCGACGAATTAATCTATGTTTAGAGACTATATTTTATTGTAACAGAAAATGTTCTTTTGTACTGGAGCATCTATAATAGCTTTTAACGAAATTACTTCCCCTTTGTCTTTTTATGCAAACAAATATGTTTGTCGCTCAAAATTTGTTTTATTTTTCAAACAAACAAGAATTTATTTAAGATTTTATTATAGCGTTTTAGAACTTAGAGAATGATATGAAAAGCTCTTTGTTCTGATTTGATAGCACTTGCTAAGCATTTTTCTTTTAGAGATAATCTTTTGATCCCGCGAAATAAATTTCTTTTGTTAAACATATTCCAAGCATTATATAATGTCTTGTTTACGGAATGCTTCGTAGGAATTTCTTTTGTTCCTCATTCATATCGGAAATTGTAATTATGTATGCATTTCATTTATTGCATATAAGAATGTCCAATAAATAAAATGCATACATGAACAACCTATATTTTATTTTTACACAAAAGTGATTTATCCATGAATGCAGGTTCAATTCCTACACAGCATTCCACTCAAATACATAAATAAATAAATAATAATAATAACAACAATTATTATTATTATTATTATTTTAAACAGCTCTATGATAAATGGCTTAGCTCTCAGAAAAATGACGAAGGAAATTTGAGTTTCAAGGATTGCTTTTAGTATTTGTGTTATAGATAAATACAATTAAGGGTTAACTCATTTGTATTTAGTTTGAGAAAAAATACCTGCACCTGAATAGCATTGACTTCAAGAAAGAAAGTAAGTCCGACAACAAAAATTAGGTGAGTGAGAGAGAGAAAGAAAATGTATAAGTTCTTGAAAAAGAGTACTTTCTTTGCAGTGTTGTACTTTCTTTGTAGTATCTACTAGTTGCTGTAAGCAACTAGTAGATACTACAAAGAACGCTGCTCATTTGAGGGGGAAAAAGTAAAAAGAAATGCATTGATTACTGGTTGTTTACTATTTCCTAAACTTTTAGTTTCGGTGACATATAATATTATTGTTGAATGCTAAAGAAAATTATGCTGTAAGTGTGATATTGTCAGTAACGCAGTAGTTGTTTGAACATTGTTTAATAATTGAGGAAGTCGAATAACTTCCGAAATTACGAAAACTAGCACAGGTGGAATAATATGTTTAGCCTCATATACATGCAGTACAAGTGTCTCATTTTTTACTTCCTCGCATTGCATTTAATTTGAGGAAAAACCTCAAAGGTTTTTTCTTTTTTCTTTTTTTTGAATGTAGGATTTGTACCGAATAGCAATCACTGATTAAGGCAACGTGTCAAAAGTTAATGGGTTTATGCTAAAGTGCCTTAGCAAAGAAAAAAAAAATCTTACAAAATACTTCTTTTCATCTTGTTAAATATTTTGAAGCATGTTATGTTAAGGGACTAACAGCATTCCTCGTATCGGTCTAGTATTGCTATGAGCTAAGGTATTACCCGGTGAGATTGCACGGTCGGAGAGATAGCGCACTTGTATTTTGGAGGCAAGAAGAGGTCTGAAGGCAGCACGATTTCACGTAGTTGTTCAGCCACAACAGCACAGTGCCTATTTGAATTCATAAAGCTTTTTTTCTGAAAATATGTATAATACAACGTCGTTTTTAGCCTACTTTCCCGTAAAAGTAAAAAAAAATAATAATAAAGCATGAAAGAAGGCTTAATGTATCGTGAAAATATCGTTAAAAATCAAGAAAAGTCAAAAATAAGTGAAGTAATTAAATAAAGATTGAAAAATAAAAAATTTGAAAGTAGGGTATTGAGATGGGGAAAAAGTGTGTCTGTCGGTCTGTCGGTCGGTCTGTCTGTCTGTCGGTCTGTCGGTCTGTCTGTCTGTCTGTCGGTCTGTCGGTCTGTCTGTCGGTCTGTCTGTCGGTCTGTCGGTCTGTCGGTCTGTCCCCCCCTAATAACTTTTGAATGAATTGTCCGATTGGAAAAATTCTTTTTGCATTCGAAAGATCTCGGCGAGGACATCTCATTTCTATATTTTACTTTTTGATTTGAACAATTTTTTGTTCAATTTTGAACAGTTCAAAAAATTTTAACATTAGCGCCTATGGACGAAAATGAAGCAAATTATGTAAACTCTGGGTACAAGATCCAAGTTCCAATGAACAAGCTCACTGGAAGAAGTTCTTGGCGTGAAATATTGATTTGAACAATTTTTGTTCATTTTTGAACAGTTCAAAAAAAAAAATTAACATAGTGCCTACGGGGAAATTTCAATCCTATATAAATCCTGATCTAACGGGCCGATTTGCTTGGAACAAACTTTATCAGAAAGCTCTTTTGACGTAGAACATGTACACATAAAAAGTTCATCCAAAACTAACGAGCCTATTTTCTTATGAAATTTTTTGATCGGGATTTTCAAGAATATTTTTGAATTAATGAAAGATTAAATGAATAAACAAGATAATGAATGAATAAATGAGTGAATAAATACATGAATGACTGAATAAATGAATGATTGAACGAATCTGTATTAACCGTTGAAAAAGGCATATTTGAAGCAATTAAGAACTAAAGCTAAACGAGAAAGAGAGAGAGATAGCTAGATTATAAATTTGAAGCTGGTGTATACGGGAAAGTAGGCTCGTATAGTTCTAGACGGAACTTCTTGTTATTGTTTGCTTTCAAAATGTAAGGGCCTGTATTTTCAATAATGCTCCTCTGATTTTCATTGTGATATAAAAGCTGCAAGATACTTTTAAAGCAAAACGTTTTTGCAGTTATTTAGGAAATTTGCTTGCAGTTATTATTAATATAATCATTATCGAAAGCCATCGCCCATGTGCGCAATCTCACCGCCCTATATGTGAAGAAGCGGAAAATAGCTGTCTTGGTTATATGCATGCTGTCGTTTTAAATTACAGCATAACTAGTAAACAGTGATTGTAATGCAAACAGAAGGAATGCAGGCTATAATATTCACCAAAAGTTTAGAAAACAATTAACATTTTATTATTTTCTATCGTGTTTTCCAATTGTGCGCTAATTCTATCGGCTTTTCCTTACATGTAAAACGTGGGTGCTAACAATTATTTGAGATCTTTAGAACCAGCCTGCAAACTTGGCTGTTATAAATTAGAAACATCGCACATTTGCGAAGAAAATATGAATTCAGCTTTTTATTTGACGCTTGGGATGAATATTGTCCTCAAGGGAAAAAAATCATGTAATTAATTTCAATATTTGTTGCTTCAATAAAACTTACTTTACAACTACAGATGACTAAAGTGATCTTCTGTACGAGCTGTACTCAACTTTGTGATAGTGGTTGACCTCTATGAATAAGTACCTGACCTTGACCACTGTTGGCGTCCAAACCCTTTCCATTGTTTAGAATAATGTGAAACCCTTGTTTGCTTTCAGGAAAGTTTACTACAGGAATTGATTTCAAACCTATCAAATGCTGCTGCTGACTTTTAATCAATTTATGGAAAGGTTTTCCACATTCAGTATTTTTAGTGATTATCAGTCACTAAAATATATGATATGTCACTAAAATATTCAATGAGGTAGGGGTAACAATATTTACAATGAGAATGAAAATAAACTTGATCTTAAAGTTAAGCGTGCAGCTAATGCAAAACTAGTATTAATTGCACAAAACACATCCTAAAATTAATTTTGAATCACACTAATAAAACACAACCGAAATACGCATTTTTTTCATCTAAGTATTTTAAAGAAAAATGTTTCTCTTACATCATACGTTATCGTGAGGAATTAATACTGCAACATAAAATATTTAAATCTTCCAGCTCCGATGTTGCATATAGCATTATTATGAAACCCAGTCAGATTTTTTTTTGCACTTTTTAGCGATGGCCAGATTTACCTTTCATTTTGTCATTAGAACAAATAATGTGCTAATTCTTTGTTTACATCAAGGAAAAATAATTTTTTTCATCCTAAATTTAGCATACGTAATCATGCTCCTGTCTCATGAATTATTAATGAACCTACGTCTAAATGATTGAAATAATGCATGACTTAAGTAAAGAAGATTACTTCGTAAAATATTTAAATCCGATATTATTCTAAGCTTGGCTTGGCCACAAAAAATGGGGAAAAGAATATATTTCAAAAGATTTTTTTTCTTTTTAACCAGACATTGTTAATCTTAACAAAAGTTCAAGCAAGTAAAAAAAAGGAAGAGCGAGAGGCCGGTAAAAGTATTTGTAATCAAATTACTTTTTTAAATACATTACATATATAACTATGCTATGTATTTCAGTTTCCCAAAAAGGGTGCTTAATACACTGCATTAAAACTGTTTCAAAATGAATACAACAAATAACAAGCATTTTATAGTGATAAACATTTTTCGCATGCTATGGATTTTTATGAGTTCGAACACTATAAATAGAACAAGAGCAATGAAATATAGAAGATTACAGCACATAATAAAGACAATAAATATTTATTTTCTAAAAAATACTGCCTGGACTATTTTTGGAGACAATATTTTTTAGGAAATGTCTAATTTCTAAAAAATCTCCAAAAAATTTCCTAAAAACTGTATGCATTGAGCTCATTTCTTACAGCGAATGTATTTTGAGTTTCCCTGCTCAGTCTTTGGCATACTTTCCCCCGATTTATGATATAGTAACGTCAATTTGCTCATTAATTTATGTTATTTTTTATGGTTTGGATGCTAGAGTTTTAAGGCAATTAAACGTGTTTTTATTCTGAAAATGCTGAAACAATGAAATTTTAGTTTTTGGTTCGCGTTTTTACGTAATGAACGTTACGACCTCAAAAGATGTATTGTATAAGAGTTATTTATGAATTTAAGGTATAAATTAGGTTGTTATTTTATAATAAGTCTTTTAATTAGAAATTTCGAAATATATTTTTGAGCATTAAAGTAGTAAAAAAAAATTGCGTTCGAATTATATGTCGAGATTACTACCTGAGAGAAATAAGTCACCGTATTTTTTTTCTTTTCCTTATTTTTTTTTTCTTTTTTTGTATTTTTTAGGTTATTCTAGAAATACTTAGCAATGAATGAGTACAACATCATTTCTTGACAAAGTGAAGCAAAAATTTCAACAATTTCACGTTTTTATAACATCTCTGTGGCAAATTGAAAGTTTAGCTTTAGATTTTAAAAACTAATTTTGTTTACTACATAATTTAATGCAGATGGCATCACTTCCACATATGGATTATTCTAGATCAAATTTGTTGCACATAGTACATCTGTTTTCTGTTTCAGCTCGGAATTGTACATAAAAATGAAGCAAGAAAAAATCGAAGTACCTAGTTTTCCTATTTTTTTTTAGAAATATGGAAATAGGATTTGTAAACCATCTAAAAGATGCAGTGATCCATAACCAAATGCGAAATCAGTTATCGTCTCTCGTGAGAAAATTTCTCTACTGTTCATCTTTTGCAAACCTCATTTCCAGGTCATTTCGAAATGTCTGTCACGTTTTTGCCTCCCGATATTGGTTCGTATATTCAATATCGATATAACTATTATTTTAGGGGAGAGAGGGATGAATACTTTTGTATGTTAAGAAGTTAAAATTTATAAAGCGAATGTTTAAACACAGTAAGAAATTTTAATATTATTTGTTGACACATAATACGAGGGTCATTTCATAAATAATGCACAATTTTTTGTTTTACTCTCATTTTTTATTTTTACAGAAATATCTCTTTACATTCCTTCAATATAGTCTCCCTGCTTCTCAATGACCGAATCCCAAGGAGCCGGAAGCCTTACTATACCATCGAGGATACCATCTTTGCTCATCTGGCGGATGGCTCGGGTAACGGCGGTAGAAAGCTCTTCCAGAGATAGAAAACGACGTCCACGCATAGGCTGTTTCAACTTTGGGAATAGGTCGAAGTCTGGTGGTTAACTCACAACAAACCTCGCTTAAAGCACTGTGGATTTCTGTCGGGTTTTTTCCACGTAAAGTTTCAATCCTAATGTATGCCCATTGATCTTTAATAGTCACAGTACCCGAGACACACGTGCAGGCTCCATTTCAAAGACGCGTAACTTAAAAATGCAATACACTACAAAAATGAAACAAAATAACACACTTCTTCCTCAAGCTTTGAACTACAACTGAGGTGTTGCTCATTGTTGCAGCGTTATCTATCCCGCAGTGGTACCAGCCTGCGCAATATTTATGAAATGTCCCTCGTATATAAGAAATTCAACTTAGTATTGGTGTAATGTTTTCGCAATATTAAGTAAAAAGCTTTACATTTTTTTTTATAGTAGTTTAGTTTTGCACTTTCACTGGCGATGTTTTGTTGCGATAGTAATTACAAATAGTAGTGATTTCACTCCTTTACGCTTAGGGCTAACTTTCATACGTTCTACAGTTTTTTCAAGAAAATGTTTGTCAGCTACTAACAATGAATCGAAACATAATCATTTTTACTGACTTATTTCCGATTTATACATGCAATAAATGAAAAAAATTATGTGTTTACGTAAAAGATGGTACTTTACCTATTTTGCTTTGTTAAAATATATATATATATATATATATATATATTTTATAACAATGTTATAAAATAAACAATGTTAAAAAATTTATATTACAATGTTAAAAAATAACATTGTAATATAAATTTTTTAACATTGTTTATAACAATGTTTTATAACATGTTTTATAACAATGTTAAAAAATTTGTTATAATATTTTATAACAAATGTAGCTCAAAAGAGCTACATTTGTTATTTGACTCGTATTTATTTTCATTTAAAAAGAACGCCAATGTCCGGATTAAAAAGTATGGATGTATTTTTGCACATATGTGCATATTTCTCCTTTTGCACGTTTGTGGTATATCAAGTTACATTTAACAAGTTAGATAATGTGTTATCAACTCAAAATTTTACTGCGTAAAAAAGTCATTATAATAATTTTCATAACTTGGCTTTAAACTTTAAAATACATGTTGTGCAATCTTCTAAATATATTATTTCTCTAGCTTATTTTTATGTCGGTCCGCGAGATTTTCCTTATTCCTTTATCAAGTTTAATGATTTACTCCCCATTTTAAAGTTTATAGTGCCGGCTAATGATGAAAAACAGATCCACGGTCTAAGATATACCGCTTCCTTTAAATTTGAGATTTCAAAATTATCTAAAAAGAGCTCTTTAATGGATACCAAATTGGAGATGTCTATGCTGGCGCCATCTATTATCAAATAAACAAACAAGAAACACTTATGTTTTTATTGTGCAGCAAAGTGCACAGTTTTAGCTGCTTCTGTGTGTTAAACTTATCCAATCGTTACACTCTACACATTCCGCGGAGTGCGGAATTCCGTTCGGGTCGACTAGTATTATTGTATATATATATGCTATGGGTAATATTTGTTACATAATCTTGCGTTTCTATTTTATCCTGGAAACCATAAATCACTCAGTTATTTTTGCTCGAAAGTTAGGGTGAGTGTGAAAGACCACAAATTATATATGCTTTCAAATTACTATTTCTCATTTACTCAATCATAAATTAAAATGTACATTAGTTTTCATCATTGTTTATGTATTATTCCCCTGAACAGAGAATACTATTTTAGTTCAGTCGTTCAAAAACGCCCCCATGTCTTTCAAATTTTATTTTGATCAAATGAAAACTGGTGGTGTGTTAATTAAGGGTACTTTTCCATTATCCAGGCGCAAATCTCGGCAAGCAGACTTTTTGACGACAGCACACGCAAAACGTAGCCAGTGGTGATATTCCGTTTGGCGTTGGTTGCATCATCATTATTGGCGACTTAATCGCCTGCTCCACGACAATAGAAAAGTACCTAATCTATATAAATAAAAATGTAAATGTTTGTTTTTTCACAACCTTAAATCTCCGAAAGTATTTCCCCGATTGCTTTGAAATTATGGGAAACTTTAAAACAAAGATTGCGTATTTTGAATGGCAACAGTTTAATTTAGCTATTTTCATTTTGATTTAAAAATAGTGTGTTTTTCTGTTTGTATTGAAGTGTTTTGTTAGTATTTTTGCACTTAATGATTAAGGGGAACTTTAAAACAAAGATTATTTATTTTCAATGGAAATTTTTTAACATTTCGCCGGCCGCGCTGTATCTCACAGATACAAAGCTTTGAAATTCCTTTCTTTTGAATCGAAGGAGGAATGTCAGAACCTTGACCAGAGCTATATCTGACCGTCAGGTCACGAGGTCTACTGAAATGTTGTGGGAGTAGGTGTCGGGGGATTTTCTCCCCCGCTTTTGGGGGTTTATTTGTGGTTTGTATCTGTGGGATACAGCACGACCGATGACGTTTGCCGTGTGTTATATTGATTTTATAATTTTTTAAATTTATTTTGCTTTGGAAAATGAGTAAAAAACGCTTTCTACATTTAAATAATCAGAAAGTTCTTGAAACAGCTCATACAATTTTATTTTTCGATGAAAATGAAGGTTTAGATGCAGAAATTTTCTATGAAAGTGATAAGAATCAAGAAGATTTCATGGAAAGTAATTCTGGTTATGGAGTGTCATTCAACAAAAAGACTAGGTTAACGCAATATAAGTGCCTAAAATGCAGAGAAATTTTTTGCTTAGATTATGCCGTAATGTTTTGTAAAAAATGTGCAATTGATGAACCAAATGTATTCGAGTCAGACTATTTTTTTTTCATTTGCTAAAATTATAGGAATAGTTAATATTTTAATTAAGAAAATTTTCACTTAGTATAATTATATATAAACACCTATTGTGCGCATTTATTTAATTGCTTTACATATTATTTTTTCCTTGTAAGTACTTGTGTTGAAAATTAATATTCTCGTTGCATTTTGTATTGAAATAAAGGAGAGGTAATGGGTCCAAGTGTAGGGGAGGTGGAGCCTGGTAAGAAAAACAAAAACTATATTAAAAAACTTTCCTAGTTAAATTTGCGCATTGCTATTACGAAATGTATCTGTGAGATACAGAGAGCCCGATAGTGCAAGATTTGGAGCGTGCCCGACGGAGTGTTAATTTAGAATTGCTGTGTTTGTCTTTTTTCTGTTTGATTAAGGGTTATGTTGGAATTCTTCAATGTGCAGAGCCAGACAATATCAAAACCTTCACAGGCAATGGAACAACAAAAAAAAAAATGTCTGCAAGCATTGTGAAAAAAAACATAAAGCTCAAGACCAATGAATCAAATTTAGCAGATTAGATCTGGACTCGGATTGCATCTCACGCGGATAATTATATATTGCGTGTTCTAGAATGGGTAAACCAGACAATCTATATTTTCAGACAATGAAACAAGCATTCTGAAATGAAACATATTAAAAATATGTGCTTTATTAGCTTTTCCATCGAACGAGACTGAGCCATAGCAACGCGTGGCCGGGTACAGCTAGTTATATCTATATATGTGTGTGTGTGTTACGGTGAATCTCGGAAATCGGAGAGTGTCGACAATTATCGGTGGATGTTGACATACAACAAGTAGAGAATGTCGACAATCACCGGTGCATGTCGACATACAACAAGTAGAGAATGTCGAAAATCACCGGTGAATGTCGACATTCTCCATTTTCGGACATAAGCCGTAACATATATATATATATATATATATATATTGCTGGAACAAATTTGCACTGAGAGCATAACAGAAGCATCTGCAGATCTGCAGCAATTTACCTAATATGGAATCACTATTATTCAGTTTACACTGTTTAAATAATTTTATACAATGTTATTTGAAAATGTTCGTTAATTGGATAGATAGTTTCAATACACTAATTAGCAGAAAATTTAAGCCTTGTCAAACAAATTGATATCTTTCTTCATAAACTTAATCTCACTCTACAGGACTTAATTTGAAAATGCTCCGAAAATTATATATCATTTAATCTAATAGTATACACTGTTTAATAATTACTAGTTCATTGTCAATAGCTGGAATTATAGAGGATTAAACAGCAATTGTGATAGTTTAGGAAATGCTTAAGTAGAGAGGATGTATAAAGTTAAACTTAAGTTCTATCCCCATAGAAAGATTAATGAAAATGTGTTAATACAATTTTTTGATAATTGCACATAATTGATACGCAAGAAGAAATAGTTTTTTTTGTAAACTACTATTAATTACAATAAAATAGCAGGCTTGAATACAGCTTTTATTGGTCAGTCAATAAATATTTCGACAATTTCATTCAAGATACATTTTCATTGTTGTCCAGTGTAATTATTATTTAATTTGAATATCTAAATAGTCTATCTTATTTGAATATGTAAATAATCTATATTATTTGAATATCTAATCTATATTATTTGAATATCTAATCTATATTATTTGAATATCTAAATAATCTATCTTATTTGAATATCTAATCTATATCATTTGAATATGTAAATAATCTATATTATTTGAATATCTAATCTATATTATTTGAATATCTAAATAATCTATCTTATTTGAATATCTAATCTATATTATTTGAATATCTAAATAAGAGTGGAGAAAAAATTGTAACAACTAGCGTAGTGCGGAATTCCGCACGGGTCGACTAGTTTTCTTCAATTACTTATTGAATAAATTTTATTTCAACAGATGAAGTTAATGAACCCATGTCTAATAACGAATCAATTGCATAGAAATAAAAAGAAAATTAGACTAAAATCAATGTAGCTTGAACATTATTGGATTGTAATAAGAGTCAAAGAAGAAAACAATTCTGTATGAAATATTAGTATATTATTTCATCAATACCTCGTTTAATACGATATTTTTTATACTAAACTAAAATGTATTCTTTCTATTACTTGTAATTTGAGCTAACGTTTCTATAACTTCCTTAAAGTCCAATAGCGAAAGCTCCAATCAGTTACTGAAGAAAATTGAGAAATTGGAAAATAATCTTAATACTATTGTCACGATGATGGAAATGACTACAACTAACAATGAGATTTATCACACTGAAGCAACTCGCAACAGCACAAGTCTAAGAACTGGCCCACGACTGGTGGGACTTGGCTTTTATACACCTAAAGAATGTTCTAGAAATATTTAATTTACATATTAAAGAAAGATCTAGAATAATCACGTACTTAGATAAACAATAAATAATATTTGAAACGACAAATCCCATTGTTTGGACTGAGCCGCCTCCCCCGGCATTGAACCCGGGATGGCTGGAACGGAAGCCCAGCACTTTACCAATCGAGCCATTGGAACTGCAAGCTTCTATCTTTTATGCGGCACTGTTACCTAATACTATAAATGCGAAAGTTTACATGTTTTTTAGTTACTCAATCACGCCAGAACGACTGAACGGATCTTGCTGATATTTGGCATAAAGATAGACTATAGTCTGGAATAGCGCATAGGCTGGCTTTTATCCCAGAATAATGAACGGTTCCCGTGTGGTTAAGCAGTATGAAGTTGGCTCTCACGCTCTTCTGCCACTAGCTGGCGCTTTACGGTAAGCATTAAGTTTTCTAAATGGCGCTCTGCAGATTTTTCTGCGAAAAATGACGTTCCAAGCAATTTTTGTATGAACTTTTCTCAGTTGATGACCTATTTGTTCATATCCTTTGCATTTTGGTGACCTTTTAAAACAAACTTGGCAGCTTTTGCGACATTTTTGGCAACAAAATCTTTTTCTACTTTCCCAAAGTTTCGAGTCATTTAGAAGACGACTTTCTTGTAGGCTATTTTGCACAGAAAGAAGAAATCGTATACTGCTGGCAATATGAATAGACTATCTCAGGCATTGGGATATGAACATAATATAGCACAGTGACGATTGTATATCAGTGCTTCTCTATATAAATTTTTTCCCATTTATTCCTGTAGCATATTCTACAAGCACAAAGAAAATTTACGAAGTTATGAGTGCTATACTGAAGTTAATCGAATACACTACATTATATTGGCACATTTTTAGAGATTTGAAAGTCATTAGAAAGCGACAGAAGATTAACAGGGATACACCAAATTCTGAGCATGGAGTCGGGAGAGGAACAATCACTACATCCATAGTGGTCTCCTAGAAAAAGAATTCATCCCTGGAACTAAAAATATATCATTCAAATTCTTGTTTGAAAACAAATTGGCAGAAACAGAAAAATCAGCCTGGATGGCCTTTTAATCAGTGTGCTCATGTTTCCTTGGAAATGAGAAAGCTGAAAACTACGTAGATTTTGATGATGACATGATAAAATACTTTCTATACTAATACTATACTACTACTATACTAAAATACTACTTAAATGTTATATGTGGCCATATTTCATTAAAACTACACTTTTTGCACTTCAGTATGAACTTCTTGGAACTCTCTTGTATGAACGTTGGGACAATTAGTGATGAGCACGGGGAAAGGTTTCATCAGGACATCTTTGTGTTTGAAAAGCGTTTCAGCGGTCGAAAGAATGGAAGTATGCGAACTGAATATTGCTGTTCTGTTTTTAGGAAATACCAACAGATGCCTACAAGTAGCAACGGCCGAAAAAAAATCATTTTAGTGTTTGTATTTTCAATAAGTAAGCCTCAACTACATTTTTCTATACCAAATTCTATCAATATGAGAAGTGGTTCTCCAACAAAAACGGTACGTGATAGACCATTTTGGGTTTGATATTTGAATCAAACAACTTTCGCTTATACCGAATTACATAGTTTCATCTAAAGGACAGAAAAAAAATTCAAATTTGTTGCACAGTGTAATTTGTAATTTGTTATTGTTCTTTACTTTTAGAAAACGACTATAGTGTATAGTTTTTTGCAGTAATGCCGTGCTATTCAGCCCAGAATTGACAAAATATTTACCACCCAGAAATCAGAGATGACAATGGGGCTCTTGACCGTTCACTTAAAAAAAAGTTTTATATCGCCATAATGGTTCGGTTTTTATGCAATTGCCACCTCAGCGCCGTTTAATTTTGCTTAGGACCTCTGCCGCCCAGAAATGAAGCGCCCAAGAAGACGCCTTTAATAATATTCGCCCACATTGATCACATTTTGATCAGACCGTCAGTTCTTACATACACACATCAAAATTTCCACTCGAACGAAGTCGCGGGAACAACCAGTAGATCATAAATGAGTAATTATTGCAATTGGTTGCCCGTAAATGGAAGATAGCTATCTTAAAAATTAAACCTACAGACTTATAAATTAGGACAACTATTAACATTTCCAGCGTAGTCTTTTGCAAAGAAATATTCGCAGATATAACGGGCATTTAGAACGCATAATTACATCTTTATGATGTTATTTTATATTTTAAACACACGTACGAACGATATATTTCATACACCTCGAAGTAATTGTGTCATAGTATAATTATTAATAATGCTTTTATTTAAAAAATAAAATTAAGGAAGTTTGACTTAAAAAGAAAGAAAAAAATAGATGAGATTTCATTTTCAAGATTTATTTAAAGATGCACAAAAAAGGTATGCCTTTATGCTTGAAAAATATCACCTATGGTAAAGAAACGAATTTAAAAATTTATTTCTTCGAGTATTATCAGAAAAACAAATAAAAGTTGACTTGAAAGAAATACCTCAAAATGTGGCTTGTTTTGTTTGCTGACGAATTAAATTTTTAGTAAGATTCTTGTTTAGCTTCCTTAAATGTAGTACCATGCCAGATAGCATGTTTCTAATTAGCATAAAACTATTTGCAAACTAGTGTACAATTTCCAATAAAATTAACATATATTCAGACCAGAAGGAATTGTTGTGAATGCAGAAATGTAATCAATTAGTGAAGCACGTATGTTTTTTTATTTCGTCTTTTCTTAGAAGAAAATATTTAAAAAGTAAAAACTCATTTTAAAATTCTTTTTTTTAAATGTTTAACTAAGTAAATCTATTCTTAATGTTTGAAAATGTGGAATAACCTATTCCTTATTTTTTTATCTTTGAGAAGTACTCTCAAACAAGGTTAAAAAAATCCATACTGTCGTTTACACTTTTCTAGGCAAAAGAACGAAAGGGATAAATATGATCGCTAGAAGAATAAATTTGGAAGTTATCCAAATGCTACCTTAGCCATCAACCACCATGAAAAAGTCTGATTTCTCTTCTATTCTATTCTTGAAACCTTCATTTTCGCCTCGCTTCAAAATGTCTGTCACGTTTTTGCATCTAGATGTTCGTTGATGTTCAATATCCATATCACACTTTTTTTTGCACTTCTCGAATAAGAAAAAGTTAAGACACACAAAGAATACCTAAAACTGATAAATTGTTTACCCTATGTGTGTTTAGATTTTAATTCCTCTTTTTCCATCAGTATTAAACTATGTGGATAGTGAGGTATTGTTCAAAAAATGTCAACTTTTATTACATATAGTGTAACTAAGCAGGATAAGTAAATTAACCTTATAGATATGTTACAGTTATTAGTACGTACGTATATTTTGTGTATCTTCATTTTTTGTGTAACTCAGTTTATATATACCGATAAAAGTTGGTATAAAAATCATACTTGTGAACACTCACTTCTCTACTATAAACTCTCCTAGAATATTGACATACAATTCGCTTGGCAATACCTTTCTGCATTTTCACGAAATTCAAAAATTAAATTCTTTATGTTGTTGGTTACGAATTTATAAAAGATAAAAAGTACTGCTTGGGTCCGAGTGGAGAAATAATATATTACTACATACTTGTATATTATTTACTTTTCAGTAGAATAGTTTCAAAGTTCAGTATCATGTTTCACTTAAAAGTTGTCAAGTTTCCTGCAAGTTTCGTAAAAACTGATTGAAAATTGTGCTTCTTATAGGTGGAACCTACACTTTGTTAAAAAAACGCTAATGTCATCCTGAGTACACGTGCAATATTTTCGAAAGTGAGCAGAAACATTATTTTTTAGTTTTTACGGCTTTTCTTACTTTTTGGTTCGTCATCTACTTGTATTCACGTTTTAATTCTTGCTGGATGGTGTCAGTCTTCAACAAGACTGAAGTTGCAGAGCACTTCGTCAACTCTTCCTCTAAAACATTTGAATAAGACCTGTAAACCGTTTAACTTTGACTTATAAAAATCTAATTCCAAGAGCATTCCATTATTTTTGGAAATAACGTGCAACTTGCTGTTCATGAAGAAACTTACGACATTTTGAAGTTCTTGCAACTTACTTTGCAGCTTTTGAAAGGGTTTTTTTTTTTTTTTTTTTTTGAGGTTACTCACTATAATATCCTAACCCATTGACTTCCAAAAAGTGGTTTATCTCATTAAGATTGCTAAGGAAAGTAAAGCAGCTAACCTGGGGAGGGAAAATTGTTTTGTGGATCATGTTAGCTGCTACCAGTTACCGAAAATTTGATTCCCAAAACCCGTAACTTACGAGCAGAGAAATTAACAATGAAAGAAATAAATAATAGACCAAATTTCTCTCTCTCTCTCTCTCTTTTTCAGTGTCAAAATGTTATAAAAAATAATTTCAGTTTTTTACCTTATACTTTGATATTTTTATAATAAATTATTTTTTCAAAAATATTTAATAAATTTAATATCATAAGTGAAACTTTTAAGTTACATTAAACTAGTCTAGGGAACGACCGCCGCAAAATAATAAAAAAAAAAGAAAAGTAATGATTAAACTTTAAAAAATTTTCTGCAGAATAAACATGTGTACTTAATCACTTTGTGAAAAAAATATTTATTTCATCAATAGCCTAAAGACACTTAAATCATCTATAAATGTATAAAACTGCAACATTGACATAGTAAAAAAAAGCTTCTTGAGAAAGCGATGATTCCTCCACAGCATAAAAACGTGTGTGAGAGTTCCAATAGTTAAGCCAATAGTTTTAGCACTGTTTAAGCCAATAGTTAGTACTAGACATAACTAGTGGGGAAATGATAAAATGCACGTTGTTTGACTACGCTCATGCAGAAATATATTTTTATACATGACGCAGAACTTATCGATATATTGCTTCCTAATTTTCATGGATACCATAGCCAGTAACATGAGCGACGTTAAGCCAATTGTAATCTTGATAAATCATTTTTTAAAATTATTTAAAAGTAAAGTATTTATACATTTCAAAAACATGGTGCTACGCATAATGAAAAAACCCCATCAAACTGCTCTTTCCGACTTTAAATCGTTATAAAAAACGCCATTTCAAGCAAACGTTTTTTAAGATATTTTTCAACTTTTGCATGGCAAGTTACTATGTCCAAAAGAAAGAGAAAGAAAATGGGGGGAGAGCAAAAACAATCACTATTAGCGAAAATAATAAAATATCTCAAAGTTGATATTGTTTTTGCACTTTCAGAAATAAGTTGAGTTAATATATATAATTTTTATATTTTTCCTGCATGCTACTTAAAAACACTTAATAACATCATCGCTGTATCAGTGCAGTTCCTAAAATATAACAAAATAAATATGCACAAATACATTATTAGCTTTAAATGTAACGAGTAAAATATAAATAATCCAAAAAAATAGCTATTGGTGAAAATCAACTGAAAGTCTTTTCTTTTTTTGCAAATTTCTTTGTTGCAATTTATAAAGCAAAACCAAAACCAGGTTATACTTGCTAACCTTCAGAATTATGATTAAAATATTTCAATCGTGACAAAATATATTACAGTAATTGTGTCATAGTTTCTTTCTCCGTAAGAAATATCAAGAAGCCTCTAAAAACAGCTATTGGGAAAAAAGTAAGCATTCTGATAACTCACTGATGACACAAACAGATATCAAGATGGAAAATCGTGACGAAAATTCCGATAGAAGTTGAAAACAAGAGTCCTGAATAGAGTTGGTAAAATGACTTACCCGGTTGGAAACGTACGATGATTGCGGCTGACTTTGGGTTTATTCCAAGGAAATGATCTTTGTCAAAATATTTATTTCTTTCTAAACAAACGTGTATTGAATTTCAGATTCCTTAATGCTTTTAAGATTTTAATATTGTATGACATCTTAGAGTTCTTTATTCGTACGGACATGGTATTGTCAAGGTTTTATTTGACAAAATTATCACAAACAACCTTATTTGCACGTCTGAAAAATATACACATGGAAGGAATTTGCATTGAACAGAGAGTGGGAAACTTGCGGTAAACTGGGCGTTGGCGCCATCTTGGATTTTTTTTTTGGCGGCGCCAAACCCCGGTGTTTTGGCGATGTTTACATTCCAGATGTAAACATCGCCAAAATTGGTATTTTTTTCCCCGGACTTTATATTTATTTTTAAAATAGTGATCAAATACTAATGTTTTTTTTCTGGACTTGGTTATTTTGCAGCATTTTATGATAAAACGATCAAAAAACTAGGTTTTTTTTTGACTTTGTCATTTTTTCGCTGGAATCGGCGCTAGAAAAAGCTTATCACTGATAAATTTGTCATTTTTTCGATGGACTTAGTTATTTTGCGGTATTTAATGATAAAACGATCAAAAACTTAGGGTCATTTTTTCGATAAACATCGTGAATCGGCGCTAGAAAAAGCTTTTCACTGCAAATATTCCGCAAAAAATGCATCTTTATGGCACAATAATAACTCTAATTAGAAAATTAAGTATTTCAGTATAAAAATGTAGCAAAAAAATATATAAACTATGTAAACTTTGAGAATCAAATTAAGAATTTGATTCTCAAAGTTTACTAATGCTAGTTAGTATGGTAATAATAACTCTAATTGGGAAAACTAAGTATTTCACTGCAAAAACATACATAAACTAAACAAGGAGAAACAAACTCCAAGTAGAATATGTATGAAGTATTTCACTGCATTCTACCCCTCCGGACAATTTTTACATTAAGAGCCTTTACGTTGTTGATGAAAAAAAAGTGAGGATTCAGTTCAGGAAATTAGCACTCAATTAAGGAATGTCAGGCGAAATGCTAAAATCCTATCCAGCACACGGGACGTGGACCCACCTCATATTGTGCGCCATGTTTTTTTAAGTGGTTGTCTCCACTGAGAAATAGTATAAAATTATTAAAAAAATGATACATTTAAACAGGAAAAGAAGGATAGCATATAATAGCAATTTTTGCATTGCAAAAAAAGAGATGAGGGTTCGGTTTAGATAGCTGTATCAGTTTAAAGCTATCTTTATCCAGTGCACGGGGACGGGGACCCACCTCATCAAGTGCACCAAAAATATTAATTTTGCGGTGATTTTCTCCACAATAAAATAAGAAACATTCTGGAAGAAGAGAAAAAGAAAAAAGAAGTGTTACGAATTGTATGGGAAAATATGGGGACATGTAAAATATAACTATAACTAAATACTAAAGAATCTTACTACAAAATAAAATTATGGTTCAAAATCTGGATCCTTAGGGTCAGGGTCCTCAAAATTGTCACACTCGACGAACTCCACCTCATCAACGGGATCGGCTTTGGGACATTTGTAACGAGGCATTAGGTCCTCTATCCCCTCGGACTCGGGCGTCTGCAAAACAAACTCTTTCAGCTTGAGACCCTCTCTCTTTTCCAGCCGGGAAACACAATGGCAAGGTCCCTCAAAAACCGGTCAATCCGAGCGCCGTATTCCGAAAGGCCTCTCTGAGTCGGAACCTACGATAGTAGTGAACAGCCATATACTGGCTGATCAACTCCTTCGAGGTCCGAGACGGGCAACCTTCCTTAACACGACGGTTCAGATTTTCCAGGTCATTAGTCGTATTTGTCACATCATTCCTGTCCACATACTGACCTTTGCTGTGGTTAGTACGTTTGTGGACAGCATCAGTGAATAGCTTTTGAATACCAATATATTGTGGTGCCTCATCAGTACACACGACACTGGTATCCGGGTGGCAATACTTTTTAACTAGAGGCCACAGGTCACGCTTCTTCTTGCCGTTGACCATGAAAAAAAAGGCCTTCCTTATCCTCTCTGCATAAACATAACAAATCATGGAAATGATACAGTATAATTTACACATTGAAGGATTTGAATTATCCGTGAAAATACCTGCAATATATCCAGAACACTGTATAAGTCATGGGGGGAGTCCCTCGGCCCCGTCCATACTTCCTCGTCGTCAAGAAAGTTTCATTCATTAATATTGTTTTCCCGGGTCCCCCCAAAAGGCCAGAATGGTGGGAAGCGAAGACTTCCGCGATCTCCCTCAGGTAACTGAAGAAATTCACAATTGTTTCATTGGACATATTAAGGTGCCTATTTGAGCCTGTATGCACATAATTGCTTTTGCACCATCATCATGGGGAGCTTTATCACGAAGCACGCCACCATCAGAAAGACCTCCCGGAAAGAAACCCGGAGATTCTCGAAGAATGTATTACGCCCTGGATTGATCTAAAAAAGTATATATCAGAAGTTGCAACGGGTAACTGTCGAAACAAAATTATTTTTCGTTGATAAGAATAAAAAAATTAACTAATACCTTAATTTGACACTTCCCGTAGACATAGCGAAATCCAAGTTTCACACTAGAATCCTTTCTCGCAGTCATTTGCCTGCCGCAGGCACAAGGTGGACACTCCTGTGGGCTGGGGGCTACACCCATCTCAAAAAAAAAAAAAAAAAAAAAATGCCGGGCAGTTTCCTCTGACTCTACAATGCCACCCCAATTGACAAAACTGAAGTCCTGCAATTTAGGGTGGATTGCAGAAGTGGAGGAGGTGGGCACAGAAGGGCATGACCCCGAGGGGCCAGCAGAACCCTTTCTCTCTTTTTTCGACATCTGAATTACAACAATTTGTACAACGGTTAAAGTAATTATTCCAATTAAACAAATGTATAGAGTGATGCAGTGAAATATTTCGCTTTGAAAAGTAATAGATAATGATAAATACTATATAGATAAATAAAAATAAAACTTACACATTAAAAACATGCGTTAAAAGCATTTGGAAAAAAGCATGTGATTAACATCTCCCCAGATCTTTAACATTGGCTATATTTTGGTGTTTAATATTTAATATATGCATAAAACTACAGTTAAAATATCATATTTTATAAAATAATAATAACATTCAGGTTTTAGTTCGGCATGGTTTAATTTGGTAATTAGTTTAAGTCTTTTTTGGTTTCTCTTCTGATTTAAAATAATTAATAAATAAAATAATTAATAATCTGATTCAAATAATTAATAGTTAATTAATTAGTTAATTAAAACAAAGCGTACTTACGATTAAGAAAGAAAACACGCGTTAAAAGCATTTGGAAAAAAGCATAACATCTCCCCGGATCTTTGAACATCGGCTCATTAGGTGAAAATACAAGTATATTTTGGTGTTTAATATTTAATATATGCATAAAACTACGATTAAAACATCATATTTTATAAAATAATAATAACATTCAGGTTTTAGTTCGGCATGGTTTAATTTGGTAATTAGTTTAAGTCTTTTTTGGTTTCTCTTCTGATAATTAATAAATAAAATAATTATTAATCTATAATTAAAAGTTAATTAATTAATTAATTAAAACAAAGCGAACTTACGTACGATTAAGAAATCAGCAAAAACAGCAGAAAACGAAATACGATAGCAAACGCGATCCGAGGTCAAAGGCCACGCCAATGAAGGGGAAAGCAAGATTCCAGGGAAGGGTTGCAACCGGCGTCCGATGCACGATTGGCAATGTTATCGGCAAAGACGCCAAGCTTGGCATCATCCTGTCCTCGCCAAACAGGGTTACCATAAAGGGAAGGGGGTTGCCAGATAACCGTAATCCTCCACACCCTTTTTCTGTCTCTCTCCCAGTAAGACCACTTTTTCACAAGAACAGGTAGGATAATTTACTTGGGAGAATTTTGAAATACCCTTATCTCTGAGAAAAACGGGACTCAGGACTTAAGCTGGATTCACACATACAACCGACGGACGGACGGACAAAATTCGTCCGTGACGGAGAAACGTGAGTTCAATTCACACTACAAAGGTTCTGCGACGGGCAGTGGGATTCAGCCAATGGTTGCAAGGCGTAAGCTCTATACATGAACCAATAATGGGATGCCTTCGTCATTTGACTGCTCTGTATTTATACATCGATTTCAGAAGCAGACGATGCATTTAATAAAGTGGAATTTTCATTCGGTTTCAGCAGCGATTTCATTTCATAAAAGTGTCGCGCAGAGATAAATGTTTGTTTAATATTGATATTCATATTGCATAGAAAGAAAATTCTGTTTATTTTCAACAAACATAAATAATAACATTACTTCATCGGTCTTATCAATGAGCTTAATAAATGACAGAAAATACAGTAATTTCAAGTTTTGCACACAGCAATGTTCGCAGAAATATTAAACGTTTTACTGAAGGTAACACACATAATATGAATTCCAGGATTAGGATTAAGCAAATAGTAAAAAACGTTCGATTCATATGCGAGCGTTGGTGCAATTAATTGTAATTAGATGCACAGAAATGCTACTGATTTTGTCAGGCGAAAATGATACACAAATCCTTTTCGTTCTTGATTTAAAATCAATGCTTAGATGAAAAGTAAATTCTCTGTTTAGGAAAAATATTATATATCTAACAATTAATTTTTTAAAAAAGATCAGATCTAGAAATTACAAGAAAAAATTGAATTGTTTTTATTTGCGCTAGAATTAAATATTTCTTCAAAATGAGCTGTAAATCACTTTATATAATCAAGTGTGGCATTGTTATAACACTTAAATTCCCTGTTAGCTTTCCTATTTTTTTCCTAATAAATATGCAAGGACAACTTTTAGAAATCCTAAAAAAGGCAGTTTACTAAATTGTGACCCTGCTAACTGTAAAAAGCATTTCTAAAATAAGAATATTGTCCCTTGCATTTTGAAACCTGTACACTAACTACAAAGAGTATAACATACAGACGATACACTTTTGCCAATGCATAAAAAAATTGTGCCTTTGACACTAATTATTAATAAGAAATGCAAAATTCTTTTATAAAAGTAATATGCTTATGCTAATAAATACAAATCTCATAAGAAAAACATTGTCTTTTTATTTTCCTCTTTCAAATAACTCAACAGTGTGCACATTAATTCTGTACTCACACATTAAAGTCACAAAACAAAATTTTGAAGGAAGAATTTATGGAAGTACTTAATCATAATACTGAAATCAAAGAACATTACAAGATTTTGTTCATACATAATTACATATATCAATAATTTGAAAACAATAATGGGCAGAAGAAGTACAATTTCAACATTTCAGCCTGTACAAGTCAAACCAGTCTTTTCCATAACATCTGTAAAAAAAAATTTAATACTGTGACATAGTATTTACAAATATAACATATGCAGAAAACATTTTCCAACAAGTTGTTTTCCAGGAATTAAAAAACTATTGAAATTATAATTTAAATTCGGTTGCACATGAATTATTAATTTGGCCACAATTTACAATGATTGAATATGATTTGTGAATTTTACAAAAGAAAACTTTGCAAAATGTATTGTTTTAAGATACAATCACTTTTATAATTCTAAGTAGCTAACTGACTCAATGGCACAACAGCCCAATGGGGGCCATGACCTACTGAGCCCATCCCAGCTTTCGAGACCAAGGGCCCTAGGAGGGAGAAGCAGATGTTCCGATCAAGTGACGACCTGACACAGAATTCCCAGTGTTAGTTCCCAAGTGTGCTTGGTCCCCATTTTATCGAATCCGCTGGAGCGATGAAAGACTGAGTCGATCCTGCCCAGCCCGGGAATCGAATTCCGGACCTTTGGCATGGTAGCTCAAAAGGTTACCACTCAGCCTCCAATATCATCCCAATGAACAATTTGATAATTACATGTCGATAATAATGAGCCGGTGCTGTGTGGTCACCCGGATTGCCCAGCCAAAGATCCGCACCTAGTTTTGACAATTTATGTTACCAATACACATGTATTATTGACACCTACATATGGAATGTATGAATTACAATAGTGTCAATTTTTTATTCTCGCGTTTGCTTTTGGTATAGTTTTGCACTTTCTTGTGTTATGTAATAAATGTGTATTATCAGTCCACAACTATATGAAATACTACAAGTGAATTTTTGTCCATGAAGCATGCAAAACTGAAGATATGTATATGTTTCAAACCGACAATATTGATCATGTGATACGTATAAGATTAAAAAATAAGTAACAATGCAAGAACGTAATAAATAACACAAGCATTAAATAATTATGATTTAATGTAACTACATTAAAACTCACACCTCCTAGTCTAGGGATAAAATTGGTTTGGATGTGAAGTTAAGGGTCAATACTCATTAAGAAATGTGCAAGCAAACATAGAACAAAGAATATTATTTTATTTCATCACAATTTCTGAAAAAACTGAGCCAAAAACAATTCTCCCCAACTACAAGTCTAAAAATATACTTACATGTATAAAAATACTGAGTAGACGTACCAAATGGTCAGTTGTGCATCTTTAATCAAAAAACGGCAACCCACAGCAATGCCAGTGTCCAAAAAAGTTATTTCCCAGGTAAAAAGAGCTGCAAAAAAAAAAGGCAAATGTTAAGAAAGCATGTTGATGATCGTAAGTGCAGCACCACACACAGCAATTAATTTACGAGTATTCTGGTATTTATCAGTTATATAGGCAGTAGCGCATAGTGCTGGAAAAAACTTGGGGAATACTTATAGATACAGGCATAAATTATCGACATCAAAAGCTGTGAGAGGATGCTTGTGTTAAAATTTCAAAAAACAAGGGAGAGAAAAGGGTGTTTTAAAGTAAATATATGGGGGTACACCGTCCTCCTTCGACTACACCTGTGGTTATAGAGCCCACATTGACACTGATGTATAGAATTGCTACCAACATGAATTCATTAGTTGAGGTGTTAGTTAATATTCCAATACGATAAAACTAAATATTAATTGCACTTTAATTACATTTGATTTGGCAATGTTTTTGCATCTGGGTAGCATGGATCCTATAATTAGGTTTACCCAACAGGTCTAACCCAGAACAAATTAGTGATCAACTTGTTTTACTATTAAATTTTGATATCGTTAAAGTTTACATTGATTTTGGAGAAGCAACTCAGGTACTCAGGCTTGCATGCATGTAACCTCAGCTTGTTTATTGTAGGAACTACGTTTTAATATACCAATAAAGAAACGAATATAAATTAAAACTTTTTAAACATTTAAGTAGCAAACTAAATTAAAATTCAAATTTTCTTTACAGTCTGACATGAAATCTTCTCGAAAAATTTCCTCTGTTAATAAAAATGATTTGTAAACAAAACAAATCTGTTGACAGAGTGATCTTTTAACCTGTAAATTATGAACTGAAAGTGATCTTTCATACAATGGATCCGACTTGTTGACGAAGTTATGTCAATGAATCCAACTGACAGCTAACAAGTTATGTTTATGATATTGGCGATAAGTGTTTTATATTTTTACAAAAGAAATGAATAAATAAATGTCCAGTGCAATAAGCAAAATATTAAATTCGAGCAACAAATAAATATTAATACGCAAATGTGGTACCGTAGTAGAAATGTAAAATTTTCTAAAATGAAAATGCAAATAAAGTAGCGCCGAAACATTAAATGCACTTATGAATCTTTTCAAACTCTACGCTTTGCTGCTTACTATTATTACATTATTTTTCTCATATCGTGATTAATAAATCAAATTGAAAATAGATGATGCTAAGAAACAAATTTTAAACGCAGTATTGTGTATTACAACATAAAACAGCACATTACTCTTAATGCTTTAATATAAGTGCTTGTGCTGCACAGAAATAGTAATAATTATAAATCACTCACTTGTGCTGCGCTTCCTATTAAACACAACAGTAAACAAAACATGGCCGAAGCTCTCTCTTCTTGCTTCATTATGATTGGCCAAGCAATTCGTCTGTGACGGACAATATCAAATGGATTTGATATTGTCCGTCGACGGACATTCCTGTTCTGTAACCATGACAACGAGGTAACACCACGTTTTTTCCGTCGGATTTCGTCCGTCCGTGGCGCTGTGTGAATCCAGCTTTAGGTGGAGCAAGCTATTGTCCATGTTCTTCGTATTGGGTGGGTGATAAGCACCAGGACAGGCGAATAGGACCAATGAGCTTGATTGTCCATTTGTCCTTGAAGATCCCTGTGATGCTCCCTGCTGTGATGATTGGTCCATACTCCATCTGTTACCTTTCTGGCAGCTCTAAGGACGTTTGTAGAGTTCACAAGGCATTTCGCTCTTCTTTTTTCCTTCTTTTATTCTTTGCACTACATTTTAATGATGTCTAAAAGAGTTGTATTGACTTTGGAAGAAAAAGTGAAAGTTTTACAAGCACGTGACAGTGGAATCACAGAGAGAAAATTGGCAGCACAGTTTCAATATAGCAAAACTTCAAGTTAAGAGATAAATATTGTTAATGAGAAATTATTAACATAAAAACAAACTTCGATTAATTCTTTTTTTTAAAGCTGTACAGTCATAAAATATTAATAAAAACAAGTTTTTGGACAGTGTTTTATTGTAATATTGCATGAAGCTTAGTTTTAGCCATTACCTCTATTCAGAGACCTCCTCTCTATAAGACCAATTTTCTACGGTCTGGTGGATGGTCTCTTTAGAGAGGTTTAACTGTACAGATATGTGTGTGTGGTAACGTATTCTTTTCAATGGATCACAATAAAAACCAAATAAGCTGCCTTCAAAAGAATTAAAAGGAAAATGGAAAACTAATTACATATATATATATATATTTTTTTTTTTTGTACTCACTTCCAACGGCAGCTTAACCTCTCTAAACAGCTTGTTGGGGCTAGTGTTCCTCTTAATTCTTTCACAAAAGCAAATATGGTAGGATTTTCTTTTTATTTTTTAATTTTAGTATCCCAATCTTTGAGAAAAAAGTTCAAATAACATCATTTACAAAAAAAGTGCTTCCAGAAGAAGAAGGCGGCATTTAGCCTAAAAGGAGTGACACTTAATTAAATAAATTAATGTGCAATGAAGCAAACTAAGAAAGAGAAAAAGCATGCTTCTTAAATCTTTCCAAATGATTTTTGTACTGCTAAGAACTTCAAAAGTGCTGGAAACTGCAAAGAAAGGAATGGTTTTCAAGTGACTTCTTCATTTTAAATCTAAAATGCAGTTTTTGTTGCTTTTTTCAAATAATTGTACAGAAAGAGGTATTGCATTAAAGGTGCAGAGCTGGAAAAGCATACAAAAGGAATTTAAATGAAAACTTAGATGTTAAGTAAAATTGCTCCAACTAAACATATTTTCAATAAAAATGGATTAGATGATGGAAATTATATTTAAATTATTTCCAATCTTTTAAAGAAGCATACTACTATACATATTTTTAAAAAGAAGAAGAAGAAGAAGAAGAAAGGGAGGAAAACTAAAGAAAGAAAAACATTCTTGTAAAACGTGAGTCAGTATTTCAAATTAAATTTTTCATTTAAATATTAATAAAAATAGTGATCATAAGTTAAATACGGGTCCTTAGTATGTGGACACGGCAAATGCTCGAACAAACTTAGCTGTTAATATCCACACATGCAACCGTGCCCTCATTGATTGAGTGTGAGCCATTACCTTGTGTTTGAGAATGTTCGCAATTTACTTCTTCTCTTCCTTGGCCCGTCTGGTAAAATTCTTAGCTTGACTTGTTTCGATTGTCGTGAAATTTCCGTCCGAAATGTTTCAGGAGATATAGTGTGGTTGGTACTATCATCGCCTATTGTTTTTTTTTTTTTTTTTGAACAGAATGAAATAATACGTAGTTACAATTTAGGTTAAGAAATTATCCACTAGTATTAAACTATAACTAGTTTTGTAAGTATAGTATACGCCAAATATACTAAATGAATAGGTGAAATATATTTTTCCTGTAATTCTGGCTTCATTTAAGTAATGGTTTTCAAAAGCTAAAGTAAAGAAAATCAACTGAAATTTTGCTTCCAAAACATAAAAGTTAAAGTTAAACTACTTTCTAACTTACATTTTACCGGCTACTATGGGCATATCCACATTTCCTTCATTTTTTATGAAAATATCATACATAAGTAATTAATTCAATTTACCTCATACTGAAATATATCAATTTCATTATTAAACTAAGGTCAGCGTAAAAATTGAAGAACTTATTGTGTGTTGTCACTGCTTATACTGTAGCTCTATTGAATGAGAATATACACTAATTATTTATTTATTTATATATATTTTTAAAATGTCGCTGTAAAGAATTGCTTGTTGGAAACTGTGTGCATCTTTTTGTATGTACTTATATACACTTTTAAAAATTTTGAAAAAAACAGTAAAACAATAAGACACAAGCAGTTCAAAAGGATAATTACGTAAAGACTAATCTTCAAAAGCAGCACTGAAAACTTAAAAACAAACACATAATTGTTTCGAAAGATTTATTACAGCAATGTTGAAATTCAGAGAGCTAAAGAGATTTCTCAAATTGTATAAGATTTTCTGGTTTATCGTGTCTTATTTTATTTACACACATCATAAATTCGTAATTAAAGAATGTCATATAAATAATATAAAAAATAAACAGAAATTCAGAGAAAGTTTTAAATGCATTAGTTGCTTCAGATCGGTGAAGCTTAGTAACTTTTTATTGTATTATGTTTTGTTGCTGCTGTAAAAATGCAAGTTTAATATGTATTAAATTCATTAATAATAGTTATAGCGCAGAAATTACATAACATTTAATTGAAATAATGTGTAAATGGGAAATGTATCACATGTGTGAGGGAATAACTTACTTTTTCATTAAAAAATAGTGTTTGCTTCATAACAGCCCACATAACGAGCAATCACGCTCGGAACTTGGTTGGTAATTTCTCAAAACGAAGCGGTATTGAACACTTTGACTTCCACCATCACAAACAAACTTTGCTGTAAAAGTTTCCATGTTCTCTATTTCACTGCGTACCTTGTATCACAGTGTACTTCCCGGTAAAGATTGGAATTGTTTATGCCATTAAACAACAACATTGTTTTGCTTTTAATTAGTTACAAACAAAACAAAATGGTAAAACTGAAAAACAAATTGTACGGTTTAAAATCAAGTGCATCAAAAGAAAAAAAAATATTTTGCGTTTCTCCCTCATCATCTATTGCACGAGCAGCTTTTAAACACGTTTATGGACATTTATAACAGCTATTTTAATCCCTAACGTAAATTTTTCGGTTTTCTCATTATTTCAGAACAAAGCTAAATGTTTCACTGCCTATTATTTTGCACTGAAAAGTTGATCTCCGATGGACGAAGAACTCAGTGATTCTATTTGCTGAAAATAAGGATGAGGAATATAGTCTTGCCTCGCCTGTAACAAGCTACAATGCGTATTGGCTCTGTATCAATCCGAGAGTTCTTCATCTTAATATTTTGTTCTCCCCAAGAAAAAATGAACTGTTTCAAGGTCAGTTGTCATATAATCAGAGCCATACGGTAACTTCGTAAATTTTAAGTCTACACAGATATTTGTTAAGTCTTTCATTGGAAATATTGTTTTCCTTAGCAAAAAAAAAAAAAAAAGAAAGGAAAGAAATATGTTCCGAATCTGTGCAATTTTCTTGATTTCGTGGTGAAAGGATGTATTTTCTAGTGAGTTTTGCTATTTTAGATAAAAAGGTTAAAATTTTACTCTGAGTGCTACTGTTGAAAATGTCTGAAAATGTTCAAGAATAGAATCATTTTCAAAATAGTTTGTTTTGAAGAATATCTCATAAAGACCACGTTACATTATATCTTTAAGATTATGGCAGACGAAGGATGTTTCACTTTATAATACTTTCAAAAATATTAAGAAATGCAATTATTTTTAATAAAAGTACTATTTTTTAGTTTTTAAATTCTGTCTTCTAAAAGAAAGAAGCATATTGTCAAAGATATCTTCCAGGTGATACAGTAATTTAATGGGGTAAAAATCTTTTCATATGTGCCTTGAAAAAAATATTAAAAAAATGAGGAAAAGTAATTGCATTTCTGCATTTTAATAAAGTGTTGATTACATTCCCGAGTTAATACGTTTCCTACTGGCTGTAATTATACGAAGAAATAAACTATTACGCTGAAAATTTCTTTACATGCTAGTAGTTTTTAGTAATAGTTACACCACTGAAGAAATGATTTGAAGATATTTAAAATGATTTAGTTTTGTACTAAGTTAATGAAATCCATTAGTTTTGCATTTATAAATTTGTTTTTAGTTATGTATTTGAGTGATAATGTTGTGTAATGATATATTTATGGCGGAAATTTGTTTGCATTGACAAAAGCTTAAAAAAAACATTTCCCTTACCATCCTTGAATCAGTATCCTCATAAAAATATTCGTAATTGTTATTATTCTTTCTTAGCGCAAACACCCGATTACGATTAAAAAAAGAAAAAAAACTGAAATTCATATAAAGATTAAAACATGAAGCCGCATCTAGAACTGTACTTTTTCGTACACACCAACATTAAATTTATAATCTAGCTATGTATCTCTCTTTCTCGTTTAGCATTAGATATTTATTGGTCAACATATACATTTTTCAACAGCTGATACACATTCATTCATTCATTCATTCTTTGATTCACTCACTCATTAATTCAGAAATATCACTAAAAATCCAGATCAAAACGTTTGATGGAAAAATAATTTCGTTTAGTTCTGGATAAACTTTATATTTGTACCAGTTCTACGTCATATGCTACTTCTGATAGCGTTTGTCCCTAGAAAATCCGTCTGTTAGATGAGGATTTATATAGGATTCAACTTTCCCCGTAGGGGCTAATGATAAATTTTGTAGAACTGCTCAAACCTAAAAACGATCTTCCGTCGAGAGCTTCTTCCAATAAGCTTGTTCAATGGAACATGAATCTTATGTTCAGGGTTTATACAATTGGCTCCATATTTCCCCATGGACGGCAATATTTTTTTTTTTTTTTTGAACTGTTAAAATTTGTACGAAAAATTTTTGAAGTCGAAAAATAAAATATAGAAATAAAATCTCCTCTCTGAAATCTTACGAATGAAAAAAAAAAAAATCCTACGAAAGTTATTAGGGGGGCCAGAAAGACAGACCAACAGACACACATTTTCCCCATCTCAAAACCCTACTTTCACTTTTTTTTCGATCTTTATTTACCTACTTTACTTATTTTTAAACTTAATTTTCTTTAATTTTACCGGTATTATACATAAAGCCTTTACTATACATAAAGCCTTTTTTTATACCTTTTAAAAAACTTTTACGGGAAAGGAGGCTAGAAAGAAGAAAAAACATAATACATATTTTTTAAAAATGTAACAAATAACGAAAAAAAGGATATGACTACCTTAAAAAAACACTTATATCGCAGCCTTACATAAAAAATAAATTGCATGCGATTTGTTAAATGTGAATTATAATGTAATTTATTCGTCTGCTACAATGTCTACATTTATTATATCGCATGTTTCAATCCAACTTTCTGTTATAGTATATTTATTTATTTTTTTAAAAATTCCTTATACATTACTGGATATTTCTGCCATGGTTTTCTTCTTTCCTTTCTTTCACACTGCAAAAGAAATATTTAATTTATTGCAACATGCAACGGTTGTATCCAATAGTAAGTTATATTCAGTAAAATGGTATTGAATAAGAAATGTATCGAATGATATTTTTCAAATAAATACTCATACATTATTTTAAAAATTCCTTTCCAAACTAAGTCGTAGTATTATGCTGTAAAACTATATTTAAATAAAATATTTTTAAAACTCTCTAATATTTTTACCTCAAAGTATGGATTGAAAAACCGTTTCTTAAAAGTCAGAAATATTTTTGCATGTCTCCAAATATATTCTTACAGAATAAATACTGGAAACGAAATCTTTGAAAACGAATGCATATATAGCGTCGAATTCTATCTTCGCAAATGAGGAAAATAAATATGTATTTTTATACGTTTATAAACACTTTATGAATCTTGCTTTCTCGATGGGGTTCAGAATTCTTAGACGACAGGAATTAAATGTACGTCGTAAACATTTTATTAATCGTAATCTTAAGCAAATATTTAAAAATTTAACGTTTTGTAATTTGAGACAACATTTTGTTACTATCGGCGTCAGTAATGTTTGAATGTAAGAACACTTCAGAAAAGAAAAGTTCAACAGAAATAATAAATCTGAAATTAAGTAAAATTGTAAAGAAATCTAGATTTATACCTTGATCAAACTAGAACAGCTCTCAACAATAAATTTATAATTTGCATAAATACATAGTATTGAAAAATCAATTTTTAGATGCATAGATTTTTATACAAGGAAATATTTGAAACTTCTTAAATTTTGGCAACAATCGTAAATCTAAACACATGGCAGTCAAATTCAGAAACGACGCCACCGGCCAATGTGTATATTTACCCGAACCATTTCGAGCTACCTTCGTCCCCCTCATTACTCAAAAACTATTACCCTACATACTTGAAAATTGTTACGTCCAGTAGAGATCCCCTGAACCCCTAAAATAATAAATTTAATTAATATATATATTGTAGCTATGGAGTTATTAAGGTCTGAAAGGGTGTCATTTTTATCACTGACTCACTGCCTCACTCATCAAAAACCTTACCCGTTTCTAAATGACTTATATAAACTTGAAACTTGGAATCAAGGAAGAAAATTAAGCATCTATAAAGGTAATAAAAAATTACATTATGTTCGAAGTTTCTACACTGTAAAAAATCTAGTTTAACCTTTCCCAAAAAATGGAAATATTGGTGAAATTTAGCTGCAACCAACATTTGGTACAAAGTTTCACCATTATAATGGTGTAGTTTCACCATGAATGCGAAAATTGGAACCTTGGACGGAGCTTTAGTACCAAATGTTTGTTGAAGCCAAATTTTACATTTTTTTTTCATTTTTTTTATGAAAGGCTGACTAGAAATTTTTAGTGTAGAATATTCAAACCTAGTTATGAGGTATTCATTCAATTTAAAACGGCCGCCATATTTTCCGGCCGTAGAAACAAACAATACTGTCTCGTGCTAGAAAGTAAATACTTGGTAATGGAGGCAATTCACCGCTAGAGGTACTCATGAACGATCACCGTTGTCGCGTTATATCCGCTCTTTGTTTACTCAGATTTTCAATTGAATTCTACGTGGAGTTCCCTAGGCAAAATTAGTTATCTTAAAATTAATTATACTATTTTCACAGCTTTTTCTGATTATAACCAAGTATTTACATTTAATTTAATCATTATAAAATAAATTTATTAATGATTACAATAGTTAAAGTGTTAATTTTATGTGATGTAGAAGAGCTTTATTTAGGCCTAGTTTTTAATTAGATTTGTTGAACTCTAAGTAAAGCGATGCTACGGCTTCCTTTGTTTACATTGCTTTCATCTCAGCCACGTGACCAATGACGTTGCTTGAATAGCCTCCATTCACTTTTCGCGTTAATTTTTCCTCTTAAGGCTAAACTCAAGCTGAAGACAAATAATCCAGTCCGGTTGTAATACTTATACAAACTTATCATCGATATAAAAACAGAAATTTAGCTTTCAAAAAATAATGATATCAAATCGAAATCATAAATGTGAAAGAAATGACAAGTTCTATAGAACAAATGATCTTCGGAGTAGTCGGTGCGTGTAAGAGTGTACAATATTCTCATTGAATTTAAAGAAAATTTTCCCTTTTTAAAATTGGATTCCTAACTTGGCAACTTTTATTTAAGATAAATTAAATTTAAAAAAATTAGCTCCTTCAATTAGAAATGTTTATTAGTTAGTAAAATCATGGGCACGCTATAATAATTAATTTCTAATTGTATCCTTATCGTCTTCTCGAAAGTACTTTACTTTTTGGTTTGAGCAATTTTTTGTTCGATTTTGAACAGTTCAAAAAATATTATCAATAGCGCCTATGGTCAAATTATGTAAACTCTGTGCGTAAGATCCAAGCTCCTATGAACAAGCTTATTCGAAGAAGCTCTGGTCGTGAATTTTTTTTTTTAAATTTGAACAGTTTTTGTTCAGCTTTGCACAGTTCAAACATAAATAAATAAATAAATAAATAACATAGCGCCTACGGGGCAATTTCAATCCTATATTAATCGTGATCTAACATACGGATTTGCTTGGAGCACATTTTATCGGAAAGATCTTGTGACGTATGACCTGTACAGATACGATGTTCAACCATAACTAAGATATTTTTGAATGAATGCTTAAATGAATGAGTGAAAGAATGAATAAATAAATGAGCGAATAAATACATGAATGAGCAAATGAATAAATGAATGAGTGAACAAATAATAAAATAAATAAATGAGCGAATAAATACATGAATGGGCAAATGAATGAATGAATGAGTGAGTGAATGAATATGTATTAATTGTTGAAAAGGGTATATTTAAAGTAAATAAGAACTAAAGCTAAATGAAAAAGAGAGTTTTAGAGAGAGATTATAAATTTGAAGTTGGGGGTGCATATGGGTAAGTAGGCTTGTATAGTTCTAGAAGGTACATAGCAAGCGAACGGTATGTGACCTACAGTTTACACTATGATACAGAGGGTTAAATTATTTTTTAACGCTTTCTCATTCTTAACTCGGCTTTTACTCAGATAATGTTTGAGTTGTACCCTGCACTAGGTTTGAAAATTAAAAGACGTTACCCATCTGAGCTCTGCAATTTAATTTTGTTTATTTTCCAAGATGAGTGTACTTCAATCTGCGAAAATCTATTACGAACTTCAAGAAATGCACCTCGCGGATTGTCTATCCGAGATATTTAATTACGAGAGTCTGGGCTCGATAAAAAGTTTTACATTGCACCATCAAAATCGCAAGCCACTGAAAGGAGCAATATTACTTTCCGTGATAATTAAAATCATGAAATGAGATTTTTCTTCAACTTTCGCAAGTAATAATGCGTAAATGCGGCGGAAGTTTCTAGTTCATTGGTAAAACTAATTTGAATGAAAGTTTTAAAACCTCCTTTTTTATACAAAATTTAACGTGTTTTTTCAGCGTCTCGCCAAATAAAATCTAATTTCACTAACAAAATTTAGATTCTTGTAATATAAAAACATGTTCCTGAAAAACCCGTTTAAAAGTCTTTGTACTTATTTTGCACTTTTTGAATTTTAATTGCATACACAGGTGATTTGTTGTTTTAAATTTTGTTACTTATTTCCTATTACCTAATATAATTAAAAATATAAAGCAAAAAAAAAAAAAAAACAGAACAAGGCACTAAAGATGCACAGAAAATGTTTTGTGGATGAGCAGTGTTTAGGAAAAATAATTAAAATTACTTTGATAAATAAATTTAGTGCTATATAAAAATGTTGGTTATATTTATAAGAGTTAGACTACAGTAATTTTATTTTATAAAATGTTCAAAATATTCATACCTTTATGCTTAACATATATTATTATCAAGCATTATTAGTGCAAAAATCAAATTTTAACTGAAAAGACTCCAATTTTTAACTATATCCAGTTCTAATTGTTAGATTGGAAAGAAAGTAATGGGCACTCGTGCATCAACGCATTGAGTAATAAATTAGTTGTACTACTTTTTCGCTAAGACAATACATGTTAAAAGCAGAGAGAAAATTTAAAAAAAATATTTTGATCTAATAAAATCGTGCTAGTGCTTTACAGATTTTTTCTTTTCAATTTTATATTTTTAGTAGTAAACAGTCTGAATCATTTCCAGTATGAGTAATGCACTCACACATTACTTTACTTATTATTTAAGGATGTGATTTGCTGCCGTTTTTCGTGGAAAACTACACAAATTTGTGTACCGTTCGTTATCTTAGCGTAGTTTTAAACAGGAGTGAAACCGAAAAATCTTGATCAGCAGAGCGGTTTGTTATGGCTTTTAAAATTTCTCAACCGAAAGATGGCTGCCACTCATGTCTCAGTTCAGTAGTTTATGGACAATCAAATCTCAGCTGCTGTGTGTCTTTTCATCCACTGTCTATTTTAAGCAATAAGATGGTTGAATGCTGTTTTGTAAGTTTAGTCACATCACATTCTTTAGAAGAGTGGACAAGATTGCAAGAGTTCTGTAAAAACCGGTCAACTTTCGTGGACACCGGTCTCGATGAAGCCTCACATTAGCAAGCTTACTTGCCGGAGCAAAAAATATTTTTATTGGAACTACTTCTTAACAATTTTGGACAAAAGGAAAGTTTCAATACAATATACAATTTGTTTTTATAAGAACTAATTTAATATTTCTTGATTTTCAATGTAATTTTCCTTTATTAGAAGCTAGATGAAAAGCAGCTTTTAAAACATAGATTCTAGTTAGAATTTATGCTCATTCAAGTAACTACTTAGACATAAATGAACAATTTATATGAAGTTATGAAATGTTATTGAATGACAGCAAATTTGAAACAAGTAAACATTTTATAAATATTAAAGTTAAGAAAGAAGATACATTTTGTTTTAAAAAAGCTTTTTAAATTTTTACTGTTTTAGGTATTTCTCCCAAGCTATTTTCATAGTTCCTTATGATTTTGTAACATTATATCATTTTCAAATCTAAGGCATTTATATGTTAAATCTTATTTAAAGAAAGTACGACATATAAAATATATTGTAAAGATCATATTGTTATATGGAGCAGAAAGATGGAGAATTATGGAGGCAGAGAAAAATAAATTATCTGCTGTGGAAATTGATGCCCTAAGAAGATCATGCAGGATATCAAGAATGGAAAGAATACGAAATGTAAAAATCAAAGAATAAAGGGAGTCATATTGTTATGAGTACCCCCCCCCCCCCCAAAAAAAAAAGCAATTAATCTAAGCAGTTAAAAAGAATGAGTAATAAAAGACTGCCTAAAATCATTTTTAATTATAAAACAAATCAAACAAGGAAACGTGGAAGACCATGAAAATCTTGGCTAGACGATGTTTAAAAGGTGATGAGGGAAAGGGGTCCGTATAAAAAGTAGACCCTTGACCGGAAGAGATGGAATACAATTCTTGTGGATTTTTCGGAAGGCGACACATGCAGCCATGAACCGATATTACATACATACAATTTTATTTTATGTTTTAATCTTAATTCCTTCTTTGCAACTTTAATTTCAACTTTTATAGGCCCTCAACAAATGGCGACACCTTAAGCATTGTCGCCCCATAAATACTATGGTATTTATAATTTTGTCATGCTATGCATAGCCCCAGCAAAATTTAAATTAATTCCTCCGACAAAAAAGTAAACAGACCTATTAAAATGGCTAATCTGCGTTAAACTTCCCAAAATTTAATTTTTAAGTTTTAAATTCAAAAATGTATCAACATATACTTCTGAAACATTTAAATCGTTTTATTGTAAAGCACTTAAACTCATATTAGAACTCCACGTCAGATACTCTCATGTTTTGTTTGTAAAAAAATATTATGGTTTTTTTATATAGATAAGAGTTGTTTAGAAAAAAATAAAATAAAATATTTCAACTTCGACTACTTTAGATAATAACAACATTTTTATATAAAGAAATATGCTTCAAACACTCATCAAAAATATATCATTGAATAGGACATTGGCTAACCATATCGTAGATCCCCAACTTCTGATTATCTAGCAACTATCAGATGACAGATCTACGCCGAAAGGCATAGACTAAACAAATATTGTCAGTCAGAAATAAAGGCTATAATAATCTTGGCTGAAATTTATTTAAGGAGATGTGACATTCTCAGTTTCCTGAAATAAATCAATAAAGCGTAAAGAATTCATATATTTCCGAAGATTACACAGAAAGTTGACATTTCAAGATTATTTATACATATTTATATTTTTTATTTATTAACGGCATAATATATACATTTTGAGAGAATAAGTGAAAATGATATTAAAAGCATATTCATCTGTTTTGTGGCAAGATATGTTAATCTAAGTACCAACACGTGTGCTATCCATCCAGCAAGATTTAGAAATACTTATATGTTAAGCTTCCCATGGGATTAGGGCTTTCCAAGAGTTTTATTAAAAATCCTTTTTTTTTTTTTGTCACCTACATCCCTTTTCACTGCATAAATTCTATCCATGGTTTTTGTTTGCTTTCTGAAAATATATTTCAATTAAAACGTTGCTTTTTATTCGATTTTATATTTTCATTATTTCTATAAAATCTAGAAATATACAACGTACCGAAAATAAAGAATAACAATTTTTGACAAATCAACTAATCCAACGTCGGAAGAAGCATTTTTAATTAAAATTGCGTAAAAATGCTTTGTAGTTACATGGAACACCATTACGCTCTAATACTACAAAAAATACGTATTGTTGGTAGTTATGTGAAGTTCGTAAATGAAAACACACAGTTACTTTTCCATTTTAGCGATTATTGCGACGATAAATTAAGACAGATCAGATATTATACATTTATCAATCGCTACGGAAAAATAAACGAAAAAATTGTAACATCCTATTTTTAGGGATTTAAAGAGTATTTTTATTAAAAGAAATCCGTATGATTATTACCAGTAAGTACTATGAAAATTAACCTATAAGTTCAGAGAATTTTAAACTTTTCCTGAAATTGAATAGTAGTAGACATACGATTTATTTTTGCACAATATTTTTTTCAAACCATATTTGGAAAGAGCACTGTAAAATGAAATGCCATATTAATAATATTTTTCTCAAACCATATTTGGAAAAAGCAGTGTAAAATGAAATGCCATAATTATCATTTTTATACCAGCATGTCACAATCATCAACTAATTTCTGAAAATTACGTGGAATAAAATTAGATACTTTTGATGTATCGATATATGTAAGGTTTTTTCTACATACAATTCGCATTAACTATATTTATCAAATGTACAATTTTATCAAGTGCCCATCAGTCTTGAAAACTACTAAACTTCAAGCAAACTCATGATTTAATGCTGGTGCAATAATGCTCAATGAAGTGTCTTTTATATTATATGCCGTTACCCTCCCCTTTCATTAAGTAGTATTGCATCAGTAGTGTTATTCGTTACATTTGTTCCCCATAGCTCAGTCTCTATTTTGCTAGTTCGTTAGAAGCAGAAGGGGCTTCGCAACACGAACATAAGTCGCCTCTGTTACATTTAATGCCTTCGAATAACAAATACAGATTTTAGTGAACTCTTGATTTATTTTCCAATTTGGTACCCTTTAATGCGCATCTAATTTGAAACCAACATAACTTCTAATCTCAAAAAATAAATATAATTCTAGAATTATTTAAATTTATTTTCTTGAAAACTGCAAAATTGATGATTATACGCTTATTTAAAACTTAAACTGATATGGTTGTCATTTCTTCACCCCATTGCATTTGTAGAAATATTAATATTTGTGTGAACGTAAACCATCTGGTTTATCTATGCAATCAACTATACTGTAAAAAGACAGAAAGGAAATTGCGTGTTTCTGTACATTTGCGAACATATTTCATCTCAAATAATCAACGTTCTTAATAACAGTTTATCAATAAAATCCTTGTTTCTCCGTACTCTGTATAACTAGAAAACAAGTTTGCTAACATAAAACTGAACACATGAGTTAGATGACTATCAGTTTAATTACAAACAAATTCATAATTGAAGACTTGAGATCTGTGACTACCAGTTTAGAATGTGTCAAGAAATGCATTATACATTCTTGGTATGCTGTCTGCTGTAAGATGGCTTTATATGCGGACGACACCGCCGCTCTCACAAAACATTACAATAGACGGATAGCAGGAAAAAACCTACAGAAATATTTAAACGAATTATCTACCTGGTACAACAAATGGCGCATAACGCTAAACCCTGACAAAACAAAAATAATGTGCTTCAAAAAAAACGATAGAAAGAAAAATCCAAATCGTATAGTCATAAACAACGTTCAACTACCTTACTCCAAATCGGTCAAGTATCTTGGAATTACACTCGACCAAGGTCTCTATTTCAATACGCATATCATGAATATTATCAAAAACGCCGATCATAAAGTGTACGCTCTCAAACCCCTCCTTGGCTACCACAGCGAACTCTCACAGAAGAATAAAAAACTAATCTTTAACACCATAATTAGACCCACTCTATTATACGGATCTGTTATCTGGGGATTTGCTGCAAAAACCAATATTTGTAAACTACAAATAATACAGAACAAAATTGTCAGACAAATAAAGCAAGCCGGCAGATACGACAGAGGGAAAGATTTACATGCGGACCTCGGCATCAACTCGGTATCAAGATACATAATCAAAACTGCTAAGTCTTTTTACTCCCTCATCCCCTTCCATGCAAATCCCTTCATCGAAGAACAAAGCCTCTACTACCACAGAAACGAAAAGTACCGCTACCCTCACCAATCTCAATATATAAATTATGATTCTCTCAGCACCCCGAACAACCCCCTCCCAAACCCTCAGTTCGACCCCCCCCCCCTAATGAGGATCTCCTGATTGGTTCGCGCCTCTTAACGACGGTTTGCGCCTGAAATGTTCTCGTACTGACTGTTTTTCTCACTTCCTTTCTCTTATGTTTATTTTTATGGGAAAAAAAAAAAATGTTTATTTTTTAAAATTTGAAGCAAAAAAATGGAAATACTATTTAACAAAATCAAAAAAAAAAAAAAAGTAAAAAAACTTTAAAAATATGAACAAAAAAAGGAAAAAAGCTCAAAAACTTTCTTTCCCCACAGAGCTGAATCAACTATCATTATATGCTCTATTCGGCAAAACTTTCCAAAACGGTTCTGACTACTCTTATTGCCATATAAAGTATGGCACACCCCTTGTGCTCCGCCTACGGCGGAGACTAGAAGTATTTAAAATTAGGAATAATTTAAGTTCTATGTACAAAGGCCATGATTATCGGGTAAAAGGGAATAGACTCTCTGTACGCCCATCGAAAATGCTGTGCTGCTGCTGCTGTCTGCTGTAAGCACTAGTGCGGTGAGCAACCTTAACAGCTGGCAGGCAGCAGCGCGGAAAACTACCGATAGCGCTATCGATATTTCAAGTGTACACTAGCAGTGGAAAACTATCGATAGTTCTGACTATTGCGACTATCCATAGCTTATTTTCAAACAATTTATAGTATAAGTAGTGTGTTGAGCGTTTTTTTTTTTTTTTTCTGCACTGATGGGGAGGCTCCACTGTAGCTTCGAAATAGCTATTTGCGATACTTTTTATTCTGAATTTGTGCTTTTCTACGTTGTTTTATCTTTGTACTTACATTTTAGCACAAAGGATTGTGATCATTTGTCTTATAATTTATGGCATACGATAGTTTTTGTGTTGGGAAAACTGGAAGTTTTGTTTAATAATATTGAACTGCTGTCTTTGAATTTGTAATAAGTACGTTTATTTACAGTCGATTGAATATTGCTTTTTTTCTTTTTTTTTTCTCTCTAATCATTAGAATAATCGTCTTTTTGTACTCAAATGTCAAGCCCGATGCTTTCAATATCTTAAATGTTTCCTCAAATAATATCATTAAAATCAACTGATGTGCCACAAAAAGTTTTTTCCCAATTTGTTATAAATAAATTTTAATTATTTTTTTTTGAATAGAAAAAATCAACATTTTTACTACCTATGGATAATTTTGTAAGAACTATATGCATCTTATTGCTACCCCAAGGATTCGTGAACACTATTTTATCCTTATAAAAATTACATTTTTTTCAAATGTATCATAGGCATTTTTAAATGCTACATTTTAATTTTAAAATAATGAACATTTACTCATCTGGAAATAAATTTAAAATTGTTCTAATTTATTTCCTACTTGGTGTTTTTTTGCCTTTAAGTTTTTGACTTAGTGTTTCTACATAATAATGATTTGACGTATACAATTGTTTATTATTATTATTTAGTGATAAGTACTTACATTTTGGATTTATTTGGCATTTTTGTTTTAGCCTTCTGAGGTTTCTACATTATTTACTTATTTTCAGGAATCACTTGATGTGTTTCTATGTAAATATAATTTTTCTGAGGTTTTAAATATATATTCAGCTTTTTCAGTTAAATTAGTGTTAAGTACATTTATTTTCGACTTTAAGTGCGCTTTTACCTTTTTAAACTTTTAGTTTAAGGTTGAAAAGTCAATACATTACAAGCAAGTGCTAGTGCGAAGCGAACACTACAGTACTCGAATCGCTTGCACTCATGCTATAATGACGTCAAATTCCATACTGTTGAAAACTATCCATAGTTTAATCTTAAAATATCCATAACTATCGATGGCGCTGACTATCGATAGTTTTTCACCTCTAGATAAAACAATCGATAAATAGCAATAGTTTTCGATGACAAGAAATTCGACGTTATTAGTGCATGCGTTATCAGTGCAGCTTTTCTATGTAAACCTTATACGGTTTACATAGGCACCACAGTGAGGAGCATCAATACATGAATAAAAGAACATGAAAGAAACTGCCGCCTTAAACATTCTCAGATGTCAGCCATTGCTGAGCTTACTATTGCTGCAGGACACCAGCCCCTGTTTGAAGAAACTAAAGTGATCTCTACTAATATTCATTTCTTTGCTCGCCTTCATAGAGAAGCTATTGAAATTCATAAACATCCTTACAACATAAATAGAAAAGATGACATTTTGCAAGTGAACAAATTATGGGTTCCACTGCTTCAAAAAGCACCAATCGATGGGAGCATAGAGGAGGAACCAATCAGAAGCGGTTCCAACAAGCCTGAACTTGGTGTCTTATCCAATGAGGTATAAGCACATGTGATGCTTGATATATAAGGACCAGACATCTGCTTTGACTTCGTTCTCAGTATGAAGAAGCCTGAAACATGTCAGGCAAAACCTCAGCCAAAAATATCTTGGTTGGTCCACGGCCTATTAGCCCGTAAAATAGTATGTTTGGTATGGACACCGGCAGTGAAAGCCTGAGTTCCTATAATAAATATCCAAGTCTTATTCAAACAAAGGAATATCGACAGAAATATCATTACTTGAAAACTTTTTTATTTACAACTCTGGTTGTAATCCATATGTCCAACCATCTGGTGCACTTTTACATGTGCATGCAAAAAATGCCAAAAAAATGGGGATTACATTGGAACCTACAGCTTAGAGTGGACATCGAACCACTAGGACATGATAGGAACTCCTTCTTTATATCTTGCTTTTTAGGTTGTAGCCTCCTTACTGTTATTCGATGCCACATGTTACGATTACAGAGGCAAATATATTGACAATAATATTGCTGGACAACAATATTGCTGATCAATAGCATTTAGGATCTTTTCATGACACGACACCGGGCCATGGCATGGACACATTAGGTTATTCCGCCTGTGCCACTGAACGCTTACGTTACTTCTTTGTAATGGCATCTTCTAGCTTGTGCGTATTTCAGAAGATTTGGGGATTTATAAGAAACGGCTCTATTATAAGAAAGATCCAGATTTAGTAGATTTTATGAACGTTTCTGGTTCCTTGAAACCTTTTACAAGCTCATAAGACAAAAACTTAATCCAAGGTGTAATTGTTATCCAAAGTGTAACATCCAATACTGAACCGTGAAATATGTTGAATAGTATTTGTTCAATATAATTATCAATATATATATATATATATATATATAAATTAAATTACTTACCTTAATCTTAAATTATATGACTAAAATCATTCAAGCATTTCTCTTACCGAACTTTGTTCTTAATTTAATTATTTAAATTTCTAGAAATCTCCTTAAAATTGGACACCATTACGAAATCTTTCTTTCAGTACTTAATTATCCTTTTTACCAAAAAAGTTTAAATCTGAATTTAGAATACTAATTAATTTCTTAGAGAACCCTTCAGCTTCCTATTTTTTTTCTTTCAGATCATGTTACGAAGCTCGGATTTACTATTTTTTTCTCATTTAAGCATGCATAAATTAAACTGAATTAACTGCAGCTAGCTTATTTAAAAGAAATGCAAGATATACATTGTTAGACTAAGTACCTAGTCAGAAAATGAATTTAGCTAAGCCTCATTATTTTTTAGTTTAACTAATAATACTAATAAATTCATTCGTTGTTTCTAAAACTATGTCCGAAAAATTAAAGGGCACAGCATGCCTAGATCATTTTTCAGAGGGGAAGGGGGGTGGGGCTACAAAGATTGTGCAATCATATTTTTCATCCTTAAAAATGTCAATTTTGTTTTCTACTTCGTCTTCTTCCAAAGGGGTAAAGAACAGAAGAAGGGGGAGAGTTGAAGTCTCTATCTCTACTAATAATAACGCAGCAAGTATGTGTGTGTGTCTGTCTGTGTCCGGCGTAGGGCCCAGACCGTCCAACGGATTTTCATGAAATTTGGCACGAAATTAGGTTGGAACATGGGGGTGTGCACCTCGGAGAGTTTTTTCCGAAATTCGAATTTGTTCTTCTTTTACTCCAATTTATAGCCGAAAGTTTCATAAAATAATCATTTTCTATGGGAAGGAATTATCGCATCGCTTCGAGCTTGATACCGTTGAAAAGCGCGTAAAAAACTACCCCAGGAGGAGTTTCGTACGCTAATTAACTTTAATTTTAATTGTTACCATGCCCCCCCCCCTCCCCGACTGACTATTAATCCTTTTTTCTTTCAACGAATTAAAATTTATTCCTAGCGGTTTTTAGCATTTTGAGGAGCAGCCGATTTTTAATTTATTTATTTCTTCTTTTAGATTTTGATTATTATATTTTTAAAGCGAATTGAAATTTATTTCCTGTGGCTCACAGGCGGTTGATAGTTTTATTTTGATTTCCTTATTTGTTTCATGTATTTTACGGAACCATTTTCCATACTGCATAGGGGGTTTTTAAAAAAAATGTTATTCTTTACAGCGATTTTTGTTATTCCAGCTTATTACTATTTATACTTTCATTTATTTTATTTGTTTTTTCGCCTGTAAATTAGCACATATGGTATTTTTCTATTTGAGCTCGGATGAAAGGTTCATTCCGCTTTCAAAGTTTTGCTTGCTGCTGTTTGTTTCTGCAAGCTACAAAATTTCTTCTTTCTGTTTTAAGCCGGGTCCCGACGCTACGTTTTGCACAACTTTTTGTCTCCGCAGTTCAACACGCTGCAGATAAAACGTTGCGTATAGATTAGAAAAGTGCGCAGTTTTGAGTCCGGTGCGAAGACTGTACAGTTGCAGCGATAACTGAGCTAGAAAGCATAGACATCTTTGAACTGTGCAGACAAATCGGCACATGTACACTGTAGCACCCTTTCCCGATTCATTTTGTTTCTCAGTTTCAATTCGTCAGGTGACGATGGCCGACTTTCGGCAATGTTCTCAGGAGTTTCTCACAAAATTTATTGCATTATGCAAAAGTTTCCCATGCATTTGGCGTGTCAAATAAAAGGAGTATAGTGACAGGGATAAAAAGGGGGACGCCTATGAGAGTTTAGTGGAAAAATTCAAAGAAATTGATGCAACCGCAAACAGAGAAACAGTTGTAAATAATTAATCCTTTGAGAAGTGTTTACCGTAAAGAATTGGCAAAAGTTAATAAATCGATTCGATCTGGGGCTGGAGACGAAATCTACAAGACATCTCTCTGGTATTTTGATTTGTTACATTTCCTAAATGATCAGGGGACACCAAGGCAGTCTAGGAATACCATTGATGAAAATAAAGAGACTGCAGTTGTCGAACCACCAGAACAGGCAACAAAAAATATTTATTTTATGTAATCATTTGACCACTTTAAACGCCGGGTACTTCTGAGACGTTCCAATCTTTTTTTTTTAACATGACACCATGCCAAAATTGACCAGAGTAGTACCTCCTTCATGACAATATCGCACAAAACTGAGTGAAATATACAGATATCACTGCACCATGTAGAAGCATAAAAAACTGCAACGTTTTCATTCAGTATTAAGACTGCGTAGACAAAAGGTTGTACAAAACGTAGCGTCTGCACCCGGCTTTAATGTCAATAAATAATAGATAAAAATTAATTATACTAAAAATTTATTAATAAAAAATATTATAATTTGTTATAATCGTCCTTTTTGTGTGGGTACTTGAACTAAACAAACAAAATGCGTTTTCTTTCAAATATTTTCTTTTTTGTTTTGTTTCGTTTCTTTCTTTCCTTTTTAATTGTGCGTGTTTTGTAAAAAAAATGCTTAAATGTGTAGGATCTCTGGCTGATTGCCGTGGGCAGCTAATTTTTAATTATGTGGAATGCTATACATTTTAATAAAATAACATAATTTACACCTAAAAAAGTTATCACTATATACACAATGGCAAACCGACTGGTCTTTCCATTTTTAACACGGGCATAGCCGTGCGGGTACCGCTAGTATATAATATATGCACTTTTAGGTAGTTTTCAAATTTTTGTTTTTATTGTGTCAAGTGTAAAATTTCTGAGACAAACTTACTAACTCTAATGTCTTGATAAAGTGTTCTAAATAGGAATAGCTTTTATTGTAACCTACTACATATTTTACTCAGAATCAGCACAATTATTACTAAAGATGAATTAAATAATCAAAACTGTCAAAACCGTACATTTTTACGTATTATGTCTTCGTGAATAAAACTTTGGGTGTAACCGTTACTGATCAGCGATTACAACAATAAGGAAATTGATTAAGAAGAAGGCGAGACAAAACAAACTCGCACTTAACTTAGCATTGCGGCCTAGTCTATGAATGAATTTCTTGCATAAAATCATAGGCAAATGCTGTTTTTTTTAATTAAAAAATCTGACAGATTAAACACATTTTTTCCGACCTGCGGTAGCTTTAATTTCATCTGAATCGACTCTGCACTAATGGAAAAATTACTATAAAATTCTTTTTGACTCAGAGACAGAAACTAAAGTAAGTATAGAAAAGTTAGTAAATTTTAACTCACAAAACTTATATTTTGTGGCTGTTTTTGTGTGTTCTGATATAACTAAAGCAAACAAACAAACGAAAAAAAATCACAAATAAATAAATAATAATATTTAAATATGGTTTAGTAGAGGCTTATAACTGAGTAAAACTGCAATGCAGAACCAGATATATTTTAGTGCATCCTGCTTGAAAATTAAATGGGCTTTCTTTACCGTGGAAAATATTGTTTTGCTCAGAGATCTTGAAAAACTCCTAGAATACTAAAAGACGTTTAGTGTAAAATGCTGGGTCATTTTTGAACATTAAGTTACAAAAGCTAGAAGAAAATAAATTACTCGGAGCGTAAAGCAATTTGAGAGCTTGGCAACTTTAAAGTGCTGAAATTGTGGTTCCCGCAGCTTGGAATTTGAAGCTTTGCCAACAATTGTGGGAATGAAATGGGTAAAAAGAACCACATTTAAAGTAAAAAATGACTCCACGAAGCCTATATCAATCTTTTGTTAATGTTCTTACTTTGTGAGTTGTATTAATCTAATTAAAAATATTTTCCATTTAAAAACATAGTAAAGGATGCGAAACATGGGTGTTTTGAATACAATTTTCCATTTTGAATATTATCAGAATAATTCATTTTAAAATGAATGCATAAACTTAAAAACTAAAAAAATATTTTTAAAAATTGTAAGGAAATCTAAACAAAATTTACTCAAAACGACATTTTTACGAGAAATACATTTCTGTAATCTAGATACATTAATTAAAATAAGAAGACATTTTAGAAATGCAAGCATTTCGTTAACCCTTACTAAGGAGGAAAAAATGTACTAAATCAGCAAAAAAAACTGCCTATGGCTAATGGAGATTAGAAATATGACAACTAACCAATGGCTAACAATTGCTACCTTTGCACAATATTTAGTTTCAGTATTGAAGTTTCCCGATTAAAAAAACATTTTTTAATCTATAAATCAAAACGTATACAATGCTCTGTTTGGAACTAATTTTTTGCCTCAAATTTTGACGGTCATGATTATCGTGACAATTAAGGAGAACTACGTAATTTATTTTATTTTTTTCGAAATTATTTCTGAAATATTCAAAAGCGTGTTCATTAATAATGCATGAACAAACACTATTTCTGAGCGTAAGTGCGATTAAAAGTGAAAAATGTTTATCAGAAAAACAAAAAGGAAATACTTTATCAATATCGTGGATATCTGATTTCACTTTTTTCAGTATAATAAGTGCGTTTCTTGTGTAATGCAAAATTGATTCCCCATTTTTAAAAATATTCAAGAGCTAACTCGATATAAAACTTTAAATTCGCATTAATATTTTTCCAATATTCCTATTTCTAAACTGTAAATTAAAAAAGACCAAAAGAGTGATTACGAAAAAGGTATCATATGACGTGTCAGTAAATTTAACTCCAACATATAATTATGGAACTTCTTTTTGAGAAGACTTTTAGAAGCAATTTACATTTCTAACAATTGTTGAAGGTATAAAATTCTTACAAAGCGTAAATAGAAAACATTTTGAATTGTTTTACTGAATTTAAAATGTTTTCAACTTAACAGTTGTGTAATATTTTGCAAAAAGCAATTATATCGAACAAATTCTTCAAATTTGATTACGAAGTATATAGTGATGGGTCGTTAGACAGAACACACAGGGCACATGTCTTCGGTAGAATACTGTAAAAGATATGAAATTTTTAAAAACATGTCTGAAATTTACAAAATCAGAGAAAAGAGTTAACGCGTAGTTTAAAACAAATTATCTCTACTATCATAAAGCATGTTTTATAAGATTTAGGCGACACAATTTGGCTGTATAAAATATAAGGCTTTCTATTGTATCGCATTATGTAATGTACTTTTCAATCGGTAATTAACAACTCGTTTTGATTTCACCTTAATTTTGACGTCGTAAATACCGCGGATCTATGGTGTCACCATAAACGAGGTTGATTCTACATCTATTTAGGTATGCACGTCTTTTTTTTGCTTTTTTTTTTTTTGCATTTAAGTATACATTATTAAAATTCAACCGTGTATTCATCGTGCATTTATTTATTTCGTTTATCCTCCTGTGACCTGGCATCCAATAAAATGGATGCTTTGCTTTTTCTCCCTGTTGTGACAGATTTTATTTTAGCAAGCAAGACCTGGACTGGAATTATAAAGGAGATATAGGAAAGCACTTTTTAACTTTGAGAATTCGGAAATGGTAGCTTATTTGTTTACAATATGGCAAAGAACACGAGTCAACTTGGAATTCGGCGCTCTCGCGGTTGTTTTGATTTCCACTTTATTTTTTTTTCCTTTTTAATATTGTTCTAGGATTTTTATACAAGTTTGATGTCTTTGCTTATGTTATAAGTAATGAATAAAATTGTTTATTTGTCTATTTTTGTGTAAGTATCGCATCGTTCTACTGCAGTTATGCAATCAACATACATTCAAATGGATGTGCCCCCTACCAAGAAAAATTTAAAATTAAAATTTATTAATTTTTTGAAAAACATCACTTTTAATGCCCAATTGTTCAGAAAAAGCTCGGGTCTCAGGAAGTTATTTTATTTTATTTACATTTATTTATGTATTTGTTTATTTGGAAATTTGAATTTGGTTTAACTACATTTCTACAGTTACGCATGCTGGGAAAGATACTGAAATTGAGTTTACATTTACATATAACTCTTGAATGTGTCTGCTAGGTAATAACTGATTAGTACGTATAAAATTTAAATAAAAAGAGAAGACATGCACAAAGAGAGTTGTTTTACCTCAACAGTTTCGTGGGAAAACATGGTAAGTAATAGCTAATAATCATTGTTTTAAAAAAAGTGTCTTGAAAATTTAACATAGATTTTAAAGCTATGTATCAAATAACACACATCTACTTCCGATTTTGGAAAAGGAAAAAAAAATATTTGATAGAAGTCATTTTCTTTGAATAAACCAAAACTCTGCCGCAATCATCGGAGCTCTCACACCGAGTAAGTCATTTTACCAACTTCTTTCAAAACTATCATTTTCAACTTTCATAAGATTTTGTCGCGATTTTCCATCTAGATATCTGTTTGTGTCATCATCGAATGATCCGAAAGGTTACTTTTTCTTTTGCTCGCATTTTTTGTAGTCTTTTTGACATTTCTTAAAAGCAACCGAGCTATTTCCAAAACTACGGACGTTTTTTCTCGATTTATGATTCTAGGGAATAGTATTTGATCTCACATGAACGTGATGTTTAGGTCTTGAAGAGAAACATATTTCATATTTTTTACTCTTTTCTTTAAGCGAAATTACTTATACCGACTCAGTTAGAGCTTTTTCAATGAATAAGCAAAGTAATGTTAGTTTTTTAATGATAAATGCATCTTGAGATTGTTACGCAGTAAAATTTTTTAAGGCATTATATGGGAATTTTACTATGTATGAAGTGTACAAAACAATAAGAACTTCTGTAAGAAAATTAAAACAGTCATAAGAAAATGAAAGTAGGGTGTAATTACACATATTTCTTTAATTGGGTAAATACATGTTTTCTTTATATCTGTAACTAGGAAAAACGGTCATTTTTGGTATCAATAGCAAAGAAGGGACCTCGTTACAAAATATTGGCGCACAAAAGAAAAATTTTACATGGTAGAAGGATAATTGCAACAAAATAGTTCAAAATTTTTGTTTTACATAAAATTCTCAATTTTCATTTGAGTTTTACATGCATTTTGTTCTCCTAACAACTGTTTCAGAGCGGCTTAGGTGAAACTTAACCCTCAGTTTCACTCTGGTTGGGAACTTTCAAATATAAATAGTGCATAAATTGACTTTTTTTATAATGACCTCGAGGAAGGGTGTGCACGAAAACAGAAAAAAAAATGGCAACGGGCCTAAGGGATGAAAATAATTGTTAACCTATGATTTAAATGAATCTTATTAACCACCTTTTTAAGTGATAATCTTCGAAACTCTTTATTCTGGTAAAATGCGTTTATACATTTAAGGTATGGTACAATGGAAAAATTATTAATCAGAAATAATAAACAATTAAATAACGAAAAATTAAATAACTTTAAAACGCTTAGGCAATGCTTTCTTGGAAAAATAAACTTGTATCCTAGCGAGTTTATAAATCGTGCCTTTGAACTGGTTTTTTTTTTTTTTTTTTTTTTTGCAGTCGCTTTTATGTGCTCCCATAAATAAATATTATTAACTTTAATATCATATTTTCTCAATTTCCCGCGTCACTTTTAAATTATTTCACCTGTTAATACGCATAAACAACTGTATATTTTATCTACTTCAAGTTAATATTTTAAAGCATTCGATGCATCGTAAATTATGCTAGAAATTGCTTACATGATAAATATATGCACATATTTTTCACAATATAGAAAAAGGGTTTAGTATCAAAGTTTCCAGACTAGATAATTGCTAATATTTATGATTAGAAAATACATGCCACTCACGAAAATTCTTTTTTACTATCGCTATATGTATTTCAGCGAATATAAATACTGTGAATATAAATATATATATATATATATTATGCATTTTATAACATTTGAGAAAGTTTTTTTTTTTTTTTTCTTTTTTTTTGAAATCTTGGTTATTGCTCATGTCGTAATGCTTATGAAATTATTATTTTTTACGTTATATTACTCATAGAAATAATATATATTGAAGAATACATGAAAAATATTGATAACAGGTGTCACGGCCAGTTTAACGACATAAGGGCGCGTGATACGCAAAGTGGTATAGACAATAAAACACAATAACAATAATTTAACTTTGTGCAAGTAAACAGTAATAGAAATAAAATTTCACGTTAATTTAAAGAACAAATGAGCATTAAATCGCACACATATGTTTCGGGAATGCTTGGAATCGCTTTTTCAATGCGACAGGGAGCTTCTAGTTGAAAAACATCCAAATGAAGCAGAAAAAACAACAAAAACAAAGCTTATAAAGCCAAGGAATTAACTGTAAACCAATGAGAACAAAGGCAGTGTGAAGTGGAAGTAGAAGTAGCAGGGAAGGTACCAATAAGAGAGCAACAAACGAATCCATTGAAAGTACAGGAAGTAAAAAGGAATATCAATAAAAACAAAGCAAAAAAGACGACAGCATGCAAAAAATGTGAAAATACATGAAAATTGCAAAAATAATAAAATAAAATACAAAGAAAAAATGGAAATAAAATAAGTACAGAAAATGCCAAAACAAAAAGCAAAACAATTTACACATGTAAAGGAGGGGGAAGGGGGGGGGAGAGAAAAAATAGACACAAAAAAAGGAAAACTAACAAGAAAATCAAGAAAGAACAACAAATTAAAGGAACTTATGCCAGATAACGTGAAATTTTATTTCTATTACAATAAACCACAATTTTTTCTGGAAAACTAGACTAATTTATTCATACGTATATAGACATTAACTTAGGCCCATGAGACTATTACTATTAAAAAGAAAAAGGAAAGTTGCAGGGAACGAACCATGTCCGGATCCAAAGGGCAGCACTTGTTGTGAACAGTGCAGTGCGCCCAGAAACCCCCCGCACCTGCCATTTTCTGGCCTATCGTATTTTTAGATGCCCCCGAGTGCAAGCCCTCGGGAGCAAATGGGGTTCCGGGAGAGCTCGACCAACCGCAAATTTATGAAAACCATTAAAAAAAAAAAAAAACATAAAAAATACAGGTTATTGTAAAACTAAAACACAGTAGAATGCAAAACTTTAAGAGTATGCATTAAGCGCTATATGACATGAGACAACAATGAGAAACCGTGCAACACTATAAAAAAGTACCAAAATCAATCATACAATATCTAAACAATGTGAAATGGTACACTCAAAAATATACACAAAAACAAAGGAAGATAATAGCCAAAACTTAGGCAAACACTAAGTTCCCTGAAATAGATACCCCTCGCTTGATAAATGCAAAAACAAAGAAGCAAGGAGGGAGCGTGCATGGGGATGCTGGAACGCGTTACGAATAGCTTGAATGGGTGAAATTTGGCTGCTAGCCCGAATATGATACTTACTGTTTAAAGGGCAATGAAAAACATAGTGGTCAGGTGTACACATCGCTTCACAGGAGCAATAAGGAGAATCAGAAAGAGCAAAGCGATGAAGATAGCTCGGGAAAGGGCCATGGCCAGAAACCAGGATTGTTTCAAAACGGTGGCTGACCCTTGGAGAAAAACGAACGATTGGAAAGAATAAAAAAACCCGGCGACCAGTATCCGCCTCGTTCCAGCGGTACTGCCAATCCTCTCAAGTTTTGGCTCTAATTTGTTGTATGAAATTGGATTTAGGAAGGGGAAGGGCCGTGTAGGGTAAAAATGCGGGATCCTCACCTGCCGTACGAGCTAATTGGTCAGCTTTGTCATTTCCCACATTCCCTGAATGACCCTTGACCCAGTGAATTGAAATTCTAGGATTCGAAATTAGCATGCTTTGTACTGAATTTACTAGAGGACTGCGCTGAAGTGGGTCTTTGATAGAAAGGATAGCAGCCTGACTGTCTGAAAAAATTTGAACGTTAGAGGATGGAATTGTGAGCGACAGGTTCGCCGCTGACTTAATAGCAAAAAGTTCCGCCTGAAAAATTGAATTAACAACAGCATGCCTCATTGCACACTCCCCCACTGCACGGTGTCCCTTGTACTGAACCACCGCCGAAGCCACGCCGACGGGCATTTTGGATCCGTCGGTATAAAAACGATTAAATGATAAAGATGGGGGTCACGGTCAACACTGCAAGGATAGTCAGAAATTTGCACCCACGAACTCTGAAACCATTTTGGTGCCGCGTGTTCATACAAAGAGGGATCGAATGTTACCCCTATCTAAAACGATGGTCCTCCTCTCTACATAGAACTGGGTGAGCCAGATCTTCGCCCTTATCGTCAGGTCTATAGGGGGCACTCCCGCCAGAATGTATAGTGCTGAGTGGGGGCACGTTGCGTACGCCCCGGTCACTGAGAGCAGTGCTCTGCGTTGGAGAGTGAGAACCTTTTTAGTCTGGCGGACTGTTAGAGTGTGTCCCCACAGTCCCGACGCATAAAGGAGAGACGTCTCAAAGACCTGTTTATAGATGAGAACCTTTGGCGAATTTTCAAGCCCCAGTTACCCCCCGCGAGACGCTGCAGACTACTTTGAATGAAAATTGCTTTATTCCTTATGTAATCAATGTGTGCATTCCGTCAAAAATTGGTTAAATACCACGCCCAAATATTTGTAGTAGGGGCTTCGTTTAATTGATAAATCACCGATGCGTAAGTATGGTGGTCGCACCAGGTCCCGCGGTACCTTGAAAACCAATACCCTTGACTTGCTGCCTGAGGCCTCAAGGTCGTGCTCCCTCAACCAAGCATCCAGTAAAGAAAGAGAAAAGCGACCATTAGCCTCCAGCAGTTGGTTCGTGCGGCCATGAATTAGCATAAGAAAGTCGTCCGCGAAGGCCTGTATTTTAGTGTGACCGGGCCAGTCAATGGAAAGGAGCGATGCTGCCACCAAGTTCCATAGCTCCGGACCACTACAGGAACCCTGCGGGCAACCCTTCCACTGTGATGTCCAAACGCAGCCGGAGGAGGTTTGAGCATAAACTGTGCGTTCGGATAAGAAACTGGCAAAAAGGTTCAAGACAGCCGGGTCGAAATTACACGAAGACATATACTGTAGAATTTTTACCCAAGGGAGATTGTCGAAAGCCGACACAATGTCAACCGACACTGCCGCCATTAGGGATTCAGAGCTGATACCTTGCAATAGGTTATTGTAGAAGTGAAGAAGGCCGTGCTCGGTCGAGCGCCGAGGTACGAAGCCAAACTGCAGTGGATGATGTAGGTTATTAAGGGATAAGTGGCTCTGAAGACGAAAAAGCATTAGTTTTTCAAGAATCTTTGAGATTGTGGTTAGAAGGACTATAGGCCTGTAGGAGGCAAAGCTCGAAGGGTTCTTACCATTCTTTAAAAATAAAATGAGAACACCTTCCTTAAATGCTGGAGGGTAATAGGCAAGCTGTAAACATAAATTGAATAAGGTACAAAGGAAATCAGGGAAAGTCGAATGAAAAGTTGACCAAATAACTCCGTCCAAGCCGTCACGACCCGGGGCCTTCTTGCGTGGGAGGAGGCGGACCGCCCTGTCAACCTCGGGCTGCGTAAAAGGTGCGGATACGCTCGCTGTGTTGATTTCTGGTTGAAGTGACTTAGGGGTAACAGTAGGAGCAGGATAAAAATGATTTAGAACCGATTTACAAAAAGTCTCCTCTGGGGTTGAGGAAGGAAAACGCTCCCTGATTGCTGCGGGGGTAAACCCTAGTAGCAAAATGTCATCGGCCCTTGAAAGGCCATTCATCGAAACCGGATCACCCAATGAGCGGCCGATGATCGGATTCTTCACGAATAGCGATGAATTCTCATCGGGAACTGCTCCGAAATGTCTCATCGGCAATAGTAGAATCCGATGATCGATATCCGATGACTTTTGGTGAGTAATGCGATAGAAAAACGAGCAGTTCAGTTTCATAGCGATGAATTTAGGATAACTTTTAGATGAATATACGATGAGATATGGATATATATACGATGAGGTATGGATTTATATACGATGAGATATGGATATATATACGATGAGGTATGGATTTATATACGATGAGATATGGATATATATACGATGAGGTATGGATTTATATACGATGAGATATGGATTTATATACCATGAGATATGGATTTATATATCATGAGATATGGATTTATATACCATGAGGTATGGATATATATAGGATAATATATTTATAGGTACGCGGCGGGGGGGGGGGGGTGACTTGAAATATTGGTTGATCTTCTTGCTTTAATAAAAAAACTTTTTTTATACAAAAATAAGGAAAAAAGGAAGTTTTTTTCTTCTGCAGTGTTTTCTTCTGAACCACATAAAATTGTTAATTTTCATGTTCTCAGACATAATTTAGAGAAAAATTTATCCACATAATCGATAATTAAACTTTTTCCAAATTAACTTTGGAAAAATGACAAAACTATAAAGATGCTACTATGTACTTCTTACTTTTTATTACAGAGGGATATTTTAAAAAATTTTACAACAAAAACAGGCCATGTTATTGCGAAACAATATTATAAAGCAAAATGTTCTCATTTTAAAATTTCTGTATAAATGATAATTTAAATTGGAGAGCACCACCAAGCACTTATGTTTAGTTTGTAAGTGGCCATCAAAACAGTATAATTTATTAACTTATTAATGAACTAAAAAAAATCACAAGAATATAACAATTTTAATGAAAAAAAAAAGATTAATCAATAATACATAAATTAAACTGTGTATGTCAGAAATTTTTTTTTCTCTGTGAAACAAAAGAATTATAAAACAGAAAAGTACATTTTATTTATTTTTTACAATTATTTATATTTACAAACATTTACAACACATTTGCTCTGCCATTCCTGCCCCCATCTCTGTCTTTAGCATGCATAAGCCATTGCTTAATTACATTATGCACTTCCAGCTCCGTCGCAGCAGAACAAATTGGATTGCTCCTCACTGCGCCTATTAAAAAAAAAAGTCCATTGTAAAATTACCAAACATATATTTAAATTTCACAATAGATGCATTGTGCGTAAACTAGAAAAAGACCTATCTCGGGTTAAAACTGCATTAAAGCTACTTAAATATGTTTCTTGAAACAGTATAACATTAAGATCTTTCTAAAATATGTAATAACTTGAGAAATGTAATAACTTAGACAAAAGTTAAACATAGAAATAATGCAATAAAAATGAGAAAAACCCTAAAACTTCTGGGGACTGAAAATTATGAATAAGTTTTAGCTTGAGACCCAATGCAGGATTTAATTGAAAACGCTTAACACATCATAGAACAATCTAGGGCTAAGACAAGTTAGGTCCTTAGTCTGAAAGTTAAATTTTTCAACGTTCTAGAGAATTGAGAAAAAAATTTGACATTAGTATATATTTATTATCATATTAGCTTTATGCAAATTTGCAATATTTTATTACATTTTATAATTAAAAACTTATGCAGATACAGATAGAGTAGCATAGTTACCAATTTTTATTGAAAACGAGCAGACATTGTGTGAAGGAAGAAATTTGTATTTTTTAAAACATTAGACATCTTATTGGTGGTAACTTTTGTAATTGTAGAAGGGGGGTGGGGGGTGAGCTTTCAGAAAAAATATATTCAAGATTTCACTGTGTATCTATATACATATAATTGCATTGTATATACATACATACATACAAAAAATATATATATATATAAAAAATCAAGCATTAATCGTATAAAATAATTTTTAAAAATACAAAAAGTAATTTTACCAAAAATTAACTTGTTGATCAGCGTAAATGTGCTGAACCCCAACTTCACTCCTCGCATACCCTTCCAGTTATATTTCAATGACAGACTGGTCGACACAAGTTTAGTCAGGACCCTTCGGGTTGCGTCTTTCACAGAGTTGCCTCCAATGCAGCTTAGATAATCACACTGAAAAAAGAAAATTTATTCAATAGAATTTTCAAACATTAAAAAATATTCTTTATAACAGTAATTCAGTAGAACATGGAAATTTTAAAGCTAAAAAGTTTTTTTCTTTTTTCTTTACTGGAGAAATTGATGTTTTCCCAAAAAGTTGCATTCTTACTAAAAACAAAGTGGCCACACTGAGTTTAGATCTCTGCCTGGCAGAATGCTAAGAAGAATCCACTCATTACCAAAGGAGAAACTGGTATAAGGAATAAGCCGCATTTTGTTCTCATTTTGATTTCTTTTAACAGTTTATTTCTTTTAAGTGCATTTATATGTCCTTGCACTCTACACGGATTCACAATTTAATATTTTAATTTATCTTTTGCACTTTCCTTTTTTTATGATATCTTAGTACAACTAAAAACCATTTCTTTATCAATTGTCTATTACTAACCATAAGCTAAAAAATAAAGTTTTTTACTGTAACAGATAATTAGAATTTTTTCACAGTACCCTAAGTCATATATTTTTTTTTGTTATATATATATATATATATATACACACATTGATGTATTTAAATACAATTTTATTTTTATGTGATTTTGCAGAACACAAATCACAGAAATAAAGTGGTAAGAGCATAGAAGCAAAGATGATAACTCATTATTTAAAATTTATTACTTTTTTGTTTGGTGAAGAACAGAAATTTGACATGGGCTCTATCATGTCTCACTTTGTCACTAGGGCACTATACGGATCCCAGTTTGGGAAACTCTGTGCTAATTAATATAAATGTGAAATGAACTTTACTAAAGCTCAAAAAGATTTGTAATGTTGAGTATTTTAAATTATTTTTACCAGGGCTGCAGTAGGTTGGGAAAAGGACAGACTGCCCCCCTCCAACATTTAAAAACTGATTCCTTTACAAATATATAAAGTAGGGATGTAAAAGATATTCAGCTCATTTCTTAATGACTGACTCCACAGCATTGATTTTTTACTCGAAATTATACCAAATTAGATGAATTGTCCTAAATCAGAGGCTAAAATTCAAATTTTGGAATGGAAGGGAGACCCCCTTCCACTTAGTTATACATGGAGGAAATTGCAGTTTTTTGGAAGGGAGAATTTTTTTTTAAATATAATATCGGTATCTAGATATAATTACAAATGAAATAATGTTGAATTTCAAATTTTTACTGAATTTTGTCTAAAAACTTCTGCGGGCAGGAGACTCCTGCCGTCTATTTTCAATGAGGGGATCTGAGAAATTAGGGCGGAAATCTTGCTATCCTACCCTTCTGCTTGCACGGTTCACAGCCGAAGTACCCATTATGATTTTTGGTGCATTTTAAAAAAGATCTTGCAGGGGCATCACAAATGAATGAATCAATAACAATGTTGTACATTTTCCCTGCAATCACTGGATTTTGCATCAGTTCTTTTGGATCCTGAATAAAGTTCAGTAAATATTGAGAAACACTACTGGGCTTACTGCTCCCAGAAAAGATTCCAATAACAAATGGCTTTGAATTTAAAACATTTGAAATTGAACACAAAATTGGCCAGACTTGCTGTGTTGAACTTTTATACAAAGGCAATCCATCAATATTAAAGGACAGTTTAATTGTATTTAAATTTAGAAGACTTAATTGTTTCTCCAAACCATAACGAATGCCAAAATGTGCATACTGTCCATCATTTAAATTTTTTGTTTCAATATTATCTGGGGTATCTAATAATGTTCTGGCATCTTTAGGTAAATTGTGGTTATTTCTGAGGATTTGAAGCATGTCATTAATAAATATATGGGTAACATTGTGTTTAATAAAGCAAATTCTAAGTTGATGTGCTAAATTGAATTCATTTTGAGAATTTTCAGTTTCTATTTCAATTTTGGTTTCTGTGTATTTATCAAAATCACTGCCAGACATAGAGCTACTTAAACTTAGGTCAGAATTCTCCTCAGAACTGATACTTGACATACTGACATTTTCGTATGTACAATGAAAAGAGGTCTCGTTAATTTTTTCAATTTTACTTTGACCAGATTCATTTCCCATGATCTCTTTCATATGTTCATCCACTGCTTTTTTTAACTTGCGATCCTTTTGCCTTTTGGATAGTTTGCATTTCATCATCATTGGGACCAAGATGATAAAAGCAACAACAAAAATTACAGTAATCATAATGATCTTGTGGATTTTATGACTAAATATCAATATTTTATCTATGTACTAAAATTTCAAAACTTTAAGCAAGCAAAAATACTCACTTTGGCATGATGAATTTTACTTTTCAATCTAAAATAAAATTCCAAGAAAAAACTATTAGACAAAAAGCAACATCAACATTTTTCATATTCTTTAACTATATTAACATAAAATTAAAATTTCAATATTTTAAAGATAAAATAATGATTGATTTTTCTGAATTAAAATACTATTTTTTAAGAGAGCAAGTGAATAGTCACTGGGCTTATATTAACCTAGCCTAAATTTAGAAGTATGGCCATGTATGGTGTTTAAACGTTTATAGCTTCTTAAAGCACTACAAGGAAGAGTACATACATTTTCTGCTTTTTTTAAATATTAAGAATTTATTTTTCAAGGGGGGGGGGGGGGGGTAAGGGGGTAATGAGGAATTTTTAGAGGTTAAAAGTATACATGAACACACACGTATGCAAATATATATATATATATACAAACAGGGGCGGATCCAGGAATAATTTTTGGAGGCAAAGGTAAAGAGTGGTTCTGCCTCGCAAATATTTTCATAATGAAGTTTCCATCAGATATTTAATGTTTCTTCTTGCTTAAGCCAATTGATTCACAATAAAATTTCAAAAAATGAATTAAAATTGTTTATTGGAACAATTTTTTCTTATTCCTTTTGGAAGGCCCATCCCCCGTGACGTAACTAAGTCATTTTCCAACAGGGGCAAGACCAGACTTTAGCCCCCCCCCCCCTCCCGACATACGCACAAAAAGAGCTCACACATACACGCATTTAGTCAATTTAGCGCCTCTATAATCTGGCGCCCGGGGCGCAGGCCCCGTTTCTCCCCCCCCCCCTACCTCCTTGTTACGTCCCTGCCCATCCCCCCAGTATATTAGATAAATAGATGTATGTGTGTAGAACTTTAGAGAGGTATTTTATTCAAAGTTTTCTTTTACATGAGTTGGGGTGGGGATTGCACGAAATATCCGAAAATTACTAAAAAATTAAATTAATTAGCATGTTTTGAAAATATATGTTTTTAAACTTTATAGAACATAACTATTTTGGCTTTTTAGAAATATGTATAGAATTTACTGCTCTCAAACAACAGAGTCGGCTATCCGGTCCAGATGTATAAGCGGAAAAATCATAGCGTCATTGAAACTTGAGGCGCTGGGGGGGGGGGGAGGATTTCGCTACTGAATCTGCGGAGGGGGGGGGGAATACCCGATGTCATAGACATTTGATAGACAAGTAAACGCAATCAATAAAGTACAAAAATTAAACTTGAAGGGGGGGGGGGGATTGCGCTACTGAATTGGGGGGGGGGGTACAAGATGTCATAGACATTTGATAGACAAGTAAACGCAATCAATAAACAAGTAGACAAGTAAAAAGTAAACACAAAAAATTAATTAAATTCATTTAACTAAGATAAATGTAATGACAGCATCAAATAGAAAGCCAAAGTACCAGAAAAGGGAAATCTAAAATCATCAGAGTATTAAAAAAAAGAAACACCGATTTCAATGTCAATTTAAAGATTTAACATAAAAATCTAGCAGAATAATAATTTAGTATTTGAGTTCATGAATAAATAGTTAAAAAATTGAAAATACACTGGTGAACCCTAAAACATGGCTAGCATTGAAAAAGTGCAATTTTTCTTAAAATATTAAAAAATAAATGCTTAAATTAAGTCCTTATCAGTTAAATATCCCAAAATTATTTAACCCTCAATAACAAATAAGAAAATGTACTCACAGATCAAAAAAATTAAATCCGATTGACGAACTCAAAGAATTCAATCGCGCTTCAGTGCTCCTTTGTCCCGGCTACGGATTAACACAGAATGGAGTCCGCGATTCCTTTTCCGGTCTTTTGTTGTAAGGTTGGTGCGGTGTTAAGATTGGCATGGAGTTGCAACATTAGCATACTTATCACCGAACTTGGTGTCAGAAGGTACTCTCGAGAAAAGTTAAAATCACCACTTAAATTTGGGTTACCCATAAATTTGGTGACCGCGCCAATGTCTGCAAAATCGGAATAACCCATAAAAAGGTTGAAATGCATAAAAAAAAGCATTTTATTCAATTTAAAAACATGTAATAAAGCAAACGTAAGAATTAAATACTTACCGCCTTGAAAACGATTGGCGACGGAGAAAAGCTTCAGGCGTAGGAGAGAGGAAATCCGAACAAAGACATCTTTCAGCTCTTGAATGTTGACCAATCAGATTCGACTTCTAAGAAATAACGCAATTTCATGTTTAGCCGATATCGGTAGGATGTATATTTCCGATGAGTTTACGATAAGCGGATTTTCATCGGGAAAAGTGATTGTAACGATATATTTCCCCGATGAAATTTAGCTCATCGGGAACCGGTTCTCGGATGTTGCTTCTGCCCATATGGTAGCGCGATTCTGGATGAATATACGATGAATTCGATGAAACAAAAGAATTATAAAACAGAAAAGTACATTTTATTTATTTTTTACAATTATTTATATTTACAAACATTTACAACACATTTGCTCTGCCATTCCTGCCCCCATCTCTGTCTTTAGCATGCATAAGCCATTGCTTAATTACATTATGCACTTCCAGCTCCGTCGCAGCAGAACAAATTGGATTGCTCCTCACTGCCCCCTATTAAAAAAAAAAGTCCATTGTAAAATTACCAAACATATATTTAAATTTCACAATAGATGCATTGTGCGTAAACTAAAAAAAAGACCTATCTCGGGTTAAAACTGCATTAAAGCTACTTAAATATGTTTCTTGAAACAGTATAACATTAAGATCTTTCTAAAATATGTAATAACTTGAGAAATGTAATAACTTAGACAAAAGTTAAACATAGAAATAATGCAATAAAAATGGGGAAAAACCCTAAAACTTCTGGGGACTGAAAATTATGAATAAGTTTTAGCTTGAGACCCAATGCAGGATTTAATTGAAAACGTTTAAAACACATCATAGAACAATCTAGGGCTAAGACAAGTTAGGTCCTTAGTCTGAAAGTTAAATTTTTCAACGTTCTAGAGAATTGAGAAAAAAATTTGACATTAGTATATATTTATTATCATATTAGCTTTATGCAAATTTGCAATATTTTATTACATTTTATAATTAAAAATTTATGCAGATACGGGATAGAGTAGCATAGTTACCAATTTTTATTGAAAACGAGCAGACATTGTGTGAAGGAAGAAATTTGTTTTTTTTAAAACATTAGACATCTTATTGGTGGTAACTTTTGTAATTGTAGAAGGGGGGTGGGGGGTGAGCTTTCAGAAAAAATATATTCAAGATTTCACTGTGTATCTATATACATATAATTGCATTGTATATACATACATACATACAAAAAATATATATATATATAAAAAATCAAGCATTAATCGTATAAAATAATTTTTAAAAATACAAAAAGTAATTTTACCAAAAATTAACTTGTTGATCAGCGTAAATGTGCTGAACCCCAACTTCACTCCTCGCATACCCTTCCAGTTATATTTCAATGACAGACTGGTCGACACAAGTTTAGTCAGGACCCTTCGGGTTGCGTCTTTCACAGAGTTGCCTCCAATGCAGCTTAGATAATCACACTGAAAAAAGAAAATTTATTCAATAGAATTTTCAAACATTAAAAAATATTCTTTATAACAGTAATTCAGTAGAACATGGAAATTTTAAAGCTAAAAATTTTTTTTCTTTTTTCTTTACTGGAGAAATTGATTTTTTCCCCCAAAAAGTTGCATTCTTACTAAAAACAAAGGGGGCCACACTGATTTTTAGATCTCTGCCTGGCAAAATTTGCTAAGAAGAATCCACTCATTACCAAAGGAGAAACTGGTATAAGGAATAAGCCGCATTTTGTTCTCATTTTGATTTCTTTTAACAGTTTATTTCTTTTAAGTGCATTTATATGTCCTTGCACTCTACACGGATTCACAATTTAATATTTTAATTTATCTTTTGCATTTTCCCTTTTTTTATGATATCTTAGTACAACTAAAAACCATTTCTTTATCAATTGTCTATTACTAACCATAAGCTAAAAAAAAAATTTTTTTACTGTAACAGATAATTAGAATTTTTTCACAGTACCCTAAGTCATATATTTTTTTTTGTTATATATATATATATATATATACACAATTGATGTATTTAAATACAATTTTATTTTTATGTGATTTTGCAGAACACAAATCACAGAAATAAAGTGGTAAGAGCATAGAAGCAAAGATGATAACTCATTATTTAAAATTTATTACTTTTTTGTTTGGTGAAGAACAGAAATTTGACAGGGGCTCTATCATGTCTCACTTTGTCACTAGGGCACTATACGGATCCCAGTTTGGGAAACTCTGTGCTAATTAATATAAATGTGAAATGAACTTTACTAAAGCTCAAAAAGATTTGTAATGTTGAGTATTTTAAATTATTTTTACCCCGGGCTGCAGTAGGTTGGGAAAAGGACAGACTGCCCCCCTCCAACATTTAAAAACTGATTCCTTTACAAATATATAAAGTAGGGATGTAAAAGATATTCAGCTCATTTCTTAATGACTGACTCCACAGCATTGATTTTTTACTCGAAATTATACCAAATTAGATGAATTGTCCTAAATCAGAGGCTAAAATTCAAATTTTGGAATGGAAGGGAGACCCCCCTTTTCCCCTTAGTTATACATGGAGGAAATTGCAGTTTTTTGGAAGGGAGAATTTTTTTTTTAAAAATAAAATCGGTATCTAGATATAATTACAAATGAAATAATGTTGAATTTCAAATTTTTACTGAATTTTGTCTAAAAATTTTTGCGGGCAGGAGGGCCCCCTGCCGTCTATTTTCAATGAGGGGATCTGAGAAATTAGGGCGGAAATCTTGCTATCCTACCCTTCTGCTTGCACGGTTCACAGCCGAAGTACCCATTATGATTTTTTTGGGGCATTTTAAAAAAGATCTTGCAGGGGCATCACAAATGAATGAATCAATAACAATGTTGTACATTTTCCCTGCAATCACTGGATTTTGCATCAGTTCTTTTGGATCCTGAATAAAGTTCAGTAAATATTGAGAAACACTACTGGGCTTACTGCTCCCAGAAAAGATTCCAATAACAAATGGCTTTGAATTTAAAACATTTGAAATTTTAACACAAAATTGGCCAGACTTGCTGTGTTGAACTTTTATACAAAGGCAATCCATCAATATTAAAGGACAGTTTAATTGTATTTAAATTTAGAAGACTTAATTGTTTTTTCCAAACCCTAACGAATGCCAAAATGTGCATACTGTCCATCATTTAAATTTTTTGTTTCAATATTATCTGGGGTATCTAATAATGTTCTGGCATCTTTAGGTAAATTGTGGTTATTTCTGAGGATTTGAAGCATGTCATTAATAAATATATGGGTAACATTGTGTTTAATAAAGCAAATTCTAAGTTGATGTGCTAAATTGAATTCATTTTGAGAATTTTCAGTTTCTATTTCAATTTTGGTTTCTGTGTATTTATCAAAATCACTGCCAGACATAGAGCTACTTAAACTTAGGTCAGAATTCTCCTCAGAACTGATACTTGACATACTGACATTTTCGTATGTACAATGAAAAGAGGTCTCGTTAATTTTTTCAATTTTACTTTGACCAGATTCATTTCCCATGATCTCTTTCATATGTTCATCCACTGCTTTTTTTAACTTGCGATCCTTTTGCCTTTTGGATAGTTTGCATTTCATCATCATTGGGACCAAGATGATAAAAGCAACAACAAAAATTACAGTAATCATAATGATCTTGTGGATTTTATGACTAAATATCAATATTTTATCTATGTACTAAAATTTCAAAACTTTAAGCAAGCAAAAATACTCACTTTGGCATGATGAATTTTACTTTTCAATCTAAAATAAAATTCCAAGAAAAAACTATTAGAAAAAAAGGGCAACATCAACATTTTTCATATTCTTTAACTATATTAACATAAAATTAAAATTTCAATATTTTAAAGATAAAATAATGATTGATTTTTCTGAATTAAAATACTATTTTTTAAGAGAGCAAGTGAATAGTCACTGGGCTTATATTAACCTAGCCTAAATTTAGAAGTATGGCCATGTATGGTTTTTAAAAACGTTTATAGCTTCTTAAAGCACTACAAGGAAGAGTACATACATTTTCTGCTTTTTTTAAATATTAAGAATTTATTTTTAAAGGGGGGGGGGGAGGGGGTAAGGGGGAAATTTGAGGAATTTTTAGAGGTTAAAAGTATACATGAACACACACGTATGCAAATATATATAATATATACAAACAGGGGCGGATCCAGGAATAATTTTTGGAGGCAAAGGTAAAGAGGGGTTTTCTGCCTCGCAAATATTTTCATAATGAAGTTTCCATCAGATATTTAATGTTTCTTCTTGCTTAAGCCAATTGATTCACAATAAAATTTCAAAAAATGAATTAAAATTGTTTATTGGAACAATTTTTTCTTATTCCTTTTGGAAGGCCCATCCCCCGTGACGTAACTAAGTCATTTTCCAACAGGGGCAAGACCAGACTTTAGCCCCCCCCCCCCTCCCGACATACGCACAAAAAGAGCTCACACATACACGCATTTAGTAAATTTTAGCGCCTCTATAATCTGGCGCCCGGGGCGCAGGCCCCGTTTCCCCCCCCCCCCCCCTACCTCCTTGTTACGCCCCCTGCCCATCCCCCCAGTATATTAGATAAATAGATGTATGTGTGTAGAACTTTAGAGAGGTATTTTATTCAAAGTTTTCTTTTCCCATGAGTTGGGGTGGGGATTGCACGAAATATCCGAAAATTACTAAAAAATTAAATTAATTAGCATGTTTTGAAAATATATGTTTTTAAACTTTATAGAACATAACTATTTTGGCTTTTTAGAAATATGTATAGAATTTACTGCTCTCAAACAACAGAGTCGGCTATCCGGTCCAGATGTATAAGCGGAAAAATCATAGCGTCATTGAAACTTGAGGCGCTGGGGGGGGGGGGGGGGGATTTCGCTACTGAATCTGCGGAGGGGGGGGGGAATAAACCCCATGTCATAGACATTTGATAGACAAGTAAACGCAATCAATAAAGTACAAAAATTAAACTTGAAGGGGGGGGGGGGGTTGCGCTACTGAATTGGGGGGGGGGGGGGGACAAGATGTCATAGACATTTGATAGACAAGTAAACGCAATCAATAAACAAGTAGACAAGTAAAAAGGGAAACACAAAAAATTAATTAAATTCATTTAAAATAAGATAAATGTAATGACAGCATCAAATAGAAAGCCAAAGTACCAGAAAAGGGAAATCTAAAATCATCAGAGTATTAAAAAAAAGAAACACCGATTTCAATGTCAATTTAAAGATTTAACATTTAAAAAACTAGCAGAATAATAATTTAGTATTTTTAGTTCATGAATAAATAGTTAAAAAATTGAAAATACACTGGTTTAACCCTAAAACATGGCTAGCATTGAAAAAGTGCAATTTTTTTTAAAATATTAAAAAATAAATGCTTAAATTAAGTCCTTATCAGTTAAATATCCCAAAAATTTTTTAACCCTCAATAACAAATAAGAAAATGTACTCACAGATCAAAAAAAAATTTAAAACCGATTGACGAACTCAAAGAAATTTAATCGCGCTTCAGTGCTCCTTTGTCCCGGCTACGGATTAACACAGAATGGAGTCCGCGATTCCTTTTCCGGTCTTTTGTTGTAAGGTTGGTGCGGTGTTAAGATTGGCATGGAGTTGCAAAAATTAGCATACTTATCACCGAACTTGGTGTCAGAAGGTACTCTCGAGAAAAGTTAAAATCACCACTTAAATTGGATTACCCATAAATTTGGTGACCGCGCCAATGTCTGCAAAATCGGAATAAAACCCCTAAAAAAAGGGTTTAAAATGCATAAAAAAAAAAACATTTTTATTCAATTTAAAAAAAATGTAATAAAGCAAACGTAAGAATTAAATACTTACCGCCTTGAAAACGATTGGCGACGGAGAAAAGCTTCAGGCGTAGGAGAGAGGAAATCCGAACAAAAAAACATCTTTCAGCTCTTGAATGTTGACCAATCAGATTCGACTTCTAAGAAATAACCCCAATTTCATGGGTTTTGCCGATATCGGTAGGATGTATATTTCCGATGAGTTTACGATAAGCGGGGTTTTCATCGGGAAAAGTGATTGTAACGATAAAATTTCCCCCCATGAAATTTAGCTCATCGGGAACCGGTTCTCGGATGTTGCTTCTGCCCATATGGTAGCGCGATTCTGGATGAATATACGATGAATTCGATGAAAGGCCAAGCAAAATACGATGAGTCGATGCTACTTTGGGAAGGGCTTTGCCAAAAGATACGCGATACGGTTTTTCCAAAGGACTCCGAGCAGTTTGTGCAGAAACGTTGCCAAAGGGCCCCCTCTCTTTGTTGATCTCACTAAATTTCTTGAAGATGGCCAGGGGGAAATTTCTGTACGCCGTTTTGTAGTCTGGCTTAAGTAGAGGGTCCGCACATCGTTAAAATCTTTTACGAGCAGCGTAGACCCTCTTCTTATGAATAGTTAGAGAGTCATTTTTCCCCCCGGTGGACGGGGAATGTGGTGCGAAAAATTTTTTCTTAAAAATTTGATCCGCGCAGCCCTGTAAATTTTCAGTGAAAACCGGTGTACAGCCTGTCCAGGCCTTCCCTAGTTTTAACAGAATTTAACAATGCAACAAAAGGATAAATCTTATTTGATATTAACTTTTCAAATTTATCTGCATTATAATTTGTCTTATATTTTAAGAAACGCGAATGTGAAAAAAGGAGCGTCTAAAACAATTTTACTGAACTTGTGATCACTGAGTGAGATCTCTTCAGAGACCGACCAAGACACCCCGGGACAGGCAAAAATCTCGCCAGGGTCAAGTCGGGCCAGCCCTTAGCATGGGGCGTCTCGAAAGTCGGGGGGGAAAAATTTTTTGAAACAAAAGAATTATAAAACAGAAAAGTACATTTTATTTATTTTTTACAATTATTTATATTTACAAACATTTACAACACATTTGCTCTGCCATTCCTGCCCCCATCTCTGTCTTTAGCATGCATAAGCCATTGCTTAATTACATTATGCACTTCCAGCTCCGTCGCAGCAGAACAAATTGGATTGCTCCTCACTGCGCCTATTAAAAAAAAAAGTCCATTGTAAAATTACCAAACATATATTTAAATTTCACAATAGATGCATTGTGCGTAAACTAGAAAAAGACCTATCTCGGGTTAAAACTGCATTAAAGCTACTTAAATATGTTTCTTGAAACAGTATAACATTAAGATCTTTCTAAAATATGTAATAACTTGAGAAATGTAATAACTTAGACAAAAGTTAAACATAGAAATAATGCAATAAAAATGAGAAAAACCCTAAAACTTCTGGGGACTGAAAATTATGAATAAGTTTTAGCTTGAGACCCAATGCAGGATTTAATTGAAAACGCTTAACACATCATAGAACAATCTAGGGCTAAGACAAGTTAGGTCCTTAGTCTGAAAGTTAAATTTTTCAACGTTCTAGAGAATTGAGAAAAAAATTTGACATTAGTATATATTTATTATCATATTAGCTTTATGCAAATTTGCAATATTTTATTACATTTTATAATTAAAAACTTATGCAGATACAGATAGAGTAGCATAGTTACCAATTTTTATTGAAAACGAGCAGACATTGTGTGAAGGAAGAAATTTGTATTTTTTAAAACATTAGACATCTTATTGGTGGTAACTTTTGTAATTGTAGAAGGGGGGTGGGGGGTGAGCTTTCAGAAAAAATATATTCAAGATTTCACTGTGTATCTATATACATATAATTGCATTGTATATACATACATACATACAAAAAATATATATATATATAAAAAATCAAGCATTAATCGTATAAAATAATTTTTAAAAATACAAAAAGTAATTTTACCAAAAATTAACTTGTTGATCAGCGTAAATGTGCTGAACCCCAACTTCACTCCTCGCATACCCTTCCAGTTATATTTCAATGACAGACTGGTCGACACAAGTTTAGTCAGGACCCTTCGGGTTGCGTCTTTCACAGAGTTGCCTCCAATGCAGCTTAGATAATCACACTGAAAAAAGAAAATTTATTCAATAGAATTTTCAAACATTAAAAAATATTCTTTATAACAGTAATTCAGTAGAACATGGAAATTTTAAAGCTAAAAAGTTTTTTTCTTTTTTCTTTACTGGAGAAATTGATGTTTTCCCAAAAAGTTGCATTCTTACTAAAAACAAAGTGGCCACACTGAGTTTAGATCTCTGCCTGGCAGAATGCTAAGAAGAATCCACTCATTACCAAAGGAGAAACTGGTATAAGGAATAAGCCGCATTTTGTTCTCATTTTGATTTCTTTTAACAGTTTATTTCTTTTAAGTGCATTTATATGTCCTTGCACTCTACACGGATTCACAATTTAATATTTTAATTTATCTTTTGCACTTTCCTTTTTTTATGATATCTTAGTACAACTAAAAACCATTTCTTTATCAATTGTCTATTACTAACCATAAGCTAAAAAATAAAGTTTTTTACTGTAACAGATAATTAGAATTTTTTCACAGTACCCTAAGTCATATATTTTTTTTTGTTATATATATATATATATATATACACACATTGATGTATTTAAATACAATTTTATTTTTATGTGATTTTGCAGAACACAAATCACAGAAATAAAGTGGTAAGAGCATAGAAGCAAAGATGATAACTCATTATTTAAAATTTATTACTTTTTTGTTTGGTGAAGAACAGAAATTTGACATGGGCTCTATCATGTCTCACTTTGTCACTAGGGCACTATACGGATCCCAGTTTGGGAAACTCTGTGCTAATTAATATAAATGTGAAATGAACTTTACTAAAGCTCAAAAAGATTTGTAATGTTGAGTATTTTAAATTATTTTTACCAGGGCTGCAGTAGGTTGGGAAAAGGACAGACTGCCCCCCTCCAACATTTAAAAACTGATTCCTTTACAAATATATAAAGTAGGGATGTAAAAGATATTCAGCTCATTTCTTAATGACTGACTCCACAGCATTGATTTTTTACTCGAAATTATACCAAATTAGATGAATTGTCCTAAATCAGAGGCTAAAATTCAAATTTTGGAATGGAAGGGAGACCCCCTTCCACTTAGTTATACATGGAGGAAATTGCAGTTTTTTGGAAGGGAGAATTTTTTTTTAAATATAATATCGGTATCTAGATATAATTACAAATGAAATAATGTTGAATTTCAAATTTTTACTGAATTTTGTCTAAAAACTTCTGCGGGCAGGAGACTCCTGCCGTCTATTTTCAATGAGGGGATCTGAGAAATTAGGGCGGAAATCTTGCTATCCTACCCTTCTGCTTGCACGGTTCACAGCCGAAGTACCCATTATGATTTTTGGTGCATTTTAAAAAAGATCTTGCAGGGGCATCACAAATGAATGAATCAATAACAATGTTGTACATTTTCCCTGCAATCACTGGATTTTGCATCAGTTCTTTTGGATCCTGAATAAAGTTCAGTAAATATTGAGAAACACTACTGGGCTTACTGCTCCCAGAAAAGATTCCAATAACAAATGGCTTTGAATTTAAAACATTTGAAATTGAACACAAAATTGGCCAGACTTGCTGTGTTGAACTTTTATACAAAGGCAATCCATCAATATTAAAGGACAGTTTAATTGTATTTAAATTTAGAAGACTTAATTGTTTCTCCAAACCATAACGAATGCCAAAATGTGCATACTGTCCATCATTTAAATTTTTTGTTTCAATATTATCTGGGGTATCTAATAATGTTCTGGCATCTTTAGGTAAATTGTGGTTATTTCTGAGGATTTGAAGCATGTCATTAATAAATATATGGGTAACATTGTGTTTAATAAAGCAAATTCTAAGTTGATGTGCTAAATTGAATTCATTTTGAGAATTTTCAGTTTCTATTTCAATTTTGGTTTCTGTGTATTTATCAAAATCACTGCCAGACATAGAGCTACTTAAACTTAGGTCAGAATTCTCCTCAGAACTGATACTTGACATACTGACATTTTCGTATGTACAATGAAAAGAGGTCTCGTTAATTTTTTCAATTTTACTTTGACCAGATTCATTTCCCATGATCTCTTTCATATGTTCATCCACTGCTTTTTTTAACTTGCGATCCTTTTGCCTTTTGGATAGTTTGCATTTCATCATCATTGGGACCAAGATGATAAAAGCAACAACAAAAATTACAGTAATCATAATGATCTTGTGGATTTTATGACTAAATATCAATATTTTATCTATGTACTAAAATTTCAAAACTTTAAGCAAGCAAAAATACTCACTTTGGCATGATGAATTTTACTTTTCAATCTAAAATAAAATTCCAAGAAAAAACTATTAGACAAAAAGCAACATCAACATTTTTCATATTCTTTAACTATATTAACATAAAATTAAAATTTCAATATTTTAAAGATAAAATAATGATTGATTTTTCTGAATTAAAATACTATTTTTTAAGAGAGCAAGTGAATAGTCACTGGGCTTATATTAACCTAGCCTAAATTTAGAAGTATGGCCATGTATGGTGTTTAAACGTTTATAGCTTCTTAAAGCACTACAAGGAAGAGTACATACATTTTCTGCTTTTTTTAAATATTAAGAATTTATTTTTCAAGGGGGGGGGAGGGGGTAAGGGGGTAATGAGGAATTTTTAGAGGTTAAAAGTATACATGAACACACACGTATGCAAATATATATATATATATACAAACAGGGGCGGATCCAGGAATAATTTTTGGAGGCAAAGGTAAAGAGTGGTTCTGCCTCGCAAATATTTTCATAATGAAGTTTCCATCAGATATTTAATGTTTCTTCTTGCTTAAGCCAATTGATTCACAATAAAATTTCAAAAAATGAATTAAAATTGTTTATTGGAACAATTTTTTCTTATTCCTTTTGGAAGGCCCATCCCCCGTGACGTAACTAAGTCATTTTCCAACAGGGGCAAGACCAGACTTTAGCGCCCCCCCCCCTCCCGACATACGCACAAAAAGAGCTCACACATACACGCATTTAGTCAATTTAGCGCCTCTATAATCTGGCGCCCGGGGCGCAGGCCCCGTTTCTCCCCCCCCCCCTACCTCCTTGTTACGTCCCTGCCCATCCCCCCAGTATATTAGATAAATAGATGTATGTGTGTAGAACTTTAGAGAGGTATTTTATTCAAAGTTTTCTTTTACATGAGTTGGGGTGGGGATTGCACGAAATATCCGAAAATTACTAAAAAATTAAATTAATTAGCATGTTTTGAAAATATATGTTTTTAAACTTTATAGAACATAACTATTTTGGCTTTTTAGAAATATGTATAGAATTTACTGCTCTCAAACAACAGAGTCGGCTATCCGGTCCAGATGTATAAGCGGAAAAATCATAGCGTCATTGAAACTTGAGGCGCTGGGGGGGGGGGGGAGGATTTCGCTACTGAATCTGCGGAGGGGGGGGGGGAATACCCGATGTCATAGACATTTGATAGACAAGTAAACGCAATCAATAAAGTACAAAAATTAAACTTGAAGGGGGGGGGGGGATTGCGCTACTGAATTGGGGGGGGGGGGTACAAGATGTCATAGACATTTGATAGACAAGTAAACGCAATCAATAAACAAGTAGACAAGTAAAAAGTAAACACAAAAAATTAATTAAATTCATTTAACTAAGATAAATGTAATGACAGCATCAAATAGAAAGCCAAAGTACCAGAAAAGGGAAATCTAAAATCATCAGAGTATTAAAAAAAAGAAACACCGATTTCAATGTCAATTTAAAGATTTAACATAAAAATCTAGCAGAATAATAATTTAGTATTTGAGTTCATGAATAAATAGTTAAAAAATTGAAAATACACTGGTGAACCCTAAAACATGGCTAGCATTGAAAAAGTGCAATTTTTCTTAAAATATTAAAAAATAAATGCTTAAATTAAGTCCTTATCAGTTAAATATCCCAAAATTATTTAACCCTCAATAACAAATAAGAAAATGTACTCACAGATCAAAAAAATTAAATCCGATTGACGAACTCAAAGAATTCAATCGCGCTTCAGTGCTCCTTTGTCCCGGCTACGGATTAACACAGAATGGAGTCCGCGATTCCTTTTCCGGTCTTTTGTTGTAAGGTTGGTGCGGTGTTAAGATTGGCATGGAGTTGCAACATTAGCATACTTATCACCGAACTTGGTGTCAGAAGGTACTCTCGAGAAAAGTTAAAATCACCACTTAAATTGGATTACCCATAAATTTGGTGACCGCGCCAATGTCTGCAAAATCGGAATAACCCATAAAAAGGTTGAAATGCATAAAAAAAAGCATTTTATTCAATTTAAAAACATGTAATAAAGCAAACGTAAGAATTAAATACTTACCGCCTTGAAAACGATTGGCGACGGAGAAAAGCTTCAGGCGTAGGAGAGAGGAAATCCGAACAAAGACATCTTTCAGCTCTTGAATGTTGACCAATCAGATTCGACTTCTAAGAAATAACGCAATTTCATGTTTAGCCGATATCGGTAGGATGTATATTTCCGATGAGTTTACGATAAGCGGATTTTCATCGGGAAAAGTGATTGTAACGATATATTTCCCCGATGAAATTTAGCTCATCGGGAACCGGTTCTCGGATGTTGCTTCTGCCGATATGGTAGCGCGATTCTGGATGAATATACGATGAATTCGATGAAAGGCCAAGCAAAATACGATGAGTCGATGCTACTAGGGAAGACTTTGCCAAAAGATACGCGATACGGTTTGCCAAAGGACTCCGAGCAGTTTGTGCAGAAACGTTGCCAGGCCGCTCTCTTTGTTGATCTCACTAGTTTCTTGAAGATGGCCAGGGCATTGCTGTACGCCGTTTTGTAGTCTGGCTTAAGTAGAGGGTCCGCACATCGTTAAAATCTTTTACGAGCAGCGTAGACCCTCTTCTTATGAATAGTTAGAGAGTCATTCCCCCAGGTGGACGGGGAATGTGGTGCGAAAAATTTTTTCTTAAAAATTTGATCCGCGCAGCCCTGTAAATTTTCAGTGAAGCCGGTGTACAGCCTGTCCAGGCCTTCCCTAGTTTTAACAGAATTTAACAATGCAACAAAAGGATAAATCTTATTTGATATTAACTTTTCAAATTTATCTGCATTATAATTTGTCTTATATTTTAAGAAACGCGAATGTGAAAACGGAGCGTCTAAAACAATTTTACTGAACTTGTGATCACTGAGTGAGATCTCTTCAGAGACCGACCAAGACACCGGCACAGGCAAAAATCTCGCCAGGGTCAAGTCGGGCCAGCCCTTAGCATGGGGCGTCTCGAAAGTCGGGGGAAAATTTTGTGAATTTAAAACCATTAGGTTATGTAAAGCAATAAAATCAAGAAGACTCTCTCCCCTTTCCTCATTTTTCCTGTATCTCCAACTGCGGGAATGAGCATTAAAGTCGCCCGCGAGGATCACAGGCGCAGAGGAAAGAGCCAGAAGGAAAGTGTTCAGTTCCGACAAAAGAGGTTCCAGAGGCTCAAGGGGGGAAGCGTATGCCGAAATTAATACGAGAGGGCCATCCTTGACCATGATTTTTGCTGCGACGAAGTCATGTGCCTGGTACGTTGAATAAAGACAAATCACACCAGAGGGAAAAAACAGAGCTGCACGACCACTGCCCGACAGAAAACGGCCCCAGCCAGTATTAATACAAGAGACCTGACCATGCATCAGGTATGGCTCCTGAGCCAAGATTACATGTACTTTGTCCCTGTTAGCAACTACAGAAACATGCGAAGTTGGTGCTCTACCGCGCTGCAAATTAATTTGGAGAAGACTAAGTGCCGGGCCGTCGACTTACAGTAAGTGGGTGGAGCAGCAGTACTAAAATTGGAAATACACAAATTTACATTACATATATTGTCAGAGGATGAACGCAAAACAAAAGAATCAACAGAATTTAAATCGATTATATCCATATTATTAGCCATAATTGATATTACGTTTCAAAGTATTAACAAGTTGCTGATAACAAATACACTTAGAGGCAAAGGAGGGGTGATCCACAGGGAAGTTAGAACCATATTTGGAATTATGAGTCAAACAATTAGTACAGGTTGGAGACTCGGCCTTGCATTTTTGGCCGTGGTGAGATTCGGTACAGAATGCGCAATAGTGAGTTTTTTCTGTGCAGTTCGCCGCTGTGTGCCCGAACATTTGGCACTTGTAGCAGCGACGGACTCCCATGAACTCCTTGACCGTGTGAACATCCCAAAGGAAGTTCACACGCGGAGAGGACATAATTTTATGAAAGGCGGGAGGGGAACATTCAATCACCAGGCTGACATTTGAGGCCTTGCCACTCAGTTTAAATTTGAAACTGAAGTCCTTCTCCTCTACCATGCCAAATTGGGTCTCAAAGGCAGTGACTACAGTCGACCTTGTACATTCGGGTCGATATTATGGACAATGATACGAGGCAATTTTTTCCTTGCCACCCTGGCGCGGATCATGGCCCCCAACTTGGGATGATCTTCTAGGTGGGCTCTGAGAGACTCTGAATCCTCAACCGAGGGTACGTCCACGGCCAGACCTCCCTTTCCCACATAGCGAACTCTAGAAACCTTAATACCGTCCCGCGTTGGGTCGTAATTATGTTTGAGTACCTTTTTGAGATCCCCGGAGGTTACGTTTGGTGTATCCTTGCGAGGGTAAATTAGTACTGTGCTTTCACTGCGCAAAGCTTGAGCAAATGTAGGAACAGCGGGGAGACGGTTACCATGCTCCAACTCCGTTTCCTGGACCAACTCTTGGGAAACCCGGCCTGTGCCGACGAGAGGTGGGAAATCCCGTTCCAGGGAGTCGGCCTGGACACCAACATCGCAGGTGACTCTCGGAGGAAGATGAGGGGAGTCCCCCGCCTCCATCTGAGTACTCTGATCTTGGCTGGAGGCCCTTAACACTGGAGCCTGAGTGTTAGCAGAGTGGGGTGAAGACGACGTGCGAGAAAATTTATCCTGCAGGATATCCAACACCTTGATTAACTTGCTCCTCATCCCCGCCTTAAAAAAAACGCGCTGATTAGGATCTTTAGATTCAACGAGTGTTCTTAGGAACCCAAAGATCTCCTCTGTTGTGTTGACTACGGACACGTAGTCCAGGGCAGGCTGATTGGAGCTATGAAAGAAGCGTTTTAGCGGGCCAACAGTTTTGACGTTGGACTCCCCACTACTTGAAATCAAGTCCACATTTGACGGATGGGACTGAGAAGTAAAAGTATTTAGCGCAGTGGGAGAGGGAGAGTCTCTACGTACGAGAAGTTTTCCCGCGAGAGTCTGCGGAGTAGAAGCTATCCTGTTTAAAACAATTTTATGAGTGTTCCTACCGTTCTTCGACTTTTTCGCACTCATGTTTGCTCGGGAACACAGTAAATAAATATTTAAAACAAAATGAACAAATAATTTATGGGCCCTAATGGCCCGCTACTCAATTCACCAAATGTCCTACTTTTTGCCTTTTTACATTATTTCAAAAAAAAAAAAAAAAAAATTCCAACAAAATTCCACAAAAACCCAAACATCAGGAGAACTAGTCAAGTTATCCAAAATCTGACGGCACTGTACTGGTAGGAGATTTTACCCTGATTAAAATAAGTACCTACAACATGGGGTAAATCCTAAATTTAATTTTCAGTGATGTCACACCTCATAATTTTAACACCAGTTAGGCTTCTCATTCTTAACCTAATTAATTTAGAACCCACAAAATTTAAAATTCTTAATCCTTACTTTAATGCGAGTACAAAGAGTACTCACAACCCCCTCTAAAACCAAATTAAAAAAAAGAAAAAGAAAAGAAATTAATTAATTAACTTTAACTAATTAATCAAATATCTTCAACTGTAATTAATTCATCAAAAAAAAAAAAAAACTGACATCACCTGGCCCACGTGAAATCTCCTGCTGATTACAATGCTGGGTCACATTTAAATGATTTTGAAATTACTGAGCCATCTCAGAGGGCACCAAAGTACACCATAGTAATACTTTTCGCGGGCAAAGTATAGATGACTCTAAAGCACCGTCTACCCGAGGCGTCCGAAAACTACAATAATAAAACAATTAGAATTTTCAAAAAAAAAAAAAAAACACACCTCTTAACAACTAACAACCATCCGTTAATATGCAATACATATTTCGAAACACAAAAAATAACTCTATCATTTAATATATGATATCAATTTCTATCTAAAACTCAAAAATAATTACAGCTTGACAAAATTTCACAATGTTATAATAAATGTAAACACAATGTTAAAGTTGGAATCGAAACATTCAAAAACTAACAATAACATATATTACGAACCCCTGTTCATAACTTTACCAACCAGGATTCCCCTGGTAGATCTCGGCAAGGGCTTTCCAAAAATATTACACTTGATGCGGATTGAACCGGATTACCGGATCTGCAGACTTGACAAGCGAGGCGATGGTATAATAATTGTAAACGCAATGTTAAAGTTGGAATCGAAACATTCAGAAATTAACAATAACACAAGTTACGAACCCCTGGTCATAACTTAACCAACCAGGACTTCCCGGATAGGTCTCGGCAAGAGCTATCCGAAAATATTACACTTGATGCAGATTGAACCGGATAACCGGATCTGCAGGCTTAACAAGCGGAGCGATGATAGAGCACGCCCTATCTCAACGGGTACGACGGTCGAGCTCCCTTGTTGTGAACATTAATCCATATATGTGAGTGGGTGATCCTTCCTCGTCCGGAAGCGAATGGCGATCATAGTCTTGCTTGTAGAAGAAGCCTGCCGCGCCTATTTTATAGACCGCAGATGCTATCAATCAAGAATTGTACGAAAAGGGCCCATCTCTGCCTTGGAAGAGTCTCTCGCGACTCTACTGGGAAGATGAAGTGGTCACAGGGAAAAACTGATCTCCTCTGTCAAGATCTGATGAAAACTCTAGTCTGTCAAAATCTGATGATGTTCTCATGCTGTTCTGATGTAACTCTCATCTGTCAAGATCCGATGAAAACTCTCATCTGTCAAAATCTGATGATGTTCTCTCCAAGATTTTGGTTTTAATTAACCAAAAGCCCCTTGCTGATTTGATGGGAGGTCTTGACCAATTCTGGCTCAATTGACCTCCCATCGTTTCTTAGATTTCTCCCAAACAGGGCGCTTCCCGTCGGCCGTTGGCTGGCAAGTTTATCAGTGGGGCGGTACAGATCCACGCAATCAGAGCGTCCTTCTTCTGGTGCTCTCACGGTGTTGTTGCCTCCGCAGCCATCTCCTGCCATAAAATTTATATTTTTTTTTATCCCTCCGATGGGCCTTTGTAGAGATAGTGTTTTCCGCTATTGTTGGTCCAGACGGACTGTCCGCCGTTGGTGGTAAAAATGCCTATCACATTGTAACCCCCCATCTTTCTGTTACGACAGATTCCACGTTGTTCTTGCCTCCGCAGCCATCTCGTGCCATAAAATTTATATTTTTTTTATCCCTCCGATGGGCCTTTGTTGAGATAGTGTTTTCCGCTATTGTTGGTTCAGACGGACTGTCCGCCGTTGGTGGTAAAAATGCTTATCCCATTGTAACCCCCCATCTTTCTGTTACGACAACAGGCATCGAACTTTATTTGTAACATTGTTACTGTAAAACTCCTCCTGACGGACACACTCAAATGCGGAGACCCCTCTTACGCCGACAGTTTTTAATTTCCATGTATCAAATCATTGATCCATAAAAAACTCTCCTACTCCCATACCACTCTATAACCGAAAAATATGTTTGAGTTCGTTATTGAGGAGCTTTACCGTATTAAGTTTTATAATCACCACACTGAATTCTGCGTGAATAATTACTGAAAATAGAGCCCTCAGAATTATGCATTTATCATAGCTCATCAGATTTCTAAAGAACAAGTATATATCATAAAACGTTTCATTGTCTAATTGCAACAATTAGCTATTAAATTATTAACCATTTATTTTATTTAATAATTAATTAGCGTATTCATTTATTTTATTTATTGTATAAACGTTGCAGAGTTTTTTTTATAAAATTTAGAACTAACGTCAGCCGTCCAATTAGCTTTTAAAAAGAAAAAGGGTATTCTTCCGCCTGTTTGATTTTTGTTTTTTCTTTTTAGGAGTCTTAATTTATGTACAAAGTTATAAATCTTAACTAATATGCATCTTATATTACCTAATCTACATCTTGCAAAGAAAGGTTTTACGGATAAGAAAAAAGCAAATCATAAACAGAAACAATTATTTTGTAAGAGAAGTGTGTTTTTACCTGATTAAAAATGTATGCATACAGCAAATGCATGGCTAAAGTAATATTAATTTACTTTTGTGAATTTTAAAGGAATGTCAAAGCTTAGTTAATGTTTGAAAGATTGCAATTATTTATTAATATATTTTGATACATTATAACTAATGTTTATTTTACTTTCTAAAAATGTTTAATAAATAAAATATTTTTTGGAAAAATATAGAACCGACTTCAAATTATAAATTGCACTAAAAAGTGAAAAAAAAATTAATTCTTTAAACAATATCTAGGTGACTTTTAAACAAAATTTTATAAGTCGGTGTAAAATTAGGATAGATAAAATCTTTTGTAATCATGAATCAATTATAAATATATATGTGGAGGAGAGAAACACCTCAACCCTTCTCTACAACCTGACCACGAGCGCCATCACAAAGAAAACGCCGGAGAGAGGTTAGAGACGAGAAAGCGAGATTGACGTGCAGCTTTCCACTTAGAAGTAACACTTAACTTTAGAAGTATTTTCAAACACTTTGACGCAACCGAAATGTTTATTTGTTCATGTTTATGTGTCCCTGTGAATGTTTTAAAAGTCCTGTCTTCGTCAATAAACCTGTGTTCGTCTTGAAACACTGATTGATTCTTGGATAACGGAAGGGACTACACCTAACACGGTGGCAGAAGTGAGTCTACCCAGGAATAATTAGTACTCCCCACGACTCTTCAACTCAGGTGAGTCCGTTCCTTTACATATTTTTAGTATGGCTAAAATATCGCTAAATGACATACCTTCCATTGCAAAATCTCTCAAATGTGGAAGTGCCAAAAGTGTTAAATTGTTAAGTGAAGTTGTATCTGATCATCCATTTGACCGATCAACACGTAGAACACTAAGACAATTTACTTCCTTCCCCGATGATTTCGATGTTGAAAAGCGTGAACAAAAACTTTTAGAATCATTTTCCTTAGCTGACTTTATCTCTGTGTGCAATTTATTGTATATCGACTGTTCGGGTTCGCAAGAAGTTTTATGTGACATAATTTTTGAATCTCTTTCTGATTTAAATTCATATCAAAGCACTATTGAACTTTTTTCTTCTGATGACGATACGAATGAAACCAAAACCATTTCGCATAGCAATCCTTTCGTTCTGTCTGAACACGTGACCTTGAACGACGCCACGAAACCACAACACCTGACTCCCCCGCGCCAACATTTCGTTTCCTCCCCACCTCTTGGCAAGCATAGTGCCAGAGAAGAAAAAAATCTAGTGACTCAGAACTCTTATTCCGCTGTCGAACTTCCAGAGAAAACAAAAACAAATTATGAATTATCCAGCGTTCACAACGTTTCACTAGGAAACAATAAAACCTGGTTCATTTTGAGAGAAATATGCGATTTAGCTCGTACCTTTTCAGGAAAAGATTCTTATTCTATACAAAATTTTATCTCTGATTTAGAACAATTATTTTCAACTTATGGTTTTACTACAGACGTACATAAAATTTTGATTACAAAAAAATCATTAGCTGATCCAGCGCGTATTTTTGTATTATCCTTGAAAAATGTTACATGTTTTGAAAATCTTAAAGAGCACCTGATTACTGAATTTGGCACAAAAATTTCATCCATTGATGTTCACAAGCTTCTTAAATCCCGGAAGCTAAAGCAAAATGAAACTGTGACAGAATACTTTATCGCTATGCGTGCGTTAGCTAGTCAAAGTCATATAGATAATGAATCGTTAATTGAATATTGTATTGAAGGTTTGCCCGACTCTGAAGCTAAACTCGTTTTGTATGGATGTAACGATCTTTCCGAATTTAAACAGAAGATGCGTTCTTTTGAGAATCTTTATTCTAAGGATGTTAAACCAGAAAATAATTTTCATCGTGCCTTCAAACCTAGTAGCCATCCAAATAGCAATTTTTCCGGAGATCATCGCATAAAACTTTACTGAGGAAAAAACTATTGGGAATAAATTTACTGAACCAAGATTTCACACTTCCAGTAGTACTAATGCTTTTCGTTCCCCCAAAGTAACGGAAAATTATGTTTTAACTGTGGGGAACGAAATAATAACGAATCTCGTTTCTGTCCTCATAAAGATAAAGGAATGAAATGTTTTGCATGTAAACAATTTGGTTCTCAAAAAGCAGCTAATTGTCCATCAAAGAAGGTACAATCTCATGTTACAATTAGACATCCGCAAAATTCTACTAGTTTGTTTACCAAGATTATAACTGTCAACAATATTCCAATTTCTGCTGTTATCGACACTGCGTCGAACAAAACACTTTTAAAAGAAGAATTTTTCGTAAAATTGCTCCTAACTGTTTCTTTTTTTTTCTTTACAGATTCAGACGATTGTTTTGTGTTCCACCGGTCTTGGAGGTCCAAGAGTCATCAGGGTGGTCGAGTGTAGAGGAGGGAAACACCTCAACCCTTCTCTACTATCTGACCACGAGCGCCCTCACAGAGAAAACGCCGGAGAGAGGTTAGAGACGAGAAAGCGAGATAGACGTGCAGCTTTCCACTTAGAAGTAACCCTTAACTTTAGAAGTATTTTCAAGCATCTTGACACAACCGAAATGTTTATTTGTTCATGTTTATGTGTTCCTGTGAATGTTTTAACTGTCCTGTCTTCGTCAATAAACCTGAATTCGTCTTAAAACACTGATTTATTCATCGATAACGGAAGGGACTACACCTAACATATATATTTTCCCGGAATTAGCAACAGTTTCAATATGAAGTAGCAAATGGTGTAATGGAAATTAGACTCGTAATTTTACACCGACTTCTGAAACTATGTTCAAAAGTCACATCGATGTTGTTTAAAGAATTAATTTATTTTTCTCTTTTTAGCGCAATTTAGAATTTGAAGTGGGGTTTTTTTTTTTTCTAAAGAATATTTTATTTTATTCTTTTTAGTGTAAATACATGTTTTATACAAATACTCTTTTCTTTAAAAAAATCCATATAAAAGGGCAAACCTTCTTTTAATGAATGGCACTAAAAACTAATCATTTGTATGATAAATTCCGTTTTGAAATCCATTTTAGCAAACAAACTGATTGGATTTAATTTTTGCCTCAGAAAAGCCTTCAGTCAAACTCTTGCTATAATTGCTTTAAAAATTACGGCAACAAACACTTTTTAAACAATGACTTTTATATTAAACAATGAGAGAGAGAGAGAGAAAAACAAGAAGTTCCGTCTAGAACTATACGAGCCTACTTTCCCGTATACACCGAATTCAAATTTATAATCTAGCTATATCTCTCTCTGTCTTTCTCGTTTAGTTTTAGTTCTTAATTGCTTCAAATATACCTTTTTCATCGGTTAATACATATTTTATTCAATCATTATTTATTAAGTCATTCATGTATTTATTCACTCATTTATGCATTCATTCTTTTGCTTATTCATTTAATCATTCATTAATTAAAAAATATTCTTGAAAATCCCTATCAAAATATTTCATAGGAAAATAGGCTCGTTAGTTCTGGATTAACTTTCTAATTGTACATATTCTACGTCATAAGAGCTTTCCGATAAAGTTTGTTCCAAGCAAATCGGTCCGTTAGATCAGGAATTATATAATATTGAAATTTCTCCGTAGGCGGTATGTTAATTTTTTTTTGAACTGTTCAAAAATGAACAAAAATTGTTAAAATCATTATTTCACGCCAAGAACTTCTTCCAGTGAGCTTGTTCATGGGAACCTATATCTTGTACCCAGAGTTTACATAATTTGCTTCATTTTCTCCCATAGGCGCTAATGTTAAAATTTTTTGAATTGTTCAAAATTGAACAAAAAATTGTTCAAATCAAAAAGTAAAATATGAAAATGAGATGTCCTCACCGATATCTTTCGAATGCAAAAAGAATTTTTCGAATCGGACAATTCGTTCAAAAGTTATTAGGGGGGGACAGACCGACAGACAGACAGACCGACAGACCGATCGACACACTTTTTCCCCATCTCAAAACCCTACTTTCAAATTTTTTATTTTTCAATCTTTATTTAATTACTTAACTTAATTTTGACTTTTCTTGATTTTTAACGATATTTTCACGATACATTAAGCCTTCTTTAATGCTTTATTATTATTTTTTTTTACTTTTACGGGAAAGTAGGCTAAAAAGAGAATATGTTAAAGCCAATAAACGTTATTTTGTTTCACACTTTGTGACGGCCTCTAAACTTAATAAAATGCATTAATAATGAGTGCTTACACTTCTCTAATCATGGCACGTATACCCCAACAGTTCATATTTTTTGGAAATTAAAATTACCCTTAAACATCAAGGTGCGAACTTAAAAGACTTCGCATTTAGGAAAAGTGTAGACCTTCTATCTGCGTTTGGGTAATTAAATTCCCTTTTTCTTCATTTGAAAGTTAAAGAGTGTTTTAATCAATATAAATTTGGTTTCTACTTCAAAGACCTCAGCAGAAAGATCGCGCGCTCACTACTTTCAATTACTTGCAATTACTCGATAAAAACGGTTTTGGGCTCTGCAATCAAAATTTCAAGATGATCGAAAGAACGAAATTACTTTCTAAGATAATTAAAATCGTGAAATGGGATTTCAATCCGAATTACACAGAAACCAAGGTGTAGATACTGTGAAAGTTTTCTAACTCATTCGTAAAATTAATTGTAATGGAAGTTTATTTATTTACTTACTTCTTATTTTCTTCATTTATTTTTAGTTTTTATTTTTTGATTTTGGTAAATTCATTTGCTATTTATATGTTATCAAGGTATAAAAGGACTCGGCTTAAAACTGGAAACAACAGCATTTAAAATGTAGTCGCTTAGATTCTGCTGCCACGCACTGCATAAAAAGACAATAAACTGAATGTAGTGAGCGTCGAACCTGATTAATGGAAGTTTTCTCGCTGAGGTTGCCGGTCTGGAGTCAAGTTTAGTACAAACAAGAAGTTCCGTCTAGAACTATACGAGCCTACTTTCCCGAATACACAGAATTCAAATTTATAATCCAGCTATCTCTCTCTCTGTCTTTCTCGTTTAGCTTTAGTTCTTAATTGCTTCAAATATACCTTTTTCAACGGTTAATACATATTTATTCAATCATTATTTATTAAGTCATTCATGTATTTATTCACTCATTTATGCATTCATTCTTTTGCTTATTCATTTAATCATTCATTAATTAAAAAATATTCTTGAAAATCCCTATCAAAATATTTCATAGGAAAATAGGCTCGTTAGTTCTGGATTAACTTTCTATTTGTACATATTCTACGTCATAAGAGCTTTCCGATAAAGTTTGTTCCAAGCAAATCGGTCCGTTAGATCAGGAATTATATAATATTGAAATTTCTCCGTAGGCGGTATGTTAATTTTTTTTTGAACTGTTCAAAAATGAACAAAAATTGTTCAAATCTATATTTCACGCCAAGAACTCCTTCCAGTGAGCTTGTTCATGGGAACTTATATCTTGTACCCAGAGTTTACATAATTTGCTTCATTTTCCCCCATAGGCGCTAATGTTAAAATTTTTTTAACTGTTCAAAATTGAACAAAAAATTGTTCAAATCAGAAAGTAAAATATGGAAATGAGATGTCTTCGCCGAGATCTTACGAATGCAAAAAGATTTTTTCGAATTGAACAATTCTTTTAAGTGTTATTAGGGGGGGGGGGGGCACCCAGCCCGAAAGACAGACAGACAGACAGACAGACCGACAGACAGACAGACCGACATACAGACAGACCGACAGACAGACAGACTGACAGACCGACCGACACACTTTTTCCCCATCTCAAAACCCTACTTTCAAATTTTTTATTTTTCAATCTTTATTTAATTACTTAACTTATTTTTGACTTTTCTTGATTTCTAACGATATTTTCACGATACATTAAACCTTCTTTCATGCTTTATTATTATTTTTTTTTTACTTTTACGGGAAAGTAGGCTAAAAAAGTGCTTGAAGTCGGCAACAAAAAATGTTTAACAGCTTAGTGTTGGCGACAGAGCTTTAGTTGGCAAGTGTCTGTTCGTCATGGGCATCAGCACTTCCAAAGGACTTGAGTACAAAAATCTTAACTCGAAAATTGTGTAGGAATTTTATTTTTATCAGCATTTGTTAGTAAGACTTGTTTCCGTTGCTTATGTTAGTCAAGTTGTATAGCGGGGGAAATCCCCATGTTCTATTTGTATTGTAATAAAACTTACAGCTTCGATTATGCGTTGGAATTAAGTTTTTCTTTACAAAAGACACAGCAAAAACACTTAGGACACAACACTTAGGCTTCAAGATAATATAGGTAGAATGATGATGGAAAAGAAAACTGCTCATAAGACATAATCTTTAGGAATAGAACATATTTTTACACATACGTGAACCATGTCGTATTTAGTGTTCTTAAGGCAGTCCATTACCCAAAAGTATTTTTTTTTTCTCAATCACAAAGTGACTCATCTGCATTTAAAATCTGGAATTAATAGTGTACTTGGCTGAATATGAAGATATCACCCTAATCTGTTGTATGCCTACTTTCACTTTTGAGAAGAAGTCACTCTGCTGTCCAGGTAAGTTTTTTTTTTTTTTTTTTTGCAGACCTAGTTTGTTTTCCGGAGATAGGTATTTTCTTTTTCAACGGCACCACAATGAGCATGGTAACATCGCCACATGATAATTTTGATGTTCATTTCCTTCGGGCAAAGTACCAAGACCAAGACTCTGTTGATGCGAAATTGCACGCGGAATTTAATTTAGCCTAGAGTAGAAAAGCTAAATATCTACTCAATGGAGCTTTTTCATGCTGCACAATCATACTATATGAGCGCTGACGATTTTCTGCATCTTGAACATCCACGGACAAGCTCAGGGTTCGAATGTACGAACTGCGTGCCGAGGGTAAGAAAATTTACATGCATTTAAATGATATAAGCTTCGGATTATTAAACAATTTCTTCACTCTTATTTCCTTTTCTTCAACTTCATTAAACCATTAAATGTTTTACCTGCAACAAATGTCTCAGACAAATATTTTGCATCGTGTAAATGGCGATCATAGTCATACTCCCATGGTGGCCTGACAAGGTAAAAGTCGTTTCTAACCATGTGCGGAATAGTTATTCTTGTTGGGAAGATTCCGTTAAACTCAAAAACCTCAATTTCAGTAATTATGAGACTATTCTAACGCTGTATTTAAAAATGTTCTCCCAGAAGAAGTCAATAAGTCTAAAAACAGTTATTGCACTTAAGCAGAATACTATTTAAAAAATCCTTAATACTTAATCGTTGCCACCTACTTTGGTCCATCTACATTTCCGTTTTTATTTTAGAAGCGCCAGGTTATCGCATGTCTTTTTCACATATTTGCAAAAAGTACATGTACTTAATAACGCAAAAATATAAAAAATGTAAATTTAAATTGCTTTCATCAGTCGAGAAATTTTATTATATTATTTATTTTTTTCCTTGTTATTTATTTATTTATTTATTTATACTTATTTCACTTTTTTTTTTGAAAATTAGAAAAATTATTGATTTTTTAACCGACTTCACAAAGGAAGGAGGTTATACATTCATACTGTATGTATGTCGTTTTTTTTTTTGTTTGTTTGTTTGTTTGTCCACTCATAACTTCGCACCGGATGAAGCGATTTTCATGATTTTTTTTCAATCAATCGAGGATGGTTTCCCATTGGTCCCGTACCTTCGTTTGACCATATTCGATAAATAGGACAAAAGTAATTGGCAGAAATGTAGAACTTTTTTTGTTTTTTCATCCATAACTTTTGACTAAATGAACCGTTTTTAATGATTTTTTCTTTAATCGATAGAGGGTCGTCTAACTCAAATATTGCAAATCAATTTGACTACATTTGTGTTTTAGAAAAAACGTTACGGGTGAAAAATAAGTATTTTTTATTTTAATTGGAAAGGCTTGGCTTGATTTTTCTTTGTTGGGAAATCTATTAATAATAAAGAAGTCATTGTTGAAAACATGTTTGTTGTCATGGGCTATAATATTAAAAGAAATTACAGCAAGAGTTTGACTGAAAGCGAAAATTAATCAAGGCAGTTTGTTTGCTAAAATCGACTTCAAAGGGGGATTTGTCATACAAATGATTAGTTTTAGTGTCATTAATTCAAAGAAGTTTTGCCCTTTGATATGGATTTTTTTTAAATAGAGTATTTATATAAAAAATGCATTTACACTAAAAAGAATAAAATAAAATAATTTTTATAAAAAAACAGAACCGACTTCAAATTAAAAATTGCGCATAAAAGTAAAAAATAAATTCATTCTTTAGACAACATTGATGTGACTTTTAAACATAGCTTTAGAAGTCGGTGCAAAATGATGAGTTTAATTACCATTATACTATTTGCTACTTGATATTGGAACTGTTGCTAATTCTGCGAAAATATATATATTTGTAATTGGATTCATGATTACAAAAGATTTTATCTATCCTGATTTTGCACAGACTTCTAAAACTATGTTTAAAAGTCACATCGATGTTGTCTAAAGAATGAATTTATTTTTTACTTTTATGCGCAATTTTTAATTTGAAGTCGGTTCTGTTTTTTTATAAAAATTATTTTATTTTCATCCAACCTACAATCTTTACTAATATGATAAAGCTGAAGAGTTTGTTTGTTTGAACGCGCAAATCTCAGGAACTATTGGCCCGATTTGGAAAATTCTTTCAGTGTTAGATAGCCCATTTATCGAGGAAGGCTATAGGCTATATATCATCACTCTAAGACCAATTGGAGCGGAGTTCCGAAAATTGCGTAAAATAGTCATTTTCTATCGGAAGAAATTGTCGCATCCTTTCGAGCTTGATACCATTGAAAAGCGGGTAAAAAACTACTTCAGGAAGAGTTTTTCGCTATGTGCTAAAATTGAAAGCCTCTAAATTAACTAGAAAAGAAGTTATAAGCGTTTTTCTCTGTAGTTAACTGTTCTCTTTCATTTTATTTGACCCAGTTGATGACCGTTTTATTTTACTTACATTGCTGCATCGTTTCAACAATTGTTACAGTTGCAGTGTGAACAAACAAAGCAATGCAGTTGTCATTGTTAAACAAATCAAATATAATAATAATCAACGTTTCTAGCATTTTGATGAGGCGTCGCTGTATTTGCAATTTCCGTTAAAATAATGTACGCGAATTTAATCCTTCTTTATTATTTTTAAACAATAGGATAGTTAATAATAAAATTACACGTTAATTTAAAGCACAAATGAGCAAAAAAATGCAGACATATGTTTCGGGATTGCTTGGAATCCCTTTTTCAATGCGACAGGGAGCTTCTAGATGCAAAACATCCAAATGAAGCAGACAGAACAAGAAAAACAAAGCTTATATAGCCTAAGAATTATCTGTAAACCAATGAGAATAAAGGCAGCGTGAAGTGGAAGTAGAAGTAGCAGGAAGACACCAATAAGAGAGCAACAAACGAATCCAGTTGAAAGTACAGGAAGTAAAAAGGAATAACAATAAAAATAAAGCAAAAAAGACGACAGCATGCATAAAAATTGCAAAAATAATAAAATAAAATACAAAGAATAAAATTGAAATAAAAATAAGTACAGAAACTACCAAAACAAAATGCAAAACAAAGTACACATGTAAAGGAGGGGGAGGGGAGGGAGGGGGAAGGAGAAAAATAGACACAAAAAAGGAAAACAACAAGAAAACCTAGAAAGAACAACAAATTAAAGAAATTTATGCCAGACCTGTGAAAAATAAGGAGTTGAGGAAGAATCATTAACCAAATTAGAACTATTCCTGTTAATATGATAAGCTTCCCAAAAGTCAAGCTCTAAAGGGGAAGAACATTTTTGAATAATTTTACCAGAATTGAAGTCAAAAGAGTGGTTGGAATTCCAACAATGTTGAGCAATGCTAGACTTATTTAACTCTTGCTTTCGTACATAACCTTTATGCTCATTTAAGCGAATTTTCAGAGCACGTTTTGTCTGCCCAATGTAAGAAAGGCCGCAACGGCAACTAATTTGGTAAATACCCCAAGTGTAAAGGTGATCGACAGGATCCTTAAGAGAAGAGAAGGAAAGTTTGTTACTAGGAGCAAAAACGACTTGAAATTGAAACCTTTTTAGGATTTTAGCAATACGGAAACTGACAGAATGAAAGAATGGTAACACAACCAAATTCTTTCTAGAAACTACATTATTGGGACCAGAAGTTTTCTTAGAAAGTTTGTTATGAATAGAATCAATTAAAGAGTGAGAAAATCCTCTATCAATAGCTACAGATTTCAGATAGTTGAGTTCAATCTTGAGAAGCTCAGGAGAAGAGCAAATATTAATAGCACGATGGACCAGAGCATTAAAAGCCGAATATTTTTGGTTGGGAGGATGAGACGACAGTCTGTGAGGAGGTAAAGAAACAAGTTATATTTTTGTGTGCTTTTTAAGTACAGTGCATTGTTCTTAGGTTAATTACAATTTGTATAGTTTGTTATTGTTCTTTATTCTTTGAAAACGACTGTAGTGTATAATTGCGTTTAAATACTGTGCTTTCCAGATAGAGTTGACAAAATATTTACCGCCCAGAAATTGGTGTCCAAAAGTGGGAGTTTGATCGCTCCCTTTTTAGAAACAAAATGTTTTATAGCGCCATAATGTTCCGGTTTTTAAGCCATCGTCGCCTCAACTCCATTTAATTTTGTGTAGGACTTCTGCCGCCCAAAATTACGCCTTTTAAAATATTCGCCCTTTTGATCAGGCCATCAGTTACAACTCATACACATCAAAATTTCCACGCGAACGAAGTCGCGGGAACATCTAGTTAATTATAATTTCATTTGATGAAATATAAACTCAAAAAACACTTTGTTTAATTTCTCTATGCATTTATGTACTACATTTATTTATGCAAACATATAGTTTAAAGTTGTATTCATTTATTTAATTATTTATTTATTTTTTATTTATCCTTATAATAAAGAAGCTATTATATTCCATTTAGAAAAAAAAGGTTGAAAGAGCTGCTGGATATTTTCTTACTGAAATGAACCCACAGTTTATAATGTTTAATTTATTGATTAATTTTAAGAGGACAGTTTTTATTAATCATCAATTATGCATGACAGTAGAATACTTATAACAATTGTTAAATAATAACATTATTCATGACAGTTAAAATTAAGCGTACAATAAATTAATCACGACAGTGAAAATATTATATACGGCATAAAAGTAAATGGCGGCATAATAGCGTTATGCATAGAAACAAAGGAAAATTTGAAGGACAAGTTTTAAAATGCTCCTAATTTCCGTCAAGGTGTTGTCAAGCTTAACCTTTTTTTCCCCTTCTTCTTTTTCAGCTCCCAAAATATTTTTAAAGGGAAGAATAATTATTCCATTTTGTTTGAAAAAAAAAAGAAGCAAACAAAAAATAATATTTACCATAAAAGAAAAGTCGAAAGAGGCAATTTTGTGAAATTCAAAAGCTTTATTACTTTTTATTTTAAACTCCAATGTGAATTATTTGAGCTCATTGTATTTTACCAGTTGCAATTACACTGAATGTAGCTTTCTTTAGTACTGAGATTACGGAAGATACAAGTATTATATAATCCATACTTTAAATAGTAAAAGAAAAATTATACAAAAAATTTAATTTACATTTTTTTTTTATGATAAAAATGAATTGAAAAAGATTTTTATTCTTCCATCTTAATTCTCCTTGACTGCACTTTAATCAAAAGATAATCAATTTCTTGAGTTTGAAAACGAAATGAAAGGCTATAAAAATATTGCAACGTGAAAACATGCCAGTTTTTTTTAATCGGAATTTATTTGTCATAAATATTCTACATCAATATTATAGCTTCATTTTAATGTTTGGTAATTTTAGTAACACTAATAAAACTCCTTTAAACTGTAAGTATGTATAATTTTTTGCTGAAAGAAATGTTTAAAGAATAATAAAAAGTTTTTAACAATGCGTAATCAATATTAGGATAAAATAAACAATTTTTGATGAAAATAGCCTAGAGGAACTATAAAAGTGCACAAATATGCAGCAATGTGCTGGTATGTATAAAACACATCTGCAATATTCTTCTTATTATTACGTCTATACTCATTTTATGTTATTATTTATAAAGCGAGTCATATTTCTAAACTGCTCAGAATCCTGAGAAACAAAAGCTGAACTTTTTCGAAAAATGTGCAAGACTAAAGATAGAACTTTTTTTTCTTTTCTTGGTAAAAGGAACAAGTTCATTTTACATTGCACTAGCTTCATTAGCAGTGATAAATCCCAAAAGAAATCTAGCATATAAAATATCGCAAAGAATTAAAAATAAAAAGGAAATTTAACGAAATGTTGTCTGAAGTAAAATGAGAAAGATAAATGAATGGCATTATTCTGCTTTTAAAGAAACTATTTAAATGTAAATTATGCATCAATGATCTTTAATTAGGTTTTTTTTTTCTAAAATGGAAGCAACCTTTGAGCTCTACTAATTGCATATTTTTTTACAAATTTATAGATTTTATAATTTCGATTTTTTTTAATCATTGTATTTCTTTGGGAGATCCAGAATATGTATAGTAATACTGTTAAAATGCCCTTAAAGTTTCGAATGGTGCCGAATTACTCAATTCTCTACTCATGCGTTTCTAAATTTATCCAACACAGCCATGCACTACTTTTCAATGAATTGAGGTCTACTAATTGCATTGTTTTTACAAATTTAGAGATTTTATCCTACTCTTTTTGGAAAAAATATCCTTCTATTTTTTGGAGTATCAAGAAAATGTTATTGCTACTGTTAAAATACATTTAAAGTTTCGAATGGTGCCGATTTTTTTTATCCTCTACTCTTGCATTTTCAAATTTATCCAACACAGCCATGCACTACGTTTCAATGAATTGAGATCTACTAATTGCATTGTTTTTACAAAACTACAGATTTATCCTACTTTTTGTGGAAAAAATATTATTATATTTTTTGGAGTGCCAAGAAAATGTTTAGGGCTACAGTTAAAATGTATTTAAAGTTTATAATGTGATAATGCTACCATGTTTTGAAGATAAAGTTTTATTTTATGATATTTATTGTCATTCGGTGCGACATTTTTAATCCTCTACTGATGTGTTTAAAAATATACTCATCACGCACTACCTATCAATGAAATTGTAGGGTCGGTCTGGTAAGTTTTTGATGGTGTTGTGTTACTAAGTAACATGAATTAAAAAAGATACATGCGGATTATTTGATGAAAGTATAAAATTTAAAACATATATCACTAAAGACGGGCGTAAATATAACTGCAATACTTTTATCGCTTTTGAACAAAGTTTGTTTTGTATCTGCAGATAAAACAAATGTAAGAGTATTATACATACCCTTTCAACTGTATTTTTAATAATTATCTTACTTTTTAACAAAGCAAAGGCACTAAACCCTTCATAAAAACATTGTTGCAAGTTCATTGAATTTATACTAGTATCATTAAATCAATTTTTTTAACTCTAAGTTTGCTTTTAGTCTTAAATAAACGAGGTAAAAAAAGTCTTAAAGAAACGAGAGTCTGGAAATTTGAGATAACGTTCATTTTCGGAAATTTGCTTTTTTAATTGAGGCAAATACTTTTAAAGAAACTGAAACCGAAATTCTTTCAGAAAAACAATTTCCGTCAATTAAGTGAAAAGTACGCCCAAAGGTTATTTTAGTGAGAGATACGCAACATATTTTTAACTAGTTTTCTGCAGAAACTAAGATTACGTTGAAATTTTATTTTACTGCCTTGCTTGCAATGCTCTTGTATAAAAAATATGCTGTGAATTGATTTTATTCTTATTCATTTTTGTAAAAAAAACGTACATACTAAGGTCTTGCTTTTATGTGAAGGTCATGCTATTATTTAAGTTTAGTAGAATAGTTAGTTAATTTAATGCCTACCCTTTTTATATAAAACATGAAAGATGAAAATCATATATTATTTCTCTAGATTGTTGTTCGGTCGGTCCGCGAGTTCTTCCTTTTTAGCCTACTTTCCCGTAAAAGTAAAAAAAATAAAAAATAATAAAGCATGAAAGAAGGCTTAATGTATCGTGAAAATACCGTTAGAAATCAAGAAAAGTCAAAAATAAGTGAAGTAATTAAATAAAGATTGAAAAATAAAAAATTTGAAAGTAGGGTTTTGAGATGGGGAAAAAGTGTGTCGGTCGGTCTGTCGGTCTGTCTGTCTGTCGGTCTGTCCCCCCCTAATAACTTTTGAACGAATTGTCCGATTGGAAAAATTGTTGATTGAAAAATTGTTGTGATTTGAACAATTTTTTGTTAAATTTTGAACAGTTCAAAAAATTTTAACATTAGCGTCTATTGGTGAAAATGAAGCAAATTATGTAAACTCTGAGTAGAATATATAAGTTCCCATGAACAAGCTCACTGGAAGAACTTCTTGGCGTGAAATATTGATTTGAACAATTTTTGTTCATTTTTGAACAGTTCAAAAAAAATTAACATACCGCCTACGGGGAAATTTCAATCCTATATAATTTCTGATCTAACGGACCGATTTGCTTGGAACAAACTTTTTTGGAAAGCTCTTATGACGTAGAACATGTACAAAGAGAAAGTTCATAAAGAACTCACGAGCCTATTTTCCTATGAAATTCTTTGATCGGGATTTTCAAGAATATTTTTTAGTTATTGAATGATTAAATGAGTAAGCAAAAGAATGAATGAATAAATGAGTTAATAAATACATGAATGACTTAATAAATAATGATTGAATGAATATGTATTAACCGTTGAAAAAGGTATATTTGAAGCAATTAAGAACTAAAGCTAAACGAGAAAGACAGAGAGAGAGAGAGATAGCTAGATTATAAATTTGAATTCGGTGTGTACGGGAACGTAGGCTCGTGTAGTTCTAGACGGAACTTCTTGTTCCTTTATCAAATTTTACCCCTCATTTTATAGACTATCGTGTCGGCTAATGACAAAAACCAGATCCACTGTCTAAAAATGTACCGCTGCTTTTAAATTTGAGATTTAGAATCACCTAAGAAGATGTCCTTTTAGGGATGCCAAATTGGTGTTGTCTATGCTGGCGTCATCTGTTATCAAGTAAACAGGAAACTCTTCTGTTTTTATTGTGCAGCAAATTGGATAGATTTAGCTGCGTCTGTGTGTTAAACAACCGTTAGACACAACATTAATTTATACTATGAATGTGTAGAGCCTAGCCAAGTAACAGTAACTAAATTGATGGAAATGTTTCGTTATTGTATTTTAATGCTATGTGTACTAATATTTAAAATAATTACCATTTTTTGTGATTTTTTATTATTTTGAATATGTAAATGTTAGTGGGGAAAAATTTGTAACAGCTATTTGTACTGATGTGTTCAATTACATATCTTCTATTGTACCAAAATCCGTTTTATGTTTTCTATTCTTCTTCATAATGTCCTTTCTCCAAAATTTTTAAAGAATGGTATTCCGACTTTGTAGGGTTTAATACAGTTACTACTTCCACTCATACACAGTAGAAAATTTAGAAAGCATGAGAGGAACGTTGAGAGCCATAACGCACAGTGCGGCATTAGGAGGATAAATACTGCAAATGTCTAATGGAAGAATCAACTGCCGAATTTCTTCAAATGACTAATTAACTGTTAATTTTTTTTTCAAGTGAACTAAATGGATTGTTATGATTTAATTCACGTACTAAGCTTAGACTTAAAAATTAAGCAAAAAAATAATGAAAAATGCTCAGGAATTTTAAAATACCCTTTTGTAAAACGACAATTTTTTTAAGTAAAATTTATGTACAAGCAAAGTCTGCTTACAGCGTATTAATCTTAAAAGCTTCGAAATCATTTAATGTAAATAAAAGAAGACATATCTTTAAGGGTTCCTCCTGCACCATCCTTAAATTTCAAATTCAAGGGAGAATATTATGAATAAATTTGCCAACCAACCACTGAGTATAAATTCATGGTAAATAGTATCCAAATGTAAATCGAAAGGCTTAAAAAGCAGTCCAACATTCCTAAAAAGGCACATTCTTTTAAAAAAAAAGTAAGTGTTGATAAAAGTAAGTACCAAATCAGTATTTTTCGGTGAAAAATTCATTGTATTAATTCAATGGGGGGGGGGGGGGGGAGTAACAACGTTTATTGCATTCTTATGTAAAAATTATCTTAAGAAGAAAATCCTTAAGAATAAAGTATATAGTATAAACTTTCAAAAACCACTTCAAGTAAGCTAATAATATACTTTGAAATAAATTGCATGCAACAAAGTCCATTGCAGGAATGAAGGCAATCTGCTCATCTTATCACAAAATGTCATATTATCTTTAAATGACGCTTCAGAAAGGATTATCTTCATTCACTGTATGCTGACTAATATAATTTGTGCTTCGCAGTTGCAGTTTGATCACATACGTCAAAATGCGTCGCGTAAGTTTTCAAAAATGCGATATTTGACATTAATTGTATTAAATGTTCTTCTTTCTTAGGCCTCGTGATGATGCTGAGAGAAAATCTAACATGGAAAGTGAGCACAATAAAATCGTTTCTTGTGAGAAATATTTTATTAATGTTACTTTGAAATTTGATACTTTTATGCATACTTTTATAATGTATTCATAACGTTCAATTGGATATTTTTATGGATGTTTTTGCGTTACGTTGATGTCATTTTAAATGACCAAATAAAACAATAGTTACAAAATATCGTTGATCAATACATTTGCGGTTATTGTATTTAATACGGATCGCAGCGTTATTAGCATTAATGTAAAATCATTTCAGACCTGTAGATGTTTCTCGATTCATTAAATTATACTACGACTTAAACTATTAAGGGGGATCACAAAATACTTAAGCTATAACCGAGCAAGCAACTGTAAGTGTATCATGCAAAATCAACGATAGGTAAACATCCAAAGAAAACTCTCCGATACGTATTTAACCGAGTTTTGATAAAGTGTCATCAATCATAGGTAGCGTAGAGAAGCAAGAAAATTTACAAGCTCAAAACTTTATAAGTCACAGTTTAAGAAGTTTTCTCGGATTTTATTGTATTTCTTCCCTTATATTTTTACTATTACAGCATGAAGGTTTGTGTAAAGCAATTATGAAATTTGCATACATAAAATTTAAATCATATTTTATAATATTAAATTTAAGTTTCCGTTATTTTGAGTTAATAGAGAAGTTATAGTATTATTACTAACTAAAGTATAATGTATGTATGCTTTATTCAATTAGAGATAAGAAAACTAAAAATTAATATTAAAAAAACTTTTAATAATTGTAAATAATAATGGAAAACTTAAAGTAGATTTAAAAATTGACAAAATTCCAAGCAAGGGAAGAGCTAAATAGTCGATTTCAATATAAACTTCAATACTGCTAGGGTAGCCCGACAAAAACTAAAACAAAAGAAACGCTAAATATAATATTTAAGTAATTTTTAAAAAAAATAGAATCACTACATGCAAACTAATAACAAAATTTGAAGTTTTTATCTCCTTCAAAATTACATCGTTATTTCTGGTCATATATACAGATGCAGCGACAGATAAAATTTTGGAAGGTACCACTGGAAAACTTCCCGCTTGTGCCACCATTAAGCTCCACGATCTGTTTTAGAATATTTAATCAAATACTAGTGGTCAATAATTAAATTCCTTAATTATTGACAACTAGTATTCAAGTCAATAATTAAATTCCGTACATACATTTAAATTAACAATCTTTTTTTAACGCTTAGCTCAGGAACAAAGCTTCAAAATGTGTTTTTGATGTTGATATAATTCAATCATCCGAAAGAAAATAAAAGTTACTCTTCAAACAGCATTTTAAAGAAAGTCTAAAGAAATAATTTTACATTCAGTCGACTTTAAAGTCCCCATTATGTCCCCTATTTGTTTATGTATGCTAATAGCATTGTTAAAATGAACTTATTCGCATCTACTAAATTTGAATTCACATCTTCTGAATAAAATGTCACAATAAAAAACCTTTCCACTTGGTAAACAAATTTCCTTAATGTATTTGCTTTGATCTTTATTCCTTTCTCAAAGTTACAAATGCTCTTAATAGTTGGCAAAATTACAGATAAATTTCTGCGCATTTACAAGGAATTTACTCAACTACATGGCTGGAAAAATGTAAATAACTAGCATTATTTATGGTGCATTAAATCAATGACTATTTTTTTCTTTTTCTTTGAAATTTAAATAGTGTATTTCCAAAAAATAATAATAATCTGGATAAATAATAAAATAAAAAGCATGTATGTATGTCTTTTTGAATGAACCCATTTCTGACAATAATCATTTCTTAAGATTTGAATACAGGATCTTTGCAATGTTGTGTTTCCTAATCAAAATTTCTAGTTTATTTTGAAACGGTATAAAACGGCTTTTTTTTTAACGAATTGAAGTGAAAATATGCCGCTTTTAACTTGAAATTATGTCCGCATCGAAATATATGGGTTTTTAAATCAGGTAAAAAACTGTATCAAATAACAGTTCCGTTTCGGCAATGAAAAACCTGAGCCAAAATGCGTGACGCAGCTTGTTTTTGTAGAGACCTAAGACGGAACTGGGGCGGTTACTTGTAAGTCTCGAAAAAGACTCAGTAATGCTAGATCACCTGACAAGGACTTTTTCGTTTAGACAAATCGGCAGTGTCGGAAAAGAGCTGCCGAAGCCCTTGATGATCAATGCTCACTTCGGTGCTCCTTTAAAAGAGGGATTGGTTCTTCGAGTTTTACTAACGTGACTTGTTTCTTGTGCTATAGACTCTACAAACTTGTGTGGTGTCTACTTCTTTAAGATCCCAGTTAAAGCACTATCAATCACACCATGCAAAGCGGATCAGACGAATACAGTTCATACTTTGGAGAAATGGTTTTAACATAATTAAAAAATTAAATATTCAATAGACACTAACTGAACCAAAGAAACATACACTTTGAACGCTTAACGACTATTCGGGCAAACCACTCTATGGAAAGTAGTGAAGTACAGACCTTAAAGGATAACATGCAACTAAAGTAATACATAAGGTAAACAAATGTTAAACTGAATAGAATATGGCTGCAAAGTTGAAAATGAAAGAAGAATAAGTGCTATGAAAACATATGAGATATTTATTTACATCACAACAATAAGGATATTATAAATTATAAGAATAGTGTTTCGTTTCTTCACAACTTAACTTTGAAGAGTAAAATACGTACTTGCAAAAATTGTCAAGTAGTGTGAACTGGCACAGCTCCTCAAGACAGCGCTTCTCAACCTCTCAGTTCTCTCAGTTTCACTGCCTAGTTCTCTACAATAATTGCATCGCGCCCCCCACTTACCGTAAAATGTATGCAACAATACTGTATATTGAGTACTGATTCTGTTTTTGAATTATTTTTAACTAACGGCAAAACAAGAGTGAAAGCGAATAATTTAGTAATAAAGCGCATTTAGTAATAAATCACTATCTCAATTTTGAGTACTAGTAAGTTATGATTTTTCTGCACTGAAAACAAGGGCATTTCGCATTTTATTACCATTTTCAACACCCTACTTTTGTGAAACTGGATTTTCTGCAGTGGCTTCTTTCAAGACAAACTATAGATCTCGGCTAAATATAGAAACAACTGAGAGTGGCTATTTCTAACATTAAACCTTCCTTCGAAAAACTTTGCTTTGAAAGACAGGCCGAAGGAAATCACTAATAATTATTAAATTTGTTTTTAAGTTAGTATGTTTTGATTGAGAAAGTTTTAATTTAGTTAGTTGTTTTACTTTAATAAGTTATTAAATATGTCGAAATATATTTTGTTTTCTATGTGTATGTGTGCTTTCCTTTCAGTCAATTAATCATTGTTTTTAAGTAATATTTTCTCGCGCCCTTCTTCTCGTGTGCTCGTGCCTCCTTAGGGGGGCGCGCCCCACAAGTTGAGAATCGCTGCCTCAAGAGTTAGCCAAACGGAACCCTGGAAAAATCGACCTCTGTCATGGATTAGAAACAGTCAATAGAACGTTGTGTTTACATGTTTCCTACGAAACTTGTTTTCCAAAACTTACAGAATACCACCGAATACGCAATAAAACTCAGTCGTAAAGTGATTCAACGTCAAAATAAATGATTTTTGAAAAGTGAGAAATGATTAAATGTCCGTGGTATTTCGAAAAGCACTAGAAAGATATCCCCGATTCAGTCTTTGAAATTAATGAATTTTTTTCTAATCTTTTGATTGTGAAAATTTGTGATAGATGAATATTTCTTGGCAACTTATCAAAAAATTTAGAATCACAACGAAATTTTCGGATTGATTGTGTTGTTGACAAATGCCGAGCTTTGTTGGCTTTTATGCAATCAGCTTTCTAGCTCTCCAATATTTTCAACAGCTAACTTTAAAATCATCTAGCGCATCTCACTTGTCCAGGTGATTAGCATTAAAAGCTTGTCCAGTGCCACATAAGATACACAAGGCAGAATCTTTTAAGTTGAAACGATACTGGTAAGTAGATGAGCCTCCTGTCATGTTCAGCTAAACACGCCACTCCTGACTGACCGATATCATGACGGAGTCCACTCCATGTTTTGCTCTCAGCAGCACAAGCAAAGCCTTCCTTTTAGAAGTGTTTAATTTTCTTTTAATTATTACTTGAATCAGTGGAAAGTCATGAAGAGCTTGAAAAGCAGCAAATCTGTAGCAGTTTTAGCTTAACCCAGGGGGCAACACCATGTGGAGGCATGCTATGTTGCTTTCCAATTCATTTAGTTTTCCTTGGCATCTTCAAGCTGTGAAAAAGCACTTCAAGATTGTCGTAAGTCGGGTCAGAATTTGAAGCTAGAGATAATTTTATCTGGTAAAAAATGAATTACCCTAATAATATTCCAAAATTAAGTAAAACAGACTAGAAAACCATTGGTCTATTTACTAATATAATGAAATGAGGGAAGGTAAAAAAATATTTGACAGCTCAGGCATCTAAAAATAAAACTAATAATTTATTTTACATTAAAAAAAATATTTACGTTTTCATCATCTTTTTGAATCTTTTGGCACAATACATTATGGTGTTTTAATTTTCGGAACTAAACAATTTCACATAAATATGACATCTGGAAACTTAAACGTTTCTATGGTTTTCAAGTCTGTAGAAAGTTACATATAAGGAAAATCACTAAGCTCCTTACGAAGAAAAGAAGGGGGACTTAGAATGATTATTTCCCATACCCTGCTTTAAAACGGTAGATACCATACATTTTAGCATTTGTCTGATGTTTCGATTGCACAGAAAATGTGCAGTGGTGTTGTTCAATTTTTTTTTACATTTTCTGTTTTTCTTTTAACCGTTTCAAACGGAATAATTAATTGACGCACAACTTCATTCGTATGTATTTTGGAGATAATTAAAAACGTATGTGATAAAAAGATCAAAAAATTATAATGCTTTTAATATTTATTAAATGCCCTCTTTTTTACCTTCGAATCTTTACGTAAAGTGTGAATAATATAATATATTTAAAATAAACCAAAGGAAAAATAAGGTGTAAAACGTATGAAAGATTCATAAATAATGAAACACTAATCTGCTAAGAGACACATTTTTTAATTCTAAAATCAATTAAACTTTTATCATCGTTTTAATAGGAACCAATTAATAATTTAAAAAGAAAGGGGGAAAAGAGAAAAAATACTTATTGACATTATAAAGTATGTGGTTTTAAAATAATGTACTATTTTTAATATCTAATCCTTCAATATAACTCGATCAACATAAATGAACAACTTTTATTAATTATATTATTAATTAAATGATATTCATAATATTAGTATTTTTATTTCTTATTAGCAGTCGTTTATTTCTTCGCAAATGCTAATCGAAATAAGTAGATTAATATAATTATTAAGAAGGTTTTTCTAATTGAAATATTGCGAACGAAAGGTTCAGAAAAAAATAATCTTGTTCAAATAATGCGCAATTTAAAACGCACATGCATGTGTGTGTTTGCGTGCTAAATAACACATTTTTTGACATAAAAGAAAATGCGCCAACAAGCGAGTCTTTCTATAAATTGGCTAAAAAATGGAAATGGAAGAAAAATTGTTTTGCTAAACGAAATAGCTTTTTTTTTTTTTTTCGTTAAAGAAATGGGAAGGAATTTTTTTAGTTATTTTTTAATAGAAATAATTTGATACTGGACTCGAAATTACATTTCTTAATCCAAATGAAGTTAAGACATCAGGAAATACCCGTTAATTAACTAAAAAGAATGAGTTAGAAGCTCTTTTTTGAAGTAAAAGTTAAGGTGTTTTTCCTTTTAACTTTCTATTTAATGTGAAAACGAATTTATTTTATTTAATACACTCCACAAAGTTTTCTTCTTCTTTTTTTCTTCTTCAGCTTTCAGTTTGACTAAGAAATAATTAGAGTTAATAAAAGTAAAAAGCTTTTTTCTATTCAGTTTCGTTTTGTTTTTGTCTACTAAATATTGTTTTTAAAGAAACAATGCTAAAATTAGTTTGACTAGGTTAATTGTACATTTGATAAGTTTTAAATGTCAGCATACAATGGCATTCTGCTCTAAGTATTTCGTTTTTTATATGGATTTAATATTTTAGATTTTTCTCAGAATTTATTACTTTTCACTCAATTTACAAGATAGATAGTTAAATGAAACAATATTGAGATATAACAAAATAATAGCTACACAAAACGTTGATAAACAAAACATTAGAAAATTTACACTTAGATTTTTGGCTATTCCAAATACATTGGTTTCTCAGTTTAGAATTCCTTTACATAGCTTTCGGAATTTTCTTACTTGATACTTAATAAATAACAATAATTTAACTTTGTGCAAGTAAACAGTAATAAAAAATAATTTCACGTTAAGAAAGCACAAATAAGCATTAAAATGCATTTTAATGCTTATTTGTGCTCTCTTAAGGGGGCCTAACATCCGCCAGAAGCAGATCGGTGGGGATTATGCGTGACATTGTCCGCACCACGAGAAGGCCCTCACAACTACGGACCGGGGCAAGTAAGCATGCAGTAAATTTCTTTAAGTGTTGCCAGGCTTGAACATGCGACCCAAGGACTTCAGCATCCGCCATAACACTAGACGGTTACAAGGGAGAGCTGCCGAAGCTATGCACATCGTGCATTTTTTAGTTTTATTTAATTGATTCAGTTAAAAAACAGCAGTAAGAAAAGCAGGTTTTAATATTCACTTAATTGATTATAAACTGGTTTCAAACATTATAATAAATAAATAAATAAGTAAATGAGCTGTATAGAGCAAAGTGATTGAGCAAAAAAGTGACAAAGTAAACTATTAAATGTGAAAAAAAAAAATACTGGCTGAAGTACTGTACTGAAGAAAATTACCGGCTAACCTTTGTGCCATCATCTTCCTAGCTATCTGCAAACTCTATATGCCTGGCAAACAAATATAGCGAGCAATGTTTATTTTGTAATAAAATCGTGTTTCACAATTTTCTTCCTTTCTTCAGGCATATAAAGACTGCTATTTATGTCGATGTTTGTTTGAGCCTGAGAGATATGAGCTTAGGCTGATGACAAAATATTACTATAGCGAGTAAGGGAAACACATACACGTACATAAATCATCATTTTCCGAGTTTTGTGCAGAGTTCTTTATCTGTCTTTTACGTCTCTTACACAGAAGGCTGTAATTTGTAAGTGGTTTTAAACTTTCAACCAAATTTCTCCCATCAATTTAGCAGTTTTATTTCTTTTATAGTAATATATCAGAAGAAATAGTTTAATTGAAGTTTCTTAATTATAAATAATGTAATGAAAAGGTTTACTAAGCACAATCACACACAGAAACTATTCTGATACGTAGTTGGTTCTATAAACTAATATAATTTAACAACGCACAATCTATATAAATAAAACCAAAAGTTTGTGTGTGTGTGTGTGTGTGTAACTGTGTGTGTCTGTCTGTCGATCGCCTCCTGCCGAAATGGAACGGTCTAGAAGTACGAAATTTTGGTTACAGGTACCTTGGGTCAGGTCCTCGTGCACCTCGAAGCGTTTTTCCTAAAATTCGAATTTGTTCTTTTTTTATTCCAATTTTAAGCAAAACTGTTGATTTTGGGTTTATCTTATCGAAGAAACATCGCACGTTTTCTATTTTTGCAGCGTATGAATGCCCGTAAAAACTGCACAAGGTGATCTCTTTCTGAAGTTCGTAGAATAAATAGAACACGCGCAATATTCATTTAAAGTAGCTTTCGAACTTTAAAACGAGGATTGCCAAAATAAATATTACTTTTGTCGCCAACAAGATGATTTCTGTTAACGTAAGATTGAAAAAATGCTATTTTATCTTTATTCATGCCGTTTTATGAGCGAAACAAATTCTAAAAATTCATTTTAATTTTATGCATGTTTTGTAGAACTGCAGACGAGTTTTAATTACTTTACCTTGGGGTTGATTCGCCTTCCTTTTTCGGCGATTTATTAGTATAGTAGTAGCTCAACAATTGCATGAAACATTATTTCTTATGGTAGAGTGTCCTCTTTATCAACGAAACAAATTATAAAAATTCATTTCATTTTTATGGATATTTTATGGATTATTAACTGCATGCGATTTTTAATGTTGATTCATCTTTCTTTTTTTGACGATTTAATATTTATTTCTTCGATAAAAACTAGGTTGGAAGGTCTTCGATATCGCTTATTTTTCATGAAATTTAAAATTTCGCCAAGTGGTGATAACATTTTACTCGCCCACCATCCAGTTAATTATTCTCAATATATTATTTTGCGCTTCGTAACTTTTCCAAACCAATCCCAATAATCCTTATCAGTAATATTATTCTCATTTAATTCAATAATATTGATTTACACTATAGGATTATGGCATATATGCGAAATGCTTGGCGACCTTCTGCTTCATTTTAACTTAATTGCGTAGCGATTATTGATTTCGTATTTTACAGAAGTGATTTATTTTCTAAAATTTATTTAATTTTTGCACTGTCTATTTGGCGCCATTTGGGCAGAATTTAGTTATATCTTTCTATCAACTTAAATTTCACACGTCAGAATCGGTTCAGTACTAAACATTTTCTAATTTAAATGTGCATTTGCCTTTGAAAATAATGCTTTCCTTTCCTTCGTTTTTATCCGAATTTTATGAAAGCGCTATTCAATTGAATTTTCAGGAAATGTTTTAACGACTTTGCAGGCGGGATTTTTAGGAAAGGGTGTCCTTATTTTGATGGGGAATTTAAGATGGACTGCTGGGTAATTTTAGGAACAGTAGCTCTTGAAGGTCAGTATTCCATTTTTAGTCACTGACGTCTTTACTCTAATGGATATTTTTTGGAACTAATGTCATCATTCTATTAGGGAATGTTTAGGAATAGTTGTTTTCATTGAAATAGGGGAGCTTTAAAGAATGTTTTCTTTATTGTAGCAGAAATATTCAGGGAGAATCGTTCTTGATCTGATGGACATTTTAAAAGAGAATACTGCTCTTTTTCTGATGGGAAATTTTAGATGCATTGCGGTCGATATTTTAATTGCGATTTTTACGGGCTCTTGATATCATTTTGGCACAATTATCCCGCTGCATATGTGCGTTTTAGTTAGTTTCCCTTACTCTAATGGCAATTTCTATTTGTTGGTATTTTAATGTGGATTTTTATGGACTTATTTTTGGTCTAAAAGGAATTTTTCTAGGCTGTTCGTTTTAATGCAATCGTGATTTTTAATGAATTTTACTGACTAAATAGGATTTTTATGGACTGTTGCCCATCTCCTACTTGGATTTTTTAAGAAAAATTTTCCCTATACATTTACAACAGAATTTTGGACATGCGCCACTTGGCCTGCGAATGATGCAATTTTATCCCGCGCAACACCGGGCATGTCAGCTATTGTTCTTGTTATTATTATTAGTGTATCCGTTAATATTGTTCTTCTAATTATTATTATATTCCTTAATATTGTTTTTGTTATTATTATTAGTATAATCGTTAATATCGTTATTATAATAAGAATGGAAAAAAAAAAAACCATAGTGTATTTCAAAATGTAGCTGTGATAAAAAAAAAGGTTTTTGATATTTGTAAAATATCTATCTGCTTTTAAATTTGTTACATTCTCTTTTTCTGATAAAGAGACCAATGAGTTTTCAAACATGTAATGTGCCAAATAGAGTGCTTAATCGGATTATTCGCCAAGTTGGTAGCTTGACGTCTTTGCGACCCTCCTCCTGTAACCCAACAGCCTCGCTGTTCATTCATTTCTTCCGCCACGCGTTGTGACGTCATTGTCAAGAAACGTTGCAGTCTAGTATAAAAATACCGATTAGAATACTGACCTTCAAGAGCTACTATTCCTAAAATTTCCAAAAGTCCATCTTAAATTCCCAATCAAAATAAGGACACCCGTTCCTAAAAATACCGCTTGCAAAATCGTCAAAATATTTCCTGAAAATTCAATTAAATATCACTTTCATAAAATTCGCATTAAAACAAAAGAAAGGAAAGCATTATTTCCAAAGGCAAATGCACATTTAAATTAAAAAATGTTCAATACTGAGAAAATTCTGAATCATGAAATTTAAATTGATAGAAATAAATAACTAAATTCTGTCCAAATGGCGCCAAATAGACAGTACAAAAATTAAATAAATGTTAGAAATAAATCACTTGAGTAAAATATGGAATCAATCAAAACCGCTATGTAAAAAAGTTAAAATGAAGCAGAAGATCACCAAATTGCACTGTAGTAATGGAAGCATTTCGTAAAATACGCCATGATCCTATAGTGTAAATCACGATTGAATTAAATGAGAACAATATTACTGATAAGAATTATTGGCGTGGTTTGGAAAAGTAACGAAGAGCAAATAATATATTGAAAACAATTAACTCTGATTGGGATCGAAAAAAGTTATCAACACTTGGGAAATTTAAAATTTCATCAAAAATAAGCCATATCGAAAACCTTCCAACCTAGTTTTTATCGAAGGAATAAATATTAAATCGCCAAAAAGAAGAAAAATCAACCTCAAGATAAAGTAATTGAAAATCGCCTGCAGTAAATCATCCACAAAATATGCATCAAAATTAAAAGGATTTTTAAAATTTATTTCGTTGATCAAACGGATACTCTACCATAAGAAATAATATGTTTCATGAAATTGTTGAACTGGTGCCATAATACTTAATCGCCAAAAAAGGAAGAAGAATCAACCTCAAGGTAATTAAAAATGGTCTGCAATTAATAATCCACAAAATATGTATAAAAATGAAATGGATTTTTAGAAATTGCTTCGCTTATAAAACGGCCTGAATAAAGATAAAATAGCATTTTTTCAATCCTACGTTAACATAAATCACCTAGGTGGCGACAAAAGTACTATTTATTTTGGCGAAAACACGTAAATTGAGAAGATAAATTCAGAGGTAAGCCTCGTTTTAAAATTCGAAAACTACTTTAAATGAATATTGCGTATGTTCTATTTATCCTACGAATTGCAAAAAAAATCATTGTGCAGTTTTTTACGGTCATTCATATGCTGCAAAAATCTAAAACGTGGGACATTTCTTCGATGAGATAAACCCAAAATCAACAGTTTTGCTTAAAATTAAAATAAAAAAAGAAAAAATTCGAACTTTAGGAGAAACGCTTCGAGGTGCACGAGAACCTGACCCAAGGTACCTGTAACCAAAATTTCGTACTTCTGGCAGGTTCCATCTCGTCAGGACGCGATCGACAGACAGACAGACACACACACAAACTTTCGGTTTTATTTATATAGATACGCATTATTGGCGCAGTTCGGAAAAGTTACTACACGAAAATAATATATTGAGAACAATTAACTAGATGGGGGAGAAAGAAAGTTATCCCCAGTTGGCAATTTTTTTAAAAATTCATCAAAAATAAGTGATATCGAAAACCTTCCATCCTAGTTTTTATCGGAGAAATAAATATGAAATCGCCAAAACAGAAAGAAGAATCAACCTCAAGATGAAGTAATTATAAATCGTCTGCAGTGAATAATCCACAAAATATGCATAAAAATGAAATTAACTTTTAGAATTAGTTTCGCTGCTAAAACGGCATGAATAAAGATAAAATAGCATTTTTTCAACCTTACATTAACAAAAACCATTTATTTAGCGGCAAAAGTACAATTTTTTTTTTGTCGAAAATATTCAAATTGAGCGAATAAATTCAGAGGTATGCCTCGTTTTAAAATTCGAAAACTACTTAAAATGAATATTGCGCGTGTTCTGTTTGTCCTACGAACTTCAGAAAGAAATCATCTTGTGAAGCTATTTATGGGCTATGCTTCAAAAAATCTAAAACGTAGGGCATTTCTTCGATGAGATAGTCCCAAAATTATCAGTTTTGCTTAAAATTGGAATAAAAAAAGAACGAATTTGAATTTTAGGAAAAACGCTTCGAGGTGCACGTAGACCTGAACCAAGGTACCTGAAACCCAAATTTCGTACTTCTGGACCGATCCATCTCGCCAGGATGCGACCGATGAACACACGCACAAACTGAAACACAAACTTTCGGTTTTATTTATATAGGTAGATTATGTTTATTAATTATCGTCTGCAGTTCTTAATTTTTTTAAATAATTCCTCAAACTTACAATATTTTTAAAACTGCTACTTTTACTTATCGTTTGCCTTTACTTTTCCTTGCCCTCACCTTTGAAGTACGAATGCAGGAGTTACGTTGCATGTAAGTTGCATATGATGTGTATATGAATGTATTGCAAATAAATTAGTTATGTGTTCGACAGTAATTCATCAAAGTGTTATTCCAAGAGTTTGTACAGAGTTTTAACACTACAATTTCACACTACTACAAGATTACGAATGTATTTCCACTTGCCATTTCAAATATAAAGGAAAATCCATTAAAGATAATACACCACCAAAAAAAAATGTATTTCATCAAATTATTAGAAAAATTACAACTACTTTTAAGACCCGTCCTATTTTTGGGACGCTAGGGACGGGTGAAGAAAATCACTCTTTATCTAACATTTTTCTACGATATTTTTTCCTTCTCTGAATATCGATGTAATCAAGCCATAACATTAGATCAGAACTTCGCAAATTCCTAAAAATGTTAATAGTACTCATTTAAAAAGTCACAATCCTTTGAAACAAACACGTTATGATTTGTATTCCTCATTTTTCAAATTATATTTCTCGCAAAGCACTGCCATAAAAAATAGCATATGTTTTATGAAACTTATAAAACAGAGAGCTCTTTCAACCTCTAGTAAACATGAATTGAAAATAAATAAATTACTCCTTTTTGCGAATCATATCTGAAGCAAATTGTGGATCACGTGTCTCAAGTTTCTGAATAAATTCAAATCCATTTTTTGTTTAGGCTTACTTACCTCTAGGAACTCAGAGAATCGCAGAGCGCTATGAATGCATTTTTTGTGTTTGTTTCATACATTGAAGTGCTTTCTACATTAGGCTTTAAGATACAAAATACCCCCGGGTCATCATTATTCGGAAAACATTCTCTGTAAACACTAGAATTTATTCTGCATTTAAAGAAAACAATTTTCTTACTCTTGCAGTTTCGATAACCATATATTTAAGTTGGTTTATAGTGCAGAACATAAAACGTAGTCGAGGAATTGTTTTGTCTATTTATTCAAACTTTTTATAAATGTTTGCTTGTTGAAACAGTGCATTATGGATATTAAAACATAGCATATATCACGAACATAGTTAGAATTACCTATTTTGCAGTTTAATTTTTTTTTTCTGTTTGACTCATATAGAGTAAAATGTTTAAGTTGTTTTAAGTTGGTAAAATAAAACGCAGTAGATTATAAAGAAAATGAATAATTGGAACAGGCAGCTGTAACTGGTCCAAAGGCAAAAAAAAAAAACACACTTCAATCACAATATGTTTAAATTCAATACGTTCTGAAGTCAATCACAATTGTGAACGAAAGTAATTATTTTATTTTAAAATTATAGTTTGAAAGTCACATTCAGAAGAAAAATGTATTTCAAAGGGGACAAACTAAAAATACCTTTAAGAAAAGAAATGTATTTCAAGCAGTTATTTTCACATATAACTCTGCAATCCCACATTTTTTATCACATGATGGAACATTTTAGATCTTAACTGAAAAAAATAAATAAATAAAAGATTTTTTAAAGAAAAATAAAATTATGGGCTCATGACAACTAAAGCTATCGGTTGCTCTCTCCAAAGCAACTTTTAAGATTATTTAATTATTTTCTTATATGAGTGCAATTTGAAAAATATTTGAGTTTACATGTCAAAAAATAAACACAAATTCTACCATCGTTATGGTATTAACCTCTTGATGGGTTTTAATAACTCGGATTTTGTTTGTATTTTATTCTGGTCATCTAAAATGACGTAAACTTAAATATTTAAAAAAAAAAAGAAAAGAAAAGAAAAAAATCCAGTTTTTATTTATACTGGATCAAGATTTTGTATTATTCAGGTCATCGAAAATGACTTAAACTTAAAAAATTTAAAAAAAAGAAAAAAATATATTTTTTATTTGTAGTGGTTCAAGAGTTTGTATTATTCAGGTCATCTGAAATGACGCAAACTTAAAAATTAAAAAAAATAATAATAAAATAATAAAGAAAAAATAGAAAAGAAAAAAAATCCATTTGTCGTTAATAATGGATCAAGAGTTTGTAATATTCAGGTCATCTAAAATGACGTGAACTTAAAAATTAAAAAACAAGAAAAGAAAACAATCCATTTTTCATTAATAGTGGATCAAGAGTTTGTATATACATTTAACTGAGAAAACAGCAATCCCGCCCAATGAAATTGATTTGATATTCCTCTTTGATAACATTCATACTTTTAGGGAGCCACTTATCGCATCAACGCGAACCATAATAAACCAAGTTTGTCTTGTCCTTTTCCCCTGCCTCATTATAACTTATCCACTCGGCGGCACAATTAGATATCAAGTCAGCAAAAGCCGGCTCAAAGCACAATAAAGACTTTTCACATAATCCAGGTGCATGAGTGGGAGGTGGAGTGCTTTTCTACATTAACCCCCGAGCCACTCACCGCTCATCAAGTATTGTATTATACGTGTAACTGACGTGGGGCCGAGTATTGATGTTGCCTGACTTCCAGACGAGCTGCTTGTGGGGAGATGATTCTGATATCCCCTCAGGGGAAATGGACTGCGTTTCCGAAGTGATTGCTGACCGGACATGACACTTTGTGTGCTGGAGTGATGATGAAGCATTTGTGGTGAGTTGTTGAAATCTATTGCTTTGCAGCGTGAGGGACAGCGCCGACGCTTAATTATTTAGGGGTTTCTTTTTGGCCGCTAAAATATGAGCTTTTATATTTAGTGCTTTCTTATTTTGTAGCTTTATGTGTTTTTCAGATTTCTTTAGCATTAAACTGTGTTGAGGCTCTATTTTCATGCTATATATTGATACATACGAGTACATTTCTGTACCTCAAAGCCAGACTGATGCAAGTCATATTGCAGTTTGACCACGGAATTTCGATAGTTGGATGCTTCTGCGCATGGCAGAAAAGGTCGAATCTATTCGAGTTTTAGGGAAGTTCGTTTTGCAGGTGCCTTTATTTAGTACGCGATACAGAATATTTGCTTCTATGTTTGTATGTTTGTTGAAAGCAACTAAAAAATTGTTTGCTTCTCTGTTTGTTGAAAGCAACTAAAATAATGTTCGTTTTTCTGTTCGTTGAAAGCAACTAAAATAATGTTTGTTTCTCTGTTTGTTGAAAGCAACTAAAATAATGTTTGTTTCTCTGTTTGTTGAAAGCAACTAAATTTATAAACTGGCACACAGCATCAGTTCGGCAGAAATAAAGTATCCTTAAGGAACTAGAACGAGAAGATAGAGGCACATTCTTTACACCAGCCGTTCCTCCCTTGAATATGAATGTATTCTTCTTGGCACTCTGCCAGAAGGCTTGCTTTGGTTGACGATAGAACTGTACCACTACTTTATTCGAAGATAATAAAAACTGATAAAGAGTGATTTCGTTGCTAAGTAACAAAGCTGTTATATGTTAAGGCTACAAACCATAATTGTTAACATTAAAAAAAATATGTATGCTTTATTCCCTGTTAGTTAACTTTCGTATAGTTAAAAAAAATATATTTTATCGCCATTTTTGGACGTAGGTTAGACAGACCCTGAGGTACAGATTTTATCACGGATACAGCGCATTAAATGCAATGCTCGTCCTTTTACTTGAACGTTATCTCGTGTACATCATTTAAAGTAAAACTTACAAGTGTCAAAAGTAGACTAGTTGGTGTCTGTAGTGCGTTTTCGGACTCCACTTCCCCGGCCCCGTGCTAAAAGGCCTCGTGCTAACGGGGGAGGGGGATGGAGGAGAAAAGTATATAGTGCGTTTTCAAAATTCGTAAAAGTAATATTTGGAAATGCTTAAAAAATATTTGTGTCATATAGCATTGTTTTTTATTTAAATGGGAACAAAATATAAAACTTCCAATAAGCAAAGCATAAAATCAGCGGGAGTGCGTCATTACCATTATTTATCTTTATTTGGAATACATGCGCTGTCCATTTTCTAAATTTGGCATAAAATTAAGATCCAGGAAGAAAAATTACCTTTAACCAAACAGGTAGCCTTTAAATAAAAATTATGAAGTTTGAAGTTGAATTATTTTAAATAAGTTTTAAAGTAAGGTAATTCTTCTTATTATTAATACAATTTTTGTCATTTCTGCAATGGGATGATGATGAGATAATTGTTTTTACCGAAGTCATGATACATAAATCGCCTAACTGCAAAATGTAAAATCCTGAAACAACAAAATAAACCATAAAGTACTGTCTCAAAACCCCATATTGCGCTAATGCATTTTTCAATATGCTGTGATTTGATGTGAAAGATTAATAGCGCTGAATTTTAAAATTATAAACGTAGATTGTAGTTATGTCTCAGATCTTTTAGTAATAAAGCAGCAAATGTATCTGTATATCTGTGTCTCTCCTAGAACCAAGACCGTTTGGCCGATTTTCATGAAATTTGTCACGGAATTAGTTTAGAAGATGAGGGTTTGCACCTCGAGTTTTTTTGAAAATTCAAATATGTTATTTTTTTATTAAAAGTTTTTTATTAAAATTGAATTAAATGACTCTTTTCTGTAGAAAGAACTTACCGTATCGTTTCAAAATTGGAAAACCGGTAAAAAAACTGATCCAGAAATATTTATTTTCTTTATGCTATAACACGAAGCCTGTAAGTCTAAATTAATTAGAAAATAAGTAACATGCGTTTTTAGCTGCAGCTTGAAACTATTTTTTCACTGTGAGCTTTAGTTTTTTTCATTTGGAACGTTGCCAATTTGGCTACTTGCATATTTGCTAAATAAAAGTCTATTAACATTGTTTTTATCATTTTAAGGCGCAACTGATTTTTAGCCTACTTTAACGTAAAAGTAAAAAAAAAATAATAATAAAGCATGAAAGAAGGCTTAATGTATCTTGAAAATATCGTTAGAAATCAAGAAAAGTCAAAAATAAGTTAAGTAATTAAATAAAGATTGAAAAATAAAAAATTTGAAAGTAGGGGATTGAGATGGGGAAAAAGTGTGTCTGTCGGTCTGTCTGTCTGTCTGTCTGTCCGTCTGTCTGTCGGTCTGTCGGTCTGTCTGTCGGTCTGTCCCCCCCTAATAACTTTTGAACGAATTGTCCGATTCGAAAAATTCTTTTTGCATTCGAAAGATCTCGGCGAAGACATATCATTTTCATATTTTACTTTTTGATTTGAACAATTTTTTGTTAAATTTTGAACAGTTCAAATATTTTTAACATTAGCGCCTACGGGCGAAAATGAAGCAAATTATGTAAACTCTGGGTACAAGATCCAAGTTCCAATGAACAAGCTCACTGGAAGAAGTTCTTGGCGTGAAATATTGATTTGAACAATTTTTGTTCATTTTTGAACAGTTCAAAAAAAAAAAAAAATTAACATAGCGCCTACGGGGAAATTTCAATCCTATATAAATCCTGATCTAACGGACCGATTTGCTTGGAACAAACTTTATCGGAAAGCTCTTATGACGTAGAACATGTACAGATAGAAAGTTCATTCAGAACTAACGAGCCTATTTTCCTATGAAATTTTTTGATCGAGATTTTCAAGAATATTTTTGAATTAATGAATGAATAAATGAATAAGCAAAAGAATGAATTAATAACTGAGTGAATAAATACATGAATGACTGAATAAATGAGTGATTGAATGAATATGCATTAACCGTTGAAAAGGTATATCTGAAACAATTAAGAACTTAAGCTAAACGAGAAAGAGAGAGAGAGAGATAGCTAGAATATAAATTTGAAGCTGGTGTAGACGGGAAAGTAGGCTCGTATAGTTCTAGACGGAACTTCTTGTTAATTTATCTTTTCCCAATTTTCGGCTCTTGATTCGTTTTCCTTTTTAAACGATCAAACATTTATTTCTGCAGCACTCGGGCGTTAGATCTTGTTTTGATTTCCTTCTTTTGACAGGTATTTTTATGGGAGCCATTCTCCACACTATAAAGGGGTTTATTAAGAAATGTTTATTTTCAATAGCGATTTTTACTATTCCAAATTGTTATTACCTATTTATGTCTTTTTTTTTTCCCCAATGAATTGGAGCATATGCTATTTGCCTATTTGAGCTTTGGTAAAAAGTTTTTTCCCCTTTCAAAATTTTGCATGCTGTAAGTCTCTGCAAGCAACAAAATCTCGTCTTTTTGTCTAACTATCAACTAATAATAAATAAAAATTAATCGTACTAATAATTTGTGCATTTAAACTGCTTTAATGGCTTATAATTACCCTCTTTGTGTGTGTACTTGAGCTAAAAATAACAAAATGCTTTTATAAAACTAGTTTCACTTGCATTTCTTTTTCCCTTTCTTTCATTTTTTTAATGCCTGTGTTTTGGAAATAAAAAAGTTGCTTAAATGTGTAGAATCGCCTGTTGGTTGCTGTGGGCGTCCAATTTTTAATTACGGGGAATGCTATACATTTTAATGAAATAAGATAATTTACACATGCAAAATATATATATATATATATATATATATATATATATAGCCCTGTATACATAATGGTGAACCGACTGGTGTTTTCACTTTTTAACACTGGCATGGCCGTGCGTGTACAGCTAGTGGTTGATAAAACGGACGTATTTCCGCTTCTATACGTTTCGGGTTACTAAAAAAAGTAACTAATTGTTTTCAAAGAAAAATTTTAAAAGTCAAAATTTGTTGTTACATACATTAAAATCATTTAGAGAGGTGTAAATCTTCCATTACTTTTTGTACCTGTCATTCATTGATGGTATCGTGGTTTGAGTATCAAAAGTTATGTTTTTATACATATTTACTGCAGGAGCATTTTATACGTTCTAATAATTGTGCAGACACATTTTGTAGCAATGTGGCCATAAAAAATTAAATTCTATAAAATATATGATATTTCGAACTGAACAAGAAAAAAAAAGAAGAAAATACATGTGTTCATGTGAATGCTTGTCTGATAGAAGACACATTTCTAATGCTCTTTTCTCGACTGTTCTAACTAGAAAGCTCTTCTTATTAATTAGAAAAGCAAGAAATAGCAGCATGAAATTTCCCGCGGTAGATGCTGATATTGAAGAAATCCAGGACCTAATATCAATGTTTAGTGTTATTATTATTTTCAATAGCATAATTATTATTCTATATTAATTTTATATATTCGGTCAAATCTTTGTATTGCGTTCTCTTTTAAAACAATTAAATCTATTTTTAAAAAATAGTTATCAACTTTCATACTTCAGGGTAGTTAAACCAAAAACAATATCAACTCTAGATGAAAACCTTCGACTCATGAAAATTTCTTGAATCTCCGGGACACGTTTGATACAGCGTTTTATTTATCCAATATAAGCATATAGGTTTGCTTCGTGGATAATGTATTAAATTACAAGTACAGTATAAAATGAAAAAAAAAAAAAAAAAACATTACCCCAATACGACGAAAGAAAACTTTTCTCACTCTCAAAAATAGAATCCTCATTTTCGACGATTCTTCAATCGTCAAGAAAAAATCGTCATTTTTAACGATTCTTTCCTCACGCTATCACGTGACTTAAAAAAGTTACCACACAAATTTCGGCAATTTGACGAAAGGTTTACTCGGAGCATTTTTTCACGAAGCCATTTCGTCAAATACGACGAAAATTTCGTGAGATTTGAGCATGCGTTTCTGAGAGTGCTCCAATTCTTTTTTGTTAATTGAGCAAATACAACGTTGAACGTTTTTAACATATATTTATCAACCAATTCTAATCACATACCTTCCTTAACATATGTGGGCTGGAAATACTACTCAGACAACGTACAATAATTATGGCCTAATTTCGGGGAATACCTGGTATAAACGGACCTATCTGTTCTCTATTCAAGGTAAATTGCTTAGTAGTTTCACTATTCTAACGATACCCTTAGGACGAAGTGCCATTCAGCCAGTTGAAAAATGTGGTGGATTTTATCTCCTTTTCAAGTAATTGTTCAAAGTACTACTGGCCCCATCTAATTGTGCTGTAATTTTTCAGTATTGAGTTCATGAATTTACGTAATGATGAAACAATGCTTGTCTATTTTGCTTGCAGCAAATTTTCAGCAACAATGCCATTACTCGAAAATTGGTCACCTTTGAGTTCTTCAGAGCAGTCGTAAATTATCCTTGTAAGATTAACTTAAAATTCATTCATTTCGAGTTGCTAAGTTGCAGCAGAAAATTTATGCTACATACACATAAAGCTAAAAAATGTAAATGTGTTTTTAGGCTTAAAGAAACATTCATACATGCACATTTTACATTGGATCACAAAATTTACCACGGAGCTACTTCGAAATGCGAAAACTCAGAGAGAGGGGAGGGGGGGTAAGTTTCGAAATTTGAAACAATTTCAAACCATTAGAATCTTAAAAAACATGGGCCAAAACCCAATAAAAAATCTCTCTAATTATTCTGGTAAAAAATCAATGACATATTTTCTTTAAAATTTACTAAGTAGTATCGTTTTCCCTTGAAAGAATTTTAGTATATCAAGGCTGAAACTTATTTTACCCTTTTGGAACTTAATAAATAAATAAATAAAATAATGATAAAAATTATATAGTTACTGTTTAATTCATTTTAAAATATAATGCAATTAAAATAGCCTTCAACTCAGTTTTTATAGTTTTATATAGCATTCTAATGATACAGTAACGAACATAGTCTATGCTATTTTTAAACAATATTCCAGTTATACAATCGGAAAAAGCCCTGATCTATTTGAATTATTCAGAGAAATTTATAAATGACATGCAAACTTCAACCGCAAACTTCTAATGAAAGGTCCAAAACTGACCTCAGTTCGGAATTTAGTTTGACCGCAGAGAATCTAACAAGCTTATCGCAAAATTAACTTCCGCCTCTGCTTAATCATCGGGATCGCTTTAGTGAGGGATGTACCTTTAAACCACCTGAATTCTCCGCGTACCATAATTATGGCCCAATTACGAGGATTCCCCAAATAAACAGACCTGTCTTGGCGAAAGGTAATTGCTTTGCCTTGTTCCAATGCGCATGGAATCCTCTGGGGAAAATGCGATTTCCACTATCCATGCACAAGTTGAGAAATGAGAATCAAGGATAGCCTTAACTTCATCCCTCTAGTGGGCACGGTGGTGTAGAATAATACAAATTGTTTCTTCTGCATTTAAGCGTGTGTGTTGCTTCGCGTAGCATTCTCGAGATTTATTATTTTAACTTTAGAAGCGAGGACTTACAAAAGTAATGTGTAATGCATGCGGGGGTAATTTTAACTTAAGAGAGAATAGTCGTTAAACCTACATACTGAATTAATAGAACAATATGTTCTACAAAAAATTGAAGGTGATCAAAAATGAAAATATTATTAAAAAAATAATTAATTAAACAAACACACACTCACACACACACAAAGATAGAGTTTTACATTATTGTTGGTTCACATGTCCGAAACCAAAAGATGCCGATGTAGGCTTCCATAATAATAAAACACAGAACACACTTTGTGTTTTATTATTATGACATACTGGAACAAGTCGATGACTTACATAGCACCCGTTAGATATCAATTTTTTTATGGGGGGTACCAACTACTCCCAAGTTTATTTGTTGCATTGAACTTTGCCCCTTTTCTCACATGTATGTCTTTGTTGGGGGGTCATGATCCCCGTTTTGATTCATGCTTAGGCCTCGCACTTAAGCTTGCCTATCTACATTTGGTATTGTTCATGGTATCGAAGGAGGCTTCCAGGTTTCTTCAAATTCCCCAGTTTCTAATCAAGTGGAAATATTTAGAACTAATAATGAATATGTAAGTAATCATAAAATATTAAGCAAACATTTGAAGTTTACATAATTAAAATGCCTAAATACCTCAGCTATTTTTTAAATGATGAATTTAAAAACAACATACTTATATTATATTTGAATAAAAGTCCTACCTGTGAATATTTAATATTTAAATGCAGAAATACATATTAATTACAATATTTTTAATCGCTATTCTCAACAAAATACATAAAATAGGGGCACAGAATATTTTGCTGCTTCATGGCAACGCTTATACTTGCTCTGGACCTGTTTACTTGTGACCGACAGTGCTTTCAAAAAGATAAATAAATTCTTGGCCCCTGCAGTTAACGTGAAATTGTGGTAATAATGCACTTTTTAGGAATCAAAGCAAAATTGATAAATAATTGCTAAAAATAAGGATTAAACTGCAAATTTTAACGCTGCATCATCTGTGTACACACACAATATTGTTACGCTACAAAGATACAACTTTTCATTGTTTTGAATATTGAGGATCTTTCCTTCAAATAAGTTGTAAGCTGATTTTATATGCACTTTTCCAATAGAAAGCAAATTAACAAAAAAAAAGACAGAAGGGAAAAAAGAAGATTTTTATTCCAAGGAATAAAGCATTGATTCCTAGAAATCCTTCTAGAAAAACAAAAGCATTCGTCATTTAATTTTTTTTTCAATTTTGAGGATTTTCTTGAATAATTCTTGAATATTGACCTAAGTAAACTATAAAAAAAAATCATGTTATGAAAGCACAAAGGAGCATTAATAATAACGTGGAATTTCTTTCAGTTTACTTAAACAAAGTTCGTTTATTATTTTTGCTGAACTAAGTGTTTAAAAATGTAAAAGCGCACTTAAAGTCGGAAATAAATGTTCTTACCACTAATTTAAATGAAAAAGCTGATTATATATTTAGAAATTCTGAAAAATTGTGATTATATAGAAAATATCAAGTAGTTCCTGGAAAAAATAAATGAAATAGAAATCATAGAAAACTTAAAATAAAAACGTCCAATAAATCGAAAATGAACGTACTTACCACACAAAAAAACAACGACTACGTGTTTGATTGAAATCTCGCCAAACGCTGAAATTGACATCGTATTTGGCATCTCCATTTTAGCATCATATTTGGCAGTATTACGAAGTTACCGCTAAAAAGTTGCCTATTTATAACGTCATTCTGAAAGTCTTCTGAACATCAGTTTATGGGCAAACGCCTCATTGATCGCTTAAAAAATGGATAGATGAACTTTATTTTTGCCAGGGCACACAAATAAAATATTTGAAGTAGCTAATATAAAATTTTGCTGGCAGTTTAAATTTACTAAAATATGAACTTGCTAAATAAAGACGCAAAGTACAGTTAATTTCCTTGTTGATCCAGTTTATTGGTACTGATCACGGTAACGTTTACGATCAAGTTCAGCCTTGATAACGGTCTTTTTGAAAATTAAACAAGGTACTGGTAAAATATATAAAATTTTACGTAAAAAAACACTTCTTTCCCTTTGAAAAACTGACAACATTTAAACTTCGTCGTTTCGGAGCCTTGTTTTATAGTATTGTCGCGTATAAATAATGAAAATTAACACATGGATGATATAGGTTATACAGTAGGAGTGTATTTCTTGATGTGTGTTGCAGTAGGACTTATAGGGTAGGTATATTTGTGGTATGAAATATAATAACGTTTATACACTAAAGTTACCGTTTTTCCGATATTTCATTTCAGAGATACCAAATCGATATACGTTGATATAATCCAAATCATTGCTATAATAGGATTAAATCCAGGAATAGAATACAATTTGTCTGTTATCATCCTTGATAAAAAATAAATCTTCGTTGTAGTGACTATGGAAAGAAAAAGATAGCATTTCCAGCTTTAAAATATACCTTTTAAAGACTGAATTAAAAGGCATTAAACACAAAGTATTTAAACTCCTTAACTTTTTCATTTAAACTACAGTAATAATTACTCTAGTATAAATCAACAGTTCATTACATTCCTCAAGTGTACGATGCTAAAACATTAGGTCATTCAGTGACAACTTGACACTTGAAATACTTCGACATGTTTCAGAAAATTCATGAAAATTCAGAAGCGTGGTTTGCACCCTAGATACGCGTATTGAATCCACTCTATTGGATCATTCCAAGAATGTAGTGAAACGTTCTGAATCGAAGCTCTTGAAAATTCAGAGATTGAGCAAGAAAAAAAATATATAAGACCACTCATTTAAGTGTTCTTCGTAGTTTACAAAGCTTGAAGTGTAAAATTTGCACTGATGTTAAAAAATATTGATGACTTTGGTTTGTTGGCGATTTCCAATGACTGGCTAGTAAGATCAGACATTCAGGAACATGACTGTTCACATTTCTTGAATCCATTGCTCTGAATTGAGACTGCCGCCCCGCAGGTACCTATCGAGAGTTCCCGCAATTAAAAGGGAAGTGGACATTTGTGCTTTATGTATTTCTTAAATTCTATTTATGATTTATGGTGTTTTTAAGAAAAACCAAAGGCTCACACAGTGCAATGTTAATATAAGAACAAATGTTTTCTTGATAAATAAATGACTACATTTTTAAATGGGTACTTTTCCATTATACCGGCGCTGGCGATGAAGTCGCCACTAAAGATGCAACCAACGCCAAACGGAATATCGTCGCTCGTAACCGAAAGTGGCTGGTCGCAAAAACGTCTGCTTGGCGAGATTTGCGCCGGTATAATGGAACAGCACGTACTTCAAATGTTAACCAGTTATTCACCATTTATCTTTAAGGTGTCGAAATGCCCCAAAACCACAGAGTAATCATAAACCAGAGACACATCTTAATGTTAATTCCTATGTAGTCAAAAACAACGTTCAGCGCCCTCACGGAGAAAAACAGGAACTTCTTTTGACGGTTTTGCTGTTACTTTAATTGTTGTCAATCCTCATTCTTGGCTATTACGGTTATTGACGCCGCCCCTAAAACCATTACTCCTTTCTTTTATTTGTGAATAATTGTCAGTAATTTTTATCGGTTTTGGGAAACTGCTTCTATTACTTTGAAATTTTGCTTCGTATAAATAAAATGCCATTTCTACTAACGACTTTAATTTTCTAACCGACATTTTTTTAAAAATTGATTTCAAAATACTCTTTCCTTTTCTCCCTCCGCCTTTTACAGAATTAAACTGCAAATAAGATGTATTTCACACTAATGTTCTGTATCACAGTTATACTTAAAATAACACTTTAAAAACATATTAATCTATTTCAGAATTCTAAACATTTGTTTGCCATTTTCGTGTTTTTACTTCGCCTAGCATTATATTTGTTGACTCGATTTTCTTCTTTTTTCTTTTTTTTCTTTTTTTAATTTCGTTGATACAGTCTTTTATTCTATACTTCTAAAACCTATAGCTTTGCATGAATCTCAGAACAATTTTTAAGATTACCATCTTGTTTTATTCAACGTACTTACTGTTCTTTTTGAATTAAAAATGACATTAAGTATCATACAAAAAGATCTCGCAAATCGGGTACTTTTCCGTTTCGAGGGGGCCGGTAATGGTTATTATTATTTTTTTTAGCCAAATCAATCTTCTATATCATTTTTAGATTGCCGTTGGCGATGTTTAAATATTTTTTCGCAAAAACAAACTTCACAAACTAAACAAATTGATTTAGCAAAAAAAAAAAAAAACTATCGCACACCCCCTGAATCGGAAAAACTAAAAAATTGGAGCAGAAGTTTAATCATAAAACAATATACATAAAACATCTTTATTTAAACTCTCTATGTAGTAAGACAAGGTGACGGCCATCGGCTCTCTACCTAAGGTTTCGGCTAAAAGGTGCAAGGGTGTCCGATGGAGAAAAGAAAAGTAAGACAAGGTGCACAATTATAAAAATCAATAAAATATATCCTATTAAATAAAGTCCAATATAAAAAGATAAATAAATTAAGCATGAATTTTCAACAGATAAAAATGAAAATGTAGAACATGTTCTAAATAAGTTCAGTTAAATATATTTGGTATCCAGAAATTCTTAAGTTAGATATTATTTTTAAAAGTAATCCTTTCTAAATACCGTAAATAAACTTTAGCGTTGAAAAATATTCCAGAAAAAGACGAACAAAAATAATGAAAGTGCAAAAATGATTCAATCTGAAAGAACTACGCAAAGCTGCAAATGAACGAACCGATTCTGAAGAAATAATAATATGCAATTTCCTTTCAAAACAAAGATAATATCGTCGTAGAGGAGACATGAGTTAAACTTCAATGCGAACTCTTGTAATTTAGTTCATGTTTTTCTCCGTGGTGCGCTAGTGAAATCGACACTACAAAACGGCTTGAGAGTTAACCCTCTGGTTTATGATTACTCTGTGGCCAAAACTACCCTTTTCACTATATAAACGATTGTCATTCTTATTTCATACTCTAAGTACAATATAGTTGCACACGTCTGTTATCACAGGAACAAAAACGAAAGAGGGTTAGAGGGTTACTAGCACTTGCTTTAAATGTAATGTTTTCTAATTTAATAAGTTAAATTATAGCGAGGTAATACTTTACCTAATGTTTATTTTTAAGAAGTTGTAAAGTTTTGGTACAATTAAGGCAATTTTTCAAAGTAAAACGAAAACAATGCAACGATCGTACTGTCATAAATTGGCGACTATTGGGTGATGTACTGTGTAATACCTTGTAGGCAACAAATACCTTTATTCTGTGTACCTATTACACATGCTAATTGATTAAAAGGCCCAAATTGGCGACAGTTTTTTCAAATTATTGCAACATGACATTTTTTAAGATAACAGAATAAGCGAGACATATTGTAAATTCAAAAAATTGCTTTGTCATGCATTTAGTTTGGCGGTAAAAATCTCTGTCGACGAGCTTTGCCCAGTAGGCGTTTTCACTGATAAGTACCATATTATAAGGTACTATGGTATTTAAGTTGAAGATATAGAAACTTAAATTTTTCTAACTATTTTGAAGTGAAATTGTAGAGAAGTTTTGTTTTGTGTTAATCAGACGTTCAGTTACAAGTATCATAGGTCAAAATTTGTTTAATGGATATACAATTATACTGTATTTTCGTGACTGTTTGAACCATTTTATGCTTGTTATTTTAAAATTTAAAATTTAGAACATCCAGAAAATATCAGTAATGTATCTATGCTTTTATAAGTTTAAAGAAATTTGCGTTGTGTGATTTCGTAAATTAATTCCACTTTAGAGAAGAACTCTCACCTGGTAGTTATGACAGTTTTCACCACTTTGATAAATTGACTGAAAAAACGGGCATTGCTTTATTTAACAATTTCTAAAATTTTTATTCATTAAGAATCAGCATTGTGAAATAGTAAACACTAAGCATTTATATGTAATGTTAATTTTTTTGCTGGTGCAGTTAGTAAATTATAACATTTACCCTAAAAGCGGGAAGCAAAAGTAGAAATAAATGCTATGTAAGAACTCCAGACTGAGATGGAATAACAAATGCTAAGCATATCTTCAAATTAGCAAAAATGATTGAAAAAAAAAGCAATGGGGATAATATTAATAAAACTTTGCAAGTAAGAAAATAAATATCCGGCTAACTGGTCGGATATCCGCTGGTTTACAAAGAACACGACAGAAAGATCGTGAAGTGGATTTTACACCATGTCACCAATAAGGGGGATTTCAAGTTTTTGCATCATCTTTTTTACTCCAATTTCAGATGGCACTAATTGCTAAGAAGTTCCAATCCACTAACTGCCTTTGTAATGCCTTAAATTAAAAAAAAAAAAAAAACTAAAGATTTAGCAAAATCGTGCAACATAACAGGTGCACACTGTTAAAAATTTCCGTAAGAAAATAGTAAAATAACCATTTGTTTGATTGTTATTTTACCATATTTAATTGCAACAGTTGAATAACCATTAAAAAGATGGTACTCAAAACTCTGATTGCGAAAAAAATCGTTTATTCTCTATTTCTACTAAAGAACGTTTAACTAACTGTAATTTGCAAGCGCTCAGTAAGAATCGGGCGTCCATCTTGGTTGCGAAACCTTACCGGTCGTACGTTGTTGTTAAAATGTCAATAAAGATTTATCATTTCAAATCTGCATGCGTATATAAAAAAAGTGGCTTAAGCAGTGGTTACTAAATAGAAACACATACACAAGTAAATCAAAAATTGGAGACATCGGATTCCCGAACTGTTTGCGAATGAGCAAACCCTTAACTTGAGCTGCTGAAGCTTGTTTGTATTTTAACTTCTGCAGCAAATAAACTGATTTTCGTCAATATACAGTAAATTTAGACCAAAGATGGCTTTGGATCCAATCAAAAACTGAAATCTCAATTTTAATGCCGTTTATTCATCAATAAATCTTTCTTCTCCTGTTGAAAACAAAGATTTATTGATAAATAAACGACCGCTTTGTGTGGTGCTGATGGCCGAATGGTCAGAGAGCAAGGTTGGCATGCCATACACCCGGGTTCGATTCCCGCAAGCTTCGTTTACGATTTCTGCGCCTAGAAGATTCTACGCCTCGAAATGGTTCAAAAACGGTAAAAACTTTGTTTTGAAACCATTTTTAAATGGTTATAAAACCGTAAACTTTTGTATTTACGGCTTTTTAACCAAGCTGATTGGAAATGGTTAGGTCCCGTAAAGATAGAAAAATGTTCCAAACCGTAAATTTAATGGGGAATTAGATGGACAGACTGCTGCCGGTCATTTAACTGTAATTTCATGAAGAAATTTCTAACAGTGTAGTATGCCTCTGCCTTACAGATTCTAGCTGAGTCTCTCGCTAACTATCTCGGCTACAGCTCTACCATCAACCAAAGTGATCTGCCTGGCAGAGTGCCAAGAAGAATCCATTGATGTTCAAGGAGGAACTTCTAGTATAAGGAATGTACAGTTTTTAATCTCGTTCTAGCTCGTTCAGCATACTTGATTTCATCCAAACTGATACAATTTGCTAGTTTATAAACTTAGTTGTTTTCACCAAACAAAGAAGCAATCATTCTGATTCGCGTTTCTAAATAAACACACCTGAAAAACTAACTTCCCTAAAACTCGAACGAATTCGCTCTTTTCAGCGCATAAGCGTACAAATGTCAAAATTCCGTGGTCGAACTGTAACTGATTAATTGATTGCCTGAGATTTCCGCAATGCAGTTGGCTTTATCTGGCCTGGAAAAAGAGAGAGCGTATCTAAATTGCATACTTACGTTCTGTTGGGTTCGCCACAAGCGTAAAAAGCACTTTTCAGCTTTTGAAGTTATTTGATCTTAGTGAAGAACGTGTGTCAGAAATCTTGATATACTGCATGCTCTTATGAAACAAAAGTCTTCTTACTTTCATTAATTGCACTGAATTTTTTATTTGCTTGAAAAAGCGGTTTACTGTACATTAATTAAAACAGTAAAACCTCTAAGTGGACCACCGTTGTAAGCTGACCACCTGCCTAAGTTGACCACATTTGTCAGGAGCAGAATTTGCTGTATGTTGAACAATCTAGGAAAACCTTTGTAACTCGACCACCTAAGTTGACCACCTGTCTATATTGACCACTTATGTACGCCAAATTTGTGTGGAAGTATTATAAAAAAAAACTTTGTAACTTATTATTATTGTATTTTTTTGTTTATCTATTTTTGCAACGATAAAAAAAAACTAAAATAACTTATTCAGGATATTTTTTATGCCATACTTTTAGACCACCATTTGTTTGGATGGATGCAACATCAATATAACGTTTGCCTATACTTCTTTGTAAGTTAACCATGTGGGAAAACTGATATGAGCACGCTTTTATTCGTTGAAAGGAGTTTATTCTTTTTTTTTTCTACCTGATATAGCCATTTTGAAAATTATGTATTTTTAGGAAATTTTTACCATCAAATAAGTAACTTACATAGTCAATAGGATATTTAACTGAGTACTTTAATCGTAAAGTTGTAGTTTAATTGAAAATTAAATTGTAAAGAATTTAATGTAAGTCATTCAGGTTAAATTTCTGTAATGATATTTTGGATAATTGGGGGGGGGGGGAGTTAATTACTATTTTAAAGTAATGTTAATACATAAAGCTATATTTTAACTAGTTACAAATTAATAAATGCGCAATATAAGAAAAGACAAAAAATAAATAAATAAATAAATAAACTCTCTACCCTCTATAAGTTGACAACTCTAGTGCTGAACCGCAAATGGTCAACTTACACAGGTTTCGCTGTTCTATATTTTGATTGTCATTTTAAATTTTTAGGTTACTTATCTACTGTTATATAATTCGAGAATGTATACAAGAACACTTTAAAAGCTGGCTTAAACAGAACTGCCCCCTATTTTGGCGGCATCGGACTCCAGACCATTCTTCAGAGCTTCGAGGAGATAGGAATGATATCTTTGCATCATTTACCCCTGTAGAAAGAGCCATTCAACTAAAAACTTCTCAAGAACTTCCTGCAGAAGAAACACGTGAGTTTACTGCAATCCAAGAGCGTAAAGCAGTTTCCTGCAAAAGACGTACAGAAGCCGTTGAAATTATTAGTGTCGTTGTTAGTGATGACGTTGCCAGTGAAGACGATAACCGCATCTCTAGATCGAGAAGCACTGCCAGTGAAGTAAAGGGAGATAAAACATCTACAACTGAATGTGAAAATAATTAAAAGCTAAAAAACTATGTATCATATTGAATGCATTTATTTTTAACTGATTCGTTTCATCTCTGAATTGCAATTGTTCTTCAAATATTTTCTTGTTACATTAACACACACGTTGTGTGAAATACCGCCCGTAAAATAAAAAATCACACCCTTATTTGTTAAAAAATGTATCAATTTTACAGACTAAACAAATAAAGAATATACAATTATGAATTTGGTAAAATATATATTAAACAAAATGCTAAAAAATAGCATGCGATGTGATTAAATATAATTAAAAGTGTGTAAGAATTCTTGAAGATTTATAAAATAGATAATCAAATCCACTAATAATAGGGAAAATAACAGATATTCTAGGGTCCAGTAGTAAAAATAGATTCTGAAATTAGATCTGAAACCGTAAGATGGGTAAAACATTATATGCGCAGATGAATTTAATCTTTTTCTAAAGATATGCTTTCGTATGGAATCAAAAAAAAAGTTAGCTATGCACATGAATAAGGAAAACACCGAGGAAAATTCTTTGATTAGACGAAAATATAGCTCCCACATCTAAATAGTCTAAACTTAATTAGAGTGACAAGTATTGATTTTATTTATCATTGAAATGCAGCTTTAGGTTTTTTTTTATTCAAAATAAGCAGACATTTTTAGGTGTTTAAAAAAAAACGTTGTATACCAATATTTCCTAAAAACAGCACAAAGTTACATAGAAGGCAGTGAGAAGCAAAGGGATGTAAGTGAAAAAAAAAAAACAATTCCGAAAAAAACGCGTTCAAAGTTTGGATCTCATGGGACCTTTAATGCTATTTTTTTCTAAATCATGTTGGGGGGGGGGGGGAAGCACCTGTTACGGCTATCCCTAACATATCTTGCCACAATATAGAACATTGCTTCTCCCAATCATTTGCACTATTTATCTCCAAATATGAGTGCCTCATATGAGAGCATGATTCTCTCACACCAAGAAACACCAGGCAGAATAAAAGGCTTAAAGTTGTGAGCAATTGTGTGTCCTATAACAAGAAAAATCAGGACATAAGATTAATACGGAAATGACTCTTAATGATGCAGGATTACCGACGGGAGCCGGGAATTTTTTGAAATTAATACTAATGAGCCACTATGGGGCCCCGTTATTTTAGCAAGATACCATAACCGTTGCCACAGCATGCCCTTTTAGTAGCTATGGGCAGTGGATAGTAGAACACCGCAGTTTTGCATAAAACGCTTTTGTGACAAATGCTGAATATGTCACGGTGATCTCCAAGACCCACAAATTTAAATTTTTTTTCTTGGTGAGGGGAGATTTAGTATCTAAAATTACGGATTCACGACCACAATCACATCATATGGGGCGATCGGAAGGAGTCGTTTAACCCATTTCCGGCCGAGCATAGAAATTTTATAAAATGTATTATTTTTTTTATTAAAATATGCTTAAATTACATCCATTAAGACACATAAAAAGTTTCATGCATGAAAAGTAATATTTTATTTGCGAAATGAAATGGTGCGTATACGCACCATTGGCCGAATCAATGAACAAAAAGTTGAAACTGGAAATGGAATTTTGAGGACCATGTTAATTGTATTACAATGAAATATTATATTTTTTATGAAAACTTTCAAAACATTTTGGATGCAAATGTACTCGGCATTTGAGGAACAAATAAATCATGTGGTTTTACACACCTTACATCGTCTACGGGATTTTTCTTCATGTTCACTTATGGTATGGCCGACTATCAGTCTGTATTTCTTTCGGTAGAGTTGCGGATGATGGACGCTTTTTATTAGGATGAGCCATTTGTAGTTTATTTTCATCAGAAAGATTGTTCTTGCATTCAGAATTTTATAGGGCAATTGCTTTATGAGATCTGGTCTATGAGTGCCCTTTTCGCGTTAGTAGAAATTCTATGCAGATTCCATGAATTGACTACAATGCTATCTATGATATTTGTAAATAATGGCCACCATTAGTTTTTACCTTGAATGTGTTTATGCTGTGTCATTGTCATGAAGGTCAACACCTTCCATATGTTCATAGTAATCCGTAATAACGTTCGATTGGGAAATCATAACATTCTTTCTTTGCGACTGTATCGTTTGGTACTTATAAGAGGCAAAATAGTTGCATTATTAGTAACAATCGTTACCACAGCATTGTCATTTTATTTGATTGCACATGTTTCTGCGTCTTTGTTGAAGCCAAAATCGTAGGAACCACGATGGTTTTTTTTTTTCCTTCATATTTTTCGAGTCATCCAATATACAACCAGACATGCAATTTTCGAGAGCTGTGCCAAATAAAAAAATAACTTTTTATTTTTAAAATGTCGAATAAAGCGTAAGAAGAGAAAAAGTTATCAAAATATATTGTGTGCATTTCAGGTTTCGGAACCACGTTAATTTCGAAACAACACTTGTTCCTAATGACATATTTTGTAAATCACTCTTAGTCTCAGCACCTCTATAAGGTATGAATTGGTAAAAGCATCCGTCAGATGAGCACGAACACCAAAGTTTGAATCCAAACCTTACCGGCTTCCTCTTTATAAACATTTCTGATGATTGCCTGCCAAAATATGGCACAAAATGCCAAAATTTGCAAAAAAACAAGGGTTTTTTCAATTTTTGCTTTTTGTTCATGCTCTCGGCCAATGGTGCGTTAACGCACCATTAAATTTAAATAAAAATTTTAAAGTTTTTTAATGATATTTATTAAATTTTTATTTTTTTACAGAACCTGCCACTTAAGGCCATTATAAAAACATATGATTAATCTCAAATAGATGAGTTATACATTTTCAAAAAGTAGAATTTGTCAATGATCGTACCGAGTTGAAAAATTAGCGTTTTTTGAAAATTTCTCAACATAAAGAGCTTGCTCTAATTAAGTCACTACTATTTTTTACTTGTCTTCAGAACCTTTGAAAATAGCAGAGAAATAAAATTACTGAAAAATATACGTCCCAATGTCAATAAAAAAATAGTTCTTGAAATGGTGTGTATACGCACCATTAGCCGAAAATGGGTTAAGCAGCAAGTGTCAGAAATGTGCAGTGATATATTGAACCTCGATTACACTGCTTTCCAGCAAATGCTTCATTCTTGCATTCGCGCACAAATGGGCATCCCCCTGTCTGATAATTGTAACTGATACTATGCCCCACAAATGACAGAAAATTACGAAAACTATTTTGGCAATGACATTGCTTTTTCGTGAACTAAGAGGATATTTCCCATTTCAAAAACATCCGATTCCAGTCGGTCACCATTTTAAATACCCTAAGAGTATATTTAAGGATGAACAATATTATTTGTTAACGAAAATTGTAACAAAACTTACTTCGCCTAAAAATAGGTTTTACTGATTCTAAGATTAAAAAGGTATGCGTTTAAGAGATTGTTAATTCCGTTCGTTTTTCATAATTGTCTGTCACACTATTATTATTTCATTTCAAATATTGAAATAACTAGTTCGAAGGTTCGAACCTGGCCGTGTCGATAGATTTTCAAAATGAAGAGAATCATCTACGCCCATGTCGTATGATTGTTCGGAATTTAAAAGATCCCCTGAGTACCCATTTTGCTTGGATAATCTCGGCTAAATCAAATTTCACTGCAACAGAGTTATAGGTCCTTGTGTTTCAGGTGGAGAAACTGGACGCCAAAATTCTCATGTGGCGATGGCATCCCACTCATTGTGGTTCCGCTGAAAGAGAGAGTACCAATCTTTGGGGAACGCACTAGGACTGCAATGGCGGTAAGCCAAATGCAGCCCAATGAAAAAAAAACTACCTTGAAGCATTTGATGTGCTTAAATATATGCACGAATAGATTAAAAATAGCGGATGATTTTTAGTCTAAGAAATAAATGGTGTTAATTATGATCAGTGAAAACAATGCCGTGTCAGACTTGACGACAAAAATTAATCATGTCTGTCATGGCGCGTTTTTACGTAAGCATTCGACATTTTATTTGTTTGACTAAAATTCCTCAAACATTTTTAAAGTAAGGATGAATATCTCTAAGATGCTAATGTTTATAATCTAAAATGAAGCAAAAAGTTTAATTTTTTGTGATGTCTGTCACACATGCAGTTAACAAAATGGTTATTTTGCAGCTCAATTTGTCAGAAATAAATAAACTTTTAATAAAAATAATGAAGCAGAAGACATTTTTTGTGCTGTCAGACATATATAGAATAAACAAATGTAACTTTTTCAACGCAATTCGTCAAAAATAAGTTAATTTTTAATAAAAAACATTATTGGTGTAACATTATCATGCATTAAGTAAATTTGAATGCTTTATTTTATTTATTTATTTTCGTTTTATATAGATGAGTGTTTAATTTCTCGAGCGAAAAAAAAATCAAAGGCTCACAGTAGAAACGCATTTTTACAGAAGATTTATTTAAACAACTGCTCTAGTTTGCTTTACGCACATGATAATTAATACATACTTTATTAGCCAACTTATTTGTAGATAATCTGAAATGTATTATTCATTTTGAGCTCATATTTTTCTTGTTCTTTTTAGAAGCGCTAAATATAGTCTAAAGTTGCTGACACTTAAAGTTTAGAAACGCCTTTGGTTGACAATGGGCTGTAACGTTAAACATTCAGCTTCCTGGCAGCCTGGCGTAATTACCGTCAAATTGCCTCTGTTCTCTCAAGTAAACCAATCCGCTGATTCTCAGACTAAGATAATTGCATTGTCTAGTTCCTTTGACGTGACGGTCATTTAGAGGGTTGGGGTTGTCGTTGCTAAATGCACAGTGAAAGTAACCCAAGAATCATGTTAGTGTATCAGTTAACTCAAAATAAAATCCCAAGAATACAAAAGATTAATTTTAGTGGGGCTTTTGATTGCTTAATTTATTATTTGCTTAAGTAGATGCATTAATTTTTACGCAATTGTAAGTCTTCTTTATTTTTATTATAATACACACAGGAAATTACAAAATATAAAATCAGGAAACTAAAATATGACTAAAATGCATTTTTTCCCCAGATAATTGCATTGTCTAGTTCCTTTGGCCTGACGGTCATTTAGAGGGTTGGTGCTCTCGTCGCTAAATGCACAGTGAAAGTAACCCAAGAATAATGTTGGTGTACCAGTTAACTTAAGATGAAATCACAAGAATACAAATGATTAATTTTAGTGGCTTTTTATTGTTTAATTTAGGATTTTTTTAGGTAGATGCCTTAATTTTTATGCAACTGTAAGTATTCTTTGTTTTTATTATAATATGCACATGAAATTTCAAAATATAAAATAAAAAAATTCAAAACATTACTGAAACGCATTTTTTTTTTTTTTTTTAGTTTTGTGAATGCCTATACATTTTTAATTATACTGAAATATGTTCTGGTAATAGATAAAGAGTATTTAGTTAATTTTCAAATATCAAATCATAATCATTTGAAATCAGAGGATGATATCAATTGGAAAAATATCAATAAGTCTAATTGTTTATTTTACTAATGCTAACAATTTAATTATCAAAAAAAAAAAAGGATTTTTTAAAACTCCTTTTATGTATTTTACCAAAATTCCACTTTAAATATCTTTTTTTTAACTATTATCAAAGACAAAATATGTAAATAATTGCTCTACAATAAATTTTAAATTTGTTGGGTGTAACCTAATGATAAAACGTTTTTACAGAAATCTTATAGAAATATATTTCATAGAAATTTTAATTCATTATTCAGAGCTTTATGGAAAATAATCAAAATAAATGTAATGTATCATAGTTTTGTTGCATATAAATGTAACACTAAAACGAATTTATATTTCATAAATTTTCTGCGAATGCCTTTCAATCTTTTTTTTTCTAGGAAATTATGAATCTATATATTATCAGTGTTAATTAAAATCTTGAAAAACTGAAACGATATTTTACATGTTTGACATTTATGGTGCAGTGTGCATACTTGTGTACCGGTATTACTACAGAAAAAAAAATCTTATTATCGCAAGATATTTGGAAACTGCCAGTATCCTAACTCAAATTTCAATATTGCTTTTAGAAATGTACTTTTGCATTGTGGCACTTATCCCTTAACGTGAATAAATAAATCAAGTAAAGATGCGAAAGTATTCGCATACTTCTTTTTGCGTCCTAGCTGCAATGCCAAAAGTAAAAAAGTACTGCACATAAAGTTACCTCGGTCAAATATTTTTCAACTGAAAGAAAGTTTACACAGAAATCCTTTTTGATCCTTGTTTGCTCAATTTTGTTTTGGGAAGCAAGCATCAGGGATTGATTGATTTATGTGGTAGGATATTTTTGAAATTCTTCTTTTTTTATGTTATCATTTAAAATCTTGATACCCACTTTTAATTCACATTGTAAATTAATATTTAATTTTTTCTTTGTAACAGATTTTTCATAAAAGCTAAAATGTTTAACAGCAAACTAAAAATGAGAAATTTTTAAACATTTCTTGATGCATGTAAATTTTACTAAAATCGATTGTCAAGTATGGTGCATTATCCGAATTGTAAAATGTTAGAAAAGTGTAACGCCATATTTGTTACGCAACTGGTATAGTTTGATAGAACTTTTTAAATATGTTTCATAAAATCTCCTTAAGATTTTTTTTTAAATTAGGTCATTTTCATTTTCTTAATATCAACAACGCAATCAAAGGTAATAATATTTTTTAAATTCGTATGTTTTGAACATTAATGCTTGTTTAAAGATTTTTATAAGCTCTTCTGATGTACTTTCGAAATGTGTGTACCTCCTGGTTAAAGATTCGTACATTATAAATAAGCATGCACTTTTGTGTATTTCAGAATTCTGCTAGTCCCTATCCTCCCCTATTTTTTAAGTAGTTAGCGCTGCTAGGAGAGGTAATAGGCTTTAATGAAAAAAATTGTGCAAAATTATCTGCTATAATAATCTCAATCTCGAAAGTAAGTTGAAATAACATCGTCAGCAATTTTAGGGAGGTCAAAATAAAACTGCTACAATACAACCTTAATCAAAAATGCTTAAAATTGATTTATTACTATCAAAGCTGTGAGAATTTTTGATACATGCCCTTTTTTATGCAGAAATAATACATTTTAAACATACAAAGCAATTTTCTTCCGTTTTTTTTTTTTTTTTTTTTTTTTCAGTTCCAAAAGAAATTGATTTTAACTTCTCAAAGAACTTATAGATTATGTTTTCTTTCGCATTAGCGTTTTCTAATTTTGAGCCAAGGTATTGTTTGGATTGTCAATAGGATATTTAATAGAATTTCCATTAATAAAGGAACACAAGCAGGATAGCTTGATTTTATTTATGGTTTAACACATAGAAGGACATGATGAAAAATGTTCTATTTATCCTTAACGTTCGTAGGTACGGACGATACCTTATGAACTGCATTAACAATTCCTTTTCCTCCAGGCATAATTATTTCAAGTGCAACACAAATTAACATAAACACAGTTTTGTGAGCTAAGAATCTTAGTGGATCTGAAAGAAATAAGAAAACGTTTTGAACAAGAAGTTCCGTCTAGAACTTATAAGGCACTACTTTCCCGTATACACTCGGCTTCAAATTTATAATCTGACTATCTCTCTCTCTCTCTCTCTCTCCTTATTTAGCTTTCGTTCTTGATTACTTCAAATATACCTTTTTTTAACAGTTAATGCATATTCATTTACGTATTTATGTAATTATTAATTTATTCAGTCATTTATTTATTTATTCATCAATCATTTAGTCATTCATTTACTTATTGATTTTATTTATTTACTCATTTATTTATTTATTTTTTCATTCATTCACGCATTTATTCACACATTTATATATTTTTCATTCATTTACGCATGTATTCACACATTTATTTATTTTATTCATTCACTCATTTATTTATTTTATGATTTGTTTACTCATTTATTCATTATTTAACTCATTCATTTAATCATTCATTTAATCATTCATTCATTCAAAAATCTCTTCAAAAATCCCGATCAAATAGGAAAACAGGCTCGTTTAATTCTGGTTAAACTTCACATCTGTACATGCTACGTCATAACATCTTTCCGATAAAGTTTGTTACAAGAAAACTCGCCTTCTAGATCAGAATTTATATAGGATGGACATTTCCCCGTAGGTGCTAATGTTAGTTTTTTGAACTGTTCAAATTCTTCAAATCAAAAAGTAAAATATGGAAATGAGATGTCCTTGCCGAGATCTTTCGAGTGAAAAAAAAAATCTTTCAAATCGGACAATTCCTTCAAAAATTAAACTGTGCAACACGAAAAATGTCCTTTGTATGAAAATGTCTGTTTCTTATGTATTTTTGGCTGAGAATTACGAATATGCAATCATTTTTTGCCTATCAAGTACCATTTTCCCGAAATTCCACATTTTAGATTTTTACGTATTTTCTGGATAAATGTTCATATTTTCGTAATTTATCGACTTAATTTACTATAAATTATATCTTTCTCATTGACAGTGAAATCGTTGCTATTCTAGAGACCTCTTTAATGAACTTGGGTTACTTTAGCGACATTTTTTGGCAACAAAAGCTTTATCTACTTCTTGAAGTTTCGAGTCTTTTACAAGACGACAAAAACATTTTGTAGACTATTTTGCGGAAAAAGAAAAAATAGTATGCTGCTGTGATGTGAATGTAGTGTTTCAAGCATTGGGACATGAGCCCAATTCAGAAGAATGGCGCTTGTTTAGCAGTGCTCTTCCATCTAAGTCTTGTTTTCCTATTCATTCCTGTAGCATATTCTGCAAACACAAAGGACATTTCAAAATTTTGAGTGGCAAAAGCGTATCAAAATAGCCACTTGTAAATCTACAATGGGCCTTTTTTCCACAATTGTATATTAAACTTGGTTTATCGAAATATTTTTAAAAGCTCTGGACAGAGAGTAAGTGGCTTTCTTGCATTTCAGGAAAACATTTTAAAAATTGAGTGAGGCAAAACTAAAAGAAACGATTTTTATTAACCTACAACTTAAGGAAGTCCTTTCATGATGAAGAGTATGAAAACAAACAGTGAGAAGCCGAAAAATCTGCCTGGCTGGCCTTTAAATTAGTGTGTTTACGTTTTCTTGGAAATGAGAAAGCTGAAAATTACGAAAATCTTGATGGTGACATGATAAAATGCTTTTGTATTATTAGGTTGCTGTATTTCATTAAAACCACACTTTTTGGACTCCCATATAGACTTCTTTCCTCAAAACCTTGGCGTAATTAATTATGAGAATGGGGAAAGTTCTCATCAGGATATCTGTGTTTTAAAAGCGTTTCAGCGGTCGATAGAATGAAAGTATACGAATTGAATATTGCTAATCTGTTACCAGGGCACACCAACAGATGCCCACAAGATGAAACGGCCAAAAAAAAATATTTTTTGTGTTTGTGTTTTCAATAAGTAAGCCGCAGTTACATACTTCTATAACCAAATTGTATAAATATGAGAAGTGGGTCTCCAGCAAAAACGGTACGTGATGGACAATTTTGGTTTGGATATTTGAATTAAGCACCTTTTGTTTATATAGAATCACATAGTTTCATCTAAGGACAAAAAAAAAAAGTTCAAATTTGTTGCACAGTGTTATTAGGGGGGGGGGGGAGCCAGACAGACAGACCAACAGACGCACATTTTCCCCCATCTCATAACAATACTTTCAAATTATTTTTTTCCAATCTTTATTTAGTTACTTTACTAATTTTTGACTTTTCTTTATTTTTAACGATATTTTTACGACACATTACGCTTTCTTTCATGCTTTATTACTTTCTTTTTTTTACTTTTACGGGAAACTCGACTGAAAAGGGTTTTTTTTTCGCTTACAATATTTAGAACTAAAGAAAAATATCTATTATTTATAAGTGTGCTCCCTTGTTTATATTTAATAAAGCATATGTAAACAGGAACCTCCTTAATGATGTAAACGAAATCAGCTAACAATCATTCACAGTTGAACTTTTTTGTTTAAATATTAACATTTTAATGCGCAAATAAAAAGCAAACATCATTATTGTCGTCGATGGCATTTAAAAAGATTGATGATGCTGTTAAAGCAGTTAAAATGGTTTTATACTACATAGTATATTTTGCTTTTATAGTACAAAAAGTATATCTTTAGCAAAACATTCCAAAAATTCGAGATTTTCATTCTCTTTCTTCTCAGAAATAGAGGTACCAAGTCACCTTAATGTACATATTCAACAGTATTTGTAATTATATTTGCTCTAACTCCTTATTTCTTTCTCTTCTTGGACTTCACATGCTGCATTTTAAACCCACGCAGCGCCGGGCACACCAGCTAGTTATCTGTTTAAATCCAGCTGTTGTTGTCATTTAATGTGCATACTACTAGTATAAAATGTACATTATCAAAGCACTCAATTTTATTCTGAAGCGGGCATATCAAACACCGGTAACTAAGTTTTGTTTTTGTTTTTTTAATGTTGTATGTTTTACTTATTTTGCTCCATTTCTCTTGAAACTCCAGTGTGCAACTATATATTCATCTCTTGCAAAAATAATGTACACAATTATCTTTCTTTCGATAAGAATGCTTCGTATTCGTTTCAAAGAAAGAATACGAAATCTAATTAAACACGCATCTCTTTTGATGGATTTATTTCAAAGCTTTGTTGCAAGAAATATTTAATAAGAACGGTAATAAAATATTCTAATTGCACAAAGTTGCCTAAAGCGATGCTCAGAATCCCTTTGATAGCAATATTAAAGACTACTGATTAGATAATTTAATGATTTGCAGCACCGAATAAACAAAGACACAGAAGTACTCTTTAAAGAACACTTTTTTGACACTTAACTTTGATTCCTCAAAGGCAGCTTTATTGAATTTTCCTTGGAGAAAACCTAATTAAAAATACATGAACGAGTATTACTAAAGTTTTAAAAGAATAGAAATGACATTTTGTATATACACACGGTTTTCAAATGAGTTAGGGTTTGTATTTACTTTTTTTAAACTGTAGTGTAGTGTTTCTGTGTCTTACTAATTTGTAGTGTCTTAAAGTAATTTCTATTATTTGTCTTATCCGAAATATCAAATTACTATTAAGTTCTAGAAATAATTTTACACCCCAGGTCAGCTTCTCTTGTTTTTATAATCGGTAGTTAACCACGAAAAATATATGTTATGTTAAAAATATACGAATTATTTTTTAAAGTGTCATTTTAAGATTTTTAATGATTAATATTATTTTATTAATGCATAAATTTAATGATCAATTCATTGCAAAAATAAGTGTGTAATGATTTAAAGTTTAATTCAAGAAACACACACAAGACATTCAAAATTAAAAATTTAACGAACGTACGCTGGAAGAGTTGTGCTCCTCCCCCTGGTATTAAAGAATAGAAATGCTATACTATTCATTCAAATTAAATATTAATGCCCAATAAAAAGTGCTATTTGAACGTAAATACGAAGGCCACGCCATTCAGCTGCGGTATTTCTCATAAAAGATCTGGCAGATGGTTTCTGTAGGAAGCTTATTACTTCATCAGTTGCTGTCATTCCTGTTTATCCCCTGTCTTTTCGATGTGTTTCCTCAGAAAACTGCAAACTTCATTGATAGAAATTTAGGTTTTAAAGATAAGACGGTGGGAGAGGCTATGACGTAAATTCTGAAAATTAAAATGTACATAAAATACTGATTTTCTACGTGTAAAAAGAAAATATGGAAATAATGGAGAAGTAATGACATCCGTTTTGCTTAAGATAAAATACTTTGTTAACAGTATTTTTTAGAATCAAAATATTTTTAGGATAATACAAATTGTTTTACTGAAAGAGATACGTTCCGAAATGAAAATATTTACTCGGTTATTTAGATTACAGCAATCAGTTTTGTACACATAGATTTAATCATTTTTAAAATTACTTTTCCCGTTTCTGTTAAAATGCACCAAATTAAAGGCATTTTTGAAATGATGTATGCGGCGTGATAAATGAATACATGTTTCAACATTTATGTATTTCATTTTTCAGTTATTCGAATTAAACAATGAACTATTTAAATAGTCGGTGTGGAAATTTAATTGAACATATGTACACTAGATGCTTCCTTAATGCGTTACAATAAAACTCATTCATTATATCTAAAACATTTCTTCTGCTTAATGGTTTTTAGAATTCTACAGAAAACTTTCAACGTGTTTAATTTTATCTATATTGAAAATAGTTCATATCTGAAGAAACAGAGCGTCCTTACTAAATTTCAAATGAGTGTTTGTAGCTCAAAAAGGAAAAGAAAAACATCTATTGTTTCATTCGAATAAATAAAATGGAAATGAAATGATGTTTATTGCATCGCATTTTATCCAATGAAATATTATAATTATTTATAGTAAATTAATACTTAAACAACCTCTATATGCAAAGCAAGGTGACTTTCGCAAGTAACCTAAACTATTCTTGCATTAAAAACATCGGTCCATAAATTAAGATTTGCCGATTCACTTTCTTAAAAAGAAGGAAAAGAAAGAAAGAAAGTAAATTAAGGAAAAAAAACATTCATACAATATGTTCTTATAGAAAACGGATAAAACACCGTGTTCGTCGCATCTAAGCTCACACAAAAAAACGCATAAAAACGTATGTTATACTTCAAATGATTACTTCTTTGAAAATTCTTCTCTCTTAAAAATTCTTAAACCTGGTTTTAATGAAATGGCTTTAAAAATAATTGAAAGACTTTACAAATAATTAAAAAAATCAGTTTCTGATGGTTTTGAGTTCTCATGGTTTAGCTTATATAATCCCTGAATGTTTGCAAATTTACATGGAATGCGGGTAGTTAGTGAATAATGCTTACCCTAGTATGGATATGCGTATATAAATTTCAAATTTATACTATAATGTGTTTCATTCCCTTTTAAGAGTAGTCCAAAGCTGTATTCTATCTGGTCTACACTAGCCCCATTACATAAGGCTCGTGTGGGAATTATTCTGAAACAACTGCAATGTAAAACAAAAATTCTCATCCATATTACAGGTAAAAGTGTAAAGTTTTGTAAACAAAAAAAAACCCTTGATATGAAGAAATTAATATTTCATACTTTTTTTTTAAAAACATTTACGAAAATTTTCCTTAACAGCCTCTTTCTTCCCTACTTGCTACGTTCTAAATTTATCTTTTATATTATATTACATTAATCATTTTGTTTATTTTTTCATGTGTTTCATTAAAAATAAAATAATAATAATAATAATAATAATATTTTAAGAAGATACTTGAATGAGGTAGATTAAAGTAGAAGAATAAAACTGTTTTTAAATATACGTATGTAACATAACTATTTAAGCCCAAGAAGTGCAACTTAAAGGATACCATAAACTAGCTAAAATATTATTTCTTTAACTAACACTAGAAAGAGTAATAATTGCCTCTTACGTAGAAGATCAGAAGAGGATTAAATGTCCTTTCTTAGATTTGTTAAGTGTTACAAATTTAAAATTTCTAATTGGGTGAATCCAGATGCAATGCGCCTCTTCTCTGATTGCTGAATGTACGAAAGTGTAGGATCGTTTTACATCTCTTCTTATTAAACTATTTCTCTTTGGATGAAATATGAAGGAAAGGGGTTTGATTTTTTTCCTTTCAACTCTGAATTTACTTGAACCAATCAGAATAATGGAAGTACGTTGCTGATACGATATAGTCTACGCGGTCTTTTGACTCGCAAGATAAAAAAGTTTTTAAATCTTTGTTCAATCGTGAAATTAAAGTAGTGCTCATCATAATTTTTCAAAATATGAAATCAAAGGAGTTTAAAATCAAAATTAACACTAAAACTGTGAGCACACGCGTCTCAAAATATTTAATCATAAATTATTTTAAAGAAAAAAATTAGGTTCGTGACAAAAACACACTCGCACACGCACAATTTTTAGATTTTGAAATAATTTAAATATTATTTAAATATTATCAGTTGTATTTTAATCAAATTTTTATCTTTAAATATCTAAATATTTTTATTTATAATTTTAAGGGAATTAAAAATTACGTTCAAGGACTGCTAAATAAACCCTTGGAAGGGCCTTTATTTTTAAATATTTATCATGTATTAAAGAATAAATTTCTTTGATAAGTTTAAGTATGTTCGACATACAAATTATAAGTATATATAATTACCCTTTGTCAAATGATCAAAACTTCAAAGCTTTTTTTCTGCATTTTAAATGTAAGGTTTTGATATAGACAGCAATTCTTTTAAATTTAATATAATTTGCATAATATACAATCGTTAAATTTGTGCTTTAATTTGCGACATTTTAATACGGTTCTTAAATTCAATTCGAAATATTGTTTAAATTTTTGTTGTGATTAAAGAAATGTGACAAACACGTCATATTTTCAAACGCGTGTTGTGTAAACGAACAATAAGAAGATTCAATATTATTAAAACTTTTTAAAAGAGTAAACGTAAATTGTAGAGAGTAAGAAAAATTTGTAGATTTAACAAGTTTTTACCACTTCCAGTTATGCATAGCTTTAATTTCATAAATATCTGATTTTTACATAGATAGACAATAAAATAAAAAAAATAATAACTGAAAAAATAAGTTTACCTTCATATTTTCGTAAGAACTATATTCCGAAATTTCAAGTTCTGGCAAGATATAATTCTTTATCTAAATGTTGTCTCTTCTCCTATATATTAATTTTATTTATTTAACATTTTTGCTCTTATAGCCAATCAAGTTATATTAATGGGTTTTCTTGCATTGAAATACAGTAAAGCATCGTCTATGCGTTTTTCAAGGGACTGAAGTGAAATGAAGTACAAAAGAAAACGAGGTATAATCGAATCAATACTTTGATTTTTACAAGCTAAATCCCAGTAATGCATTTTTATTCAAAGTACAGCACTTTTAAGTTAATAATAAACTAATAAAGTAAAGTAAGTAACTAATAAAGTTTTTTATGTCAACTAGAAAAACGTATTCTGTATTACTTTCATACTAAAAACAATAATTACTGTTTTAAATAAAACAGTTAAAAAGTTAATCAAACCATAGGGGCCGTTCATAAATGATGTCACGTTTTTGTCCTATTATATTTGAGCCCCCCCCCCACCTTCGTCACGTGTCCCGCTATGTTTCATAATTCATGATGTCACACTTCTTGTTACCCCCTCCCCTCCCCTTTTCACACTTTGTCACAACTTCAAGAACCCACCTCACCCCCTCGAAGCGTGACATCATTTATGAATGATCTTGAATTCTTATTTTTTAATGCATATTTTCAATAATAATGTAGTTATATTATGTATATATATACATATGTACTGTACGTGCAGACATTTAACTAAAAATTTCTGTTGTAGTCATCTGATGTGCTGATTGTCTTTGAGTGTTGATTATTGCATTACTAGCTGGTTACCTGGTGTGAACGGGTTTTAAATGCAACATGGCAATCCACTATGATTACAAAATAAGTAAAAAAAAACTTATCTTGCAACTTTTTTCGCTAATTCTAATTTTGTATTTTTTAGTATTCTTGTCACATTCCTTAAAATTTCAAGTTTATCCTTTAACTTAGTAGCGTTACGTTTGCGAAACATATTGGGGTTTAACAGTAGAAAGACGAAAAATTCCCGTATACCTAGAAAGACTGAAGGGGCCAGTGTAGCCCTTCCGAGAATTTCGCGGATAATTCTTTCTAAATTTCTTCTTGAGCGAGTCCATGTGCCCCATGCATGTTCTCTAATCCCTATACAACAGCTGAGTGTATCACAGTGTACCCTGGCATTTACTTTCTCACGTCAAAATGTAAAGCGTAGCTATCTTTTGAAGAGCAATTGCCATTGTCCAGCAAGCCAGGTGTCACATTTGCTTAGCATTTTGGATTGAAACCGGTTGTAAAAAGAGAAAGGTCAAGGTCAGACTAGACTGACATCAGACTACAGCCATCAAAAGAAACGAAGAATTTAACCAATTCCATTGTAAAATACCTTAGGGGCCAGAGTGGCCCCTTCCGTCGTTCTAGGTATAAGGTTCAATATTTTCGCTTCTATGAGGGTAAAACATGATTAAATAAGCACTTAAATATGATCATATTAGGAAAAGTCAGAAAGTTATAATGCATTCAGTCAATTATTATTAATGGAATTACTGAGCAGCAAACCTCGAGAGGGGCCATATAGGCTCCTCCGTCTTTCTAGTGTTAAAGGAAAAAACTTCAATTCCGATATCAGGTGCGTATTCAAAGCCAGGAACTCTCCAGCAATCTAGTGCGCTTAGTAGGTAGACCAGTTTCTTGAGCTGTCCGTTCGTCTTCCTATTCTGGGAGGCAGATCCTAAGCCATTTCTTTGTTGATCTTCATTTGACCTACCATACCAGAGAAAACGGAGAAAGATAGTGAAGTAGAAAATTGTCGCAGTTTCGGAAGGGGAAAACGACATATAACTGACATTTTGCAACGTATAAATGATTTAATTTGTTATAAAATTAATAGGAATGAATCGGGACTTTATGAAAACGACGCATAAACGTAAGAGACATACAAACGAGGCTTTACTCTAAAAGAAAATAATTAAAGAAAAAGGTAAGTGAAAAAAATATTTAAATATAGCGCACAATAATTCAAAATTACAACCGATTATGCTTTTACGTATGAGAACGCAATTGTGAATGGAAGCACCTTTTTTGGGATAATTTTCAATTCCAGAAATGATAGAATTTATCTTAGCAAAACCTGTACTAAACAAAATAATGTAAAGTTAAAATAAAGAAATGTACCTATTTTTGAACAACTCACGAATTTGTAAGGTCGTACAAGTGTTTTTACTATTTTCCTACAGACATGAAAAGGGCATATATTGATTTGAAACAATACATTATATATAGTTCAAAATAAAGCTGTGTAACCTTTTTTAGTGTGGATCTAGACACACGGCAGTGTGTCCGTCAAGTTCAGAAAGTCAGCCAAATTAAGATACGGCGACACCGGCCAATGTGTATATTTACCCGAACCATTTCGAGCTACTTTTGACCCCACCATTACCCCAAAACTATTAGACCTACATACTTGAAATTTTGAACGTCTAATAGCGATCCCTTTAACCCCTAGAATATCAAATTTCATTGATGTACCTCTTATGGTTGTGGAATTATTAAGGTTTGAAAAGTGTCATTTTTATCACTCACTCACTCACTCACTCACTCACTCATCAAAAACCTAACCTACTTCTAGGAGACGTAGAAAATTGAAACTTGGTATCAAGGTAGACAACTTGGCATATATAAAAGAAAAAATCCGAAAATTCAAAAAATTACATTATCTTCGAAGTTACTAGCATACTCATAAGAAGCATCATACCTAACGACTTCAAACAGCAGCCATATTTTTCTGCCGTTTAAAGTAAACAATACTCTCTCGCGCTTGAAGGTAAATAATTGATAACTGATGCATTGAAATTCACTTTCCGCTTTAATTTTTCGCCTTAAGGCTTAACTCAAGCTGACTACAAATAATGCAGTGTCGTAGTTATACAAAACTTTTCAACATTTTAAATAAAAAATTAATTAAGTAAATATAGGTATACGGACTTATTACGGAGAAATGTAAAGAGACGAAAAAATCTTAAATAATTAATAGCGACTATTCAGCTCCGTTTAATTTAGTATAACTTATCGTCAATATAAAAACACACATTTTAGCTTTTCAAAAATTAATGATATCCCAACAAAACATAAATGTGAAAAAAGGGCCAAGTTCGATAGAACAAAAAGGCCTTCGGAGTAGTCGGTGCCAGTGATAAAAGAATTGATATCTAATGGGTGCCAAGTTCCATAGCAGATCCTTTGATCATGGCTGTAGGAGCGTACACTGTTCCTTGATTTATTTAAAAACATTTTTTTATCGGATTCTTAACTTGGCAAGTTTTAATTAAGATAAGTTACGTTCAAGAAGACGATAAGAAGACAATTAGAAATTAACTATAATAGCTTGCCACATGATTTTACTAACTATTAAAAATTGCTAATTGAATGAGTTAAATTTTTTAAATGTAATTTACCTTAATTAACACTTGCCAAGTTAGGAATCCGATAAAAAATGTTTTTAAACAAATTAAGGAACATTGTACGCTCCTACAGCCATGATCAAAGGATCTGCTATTGAACTTGGCACCCATTAGATATCAATTCTTTTATCGCTGGCACCGACTACTCCGAAGGCCTTTTTGTTCTATCGAACTTGGCCCTTTTTTCACATTTATGTTTTGTTGGGATATTAATTTACACTAACCCTGTATTGTCCATGACATTTTACTTTAAAAATTAGGGTTTGTAAGAAATTTTAAGTTTGGTGGAAATAAATCCTGTTTTAAACTTTGAATCTAAAGCATTTTTAAACATTAGCTCTTCTGAATTGTAAGAATACGTTATTCTTTAAATGAACAATGAAACACACTGAGTGTTTCTGAATAATGATATCCTGAGGATATTTTTCAAAGTGAATGCAGAGAATACTTTAATGTATACAAACTGAAATTTCTCACAAGCTTCTTTAGATTTCTTATGTTCCTGCCAGATTGCTTCAGGTAAATTTTCGAAGATATATAGTGACTTTATTTTCGAAACTCCTATATACGTTTTTTTTAATAATAAATATGCTAGTACAACTTAAAACAGTACCTGAATGCTGTTATTCAACTATTTTTCTTTTCTATTTAACACACAAATTCGTCTAGCAAATAGTACTGCATGTTATTCTCATAGTAATTAACAGACTGTAGATACAAAACACTTGAACCTTTAACAAGCAGGGTAGTGACAAAAAGGAAAATTCGTTTATTATTGAAGAAAATGAATGAAGAAGAACTAAGCTTTCTTGTGGCAACGATATGTTAGTGCGAACCATGGCAGATGATGCTGTGCTGCGTAATTTGAAAAACACTACTAAATGAAAACTCCCGTGTAATTCAACCTTTGAACTCGTGGTCGTTACATTTTTTTTTGTCACTTAGATATTTTTGCTTTTTGCTGCGAGAGCTCTCAAAATTAAACGAGAATGACTTCCTGTTTGTCCGTACTAATGATTTTTTTGGTTTAATTTCAGGCAAATTATTTTTTGGAATAAAATGCTTATTAATTTGCGGGGGGAAGGAAAAACGCATTCTTGCTTTATTCAATGGAAGCAAAAGTTTACCTTAAAACCGAAATCCTTCTATCATCCCACCTGTGCTATACGGCACCCTAATATTAAGCCAATAAGACTTACAAATATGTTAATCAGTTATACAAGAAATAAATTTCACCTTCAATATGATTATTCACCAATCTCACAGTTATAGCTCACCATGTTTTTTACCTCGCAACGTACGAACGCACGGATAACACTTCAGATTTTAAAGGACTCTTTAGAAAAGCAAATGTTTCGCAAAAAACGGCTAAATAAGCCAGCCATGGTTTTGTAGTTCAGTTTCGATAAATGATTTTTATGTATTTTGTAGCGCTTAGCCCGAAAATTACCTTCTCTCTCCCCCTCCATTACATAAAAATGTTTCAGGCATTGCAAATTTCAAATTTTTTAAAAGTAAATAATATTAATAAATAAATAAATAAGAATGAACAGCAAAAAATTACGTCTTTCACACACAGAAAGAATTAAAAAGTTATATTTTTTTTATACTTTATATTCAAGTTTTGTTTTATGATACGCATAAAAGTGCTTAGTATCATGTATTTCAAATGTTAACAAACAAATACTATTACCTTACTTATACTATACGTTTCCCCAAACACTCGGTAAACAATTTTAAGCAGAAAATTCTGTATTTTTATTCCAGTATTAATGAGCTCAATTAAACATTTTGAAAAGAAGTATTAACTTTTAGAAAAACATTATCCCCGCTGAATATTTTTTAATTTCTCAAACTTAGCTTTACCAAGGATCGTGAAATCAAGAGAACATTTTTGACTAAATGTATGTGCTTCCATAATACAATTTTTAGAAGTTGTAATTATGTGTTTGAAAGCTTTCTGAGAATTATCTTTTAAGTATTTTTCTCTTGAAATCTTCTCAGAAAATGAAGTTTAGAATTACTGTGGAGAAAATCTTATTTTCATGGTTCGTGTAAGTTTAATGAATACTGAAAAGTCGAAATTTTTTTTTAGAAATTACATAATAAAGCAAAAATTGCAAAGGAATAGAACATTTTGTACTCCCCCCCCCCATCTTTCCCCCCTTCTTCTTGCTAATTTCATTAAGAAATATAAATGAATGTAAATGCAAATAAAAATACACACCTGTAAATTTTTATGCTTTTTGATATACTTTCTTCAACATTTGACCCTTTTTACCTTACCTTTTTAAAAAATGTATTGTTATTTTGCATCGCAATCAAGTTATAATAAAGCGATTAATACAGCAACTATAAGCACGATGTTCAGCTAATGCACTAGACATGCCTTTCTAATTTCTGGGATTATCGAAAAAAGTCGCCAAACGATATTATCGTATAATCGATTAACCCTTCTAGTTAGATCCAAGCTTTGGGGTAAAACTAAAATGTCCTATAAATTTAAGCGTCGTATAAACGATGTTCCAACTGATATAAAGTAATTTATTCATTCTAAACTAATTAAGTATTAACTAATGCAAAAGTTGAGTTTATCGCAATTAGTGACATTAAACAAAAAATTCCATATCGAAGTAAGTCATTATTCCATATCGAAGTAAGCCACTATCACTAATATGTGAGAAATATGTTGGACACTATAATGATTTAAGACGAGGGTAGAAGATTTTAACCACAAATTAATCAATTTTGACTGTTTTTTTTCATAATGTATGTATATACGCAGGTGCGTTTGGGCCACTGAAAAATCGATTTTGGCCATCTCTAAGTCCTTTTTGGCGAGTTTTTTCATGCCGTGCGTATGTGCGTAGTACGCAAAATCAAAAAAAAAATTATTCGTGGAATGTTGAAATTTCGTATGTACGACCTGTATAAGGTTTAGTTGTGTACCTCCCCATTTGGTTGCAATCCAATGTCCCAAAAGCGGTGTTTTACGTAAATTTGTATCAACTGCATAGAACTCTCCAGTCGTTTTCAGTACCAGCATATTTAATAGGGTGGGTCGAAAAAAAGTAATGTCTTTTTTTTTCGAAACGCTATACCGCGGAAAACTTGCCTCTGGGGTAGATAAGTAACATGGAAATTAAAAAACCGATTTTTATTGAACCCCTAGCTAGCGCATTGTATTTAAAATTTTGATTTTTTTCGAAAATTAAGTCATTTTACAAGTTTTTTCGCAGAAGTCAGCCATTAATATTTTAAACTGCTATAGCAAAAATCATTTATTAAGAGGGTTGAAAAGCACCTAAAAAAATTCAAACCGTCAAAATCTTCCAATTTGCGGTAGCGCGAAAGGCTCAAATATCGTTAAATTATTGCATTTAAGGTATATACTAACACCTTATGTGGAAGGCATAGCCCAGCATGCTGAGTTATGTGTTAATAGCCCATTTCTTTTTTTTTTTTTACTTTACACTTCAATTCAATAGAATAGCGTTTCCCAACCGGTGGTTCGAGAGGTATCGGAAGGGGGTTGGCGAAAATAATATTGCAATGGGGAATTTTTAATTGCTAACGTACAAGAAAAAGCTAAATAATAAATTTACATACGTATTAGGACGGAGTGTAAAAATGAGTTTTTTAAATAAATTGTTTTTCCGATAATGCATAAAAGTTGTGGACTGGCATAGGAAGCATTCGTACAAATTTGAAATGCCCTTATTTCTACTATTGTCTGATTTCGAAAACTTGAATCACAAAGTGGTATCTCAAGAAATTCCTTGATTAATTTAAAATATTTAACGTATATTTCTCCTACCATTTCCCACTTTTTCCTCACCAACGCGAAGAAAAAGATGTTTTACAAAAAAAGTTGGGAACCTCTGTAATAGAATGACAATATGAAGGAGTGGTTCCCAACCTGTTTTTTCGTGCGAACCCCTTATAAGATCCGAAAGAAAATGGCGAACCCTTTTCTGTAGCCCTTTGTAACGGGTAAAAAAACTAAAATTTGCTGGCACATTTATTTTTCTTTTTGTACAATAGTTCATCATAAAAAAAGAAAATGGAATTGCAAAATATCTATGTTTCAACCAAAGCAAAAATACAGCTACACAAAAATACATATGATTTTTAATTAGTATTACTTTTTATTAGATGTTCTTTTTGAATTATTAATAGAGCAGTAAAAAAATCTTTAAAAATTATTTTACCGTTAATGCGACAAAAAATGTTAGTAGAGTGTCATGAGAACTAACGATAAGTATCATAAGAACTAACCCTACGTACACAATTTTGAATCAATCAATAAGTATCTTTATGCTCAAAATTCGCAAAAGTTGCGGAAAATTACAATATTAAAATTCATTTGTTTTCAAACTTTTCATTGCGAACATGTAGAACAGTTGGAATAATTTGTGATAAATGCGGATATAAAATTTAAAAAAATGATTAAATATCTTCGCTAAAACAAAAGGTCTGTATGGGAGAAAAAGGTCTGTATGGGTATGGGTCTGTCGAAAATAATGCAAAATTTTACATTTAGGGACATTTTCATTTTCCCGACTTTTTCTTCGCGTTGGTGAGGAAAAAGTGGGAAATGGTAGGAGAAACATACGTTCAAATTTTTAAATTAATCAAGGAATTTCTTCCGATACCACTTTGTTATTCAAATTTTCGAAATGAGACAATAGTAGAAATAAGGGCATTTCAAATTTTGTACGAATGCTTCCTATGAAAGTCCACAACTTTTATGCATTATCGGAAAAACAATTTATTTTTTAAAAAATCATTTTTACACTCCGTCCTAATACGTATGTAAATTTATTTTTTAATTTTTTCTTGTTCGGTAGCAATTAAAAATTCCGTCATTGCAATATTATTTTCGAGAACCCCCTTCCGACACCTAGCGAATCACCGGAACGCTATTCTATTACAATGAATTGAAGTAAAAAAAAAAAAAAAGAAGAAGAAGAAATAGGCTATTAACACATAACTCAGCATGCTGCGCAATGACTTTCACATATGGTGCTAGTATGTACCTTAAATGCAATAATTTACCGATTTTTGAGTCTTTTGCGCTACCGCAAATTGGAAGATTTTGACTGTTTGAATTTTTTTTGTGTGGTTTTCAAACCTTCTAATAAATGATTTTTGCTATAGCAGTTTAAAATATTAATGGCCGACTTCTGCGAAAAAACTTGTAAAATGACTTGATTTTCGAAAAAAAAATCGAAATTTTAAGTACAATGCGCTAGCTAGGGATTTAATAAAAATCGGTTTCTTAATTTGTATGTTACTTACCTACCCCAGAGGCAAGTTTTCCGCGGTATAGCGTTTCGAAAAAAAAACATTACTTTTTTTGGACCCACCCTAATATATACCAAAGGGCATTACTCAAACCAAATCTTACCTTTTACCAACCTATAGTTTTTACAACAAAAGTTATCGCAGACTGTTCATTTAAAAATGGCAATTCATTGTTCTGCGTACTAGATATTGCCTATTGCTGTCAAAAATAAATAAATAAATAAATAAGTTCTTAGTACAAACTGAAAACTTTAACTAAGAGAGAAATAACTAAAAAATCAATGTCACAGATCATATAAAAAGCAAACAAAAGTTACATCCAACAGAGAAGGGAACTTTCATGTTCTCTATAGGAGGAGAATTATTTTCTGCTAGTCATCCGAAAATATACTTAAATTTCACTTTAAAGTCTCCAATTATTTTTTGGGCAAAAAACACATTTGGACGGAATCGCAGATGTTTTTGCTTCATATAAATTAAATCATAAAATTTCAATTAAAAAGTTATTATGCTGCAAGTAAGATAAAAATTCGGTATATATAAACAATGTCCGAACATGTTTCTAACGTTTGATAGTGAACACTTTTGTAGGTGGTATCTAGTTAAGCTTCTGACGCTGAAATCTAAAAATGATGTATTATTGTACGTTTATTTTTGATTGACTACCAATTCATTCCTAGAGCTAGGCTAAGTAGTTCAGTGCCAAATGAATGAAATACGTAAGCAGTTCCGGGTATTGGGTCCTTTTTCTTTTTCCTCCTTTTTTTATAGCATTGTATTGTAATTTTGTGTTATGTACTATAGTGACGTAAAGATGACCACAATATCCCTATATCTCACTCCTACGTACCAGAAAGAAACCGCTAATATATTTTGCTACCCGAAAGGCAGCAAAATATAGGTGGTTTAAGTTTTTAGGCCCTTAAATCTTCTTGGTATGAAAAGTTCTACATCATTCTTTTCATGCGGTCGTTAACGTTTTTAGAATTTGTGAAACACACAATTTTAAGTTATATGCTTAAGTTTTTCACAATATTTTTCTGAAAGTAAGATTTATATAACCTTGAAATTTCGTGTAAAATACAGAAATATGTAGACTAACTCCGGGAGAAATTTACCAACGTTGGACAAGCAAGTTGGACTTGTCAAATACCTCCTCAATAAGTCGGAATTTCGGAATCATCTGAAAGGTCTTATTATGTAGCCCGAGCAGCATTTTTTTGTTTTGTTTATAACGGGTTGTTGTTGGCTTCTGTTGTTGCAGACCTAGTGCTTCTTGAGAGATTGGTACCATCTCTTTCAGCGACACCGCAATGAGTCTCGTACCATCACCGCTTGAGAATTTTGACTTCCAATTTCCCCTCCTGAAAGGGCGAGCAACCGGAGTCATCTGAAAGGTCTTATTATGTAGGCCGAGCAGCATTTTTTTGTTTTGTTTATAACGGGTTGTTGTTGGCTTCTGTTGTTGCAGACCTAGTGCTTCTTCAGAGATTGGTACCATCTCTTTCAGCGACACCACAATGAGTGTGGTACCATCACCGCTTGAGAATTTTGACTTCCAATTTCCCCTCCTGAAAGGGCGAGCAACCGGAGTCTGTTGGTGCGAAATTGCACTAGGAATTTAATTTAGCCTAGAGCATCCAAGCCTTTGTTATTGTACTCAAAGGATCTCTTACATTCAGCATAATTATACGACTTGGGCGCAAATGGTTTTTTGCATCTTGAAAATCCACCTACACTGCCAGGCGCGATCATCTAGCCTGGAGCGCACGAGTCCCACGCCTTACCGCGACGCCACTGTGTCGGTTCCCGAGCAACATTTTGATTCTCAACTAACGCATACGTTTTCAGCTAAAAATCATAGTTGGTTTTGAGGAGGCACGCAACTTTTTCATATATTTATAGTCACACAGTAGAAAGCTCAGTTTTAGATGCCTTTAGTTTTTTTTAGCTTAATTTCCTCCTGTAATCTTTGACAACATTTGGGCTTCTAAACAACTGAAAATAATGAGTAATTAAGTAATATACATATAAAGAAAACTGGAAAATATTCATAAATAAGTTTTGCGATTTGTATATTGTAAAAAAGCTTTTTCATCAACTTTTCTTCAAAGAAAATTTTAAAATAAAGACATTTTTTAAATATGAGACTAATTGCATTGCATTAAATGTACTTGCTTATTCCCCTTTATACTTAAGAATAAATGAGACAACCTAGTTCCGAATATAAGTACCACTTCTTTCCTCTTAGTTTGCTCTATATGGTAGCCAAGTACGCATATTTTTCATTTATTTAAAATTCAGTAGGAAACATATAATGATTTATTCACGTAAAAGAAGAGAAAAGAAAGGAACTTGATTGCAAAGAGAAAAAGATGAAGACTTCTTAAAAGTGTAGTCCTTTTTCATGCTTGAAAAGATGAAACAAAGAAAAATGTTAAACTCCTTCAAAAAAGTCTGTAATTATCGCTCCCAGGGATGATAATGGGTTTATTTTAAAGAAAGTTAATGATGAGGTCAAAAGAACTTATAACGGATCAAAAACTATTGAAAATATTACTTGATTAAATATGCAAAGTTTTGTCGTTTTAATTATATAAACTAAAAATTTCGAATATAATAGGGCCTTATCGGGAACTCTTATATTAAAATAACATAATACTTCAAATATTTCGGCGGTAAAATTTTCAGTGAAATAATTAATATTTTTTCTTTAACCTCAGAAACTTAAGCATCCAAATTCTATATTTTCTTAAACAGTAATTGTTTAAAAATAAAGCAGGCCATTCCTTTCAAAACTAATACCAGATGTATCCTTTTTTTTTTTTTTTTTTTGTTTGGAAATACGGCGAGCTTATAAAATTGAAACCTGAGAAATCGGATCTTCAGATGCTATTGCACCATTTTATGAAACTGATTGTGTTAAAGTTCTGAAAAAATTAATTAAAATGTTGAATCAGTTTGCGCAAAGTACAGACAAAATTTTTTATTTTAGTAAAATTAAATATAAAGTAATATTAAAAATACTTTCGTAGAAAGGTTTGCTATAAAATAAAGTCATACATGTAGATTTTATTATATTTACCTTATTCCCCAAAAATTCCCTATGTTTCAATCAGTTTGTTATAATTAAAATTATATATTCTCAAAAATTAATTTAGTAATAAACATTTCAGTTTATTATATTTTACGTTTCACCATTTAAAGGCACTATTCACTATACTGATATTTGATGAGTTCCGATAAACATTCCAGATTTAGACGATTGTTTGCTATATTAAACATTTGCACATAAGAGTCGTTTATTGCGATTATTGTTGAATAAATCAAGCTGAGACAAAGAAATTTGAATGTATGCATATATATATATATATATATATATATATATATTTATGTGTGTGTATACAATTGCTTGATCGACAACATAGATACATTTTACCAACTAATTACAAACGAACTTTTCAAAAGAAGAGTTTTACATCAAAATATGTTTAATAAAGAACAAAAATTTAGTTCTTTTGAAGCATGTATTTTACTAATCATACTGATTAACATACTTATATCAATGAAATAGTCGATAAATACGTTACATGAAAACTTGGTTTTCAAGTTCTTACTTTATCTCTCTTTTTTATTTACTTATTTCGTTTTACCTAAAAAAGTACGTGAATAATTTAAAGCATTATCTTCTAAATAAATAAATGCCGTTGGGTATTATTATGCATAGTCAAACAAACTCGTTTAGCTCCATTTCTATTTTTCACTTTACGCATTTTATGCATGCGTAGGTAAATTGTAATAATTAAAACGGAGAATAAGTTTTGTTTTTAGATTATGCCTCGAGCATCAGGGTAATTTAGATTCGTGTAAACAAATATGCAGAGAATCCAAAATTAAAATTCAATTCTAATTTCTTTTGAAATAGAAAAACAACAGTGTTTTTATTCCTCTCTCTCTGTGTAGCTCTGTTAGGAGATGACGCCACTTGTTTGACTTTTTGTCAGTAGTCTTCCAAATTGGTCTATGATTTGGTATCACCTTCACCCTCATTGGTTGTTTGGAATTTTTGCTTTGTCAATTTAAGTCCGTTTTTGGCGGGCTTCTTCCTTTGGGCAAAACTTTTGTCGAATCATGGCTTCTCTTGCTCACTTCTTCTTTTACATCGGAAAAGGAATTCCTTGGAATTCGATACACGTGTATGCATTTAGTATTATAATGTTGTGCTTAATTACGTTGTTTTTTTTTTGTTTGTTTGTTTTTTCAGACGCAAAAAAAAAGGTAATTTTTTTTTTTGTTTACGCAGTCATACATAAAGGTACACGCTAGCATAACTCGTGCATAAAACGTAAAATAGAAAAAATAACGAAAATAATTTCAAAAGTGGATTTTTTAGTTTTTTGCTAGTTGGAAAAACAACGGCACGTGTACATCACTATTCCAGATTATCTTTGGGACTGTTGTATTTTTTATGAACATTAAGATACTTCATATGCTATTTTTCAGCATATGAAGTATCTTATATACTATCACTACACTTATCTATCACGAGTTATGCTAGCGTGTACCTCTATGTTCATACATAAAGGTACACGCTAGCATAACTCGTGCATAAAACATAAAATAGAAAAAATAACGAAAATAATTTCAAAAGTGGATTTTTTAGTTTTTTGCTAGTTGGAAAAACAACGACACGTGTACATCACTATTCCAGATTATCTTTGGGACTTTTGTATTTTTTATGAACATTAAGATACTTCATATGCTATTTTTCAGCAAAATGTTACCTTAATATATAAAAGATGAATAGGAGTTTAAAAAACAAGGAAAATTGTTCTGCATTTCTACTTTATATTAGAAATCTTAGACCATTTTTAGGTTTTGCTTTTCAAACGTTTTACGCTTTGAATGCGCAATAAAGTCTAGTATTTACTGGGAATATTTTCGGAATAACGATGACTCCAGAGTGCTTTGTATCTTGATGCATAATGTAGGAACTACTTTAAAATATGAGGCAATCTTAAATTTCTCAAAAGCTTCTTTCTGATTATTCTCGTTGTTTCGGATGGATGGCTTGAGGTAAGTTTTGAAATAAATATTATATTTGAATTTATTTGGAAATTCTTTATGTTTTTTTATCTTATGTTCATAAGCTTTTGTAAATATGAAAGACTAATATAAAAGGTATATACATTTTTTTCCACTTCACAATATTTACGAACAGGTTCATTTGCTGTACCAGTTTCTATATCAAAGTTTTTGTTTAGAGGCTGTTATTTTGATTAATCCCTGAAACACGAGTTTTTTCGGAAAAACTGGTAAAACAAAAATCGAGTTTTTTTTGACAGAAAATGAATGTATAGGTATAGTATACGTTGTTTTTGGCAATTTTAGTTGTAGGGGTAACTAGAGAGCGGGGTTGGGGTACAAGGTACATAAAAAATTATTATACAAACAAAGTGCAAACAGATCTCAGACGGCCATTAGAAATAAAATAAAATAACGCGAGATACAAGATCGCTCGGGTGAGACACGGGCATGTGCAAATTTGCCGGTAACTTTCGCCCGTGTCAGACACGGGCAAATGCGTTAAGGGGTTAAAATACAAAGAATAAAAATTTACGTCTTAAAATACAGGGTAGGCATAAAATAACGTGAAGCGTTTAGGGTCTTGTATCGCATATTGTACTGTGCGAAATGTTGTTCTATTTAATGTTTTAACTGACAGTAGGTTAATACCTAACCACACAAATTACTACTGCGTCTGTGACCGAAGTAGAGCCAAGGCCCTTCAGTGAATGTTCATGAAATTTGGCACGAAATTTGTTTGGAACTCCGCCAAGAGTTTTTCTGAAATCCGAATTCGTTTTTTTTATTCCAATTTATAGCAGTAAATTGCATAAAAAGGTCATCTTATGCAGGAAGCAATCATCGCATCGTTTCGAGCTTGATACCATTGAAAAGCCCGTAAAAACCGTTCTGGAAAGTGTTTTGATGTTTGTGCTAAAATTAGAAATCTCTAAATTAATTACAAAAGAAATTATAAGCGTTTTTATCTGTACAGTAAAACCCCGTTAAAATGCGGGTGTAGGGAGACATGTAACGTAACCGAGGATTAGTGAAACTATACCGCGGAACCATATTCACAAAATAATACTCGCTTTTGTTGCATTATTTTTAACTTTATCAATTACTCGTAACTTTTCTTCTCAATATAGTATATATTTTTCTTTTCTTCTTTGCTGCTATTTTGTTCACTGTAATTGCTGTGCAAGAAGCACACATCTCAGCTGCGCAATCCGTCTATCGAGCAATAGGTTATAAACCAACTGTGCCCCGAGAAAAAATGTGCTTAAATATGTCGTTATCTTATCAACATCGGATTGTGAAGGGGGAGAGGACTTAAGAAAAAATTAGATTTGGAAGGGGAGGAACGCACTTCTCTGGGGAATATGTTTACTTTTCAGGAATGCTAAAGAATCCGGAATACAAAAGTGTAGAGCGCTGTAAAAGAAGTTACACACGCATAACTAGACTTGTGAAAATGGAATAGTTAAGCATTGAACTGAACAGTCCCTGACAGATTGAGCTCCGCCCATGTCAAGAGAAACAAACCAGGGCGATTGCACCCGATTTTAAAATCGAGCTATATGTTCTAGGTTGAAAGACAGAAAAAGCAGGAAAAAGGTGTACATCACGCTTAACACAATGGGGCTTTCTCTGTTAGTGTGTCTGGGGGGGGGGGATGGGTGCTCTTTAGCTAGAATATTGGTATGCTCGGACTGGCTTTATTTACAATGGTAAATAAGGAATCACTTTTAAATGGCAATGATAAAAATGGGTTTAAACGTCGGGGGACATGATAGTCACCTTAATATTTAAGTAAGTTCTTTGGTAATTTTTCTTTGACTGTTTATTATTAAAAATGCATATTTTATATAAATCTGAAATTAGGGACTGTTGATCCTATTTCAAATACCACTCCTGATACATTGGCGAAGTCATTGGCCATCAGACAAAAAGATTTAAAAAACTTACATATTCTCGAAGACATTCGGCCTCATCCAAAAGCCTTACCGCATAAAATAGATAGGCCTAGACAGGAGGCGGGGATATTTAGCAGGCAAGATGAAAGCACATTCCTATAAAAAGAATGCCAATAGTACAAGATTTGGAAAAAAGGCAGGCCAGGAAAAAATAAAATTAAACCATCATACATTGAATCAAATTTAAATTCATTAAAAAATATAATGCTTTATACGTCATCTGAAGATGAAAATGATTCTTAGCTTACGTGATTCTACACTACAAATAAATATTCTCCCGATCAATCTATTGCGATTAAACAAACTGAATTAGATGATTTCTGTTTGAACATAAATGATTTGGCTATAGTTAAATTTCCAACGAAAGAGAGCTATCTATTATGATGGTCAAACAAAATGGAGAGTTGGATTTGCAGGAATTAAAACATTTTTTGAAGAAATAAATGCCTAATCAATCGTTTATTAAATACATATTAAGAATATATATTTAGTCATTTAATATGCTGATTATATATTTCAGTATGTGGAATTGGCAGAATTGCTGTTAGGTGCATCACGTCTAAAATTAGGGGACTCATTTAAATGAGATCTAGTCTCATAGACCCCCTATTTTTATATCATGCACCCTCATTTTTTTTCCTGTTGCTGACGTGGACCCCTTGAAGAACGTAAAAGATCCCTAGGGTCCATTACTACTTCGCCAGTTCAAATGGCACTAAACTTACGAGTTAAATCTGATAGTTTGTTCAATCTACGAGTAGTTGGAATATCTTTAAATATTTTATTATTATAATTTTTTACCTACGCCATAGTCCAAACCATTCAACATAAAATGCTTTCAATTTTGCAAGGAAATGCTGAATTCAAATATTGATATTCTGAATAGCTTTAAAAAGTTAGGGGGAAAAGCCACAAGCACTCAAAAGCAATTTTTATTGCTATTTTGTGCTTTTTATGTTGATATGCTTGTTTACATAGATCTGAGTTAAAAATTGAGATTTAGTTTATTTCTCAAATAAATTCGAAAACTTATGTAACCTGCAATGCACTGTATAATAATTAATAAATGGTATAGTTTATTTTTCAAAGGTATGGTAGTCGATGTTCTTTAACTGTTAGTAATAAAAGTAAGAAACATTAAATTAATAAACATGACAAAGGAAAATAACTATATGATTATTTTTAAAGTTATAAATTATTTTCATTGCAGTTTTGTTTATCACTTACTACAGACTGATTAAGACTTTCCGACTCATTTAAAAATTCTTCGATGGAACATTTGTTTTTTACAAAATATATTTTGAAAGGAAAAAAAAGTAACAATATTTACGAAAAATATAAATCATCAGTTAAACAATGTAAAGTGCCCTCATGTTTCCCTGTTCTATGAAAATATGGCGTTTTATTTAAAGTTGCATTGTACAAGGTTTTGCTCTCAGCAAAACCTTATCCACACTAATAATTTTATTCTTCTTGAAACTAAAATCTAAGCTGTTACGAGGAGGGTGAATTGAGAAAAAATTTAACACAGCTGTTTTCAGGAGCTGTAATTATATATTTTAAATATCCAGAAACTGCTTTTTGAGAGCTATCTCTCTAAAATCCTCTTACAGAATGCCGTTTAAGGTTTCTTTTGAAAAAAATGCGTTTTAGTGTTCTACTAAACTTAAATGATTGCTGGAAGTTAACGTTCTAATTTCAGAAACTATATAATAAAAGCGAAAATTCACAAAACGGTTTAGCCTTTTTAAATCTCTGAGCAGACAAGTAATAAATTGTATTAAAAAATAAATTTAAAGAAAAACTAAACAATTTCAGTTCTTTCACGTGTTATTTAAGACGAATATATTTTTCTGTCATTGACATACAATTATTGAAGTTAAAATGATATTAAATTAAAATTAATTAAACACGAAAATGCATTAGAACGTAGTTCTCAGTAGAAAAGGCTGAAATTTTGTGTACCTAAGAAGGGTAGGGGGGCACTCTAACCTCTTCGGATTTTTTTATGTGCAATTTGTTTAAAAATTCCACTCTTACTGACTTTGTATGCCTGTAGCAATTAAATATATTTGTTTTGATTAAACAAGTAAAAAGGTTATTAATACAAACCAAAGTGCAATTCACCACGGACGTGACATGGATCTTGCATCGGATTAAAAAAAAAATTTTTTTTTTAAGAATTAAATAATAATTTAAACCACAAAAAATTGTACATGACTTTATAATTGTTATTATCATCTTCATTGTTAACAATGCTTATGTATATAATAAAATATTAGTTGTCAGATCTTTGGGCATATGTGCATCAATGTATGATTTGCTGTTTTATATCAGAAGTTTTGTTGAGAGGAATGTTGATGAAACCAAGAAGGCCGAAAAAGTTTTGCTACAAAAATACTTCTGAAAGAAGAAAATACAATTGTTTTGTGAACATTAAAGTAAAATTAATTATAGTAAAGGAGAAAAAACCAGCCGTTGTTGAAAATACGGATTCATTAGAGCAGAAATAACAAACTTACACTGATGAAACATACGAGGAATTGCAGTATAAAAAAATGCGCAATATGTTTCAGTTAATTAACTTTCCTCTTCTTTTACTTATCTGGCGTATTTCAAAAAAAATCACATGTAAAGTTTTAAAGCACTATCTTTCCGAAAAATAATCGCTGTTCGAGAGATTGTTATTCATAGTGAAAGAAAAAAGAATGCTCTTGCTTTCGTTTCCATTTTTCACTTTCTGCACGCAGTGGATGATTATGATAATTAAAAAAGTGAAGGAGTTTATTTTTCATTCTTTAAAATGCCTTTAGCGCTAGAGCAAATGGAATGCCTGTAAACAAATCTACAAATAATTAAAAGAAAAATTTAGTGCTACGTTCTCTTTTGAAATCAGTAGAAAACGCGTCGTGTTACTACCAAATAAAGAACATTTATTTTTTCCTGGGTTGAATGTTAATTGCGCATGCAACTGTTTACCTTAAATGCTCACCCTTCCCAATCTATCATTTAGCTGGCTCCTTCAGCGTGTACTTTTACAGAAATCACTTTGAAATTGTAGCACTTTTGTTGTTTTACGAAAGTATAGATGGTGGGATAGTTGCAACCAAAATAATCAATGAGTATGATAAATAATTCTACATAAGAACAGGAAGGTTAATTTATCAAGTGTATTGTAAAGAGTACTTGTGACGATTTCATTACGAGTGGGGTAAGTTTAAGCTGATAATTGCATAATTTATACCTTTCAAAACCAGAAAAACAATTAATTATTGAAAACAGTTTGTAATATTTATGAATTAAAAATTGTATTTGGAATAAAATGGTAGCCCGTGAGATAACAACCATTGACAAATAAAATTTTTTGATGATTGTGCTAAAATATTTTATAAAAATACCTACACTTATCAATAGTATCACACAATATCCTAAATATATTAATCCAATTCCTAAGTTTATTCTCTTCTTTCTGAAGATTTTTTTTCCCCTTCAAGGACCGCATTTGGAATTGCGGTTTGATGATGAAAACGTCACGCAGATAATGGTGGACTCAACACACACAAAAAAGTCTCGCAACAAGCAATAGTCTGAATGGGGAGGTGACGATGCGAAGAGCTGTTCCTGAGGGGGGAGGGATGCAGCATCTAATATAAAAAAACACTTAAAGCGTTTGGCCTAATTTTACATTTAATTATTTTGTTAGCTTCAGATCTTATGTAGAGGATTAGATGAAGTTATTTACAATAAGAATAGCGTTTGCTCTAATAGCTTATAAAGAAAGAAACAACGCTTTCATTCGAGCAATAAAAGTGTATATTTTGCTAATTGCACTTCATTAAATCAAAAATAAAGATAAATAAAGAAAGAAATCATAAGCGCATACATTTTTTTTCTTTGTTTTAAATTCCATAATGGTATTATTGGACTTTTCTAAAATACAAGATTCTACATACACTCATCAATTTGTATGTTCCAATTATGTGTTAGTGCTCGAAAAATAAAAATCAAGAATGAAAGAAATCATAAGCGATACACTTTTTTTTTTTCGTGGTTTTAAATTCCATAAGGGTATTATTGGACTTTTCTAAAATACAAGATTCTACACACCCTCAACAATTTGTATCTTCCAATTACGTGTTATTGCAGCAATATAGACTCTTTCAGGGCGCTACCGTTGTTATTTGAAAATTGTACACCGATGAAGACGTTCCGTTGGGATCTTAAAACAGTTTTTTTAATTAAAACATTCCCTTTTTTTTGCTACTTATTATTTTTTTAATTACATTAGATTTGCAGACAATAATGTGTTATATAATATTTTGTGCTGTGCCAACACTCTTTTTTTACTTACGCTGTTCCATCAAATATCATACGCATTAGATCTAATTGAATATTCCAATCGACGTAAAATGTGGGCTAAAATTTTTTTGGCATCTAATCTTTAATTAAAAAGTTCTATAGTCCGAATTATTTGTCAAGTGTCAAAATCTATTAGCTGAATAACAAGTGCATTGGTTAATGTGCTTCATAATTAAATATTTTCATAAACTATTTTCCCTGCATAAGTGGCAACAAAGAAGGCTAAAACTAAAGCGTAAGAAGTTTATGAACTAAATAATAATAAACGCATGGAACAGGAAGAAAAACAAAGCGTTGGGTCATTTATAACTAAAATTACATTGCATAGCACTTAGTGACAATATAACGTCTAATAATGCTGAAGACAAAGTGACATAAGTGTCAGATTCCAGACTTCTAAATATCCATACGATCTTAGATGACAGAGCTGTGCCTTAAGGAAAAGCGCAATATAAATATTGTTAGTCAGGAAGAAGTGGCTAAAGGTAATCTTCCTTGAAATTTGATTTAAGGAGATGTGACACTTTGAGCAGGCTAAAAGCGATCCGTGCCAATTTTAGAAATCTCTATAAATTTCCTTAAAAATACTTTCTACGTGTTTGGAAATGTTTGGAATCTTTGGCTAATCTTTAGAATTAAATTGACGCTGAGATGTTTTTCTATAATCTTTGGTGGTATATTAGATTTACATATGCATGTACCGATACTTGTAAAGTACATACAGTTTTTATGAATTGTTTTGTAATGAAAAAAGTTTAAAGTTGGATTAAGAATAATATAGTTGAATAATATAAACTTTAAGAAGACAAAATGATATGCTGCACCCTTCAACATTTGACATATCGATTTCAATTTGTATTGGTTTGCTTATTTTAAGTATAGTTTTCATACCTAATCTTTTGTTTTTTGAATATATTTTTGATATAGAATAGTGTTAATCATTTCTTGAACGATCGAGTTAGATTTCTTGTTTCTCATGCATGCAGCACTAAATAAATTGAAAACGTTTTTATGTTTAGTATGTTCAATGAAATTAATGACGTTATGTACTCACTTATACTTGTGAAAGAAAAGCCATTTTGCATATTAAATCATGAAAATTACAAAGGCTCAGAGTTTTCATAACCACATTTAAGCTTTCTTTTATCCCATATCAAAATAATAACAGCAATAATAACCAGGCCTTGGAAATTGATAATAATGCATTTTTTCTAAATTTGTTTTGCAGTTTTTGACGTTGCTCTTGCTTTGGAGCGTGATTCAAACATTAATAAAGCAGTTTTAAGTATTTTTCTCTATTTCCAGAAATTTTTCTAAGTTTTACTTTTTTTCTTTTCTTTCAACTTTCTGATTAAAATGCAGTTTGATTTTTTCATTAAATTTTACAAAAAAAAAAACAAATAAAATGTTGGTGAACGTTAGAAATGCTTAATGTTGGCGAAGAACGTAAATGTTAGTGAAGTCTATTTGCTACATTTTTTCAAGCTGAAAAAAGTTGCTGGTGTTTTAAAAGGAAGAAAATATTCCTCCATGAGTGCTTTTTTTATTTGACCTAATATTGAAAGACATTTTTCTAGTATAATAAGTTGCTTTCGGAGGTGTCCTTTAAGAACTTTAAAAAAAAAACATTATTAATTATACAGAGCAATTTAGATTATCTCATTTATTATATTACAGATGTCAAAACACATGTTTCCCCATTACTGGTTGTATTTTTTTATTGATTCATTTCTTGAGAAAGTTATTTGTTGATGGTGTTTTTATATTTTCCAAAAGACATATTTAAACTCCTTCAATTGAATTTCGACCTTTAGTGCTTTTTCCAAAAGTTAAGTGCATTTTTTCAGTGTTTTAATTGCATTTTTGTGACTTTGTTTTGGTAAACTTTTAGAGCATTTTCAGGGACTTTTTAGGTCATCAACTTCCCGGAGCCTGATAATAATAATAATAATTCTAATACAATAAATAAAATAAAACTACGTTTATTAAAATATGCGCAGCGTTTTCACTAAAAATATGTAATATTTTTAGTAAATATTTATTTTTAAATGACGTTTTCGTAAGATAGTAAGATATTCATACATTATTCTTACCTTCACACAGCTTAACTTCAAGTATTAGGTCAATCACATGTGTGAATGATGAACAAATGCTGATGGAAAAAGTGCAATACAGGAAGACATTAATTTTGTTTCAAAAATCTTTAAAAGCATTTTAAAACAGCACACATTACTGTTAATAAAGTTGAGAGATAAGATAAAGGAAAATATATTGTGTATTTAAGAAAAACCACACATTTCGCTAAAAAAAGCTCAAAACTTTATGAATTAAATTGTGACATGCAAGGAGAAACAGTTTTGTTCTTTAGAATTGCAGAAATATATTAATTACTAAACTGCTATGAATAACGTTCTTATAATAACATAATTATTTTTATTTTTTTTCTTGAAATGTATCCTATGCAATTTAAACCTAAGAGTTTTGAAATTCCATTCGCAATTTAAATTTCATTCTGAGGGGGAAAATATGAACATTTATTATTCCTCAACTTTATCTAAGACACGCCGCGCGGCTTAATAAATGTCTCTACTTTAGAATTTCGTCAGGTTACAGAGCATTCTCTGGAAAATGACTAGTTTCCTCACACCCAATCTGTCTCTAGGAAGATATCAACAACTCTTCTTAACTGCTGTTTGCACTTTCGCAGCAAAGAATGTTAGCGGTATTTACCGTCGCTAATGTCGCGCTCGCTTTGCTCCTTTTAATGCAAGCACTATATATTAGAAAATGAAAATTTTGAAACAGCTGATTGCTTTATTTGAATTAGATAATGATCACATTTTAAATTGTTCCTAAATTAAAAAATGCAAACGAATTCAACAATGAGCCTTTTTGAATTTTGGACACTTGTAAATTAGTAAACATTCTCTCCCTCAAACAAGTAATTTACCTAAGTTACCTAAAAGTATCATTTTAACTTAAATATTTAAACTATTTCCAAGAACTTTAACTTGCAGTAACTTTTAAACATGATCCCAAGAAACAGCCTAAAAGTTTACATGGCTGTTTAAAGTTCTTGTCAAGACAGATGAGGGTAGGTTGAAATAATATTTAAAAAATTGTAAGTACAGCTAACAATGTGTGCATGAAATAGATGGTATAATAATAGTTGTTTATTTTTAACTTTTAAACGTGTTTGTGATTCTAAGATGCAGGTAAAAACTCAAATGTGTTTCTGTTCGAGTTTTTTTTAACAATATTAATTACCTTTTAGAAGTTTATAAAATAATGAATACATGTAACAGTACTTTGAGAAAGAGAAATAGAACTCAATAATTGTTAGCTAATGCCTAATATTGCATTTATTATACTTTTTTAAGAACTTATGTGTTAGCCAGATGCTAACATGTCGATAATTCAGTTGATGAATTGCACTATGTATTCACAAAAATACTTTATTTTTCACAAAACCAATTACCGCGACACTTAGGCGCATACAAATAGCACACGCCCTTCCAAGCCGACACATAATAACTCAAACATTCAATCTCTCTAACCCGTTCCTAACTTGGAAAGTCTTTTATAAGATTCATTCACCTGGTGGCGTTCACATTATGCAAATTTACTAAACAATATGTCTGTCAATTAATATAAGTTGCTTATTCTTAGCTAGTATCCAACATGTCACTTATATCTATTTTTTTAATTCACTAATAACTGTCTGCCAATTCATGTATTCGGACTTTATTGTAATGCGAGCCTATTTTAAATAATTCGTTGTTGTCATAATAAGTGCTAATAAAAAAGAACATAACTTCTCAGATAATTTTATCGTTAAATAACGGTTAAAAATAAGATTGTGTGATTTCATGCTATTTTCAATTTATTATTGTCGTGTAAACACCAATCACAAATCATTTACAGACGCATATGTCATTAAACGTATTTTTTTAATTCTACTAAAATGCTAGATTTGTGTTCAAGAAACATGGGTGAAACCTTGAAAAATTCTGTTTGGCGTCTTTATCATTTTCCCAATAAAAAACAATAAAAGTTGAGGATAGTAATGAATTTAATAATGTAACGGATTTAGCTGAATGAATCGAAAACTGCATGGTAGTTCCTCTATTTTTTTTAAAGAAAAAGAAGGTAGAAAAGTAGATAACTTTATTATTTCTGGTCCTTTTCGAAAAGGTTTATTAGTGTTTTACAATTCTTCTTTCAGATTCAGATAGACAAATTGACCTTGAGATTTCATATAGCAGCATTTATTTTCTTACTTTCTTTTGAATAAGATGTGTAAAAGTTTTAATTTCTGGAGCTTTTAAACTTGAGTGAAATCTTCTTTCTTTCCCATAACAAGGTATGAGAAGATATGTTTAAAACTATAATTACAACTTTTGTACACTTGTACTATCGAATGGATCACATCTGAAAATATATCCTCTCGATCGGGACAAAATAGACCAAAGTGCGGTGTCTTTGCTTATGAAGAGATACCTCTATATGTTAAATCGTAATATATCTCTATAAGCCAAATCGTATTTTTTTGCTTGTGATATTTATCCCATCTTACCATGATCAATGTGTAACCAGACGCTTAAGGAACCAGAAACTGCTTCTAGACAGTCTGTACGTGGTCTTTCGTTGTTACATCCCGTGATGTTTTACTCCCGAAGATTTTTTTTTTTTACAATTACTACGGAAACAGAATAAGTATTCTCCATTTCATTCATGGATGTGTCTGATATTTGATCCATGTAATAGCTAAATGCATAGGTCGAATGAAATCGAAGATTTGAACTTGATAAGACGACAAAAGTAAGGTTATATTTAGACGCACTGAAAATAAATATAAATACCCTATTTTTGCTTATTAAAATATTTTTAAATACAATGTACAGAAAACACGTTTAATGCACAAAAGAATCTTTTGTGCGTAAATGAACACATCACTTAACTTAAACGTTATACAGGGTGGGCCATTTAACTTTTGGAATTTTAATCGGCTATAAAATAACAACTAATTAATATTTTTTCGAAATTATGAGTTTATTAGAAATATTGAACATTTTCATTTATGAATGAAACACAACATCATTCAAATGACTGCCACGGCTGGTTTGACAGTACTTCATCCGATCAAGCCTATTTTTTTGTATATTTTCGATTGTTTGGGCTCCAATCGCACGAATGGCAACATCAATTTCGTGTTTCAAGGCATTAATCGTCTCTGGGTGGTTAGCGTAACATTTACCCTTAAGGGTTCTCCACAAAAAAAAATCCAACGGAGTAAAATCACAGCTCCGAGGCGGCCAAGTTACATCAGCATTTCGGCTGATTATTCGATTCCCAGAAACAGTGCGCAAAAGATCGATGGTTACGTCGGTTGTGTGGCAAGTGGCCCACCCCGTCCTGTTGAAACCAAATGACACTCATGTCATCCTCTTCAATTTCTGGAAACAAAAATTCTATTAGCATGGCACAGTAACTTTCACTATTGACGGCAACAGGTGGCTCCTTGCTCATTTTCAAAGAAAAATGGCCCAATGATGCCACCGGACCAAAAACTACGCCAAACAGTTACTCGTTGTGGATGCATAGGCTGCTCAATAGTGAAGTGTGGATTCTCTGAGCCCCAAATGCAACAATTTTGCTCTTGGAATGTATTGCTCTTGATGGAAGTCAGCTTCATCGTAAATTTCTTACTCTTTGGATAGAAAACTCACCACTTTGGAAGTACTTTTGAAATATTTCCCAAATTTGTTCAAGCGTAAACCATCCCATTTCGTAAATGTCAAAAACTGTACTAAATTCCTGTCGAATTATAACCTTCATAATAACCTTTCAAAGTCAAAATAACTTAAGTTCAAATTCCAAACGTTAGATGGCCCACCCTGTATATAGTAGGTAAAACGGCGTGAGATGGTGCAGTCGAAGACATGGCACGCTTTTGAATATTCAAAGGGGAGGGAAGGTGGGAATTCACCGCGATTTCAGGTAGCTGTACAGCCGCAACAATAGTGTCTACCTGAAATCGAAAGCTTTTTCTCTGAAAATATATGATGCAACCTCGTTTCTTTTTCTTGCTTTCCAAATGTAAGGGCTTAAATTTTTATTACTGCTTATCTGATTTTCATTCTGATGAGACTTCTGTAAGATACTCTTTAAGCAAACGTATTTTCAACTATTTTGACAAACTTATATGCAATTATCATTAATATAATCTTGTGTGTTATTGTAAACCACCGATGTGAGCAATCTCACCCGTCGTATAAGGAGAGAAGCGAAAAATAGCTGTCTTGGCTTTATGTCTGCTGTAGTTTTCAATTACAGCATAGCAAGGTTTGGCAAAAAAATTAACGTTTTCATTCTTTTTTATCATGTTTTCTAATTGTGCGCAAACTGTACCGGCTTTACTATGTTTACTTTAATTTTACCTAGAAATAAAAAGGCACAACCATGAGGACATTTTATTTTAAATGTATTCTCTCATTTTTCAAAATAAAGATACCAATTGTTTTCGCCCAATTTTCACTTGTTAAAATTATTCAGTTGCATTAAAAACTTGTCATTGCAATAGTATTTGCGATTTAAAATCAAATTCATGTCTTTAAGTTTGACAAGGTTTATCTAGAATGCAGAAAATACTTCCTACTTAATATTATTATTTTATTATATTTAAAAGTTATTATTCTATTCTCTTCAAAATTATTACTCTATTATATTTAAAATTCTTATTCTTTCTTGGGTAGAATTCCCCGTTTTAAAACGAATGATTAAAATTTTATAAAACTTTGAATATTACCATATTTAGCAGCAGCAAGAATGAAAAAATAAATCAATAACCTTCAACATTAGCCCTACCACTTCTCCCAAAGTGATTAACCGTTATTAATACTGGATCACATATGTTTTGAACGCGTATTTAAAATGATCCTAAATTTAGAAATGTTGAGTAAAATATGGCTTTACCTTCATTTACTCGTTCTTCTACTTTGCGAAACAACCTGGAGCTTTTAACATAACCGAAAATAACAGTCAGCTTTTATAATTATTACCATGCTTTAAAACTTAAAACTTAATTTCCCTTTCAGAGGTGAACGCCAATTAAGAAAAGCTCCTGAAAGCGTCTTGATTGTGAGATGGGTTTTGAAGATCCAGACTTTAAGTGCAAAGTGGTGCAAACTATGGAGTGATTTTAATGAAGACTCATTTGTTATATCCTGTGCATGTAAGTAATCTTAGATGAAGATGGAATTACCGTATACATCTGCAGGAAAGAGAGATATGATCATTTGAGACATTAAAATACTGATACATTGAAAAATGTTTAATTAAAGAGTTACGAGAATTGCTACTAGAAAATAATGCAATTCGTGTCCATATTGCACTGTTTTTCTCGGGAATATTTTGTGTTGCATAGAAAAGTCTTCATCAAGACAGACATTACTCGAATTGTTGTCTACTAGAAATTAATACAATTCATGTCCATATTGCAGTTTTTCTCGGGAATAGTTTTTGTAGCATAGAAAAGTCTTCATCAAGACAGACATTACGCGAATTGTTGTCTACTAGAAATTAATGCAATTCATGTGCATATTTCACTGTTTTTCTCGGGAATATTTTGTGTTGCATAGAAAAGTTTTCATCAAGATCGACATTTTAAAAAATGTTGCTATTTTTTTTTTTTTACGTAACTGTATTTCGAATTTTGTTCTTGAATAATTTCAGTTTCATTTTAAAATAATGCTTTAGAAGGAAAGAAGTAGAGCTAATATAAGCTAGTGATTAAAACTTGAAAAACCCTGCTATTTTTAGTTAAAATTTCTGCGTAAATTAGCTCATTAACCTCCCTGTACGGAGGTTGAGCGCACAATAAAAAACTTTTAATGGTTATTTTGGGTAACTCAGTTGTATTGGATAAAAAATTTGATAGACCAAGGAAATAAAAGTAAAATCGCTAATCCTTCTAATAAAGTACTTGATTATTTTAAAAAGAAATTGCTACCCTAGGCGAGCGTACAGTTTTCTATTCTTAAATGCCACTGGAATGTTTAAAAAAAACCTTATCATTAATCTTCAAATTTCTATGTCATGTACTTAAATATTTAGAATTTTTACAACCACACTGCAGAAGTTAACCACAATATTTTAAACTCAGAGCTATCGTGAACAATTTCCAAGTACTTGAACGAGTTATACACTATAAAAAGTTCTAGCTCTACCTTTCACCTAAAAATGGTGAAATGTAGCTGCAACCAACATTTGGTACTAAGTTGAACCATTATGACGGTGTAGTTTCATCTTGTTTCACCATGAATGTGGTTCAACTTAGTACCAAATGATGGTTGCAGCTACATGTCACCATTTTTAGGTGAAACGTTGAACTAGAATTTTTTACAGTGTAGATTAAGAATGATCCAAACGTATTATATATTTAGCTCATCTAAGCACACAACATAAGCTGAAAAAAGTCCATTATCAGATTGCTTGGATCAACAATTTTATGTGAAAAAATCGATTGTAAGACACTTGGAAAAATCACTTGTATTAACGCATAAATATCCATGTAGTACCTAAAATTTTAGTTTAGAATTTAAAAGCAGTTTTTAAAGAAACTACCACCCTCACCGTAACGACCAAATAATTATTTTATGAATACATTAAAACACGCAAGCATATCGAATAAAATAAAATGGTTTATGAATTTTTCATAGTACATATAAAAAATATAAAATCTCAGTTTTTTTTTAGAAAAAGTAATTAATTGTTTTAGTGGGGATTTGGTATCTATAAATGACTTTTATATTACTTCATGTCATAAAGAGTGCGTAAGTTTAGTGCTAGTAATACACTCCCACAAATTTAAAAAGGAAATAAAATAAAATAAAATATATGAACATTTCAATTAAGGCAAGCACCTACGAAATATTTATTTATTCCGAAAAGAGCTCTAATCCACACTGAAACTATTCAAATTACATTTATTAGATTTAAAAATAAAGTGAAGTGCGTAAATCAAATGTGACTTCCTACTCCGATTTTACCGGAACAAAGTCAAAAATAATTCCAAAAACTTATTAGTCCAGCATTGTAATGAGCTAAAAGTCACTAATTGAGTTAATTAAGTTTGCAAATGAGCTAGAAAGACAATGTACGTAAATTAAATTATTGCAGACAAGAGAAAATGTCGCTCATTTTGTTACATCACGAAGGTAAAGGTTTGTGTATAAGTTTGAGATCGTAGCTTTTACTGTGGCGTGCATACTTATAACGTAATAAATGATGAAAAAAGGTTTCATGAAATGATTAATTTTTTAACGTTATTTTTTATAAAAAATTCTTATTTGTGGAAAGTATGAGCCCACCTAAATATCATTTAAAACAATAAGATTGGGTTTTTTTTTCTTTTTTTTAATGCCGAATTGAATTTTTGAATGCTATTTCTTCTAACATGAAAATTTTATGTGCATACTAACGTTGTTTTATCACACATTACAAACAGTGCACTTGCTCCAGAACAAACAACAAGTAATACTATCTTCAATGCAAAAAACCATTCGAACTTTCGAATGTTGAACTAACACTAAAGCTTCATCGCACTGCTTTGATGTAAAACGCGTTACAAATCTATGCATATTCTATGTCCATGGCTTTAATATACTAAACATCATATTCAAACATATTGGTTATTTCCATTTTGTTTTACAATAGTGTTTCTAAAGTTATCGATTAACGAATTTCATTTTTTATGAACAGCGTTAAAATGAAAAATGAAGTAAAAATTAAAAAAAAAACAGCTTATATTAAAAAACCAACAACTGAATTGTAATTGTTAATCTAAAGAAAAAACTAGAAAATGTAAACTTTTTTTTTTTTGAGATTTTGGCCGAAACCAAAACTTAATATTTAGAACACTTCGTAATGAATAAATTTTATAGTACGTTAACACTTAAAACTTCTGGTATAAACCGTTAATTTCTTAATATAAATACTTCGAAAGCTGTAGCCGGCAAACCCGATCACTATGACACCATAATTTTAGCAAACGCGGGTGTAAGTAGATTCCAACGCGCTGTTGTTCACTTCGTCGAACTAAATACTTCCTGCATTCTGTCTGCCAGAGTGACATGCCTAAATGCCCGCTAGAAATGTGAAATTATTCTAAACCGTAACTGAAAAAAATATTTTCAATTGAATCAAAAATGAAACCAGTAGGATGTGAATAGGAAACTCGTCGCAAGTGTATGTAAGAAATTCGAAGTGTTTATGTATACATGTTTATATTTTTGAATTTGTTTTAAGCATAATGAAGTGAAGCCATGTTAAATGAAGTCCTTCCAATTAGGAAGAAAATGAAGAGGATAAATATAAGAATTGGTGTTTCACTAAGATAGAAAATGAATTAATTAAATTCATAGTTATGTATTTTTTCGTATGTATACACATTACAACGTTTTGTCGAAACGTTATTGCATATTTGTAAAATATTGTGTATTGGTTTGTAGTATATATTTCTTGACTTAAAAACAGTATTTAAAAACAAAAAATTATTTCAATTTACAATGATTAAAACTGATACAACATAGTAATATTTAATTGTTTAATCATACTAAGATGATAATTTACCATTTATTTAAATTGTATTCTTAATATTTTCTAGTTGAAAAAATATTATATTTTAAGCTTAAATAATAATCGAAGTTTTACAAAATTACTGAAGTCCAAATTTCTGCACTTCTTCATTTGGGTGTTTTTCCATCTAGAAGCTCCACCACTGCATTGAAAAAGGGATTCCAATAAATCCTGAAACATATGTCTACATTTTAATGCTCATTTGTGCTTTCTTAACATGTGAATTTTTTTTCAGTTTTCCAAATTTATTGTTCAGAAAGTGTTGTGTTCAATAGAATATCTTCTTAAACGAAACTTTATTTCTGTACAAATATGTTGATTAAAGTACTGAGTAATGAAACTGAACTCTTGTTTCATAAATAAGGCTTTCTTTCTCCTTAAATACACTTGTAAAATGCGAAAATTAGTAGCTTATATTATTAGCGTATTAGTCAGTACATGAATATCAATCAAAAGTTTACAGACAGTACACCTTTTACTGTTTGTTTCTATTGGAAATATTTCCCAAATACAAGTATTTCCAGAAGTTTTAAATTCCTTCACAATTGAGTGCAATACCAAGTCGATAGAAGCAAGAATTCCGTCTATAATGATCACGTTTTCCAGTAAGTGATTATCTCTCTAGCTGTGTAAGTAAACCTGATCAACAAGCCTTATCTGCGAGTAAAATTCTGCATTGATTTATTCACTCATATGTACAGGATTACGAGTACAGAGGAGCGGATATCGGTAAATTGATTTTCCAAATGAAACCTCCTGTGTTCTATTCAGTACCGAAATATCAAATATCAAACGATTCAAGCGGAACTCTCATCAAACGGTGATTATTTCAGATGATGCATTGACTGCTTTTATACGATATTGATATAGTATTTGAAGTTTTATGGGCAAAACTATATGTGTCGATGTATGCGAAAAGGTCTTCATCAAAGTAAAATTACTGAATTAGCAACATGCTTGCCAAGTTAGAGCTGTAAAATTACTTCACGCATAGCTTGTTACAACTATTGCAATGCAAATGATTTTAAATATTCCTAATCGTAATCAAACCACCCATTCCATAGTTCAATAATGTATCAAAGCAGCACTGGGTTTCCCAATATAATTCAATGCATTCAAAACGAATATTTGTATATTGATATTAGATGCATTTTAGTAAAGAGACGTACGAAGAATTCTTATTTATTTTGGTTAGTAGTATACAAACATGTTATAAGAATTGATCGATAGAATAATGTCTGATTGACTTAAGAAACAAAGGTTAACTCTATTATAGACATGAAAGTAACATCGTGGTTTAAAATAGTTACTAATATATAAGTTGTTTTCTGGTGTTCGCAAATTTATTATATATTCAGCCATAAGTGACCGTAAACTGATGTAACGGGAATCACATGTATATAATTTTTAAGCTTTATGGAGCACTGTGTGCAAACGTGGCCCTTAAGCTGCTATTTGTCAATCATTTTATAAACAGAATTAAATTTTATTTTAGAAAAAAAAAGTATACTTGATATGCATTAGAGTTTTTTTTTTTTTTTTTTTGCAAGACTTTACAAAACAAAGCAGCCTTATATAACTAATTAAAAAATTCTGAAAAATTATCAAAGCTTAACTATAGCCACCTTTGGTTCATCTACCTTACAAATTAATTTAAGGTAGATCGTTCGTTAAAGTTTGTGTGTGTGTCAGAAATATGTCAAATTGCAAGAAATGCCACAAAATCTCGAAATTACTACAAAAAAAAGGTAAAGGTTTTTGTAAATACAATACAAAATGCATGTCTGAAATAAAAACCATCAAGTTTTGCAGATGTTTTCAGTACGAAGTAAAAAAATAAAGATAATGCCATCACATCTCTTTCAAATTTTTGAATACTATCCATACTAATGCATTATTTAAAAAAAAAGTTACATTGGACATTAATAAGTGAAAGTAACGTAGAATAAAAGCCCGCACTTTTAGGTACTCAATTATATATCAAATATCATGCCTGCAGATTTTTTCTGAACAATGTATGCTAACATACGAGTATTTTTAATAAAATTGTATTACAAGTAATTAAAATCCGATGCCATTTTTTCATACATTACTTAAGAGTCTTAGTTAAAAATACTGCTGAAATAAAAAAGATAAAGATAAATTTACAACAAAAAAGAAAAAAAAAACCGCACGAAAGAGCGGACACTGCGGAACTCCAGTTCGAATATTTTCCGGTTTAAAAAGAATAGTCAGAAGAACAAAAGGGAAGCATAAACAATTTGTTATTAAGATTAATTTAAAACATTTTTTTTTTACTTTTAAAGTGAAAAATAATTTAATAAATAAATAAAAAAAATATTATATATCATTCAAAAAAAAAAAAACACTTTTCGACATTATGAAAACTAAAGACTGTATAAACATTTAAAATTTCTTAAAATGCTTCCTTCATAAAAATGTACGAGAAGTTTTACTAATGACTGTAGACTAAATGCGAGAGACAAATTTACGTGACTCATAATGGATTTAATTAACTTATCTCTCTGCGACATTTTCCCTTTTAATTAAGACGATTAGTGCCCGGCGGCCGGCTGCTGTGCTTCAATTAATCGATAAGCGTACTTTGTGGTTTAGTTAAAATCGAATTCTTAAAGCGTATGGTGAAATCGGGGACTTTCTTCGTTTTTTGCAAATACTTAAATCGAGTACTTTCCCTCATCCTTGAAAATAATTTAAAAGTTATTTCCGCTTTTTGATTCGAAGAGTTTGAATATTCCTCCGGTTTCTTATTAGTGTCGCACTACGTGCTAAACATTGACATTTGGCATATTAATTCGCTGATCTTTTAAAACCATAAATCAGTATCACCGCCGGGGAAAATATATTTAAATCAGCAAAAAAATGTAATAGGTGAAAACATATATATTAATTACAAAAAAATTTTGAAACCAAACAAATATAATTTGAACGATTTCTTTATTTAAATATGAAGAAATGTTATCTTATTCGCGTTTTTGCTACTTAAACCGCACAATACAGTTGTTACAATTATCAGTTATCTTTTTCTTAAATCATGTGAACACACGAATGAAGAATGTACCTAACTACTTTAAATCTTGCAAGTGTTTCAGCAAATCTAGGAACTGGTTACGGTTGAATGGTTACGTTTGTCTTCAGCGACGACAGATTGCAATTCTTTATTATCTGCTACTATTTATTGAGCAGAGATCAAGCCGCACGTGGCGATGCATAATCGTCAAACATTACGGACTAAATAAAGCACTTTTCAGTCTATACATTCCTGTAAAAGTTTTTAAAAAAGCAAGAAGTTCTGTCTAGAACTATACGAATCTACTTTCCCGTGTTCAAACATAATTTGTGAATATAGCTATTTTCTTCCCTTTTACTCGTTTAGCTTAAATTATTCATTATATCAAATTTTGAAATATATCTTGTTATATGTTAATACACTTAATATAAATGCATAATAAATCCATTTTAACAAAGACGAGAAATATTACATCTTATAGCGTCCAATAATGTATTAATGATTACCCCCTACTATTAATAAAGCAACTAGTATATGTGTATATCTATCTGTCTATGCCGGCATAGGACCAAGACCGTTCGGCAGATTTTCCTGAAATTTGGCACGGAATTAGTTTGGAGGGGGGAATTAGTTTGGAAATGGGAGTGTGCACCTCGAAGTGTTCTTTTCTAAAATTCGAATTTGTTATTTTTTTATTGCAATTTATATCCGAAAATAGCATAAAATGTTCTTTTTCTATACGAAGAAATTATTGCATCTTTTAGAACTTGATAGCATTGAAAAGCGCGTAAAAAACTACCCAGGAAGTGTTAAGATTGTAAAATTACAAATTCGAAAGTAGGGTTTTGAGATGGGGAATATGTGTGTCTTTTGGTCTGCCCCCCCCCCCCCCCAATAACATTTGAACGAATTGTCCAAATCGAAAATATATTTTTGCATTCGTAAGATCTCGGCGAAGACATCTCATTCCCGTATTTTACTTTACTTTTTCATTTGAACAATTTTTCGTTCAATTTTGAACAGTTCAAAAATATTAACAATAGCGCCTAAGGGCAAAAATGAAGAAAATTATGTAAACTCTGGGCACAAGATCCAAGTTCCTATGAGCAAGCTTATTGGGAAAAGCTCAATTATTGGAAAGAAATTATGATTTGAACAGTTTTTATTCATTTTTGAACAGTTGCAAAAAAATATTAACATTAGCGCCTACGGGGAAATTTCAATCCCGTTTAAATCCTGATCTAACCGACGGATTTCTTGCAACAAACTTTATCGGAATGATGTTACGATGTAGAACACGTAGAGATACGAAATTCAACAAGAACTAAACAAGCCTATTTTTCGACGAAATTTTTTGATCGGGATTATTTAGGATATTTTTTTAATGAATAAGTGAATAAACTAATGAGTGAAAGAATGAATGAATGAATAAATTAAGGAGTGAAAGAATGAACGAATGAATAAATTAATGAGTGAAAGAATGAACGAATGAATAAATGAAAGAATAAAAGAATGAATGAATGAATAAATGAGTGAATAAATGATAAAATAAATAAATGAGTGAATGAATATGCATTTTCCGTCGATAAAAGTATATTTGAAGTAATTAAGAACTAAAGCTAAATGAGAAGGAGAGAGAAAGAAATATCTAGATTCTAAATTTGAATTTAGGTGTACGCGGGAAAGTAGGCTCATATAGTCCTAGACCGAATTTCTTGTTTTATTTGAATTGTAAATATCATTAAACATTTTTATAATGTCAAAAATCAATAAAACTAAGATTGAAAATAAAAATTTTAAAGTATGTTTTTGACATGGGGAAAAGGGTGTCTCTCGATCTCTTGATCTGCCTGCCTCTCCCGTCCGCTTCCAAAAGAATTACAACTGCGTGTATGGGTATTTTACATATTTCACATTTAACTGAAGTTAAACTAGGAGCTCTCTATCTAAGGCTTCGGCTAAAAGGTGCAAGGGTGTCCGATTGAGAAAAGTATAACTTTGCGTTTACAATATAAATAGTGCTATTAAACCCTAAAATCACAGGCAATAGTGTCTATCAGATTTTGTGCTAACCAAATGTAATATGATTGCTTATATTCTCACGTTTTAGGCATTTGATATGATTTGTATTTCTATTTTAGCTTCAGTTTAAGGAGAGAAAAAAAAAGCTTTAAAAAAATCCCCATGAAGCTAATTTAAGAATTCGTTTTAACATTTTTTTAGCTCGGAGTCGAAACCGCATTCATTTGTTTTATAATTAACGGCATTAAGAACATTCTCAGGTAAAAATAGTTTAAAAAATACTAAACGCGAAAAGAACTTAAAATCATTTTGTAGTAGCTAATTAAGCTTTGGATCGGTAGTGTTTTTCTGTAATTAATTTTTTGTTAGAATTGAAACACACCACGGCTTGAAGTTTAATGGTGTGCATAATTAACATGTAACTTTTTTTCCAGGTAGAACTTATTCTTTTCTTGTTGAATAAAAATAAATATTTTTAATTACCTTTCTTCGAACAAAACAACGAAAAATGAGCTTTATTTAAATGCATAAGTCAGGAAGTACGAAAAAAGGTAAGGGGGAAACATTTAATGATAAACTTTTTGCAATATTTCATTTAGTGAGTAAGTATGCATAATTAAATTCATCTTTAAAGTTCTGCAAATATTTTTCAAATTTTTTTACCCTTTTTACTACTGATATTTTTATATGAAAAAAATTTTTAGAATATGCTTTTCAGTTAAAGATTTGCTTTTCGCAATTCTTTAATTTAGTCATTATTTTTTAATAGTATTCTTAGTATATCAAAATAAACAAATAAAAATACTTAAGCAATTTTAAAACTATATTTAACAATTATGTATCGCCCAAAAGCTTCGTGCTTCCATTAGAATATATGTAATTCGGTGATAGTACCCAGAATTGAATAATTTGTTTCAAAATGATGAACAGACCACACATACGTACTGCTGATTTTCTGCAACAGCGTCCTAAGTCGAAAAATTTAGATTATTGTGTTAATGTAACAACATAAACTCAATCGTTAATGAAATTATCGCTACAGCCTTAAATAAAAAAAATCGTAACCCTATGAAATACGACGTTGCTGCAATTGAGAAAAATGTATAAATTTTGTAGTATGCCTATTGGTTTTTTATTTAAAAAAAGATTAATAGATTTTTAAGTGAAAATATTTTCACCTAAAAGTGTTATTTTCCTCTGTAACTAATAAAATAGTTATAAACTGGTTTCAAATAAATTATACTTACGAGGTTGCTGGGAAAAAGAGAAGATGCACTGTTAAAAAAAAAAAAAAGACCTGAATTTTCAGAGTGCTTTTTGACTGATTTTAACGGAAGAATTCCGTAGTGCTTCAATACATGGTATTTTCCTTCCAAAAACGGAAATATTACGTCTTGAAAATACGAGAACGGAACTTTTCCGTTTTACGGTTGCTGTATTTTCACAGACTGATTCGGATTAACGGAGAAAAAAGAAATGGAACTTCTGTCAAATATCGGGAAAATACTCTCAGGAACGGAATATTTCCGGCAACTCTGCTGCCGTACTTTTTCCGTTATTATCAGGAGATTTTTTTTTTAGTGTATGATGTAGTGAGATTCAAATGAGTAGAGATGCAGTTGCGCCAAGGAGACATTTTTAGCGTCTATCGTAATGGATAGTTGTTAGATTATCAAACTATCAACAAGAACCAATGATTTATGTGTTCCATAGTGCATTCAAAAAATCCCGTCATCTGATTGAAAGTCACTTTTTATGACGCAATAAGAAATTCCAATAAGACAATACCAGGGTTTCGTTGTTTTATAGAACCAATGGCGCGCGTTGTCACCAAACTCCGTCGCTGTTGGTGTAAAAGCACGAAACGTGATAAAAGAAAGATTTTGTGTAGAACCGAGTTTTGAATAAAGTATTTACTTTTCTAAATCGCTCTGCGTACGTAGCACCGTTAGGCTTGCTTTCCACGAGAAGTACTGTGGTTTCTCATGCAATTTGCATTAAGTACCTTCAAATTTTAAATTTCGGCTCTTACATCACTTTGCTTCGAAATGTTCATGTGTTACTCATATACTTCATTTTTCAGTAAAATCACCAGACTTACTGATGTACGTTGCATTCAAATGGTAAACAAAATTGGTCTGACATTATACTAAGCTAGTTAAACTGCTTACATAATAATAATAATAATAATAATAATAATAATAATAATAATAATAATAATAATAATAATAATAATGTTTCAAATTTTAACCAGCATATCAAAGTTCTGGAATCGGCTGAGATTGAAAAATAAGTAGTAATTGCAAAACAACAACATATTTATTAAATTTCACTAAAAACATGTCAATTCACGCATAACATCATCCACAACTTTTGTCTTACCATGTTTTCAAAATTTACTTATACATAGGACTTACATGTTCTACTTATACATGTACTCTTACACGTAAAGCTAATTGCCTACATATCACAAAATTTCTTCTTAAAGAAATTGAAACTTTTTAAAATGCCCGAACATACAAACATATTACCAACATATAATCAATATCAATCATTACCAATAATAATAATAATAATAATAAATAAATAAATAAATAAATAAACCGCATTTCTCCTAGTGTACCATTTTCCCATTAAACAGTAATATTATTTAGCGGTGTAAATTGTTTTGCAATAAGTTTAAAATAAGTAATTGCTTCCAGGTACTGAGCATGTTTAATTTTCTGATTAGCAAAAGTAGACACATTCCTTTCCATCAATCAATTAAACTTGTTATGCTGCTTCAATTAATAAATATAGCTCCTTTATAAGCTCCATTTCCCTTTAGAAACCGTAGAGTCACTAATATTATCTTAAGCTTGGTAAGTTGTTTCCAAACAGTTCCAATTAGTAGCAGTAGAGTCTCTGCATATACTCCTTTACCTGTGTCATTTACATTTATTTCGAGCAGCTGAAGAGGTAATATTTTAATGCGAAACTAATTTCGAATCGAAAAACCTTGCATATTACTATTTGGGATTAGTAATTTGAAAGTAATGTCGTATTTTTATGCTATTATATTCATTATGATATACTCTAAGCAAAAAATTGTAATTGTATAGTATTTTTTTTTTGACGAGTATTTATTTTTATTAGCCTCATGTTCATTTGTGTACTTTTTTTTTTTGAGGTATTGTGGACCTTTTTCTTTACCATTTTCGCACTGAGGAAGGGGCTCGTGAGTCCGCCTCGAAACAATTGTATGGCGGCTTTTATATGTTTATTTGAACGTTTTATAAACTGTTAACTGCAAGGATATTTTCTAGCAAATTGGTTACAAATTTCAAATAATTTCTTTGTGAATTAGAAAGTGTTAAACTGAAAGAAAAACACTGTTAAGAATAAAAAACTCAAAATTTTTCAAACTTATTTTCCTAATAAAAGGGAGGGGCAGGGTCTTAGGCATATTTGAGACGTTCAACGACATAATGGCATAACCAACAAAATATTATATACTTAGGGTTTTTTTTTTTTTTTTTGAGGGGGGCGGGGAATTTTTTTGCCTTAAAAGCATCTTGCATACTTTCTATCTTTGGAGTCATGTTCTATCCAAATGTGACTATGTTATAAAAAATATATATAAAATGCATTTAATGCTACGATTTTAAAGAGTTTTCGCAAATTTTTAAACTAGTTGCACTTAGAGCCCAGTGGTGCTGAACGTCTCATTTAAAATATCATTGTTTTTTTTTTTAATTTTCCCATTTCATTTTGCTTTCTTTTCAAAAATCAATGTTGAAAATTTAGAATTACCAGGGTTCACCCAACAGCGGAAATGCGACCGCATTAAAATTAATTTAGCATTGAAAACATTATGCTTATGTAAGTATTATTCATCAAATTTTGCGAATAAAACGTCGACTTTATGTAAATCATTGTCGCTACATTACGCTTATACATGTAGCCGCTTGTATTTCTGCCGAACTCGTACTAAGCTGGGCAGCAGTTGAATAAGAATTAAATGTTTGCTTATACACTGTTAGAAATTTCATCATGAGATTACGAATAAATAACCGGCATCAGTCTGTCCATATAATCCACCGTTAAATTTTCGGGTTGGAACATTTTTCTGTCTTTACGGGAGCTAAACCATTTCCAATCAGCTTGGTTAAAAAGCCGTAAATACAAAAGTTTACGGTTTTATAACCATTTAAAAATGGTTTCAAAACAAAATCTTTACCGTTTTTGAACCATTTCGAGACATAGCATCTTCGAGGCGTAGAAACCGTAAGCGAAGCTTGCGGGAATCGAACCCGGGTGTATGGTGTGCCAACCGTGCGCTCTAATCATTCGGCCATTTACACCAATTAAAGTGGCCGTTTATTTATCAATAAATCTTCTTTTCCAACAGGCAAACTTCCTTAAAATTGAGATTTCAGTTTTTGATTGGATCCAAAATCATTTTTTTTTCTAAATTTACTGTATATTGAAGAAAATTATTTTATTTGCTGCAAAAATGAAAATATAAACAAGCTTAAGCAGCTCAAGTTTTGGATTCGCTCATTCACAAACAGTTCGGGAATACGATATCTCCAATTGTTGATTTACCGGTGTATGTGTTTCTACTTAGTAACCACTGCTTAAGCCACTTTTTTTTTTCTTCTTTTTTTAAATACACATGCAGATTTGAACTGATATATCTTTATTGATACTTTAACAACAAAGTGCGACCGGTAAGGTTTCGCAACCAAGATGGACGCCCGAAATGAAAATTACGATTCGATACATTGAAAATTACGGTTCGTTAAACGTTCTTTAAGATAAACAGAGAATAAACGATTTTTTTTTACAATCAGCGGTTTGAGTACCCTCTTTTTAATATTCATTCAACCGTTGTAATTAAATATGGTAAAATAACAATCAAATAAATGGTTATTTTACCATTTTCTTACGGACATTTTTAACAGTGTATTCAATGTTATCATTTTTCGTTTCATTGTTTCAGAGAATCCTTCACTCAAGCTCTTATTAAAATTGCTCTTAATATTAGTGCTAAATGGCAAAAACTCTTTTTAACAATGAGTTTTATATTTATTATCAAATAATTTACTCAACCAAGACATGTTACCATTTGCTATCTATAACAACATAACATTTACAATTCTAAATGAGGCTTGCCTCTCAAAAGAAAAGTGGAAGCAAATAACTATTACTAAACTGTTTCATTTTTTAAAAATTGATATCACTAAAACTCGTTTATAGCTACCAAACAAAAAAGAGAAAGAAAAGAAAATCGGTTGAAAAACAGAGGAGAGAATGGTTCATAGCTGTTTTGTCTTTGCGTAGTTATATATAGATTTTAAGAAATATTGAAAATAAATCAATTTATCCCTAACTGGCTGTGTGCGAAGTAAAAAGTTCTTCGCTTTGGAGAAATTAAGTGCTCTGTGATAATATTTGGTTTCAAAGTAATGATTGGTATCCTGTTTATTTATTTTTTATTTTATTACTATTTTTTTAAATCTTTAACTTTGAGATTTTAACTGCGTTAATTTGTCGATTCGTTGTTTTCAGTTTTGCAGAAGGACAGTAGTATGGTAGTTTTTTTTTAATTAAAAAAAACGAAAAAATGCAGCTTGCGTTCGTTCGAATCTTAAATATAACTATGTAACCCAGCGTTGTCCGATTTTTATTTACTCGAGGGTCAATCTAACTTTAGTAGAGGAACTTGAGGACCAGAGACTTTCCAGAAAGAAAACGACTTGCATAATTTATCCAAAAAATTTTATAAAATTTTAAATGAAAGATTAGTTTAAATAATCACTTTGTTTTACAATAGAGAAATCGCTCAGATGAATGGCATTCCTTTACTGATACACGTAAATCAAAGCCCACTGACAGTTCATAGTTTAGTAAACCAAAGTCTCGGGCTCGATGCCCTTTAAATTCGATTTGATTTGTTTCAGAACAGAAAAAGTACTTTTTCACACATATGTACTCGTACTGCCATATAGCGGTCTATTAGTAAAGCTTTATTATTGAATAACGAAGCTGCAATGCTTAAAAACTTAAAACAGTAAGAAGGGTAAAGGGGCCGTGATAGCCCAGTGGTTAGCACGTCGGACTTCCACCTGGAAGGTCGCGTGTTCGATACCCACTGAAGACCACCATGTATACTTGGGGATATGTGCATGTAAAATCCGTAGACCCCACTACCTCTCCCCGTGCGTAAGCAATCCTAAGGCCTCGGCTAACAGGTAGGGGTTTGGTGGAGAAAAGTAAGAAGGGTAAACGAATTTTCCCCCAAACTGTTAGATTAAAATTTTACCTGGAAGAAGGGCAGGGGCCAACAAAAATGAGTGGGTAGCCCGCAGACTTAACCACACTGATCTAACCGATCCACCTCAATTCTTTTTTTATATAAAAAAGTCACTTTGAAAAATAATTTTCAAAATTTACAAAACAAACTCCAAGCAAAAATGATCTTTACTAAACATGTAAAATACACGAAATGTTTTGAAAAAACCCGAATTTACTCTTAAAATAGGCATGGATAGACAAAAAATAATTCCTACACGCTTCAGAAAAATTGTTTCTTAAACAAAACCCGATAAAAGATAAAGTATTGACTTTTTTGTCCTCTCAACCTATCGACTTTTTAATTTATTCACTATATTAAACCTTTAGTCGCATGAACTTTTTTTCCGCATAAACTTTCCCTTAACATTCTCAAAAAAAAAAAAAAAAAAAAAAAAAGAACAACTTTCGTTGAAAATAACTTTCCCGTAAGAAATGAAAGATTATTTTTTCCATAAAAAAAAAAAAGAAAAAGAAAACTTTCCTTAAGGTGACGAAGTATATGGGGCACAAAATAAATCAGATATTGAAGCTCAAAAGGTGATTAACACTTGATGGCAGAAATATTAACGAACCGTGGCTAATTGCTTGGTGATAAAAGCCACTTTTGAGTATTTAGGTAATGAAATTAAATGCGCGGAAAAGATTTTAAAGTAGCGAGGTACTGGCTTGATCTTATCATACAATAATGTTAAATTTTGTTCCTTATTCTTGCCTGCAGTATCTCAGTTTGAAATATATTAACGATTAAATTAGTTTGTTAGATTTATGTTTATTAGCATATTAATGGCAGATACTAATTGAATCTAATCATCGCTTCGGTATTTGTCGCTGATATATGTACAAATAATTTGATGGAAGGATAAACGGGGAATATGGTTATGAATTATTTAAGGAGTATTTCCTAAAAAACAGCATTAATAATAATTATCGCGTACAGTTTTCAAGATACAAAACTTATGCGTTTTTAATTGTGCAATTCCTGTTACGCTGTTAAATCAGAATTCTTATCATTGGAATAAAATTTCTTATTTTGGACCAGTCGGCAGAAGCTCAGTTCCCGCAGAAAACCGAAAGTGAAGCAACATCGACCGAGGTCAGTGTTTGGGAGGGTGACAGCCTCTCGCGGCTTGTTGCTGTGGACGCTAAAGGGAGCTGGTGCACGTTAAATCCATTGTGGCTCCAATGTCCTCCAAATAAAACGATACCTCTGTGGGCGCCAACCTCAGGTGACTGTCTCTCATCTGGGAGCTGGTTGAAAAAATTAAGAGACAACATATCAAAGGGCGGAAGTCGGACTCCTCCCTATAAGTGCCCCGTTTGACTCATGAGCAGCGCACCCATTCTTCCTCGCTTCACGAGTGGACACGACACTAACCAACCAGTCATTCCAAATTTTTAAACATATTTTGTGTTGGTTTTCAGGATTATACAGCAACATAATTCAGTTCACAACTGTGTTTGATTTATTTACAGTTTTAATGGTGAAAAAATATTAATAAATACGTTTAAAACTATTATCCTATCTAAAACAGAATAATATGTTGGTAAAAAGTAAAAACTTACTTTTGGCAAAAGAAAAACGTTGCGCATATTGCTTATTTCGCTAAAGATAAAAAAGGTCTACACACATAAACAGGAGCCATTAGCCATTATTATACTCACCCAAGAAAAAATATGACAATGAAAGCATATTTTCTAGCTAGACAATTGGCAGATTGGATTTACGGCCGGACGAGAGTATTGAACGCTGGCTGGAAGATCAGATTATATTTAAAGCTTTTCCACCTTAGTTAAAGTGGTTTCCTTCAAGAGAAGCTAGTTGAATATCTCAAATCCCTTTGGTGTTCCAAACACTAATGCGTGACCTGTATTCTAACGAAATGAGAAATATCAGCATTAAATAATAGTTTCATTGCGATATGTTATACATAAAACAAAACACACGCGAAAAAGGTTTTTTCCCTAATCTCTGTTTCATTTTTACAGGAAAATAGTTAATTAACATACAGAAAACGAAATGTTCGTCCAAAACAAATCAAAAAATAAAAACAATATCATTTTTATTAAAAAAAAAGCATTTTTAAAAACAAGCCTGATAGTTTTTTTTTTTTTTCAATTATTGAACTGTTGTTTCTTCTTCCACCTGGGTATCCAAGCTCCCCTTTGCAGAGCGATTAGGAATTAAGGCAGTAAGAGGCGCCTTCCGTTCATAGATGAGCAACACAACGGCGGAAGTACGACGTGGCTCATTATGTATTTGGGTGACACCATATGGCGCCACCATAAATACGCCAGCTTCGTTTTTCTGAATTAAAAGTGAGAGGAAGGGACAATTTCCACCTTCCGCCATCCTCTGGTACCCAGGGCCATAGCGGTGGGGGCCTCCGCGTGGTGTGGCCAGAGTAAAGCCAAATCCCCACCTATCCGCTCCCGGGGGATGTTAGTCTTGCTCTGTAGCATGACTGCGGCCCTGGGGTGGTAAAGCAGGTAGGCAACACTCGCTAGCCCGGTTCTTATGATCGGTTCTAGTTGTTAAGTGTCTGAGAGTTTGTGGGGAGTGCAAGGGGGACAGCGCTGCTTGCAGCACCTCTGGTATGGGGGTAGTCTGCGAAACCTCACGGTTTATGCAGTAAGGCCGTAGCTAGCATTTCGTACCCTCCGGTACCCTCGGAACTGCCTCGTGACTTCAGGGTCCACGGATTTTGCATGCACGTATCCCCAAGTGTAAATGGTGGGTCTTCAGCGTTTTCAGGTACCGCACAGCCAATCTTCCGGTTTTAAGCTCGGCATCCTTTCCACTAGGAGTAGCAATTATTGAACTTATTTGCTTTGATGGGGAAAATTTAATCATTTATAAATTATAATTAAACAGCTAAAACTTACCCTCCTTATCAGATTTATGTGTAAAAATGATTTCTTGATTTGATTACTGTAATATTGTTTTTGAACAGTTCTCGGTATCTGAATATATGTAAATTGTCTTATTAAAAGCCCCAAAATCCTACGTACTTGAATACAAGTGCCTTTGGAGTTTCAAACATTATATTTTATTAAACATTATCACGAGTGTGTTTCTGAATAAACTGCCATATTGCATTGAAGTTACAGAATGTTTCACAAAATTGGTAATCGATTCACACTTTGAAATTTGGCAGCAAAGATGTTCCCAGAGTAATGAGATTCGAAATCAATGATGTATGCGGAGGATTAACATTTAAAGGGTAACTTATAATTACTGTCTTTGGGGTGGGGTTGAACAATTCCGCGATATGCTCAGTTAATTTGGAGATAGGGAAACATGTCGAACACTCCTTTCCTAAGGAGATAATGTGTTACAACTTCGGAGTTTTCGCCAAGAACCGGTATTTGAGTTGAAATAATAAATTATTGCTGCATTCCTTTGTGAATGAATGTGTGGAATCTACTTGAATATTTACAAAAACTTTTCTTTATTATGAACTTTTTATCAAGGGATTTTAATTTTAATTTTTTTTTTGTTTGTTGTGCGCTAAAAGAGTCAAAGAGTCATTGCTATAGAAATTAAGAATACGTCATTCGTTTGATTTTATTTCAATTTATCGAGTGCTGACTGATTGCGTGATTAATTCATTGAAAAATGATTTCACATAAAAATAATTTTATTAAAAAGTATCGTTGTATTAGTTACCGCTTAGCAGCATCTGCTTTTAAAATATCACGCTGTTGTGCGGGCATTGTGGCGTAGTGGTAAGGCAGTGGCCTCCAAAGCCCAAGTTCGCAGGATCAAACCTGGCCCAAGTCGTTGGATTTTCAAGATTCAGAAAATCGTCAACGCGCATGTCGTATGATTATGCGACATGTTAAATATCCCTTGAGTATCTGTTTGGCTTGGATACTCTCGGCCAAATCAAATTCCTAGTGCAGTTTCGCATCACTTAGAGCTCAGGTACAAGCATCACTTAGAGCTCAGGTACTCTCAAGTGGTTATGGCTTCTGCAGATAGTTGTGCTACTTGAAAGATTGCCAGTCCCTGGCGAATACTCTAGATCTGCAAAGGTTTGTGACCATACGCAGCACGATAGGAAAGAAAAACAAATATCGTGCTGTTGAATACTATATTTAAAGTCAACATTAGGTAGCAACTATGATTAATATTATAGTCCTCTTGAACATACAATCAATTTAATTGCAAACGTATAAAATTTGATTGTATACTCAGAAATAAACAGCATTTTACCGATTATGCATATGCTCATATGCACTGTCAGCACGTCAATAAAAATACTATGTGTTACGCCTAGTTCAAATGCTATGTTTTACATTGTAAAACATTTCTCTTAAGGTACAGAAAAGAAACCGAGTATTTCTGTAAAGTTATGTATAAACTTGCTTAAAATCTAACAATTGAGTTTCATGATAACAGTTTCTCATTAAAAATTATGTTTTCCAGCACCCTATACAATCACAAACAAAGAAGTATAAATACTCGTCCAAAAGCCATGAATTTAGTTTCTCAGTAACAACTCCATGCAAAACACTTGTTACATTTTTCCCCACTGTAATGAATTTCAGTAAATGTACGGAGAAAAAACATTACTGGTGTGGCGTCACCGTATATAAATCCGTCGTCTATCAACCTTGGATTCATCTGTATTCGAGCTGTCTAAGGCACCGGAATGACCGTGCAGTGGGCTCAAATTCTAATCCAACTGATCAGAGATAGCATACCGACATCTATTGATTTTGACAGAAATAGTCATTCAGCAAACTCACAGGTAACGCCACTACTGCAGAACAGCAATTGGATTTTTTCTGTTTAGTGTCGGTAATATTTCAGAATTTTATGTCTTTTGTTTCTTTTAGTTTACTGAGACTTGGGGGATTTTATTTCTATCAATTTACAGCAGATTTCTTGTAAGTTATCTGCAATTTCCTTTTTTTAAAAATTTCTATAATTTATTGTTTTTAATACTTTGTTATTGGACCTGAGGTTTCGGATAAATGACTGGCCATAGATACTCATGACTTTTTGGGCCAAGTTTTATTGGATAACAGCCAATTCGTACACACAAAGTAGTGACGCATCCATACAGACGAAATAATAGGAATTCCGTATCCGTACACATATAAGACCTTTACGTCTCTCAGTTCCTGAATCAAACTCAGCTTTCTGTGCAGTTTACAGTGACGAAAGATGACAATAGAAAACTCCTTGTTAAAGCCGGTTAAATTGAGCAAGTAAAATTTGTACATTTTTGAAAAGGATATTTATCGCAGAAAAAATTTCGATTTTTTTGTTTTAAATTAAAACTGTATTGTGTTAGTCAATATTTGGTGTGTAAAAACGCAAAACATTAATTAAGATTGTGTATATTTCAATCACGCAATTCCCCAATTGAGTCTTAAATGAATTGATAAACAAAGTATCAAAAGCTTTATGGGAATAATACGCTTACTTACATTTCTTCGCATTCAATATCTTATCTTTCTTTTTCCTTTCTGTCTTTGTGGAAAGGTATTGTACTGGATTGAGATAAAGTTGTGTTTTGTGTAAGTGTCTGAGAAACAAAGCACAGTTTGAACTTATCGTTTCTATTCAAGACAAACCTACCACCCTGAACAATACTGCAATCACTTAACATTCAAGCAAAATAATGTGAATAATAAATCGTGCTTTACACACATTTGTTCTAGAGGATGTTGAAACTCAACGAAAGGATATCGCTGGAATATCAAATTCTCTGAATAAAATGTAAGGCATTTTTTGTACCTTTTGTTAGTTTTTTTTCCAAATAAAAAGAGCAGGTGCGAATCCTTAAAATTATAAGAGTTCAGATTTAAAATGTATATATTTTAAATTCAGAATAATATATATTTTTTTAATTTTCTTTTTCATAGTGTAGACTGTGGGGAACATACCGTTCAATTGTGGTGTTTTGAATTTTCTTTACAATAATTAAACTATTTTCTGAAATACGTGTATTTTAATTATTTATTTATTATTTTGCTAATATCTCGAATCAAATAAATCCAAGTTCTTTAGAGATAAAAAAATAAATTGTCAAAAAAATAATAATTTAAAAATCCTGAAATATGAGTATTTTTTTTTTCTCGAAAACAAAAAGTCAAATAAATCCGAGTTGTTTGTTTTAGGTGGTTAACCCGAAATATGTCGACAAATGAATTTCAAACTGGTTTCAAATGACGAGAAGAAATACTACTTTTATTGTGTAGCAATATTTGCATTATGTCTTGAAAAGCTTTTATTCATGTAGAACAATAACACTCATACTAAAAAATTTACTGAATTTTCTATGCATGTGTGCTTTTGTAATGTAATTGTGTGCATCGTATGAATGAAATAAAACATAGTTAAACAAGTCATTGACAAGTGAGGTCTGCCGTTGTTTATTTTATATTTCATTATTATTCATAAATTTTTCAAAAAAAATTTATGAAAACTTTTTACTAATGAAATCTTGACTTAAAATTTCTTTGACCAACGAAGCATATCAACACTTGATATTGTTAAGTACCTAAGCAAAAAATACAAAACACCTTAAGACAATGCTAATGAAGCGTTCCTAATTACCTTTAGTAACAAGAGGCACTCATTATCCGTTAATGCTCCCAAACGGCAATTAATAGAAATATTTATAAATATAACAAAAGTTGCGATAGTGGAACTGAGAAGAATATTTATAGTCTACTAATTGTTTCACTTTTTTTAATGCATTCTGAAGTGCTTGTAAAGGGTATGGCAATAAATACTAGAACATTTTTGTAAATACGAGAGAAATACAGGTGCATAAAAAATAAATAACTATGCATTTGATACAGTTACCATATATATATATATTTAATTTTTGCTTTTTTTTTCATTTACAAGCAGCCCTTATGTAGCATATAACCTTAAGGCCGGAGCCTGCTTTAGAAGGCCAAAAAAGCGTTTTTTGAGGATTTTTTTAAGAAGAGAAAAAAAAGCAAGTCTAGCGAAGTTTTCAGATCAATTTATTACATATTTGAACAAGTAAAAAAATGTTAAGAGAAAAATATTCAAATGCAGCCGGTTTTTGTAAGGTGTATTTTTTCGTTTTTTTTTACTTTTTATTATTTAAAACATTATTTTATATTTAACACAACATTTTTACACTTTATCCTGGAGAAAAAAACCCTTTAACTGCAAGAGACGTCCTAAAAACGATTTTCCACTGTACCTCAAGTCAAACTCAGAGTTGTCATTTCAGATTTAGAAGTACAGTATTTCCAATATTTACAAAAGGAGGTACATATAAGGAGCCGTCAATCAACGCTACGCTAATACCAGATCTCTGCGGCTCTAATAAAAAGAAAAGAAATGTGATGCAATAGATAAAATAAATATGATTGATTGATAAAGGCTATTATTTTAGGTAACATTTCATTAAGTTCAGCAAGCTGATGAAGTAAATCGAGCTTAATTTTCAATTTTGTATTCAATGTGTCAAATTATTTTAAATACAATTATATGACACTGGAAAATCATACATGAGTTTCTTGTCGCAGGGATCGAAATCTTGTTCCACCAGAGAAGTTAAACCCATACCCCTTTTCTTGATTAGATTTTTTATCCCAGCTCTTTTCAATTCCAAATCCTTAAAAAATAATGAATAAACTTAAAAAATACGCAAAAAGGTAAACCGAAAAGGTTGGAAAGAAAAAAAAAACAACTTTACCAACAGAAAGAAAATGGATATGTAAAGCGGAGGAGCTATTTTCAAACGTATTTTTTTTCTTGAGTATGAGTTTTTTGGTTTTTACTTTACACTTAGATTTCTTATGCATTTTTAGGCACTTGACTTCAAAACAGCGCTAGCTTTTGAAGCTGTAGCAAATGGTTCAAAAGGGAATTAAAGAAAAGAGCACAGCATCAGAAATTGAAAAAAAGTGCATATTTGCGTGAAAAAACATTTGAATTCTGAGAAGGAAATGGAGGAATACAAGTCTACTTAAAGAAACAACTTCTATGTGATGTTTTACTTATTTTCCCTGGTTGGGAGATGTTTTTTTTTTTTTTTTTTTCAGGATATCTTTTATACTTTTTTTTTCATTTTTACGCTTTCCACTGTGCGTTCAACTTATGATAGTTCATGCTTTCAAAAGCCCCGATCCTATAAAACAAAACAAAAATACTTGATCCGCAAACTACACAAAAGAACTAATAAAGAAAATCGTAGACAAGGCGTTTTTCTTGCTTCTTTTTCATATTTGGGACATTTCTGCTTTGTAATTTTAAGTAAATTTTAAGTGTCAAAAAATTTAATGATATATTTTTGAGGCAAAAAAATGGCTAAACTTTATTATATATATATATATTTAACTGATAACTGGAAACATAATAAGGAAATTTATCTGATGAATAAACAATGCCGAGTGAATTGCTTTTAGTATTAGTAAAAAATAAGAGAAATGTTGAAAGAAATGCCCCTCAAATAAAATTTCTTATTTAGTGCTTAAATGTTTCTGAATTCAGATTATGATTATGGTGAAAATATAAATGTGTTTTTCTCTTTATTTTAAGCATAATAACTGTTCAATGCCATTATTTTCGTTTATTTTATTTAGCAAATAAGTAATGTCTACTATATCTTTAAAGTTAATATTTCACAGAATGGCGATGGCTTTTGGTAAGTATATTTCTAATTATTTCTGTTATTAAACCTTTTTGAGACATATTTACAAAAAAGTTAGCAAGAGTCGACACTCAGTTTAAGAATTTTATACTTTATGTTTTTGTCAGGATGCAAATATTCATTGTAAAGTAATAAATAAAATTGATAATGCAAATAAATGGGTATTCACAATGCATCAAACTAAACTTTAACTAAAATTACTAAAACGTTCCTCAACAGTTTCAAATAATACATTTTTGTTTTGAAAATAATCAGGATTTATTACACCTTATTGTGGCAATTTATAGCTATAATTTTTATTTGTTTACTGTTACTGAATTATTCATTGCTAAAATTCTATTATTTTTGTTGAAACCTTAAATACAGTTAACTAATATTTGTAATATCTTCGTATAAGAAAGCCATCCAGTACTAAAACTAATCATTTTATTCAAAAAAAAATTCGCTTTTTACTAAAACAATTTGAAAGTTATGACCGACGCTTAAGGTATTTTGAAGATCATACAAATGTAATTTTATACTGTAAAAGACTTTACATTAAGTTTACTGAACTTCAAGTAAGAATTCAAGTCCTTTTGTAATATCGTTACAAGACTCAAGTCCACATTTCAATGCTTTGTAGGACAATTAAGAAAATATTTCCCTACAGAAAAGGACCTTCGTTTACGAGTACTTATAAATGTTTCTTATACATTTTTAATTACCATTTTTTATATTAAACTGGAATGTTTTTATAACTATAAAACAAAAATAAATCAATGTTTTCTTATTAGTATATTCTCACCTGTATTAATAATAATGCATCCTTAAATATTTGAATTGCACTTATCGTTGGCTGCAATTCCTGGTTCAGGTCCGCCATTTGGAGTAACATAAAAGATCAATCCTCCCTTAACTTTTGGAAACATGATGTCTTCGTACATGTGTGTGTATTTTGTTGCCTTTACCCCATAATGTGTATTGAATGTATACCCTGTTATTGAATATATACCCCATTCAAGTAGAATAAGATATTAAATCATTTTTTTTTTTAAATTCTATTTAAGTAAAAGACAACATACATTTTAGATGCTTTTTTAAGCAATGGAGAAACCTTATAACACTTTTATTCATACACCTCGCGTTGATGTTTACAGCCCATAAGTTAAATATTTCAGTTAGATAACATGACTGTGTTCCTAATCATGACCGTATCACGCAATATCCCATTTTATGCACAAGCATAAAAACACATTAACCTCCAACGACATTACCCGTTTGCCAACCCACAACAAATCACTCACTTAATTGGAAGTCTCCAGGGATGAGTCACTGCTGGAGTAGTTCCGTAAAAGCCTCTTCCTTTTGGTCAATAATGGGACCTGACATACAGCGACAGAGTCGATATCGCGAAGATCGTGATTGAGAACATTCCAGCCCGAACGTAAACTTGTTTCGGTATTTGATGCACAAACAGAGTTAATTTGTTTTGACTCATTGGTTGAAGCGTATGTGAAAAATTACTCATGTGTTTTAAGTAGCAATGTATTCCAGTGTGGCTGAACATTGCAATAAAGAATGTATTAAGGTCACATTGTTTAACTTTAGTGTATTTTATTGTAAGTAAAAATTTTGATTTTTGTTTACATAGTTTCGACTCCGAGCCCTTTATCATTATTTACTCCTCTAAAGCCTGTGTGGCTGTTGATAATTATATCGCGCGTAGTTCGTTTCTCCGTCATTTATTGTATTTTGTGGGTTAATGAATGTGGGTGGGGTTGTAGGCATATAGCTTCTTTATGTGTATTAAACAAGATGCAAATCTTATCGAGTTTGCTATGAAAATTAGATATTTATAAAAAAGATAAGGATTGTGTTTCCATATATATTTTTAAAATTTACATTTAAAATAGGATTTTTTTCTTTAACATAGGGTGGCTTAAACTTCAACAACCTATTCAATCCTCGGTAGTTTTTGCTGTTCATTTGTGACCTATGTTCTCCATACATTGATATATATTAATTTATAATCTAACGTATATTGCACATAAAATGTTCGGTATTAAAAATTATGTATTGAGATGTGCAAAATTCCCAACTTTTTACTTGCAACCAATACAAACGTTACATATCGGCTCAGTTAGAGCCCTCAAAACTTTTATTAAATTATCTCAATTTAACCGTCCTCCCCTTATATATACATATATATATATATATATATATATATATATATATATATGTATATATGTATATATGTATATGTATATATGTATATGTATATGTATATATGAACTTTCATTTTCTTTTCATTTATATCTATATTTCAATATATTAAAGTTCGCTGCATTTGCGCCTGGCACTAACTTTGACAATTTCATATACTTAACAACTTGCTACACCTATATATATATATATATATATATATATATATATATACACATATACATACATACATATATATATATATATATACACATATACATACATATATATATATATATATATACACATATACATACATACATATATATATATATATATATATATATATATAGGTGTAGCAAGTTGTTAAGTATATATATATATATATATATATATACTTACAATTAACATTAAATTACATTGATTTGGTTTCCAAAAAGAGGGTCATGTAAGTCATTACAATCATCTAAATCTTATATATATATATATATATATATATATAAGATTTAGATGATTGTAATGACTTACATGACCCTCTTTTTGGAAACCAAATCAATGTAATTTCTACCTCCTCCCCTCCACCTTTTTTGACGGGACCTTGCCTCTCACACTTAAAAACTGATGCACTAGTAATAAATAGCCTTTCCAACCCTTTCATGTTGTTTATGACAATCAGAGAAGTAAAAGAGCTAAACGTTTGAACGTTGGTGATTTTTCTGCAAAGTACACCTTTTTACCACATTAGAAAGGGCAGCAAAATGTACCGTAAACTACCGGTATCCAGTTTGAGACTATCTGGCCTAGTTTGTTTAATAAAATCCAGCGTAGTTTTATAAATGCTTGGTATAAATCGAGAAATAATTAATTAAATGCATGTGATGAAATATTTAAACACATTAGTTAACCCAGCAATGTAAAAGTAGTTCCTTCATTCGGAACCCGGCTGTAGTTTTACAACGCTAATGAATATTAATAATTGTTTACCTTTCTTTTTCCCTTACTTTTCTAAAATAAAATACAGCAATTTAAATAGTGGGAAGTTAAAAGTGGTTTTATTTTATGTTTGTAAGCCACATTGTTATTTATTTTCAGAAAAATTGGACTGCCTGTAGCAGCCAGCATTTATGCTTTCTTAAAATGCATATTTTTAACACAAAAACAAGCTTCATGACTTCAAATCAAGCTACAGAACTGTAGGAAAATCAATTCGACATTAGCTATGCTTGTTGTTTCCTTTATCTTTCCATTTTTCCCCTCTCCGTCTCTCTCTTTTTCGCTTTTGCTTTCGTTTTTCTTCTTTTTTGCAACACTTAATAACTAATTTTGAACTTTAATTTACACGTAATTCTGAGCGCATTTATATCACCATTTTGTTATAAACGTCAAAAGTTCCTATGCTGTTGCAAAGTACTAAAGACCAGAATATTCAAAAGAAACACTTTTTTAATGAACGCGAACTCTTAATGTACTCAACACATAAAGTTCAATTACTTCCAGCTCCGGAAGTTCCTTTAATTTAATCCACCTTTTCACTGTCTTCAGTTTAATTGATCTGGTCTTCGGTGGAACTAAAAATTTTTAGACATACTTGAAGAAGCAATCTGCTATTAAAAAAGTGCTTTTAAATTAAGTAACTCGTCGTGACTTTAGAACTTTTCTGATTAAACTCCTGTGTTTAACGATGGAATAGAAACTCAAAAAAGTATAATAAAATATATTTATCGTTTATGCACATTGAATTGACACCAGTAAAACATGCATTAAGTCATGATAAGGTTTCCCTTAATGGTTAATCCATTTAACGGATCATGTGTGCCTATAACTTATACATAATGTTGAGTTTTTATATATATATACAGATGTTACGGTGAATCTCCGAAATCGAAGAATGTTAACAATCACCGGTGGATGTCGATACTCACTATCTATCTGACCCGTGATTGTCGACATTCTCCAATTTCGGACATACGCCGTAACATATATATATGTGAGGGTGGGCCAAAAATTTATTTTATTTCGAAATCAATTTTGGTATACTGCGCAAAAGTTGTGTAATGGGGTAGTTAGAACACACAAAATATTTCTTGAATAGGCAGAAAAAAGGTAAAATCTTTTTGAAATAAATTCCCAAATGTTCACTGGCATACAATAAAAACGTTACATAACGGCTCAGTTAAAACCCTCAAAATCTTTATTAACTTCTCTCAATATTTAACAGCACTCCCCTGATATATATATATATATATATATATATATATATATACAGTTCTATAAGATTTAGATTGGTTTACAAAAAGATGGGCATGTAAGTCATTACAAATTAATGTAAATTCTATCTACTCCCCCTCCCTTTTTTTGAAGGTACCTTGCCTCTTACAAACTGATGCACATAGTGATAAATATATTTGCCATTCTTTACATGTTGTTTATGACAATCAGATAAGTAAAATAGCTAAACGTTTGGACGTTGGTGAATTTTGTATAAAGTACACCTTCCTAGCCCTAAAAAAAAAACTACAGCAGACTCCCGAGTATACATTTCACGACTATCCGACCTAGCTTTATTAATCCGCACTGTCCTGCTTAGTACCGCTGTCACTATCATATTCTACGTGGGTTAAGATAAATGGAGGCTATGTACTTAATAACAAGAAGTTCCGTCTAGAACTATACGAGCTTACTTTTCCGTATACACCAAATTTATAATCTAGCTATCTCTTTCTCATTCAGCTTTAGTTATTATTTTTTTTCAAATCTACCTTTTTCAACGGATAATACATATTCATTCGTTCTTTCATTTATTCAGCCATTCACTAATTCATTCATTTGTTTACTCATTCATGTATTTATTTATTCATTCATTCTTTTCCTCATTCATTTATTCATTGTATTATTATTCCACTCTTTCATTTATTCATTCATTCATTCTGTCACTCATTTATTTATTCATTGAGAAATATCTTTAAAAATCCCATCAAAAAATCAAAGGAAAATAGGCTCATTCAGTTCTTGTTGAACATCGTATTTTTAGGTGTTCTTCATTGTAACATCTTTCCGTTAAAGTTTGTTGCAAGCAAATCCGTCGGTTAGATCCGGATTTGTATGGAATTGAAATTTTCCCGTAGGCGCTAATGTTAATTTTTTTTAACTGTTCAAAAATGAACAAAAGTTGTTCAAATTTTTTTTACGCATAGAGCTTCTTCCAAGAAGTTTGTTCAAAGGAACTTGGGTCTTATGCCCAGAGTTTACATAATTTGCTTCATTTTTGCCCATTCGCGCTTCTGTTAAAATTGTTTGAACTGTTCAAAATTGAACGAAACATTGTTCAAATCAAAATGTAAAATATGGAAAGGAGATGTTCTCGTCGAGATCTTTCGAATACAAAAATATTTTTTCCAATTCGGACAATTCGTTCAAGTGTTATTATGGGAGGAAGGGGGCAGACGGACCGACAGACACACATTTTCCCCATCTCAAAACCCTACTTTCAATTCTTTATATTTCAATCTTTATTTATTCAATGTTTTATTTTTCAATCTTTATTTTTGTTAACTTTTCTTCATTTTCAACGATATTTTCGGTAATTCTGGTATTGGTTAGGTATTGGTCTGGTATTGTGTTCTGGTATTGATCAGTCAAATAAATAAGTTCATATAAGTTTGGCCTATCCGACTGTTTTTTTTTCCTTCCTGTCCTTCCGCCACGTTAGGCCGGATACTCAGGAAGCTACTGCAGATAAAATCCAGGTTTTACTTTATCACTCATTCCAGAAATAACTAGGGTTTTCTGTAACTGGAATACCTAATTTACACGCTGAGTCACTTTCGTTAAAGTTTTTAATCTAAATTTTGATTATCTATGACCTACATATATATAGACATTACTCATATAGACGCAGTTCAATAAGCAAACAAAGCTTGGACCAGAGTCTAATATTTTTTAGCGAGAAAGATATTTCATATGCATTACATATGGAAAAGGCTTTTCTGGATTCAGTTTCTATACATCATATATCTTCTGGGGATAAAGAAATACATTCTACAGGTTATATTGAAAACGAAACCTATTCAACCAGCTGTACGTTTTGAAATTCAAAAATTTTCGTTTTTTAGTGGCAATGCATTCGTAATTTTCCGTTGTAGCACCAATATGTCCGGTTTTATGTTTGTTTGTTAAATAAAAACAAATGTGTACAGTGACTGACATTTTATATATACATGTAGAACCCATTATTTTGCCAAAATTTATAGTTTTTAGTCCTATATACTTCATGAAAGCAATTATTTTGACCATATAATGATATTTTTTACACAAGAATTGAAAAATATGGATAGTAATTCACATATTATAATTAGATTACATAAAAAACAATAAAAATATAGTATGTACATACATCCGCAGTTTATTTTAAGTTAGTCGTAATCAGCATGACTTTTTATTGAACATTTTGTTGTGTATGCCCGGTCTTGTTAAATAACTACTCAAGATTACCAAAGGTGTCAATAAAAAGTTGTAAATTAGCCTAATGACTATAAAAATAACTTCCAGGGTATTAAAAAAGATCTCTCTCAACATTGTAGTAAGGATCAAATGCAGATTTTTTTTGGAGGGGGCGGGTGGTATTTTCTTTCTTTCTTTCTTTTTTCTTTGATAGGAACTGTAAGAACAATTTCTTGTTTAAAATTCAGTGCTGGACTATGTATATATGTAATTACTGTCTCCTTTTTTCACTTTTAGTATTAACTATTGCTTTAAAATTATTATCCATTTATGTCTCCAAACTTTTGATATAATTTATTTAGAATCGTGATACAATGCCAAATATTCGATGCATCGATTTTTCACTATGTTTCTTCTTATAATATGCAAATGGTTAGGCCTTATAATTAAAAAAAAATAATAAAAAAATCAAGCAGTTGTAGCTGTAATATATCGCTAACTGAGACTGGGGTAATCACTCTTACATGCTTAAATAAAAGGCGAAGAAAGAAGAAAAAGGACTTGAGTTATAAAACTGTAACTTTATTTTGTACGTAGCTTTGCCTTTTATTGCCTTATTTATAAATACCATACTGCTTAAAATATTCATCAATCCTAAGAAACCATCTTGGAGGACCATAGACAGTTCCTGCTCTTGTAGTGTAGGGTTGGCGCAATGAACTAAATCCTGTTCTGAAAGGAAGATCACTTTTTCTCCAGCAACGTCCACAATATCCTTTCTTATTAACGCCTTTTAAGGAAGCAGTATACGTCACAGACTTAGATCTCCGCCGCGGAGTTCTTCTGAAATAAGCAAAATATTTAGTTATGCAGTTGAAACATGAAATTTTTTTTTAAAGTTTTATACAGGAAAATAAAACACTTAAAGGATTATTTTAAAAAGTATTGGGTGTTAAATGCATAAAAATAGATTGTTTACTAGTGCAAAAACGTAAGGATTTTTTTTTAAATGATTAATTATGTTAATAGAAAATAATCCATAAATTTCTGATTCATTTAAAGAATACTGAAAAATGACTACACTTCAACTTTCTAGTAAAAAAAAGACTAAAACATTCGCACGAAACCACTGAATTGAAACTTTATTGTTTTACAAACATTCTGATTAAAATCCGATTTAAACTGAAAAATATATGAATAACGACTATTTATAATGCAGCTTAATATTTTGTAGTGATATTTTATATGCATTAACCCTCATCTATATTTTCATTACTGCACTAATAATGCCCGGATGACCAGGAATCTAGAGCAGCTTCTTTTTTGAGTTACCCTGCTCCAACTTCTAAATACTTGCTCTCCCTTCGCTCCGTGCGCTGACTAATTTTAATAGATTATATTATTTATTTCCTTTCTTATTTAATTAATTTATTGATTTTAATAAAAAAAAATTAAAAGTATCGGAGTAGTGGAGCGAAACAAATGTCTTTGCTTTGGCTCCGCTCCATTTTGGAGCAAAGACTCTTCGCTCCAATGCTCTGAGTACCTGTACCAATGCATTTCGCTTCTGATCCACGCTCCTTTCGAGTTCACTGCTGGTAACCATATAAGGGGCCGTTCATAAAAGATGTCCCGCTTTTTTCCCATACATTTCACCCCCCTCCCCCCTTAGTCACAATCTGTCACACTTCAGCAGACCTCCCCCCCCTTTGTCACATGTCACGCTATGTTGCATAATGCATGATGTCACACTTCTGGTTACCCCCTCCCATCCCCTTGTCACACTTTGTCACAATTTCACGAACCCTCCTCCCCCCTCGAAGCGTGACATCATTTATGAACGATCCCTAAGTGGTATCTGGCTCTGATTACAGACTGAGAAAACATGCATTATGTGAAAGTTGTAAGCTCTTTTTATTTTTAATTTTAATTAATACTTCTCATTTTATATGATCATAAACCTGCTAAGTAAAATAGCTTATAAGGAACCCCCGGATAAAAATAGTAATAAAGATTGCTACGCTGTGTTGATAACACTTTTGTGATCTTCACGGCTGAATAAACTTTTCTACATTGAAAATCAGATTATTAGCGATTCAAAGTATCAACATTATCAAAAAGCACTCACAAAAATTTTCTATTTTACTTCACCAAGTATTTTAGGGGAATTATACGTACAATAGTTGCTCTTTCAAGTAGTTATTCATAATGACGAAGCCGACTGAAGTGGCCTTCACTTTTAATGTAAATTATCTTAAACTCAAGGCATAAATAGCCTACTTAATATTCCTCATCCCATTCAAACCATTTATTAGAATTGTAAATTATTTTCAATATACAGTGGTTTACTCGAGCAAAAAGGTAATCAAATTAATTTGAAAAAAATTACCACCCTCATGAAGCATCATTCTTGAGCTATGGAATGCTTCAAAATTTATTGCAACAATACAATTAGAATTCTTTATTGATAAACTTTTCGAGTTCTTAATTAAGATGCGTTAATTAAATCACACGTTGGAGTTTACTAAAGGATCATTAAAGTTAATTAATTTTGAGATTCACTCTTTGTAAAATAAATGGGTCATTTCCATTAATTACCCACAGAATTTTGCTAATGAAAGTGGCTCATTTACAATTTTGGAAGTACTACCTAATGGTAAATGAAAATAATGCCAGAAGATTTTAATTGACGGCTTCCAATTTTTGAGATTCATAAGTTACATTTTGGATTGCCTCTTTTCAGCCGCCCGAAATAAAATTAACGTCACAGAATACATATGAATGTCTCAGTTTCAAAGCTGTATTTACATTGCAAATGTATGTATAAAAAATATAATTATAGAACGTTTATAAATGCCAATCGTGTGTAATTATACTTAAAAACACACAATATAAACATTAATTCTTAACTACTTTACCCTTTTTAGTCGTAAAAGTTAAAAAAAGAATGAAAGAAGTAAAGAAGTAATATCGTAAAAATATCGTTAAAAATAAAGAAAATTCAAATATCAGCGAAGTAATTACATAAAGATTGAAAAAAAAAATGAGAGTAGGGTTTTGAGATGGGGAAAATGTGTGTCTGTCGGTCTGTCTGTCCGTCTTTTTGCTTCCTGAGGAGCATATTCAAAGGAGCTCTAGAATTGAAATATTTTTTTTTGATTGAACAGTGTTTGTTCAAATTTGAACAGTTCAAAAAAAACATTAGCAACAACGGGGAAATTTGAATCATATGTAAACATTGATCTAACAGACGGATTTGCTTTGAACAAAATTTATCGGAAAGATCTCATGACGTAGAACGTGTACAGACAAGAACAGCCAAAACTACAGTTAAAAATTTCCGTGAAAAAATAAAAATAACAATTTATTTGATTGTTATTTTACCATATTTAATTACAACAGTCGAATAACCATTAAAAATATGGTACTCAAAACGCTGATTGTGAAAAAAAATCGTTTATTCTCTGTTTCTCCTAAAGAACGTTCAATTAACCGCAATTTGCGAGCGCCACCTAGGTCTCGTAGTCAATAAGAATCGGGGTCCATTTTTGTTGTGGATCGAAGAAATGTGAAGATTAGAATTCCGTTGCATGCATTGTATAGTTTTATCTGAAGGGGGGGGGGGGTGAAGAGAAGATGAAGTTAGTAATAGTCATAAAAACTTGTTGTGGAAATATATCGAATTTAATTATTTTTTGATATTGCATAAAAAACACTTCTCACAATCTTGGACATCCAGTAGGTACCTCTTGGCAAAGCATGGAAGTACTGGCTTTCCACCGAGGAGGTCCTTGGTTCTATCCCTGTCTCCGGCAGACCCCCTGCTTCACCGATTCCTCGCACCTCGTCGTCCGCCACAATATAATAGCTATGAATGGTTTCTACGCGTCGAAGATTCTACGCATATAGTTAATTACCATAGCCTGCAGTGTGTTATCATAAGTGCTACTAAATGGTTATGAAACCGAAAACTTTTGTATTTACGGCTTTTTAACCAAGCTGATTGGAAACGGTTTAGAACCCGAAAAGATACATAAATGTTTCAAACTGTATATTTAACGGTTAATTAGATGGACAGACTGCTTCCGGCTATTTAACCGTAATTCCATGATGAGCAGCGTAAGAGAGCTTATTTTCTCATGGCATTTTTTAAACTGATTTTGTAACAATATTTTTAAATGACTGAATGAATAAATGTAGAAAAAATCAACGAATTAAAAAATACATGATTGAGTGAATGAATGAGTGAATAAATAAATGAATGAATGAGTTAATTAATACATATTAACCGTTGAAAAAGCTATATTTGAAGTAATTAAGAACTAAAGCTAAATAAGAAAGAAAGAGAAGTAGCTGTGTTATGAGTGAGGTTGGCTATACGGGAATGTAGGTTCGCCTTCTATGTGGAACTTGTTGTTGAACTTTTTGTTCTATAAAAAAATTTCAATTTTTTTCTGGGGAAAAATTTTATTTAAAATACTAATACTAATATCTATATGTAGGGTACGAGGAAGCACCAACGGCAGCGCAAACAGGCGAAAAGTAACGGAAGCGAGCAGTTTAGCAAGAACACCGTCCTGAGTGGACGTGCAAGCGCTGTGTGTGCTTTTAGTGTGGCGATGATCTTGGTTGAAGTTTTTTTTTTTGTAAATAGTGATTTGTAAATAGATGAAAATAGAGTCATTATTTTATATCTTCCATTGTGAGTAATTATTGAAGAAGCCCCTAGATGACACAAAGACCCGACATATATATGTATATATATAGAGAGAGAGAGAAAGAGAGGGAGAGAGATGGATAGATAGATAGATCACTCTTTACACGTTTTTCATTTTTATGTCTTCTCACCAGAGGGTTAAAATACTTCGTTTCTATGACGCAAATTTCTGTTGTATTTCTCAAAGTTTCTAATTTTCTTGCTCAGTCATTTTTCTATGTCCGCCTACATTCTAATTAGGGGAAACTTGTCCGTGAAAGCAAAATCTTATCATTCAAGTTTGACTACTGAGCTACTCTTTCCCCAAGTTCTGTCTGGGCCTCCGTGGTTTTTACCTTTTTATTCGGTATGTTTATTAAAAATCTAAAGTGCCTTTGTAGCGAAAAGTACATTCATAGAAACATAAAATTTAAGTTTTGACAAACGTTTTGGATTAACAAAAATAGAGTTGCGAAAAAGCTGACCATTGGAGTTCTTCAAAGTCTGTTGGTATGTGACAGAAAAACCAACATAGAAATCTAAGACAGAAAATTAGCTTGCATTTTTTTTTTAGTTTCCATTAAAAAATAAACAACGTAATAATATACTAACACTATCCGAGCAAACTAAATATTTTACGTGATCATAAATTTATTAGTTGAAGTAATATTCAATAATCAGTAAAATTTTGGGTATATGTCTTTTCATGTATACGTCGCACCACACACACACACACACACATATATATATATATATTCGGGAGGGCGAGATTAAAAATCTTTTTTAAAGCAACTCTATAGGCTGTAAGCAATTAATAAGCATAAAAATAATGAATACCATTGAGACATCTATGCATTATTTTCGCCATTATAATATGTATCAGTAAAATTTTTATGGAAAATACAGATTAATTGTATAAAAAAAACCACATTCAAATTCGCAAGTGAATTTCTGAAAAACATCATTTTTGTATCATTGTTTTACAAATCATTATTTTGTTTGGCTTACCGATGTCTTTAATTCCTAATCAATTTTTGTTATTCTCTTAAAATAATAACATACCAGTGATTTAAGCTGACTAAATAAATTTAGCTTGCATATTTTTCGTATCTCAAAACTAAAGAACATTTCCCTCTACATCTGCGTCAGTATCTGCTAAAACAGTGAGTCAAATTATGTTTATAAAATTTGCCTTTTAGAATTTTAAGATAAAGCTCATTTTGATTTCCCAGATGGTATTGCGTAACAGAAATGTTTGTTTCAAAACAAGAACTAAAAGACAAATCAAACACAAATTTCAATCCAAAGAAGAAAACTAATAATCTGAAAGCATTGAATTATAAAAACGAAATAAACATCGTGTCATGAAAATGTACTTGTTATTGCTACAGTGTTTCTAAGTTGAACTTCCTAAGAGAGTTGTACTACTAAAATATTTAAAATTTTCTCGTGTATTTATTCAACACAAAGTCACCTGGGATATAATACGAATCTGATTAAAATAAATAAATTGTATTGCGGATAACAACGAGTCTTTAATAAACGTCTTTATACCGAAATTCAGCTCAAATTAATTTTTAACTGAAAACGATACTATGAAGGCCATAATCATTCCGAATTATGTCAAGATAAAAATTGCTACTTAATTTTATTTAGCAATGAGGTATTTATAAATAACTTATTCAAGCATTAAAAAAAAAAATATCGGGTAATTATTTTAAGTGGCATAAATGCGCTATGTTCGTTGAAATATCGCTCTTTATCTATCTGCATCTTTCTTTTTATTTAAATAAATTGCACTATTATTTTCTCACCTGTGAAATTTGCAATCTTTCACAATTAACTAACTAGTTTTAGCTTTTCTAAAGACTTTTATCTGGCAATAAAAAATATGCTTAATATGTTCCAACTACAGCAATGGTTGCACTGCAGTTGGTGAACCGCAAAACACTGCCTTTTGTGACTGGACTAATTGTGGAAACAACTTTTTCAAAGAGCTTTGCCTGCACAGCAGCTGCAAAGACGAACTTTTGTTTATTTGTTTTGTATGGAAAAATCGTTAAATCAATTAATATAAATTAGCTTAAATAAGTGCTAATACATAGCTCATTAAATTCTTAAATGCATGCCACTCGAAAAGCTTAAAGTGTGTAATGATTTTCTTTACTAAATCATTTAACGAAATTATTTAGCACAAATTGCGTTTAGCATACATATTATATCGAATTGGCCAATTTAGTAAAAGAGGAAGTTGATTTTTTTTTTTTTTTGCCTTCTTAACATGCATTGAAGCAGAGAACTTTTATCAGTTTATTCATTACGAAAATACAGGAAGCAATGTGTGTATGTTTGTGTGTTTCTTCAGTTATTAAAGATGTACATTATTAGATAAATTACAACATGGTTATTTTGAGAGGAAAAGTACTTAATAATTTTGTTCAGATTTATTTTTTAGTTTTAAAATTTTTCTACTTGGATTTTTTTTCTACCTCAAATAATCGAATATTACCTACTACAAACTAGTTAGTAACATGACACATTTCTTAATTTAAAAAAATGTTAAAGTTCTTTTAGAAAATTAGCTAGTGCAAATCAGAAATAAAAGTGAAAAAATACGAAGAATGAGGAAAAGTACTATGTATTTAAAAAATCTTGTCTTTTTTGTAATTTTAAAATCAGTTTGTGGCTATAAGTAAAACCATTTTTTTAAGGATAAATTAGTCCTCCTCATGTTTTAAATATTACAAAGTACACGTAATCATTAAATTATTAAATATTTTGAATATTTCTTAAAGAAAATTGAATTTAAACATTCGAAAAAAGGAGAATACCTAATCTACATATAGCTTTAACACCATAAAAGGCAACTCACCCTTGACTTTTTACGTCTTTCTTGAACATCCTTTCATATAACTGTAATATATCTTTATCAAGCTTTACGGCCTTTCCTCCTTTAGCATAGTTCACACAGCTTGAAACAATTCCAACACTTTCAATGACCATATCTACAGATTCCGCTATGAATTCCCGTATAGATTCTCTCGTTGAGATTGGACTTATTTTATCTGTGGAATCGGAATATTCGCTATCAACGCTAGTTAATCGATGCGTATCGGGTTCTTCTATTTCTCTTGGGGAGGTAAGACCCATGCTTCCAATTCTCGACCAAGCAGAAGAAGCGATGCCGGCAGTAGTTTCATTCAATTCCCAAAGAGAAAAACCGTAAAGGTATAAAACTGCTCCAACGGTCACCCAAGGATAAAAACTGCAGGTGAAGAAATACGTGAGCATTAAAAACATCGGCCATAGAGCTTTTGCTGTCGTTAATGCAGTAAGGAGCTGAAAAGAAAAGAATACGATTGAAATAGACATTTTAAGAATAAATAAAGACAGCATTGTTGTATCTTTTTGCTCTAATCTAAGGCACTATCTGTTATTGTGCTCACTATCTAACCCTAAACAGTTCGATAGACTACGTGCTGTTCCATTGCCACTATTAATTGCAACTTCCGTTCGAAAACTGTCAATCAGATTTTAGTATGTTTACGATTGACTTCGCATTCGTTTTCAACCGTGTCATACACGAATTTTATATCTGATTGGAGAATTAAATGCGACTTTGCCATGTGACTTACCTGTTAAAACTTTACAATACGCATAAAAATATATTTCTTTTTCTTACTGAAAAACAATGTTTTTGGAATGCTTTTATTATAAATCAATATTTTCCGACTTTCTCATTTTTTGCAAGAAATGTTCCTGACGTCTTTTGCGTATTAAAGATCGTTATAAAATAATGACAGACACAAATTTGCTGAGAGGTAAAATTTAAGAATTTTACCTCATTTGCGCAAGAAGGAGAAATTGGGACAGCACATATTTGCAACAGTATTGCATACTCTTAGCTCACGGTAAGAGGAAGATGATTTTGTAATGTCGATAGAAGGTCTGGAATTTGCACGCTAAGTTGCAGTCACAAAGTAGCCGATATTCGTACTGATCTCGAAACACATGTACATAATATTTTGCACATTTTACCTTTATAACGCTAAGTTCAAAATTTTATAAAATAATTTTTGGTGATTAATTTATATTTATCAACGAAAGGTTTTATTGCAAATTATTTATCTAATGAAATAAATACCTTTTGATTACCGAGCTCATAGGTTTGTTTCAAACACGCCTAGCACTTAAAAATTTCTGAGTATTTGAAACATTTAGTCAAAACGCGATCTTACATCTCAAACGCAGAAAATTAAGAGTAATCTGGTATATTTATTTTAATATTTTTTCTTATATTTGTAACATCACTTAATATTTCTTTAATTATATTCAGGAAAGCATTTTTTGATTGGGTCCAAAACTGGAGAAATTGACAGGAGAAATCAGTCCTGGAATGATGGGGATGTTCCACAGTTCTTATAATACAACTGTAATGAATTTCGGAAAAATAATCACTTTTTATTTATACAGAATTTGACACACGTGAGCAATCTCGATGCAAAAAAAAAATCCTGAATTATAATATTTTAATAAAAAAAGTAACTATTTGTAAACGGAAATATAGTTTTGAAAAATATACTGAGATAATCATTCGTTTAAATTTTTTTTAATACCAGGAGTCTGGTTAAAATATATACATTAAATAATGTAGCCACTTTACTCTACTTGTTACACAGGGACACAAAACCGAGTTTTCAATGCAAAATTATTGGTTTGAGCTTTTCAAAAACTGCTTCGCTCAACCCCTCCCCCTCCCCCGGAAAAAAAAGGTTTTGCTGTAGAAAATATAGAAATACATGTCTACAAGTGACATTTCTATTCAAGGAATTATGGACGCATGATTATTGCAAGCAATTACAGACAGAGAGCTAGAGAGAAAGAGGCTGTATCCAAAATGATTTGAACGTAATCAAGTTTATTACATATTTTTTACACATTGTACGAGAAATATGACAATAAAATGTTTTGTGTATGCTAAATGAAATTAAAAACATTGTAAAGGCATATGAATTTGGGAACATGATTATCTTAAGCTATTACAGACAGAGAGAGAGAATGAAAGATGCTGTCTTTTTGAAAGTGAAAAGGTTCTCCGTTTTTTCCCCACATAATATGATATAAACTTTTAAAGCATTTAGAGGCATTGCTGTATTTGCTCTTAATTTCTTACATCAAATTAATGGCTTGAATAAACAGGATATTACATTTACTGATCATCTGCGAAAATATTAACGTGTGTAAAGATTATTACCAATGAAATCACGAGAGAGACAAAGCCAACCATTTCTGATAAATTTGAAGCGCAGACGATATCTTTCGAATCAATTTGCAATTGTCTTTTGCTATTTTCGTATGCTATTATTGTGTAAAATATGTTTTCAAATTGTCTTCCTGACAAAATGAGCTATATTTGAGGTAGTACGTGCAACACCGGGCCACGCAGCTGGTATGATACATATGACAATAAATTGTTTTAAGATATGGATCTAAATAAAATCTAATTTCAAAACCATTTCAAAAATGAATGAGCCTGGACTATTTGGATTTGGACTGTGTTTATAGTTAAACTTTACACGTTTTAATAAAAATTTTTAAAACGTATGAATGTATGAATCTATGAACCGAACACATACCACAAACCGATACCAATCTCTAGGGGACAATCTCGTCCCACAGATATTTTCTAGCTCGTTCGTGAGGAATCTAACAGACCAGTAAACGAAAGCTATGTACGCAATAAAGTATGAACTGCTATTTATGGCAAGTTTGCTTGTAGGATTTAGTGGCAGTCTGCAGAAATCCCAGGGAAATGGAAGCGCATTGCACAGGACGTTACATATTTTCTCCAAAGCATACATAAGGATCTCCGGAGGATGAATTTTGAAAGGAATCATTCTGAGACTTTAATTTAGATACGTCATATTTTGTACTGGAATGAAATTGAAGTTATTTAACTGGTTTAGAAAATATTGTTGTCACTTTATTTGCTGAAAGAATTGTTTGTAAACAACTGTTGCATTGTTGCTTAATAAAATAAAACTATTGTTGCAAATATTTCATGAGAATGTATTTTATTGACATTTTTCAGACCCAAAACTTATTGTTCGAAGAAACTGCTTATTGTAGTTATTTAACTTGAGTTTTTTCGGATTTAAGAGTCTATTGCTTAGATTTAAAAATGCAAAATTAAAAAAACAAGAAACTAAAAGTTTATCTGTTTTAGTCATATTTCTCTCCTTTTTAAAAAGGTGTATTTTGCATTCATTCATCTTTTTCATTTTCTTTAATTGGGTGCCAATTGTAGTTAAGAGTAAAAGTTAATGCGCCCTTGTATATTCATAGAGTTATAAGGTCTAAACTTTTAATATTTTTTCACAAGTAATATGTTTTTATATGATTTTTATTGTCATAGTTTAAATTGTTATGTATCCATGAAATAAAGTCGAAGTACTAAACATTGTTAAATGCGTCGTAAAATAAAATATGCACACAAAAAATGTTCTTACTAATATATTTTTATGTAATAAAATAGAGCATTATCGAATAAACAAAATAAGTTCCTGACGTTTGAAAAAAATAAATATTGGGTTTTCTGGTTATTAGTTGGAGCATACTTTACTATTCTTTAAATACGCCAGGAATCAATAAAAGAATTAAACGCTCGGTAGTTTGCACAAAAGAGAAAAATAGAGATATTTTTAATTGTTGTCACTCGGTGTTTTGTTACTCAGATTTAACATATATAAACGTTTATATTAGTTCAAAATATAATCAGAGGGGAGTAAAACGGTGAGTACTCCCCCCCCCCCCCTTTTTTTATTGTAAAAAAAATGAGCAAATTCTAAACCAATACACGGCGCACATTTTCTGCTCGCCTAAAAATTTAAATGAATGGAAATCCAAGCTTTCACCCTAAAGTGGTGCATCAGTTTGAAAACGGTCATCTATATTCGGAGTGCAATAACAGATATAACGACGTTAACTTAATTACGAAATGTCTTCACTTGTTCCTGTGTTTCCGTCCAATCGCGTAAGCAGTAATACAGGTTCAGCTCATCCCGCGCCTTGGATGCTGTATTTAAAATCAGCAAAACTAAAGAATTTAATAGTATACGGCCCAAGAAAAAAGGAAAACACGATGCACATTTTGGGTACAAAGGATGATGTTTTAGTACTTTATTGCCTATATTACATCAAAATTTTGTAAAATTAGGCACTAACGATTGTGCTTGGCAAATTTGCTCCATTTTTTAACGCAATATATTATTCTTTAATTTTTAAGGTCCTTCGTTTTTTAAAGAATACTGTAAGTTCCCTTTTTGCCCCTAGTAGAGTTGAATATGCTTTATTTTACTAAAATCAGATAAAAATATAATTTAGGGTTTGTAAATGTACCCATTTAATAATTTTCAGTCCCCCCAAGTTTTCACGCTTGAATGAAGCACAAGGTTTGTTACAATGTGGGCAGAAAAACGTCTGTGTATTTTAAAGTGCGAATCGCATGAATGAAAGAATTAAAATGTGCCATCTTAATAAACGCCGATTTAAATATAATAATTATATGTAACTAGCTTGTTATTGCTGATAGACATTCAAATTTGTATTTCTTCAGTTGTAATTACACTGTCTAACAAATTTAAACCTTTTTTTTTTTTTTTTTTTTTTTTGTCCTTTAGATGAAACTATGAGATTCTGTATAAACAAAAGATGCTTGATTCAAATTTCCAAACCAAAATGGTCCATCACGTACCGTTTTTGTTGGAGACCAGCTTCTCATATTTACAAATTGGTTATAGGAGAATAACTGAAGCTCATTTATTAAAAACACAAACACTAAAACGATTTTTTTTTTTGACGTTTCATCTTGTAGGCACCTGTTGGTGTGGCCTGATAACAGATCAGTAATATTCAGTTCGCATGCTTCCATTCCATCGACCGTTGAAACACTTTTCAAACACAGAGATGTCCTGATGAATCCTGAACATCGTAGTTTTCAGCTTTCTCATTTCCAAGAAAACGTGAGCACACTGATTTGAAGACCAGCCAGGTGGATTTTTCGGCTTCTGACAATTTGTTTTCAAACTCTAGTTCATGAAAGACTTTCTTAACTCTCTAATTCCCAACTTCGCCTCAAGGCGGATGACGATAAGAAAACTTGGGTATTAGACGGTTACGTGAAATTTAAATAATTTAAAGCAAATGATTGAACAAAAATAAAACTAAAAATGTCTACCAAACTATTAACCACAATGTAAGACAATTGAAGAAATGTTTAATTCACCCTCTAATTCTCAACTCCGCCTCAAGGCGAACGATGATAACAAAACTTGGGCATTAGAGGGTTAAGTTGTTTGGCAATAAAAACGCTTTCTTTTATTTTTTGCCTCACTTAAATTTTTGAATTTGTTCCCGAGATGGAAGAAAGCCCCTCCTTCTCCGTCCGTAGCTTTTACAAATAATTCATTAAACCAAGTATAATGTGCAATTGTGGAGAAAAAGCACATTGCAGATTTACAAGTGCTATTTGATATGTTTTTGCCATTCATAATTTTGAAATTTCCTTTCTGTTTGCAAGAATATGTTACAGGAATAAATAGGAAAGCATTCCTTAAATGGAGGTGCACTAATAAACAAGAGCTACTCTGCTGAATTATGTTCACCTCCTAACACTTAAAATAGTACATTCATATCACAGTCATACAATTTTTTTCTCCACAAAGTAGTCTTCAAAATATATTTGTCACGCTCGTCTTGTAAATTTCTTTGAGAAAGTAGATAAATCTTTTGTTGCCAAAAATGTCGCTAAAGTAACCAAGTTCGTTAAAAAAGTCTCTAGAATTGCAAAGATCTCACTGGCAATGCGAAAGATATAATTTATAATAAATTAAGTCAAAAAATTACCAAAATATGCACATTTATCCAAAAAATAGATAAGAAGGTAAAATGTGGACTTTCGGGAAAATGGTACGTGGTAGGCAATAAATAATTGCAGATTCGCAATTTTTTGCCAAAAACACATAACACACACGCATTTTCATCTTAAGTACATTTTTTGTGTTGCACAGGGTTCTTTATAAGAATGAGAATCGAAATCACAAAAATAAATGCAAGACCAAATTAACCAATAGAAAGTAACCTGTACTTCAAAAAACTTATTTAAAAAAACTAAAAAAAAAATCAAATTATGTCTACGAAATTTTTTAAGATGCCACTGCCAGTGAAAGTTCATTTAAAATTTAAATGAATGAATACGCTATAGGAAAATTATAAAAAATGGCATAATTTCTTTATGCAATTAAATTATCTAGTAAGATGTGTGATTCAGCTAGGCATTTTTTAATCGAATTTCTGTTTCCAAATGAAGCAGCTGTTCATTCTTTATATAACTAGCTAATTAAGTCCGGTTCAGCAAAAGTAAACATTTATTGAATCAAAAGCTATTTGTGATAGAAATCTTGTTTATTTAATGGTTTTCGTTGTAAAATCTACTCACGTTATAACGGCCCCGGTTTGCAACGACTGCGTAATAACAATGGTTGAACTGTTCGATTAAAGTTAAAGAAAATATTATTTCACATTCGATATAACGACTGTTTATGATTTTGGCTCTTGATGTAACGATCCTCATAACATGTCTGACATTCCAAATTGAAACATAGTACTTCCACGCTTTGCCGAAATGTACCTAATGGCCAGGGAAGAAGTCGGGCGATTTGAGTCATCGACTTGCCATCTACAGTTTTGCCCCTGTTGTGAACGAGTATGAAAGGAGTGAGCACTATTGACCACAGATGTGTGCGCCCAAGTCAGGCGTTCTGACGTGAGTAATAGGTGCAGTCTTATCTGAGATTTGCCACCGTTTGAGTGAGTGACTGATTGATACTATTTCCGGATGTTCGCATCCGCGGTTGGGCGCCGAGAGCCTGTGATCGAGTGCCTACAGTCCGGGTTCTTGGTGGAAGCCACTTACTTCCACACAAAAGGTACCTAATGGCCAGGGAAGAAGTCGGGCGATTTGAGTCATCGACTTGCCATCTACAGTGCTGCCCCTGTTGTGACCGAGTATGAAAGGAGTGAGCAATATTGACCACAGATGTGTGCGCCCGAGTCAGGCGTTCTGACATGAGTAGTAGGTGCAGTCTTATCTGAGATTTGCCACCGTTTGAGTGAGTGACTGATTGATACTATTTCCGGATGTTCGCATCCGCGGTTGGGCGCCGAGAGCCTGTGATCGAGTGCCTACAGTCCGGGTTCTTGGTGGAAGCCACGTACTTCCACACAAAAGGTATCTAATGGCCAGGGAAGAAGTCGGGCGATTTGAGTCATCGACTTGCCGTCTACAGTGCTGCCCCTGTTGTGACCGAGTATGAAAGGAGTGAGCAATATTGACCACAGATGTGTGCGCCCGAGTCAGGCGTTCTGACGTGAGTAGTAGGTGCAGTCTTATCTGAGATTTGCCACCGTTTGAGTGAGTGACTGATTGATACTATTTCCGGATGTTCGCATCCGCGGTTGGGCGCCGAGAGCCTGTGATCGAGTGCCTACAGTCCGGGTTCTTGGTGAAGCCACGTACTTCCACACAAAAGGTACCTAATGGCCAGGGAAGAAGTCGGGCGATTTGAGTCATCGACTTGCCATCTACAGTGCTGCCCCTGTTGTGACCGAGTATGAAAGGAGTAAGCAATATTGACCACAGATGTGTGCGCTCGAGTCAGGCGTTCTGCGTGAGTAATAGGTGCAGTCTTATCTGAGATTTGCCACCGTTTGAGTGAGTGACTGATTGATACTATTTCCGGATGTTCGCATCCGCGGTTGGGCGCCGAGAGCCTGTGATCGAGTGCCTACAGTCGGGTTCTTGGTGGAAGCCACGTACTTCCACACAAAAGGTACCTAATGGCAGGGAAGAAGTCGGGCGATTTGAGTCATCGACTTGCCGTCTACAGTGCTGCCCCTGTTGTGACCGAGTATGAAAGGAGTGAGCAATATTGACCACAGATGTGTGCGCCCGAGTCAGGCGTTCTGACGTGAGTAGTAGGTGCAGTCTTATCTGAGATTTGCCACCGTTTGAGTGAGTGACTGATTGATACTATTTCCGGATGTTCGCATCCGCGGTTGGGCGCCGAGAGCCTGTGATCGAGTGCCTACAGTCCGGGTTCTTGGTGGAAGCCACGTATTTCCACACAAAAGGTACCTAATGGCAGGGAAGAAGTCGGGCGATTTGAGTCATCGACTTGCCGTCTACAGTGCTGCCCATGTTGTGACCGAGTATGAAAGGAGTGAGCAATATTGACCACAGATGTGTGCGCCCGAGTCAGGCGTTCTGACGTGAGTAGTAGGTGCAGTCTTATCTGAGATTTGCCACCGTTTGAGTGAGTGACTGATTGATACTATTTCCGGATGTTCGCATCCGCGGTTGGGCGCCGAGAGCCTGTGATCGAGTGCCTACAGTCCGGGTTCTTGGTGGAAGCCACGTACTTCCACACAAAAGGTACCTAATGGCCAGGGAAGAAGTCGGGCTATTTAAGTGATCGACTCTCACCGCTACAAATATATATTCAACTTATTAGATATAGTGCCCCAAAGTCTAAAGACCAGATAGAGTAATTATAGCTGAGTCGACTTTATTTCCAGAAGTTAGTGGTTTGCGAACACTATATGCAGTTTTAATCAATATAAAGCAGTACTGTTTGGTTTTCAAACTAATTTTCATAAAACTAAACAAGTTGTTCTACATTTTTATGTTGTGAACAATTCATATTTTAAAGACAAGTGTGGCTAAGAAGATGTGGAAAAATACACAGCAATAAAATATTTAAACAAGAACATATTTATAAGAGTTTGGAATTTACTTTGTTTAAAAAAATCTTATTTTAATGTTTGCTGCTGTTAAAACAAATATAAGCCTTTAACGTAAAATAAAAGAATTGTTCATGTTCGTTTTAAGCAATACAAATCCTGATTTTAATGTCAAATAGATTCTTTGAATAGAAAAGTTAAAAGAATACTTAAATAAAAGCAAACGAGTAGAAAAAAGACACCTCGATGAACAAATTAGGTTTTACTGAATTTTAATAATTTAATTTTAGGGAAGAAGTTGAAGAAATACGTATAGAGATTCATTTACATAGAATATGTTTGCTTGATTTTGCAATGTAACTCCAGTACGCCATGTTTTTGCACATAAAACGCGTAGAATTCAAAACAAAGCACAATGCCGGTTCAATAAATCTTGAAGAAATGTAAATTTAACCATCGCTTCGAATATTGTGGGTAAATATCTGATTGATCTTTTATTTGATTATCTTTTCTTTGAAAAAATAAGAAATGTCTTGAATTATTTTCTATCAAATCAAAAGAAATACTACTTACTTTCGCAGGAAAATACCGGCTTCATAAAATTTGTTCACATAAATTTCTGATATCATTATTGATGATGTGACCTTCTTGATACGAAAAAAAATCCCTTAAAAATTGTAAAGTCATAAGGAATGCAATAAAAAATATTTTGATATTACACGTTTTCTTTAAAATGCATAGTAAATGTTTTTACCAGAAAAATATGTTATCATCTTTAAATTATTCTGTAATACTACGAGTATGAGAAAATAAGGCAACAATTTGCAATGAAAATCATATAAACGCATTTTGAAATTTCCAGTTAGTCCGTAGTTGAGTTGCCTTTTAGAATTGCATTTATTCATTTATTTGTTTTGAAGGAGAAATTTTGGAGTAAGATTTTTTTTCATGCCGTTTATGTTCAAAAAGAAAAAGATTCATCGCAACTCTTTGAAAAAGATTCATCTACGCTCGTGTCGGCGAAAAAATTATTTTTTCAAGGAGCGGTGCAGCGATTGTATTAGTTTTTAAACACAATCCAAAGCTATTGGTTCGCATAGGGGATGTGATAATTTAAGTTTCTTTAGATGTTATAAGAGTAGTGACTTCGTCAGCATAAATATAAAAGAGCAACTGCTTTGATTGTCTGCTGATCTCTGCAAAAACTATTTTTAGCTCACATTGCATAATTCCTTCTCGGGTTAGAAAAAGAAACCGGCTTAAGGGAGCGCTAATAAAGTTTTTATGTTTTAAAATAGAAACTGAATTTAAAAAGGGGTTTGAAAGGGTTATTTGTTTTTTAATGTTAATATAATATTAACGTGATTAATAGCATAAAGTAGATAAAATGATTTATATAATCATTCTTTTACCTACGGATACATATATATATACATATATATATAACATTAAAAAACAAATAATCCTTTCAAACCCCTTTTTAAATTCAGTTTCTATTTTAAAACATAAAAACTTTATATACGCTCCCTTAAGTTTTTTTTTTTTCTAACACGAGTTTCTTTTTCTAACCCGAGAAGGAATTATGTAATGGGAGCTAAAAATAGTTTTTGCAGAGATCAGCAGCCAATCAAAGCAGTTGCATTTATCACATGACCTGAGACCTCAAAAGATTATTTAAAGGCAGTTCGCAAGAATTTCTAGGGATTCTACAGGTGTAAATATGTAAAATAAAATGTGATGTTTCGTCTTGTCTTCGTCCTGTGCTGTTTATTTTGCGTTGTCGCCAGTTCTACTTGTGTTTGAAATAAGACGTTGTTTTGTAAAGATGAGACTTCAAATAAGCAACTGATTATTGGATTTCGACCACAATTGCTTCTATAGCTTAAACGGGCATTCGACTATAAAAATTAAGTGCTCGTAACTGTTATTATATATATATATATTATACAGCGAGAGATAGATAGATATGCATACAAATATACATCTCAAATCGAATACCGTGCATTATTGTGACGGTTTATCTAGTTAAATGTCTTGCAAATTTGTAGCCTAGTTTAAAAATAAGAGGTAACAGCTCAACACATTTATTTTTGTTTCTTTTTTTAAAGCAAAATTTATTGTGTATGACTTGTGTTTCACAAAATTTTATAAAATGCCATGCATCCTAAAATATTGCATAATTATACTTTTCTTTTAGAAATAATTAATAATCACAATCACAATTTGTTCTTAGAACTACTCACGTGTCAACATGATTTCTTTTTTTTTTTTTTCTTTGTTTTCGCCTGTTAACTCCGTTATTTTTCGGTTATGCTAGAAAAACCAGTTGACACTGATACACGATATTCACCAGAAAATAAATACATTAGATCTAGATTTATCAAAACAATTAATTACAAGGAGTGAACTTTTTCCGACACGTTGTTGTGAAGATAAAAGTGACACTAGAGTGTTTCACAATAAGTGTTCGCTTTAGACTTTGTGGTGGAAAATGTACTGTTAAGAATTGTTTATAGAACATACATATTTACAACAGTTTCCTGCAGCTTATCCAGGATACGTAACAAATAAATTCATCATGGGAAAGAAAGGAGGATGAAAACCAAGAAAAAATTACGCATGGATAAAAAAGGTTAAAAGCCATGGGAACGTTACTTTCGCATTATCTCTATAAAGAGAAAACCATACAAACTTTACGTCCCACAATATATCTCCAACTTGAAAGATTTTAAGTGCTACAAATGCTTTTGAGATCCCCCCACATATTAGATTTTATCCCACTTTTATCTCCGAGAAATGTTGAAATCCTTATCAACTACGTGACGTGAGATAAAACCTATCTCCATTGAAGTAATGCGTTTAGTCTTAACTGAAAAAGGATGAAGACAAATTTTATCCTTCAGGAAGAGCTCTTTGCTTTTTAATTGTTTGCTTCTTCCGTTTTTGGGGATGGAAATATAAAAGTTTATACGATATATTTCTTTAAATATAAACTAAAACAGAAGAAAATTCATTGAGGTATTTAAGAAAATACAAATATCGATAAATAAAAGCAAAACTATTTTTTTAATTCTTTAAAAAAATAATTATTGTATGACACACTACGATCCATTGCTATGCAAGTTGTAAGTTAGGGTGATAGGTCTGTATACAAAACAACGAAAATAAATGTTTTTTCACCATGGATTGGTGTTGTTCAGTATTGCATCTCTGTGGTATTATTTTTGTTATGACACATTATCCTTTGGCTACCTCGGCACAGGTCTGCTTGATATACTCTGAAAGTTTATTTTATAGCTTTTAAGGCCTTTCTTAGCTCCTATACTCATAGCATCTACAACCAAAATTTGAAGTAAATACGATGAATTGGTTATCCGTTTTTGAAAATATAAAAAGCCCATTTCTTTTCCTCGAAAGTCATACAGTATATATTCAATCATCCCGTGAATTATCTATTTGATGAAACTTTTCAAACGCTTATGTAGTTCCACTTTTCAGTGTAAACGAATCTGAATATGTTACTTTTAATTTCGCTTTTCGCACTTTCTTAGCGTACATTTCATTTGTCTTCATTGAGTGTTCATATCGAATAAAGATGGTTGTTAGGTAAGAGGACAAGAAAGATAAATGCATGAATCAATAAATACAATATATGAATTAATAAATTCATGCACTTCAATTCTGCTGCCATCCCCATTTTTAAACTGTTTAGACGCGAGTTTAAGCACTTATCCTTCTGCTATTTCTTAGTTTGTTAGTTAGATTTTGCAACGAAATATAGATTTTTAAAAAATAATAAAAAGTTAAAAGTAACATTAAATTAAAAGTGTCCATTAAGAAATAGTTTAACATAAAAGAACGTTCGCACGTATCTTTTCAAATGTAATTAGTGATTCTGTCTCAAAAAATTGCACCAAATTTCGAACTATATATTTAAAGTTATTACTATTTTTATTATTAATTTATTATTATTATAATTTTGTTAACCTTTTCATTTTTTGTGATTTGTGTGATTACGATATGTTAATCGAGCTTTGTGGAAAAATTATAATTATGACATTTCCTTTTAAAACTTTAACACAACTCTAGAACTCTAAATCAGAACATCATTGGATAAACAATTTATATTAGATGTAACTCAAAAATTTGTTTTGTTTGCTGATAAAAAAGTAAATAAATAAATTAACTTAAAAAAAATAATAACCACATCTTTATAAGTCTTTCTAATGTATTTTTATATACTGATTTATAGAGCCTTATGTGTGAACCGACGGTTTCCACTCATAAAAAAATTTTCTTCATATCATTCGACTTAATACTTAATGGACGATCGGACCAAAGTTTCAAAGGTGTCAGATTGATACAGAGAGAAACATAGGTGTTTTTTCTTTAGTAATAGTTGTTTTAGCCTTTGATGGTGTTAGTCTGATTATTACTGCTATAAAGCAAAAAAAGAAAATCTTTAGAAATCCCGAAAATTGCCTTAAAGATTACTTTCTGCCGGAACCGCTAAGTATCTTTACTTTATCTTTCTTTCTTACGAGTATATCCAGAAATATTATAGTTTTGAAAGAATTGCAGCTGCCCTAAGGTAGTAAACAAAAAGGAAATTATCTTCTCAATTTAAGGAGACTGATTACTTTTTATTTGAAAATATTAAAAAACGAGAAGAAGGGAATTCATTTATGTGTCCATTAGATAGAAGAGCATTGAAATTATATGTACGTTTAAGTATTTAGTGGGTTTACAAATGCAAACATATGCAAACACGCTCCTACACACATAAGTTAAGAACAGCGTCTGTAGAAGTCTAAAGAAAAAAATCAATTCATCTCAAATGGGTTACTGAATTGTTGTAAGCAAAAGCTGTATGATGTGGCTACAAGGTGAAAAGTTATACATAGGTCTGTAAAACAAGAAGGTGATATTTACATATTTAGAATAGCTTATTTTTAGTTTTAAAAGGAACTAGAACAGACGAAAATTTGACTGTACTATCTTTTTGTCTAAATCAGATTGACGTATGGAATTTATCGCTTTACCATGTTCCTTCGTAAATGTAGGTAGCTCGGTGTTGGAATCTGCTTTCTGTAACGCATTGTCGAGAAACGAGGACATTAAGGGTACTGACTCATGTTTGGTATTCTCCAGGAGACCCTCGATGACTTAACCCTGAACGAGTCTTAGGAGCAATGTAGTCCTGTTAGAAGCCCTTCAGGAATGCTAAACCCATTGAGATCCCCCTCCCCTAATGTGTGTATCCTTCACGTAATCGGAGCGTATTCATCAAGTGAGGTTCCTCCTGCTCCCTATGTTTCTGACCGTCATAGAGCAACCGCATGTTCGTCAATCAACTTTGAAACAAATATGTTATAAACATGTATTTTTATGTTACTACATTCGCAGATTTATTTACACAAAAACTAGTTTTACGCTTACACCTTTGTTTTCCGTACATTTCATTCAAAATTCAAAGGTATTTTCCCACTTCTTCACTCAAAAGCTGTATTTAAACCTTCACGAAAGTACAGCATTGACTAAGTTGTTAAATGTTTATATGCGTTATGAAATTTAAGGGATTAGTTGCTGCAAAAGTAAAATACTTTCCAGAAGCAGAAAAGCTTCGTAATTTTAACTTTTGAAGTCGCATTTCTGTTGAATGAAAATAGGAAAGATCTTGAATGGACAATTTATTTATTTAATGCGGCCTTTGGCATATTTTCAGCACCTGTGTCAGCGTAGCAGAACACCTCATTTCTAAATGTGCAATTCGTCCGGTCAAGAGACGTCTAGGGAAATATAATTATTGAAACCAACTTACTACAACTGTCATCTATATTTCTCATCGATAACTGCATCTTTTAGTTTTGAGATTTTATCTTGCATATCAATCCATTATTGTTCCATACGGATAGCAAATGGCTTAAAAGTTTATTCATAAGCAAAGTTTTTTTTTAACGTAATTTAATATTACAAGATGATATTAAAATATGTTGAGAAAATTCTGCTAAAATTAGTGGCTAATTTAAACTAACAGTGTAGCTATTGCAATGGAGGCAATTCATACAGCGTCATAGGTCACCTGATACCGACTTCGCTTGTTTAACATTATGTTTTTGTTTGAATATTTTATTGAGTTTTAAAAGATGTCATACTGCGTTGCATATGGGCCATCTATTTCAAATGAATGTTACGAATGTGAAGAACTTGAGCTTCATAAGCATTGAAATCTATGAAATATAAAAAAATGTCAAAATAAATTACGATAAATAAACAATAACAAAAACTTACCATGCATTCGGTTGAAATCCTAACGTTTGCTGTGTAAGCTTCTTTCTTTTTCATTTGAGCTTTGACAGTAGCCGATATGTCAAAAAATGCATTGTTTTCTGACGGTTTGAGGAAACAGATTTTAGAAACTAATCTTTTATTAAATAATAATGATCCTTTCTTTACTTTAGTAAGCATGCTATTATTTCCAGTTAGTGCCGGAAACTTTTCGGCATATTAGATTATGAAAAAATTGGTAAAATCCGTTAAATACAACGGTTTATCAACAATAGAATTAGCCATGGAGCCTATAAAGCAAAACTTATTACTAATTAAAACTTCTTTTATGAATTTAAACTAATCTAATTAAAAATCAGGACTAAATAAAGTTCTACGTTATATAAAATTAACACTAAATAAAACACTATAACTATTGTAATACTTAATAAATTTATTTTATAATGATTAAATTAAGGGTAAATTACTTGGTTTATAATCATAACAAGCTATGAAACTAGTCTAATTTTAAGATAGCTAATTTTGCTTCGTGAACTCCACGTAGAACGCAATTAAAAATTTGGTAAACAAATCAGCGATCAGCGTTATCACGTGACGGGATGAATTGCCTCCATTTTAGCTCATTCAGTTCTGAATAATGCCATTTTAGTTTCATACGAGCTACACAATATTAAAAACAATACATTCTGATTAAAACACAGATTTCAACTGCAATATTTTGATGTAAAATACTGCATAACTCGAGACGAAGCTAAAAAAATTTTCTTTTATCAGAAGATTAACATCACGTTTTTACAATGTACGAAAACTACGAGACACACACGAGATCTCAAGAATAAGACCCTGAAGCGTAATAAGTCTTTTCACCCGGAAGACAAACCGGAGTGGATCCGGGAGGATTACGTATCCAAACATTAAACGCAAGAGAAGATTAGATTCTGGTCACCTACGGCTTTCCAAGGAATTCTCCTCTACTAGTCACTCTTAGTAAATGAAAATGGAATGTTTTCAGTTCCGAAATACAACGTCGTGGAAACCTTCTGCCGTCCAGATTTTTAAGATGTATATTACATGTCATGGGGCAGAAGTAGATCGGAGCCGTGACGTTTTACTAAATTGTGAACGCGATAATAAACCTTAGAGACAAGGCATTCTATTAAAATATACTTCAAGTGAATTTCATTGAACATTTTTACTTAATATTTAGAAAACGTAACGGACATTTGATGGCTCGAAACTTGTGATGCGTGATTTACATTGTGTGCGTAAGATATATATGGATGTATTTTACCGAAAAAATTGTTAAAACAATAAAAAGTAAAGTAATCTATGAACTCGTTTCGGATTTTAATTTTTCTGTTCAAAAAATTAATTAAAGTCTCAGTTATTTTTAATTACAAAATAGATGTTAGAAAATGTCTTCCATTGTTGGGATGGTTTAAATGAAATGGATTTTTTTCAATGTTTAAGCCTTGATTTTAACGAAATGATATAATTTTATAACAGTCAGCGTTTAAAGAAAAATGCAAAGGTCTGTTTTTTTCACTATAATCTAAGAAATTATCTTGTTTGAAATGCATCTGCAATGCGTGAGTAAGTTTTCAGCTAGAAATCTTACAAGTTTTCCTCTTTTTCCTTCCTTGAAATTCATTGCAGCTTTTGTACTTTGCTTCAAATTCATTTATGTTACACACACACACACATTGGCAAAAATTCAAAACAGGTAAAATACACTGTAAAAAATTCTAGTTCAACCTTAAAAAAAAAACAAAACAAAAAAAAAATGGTGAAATTTAGCTGCAACCAACATTTGGCACTAAATTTGAACCATTATAATATACCAAATGTTCGTTGCAGGTAAATTCCACCAATTTTTTATTGAAAAGTTGAACTAGAACTTTTTAGAGTGTAGTCTATATCTAGCAGATATAAAATTATCTAATATTTGACCTATGCACTGCAAGAGTATGCGGTGAGTGCTTTAAGAACTGCAAAGTTTAGGTATTGCAAAGATAAAGTAATGAAGTAACACCTATCTCACAAAGAAACTGCAGCACAAGATTCACTGCATGGATTGCTGGTGTCTACAAAAGTAAAGTACGAACAGCATTCGTAAAACGGTAGTATCTGGTAATACAGAGTATAACAAAGGCGATTAGTCACCCTCCCCGCTTGTCAACTGATCTTCCTGGAAATCTTTTAAACACTTATTTACCGTCCGAGTTACTCGCCTGTAGATTTATTAAGATTAATACAACCAACATATCAAGAAGTACATTTATAACAATAATTTTATAACTAGTAAATGTTCTTTAATTTTCAGAATTATCTACTTAGTTTCTGTCACGCTTTTTCATAGTCTTCGCTACGGATTTATGCGGACAGCACGCAACTAAGAAAATAATATTTTAAAAATGGTATTCATTTTCCAAATGAATACTTCAGTACATTGAAGTTTGCATTTTGCTTTTGGGTTTACTCGTCATTCGTTTATTAATGATACTTCGTTTATTCATGAACTGATACATTTTTAAAACTCGTATTTTAAAAATAGTGATTTTTTGCGATTAATATATTTTTAAATATTTTATAAACGCATAATATGTGTGACAAAAAATACCCGATGACATTAAATTTCATTAACTTTTAAGGCATCAGTACCTGAGAGCCAGAGTATCATAAGTTCAATTTTCGGGTTTTTGCGATGAAGTTAAAAGACACACATTTTTAGTACTACAAGGCTAGAATTTTTTCGCGTGAACCTTAGAATAAAGTTGCCTAATGGGAGCTCTTTAAAAGTTCAAAACCCTCATGTAGCTAGGTGGCTTTGTCGTCAGTACTGTTTGTCCATTAAGTGTAAAAAACTCAAAGATTTGACTTAAGATACTATGGCTCTCAGGTACCGATATTATCCAAAAAAAAAAGAGAGAGTAACCTGATTTGAAACTCAATTCTCATTATTATTTATTTATTTAATTTTTTGCATTTTTTTTCCCAAAACCGTAAATTAACAAAACGAGCTAATAACTACTCACGCATGCAGCACGGAAAAAAATAGCGATTTCTACTTTTTCAGAAACAAAAATTATGTGTCTTCTTAGTGCCTCTTACCATCTCGGGGATTAATATAACTTCCTATTACGTGACAAAGACAAGGGGATGAGATACATAATCTAATAAAGTGCCAGAATCTATTTGACTCGCAAAAATAAATTTATTGAGAAGCCTGGAACTCCCTTTAGCGGGATTAGTTCTGATGAAGCAGACTCCTCAAGGAATCACATGTACGTTTTTTCGCATCGTTTATGTCGGGTAATTACTTCGAATATTTAAACACAATTTTACCGTGATTTTTTATATCAAGTTGCATGTAAAAATGAATATTCTTAGAGTACATATATTTTTTTAATGTCATTATCGAAACCTTTTAATTGAAATTTGTTTGAAAAAGACATTAAAGTATTAGTTAAATATTACAACTAAAATATTGGTATGAATATTTCTAATACGTCCACTTACTTGAATATGATATTTTAAAGAGAAGTAATGGCGTATACTTTTTAAATCATAAAAAATGAAGTGGTTCGCACGTTCGTTTGACGTGCCTCATTTTGTAAAGACTTTACCACCTATAAAAAAGGTTTCTTTTTTAAATAAATAAATTTAGTATAGATTACCTAATAGATAGTTATGTACAATTAACTAATAAAAATGTCCTTACAGAATGGGGCGATGCTTAAAATTGGGCGAACGTAAGCTTTTAATTGAACTTTATTTCAAGAAGCTTTGCTTGATGTGTTAAGACGTGACCAAGCTGTATGATGCAAGTCGTTTTCCAAATTTGAAGCTAGTGTTAGAATATTTTGTGCTAAGTCGATTTTTTTTTTTGCTGTCTTATGATGATCAAATTAATATTTTTAATATTTTAAATGTTAATTGAGACCTACTAGTGTCCAGTGCAATCTTAATTTATTTTATGCTTAGTTTGTTTTGATTTCAAATGTTTACTACAATATGTCATGTGCATGGAGCAAAGTGCAATACATATTTAATTTCCCTTTGCCCCTTCATCACCCATCATATAACTAAATTAGTCGTTTATTTATTCATTCATCTAATTATGAATTCCTTTTATTGAGTAGATTTTTCATTCGTTCATTCAATTAATCATTTGTTGTTTTACATTCATTAATTCCTTTATTCATTCGCTCGTTTTATCAATCACTCATTCATTTAATTGTTCAAGTTCAATAAAAGGTATTTATAACTCTCTGTACTTGTAAATATGAATCATTATATCTTTTTTGTACTACGATAAGGCGGCGTAAGAATGCAAAGAGTTAATTATCTCACAAAAAAGTACCTCATTAGGAAAATATTTCAATTTTTGCATTTTCCCCATACATGATGCAAAATGATAATTTTCCACTTTTCTTTAACGTACAAATTTAGTGCCTAAACTGATAAATAATATTTAATTGCAAGTTCTATTATAAAAGTCTTAGTTCTCTGTTTATGTAATGGTATTTTCAAAATAAATTTCCAATTTGTTGATGTTTTAAAATGTAATTTATCATAACTATTTCACTTTGGCCCTCATTTCCTGACGTAAAGGTATAATTCGATGCATGTAACTAGTCATTCAAAAAGTCGAAAAACGGAGTTAATGTAGAAAAATGTATGTTCCCATAATTGCTCATTTTTAATATTACCTATCGAAGCATTTTGAAAATAAATATCTATTAGTTTTTTACTTTAACTTTAGCTTAAAGAAAGGGAGAAGGAAAACAAAAAGCTTTTTACCCTCTTTTTCACATTCATTAAAAAAAGGGGCTCATTTAAAAAAAGATTTTATTAATGGGATTAAGTAAAACGTCTGGATAATTATGAATTTCCTTTTTGCTCCAAACAATATATACAAAAGCTAACAATACAGCAAAAAAATATAAAATATATGTAGAAATAATGTATACGACGCGCATTGACACCAAAATTATGCAGCAAGATTAAGTCTTAAAAAACGCATTAAACTAGTTGTTCTATTTTAGCTATGATTACGTGCAAAATAAATGTTATAATCATTTTATATTTGGCTATATGATTTAAAATTAACATAATGGTTAATACACGTTTGTCAAGCAACCAGCCAAGTCGCGTGTTTTTTTTTTTTGGACGGTCAGAATGAAAACGGTATTGATTATAAAATCATTTGTAGTAAAAGAAGATTTAATGTACCCTTCCAAACAAGACTACCCTACATAAAATTTGCATTCACCATTAAAACACATGTCTCTCTTTTTTTCAGCTTTTTAATGTTATTAGAAACAGTATATACTATTTAGTATATGCCGCATATAGTTAAAAATGTTACTATTATTAATATATGATCGATAAATTTACCTGATTCTAAATAAGGTTTTTAGGCGGGGTGTCCTTTTAATAATTTAAAAATTTTGTTTTTTTGATCAATCGCGAGCCGCCCGAGGGAATAAGTTATAACTGCAAGTTTTAGCAAAAGGCGACATTTTAATTTTATGTTATATGCTTACAGTATACTGACTGACAGCATTTCAATATCATTTTTTTTAAAAATGTGTGTCTCAGAATGCAGACTTCAAAACACTAAAAGTACAAAAATGAGTGCTTTGTGCCGCTTTAACAAATGGTGATTCATTTATTAAATTATATATTTATTAGATCCCTATACTTACAGCAGGTTCTGCATTGTGTTTACTTTTGTGGACTTTCTTAATATATTTCCATTTTTATTTTTAAGTAGATAATATCTAGCAAAATTGTTTTAATGTTTCAAAATGTACCTATATAACAAACAAGTTTAGAGTTGTATTTTCATACATTTTTTTTTTTTTTACAAAAAAAATGAAAATTTATTCTAACTCAAATAATATCATAGCTTGTAAAAACTGAACGCATAAAAAATAAAGGTCTAAAGCCACCTAGGGTCGTAATAATTCTTATCCACAAGACAAACCTAAAGGGATCAGAAGGATTACACTACGAAGCATTAACTACTGTGTCAGATTACATTCTGGCCAACTAAAGCTTTGAGGAAATCTTTCTTCTTCAACACTCTCTTATTAAATGAAAGCGAAATGCTCTCAATACAATGCTTTTGCTTTGAAATGCTCTCAAATAGTCCTTTTTTTTTTCATTTTAACACACATTCTGGACAGACAAAAAAAATTGCTTTGTAACCCATGACATTTTATTTTCATTTTTAAAATTAGTATTTTAGTATACTAACATAGTGCATACCTTGGAAATTAATTTCTTAAATTTTAGCTAATAAACTAACTCCTTGCACCTTTTTGCTGTTGAGGTATTATATGAAAAACAGCGTAACTTGTGTTATAGCCTGCAAAAATGCTGAAGGCCTTACTGTATATCCCAAGGAACATAACCACTATAAACTACTTGTCTTTGCTTTCAAAATTATACGAAATGCTTAGCATCCGTTTGTATTTTTAGTTAATTTTTAATGAAGCATTTAGAAAGTAAATTAATATATTGTGGCAATAAAAAGTTCAACCACAACAACAAAATTTATTGCTGCAAAGGCAAGCAAAACGAAAATGACGTACTAGTATTTTTGCACCTTTATTACAATTAATCCACCAAGTATCTTCTACAGGTTGTCTTAAAGCGATGCATACCGTCGCAGGAGAAATAATTGTAAGAAAAGAGGCAAATATCACTCATGATAAAAATACTACTCAAAAGGAAGGAAAAAAACATCAAATTGTTTCCAAAGCTTTATGAAGAAATGTGCGACGGCAATGTCCGAAATCGTTTAATACTGGATGCAAATATTTTATTTACTACTTCCATTAGATAAGGTAACTCGGGGGAAGATGCCACTTTTTTAATAGTAGTTTTATGTGTCCATAGATTGCAAAACTGAGCCACTTGTGTGAAGTGTCTGGTCCCATATTAGGTGTGGCTTGTGGATTTATCTGAATTAACCATCTTTAATCGGTGTTATTTTTGGATCTTTTGAGCATTTAACGTGGTGATAACCCTTTTAAAATATTCCGTTCCTCACATTTAAAGTTTATAAACGTACTTGTTATTTTAAATAAGATATTGGAAATATAACTGAGTTACACATACGATGCATGTAGAAGCGACCATAACACTATAGCAATAAGGAAATAAAACATGTGTCACGTCTTCCCCCTATACTTGGGGGAAGACGCCACATGGTTCAGAAATAAATGAAATGGCCTTTAAAATATGTTTTTTATTATTTTTGTTTTATAATACAGAAAATGACGTAATTCTTTTCTATCTTCCAAGCCACACCGCATAGTATTTACAGCCACTTGATCGCTCATTTTTCAAACTATTGCAAAACATATTGTCAGCAAGCCCTGATCTCCTGGATACACAAGAAGCCAAATAGTCAAGACTTTAGTTTGTATCTCTTCTGAATGCAGCTTGGAGCAATGCAGCCACAGTAGGAAATGGTACTTCTGGGTTTTCAGCTACTGGGATTTACCCCTATAACCTACAAGCAATCCAACACAGCATGCGTTTGCTGTTTCTGATGGTTCCATCAATGATACAGCTGTAGCTTCCACAAGTGGAGCATGAGAAGACTATTTTTGTGTTGTGTGTAAAGGAATGCTTTTATGCTAAAAAAGGTCTCAAATGTGACTGTATTCAGTGCATTGAATGCAACAAATGGTTGCACGAAGATTGCAATGATGATCATTTGCACTGAGTGAAATGTTGTGTAGGCTATCATTCGACCTGTGCTGTTACTATTTTTAGAAAACTAATTATGAAATAATTTTATTTGTTTTGTTTTTCTATAGTGGTAATTTATGTTTAATTTTTGTAATGTTAGTCTTATTTTTTTTATTTATTGTGGTGTTGCATATTACCCCATATATGGGGGAAGGTGCCACAATTGAGTGACTTTTATAACATTTAATTTCTAATTTATTTTTATACTGAGAAGAAAATTAACTTGTGTACGCAACAAATTAAACATTGAAAAATAATGTTTATTTTTTTTACAGGATTCTAATGTTTCAATTTTTGATGTACTTATCGAAAAATCTTTAATGGTGGCGTCTTCCCCGGACTTACCTTATATGTTTAAAAGCCTCTAACGGAGGTTTATTTTCGCTTTCTTATCTACAACCAAGTATGAGCAGTTTTAAAACTGGCAAGTCCATGTATACATTTAAAACAGAAGTTTAACTCTTAAATTAAAAAATACATCTATCAAACGAACAGAATGGAAAAACGCAATAAAGGCTTATTAAAAATTATGTTAGTATATGTAATATATATAAAAATACAAATAAATTAAAAATAAAATAAAAATAGATAATGATATTTTTATTTTTGATAAGCTCAAACTCTATTTCATACTCAAACTCTATACTCAAACTTTCAATTAATTTCGTAACATAGTCAGCCTTGTATATCTTCCAGATTGCAAATGAATTTTTTTTTTTTTCAAAAAAATGTTCCTCAAAGAATTGTTTGTTTGTGTACATTCACAAATTGAGTTTCAGAAATATTCACATGATTTTACACAATGAACAAGTTATTTATTTCGATATTACCTTTTTTTAACGATATGGCAAAAAAAGGTGACTCGGTAAAATACAGAACAATTTTATTTTAAATTAAATTTTTTCTTTGATCAAAAGAAAAAAGATTTACCCTGGCTGGAATAATAATAAAAAAAGAAATAAATAAATGCGAAAGCTGTGAAAAAAATCGCCATTTTTTAATATTCAAAAATTAGAATATACCGGTGATAATATAGTAAAAAACAAATGTTTTAAAATAATTAAATCAACGCATTTCTTCTAGGTGTCCATATTAAATAAACGAATTTTAACATTAATCGATTAACAGTATTTGCTTTGACGTTTGCTTCATAAGAAATAATACTTCCTCGGTACCTTCAATACTCTTCATGAGGTGGAAATTATGGATCTTCTAAGTACCGGTAGCATCTCAGGGATTTGTATCACTTCTTATTACGTGACGAAGATTACGCAATGAGTTACGTAATCTGATAAAATACCTCCGATGTCGGGATCTGTTTAATTCACAAAGATCACATTTATTATGATGGCTAGAGCTCCCTTTGGTGGGATTCTCTTTCTTTCAGAAAAAATATAATTGTCTTAAAGGATTTGCCTTTGGCAATTTGCTGGAATTTTTTGTGAAGATAATTAATTCAGTCTTTTATGACTAAAAAATGTTTAAATTACTTATAGCTTAAAGTATGGGGGAAAATACCATGTCGCTTTATCTTATGTAAAATTATTTATTATTTTATGCGTCACATTTTTCTTTGTAATTTATAATGCTATGGATTTCATTAATAAAATTAAGAACTAATTATAAAATAGATATTAATTGAGCACAGTTTAATAATCGAAATGATGCACTTTGCAACTCATCGAAATTCTGTCAGTCCTTTTGAAATGTCACACATAAATAACTGTAACTAGAAAAAAATTAAAGTGATTAGAGTGAAATTAAAAATAATAAGTAAGTTAAAAAATAAAAAAACCCACTAAACTACCTGAAAAATCGTATTTTTCATTGTTTTACGTATTTTACTTTCGGGGGCGGAGGGGGTAGGGGTGGAGGTAATATTTTTCGATAAAATGACCTAAAAATTATGAGTTTGTTCTGTGTCAAATGTAAGTACTGTATATCAAAATTGATTTTTAATGAAAAAGATTTCATTAATTTTAACTGAAGATGGTTAAGAAATTATTGCTTTCACGCAAAAGGGCAATGTCGCTTTTAACAGGAAATGCTCTCAATAAGATCGTAATGAACAAAAACATCCATATTGAAGAAGTACATAGTTTATAGACTAGTTTGAAATCTCTATTATTACCATTTGTGATTATCATGTTTTCTAAAATTATCCCCCTGTTATACGGAAATTCTCAATTTTTTTAGACATGAATGAACATAGAATTTTCAAATTTAATGATCTTTCTCTGCGACTCTGCTGAGAACCGTTTATTGCACCTTATTTTGAATCAAAGCAATTTGAAACGAGAGAAAAAAATAAATCGTTTGTCCATTGTTTTTTTTTTTTTCCTTTGGGAAAACTATGATTTATCATTATTTACAAAAACAAAATTAATATTTTAGAGTTTATTTAGCAAAAATTAATGTTGTATTGCTTAGTTAATAGCATTTTAAATTACATTGTTTTACTAAGTTGAATGCTTTGTTTGAAATTTATATAGCTATATATAAGTTGTAAATTATTTCCTAGTTTTCGAGAAACTGTAATTACTGAAGCTTTTCTTTTCAGCGTTGCATTTAAATACAATTCGAAATAATCAGATTAGAGTTTACAATGTACTTTTCATAATTTAGTGATAGAAGAAAAGTTGATTATCAAAGCAAACACGCAACAATTCGGTTAACATTAGGTTAACAGTGAAATTGCTTAAAATTAGTAAAACATATATTTTATATTTGATTGGGGTGTTTCTATGTATTGATTACTATCATTTCGAGATTTAGAAACAGTGATTTGTGCAAATATGAGAATAGTGGCTGATTTAGATTGATTAAGCGGTTGATTGATTCTTGAATTAAAGATATTAAAAAGTTAAATTTCATTTTACAAAAAAATTTTAAAAATAAATCCATAAATTCAAAAAAATATATATTTTCCATTTCTTCCTTTTGTGTCTCCCTCATCTGTTATGAAGCAAGTCATAGAACATCACTTTAATATCATACTTACGGTAGCTCATATTTAAACGTAGACTGTTCTTTTACTCATATTGCAACACCGATAAGCTCACTAGCAGTCATCGCCCGTGTTGATGGATGTATAAAAACATGAACTATACTACTGATGCTGTAACTGAAAAAACACATCTTATTCTTAAAGTGTAAAAATCATTTAAAATAATTCATTAATACTGAATCTTAGTATATTAATCACAAATTATAACTCGTGAATATTTTTTTCCTTATTTTTAAGGGTCTGCGTATGGTTACTAACCTTTGCAGACCTAGTGCACTCCCGGAAACCGGCATTCATTCTTTTAAGTAGCACCACTACCGGTGCATGCCGTTATCACTTTGGGAATTTTGAATATCTGTTTCCCCCTAGATGGCGACACATAAGCTCTAAGTGATGCGAAGCTGCACTAGAAATTTAGTTTAGCCGGGAGTGTGCAAGGCAACCATCTATTCAAGATATCTTTAACATTTCGCATGATCATACGACATGGGCGCTGACGATTTTCAGCATCTTAAAAATCCACCGACATCGGCCATGTTTGATCCTGTGAATTTGGGCGTACGAGGCCAGTGCCTTACCGCTACGCCACCCTGCCTGCTGAATAAAAATATTGTGTAGCAACAGGATCCTGAGCCTTTACTTCAGGAAAGTCAGAAATAATTTTTCCTCCCAGCGCAAGAAAGAAGAAATAAATACTGTTTCCTTCAATAAAAAAAAAGAAAGAAAAAGAAAAAAAAAAAGAAAAGAAAAAATTTTTAATCATTTTTTAAATAGTTGAAACATAAATAAGATCGGAACAAAAAGAGATAATTTATTCAATCTTGGATTTAATGAAATATTAAAATATTGCTAATGTTTTGTGCTATATGTATTCATGGATGGTTCTCCCTATCCCCAGACCTAAATCGTTACAGTTTAGAGTATCCAGAGAATCTGCACGTAGTTCAAAAGCTGAGTAATTTTGATTAGATTTGAAAGTTATCAAAATGGGCACAGAAATTGGCAGAAAACTGTTCATTTTATCACTTTATTGGAGTTTGAGGGATAGGATACCCAGAAAGGATTCCACTTAAAATCAATTGATATTTCAGTAATTAAAAATAAAACGTTTCAACGTTTTCAAATCTAATAAATGTTGCCCTCTTATCAAAGCACATGCTCGCAGATTGCATGCTAGAATACACATTTCTACATGAATTTTGTTTCGATTCTATAGCTAAAAGGAGCAATATCGCTTTGAGATATCACGTATCCCTTGAATTACCAGATAATTGCAAAGCTCATTGCTGGAAGGGTATCATTACGTCATAAATGCATTAACCTGAATGAGTCCTAAAGATAAAAAAAACTAAAATAGGAAAAAAAAACTTTCGATTTATTACATTTATTAGACGTAAATACACAACTGAATGTTATTGACGAAATGAAGTCATTTCCTACAAGAACTATCATTATAATGTTCAAACGCAAAACATTGAAGACACTTTTTATTGCTAACCTATAATGACCAACGCAGTAATGGAAGATCACAAAACGGAATTAAGCACATTATGCTAGCTGCTCTGAGCAATTCAGATAAGATATAGGCATGAGTTTCAAATCTTGTTTGTTTCAAATGTGTTTTTCTTTTTTTTTTCGCTTTCTTTAAAAAGCTTTTATTTCTAAGTTGTTGAGTGAAAAATCGTATTGCTTGCATTTAGCATTGCTTTGGACTAATGATTAAAAAACATCTTTTAAATGCAAAACAATTTTTTAAAAAAATAGTAAATACAAATTAAAGTACTCGAATTTTTCGCATGCTCCCCCCCCCCCCCCAAATCTTTCGAGTGTAAAAATCCATACAATTAATATATTATCTGAAAACTTTAAACAACTTAATCTATTACATTACCCAAACTTAATTTTGTTCTGATATTCGTATTGGTAATTATTTCAACACGTTTTATCGTGTTAATCTACGAGAGAACGCCGGGAATTGTACTCATACATGTGCTATTTAAACTGAAGAAAAAATCTTGTAAAAGGTTGATGTAATTTACATGAGGTGCAAACATCAGGAATTTGGTTCTGTCTTTTTATTTGTTTCTTAAAACAACCAAGTTAGGATGCTTTCAAGTAAAAGGAGACAAAGACAAAAAAAAAAAAAAAAAAATCTTTTCTCGTCCGCGCAAATCTGGTGCATATTTTTGAAAGCTAAAATATGCCTTTCTCATCTGCGCAAGCCCTTTTTCTTATCTGCGCAAGCGCAGGCATATTTTAGCCTTCAAAGATATGTTCTGTACTTGCGTAGATGAGAAAGGACAATATTTTTTATCGTTGTGGCTTTTTATGTGAAAGAAACCTTAGTCACAAAATCAAGCATGTGTATACGGGTGGAGTGAAAAAAATTCAAAATCATATTTTTGAAGCGCTAATATAAGGAAATGGTGTGTACTGCATAGCCTAATCATAATGCAAAACTTCGTTAAATATATATAACTTCAACTATTCAGTTTTTTCTGCTCCATTTGTTAAATAACGACATCAGAGTAATAAAAAATGAGAATTTACGATAGATCTAATTTGGGTACGTGAATAGTGTAAAGTAAACTGTCCTTCATATCAAAAGTTTGACACGTAATATGACGCTGAGAATTACTGGACAAACCATTTGTGTTTGCAAGCTAATCTATAGAGCCTTGTTTATGGACGGGCCGTCGGTTATGTAAATGACAAGATTTCCAATATGTTCATGAAAACGGATTAGCTGAATTGGCTATGATGCGTTGGAATTAAACAAATAGCGTTATTGTCAAATACACTAGCTTATCAGAAGTTAACAACTTACATTTGATGATAAATATATATTGAAATCAACGTTTACATTATGAAAGGAACCTAAATTCCCGAAAGCAACTTTTACAGTTAAGTACCCCCTTTTTTACGCACAATATTATGCATTTCTTTGCTAGATGAAAACTGTATAAGCAGTTACAGGTGGCTACGATGCTTTAAGGTTAAACATATAGTGTTATTTTCAAATACACTGTGTAAATTAGAAGTTAACTTCTTAGATCTAATGATAAATAGAAATAGAAACCAGCGTTTACATATAAAAGCAACCGAAATTCCCGAAATCATTTACATATAAGAAAACCCAAACTCTATACGACCGATAAGGTTATACTTTTCTTTTCAAGATGAAAACTGTATAAGCAAAACATTCAAAAACAACATGCATTGCAAAATGCCAAATATAATTAAATCAGTAGTGGTATTTTGAAAAATGGTATTCTAAAAACTAATTGTAAATAATTTTAAAAACTGCAATAAGTTTCAAGCATCATTATGCTGTCTAAAATTTGTCCCTTGTTGTACGGAATTTAAACCTCTTTATTGTGACCGAAGGTAATGAATGAAGATAAATTATTTCCAATCTAGTGATCTTACTTTACGACCCTCTGGGGAGTTCTTATTCATTGTTTCGAAATAGAACAATTTCAAAGTAAGAAAATGGTTTTAAATCCCCTTATTTCTTGACAATTCACTCTTATTTAGAAGACTCAAATGGTGCATTTGTTTTGTAAATATAATGAGGGTAACGTATTTTTATTATATACATATTATTACCGAAAATAGCACAATTTATTATTATTTAGTTAAGCGTGGCTATTGAAAGAGAGCATTGTAAAAGCATAAAATATGTTCCAGCTATAATAGTTCTTCAAAGGGATAGTTTTAATTTTTCGAAATTCTTCAATCCAGATAAAAGCACGTTGGATTCGAATTTGGTGCAAAAAATGTACTTATTGAAACGGTACTAAAAAGCACAAATAATCCCTTTGTCACTTTCGAAACCAAAGCTACTATTCATAAATAATAACATCTAATCGTCATAATCTAGATGTTTGGAATCCCCTACAGTAATCCCTTTCGCTTTGTTGAATAGTTAAATTTGAAAGTTTTAGAAACGAAGGCACACTGTACTATTGGAACGTACATTTCATATTTATCGAAATTTTGCACTTTGTCAGAGCTTCGCTGCACATAATTTCTGATTTCTTTAAAGCAGCGTTTCTCAACCTTTCAGTATTAGTGGCCCAGTTTTCAATCATACTTTCATTGCGCCCCCCCCCCCCGCACTTACAATAAAATATATAGAACAATAATGTATATTGAGTACTTTAGATTCTGTTTCTGAATTATTTTTAACTAACTTCCAAAACAAGAGTAAAAGCGAGTAATTTAGTAATAAATCACTATTTGAATTTTAGGAAGGAGTAGAAAATGATTTTTTCTGCACTAAAAACGAGGGAACTTCGCATTCCATTACCATTTTCAGCATCCTACTTTTGTAAAACTGGATTTTCTGCTGTTGCCTCTTTGAAGACAAACTATACGTCTCGGCTAAGTATAGAAACAGAACTGAAAGTGGCTATTTATAATATTGAGCCTTCCTTCGAAAAACTTTGCTTTGCAAGACAGGCCCAAGGAAATCCCTAATGGCAATTAAATTTGTTTTTAATTTACTATGTTTTGATTAAGTAAGTTGTTTTACTTTAAGATGCTAATAAATATGTCGAAATGTATTTTGTTTTCTATGTGCATGTGAGCTTTCCTTTCACTCATCAATTTTTTAAAATAATATTTTCTTTTAGATATACTCGCGCCCCCTTCTAGTGTGCTCGCGCCCCTTAGGGGGCGCGCTCCACAGGTTGAGAATTGCTGCTTTAAAGACAATATTTTAATGTTCACGGGACAATATACTTCAAATAAAGTACATTGAAAAGTTTTACGCCACGCTTAGAACTAATTGAAATTTCGCCGTTGTGTATTAAAGTGGAGCCTTGGCGGTGTGGAGCCTAAACGGCGTCCTTGATACATTTATTAAACATAACACATATTTCATTTATCACGAAATTCTTATGATAATGTGGATAGATGAGGTACATAAACATATTTGCTGCAAGATACTTTTTTTAAAATTCAGGGAGCAAACTAGTATAATAAGAGCAAATCGACAGTTAAAAAATTCCGAAATTAAGTGTAAATTACGCTCATCGTATACAGTCGATTACGTAAATATATATCACTGTCTACAAATAATTATAAAAATTAATGCATAATTCATGTAATTAACCAATTTATATCGATAAGAAGCTTCGATCTTCGCAAAATTGATGTATACCTACTTATAAGGCTCCAGTTTAGGGGAGCGCAATTTAGAATTTAACTGCACGATTAAGAATTTACTTTTGAAAAATAAAATTTCGAAAGAATTGTGTTTTCCTATAAAAAATAATTTAAAAAAAGTTCATTTTTCTTTTTGAAATGTGGCATCGCGCAAAAAAAAAGAATATAAATTTAAAAATGAAAAGTAAGCTGCAAATGCTGTGGCATTAAAGCAAACATACCGACTTATAACATATTAAATTTCAAAAAATACAGAAAATACAAAAAAACAAGGAATGTGTTCGCTTTTTTTTTTTGTATTTTATGCCTTTGTGGGAAGCAGAAAAAAATTCTTTAAAATTTAAAAATTGGGGTAGACTACTGAGGATAAAAAACACATTTTCTACAATATTTCGAATTTGATTTCGAAAACAGTTTTTTTTTTTTTTTTTTTTTCGGCTCTCCCTAAGCACATACATATGTGTACGGAATACTGCCTCCCGAAATCAAGTTTAGAGCTTTTCATTTAATTTAATGACGTTTACTTTAAGTTGAAAAAAATGTATTAATGAAATTAAAGCTTAGTTCCTACTTCGCGTAAGATATGCATTGTACTAGCGAGGATAACACCTAATTAAGAGTAATGAACTATTAAAAATAATAAATAAAATTTTGACTAAATGTACCCATTTTATAATCAGCTTTCTTGAAATAATAATATTAAGCAATTACTAATCTGACTGTACTTCTTTATAGCAATGCAATAAAAAACGAAAGCATTACATGAAATCATTTTTCATGTAATCATTTCATACTATCATTTTTCATACTATCAGAACTAAAATCAGACTTTCAATAGTTACAAGAAGCAAAATAATTAGAGGAAAGGTTTTAAAGTACCTTACTCATTCTAGTCATATATAAAAATGAGAAAAATGGATATTGATACAGTACAGTCTCAGGAAGTATATCTGCATTGCAGCTAATGTTTATTGCTAAATAGCATATTTTTTTTTTCATAAAATACACTTAAACTCGAAAACAGTGTATCAGCATTTATTTATTCTTTAAAAAAAATTTTTCACTAGATTTAAAAACAATAAAAAAATACTGAGATCTTTAATATTAGTTTTTTCTAAGTATGTTTATGTTTCAATTCTCTCTTAGCTTTTTTTTCTTCCAATTAATGTAACGTAATGTATTGAAGGAGGTATTTAAAAGCTCAATGTTTTTTTTTCTTTTTAGAAAAAAAATACATGTCACGGCTCTTTTTAAGTCCCAGCTAATGCCTTGAAGGGGTTTTTTTGGAACTTATTATCTTATGTTCTCCTCAAAATGGCAAAATTAAAATTTTTTTATTAAAACGTAAATAGGAAATGCATAAATGACTCTCCTTCCTTTAATGATTTTCTCAGTAATTTCTCTAGAAGGAAGAGAGCAAACTCATAAATAAATTAAGAAACTAGCTTTAATTTTAAACAATTAGCTAAATGAGAAAAAAAGGATGGAAATTACATTAAAGAAAAATTGCAGGGAAGTTGTCGAATATTTCACCAGATAAACACCTATATGTGCATGAAATGCTATTTGCAACAAAAACGACCGCTGTTCAATGTTGCGACGTTTTTAATGTAAGTAAGCCAGTACTTAAAGATATTAAATTGAAATGTAAAGTAAACACAATGTTTTATTTCTAAGTAATTGTTTAAAACTAGTAAATAATTTCTGATCCGTGTTTAAGAACGAATAAGTTTAAAAAAGTGAAAAATAAATTTCACGATAGTAGGGCCCGGTCTGTCATGCAAAATAGCTTATTGTTGTTACTAACCCCCCCCCCCCCCTTATATATAGGAAAGCCTACTACCAGGTCCAGAAGATTGTGAGAGTGTGCCACCTCACATTTCAACTTTTTTTGTCTTGCGCTTTGCTTCATCGCAAACGCACCACATAAACCCCTCCCCCCTCCCCTCTGCTTTTAGGAAGGAATGAGTCGCCGACTGTACGAAAATTTGCAGAACGTAGGAAAAATGTTCGTAATTCTTTCCTTCTCTTTTCAAGCGTGACGATCACACCTGGTGTGCATCCAAGGTCCGTCAAAGCCTTGATTAAGCCAGAATGTGAGAGTGTGCCACCTCACATTTCAACTTTTTTTGTCTTGCGCTTTGCTTCATCGCAAACGCACCACATAACCCCCCCCCCCTCCCCTCTGCTTTTAGGAAGGAATGAGTCGCCGACTGTACGAAAATTTGAAGAACGTAGGAAAAATGTTCGTAATTCTTTCCTTCTCTTTTCAAGCATGACGATCACACCTGGTGTGCATCCAAGGTCAGTCAAAGCCTTGATTAAGCCAGAATGTGAGAGTGTGCCACCTCACATTTCAACTTTTTTTGTCTTGCGCTTTGCTTCATCGCAAACGCACCACATAACCCCCCCCCCCCCTTTCTCTGCTTTTAGGAAGGAATGAGTCGCCGACTGCACGAAAATTTGCAGAACGTAGGAAAAATTTTCGTAATTCTTTCCTTCTCTTTTCAAGCGTGACGATTCACACCTGGTGTGCATCCAAGGTCATTCAAAGCCTTGATTAAACCAGAATGTGAGAGTGTGCCACCTCACATTTCAACTTTTTTTGTCTTGCGCTTTGCTTCATCGCAAACGCACCACATAACCCCCCCCCCCCCTCTGCTTTTAGGAAGGAATGAGTCGCCGACTGTACGAAAATTTGCAGAACGTAGGAAAAATGTTCGTAATTCTTTCCTTCTCTTTTCAAGCGTGACGATCACACCTGGTGTGCATCCAAGGTCATTCAAAGCCTTGATTAAGCGAGAATGTGAGAGTGTGCCACCTCACATTTCAACTTTTTTTGTCTTGCGCTTTGCTTCATCGCAAACGCACCACATAACCCCCCCCCCCCCCTTTCTCTGCTTTTAGGAAGGAATGAGTCGCCGACTGTACGAAAATTTGCAGAACGTAGGAAAAATTTTCGTAATTCTTTCCTTCTGTTTTCAAGCGTGACGATTCACACCTGGTGTGCATCCAAGGTCATTCAAAGCCTTGATTAAACCAGAATGTGAGAGTGTGCCACCTCACATTTCAACTTTTTTTGTCTTCCTTCTCCAATCTTTCTAGAATGTTCGTTTACCGTTGCACTGTGTGTGACGTAGTGCCTCGTTTAAATGTGATCGCACTCTCATTGGTCAACAAGTTGACTCGCCCCAGCATGCAATTCAGCAACGCTGCTGAAAATATTCGGAAAAGTTAGTAGCGCCTTTTCGTAAAAATGCGAAAGACGTGAAAAAAGAGGGGCCTTTTCCCCGAAGCAATGGACGGAGGATTCCCCGTATTGAGTTGGTCTGCCAAAAATATAATGTGCTAAGTATTCGTTTTAGTACCAAATTTTCTGCTTTTAAATTAAATTGTGTAATGCCCATGTCTTCTTTTAAATTTTACAGTGCTAAAATTTGGGTCAATGCATGGTTGCCGTTATGCCACCTTTGCATCAGTAAGCTGTTCTTACTGTTTTAAGAAAAATAATCTTTGACTAAACATTTAAAAGTGCCTTCCACTACTTACTGACAAGTCCTTTATTTATGAAATAAAGTGTTTGGCTTTGATTGAAATATGTTTTCCATTGTTCTGACCCCAACGGCCAAATACAGTAAAATCATTTTCATAGCCTTGTATTTCTCAATGAACTGAAATGTTAGAATTCGTACGCATTGTATACCTGGTCATTCAGGAAGAGATTCATTAACTCGATCAGATTAATGAGCATTTATATTCCGAAAGTGCCATATGTATTTCCTGTGCCGTAATTAGTATGTCAATATGCTGTCTTAATTAGTGCGATAGCGGATTAAAAAAAAAAGAAAAGAAAACTTGTTAATGTATGACTTGATTTACTAGTTATTTGAAGCGGTAAAATATTTGGCGTCCCGGGGACTTTTACTTTCTCCCCTCCAAATTTAAAAAAAGTGAGTTTCTGTTTTGCCGTTATGTACTGGAAATCATTTGTCATGCATTATGAAAATCAGTCGTGAGTGCTACTTCTTACTATTCTCGAGACGATAATTAATATGATGGTTTCTCTAATGCCTATCTCATCATGTATTTTAGTGCAACTAAACTGACATCAGTATGTTGGGTGTTTTGCTAATTATATTGAACTCCTACATTGTATACTGTTTGTTCAAATGTGCCACAGAGTATTGTTTTGATATGCTTGCACATGTTTAACAATCACGCACTTACAAAAAAAGGCTCGTTATTGACTGGATAAAATGTTCTTTTGTGGTGACAAAATAAAAAGAATACATGATTTACAAAAACAAATGTCTGTCTTCAATTTTATATTGTGGCAAACACATTTTCTTACAGATGAATTAATTCATTTGAATGCATAAAAAAAATATGACTCTAATACTTATCTTTATTCAATTCCTATGAGAATATAAATTCAAACAAGTCAACGCTGGATTTCAACAAACTTGTACACAAGCTTCACCTATACAATTTTTCAGGGAATGGTTCCCAGGTATGTGATTCTAATTGTTATTTTTGATGAAAAACAATAGTGCCATTCATACCTACTCCAACATCTTCCTAATCTTTTTTTTTTTTATTATTTTTTTATCGCGAAACGTGGTTGCAGTCTTATCTGGGTTATTGCGGCTCACAACTGCAATCTCGCAATGTGAAAATTTAGATTTATTTACTTCCTTTTTTAAAACCTCTTTAAATTATTTTTTATATATATATTTTTTTTTCACTTTTCATCTGCACCACAAAGATCAATAATCCCCTGGTGTAGGTGATATAAAGCTTTATTTTAGAGCGAGGAACCACGAGTGCTCAAGACCTGACCTCAAACTTTGGGGTCTATCTTTTTTTCACCAGCTCCCAGATGAGAGACCGACACCTGGGATTGGCACCCCCAGAGGTATTGTTTCACTTGGAGGAATTTATAGCCACGACCTATTTAACGTGCACCAGCTTCCATTACCGTACAGGGCCCAAAGGAACCAGCCGCCGAGAGGTTGTCACCCTCCCAAACACTGACCTAAGTTGATGTTGCTTCACGTACGGTGCTCTGCGGGAACCGAGCTTCTACCGTCTGGTTCACTGCATTACAGAACAGACCAAAAAGACTGGCTTCTCTAGTTAATTCTTTAAAAAGGGCAACAAGTGCATATCTACTACTTGGCTACAATACTACATCATCAGCGAAAGCTAGAATCAAATAATAAAAAAATAATTAGCAATAAAAAAGGAGTTTTGTTGAATCATAATTAGGAATGTACTGGTTTTTTCAGAGAATTGTGGAGTAAATTTTCTGAGGCAATAAATTAAAAACGTTTGTACTGAATAGAACCCTCATGTATGTATATATATATATGTAATTGCTTAAATATGACCATGTCAAAACAGAAAAATACACTGAAGAAATAAGGAAGATGTAATTTCATAAAGAAACTTGACGGTACATATTCTCCCCTCAATAGCTCTAGATTTCTGAGAAGATTGTTCTGTTTGAATATTGAAATAGCACAAAAATTGTATAATTCAAGAGCTGTATGTATTTTTCAAAATGCCCTACATCATTTCGGGTGTTATCCCTCAAAAGGTGTCACCCGGGGTGGAGCGGCCACCTCCCCATTTTCGTAGACACGCGACTTCATATAAAAAACACCTGACATTTCACAAAGCTAGCCCCTGAAATAACAAGCCTCATGGCAGTACAATATTACATTCTCGAGTAAGACCACACCCTAATTTAGAAACCTATACTTAGGGGGAGGGGGTTGATTATGCTTCAAAAAAGCCATAGAGACATTCAGAAGAAATATATTACTCCATGACCGAATTTAATTGCATGCCGCCTATAGGCGAACTTGAAATCTGCAGTCTTCTTCCGTTTGAAAATGAGAAAAATTAGATGGAGCGTCTCTAAACTTGAACGATCAAAACTTATAAAGATGTTTGGGTTTTTTCTGACCTGTTCACGAAAAATTTTCTCGGTTGCATGTAATTATTTTTTTTACGAATTGTTGGTTATTTTGAGTCATTGTAAGCCCCCAAGTACGTATTTCGAATTGTACGTCGAATCTTTTTGGGTAGAGAGTAAAGTGGGCAGGTCAGTCTGCTCAGGGATCAAACCCTCTATCTTCGAATCATTCGTAAATAGCAGTAATTATTCTTAAAACATAAACATGCATTTCTAATATTTTTTACGCAATTTTACTCATTCACGCTTGTTACGATTAACGGCTAATACGAACAATTTCGCGAATTTTTGGCATTTCGTATTAAGCGAGTTCAACTGTAAGTTTTATTAAACCTCAAGTAGAAGTAGAATCTCATGCATTTAATTGTTTTTACACAGCTTATCTCAAGCGAAAAAAAGACCAAGTACGTAAATAAAATAAGAGAAAAATTTTGAATTAAAACCATTTACTTAATTACATAAGATAAAAAAACCGTCGAATAAAATGTTTAAAAAAATCGCATTAGAATTATTTTTAACCAAGTAGCTGTATTACATTGAATAAATTCTTACCCCAAAGGAAATACTATCCGCAGACTATACATAAAAGCAGGAAATAATTATTTAATTAAAGCCAACGTTCACCGCAACGAAACCTTATAAATGAAATAGCCAAGTACTTAAAAATATTAAAATGAAATGAAAAGAAATCTTTTACGTTTTATTCCTAATTAACCAAACATTAAAATGGAATTTAGCATTAAAATATTGCCGCTACTGCAAAAAGAAAAACAAGCACCATTTAGAAAAATTAAGGAAATTACGTTTTTGGGTTGGAACATGTTAAAACACAGATGTAAACTACAGAAATTTTTGTTCTGAAGAAATAAGTTTCACAGGTTTTTTTTAGTTATTCAACCTCTCGGCTTTTATAATAGCGAAATGAAAGGAAACATAGTATTGAAATGTGATGTCTTTTCGATGTACTTGACTGTAAATGCATTTCTGGAGAAATTTAAAAATGATTAGATAGTTGTTCATTTTAATTCCAATTTTGAGGTTGAGTCGAATTTTAATACTTATCCGAAATACACGAAAATAATGAAATAAATGAATAAATAAATAAGTTAATTGAATTCACAAGTTTCTTACTACTAGTAATAATAATAACGTTGGTCGTGGTGGATGTAGTGGTGGTGAAAATCATGAGAGAAATAACAATGTAGTTAAAGTATACGATGTGTAATTAATTTAAAATATAAAATATATTTTTAAAAAATATTTAATGATTATTTAGTAGATTGATGAATAATGAGAGTACTGATTTTCTTGCTTCAAATGCTCTCATTTGCTCAGCTTTTATGCGGGGAGGGGGAACAGATATATTTTAGGATTATTATTGTTTCGATAATCATTTTTTTGGGGGGGAAACTACTATATGTTTATATTTTCTATGAATCTACTCTCTAGAAAGTTTTTCATAAACCTCTCTAATAAATGTCCTTACCTTAGACACTTTTTATGTTCTTATAATTGCAATATTTATTTTAGAGTAAAGGTAGAGTAAAGTTGATGTTGCAATAGTACTTGTTGATATTAACAATTTTACATTAATTTCTCATATACTAGATATTTATGCATTCCATTTGTAATCTAGTATTTGACTATTTTTCGTAATAAACTAATAGTTGAAGAATTAATCTGAGATCTCAGGTGGCGAAGATTGGGAATCGCCAATAAGCTGAGGCATATCTTCGTTAGGGCTTGAATCACTTCTAATTTTAGGACAAAGTTACGAAATGAGCGAAGTAATCTGATAACGTATCGCCAACGTTGCGTAAAAAAAAAATGCATTTACTACGACGCCCAGATGTTTCTTGAGTCGAATTACTTTGTTTCTAGAATAAAAATGTGGAACACGAATAGCTCTGTAAAGATGTCGTAAAATATTTCCTTGAAGATCAAGTCCTTCAAATAATACATTTTAGCTATGTTTTTAATTTGTATCGTTTTAAATATGTACTTTAATTTGTCATAAAAATTTAGGTACGTTTAGTAAAACAAAAAGAAACAGGTTGAAAGCACTACGAAAATGGAAGTGCATGATTAAGAAAGATAGAATATCAGAACAATATCCGATGAAAGTTGAGCGTTCAGTGGGGGCAACCTTAATATCGGTCACTCACTGAAAAATAATAAAGCATCTTTAGAGGGAAAGAAAGGAAACGTTATCAGGACTTTTTACTTTGTTTATTATTTATATTATTTCTTTATTTCTTTTAATTAAAAATATAACAGTGTTTCTAAAACATTCATTTATTAATGCAAACGATATTCATTATTTTAAAATATGAAAATCGATTGGAAAAAACCTTACGTACTAGGAAAAAAAGAGGATGTAATTTTTGGATTCAGCACGGAAAAAGAACATACAAATCAGTATTAAAACAATTTTCAAACCTGTAATTTTTGTACACCTGTGGTTTATATTTTATTTTTATTTTATGCACCCACAACTGTTATTCATTTGTGTTTTTAAAGGATTTTGTTACGTAGTGCTTCGTTTATTTTAATGTTTTTAATTGTCAACGTTTTTTAAAGATTTTTTTTATTTTTCTTTATGTCATAATATATATAGAGAGGCTAAGTGTGAGTATACGAGGTGCGTTCATAAAATAAGGGCCGTTTGGTCACAGAAAAAAATATACTCATAAGAAAAAAATTTTATTGTCATATTTAGTTAGGTAAAAAGCTTACTTTACTTCTCTACATAATCGCCGTTCACTTCTAAGCATTTTTCGTACCGATGCACCATCTTCTTTAACCCCTCTGCATAGGAGCTTGCTGCCTGAGAGTTGAACCAGTTGACAACGGTGTTTTTGAGTCCCTCTTCGGTTTCAAAACATTGTCCACCGAGCCACTGTTTAAAATGCAAGAAGAGGAAGTACTCGTAGTCGCTAGGTGCAAGGTCGGGACTGTACGGTGGGTGGTCAAAAAGTTCCCAACGAAAATCTTGAAATTTTTCCTTGGTTTTGGCAGCAGTGTGAGGACGCACGTAATCGTGGAGGAGGATTATGCCAGATGACAGTTTCCAGCAGCGTTTGTTTTGGATCTCACGTCTCATTTTGTTGAACGCACTTCACAGTTGGCGGGATCAACGATTTTCGCGGCCATTGTTCTTTGCATTCACGGACAACAATATGACTTCAGAATCAAAACAAATGACGCTGTAGCTTCGCAATGAGTCAGTAGATGGCGCTGCAGTAGTAAAACTGTGCTCCGAAGCGCCATTATTTAAATACAAGCAAACGGCCCTCACTTTATGAACGCGCCTCGTATATTATTTAAAAAACAAAATAAACAACAGTTATAACGAAAAGTGTAACAGTTATATTTCTTGAAATATTAGTTTCAATTTCAATTCAGTTAAATTTTACTATACCAAAGAGCTCATGTACACAAATAGCCTTTGCACAATTTATAAAAAAAAAATATATATAAGCAAATGAAACCTCATATTTTCCCTAAATTATTGTTAAATAGCTCAAACCCAAAAATTGCTCCTTTCTAAATTCTTTTACATAATACCACAGCAGAAATGTTGCACTACTCACTTGGGGGTTGGCATTCAAGCCGTCCAGGAACGGTAGTCTCCAAATTAATATTATTAGTGTAAAATCTTGAAAGACAAACAAATGTTTGAAACCATTAAGTTGCGAATTTAGTTTTGTAAACAAATAATTTGTAAAATTGAACTGAATTGTTTGTCATTTATTTTGGCCTATTTATTTAATTACTCGCTTGTGTTTCGAAATTCGTGTTTTTAAAATCATAATCCGAATTTGTTCTTTGATATACTGCATTCTTTGTATTACCAAGTCCCTTGTTGTATGAAATTTAATCGTTCTAATTGAAACCAAGAAAAATGGTAAAATAGGATACATTATTTCTACTCTAACGATCTTACTTTACAACTCCTTCGTGAGTTTTTATTCATTTTTATGTTGTTTTGAAGAAGGTTAAATTTGTCGGAAGGAAACCCTTTTAATTCCCTATTCATACTAAGCAATTTATTCTTACTTGGGTAGAAGATGAAACTTCGGAAAAAATCCAAAGTTTTAAGAGAATATTTCAGACGTCATTTTGCACATGTGCATTTTATACTAACATTAATGTAAACATTGATGCAGTTATTTATTTAGGTAAATATTAAGACTGTGCAACAGCATAAGTAAAGCGTTTTTATATTTATATTTTGGCTAAACTATATATATATATATATAAATATATGTGTGTGTGTGTGTAACATAACAGTTACAATGCAATCATTCATTTATTCGAATGTCTTTCTGTAACTCAATATTGACCGAAATTCAAGACATCATTTGTTTATTTGAAGCTTCAACATATTAAATACACATTCCAAACAAAACAAGAAGACGACCCAAAACATCAAAGTCTACATCATAATATTTACATCGTGAATATCCAGAAATCCCAGCGATCTACCTTTAAATAATCTTTCGAGGTATCCGTCACTTGACGGATTTACTGATCAACGGATGGTCAGCCCCGTCAAAATTTGCTCTCATCTTACGTAATCTTTCTGGGCCCAATGAAACGTATATAAAGTTTTTATGTTTTAAAATCGAAACTGACTTTTAAAAGTTGTTTGAAAGAGTTTTTTTTTAATGTTATATATATATATATAACTATACCAAATTAACTACTTTTTCTGGGTCGCTTCGGATCTTTTAGATGAAAAATATATTTGGACTTTTTTAAAAAAAGAATGTCTTATTGTAATAAGGATTTTAACTAGGATGTTGCGATCCATTTAGAATTGTTATCTTTATTCTTACGTGCAATTATATAGGAAATGTTCACATTTAAAAACGTGTTAACTCACACAATGTTGTCTTTGACCGCTGTATGAGCTACTTTTTTACATTTTGGTGCAAGGAATTATTTTATAGGGCACTTGCTTACTTTGGTAAATTAAATAAACAAATAAAAATAACTTCCTGAAACACCTTAAGTATTGCAACATTACTTCAAAGCTTAATGGATTATTTTTTAAAGGTCTATATTCAAATAAATTACTTAAAAAAAAATATATTTACTTGAGGAAGATGCAATGAATGTGCACATTACAGATACACATTATGTATTCTAACGGTACTTCGTCAATTCGAGGAATCCAATTTGCAATTTCAAAATTATTATTATTATTATTTATTTTTTTTTTTTTTTTTTGGTGAATGCAAATTATATAAATTTCTGTAATATTTTAGGATTCCTATCAGTACTTATGAATAATTTCAAGAAAATAAATCAATTAATTAAATAAAATAACGTACATGAGCTACTTACATAACTTGTATTTCTTTAAACGCACATTGCTAGATCATGATTAGAATTTTTTTTAATGCACATGACTTGGATTGTCTTTAAAAGTACATTACCTACTTACAATACTTAGATTATAGAATTTAGACGTTTTTAAATGCACATGACTTGGATTGCTTTTAAATGTGCATTAACTACTTACATGATTTGGATTACATGATTTGAACATTTTTAAATGCACATTAGCTACTAACATGAATCTTGGGAACCACAACCCTCTAATGATACTCTTTAAGCAAACACTGTTAAAAATTTCATCATGAAATTACAGTTAAATAGCCGGCAGCAGTCTATCTAATTAACCGTTCAATTTACGGGTTGGAACATTTTTCTATCTTTACGGGTTCTAAACTATTTCCAATCAGCTTGGTTAAAAAGCCGTAAATACAAAAGTTTAAGGTTTCATAGCCATTTATAAATAGTATGGTTTCAAAACTGTAAATATAAGTTCACGGTTTTTGAACCATTTACAATTCGATTAGTAGCACTTGTGATAGCACACTGCAGGCTATGGTAATTAACTAGGTGCGTTGCATCTGCGAGACATAGAAACCACTCATAGCTATTAGCGGACGACGAGGTAGCGGACGACGAGGTGCGAGGACACGGTTGTGCGGGTGGAGCAGGAGCTATGCCGGAGTCGGGGTTAGAGCCCCGGGCCTCCAAGGTGGAAAGCCAGCACTTAAATGCTTTGCCAAGCCTATAACCTATGAGCCTAGGACCTTGAAGCCTATAACCTTCTTCATAACCTATGAGGCCAGGACAGGAAGTAGGCTTATGAAGGCATCAAATCGTACCGCCACAATATGTAAAAAAATAACTTTTCAATTGAAACACTGAATCAGGGTTATAGTTGATGTCCAAGATTTGGAGAAGTTTATTTTATTCTGAAAAAGATAAAACTGCAATATCGAAAAAATAATTGAATGAGTCATGTTTCCACAACCAATTTTTATGACTATTACTAACTTCATCTTCTCTTCATTCGCCCCTTCAGATAAAAAAGGAATTATACAATATTGTGAGATGGAATTCTAATCTTCACACTTTTTCGTTCCATAACCAAGATGGGCGCCCGATTCTTAGTGACTCCAAGACCTAGGTGGCGCTCGTAAATTAGGATTAGTTAAACTTTCTTTAGGAGAAACAGAGAATAAACGATATTTCACAATCAGCAGTTTGAGTACCATCTCTTTAAGTCGACAGGGTGGCGTAGTGGTAAGGCGCAGGTCTCGTACGCGCAAGATCGCAGGTTCGAACCTGGCCCAAGTCGGTGGATTTTTAAGACGCAGAAAGTCGTCTGTGCCCATGTCGCATGATCGAGCGGCATTTTAAAGATCCCTTGAGTATCCATTTGGATACTCTCGGCTAAATTAAATACCTAGTGCAATTCGCATCAAATGAGAGCTCAAGTGCCGCCATCTAGGGGAAGCTGAGCGTCTCAGTGGCAATAGCATCCACCGACAGTGGTGCTACTTGAAAAAATGGATGCCGATGACTGTGGTACGCACTAGGCTTGAAAAGATTAGTGACCATACGCAGCCCCATTAGAAAGAAGAAAGAAGTACCATCTCTTTAATGGTTATTCAACTGTTGCAATTAATTATGATAAAATAACAGTCAAATAAATTGCTATATTACTTTTTTTTATGAAAATTTTTAACAGTGCACGGGTATCAAGGAGGGTCAGGTCCACACAGCACGAGTTAGTTAGGCTGGGATGGCACCCAGCAAACGTATGTCGGACCGATAATGAGCAGTCGTCGGACTTCCCCGTGCCCGGGGGAGGACAACGCTAAGGCCTCGGGCTAACAGGGGAGAGGGATGGAGTAGAGAACTCACATGAATCGGATTTTTTTTTTCTCTTACCTTGTGAGTGTTTCTTCTGAGCTTATTCTGCCCTACTATCATTGACTTAGGTTCACCGATGAGCTGGTCTGCAGTATTGTCGGCCATAAACAATCTGGAATCCGCCTCGCAGCAGAATTCTCTTTAAGGTTGAGTTCCGCTTCAAACTGAGCCCCGATGATCAGCGAAGACGTGCCTCTTTGGACGCTTGCCCAACCCTACATTGACCAGTAAGGTTGCAATAGGCCGTGGTAACCTAGTGGTTACACTGTCGGAGATCCACTCGCGTGTTCGATACCCGCTGAAGACCCCCGCCCCCTGCACACTTGGAGATACGTACATGCAAAATCCGTGGACTCCACTACCTCCACTAGGCTCGCTCCCGGGGCAGGGCATCCCTGAGGCCTAGTGCTAGTAGAGATATAGGTTGGACGAGAAAAGTAAGGTTGCAGTATATCTCCCTCCTTGAGAGCTTTCGGAGCATTATGGACTGTTCTCTTCAGCCATCTCGGGATTGTGCCGATCTGACTCGGCAGTTGGACAGAGTTCTTCTTGAAATCCAGCGAAGGGATTTTCAATCCAACTCTGTTAATCAATGCCTAACTGCTTCATAAACCCAGATATGGAGCAATGTGTTATTGACTTGCTTACTTCGTGAAACTGAGTCTCTTGAATTAATTCTTATTATTATATTTTTTAGATAAAATTTCATTTTTGGTTTTCTACACAGTGCATTCCATGTACATATTTTCTTCCTTTTCATGTATTTCTTTTTTTTTTTTAATATACCTGTCTTTTTTACTCCTATTAGAGGTATTTCCTGAGAAAGTCAAAGAAAATGATAAACTAGAGTGGGGAAGGTGGAGGAAAAAGAAAAAAAATAGCACGAAAAATAAAAGACCTAACCTTTGAACAATTTAGAATATAACAAACAAATTTGAGAAACTTCTACGACGTTTAAACCAATAATTAGTTTCCAATACTTATAAAGCTTAAAGTAATTTTAACGGCTGACAAAACTTTAGAAGAATTTTAAGTTAAGCAAAGATTTTCTTAAGTTACCTTTTTGTTTTTCTTTTGAGAAATATTTATTTTTCCTAAGTGCCTTTAAATACCTTCTACGAAACAGAACGTAACAATTACATGCCAACAAATCATAACCTTTGGTAAAGGAGAAAAGTAGGATAAAAATGCACCTATAGAAAATGTTTATGATGCATTTTAACCACTCTAATTGAATTAGTGTGGTTCAAATTTTCTTTATCCGCATTTATAACAAGTGTAGCCGTAAATCATTATCAGCTTTTGGTTTATCAATTTTATGATATGTTTCCGTTTCCTTCTGGTTTAAATAACTTCGGGTTAAGTACGTTTATATTATTGCTTTAAAACTTATAAAGACAACATTAATTAGTACTCACATGTGAATGAAGCTTAAATCTTACTAAATAATTATGAAAGTATGTCTTACAGTTACAATGATTCAGAATTTTACCTCTGTTAAAATGTTAAACTTGCATTTTATTTTTATGGAATAAAGTATCATGGTTGTGCTACTTCGTATAAAAGAGTAATGATATTATCGACGGTTCAAAAAGAAGTCGGTTTAACTGCTGTAAATTAAAAATCTACACAATTTATTTTTTCGTGTTTAAAAGTTGGTTACACATCTTCAATATGATAATTAAACGCACAAGTCAAACCTTAATGCATTCACAACTCCCACGTTCTTTTATAGTTTTAAATGATACCATAGAGTCCCGATAATTCTAGCTTCGTTAATCCAAAACGAAAATGAGTTTTTTTTTTTGAGTCATAAACAAAGAAATCTATAGTAAAATTAATAAAATTAGAATGACACTAAATACGGTAAGTATATTTCTGAAAAATACAAGAAATTACAAAATTAGAGATTAAATACCACAGAACTAATGTTACTAAGTTCTACGCGTCTTAAAAAATCATAAGTATTTTTAACAAGAAGAAGAGTGATTCTTCCTTAGCGCCAAATTGTGCTCTCGAAAAAGGGCTAATAAGGAGGAACAAAACTAATCTTTGTTTCTTTAAGCAAATGACAATCCTGCTTCTACCCACTGAAGATATATATATATATATACATATATATATATATATATATATATATATATATATATCAAAATTCAATGCATTGCTCAAATTATTTTTCTTAGAAAAGACTACCAAATCTGAGAGAAGATCTTCAAAGTCTTTAAATTTATGCAGAAACCTTCCAGGCATCCCAAACATTCCAAATTAGTGTAAAGTACAGCGTCATTTGATTTTTTTCATGCTTTTAATCATTGCACTGTAATTAACTAGAGAAAATATTGTATGTTTGTTTCCATTTCTTAATTTCCTTCATGAAAAAATTCTGAAAAGAACGCTTTAGTTGAGCTTAGAATGGGAAAGCAGTATTTTCCGCTCTTCTCAAGTATCTTTATAAATTCAGCATAAAAATTTTGACTTTGTACTTAATTAAGTTCTTCATAATAATGTGGTCACAGAGTAAATTAAACTCTATTGAAATCTTAGACATTTTCGTTGTTCTTGTTCAAAACAAAATTTTGAAAAGTAATATATAGATTATTTTTATTTCTTGTTCAACTTATTTAAATTGATTTAGGTAATTCAAGGCTAAGTGTAACAAGATGCTTGTTACATCTCGCGAATATAATAACTTTAACCAAATACTTTGGTTATTTACTTAGATCCTGGTCACGGCACCATTTACTCTGGTGGTGATGTATTTGGATTTAGTACTTTGATACATTGCGTTGTGTAAAGAAATCAAAATATGTTAGAGCATTCGAAACTGAAAATAATTGAGCAAAAAAAAAATATGTAAATTTATATATTCAAAAATTCATACTAGAAATAATACGAAATCATTATTCATTGACTGTAAAGATTTATTGCATTATAACATCAGACTGCATATAAAAAATGTAAAGAGCTATTTAAGGAAAACTAAAAAAAATTAACTCGCGTAACACAATATTACAACTGACTCTGTACGAGAAGCATTTGTAATTTATGTATTTGATACAGATGAAATTTAAAGACTAGTGTAAGATATTGGTGGAATAGATTACATCACCTGATACTTGAGTTCATTGATGAGTGCTGACGTTGAGTGATCAATCAATGACACTAAAACATACTTTTGCTCCTTCTTTGGGTGGCTGGGTTTCAGTTCACTTAAATGTTCATTTTGGAGCATTAGTTGTTTCGAGGACGGATTTCTCGAAGCCGGTTAACTTGATCATTGTCGAAGCTCAACGGTCGATTCCAGTCAAAATATTTTCACAAGGAAATTTACAGCCTCGTTGATCAGTCTACATCTCTGAGCGTATGCAGTACGGTCGAAATGTCAATAAAGCAATAATCTATCACAGATCAGTAAATCTTGGTTAATTATGGAATGATAAAAAATTACGACAGCATCTCCAGAAAACTTTCGATCCACTCCGATCGTCACCAGAGATATAACATATTAAAAAGAATACCAATTTGAAGATCAAAAGCTATACAATTAACGATTATGTTCTAAGGAGCACAGTGTAGATTCAAGCCGATATAGCTGAAATTTTAATACGTAGTCACGAGCATTTATAAAACATTGCTTGCCCGACGAATAGGCTAAAAATTGCCCAGACGCCGGGCACGTCTTTACCGTTTTAGACTTTCAGTAGCAATGAGGGGAAAACACACAGATTCGGTCACGGAACAATTGGCAAAGGCGCGAAAAAGGGGAGTATTACTCAGAGAGAGTACATAGTTCCCGTCGCATATTTAAAATAATTCAAATTTGTGACATTGAATTGCGACGGAACTAAATTAAAAATAAAAAGTGGTTGAAAGGTAAATACTGAGTGAAAAAGCTAATCGAAAAAATAATTTGAAATGTTGTTTCTAAAAAATAAAATGGTATAAAAATTTTGGCCGCGTAGGCAATTAAAAAGGAGGTGACAAGTCGTGGTTACGCCTAGCGGTTGAACCGAAAGAACCGTGAGTAAAAATGCAGAGGCTTGTCGGGGATAATGTAACAAGATGCTTGTTACATCTTGCGAATATAATAACTTTAACCAAATACTTTGGTTATTTACTTAGACCCTGGTGACAAGCCTCTGCATTTTTACTCACGGTTCTTTCGGATTAACCGCTAGGCGTAACCATGACTTGTCACCTCCTTTTTTAATTGCCTACGCGGCCAAAATTTTTATACCATTTTATTTTTTAGAAACAACATTTCAAATTATTTTTTCGATTAGCTTTTTCACTCGGTATTCACCTTTCAATCACTTTTTATTTTTAATTTAGTTCTGTCGCATTTCAACGTCACAAATTTGAATTATTTTAAATATGCGACGGGAACTATTACTCTCTCGGAGTAATACGCCCCTTTTTCGCGCCTTTGCCAATTGCTCCGTGACGGAATCTGTGTGTTTTCCCCTCATTGCTACTAAAAGTCTAAAAGACGCGCCCGGCGTCTGGGCAATTTTTTGCCTATTCGTCGAGCAAGCAATGTTTTATAAATGCTCGTGACTACGTATTAAAATTTCAGATATATCGGCTTGAATCTACACTGTGCTCCTTCGAACATTATCTTTAATTGTATAGCTTTTGATCTTCAAATTGGCATTCTTTTTAACATGTTAGGGTCAGTTGGGGTAATTAAACATGGGGTAATTGTAAACAAGCTCCATAACTACACTTGTGGTGGTTTTAAAAACTTAAATGCTTGTGAGTGATAAACTGGCAGCATAGGAAAAACACTGAAACAGTTTCGTAAGTTTCGAAACAACTGTGGAGGCGTCACTATTGTTTGAAAATGGCACAGTGAAAAAAGTTGTTTAACAAAATTTAGTGACCTTACATTTTCATCTCCAGCTCATCTACAAAAGGGATGTAATCGGTTTCAACCATTTTTATTGGCATATGGAATGCTGCTAAAATCCTTTAGTTATGAATTTAATCCTCCCTGTTATTTGTCATGTGCAAGTTAGGTGTTTACAATTACCCCATATATTTCGTAGTCTGGGGTAATTGTAAACACTTAAATTTATCCTATTTCCAATATTTTGGGGGGAAAATAAGTATTTTATTTTGATGTAAATTACACTTTTGTGTCTATTTTACATGACTTTTGTTTCTGTTGCTAATGCCAATTGGAAATCTAAGCCCCTATTGTAGGGCGACCATGAATTAAGGAAGCTCCTACTGATTATCAATGAGCTCCGCTCGAATGAAGTACACTTGGCTCAGAAGGCCTTAATGATTTTGAACCAGCTCTCAGATGTGAGATCGTCACCTAGGCTGGTCCCTCAGTGGAAATTACTTCTAACGTGGTGGACATTTGAAGCGACGATGTATTTTACGTGCACAGCTCCCTTTAGCGCACTCGGTCTCAGAGAAATCAGTCGCGGGAGGTGGTCACCCTCCCAAGCGTTGACCACTGCCAGTTGTACTTCACTTTCGGTGTTTTGTGGGATACAAGTTTAACCGACTGAACCACTGCGGGACAAATTTTACATAAATTTTTCGCATTACTTGATTTTTTGCACGATATTTCTCGTTAAATGATCTCAGCCGACCAATAACGTAACTCAGCGGACCACATGCTGCCTGATGGCCGCAGATTGAGAACCATTGCTCCGAAACTTCTTAAGCCTTCAATCAGACTGAACAATTTTCCATTTGCATCAACCTTATTCGAAAATAAATCACTGTTTACAATTACCCCACATCTCTGGGGTAATTGTAAACACACTGGGGTAATTGTAAACACGAGCTCATTCGCTAAAAAATAGTCATGAAGTCAAAATTTTTGGACACATTTACTCACAAGAAGTACATTAGTGGATAAAATGCTTATAATTTTATCTCTGAATTCATTCAAGAGGAAGGGAAGGATCAAAAGTCAAAACATTGAAAAAGCGTTTACAATTACCCCAACTGACCCTATATCTCTGGTGACGATCGGAATGGATCGAAAGTTTTCTGGAGATGCAGTCGTAATTTTTTATCATTCCATAATTAACCAAGATTTACTGATCTGTGATAGATTATTGCTTTATTGACATTTCGACCGTACTGCATATGCTCAGAGATGTAGACTGATCAACGAGTCTGTAAATTTCCTTGTGAAAATATTTTGGCTGGAATCGACCGTTGAGCTTCGACAATGATCAAGTTAACCGGCTTCGAGAAATCCGTCCTCGAAACAACTAATGCTCCAAAATGAACATTTAAGTGAACTGAAACCCAGCCACCAAAAGAAGGAGCAAAATTATGTTTTAGTGTCATTGATTGATCACTCAACGTCAGCACTCATCAATGAACTCAAGTATCAGGTGATGTAATCTATTCCACCAATATTTTACACTAGTTTTGTCATAACAGCATAAGAGATGAAAATTTCATCTGTATCAAATACATAAATTAAAAATACTTCTCGTACAGAGTCAGTTGTAATATTGTGTTACGCGAGTTAATTTCTTTTAGTTTTCCTTAAAGAGCTCTTTACATTTTTTATATGCAGTTTGATGTTATAATGCAATAAATCTTTACAGTCAATCAATAATGACTTCGTATTATTTCTAGTAGGAATTTTTGAATATATAAATTTACATATTTTTTTTTGCTCAATCATTTTCAGTTTCGAATGCTCTAACATATTTTGATTTATTTACACAACGCAATGTATCAAAGTACTAAATCCAAATACATCACCACCACACTAAGTAATGGAGTTTTTAAGCTAATATTGCATTATTATTTATTTATATCGGAACTGTAGTACAGTTGGACAGAATTTTGGTCGGGAAATAGCAGTTGCATACGTAGAAAAATGAAATGTTTTTGACATGTTCATGGTTTCATGGTATGGTGAGTCAATGCGTAAAGAAACTTAAGGATCATGCTATAAATTTTATAAGAAAAAACTTATTTTATACATATATCTTAATGATGGTTTCATAATTTCTAAATGCGCTCAGTTTTAGATCAATCAGTGCTTATCGAGAAAGTCGTCTAAATTGCATAGTAATAAAATCATTTCAACTTCAATGATAGTTATTAAATGATGTTATAAAAACATTTTGAATGCAGTAGAAAAAATGAATTTAATAAACAAATCTTTATGTATAAAAGATTTTTTATAACAGGAGGCACTCAGTAGCAAAGGGATGAAATTGAAAATTTGGAGATAACTAATGCAAATGATAGAGAAAAAACCATTTTTTATTGTGGAAGAAGATGTTAGTAATAACTCCAACAGGGGCTCCGCCTCAACGTGATAAAGAAAAGATTTAACATTAAATGTTCTATAAAATCCTAACTTTGAAAGCGTTTTTCTCAGAATCGTTTTTTGCTCACTTACATCCCTTTGCTTCTCACTGCCTCCTATTAATTATTAAATGTAAAGTTTTTAAAACGAACTTTGGTGTTTTCTATAAAAAGCATAATAAATATGTGCTTCCTCAATTCATATTTTTGCACATTAAAAAATATATAGCTCCTTATAGATCTAATTTAGCATTAATTGTTGTTTTGTTTTTTATTAATTTTCTCCTAAAACTATTTAAAAAATGGTTGCTGTGTTATTGGCATCGAGTTGTATTTGCTTCACGTTTGCAATTTCTTACATATTTCAGACACAATGGAGAAAAAAAATAGGGACATTTTAAAGACTTTGAGTTGTTTCTTATAAGTAAATAGCGCAATAATAGTTAGATAGAATAAATAAGGAGCTATAAAATGCAAAATCTGATTAGTTGATTTTTGCAATATTTCTACTCTGAACCTCCTTAACTCTTCTATTATCGTAATTTGTTTGAGATTTACAGCTAGGAAAAATGCGAGTGCACAAGATGTGTTAAAAGGCATGTTTACGAAAAAATACATTTATGCGTCTTTATATTAATTGCATCATTTAATGGTCGCTAAATAATTTAAAGCACTTTAGTAAAATATAAATAAAAGCACAACACAGGTGGACAAATAATTTATAGAACTTTTAAAAATGCATGCAAACCGGGAAAAAATCGAAATAAAATAATAGTTTGCATGATTATCATTGCTAGGTCACGGGACTTCTTTTTAAGACAGGAAAAATACAACTAAAAAATGGGCAAAGGCTGGCTCTGGTTTCAGTGAGTTCACTGTAAATATAAAATGATAACAATTTGTGTTCATGATAAATCTGCAACCAGTTAGTATTGAAATTAGCTGTGGATTTAATACAAGCACAAACGTCTACAGTCGCCTCATTTACCCATTTCCACATGTGTTACTAGCGTTACTATGGTACTCACTAGCCTATGGTCTCTTATGTGTATTCACTAGCTTCTTCACAATAAGTTTTTAGTTCCCGCCTACCCTTCCCTTCTATCTTAAAAGGTATCAGCGGATCGCTTTTTATCCGGGTTACTTTTCCCGACAGGGTGGCGTAGTGGTAAGGCGCAGGCCTCGTATGCCCAAGATTGCAGGTTCAAACCTGGCCCAAGTCGGTGGATTTTCAAGATGCAGAAAATCGTCTGCGCCCATGCCGTATGATTATGCGGCTTTGTTAAAGATTAGGGATGTAACGAACAGTGATTTGGCCGAATAGCCGAATACCGAATATTCGGCCACTTCTCCCAGGCCGAAGCCGAATATTCGGCCAATTTCTTAGGCCGAATACCGAATATTCGGCGGCCGAATATTAAAATTTCTAGAAAATCGTTGTAATAGAAAGTATTTCACAAATTTAAAATTATTGACAAAGTCAAACACCAATTACACACAATCTATGATGTATGATTTAATTCTGTTTGTTAAGAATTTAAAACTATTTAAAATTAATCTATTATTTTGAATGTAATAAAAATAGAAGTTCACCCACAGGCGGAATAGAAATGACAGGTTTTACGGTAGTAAGCATTAGCATTATTTTACTAATTATTTAATTCAAATGAAAGAACTACTATTGCTTAGTGAACTTTTACCTTGCTCAAATCTGTTTTATGAAGATGTTTTAGATATTATAAAAGTCATTATTTTTATTTTATGGGGTTTTTTATTTTATGGGGTTTGTTATGGGCATCTTTAAACCATCTATTAAAATTTAATACACTTAACTGGAATGCATTTTTTTTTTTTCAAAAACCCCAATAATCTATGGTATCTAAATATTCATGATATATTCTAGGCTTTTCACATTTCTCTCTTACCCAATTTTCATAATAAATCAGTCTACACAAACAAAGTCTGACTTCCACTTTGATAATAATAACAAAATTAATTTTTCATCTATCATAATTAATTCCTGCCAGCTTTGGGAGCAAATGCTAATTATAAAATACAATATTAGCACTTTAAAATCTGTTTTTTCTCAGTCAAGCCTAAAGCTAGGTCTAAAAAAATATTTTTTCTTCCTAAATTATTTTTAGTTTTTAAAACTATAAACTAATGTATTATTTTGCAATAATTATAATACAATTTAAAATGCTTAAAATCTACTAATTTCTTTGTTTTTTTTTTTTTTTTTTTTTTGCATTTCTACTGCAGCAGAACTATTATGCCGAAAAGTCCATCAATATTCGGCCAGGCCGAATATTAACCTTACTCAGTATTCGGCCAGGCCCAATATTCGGCTTTGTGATGAAATGATTATTCGGCCAAAGGGCTGAATAGGCCGAATACCGAATAGTGGCCGAATATTCGTTACATCCCTATTAAAGATCCCATGAGTATCCATTTTACATGGATTCCCTTGGCTAAATTAAAATTCTAATGCCGTCTGCATCAACGAGAGCTCAGGTGCCGCCATCTAGGGGAAACTGAGCGTCCAAATTCTCAGAGAAGTAATGGCATCCACCGACAGTGGGGCTACTTGAAAGAATGGATGCCGATTACCGGGGATTGCACTAGGTCTGAAAAATGGTTAGTTCCATATGCAGCCCCAATGGAAAAAAAAAAACCTTTTCCCAGTTAATATGAATTTTTAAAGTTTCTACTGACTTTTTGTTCTATCGGTATTTTATTAAAAAGCGATTATTAGTTAAATAACAATAGTGCAATTACTGAAATTAACTTACCACCCTTTTGGAGATGTAAGTAAAATTTAATTAGGCATCAATGAAAGAACAGACCAAACTCTGCAACTCTTTAATCCACCTTTAACTTCTTTCATAATTTATCAAATAATACAGTAGAAAACTCTTTTGCTTTTGATAAAGCTTCTTCAATTTAAAATGGTATTGCTATATAATATCTTGTGCTACCAGAACCGTTACTGTGAAATTAGAATTATTAACTCTTTGAAACCGTTTCCTCTCTGATTCATTCCATTAGCTCTGAGTTTAATTTGCTGATGACAAACTGTAGACAGGGAATTAAATTCACGCATTCATATATCTGCGAAAGTGAAGCACATTAAATATTGATTATTTGTTAAGCTCTCAACACTGAATAAATATTTCAGATTTTGCAACATATTTTCCATTGCAGTAATCATGATATGTTTAACCTTGTACTTTCATAAAGTTTATAACATTACTCAAATGCTAACTAGAACACATTATAAGTGTAACTGTAAATTTTAGCTTACTTTATTCGCTCATTGAATAAAACTTTATTCAGGTAATATAATGGAGTAAAGGTTATTTAAGGTCATTTACTTTAACAACAACTTTTCGGTGCTTTTTTCTTCCTGAAAGAGCAAAAGGTAACGGTTGGATCCACAATTCGTAACCTGGTACAGTGTGGATCAGTCAAAAGAAAAAATAGCCGTTATGTACCAGTAGATGACAAATCAAGGATCCCAAAATTCACGCCGCAGGTACAAGATGGGATCCCAAACTAGTTATTGCTACTAACTCTGGTGCAGCGAGGACTTGCATGCCCAAATGGTTAAAAAGTACATGATTATCGTAAAATTCCAAACTACGTGTTTTAATCAAGCAGTTGCATGAATTTGAGTACTACCGTAGTTTAAAGAAGTTGTGTATTTTCCATAAGCGCATACATTTGTAGCTTCTAGATGAGCGTCATTTCTTAACTAGATTGTTCTGAACTTTTATTTTGTGCTACAAAGTTCTTCTTTTAAAGAGGGGTTTTTTTGGAGAGAGGGAAGGGAATACAGGAAACAAAATGGAGTGGATGTTTGAAAGTAGAGGTTGCTGTATTCAAGAAAAGTCAAAAAGTTCCACTTAAAACTGAAACGTTTATTTCGATAAGGTAACTGCTCCGTATTGAAAAGAGAACAACTCTTAGTATTCATTTATTAATTTTTATGGCATAATTAATCTAAAATCGTTTTAATTTACCAATATTGCATTGCTATTACCTGCTAAAAAAAAATAGTGAAAGATCAGACCCACAAAGTTTCCCAACTGTTCATAAGCAGTTTTTTTTTTTTTTTTTTTATCCTGAAAAACAAATTGTTTTTAGGAGTTATCTTTTCGAAATAAACGATTCAATTATATGTATTATACAAGTTTAATTAGCATTAGCGTATCTTTTTTGAAGGATGATCAAAAAGGCTTTGTGCAAAAATATCAGTAAAAGGAAAAAACAACGTAATTAGAGTATAAATTACCGTAACTGTACAGCATATAGTTATTTCGAAGCTACAATGGAGCATTTTCAGCAGTACAAAGAAAGTGCTCCTGAATAGGCTCGTATAGCTATTAGCTTTACTGTTTTGACACCTTGTGCTTTATTTACGTCATTTTCTCCTTTTACTCATTAGCGTATCTGATCTGTACACCATTACAAACAGCTTGCAAACTAATCAAAACAAAGTACAACGTCGAACATATCTGGATAAATGTTAGAGATTCCGTGAAAAATCACATCTTTCAGTTGTCCTATAGGAAGACTATTTTGTACACTATGTACGTGACGCAACCCAAGAACTAAAAAACTTCAAGATACTGTGGGTTTCAGTAGTCATAACTACTGGAGCATGAAAACTGATGGATGGTTATTCCTGAATAAGGTAAAGCTAGGAGAGTCTGCGCACAATTGGAAAAATAATTTAAAAAAATCGAAATATGACTTTTTTAAACTATTGATGAATGACTTCATTTCTTTTTTATGCATTTTCATTGATATTTCGTTGTTTTGCTTCAATTTAATGCAACAGCTGTAAAAAAAAAACCAAGAAGATTTGCGCAATCTGTCCTCACAGGGTAGGTGTGATTGCGCACATGGGTAGGAGAGATTGTTATTCATAAAAACTGCAATTAAATTGTTAGCAATAATATTTACACTAAAACTATGTTGTTGTAGGGTTTGTATAAACACATACAATTTTAATAGGAATAGATATTTTAACTCAATGATTACAGAATCGGAAAAAACAGTGCTTTAATTAAAGAAACAAAATAAAGAATAAAATAAGGTTTAAATTATAATTAATCTTATTCATTTTCAGTTTCAATGTCTTTTGTTTGTAAACCGAAGTTGTTGTCGTGCATAATCGGTATACTTATTGTTGTAAGTAGTGCACCCATCTGCTACAAATAGCACACTTAACCCATTAATGCCTACCGTCTTTTTTTAGGGACAGTCTGAAAAGTACGTCTAAAGCACCCAAAAATAAACATTTCAACAAAAAATTGTTTTAATGTATTCCTAAGAGGTTATTATAAGTTTAGAAATACATTAAAACATTTTTTTTGAAATGCTTATTGTTGGGTGTTTCAAACGTACTTTTTAGACTGTCCCTACAAAGGAACCGTAGGCATTAATGTCACTGGTCGAAGTTGTCTCCTGGTACTGTTTCAGACATTCAGTGCACTCATCCTCGTTGTCCTGTCTGACATGGTCCAAAGACTCAGTATTTTGACATTATTTTCTTCTGAGATTACTGATGACGAAGATGTTTCAAAATTCAAACATTTTGTTTTGTTTTCTTTCTTGCAAGTTTTTGGTTCCCACTTTTTCTGGAAGCATCTTATCTTCAGACGTTCGCTTCTTTTTTGTAGCTGCTTCTTTCTTAATTTTTCTCAAGAATATATGTGCGGGTCAGTAACATTCGTTGCACTTTGTTTTCTTTTTAATTTTGACGGCATTAAACGGTTCAGAAAAATAGTTTATTAATAAGAATATTTGTATGAAACTAGCACATTATTAATTTATTAGCAAAATTTTTGTCTAAGAAGATAAATTTGTTCACAAATTACTTTATTTGCACATTTAGTTCCGAAACATATATTTCATAACTTAAATCTTCAAAAGTAATAAAATCACACGAACTTGTTTTCAATGACTCATACGGTATAAAACAACCACAGTCCCTTGAAAACACAAATTATAAAGTCACGACAACTTTACCTCTCGCTATAGAACTATAGTCAAAATATTTAATTAATGCCTGTTAAAGAGACACCCGTGAATTTTTTGTATAAAAAATAACTTCAAAAATCCATTTAAAGCTTTAAAATATTCAAGTCTTAAAAATGTGTTGAGAGGGCATAAGTATTTTACATTTTATGTTTTAGTAAAAATTCAGAACGCCCCTTTTAATCCATTAATGCAGCGAATTTAATCGATTCATACGTTTCACATGTCATTTGCAATTTATGCTGTATTACCAACAAGCTATGGGTAATAATATAATGCACAATCTCTCCTAGCATGAAAACTAACGGGAGAAACGCGCAATCTCTCCTAAGTACAAAACGCGCAAACTATCCTATTTCGGTAGGACAGATTGCGCGGACTTTTACTTAAATATGGCTGCTTCTAGAAAGAAATGCTGGCCTTCCCACTGTTAGTCTAGCTTAGTAGCTGACGAAAAGTCGCTTAAGTTTAGAATATTTTGTACTACTGCTACTCTATAGAATTTCAAAGAACGCATTATGAAAATTCAAGCACTTACCTTGTGAAAACAATATAGAATATCGATTCTTAATCACAGACGTTCATATCAATCAACTTGCACTTTCAAGTGGACATTCCGCTATTGTCGTTGTACAAATGCATGGCGTTTGGTCGCATGCACCCTACTTCTTCCCCCCGAACTCGTAGGTACGCAATCTCTCCGACCGCGCAATCTATCCTAGATTTACCTTAATTGTAACATTCAAGCCTAAAAGTCTTATTGTGGGTAGGCTGCGTTTTTAAAAAGTCGAAGTGATTGTTATTCATGAAGTGCAACTCTTTTTCTTTTATTTTTTTTCTTCTCTTTGTTTTTCATTTTCCTCCTGCCTTAAAAGAAGAAAATATTGAATCACAAAAAAAGTTCAACTGATTTTGATAGAAATAGAGTGATTTGTGAAGAAACGATATTTTTTTTACTACAGAATATGTGCGATCATAATTGTAAAAAATATTTCGACAGAGAAAAACCAAAATTCGTTTCAAAATCTCAGATTTCTCTTTTTCAGTCAAAATTATAACAATTTTTCTAAATATTTAAATCAAATCTTTTTCTAAGTTACCTCTTTTTTTTTTTTTTTTTGCAAAACGGAAGAAGATAAAAATATTTTAACTTCTCTAAGAGTCCTAGAATGTAGTCTTTATTAATCATTTTCACTTTATAAACACCTTTCATTTATTGAAGCGCTATTTGTTTTTTTTTTTTTTTTTCGGATTACAATAAAACATAAAATTTAAAGAGCATTGATTTTGTTGTTGTCTTATTTATACGCTGTTCTTATCCTACACTACACATACTTGCATTTATGTTTAAAATGCATTAACTGTCGTTTAACTCGTTCTGAAATTATGTTTTAAAATTAAAAACAAAGACTTGAGATCTAAATGAAAAGGAAAAGCAAATAACTTTATTCATTTTGTAAAGTTAATTTCCTTTTTTTTCCCCTCTCTCTTAAAAAAAACTGTTTTAATATTTTACTTACGATGTAAGAAATCAAAATGGTAATTCTTAAAACTATATCATGCATTTTTATTCTTTTATTTATTTTAAGCTTTCTTTATGCTCATAACTTCAGGTTTGCTGTGCTAAACCTGCTCGCTGGTGTGAAGACATTGCGTCACACCATCGTCATTCTCCGAAATAATTTTGATTGAACCTTACGCACTTGTCTTATATGTGGTTTATTTATAAACATTGAAACTCCTAAATTGTTATGCAAGTGTGCTTAGCGTCTTGAAAAAAACCTTTTCCTTCCTCCTAAACTCTTTTCAAAACGTTCTTTAATTGATTCCTTAGCAATAAAAATGCATCATGTTTTATTCTTGTTAACACATTTTAGTGATAAGTTTCAACTGTCAAAATAGGGCTTAAACGAAGACGCTTGCGTTGTCGCGTGTAATAAAAAGTAAGTTTCATGTAGAACTATACGAGCTTTCTTTCCCGTATACACCAATATCAAGTTGATAATTTAGCTATCTATATCTTTCTTTCTCATTTAGCGATAGCTCTTGATTACTTAAAATAGGCCTTTTTTAACGGTTCATGAATATTCATTCACTTATTCATTTATTCTTTCGTTCATTCACTTACTCATTTTTAATTAATTCATTCAGAAATATCCTTAAAAATCCAGATCCAAAAATTTCGTGGGAAGATAGGCTCGTTTAGATCTGGATAAACTTCGTATCTGTACATGTCCTACGTTATAACATCGTTTTGACAAAGTTTGCTCGAAGCAAATCGGTCTGTTAGAACAGGTATTATACAAGATTGAAATTTCCCCGTAGGCGCTACATTAATTTTTGTTTAAACTGTTCAAAAATAAACAAAAATTGTTCAAATTAAAAAATATTTCACGCCGAGAGCTTCTTCCACGAAGCTTGTTCATAGGAACTTGGGTTTTATGCCCACAGTTTACATAATTTGCTTCATTTTTGCCCATTCGCGCTACTGTTAAGATTTTTGAACTGCTCAAAATTTAACGAAAAATTGTTCAAATCAAAAAGTAAACTTTGAAAATTAGATGTCCTCGCCAAAATCTTTCGAATGCAAAAAACAAGAAAAAACTCTTTCCATTTGGACAATTCCCTCCAAAGGCATTGTGGGCTACAGACAGACCGACAGACATAAATATTCCCCATCTCAAAGCCCTACTTGTTTTTCCCAATCTTTATTTAGTTACTACATTTTTTGGATGATATTCCTACGATACATTAAGCTTTCTTTTATACTTAGTTTTTCTTTTTTAAAACTTTTACGGGAATGTAGACTAAAAAGAATATACGTTGACCTATATAATACAAAAAGAAACATTACAAATATTACTGGTTTTAATATAAAAATAAAGGTTAACACTGAAGTGGTCAGAAAAGAGAAAATTACGAAACACCATGATTGATTTGGTTATTAAAAACGAAGTAAAATGTGCAGTTTGGGTTTTATTAAACCAAATCGTAGTTATTGTTCGAGGCCTTTTTTACAATACCAATCTCAATGGCGATGAAAATGTCTCCAAATAAACATAACGCGACGAAAAGCAATTTCGAATTTTAGACATTCCATTCAACTTGAGAATTATTAAAAGTAGATCCATTAAAGTGAATGAAAAATAAAGTTTTAAAAATACAGTATTAAGTATTGCTGTGTGCTCATTAACTGAAAGTCTTTCCTTCAGAATTTAGGAATATATACCTTGTAAAAAAAATATGCAATAATTTAACCCACTATCAAACGTTTGGCGAAATTCTGAATCTCGCCAAAAGCCATCATAAATGAGTCTCTTACGGTGAAACTCGATCAAAGTCTAAAATCTAATTTTTCCTCACTTTGGAGATATAAATAAAGCAAACAGAAAACATTAAAACTCAATTATATCGATTAAAAAGACTGGATGACAAAAAAAAATCCATAAATTTTCGGGGCTAATTGCCCATATTACTGATAAGAATTTAGCGATCAGTCAGTAGTTTCAAGTATCGCAACACCCCAAGCACTCTCACACCTAAAACGAGTTTACTAATTGTATTATATGAATGTTACCCTCAATTTGAAACAAGTGTCATACGTTCTGCATCCCCACAATTGAGTCTTTTTGGTGGATGTCAAAATAACTTTGCCAGGAATGGGATAAGGCAATGACAATGCCAAGAAACACTGCGAAAATACTCTAAACTTCAGTACAAAAACATCATCACCGGAAGGATAGATTACATTTGTACTTAATTTGTGAATTAGTACGATTTATACTAACTCTTCCATTAGTGAAAAATAATTTCGTCAACTTAGAAGTAAAACTCTTTTTGTGTAGTATCCAATACCAGTCGTTAGGGGGCATTTTTCAAAGAACAAAATAAAAGTGTTGGGGAGATGGACAATTTTGCGAATGAGAGGATATTCGTAAATACGAAGTCAAGTCTGTATTATATATATGGGAATGCAAGAAAAGCAAAAGTATTAATTAGTAGTATTTTCACCGGGAACTTTTTGTTTAGATCTTAATTCCCACAGTGATTATTATTATTAGTAGAGCCATGTTTTTTTATAATTTTATTTTATTTTGCTAGAATGCCTGCAACAGGAAACTTAATATGTTTGATTTTACTGAATACGAAGCTCATCAAATATGCATAATAAGATACAAATGTGAGATCGTGTAATCTTGGATCATGCATTGTCCAATGTAAACTACACATTTTCTGGTGGAATTCAAAAAAAAAGTACCTTATGTAACAAAAATATAATTTCACGTTAAATTAAAGCACAAATGAGAATTAAAATGCAGACATATATTTAGGGATTGCTTGGAATCCCTTCTTCAATGCGACAAGGAGCTTCTAGATGCAAATCATCCAAATGGTGCACACAAAACAACAAAAACAAAGCTTATATAGCCTAAGAATTATCTGTAATCCAATGAGAATAAAGGCAGCGTGAAGTGGAAGTAGAAATAGCAGGGAACGCACCAATAAGAGAGCAACAAAACGAATCCAATTGAAATTTTATTACAGTTTACTTTCACAAAGTTAAATTATTATTACCTTATGTAATTTTACTTAAAATCGAGGTTATTTCATGCTATATTCAAAACTTACAAATGTGTCACTTAGCTAATTCTGGCATTTTCCATTTCCTGTATGAAAAAAAGCGCACAAGAATTAATTAGTTTGGACCCCATAACCAAAAGTAATCGCCAATGAAGATTGTTGAGTGCATTCTCAAAAACAAGGCTGTTTTGGATTAATGAATATATATTTTTCTGAAAAGAATAAGAGGATCGAAATAAGCTTTTAGCAAATACTTTTCGCATAATGATTATTTTCAATAACAAAAAGGATGAAAAACTATTTATTGTTTCATTTTCCTGGTAGATCTGAATTTTAATTGGGTTACGGATCAGTTGTTTTATTTGGCAATAAAAATATTTCTGAAAATACTTTAACTTCTAATTGAATCTCGCATGGTTTAATTAGAGTTTTACGTTTCTGATTTGAAATTTGGCGTACATAATTGTTTTATTATTTTCTTTGTCTCTCCAGTAATTTTAACGTCATGTCTTCGCAAACAAGTAAAAATGCTTGTATTTGTACGAAATATATTCATTTTCGTATTAAACACATTTGTTTCGTTCTAGGAGATAATGTTATTGTTTTATTTTATTTCATTTATTTATTTTTTAAATTGTGCTAGCGTGCGTTTAAACAAGTGTTTAGCGTGCGTTAAACGTTTAATTAATAAAGTAACAATGCTTTATTAATTAAAATTTTTTTGTTTGTAAATGATCAGGCATCATGTATATTCGCAATTATACTTTCTTAATATTTATCATGAAACATATTATTTTGCTAATGTTTTACTTGCATTATGAGCAAATAAATTTTTCTAATGTACTACTTAGTTTTATATGGCTTGATTTTCTTGCTTCTTTGACAGCATGTGTAAAAAAAAAATTCATTTGACATTTATTACACTTATTTCTTCAGAAATAAGAACAAATGAACACTGAAGTAGTAAACTGAAAATTTTTAGTAATTAATTACAGTAAACGGGCTGTAATTAATTACTTATAACGAAACGGGCTTAAATCAAAAGAATCGCAGTATAGTGGGCGCAAGTGGAGATCGCATATGCGTGTCGTAAGAGGCAACTGAAATAGCATTATCCGATCCGAGTGACGTAAGGCTTACTTTGTAGTATGACTAAGGCCCCGGGTCGGTAATGCGGGTAGTCAACGCTCTGCCAGTCCAGCCCTTTATGGCCGGTGCTGGTCTTCAAGTGTCTAGAGAGTTTGTGGGAGGTTTGAAGGAGGACAGCGCTGCGGCCGCATCCCCTCGTATTGGGGGTAGTCTGTGAAACCGAAAAGTATGGCCGTAGTTAGCATTGATTACCCCCTCTTTGACCTCGTGTTCCACAAATGATGATTCCACGAAATCACAGATGGCGCTCATCATAATCACCAAGATTTTTTGATGGGCCATGAGGCCCGAATACAACTGCAGTAGGTTTCGTTTGTTTGTTTGTTTAAACTGGTGGTAATTTTTTAGGGTGTTAGGGTACTTATTTTTCATAATATACTGAGTCGTGGGTACTTCATTGCTGTCGATTTACAGAGCGTTCTCGGTAAATTATCTATTTTTAATTCTCTGTAATTTCCTTTTTTAGTTACAGTCTCTGCAGCTTCTTGTTTTTAATTCTCTGTAGTTTTATGTCAGACTCCGGTAGATTCTCATATATTTTCGAAGCAATATTTTTTGCAGTGAAAAAGCACATAAACATTTCCTGAAATTATCATTTTTAAGATTCCAGAAAGGAAAAACTGCTGTTTAAATCATCGAAAATCATTCTGATATTGCCTATGATGACAAGGAACCCTGTAAATGTGATTTTTGTGACTAAAATCCACTCTGATATTAAAAAAAGAAAAGAAAAAAAGAAGAAAAAAAAATAAAAATGTCATTTTTTTTTTCTTTTTTGAAACATGCCCTGTTTTCTCAAATTCGAAAGATCAATTCTCATTTCCTTAAATGCCTGGCAAAAAATTCCTTTATTTAGTTTTTGAAACATGGTAATTTTTGAGTGATTTGTATAACTGTCCCGCACGTCTATTTTTTACATTTACAATATTCTGAGTCAATATTAAGAGTTAGTGACTTACTTAAAATAGAGAATCCAAATATCTAACAATATGCAATTAAGATCTAATTTTAGTACTTGGTTTCTGCAAGATTACGGTTATGAAACATTCTTATCGCAGGGTGACATTAAGGCATTTATTAGTATATTGCAAAATCTGTCCTCATTGTGAAATATCCATTATGTGCGAAGAGCTTAATAATTAATTTACTTCACTTTCACTGTGTTTCGAACAGATGAATGTATTCCTGATCCAAACTGTGCCCCGAGTATAAATTAAAATTGCGGCAGATGTGACAGAAGGGAAACAGCTTCCGAATTCACATATTCATACTCCATCTCTTTCATCTTAAAACTAATAAAGGTAGTATCACAAACTGTTTCGTGCATTATATAATTTTGAGATAAATAAGCTTTTTTGAACAACAAAAGAGTTTTCTTTTCCAATATACATTTGCATTTTTACAAAGAGAAGAAGAATTGACTGAATGCTGATTTAAAAATAGTGTGATACCGTAACTACTTTTTACTTTACTTTAATGTGCGGAATTACTGTCAGTAATTTGATTGTTAAAACATTTAGGGGAGGATGGGGTAAAATGGGCCACTTTATAAAAAACCCAAAGTAATAGAACTTGAAATTGAAATTTTTAAACCAATATGTTATTTTTCTATGTGTTGGAAACATTTTTCATTATAAAAAAAGTTAGGTTCTTAAATATGGCAACGCAAAAAAATGTTTTTGTTAAATTTGGATGATGGTGTGCTTAACATATGGTTTACCAACTTCTGAAAAGCTCTATATTTTATCAAATAACATCCCAAATTTATAGGATTACCTCACTAAAAAACTTTAGAGAACAATTCCAGTTGAGCAGTTAAGAAAAATATTAAATATTTTCTTTTTTACATCAGTTTTTCTTGGATGGGGTATAAATGGGTCATGGTTAGGATTAGGTAGTTTTATTCATTTTTTAAAATTATTATTTAATCTGTTGTACCTAACTGCAGCAAGTTCCCAAATTTCAACAATGTATGTTGTTTATTTTATTGAAATTAAATTTAATTTTTTTTAATGTTTCCCCAAAAAATACTATGTTGATGTGGTAGAGAGACGTGATGTTGTTGAAGTGTTACGTGAACCAATATGTAACTGTCGATAATATTATTTTGGCATCTCAATGTAATCATACTTCAAAATCTTGCTAAATATGTTACTAACACATTTTTTTTTTAATTTAAAAGTAATAACTAACCTTTATCAGCATTATTTTGCATTATGACCCATTTTACCCCACGGTGGCGTAAAATAGGTCACAACTTTACAAGCTCGGTTAAACTATTTCATAATTAAAAAATGAATATTAAATTTACATAAAATTGTTCTAAAGGAAGTCAATGCTAACATGCAATTGAAAAGAAATGGAAAATGTTTCTGGTTTTGTTGCTATGAAACTTTGAATATAAAAATAGCTAAAAACTGACCCATTTTCCCCCACCTGACCCTATCAATTAAAATAGTTGAAATATATTCGAAACATCCCATCCTTTTATTGTGTACCTCCCCCACAATCTCTCGATTTCGAGTATTATTTTTTTTTACTATGTAGTAGCTGCTTACATATCACTGTTGCTAAATTCCTGTTAAATATGTTTCTCAATCAATAAAGTTAAATCAGATCTATAAGCCAAGAAATAATTGCAATATTATGAAGCGAAAAAGTTATTAATCTTACTAAAGAATTCAAGTTAGAATACCCAGGACTAAAAGTAAAATTGTTTTACTTAGAAGATTATTTCAAAGCACTAAAGCGCTTAATTTTGATATATAAAAGTAATAATATATTTAATTAAACATAAAGTTTAAAAAATTATATATATATATATATATATATATATATATATACGGAAAACTGTTTATCACTCCATTTGATATGCAATATTTCTGATCTAGCCTAATCTCTGTACTTTATTTAGTTTTGAGGTCTCAAAATCTTTTTTGAAAGTGAGTAGTAAATTAAATTATATGTAAGCTAAGTACCTGCTATATTTGACATATCCATGCATTCTCTTCTAAGCAACTTTAACTACAGTAGTAATTAAAAAAAAAATAAAATAAAAATAACTCTTAACATTCAAACACATCAAAAGTCTTTTTTTGTGCGGAAAATTATAAATTTGTGTCAATATTATTTATGTCGATTCAATTAAGAAAATATTAAAATAGATAAAAAATACGTTAGATGCTGTTATTCATACGTATTCGCGTAGCACTTTCTTTAAATTAAATTTATGTAATTTTCTACTTCGTTTTCAAAATACAATTAAAGGTCAAACTTTAAAACTTTTAAATGCTTTTCTACAGTTAAAAGGAATTTCAGACAATATTTTTTCCACGAGTTTTCTATGTAATTTGCTCTTTTCTGGTCGACGGCTATTCTTTTTTAATTTTCACTTAAGCTTCAAATGAGAAACAAATTACGAAGCTAAAAATAAGAAATGCCAGAGTCAATTTATATAATTTTTTTCAATTTAGGAATTTTCCGTAATCATGTTATTCTGGGATTTTTTTACTCTCGGTAATGAAGTTAGAGTTTTTTTTTTTTTTTTTTCTACACGGAATGTAATTTCTAGCGTTACCAAACATTTAACGATTACATAAGTATGTGATTAGTATTACTATGTACTTACTCATTAAAATTACACACATAATTTCATAAATATTCTTTTTGAATTGAAGATTAAAGTTAAAAGAAACGTTTTACAAAAAAAGACAATTTTTCGACTACTTCACGGAGAAACTTATATATATATATATATAGATATATTATTGGATATCTCCTTATGCTTCCTTTAATCTCTGTGGTCACAGGTTAATCCTTTGATTTTGCAAATTAAGCTGTTTTCTGTTGATCTCTTTACTTCTCCTAGAAGCTCATTTCTTTTGCATTGATAAATATATTTCTTGGAACCTCGAAACACGTGTCTACAATTTTTGGAAAAATGTGTGCGTATTTTACGTTGATATTTAGTTTTACAAAAAATGTTATTTGATTAATAATTGGCAATTGATTGTTTTTATCTTGTTTGTAATTTTTATAGTTAAGATGAGATTAATTAGGAAACTGATTCCAAAGCCGCTGTGACATTGTTTGCATTCACTGCAATGTTTAGACTTTTTTAAAAAGTCATTAACTAAATTTTAGCAAAAGCTATAGTTAGATTTATCTCATCGTTTTCGGTTTGTGATCTTGTACTTCGAATTGAAAAAAAAAATAAAGTAAAAAAATATAAGTAATCAAATAAATAAACAAAAAAGAAGAAAAAAAACAACACTTGAGCAAAACCATATAGCGGCAAGAAACAATATCAGAGATACAAACAAATGGAAGATTTTCTGGGAATCACAAGAGTTTGTAAGTTTTGACGTAACAGTGTATCATTTTATGTTCATATGCAGCATGTGACACCATCCTATAAAACCACAAATTTTGTGATTTCATATCGTCTCCAAAAAAAAAAAATGTCAAACAGTATGCTAACGGACTTAATTATTTAAAAAAGGTGAACTCTTAATCCAGAGAACCAAATATGTCATCTTAAACACGTTATTTTAAGTCACGCACACATTTTAATTCATAACTCTTTCTTTGTACAGTTAACAAAACTGTTGCAACATATTTTGTGAGAAATAAATGTTATACAAAAAGTTTTAAAAACGACTGCTCAAAATTTAATGCTTATTTTTTCGCAATAGTTGTATCATTAGTCATCACGTTATTGCAATTTCAACCCATCAAATAAATTCTGTATATATGTTTACTTTACAAAAGGACTACCTTCACAGTGAAAAACTTGCCAATACTTCGTATCATGCAGTAGCTGAAAGTTGATTAGTAACTGAAAATTGAGCTTCTTGTTATTCTTGTGCTGCAGGAATTTTTTCCGATGCAGGTGAAGGGTGGAGAGGGGGGGAGGTTGATGGATAATTTGAAGACAAATTATGTTTTCTCAGTGTCCGCAAAAGCTTGGCGAACACTGATTCAGATATACTATATAGTATATATTAACTTTTTTTATGAAGCGACTCGGATGACAAAATAAAACTGCCTGAAGTTTCCTCATCATGAAGTTCTTACTCACTTGGGGAAAGGTGATTCTAGAGAAATACAGTTTCCTGCAGCATAATTGTGTGGCAGCTCAAAACGATTCTGCAAAATGTATAAATAATTTAAAATCTAATTTTTTTTTTTTTTGGATATCAAAAAAAATCTTTTTTTAGAACACTATGAACTAGTTAATTAAAATAATTAACTATTAAATAATTAATTGGAAAAAGAAAGGGATGCAACGAAGTTGTTCCAAATCTCCAATTTCGGACCAAAGCGTATAGTTCGTTACGTAAGGAAATCGGATCAAAACCGTTCTATGGCCAGTTTTACCTCATCTGCTTTTTCCCAAAACAAATAATACAAAACAATAAATCATTACTACAGGAAAGGGTCAGCTTTTCCCGTTGTTACTTGCGTAAATAGCTATCAATTACACAGGTTCTAAAATCCACATTACCTCACTTACCTACCAATTGAAGGGTTTGCAGCAACAAGGAGTTAACTCCAATTCTTATAATCCCTTTTATATCTCCTTTAGTTAGTTGCTTCATTCGCTTGGGGCAACATGGAGTTAACTCATTCTAGCGGATACCTTGAGAACTATCAACGAGAGATGACACCTTGTTGAATCAAATGACAGAATGATTTTTCCCCCAAGAAACGGTTGTTAACTCTGTTTGGTCTAAAAATGGAGTTAACTCTTTTTTGATGCAAACCCCTCACAAATCTAATTTAAATTACGTCAAAGTACGGAGAAAGCTGTTGCAAATATGAATTTTTTTTTTTTTAAAAGTGTCATGAATAGGAAAATGGGAAAAACACTGCTCCTTAGCACAATATTTAATTAAATAGTCATACTTAGTTTAAGACAAGGTAATAATAGCAATTAGTAAATAGTCAAAACTGCGTTTGTTGCTGCATACTAACATACTTTGTTTCAATTAGTTTAAATTTTAAAATGCATTATTTTGGTAATGCTCCTGAAAAGTATCTCCAACAAATTCGATTAATTCATAATTTACTATAACGTCAAATGATTCTTGTATCAGTATTTGAAACGCATTATTTCTGATTTGTTTCAGCCTAATTACAAGTATTACTCCGACTCTTTAAGAACTGTTTCGCATTTTAATTATAATTGTTCATCCCCAAGAATTAGAAATGTGGCACATGTAATAAGTTATTCTAGCTATTTCCGATCTTGGTTTCTCTAATGCTTAAGTTATTAAATGTTAATAAGATTTGCCTTCAACTGGAAACGCTCTATGCTTTGAAGGCGGGCAGTGGAAGAATTTGCACTGCTTCGGTTCGAGAATGTGAGTTTTAGCGGAGTATATCGCCTTGAAATAATGGAAAATTAATAATATGCATTTGGAGACACGAGTGAATAAATAATAGAACAAAAGCTTTCTTTCGTTCTCATTATTTAAGTTTGGAACTGATTAAGTTAAGAATTTAACGTCAGTAATGAGAAAATCAAAGTTTTGACTAAACAGAGATTTTGTCTCTTGTTGAGATAAAATATTAGTATACTTTAAAAACAAATGTCACGATGTTCTATTTTTATCCGAAGTAAAAATTTATGTACTGACTTTTTCGGTCCCAGTGATGCTACTTGGCACACATCACATTATTTTTTCTTTTTCTTTCTTTATTTTTTGTTTTCTGTTCAAGAAACAAATACGCCTAATTTGAAAAGAACATCGTTAAATTTTTAATCAGCATATTCATTATTTATTGTGTACTCTTTTCATTATATATTCATCCTTTACTGTATTTTCCTGCAAAGCGTCATGCAGAAAAAGGTTGCTACTTATCACCAATGTGAGTCATCAATATAGTTTTCCAACTGTTTCCCCATTTACTTGATACTTTTAAAGACGCAGTTAGATTCGTTTGTTAGAAGTTACACATTTTGTTTACTTTTTATAGTCCTAAATATCACGTAAGAACTGCTTTTGATGTCAAAAATCTTTCGCCTGTACTCAGATTTGTGCTAATATTTCTGCATAAGTTACACATAGGATTAAGACATAATAAATTTACTATTTTTTTTTGAAAATAAAAATAAAAAACTATTCAAAGCACTACATTTGAAAAGCAGCTACAAGCACATTTTTCAGGGTTAAAGGGAACCCTTTTCAATGCAAAAAAAGAAAAACTGTGAGCTCATGGAATACTAAGATCAAAGTCTTGAATATTTATAAGCACATTAAAATATTGCAACTTAGTGTATGACACACCTATGAAACATAATTTTCTCAACTCCTTAAAATCAACATCAAAATTAAATTTCAACAGCAGTTGAATTGCGAAAAAAATCCAATGTTGAAGGAAACTAATAATGCTGAAACTAATAATGTTGAAACTAATCTTGCTGCAACTAATCATGTTGAAACTAATCATGTTGAAACCAATCATGTTGAAACTAATTTTGTTGAAACTAATCATGCTGAAACTAATCATGTTGAAACTAATCATGTTGAAACTAATCTTGTTGAAACTAATCATGTTGAAACTAATCATGTTGAAACCAATCATGTTGAAACTAATCATGTTGAAACTAATCATGTTGAAAGTAATCATGTTGAAATTAATGGATGTTGAAACTAATTGATGTTGAAACTAATGGATGTTGAAACTAATGGATGTTGAAACTAATGGATGTTGAAACTAATGGATGTTGAAGCTAATGACGTTTAAATTCTAGTTGGAGAGTTGCAAACAGTACATACATTTCACATGCAGCACTGTACAATGTATAAAAACGGCATATATGAGCTAAAACCTAAATTATACTTATATAGATTATAAATCATAATGATTTCTTTTTCTAATGGTAAGACTCAGTGTTTTTCCCAAACGATCCATCCTCGCCATGGGAAAAATATAGAACTTCTACCATGCTATACGCTACCCATAAAAGCTAAAAGAATTTGCAATAAAAGGTATAGAAATGTTGGAGAAAATAGAGCTATAATGATCCTAATAAGGTTGCCCAGACAGCAGTGAAACTTGCCATCTCTCATTCAAGTTACTCTCTGAGCAGTCTTGGTCCTACCAGAAACAAACAGATGATTTAAGCGAAATTTGTCTTGTTGCTTTTGAGTCTGTATACGACACCCAGAAAACCGCTTCCTTTTCTTTTCTTTTTTTTTATATAGACAAATGTATGACAAAAAATATGCCTTTTCTGTTATTTGTCTTTCAAAATTCATTATAAAACAAAAGTTACAACAACATCGTGTTCCTTCTGGGTTTTTAGATATGTATTATTTGCATTTAAAATTGCGAGAAGACCTTTGGAACGAATGTTTGATTCGAAAAAAGATTCTGAATATTTTACTCTACATTCTTTGTTTTTCTAGTTTAGGTTATTTTGATGAAAGAAACATTTTTTGTTCTCTTCATCCAAAAGTTTGTGGAGTACAAATACTGCAGAAGTGAACAAAATAGATTTAGAGTATTTTTGTTGCTATATGGCTAGAACGTAAAAAGAAGACCACAATGTTATTATCTTCACGCTTTTATTTTCTATTCTGACAACAAGTACGTTCTAAGACTTGACATTATTTGAATAGTTTTCTGTTTTTCTTTATAAAGTGAAAAAAAAAAAATTTCATGATCAACCTTTGTACTTTTTTATAACATAAAATAATAATACATATCAAGAAAAAATAATATATGTGTATATATATATATATATATATATATATATAGTTAGAAATTTTTATATACAAAATATAAATGTAATAACGCTTCTTTTATGCTGTTACATAGCCTTTATATTTACCTAAATCAATAAATATAAATAAATGTATCAATGTTTATATTAATGTTAATATAAAATGCACATGTGCAAAAGGACGTCTGATATATTCTTCTAAAAACTTTAGATTTTTTAGAAGTTTTTAACTTCTACCCAAGTAAGAGTAAATTGTTTAGGATGAATAGGAAATTAAAAGAATTTCCTTCGACAAATTTGACCTACTTCAAAACAAATTAAAAATGAATACGAACTCACGAAGGTGTTGTAAAGTAAGATCGTTAGAGTAGAAATAATGTATCCTCTTTTACTATGTTTGGTTACAATTAGAATGATCAAATTTCCTGCAACAAGGGTCTTAGTTGGTGCTACAAACAATGCAGTATATCAAAGAACGATTTCGAATTATGATTTTAAAAACGCGAATTTCAAAACTACGAGTAATTAAATAAATAGTTGTGCCAAAATGATTGACAAAAAATTCAGTTCAATTTTACAAATTATTTGCTTACAAAAATAAATTTGCATCTTGTTTTTTTTCAAGCATTTGTTTGTCTTTCAAGTTTCAACACTAATAATATTAACTTGGAGACTGCCGTTCCTTGACGGCTTGCCTGAAACCCCCGAGTAGTGCAACATTTGTGCTGTGGTATTATGTAACATAATTTAGAAAGGAACAATTTAACAGTAATTTAGGAAAAATACAAGGTTTCATTTGCTTATATCTTTTTTTTTCTAAATTGTGCAAAGACTATTTGTGTGCATGAGCTCTTTGGTATAATAAAATTTAACTGAATTGAAATTGAAACAATTTGTTTTAAGTAATATAACTGTCGCACTTTTCGTTATAGCTGTTTTTTTTTAATATATAAATATTCACACTTCGCCTTTATGTATATGTATTATGACATCCAGAAACTAAAAAAAAAAAATCTTAAAAAAAACATAGATAATTAAAAACGTAAAAATAAACGAAGCACTACGCAACAAAATCGTTTAAAAACACAAATTTACAACAGTAATGGGTGCATAAAATAAAAATAAAATATAAAGCGCAGGTGTACAAAAATAACACGTTTGAAAATTGTTTTAATACTGATTTTTATGCTCTTAGTCAGTGCAGAATCCAAAAATACATCCTTTTTTTTTCCTACTACGTAAGGTTTTTCCAATCGATTTTCATATTTTAAAATAATGCATATCATTTTCATTAAAATATGAATGTTTAAACAAACATGGGTATATTTTTAATTCAAAAAAATAAGAAATAAATAATATAAATAACATAAAAAGTAAAAAGTCATCATAACGTTTCCTTTATTTCCCTCTAAAGATGCTTTATTATTTTCAGTGAGTAACTGATATTAAGGTTGCCTCCACTGAACGTTCAACGTTCATCGGATATTGTTTTCATATTCTATCTTTCTTGATAATGCACTTCCATTTTCGTAGTGCTTTCAAACCTTCTTCCTGTTTTACTAAATATATCTAAATTTTTATGACAAATTAAAGTACATATTAAAAAACGATACAAATTAAAACATAGGTAAAATGTATTATTTAGAGGAAATACTTGATTTTCAAGGAAATATTTTACGACATCTTTACACAGCTATTCGTGTTCCACATTTAAATTCTGTACTTGAAACAAACTAATTCGGCTCAAGAAACATCTGGGCATCGTAGTAAATGCAATTTTTTAACGCAACGTTGGCGATACGTTATCAGATTACTTTGCTCATTTTGAAAACTTTGTCCCAAAATTAGGAGTGATTCAAGTCCTAACGAAGATATGGCGCAGCTTATTGGCAATTCCCTATCTTCGCCACCTGAGATCTCAGAATTATTCTTCAACTATTAATTTACTATGAAAAATAGTCAAATACTATATTACAAATGGAACATAAATATCTAATATATGAGAAATTAATGAAAAATTACTTGTTAATATCAACAAGTACTATCGCAACATCAACTTTACTCTACTCTCACTCTCAAATAAATATTGCAATTGTAAGAACATAAAAAGTGTCTAAGGTAAAGAAATTTATTAGCGACGTTTATGAAAACCTCTCTAGAGAGTAGATTCCCAGAAAATATAAACATATAGTTAGTTTCCCAGAAAAAATGATTATAGAAACAATAAAAATCCTCAAAAATAGTTCTCCCCCTCTTCCATAAAAGCCGAGTAGCAGATGAGAGCATTTGAAGCTGGTAAATCAGTATTCTCATTAGTCATCAATCTCCTAAATAATTATTAAATATTTTTTAATTAATTTTATTCTGTATTTTAAATTAATTACATTTCGTATTCATTAACTTCATTGTTTTTTATCATTATTTTCACCACTACCACAGCCACCATTATTATTATTACTGTTATGTATGCAACTCAACTTATGGTCTCGTGCACGAATATATATAGAAGGAACGAAACATAAAGAGCCAGTTTGTATTTTCACTCATTAAATTTATGTTTTGATATAATATCTGCCTGTTCATTTAAGTGATTTAATTTACATACCAAATTGACTTGAATGCGTAGAGCACATTAAAGCAAGGTATGAAACATGGTGGCAGTCGGTAAAAACGAATTAATCCGGAAGTAATAAATAAAAAGTAAAATAATGAATAAATTCACAACTCCCGGACAACTGTCGTTCCAAGGCAATTTGGCTGAAAATTGGCGACGGTGGAAACAACGTTTTCAACTGTATATGGAAGCTTCTGAGAAAAATAATAAAGAAGGTAAGCTCAAAATTGCTATATTGCTTAATTTTATTGGTGAAGAAGCTCTAGAAGTATATAATACATTTGAGCTAACTAATGAACAAAAGGCAGATTATGACCATATAATAAAATTATTTAATGAATATTTTGAACCTAAACGTAATGTTGTGTTCGAAAGATTTAAATTTTTCGCCACAAGTTAAAAGGATTTTGACATATTTGATTCTTTTGTCACGGAATTGAAGAAATTGGCGAGCACTTGTGAGTTTGGCGACCAAACTGACAGCTTAATTAGGGATAGAATCGTATTGGGTATAAACAATAAAACGTTACAACAATGTTTATTAAAAGAATCAGATCTTGATTTAAATAAAGCGATAAAAATGTGTAAAGCAGATGAATTGAGTAAAATGCAGTTCAAAGCTATGCAAGATCAGAGTAATATGAATGTTCATTCTTAAAAAAAGGGAGAAAAGGAGAGAAAAATTGGTGAACATTTTACAAAAAATAAGAGTTTCTCAGCGCCAAATGAGAAAATAATAAAAAATTGTAGGAGATGTGGAAAAAATCACAAAATTAAACAATGTCCGGCTTGGGGGAAAATATGCAAGAAATGTAAAAAAGAAAATCATTTTGCGCCACAATGCCAAAGTCGAAACGTTAAAGCGGTAAACGTAAATGAAAATGTTAGTGAAATTTTGTTATCCATATCTGAAGACAAATCTCCTAAACAATTAAATTCTATTGAACGGACAGAGTGTCTAAGTATAAATGATGTAAATATTTCATTCAAATTAGATTCTGGAGCAGAGGTAAACGTAATTCCGTTTAACCTTATAAAGAAAATGAAAAATGTTAAGATTTTTCCAACAAGTAGAAAATTAAGTTCATATACAGGTCATGAAGTGAAGATTAAAGGAATATGTAAATTGCACTGTAAAGCTAGAAATCTTCAAGAAGACCTAGAATTTTTTGTAGCAGTAAGAAATGTACAGCCTATTTTGGGAATAGTTGTTCTAGAAAAATTATCTTTAGTTAGTAGAAACTGTTCTAGCATTAATTCATCGCAAATGAAATGCTCCGCAGAAGCTATAATCCAAAATTATGAAGATGTATTTAAAGGTACAGGAAAACTGAAAATGGTTCACAAAATTATTCTTAAAGAAAATAGTAATCCTAGAGTATTTTCAAGCAGGAAAATTAATTTATCTTTAAGAAATAAAGTTAAAGAAGAATTGGACTCGATGAAATCAAAAGGAATTGTTGAGAAGACTGAAGAGCCAACGGAATGGGTTCATCCAATTGTTGTTGTACAAAAACCGAATGGAGCAGTAAGAATATGCATGGATCCAAGAGAACTAAATAAAGTTATACAAAGATCACACTTCCAAATGCCAACACAAGAAACTATTTTTTCTGAGCTTCAAGGTGCCAAAATTTTTACGGTTATGGATGCATCGACAGCGTTTTGGCAAATACCACTGGATGGAAAAAGTTCCAAACTCTGTACTATAGCAACACCATTTGGTCGTTACAGTTTTAAAAGGCTACCTTATGGATTGAATAGTGCATCAGAAGTATTTGGGAAGGCAATTTATGATGCATTATGTGGACTGGAAGGTGTAGTAAATTATTTAGATGACATATTAGTATTTGGCAAGAATTTAGAAGAACATAATGAAAAATTACAAAAGGTTCTATAAAGACTTAGAAGCTATGGAATAAAACTTAGCAAAAGCAAATTGCAATTAGCAGTTCAAAAAGCCAAATATCTAGGTCATATACTTACTGAAGATGGAATTAAAATAGAAGATAAGAAGATAGATGCCATCACAAAGTTAAATGCTCCTAAAGATAGAAGTGAGCTTCAACGCTTTATTGGAATGGTAACCTATCTAGCAAAGTTTATTCCTAATTTTTCTGAAAGTACATCAACATTGAGAAAACTCTTAAGTACGAAGACAATATGGATTTGGGGCAAACAAGAACAAGAATGTTTCGATGATTTGAAAAGGTTAATATCAGAAGCACCTGTTTTAGCATTTTTTGACAAAAATAAAGATGTAATTTTATCCACAGATGCAAGTCAGCATGGATTGGTAGCAGTTTTGATGCAAGAAGGAAAAGTTATATCGTATGCTTCCTCTAGTTTAAATGCAACTCAGCAGAAATATGCTCAAATTGAAAAGGAATTATTAGCATTAGTGTTTGGATGCGAGAAATTCCATTATAATTTGTGGGGTATTGATTTTCAAGCTGAAACAGATCATAAACCTTTGTTAAAAATCATAGCGAAACCATTGCAAGATTTATCTCCTAGACTACAGCGCATGGTGATGAGACTTTTAAAGTATAAAATAAAGTTAAAGTACACACCAGGAAAACAAATGTACATAGCTGATTATTTGTCAAGAGATCCATTGGAAAATAAATTTAAAACGGACTATTTGGAGGGCCATACAGAAACGGTTCACACTTTACTATGCATAAGAGATGAAAATGTAGAAAGGTTGAAAGAGGAAATAAGAAAAGATGTAGTTTTGCAAGAATTAATAAATTTAATAAAATATGGATGGCCAGACTACATAAAAAATTTACCGGATTCTCTTAAAGGATTCTGGCATTGTAAGGAAGAATTGCACTTAAAAGATGGAATGATCTACAGAGGAAACAGAGTCATTATTCCTCAAGCAATGAAGAAAGAACTTCTTAATTTAATGCATGCTGCACATCAAGGAATCACAACTTGTAAAAATAGAGCTATATCAACGATTTACTGGCCTGGAATAATGCAGCAAATAGAAAATGAAGTAATTAAATGCGAAATATGTCAAGCATACTCTAAAAGCAATTCTCCAGAAACTATAAAACCACATGAAATTCCTCAACTTCCTTGGCAAAAAATTGCAATAGATTTTATGTATGTGTCGAACCAAAATTACATAATAGCAGTTGATTATCACTCAAAATTTGTTGAAATTAGAAGACTGCAAAACAAGACCGAAGCATCAACTATTTTAGCTCTTAAAAGCATTTTTAGAACTCATGGAATTACCAATATTGTTATGTCTGACAATGGACCACCATATAGCTCGAAAGCATTTAAAAAGTTCAGCGAAGATTATAGATTCCAACATGTAACATCAAGTCCGTACTATCCAAAGTCAAATGGATTAGTTGAACGTTCCATACAAACTGTTAAAGGATTAATTGTAAAAGCTATAAAATCACATAGAGATCCAAATTTAGCAGTTTTAGAACATAACAACTCTCCAAAACAGAATTTACCATCGCCTTCATGTCTCTTAATGGGAAGAAAATTAAGAACACCATCAACATTTACTATGAAAGAATTAAAACCACTATTTAAAGTTCCTAATGTAATTGAAAAGTTTTAAAAATCTCAAGAAGCTTATTCTGGAAAATATAAGAAAAATTTAAAAGATATTTTCCCTGGTCAAAACATATTGTTACAAGAAGGACACAGGAATTGGATACCAGCAAAAGTAATATCAAAAGATCCTAATATAAGATCGTATATTGTGGAAACACCAGATGGTAAACAATGCCGAAGAAACAGAATACATTTAAAAGAGAGAGAGTTGGAAGACACTTTAAATGAAGAGGAGAAACAAACAACTGCATTAGCAGCTGAAGAAAGCAAAGAAAATCAGGAAATTCCGAGCAGCCCTAAGAAAAACCTTGAAATTCAGGAAAGTCCCAGTAACACTGCTCAAAAGAGTCCTAAAAATAAAACTCCACAACAGCCTGTCAAAACCTCAAGATTTGATAGGATTATAAAAACTCCTCAACGCTTAAAATATTAATCTTGACTCTTGAACTAACTTTTATTTAGAGACTCTAAAATGAATAATGCACTTATTTTAAAAAAAAAAAAAAGGCGTGTTATGTATGCAACTCAACTTATGGTCTCTTGCATGAATATATATAGAAGGAACGAAACATAAAGAGCCAGTTTGTATTTTCACTCATTAAAGTTATGTTTTGATATAATATCTGCCTGTTCATTTAAGTGATTTAATTTACATACCAAATTGACTTGAATGCGTAGAGCACATTAAAGCAAGGTATGAAACAATTACTAGTAGTAAAAATGTTTTGAATGCAATGAGCCTATTTTATTCATTTATTTCATTATTTTCGCATATTTCGGATAAGTACTAAAATTCGATTCAACCTTCAAATTGGAATTGAAATGAACAGCTATCTAATAATTTAAAAATTTCTTCAGAAATGCATTTACACTCAAGTACATCGAAAAGGCATCCCATTTCAATACTATGCTTCCTTTCAGATCACTATTATAAAAGCTGAGAGGTTGAATAACTAAAAAAAAAACCTATGAAACTTATTTCTGCAGAACAAAAAGTTTTGTAGTTTACATCTGTGTTTTAACATGTTCCGTCTCAAAACCCAAAAACGTAATATCCTTAATTTTTCTAAATGGTGCTTGAGTTTTCTTTTTACAGTAGCGGCAATATTTTAATGCTAAATTCTATTTTAATGTTTGGTTAATTAGGAATAAAACGTAGTAGATTTCTTTTCATTTCATTTTAATATTTTTAAGTACTTGGTTATTTCATTTATAAGGTTTCGTTGCGGTGAACGTTGGCTTTAATTAAATATTTATTTCCTGCTTTTATGCACAGTCTGCGAATAGTATTTCGTTTGGGGTAAGAATTTATTCAATGTAATACAGCTACTCGGTTAAAAATAATTCTAATAAGATTTTTTAAAACATTTTATTTGACGTTTTTTTATCCTATATAATTAAGTAAATGGTTTTAAATCAAAATCTGTCTCTTATTTTATTTACGTACTTGGTATTTTTTTCACTTGAGATAATTCGTGTAAGAGATTCTATTACTACTTGAGGTTTAATAAAACTTACAGTTGCACTCGTATAATGCCAAAAATTCACGAATTTGTTTGCATTAGCCGTAACAACCGTGAATGAGTAAACTTGTGCAAGAAAAGTATTAGAAATGCATGCTTATGTTTTAAGAATAATTACTACTATTTAAGAATAATTCGAAGATAGAGGGTTTGATCCCTGTCCGAAAGCCAACACGTGCATGAGCTTTATTCTCTACCCAGAAAGATTCAACGTATGATTCGAAATACATACTTCGGGGCTTACAATGACTCAAAATAACCAACAATTTGTAACAAAAAAAAATTATATGCAATCGAGAATTTTTTTCGTGAATAGACCAGAAAAAAAAATCCCCATCTACATAAGTTTTGATTGCTCAATTTTAGAATGCCCCATCTAATTTTTCTCATTTTCAAGCGGAAGAAGTCTGCAGATTTCAAGTTCACCTACACGCGGCATGCAATTAAATTCGGTCCTGGAGTGATATATTACTTCTTTATGGCTTTTTTGAAGTATAATCAACTCCCCCCCCCCCCTAAGTATAGGTTTGTAAATTAGGGTGTGGGTCTTACTCGAGAATATAATATTGTACTGCCTTGAATCCTGTTATTTCAGGGGCTAGCTTTGTGAAATGTAAGGTGTTTTTTATATGAAGTGGCGTGTCTACGAAAATGGGGAGGGGGCCGCTCCAACCCGGGTGACACCTTTTGAATGATGACACCCGAAATGATGTTGGGTATTTTGAAAAATACATACAGTTCTTGAATTATAAAATTTTTGTGCTGCTATTTCAACATTTAAATAGAACAATCTTCTCAGAAAATGGTCGGAGGTGAGAATAGATACCGTCCAAAACTTAACTTTGTTAATCTCTTGAGCAAATCCATCTGTCTATCTCTCTCAATCACGTCTTAGGGTGCAACCAAAATTTTCTCCTTTGAAGGGGTTTTGTTACTTATGTATTTCCGTGTTTACATAAATAAATTCACCCCATAAAAAACATCCCTCGCATATGATATTTCCTTGGGATAAAAAAAACTCATTCTAGAAATAAATGATTGCTTTCCTGATAATTTAAAAGTAAATGATTAACATCCTTTTAAAATTGTATCATTAAAATATTTCAACTTAAATGTCTATAAAAACGAAAAGCATCTTTCTCCGAGATAAGTTTTAAAGTATTTTCCCCCCTAAATGAGTTTTATAATTATTTTGTGCCTATATCCAAATAAAGCTATTTTCTAGGAAAGAATCTGAATCCATAAAACCACATTACAAAATGTTAAGCGAACTATTTGATATGCTCCTAATTTGGAGGCACAAAGCAACTCATTCATTATAATGAGATTCCGCTTTGACGTGTTTATGTAACAGAATAATTCAATAGTTCTTGAGATTTCAAAATCCTTTGCAGTTTCCGAATGAAAATCACTCGAATGCGATACGAATTCCGCTTCAGTCGCAAGGATTACAAACACAGTTCCCCGGTTTCTAACTTGATCGGAACTCTGCAGAACATAAGAGACTACCGCTGCTAGTCGAATTTCTCTCTCATTGAAAAAAGACGAAACATTTCATATATTCTAATTGTGCCTTGAAAGTTTCTGAAAGCATTTTATCTTTTAGTAATTCCTAATTTTGCTCCACTTAGCTGATAGACATAATTTAGAAAACGTTATTTTAAAATAGAAAATAAATCCTTAAACGTGAAAGTTTAGCTTGAATAAACGTTTAAATTTTTTAAAGTGTATGTATATGTATGTATATATATATATATATTCATATTCTGTACATATAAAAGGGGACTTTGGTGTGTGGCGTCGCTAATCTCGAAAACTACCCGTTGGATTTCGCTAAAAATTTCACAGTTTGTTATTAGCACGGAGCAGGTCTATTAGCACGGAAAAGGTCTATTATAACGACGTAGGTCCTTGCCCACCTCTTGACTAAATTGAGAGATGCAATTGTAAGCATTGTAGCCAGTACTAGGCTCCTTGTGAGGAAATGTGTACGAAACTTTTTATGACTAGTCGTTAGCAAATAAACTCGAAGTTTACATTCACCCCAGATTAGGGTAAATGTAAACAGTTCTTTTCTTTTGTGTTAACGTAATGAGCTTGACGTAAGTGGAGAAATGTTGCAGACACCAGTCTTAAGAAGTTCTAGAGTTCTGATACACAACATGGCATCATGGTTTGCGGTTCTTTCGCTCACGATAAAAAAATCAGGTCCAGGCCATATTTCTAATAATTTGACGTCCCAATCATATGCAAATTACGTTTTGCATTCAGTTATAGTGCCTTCTATTCTGATGGCACTGAGGGTAATTCGTGTGCATTAACAATTTCTTAGTACTGTCTACAAACTTTTAGTAATATCTAGAAGCCCTTTACCGTTGTCTAGAAAAAAGGATAATTTAATATTTGCTTTAGTATTTTCCTTTTACTTATGTACCGAAATCAAGATTAAACTGACATACATTTCTGCCAAACTAATTGATTTGTATGTTTCTGGTGCATACACTCTCAGAAACGCATGCTCAAATTTCACGAAACTTACGTCGTATTTGACGAAATGGCTTCGTGAAAAATGCTCCGATTAAACATTTCGTCAAATTGACGAAATTTGTTTCGTCATACATTTGACGAAATGAATTTCGTCAAAAACAAAAAAATATTTCGTCACATACGTTTCGTCAAAAACAACGAAATTCTAGTCACTTGTTTCGCCATCTATTTGATGAAACACATTTCGTCAAAAACAACGAAATTTTAGTCGTTTGTTTTGTCGGCTCTATTTGATGAAATACATTTCGTCAAAATGACTAAATTTTCGTCATTTCGATTCCGTATTAACGAGTCTTTACATTTCGTTAACATTGAAAAAGATTTCGTCATTTTGATTCGTTAATTATCATGATAAATTTCGTTGTATTAAAATACTTATAATTAAATTTCGTTTTCTTGAATTTATTTTTTAAGAGGGCAATTTAATTTTTTAGTAATTTGGGGCTTCAAATAATGACATTGAAAATTTACGATTTTTTTAGTTGCGGCATTAATTGCTGAAATATGTATCATTCATTTTAAATAAATGTTCTAAAGGAGAAAAATTTCTATCATACAAGCATGCCATATTATATACGTTTAAATTTCTTATCTTAGGTCAATTGTAACAGAAATTTTTTACACAATTTTATTTTAACATTCCTACTTTCAAAACAATTTAAAAAGTTAGTATTCCTTCTAAATTAAGCATTTTGTTGACAGATAAAAGCAATTAATTTTTTTAAAAATATTTTTTCCCCTCGTAATCCTGCAAGCAATGAACTATCAATGTGTTTAAGTTCTGTTTACTAATTCATTCAGAAAATTATTCCATTAATTTTAAAAACTTAGTTTCATTGAGTTGGTTATATGTATGTATGAATTTGTCACATGAAGAATTGCTTTTTAAGGGTTTTCAAACCCCATAACACATTTAAAAGAAAAAAACACCAGCAATAATAATAAAATCTGACTTTTATTAGGTTGGTAAACATTTTTCTAGCTTATATGGAGACTTACAGCAAAACTTAATTATTTGTATGATCATCTAAATTGATAGGAACATGTGCAAAGCCCAAAAATCCCGTTTGAAAATTAAAAGAAAGGAATTCAAACCATAAATTAGAGGAAAAGCATGTTCATGATACCGTAAAATACCGAATAACCCCCCCCCCCCCCCAAATTTTGCGAAAATACGGGAGGGGGCGTTTAAACGGTACAAGCGAAAAAAACGTACCAATTATACGTCGCACCTATCCATGATTCACTAAAAGCAGTACCACAGTAAAGTCTTATCTATTACTTGTTTGTTTAGCAAAATTCGTTTCGATGGATCCCCCACACCACCTTCAAAAATAAAAAGAGAGAAAAAAAAAGCTAAGTGACAACCAAATTTCGATCGCGTTGAATGCACAGCTCTGCATTTAACCTCGATTCACATGTTTTCCTCTGCAATAGTAGATTATAATTATAAACAATAGTAAGAAAAGATAACACCAGCTGAAGCGACCGAAGCAGGTGCAAAACATTCATTCCCCTTGCCTGACGCATGCTTGATTTTTTAGTTACTTAAATGTGCAGAAAGAGTTTTTTTTTTTACTTTTTTCTGGCATCTTCATTTTAGATCGGATATTGACTAACTTGCAAAACTGAAAATTCTTGCGCGACTATAAGCGCACCCTAACGATGAGGGTTCGCGCCTTTTTGAAAGTGCGTTCTTTTAAACACAGCATGAAAGTTGGAATTAATGTTTTAAAAATAATTAGAAGTAAAATGTAGTGAATTAATTTAAGATCGTAATTGGGCAATTATCGTACTCATTATCGAGAATGGTCCACTTTCTGTTCCTACTGTATGATTTAAATCACAATCGAAGTTGGGGGGCGGATAATCGGTATTTTCTCCTAAAGGTAATTCGCGGAAACCGGTGGGGGGGGGGGAGGGAGGAAGCGCATGTTCGATATTTTACGATAAGTAAATTCTTCAGGGTCACAGGACTCTTAAAAAAAAAAAAAAAAAAAACTGTACATACAAAAAATTAACTGATATTCAAAAACATGCCAACCCTATAAAATAAATTACAAATCTGAAACTTTTACCATAGTACAAGGATATAATAAATGAGGTATTCTTCCCATATTTTGACATGATTTATAGATTACAAATACACATTATAATACACATTATTTATACACATTATAATCAAAGCAGGTTATTTTGAATATGTTATCGTTACTAAATTAATTATGCAAAAGAAATATTTTTCGTTCTCAAAATCCTGTATGAAATAAAATATCAATTTAAAAATTTGTTCCTTTAATATTTAATTATTTAAATTCTAACAAATAATGAGAAAAGAAAAGATGAAGACTTTTGTTTTCACATGTGTTATAGTCCGTGTAATTAGAATAAGCGCATCAAGGCCGCGTTTCCTGCTTCGTCACCATGGCAACTGCGAGAAAGATAACAGAGCCTTACCCTTTTTTTTTGCACTGTAGTTAAGGCAATTGCATTACGACAACTCCGATTCAAAATATTAGAACAATTGAGAAGAAGTACTAAGAATTTATTTTCCATTTATTTATTTTTGATACTAAGTAAATGCAATTAAATTTCTTATAAATTTTAAATCTGGAATGTTTAGATAAGATTTTACCATGTACAAAATATAAAATACAATAAATTAGGTATACAATAGCTTTCTGAAACACATCAAAGTATTAGAAAAAGATTTAGATTGGTTCAAAATATTAGAGTACTTTTTCTTACGCAATATATTTTTGCCATTGAGAAATAAATCTGATTTTAATTCGCCTATTATTATTATTATAACTAAAGCAACAAATTTACTTATGTTCGCCAAACCAAGTGGGGAAAAAGTTTCTAGCATGGAAACCATGGCGACCAGAAACGGAAAAAGGTAGAGTTGTGTGACCTTGATACGCCGATTCTAATTACACAGACAATAGTTACATTCAATTAGTATACTAATTTGGGGAACAATTGTTGATACTTACAATTTATTTTTTTAAAGATTCCGACACATTTAAAAGAAAAGAAAAAAAGGGATACACACACCTATATCAAACTGAATCTCAATATAACTTACAACACTACCTGATGCATGAAATTCGTTATATATTGTAGCTGCAAAATACAATAATAATTACAATTTAAAAATTCAAGAATATTTACATAACATAGTAACAGAACTGGACTATGTGATTAATCATCACACTCAGATTATCAGAAATTTTTATAAAATGTAATTATGGTAGGCTGAATAATCTAATGAATAATGTTAAAGTTTTAAGAGAAGTTTCCCAACTCCTCGTATTTTGTGGCATTAAAATTGTAATCTAAAAATATCCCCCACACCCTATTTAAATATGAAATAAAACATTAAATAATAAATTATATAACAAAAATAATCAATTCTAATTTTTAAAAAATTAGAAGATTGTATTTAAAAAGTATTTTTCATACATTTCAAATTATTGACAGCAATCAAATTATATTTTCTTACAATTTAAAAGAATTTGCAGAGGATAGTTATATGAAAGTTTAGTAATTATAGGTACTTCTATTTGAAAAAGCCCGAGTGTTTTGCAACTCTGCTACAGCTGCTAATGGAAATTAATACTCCTAATGAAATTAATATTTTTTCAAAATGTGATTATTCTTTCATTTTTTTTTCAAGCAATGTATTATTGCAGGGTTCACATTCTTTTGGGAAAATAAAAAATAAGGACTTTTTAAGCAAACATTCATAAATGATGACACACTTTTTTTCAATATATTTGACCCCCTGCCCCCCTCGTCACAAAATGTCCCACTTTATCATACCCCCTAGTCACTCCATATTGGAGAGCTTCTAGTCTGTAGCTTCTTCATCTATTTCATTACCTATAAAAGAATAAAGAATAAAATCATGAAAAAAAGCTTCAAAAATTTTCAGAAAAACTAATTTAAAAACATTCAGAAATTCATTGATAAAGTTAAGTAAAACTCCACAAGCATAGAGAACAACAATGATATCTTCAAGAATAGAAAGCGATTTTGAATCAGTTCACCACAAGATGCACTTTTTGAACTATGACGAGCAGAGTTGTATTTTGTGCGTTTTAAAATTATGAAATGTTTAAAATTAAAAATTAAATGTAAAAATGTCCTGCAGTGGACCAGCTTGTTCCAGCTTTGTCATAATAGCTTTGTTGACGCAGAACACTGAAATTGAAGTAACATTGACCAAGTTAGTGTTTGGGAGGGTGACGCCTCTCACATCTGGTTGCTCTGGGACTGTGTACACTCAAGTGAACCGACACTTCTGGAGGTGCCCACCCCCAAGTGAGTCTCTCGTCTGGTTCAAAAAATGGGTCCGACACCTACCAATAAGTGCTAGGAATATAAATCAGGAGCAGTGCACCCTCTCTTCCTCACTTCATGTGAGAACTCACCAACAGCAACAAATGTAGAAATGCTTTTGTCTGTACTCTATTATTTAGTTTGCTTGGTAACCATTTTTCCCCCTTTCACAAATTCTTGACATTTACTATGAAATTTTTAAGCTGTCCAGTTCCAATGCTTATTTTTTTTTAATATGTTGTAAAACAAAAACTTTTCCAGTTTCCGAACAGTTTTTGTTTTTTGAGCTATTTCGTTTATGCGATCCGTACCTATCACACAAAAGTAGGTTTGTCTTCATTTTCTTATACTTTATACTATCCACATTGAGAGGGGGGAGATATATAAAGCCAACACAAGTTTATAATTGTTATCTGTCGATTTCAAATAATAGTAATAAAATATAGTAAAGTTAAGAAATATAAAGTAAATCACAAAATATGGCAAAGTTAAGTAAAAGCAAAAAGTAAACACAAAATATGGTAACGTTAGAAAACATGAAGCTTCGACATTACATTACACATTGAATTTCAACTACAAATATTATTTATAACGGGAAGATCGTTATGGTGCTCAATTCAGTAGTAGTACTCTTTCTGGTAGCATTAACAATGCTTAAGAAATAAATTAATATGCTTAAAAAATATAAATAAAATGTTATTAAAGTGAAAGTGTGAAATGCAATAGTTACATTTTGAAATTTATCCACTCAGAAGTATCTAACTTCAAAAGGCTAATTCCACTTGCAGTTACTGGATATATTATTTTCTGAAATTGACACATAAATCTTTCAATTAGGGAATCAAATCCTCATTATTTTAGCTCTGAAGATACAATATCCATTTTTAGATAATTAAGCACTGTACGGAAAATTCACGAACCAACCTGCATGAGGAAAGAAACATTTCAAAATTAATATATTGCAATAGAAAATTGAGCAAGTGACAAATAATGGGGCCAGACAGTTGGGGGGGGGGGGGGAATCCTTGGATATTCAAAATTTGGAGTAGATTTTTTTATTAAGGTAGAAGAAACACCTACTTTATAAAACTTTTTACAAAAACAATGAAGATAAATTATGCAAATGCACTACAGTCAATTTTGCACCTTAATTACTCGATTTTTACTCAACTCGTTAAACTAATATTTTAATGATGTTATTGTTATTATTCGCATAAAATTTAAGGAAAACTCCCAAAGTATATTGTAGCTTTAAAAACTAAGAAATAATAATTACAAACACCATCTACCATGAATTATTAACCTGGGTCAAAGTTACTATGACACGCAGAGTAGCTTTGAACTGCATCAGAAAAATATTATATGAAACACACTATTTTAATAAAAGAATTATAGTTATGCAACACTGAACTATAAATTTTTTTAATACTTAAAAACTCGCCGTTTTTAGTCCACAACATTACAAGTCTTCTGTAATTTATGATATTGCAAGAAATGTTACATGAAAAAAGAGTAGAAGGAAAACATCAATGTTTAGAACAAAAATCCCCATTACAAATTTATTTGGGAAAAATAAAGTTGAAGAAAGCAATTTTCAATTATTTAAGTAAACATATTCATACAAGTATATTAATTAAAACAACTATTGAAAAATTTTCATTAAAATTTAACACTTTTAGCCGAGTACTTTTGCATTTAGCAGAGAGTTGGAGCTCATAAAAACCTTTCTATTACCTGCTGGAGTAATATCTTTTGGAGACTTGTTATCTTTCTGTTCGACAAATCATTATTGGTGGCCATCAAAATGATACCTTGAAAAAATTATTACCATAATAATCAATTCTCATTCTCACATCTTAAAAAATATCACTCGAAAATCTTTATTTATACATCTTCATCAGGAATTTAATGATAGTATGTAGTTTGTAAGAAAAAATTATAAGAAAACAAAAGTAATATTAGGCACTTTGATAAGAGCTATATTCTATTCTATACGTTTAATTTGAATATCACTCGAACATTCATTCATATGCACACTACATGCTTACAGCAACTTTTCACATATTCTCAGTATACACCTGAGTATCACAAATCCTATTACTAAAATTTAATAGAATGTCTAGTTATGTATTTGCTTCTTTACAATTTAATTATATGTTTTTATAATCAAACTAGATATACATATTATATATATTCTAATGGTGTTATTTGCAAACTTTTGTTACATGCATAGAAAATAGAAATAAAATTTTAGTTTTATGTAGAATATATCTATAATCAGTAAACAACAATTCTCAGGCTCACTTTCCGCCAGCTCAAAGTTACCCTGAGAATGGAATAAAATTGCAATGTCTTACTTGTTTGACATTTTACTAGATATTACTGAATAGAGAATCACATATACTAAAAAATTCACTATATATTTAGAATATTTAGGAGATAAAATGCTTGGTAAATTAGTATAATGTTACTTACCTTAAAAGAATGATAAGTTTTAACAACTTTTAATCAGCATTCCAAAATAGTTTCCAAGCTATAACTTTAAATTTACTGAATTATATAATTAGCTGTGTACAGTTGCTAAACTTTTTACTGAAATAAAGAGAAGAAAAGTGATTTTAAAACTTTGCCAGAAGAGTAGCACTGAAGGTGTTCAGTTTCATTTCAAGTCAAATAGTCTAAAAAATATGAAGTGCCGCTAAGTTACCCTGCTTGAGTGTATATAAGTTGATTGAAGGTTCGACAAGTTGTTAACTTGAACAACAAAATATACATTATTTTTAAAAAGGTTTAAAAAATTAGCACATCATTGCAGTAGGAACTTTAAAATTATTATTGTTGTTTTAATTCTTGCGAGTAAAATACTATTAATGGGATTCCACATTTCCCCACTTAGCCATAATAGTAAACATAAGGCAAACATAGTGAAGCCTAACAGAACATTGAAAAATATTAATTCAATAATATGTGGTTATTAAATTACAATTATTCAATCACAGATTTTGACAATTCTAAAATACTAACCTTATAGCTCTTTTTCGCCCACATTTGATGTAATTTTTCACTTGAACGAGAGCTTCGTCAGAACAGCTACGTAGAAATCTTTCAAAACGAAAACGCCATTTTCTTTAGATCGGGTCAGCGTTGAGCGAGGAAACATTTCGTCAAATTTCTGAGAGTTCGCATGTCGTCAAAAGTCAGGTGATCGTTTGAGGAAAGAATCGTTGTAAATGACGAAATTTGTCTTGAGGATTCAAGAATCGTCAAAAATGAGCGTTCTATTTCTGAGAGTGTAGACGTGATTTGTTCGATGAATCGATGTAAACTATACTTCGTTATGAGTTACATTGTCGCACAGTGTAATATGCTAATAATAATAATAATAATAATAATAATAATAATAATAATAATAATAATAATAATAATAATAATAATAATAATAATAATAATAATAGCTTTTTAAGTTATCACTCTATACAACTAAAGAGTTGAAGCTTAACTTGTATGTTTCAGTTTTCTTGTTTTCATGAGTTATTTGAGTGGAAAGATTTCAATGCTTCAATAATAAAAAAACATTTTTATGTTTGGAAAAACTTACCTTAAGAAGGAAAAAACAACAACAATTCCATCATACTCAATGTTTATTTTTATTAGCACTAATTAAGTGGAATAACTTAAAAAAATACACATTTAATATTTTACCAGAACACGTTGAAATAACACATTTAATAAATTTTGAAAAAATATAACTATCATATTTACCGTTATATTTTTTAAACATGTTACTTTTTGTAAGATTAATTTAAAACGGAAAGTTTGACATTCTTGACACCAAAAAAGAGGGGGAAAGAAGAAAAAAATAGAAACCGTAGTGAAATGCGTTAAACATCCAATCACATGTGTCAATTCGCTATAAAAATTTGCCTTCTTTAATTAGGTTTTTTAAATATCTTAGTATATTATTGTTACGTAACATTTACTGAATATGTTTTTGCACTTACAAACATTCGCTGTTGCTTTCTTGTGCTTAAAAGAACTATTATTCTTATCTGAAATTTCTATTAAGAGACAATAAAACAGCCACTCCAGGACGTGTTGTTTAAGTAGAAGTTTTGCAAAAAAACCCTGACAGTTTGAAAAAGTACGTCCTTTGCACTTTTACAATCCTTTCAATTTCATTCTTTAAGAAGATCCGCATTTTAAAGAAGGCATATTTTTAGAAAGAATTAGAGAACGTTCACAACTCTTTTATTTTGTAAGAAATTTTTTTTCAATCTTTTTACCTCATCTGAACTTTTATTTTAAAGCTTTAACAGCGTTGACCAAATTTAACTAAAAAACAAGAGAGACAATAGGGGTATAGCAAAGGTCACATCCACACATTGTTTATACAAAACAGATATATAGATAGAATTATAGACATATATAATGTGTTAAAGTAAAGTACAGGTTGTACGGAGCCGTTCATGAATGTTGTGACGCTTTTTTCACATATATTTGGCCCCCCCTCCCTCCTTTGTCTCAATATGTCACACTTCAGCGGACCCCCTCCCCCTTTGTCACGTATCACGCTTGTTGCGTAATGCATGATATCAACACTTCTTGTTACCCTTTCCCCTGGTCACAATTTCACAAAACCGCCTCCCCCCCCCCCTCGAAGCATGACATCATTTTCGAATAATCCCTACGTTAAAAAACACAAATCCAAACTTTTATTATTTCCAACCCAACAGCTATTTGTCGGTTATGTATTTGGGTAATAAACTCAACTTTCCTGAGATATATTTCTTATGCTCAAGAATCCATACTTATTCTCTGATGTACTGCATTTTTAAGTATTTCTCTTATTAGAGGGGGATACTTAAAGGTTCACATAGTGTAGTTTCTAAGAAGTTTAGTTTTCATTGTAAGTTGTAGGAGTTTGCGAAGACACCGGGGAGGATGGACGAGCCCGAGTCGGGATTTCAACCAGGATCTTCTTGAAACCAACTCCACGCTTCGGCGGGACTAAGGCTTTTGGGGTTTGGTGGAGAAAAGGATCTTCTTGAAGGTAGCTTCGTTTTTTGCTACTTTGCCAAAAGTCCCGCTCCCTGGTTAGGGGGAAAAAGATAGCTATTTATTGCATTGACCCGCACCACTACATAACTCCCCCTCCAGTGAACGATTAGGGGAGGAGTGAACGATATTGACGACATATGGGTTCACCAATGCGAGAGATAGGCTCCATGATGTTGATCCTGCTTGTGAGTGTGTGATTGATGTCACGGCCGGTTTTGCTCGGATCCGCGGCTAGGCACTGAGAGCGAGTGAGCGAGCGCTTGCAGACTGCACGAATGCGTGCGAGCATGTCGTCTTGTGGTACCATCTGCGGGGCATTCGAGTTTCTATTTTTCTGGGTGTGTTTTTGTCGGATCACCATTGTAAGAATAATGTGATGGGCGAGATGACGTTGTGTCGGAGTCGGAATTTGAGCCAGAATCTTCTTGGTAATATCCTCTTCTTTACCGCTTTGCCAACAGCGCACAACTTGGTTAGAGGGAAAGATGGTTATTTAATGCATTGGATTCGTACCGCTACATAAGTCGTTATAGTTGAAGTTCTTTTTGGTATGAAGTAATTATTGAGTTCTTATGCTGAAAATATTGCTGTTTTAGAAAGCTTTCAGTCAAAAAAAAACAGCAAAGAAACAAAGCGAATAAAATTTACTCCCGATAATAAATAAAGTAAATTAGAGCTTCCAGATTAACAAAATTTCCCTCCGTTGTCTGAAGAGACTCTCCAAGCTACGACAATGTGCATTGCACATTGATGCTTTAACTTGCTATGCTTTAACTTGACTATGCTTTAAGATGCTTTAACTTGACTAAGTTGCACATTGTGCAACTTAGTCAAGTTAAAGCATCTGCATTTAATCATCGTGGCGTTCTATCTAGATTTCTAATTTTCTTTTCTCTGACTGCTTCACCTATTTATAAATGTGGTTCATCTTCTGATTTTTTCATTCAGACATTTGGTTTTGAGTAGGAAGCGATTATGTCTCCAGAAGCGCATGCATCATTTTGCTTTCGAGCTTGACCTTAATCAGTTTTATTTAAACAGAGATTTAATTATTCTACCTTGATAAATTTATTTATATTTAAATATTTACTAAAGATAATGTGTCTGTTATTTTTATGAATTATTTTTGGTTTTGCTAAATGCTTAAAATAAGGTCATTTGCATAAGCATTGCCGTGCTTTAAAATATAAGTTAAATTTCGTTTAATGTCATTGTGAATGCAAATATGTTTTACCTCCTTGTAATTTTGATTACATTTGCATTAGTTGTGTTGTAGTTTCAGCAGTAAAGTTAAATTATCTTCTTTTTTATCTTCAAAGTCTTGTTTGCAACTATTTTTTTGCGAACATCAAAGTGTTAAAAAACTGTTTTAACACTTTTGAAACACACTTTCTTTTTGCCGCAGTTGCACTTGTTTGTTACTATATCATCAAACATTGCTTATTGCTTTCGAAAATACGTATCAAATCCCTGTTTTTAATGCGATAAACTATTGCCTTTACCCATGCAGCTCGAAGTTATCTTCACAAGTAAAAGGGGAAGTACTGTTGAATATTTGTGGACAGTTAGTTCACAAGGTTTACCAAACGAGTTTCACTAAATTGAATTGAGTGGCGAAAATGAAATCAACATTTTAATTTCGGATTTTTTTCCCGTTGTAGTACGTGACGCGATTAATTGACGAAGACGGCCTTGTTACACTTATTTAATAACTTAAGCTTTTTCTCCCCACTTATTTAACTGTAAATACTTTCAATTTCTCATAGCATTTGAAGGCATTTTTTACAGGTATTTTCCATTTGGACATATTCGCATTGTAAAAGAAAGTTACCTTGGATCATTCAACAGATTCTACACCTTTGTTAGACATATACAAATATACTTAAAAACAGTAGAATTTCTCATCCATAAAAAGTGGTCCGTGCTATGTGTATTAATTATACTGGTCGGAGAAATTAACAATGTTCTAAAATTTGAAATATTTTGATTTATCATTTCCTAATTCAAAATTATTCTTCTTTTTAAGAAAAAATCAAAAATCAATTTTTAAAATGTTTTTTTATTTATTTTTAAAAGCGTATCAAACATTATATACACATTGATTCGTATTCAGATATCAGATTGGTTCTTGTAACATATAGATCATGGTTAAACTACCAAAATGCTGTTAAGCAAAAATCGTCAAAGTTATACACAATATATTCCAAGGGAAATGCTCTCTATTAAATTTAGAAGGAATTGGAAACTAACCTCTAACGAAAAATCTCCGTTAAAAGCGATAGTACTATTATGGTGATATTTTGTGTTTTTAATGACTTTGCAAATGACTTTCTCAGAAGTTGCTTGTCTTATGCTAATTTATAACTACAATTTCAGATACCATTGCCTTCACAAAAGAACGCTATCTTGTAATATCATTAACGTGAGGTACATTTTTAAAAATTGCAAGATAGAAAATGTGTGAAAAGTTTCTAAGCACGAAGATATTTTTAAAAGTACTGTGGAAGAAAATTAGAAACGTTAATTACTCTTAGTCGGAAAATTGTTTTTAAAAATCGTCGTTCTAATTGTCAACTGCTTGAAAAGTTATTCTGCTATTCATGTGCTTTAAATTGCTTTGAAAAATTTGCCTTTAAATGAGTTAAATACTTTGTCATACTAATTCCTAAATATATACCATAAAAGAAAAAGATATATCATCGAGTGTTTTAAATTATTTTTGAGCTTTGAAGTAATTTGCAGTCTATTTCCTGGTGTCTGTTATTTTGCAGAATTTGTAAATATTTAATTGGAAACTATAGCTTTTATTGTTGAAGAATTCTACCCATTCAAAGAGCTCATACATTCAAGTATAAAAATTGTTTGTATTAGTTCAACTCAGTTATAGTTTTGAGTATATAAAAGAATGTATCTAGGAACTTTATGAAAGAGTATAATATTGTATTCATTTTGTAACTCAGTATTACACTAATTTAGAAATTACGTTTTAAATCTATATTTTGAGTTACGTCGTTAAAACGCTGATAACATAATTTTTAAATTAAATTATAAATCACTAAAAAAATCTTGAACCGAAGCATTACTGTTTATAAAATCCGTTAATCCATTTAGACTTCTACGTTGCATGTCTGCAAAAATGTACCATATTTTGTATGAAGCATTTACGCGCAAAGGACATTTTATCACAAAAAAAAAGAACTTCAACCTAATAAATGAATTTATATACCTGGTCTATTACGAGAACAATTTACTTGAAGCATTTGAAAAATTTCAGTGTGCGTGTTTTTAGTGAAAAATGTTTCATTTTAAAAGTGTTACAAGATTACGCTTAGCTACTTTGAAATGTTTAATTATTAATTGTTTTAAGCAAAGGTTTACCATTATGCTTTCTTGCGCCTTAACTAACGTGTTTTAAATTTTCTTGCAAAATGCGACACAGTACTTTATCTGGGAAATAGTCTTTCAGATAGAATTTTCTATCTAAATGCTTCAGTAGCACATAAAATCGCACATGCATGACCATTACCTGTGCGTGAATTTCATTTTTTTCCCCCTTTCTTTCTTCTTTTTTAAACCCAACTACTAATTTTGAAAGTTTTCCGAATACCTGTCTACTTGAAGGCTTGTCATAGTAAAAAAGACCTGAGTCGTATTACATCCGAATTAAACAGCTCACATTGCTCGAAGTCAAGGAGAATGTGTATACGTCATACTTTCGAAAATTAGAGCTGAAGAATTCAAGAATTGTGCATTACAACAATCATGCATATTGCATATCAAACTAAAAAGTAAAGAGGATTTTTTGCGCCTTTTTAAATGTTCAAGATGGACCGTGCCAAAAGATTTCAAACGGCGAGGAAGTCATTTGTACAAATCTACTATTAAACAAAATCAAAGGAAATGCAAAATTCCAACTGTGTGTTTAAAAACGCGCTGGATCGCAAACGCCGCTTCAAGCTTTGTATCCTCTTGTTCTCACTTATAAAAGCAATACTTGTGCCCAGCCACCAACTTGTGAAATTAAGTAAGAGAACCACCAGTTAAAGAGAAACGATATTTAAAATAAAAACATGAAATCAGAGCTCAAAACTGTAAATGAATTTGAATAGGTTTTTAGGGTTTAAGGATAAGCGTGAGTTATCTTATATACTAAAACCCGAGAGTGAACAAACGTATACATATGTTTGCTCACTCTCGGATGCATATATGCATTTATCTACTTCGTGCTATCTGTCCACGAACGGCTGGGAGCCATGACTCGAGGGAGGCATTAAAAAATTTGTAGTTTTCCCAGGAGGGCATTTTGCCTAATTTCATCGCTTTGGAAGTTTAATCGGCAAAGATAGTAATTAAAAATAAAATAATTTTTGAAAAAAAATAGAACCGACTTCAAATTATAAATTGCTCTAAAAAGTGAAAAATAAATTAATTCTTTAAACAATATCGATGTGACTTTTAAACATAGTTTTAGAAGTCGGTGCAAAATTAGGATAGAAAAAATCTTTTGTAATCATGAATCAATTACAAATATAAATGGCCCAGAATTAGCAACAGTTTCAATATGAAGTAGCACATGGTGTAGTGGTAATTAGGCTCATAATTTCGCACCGACTTCTAAAACTATGTTTAAAAGTCACATCGATGTTGTTTAAAGAATTAATTTATTTTTCACTTTTTAGCGCAATTTATAATTTGAAGTCGGTTCTATTTTTTCTTTCAAAAATTATTTTATTTTATTCTTTTTAGTGTAAATACATTTTTTTTATAAATACTGTATTTTTAAAAAAGGGCAACATATAAAAGGGCAAACCTTTTTTGAATGAATGACGCTAAAAACTAATCACTTGTATGAAAAATTCCGTTTTGAAGTCGATTTTAGCAAAAAAAAAAAGATTGGATTTCATTTTTGCCTCAGACAAGCCTTCAGTCAAAATCCCTTCCACATTTTTTGTAGCAACTCATGAATAAAATTTTCCCAAAATTAAAATTTGCTCACGTTTTCCTTTTCGTTTAATATTTTTAATATTTTTCGTTTCATGGTAGTATTAGATCCAAGAAATATATGTATTAATGCATTACTGTGTTTAGAAATATGGGTTTGTGTAGGCTCGCAACATCCTTTATATGCTTATTACAAAATCGCTGTGGAGGAAACAATCTTACAAAAAAAGTCCTACTGCAAGAAGCTCGCCTAGGTCTAAGGGAGCTTATTTCATTTGTAACAAAAAGTTTTTGCAGAATCATTTGACATAACTCTTTGACTCCAAATTTGCTTTTAAGTCGGTTTTGTTTACGAGAAAAAAATCTTAAAAAACAATGTTTTTTGTGAAAAAGTCGTCTAGGTCTAAGTGAGCCTATTTTTCCTTGTATGGAAATAGCTTTCAGTGTGTACGGAAATAGTTTTCAGTTTCCAAATTTGTTTTCATGTCGTTTCTATTGTGCGAAAAAAATCCTAAAAAGCAATGCCTTATTGTAAGAAGGTTGCCACACTGTAAAAAAAAATTCTACAAAAGTACAGAAGGGAGACTGATTGTTGTAATTGCATTTATTATTATAGCACAAAAGCAACAAAAACGTTTTTAACAATGAGTTTCATGTTTATTAATAGTTTTCCCAACAAAGAAAAATCAAGTCAAGCCTTTCCAATTAAAATAAAAAATACTTATTTTTCACCCATAACGTTTTATCTAAAAAACAAATGTAGTCAAATTGATGTGCAATATTTGAGTTAGACGGCCCTCTATCTACTAAGAAAAAGTCATCAAAATCGGTTCATTTAGTCAAAAGGTATGGATGAAAAACCAAAAAAAGGACCCTATTTCTGCCCATAACTTTTTTTTCTAGTTATCGAATATTGTCAAACGAAGGTACGGGACCCATGGGAAACCACCCTCGTTCGATTAAAAAAAAAATCGTGAAAATCGGTTCATCCGCTGCGAAGTTATGAGTGGACAAACAAACAAAAAAAAACTGCATACATACAATATGAATGTATAACCTCCTTCCTTTGTGAAGTCGGTTAAAAAAAGGTAAATTTTAAAGCACCGTTTTATTTTATCTGCATTGTTGCCATTTCAACAATACAGCTTTCATTTTAACAAATCAAATTCTAATCAACGTTTCTCCCATTTTGAGGCATTGTTGTATTTATTCTCTTCATTAAATTAATGTGAGTGAATAAACAGGAAAAAACTAATCACCTTTGCCGATCATTCAGGTAACGGTGATTTAAATTTCCTTTTATGATAAATTTGAAGCGCAGAATTTTTCGAATCAAGTCCTCCTCCAAGGAATGAGCAATATTTGAGATAGCCCGTGCAACGCCTAGTCATTATTTTTTTTCACTGTTGTCAACATTTTGTTCACTGTAGATTTTTAACATGCTCTTGTGTGGAAACGTTGTGTATTGGTGTGAAAGCTATCTGTACAAAATGTAAGGATAATTTAAATAAATAGTAGTGGACCTTAAATGATGTCTTTCAAACCTGCATTCGCACCATAAATGTAAATTTCCGCGACGGAGCGTAATTTTTACTTTTCTTTTTTGAATATAATCTACTGTGGAAAAAATATGTATTTGTAAGATATCCAAGCACAAAACAATTCAGGGCAATCAAATGATATTTATCTATTCCTCTTGGATTGCAAAATTTCTCATTTAGGAAAAAAATTAAGACTGAGAATTTTGTTTTTTTCCGATTCACAAGCATATCGAAAAAATGTGTATTACTTAATAAGCTACGGCAAAAATAAATAAACGAATAAATACATGAAAGTTAAAACATTGCCATAAAAATGTTGTAAAAACTCGTCCCAAAAGGGGAAGTCAACCGCAAGGTTAATGCAGTTCACCTAATCAAATATAATTATTTAAAGGAACTTTTCCGCGTAATTAACTTTGCGTTAATCGTTTGGCAGGTGCAACATAGAGGCTTGGAAATAATTATGTATTATTTCTTGCTGTATGTAAAAGGTAGTTAAAAATGTACGAAACAACAGTAAGTTGTATGATTTATTTATTTTTTCATTTATTGCATTTTAGTTATAAAACTTTAAGAAAAAAGGTTTAGCCTATTTAACTAAATCTTCATGTGTTGTGTATGTACTTTTATCTCTCTCTCTCTCTCTCTGTATATATATATATATACAGTAGACTCCCGAGTATCCGGCCTGATGCGGTGGAAGACAGTCGAAGAACAAAAAAGCAGGATGGGCCGGAGTTCAAAGTACATATTTATTTGTTAATGAGGAGCAGAACACTACGTTTTTATAACAAGACTCATGTGGTGGTGCTGAAAAAATAATGTGCCTGCGATACCGCAGTGTGGCGATGCTAATAAAATATAGTAGTTAGTTTATTTTTCCAATAAAAAGGAATTCCCCAAGACTCACAAACACTGATAGTATAGTGGAAAAAATAATTTGTCAATAAAATTCCCAGGTAAGTATCAATTCCGTTGGGATGTATAATTTGCGTAGGACGAGAGCGGCTGTACCGACTTTAGAAAACATGAGATAAACAAGCAATACTTCAAAATCAAAAAGTTGTTCATTTTTATACTTGTTAGATGATGGTTTACAGAAATGAAATAATATTTCTTAATTTATCATGGTGTAATCAGATCGTTGTTTTACAAACCATGTATCAACAATTAGTAAATTCCAGGAGCTTAAAAAAATGAATAACAAATGTTATTTTTTAATTTTATAACTTATAAATTATCTTACTTCTGAATAACGAAAATAAGATCATGACTGGATTCATTCAGTTCCTATATTATTGCTGTTGCTAGACACATAAATGATAAAACCAAAAACCAAAAACAGATATGTCAGAAAAACCTAAGATTTATTTTAATTTAATAATTTAAACTATATGCATAATATTTGTAATTTTTGCCAGAGAAAATGTGTATTAAAAATATGAACAATCACATTAGTTAATTTATGCTATTATTTTTCATTTTTCCAGTTTCAGTCATATCGCAATCAAAACACATACATAAAATATACATCCATATAAACATTTGGAAAAAAATTTGATTCAGAAGGTACATAGTTGTCTTCTTTTAATCAGTTTTAAATTCAATTTTTTCAATTAGCACATTCTCTTAAACAAATTTTGCCATTCAGAAAATTGTGGGTTCCCTCTCAGAACTAAACAAAAGTCCCCACAAAGCAATTAACTTTCCACCTTTAATTCATACGATCTTTTACATTTAACGAATGAATTAAATGGAAAAAGTAAGGGGTACTTAATAAGCTGTCTAAAATATCCTCTTGGGGCTGTATAATTGTAATAACTGAGCTAAGAGCCCGCTCAGTTATAACACCCCCATCGTAGCTTCGCTCATAACACCCGATTGGAACTTCGGAATCATGGCTTCCTTTTTTCCAAAATGGCACAAGGCTGACGCGCTTTTTAAACCCAAATCAAAACTTTAAAAAGAAAGGAATTCCAGGTTTAAAGAAGATGGTGTGATCTCCCAAGAGGTAAAAAAATAAATGCCACAACCCAGTTAGGCTTTTTTCTCACTTCTTATTCAGTACAAAGCCTCCAATTATATAAAGTCACGTAGAATATGAACGAGGCCGAGGCACTAGGCCGGATAGTACGGAGAAATAACAATAAGCCTAAAAAGAAAACTAGGTCATATTGTACGGCGGCGGATACTAAGCAGCCTACTGTATATATATATATATGTAACTTCCTCGTTTACCCGATTACTATCTTCTACGACCAAAACTGCATTTTTACAAATAGAACTACGCCCTACTAGACGCTCATAGACATCACAACGAAGAATATTTAAAAAAAAACTACACACAACAAAGAAGAACACAAAAAAGCTACATATACACTCTTATTGTGCCTTTTATAACTTTATAACATTTAGAGCTCTCAGTCGCATGATACCGCAAAGCTGCCCGTATTGCTTTCCTTGATTGCCAGGTTTGCAAAGTTATATAAGTTCCGGTAAACAATGTCGCTCCACGAAATATAGGAAAGGGGGAAATTATGAATTACCTACAATAGCCTGTAGTTCATTCCAATCTTTGTCTTTTAAAACCGAAACTAAATAGCATTTAAAATTTTAAATAGGGTCGGAATAGGTTGTTTGTGTGTGACGTGATATATATATATTATACATATAGAGAGAGAGAGAGAGCGAAAGAGATCGAGAAATATGGTGTATGTGTGTGTGAACTAGTGTGTGCTACTGTGTTTCAATGCATCGTAGAATTTACTGTACATTACATAAACTGACAGCATGAAATTCGTAAGGAAGTTTTCCCACTCGACAGCTGAATAAATGAGATTACTTTTTTTTTTGAAGCAAAAATGCTGCCTTGTATATAAATAATTTTAACAGAAAGAAACTGAACATCCTAAGACTTTTTAAGTCTGATATAAAAGATTTTCCAATAAATTTCCTTTAAAGGTTTAATATTGAAGAAGAAGGATTACTAAAAGCACTTGGCTTAGTTTATATGGATTTCAAAGAGATGCTTTGAAAAGAGATTTCTAAACGGATTTCTAGACTTGCAATTTCATAGCACATATTGCCTTACATTTCAGTGCAAGTTTTTCAAAATGAAGAGCCTTTTCAGCTATCTTGCGATTTTCCTTGTTTGCACGTTTCCTTTAAAAAATAGGCTCGGAGTAATTATAAGCTAATATTTTAAAACGTATATTTAATAGCAAGTATATATGACAAAACAACTGCAGAGTTATCTTTTCAGACAAATGTTTCACTACTAACTGTAATAAGACTGTTGCAAATATTCTTTCGTATTGCGGGTTCACTCATACCTCCGCATCCCTCCGAAAATTCAAGTGCGCCATCACGTGTGCACCAGTATTACGTTTCAAAAACATTTTTCTACGCCAATTTAATGAACTTAATAGCATGAACAGTAGCATGATCTGGTAAAAAGGTCCCGTAATATATTGAGGAATCCGGCAGGATGGCGTCGTGGCAAGGCGCGGAGCTCGTACGCCCAAGGTCAGAGGATCGAACGTGGCAGTGCCGATGGATTTTCAAGATGCAGAAAATCGTCTGCGCCCATGTCGTATCTTTACGCGGAATGTAAAAGATTCCTTGAGTAGACTTCTTGCTTGGATGCTCTCGGCTAAACTTAATTCCTAGTGCAACTTCGCGTCAACAGAGCCCGGGTGCACGGCCTTTCAGGTGGAGAAACCGGACGTGAAAATTCTCATGCGGCGATGGTACCACACTTATTGCGGTGCCGCTGAAAGAGATGGTACCAATCTCTCGGGAACGCACTAGGTCTGCAATTGGCAGATGCCAACAGCAGCCCATTAGAAATAAATAAATTAATATATTGAGGGGGTTGGGACATGGATCTAAAATATAAACGCGGTTACATTTTTACTTAATTAATAATGTACGATTTTTTCAAAGTTACTCCTCTTTTGTTCGTTAGTTATGTACAAGATTTACATCTACGTAGACGATGGTTTAATTTGCCAGTGTTCCAGAAACAGTACGACATAAATCAGGATGGTATTATAATAAGGATACAAATTTAGTTGAAACATATTGCCAATACATAGTGAATGGAAAGATAAGCATCCGTTAAGAAGGCAACGTGCTTTATCGAATTTAAATTTAATCAGATTAATTTTAAAAGTTTATGAGATAAAACATGTCATCAATAAAAGAAGAAGAATTCAGTAAAACATACGTATTTACGATTTTACAGCCACTTTTTAGTTATTTAAATTATGGTCTTGTTTATGTGTAGGTAGAGGTTTGAAAAGGTCTGGGGAAAATGCGAAATAAATCAGGGTGGTATTTTAATAAGGGTACAAATATAATTGGAACAGTTAACAAATACATAGGCAGATAAAAAGATAAGCATTCATCAAGAATGTAAACAGTTTTGTCAAATTTGAATTTCAACCACTGTTGCGCTAAAGCTAAGTAAATAAATACTGCATTGTACATCCTATCGCGCAGAAACTACATTCTATTCCTCCATAATCTTCGGAGCGCAAATAAAATACCTTATGCTTCACTTATAAATTAATCCAAAGTTTTAAAATATGTATGCTGAAATTACCTATTAAAATGATTTCCCACTTATTAATTATCGAAAATTATTGCACTCTCTGTAAATATTAACGGTTTGGAAGTTATCAGAGAATTTACTACCGCTGAATTTCAAACAATAACTTATCATTATCGGTAGACTTATTTTCCTATGAAATAAGAGATTTTCAGATTTCCTAAATTTAGTACGCCAGAATAATCCAAGCGCTTACGATGAAAAATCATTTTATTCTGATATAATTTCCTATTAAACAGAAATCAGTTTTATATATTCGGCTAATCTAATTTACGCATCTAATCTCTGACTCAGCGCAAAAGGGTATTATTATATGATTGAAAATGGAATTGATTAATTTAAATAATAGTTTCAAGCAAGATAATATTATTTATCTTACTATTTTGGGTTGTTTTATGAGATATATTTTGCCATTAATTGATGCATGATGATCATAATAACCATTTTAGTTAATAAATATATTATACCCAGAAATAAAACAAATTGGTTGAGCATTTATATCACCATTAGAATTAGTTAGTGGGACTATTTTAGATTTGTGAATAGATGCAATTTCAGATTTTCCGAACTATGCACCAGCTATGTGTTTTTAAATAACGATTTACATTTGGCATAGATATGTAGTGTAAATATATACCTCAGTCATAAAATGGTAAAATAACGAAAAGTTGAAAGAGAAATTATAGTACTGCATATAGCGTAGTACAATATAAACCTGCTATACGCCGCAAAATTTACTGATATTACTGAGCCGTTCTGTGTGTCTTTGCTGATTAAATACTCAAAATAGTATGTAACTTTGTAACAGAATACAAGTATAACGCCTACTAGTGATACGTATAAACAATCGGAAGAAAAATTGGAAACAAAAACAACATAAAAAAATAAAAAAATGTCTGTAGTTCGTAAATTTGTTATTAGCATGAGTTCATGAGAAATATTCCCAATATTTTTAGAATTAACATGTATTCTTTTTTTTTTTTTGTTAAAGAAGAAAATGTAAAACATAAACGTGAGAGCCGAATGGTAATAGTTTAACTACCCAACTGCGAAAAGGATAAATTTTCTTTTGGTACAAAATTCTTATGTGTTTTTTTTTTCCAATTGTAAATATTAATGTAGTCAAAGGTAAATATCCCAGAACATGGTGTGGATTTCCACAGCGACACACAAACGACGTCTTTTACATTGAGTTTGCTCAGAATTGATAGAAATTCTATCCTGTCGCATAAACACATCAGAATGTGTCCCATGAAACCAGGTTTAGCTCAATAAGTGCGTTTTTCCTATCGAACAAAGATAAAACTTGAACGAACGGTTGTTGTTGTTTTTTTTCTTCTATGAATTTATGAATTATGATTTTTTAGCAGAAATAGTGTGGACTTTCTGCTAACTACACAAACCTATTTCGATTTTAAATTCATACCAGAACGATTCGTTTAATTAGGTTTAGTGCTTGGCTATATTACTTGGCATTGCAAGTACAATATAAATCAGTCTCACCTATTCATTCATGTGCGATACATAAATATGCATTTCTTTAGGAGTACCGGAAAAAAATCCTGGCCTGTTATCATCACGTGTATCGACAATTAGAGAATGAATTACGCGAGCAGAGTGTGTTCCCCCCGGGATTAGCACATCACAGAAGATTTAGTGCCGCTCGTGGCAATCCCAGAAGCACCATTACACGATCCAATAATATGGAATACGTAAATGGCATTAGGCTTTACTGACAAAATATATTCAGCATAACAGAAATATGTTTACGACGTCAATATTTCCGTTACAATATCGTACAATCAGTGGCGGATTTTCATATTGTTTGGGGGGATCTCACACTTTTTATTTTTGGGTACTTCGTCTGTTACTCATTAAATAAGAACTTTTCATAAAAAGATATTATTCTTTAAAACAAGATGTTACTGGTAATCTCCACAGTTAAGACATCAGGTAGCAGAAAAAAAAATGTAAGTTAGTTTAACTCTGCAAAGGTTTTTCTTACATTAATCTATCTATCAACGCTGTTAAAAATGGATACTCAAAAATAAGGAAAAAGGGCTCATTTTTGAGCATTTCCCCAATTTACTATAGCTCCGAGTAACGAAGTCTCAATTTTGAAAAACACAAGTACTCATTACTTTGAGTAGAGGCGGAAAACTATCAATAGTCGGCGCCATCGATAGTTATCGATAGTTTAAGTTTGGACTATCGATTACTATCGATAGTTTAAGTGTGGACTATCGCTTACTGTCGATAATTTAAGTGTGGACTATCGATTACTATCGATAGTAAAGGAACTTTTCGCTACTGCTGGATGAGTTCATGCTGATGCTATGGTTCTTGCATTTATCTTCATTTTTGTGCAAGAGTAATTGGTTTTAATTACCACTTAGGTTATATGCTGTTACTAAGACGACAACCACAATTTGTCAATTTACACTAAAGCCAAAACAAAAAATAAGGAAAAACGATTGAACAACCAAAAAAGGAACTCCTGGAAATGTCTATACATGTAAGCAATTTGTAATTACGAATATCCCATATAACAAGTGACAATAAAGTTACCTATATAACAAATGGCTTTTTCCCCCCTTTTGCATCCTTAATATATCGTTTGAAATAAAAGATACATTTTTCATCAATTTAAAACGCAGGTCGTTCAGGGTTCTATTTAAAATGTTTTTTAAAGCAAATAAATAAATAAGCATAAATACACAAAATAACATCAATAATAAATAAATAAAAAATTACACCTTAAAAACCTATTTTGGGCAATATTTTGTATCAATTATTATATGTGTTATTCAAATATATCGTACTAACTGAAGCAAAATGCATTATTACAGTGTGAACACATTCTTTACGAAAAGTTCCTTTATAATATTTTATTTTTACTTTGACCAGGTTAGAGTGTTTCCTATTGGTGAAATGGCGCGAGTGATTTTAAAAAAAGTTTCGATTTCACAGAACAAACGGACGAGGTTTTCTATAACAAAAACTATCGAAAACAATCAATTGTTTGAAAAAAAAACTATTGATGGTCACGAATGTCAGAACTATCAATAGAAATCGATATTTTTCCACCACCAATTTTGAGTCCATTCTGGATATCAAATGCTAGTACATATTGTTTCAAATATAAAGATGTTTAGAAATTACAAATGAGCACTTTTGATTTTATTTAAGTGAATTATGTGTACTATGTAAGTGAACCTATTTAAAATTAATTGTTAATTTACTATCAGTTGAATATTTTGTAGGTAATTTGGGACATATTAATTCTAGTACAGGAGGTTGTCTTTGGCACTGTCTCATTTTTTAAAATCACTAATACTCTATATTTTGAGTACATTCTGGATAGCAGATTATTTGTTTCAAATGTAAACAAACATGTTTAGAAATTAAAGTGAACGCTTTTGATTTCAATTAAGATATTAGCGCAAGAAAGTTTTTAAGAAACCCTTCATTATGACAGTTAAGACAAACTATGAAGTACAAAGGTTTTAGAGAATCAACAAAAAATTAGCTAAAATTCGTTTTCCCCCCCATAGGCACAAGTCATGCACAATATTTTTAAAATATTTAATGTTAAATAATTGTTAAAAATATTCTTTTAAAGTACTGTTAGATGCGCAGATGTTACTTCTACCGTTATTAAGGCATTGAGAATGTGAATAAATGCCGTGTCGCATGCCCTGTAGAAGTTCGACCAACTTGAAAAGTCGCCATAAATGAGTAGCTGACTTATAATGATACCACTAGAATAACCACAAATTCAAATCTATATTATCCATAGAACAATTTCATACATTCTCGCAAAGTTTTAGAAACAAAAATGTAAAAGTGAAATGAAAACTAATGCTAAATCTCTGCGAAAAGCAAACATAATGTTGAAAAACTTGATTTCTTCACACAGGTGGTAGCTGAAACTGATCACCAAGCAGTAAAACATTTATGGCACCAAAAAGATCATTTGGGTATTTTAACAGTTAACCGTGCAAAGCTGTAAAGCATTATATAGGGAACCAGAGAATTAAATAAACTTGAAAGAATAGCATCAGAATAACCAAAAATTCAAATCATTGGTCTTCATAGAGTAGTAACATCCTTTCTCGCGAAGCTTTCGAAACAAAATTTCAAAACAGAAATACAAACTATTGCGAGAACTTTGGGAGAAGCATAAATTTACCAAATGGGAAAATATCGTATACGCACGTGCATATGAAGTTACATTAAGTTTAAATATGTTTTAATAATTAAGTTATTAATTACTAAATAGATAATAGAATCATTCAACACGGCATAACTTAAAACCCCTGCATTGTACTCCACAACTTTTATTTTAATACATTCAAATAAATACGCATTTATGATTTACTTAATTTAGAAGTTTCAAGCTTTGGAAAAAATACTATCTGGGGAAGATAAAGTCCCTTTTCAAAGTCATAAAAATTAAAAAAGACAAAAAATGTAGATTTTTTTTATCAGCGATTAAAAGAAAAACAAAAACTCTGCTCAATGAGTTGGACTGAGGAAACCTTAAAAAATACTTCACTGGAAACAACGACAAGTTTACACACAAAGCAGGATTTTCCACACTTTCACGGAGAATTGAAGATTGCCACACTTTCCCGGAATCGAAAAGAAGCTTTGAACAATTATTTGAGCTGAAAAAAGCCTTAAAAATCGAACTATAAACTGTTTATAATATATGTTTAATTAACTTCGAAACTTCGAAACAATTTCATTGTATAGAAAAAATCAAAGCTTTCTATTTAGATGTAAAACTAATATGAGTAAAAGTTTTTCCCACCCCCACATTTGGGCATTTTTGTTAAAACATTACTTAGGTTTAGAATAAAAAAAAGAAAAAGAAACGAATTTTAAAAACATTCCGCCCGCAAGGTTACAATGTCATTGATTCTTTATATACGTGAGAAATTTAAAATAATTTGAACATCTGGAATCGCGTGAGGTCTGAGTTGAAAGATTCCATTGCATTCATAAAGTTAAAGCTAAAGTGTATTTAAAACATATTTTATAGATTAATAATAAAACATTTTTTAAAAAAAATTATTCTACACAGCATGCTCGGAAAAAAATAGTTCGAAAAGACATATTTTCTAGCTTTCCATTGAGATCTTTGCTTAGTTGTAATTTCAACAACCAGGTTTTAATTTTGATTATTCGGGTTAGAAATTCCATGTTATTTACATTCTTAACCATATTAAAACCCGCATTCGAAAAATGGATTTGCCTCTACAGGTTCTTTTGAATGCTTATGACGAGAAAGAATTATTCAATCATAAGCAAAACCTACTTACTACGTATCAATAATTAGTTTTCAATAATTGTTTTTAAAAGACTAACAAAATTATCTTCATTAAAAAATCGTTATTGAAGAAACTGGATCAATGTTTTGTTGTAGAGTATTCGCTGTCTTCACACATTGAGCAGCAATAGATCGCTGCAATATGGTTTTGTTAAAAGCAAAGGAAGTGAAGATACGTGATAAAAATATAATGATAAATGCATTTTTGAGTTTTGTTAAAGTCAAAACAAAGAAAAGTACATGATAAAGAAATGATTAATGTATTTTTTTTTATTTTAGAAGGTAGTGAATGCAGCCAAAAAAAAACTGAAAACAAAATTTTACCTACATTTTATTCCACACTGCTTTCTATTTTATCGCAACAAATAATGCATATAAATAGAAGGTCCAGGTGTAAGTAATTTTAAAATAAAATAAATAAGCCGTGATAAAATAAATAAAACATTTCATACGAAGTTTTATTGTGCTAGCTCAATTGATTAACTTGTTTATTAAGAAATGTTCTTAGCGACGTTGTGTATTCTTTGTCTGGTAATTAATCTCTAAAGGGTTTTTAGTTATTAGTTTAAATCAAGAAAAATACAAGTACAGCAGCTGTATTTCTTAGGTTGAAAAATTATTTTTCAAGAGTGTAAGATATACAGAAGGATCTCTTCGCACTTAGAGTAAGTTGTGTAACCACAAAAAAGGGTAGACAAGGGGGTAACAACTTTCACAACAAAGTATTGTGCCGCAGTTATGCAGCTATAAAATGTCTCACTGAATAGAATAACATCAAAAAAGTAATTTTCATTTCTCTTTGTGCAAGATTAAATCGCGAAATGCAAACCGTGAAAAATAGATGCAATTAGGGATGTTTTTTATTTTTTCATTATTAAAGATAATTTCACTAGCATTATAAAATTCTATGGTAATCTTTTCGTCCATCATCGCCTGCGACGCCGAGACCCTTGCACAATAAAAATGCAATATCGGTTTTAATCAGTAATTAAATTCAAACCGTTTCTGGTGACAACAGAAAGCAGCGTAAGGGTAATCCATCATAGCTCCTTGGAAAATACAACTTCGGTCTCATTTTTATTAACATAACTTTAAACCTTTAAGGTATTTCATTTACGTAAGCAGAAACTTTCACCTTTTGCCCCTTTTTAGCCTGCTAAAAAAAGTATGAAAGAAAGCTAAATACATAGTAAACGTATTGTAAAAAACAAATAAAAGTCAAAAATACATTTTCAGCATCTATATAGAGAATGTTTCGTCGTCGTAGGTGATGATGAACGATTACCGTAGAAATTTATAACGCAGGTAACATTATCTTTAATAATAAAAAATCAAAAATTTAAAACATATTTAACGTAGGGTTTTGAGATGTGGAAGATGTGTTTCTCTTGGTATTATTTTAATATCTTTTTAGAAATATCCTTTCAGGTTCAAAGTTACAGGATGAACACAGGTAGGCTGATAAAGATAGATACTTATTTGTTGTACATCATTTTTTTTAGGAACTTTATTACTTTTCTATATTTAGCTTTCAAATTACGTATTTTTTAGAATAACATAAAAGTATTACTAGCAGCGAATCTCATAAGAACGCCACACAAGCAGTCACATGAATCTGTCAGAATCATAAAACTCAAGATAGCATTTTCAGTCCCTTCAACATTTTACGGTAAAGTATTTCAACTTGAAAATTTTAATTTGATCACTCTACTGAGTCACAATCATTTAAAATTTTATTTATGCAGTAGCAATGTATCAAAATCAATTATCGTTGCACATGAGAGATTTCTGTGTAAATATCTAACAAATAACTTAAATTGAATAAAAACAAAAACTATTGCACGAAGCATTCCACTATTACGCTTTAGGCATAGAATTATTCTAAAACAGGAAACGCTTCAGCTGTCTTATCAACACGAGATTTAGAAATTGAACAATAGATTCCTTTATGCAGCCTAATTTCCGATCTTGTCAGAAATCGGTGAGTTGTTGAAATCTTTTATGACAGTAGCATCAGTAATATTAAGTTGTAGGGAATTTCATTGAAAATTTCAAGGGACTTTGAAGTCCCGAGAGCCGTTTAATTGTTCTAATGTATAAACTTGTCAAAGCGAGTCGAATTATAATGAATACTTTCTTCAGTATTCAACATCACAACCTGCTAAGTATAATGCGCAAAACATATCTTAATGAACTTAGATTTGTTTTTAGCCTACTTTCCCGTATAATTTTTTAAAAAATAATAAAGCATGAAAGCAGGCTTAATGTAGTGTAAAAATATCGTTAAAAATAAAGAAAAGTAAAAAAAAGTGAAGTAAAGTTTAAATAAAGATTTTTCAAAAAAAATTGAAAGTTAGTTTTGAGATGGCGAAAGTGTGTGTCTGTGTCTCTGTCATGTCTGTCTGTCGGTCTGTATGTCGGTCTAATATGTCGGCCTGTCTGTCTGTCCCCCCTAATAACTTTTGAATGAATTGTCGAAATTCAAAAAAATATTTCTGCATTTGAAATATCTCGGCAAGGACACCTCATTTCTCTATTTTACCTTTTGATTTAAACAATTTTTCGTTCAATTTTGAACATTTTAAAAAATTGTAACATTAGCGCCTATGGGCAAAAATGAAGCAAATTTTGTAAACTCTCGGCACAAGAGCCAAGTTCCTATGAGCAAGCTTAGCTCTCGGCGTAAAATATTGTTTTGAACAATTTTTGTTTATTTTAGAACAGTTTAAAAAAAATTAACATTAGCGCCTTTGGGGAAATTTCAATCCCATATAAATCCTGATCTAATTGACGAATTTGCTTGGAGCAAACTTTATCGAAAAGATGGTTTGATGTAGAACATGTACAGATGCGAAATTCAACAAGAACTGAACGAGATTATTTTCCTATGAATTTTTTTTATCGAGATTTTTAATGATATTTCTCAATGAATAACTGAATGAGTGAAAGAATAAATGAATGAATAAATGAATTAGTGAAAGAATGAATGAATGAATAAATGATTGAGTAAATGATAAAATAAGTAAATGGGTGAGTGAGTAAATGAATGAACAAACGAATGACTGAATAAATAAAAGAATGAATGAGTGAGTAAATGAATATGTATTACCCGTAAAAAGAAGGTATATTTGAAGTAATTAAGCACTAAAGCTAAATGAGAAAGAGAGAGTAAGATATATCTAGATTATAAATTTGAATTTGGATGCATACTGGAAAGTAGTCTCGTATAGTTCTAGACGAAATTTCTTGTATTATTTTGTAATTCATTGTTCATTTATTTTACCTTTGTTTTTATTTTATTTTAAAACGTGCGATTGTCGTGACCGAGCATCTGAAACTCATAAAGTAAACATACTAAAATAAATTGATTACATTTAAGTTCAGTGCAGACTCATGAATCCTACTGTAACCAGTGTTTCAATTATGGTAACTATTTATATGTTCCGTTACCAGACTAGCATGCCTCTAACATACAGTATGAATTATGAAAATTAGTTAAAGCGCTGACCATCGACGTTTGCAGCTATTTAAAGCATTGACTTGAACCACATTCTTGTACAAGGATTCAAACATAGCAACACCTTCAACCTATCAGAAGGCTTAGATCAGCGGTGGGAGTGTCTGATGAAGGTTTGAATTGGCAACCTTTAGTTGTAAATCATTTGAAACTGAAAATCTTATACATCTTCTTCAAGAAGTGCAATTTTGCTCTATTGCATATGTATTATGGACCTTATACTGATTACTGCAGTGCCACGCTATTTGAGCCTGGTTAGCACAATTAATATTTAATATGCTCTCGTTATCATTATTATCAGTCACTTGACAAAACCGCATTCCATTCGCCACTCGAATATGAAATTCTTCACGTGACCTAGTTGAAAACGATAGCAGAGATAATCCGAGACGTACAATAATAAGGTTGATAGTTTCGTTGTGAACGTTTGTATATAAACATATCTTAAGGAATTTAGATTTGTTTTTACTATGCATGCTATTTTGCAATATGCTTTGTTTATTTATTTTACCTAGTCTTCTATTAAAATTTAAAGGAGAGAAAAGGACCGTATTTCTAATAATATAAATAATAAAAATTTATCATTTATGTACAATTAAAAATTTGTACGTACAAGAAAAACAAAGATATGATCAAGATTTGATATGTGTAATCTTGAAGCTTATTTTTTCCTAGAATTTCATCTCTTGGATAATATCTAAAATACAAGCAATAGTTGTTTTCGCAATTTCCTTTTGTTCAAACTATTAACTCCTTTTCTTGTTTTTTTTTTACTACTAGAGTAAATAGTTTTTAAAGTATTTTCCAATATCTTCAACAACCTATCAGCAATATCTCTTCTACAAAATCGTTATTACACTAGCGCAATGGAGTTTTTGAAATGTTTACATAGCAATTTTTATTTACCATCAAGAAGTAAACTTTCGAAAGTTCCTTAATTTTTGATAAACTTAGTTTGAAGAAATCTGGGGGAATAATAAAAAAACGTTTTACAGCATAAGAAATTTCATTGTGTGCCGGTGTAATATCAAATTTAGATAGGATTGACAACAACAACTCTTTCGAAGCTGAAGCTTTAAAAGCACGTTTTATTATTTTTCTCGCTCCTTTTCTGGAACTTAATTGACAGAGTTCGGAGTAAAAAATTCATAAGAAAAGAAGCAACACAGAAGTTTGGAAATAGGCTTTAGCAAAATCGACCAATAAGTTAAAGTAAAGATATGTCTTTAATTCATGAAAAGTCAGCAAAAAGACATTGAAAATAATAATTTTTACACATTTTCAGTGGTATGTAGAGCCCTCAAGATTTTTTTAATTAAAATAAAAAGCATAAGATTTTAAACTTTATTTGTTTTGAGATGGTGATGTTTTGTAGTTATATTTTTACACAACTACTTGAATATTGTATAGAATATGTAACATATGTGTGCCTTTGTGGGAATTATGAATACTGGTATGATATGGATGTAGGCAAGCTCAGTTTTTTTCATTGTTTTCAGGAGTTTTTCACATTGATTTAAGTTATGGTATTTATGTGCGATACCAAAGAACTGCTTCATTAAAATTTCTTTGACACGCGCGACAAACACACACACCCACACATTTATTACAAACTAGTTGCGCCGTCCGGCTTTGCAAGGGATATCATGTATATTGCGTCATTTCCTGGCGGAGCACATGTTCAACACTCTGTTCTATATAAATAAGGAGAAATTTACTCAAACAACGCCCATTACAATAAGGACAACATACTTTGGAAATTGCCTTTTGAGTAAGAACATAAGTTCTTACTGCTATAAAGTTCCTAAAACTCCGCTTTAAATCCATGACATTAGTAACAAAAAATCCCATAAGACCAAATACAACAGTTTTTAAATAATGTTAGCGGCCCCTTAAAAATCCTCATTAGAATAAAGATAATCGTCCCTAATATAAAAGGGGTATCAGTTCTAAAACAACTTCAACAGTCCCTTTGAAATTCATCGATAAGATACTAGCAACTGTCTTTTAAAATCATTTTTAAAATACGGATATAAGCTATTGAATAACATCGACGACAGTCCTTCTAAAAATTGCCATCACGAATATCCCAGTGGAAAATTAAAAAACTACAATAGTCCAGAAAAATCTCCATTAGAATAATAAGAATAGAAGTTGTTTATTATTATTTTTTTTTAATCTGTAGAATCTGGATAACGGTCCATGTAAAAATACCTTTCAAAATAAGGAAATCAAAATCCTGTCGATTGCCCTAGTCCCCTGTGCTGCAGGAAATAAATTTTAAATCGTTTAAATAAAAGGAAAAAACAGAGTTAAAAGTAAAACAAAAGAGAAAGAAATGAAAATCAGATGCGGATCAAACTGCTGGAAACGTTGGGATAGAATAAACGTTAAATAGTTTGAACTGTAATAATTAAAAGCAAAACAAAAAGAAAGCAATAATAAACACCGGCTGTGCTAAATATGCTGCAAAAATCTTAATATAATTTCATTAGGAAACATTCATGAGAATAGACCATGATTCATGTAGACAAAATGGCAACGGTACAAATAAGAAAAAAAAAATCATTTTATGTATCGTCTGAGGAAAAGATATAAAAGCTAATTACAGAGAAAAAATATTTTGAACAACAGCGAAAAACGCTGATAACTTCGTTTCCAGTTAAATCAGAAGTTTTTGAATTTTAGAGCAAAGAGCAAAACTCTTTCTGAGCCAGTTTTTATGGGCTTTTCAATGATACCAAAACGATACGGTAGTGCAGAAAAAGCTTTCTTCTTGCAGAAAAAGCCATTTCTTTCCAATTATCTAGTTCTGAAGTTAAAATTTCAATCGTTTGGAACTTTTTTTAATTCCTTCACGGTTCTAATCCAAACGCAAACTCAAACTTTTCTAACTTACGTCACTGGAACATTTGTAGCATTCACTGACAAAGCAAAATGAAGGGGACAAGATGCAAGTTTGACTTATCAGCAACATTTACGTCGCTATATAAAGACATTTTGCTCAAAGTGCAAGTCAAAAGGATCATCTGGGAGCAATAAATATTGCACTATATGGAGAAAAACTACACAGAGGTTATAAAATTAAGAAATGAAGAGACAGTTGCAGGTGTTTTGTTGGAATTTTTTATTCATTGTTGTCATTGTTATATTTCAGTATTTATATTTTAATTTTTTTATGAAAATGTGTGTTATTTCTAATCGTGGTTAATTTTGAATTCTTGCTTCCCTCTAATTTTTATTGCTTTCTCTTAGTGTTTAATTGTGTAACTATAACCCAAAAGTATCTATGCTCGAATAGGTCCGCGTATGACCTAAACCATTATACCATTATATGTTGCAAACAAATTTTTAGGTTAGACAAGTTTAGATTTTATTAAGAACCAGTTTTAAATATTAAGTATTACGTTTTTAACTGTAAGTTTAAAAACAACTTTTATCAAGAAATAGTATTTTTGTGTTTTACATTTTATTTACATATGAGGCTTATTGTCAAAACTAAAATATTACCTGAACACATGGAACATAAGATATTTGAAAATGAAATGATGCATTTCGTGCTCTTTTAACATTAGTGCCACTATACTTTCTTTCTCAAGATATTCATAACAGTTCTAAAGCAATCAAACATAATCTTTAAAGTTTTCACTATGCCAAAACGTGTAGTTTTCTACTGCCAATTTAAGCCCCCTGCCAAAATTATTAATAATTTATACGGTTGAAATCTCTGCTGTCATTTCGGAGGTCTCCTTTAACTTGAAATTGCATTATGAATATAATCACGTGTGATATTAGAATCATTAACGTGAGCTCGCAGTTATTAATTCCGATAATGTGGACTTTGAAACAGTTTCCTTGCAGATATCAGCTCCTGTTTGCTTAATTTACTAATGTCAAATTCCGGGCAGGGAATTAAATTTACCTATTCGCTTTGCAACATGCACTTTATTAAAATATATTTTTAATAAGCTTTTAGTTTGAATAAATATTTAATTAGTGCATTTTTTGCTGTGCAATAGCAAGATACAAACATTTATTTTCTTGTATCTGGCAGCATATAACTGTTGCAAGATAAATGTTATACAATGACACTCACTGGGAGCATGATTCAATGCATATTTTTTTTAATGCACATTTGTTATATGCATGGCCGTGTAATTGTCACCTAAACCGTGACACTATTTACGTTTTTTCTAGTCTATTTTTTTATATAAATTAATAAATGTGTTGAAATATATTCTTGTGCATTGCCTGCTATCAATTTGATATTTTTAAACATTTGAATTTTAATATTTTATTTGCAAAAAGCAAAACATCCTTTTATATTATTTTCTACATGAAAGTTGGTATTCACAAAATTACCCCAAAAGTACAACGTTTAAGAGATTTTCTGCTGACCTTATCCCAGTCTACGACAGACTGGCCGGGTAGGCCTTTCGTTTAAGCTAAAATTAAGTTGTGCACCAACAATATAGTATACATTTTTTGACAATTTTGCTGAAGCTTGTTTGTATTTTAATTTTTGTGCAAACAAAATGATTTTCGTCAATATACAGTAAATTTAAACCAAAAATTACTTTGGATCCAATCAAAAACTGAAATCTCAATTTTGATGCAGTTTGCCTGTTGGAAAAGAAGATTTATTGATAAATAAACGGCCGCTTTGAGTGGTATCGATGGCCGAATGATTAGAGCGTAAGGCTGCTATACGATACACCCGGGGTTCGATTCTCGTACGCTTCGTTTACGGTTTCTAAGCCTCGAAATGGTTCAAAAACCGTAAAAATATAGTTTTGAAACCGTTTTTAAATGGTTATAAAGCCGCAAACTTTTGTATTGACGGCTTTTTAAACAAGCTGATTGGAATTGGTTTAGGTCCCGTAAAGATAGAAAAATGTTCCAAACCGTAAATTAACGTGAATTAGATGGACAGACTGCTGCCGGCTATTTAACCGTAATTTCATGATGAAATTTATAACAGTGTAGGGGAAGATGGGGTACAGTGTTACAGTGAATTTCATTTTTAAAATGGTAGCAACATTAACTCCAATTTATTTACAGTCTTATCTGCCATCTTGTTTTCCACAAGTACATGTGTTTTGGACGAATTTGCATCATTAATTACATTTTTGTAAGTAAATTTCTATTTTTTCATGTTAAAAGTAAAATTTTGTGTTTGTAATTAAATTCTCTTCATTCATGAGTGCTGTTTACTTTATAATGAATAATATTTTTGTCGTAAAGCTAATTGTGTTTAGGTCTTATGGAGTTAAAATAGATGATCAAAATTCACATTATGTAGTCATAAAAATTTTTGTTACAAGCAATGTCACATGGGGATAAAATGAGGCACACTGTTACATATATAATGGCTTAATATAGGAAGAATCATACTTTCACAAAATTGATTTCGAGTTCCTCTTTAAATTAATTGGTAATTTAAAGTACGCAAATAAAAGTTTGATTGTCAGTCCCCAAAATTTAGTACATAAAATTAAAAATTAGTTCGATTTCCTGGTGACACGAGAGGAATTTTTCCATCTTAAAAATTTTCCCGAGAAAATGAAGTTTATTCATTTCAAAAATCAAAAATCATTGCCAAACTTCCTCTTCCAACTCTATCAGGAGGGACAACAAGAAAAACAGAAATCTGGTTTTCCCTGTGGATTTAACTTCCTATCAAAATCTAAAATAACCTTCCGATTTCTACAATATTATGTTATCTGCTTTGGTATCTGTAGGCTACAATCATTCCAATGTTTTGTTTTCTCAAGTGTGTACGCCATAACCAATAAAGACTAATACAAAATTTTATTTTATTTATATAACCCCACCAGTGGGGCACAGTGTCACAATGTATATTACTAACAAAAACATTACATACTGTAAATAAATGTTACTCTTTTTAATTTTTATGATACCAGTAAGTAAGATATCAAGGGGCATTTTACAGGCTTTGTTTGTTTCATATAGATGCATATTAGGGTGGGTCGAAAAAATGTTTTTTTCGAAACGCAATACCGCGGAAAACTTGCCTCTGGGGTAGGTAAGTAACATGCAAATTAAAAAACCGATTTTTATTGAACCCCTAGCTAGCGCATTGTACTTAAAATTTCGATTTTTTTCTTCGAAAATCAAGTCATTTTGAAAGTTTTATCGCAGAAGTCAGCCATTAATATTTTAAACTGCTATAACGAAAATCATTTATTAAAAGGGTTGAAAAGCATACAAAAAAATTCAAACAGTCAAAATCTTCCAATTTGCGGTAGCTCGAAAGACTCAAAATTCGGTAAATTATTGCATTTTAGGTACATACTAACACCTTATGTGAAAGGCATAGTCCAGAGCTGAGTTATGTGTTTAATAGCCCATTTCTTTTTTTTTTTTTACTTTACACTTCAATTCATTGTAATAGAATAGCGTTCCCCAACCGGTGGTTCGCGAACCCCCAGTGGTTCGCGTGGTGTCGGAAGGGGGTTCGCGAAAATATTATTGCAATGGCCGAATTTTTAATTGCTAACGTATAAGAAAAAGCTAAATAATTAAAGTTACATTCGTATTAGACCGGAGGGTAAAAATTATTTTTTTAAATAAATTGTTTTTCCGATAATGCATAAAAGTTGTGGACTGGCATAGGAAGCATTCGTACAAAATTTGAAATGCCCTTATTTCTACTATTGTCTGATTTCGAAAACTTGAATCACAAAGTGGTATCGGAAGTAGTTCCTTGGTTAATTTAAAATTTTGAACGTTATATTTCTCCTACCTCCCATTTTTTCCTCACCAACGAGAAGAAAAAGTAAAAGATGCTTTACAAAAAAGGTTGGGAACCACTGTAATAGAATGGCCATATAAAGGAGTTTTTTCCAACCTGTTTTTTTTTTGGGGGGGGGGGGGGCAAACCCGTTCTAAGATCCGAAAGAAAATGGCGAACCCTTTCTGTAGTCCTTAGTAACGGGTAACAAAACTGTAAAATTTGCTGGAACATTTATTTTCCTTTTTGTACAATAGTTCATCACAAAAAAAAGAAAATGGAATTGCAAAATATCTAAGTTTCAACCAAAGCAAAAATACAGCTACAAAAAATACATATGTTTTTTTAATTATTACTTTTTATTAGATGTTCTTTTTGAATTATTATTAGAGCAGTAAAAAAATCTTTAAAAATTATTTTACCGTTAATGCGGAAAAAAATGTAAGTAGAGTGTCACGAGAACTAACCATAAATATCGTAAGAGCTAGCCATACGTACACAATTTTGAATCAATCAATAAGTATCTTTATGCTCAAAATTCGCAAAAGTTGTGGAAAATTACAATATTAAATATGCCGTTCACGTAAGGTGTTAGTATGTACCTTAAATGCAATAATTTACCGATTTTTGAGTCTTTCGCGCTGCCGCAAATTGGAAGATTTTGACTGTTTGAATTTTTTTTTTTGTGTGTGCTTTTCAACCCTTTTAATAAATGATTTTCGCTATAGCAGTTTAAAATATTAATGGCTGCCTTCTGCAAAAAAAAAATTGTAAAATGACTTGATTTTCGAAAAAAATCGAAATTTTAAGTACAATACGCTAGCTAGGGGTTCAATAAAAATCGGTTTTTGAATTTGCATGTTACTTACCTACCCCAGAGGCAAGTTTTCCGCCGTATAGTGTTTCGAAAAAAAAAACATTACTTTTTTTCGACCCACCCTAATGCATATATTGATGCCACAGATGAAAAGAAAAAAACCATGCAACACTCATCATCATCATCACCTAGATTTGCAGATGGGCGATCAGGCCCTGAAGGGGCCTTTTACCCGGATATCCTTTGGGAGGAGTCAATGGTATGGTCATCAAGTGCCCGAAGGCATACATCTTGGTCCCCGAAGGGCAGAGAAGGGAAAGGTAGGAGAAAAAAGATGAGCCGGGGCTCGGTGAAACAAAGATCGTCAATTCCTCTCGTTTTCGTACTCTTGAAGGGCTTTCTTCAGGAGAGTCAGTAAGTCATTTGGTCGTTTGTGGTTGGGGGCTTGCATCTGAGTGGGGCATTTTCTGGCTGGCGCCGTTTTCTTGGCAGCTCGGTTCTGGGGGTGTCTTGGGCAGTCTAAACTCGTCGCCGGGTGCGTTGCGTGGCAATTTGCGCACTGCGATGGGCCTTCTTTTTGCTGACAGTCCTTGGATCGGTGGCTGCCTGCGCAGTATTTGCATCGCTCTCTGATGTTGCATGCGTAGGAGTTGTGACCCCACCGCTGACACCTGAAGCATTGGGTGGGGCCATTTCTGCGTCTCATTTTTTCCGTCTTGACGACGAAACCGCCTATAGTGAGGGGTTCTCTGAATATTTTCAAGTTTTCTTCAGTGTGCGGCAATTGCACGCAGAATATGGGCAAAGGTCCATTTTTCCCGCGGAATTGCTTCATCTGGAGAGGCTTCCTGTCTTGTGCTGCTAATTCTTTTTCCAGGGTTTTGGGATCAAAGTTGGTTGGGAGTCCCTTTAGAATAACTTTGATGGGCGGGCATTGATCGAACCTTGGGGCGTAGTACTCCTTATTGCACTCTTCGGCATAGCGGATGACCGCTAGGCGTCCGTCTTCAGTAGAGGGGTACACTTTTACTTCGTCTTTAACAAGCTTAATTTCGTAGTGTTCATTGTGTTTTTCCTTTATCTTAGTTAATGCGAGAGCTGGATTACCTTCGTTTATGATGACTACTGGTCTTCTCTTCAAATTTTTTGTGGGAGGCTTCTTATCCTTTTCGTTGAGTGCTTCGGTGAGTCTGCGTACCTCGGAACGTAGCTTAACGCATTCCTTTTCATTCTTTTCAAGTTGGTCTTTAAGGTGGGAGATTTGATCCTTATAATCGTCTTCCGCTTCATAGGTAGCAAGCTTGGTGCTGACTTTGACCAGAGCGTTAGCGAGGCTGCAGTAGATTTGGAAATCGTACAGGTTGGTTTCATTCCCTTCATGTGCGTAGTCTCGGAACCAAGCTAACTTGGCTGTGATTATAGCTTTGAGCATCAATAAGGCTGTATCACTACTCTCTTTTTCGATTCGACTTTGCAGACGAGGATAATCATGTAACTTGGTATCAACCAGTTTTCTTCCAAATGCACAGGTGGCGTAGGAGTAGGAGTCGTTCTCCTCGTCCGGTGCGGAGGCCCCATTGACGGGTGTTACCTCGCCGACCCTGAGAAGGGCCTCGGCACTTCTGTCCACTGGACTCGGGGCTTCCTTCTTTAGTTTCTTCGTCTTCGACATCGTTGCTTGGAACGTTTTCTTCCTTTTTCGAACTCTTATTCAATTCTGGTGGTCGATCCTCCGGCTTCAGCCCTCACAAAACTTCGACCTCTCTCACCCACGTATCGCCAGAAGCCAGGCCACATGCCATGCAACACTGTGCCCCCACCTTCCCCTATACACTTCTTGAGAATTTTTAAACTGGTAACTACAGATTTCAAGTACTTAAATATGCATTTGCTTACAATTTTCAGACAGGTAGACACAGTTCTCAAGCGTTCAGTTTTATATAACATAACGTTCTCTATAATCGTACAGATTGCGGAAAAACATAACTTTTGTTGAGAAACTGTTATCAAGAAGCTTGATTATTTGATTTAGAACATGTTCTTCCTAAATTTACAGAAACACTCAGTTTTCCTTCTATCTTTTTACGGATTTTTTTTTAACAGTGTATGAATATTTTAAGTATAATTTAATAAGAAGAAAACTAAGGAGTTAAAAATGCACGTTTGTACCAATTTATTGTATTTCATGTTTTTTAAGTGCAAATACTGTAGCCGAAGTCTGTACACTTTTTCTTTTTCTTTAGAAGAAAATATTAATAAAAATATATTTATGGTGTAATTCTTAACTAAGAGTAAAGAAAGCTAATTTTCTTATGAAACTTACCTCAACTGATATCTTTAAGATCTGACAGAGTAATTCATATCTTTAAGATATAACTTAGTTGGAGTCACCAGAAGGAACGTCAGTTCTGTGTCCAAGAAACGCTAAAAATTCAAAAATCGGTACTTACGTACTGTCGCAACCATGTGGCGAGATTGGCGACTTATATACCTACTTATGGTTCCCATAAGTGCCTTAGATAGGTACAAAATCCGAATTGCTAAGTTGGCGCGTTATCCCAGAATTTTGGCATGGTTGCGATAGAATGTAAGTACCCAGAAATCAGTAATTTTTACTTAATGTGTTCCACAAAGTACAACTCCATGATGTATTGTTATTGCATACAATTTGCCATTTAGAATCCCAAATTTCTACTTACAAGTTTATTAACAAAAAAATAAATAAATGTATTACATATATATATCTTATTATTTTTTTAACTTGTATCTGGCTGAATTTAAAAACATATTGTTTCGTTTGAAAGAGAAACCCAAGTACTATGCAATAATTTGGAAAATATTACCCGATAAGATTTATATAGTTTTTTTCATATTAAAATACCTTTGCAGAAGAAGATTCTACGGTTGATAGTTCTGTAGTACTTGTGGTGTGAGAGAGGAACGGGGGATATGTTTTTTTTTTTCTTAACTTTCATTCATTTCTTTTCCTTACTTTTTTTTAATGATTTATTGCTTTGAATAATGCATCATTAAATGCTACTGTTTTTGGGTCAATGCTCATTATAAGGTAGTTACAAGTATTATATATATATATATATATATATATATATATTTACTTTTCTAAGTTAAGAACCGTTTAACTATTTATGCAAGAGCGGAATATTTTTAAACAGTAAGTCATGCTTTGTTTATTAATACAAGTACAGGAATATATTTTTAATATTACAGTGTCATTGCTATTTGCCTGTTAATTAAGTGTAGAAACAAACATTTTCTAAAGGCAAATAAGCAAAGAATTCATGCTTAGTTTATTATCATTGTGAGTTAAAAGGAAATTGTAATGATTATCCTTCTAGTGCCATTCGAAACTCTTTTCCGAAATCGTAAGTAGATTGTATGGTCCAAAACTCTGCTGTCATTTAGGAAAGCTCCTTCAGCGTGAAATTACATCATAAATATAATCACGTGTGATATTGAAAGTATTAACGTGAATTCGTAGTTATTAACTTGGATAATGTGGACTTAGAAACAGTTCTCTTGTTGATGCGAGAAGTCGATAGTTTTACTTACTGATGACATTTGATAAGTAATTATGGATAAAGAATTAAGTACACGATGATGGCAACGAATATGATGTATAAAGGATACTTGTCTGGTATTTATTGCTTATTACTATATACGAAAAAGTATTTGAAGTATAAGAATCATTGCATTTCAATATATTTTTGTACGCATGTAATATGAATTTCTTTCTTTCTTTATTCATGCTGTTTATCAAAATAGTCGAAATGCTACAAAAATTTCATATTTTATACGCATAAGGGTTTGATTATGCCTAAGAATGGAGTTGCATAAAACATGCATGGTGATTAATGGAACATTCTAAAATTCTTCCTTAAAATATCGGGGAAGATGAAAGAGAGAGATTGGTGGAGGAGAACTTATGAGATCGGGGTTTTTTTTCTTTTCTTTCTTTTTAAAGTAGAGAAAAGTGGCTAAGTAATAAGTGAGGATTGAAACATTCAAGGCAGATTTGTGCTTTCAACTTTATGTTTCTCAAATTATGTCTGAAGAAACATAGCTGCATGTAATTATTATCCTGCAAGAACATCGTGAACCCGTAATGATGAAAATGTGTGTATATGTTTAAAAAAATGTGTGCACCATTGTTTCCACCTTATTGGCAACAATATCCATCGACTCCATTGCCATCATAGCTTTTGCAGAAAACCCCCCGATCACTGCCCAAATTATAACAGAGGAGCTTTCAACTTTATGTTCCTCAAATTATGTCTGAACAAATCTAGCTGCATGTAATTTTTATCCTGCAAGTCGTGAACCCCTCTTAATGATGAAAATATGTGTATCTGTTTAAAAAGAATGTGTGCACCATTGTTTCCACCTTTATTGGCAACAATATTCATCGACTCCATTGCCATCATAGTTTTTGCAAAAATCCCCCAATCTCTGCCCCCAAATCATAACAGAAGTGCCTCCATGCTTCAAATTTTGAGTAAGATGAATGATATGAATGTGCATACGTTCTCCAGACGTTCATTTGTGGGATAGAACGTAAACGGCAGTTGGTCTGACTATATGGTCGGACTTCCACCTGGAAGGTCGCCCGTTCGATTCCCGCTAAAGACCTGCCGTGTACACTTGGGAATACGCGCATGTAAAATCGGTGGGCTCCACTAGCTAGCCCCGTAAGGAAGAAATCCTAAGGCCTCGGCTAGCAGGTAGGGGTCTGGTGGAGAACAGTCTTCCTGATCAAGTTACTATCTGGGAGAAGAACCTTTTGCATTCATATATGTGACAGGTGGAGAGGAAAAAACTGCTCTGTCGTAGCTATGTTGCTTCTGTAGCTATCCTTTAAGAGAATAATTATACAGAATCCTCAGATGCTTATTTAGTACTTCAGTTCAGCAGCTGCAGTTGTCTTCTCTTCGGGTGTCTCAACCCGCGTAAGTACTCGTCAATTAGAAATGACTTGTATCTGAATTGAACTATTATAAAACACAATCAAGGTATCGAAGAAAAACTTATTTTCAACAAGATTTTGAGTAATAATAAACGAAATTTTCCATTTTTACTAAGAATGTTAATTTTGTCACAAATATTAAAAATCAAATGCTGTACAAGTTTCATTGATCCACACTTGAGAGCCTGTGAAATCAAATTTCTCCTAAAATACTGGTGCCATAAACGTCAACGCATACGAAGCTCCTTTCCTTCTTCATTACCTTAGGTTTCATTATTTTATGCTATTTAGTTCCTTTTCCTTTTATTTATGTTTTTTACATTTGGAGTTACAATCTTTCGATGTTTGTTGGAATTAAGTTGAACTTCCTTTGCCATCTGTTTTCATTCTTTTTCGTCGGTTTCATTTCGTATTACTTCGTCTACTGTGTCTGCTGTTAATTTAGGTGGTGTTTTGAGTTAAGGTTCCGAGATTTCAGATAAAGAGTCATCAGGGGTCATGGGATAGATTATAATGCGTCGAAAAACTACTTCAACCATACCCATTAGATCTTTAAAAAAAGATTCGTCCTCATAACGTCAAAAGTAAACAAATTAGCTTTAAAAAATGCAAGTTGTTGCCTTCTCATAGCCAGATATATTATGCAAAAAACTCTAGTCATCTTAATTATAGTATAGTTCTAGGTTTAAAACGCGAATTGCAACACCAAAGGCAAAAACGGAACACTTTTTCTTACACACGTTTTTTTTTTTCTACAGCAGTTACGTTTCTCCATAAAACTTGCGTTTGTTCGAGCAATTTCCCACTATTGATGATATAGTCGTACCACTATACCCCAATATTAGCACTATATATACTATTCCACTATAATTTTAGCAATGTTTCAACCAATCCCTATTTCAACTAACCCCTCTACATATGTCACCAGAGGTAGCGCATTTATTTTAAGAAAATTGTATTACGATTAAGCATTTCTGAAACTTTTTATGGCGAAAAAATAAAGCATAGCACAACTAAACACTATAAACATAATTGAAGAAAAGTACTACCAAAGAAGTTCTTAATTTCAAACTAAGTGTTAATATTAAAAAGAAAAGACCTGCTTACCTTTACAGGATATTTTGCTTCTACTAGAGAAGAAGCAAAAAAGGATTTTGCTTCCTCTAGAAAGAATTAAAAAAATAGATAAAATAGTGAATGAAAGAAGGCATAAAACTATGCCTAAAAACAAATTAGAGACAAAACTATATTTCAAAAAGATTAGTAAAGCTAGATATTTTTCGTTGATTTTTTTTATTCCAATTTTATTAAAGGTCGTCTTCGGCCAGCTGCTTTGTAACATTATGTCTTTAATTTGTAATGCTTTTTTTCGTCATCCAACCACAGAGCAACTGCTTTGCTTCACTATTTTATGTCTTAAGTTATTAATTTTTTCTTCAATCTTTATATGTGCCCTCTGTATCACAAATCATAAAAATTTGAAGAATAGGAAAGCTCTTAAATTGAAGTATTAAAGCAAAAAATTGCACTTAATACTATATTTACTAAGTCAGTTAATTAAATGATATTTCTGATGCTCAAAAATCGGTGTTGGTATGCTGGCAAGTATGCTTGTTTAGTTCTGTAAGAAATTATTCTCCATACTTAACGCTTTGGTAAACAATATTTCAGAAATTCGTGTTACTATTTTTGTACAATGTACCTTTTCCAGTAATTCACATTAAAACATGCACTCATAATAAATGTATTTCTAGAACTCTCTCTCTCTCTCTTGTATCTAATTTAAAACTGAAAATCACGATATTTTACTGTGGCATAAAATATAATATGAAAGCTTTCTAAATGAAAACAAAAATATATAAAAATGGAACCATTTGGAAAGAACGTATAGAAATTTAGATTATCAAACCAACATTTTATGTTCGATATCATTCAAGTTATCTATATATAAATTAACAAAGACAAAGCAGTTAAGTTACCCTTTTTTCCTCTGTTTGTCGACCGATTTTTCCTTTTTTTTATTTAGTAGCTGTTGATGAGTTTTACTGTTTTTTGACAAAGATTTGAAGTCTTTAATCTTCATACTTTCATACAAATTGCTACAGCTACAATCAACAGTATTTGTACAATATTCAATACATTTCTTACTATTTAAAATTCAAAGAAGAAATATTAGAACAAAGCAAAAGATAAAGTGAAATTTATTGAATGAATGTCAGAGCACAATAATACAAATCTCTTGAAGTGTTAGCTGATCAATTTCCCAATATATACATCTATAGCTATATATGTTAAGTTAGTCAAAATGTTCGTCCAGTAGTATGTCAAACAAAATGAAATATAATTTGAAGCCATCAATGTCCAATATAATATAAAGTGAGATAATAAGTGTGGTGTGACGCGTTATTTTGCTTCAGTTAAACGTTTTGTAAATTTGTGGATTTGCATTAGCATTTTGAACTCTTGATTAAATTGAAAAGGCGAGTTTGTGCTTTTAATTTAGTCAATAATAGTTGGGTGTCATGAAAATTTTTATTTATATTTTCTTCACAGAAGAAGGGGTGCAGAAGGATAGAATGCATGTATAATATGTGTTACAAATGTATTAAATTATATAACTGTAACTCAGTGGTAAATCAGTCTTATTAAGGAGATATCATCGATCATTTAAATATTTAACTCAACCTGTTGTAGAACATAAAAATTAAAATCTCTAAAAGTTGTTTAAACGCTCGTCCTGAACTTGAAAAATGTAATAAATCTTCGGCCGGTGGACAAGCTCTAATATATATACATTCAAGAGTATTACGTCTAATGCGTAATAATTGAATTACATTTACCCTGCTCAAATGAAATATGTTATGTTTCATTTATAAATTGTTTGGAAACCTGTAAATTTAACATCTCGAAGTTACCTATTTAATAACATTCTAGCTTATTAATTATGGAAAAGTATTGCACCCTCTGAGAACATCAATTCGCCGTTCATGAGATAATGCATTCTCCAAATTCCAAACAATAATTAACTATTAATGGCAAATAGTATATACTTCTTTATACTATTACAACTAGTCCGTTACAACTAGTTCTGAATTCATTACCAAGCTTATGGCAAAAGCTATTTTATTCCGTTATTAATTAAAAATCAGTTTAGTGAATTTAATCACAGTATTTACTCTATAACTTAATGTAAGGGAATTTCGCATAATTGAAATACAGCTTTTTCGGAATTTAAAGGATGGTGTTATTCATGAGAATGCTCTTATGTGATCATCGGTAAATACTTAAAATAAAAGCTATTGTTTTATTTTAACCTCGTAAACTTAATCATTATGCTCAAAATTTTCATACGTTATGGCACTTATTAAGTTACTGATTTCGGGTTTTGTGTTTATATAAAAATATGTATTTATCTAGAAGTATATGGCGACAAAATATGAAAACGTTTTCGGAAAAAGGGTAAAAGTACCAGAACACAAAGCATCATATAATCTGTGCATTCTAATATAATCATCGTCATCGCTCCACTCTTAATTATCTTTTGAATTCCTATCTGAAAAAAAAGCACGTTAAGATAGAGTACAGATTTCACAACACTCTCGCAAATCGTTTTAAAAGTTTCTAGTTATAGTGAAGATTTTTCTGAAATGGTTTTTAGAAACATCGCTTGTTTCATGTTAAATTATTTCAACATGAAATGGTTAATAGAGACCATACATTTGAGTTTAGTTCAATTTTTAACTATTGTGTGTTACGTAAGTAGACGATATTTTTACAATTAATGAAAATCTCCTTCAGGCATTTTCAACAAGCATGACGAAAAACAAAAGATGAATGACGGAAACAGGGGCTTCTCAAGGGATCAGTGAATCACAGAAAATGATTTAGTTCAGAGCTTCGTTAATCCCAGTAGCCCCATTACACAATCCATTAATATAAGGTGTATAGTTGCTTCAAGGTTTTTTTCAGAAAACAAATATATCTGCTGTGTCAGCGTAAACTTTGACGACGCGTTTATACATGCGATAAAGCAAATATTCTTCTACTTTTCTTTTATAGAAGTATTATTTAAACGTTTTGCTATATTTTTAACAATCTAGGAAAGTCCAACATAGACTTTCTATTGTCTACTACTCACCGAAAATACCTGAATGGAAGACGTAATTATTAATATTTTTGATCTCCCTAAGATCAAATCGCTCGTATGCAGCAACGAAACAAAAGCATTAGAATTTTTCAGCTAATGCTACAGGACAATTACAATAAACTCCATAGCAGAAACTCAACAAGCATACACTCACGGACATTAAAAATAGCTCACCAAGAAGGAATCATCGGATTGAAATGAAATTCCCGGATTGAAGTGAATGATAAGGTTGAAAGATACACTTGATCAAAAAAACTAAACAGTTAGACAATTACAAAGCCGTCCAGCCAGCTATGCTCAATAGCGCGTCGGACCGTCTCGGGCGGTGATACATGCCGCAACACGGTCCGGCATTGAATCGAAAATACGTCTCATGTTGCCCTGAAGCAGCCGTACCCACAAATCTTGAACAACTCTCTCCAAATCATGCAAGGAGTGGCACGACGGCAACTGGCGTTTCAGCTGGTCCCATACATGCTCAATGGGGGAGATGTCCGGGGAGCGAGTAGGTCATGGAAGGGTCCGAATACATCACAAGAAGTCCCGTCAACCCAAGCCGTGTGCGGACGACCGTTATCCTGCTGGTAAATTGCACCTGGAATATCGGTTATGTATGGAAGCACATAAGGGCGTAGGACTTCATCCACATACCGTTGAGCAGTTAATGTACAACGTACCACCACCAGAATGGAGCGGCTATCGTAGGCTAAGGCTCCTCAGACCATGATACCTGCAGTGCGGGAACTATGTCGCTGTATAGTGAGGGTGGGATTGCACCGTTCACCAGGGCGTCTCCACACGGTGATCATCTGTCCCCAAAACGAAGCGGCATTGATCACTAAACACTACACGTCAACAATATGTGGCGTTCCACGTCGCTCTCGCTTGGCACCACTGTAGTCCCAGACCCAGTACGCCGTGCGTGGGTGCCTTCACGGGTCCACTGCTCCCAACACCTTCTGATAGCACACTCAGAACAATCGACCTGGCGTCCTGGCGAGAAACACGGCGCGTCGACCAGGCCAATGATGAGGACCCTCTCAAATTCACTTAATAGCGAGAAATGTCCTCTTCGACGTCTACCTGGCATTCTATACACTTTGGTACACCTTATAGCGTCGATTCGTGGTCGTCACGTTTTTGAATCTTCCACAATGCGCCGGTTTATATAGGCCGCATTTCTTGTTTGCAACGCCAGTGCAGCGTGTGTCGATACGCGCAAGCGCACTACACTTACATCATTTGCATACGGGACGTCACTCTACTACTTTTGCATAGTTTAGCGGTTGTAGCGCGCTTCCTTCCTGGTGCGTTATTTTCAATGTCCGTGAGTGTGTTTTCCGAGTTATAACGTTTGTGCAGTTAATGATGAAAATACTTTATTTGTATTATTATTAACTAGCTGATGTAAACGGCGTTGCGTAGGCTACCTCAGATATTGCATCCTTCACTGATCTAGAGGAGAAGTTTTTCATCTAGTTCTTTAGTGTTTGAATATTCTTACTTCATAAGAATAAGGCTTATGTATCGGTCACACTTATAAAATACGTCCAGTAGATAAAATAAAGTGTTACTCTAATGTGGGAACTAAAATGCTAACGTATAATAACTATTCCTAAATTGGATCTCTCGAATATTTCGTCATTCCCTGGCAAAGATACTGATGTCACTTGACACACGTTCTACTCTATTCTCTATAAATCCGTTCCATATAAAAAGGAAAAAATTTACTAAAACAAATAATACAATAATGATAAAAGTCGTTTGGAAGTTACAGTGTGATTAAGAACATCAGTCCCTATACATAAGGAAAAAGGTATTAAAAAAATATTACAAGAAAGACAACAGTCATTTAAAATCACTGTGCGATTAAGAACAGCAACTTCTTCTTCACTAGCGCTTGCGATCCCTCTAAAAATCCCTATCAGAATAAGAATGATAGTATCTAAGAATCCATAATAGTTTTAAGGGTATCAGTTCTCAGGTAACATCAACTGTCCCCCTTAAAGTCCTTGTCAAGATAGGAACTCTCGTCACCTTTGGTGTGAACACACCCTAAATTAGCATTGATTTGCGACAAAAAAAATATTAAAATTCAAATGTAGGCTAATATTTGAGCGGTAAATTTTCGCGAATAGAGTACGCCCTAGTCTAAGGAGAGTTAGTCTAAGGAGTCTAAGGAGTCTAAGGAGAGTTAGTCTAAGGAGATAAAAACGAGAAAAAAATACATGGTACATGCAAGTGAATTCACGATAAACTAAAGCTTTCTTTGAATAAATTATATTGAATGAACTAATTAAAATTCTATTTTGTGATTCATTTTGCTTTACCACTGCCAATTTTTGTCTTTATTTAAATCTATCTGCAAAAATATTTTTAAATCCCTGCTTTGAAAGCTACATTCTATATAAGTAGGTTTTGTTGAATGTTTATCGAGGTCGGAATTAAGTATGATACCTACCATGCGATACTTATTTTCAACATGTCAATAATTAGTTTTCAATAATTGCCTTTGGGAGATAATAAGAAAAAGAGTCTTAATTACACTACCGTTTTCGGAGAGATAAAATCAATGTTAACTTCCACAGCCTTAGCTGTCTACTCAATTTTCGGATAATTACGTTACTGTTGTTTTCGAAATTTTTATAACGAACATGGATGATACAAGTACAACATTAAATACATTTTCTCTAAATAAAAAAAATTATAGGAATATAGAAATAGTGTAATGAACCCGAACAAATTGTTATGATATACTTCGTTCATTCCTAGTTGGTAATATTTAAGCATTTTTAAAATTTGTTTAAAATTTCAAGAGTAGTTGGTTATTTGCATGTGTGGTTTGTCATGTCTATCCCAACCTTGTTTTCTTTTTTCTTTTTTTATTTTTCTTATTTCAGGTACTAAATAATGAAATAACTTAATAAATTAATAAATCTTCATGCTTACTTGAACTAGTATACTGTGAACATCAAGGAACTTTCTCCTATATCCTTAATATGAATATTATTACTCGCCAAATGTCCCTATTATGATACAAATCCTTAATTTAAAAAATCGATAGCAGGAGAAAGATGTTAAACCAAGATAAACTAATTAAAAGGTTTGTGCTACCAGTGAAGCCTCAAAATACCAAAAAATATTGATAAGAATTTTATTGGTCAACCTGTAGGTGACCCATGGCAACATCACAAAACAAAGTATCTGCTTCCTTGACGGGATTGGCGCCAGAGTATAATTAACACGTTTTCCCGTTGAGGTGCCCTTAAAATTTGGTAGAATCTTTGGATTCTTGAGATATAAGCTTAGCGAGAAAAATGTTCGATTGCTACTACTTGCCACAACACTACTTGCCTATCAAGATGCATATGTGTATCGAATTTCGTATAATTTCAGGCATTACGTATTGAGTTACAACCCCGAAAAATTCTATTGCTCCACTAATTTAATACATTTTTCTATATATCGGATATACAAGAAAATAAAAATAGTGTAAAACTGTAGTCTATATTTGTGTTAGTATGTCACTTGAAAAAGATGAACATGGCTCTGTTAGCATCTTTTTACATAACAACTCAAAATTTCATTTCGAAAACTGAAATTATTCTTTTCTCTTCAAAGTAGTTATGAAAATGAGTACGCACACCAAAATTTCTTGAAGTGTTTTAATATTTCGTGCATGAATTGAAAGTGTGTTTTTCTGTGTTTGTCACATATGGAACTAGCAAATTAGTTTTATGTACAAATTAGACCCTTCCGAATTCAACCTTATGTTTCTGATCTTCGCGTTACAGTTGATCAAAACGTTTTAAACCAAACATATATTGCATATTGAGAGCTATAATATAATATATAATTCTACCTAAAGAAACTAATTTGTCCTATTAGAGTATCGGAGTACATCTGACCTTTAAAAATATAAATCACTTTCAATACTTCATGACTTTTAGTTAAATATGTCAGTCTCATGTTATCATAAATGTATTTGTATTAAAAATGTTAGTTTAAAGAAAAAGTACTTAATTTAAAATGTAATTGTTTCTGATTTTTTTAAAGTTACAGGAATAAATGTTACATTTGTTTCGAATACGTAATACTTTAAAGTCTACAGAGGTAAGTTTATGAACAATTGCAATCTGTTAAAATCATGCTATAGGAATACAGATTTGTCTAATATTTAACGACTATAAATATTTATTTTGCAATTAATATATGACTCGTTGAAAGATTTTCACACTGGTGTCAAATCACCCTGAATCTATGATACACATGAGTCATGAACACTGTTAAATACTAATAAATATTGCGTTTATTTAATTCTATTCACTTGATGCAATGTGTATAGCTGCATATTTTCATAAATTTATTTTCATTGATTTTAATTTCACAGGTTTTAAGGATTTTCATATCTTCTCTTGTCATTACTTTTTTTCAACACGGTAGATAATTTGATCAGCTATTGACACATCAATATATAGCCAAATTCTAATTCGCAAATTAAGAATAAGTAAGTAATAAGTAAGTATACAAACCCCAAGATACGTATGTTATTCAATATATAAATCGGAGCTTTAATAATATCGTCTTATTTTTTCCGACTTTTGGTTTTTGGAAGGTATAAAGAATACATTACTTAAATTCACCATTATAAATGGATTTCATTGGATATACTAATTAACTTCCAGAAACAGCAGCATATACATGCTCTCGGAGATTTTGGCTTCACAATACTAAGTATCTCATCTGAAACTGTTGAGTTAATTACACGTGAAATACTTTTAATGAGAAATTCTTTACAACAGTTAATTAGTTAAAGATATCGTTCGCAAACATTTGCAGAAGAATATTCTAGCTGTTAATTAGGCACTTTCTATTTAACACTTACGAGTACCGATTTTATGGTCATATTTTATAATTAATAGCACACTTTAAGAAATAATGTATACATAATACCATACTACACACAAACATTTCCCATATACATATACTCGTATATATATATAATGTGCGTGTGGTTGTCTGTGTTTTACTTAATTTAATCTTAAACGTGTTCCTGTTTTTATATTTCATCGATTGTGATGCAATGTTGTTTAATGGTTAAAGTATAATGCTTATAAACATTTTTATGAAATATTATGACAACTATTATTTAATTAATGAAAAAAAATTTTTTTTTTAATTCTTTTCGTATTTTCAATGCAAAAGTGGTTCCTTGTTACTTCAAAACACGTATCTGCTTTTTAAAAAAAATTTTTTTTGTACTTTTTTTGATTTATTGGCGTGATTTTACCGTGAAGATTTTTAGCATTATGACGCTATTGTTTCCGAGCTAGCAAAATTAGCTGCAGTTGCCCAAAGAAATAATAATATTGCAAAATTTTCAGGGCTATGCTGCCGTGCTAAGCACAAATGAGGCAGTGAGAAGCAAAGTGATGTAAGAGACAAAATTAAAAATTTGGAGATAATTGGTGCCAATGATAGGGAAAGCACCATTCTATATTGTGACAAGAAATGTTGGGAATAGTTCTAACAGGTGATCTGCTTCAATGCACTCTCAGAAATGGAGCTCTCACTTTTGACGATTCCTCAATCGTCAAGAAGATTTCATCATTTATAACGATTCTTTCCTAGCGCGATCACGTGACTTAAAAAAGTTACCACACAAATTTCGCCAATTTGACGAAAGGTTTACTCGGAGCATTTATCATGACGCCATTTCATCAAATATGACGAAAGTTTCGTGAGATTTGAGAATGCACTTCTGAGAGTGCGTGATTTAGAAAAAAAATTACCATTAAAGGTCCCATTCTGCCAAAGAACGCGTTTTTCTCAGAATCGTTTTTTGGTCACTTACATTCCTTTGTTTCTCACTGCCCCAAATCTGGTATCTGCAACTGAGGGGTCATTCACAAATGTCACGCTCCGAGCGAGAGGGGGGTTTGTAAAACTGAAAGTTTGGGACAATGGGAGTGGACGGGGTAGCAAAACGTTTGACATGACCATTTTCGGTTAAAATAAAAACATTTAAAACCAACAAAATGAATACCATGTAATTTTGATGGTATTCGAACTGAAATGTGCACTTTTTTAGTTATTTTATATTTAACCAAATAAATGGGGTTTTTTTTTAATGAAGAATGACTCTTTACTAACCACATTTTGCTATCACTAAATTTATTTATTTATTAATTATTGTTTTCTATCATTATTTTGCTATTATTGTATTATCGTTAATTTCATTTTGTATCAATAACTTCAATGCTAATTAAGGTTTAAATAAAATTTAGTTAAAAGTTTAAATTTTGAATTAAATCTTCTTGGTCATTTACATTTTTGACACATGACTAATGAACAGAAATGTGTTCTAGGATGCAAATTAAGTTTGTTACGAAAATGATAAAAATTTAATTCTGAAGTCTAACGAAAATCATCCATTCTTTGTACGTTAGATACATGAAGAACATTAGGACGCCGCAAAAAGTATTAAAGATAGAAACAAAAAGAAATAAGTTCGAAAATAAAATGCTCTTTATAAAGCTCACAGGGTTTCTCTGTTAAAAAGAAATTGAGGTATTAGGGGGAAAAGTTTCACCATAATCAGTCTATTCTTCTTCCCCCTTTTTAAAATATTTAGAAATAAAATTTTTTTCTACTCGAAGTTTATAAAATCCTCTCTGCCTTTCTCAAAAAGGCGTTTTAAATACAAAGACTTCTGCAACATTTCATCAAAAATCCCCTCTTTTTTTCCCATTTCAGTGAAACAAAACTTTATTATTTTGAGCTTCCAGGATAAGATTGCATTTGAAGGTTAATCTTACTCGCACTCGCGTTACTCGTATCTCACGCTCGTATTACTAAGTCATAGAAACGAAAAATCAGCTCCTTAATCTCTTCTAGAATGTGATGATTTGATGTATAAATAGAAAAACGTAAGCATAATAGTTACTAATTTCAGATTAAACAATTTATAAATGAATTTAAACTTCTTTATTTTGTTCAAAATAGATGGAAATAAAAAAATCTGGTGATTTATTAAATAAAAAATAAAGTAATGAGGTAAAGTTAAATGAATAAAAAATGTGAACACAAGTTGTCAAGGTTTCTGTTACACATAACCGTAAACGTTAATAAAAAAATAATTTAAGAAAACGAAACTATGTAATCACGGAATAGCCCCGAGAACCAGTTTTATTTTTTCTGCTACATTCAGGAAATGTATCTGCAACAAACATTTCATTTGATGTATATACATTTTTTGCATTCATTTAATTTTATTTGTTATTATTATTATTATTATTATTATTATTATTATTATTATTACTATTATTATTATTAACTTAATTCCCAAAATAACAGCAAGTGTGACACACCAATGCTGTTATATTACAAAAATATTTTATAGTGTAAGTTAGATATTTTATTTGAAAATAAATAATCAAGTATTTAGCTTTTTTTTCTTTGAAAAAAGTATTTTTAGTTAATGCATTTTCCTGTTCCGCAAATAGGCTAAACACATGCACAAATGCTGTAAGATTCATCCACACCACATTTATTATCATTTTTTTTTCATTATTTAGTTTTCTTTAAGAAAGAAAATTAGGACTACATCATCTTAAATTTTGCGTCTTATGAATTTCAAACCTCTTTCCGCAAAACTGTAGAGTAAATAATGCGCAAAAATGATTTTAATTAGTGTGGTTTAAAAGACAAATCCAATTATCTCATTCTCTCTTCTCATATGCATTTAAATATTTAATGAGAATATTACATTTGTTAATTAGATGTAATTAATATTCATTCTATGTGAACACTTGTCATAAAGTAATTTGTGTACGAAGCATTGTTCAAAAATGAATTATATTTAATATGCTACTCGAATTTAAAAATACTTTTTCTTATTTTTTTATCTTTTCAACGAGATATAAATTTTAAAATAATCTAAATAAGATTAACACAATAAAATTATCCGCACTGAAAACGTGTATTGGGCGTCCTGCAGCGGACCAGTCGGTAGAAGCTCGGCTCCCCCAGAACACAGAAAGTGAAGCAACATCGACTTAGGTCAGTGTTTGGGAGGATGACAACTTCTCGTCTGGTTCCTGTAGGGCCGTATACGCTAAAGGGAGCTGGTGCACGCTAAATAGGTCGTGGTTCCAATGTCTTCCAAGTGAAACGATACCTCCGGGGCTGCCAATCCCAGGTGACGGTTTCTCATCTGGGAGCCGGCTCAAAAAATTAAGAGACCTTTCAAAGGGGTGGAAATCGGACTCCTGCCTATAAGGGCCCCGTTAGACTCAGGAGCAGTGTACCCATTCTTCCTCGCTATGCGCGAGGACACGTGTATTGGGCATATTCTACTTCATTTCTTCAGTAAAAAAATTATTATCTAGCAGTCTTAGTTAGTTTTTATGTTACACATTATGTGAGAATTAGCAATCAAAATTTGGTGCCTATTCTATCCGTGTAGGTAGTCGTTGCAAAGTGACTGAAAAAATAAAACATTTATAGACACTTCAAAAATTAAAATAATATATTTTCTTTCTAAGGCGTTGCACTAGATCTCAAATGATGTTCATGTTTCCAAATACAGTAACCCCTCGTTATATCACTCATTCGGATATATCGCGCTTTTTCTATGTCTCCGAAAATTTTAAGTTTGAGTTTTTCGAGAAATAATAAAAATATTGCATTAATGAGTGAAGCCCTTTTCCCCCACTAAATGGGGCTCGACCGCCGTACCCGTTGAGATAGGACGTACCCTATCATCGCTCCGCTTGTTAAGCCTGCAGATCCGGTTCAATCTGCATCAAGTGTAATATCTTCGGAAAACTCTTGCCGAGACCTATCCGGGGAGTCCTGGTTGGTTAAGTTATGACCAGGGGTTCGTAACTTGTGTTATTGTTAATTTTTGAATGTTTCGATTCCAACTTTAACATTGCGTTTACAATTATTATACCATCGCCTCGCTTGTCAAGTCTGCAGATCCGGTAATCCGGTTCAATCCGCATCAAGTGTAATATTTTTGGAAAGCCCTTGCCGAGACCCACCAGGGGAGTCTTGGTTGGTTAAGTTATGACCAGGGGTTCGTAATTTATGTTATTGTTAGTTTTTGAATGTTTCGATTCCAACTTTAACATTATGTTTACATTTATTATAACATTGTGAAATTTTGTCAAGCTGTAATTATTTTTGTGTTTTAGATAGAAATTGGTATCATATATTGAATGATAGAGTTATTTTTTGTGTTTTGAAATATGTATTGCATATTAACGAATGGTTGTTAGTTGTTAAGAGTTTTTTTTTTTTTGAAAATTGTAATTGTTTTATTATTGTAGCTTTGGGACGCCTCGGGTAGACGGTGCTTCCGAGTCATCTATAGTTTACCCGCGAAAAGTATTACTATGGTGCACTTTGGTGCCCTCTGAGAGGACTCAATAATTTCAAAATCATTCAAGCATATAAGTGTGACCCAGCATTGTAATCAGCAGGAGATTTCACGTGGGCCAGGTGATGTCAGTTTTTTTTTTTTTTTGATGAATTAATTACAATTGAAGATATTTGCTTAATTAGTTAAAGTTAATTTAAAAAATTTTTTTTTAATTATTTTTTTTTAAATAGCGGGGGTTGTGAGTACTCTTTGTACTCGCATTAACGTAAGGATTAAGAATTTTAAATTTTGTGGGTTCTGAATTAATTAGGTTAAGAATGAGAAGCCTAACTGGTGTTAAAATTATGAGTTGTGACGTCACTGAAAATTAAATTTAGGATTTACCCCATGTTGTAGGTACTTATTTTAATCAGGGTAAAATCTCCTACCAGTACAGTGCCGTCAGATTTTGAAAAACTTGACTAGTTCTCCTGATGTTTGGGTTCTTGTGGAATTTTGTTGGAAATATATATATATTTTTTTTTTTTTTGAAATAATGTAAAAAGGCAAAAAGTAGGACATTTGGTGAGTTTTGAATAGCGGGCCATTAGGGCCCATAAATTACTTGTTCATTTTGTTTTAAATATTTATTTACTGTGTTCCCGAGCAAACATGAGTGCGAAAAAGTCGAAGAACGGTAGGAACACTCATAAAATTGTTTTAAACAGGATAACTTCTACTTCGCAGACTCTCGCGGGAAAACTTCTCGTACGTAGAGACTCTCCCTCTCCCACTGCGCTAAATTCTTTTACTTCTCAGTCCCATCCGTCAAATGTGGACTTGATTTCAAGTAGGGAGGAGTCCAACGTCAAAACTGTTGGCCCGCTAAAATGCTTCTTTCATAGCTCCAGTCAGCCTGCCCTGGACTACGTGTCCGTAGTCAACACAACAGAGGAGATCTTTGGGCTCCTAAGAACACTCGTTGAATCTAAAGATCCTAATCAGCGCGTTTTTTTTTAAGTCGGGGATGAGGAGCGAGTTAATCACGGTGTTGGATATCCTGCAGGATAAATTTTCTCGCACGTCGTCTTCACCCCACTCTGCTAACACTCAGGCTCCAGTTTTAAGGGCCTCCAGCCAAGATCAGAGTACTCAGATGGAGGCGGGGGACTCCCCTCATCTTCCTCCGAGAGTCACCTGCGATGTTGGTGTCCAGGCCGACGCCCTGGAACGGGATTTTCCACCTCTCGTCGTCACAGGCCGGGTTTCCCAAGAGTTGGTCCAGGAAACGGAGTTGGGGCATGGTAACCGTCTCCCCGCTGTTCCTACATTTGCTCAAGCTTTGCGCAGTGAAAACACAGTACTAATTTACCCTCGCCAGGATACACCAAACGTAACCTCCGGGGATCTCAAAAAGGTACTCAAACATAATTATGACCCAACGCGGGACGGTATTAAGGTTTCTAGAGTTCGCTATGTGGGAAAGGGAGGTCTGGCCGTGGACGTCCCCTCGGTTGGGGATTCAGAATCTCTCAGAGCCCACCTGGAAGATCATCCCAAGTTGGGGGCCATGATCCGCAGGGTGGCAAGGAAAAAATTGCCTCGTATCATTGTCCATAATGTCGACCCGAATGTACAATGGTCGACTGTAATCACTGCCTTTGAGACCCAATTTGGCATGGTAGAGGAGAAGGACTTCAGTTTCAAATTTAAACTGAGTGGCAAGGCCTCAAATGTCAGCCTGGTGATTGAATGTTCCCCTCCCGCCTTTCATAAAATTATGTCCTCTCCGCGTGTGAACTTCCTTTGGGATGTTCACACGGTCAAGGAGTTCATGGGAGTCCGTCGCTGCTACAAGTGCCAAATGTTCGGGCACACAGCGGCGAACTGCACAGAAAAAACTCACTATTGCGCATTCTGTACCGAATCTCACCCCGGCCAAAAATGCAAGGCCGAGTCTCCAACCTGTACTAATTGTTTGACTCATAATGCCAAATATGGTTCTAACTTCCCTGTGGATCACCCCTCCTTTGCCTCTAAGTGTATTTGTTATCAGCAACTTGTTAATACTTTGAAACGTAATATCAATTATGGCTAATAATATGGATATAATCGAATTAAATTCTGTTGATTCTTTTGTTTTGCTTTCATCCTCTGATAATATATGTAATGTAAATTTGTGTATTTCCGATTTTAATACTGCTGCTCCACCCACTTAATGTACGTCGACGGCCCCGGCACTTAGTCTTCTCCAAATTAATTTGCAGCGCGGTAGAGCACCAACTTCACATGTTTCTGCAGTTGCTAACAGGGACAAAGTACATGTAATCTTGGCTCAGGAGCCATACCTGATGCACTGTCAGGTCTCTTGTATTCCTTCTGGCTGGGGCCGTTTTCTGTCGGGCAGTGGTCGTGCAGCTCTGTTTTTTCCCTCTGGTGTGATTTGTCTTTATTCAACGTACCAGGCACATGACTTCGTCGCAGCAAAAATCATGGGCAAGGACGGCCCTCTCGTATTAATTTCGGCATACGCCTCCCCCCTTGAGCCCCTGGAACCTCTTTTGTCGGAACTGAACACTTTCCTTCTGGCTCTTTCCTCTGCGCCTGTGATCCTCGCGGGCGACTTTAATGCTCATTCCCGCAGTTGGGGATACGGGAAAATAATGAGGAAGGGGGAGGGAGTCTTCTTGATTTTATTGCTTTACATAACCTAATGGTTTTAAATTCACAAAATTTTCCCTCGACTTTCGAGACGCCCCATGCTAAGGGCGGGCCCCCTTGGGCGAGATTTTTGCCTGTGCCGGTGTCTTGGTCGGTCTCTGAAGAGATCTCACTCAGTGATCACAAGTTCATTAAAATTGTTTTAGACGCTCCGTTTTCACATTCGCGTTTCTTAAGATATAAGACAAATTATAATGCAGATAAATTAAAAAAGTTAATATCAAATAAGATTTATCATTTTGTTGCATTGTTAAATTCTGTTAAAATTAGGGAAGGCCTGGACAGGCTGTACACCGGCCTCACTGAAAATTTACAGGGCTGCGCCGATCAAACTTTTAAAAAAAACATTTTTCGCACCACATTCCCCGTCCACCTGGTGGAATGACTCTCTAACTATTCATAAGAAGAGGGTCTACGCTGCTCGTAAAAGATTTCAACGCTGTGCGGACCCTCTACTTAAGCCAGCATACAAAACGGCGTACAGCAATGCCCTGGCCATCTTCAAGAAACTAGTGAGATCAACAAAGAGAGCGGCCTGGCAACGTTTCTGCACAAACTGCTCGGAGTCCTTTGGCAAACCGTATCGCGTATCTTTTGGTAAAGTCTTTACTCCCGCAGCAATCAGGGAGCGTTTTCCTTCCTCAACCCCAGAGGAGACTTTTTGTAAATCTGTTCTAAATCATTTTTATCCTGCTCCTACTGTTACCCCTAAGTCACTTCAAACAGAAATCAGCACTGCGAGGGTATCCGCACCTTTTACGCAGCCCGAGGTTGACAGGGCGGTCCGCCTCCTCCCACGCAAGAAGGCCCCGGGTCGTGACGGCTTGGAGGGAGTTATTTGGTCAACTTTCGATTCGACTTTCCCTGATTTCCTTTGTACCTTATTCAATTTATGTTCACATCTTGCCTATTTCCCTCCAGCATTTAAGGAAGGCGTTCTCATTTTATTTTTAAAGAATGGTAAGGACCCTTCGAGCTTTGCCTCCTACAGGCCTATAGTCCTTCTCCCCACAATCTCAAAGATTCTTGAAAAACTAATGCTTTTTCGTCTTCAGAGCCACTTATCCCTTAATAACCAACATCATCCACTGCAGTTTGACTTCGTACCTCGGCGCTTGACCGAGCACGCCCTTCTTCACTTCTACAATAACCTATTGCAAGGTATCAGCTCTGAATCCCTAATGGCGGCAGTGTCGGTTGACATTGTGTCGGCCTTCGACAATCTCCCTTGGGTAAAAATTCTACAGTATATGTCTTCGTGTAATTTCGACCCGGCTGTCTTGAACCTTTTTGCCAGTTTCTTATCCGAACGCACAATTTATGCTCAAACCTCCTCCGGCTGCGTTTGGACATCACAGAAGGGTTGCCCGCAGGGTTCCTGTAGTGGTCCGGAGCTATGGAACTTGGTGGCAGCATCGCTCCTTTCCATTGACTGGCCCGGTCACACTAAAATACAGGCCTTCGCGGACGACTTTCTTCTGCTAATTCATGGCCGCACGAACCAACTGCTGGAGGCTAATGGTCGCTTTTCTCTTTCTTTACTGGATGCTTGGTTGAGGCAGCACGACCTCGAGGCCTCGGGCAGCAAGTCAAGGGTATTGGTTTTCAAGGTACCGCGGGACCTGGTGCGACCACCATACTTACGCATCGGTGATTTATCAATTAAACGAAGCCCTACTTTAAAATATTTGGGCGTGGTATTTAACTAATTTTTGACTTGGGATGCACACATTGATTACATAAGTAATAAAGAAATTTTCATTCAAAGTGGTCTCCAGCGTCTCGCGGGGGGTAACTGGGGCTTGAAAATTCGCCAACGGGTCCTCATCTATAAACAGGTCTTTTAGACGTCTCTCCTTTATGCGTCGGGACTGTGGGGACGCACTCTAACAGTCCGCCAGACTAAAAAGGTTCTCACTCTCCAACGCAGAGCACTGCTCTCAGTAACCGGGGCGTACGCAACGTGCCCCCACTCAGCACTATACATTCTGGCGGGAGTTCCCCCTATAGACCTGACGATAAGGGAGAAGATCTGGCTCACCCAGTTCTATGTAGAGAGGAGGACCATCGTTTTAGATGGGGTAACATTCGATTCCTCTTTGTATGAACACGCGGCACCAAAATGGTTTCAGCGTTCGTGGGTGCAAATTTCTGACTATCCTTGCAGTGTTGACCGTGACCCCCCATCTTTATCATTTAATCGTTTTATACCGACGGATGCAAAACGCCCGTCGGCGTGGCTTCGGCGGTGGTTCAGTACAAGGGACTCCGTGCAGTGGGGGAGTGTGCAATGAGGCATGCTGTTGGTAATTCAATTTTTCAGGCGGAACTTTTTGCTATTAAGTCAGCGGCGAACCTGTCGCTCACAATTCCATCCTCTAACGTTCAAATTTTTTCAGACAGTCAGGCTGCTATCCTTTATATCAAAAACCCACTTCAGCGCAGTCCTCTAGTAAATTCAGTACAAAGCATGCTAATTTCAAATCCTAGAATTTCAATTCACTGGGTCAAGGGTCATTCAGGGAATGTGGGAAATGACAAAGCTGACCAATTAGATCGTACGGCAGCTGAGGATCCCGCATTTTTACCCTACACGGCCCTTCCCCTTCCTAAATCCAATTTCATACAACAAATTAGAGCCAAAACTAGAGAGGATTGGCAGTACCGCTGGAACGAGGCGGATACTGGTCGCCGGTTTTTTTAATTCTTTCCAATCGTTCGTTTTTCTCCAAGGGTCAGCCAACGTTTTGAAACAATCCTGGTTTTTGGCCATGGCCCTTTCCCGAGCTATCTTCATCGCTTTGCTCTTTCTGATTCTCCTTATTTCTCCTGTGAAGCGATGGGTACGCCTGACCACTATGTTTTTCATTGCCCTTTAACCAGTAAGTATCATATTCGGGCTAGCAGCCAAATTTCACCCATTCAAGCTATTTGTAACGCGTTCCAGCATCCCCATGCACGCTCCCTCCTTGCTTCATTGTTTTTGCATTTATCAAGCGAGGGGTATCTATTTCAGGGAACTTGGTGTTTGTCTAAGTTTTGGCTATTATCTTCCTTTGTTTTTGTGTATATTTTTGAGTGTACCATTTCACATTGTTTTGATATTGTATGATTGATTTTGGTACTTTTTTATAGTGTTGCACGGTTTCTCATTGTTGTCTCATGTCATATAGCGCTTAATGCATACTCTTAAAGTTTTGCATTCTACTGTGATTTAGTGTTTTACAATAACCTGTATTTTTTTTTTGTTTTTTTTTTTGTTTTTTAATGGTTTTCATAAATTTGCGGTTGGTCGAGCTCTCCCGGAACCTCATTTGCTCCCGAGGGCTTGCACTCAGGGGCATCTAAAAATACGATAGGCCAGAAAATGGCAGGTGCGGGGGGTTTATGGGCACACCACCGCACCACCCCCACTAAATGAAGCCGTCGAACAGGAATGTTTTTCTTTCTTCTCAATTTTCTGGAGTTAAAATATGCAGCAATTCTCCTCCCACTCCCCAAATTACATGCCTGCAGAAGGATTCAACTCAAGCCAGTTGACGTTTTACTTGTTCTGTTTGTTATGATCCTAACGCCCATTAATAAAGGAAACAGACAGATGTTTACTGCCCAAGGAGAAAAAATACATCCATTTCTGGATACCTTTAATACAGAAAGGATTCGCATTTAGCTGAAGAACTCCAAATTATAGTTATACAATCTCCTTAGCCAAGTAAGGGAGAGTAACAGGTAAAGGTATTTTCTGGGAAGAACATGGTTACCTTTATCGTTGACATCGTTTTCACACCATGCTCTGGTGGCATGCACAAGCTCACTCCATTTCCTTGTACGTTTTGACTTATTTCTAACGTCCTCGGTTATATCGCGCATTCGGATATATGGCCGACAAGAGCGATATAACGAGGGGCTACTGTATATGGGAAGAACGATACACAAGTCAGTACCTTTATGTATAACCCTCCAATGGTATTCCTTTAGTATAAGGATATCAAGGAGGGCCAGGTCCACACATTAAGAGGTAGGGAAGCTGGACTGGCGGGGTTGATGTACGCATATCAGTCCAGAAGAACTACCTCGGCGCAACTGGGGCCACCGTAGTCGACCGACGGCCATCGGCTCTCTACCTAAAGTTTCGGCTAAAAGGTGCAAGGGTGTTTGATGGTGAAAAGTACCTTTATGTCGGGCCGTGGTAGCCTAGTGGTTAGCACGTCGGACTTCCACCTGTAAGGTCGCGCGTTCGATACCCACTGAAGACCAGCCTGTACACTTGGGGATATGTGCATGTAAAATCCGTAGACCCCACTATCTCTCCCCGTGCGTAAGCAATTCTAAGGCCTTGGCTAACAGGTAGGGATCTGGTGGACAAAAGTACCTTTATGTCGACCGACGGCCATCGGCTCTCTACCTAAGGCTTCGGTTAAAAGGTGCAAGGGTGTCCGATGTAGAAAAGTACCTTTATGTCTATGTTGGTGCTCATTATAAAATCATTGAAAAAGTACTATGTTTTTATGTATATGTTGTATGTACTTTTAAGCTATTTCAATTTTTAAAAAGATTACATCAAAACCTTAAATGATTTTTATAATACAAAGTATATAATAAAACAATCGAATCTGAGTTTAATCAGCATTGAGTCTATACAAATTCTTCTTAGATTGAGAGAGTAATATTTTTATGTATAAATTGTATTAATTTAAAACGATAAATAAATACTAATAAGGAATCATAATTTAAGTTGTCAAACATACAGAGCATAAACAAAAGATCTTAATTTGAAATTAATTTATGTACAAGTGTAAGACTTTGCTTTTCCGTAAAGTGGTTATGAATTATACTGCCATGCTACGCACTTTCGGTAAAAAAAAAAAACCATTGTACTGCAGGTAAAAAAAGCTTTCATTTAATCCATTCTATTGGAAAATACACAATTTCTTACTGCTGATAAAACTTAAAATCTACTAAATCAATTTGTGGTTATGTAGCGAGACAGCATTTAACGTTCATTAGCACATCAGCTTTTAGCTAAATATATTTTTTTATTTTGTGTTGCAAAATATTCTTATGATGTTTAAATACTCAAAAGTCAACGTTGCACGTGTTGTTTGTTAAAGAAAAAAATTAATACTGTTCTTTCAAAGATGTTTTATTTTATCGTGTACTTGATCGTTTTTGAAAGAAAAACGTACATATGCAGAGTAATACAAGTGTACTCATCAAGGAGGCCAGACTTGGCAATAATTCTGAAAAACAAAAGAAAGGAAAAAAAGAAAAGAAAAAAAATGTATTATTCTTAAAAGAAAATTAAACGATGAGTTAATTTATTGCTTCAAACTGCGTGCCAGTAAATTTATAATCCTCAAAAAATCGAAAAAGTTCAACATTTTCAATTAGTAAAAATTCCCATGCAGTTTAAATTTTAAGCAGAAATTTGGATTGCATATTTAAACGAATATTACAATTATTTTGACTACAAAAATAAACGAAAATGGAATTCAACAAAGTTAAAGTGTATTATTTGCGTTTTTTTTTTTTTTTTTTTGTGTTTCAAACCTAACTTCATAAAATGATTAAGAAAATAAAAGTTGTTTTTTTCGTAATTATCTACCGAGCTAAGTATACCGAGAGTTTTAATGAAAGGGAAACAATAATTATTATTTAATTGATATAATTTAAACTATTTAAATTATATGTTTAGAATTTATGGTTTTAGGGGAAAAAGTAGGCCTATGGTGCTTCTTAATATTCGAAAGCAAATTTTGTTCGAATTTAAGTTTCAAATCTTACTGTTACTCGGAGAAATCTGAGCAAAACGATAAAACAACTGTGACAATACTTTTGTTTCTTTACTCGATAACAACAAATAGTTTTCAAAGAATTTTCTAATATATCCTACGACTCAAGAGTAATATTTTTCCTAAAGGTCGTAGCATCTGAGCAATTGAATGTTCCTAAATTTTCATTTCCAGGTCCTTTCTCTAGTAACGATAGCGAATAATCTTCGCTAAAAATTCTTAAAGCTTTAGACATAGAAATAAGTAATCAGGAAAGGATACATGATACTGTCCACCGCGAAAGGAATATGTTCTTGTACAGGAGTAATTTTGAGAGAAGAGTTTCGTTATGAAAAACAAAGACATCTTGGAAAATAAGAAAAACTTCAAAACATGCAGTATATGAAGCAACTTAAATTACTTTCGCATTTTGCGTTTTCTTTTTTCCTTTTTTGGTTGAAAGGAAACTGAAGAATAAATTATACCTCTTATTACAGAAGAAATTTCATAGAATAATAAGTCAAATACATATTCATAGCTACACAGAAAACGTTGCTAACAATATTTTAAAACTTAGGTTAAGTTAAATTTTAAATAAAGAATACAATGTCAAAAACTATTATTGCACATTTTTTAAAAACTGAATACATGTTTATTAATGCTGACACTACGGTTAAAATGTCGAGATAAAAAACGCGTCGTGAGTGAAAAAAAAACATTTATATTATTTCAAAATTAACTTCTTGTGCTTTTTTCCCACACTTTAAGTTAATTAAAAAGTGCCGGCAGGGTGGAGTAGTGGTTAGGCATGGTCCTCGTACGCCCAAGTTTGCAGGATCAAACATCAAGATATGCACAAAACATGAAGACATCAAACATCAAGATCAACCGAAGTCTGGATCTTTTCAAGATGAAGATAATCGTCAGCGCCCATGTTGTATGATTATACGGCATGTTAAAGATCCCTCGGGTATCTGTTCGGCTTGGATACTCTCGACTAAATTGAATTTCTAGTGTAGTCTCGCATCATTTAGATCTTAGGTGCTGCAATCCAGGTTGAAACTGAGCGTCAAAATTCTCAAGTGGTAATGGCATCCACCAATAGTAGTGCTACTTGAAAAAACGAATGCCGGTTTATGGAGATTGAACTATGTCTGCAAAGGTTACTGACCCATACGCAGCTCCATTAGAGAGAGAGAGAGAGACTAAATAAAAAGATCTGCAATAGATACTTAAATAGTTTTCTTAGAAATATGTTTATAATGATGAAAAGTTGCTTGTAGGCAAACGTAATTTTTTATTGTGCATTTTTTTCATGCATGTAACCCTCCAGGCATGAAATTGATTACTATCTAATGATTGAAAAGTAAAAATCAGATTCACTTTTACTCTGGAAAAACCTGTTTAAAGAGGTGTTTTTACAAAACTATGAATTTTTTCATGGTATCGAATCTGGTTTAATTGAGATACACCGTCAAACGGGGTGACTAAGTTCCATACGGGGTGACTCGGTGCCCTCCTGGGTTTTCGAACTCAAGCGGCCCATGGCCCCAGAGGAAGGAACCGATCGAAAAAGGAAAACTACCACTAGGTAGTGGGATAGTAGGGCGATTTTAACTGGGGTACTACACCAATCAAATTATAACCTAAATTGTAATCTACCATTGTTTGTGTCGACGTGGATTTGTGGTGTTGTGATCTGGAAAAGAAGTGTGGTCTGGTAATCATATTTTGAAAGCAGCCAGAAAAAAGGTAAGTTCAGTTTTTTTGTTACCATACTATCAAAGAAGTTCTACATGCTTCGACGTTTCAAAATTATTTTTTGTTTACCAGTTATAACCCTTAATTCAATATTCGATGAAGTGTGGGGTTACTTGGTGCCATCTTGTTTTGCGGTGTTTTGGTCATTTTTAAGTTTCTAGAGTGCCATTGATGTCCTAGATGTTAACCACCCATCTAAAACAGTCTCTGGTCAACCTTTGACAAGCAATAAGTCAGTCAATGACACAAAAAACACTGGCCCTGTGCAAGGTGACTGTTGCAGTAAAATATAAAGGAAAAATTTACCCGGGTCAAATGATTTCTGATTTCGAATGTCGCAACGAGGCATGTGAGAAATGCCTGAAGAAAAGTGGACAAATCTGGAAGTGGCCTAACACCTCTGATATTTTGTGGTACAAAAAGAAACAAATCCTGAAGAAGATTTGTCCTCCCGAACCTCTACCAAATGGCGACAAATTTCAGGTTATTCTGAATTCGGATTGATTAAAGAGGGAATTTCTATTTTAAATTTCTTGTTTGTGTTTCGTTTAATAAACTGAGTTATTCTGAAACACATTTTGAAAAGTTTCTTTAATAAATAGCATTTTCCCATATTTATGGCCTTTTTAATTTTAAAATTTGAAGGTTTACTCATAAAAAATAACTTATAATAGCTAAAATGACAAGGAGATGAACTCTGAAGGGTGAAAAGTTGACAGCGAACATTTCTAATAGATTTAAGAGGAGGAAACATGCGTGGCACTTAGTCACCCCCATGTGCGGGGTAAGTAAGTGCCACTAAGAAAAAGTTATATCTCCCCTCCATGATATCTTAGAATCATTTTTAATATGTGAATTGAAAGCTAAGAGGTGTAATTATGTTGCATTAAACAATCAACCCTATAGGTGAAAAATTAGAGGAAATATGACTCGAAAATGTCAAAAAGGGGCACATAGCCACCCCGTTTGACAGTATGTATTCTTTTAATAACTGAGATATCTTAATCTTTTTAAAGGAGAACTGAAGTAGACTTTTCCTTCAATGAAATCGCTCACAACGTGATTTGAAAACTTGTCATGATACATTTTTTTGCTAAAAAAAGGTTGTAAATCTAAACATAGCTGTGAAAATTTCTGAAACATCATAGAATTGCTTGAAATATTAAATATTGATACATAAATATAACAACAGATTCTACAAAGCTATATCAATAAATGTAGCATATGATTTCTATAAAAGAATACGTCCTTTATTTTCGCTTTTAGTTTGGATCACTGTCAACTAACTAAATCCAACTAAATTAAACAAAATGTAAGCTAGTTAGATTTAAACAAAAGTATATGAATGTCAGAAAAAGTAAGTAATGTAATAACTAAAGTGTAGAAAACTACTGGTTACAGAAAGTATTTTTTTTTTATTTAAGAATGTCTTTTTTTCTGAAATGTTGTCAGAAAGAAATTATTTTAAGCCTTTATAAAAGCATATTCCTTAAACCAAATCCATTTTTTGAATTACTTAGAAATGGAATGTTGTCACTCCTTTTCAAAGCTTCAAAAACGGAGTTTTTGATTTCTTGCAACATCCTTTTCAATTATATTCTTTAACGATGTTTTTTTTCCCATCGAAATTTGATCTGTTCACTTCGTAGAGTTTGATGTTGATTATTCAGGGCTTCCAATAAAAAATTGAATTTGAAAATTGCGCTTTCATGTTTCCACTTTACCTTTTCTAAACAAAACTCCCATTATCGAAACTAGGATAGAATTTGTTAATTTGATGTTCACTTTGGGGAAATGCATGAAAGAACTTTGCACTTTAACTGCTCTCTGAAAATAAATAAGAGAGTAAATTTCAGTTGAGGCTTTCTTACGGATATTTTATTTTTATGTATTCATCTATTACTGTTATTATTTAATTGTATTTTTATGCGTAACACATGTATTCATTAAATGATTTCAATTCTCAAATATTTTTAAGAATGTAGAAAAGTATTCCGCAATACTTACGCAATATAACGAAAAACATAAATGCCTTCAAAACCACTTTGACGTACGTTTTCCGTGCTTCATGAGCCTCACTATTTAAAGCTACACTGTTAGAAATTTCATCATGAAATTACGGTTGAATAACCAGCAGCATTCTGTCCATCTATAATTCACCGTTAAATTTACGGTTTGGAAAAATTTTTTCAATCTTTACGGGACCTAACCATTTCCAATTAACTTGGTTAAAAAGCCGTAAATACAAAAGTTTACGGTTTTATAACCATTTAAAAATGGTTTTAAAACAAAATTTTTACCGCTTTTGAACCATTTCAAGACGTAGAATCTTCGATGCGTAGAAACCGTAAACGAAGCTTGCAGGACTCGAACCCCGAATGCGTGGTGTACAAGTCTTGCTCTCTATCCACTCGGCCACCTTCATCACGTAAAGCGGCCTTTTATTTATCAATAAATCTTCTTTTCCAACAAGTAAACAGCCTTAAAATTGAGATTTCAGTTTTTGATTGGATCCAAATTTCTTTTTGGTCTAAATTTACTGTATACTGACGAAAATCATTTTATTTGCTGCAAAAATTAACATACAAACAAGCTTCAAACAAGCTTCAGCAGCTCAAATTATGGGTTCGCTCATTCGCAAACAGTTTGGGAATCCGATGTCTCCAATTTTTGATTTACGTGTGTATGTGTTTCTATTTAGTATCCACTGCTTAAGCCACTTTTTTTTCTTCTTTTTTTATATACACATGCAGATTTTAACTGATAAATCCGTATTCCTATTTTAAAACAACGTACGACCGGTAAGGTTCCTCAACCAAGATGGACGCCCGATTCTTATTGAGCGCTTGAATATTACCGTTAGTTAAACGTTCTTTAGGATAAACAGAAAATAAACGATTTTTTTCGCAATCAGCGGTTTGAGTAACGTCTTTTTAATGGTTATTCAACTGTTGTAATTAAGTATGGTTAAATAGCGATCAAATAAATGGTTATTTTACTACTTTTTTTTTTTAATTTTTAAGAGTGTACATGTTTAATATGTTGACCGTTTCTTTGTGAATAAATTATATTCTAATGCTCCTAATACAATAAAAAGAGGTATTTAAAATACCTTTAGCATTCTGAATTGATTAGTATCGTCTGAAATGAAGTTTTGATCAGAATGTTACAGTTAGTCGTTATTTTAATAGGAATACGACACTTCGTAAAGTTGTAGGTCGTAAATTTTGTAGAAGATATTAACCGCTGTCGATTGATACGTTACTTTTTTGTAGTGTGCGCCATAAGTAAATAGTTCAAGAAACTTTCGTTTCTTTTTTCACCGTTTTTTTTCTTTGACTGCAGTATACTACTTTGATTTCCTCTCTACGTAAGGTATTTTGAACATCACCAATCTGTGAATATATGTCTGGAATGGTGAGTGGTGGGATACGTGACCTTATAGAATGTCATTTTACCCTACAGATTCCTAATCGGAATCAATTCCGTTGGGCATGGAAGCCACACTCGTACGGAACTAAAGTGAAACATTAACATACTATCACGAAAACATATATTTATTGTAAGCAAGTATTCAAAAAATGTGAAATGTTAAAGTATGCTTTGTACATTTACAAGCATTAAACTTAAGAAACTGAAAAGCAAAAGATTGTACTCACCGCTGTTTCTCCGTACGATTGGCAACAATTATGTAAATAGTTGAATTTTAATAATTGGAAAAGGTTATAACCCACTCTTTACTGCTAAGCAGAATTGATTTAAATACAACACAAAAGAGCAATAATAATTCTTGTTTAACTTGAAGCATCACTTTTATGACAGATAATTATTTACGCATAGTTTTAAGTAATAGTTCCTTTTGTAACACGAATAACTAGTTTAAATAGTTTAAATTGAACAGCAGTTAATTTATTTTAGTTTGCAATTTATCACTTCAGAAGAAAAATATGAATTGAATCATAAAAGGACAAAAAGTGGATCATTTAAACAGGGCATGAATACATTTGAATGCAATTACATTTTCTTTCATGGAATTCTCATGATATTTAATATTATGAATATGCTTTTATTATCTTTGGTAGAAAAGCCTGATTTTTCAATGGATATGATGTTTTTAGTGTTACATTTTTGTTTATATTTTTTTTGCTTATTTGTTTTTCCGGTTTTCTCTACTATGGTTTAATATTTGAAAAATGTTAATGATTTTTGTTTTCACACTTAATTAATTCCTTTTAATACTGTATAATGTTTTTGTAAATTTAAATATTCTGCCTTTTATTTATGGTCTTTCAGAAATTTTGCAAGTATAAGGAAAGAAATTATGTAAAAAAGGCTTTATGAGTACTTTTATTGTGATAAGCCGGTTATTTTGATAAAGAATTTATATCTTTTTTTAAAAGAAAAAATTGTCCCTTTGAAGGAATTACGTAGACATAATTTAAAATTTTGAATTGTTGTTTAATCATTTTCTCTTTATGCGTCATAAATATTACTATATTGAAAGTTTAGAGCTGCATTAAAGGGTTTTTAATATAAAAGAATTATTAAACGGGGGAAAAAGGGGTTAAATTGAGCTAAAGTAACAAGCATTACACATTACAATAATTACCAGGCACCGGAAGATCATGACATAAAAAATCCCTGAAAATGCTCTAAAAACACACCAAAAATGCCATTAAAGTTGAAAAAATGCACTTAACATTTTGAAAAAGTCACTTAAGATCTGAAGTCAAACTTCTATTAATGCATTTGAAAATATTTGTTTTTTCAAAAATTATAATATTCAACGTCATTAAATGACTTTCAAAAATAAATTAAATAAAATAATAAAAACAATACACCAATAACTTTAAACATCTGTTTTGATAACCCTACTGTCTTGAATGACAAGATTTCAATTGCGCTGAGTAATTAAATGTTCCCTTCAAAGGGCGCATATGAAAATGAGGTTTTAGTATCTTATTATTATTTCTTTTTTCAATTCCGAGACAGTTCGGTTTAACATGAAATAAATAGAACCAATACTGATCAATTTTCTTCAAAGTCACACATTGTATCTTTCCCTAGGGATCCTTCATAAATGATGTCACGGCAAAGGGGTTCGTGAAATTGTGACAATTTGTGACAAGGGGAGGGGTAACAAGAAGTGTGACATCATGCTTGTGCAACATAGTGACATGTGACAAAGGCGGTACGGGGTCCTTTGAAGTGTGACATTTTGTAACAAAGGGGGGGAGGGGAATCAAATACATGGAAAAAAGCGTGACATCATTTATGGACGGTCCCTTATAAGGCAAGCTCCTTTATTCAACGTCAAAAACACTTTGTTTTCTTCAATTTGTCTTCATTCAGTTTGGTGCAATACTTACGGTTCTATCCTCGACCAACCTTTTAAGTGTTTCGTAAAATTTAAAGAATGAGTCAAGCTAAGCTCTAACTTGAAAATTTTTAAAAAGAGCCAAATCATATAAAAATGCTCTTTAAAATGAGAAAAGTACCTAAAAATGCAAAAACTGCTGCAAAATCTTTTTCAAAATGCTCAAAAAAGGGAAAAAACGTCGATAAAAGCAAAAAATGCATTATCGGCAATTTCCGGAGCTTGGTTAATACATAATCAGAAAAAGAGCCTTACGGTTTTCTTTTTTTTTTCCTTTCTAATGGGGCTGCGTATGGTCATTAACCTTAGCGGACGTAGTAATACTGATAATTTGGACGCTCAGTTTCCCGTAGATGGCGGCACCTGAGCTCTCATTTGACGCGGACTGCACTAGGTGTTTACTTTAGCCGAGAGTATCCAAGCTAAACAGATACTCAAGGGATCTTTAACATGCCGCACAATCATGCGACATGGGCGCAGACGATGTTCTGCATCTTGAAAATCCACCGACCTGGGCCAGGTTCGAACCATCGATCTCGGGCGTGCGAGACCTGCGCCTTATTACTACGCCACCCTGTCGACTGTTTTCATAAATGCAACAAGTAAATATGCTTTGAAATCGTCCTGATTCTGTATTTGAAACCTATGAGATTCTAGTAAATCTCAAATACATTGTCAGTTCAATTGGAATATTTAATTAGAATGTCTGACCGGTTTAAAAATGGTTAACACTGTAATCGTCAGTTTTTTTTTTTTTTTTTGTACCGAGACTGCAAATTAATGTATCATTATCTCACTAATATTTTCCATGTTGGAAAACGAGAATAATGATTCAATTTTTATACTGAGTTAACTGATGAATGCGCTTCTTAATTTCTATTTTTATGGGTAGAGAGATAATATTCTACGCTTTTGACTACTGATAAATTCCATTATAGCTGGAAAATGAAAGAATTCTCTTTTTTTTTTTTTGTCGTAAAATATACAAGAAGTTTAGCTATAGAAACCTACTTTTAACTATACACCTACATCAAATTTATAATCTATCTATCTCTCACTATTTACCATTCAGCTTTAATTCTTAGTTACTACAAATATACCCTTTTTAACTGTTAATATATGTTCCCCCTCCACTCACTCCTTCATTCATTAATTTATTTATTCATTCATTTCCTCATTAATGTATTTATTAATCCATTAATTTATTTGTTCATTTAATTCATTGACTCATTTATTCATTCATGCATTCAGAAACATCCTTAAAAATCCAGGTCCAAAAAACCGTAGGAAAATAATTTGGCTTTTAGTTCTCGATGAACTTGGTATCTGTACATGTTCTAAATCATAACCTCCTTCCAATAGATTTTTGTTCCAAGCAAATCCGTCAGTTAGATCAGGATTTATAAAGGATTGAAATTTTCCCATAGATGCTAATATTAAAATTTTTTGAACTGTTCAAAATTGAGCGAAAATAGCTCAAATCAAAAAATGAAATATAGAAATAAGATGTCCGCCCCAAGACCTTTGGAATTTTACAACTCCCTCAAAAATGATTAGGGGGAGGGATAGACAGACACACAGACAGACCGACATGCAGAAAACAGGACTTGCCGACAGACACATTGCCCCCCCCCCCGCCCCCATCTCAAAACCCTAGTTTTATTTTTCTATCTTTATTTAATTATTTTTACCTTCTTTATTTTTAACGATATTTCTACGATGAATATAACCTTCTTTAATCCTTTTTTTTTTTTTTTTACTTTTATGGGAAAGTAGGCTAAAAAACAATATCAACAATTTTAATATGAACAATGTAACTTGATCAAAATTATTCATGAATTTTGATTTTTTATTATTGATGTTAAAAATAGCCTCATTCAAAGAAACAAAATGGATAGGGGAGGATTTCGTATATCGCGTACTTGACTTCAGAATTATATAATTACAGATCTTCTACGTTAAATACCTTATTTTACGTCAAGTTCATGTGAAACAAATGATGTGATTTTAGTATTATAAACCGAAATGTTTTCAAAAACAACCAAAAAACAGCTTTCCTGTATAAAAAAGTCAAGATATTTTATACTTTGTAATTTTAGTGCATTGCAACGTGAGTTTCTCTTCTTTTCTTTTTGTTTTCTGAAATTTATTTATTTATTTATTTATTGATGTGGCATGCTAGCAATTCCTTAAGTACTGTTAGAAGTAGCCATATTCAGTAAAACAATTTTTTAATATGAGTAATAAGTAAACTACCCGATAACTTTTTAAAAGTACTGTATAAGTGTACCCACTGAATTGAAAAATAAATAATTAAATATAAATAATAAAATTGCAAGTCATTTCTCATTTACAAAAGTGTTTAATCAACGAGATCAAGAGTTTAACGGTTTGTTAAAACTAACAGTACATAGTTTTTAAAATCGCTTTACCACTCCGTAAGAGAATTTTGTTAAAGTTCACAATGTATTGTAACTTTATGTATATATAAATCTTTACAATTATTTTGAAGTTATTTTTTCAATATTTTAAAGTTACATCATATAGAAAAAAGACAAAAGTTAAATAAAATTTAGCATGAAAAAAATCACTTATTTTAACTCCAATTCATCAAAAGCATTCGTATGGACAGATTTTTTTTTCTTTTCGAGTCATGGATTTAAGAATATTAAAAACTTGCTTAACACACTTGCTTTGAGAAAAATGCCAAATCGATGAATATGCGTTCTACCTAATTCATGTCTAGTGCGGAACAAAACTGTTTTCTTGCAGTTTATATATCTATTATAACTTTATCACCAATATTCCTACATAATTATTTTGGCAATTTGTGCTTCATTTACGTTGATTTTTCACTTTACTCGCATGTTAACACAAACCATTTTTGATTTTTCACAAAATATTTCTTTGCTTACAAGATTTTTCTGGATATATCTTTCATGTTTTTAAGCATTAGCATGCTTTTATGTCAGAAAGAGCCTTTATAAGACACAAGGCAACAAAAGTAAGGCAGAATCAAATGTATATATTTGTATTTTTAGAACTTGCTTTGAAATGTCGAAAGAGAAAGTAAATAAATAAATGCAGGTATCAAAAAACAGAAAAAATTTTCAGGTGTGATTGACAACTTTGTTGAGCTCCCTCTTAAAATAATTCAGGATTACAGAACATAGCTTTCTCAATAACTTTCCAAAATATGAAGATTTGAATCTAATATTTTTACTCTTCACACAAATAAACTCAATCTATTTTGCTTGATATCACAGTTTGAAACAGACAACGACAAGCTAAGAGGTATTTTTTATTTGATTTTCTGCGGCACTTTTTCGTATTGTGCATGTTTCAGGTTTGCAACGTGAAATGCAAAAAATAGAAAAGCTTTTGGAGGAACATGTATTCGAGTACACTAAAATATTTCTGCGAAAGTACAGAAAGGAATACTGAACATTTCTTTAAATTTACGATGAAATTGTTTTTAACTGAATAATCTAGTTTCTTGAAAAACAGTTTTTCAATAAAATTCTTTTTTTTCCACACTCAGTACAATTACAGAGAGAGCTAAACAAATGCATTATTACACTTTAGATATTTTGGCTACTAGTTTAAAAAATGTCAAGAAATGTAATATATACTGCTGGGGGCGTAACTTAATTTCAGCTCTAGCGAGCAGCACAAACCTTAGCCTATTGCATTTAAGGTACATACTAGCACCTTATGTGAAAGGCATAGCCCAGCATGCTGAGTTATGTGTTAATAGCCCATTTCTTTTTTTTTTTTCACTTTACACTTCAATTTATTGTAATAGAATAGCGTTCCGGTGGTTCGCGAAAATAATATTGCAATGATGAAATTTTTAATTGCTAACGTACAAGAAAAATTAAAGAATAAATTTACATACGTATTAGGACGGAGTGTAAAAATGATTTTTTAAATAAATTGTTTTTCCGATAATGCATAAAAGTTGTGGACTGGCATAGGAAGCATTCGTCCAAAATTTGAAATGCTCTTATTTCTACTATTGTCTGATTTCGAAAACTTGAATCGCAAAGTGGTATCGGAAGAAATTCCTTCATTAATTTTAAATGTTTAACGTATATTTCTCATACCATTTCCCACTTTTTCCTATCGTTAGTTCTCATGACATTCTACTAAAAAATTTTTCGCATTAACGGTAAAATAATTTTTAATGATTTTTTTTACTGCTCTATAAATAATTCAAAAAAAACATCTAATAAAAAGTAATAATTAAAAAAACATATTTTTTTTTTTTTTTTTTTTTGTATCTATTTTTGCTTTGGTTGAAACATAGATATTTTGCAATTCCATTTTCTTTTTTTGTGATGAACTATTGTACAAAAAGGAAAATAAATGTGCCAGCAAATTTTAGTTTTGTTACCCGTTACTAAGGACTACAGAAAAGGGTTCGCCATTTTCTTTCGGATCTTGGAAGGGGTTCGCACGAAAAATCAGGTTGGGAACCACTCCTTCATATTGTCATGCTATTACAGAGGTTCCCAACCATTTTTGTAAAACATCTTTTTCTTCGCGTTGGTGAGGAAAAAGTGGAAAATGGTAGGAGAAATATACGTTAAATATTTTAAATTAATCAAGGAATTTCTTCCGATACCACTTTGTGATTTAAGTTTTCGAAAGCAGACAATAGTATAAATAAGGGCATTTCAAATTTTGTACGAATGCTTCCTATGCCAATCCACAACTTTTATGTATTATCGGAAAAACAATTTATTTTAAAAAAATCATTTTTACACTCCGTCCTAATACGTATGTAAATTTATTTTTAAATTTTTTCTTGTACGTTAGCAATTAAAAATTCCGCCATTGCAATATTATTTTCGTGAACCACCGGTTGGGGAACGCTATTCTATTACAATGAATTGAAGTGTAAAGTAAAAAAAAAGAAAGAAATGGGCTATCAACACATAACTCAGCATGCAGGCACTTACTAACATACTAACACCTTTAACACTACTTAAGGCTCTACTTAAGGTACATACTAACACCTTTCACATAAGGTGTTAGTATGTACCTTAAATGCAATAATTTACCGATTTTTGAGTCTTTCGCGCTACCGCAAATTGGAAGATTTTGACTGTTTGAATTTTTTTGTTTGCTTTTCAACCCTTTTAATAAATGATTTTCGCTATAGCAGTTTAAAATATCAATGGCCGAGTTCTGCGAAAAAACTAGTAAAATGACTTGATTTTCGAAAAAAATCGAAATTTTAAGTACAATGCGCTAGCTAGGGGTTCAATAAAAATCGGTTTTTTAATTTGCATGTTACTTACCTACCACAGAGGCGAGTTTTCCGCGGTATAGCGTTTCGAAAAAAAAAAAAGCATTACTTTTTTTCGACCCACCCTACTGCGCAAGCTTAACTGAATTCGACCTTCGGTTCTTAAGTAACCGGCGTAAGTTTACAACCTTTACACGTTTTCTTTTTCCGTTTAAACCACAAAATAGGTGGACTTTTTAAAAGAAAGAAAAAGAAGAATTTTAAGGGGCGGCACTTCAACAGCTTGCTTTATACTGACAAAATATACCGCTCTGCCCTGGCTTTACTTATTCTTGTAATTTATAATGTTAAACATTTTATCATAGCTTAGAAAATAATGATGGCTAAAATAAAATGATTAAAAACAAAAGAGGACGTTTAACAACAGCCTTGTTCATCTTTTAAAATAGATGTTTTTCTGTTGGATCCAAAAAAGCTACAACGGGGATATAATTACTATGAACTAATGACTATATGAACGTCCAATTTAGCCAAAACATAAAACATATATATATACAACCGTGCTAAGCATAAAAATCGTATCGGAACGTTTGGCGAAATTCAGTTATTGCCCACAGGTGGTTTTTGCCACTTATTTTACATAAATACAATGTTTTATGGTTTGTGTGAATGGGATATATTTTTTAAAAAATTCGAAACAGTGGTATCTGAATCAAATACAAATAGGCGCAAAACTTTAATCCTTAATATAGCATTTTCAGCTCAGTAGTAAATACGACTTTTGCGCTTAGCATATCAGAAAGTCCAATGTAGTCAAACAAGTAATTTAATGCGCTCAAACCAATCCACTGGAAATCCAATGTGGTTCAATAATATAATCTCGCAGCATGTAATCAGAATGAAAGAAGTTCAACTGATTAGTCAAATTAGTACAGGGATTGCAGCTAAATCAATTCGTGGGTAATCCAATCCAGTGTAGTCAAACAATGTAGTCATAGAAAACTTAACACTAACAAACGAAATAGTTCTAAGTTACAGTAATCAAATAGCTTATAGGAAATGAATGCAGTCACATTAGTTATTGGCTGATGCAATAGTAATTCAAATAAGTTCACGTTGAAAAATGAAATGAAATCAAATCACATCAGAAAAATCTACGTGAATAAATCGCGTTCAAGAAAATTTAATGTAATGTGTCAAAATAATTTTAATTATCAATTTAAGTTATAGAAAATCCAATGTAATCAAATGCAAAGAAGTCAATTTAGCAATGCAATGAAATAATTCTTCAGAAGTAAAGAGGTCGAATGAACCAAGTAGGTACATATTTATTTTTTATGTCATCACAGTTTCAAATAGTCCTGTCGGTGCATACCGAGCTTCCGCTGAAAAATGCTCCTAGAATGTCCTTAAAATATAACTTCTCATATGATATTATTATTCACGCTGAGAACAATTTTCTCAAACTTTAGAAATGATTGCGGGTGCAATAACTTTAATCCTAGAATCGCAAACGGGCATAAAGAGAAAAAATACATCAAATACATCATGCCAGACGTAATATCTTTCAAAGCAATACTCAATTATGGCCATAAAGACTTAATTTTTTCGAAAGAAAGAAAAAAACGTTAAGCTTTTCATCGCTATTATTTCTTCAACAGTCTGACTGTTCAAGGGGAATGTTGATGTCTTTTGTAATGATAAGAATACTTAACCGTAAGAGATTTCACGATAAATTACTGAAAGGCAGAATACTATTCCTAATTACAAATCACACGGGTGTTGTAGTACACATCTTTATTCTAGTGAGAATAACTGCTTTGTTTTTAAATTCACATCATGGAAAAAAATATTGCTAAGTACCATCTATTTCATCAAACAATGTATTACACCTGCTGTCAATTAGTATAAAGGTATTTTGTATTAATACTTTAATAATACGACTTAACCGATGCGCATTACAAAACGAAACGTTTTTTAACATTTCATGTTTGTTACCCTTTAGCTACTAAACATCAAATATATTTCTACAAATGGTGGATACCCTTGTCTTACGGCCGTCATTTTTTTTTTTTTTTTTTTTTTTTGAGTTCGAGTACACTAATGCTTTTCTTCTAGATTCCTAGCTATTTACATCTATTAAGAAATGAAAAATACTTTCCAGACATTTCCGAAATGCCCGCGCATTAACATATGAGGCACTTAGAAGTAAAGGGAAGTTGCAAAATTGAAACTTTGGAGTTGATAAGTGCGAATGATGTAATAAAAACCAACTTGTTTTGTGGCAAGAGTTGTTAATAATAGCTCTAACAGGGACTGTAATCTAGCATGATTTCATAAAAAATGTATATTAAGGCTACCACATGATTCGAATTTTGCACTCATACTTGAAATCTTTTGTTTTTGTCGCTTATTTATCTTTACATCACCTTGCATTGCGTAAACTTTCTTGAATTTATGAAAATACCTTAAACCAGCTTATTACCTAATAAAAATGCACCAAGTTGGCAAAAATACTATTAAACTGTCATTTAAGCGTGTAAATACATTAAGAAATATTTTTCTATGAAAGTAAATATCGTGTTTTAAGGGATGATACCTTTCGCTGGAATTAATTATGTACAATGTTCTCATAAAAAATGATTTTTGCAACAGTTTTTGCTTTCAAGCTCGATAATACAACATGACTTCATTAAAAAGAAAAAATGGAGACTCGAAATTAATTACCTCACTCGTTGTAATTTTTTAAAGTATTATGTTTAAACGCAGTTAATTAAGCAAACTTCTAATCAGAGTTGCGTTCATCTGGGGAGGAGATTTTTTTTTCATGCCATGTGTTAAGTCATTTTTACTAATTTTCTCTTCACTGAACATCAAAATTTTATTTATTTTAAAGAGGTCTGCTTAGTTATTAATGAAATGGGAATAAAAACCTCTTTAGAAGTAAGTAAAATATTTTTTATACATATTTAATTAAAATCTTACCTTTGAACCACCCTTTTTTATCTTGCAGGAAAATGAATTTTGTGTGATTCCCTCGTATACAACTCCCGAGGTATTTTGTAATGCAAATATTTTTAAAACGAATAACGAGCATATATATATATATATATATATATTAAATAACATAAATATGCATTACTAAATTTTCCAACTTGATACAAATACAAATCTGAAACATATTTCTATTAAAAATGGTTTTGACAACTAGATCAGGTTTTATATTATCATCTAACGGTTGGCCAGATAAAGCAACTATTATTGAACCGATAATAACAATTTAATGACCGGGGGTAGTAGGGTTTTTTCATTTTTTTCTAATCATCAGGAAAAAGAGGGTGTATTCATACACAGGAAGGGGTATGCTGAAGAGCATTAGAGCTTAGCATGGATTTTTTAAGGAAACATAGTAACTCAAAAATCGTTCAAAATATCGATTTTTCAAAGAAGTAAACGCAAAAAAAGAACGTATTAAAAAAAACAACTTAAAAGAAGAACAACTTAATGTTGTTCTTTTATCACAAAGGAACCAACATTTACGTGCAGCCAGATCGATATAATAAGATTAGTTATCGCATGGTTTTTAATTATTTATTCACTTTTATTTTTTCCGTGTTCAGTGATTAAAATAATTGCATGAAAGCTGTAAACTATTTTATGTATATAAGAAAAAACTATTAGATGAAAACAATATTGAATTCATTCCCTGAGTTCACTAGGAATCTTGGAAAAAATTTAGTAAACGAAAATGTTTTATAGTATTACGTTTACGCACAACATCAAACATGCGCATAATAAATGTGGGGAAAACATTTGTAAAATTGGGTTTAAATTAAGCCGGGTCCAATGTGGTATTAAAATATTAAGATTAAAAAAAATAATTAAATAATAACTAAGATTGAGGAAAAAACGATTTTAAGACAATACGTTTCTACCGCAGTATAAATGAAATGAAATTTTTCAGAAGGAAAATTGTTATACAGCTGATTTACTTCTAAAAAAGATAAAACATTAAAAGAATTAAAATTTAAGAACAAAAGCAGACTTGCATCTCATTACCAATATCTATAAAAATAAAAGTCTTTGCTTCCCTTTTTCTTTCAAAAGTAATTCTAGAACTTGAACTATTCGGAATTTCTAAGGTTGTATTTTACAAATTTCCCGTCAATGTAATTAGTATACAGAGCAGCCCCTTTTTTTGTTTTTTCTTATACGTTTTCTTTCGTTTATTTGCTGGATCAAACGCGAAAAGTGTTAATATTTGTTGCAATTATTTTGAATTTGTGGTAATTTGTTTTTCTTTCTTTTGTCTTTGGTTTTTCCCGCTTCTGAGGTAAAAACGCTTTGAACTTCACTTGTAGGTGCTGATATTAGAAAAATTTGAATTTTAAAAAACAACCATAAATGGTCAATTTAAAAACCCATTTTTACTTTCTTTTATTTCTTTATTTGCTTTTTTTGTTTTACTTATTTATTTTACTTTACTTAGTTTGTGAAAGTTACTTATTGAGTTTACTTTATTTTCCTTTTTTTTTTTTTCTACGGTTAAGTGTTGTGCGATAAAGCTTTCCCGAATCAAATATGTCTATCAGGAGTTATACAAGCTTTGCCGTTCCACGCTATCTTAATTGTTTTTCATTTTTAAAAACTACTTGGAGTTAAAACTAAGTCGTTCAAACAAAAACAAAAATAATAGAACTGAGGTGCTCTGGGGAATATTTTTCGAGCAAAATATTTTTTTCTGGAATGGGAGATTTCTCTAGAATCTTATTAAAGGGGAAAGGCACAAAGACACACCCTCCGTAATCACAAGGCATTATTTCTGTTTTTATGCATACAATTTTTTACCTGCATCGAATTAATTCCAGGTCTAACTTCCTTTCATTTTCAGCGATTGTTTTTTACATTTCACAAGACATTTATTTTACATAAATACGTTCCCATTCAAAAGTTGATTTTAAAGTTTTTAAATGTTTATGGTTGGTTATAGCGTGCTTTTCCCGTAAAATTAAAATAGTAAAGCATGAAATGGATCTTAAAAATATCGTTAAAAATAAAGAAAAGTTAACTATCGTAAAATATAAGAGAAGAAATTAAATAAATATTGAGAAATAAAAAGGCTTCAAACTTGGGTTTTGAGATGGGGGAAATATGTGTCTGTCTGTAAACTTTTCGAAGCGATATTTATTTAAATGCTGTTGCTAAATCAAGGAAATCGTAAAATCGGGGAGACGGAATTTTTATCAAGTTCCATCTCGAATTTTAAAATTATTGCTAATTTGAGAAAAACTTTAAATCGAAAATATGCTTTATTATCTAGACACACGGCAGTGTGTCCGCCAAGTTCAGAAAGTCAGCCAAATTCAGAAACGGCGACACAGGCCAATGCGTATATTTACATTTTGTACGTCTAATAGAAATCCCCTTTACCCTAGAATATCAAATTCCATTGAGGTACCTCTTATGGTTATGGAATTATTAAGGTCTGAAAAGTGTCATTTTTATCACTGACTCACTCATCAAAAACCTAACCCATTTCTAAGTGACTTAGAAACTTGAAACTTGGTATCAAAATAGACAATTTGGCATATATAAAGGAAAAAATCCGAAACTTCAAAAAATTACATTATCCTCGAAGTTACTACCATACTCATGCATCATACCTAAGAACTTCAAACGGCGGCCATATTTTTCTGCCGTTAACGTAAACAATATACTCTCGCACTAGAAGGAAAATAATTGATGCATTGAAATTTACTTTCCGCTTTAATTTTTCGCCTTAAGGCTAAACTCAAGCTGAATACAAAGAATCCATTTGTAGTAGTTATACAGAACTTTTCAACGTTTTAAAAAAATATTAATTCAGTAAAGATGGATTTACGGACTTACTACGGAGAAATGTAAACAAACGAAAAAAAAATCTTAAATAATTAATAGAGACTATTTAGTTTGGTTTAATTTAGTATCTTATCGTCAATATAAAAACACAAATTTTAACTTTTCGAAAATTAATGATATCGCAACAAAACATAAATGTGAAAAAAGGGCCAAGTTCGATAGAACAAAAACGGCCTTCGGAATAGTCGGTGTCAGCGATAAAATAATTGATATCTAACGGGTGCCAAGTTCCACAGCAGATCCCTTAATCATAGCTGTAAGAGTACAATGTTGTTTTATTTATTTAAAAACATTTTTTATCAGATTCCTAACTTGGCAAGTTTTAATTAAGTTAAGTTACGTTCAAGAAGACGATCAGAAGACAATTAGAAGTTAACTATAATAGGACACATGAATTTACTAAATATTAAAAATTTCTAATTGAAGAAATTAAATTTTTTGAATGTAAGAAATTAAATTTTTTGAATGTAATTTACCTTAATTAAAACTTGCCAAGTTAGGAATCCGATAAAAAAGTTTTTAAATAAATTAAAGAACATTGTACTCTTACAGCTATGATTAAGGGAGCTGCTATGGAACTTGGCACCCTTAGGTACCAATTATTTTATCGCTGACACCGACTATTCCGAAGGCCGTTTTCGTTCTATCGACCTTGGCCCATTTTTCACATTTATGTTTTGTTGGGATTTTTTTATCTTTATTAAACTGAACTGTTTTGAAAAATAAGTTTCATATTGAAATTGAGCTAACACTATTCACCCGGAGTTGAGGAAACTGCTAATTATTATTTTTGGGTCAAGGTAAGCCTTAAGAAATCGAACTAAAAAGCTTATAACTGGCGTTCTTACTGACATAGAAACTTCGAACAAATTTCATCTTGTACAAAAAAATCTGCGCTTTCGGTCGATATATTATATTAATATGCGCAAGGTTTTTGTCACCCCCATATTGGGGAATCTATGGGGAAAGTTCCGTAAAATTGGAATAAAAAGAGAACTACCTGTCGGATTTTTTTTTTCTAACGGGTCTATGATTCGTCCTCTTGAATCACTCTGTCTATTGATGAAAACCGCGTTCAAATCCGTTACGTAGTTTAAAAGATCTCAGCGTACAGACACGGGAAGCAACTTTGTTTTATACTCTTTCATGATATACTAAATAATTTTTATGCTTCGTATGTTTTCCAAGCAATTTAGTAATCATTTATTTTACACAAAAATATTAATACTAATTTCATTCATATGTTAAATTAATTTTTAAAATTAAATTTTTTGTGCATTATATGCAGTGTGTATTATTAACTATGTCCCCTAACTATAAACTTATCTTGAAAAAACTAATGGTGCCCAACATTCGGCCGATATTCTGGTATGTGCTCTCAGGTACAAAAAGGTTGGGGACAACTGTTGTAGAATAATACCTTCGAAAAGGTAAATATGGTACAACTAGGTATCTAAACAAACATGGAAACAAAAGCAAGAAGGAATTTGTGACGTCAAAAACGGCCCCACTCCTTTTTAATGAGAGATTTTCTTAAACCGCTCTAATATCAAAAATATTTAAGATATTTTTCTTTTTTGGAAATATTGTTTTCACGCTCTTGCTAAAGATTGCAGTGGCTTCTGAGCAAAATTGTGTTTGAAGTTGACAACGCCGTTTTAAAGAATGAATATTAGAAAATATTTAAAAGTACATTCACGCACTCAAATATAAACAATTAAATTACAATTTTATAAAACGCATATTGGCTGTTTAATTGAACTATTTTTTTTCTCATTTAGAAATACCGTGATCTTCTGTACAATCCCAGAGCTCATTCGCTCAAATCAATCAAGCAATTCGAAAAACGAATAACTATGTTGGCAGTCATAATGTTCTATATTCGTCGCCCATCTCTGCAAATTATCTACCGAGTACATGCGCAGCACGTGCTCGTTAAATCCGTGGGTTCGAAAATCCTGTGGTCGATAGCTAGCAGTTACCATAGGAGCACAATACTAGAGAATGGGTGTAGAGTATTTTAGCATAATTCTCTCGCTTTCAGTTATATGTCTAAATTGTGGAAGTGGCGAGAAAACGGTGATTCCATCTGCAGTTGAAGCCTGGTATGTGTTTTGAGCGTTTGTTGTACTGGATGCTTGTAGGAAGATGCAGATGCAGGTACAAGGGTTGCGTGAGCGGCTTTTTATCGTTCACAAGGGGATCAACAGGCTCTCTTTTTTGAATTTACAGAGCATCGGGAAGTTATCGAATTAGAAGACGGTGTGCAGGTTATCCTTTGACTGTAAAAGGAAAGTTTTATAACAGCTAAAGTTTTTCCTAAAATTGCCGACAAGTGGTGTAGGTAACTGTGTGTGACATAACTATAAATAGTATTTGTTCTTAAAGTTTAATTATATAAACAACTAATCAATTGCTTATGCTTTCTGTAAATTACGAGCACAGCAGAATATTTGGTTTGACACGGTCCTACACAGTTAATCTTTAATTAAAAGTAGAATGATCATATAATTGACACCATATAATCTTCTCTTCAAGGAGAAACAAGTCAATGGGAGAAACTTCACTTTTTCCTTTTAACAGTAATACTAACATATTTTGATATTTTGAGAAAAAACAAAGACATCATCTATTATTTACTTTGTCTAGTTAAAATAAAATGGCTCTTAATAGCATTAAGATCGTGAAATACTGATTATTTCTTGAAAGGGACTAATTAAGTCTTAATAATAAATATCAATTACATATCTAGTTCGACGCATCGAAACGTTTGCTACTGTAGAGTTTATAACTGTCATTTTTCCACCCATAACATACTACACCCATGTCAAACAATGATTAACCGAACAAGGTGAGTATATTTCGCATACATGCTTAGGAAATAAAACCATTTAGGGGTTTAGATAATATGCATTTAAATGCATTCTACTAATGGAGATTAAGGTATATTTAACTGTTCTTAAAATTCGAACAGATAATTTTCCTACTTAAACGAATAGAAGGAACCAGATCACATTACTCTAGGATCTTTTAGAAGTAAAATCTGTTTAGAAGTCGATTTTAAATCTTAGTTGAATAAGAAGAAATAGTAACTCGAATTTTTTTTTTCAATTGTATATTAGCAAATAGTTTTCAAAGTATTTTCCAATATCTCCTACCGTGTAATAGCAATATTTTTCTTGAAGATCGTTGCGTGCGAACAATTGAGTGTTTCTAAATTTTTATTTCGGGATATTTTCTCTGTAGAAAAGTGAAAAGAAACTTGTTAAAAGTTTCTAAACCTTTAGCGAAAAATTTTATAGCGAAATTATTTTAGCGAAATCTGATTTTAAAAATCAGAAGGCAATGTGCTGTTTTCATTTCAAGAAAATATATTCTGCGTAGGAGTAATTTTATAAAAAGAATTGTATTTATACTGAAGGGAAAATGTAAATAAAAGGCCGTACTTAAGAGTACGAATTTTAAATGGCGACTTAAATTGCTTCCGTTTCTTACTTCTTTAAATTTGCTGCTAAGTTTACAGCAAATTAAAGAACGAAAAAAAATTGCCTTCTATGATAGGCGCAAATTTTATCCAAGAATCTACTTAACAAAATACGCATATATCAGATAAATTTGTTGAATAATGAATTAATTTCCAAAATATACGTTGTTGGAGATTTCTAAAATATGATATACACGTTGACTTCAATACACGTTGTTAGAGATTTCTAAAACAAAGGAAATAATAAAAATGTACATCGGGACAAAAAAAATGTAGGAACAAAGTTAAAATTTTTAAAATTGACAGAATATTATATCTACACCGTAATCCTTAGAGAATATAACATCAATAGAGTGCCTGAAACTTCAAACAGCCGTTCTCAGATCTGACGTAAGATATTTTAGGTTATCATGCTTCTCGTATGATGATAAAACCTGAACTAATATTGTCTTATTCCAGATTTCTTTCCTTAATGGCTTATATAACGTAAGATACAAAGTTCCGATAACAAACATCTATTAGAATGACCTTAACGTACGTGTATTTATAGACATGAGATTTTTATGTATTTATCATGAAGGTATTTAGCATGAGGTATTTATGTATTTATCCCTTATATTTACAATGACTAAAATAAATAATCCCAACTCAAGCAACCTAATTTGTGCTAGTTAAATTTAAACAAAATGTACTAAGGGTACATTTTTTTTTGTAATATTCGATGCGAAGAAAAAAGGACGAATACTAAAGAGCTAAATTTCTTTTGAAGTACTAAAAGTATTTTTTGAAAAGAAATCCTTTTTTTAAGATATTAAGGAAAAAAATAGTCTTCAAAACAAATCCCTTTTTTGAATTACTTTGAAACAGAATGTTGTCGTTCCTTTTTAAAGTTGCAAAAAACTCAGTTTTCCGATCTTTTACCCAACATCCGTTTAAAATATTCTTCAATAACATTTCTTTTTCTTTCAAATATTATTTCTGCACTTCATGGAATCTGCTGTTTATTATTATTCTCGGCTTCCAAGAAGAGATTGAATTTGAAGATTGTTCTTTCATGTTTGTACTACTACGTCTTCAAACAAAATTCCACTCTTTAACCAATGTTGGAAAGCGTAACTTTGATGTTGAAGTAAAAGCGCATAAATGGAGCTCCACACTAAAATTCCTAAATGTATTTGTTTTGACTTTTTTTTTCTGTAGAAATACTGGAACAAATTTGAATATAAGATTTCTTACCGATGTTTTTAATTCGTCTTAGATAGTTATTATCTGTGCAATACAAATAGTATGTTTTATTTACCGCCTTTTAGTATTTTTTACACATTTCAGTTCCGTAATTTCTTTAAAAAAATATTTTTGAAGCAAAAATTATAAAAAATAAGGTATACACAGAGATAGTCCGAAATTTCTCTAAGAACTCAGTAAAACCGCATGAATTAAGCTCCACACTAAAATTCCTGAATGTATTTGTTTTGACTATTTTTCTGTAGAAATACTGGAATAAATAAGAACAAGATTTCTTACCATTGTTTTTAATATGTGTTCGATAGTTATTATGTGTGCAATATAAATATTATGTTTTACTTACCGCCTTTTCATATTTTTTTATCCATTTCAGTTCCGTAATTTCTTTTAAAATATTTTTGAAACAAAAATTATAAAAAATAAGGTATACACAGAGATAGTCCGAAATTTCCCTAAGAACTGAAATGAAAAGGTTTAACATCTGAGGTAAACGAAGATGTTTCGCCTTCAGTTCTACAGATTGAAACCATGGTCTAGAGGTGTTGTTTGAAGTGGGGGCTCACCTATTAATTTGTTTCTTTAGTTGTTTAATTACTTTTAACGCTCTTTCAGTTCAATGTTTATATTAAATTAATTTAGCAAGTATGAAGTTTTTTTTCATACTTGTCTTATACGATTACCGGTATGAATTACAAGACGAAAATAAAGGCGACAGCTTTTACTGCGCTGCTATTGGATGCGTCATGGGGATCATTCATAAATGATGTCACGCTTCGAGGGGGGAAGGGGGGTTCGTGAAATTGTAACAAACTGTGACAAGGGGAGGGGAGAGGGTAACAAGAAGTGTGACATCATGCTTATTCAATATAGCGGGACAAGGGACAAAGGGAGTATGTTGAAGTGTGGTATTTTGTGAGAAAAGCGAGGAGGGTGTCAAATATGGGGGGGGGGGAAGCCTGACATCATTTATGAACGGTCCCATGGTTCGAAGTTACGCTAAGCGTCAATTATAATAAAGTGGCATGACAAGGTTTTACTTCCATTTTCTTCACATGAGAATGTTCGGAAAGATAAAATGTGGGTATAATATGTGTTACAAATGCATTAGATTAACTAACTTAGATTAACTAACTCAGTGGTCAATCAGTCTCACTGAGGAGAGATTATAGTTAATGGAAACGTTTAAACAAAATACAAGTTGTTGTGAAACAGAAAAACTAATATGTCTGAATGTTGTTTAAACTTTCGAGGCTGAACTTGAAAACTTTAATGTGCCGGGTATAATTTCAACCACTTGGCGAACTCTAGTTCTGTGCGTGGAAATAAATTATAACTTTAAATAAATATTTATGATTCACTGCTCTTTGCATCGTACGTATTAATAGTGTGATAATTTCACTATTACGTTAACTGATTCAAAAACGTCACATTTCATGTAAAATCCGTAGCAATAGCCTTCTTATGCAAAAGTACTTTGTTATCGTATAATGACAGAACGTTTGACAGCAGTGCTGTATTCAGCAATTTTCCAAATCTGAGAGTGTGTGTTTTTTAAATCTCATTTCGTTCATTTAAAAGCATTTTTCTTCGGATTCATTTTCGCTATTTTATTTATTTATTGCATTACATATCTTTAAACTTATCTTTTTTTCAGATAAAATCAAACGTCAAAAAATAGCATACAATTTCACCACAAGCAGTCAGTTCCTTAGCCATTTTTAAGCAGGATTATTTCTGCAGAAATGAAGTTCTGACAGGAGCTAGTAGACTTAGAAAAAGCCTGATTTTGTATTTAGACGTTATTGTCTTTGAATAATGTTTAGCCAAGAAAAGAAACTTTATTCATTTGTACCTCATTTGATATGAATTTAACATTTGTTTTACATGCGTTACCCTATATTATATAAATTTTATATTCATTGACATATTTGAAAACACACACATAATTCCGGAAAAATATGCTTTGTGAAAAATATTATGCTTTCAAGAAAACTTCTCACTCAGTCATTTGGGAAAATATTACTAAACGAACAGAATAGTATATAATAATATTTTAAAATGTTGTTTCAAAAACGTCAAAAAACGAAGTACATCGAAGAAATATTGGTACCCGAATACTCACATTTTTCAGGTGTGATTGACAGGTTTTTTCACCTTGCTCTTGAACTGCTTAAAAAAAGCTGTGCTTGTCATATTTTCAGAATCAGAAAACGTAATTTCTCCCTACATCTTTCCAAAACACGAACAGTTGAATGGTATACTTTTACTTGTCACACAAATAAAATCAATCTATTTGGCTTGACATCACAGTCTGCAGCTGACAACGAGAAACTATGTAGTACTTCTTGTTTGACTTTTTTTGCGAAGTAAACATTTTCTTGTAATATATATGCTTTAGATTTTCAACCTTGACTGTTGGAAACGAAAAAAATAATTTTCACAATAGCATGTGTTTATTGCATTTTCTGCTGTTACTATTGATAATATTATTTTGAATTTTTGTTTTAATAACAAAGAGATTCACATTTCCAACTTTGATGGGAATAAGTTGATAATTCGATGGGTAAGTCTATGTTGTCCTCACTTCAATTTAGTGAGAGCTTTTAAAAAGACAATCGTCTAAATATACAATTTATATTAATGATAACTAAAAGTTAATTTCTAAGCAAAAATTACAGCAAAATAAAAAAAAATCACAAATTCATATCAAAACTTCATGAATTGCTTATAGAACGACAAATGTATATTCAACTACATTAAGAAAATCCTTTAAAAGTGGTGCAAGTAATACAAGTTTCGATCGAATTTTATGAACGTTTCTGTGTTTGAGGAACCGGATCCTTCGGTCCTGAGCCCAACTGTGCACTCCGGGTTCGAACCCTGGACCATCCAGTGTTGAACTAGACGCGCAAGCCCCTAATATACCCACGGCCCAAACAGTTCAATACATGTACATAAATATTTGTCAACTCTCTCTGCTCGTTCAAAACTTCGTAATTAAATACAGGGTGCTTAAATGCTATAATAACATTAATTACACTGGTCTACAAGAAAAAACTTTTTTTTTGCCCCAAAGACTTTGTTAACTGATCTTAGAAGTATTTTTCACGCTTAACTCGAAAATGAAAACCATTTTTCTCTATCACGTAAGGATTTTCCGTGCAAGGTACTGTAATAGTTGACATTATAACATATATCCTAAATTATTGCAGTACCTTACAAGTAAAACCCCTAAGTGATAAGGAAAATGGTTTTCCTTTTCGAATTCAGCTTAGAAAATACTTCTAAAATCAGTCAATAAAGTCCTTAGGACCCCGCCCCACCCCCTTTTTAAGGGCATTGCAATTTTTACATTAGAAGCATTTCCACCGAAAAACCAAGTAATTTTCTATTTACCTTAAAAAAGGGGTTGATTTTGACATGTTCTGGCATACTTTGCTCAGGAATGTCCCTTTTTAACGTCCAGCAGTAATCTGCTAACATAATTGCACTCCACTTCCTTGATATCTCTTTTCGATAACTGAAATGTCCTGATGGAACCGCTCTTCATGTTCATCGGTTACACAGCTCCAATGTTTTCAAGGGGTATTTTTACACACAGCAGGAGACTTCTATGATAAAAAAAAGAGTAGCTCATGCTCATTAAACGTGTCGTACAGTATCAATTTTTGCTTATTTGCCTTTGTTTCCCAATTCTCGCGAAATTCCTACCGAGAATAGCCCCCCAGTGCAGTAATTTGATACGCACTTCCGTTCGGGGGTTCTTCAGGGGCTGTTTGCGACACTCCACTGTTTTTTCCAGCAAAATAAAGTGACCACTGATTTAACGGTTGACATTCAAGCTCTTTTGTGTACTTTATCTCAATAAAAGCGATGATGCATAATCGGAAAAACACTGAAAAAACGTAAAAATCGCTTATTTCCTTCCTCATAACTAAAAAACTATACGTGATGGGAAAATGTTGATGCCAGATATGGATTAATCGTGCAAAACTACTTCAGGAAAAGTGAAATTCATTCAAGTGAAATTCTTGTATAAAACACTTGTTGACCAGTGTTATCTTCGGCCAATGTAATATTGGCATTTATGGAATATTATACAACAAAAAAAAGCATACCTAATTGGTGTTGGAATATGATCCGATTCAACCTTGAGCCAGACGCCAGATTATTGCTTTCGCCCTCCTGCCTGACTCTTACCTACTGTAGAGGCTATGAACTGACGAACTGAAACTTTCTGTTTTATATGCGCGCGCAACATTCTTTTGTATCTGAAGTGTTAATTTCCCTTTCTTCTCTCCTTAGATATGTGTCTGTGTATGTGGTAGAAATATGTTGCTAGTATCCTAATTAAATATGTGATTATTAATTCAGTGCAATATCTTCTCTGAATGGATTTTTGTGTAACTGATTCACAACTACGACTGTACCGGATGAAAATGACAGGTCAGTTGAAATTTTAACTATTGTTTTTCCATTCCCAGTGTGGTGAAGCTCGGCGACCACTGCGTGCCAATTAACATTCTTTGTAAGAATGAACTCACCTTTCCATCAGATTATGAGACTGAAGCTGAATCTAGCGCTCTGCTCTCAACAAATGACAATAACATTAATATGTAAATGAAAGATATAAACTATATATGAACATTAAAGACTATTTAAAAACATTATCTACCACTCATTCATATAAAGGGTTAAAAATACAAGTGGAAACATGGCTTCTTTTAAAGAAAGCTTTTCATTTGAAAAATTAAATAATAATAATTCCTCTGTCTGGAAATTTAAGGCAGAAATGCTCCTAATTAAGGAGGACTTGTTTAATTATATAACTGATGATCCACCAAACCCTACGACTACAGAATGGTCAAAGAAAGATCAAAAGGCCAGGGCACTGATTAATTTATTAATTGATGACACACAAATTGTACACGTGAAGAAGGAAGCGACTACAAAAGGCACCTGGAACGCCTTAAAAAACATTCACGAAAGAGCTAATTTATCAAGCAAGTTGTATTTGCTTAGAAAGCTCTATAGCGCAAAACAAGAAGAAGGCGGAAATATGAATAACCACATTGTAAAAATACTTGAAACTACCGATAAGCTCAAAGCTATCGGAGAAGATATCAAAGACCAGCATCTATCTGCATTACTACTGTGCTCATTACCATCTTCGTATGACACGTTAATAACCGCCTTAGAGGCTAGAAATGAAGAGGAATTAACGTCGGAATTTATAAAGTGCAAACTTACTGATGAATTTCAGAAAAGAGTTGAAAACTCAGCGTCAGTAAATGAAAATGCAACAAAAGCATTTAAAGCTAATAATAATATAATCAAATATACTTGACAAAGAATATTCAAAACGTAATTTCGACGAAATAAATAAAAACGGGGTTCAGCGCGAACAACTGCAACACCCGATAGCAGGGGAAATTTCGCCTAAAGTAGAAATAGATATACAGGAAACAAATGAGACTCCCGACGTTCACAACGCAGTAAATGACCAGCCTAGGAGGTCAGAACGACAAAACAGGGGGGTTCCGCCGGATCGTCTAGCTTATTTAACAAAATATGACTTAGTACGCGAACCAAAAAATTGGAGCGAAATTCAAAACATGCAAAATCCATGCGAGAAACAAAATTGGATCAATGCCGCTAAAGAAGAGATGAATTCTCTCGAACAAAATAAAACATGGGTTTTGGTAGATAGATCCCCCGCGTGGCGAAAACGTAATAGGATCAAGATGGACTTTTAAAACGAAATATGATAGCGAAGGTAAAATTGAGAGGTATAAAGCGCGACTGGTAGCAAAGAGGTACTCTCAAAAGTTTGGGGAAATTATGACGAGACCTTTGCTCCAGTGGTATCCCATACAACGATAAGGGCATTATTAGCAGCTGCGATACACAAAAAATTAAACGTCCACCATATTGACGTAAAAACCGCTTTCCTGCATGGCGACCTAAACGAAAATGTATACATGTCGCAACCAGAGGGCTTTATTGTCCCTGGAAAAGAAAATAAAGTTTGCCGATTGCAAAAGGCTATTTACGGTTTAAAGCAAGCCGCCAGGGCTTGGCATTTGAAAATTGCTGAATCATTGAAAAAATTAAAATGTGTACAAAGCACTGCTGATCCTTGTTTATTTAAGAAATGTATCGACAACGAAACTGTTTACAATATAGTATATGTCGATGACATACTCATATCGGGGACAGAAAATAACATTAACAGCATAGTAGATGAACTAAGCAAAGAGTACGAACTTAAAGATTTAGGTGAAATTAAATATTATCTTGGAATTAACATAAATAAAGACAAAGATGGGAATTATTTGTTAAATCAAAAAAACAAGATCGAAGAAGCAGTAGAAAAATTTAGCCTGCAAGAAGCTAAACCATATACCACACCTATGGAAACGGGATATCTAAGAGAAGATAATGAAGTAAATTTACTTCCGAACAATACAAAGTACCGTCAAGCAATAGGTGCTTTACTATACATTGCCACCGTAACGAGACCTGATATTACTGTAGCCACTAATATATTAAGTCGCAGAAACGAGAAACCACGCCAGTCGGATTGGAATGCCGTGAAACGGTTATTAAGTTACCTTAATCATTCTAAAAATCTAAATCTTATCATAAAAGCAAATAAAAAACCAGATCTAATTGCTTATGCCGATGCAGATTGGGCCGGAGATAAGACCGACCGCAAATCCACAACCGGCAACCTTTTCTTAGTTGGAAAATCACCAGTACATTGGTTAAGTAAAAAAGCAATCATGTGTCGCACTTTCGTCGGCTGAAGCCGAGTATGTTGCTGCAGCAAACGCCACACAAGAAATACAGTGGCTCATCAAACTGTTAAAAGACCTAGATATGCCTCAAGAACTACCAATCACACTCTATGACGACAATCAGTCGTGTATCAAAATGATACAATGTCCAAAATACGTCTCGAAAACGAAGCATATTGACATAAAATTTCATGCAATAAGGAACTTGAACGAATCAGGTATCATCCAGATGACCTACCTACCAACAAAGTTAATGAAGGCAGTCATGTTAACAAGACCTCTGCCCAAACCCGACTTTCTGAACCACCGGTCAAGTCTACTAGTCTAATGCCTGATGGAATTTCATCGGATCAAGGGGGACTGTTGGAATATGATCCGATTCAACCTTGAGCCAGACGCCAGATTATTGCTTTCCCCCTCCTGTCTGACTCTTACCTACTGTAGAGGCTATGAACTGACGAACTGAAACTTTCTGTTTTATATGCGCGCGCAACATTCTTTTGTATCTGAAGTGTTAATTTCCCTTTCTTCTCTCCTTAGATATGTGTCTGTGTATGTGGTAGAAATATGTTGCTAGTATCCTAATTAAATATGTGATTATTAATTAGTGCAATATCTTCTCTGAATGGATTTTTGTGTAACTGATTCACAGCTACGACTGTACCGGAAGAAAATGACAGGTCAGTTGAAATTTTAACTATTGTTTTTCCATTCCCAGTGTGGTGAAGCTCGGCGACCGCTGCGTGCCAATTAACATTCTTTGTAAGAATGAACTCACCTTTCCATCAATTGGTAACATTTCCAATCAAAACAACACTTCAAATTTTCATTAATGATATATTTCAGAGAAAATAATTCTGAAAAATGTCGATATTTTTTTGCGCAATAAAAAAATAAATTAATTAAATAAAATAAAAACAATCAACTCACTTTCACTTTAATTGAATTCTAAATAATAAATATACATCATGAACGCCAAAGTAGTACTATTGAGAGAGATATTTTTGCGATTTCAAAATTATATTTCTTTGAAAATTGGTTCATCAAGCATATTTTCATTTCTATATTTTTTAAGTGAAAAAAGCTGATTACCCGAAAAAATTATAACATGATTCATTTTTTCAGGAAGTGAAAGTTGCGTGATATGAAAAAAAAATCATCTTTAAAAGAAACTAATGAATATTAAGTTTGAAACAATTTTCAATTTTATAATCTTTTTTGCGCTATTTAAGTATGTGGGCTTCAAAAGAAATTATGCAAAAGAAAATAAAATACAAATAAAAAAATTAAAATTTGTTGTCTTCGCTCCGATTCTTCAAGGCTGAAGCGTAAATTTATGCGTAAAAAAAAGCGACGTGATTAACAAAACTCCAGAAAACATATTTTGTGATTCTACTTATCTGATTATACACTTTACTCAGATATAATCTGAGTATTTTTGTAATTCTGAAGATCAAACTTTTTTTTTCATAGATGATGACACTATCCGTGATAAATATTTTTCCTTTATCCGTAACAATCTTAATATGTTTTTAGTTTCCTCAGTTTTGTTTGTGAAACTAAATGAGTTTGATCAATTTTTTCTCAAACTGTATATTTTTCAATAATTATTCCGAAGTGAATTAATTTGCATTTCATTACGTAATCTCACTTTACCTTTTGTACAATATTTTAGATATTTTCTTAATGTCAAGTAGGCGTTTTTTTAATTTTGAATATTTCTTGAAGTTAAAGTATACAACCTGATTTGAAGTAAGTTAGCTTTAAAATCACAGACTCTTGTGCATAGTCATTAAATTACAAGCCATTTTCCGGGGTGCTTTAAGAAAATTGGTAAAAAGCATATTTATAATTATCTCATATGTTACTGAAAGGAACTTTAAAAAAATACAATGACCCAAATAATATAAAAAAACTCTTTTACTTTGACCGACCCTTCAATTTAAATATGTCAAGATAACCAATTAATTTTAACATATAGCATTTGCTATTTGTGCCTTTTGCATACAATCTTTAATAGATATTATATTTGTATACAGCATCTTTAATTTAAAAAAAAAGTTTTTAACTACAAAAAGCAATCACAGGCAAAATTAAATTATTTTTAATGAACATATTTTACTGATTCAGTCGATCATCCGTTTGCAAATGAATGATTCATTTATGCTGGATTTAAAATAAATAAATGGACACTGGAAATTGAAAATATGGTTGGACAATGAACATATGTCACTAGTTCAATTCGAATCCAATTTTATCCTGTCAATTCATGATAAGCCAAAATCGGCAAATATGCTTATTAAAAATACTATTCATTGAAAGGAACTCGTAGGCAATCCCATGGGATAAAACTTATTCTTCCTTACACCTATGCAGTCAAACCACTTCAAAGGTAATTCAATGCAGTCACTCAAATTCACGGGTATTTGAATGTCGTCAAACCGATTCATGGGTAAGCCGGAGTAAAAACATAAACAAACATCAAATATCGGTATTAATTTATTAAAGCTGCTCAATTTGCGCTTATGATGCAAATGGATTAAATGGAGAAACCAAAATTATCGAGTATATTCACGTTGAAATCAAATGTAATCAAATCACTTTAGGAAAAATCTATGCAAATAACTTTTTAAGGAAAAATTGAATTTAGTCTTATTTGATAAGAAAAAAGATTCCGACTTTTTCAAATCAGTTCAGGGGAATTCAAATGTAATCAACTCATTTCACTCAATGTAACGAAATCAGTTTACATAAAATGAAAAGTGGTTCAAGGAATCATGAATAGCTTATCTTTCAGATCATAAGAATTGATAATATTCAAATTTTACTGAAACTGGGTCTTGCACTGAAACGTGTTTAGGGGATTTCTTTTAAGTATAACTCTTCTAAAATATATATTCTTGCATAGAACACTTTTATCAAGCTAAGGAAATGATTGCGTGTTCATGAACTTTAATCCTCAGATCGTAAATGTCCTTGAAATGAAAAAGAAAGGACGAATAAAAACGAAGCTCCCTCTGCAAGCTTTGCTTGCAGCAGGAGCTTCGTTTTAGGTAGCAGTGGAGCAACAAGGTTTTGCTCGAAATTGGAGTGGAACCGGAGCAAAGTAATTTGTTGGGCTCCACTAATCTGATTTATTTTTTACTTTTTTAAATTTTCTCCATATAAAAAATTATTTTACTGAAAAAACAGAGGTAAATAATATAATCTGTTAAAGATATTCGTAGCACAGAGTGGACTAGATCGGAGTAGAGCCACTACAGAATACAGGCCGACCCATCGCCGCCATTTTCTTTCCCAAGTCAAAATGTAAACAAGAGCGTGCTGCTAGATTGGCACCTTTATCGCTGTCAGTGGCGCTTTTAACAGCTACGCCAAAAAGAAGGAAATAAATGGGATTCCTTAGCTACATACAATACCGAAAAACGCTCTCTGAATTCAAAATGCATTATATATTAATACAGACTGGAAAAATAAAAAAGCATATTAGAGAAGTGCTATTTACCTTAACTCTAGCCAAATGCTTAAGCCTTTTGCTCTACATATTTATGAAAATTTTAAACTATTATAATTTCATTAAGTCATTTTCCTACAACATTAAATAGTTTCAAAAGTTATAAAAGTCATGGAAAATTAATAAAGATTTCTATTTCCCTTTTATAACCTTTTCTTTTAACTTGGGGGTATACAAACACAATTGTTTTTAATTTGATTTGATTACTTATTATACTTTTTATTTATTTGTAATTATTATTTATTCATTTTTCTTCATTGGGAAAAAGTTCTTAATTTTGTTGAAGCATTGCTGTTGCTGTTTGCTTATGAACACCAAATTTAGAAGCATAATCTTACTCATCAAAAATTTAATTACTAAGACGAATGCAAAAATTTATATGTTATTGTAAAAAATTAAATATCACTTTTTGTGCATATGCTTGTGTGGTTCTTAGGCATCAATTTGTAACAGGCTTCTTTCACCGGAATATTCTGCATTATGTCTATGTATTGTACAATTCATGCAGCAGCTATTGAATGAAGTTTTATATAGATATTACATAATCTTTTTTATTGCAAAACCATCATCATACTGAAAACAAAAAAATTAAAAGATTCATATGGCTCATAAAATAAATAAAAGCTTGAACAATACTTCAAAGAAGTTTACATTAAAATATATTTATATTAGATCAAGTCTATAATTTACCATATTTACCATTTGTATCTGTAAACAAAGTCCGATTAATAAAATTTAATTATCAACCAAGTCAAATAACAGAAATGACAATTTAAATATCAAATCATTACTATATCCAAATCATTACTATACGCAAATCATTTACTATAAAAATTTGAAAACTAAAATATATTGTTTATAGACTCAAGCACTTAAGGTTTTTATAGTTTATGCTTATTCTACTTTGGAATTTTAACAATTAAGTAAATAGCAAAGAAGAAATTTAATTTTAATAATTAGTCTTTTTATATAATTTCACTTCACGCCAGTTACTGTATCATTTTATTAACGGAGAATAAAAATAAACGATTTTCTGCGTTCAAATTCCGCGATAAATTTCTGTATTGTGTAGGTGTATTAAAAAGTATATAAAATAGCCAATTTTTTATACTTGTGTTAAGTATCACGCATTATTTTATCATAATATATTTCGCTCAAAAAGAACAATACAAAAATTACTGAATTTAGTTCAATTGGCGACAAGCACATTTCGTCGCCAACAATTGTTACAAACCTGCTGGTATCCAATTTGGACGCCGGCAATTAATAATCAATTTCTTCTTTCTTTCTTCATCTGTTGGAAAAGTAAACAATCTCCACTTGTTTCTGGAGTGATTGTTGCAATTAACTGCAGCACAACCACCCATTTTTCAATCGAAAAAGCTAACGAAATACCAAAATCTATAGTCTTAAGCTAGCACAACGCAATACGACCCAGCGAACGAGTGGGAAAGAAAATGGCTGACGAGTCAGCTCGTAGTTATAGGAGCCTTAGATCGGAGCAATCCAAAAAAATGACTGATCCAGATCCTTGAAAAAAACTATTTTAGAAAATAAACGTTTATTGTCGTAAAGTCTTCATTATTTCTCAAAAGAGGGTTTCTTTGTTTTATCAATGTTTTCGAGTATTCAATTCGAATCCTACTGTTTGTAATGAGAAAACTAACGGTATGCTTCAAAACGGGACCTTATGAGAAACTATTGAAAAAAGATAATTCCAATTAAAAATTCGTGAAAATATTGCATACCTCTCTTTTAGCAATCGATAGAATAGAAAAGATTTCTATTCACAAGCAAGAAAAAAATATATTATTAAGTCGTATATCGTTCATAAATCAATGAATGAAACTATTGTAAATTATATTTTCTCCTGCTGGTAGTAATGAATATCGGCATTTTAGACAAAGAGCCTTTTTATAAATGTAAACAAGTGAGTTCAATTAAGCTAGAGGTACAGTACTGCATGATTACAAATAATAATAGTAAGAAGAAAAGAATAAGAACAATAAGAATAATTATAATAATAGGAAGAAGAATGATGATGATAATGAATGCCGCCCTTTTTCTTTACAGCTCTTGAGATACTAAATTATTAACTCAATTCCTACGAATGTATGCATTGCTTCAGCTGTATGACTATCATAATTTTTCAATTGGAGTACACAAGTGTAACTTTCTACCTCCTACCTCCCAAACTGGGAGCCACGACACTCTAGTGTGCCGCAGAGAAAGATGAGGGGTTCCTCGAAGCACTCATGATAACAAATTGTATGTGTTCCTTAGTCAGATATTATACGTTTAGGAAGTCACGAGAAAATTTTAATTCTTTCAAGGGTGCAACGACATGGAAAAGTTTTGGAACATTTGTAATAGGTTACTACTTAGTTTGTATTTATTAACAAATGACAAATAATTTTCATTGTTATATAATCCCGATGTGTTTAATTTATGAACATTCTTGAAATTATCGGATAGCTTCAAAATCTGAATATCTATACTTTTTTTTGAGGAAACGCCCTATGTTGACAGAACTTGTCAAAATATTTTTTTTACGGAACCGTCATTTGTGGATGTAAATATAAAGTAAATATTATTCTTCTTAAAAAAGTAAACTTTTTTTAAGAGCAAGATATCTTTTGTTTCAATTAATTATGTACAGTGCCCTCATAAAAAATGATTTGTGTAACAGCTTTTGCTTTCTTCTTTAATATTAACACAACATGACTTCATTAAAAAAGATTAGCAAACCAACAAAAACTCCTAAGCTGAAATTAATTACCTCACTCGTAATTTTTAAAGGTATTATGTTTTAACACAGTAAATTGAGCAAACTTCTAATCTAGCTTATTTCTGCAAGAAACAGTTTTTTTATTTTCCTTTATTTATTTTATGCCATGTTCTAAGTAATTTCTAATTTTCTTTTTAGTAAATATTATTATATATTTTTTAATTTCCTTTCAAAAAGTTTCTTTAATTGAAAACGTTTTTTTTTAAATAAAAAAAAATATTTTTCAAAATTTAAATAAAATTACTCTACAGTTTTTAATTACGGACAGCATTTTCTTTTGATTCAAAAGCTATTTCGATTCCAAGAATTAAAAAGCAAAACTATAAAATATACGTGACAGATATTTTGAATTGTGTTGGCAAGTCATATCGTTTTGACCAAACAATATCATTTTGTACTCTTACTATTTGCATTCATAACTTTGAACTAATTCAATACGAACCTTGCAATTCCATTTGCTAATTTCTTAAGTTGTATTTTAGAACAATCCAAACAAATCTGTTTTTTTTTCAAACTTTATTCAATATTTCTACTTAAAAGTTCAGTTCATGAACTATTTTTTTTTCTAAACTATTCAAAACCGTGAGAATAGTTTCATCATTTGATTTTGAATAAGCAAAAGAGATTCACACGTTAAAGTAACCTTGGCCGTAATGTCTTAACTTTTGATTTAAAGTGCTATGAGACAAGAAAAGAGAAAATGAAGAAACTTTTTGACTGTTTCTGCATTTTCCAAGCAAAGTATCATTAAAGAAATGTACCTGCACTTTATTTTTTATAAAAAATTCTTTGTCTGATGCCGGAGTTTAAGATGGACTAGAAAGAAAAGAAAGAAGACTAAAAGAGACTAAATCGATTGAAACTAGTAAAAGTAGAGAAATCTAGAGGAATAATGATTTTACTTTCACCTTTCTTTGAGATGTTTATTCAACCGTTTATTCAACCGTTGAATTTAAAAATAAAAAATAAATTTCATGGAAATTTTAAGTAATGTTTCTTAAAAGCAATGGGATTATGGAAATATTTTAACAAAAATATATCGTTTGAAAGAATCTTTCAGTGCTCAAAGAAGCACTGCTAGAGTAACTTCTGAAAACTAAGACAAAAATGAATTTGAGAAGCTTAAACATGTTAATCAAGTAGTGTAAGTAAAAAAACTGTCACGTTCAAACTATTTACTTAAAAATTTTAAAAAATGAACCTTCCACTAGCATTTTTTAAAAAGTGTTGAAGAACTGCCAAATGACCAGCTAAACAAATTGATTTGTGCTTTTTGCTAAGCTTTCACGTAATTTTTCTTAATTTTAGATTTGCCATTTTTTTGTGCGTGTGTGGGACACTTTTTTTTCTATTCTTTATGGAGAATGGGCCACTTTTCCAGTAAGTGATTTCTATAAAACCAGCTTTAAAATCAAGTTTCGGAAAAATTAATTTGAACATTTTGCAATCTTTATGCGAAGTATTGTGTACTGGCAAATTGTAATGTCGGCATCAATCCACGTTAAGTCATTGTGAAGAAAATAGAAATATCCGGTAGACGAACAAATTTTATTGTTTGTTCGCAACTTTCAAAGTACAAAGAATTGCAGGTTTTAATATTCTCAGCTAAATTGGCTCGGCTCCTATTCTCGGCCTCTATCTACACTGTTAGAAATTTTAACATGAAATTACGGTTAAATGACCGGCAGCAGTCTTACCATCTAATTCACCGTTAAATTTACGGTTTGGAACATTTTTCTATCTTTTCGGGACCTAACCATTTCTAATCAGCTTGATTAAAAAACCGTAAATACAAAAGTTTACGGTTTTATAAGCCTTTAAAAATGGTTTCAAAACAAAAGTTTCAACGTTTTTGAACCATTTCGAGGCGTAGAAACCGTAAACGAAACTTGCGGGAGTCGAACCCGGTCGTTTGCCATACCAGCTTTGTTCGCTAACCATTCGGCCATCGGTACCACACAAAGCGGTCATTTATTTATCAATAAATCTTCCTTTTAACTAGAAAGGGAAACTGCATTAAAATTGAGATTTAAGTTTTTGATTGGATCTAAAGTCATTTTTACTCTAAATTTACTGTATATTGACGAAAATCATTTTATTTGCTGCAAAAATTAAAATACGAACAAGCTTCAACAGCTGAAATGATGGGTTCGCTCAATCGCAAACAGTTCGGAAATCCGATGACTCCAATTTTTGATTTACGTGTGTATGTGTTTCTATTTAGTATCCACTGCTTAAGCCACTTATTTTCACAAAGGAAGTAGGTTATACATTCATACTGTATGTATGTCGTTTTCTTTTTTTTTGTCCACTCAGGGTCCCGTACCTTCGTTTCACCATATTCGATTCATAGAACAAAAGTAATAGGCAGAAATGTAGCATGTTTTTCGTTTTTTCATCCATAACTTTTGACTAAATGAACCAATTTTGACGATTTTTTCTTTCATCGATAGAGGGTCGTCTAACTCAAATACCGTACATCAATCTGACTGCATTTGTTTTTCAGAAAGAACGTTGCGGTTGAGAAATAAGTATTTTTTTTTTAATTGGAAAGGCTTGGCTTGACTTTTCTTTGTTGGGAAAACTATTTATAAATATAAAAGTAATTGTTTAAAAAGTGCTTGCTGCCATTGTGCTATAATATTAAAAGCAATTACAGCAAGGGTTTGGCTTCTCCGAGACAAAAATTAATCCAATCAGTTTGTTTGCTAAAATCGACTTCAAAACGGAATTTTTCATACAAATGATTAGTTTTTAGGGCCATTTATTCAAAGAAGGTTTGCTCTTTGATTCGGATTTTTTAAAAAAAAGAGTATTTATATAGAAAATGTATTTACACTAAAAAGAATAAAATAAAATAATTTTTATAAAAAAATAGAACAGACTTCAAATTACAAATTGCGCTAAAAAGTGAAAAATAAATTAATTTTTAAACAACATCGATGTGACTTTTAAACATAGTTTTAGAAGTCGGTGCAAAATTATGAGTCTAATTACGATTACACCATTTGCTACTTCATACTGGAACTATTGCTAATTCTGGGAAAATATATATATTTGTAATTGATTCATGATTACAAAAGATTTTATTTATCCTAATTTTGCACCGACTTCTAAAACTATGTTTAAAAGTCACATCGATGTTGTTTAAAAATTAATTTATTTTTCACTTTTTAGGGCAATTTATAATTTGAAGTCGGTTCTTATTTTTTATAAAAAATATTTTATTTTATCTTATTTTTTTATATACACATGCAGATTTTAACTGATAAATCTTTATTCATATTTTGACAACAACGTACGACCGGAAGGGGGTTCGCAATCAAGATGGACACCCGATTCTTATTGAGCGCTTGAAAATTACGGTTAGTTAAACGTTCTTTAGGATAAACAGAGAACAAACGTTTTTTTTTTTTTTTGCAATCAGCGGTTTGAGTACCATCTTTTTAATGGTTATTCAGCTGTTGTAGTTAAATATGGTAAAATAACAATCAAATAAATGGTTATTTTACTATTTTGTTACGGAAATTTTTAACAGTGTAGGGGAAAACTGAACGCAAAAATTATCAAAGTGGTAATAGCATCCACCGATAGTGGGGCTACTTGAAAGAATGGATGCCGACTTCCATGGATTGTACTAGGTCTGCATAGGTTAGTAATCATTAGATAGGAAAAAAAAATAATTGCAGCAATATTTAAGCTGTAGTTCATGAGCTTTGCGTCTCTTGCAAAGCTGCTCTATATAATATGAAGAAATGTAATAAGCTGTAACTATTTTTTTATGAGTAATACAAACTGCTGCGGACTATAATAATAAAATAAAAATATATAAATATTAATAAAAACTTGTCTATGATAATGGTTTATGCTAATTATTAATTTTAGCCCCTTTTTTTTTTTTGAAAAGTAAATCGAAAATAAAGCTTATGCAAAAACTTTTAATATAGTAGCTAAATAGCATAGTTCTACAAACGAATTTGTTAAAATAGTTTGAATATTAGAAATAAAATTTCACGTTAAATTAAAGCACAAATGAGCATTAAAACGCAGACATATGTTTCAGGATTGCTTGGAATCCCTTTTTCAATGCGACAGGGAGCTTCTAGATTGCATCTAGAAGCTCCCTGTCGCATTGAAAAGGGATTCCAAGCAATCCTGAAACATATGTCTGCGTTTTAATGCTCATTTGTGCTTTAATTTACGTGAAATTTTATTTCTATTACTTTGCACAAGTTAAATTATTACTATAGTTTGAATAGTCGAATTTTTTAGATATCATTTATATCATTAAATTTCTGTCTGGTGTAGTTATTAAATAATTAGTCCTTGTTAGCTTCATTAAAATGTGTTTAGTTGCAGTTCTACTGGCAGAAAAAGACATGTCTGGCAGAGGGCCAAGAAGAATTCATTCGTGTTCAAGCTAGAAACAGCTGGAATAAAGAATGGGCCCTATTACGTTCTCGTTTCTGTTCGTTTAGCATAATTTATTTCTTCCAAGATGATGTCATATGTCAGTTTATAAATTTGACTGCTTTTAGCAAACTGAGAAACAAACCTTTTGATTCACGTGCTAATAAACGCACCCGCGAAACAAACTTCCCTTAAACTCGAATATATTCGTCCTTTTCCGCCATGCACATACGATTCGTCTTAAATTATTACACTATTGCATTTCTTCTTTAGTTCAGAACAATTAGGTTAACAATACAGCTGAGTCAGGGCTTGAAATAAGGACATTTGGCAACCTTTTTAATGACCTATCACCTGACTTAAAACACAGGTTGCCATTGCAACAAGATACCTTGGTCTCTTCATTAAAAATACATGTTAAAAGTTAAAATATTTCTTAATTAAATGAAACTAAATTCACTCCTGAATTTACTCAGAGATGTACAGAGAGGGCGTCATGGTAAGCCACGGAGCTCATACGCCTAAGGGCTGATGATCGAGCCTGGCAGTGTCGGTGGATTTTCAAGATGCAGAAAATCGTCTGCATCCCTGTCGTATGATTATGTAAAAGATTCCTTGAGTAGACATTTGGCTTGGTTGGTCTCGGCTAAATTAAACTCCTAATAATAAATTTCGCATCAACGGAGTCCGGGTGCTCGGCCTTTCAGGTGGAGAAACCGCACGTCAAAATTCTCATTCGGCGATGGTACCACTCATTGTGGTGCCGCTGAAGGAGATGGTGCCAATCTTTGGATAACGCACTAGGTTTGCAATTGGCAGACGCCAACAGTAGCCTCTTTAGAAATAAAAAAATCTATATTTAAGTGAAATTATTTCATTGGAAGATCAAAATGAACGCTTTCTTCTGAAATGGGGGCGACAATTTTAATTTTGACTTTTGACTTCTAAAAATGCTCAACCTAGGTACAGATTATTTCGTAACATTTCCACAAAAAAAAAAAAAATGATAACATTTTCTTTCCAGAATGATCTTCAGTTTCATCAGAAAGAATGATGATGTAACATGGACTCCTCTATACATTTTCCGCTATTTTAAAACCTGATATCGTATATTTAATACATAATTTGTCATTTAGAAGAAGCCATTTAAAATCGATTTGTACGAGCAGAAATTGATAAATGGAAAGCTCTCCCATACTTTTAGGGGTTCTAAGTTTAGTGAATGGGGTCAAATTCGTTTCATTAGTTTCAACTAAAATATTTGAATCATGGGAATTTATGGTCTGAAGAGCTTTTTCAGCCATATTAAGTAAAGGGGGCAATGTTTGATATTGATTAATATAACTGTTCGAAAAAAATATTAAGTACAATTTATAAGTCAATTTTCTGCTTTTTAAAATGGAATAATTACTCTAAAATCAGCAATCTGGAGCAACAACTTTTTTGAGTTGCTCCGCTCCAACTTCTAAGTGATGGATTCACTTCAAGTCCGCTCCGTGTTTTGAATAGGCTGTACCATTTATTACTTTTATTTTAACCTTTTATTTTTTGTATACGACAAAAAATTTTAAAAGTAAAAACAAAATCAGAGCAGCGGAGCACAAACTGCTTTTATTTGCTCCGGCGCCGATCCAATTTCTAAAAAAATCTCGTGTCTTATTTGAAAGTGAGAAACCTTATTTGAAGTTGTATTAACAACACGAAAATTGTAAGGTTATATAACTATTAAATACATTTTTTCCCTGAAATTAAATGAAAAGGAAAAATACTATTATGAAACAGTAAAAATATTTCAAATTACACTGTTTTATTTTTTCAGGCGCCTCTTCCGCTGCATCGCAGTTTCTTTTTTCGCCATGAGTTGAGTATTTTAAAATTCAAACATCATTGCATTATCCAAACAATTCCTAACAAAGCTATCGTTGCCATTCGACAAGTAATAATTCTGATAATTTCCTCAGTACCAACATTACTATTTTTTTCATAATTAACGTTATAATAAATTATAAAATAGATGGAATAGTGTAGTGTCATGGAAGATAAGCTTGTGTGCAAAATTTGAAGATAATTTATGCAGTAATAGTGCTCGAAAACCGCATAGCAAACTTCCGTGACAAGTCAAGTTAAATAAAACCGTGTAAAGAGAAAACAACCGACAAGTTCAAGTTTTCGTAATCAAGTGTTTCAGTTTGGCTTTTGTTTCTTTGAGTCTGTTTGGGTTAAATACTATAACATTTTGATTGGCGAGGAAAACATTGACTTCTTTAGTATACACCAGATTATAGAAATAATTTACGTGCTTAGTTCAATAATTTAACAGCATAGGGTAATAGGCATTAAGAATGACGTTTACATCAAATTTAAAGAAATGTAATGTATCTTTTGGCATCTGAAATTGAAATACCAATACCTCAAAAGATACAAATAGCGAGAATTTTTAATATTGGGTTAAATCAAGATCTCACCAAATATCGCCAAACTGACACTGGATTTTGCATCTCATTTTTGGCATCAAATTTGTCTTCAGTAAGGCCCCCAAATTTTTGCCAAATGGTCGCAATTTATATAATCATTATCGGTTGCATTCCATCTTATACTTTTTTCTCTCCTATTCGTATATATTTTCTCTCTGTCCCGTTAAATTAGCAGAACTTGGTGAGAAAAAAACAATACGCCTATGCAATATTTAAAAGAAATATTGTTTGCAAAAAATACTCTGGTAAGACTTTTCCTCTATGGTACAAAAGATTTTTACGTTTTTGTCCGTACTTTTAGTCTAGAAAGGAAAAGAAAAAAATAATTAACATAAATTAATTTTCCTTAATGCAAGCATCACGTTTGGGATACATTTGCTGGAAGGCAGGCCATAATTGTTTAATGATTAATGATAGATATGCGCTTTTTGTGAAATGAAATTTCAAAACAAGTGATGAAAAATGTTAGTTTCAGTAATTGGCTTGGCAAAATAAAATTACGATATGGATAGATCTGCGTTATCGCAAGTAATGTTTTACATTACGTAATCTTGCAAACTATTACATTAATGGATTTTACAGTCTGTACTTCTTTCCCTATAATTTACCTTTTATAATTCAAAACATTACTGTTAAAAACAGGTTTTTAAATTCATTCCAATCACCGTACACAATACATTATCTTTTTCAATTTTAAGACCTATATTTCGCTTTAATACAAATGCGTAAAATTAATCATTTTTGACTTACGAGTTTTATCCATGACTTTTTTCTAGAGTGTTGAAAATTTTCGAACTCACGAATGATGAAAGAATTTCATGCATCCTTTAAAGAAGTAATTTGGCAATGCGTAATTATATAAGTTTCGTAACTATTTAGAGTTTTACCATGTTACAAATCGTCAGACATTTTTAAAAAATTTGACATCTAAATATAAAATGAGAAAAGAAGTATTATTTTTCTCCTTTGGCTTATATGAAAATAAGTGTTCCATTGAATTTTGTTAACTCAAAATGGTAGGTATGGGTTTAAAGAAAGTATTTTGGGCTACATTCCATTGTTGACCTTTGCTAAACCTGGTGATTATTTAATGTGGCCTTTGTGATATTCTTGAAACTTATATTTAAAGCAGAAGTTCCGAAACTGGGTACCTCGGCACTCTGTGGGGCAACAGGGTTTGGTGAGGGGTGCCGTGAAATATTTTCGTGAATTTTAATATGAGTTATAATATAAGTACCAGTTAGTACTTCTGTGTTTTTTTTCGGGCCAAAATCACACAAAGATAACCTATCTCACGAATGAGCATCATAATACTTGGGTACCGCGAAAAAAACTAGCTGTTCTAAAGGTGTCCTGACTTGGAAAAGTTGAAGAACCTCTAACTTAAAGTATTTTGGAAAATAAACTTTTATTTCCTTAAGTGTAGTTATGATTATTCCATTAAGTGTACTTAGGCTTATTCACGAATGAGTATTCATGTAACATGAACATTTACCACTGTTATTCCATCAATATGCATATAATTATTCTAATATATTTAAACCAAAATGATTATTCAAAGCAAATGCGATTCGATATAGCATCCTAAAGTAAAAAAATTCCATCACGTTTGCAGAGGGCATAATAAAATCGTATAATTTTTTTCCTAATTTAAGAAAACAATAAAACGCTTGTAAAGTACTGTTTAAAATGAGGACTAAGAAAAATGAAAGTAAATTAAATACAAGTTAAAAATAAGATAATAAACAACGTTTTAAGCACGAAATCGTAACATGCATTTTAGGTACATGTTTCATAATTACTAGTAGTTTCTTCTTTTTAAATAAAAAAAAATGTATTGTCACGGCCAGGTTCGCGACATAAAGGCGCGTGAATCGCAAAGTGGTATAGAAACGAGAAATAATAATTTTAGGGAAAACTAGATTAATTTATTCACTACTGTTTAACGATATATACAGTCATTAACCTATGACCATGAGACTATTAATTAAAAAGAAAATATGCACGGAACAAACCATCATCGTCCGGATCCAAATGGGCAGCATTTATCGTTCGACTTAATCCACATAGGTTTGCGATCACACTCCTCAGCATCCGCGACTATTCGTCCGGAAACAAACAGCGCTCAAATTTTTACATGAAGAAGAAGCCTGCCGCGCCTATTTTACAGACGGCAGATATTTAGCGATCAAGGAAGTTAAGAGTCGGCGACATCTCATGGCAATATCCTCGGAAGAGTCGTTCGCAACTCTACTGGGAATTCTCTAGGAAAATCTAATCTCAGGAAAAAAAAACTGATCTGATGCTCTTTTTGCAGAGAATTTGGTTTTAATCAACCAAAGCTTCTTGCTGATTTGACGAGAGGTCTTGACGAATTCAGGCTCAATTGACCTCTCATCTTTTGTTAGGCCTTTCCCAACCAGGGTGCTTTCCGTCGGTCGTTGGCTGGCGATTTTATGAGTGGGGCGGTGCGAAAATTCACGCAATCAGAGCGTCTTGCCTGTGGTGCTCTCGTCTTCCTTGTTCTTGCCTCCGCAGCCATCCCGTGCCATAAAATTCATATTACCTTTATTTCTCCGATAGGCCTTTGTGTAAATAGCATTTCTCGCTATTGATAGTCCAGACGGACTGTCGCCGTCGGTCGTAAAAATGCCCATCAATTTGGGACCCCCCCCCCCCCATATTTCTGTTACGACTTGTGTGAATTTATGGATGCACAATAGTTCATGATTTCACATCTATTTTTGAAGTAAAGGAAAATTTCTTTTTACTTAAAATATGTTATTCAAAACGGGATGAATATGTAAATGGTTTTCAATAGGAAGATAATCGTATTCTAAATTATGCAGGTAAGTTTGGTTCCATTCATGTTCACGGGAAGAACTGCTGGTATATGAAAAGTGCCGTTTTTGTTCTCGCCCTATTTTTAGAATACTTGATTTCATCCGAACTGATGCTATGTGCCAGTTTCTAAATTTAGTTGCTTTCAACAAACAGTGAAGCAAATATTTTGATTCGCGTACTAAATAATGAGGCAAAACAAAGTTCCCTAAACCTCGAATGGATTCGTTTTTTTTCTTGCCATGCCCAGACGCGTCCAACTATAAAAAGTTAAAGATGTAATAAATTGAGATGATAAATCATTGATATATACTAAATAGCTAACTGCTGTCATAGAAATTCAAATAAAATTAAAGTGATCAACAGATCAGAGGGGCTACGTAAAAAACATATCTTTTTTCTCCAGTATGAGCAACAAAAATCCAAAAGGATTTTTATTTAAAAAGCACTGAATAAAAATATGTACCACTGCGGAGTTTTTCTTTGTCATTGATTTTTGTGAGAGAACTCGACTTTCTTCCGCATTCATTTTCTTATTCATATTTGAGTACATTTACATTTTCACCGATCTTTTACCCTTTATGTATCGGTGGTTTCTAACATAACGGTGGACATACGAAATAAATGTACACTGCAAATAAAGGAAAAGAAAAAAAAAGAAACAAAACTGGGATTTCGAAGTTTTGCAACATGGCTGGTTCTTTTTGTTTGCCATTTCAAATGCAAATGAGCTATGTGAATAAAACAGGCTGCTAGACCGAAGTATTTGTAAAAAGCGGCTTTTTTGATTTTGCGAAAAGAATGTGTACTTGAGACTCTTTTTCTTTTCTTCATTCCTAAATCTTAGATCAAGTATTCTTAAATCATCAGAATACTTCTAGCATTTGCAATGGTAAACATTCTTAATTTCTATGCTAAAGTAGAATACTTTTTTATATGTATAATATACGTTAAAATTTATAATGTGCACGTTAAAAGGTATATTTTGTACCTTTTTTTCTTTTTGTTCTTCAGTCATATGTTTCGGGAATACGGACCGATTAATTAATATACAATTACAATCCAGAAGTCTAATCTCTTCGTTATACCGCCAGAAAAGATTACAAAAAATAACTGTATAACTGAGGTTATTAATAAATCATTTTACAACAATAAGAAACTTCCATTTCTGCTTTCTTGAAAAAAAAAAATGTTTTGTACTTATTTATAGCGCTTAAGTGAGAAGCAAAAAATAATAAACGCAGGCTAAAATAATAAAACATATATGTGAAATACTAATGCTTAAAAAAACGTTTCTGATATGTCACTAATTCCTTTTTCTTTTACTTAATATAAAAAAAAAAAAAAAAATTTAGCGTTCGTTCATTTAAAAAAAAAAAAATTTTCTTGTTCTTTTCCGTTCCCTGGTAGAGGGCAAAAACGGAATAAATAAATTAAGTAAAGATAAGATTAAAAAATTAACAAAAATGTATAAAATATGCAGTCATTAAAGCCAACTTAAAGCCCAAGTACAACTGAATTTCGAAAAATACAATAACCGAAAATCAATTCTTATTTTATCAAAAATCTTTTTGTCCGTACTTCGGCCCCAGTATGGGCTAGAAAAAAAACTTGTTAAAAATAAGAAAATCCTGTAACATGGAGGTACAAAGGCACCTTTTTCGCGATCTTATTAATATAATGTACATTTCTTTGTAATGTATATACTTTTCTCCTAAAACCTCCTTCCCTGTTAGCACAAGGCCTTAGGGATGGCCTTCCCCGGGCGGAGATAGTAGGGCTCACGGATTTTACATACATGTATCCCCAAATGTACATGGCGGGTCTTTAGCTTGTTGGGTATCGAAACCCCGATCTTCCGGTTGGAAGTCCGACATCCTAACCACTAAGCTACTACTGTCCCTAATGTATATACTTTTCTTTTCTCCACCAAACACCCATACACATTTTAACCGAAGCCTTAGGCGTGCCGAAGCTGGGAGCTGGTGGCCGTTGGTCGACTACGGTGGGCCCATTTTTGCGCCGACATAGGTCTGCTGGACTGTTATGCGTACAACAATCCCGACAGCCCAGCCTCTCTGAGGCCGTGGTAGCCTAGCGTTTAGAGCGTCGGACTTCCACCTGGAAGGTCGCGCGTTCGATACCTGCTGAAGACCCACCATGTACACTTGGGGATACGTGCATGTAAAATCAGTGGACCCCACCACCTCGCCCCGTGCGCAAGCAATCCAAAGGCCTCGACTAACAGGTAGGGGACTGGTGGAGGAAAGCCCAGCCTCCCTACCTCTTACTGTGTGGACCTTGCCCTCCTTGATATTCCTATATTTGAAGAAAATCGTTGGAGGGTTGTGGTCCCCTAATGTATATACTGGTTGATATGTTGCTTGATTTCTGACGACTCTTCTGTTTAACGAGCAGAACAAGGGGTGGCCTGAGCCGACATTGCTCAGGCAACACCCGATAGAAAGAAGCAACGCCTATTAACATTTCAATTTTCGGTCCAAATCAAGGGCGAACCACTCCTCCTACAATGTCTCCTGAGATATTTATTTTCAATGGAGGGACTTGGTGATCCCGACGGATTTTAGGTGCACCAGTCAAGATTAGCGTATACGTTCCTAAACCGGTGAATATCGAGCGGGCAACTGTTCGGCCATGAACTCGGTACCAAACAGATTGAGATTCCACAACCCTTGTAAATTTGTCTTTGATGCACAAGAGTAATTAGTCCAATTAACATTTTAATATTTATTCTAAAAGTATTTATTTATTTATTTTTTGTCACTTCCAGAAATTTATATTCTTTCTACCGCGGCCAGGTTCACGACGTCAGGGCGCGTGATACGTAAAGTGGCATAGACAATAAAACACCAATTTTTTTGGTTAACTAGATTAATTTATTCACTTATATAGATATTAACTTAGGCCCATGAGACTACTACTATTAAAAAGGAAAAGGAAATGTGCAGGGAACGAACCATGTCCGGATCCAACGGGCAGCACTTGTTGTGAATTTTAGTCCATATGTGTCGGTGGGCGATCCTTCCTCGTCCGGAAGCGAATGGTGATCATCATAGTCCTGCTTGCAGAAGAGGCCTGCCACGCCTATTTTATAGACGGCAGATGTTGTCAATCAAAAATTGTACAGAAAGGGCCCATCTCTGCCTTGGAAGATGAAGTGGTTTCAGGGAAAAACTGATCACCTCTGTCCAGATCTGATGATGCTCTGATGTAGTTCTTATGTAACTCTGGTGTTCTCTGATGAAGTTTTCTGATGATGTTTTGGTTTTAATTCACCAAAAGCCCCTTGCTGATTTGATGGGAGGTCTTGACCAATTCAGGCTCAATTGGCCTCCCATCTTTTCTTAGATTTCTCCCAACCAGGGCGCTTCCCGTCGGCCGTTGTCTGGCGAGTTTATCAGTGGGGCGGTACGAAGATCCACGCAATCAGAGCGTTTTGCTTCTGGTGTTCTCACGGCGTTGTTGCCTCCTCCGCCATCTTGAGTTATAAAATTTATGTTTATCTTATCCCTCCAATGGGCCTTTGTTGAGAAAATCTCTTCAGCTATTGTTGGTCCAGACGGACTGTCGCCGCTGGTCGTAAAAATGCCTATTACATTGTAACCCCCCATCTTTCTGTTACGACACTTTCCATTGCTCTTGTTCCATTATTAAATACTTTTGAACACACTAATGTTTGAAACATCGAAAAATTACGTTTAATAACTCCAGAACTTAAAATATGAAACTTAATGTTAGGAACAAAAAGTTTTATAAAATTTTGTTTAAGAAAATTTGCGAGAGAAATAATGTTTTTCGACGAAATCAATAAGATTGTTTTTTTTTTTTTGCCTTTGGCACAGAAGAAATGATTTAGTTTCTAGAATATAAAATTACTTTTCATATATTTCGTTGAAGGAAACTATTTTCCCCCTCTGTCATTTAAAATTACTTTTTGTTGCGGAAAGGTTTAGAATTTATGGAAGTGGACCTAAAAAGTCAGCTTTCATTCTTTTTACGTGCGCTCTGATAAATGAAATCTATTTACATATGATGGGATATTTTCAGGAACTGAGATGAAGTTTCTTGTGTTGCATATTTTATTCCGCTTGCATGCTGCGTTCAGTTTTACTTGACTGTTATGTTCTTTACCAAAATATTTAGCATATAAATAGTAAATTAAAATGGACAATCCCAAAAGATAAATGCCAAGCATAGGTTAACAAAACAATTACACGAAAGATTTTTTATTTGCATCTTAAAAGCATCACCCAATTCCTCCACACAGCGAATAATTAGTTTTTTCTTCTTTTTTTAATATGTACATAATACATATATATAGGACTGTGAGTAACACCTTCTAGATCATTTAAGTATTTATTAAAGACAAGCACGGAGGACATTACACGTTAAGCACAAACAGTGATGTGTACGTCTGTACGTCTTCAGCACAGATCTAACTATAACTCGCCCATTACTCAAGATGCGTCGTGACGTCATCGAATAGGATTATAGTATGGATAGCCGGTTGCATCAATGGGATTATGGCGTTCCCACATATATATGCCTGCTTACACACTTGCTAGTCACAGACACACATTCATACTCTCTGTTTTATTATTAGTAACAAGTAAAGGTAATGTAGTCAAATTAAAAATAAAAAACAGCTTAGTATATTTAATGCACATTACTGTAGAAAAATTGATACAATTTGAATACTTTTCTTCTTTAGAACCATTGGTGATTTTCTTTAGCTGAATTTAACTGCAACAAAAATATTTAAAATTTTTCGAGTCAATCAGGGTAATTTTGATCCACAATTTCTCTATTTTTAACTGCCCCACACATATTTTAATAGTATGATTATATTTGCTGGCGCAATACTAATGAACTCCTAAAGTATTGTAGGGGTCCATAGTCACCAAAAATTAAAAAATAATTATTATTAAAACCAATTAAAAGAAATTCTTAACCTGGTTCAAAGTGATCCTTCCGTTTAAGGTAACTTTGAACCTTGTCAGAAAATTTGAAAAAAGAATTATTTTAATAAAGTTTTATAGTTGAGCAAGTATGCATAAAGAAAATAAATTTTCTAAATATTAAAAATACATATATTTCAAAACATAACAGAATATCTATAATTTATGATAGTGCCTAGAACACCTTCAAGAATTTCAACAACTTTAAACCATCATTCAAAATGGCTTCCAAGCAGTGAATCAAAACTACCGTATTACACAATTATACGTCTACTGTGTCGCAAACTTATTTTGTAAAATTAAGAGTAGAAAGCTGATTTTATAACCTAGCCAGCTGAGTGCACCAGACCGTCTAGGTTATTATTATTTTTTCGAAGTCAGAAGTATCAAAAAATATGACGTGGTTCAAAGTTACCCTGAATGCAAATACCTGTTGCTTACATGAGGGGGGAAAATACGATCGAGACAACGCCTCAGAAAGGGAAGGGAAAAAAGAAAGCAAAAATAGATAGATTAAGAAACACGTTTTTAAAGTCAAACATTTTCAGAACGAAATATTGGATAATGATGAATCGGTTGCTGTGTTAATAAAAGTTTCTTGCTTACCTCAAACAAAACTTTTGAAGTATTAAAAGTGCATTGTTTGTTTCGCTTACATTCCTCGTATTTAAGCAGTTGTTTTTACTCTGCATCGTTTTTTTAAACATTCATTTTTCTTCATATTTACTTAAAATTCAATGGGTTATTTATTCAATGCAAAAGTTCGATTGCAAGTTTTATTTATTTACTTCCCATGCGTCAAAAAAACTAAACCTTGAAGCATAAGAAAAAACAATAATTTAATCATGGCATTTAATTATTTTCAGTAAGTGAGGAAAATATCATATCATAGTAAACTGGCGTATAATGGTAGTGATAAATTTAGGTTTTATGTCTATAAAAATGTACGAATGAAGCTACGCCAGTTATTGTATGTAAACAAATTGTAAGAATTTATTGCTTGAGGGGCGTAACAGTTTTCCTTTAGAGGAAAAAACGTATTATACCTTCAAACTGGCTTACAATTTTTCATTATTCTAGCAATATTATCCATGTAATGTGGATTGAACGTGAATCATACAGCATCAAATGGACGATGGATATAAATCCTACTTGTTAAGTTCCATGTTGCCTTTTTTTTTTCAACCCTGCCCCGGAATATGAGCAGGAATCTCAAAGCATGATTTACTCGTAAACCCTGCTTTATACGTGAATTCCAAATTGTTACGATTTATTTAGGAGGATGCATAAACGTCACTCATTGCAAAAAAATAAATGTCAGCATAACTTTTTTAAATCATAGCTGTTTAGAACTAAAAACTTGCATTTAAGCTCCTTGTCTCATTAAATTAGAGATTAATATTTTCCTGTTATTTTGCACTTGTTTTAGCTATTTAGGTTTTATTTTCATCAGGATTCCTGGTTCCGAACATTCTTTCAAATTTTCTACTAGGATGTTTGACTCATTTTGTTACTTTTTCCAATATCTTGTTAAAATTTGCTAGGAACTGGAAATACCTTCGTAAGTGTAACAAGATGCTTGTTACATCTCGCGAATATGATAATTTTAACCAAATACAATGGTTATTTGCCTAAACCGTCGTGACAAGCCTCAGTATTTTTACTCAGGGTTCTTTCCGATTAATCGCTAAGCGTAACCACGACATGTCACCTCTTTTTTAATCACCTACGCGATCCAATTTTTGGTACCATTTTATTCTTTAGAAACACTATTTCAAATTCAATTAGCTTTTTCACTCCGTATTTGCCTTTTAATCACTCATCATTTTTAACTCAATTCCGTCGCATTTCGATTTCACAAATTTAAATCATTTTAAATCTACGACGGGAACTTTTTACCTTCTCGGAGTGATATTCCCCTTTTCGCACCTTTTCCAATTGTTCCGTGACTGAATCTGACTGTTTTCCCCTCATTGCTACAAAAAATCTGCAGAGTGTAAGACGCGCCCGGCGCCTGGGCAATTTTTGCCTTTTCGCTGGGCAAGCAACGGTTTAAGTTTATCATCTCTTTTTCATCTTTGTCTCAATATTCACTGTTAGAAATTTTATCATGAAATTACGGTTAAATGACCGGCAGCAGTCTGTCCATCTAATTCACCGTTAAATTTATGGTTTGGAAAATTTTTCTATCTTTACGGGACCTAACCATTTCCAATCAGCGTGGTTAAAAAGCCGTAAATACAAAAGTTTACGGTTTTATAACCATTTAAAACAAAATTTTTACCGTTTTTGAACAATTTCGCGTAGAATCTTCCAGGCGCAGAAATCGTAAACGAAGCTTGCGGGATTCGAACCCGCTTAGTATGACATGCCAACCTTGCTCTCTAACCATTCGGCCATCTGCACCACACAAAGCGGTCGTTTATTTATCAATAAATATTTCTTTTCAACAGGAGAAGAAAGATTTATTGATAAATAAACGGTATTAAAATTGAGGTTTCAGTTTTTGATTGGTCTAAATTTACTGTATATTCACGAAAATCATTTTCTTTGCTGCAAAAATTAAAATACAAACAAGCTTCAGCAGCTCAAGTTATGGGTTCGCTCATTCGCAAACAGTTCATGAATCCGATGTATCCAATTTTTGATTTACGTGTGTATGTGTTTCTATTTAGTAACCACTGCTTAAGCCACTTTTTTTTTCTTCTTTTTTAATACACACATGAAGATTTGAAGTGATAAATCTTTATTCACATTTTAACGACAACGTACGACCGGTAAGGTTTCGCAACCAAGATGGACACCCGATTTTTATTGAGAGTTTGTAAATTACGGTTAGTTAAACGTTCTTTAGTAGAAACAGAGAATAAACGATTTTTTTTTCGCAATCAGCGGTTTGAGTACCATCTTTTTAATGGTTATTCAACTGTTGTAATTAAATATGGTAAAATAACAATCAAATAAATGTTTATTTTACTATTTTCTTACGGAAATTTGTAACAGTGTTGGCTGAAAATAATAATGTATCAACATGATCGTAACACGAAATTAATATGATCGTATGTATATATTGCGCTGGAACATCAATCTGTTTTTTTTTTCCTGATCCCAACGTCTGGAAGCAACCAGACAAATTGCAATCACTGATGTTGAATCAGTCATCCTTTTAGAATTTTCTATTTAATCCAGAATCTGAACTGTTTTTGTTTATTGAGATAAATACTTATCATCATTATGCTTCAAACGCTTTAGTGCAGCGGCAAATTTGTCAATTCGAAGAACTTCTTTGGAAAAAACTGACTACCGATAATGACCGTTACATAACGACAAAGTGATTTTAAACTTTAGGCTTCAAGAATCCGTCCATGAACATTTATACTTCTCAGTGGGGAACATTGAAGGAATTGAAACCCATTTTCACATGATGGATCTTGTTTTTTTTATTGTATTTTGAATCAGCTGCTCAACTTCATCGATCTTCGAGGAACTCTTGTATCAGGTTGTATAAACATCCTTTCAGTTTATTTGTATAATCTGTACTCAATCGTGATAAAAGGGATGAAATATCAATCAGTAATAAGTTTCAAGCGATAAACAAATGTCTGTTAAAATGAATTATTTGTAATAATGTGCAACGGGTACTAACGCTCTTCTTCTAAAGAGCTCTTTTAATTGCTTTCATGTGCACATATTGATGTCATAATCCAATAAATATATTACAGTTAAGGAATAATGACTTGGTTTTATTTATGTGTATGAATTTGAATATATTAATTTACTTACGAATTTTTGCTCAATCAATTTTAATTAGTTTTCCTGCCGTTCTAGCTTATCATATATAAGCATTAGTATGGTTCGAATGCTCTGACATGTTGTTTCCTATAAACACAACGCAATGTCATAATAATTTGATCAACACACCACTACAGTAAGTCATTTATTATTTTTTTTAACATTTAAGTGCATTCTGATAGAGTATTTCTAATGTATGGAAAATGCACCTTTTCTAGCAGTATTTGTACAATGTAAAAGCTATGCTACACTATGAATTGTGTAATAGTTTTCTTAACCTTAGTGTTCACGTGAATAAAAGTAAGTAATAAACAAACAATAAAAGTAAGTCAAAAATGCTTTGTGCTGAAATATGAGTAAAAGGAAAACAACAACGTAAATAAAGCAAAAATTGCCTAAAAGGTACAACAAATAGATATTCCGAATAACTATTTCCGCAAAAAAGCTAGCACTTTCCTTTTTTCACTGATGAAGGGGCTCCATTGTAACCCCGAAATATCTATTTGCAGTATTGATTTGAAAATTTGGGCTTCATTCATATTGTTTTACTCAAATAACTAATATGTTTATTTACTTTATTTTCGAGAACTTTCCTTTCAAAACTGCTCTAAAGTGTTGTTCAGCGAATGAGCAAAACAAACAGAGGAAAAAATTTTCGTAAAATAATTTGGACAGTAGTGCATGTTTTACCAAATTACCATCAGTGAAACATATGTTTTATAACTTAAAGACTAAACATGCATGACTTTTATTTCTTATAGAATTTGCATTTTCTATTGTCGGAGACATATTTATTATTTCCTCCAACAGTGCATTCGTATTTTTAATATGAAAATTAGAAATTTTATGGGAAAGAGGAACAAGAACTGCTCGAGCTAACTTTTTCCTATGCACCGACAACAACTTTATAATCTAGCTCTCTCTTCCTATCTCTCTTATTCTCTTTTAGTTTAAGTTCTTAATTGCGTAAAATACTCGTGTTTCAACGGTTAATAAAGATTCATTTATTCTTTCATTCCGAAATATCCTTAATAATTCAGATGAAAAAAAATTCTTGTGAAAATGGGCTCATTTAGTTTTGGATGAACTTCATATCTGTACATGATCTACGTTATAAGATATTTATGATAAATTTTCTTCCAAGCCTATCCATCTGTTAGATCAGATTTATGTAAGATTGAATTTTTTCCGTCGGCGCTAGTATTTAATTTTTTACCTGTTCAAAGTTGAGCAAAAATATTTCACATTGTTCTTCCAAAAGGTTTGTTCAAAGGAGCTTGGATCTTATGACCAGAGTTTACATAATTTGCTTCATTTTTGCCCATAGACGCTAATGTTAAGAGTTTTTAACTGTTCAAAATTTAACGAAAAATTGTTCAGATCTAAAAATAAAATATGGAGCCTGGAGGTCCTCACCGAGGTCTTTCTAATGCAAAAAATATTTTGAATCGAACAATCACCTCAAAATAGGGGGGGGGGGGGCAGACAGACCGACAGAACGAAGACACACATTTTCCTCATCTCAAAACGCTACTTTCAAATTTTTATTTTTCTTCAATCCGTATTTTATTAATGTCCTTATTTTTAATTTTTCTTTATTTTTAACGACGTTTTTACGATACATTAAGCCTTTTTTCGAAATTTTTTTTTATTACTCTTATGACAAAGTAGGCTAAAAAGAAAGTTAAAAATCAATTTAAAATGTAATCGCTAATTAGCAGCATTACTGCCGTATTAAAGTATCGTTGGGACGTTGTTTCATTGTAAATAATTTCATAAAATGAACCATTTGAACTGGAAAGACAAAAGTCATCAGTATCCGTTAAACAAAGCAACAATTTATTTCACGGAAATTATCACTTTGGAGACACACGTTCTTTGTACTTTCGAGTTTGTAGATCCCCACAACAAATGAATACCGCACGTAATTTCCGCCTTCTGGAGATTTGGATCAAAATCTAATGAGTTTTAGTTCAGCATAATACCTGCTTAGTTAGCGAATTGTGTTCTGGAATTAGGTTATTCAACTGCAAAATGCATCTTTGGTATATATTGGCAACAGCTGTCAAATTTAAAGAGGGATAAATGCATTGATAAATGGTGATTATATTCCCCAAGCCTGTGAGAAACGGCATGTAAATTCACGAATAAGTAGTTAGGCCTAATTTATGCGTTATGAGAAAGCCTTTTGCACAGATGATATTTCGAATGATGTAACTATTTCATACAATCAAAATATATATTTTCAAAAATCACTGAATTGTAGAGTTTTATCCATTTAAAAATATGTATTTGTTGCCCTTTTTCAGATTAACATTCTGCTTTGTTTTGAGAAAGGTATTTTGTTTAATGAGCAGTTCAAAACAAAGAAACATTGTCACAAATATATGCAAAAATATTTTTAAAAATATACACAAAAATATATGAATTGTAGTTTTATACATTTAAAAATTTGTATTTTTGAACCTTTTTCAGATGTACATTCTGCGTTGTTTCGAGAAATGTATTTTGTTTAATGAGCAGTTCAAAGCAAAGGAACGTTGTCACAAAAAATATATTTACAAATATATGCGAAAATATTTTTTAAATATACACAAAAATATATAAAAATATATATTTTTGCATACATTTTTTGTATACAAAAAATATATACACGTCACAAAAAAATATAAGTTTCGTACGTGTATACAAAATATACACACATACAAAAATATATACATATAGGCATATTTCGTATGCTTTACGAAAATTTTGGAGTAAATATTACTGGATCTAGGATAACAAAAAGTATTTTTTGTATGGTATTAGTAAAGCGCATTTTTTAGAATTTTCTGACGTTTGAAGATAATTGCATTCAGCGCGTAAATTGTTTATATATTTAAAGCTATTAATGTAAGGAGTGAACGGTTGTGCGGAAAAAATATCGGACGTGAACGTAAACCAACCAAAATAGCCAAATTATATTTGTATCATAATTTGTAATTAGTGCTGTTTATAGCTTCGGTTTTCTCATACATTGCTAATATTATATTGGACAATGATAGTTTGACACAAAATCACTTCAAAATACAAACCAGAGAAATTTATCTGCATATAGATATTGTTACATCTCTATGTCCTTTATAAGAATCATAAAAAGTAGTATTTTTCTATTCAGTGTAGAATATCAATAAGAGCGAAGCATAACGTAATGTTACGGATAAAAGTACTTATATTTTTCTGTACTTACAATATATGAATTTTTTCAAGTAATCAAGGATATTGTTCAGTATTTTCTTTGTACAGATCCTACTGCTCTTCTGCTTTTTCTGGATAAAGAGAGGGAATATGCAAAAGCAATGGAGAAGCAAAATATGAAGCGAATGTGACATTATGAATTAGAAGACCGTTTGGCGACAATATGGTGATAAAGCGCCATGTAAGAGATGATTTTGCAACTAAGAATGGGATGCCAAATCCAGTGTTAGTTTGGCAATATTTCTGGCGTCATAATTATTGTTATTGTACTTTTGCATTTCAGATGCCAACCAACTAAATATTAAATTGCTTTAAGTTTGATGCTAGTAAGTGTCGATATAAAAACAAATTGCAATATACTTTAAAATTTGGGAATGTAGTAATTTCTTATCAACATTCTGAAGTGATATTTTTATAAATTTTTTATTTCGTTTTAATAAAGCAGTCACTTACAAGAATTATAATTATTTTTTTTATCACCAAGCAAAACTTTAGGCTTAAACTTAAAATCAAAGAAACTAAACTTTTGATTGTGAAAACTCAGGAAAGATCATTGTTTATTTAGTTTAGCATAGATTTACTGCAACACAAAGTGAAAGACAATTTTAGGCAACAATTGTGGCATTGCTTTCATACAAATACGTGTTGTAAAAAAAGAAATAAATCGAAAATGCATTCCAAGAAATAGAAGATTGCATCAAGAATTCTTCACTTTGTCCGTCAAAACATTTTTTTTTCCTTAAAAATTTTCTACCTATTATATTTCATTCAATGCATTATATTTATTTCATAAAAAAACCAGCTGGAGAACATAAAAGCATACACAGAGAAGAAAAGCTATTGGTGCAGTGCACAATATGGATTCCATTTGTTATGTTTGGTATCAAAGAAATCTGAAGCCTCTTTATAAGATTTCTTTCGAGGACTTTTCTAAAAGAAATTTTAAATAAGTATTGAAAATCGCTCCTCAATATAAATAAAGCCATTTTTTACAGAAATCTCAAATAAAGCTGTAAATAATTGAAGGCTTTGTATCATGTATCTTATCTTTATATTTTAGGGAAGTATGAACAGATAATGTTTCAAATAAATGAATTTCATTTATATATTTAATTTTCGTTATTTTAATGCAAAGACCCTTTTTTCCAAATGCTCTAGCATTTTCTGTTTAATGTACGAGTAAATGTACTACTATTGTGTTTTAATTCATGACAACACAGGTTTTAGGAAGAAACGGAACTAATAACGTTAGTAGAGCTAATATATTTCGAGATAAACATTTTCTCTTTCGTTCTACTCATTCCACAAATGCAGAATTCTTTTGGTACGGATCTTAATGGTTTATAATTAAAACCTACGTAATAAAATATTTCATTACTTACATCTTTTTTTCCTTTTTTTTTTTTTTTTTTTTTTTTCTTTTGAGATTTGGAAGTGTAGGACTTCATGAAAACTTTCTTGAATTCACAATAAACTCTATTTTTAAATGTTATTAGGAAAAATTACTTTTCTGTATAAAGTTTTTTTTAACTTCAAAGCTTATCTTTGCACTTTAAAAAAGCATTTTATTATAGGTTCATCTGATAAATCAAAAAAGGTTTTCTTTTATTTCTTCTTTTTTTCTTGTCAAAAATTGCTACTACAATGTGCTTATCAAAAAAGTCAAAAGTCAAAAATTCCAGCAGTTACGAAACATGTTTTTCGTCAGATGAAATTGATCTCTAAAAAATCATGAAATTCCACCAAAATTTAAATTGTAAAAATTATTTGCACGTAATTAAAGCACAAATGATCATTTTTGTGCTTTAATTAAGTGCAATTACTTTTTACAGTTTAATTGTGCACAAAGTTCTTTATTATTTTAACATTTGAATTGTTAAATTTCTAAAAGTTCACAAATAATGTGATGTTGCCAAGCATGAAATACTAAAGCATAGTTTAGTTTAAGGCGAAATTTCTGCGGTCCAGCTAAATATTCAAAGAAAATGTCATACAATTATTAAGTGTTATCTTATTGCTAGCAAAAACTAAAAGTTGTTGCCAAACATGTGCTCAAATACCATAAAAGCCTCATGTATACAAAAGAAGTATATTTTATAATTATGCATAAACTACATGTCGCAACAGAAAGATAGGGGGTTACAATGTAATAGGCATTTTTACGACCAGCGGCGACAGTCCGTCTGGACCAACAATAGCTGAAGAGATTTTCTCAACAAAGGCCCATTGGAGGGATAAAATAAATATAAATTTTATAACTCAAGATGGCGGAGGAGGCAACAACACCGTGAGAACACCAGAAGCAAAACGCTCTGATTGCGTGGATCTTCGTACCGCCCCACTGATAAACTCGCCAGCCAACGGCAGACGGGAAGCGCCCTGGTTGGGAGAAATCTAAGAAAAGATGGGAGGCCAATTGAGCCTGAATTGGTCAAGACCTCCCATCAAATCAGCAAGGGGCTTTTGGTGAATTAAAACCAAAAACATCATCAAAAAACATCTTGAGAGAACACCAGGGTGACATAAGAACTGCATCAGAGCATCATCAGATCTGGACAGAGGTGATCAGTTTTTCCCTGAAAGCACTTCATCTTCCAAGGCAGAGATGGGCCCCTTCTGTACAATTTTTGATTGACAACATCTGCCGTCTATAAAATAGGCGCGGCAGACCTCTTCTGCAAGCGAATGGATAATCACCATTCGCTTCCGGACGAGGAAGGAGCGCCCACCGACACATATGGACTAAAATTCACAACAAGTGCTGCCCGTTGGATCCGGACATGGTTCGTTCCCTGCACATTTCCTTTTCCTTTTTAATATTAGTAGTCTCATGGGCCTAAGTTAATATCTATATAAGTGAATAAATTAATCTAGTTAACCAAAAAAATTTGTGTTTTATTGTCTATGCCACTTTACGTATCACGCGCCCTGATGTCGTGAACCTGGCCGCGACATTTTGTTAAACCATCAGGGGACGTTTGGTCAACAGGATGTGACGTCATCAATGCCTCAGGTAGGAGCACAAGTAAAAAAAGACCCGTTAGGGAAGCATTGCGAACGAAAGGGGGTTCGAAATCACGTGTTCTACTCAGGCGAGGTCAGGAGAAATCCGTTTTGCCCAACGGTGGGGCCTTTCTCAGAAGGAGTGCAAAAGAAAGCAAAGCCTAAGAAAAAAAAAAAAAGGAAATTGCTATGTCAGGAAAAGCGGGTTGAAATTGGAAAGGATTGGTTGTAAGGAAATATGGTGGCTTGCCAAAAAGATTGACAATGTGCTTTCAATGTATGATTTATCTGAAGTATTTAATGCATTTAATGAAAGGCATAAGTTTAATATGAGAATAAAAGTTTCCTACTATACAATTGAATATTCCTAGTGATTGCTGGTAGAAATACAAAGTAATAACGTTTTTACTTTCTTTCCTCATGAGTTCACGGGTGGGAATGATTTATTAAAAATAGATATGAATTGTACTAAAACTTATTGCACCATGAGACTAATTGACTTCAGTTGAATAAAGATATGTCAGCTGCGTGCAGGGAATGATGTTCCATTTCAACATTCTAAAAAAAAAAAAAAAAAAAAAAAAAAAAACACGAGGATATTTGAACTGTGTAGCTCAAAGTGCAGTCAATTTCGGACTCATGTGCCTCTTCCGTGTTCAAGCAAAATGCACCAGTTGAACTGTGTATAAAGGAGATCAATTTAGTAACAATTCCACTGCTAATTGTTGTAGAAAATCTAATTTATATGGCAAAATACAGACTATATATTATGGTCAATGGTATGGTCAATTTTCACAACAAGTGGGCATGGAGAACCCTCTTTTAGAAAAGGAGGCGGATTAAATATTTTTCTTTTTATTTCTTAATATTTGTAATATTTGTAGGTTACATCGTATTGAATTAATTCATTCTCTGTCAATTTGGGTAGCAATTTTTTCTCTCAATAAAAAAAAAAAAAAAGGAAAAAGAAAAAAACTAGAAGTGCCAAGGGGGGCAATTTCTTGCACTTCCGATTGGGTTGAAAGCGGTGCACAGCTTACAATGCAGGCGGGAGGCGTGTCAATTTGGGTAGCAATTTTTTCTCTCAATAAAAAAAAAAAGAAAAAAGAAAAAAACTAGAAGTGCCGATGGGGGCAATTTCTTGCACTTCCGATTGGGTTGAAAGCGGTGCACAGCTTACAATGCAGGCAGGAGGCGTGTTAATGTAATTTTTTTTTGGTTATCGGAGTAGTGTTCAATTGATGGGGTAATTATATGACTGCGGGCAGTCTCTTATATTATTTTATCGGATGATCACTAATGCGATGATCACCATTCGCTGTAAGGTTGAAAATTTAAAATGGGAACAGTGGCTAATTATTAGCTACCTCTACTAAAGTTGGTTCAGTTTGATTAAAGTTCGGTATAGATTTATTTAAATGTATATGACCTACGTAATGTTTTTTTCAATGCTGTCAATTTTTTTAAAGAGTTCATGAAGTTGACATAATTTTATAAGAGCATAATTTTTTAACTCATGTGGGTTCTCCATTTGTCTGTTTACTTGTCTCCACGTCCTGAGCAACCGATTTCTAGGCATCCTCACCATTACCAATTTATAAGTGTGATGTATATATATAATTTTTTTTCTCCAGGTTTGTCATATTGCTGTTATTGTCAATTGTAGCACCATGTTTCCCATGACTAGGTGGGAAACAACCCATGTGGAAGGAGTTGTAAATATCTTGTAAATATTAATGTATTGTCAATATTGACCCATGAGCCTTAGCAAATAAGATGAGTTATTAATTTTTTTTTTTTTTTTTTTGCTTTTTTTTTATGTGCAAGGGAAGGAATCTGTCGTAACAGAAAGATGGGGGGTTACAATGTAGTAGGCATTTTTACGACCAGCGGCGACAGTCCGTCTGGCCCAACAATAGCTGAAGAGATTTTCTCAACAAAGGCCCATTGGAGGGATAAGATAAATATAAATTTTATAACTCAAGATGGCGGAGGAGGCAACAACACCTTGAGAACACCAGAAGCAAAACGCTCTGATTGCGTGGATCTTCGTACCGCCCCACTGATAAACTCGCCAGCCAACGGCCGACGGGAAGCGCCCTGGTTGGAAGAAATCTAAGAAAAGATGGGAGGCCAATTGAGCCTGAATTGGTCAAGACCTCCCATCAAATCAGCAAGGGGCTTTTGGTGAATTAAAACCAAAAACATCATCAAAAAACATCTTGAGAGAACACCAGGGTGACATAAGAACTGCATCAGAGCATCATCAGATCTGGACAGAGGTGATCAGTTTTTCCCTGAAACCACTTCATCTTCCAAGGCAGAGATGGACCCCTTCTGTACACTTTTTGATTGACAACATCTGCCGTCTATAAAATAGGCGCTGCAGGCCTCTTCGGCAAGCAGGACTATGATGATCACCATTCGCTTCCGGACGAGGAAGGATCGCCCATCGACACATATGGACTAAAATTCACAATAAGTGCTGCCCGTTGGATCCGGACATGGTTCGTTCCCTGCACATTTCCTTTTCCTTTTTAATAGTAGTAGTCTCATGGGCCTAAGTTAATATCTATATAAGTGAATAAATTAATCTAGTTAACCAAAAAAATTTGTGTTTTATTGTCTATGCCACTTTACGTATCACGCGCCCTGATGTCGTGAACCTGGCCGCGACACTACATAAAGTTGGAACTTGTACAACATTTTGTAAAATACAGTAAACTTCCAATATAAAACTGATTTAAACGATTATGCTCAGGATTTAAAAATTCTTTTAACCTGAGGAATTTCACTTATTTTCCTCACCTTTTCTTAACCAACCAAAATAGTTCGTTTAGGTGTTTTTTTTTTTCTAGACTGATCAAGCAGGTTTAATTTGAATCACGACGTGTATTTCACAATAATTTTTTGGGCAAGATTTTCAGCTGAATATTTTTTAAAAATAATATTGCAGGCAGTAGGTTTTTATTAGGTGATATTTTAAAATTTCAAAAGGAAAAATTATTGGCAAGTAAGCTCAATAGACTTTGCCTATAAGCTTACTTGGAATCAAACTGACTCATTGCAGGAAAACCCATCTTTTTTTTTTCCTTCCTGTGCAATTCGCGAAAGTTAAAAAAAATCCTCTTCTGTCTGTAAAGTTCCATACATATTAAACAACAATGACTATTAAAATAAAACAATAATAGATTACTTGAATGAAGGAATATTTTTGAAAAGTTTGTTTCATTCACAATTTAATTCAGTAACATCAAAATATTATTTCTGTATTGTGAAAATTAATTTTTTTCCTAGACTTTTAAAAACCATAAATAAATGATTTTAAAATATTTCTTCAGCTTTTCATGCTTATTTTACTTCGTATTCAAGCGTATTTCCAATTTTTAAAATTATACAATTTGGGCAGAATACTTATGGAGTGCCGGGAGATTGGAAATAAGTGCTATAAAAGTCTCAACCTGATATTGTTCATAAGTTTTAAATTCTGAAAAAAAAAAATTAAAAAACCATCTGTATTATTTTGTTGAACATTCTGATTTCTTAAAAACAAATTACGAACATTTTTTAAAATTTTTTGAAAAAAAAAAAATATTTTACAGTTTTTAAAATTTAATAATTAGACTGATCCAACACAAAATATTCGTTTTTTATTGCATGTATAAATCCGAAAACGAATTTAAAAAAAACAAAAAAAAACTAATAAAGTGCGTTAGAAATAAAATAACATTACAAATAAACAAGGTTTTATATTTCAAAACGCACTTTAAAAGCTGAAATATTCTAAATAAAGATTTAATTTTATCTTTTTGATTCCAGACTTATATTAAATTAAAAAAATCATATGTTCACTACTCCCCGCATTCGTACCATTCTTCATATGTTATATAATTGATTTCAGTTATGTTTTATCTTGTTATGCCATTGAATTTCTTTCCTTCAGAAAATAAAAAGGTACTTCATGACGAAGAAAAAGCTAAAAAATATGTCCAAATTCAAACTAGTTTGATGAAAACATTATGGGAAATATTTCTTCTTTTTTATAAATTGCTAATAAAAATGGAAACTTAATATGCTATCAGAAAAGGTTTTTTCTCTGGAAAAGGAAATATATCTATATATATTTAAAGAAAACATGAAAAAATGTTTTGTCTGCTGGAGTATTCGAGTTGATTGGTAAGCATATTCTGATGAATTATTTTGCAAACAAAAAAAAGGGAGTTGACTTATTTCTATTTTGGAACCAATATTTTTTTTAATATATTTTCCTATGTATGTTTCATAACTTGATTTGAAATATATCTTTATGCCTTACTATATTCAAATGTCACTGGTTATCATTTAATTACAATGTATATTAAATGTTTATGTTTGTTAATTTCACATACTTATTTTTTCAAACTAACTTCATATCTTATCATTTCAAACGTATTTCTTTTTCTATTGAAGAAGAAAGATATACAAAAAGTAGAATTATTTTTGTATATTTTTCTTTTAGTTTTTCAAAACCTCTCTTAACTTAATAATAAACTTAGTTTATAGATTCTGAATAAATAGATAATTATGGTTAGAAATATTGAAAATTTATAATTGATTACTATATTAAAACTATTTAAAAATCTTAAACATGCAAACAATTTCTGCATTTTTCCCCGAAAATTTAACTTAAAACCTTTATTCAAACAGTTTATGTTTTCTTATATTAAAATCTATTTAGTTTATGTGCAAATACAATTGTTAAATATGTTTTGACTGCTTAATAAAAGTCTTACAGTTATCAAAATAGAAAAAAATATATTTACACACATTACATGTACATTTAATGTAGTTTTTGATAGCATTTTGGAATCAAGGGACAAAGTAGTATTAGAAATTCTAAACATAATACATTTGCTTTGTAGGTAAGATAAAGCATATTATATGTGATTTTCCTTTCTTAAAGTAACTTACAGAAAGATGTTACGTATACCTGAGCAGTTCTAACAAAGAAGAAATTATGTACACTTTACATGTTCCACAGAAATCATTATTTATTTACAAAGCTGTTTTTTTTTTACTAAAAGCAACCGTTACAAAAATCGAGGGAAAAAATAAATGTAAAATAGAGGTGAAACAAATTTGTATCGCAGACCAAGCACATTTTTGGATTTCATGAAAGCAGCAAAATTGAAAACAGTCAACTTTTGAAGTGAATATTTTTGCGATGCACAAATTTTAATCAATATTTATTATTAGCTTTTAAGAATACAATATTTCTCAACTAAAGTTGGTAAATAGACTCGTTTGTATTTTTTCATAAACAGTCATCATGAATTTAGAATGATTCTATTTTCTTTCTGTATCCTAAAGTTTCGTATAATTTAATCCAGAGAAAATAGACAGTCCATATAACCTCTTTTATGCAAAATACAGTCTTCAAAATATAACAATGGGGTTGTTGAAACGTTGTATTCAAAGCTTTTAGAGTTTTACTTTCTAGTTGAAAATTGTGTCTGCAATAATAATACTTTGAATATGAAACTGCTGAATTCAAAAATAATGCCTTAAGCTTCTTTCAAAATCACATTCTAAGCAATTTGCGTTTAGTTGTCACGCAAGTTTCTTTGTTTCGTTTGCAAAGCTATGTTAACTCAGATTTTTGAAAGGAAGAGCCTATCAAATCTCCAGTTTCCATTTTTGAGTAAGGGAGCCAGCACTCTGACAAATGAAATATATAAACAATTTTTATGTTGAAACAGAAAAATAGGTTTTGAAAGACAAATTAGATAGTTAAATGAAAGATAAAGGAATTGTACATACAAGTGCATGCAAACTAAATTTTATGTACGGCATAAAGTAATGCTTCAATTTATTCGTTATTATCTGAGATGTCCAGCGTTGCGCGAGATAACATTTCATCATTCCCTAGCGCAGAAAATAAGTGAGGTGTTGTGACACATATCCAAAATTCTATAGTAAATATAAATTAGAAATTTTGTTAACAAATTCCATTAGGAGAGGGGCAACAGTTCTTAAAAATCTTCATTTAAAGTCTCTTTAAACATTCCCATTAAATTAAGCACAGCAGTCTCTAAAAATGCAGTTTAGATTAAGTCCTTAAATACCCCCATAAAAATAAATCCAGTTCATAAAATCAGCATTGAAATAAGGGCATCAATGGCTAAAATACCCATCTAAATTAGGACAATAATTCCAAAATAGTGTTAAGAGTCCATAAAAATCCCAATTATAATATGGGCAACACAACCACCAAACATTCCGTCCGAATAAGGACAACAATCCCTTCAAATATCCTTATAGTAAAGAAAATATTCCTTCAAACCCCACATTTGAAAAAGGACAGCTATCCTTAAATATCATCATTAGAATAAAGACAATAGTTCCAAAATATATCCATTAGAATGAAGACCCCAGGCACTTAAAATATATATTATGCTACAGACAGCAGTTCTTAAAGTTACCAACAGCTCACCTCAAAATCGCCATCAGAGTAAAGACAACTGTTCCTAAAAATCCTCATTGCGAAATTGTCAAGAGGCTTAGAGCCTCTTGACAATTTTGGATAACAACAACTTGACAATATCCATTGGAACATTTCCTATAAACTAATTAAATAGCGCTTTTACAAAGTTGATAAAATCGGTAGAAGAAAGAAGGTTATTATTTCAAAAGCGTTTGGAAATAATGATAATGCACATTTATGTTAGAAAATTTTCAGTACGAATACGCGACAATTAAAAAAAAAAAAAGGATTTTCCGAAAGTTTTTAAAGTATCGCTCTTAAATGAAGTGAATTAATTATTTAGCTTTAGATAAAGTAGAGTGAAATATTCAGTAATCTATTGAAAAATATCAGTGTAAAGCAACTCAAATACAACTGCTAAAAATGTGACGCAAAGTACATTTTAAATGGAGGATTTCCGCAATTTGAATATAAAATGAGCCAAACAGTTACGTAAAGCAATATACAATTTTACTAATATGGATTTTTGGAGCGATGTCTAAGAGTTACAAAAAGGAAAAATAATAACAAAAAACAAAAGAAATAAATAAATAAAACTACATGGGTGGGGGGATTAGTCATCATTTTTTTGGGAGCATCAAATATCAGTGATATCGAAAACCTTAAACATTTCAACTCAGTATATATGTTTATGCAAAAATAAATTTCCTTAGTTTTACTTAGCAGAAATTTTCCCTTTGGTGACGAAACTACTCTTTCTTGTGGGGAAAGTGCTCAATTTGAGCAGATAAACTAGCAGGTAGCTCGTTTTCGTGTTTGAAAACTGCTTTAAACGGATTCAATAGAGTCCCGAAAATTCGGCCTAGTGTGGATTAAAGTTGTGGCTGAGTTTGCAAAAATGCCGGATTATCGGAAATGGGGTTAAAAAAATAAGTACGTGCGTTTCCTCAGAATATACAGTACTGTACTTGTATGTAATGATTGCTTTAGAATACAATAGAGAATAAACTGTCAAAATGCCGTTAAACAAGGGAAAAATGCATACTTAATGAAGCCATAGAGCCTGTACTACGTGAAAAGGAAAATTAATGAATACACAGTGTACAGCAATTTATCTGGTTTAGCGCAGAAAAATACTTGAATGCACAAAGCTGTCTATGATGAAAATTAATTAGCCAACTTTTGTGGCCGAAGTATCTGTACTGCCGGGTCATCGCTTAGCTGGTTTTCGGGACTCGGTTAGGTTTGTTCCAATTGTTCAACGAATTTTGCAAAGATATTATATTACACAGTTTATTACGGTATCAATATACTGCAAAAATTAAAATGGTATGACGCTTCCTCGAGGGCAGACACTTCTAAAATTAAATTTAGCTAAGAATTGGTATGAAAAGGAACAAATTCAAATTTTGAGAAAAAATCTTTTATGTGCATCACAACGTGGTCCAAGTTGCCTGTAACCAACATTTCGTGGTTCTAGACGTTTCCATCTCGTTAGGAAATGACCGACACACACACAAGTACATACACAAACTCTATGTTTTGTCTATATAGAATTTAGTAGATCATACTAATTTGGTGATCATCCGTAAATAGGCCATTTTCATAGAGTGTTAAAAAGAAACAGATATTTTTAATTTTTTTGTAACAAGAAACTCTGAGACTGTTCTTAGGTAGGAAAAAACTAGGCGACCCTCTTAATAGTAAAACTAACACATTTATTAAATATATAAGTTTATATTCAAATTAGGGTACAATTTCTGCGATAAAATATCAAAAATAATAATTTTAATGATTTTTTTTTTTTTTGAGGACAATCAAATATGCTCTCCTCTCTCTCTCTTTAATCAAGACACTTCATGGTTCTTTTTTTTTTCTCTCTCTCTCTCTTTCTCTGTCAGCCATCTTCAAAAATTCCTCTACAGCATCCATACATAGTCCTTATATTCTGCTAACCTTTATCACCCTTAAGCTATCTAGATACTATTATATATATATATATATATATATATATTAAAAGAAAGTACTCGCTTTTTAATTTCTGATCAAAATGTAATTCCGTTAGGTATGGAAGAGGCTACCTGCAAAAATTAAAAAATAAATCTGCTTTAATATTTGTATTTGAAAGATTTTAGCATAATTAGATCCCAAAAGGACATAAAAAAGGGAAGAAGAATGTTTCCGAATCGCATGTTTTTTTTTAATGAGCACTTGTTTTTTTTTTTTTTTTTTTTTTAATTCATAGTAAGTATGGAAGTTTTATTTTCTCTACAGCGTTAGATATTTTGTTTTGTAGAGCACTGTTTTATTGATAATTCGATCATCAACACGTGATTTTTGTTTTATTTTTTCCATCCCAATGTTGAAGCGTCGAATTACTTTAACTGAACTTGATATAAAATAAAGTAAATAATTAAAATATACAAAGCACATGCCGTCTCTATACTCTACAGAACAGTATTAATTAAAGCGTTTCTCTTTCGGTAATTTCATGGATTTAGGCTTAACAGCTAAAATCCTTCCGCCTTTGACAGATGCTAGCGAATAAAGAGGGCCGGCCTGAGCCATAAGCCCGCATTTGTACTTTACTTTGAGAAAATATTAAAACCATATTATAGCATTAGTACCAATATGAAAGATTTTTTTGTTGACAAATTTTCTACTAGCATGTTTCATGTGCTCATAACTTTTCGGCTGAATTCAGCTATTATGTTCCACTCGACTGCAATGTGCTGCTAAATACTTCAATTTAAGATTCAACAGTTCAACTTTCGAAAACATATTTTATTTCAAAAAACACCACACCTCTTGCATTATTTCGTATGAGACTATAAAGAAATAATACTTCTCTTAACAAAAACTTGACTTTCCGCACTGCTTTTTAAAATTATTTCTTTGAAATGCATCACGCATTTGATTTATAGAAAGTGTATCAGAAAAGCTATTATCATATATTTTCCTGTCCCATTTTCAAACATGGAATCCATTTAACTTTGGAATGCTAATAGAGAAAAACTATCCTAAATTATGTATTGTGATTTAAATACGAGAAGTACGGAATGTGCAAAATAGAGTTCATTTCATAAATCATATTTTTGATTTTCAATTTTATTTCCGTTTTTCGTCTCCAGCTATTTTTTTACCCCATAAAGGTTTTTTTCTCTTTCGCTTTTTCTCCTCTAGTTTTCTTCTGAAGAGTAATCTATTTTGCAGCAGTGATGTTTTTTTACACAGCGGAAATAAATCATAAAAAAAAAATTTTAATAAAATAATTTACCTACATTTTTAAAGATTATTCTTATCTGAACTTAACTCAAATGTTGCATCACAATTACTAACTAATTCCTTGTAAAATTTATTATGTAAATACTTTTTTATTTTATTGTCTCTTAATGCCTTGTAAATGTTTTTGCATTACACATTAACAAATGTAATACCAAATAAATACTTTCTTACATAGAACGAAGAAATCACGTAGATGTTATTACTGAATAATATGCTTATAAGATACTCTCCTGCCATTTACGACAAAGAGATTGTCTTAAATACGTGCCAATAGATGTGTAATCCGCTGAATTTTTAAAAGTTTCTATTCTGCAACCTTAAAATGGTTTCCTACTTGTGTAAAACGAGACAGTTAATCACTTAATGTGTTACAAACACTTTTTTTAGGTGGAATGGGATAAATGTGTTAATTTCTTGTTTTGTTACGTACGCTGCAACTTGTTGAGCCGAAACAGTATGTTTAGCCAGATTAATTCACCAGAATGCACTTTTCCAAGAGGAAGCTTCATAATCACATGTGTTGCCGATTTTGCATTCAATTTGTAGATATTCAATTTGAAGAAGAAGTTGCTCCAATGTTATCGCACTGAAAGTTTCTATCACACTTTTAATTTACTGTAAGGTTACTCACTTTATTTTACATTCACTCCAAAGGCGATGAAGATATTTTGTCTCCGTCCTAACAGATTGTTGCTATGGTTATCAATCCAACAGCAATAACGTATGCCTTCGATAATGCACTGTAGCCGGGGAGGGGGGAGGGAGTCTCTCTTAATGAGGCAATAAAAATACCAATCAGTCAACACGAGGGCGTGATTATGAAATTAGGGGGAACCAATGACATGCTGTGAAAATGTTTGTCTTTGTCGTATGCTGCTATAGCGTTTGGTATGAAAGCACCTTAAGTCAGCTAGTTTTGTATGTCCACGACATCGGGATGACATAAACTATTAACTGATACTATATTAACTCGATTCTTATCAGTTACACCCAATATTTTATTACTTTTCGATCAAAAACCATAGAAACTTATTTTTCTTTTCAACAATTCATCAAGGTAAATTATTTGCTATGGTATACATATAATACATGTGTGTGTGTGTACGTGTTGAGTACACTTACCGAAAATTATTTCTGTAGAGAGAAGCAAAGGGCAAGTGCGATATACGGAGGAAAAGTAGTTTTTGATTTTTATTTCTCAGGCTATTGAATTTGTTTTTTTTCTTCACTTTTCATTACCTAATTTTATAAGCGTGAGAAAACGATGAATAATAATAATAAAAAAAGTTGCGTACATTCAAAAGGTACTCTAAAATGTTTTTGAAAAATTGCATATTTTTGCTGAAATGTTTTATAAGAAAGCTGGTTAAATGTCTGCTTTAAAAAAACTGCACCATTTTTACCACACCTGTTTAAAAGCTTGAAAAAAAATAGGAATTCATAAAACTAGTAATCTGAAACTGACAACGAAGTAAATTACAGATACATAAAAAGTTTTGTCAACTTTAACTAAATTAGTTGTTACTTTTTAACATGCAATTCCAGCGTGAAAATATTTCTAGTACAGAAGGAATTCAAAAATGTTCCTTATACAATTAATATAGTATCAAAAAGAAATAATCATGCAGAAAAATCAAGACTTCTTTTTAGCATAACCAATTTAAATCGGTACATTTATTTTTAGATTAAAAGTCCTACATTGAAAGCTTCCAACCTTTTTTTTTTTTTTTTTTCTGCTTTTTTTTTTTTTTTTTTAATGATTTTGAAAAAATAATGAATAAGCAACTAACGCCACTTACAAATCTTTTTCTTAAACACTCTAAAAGCAGTTTAAACTTCCATTCAGAATAAAACACTTTTTGTTGTTGCCAAAAACTATCTACTAAACATCTGGCTAAAAGCAAAGAAACTCAATGAAACGAGAAAATAAAATCAGTCTTAAATGAAAGAGAACGGGAAAAAAATTGGAAAAAAGTTTGAAATAGAGAGTTATAACCGTGATACTTTTTTTTGTTTAATAAAAGTTCGAAACATGATTTTTTTTTTTTAAAAAGAACGTTTCTTAGTTGAAATATTGCAGCTTTTAATTTTTGCGCAACTGCAAATTTTATTTGTTTCCAAATGTTATTTATTTCTTTGGGAACAAGATTAGTTTTTCTATACGTATTTTCGATTTATAGATTCAGTTTCAAAGAGGAATATTTATGTTGTTTGAGTTTTTGTGTTCAAAATCTACTTTTATATGGAATTTAACCAGAAAGTGATGAGGAAAAAAATTAATCTATTTCCCTTTGTTCTTTTCTCCTGTTTGAAAATTAATTCTACTGTTTTGTGGAAATAATAGTATCGTGAAACAAATGTGATTTCTTATGAAGATGAAATAAAGAGGTTGATGTAGTAAATTACCGTTTTCGCTTGGTCAGGCATAAATTAGAATTTTTCTTTTAAATTTTCACGCAAAGTTCTGATATATTTAGCTGAAAAGTTTTGAATAAAAAAGAATGCAGTGCTTTTTAGATTCTTTCTTTTTTTTACTGAAAACTCAACTATATAGAAAGGTAACTGTAATAAAAAACCAACATGTTAAAAATTAAGAACAGTTACTCAAAGCAAATAAAGATACAGAAAGATAAACATTTCCAAGGCCACTCTAAGCTGTTACTAGTCCATTTATGAATCCTCAATGAAGATCAAGTGTCCTCTCTGAACTATTCAATCTATTGCTGGTAACAGCTGTTTTCGGCAAATTATTCTCAATGCCTGACACCCCATAGAAGCAGATTTTATTTTCCTAATTTCCAGATAAAACTTGAACGGACTAGTACATTTTAAGGTAATTGTCTGAAATAAAAGGCGTTTTGCTGAAATTATAACAAATTGTACTAGTAGCAAGGTGAGAAAGAGGTGAATGATTTGTTACGCATGTGAAATACGATGGGCCGAAAAAAACCTTTTTCCGAAATCGCTATTCTAATAGTGCGGAAAGAGTTCTCTCTGGGTTCAATAGACACGGTGCAAAATATTTTTCTGATTGTATGATATCTTCTGTCCCCGCACTTGAACTTTGGAAATTTGGATAAAATTAGTGGTTTCTGCTCTGAGTAGGGAACCTAATTATTTCCCAAATTTGCTGGACTAATGGTGCAGAAAACGAGCCCACTGGGTTCCATAAAAAATGTAAAAAATATTTTCCCAATAGAATAATACTACAAAATTTCGATTGCAATGCGAGAACAGATATCATTTGATCGGACAATTTTGTTACACATTTCTTATTTAACCTAGCGATAACTTCTTCTGTACTATTAGGATAATAACATTGAAAAATAATTATTCCTGCACCGAGGAAAACTTGCTAGTTTTTATCCAAATTTCCAAAATTCAAGTGCGATGCGGGGGTAGAAGATATTATACAATTAAAAAGATATTTCCACTGTATTTATTGAACTCAGAGAAAGGCTTTTCCGCGCTATTTGAACAGCGATTTCGTAAATAAATGTTTTTCGGCCCACCCGAATGTGAAAGTGTATTAAATATATGTGCGGCACGTATAAGTGAGTAATATATATATGCGGCAAGTTACAAGAACAAAGCAGCAAGATGATATACTTAGTAACTAACACTATGTATTCTAAAAAATAACACATACAGTGAAACTCCTCATAACGGACACCCCACTTAGGCAGACGGTTTTTAATTCCCTGGCACACAATGCATTGAGCCCGTAAAAAGAAAAAAATCTTTTGCGGACAGCCCTCTAGTAGAGACAAATATTTTTGCCCGATGGCGTCCGCTAGACAGGGTATTTACTGTAATAACAGTTACTGTAATAACAGTAATACACTTTTACTGTATTAGACGTTTACTTGAAAACGTATTTTCCTATTGGTTCCGAGTTCCACTTGATTGGTTGATTAGAACCATAATTGTGTAGTATAAGGGCATTTTATTGCTTTTAAAATGAGTTAGTTGTACGCGTAACCATGGCGATTTTTTTGAAAAAAATTAGCAAATTACGAAGAACAAGCAACGGAATGATAAGCTAATTAATTACCTATATTTATCCACACGATGAAAAAGTGGTTGCCTATTCCTTCAGAGATTTACATGTTTGTTCGATAGAATTCCTGTCTTTTCCCCGTCATAAAAATTGGATGTTTCAACTTCAGAAACTTGTGATGAAGCTTAGAGGGATATAAGGTTAAAATGTATAACATTAAAATATGATCATTTCGATTTAATACACGAGTACGATTAATTACAAGATTAATACGCGATTTAGTACATGATTTAATACGGGAGTTCCATCTTATATGTGTCTCCGATGTCAAATTATTTTGCAAGTTAGTTCAGTTTTGTTATGCGCAATTTCAGTAAAAACACTGTGCTACAAAAATTTTAAATCATAAATAAATATTAAAAGAAAAACTAGAGAGGATAAAAACAACTCTCCGAAAGGTGGAAGAATACCGTTCTTTTAGAAATTAAGCATAAGGTCCATTTTATGGAAATCATCATGGGAGGAATATTTTATCTTGTTCTGTCCACGTCCACTGCAAAGCATTCTGAGGGACCCGGTAAAATTGTAATGTGCAGACTGCTGCAAACTGGTTTGAGAATCCACCAAATGTAACGGTATATCACTTTTACTCCATAGCCTTACTCATTTCACCCTAAGAATTCATGAGCATGTCATGAGATAGTATTACTCTTTCCTGAATTATGTATTTCTAAACAAAATACATTATTTTAAAACAACAATTAGAAATGTGTTTCATTACAAAGCAAATCAAAATCGGGAAATGCTCACAATTTTGCATTACCAATGTTCTTTTTTAATTGCTTTTTATTCTTGCACAAAGGTTTCATACCTATATTTGTTATCTTTCAAAATTTTTTTTGAATATTTCATTTGAAATTAATGTTATTAATAAGATTGAGTTGTTTGCAGAAGTATATTCTAATTAATGTTATCTCCTTATTGTTACATTAAACATATGATTTTAATAACCTTCTTTTGCGACCGTTACTAACTATTTTGTAACATGTATTATCATACATACTGCATAAAGAACTTGCTAGTAGACTATAATGCATCCACAGATCCACTGCAATAAATCCGTAGCTACAACGTTTATTTTTATACAGTTAATCCGTAGCATAACTTTAAATTTTTTGCCGGCATGATGGCGTTGTGGTAAGGCGTGGAGCTCGTACTCCCCAGGTCTTAGGATTAAACCTGGCAGTGTCGGTGGATTTTCAAGATGCAGAAAATCGTCTGCACCCATGCTGCATGATTATGCGGCATGAGAGCAGACGGGATCAAGGAATCTTGATCAAGGGATCTTTTACATGCCGCATGATTATGCGGCATGTAAAGGATCTCTTGAGTAGACATTTGGCTTGGATGCTCTCGGCATCCGGGTGCTTGCCCTTTCAGGTGGAGAATCCGGACGTCAAAATTATCGTACGGCGATGGTACCACACTCACTGTAGTGCCGCTGAAAGATATGGTACGAATTGGTACCAATTGGTGCAATTGGCAGAAGCCAACAGCAGCCCATTAGAAATTTTTTAAAAAATGTACATTTTCTTCATATTTTAAATGATTTTCATTTAAAACGGTTCTCAATGCCTTAAAAAATATTTCATTCGTATTGTAGTTTTTTTTTTTTTTTGAAACATTCTGAAAAATGGGAAATTTAAAAATTTTCATTACCATTAAATATACTTTAAAGTTATTTTTTCAGTTAAAAGATGATGCTTACTAATCGAAGCAACATTTTTAAGATAAAAAAAAGTTACTGTGCTCCATATACTCTTCCGAAACATGAACTTCTAAAGTAAAAAACTAAATACCATAAAAGTGAAATCATAAAAATTTATGAAAATTTGAATTGAAGTTTTTTTCGTATTAATATCCGCAAATAAACAAGAAATCTTCAGGCTCATTATATAATTTTTAAAGCTTATTCATTTTCTACGGTACATTAACATCCAAAAAAAAGTTTTCAAGGAACATTAACATTGCAGATACGTTTAGCCTCAAAGTAAAGTTTCCAATTTCATCCACGTGCTTTTTCTAATGTGGATTTGAGTGGCTTTTTTACCTAAGAATGTTCTCGTAGAGACACGCACCGAAACTGCTCTTATTGCAAAAGTTTTTATTTAAAGTTTTACCGAAAAATGATTTGCTATGCTTGGAAAAAAATTAAGGCACTCTGTATCGATGAAAAATGATATTTTTTTTTAGGAAACAAGATTGTATAAAAATCATAAAATGAAATGCGGCAAATTTACAAACTTTCGAAAATAGATTTTAAAAATTATCTTAACATTAACAATATTTACATATTAGGATCATCTGCTGAATAATTTCATGTTAATTGCAAAGATGTACTTATTAGACGGGATCTGGAGTGGAGCAATGATTTGCTCAAAACTGGAACGGAGTTGAGCAAAAACAAATTTTGTGCTCCACTGCTACGATTTTTCTGCTTTTTTTTTCACTTTTTGAAAGAAAATTTAATATATATATATTTTTTTAAACCTGAAAAAAAGACAAATAATCTATACTATTAAAATTATACAGTGCCCGGAGTGGAGCATTAGCAAGTATTTAGAAGTCAGAACGGAGCAATTCAAAAAATAGGCTGTTCTAGATTCATGTTGCTTCAAATGCTACTTGAGTATCCCTTCGCATAGCGACCATGAATTAAGGCAGTAAGGAACGTCTTCCGTTTATAGATGAGCACCACAACGGTGGAAGTATGACTTCGCTCATTATGTATTTGGATGACACTACATGGCGCCATCACAAATTCGCTATCTCTTTTTTTTTTTTTTTTTTTGACCTAAAAGTGAAGGAAAGAAAAATTCTTGTTTTTAAAAATTAGTCATTAATAAACTAATTAATTTATAAGTATTAAACTTTACAAAGAATTACAGTAGTCAAATAGATGCTAATTTATTGACAAATGCATATGAATATTGACAAATGAATATGAAATTTTTTATAAGTCACCCTGCTCATAAGATCCCTTTGGCGAAGTCTCGGGACTTCGCCAAAGGGAATAGACCTCATATTGAAATCTATTTTAAAATATTAGTATATTTTAGAACTTCATTGACTTTAGTTGTACAATTGAGTTTACCACCTATGTTTGATGACCACAGAAAATACTTTCGAGGATCAATAATTAATTTAGCTAATATTTCTTACAGTAATTTCTCAAGGAAATCATGGAAGGAATAGTTTATTTTGATGCAAAGAGAATCACGTACGAATCACTACGAAACGCATAAGCAATTGCTAGCGTTGAAATTATCATTTGAAACATATATCTCTTGGTTTGTGCGTTGTTAGTTAATTGCATAAATGGATGAATTATGTACGTAATTTCTGGATGATGAAAATTTGAATCACAACCCACGGCATTTCGTACGAACGTGCTATTTGGAATTTCCGTTGGCAACAGTTTATTTCAGTGCAAAATAGATCCGTGATCGATATGCAGCAACTGTCAAAATTTAAGAAGCATAAATGCATTGATAAATGATGATTATATTTCTGAGCACCCACAGCGAGAAACGGGGATAATTACTCAGTTGTGAATACTGTAGAAGGTAAATTTTAACGTAAATGAATGTGCTTTGAGAAAGTAGACTAATGTTAGAATTTTACTAGCTACCAGTTTATTGAGTTTAATGCCTTTTGTGTGCATATTTTGAAGGATTAGCTACGTAAATATACCTATTATTTCATAGTGTTACTATCAAATATATCTCTGTTATAAAGATATAAAGATGCTATTTAGCCAACTGAAGATACATGAGTTTCATGCAATAAGTATGCATTTAAATTATGTTAATTTAAAATTTGTATTATTTTGGTAAAGCCATTTTCCTTTTACAGAATAAATAAAACAGAGGTAGAACATTAAAATCCTATCATCTGCTTACGCAAAGGCATTAAAAAAAATTTATGTTTCAATTTGAGACATTTTTATTTCGTAAAAACAGAAAATGAAGAAACAATATACAATATATTACAAGGTATTTTAATGATATATTGACTTTTCGAAAAGACAAAATAATTATTTACATCAGAATAAGCATTTGAAATCTTCATATCACCTGGAAATTCAAATCAAATAATTTTCTTCAATATAAAAAATAATTTTCTTTTGTTAACAAAGTAAGCAAGCTTTTTTAAAATTTAAACTGGATATTTATAGCATGGCAACAAAGAGGGTGTAATATTTGTACAAACTAAGCACTATGTACTGCTTTTTTCTTCTCATGAAACAGAGAAATTGTGCATTGCTTTATAAACAAGCATTACAGTTATACTTTTCAGGCTCTTAGCTTAGAAATGATACACTTAGTGTACAAGAACGCTTCTCATACTAAGTTTCTTTACTCCCTAAAATTAAAAATTTCAGTCAAAAGTAATCGTCGTTTAACTATTTTTAAATGTAAACAAAACCATTCATGGAAGTATTTACATTGCACATATGTGTCATGAATTAAATTATAGGATTCATTTTTTTATATAATTATATTTTCAAACTCAGGATTTGTTGCAGTAGATGATAGTAATTCAAAGTTAAATAGTTTTGCCTCAGAATGTCTGCTATTTAAGAATATATATAAGGTAAAACGCGGTGAGATTGCGCGGTCGGAGAGGTAGCGCACTTGAGTTTTGGGGGAGAAAAAGTGGTATGAGTGCATCGCAGTTTCAGGGAGCTGTACATCCACTACAGCACAGCGTCTATTTGGATTCATGAACTTTTTATCTGAAAACGTATGACACAACGTCGCTTTACTAATTGTTTGCTTTCTGATTGTAAGAACTTGAATTTTTATTACTGCTCCTCTGAATTTCATTGTGATGTGAGTACTGCAACATACTTATTAAGCAAACGCTGTTTGAACTATTTTGACAATTTACTTGCATTTATTATTAATATAATCTACTTATTATAGAAAGCCATTTTATATGCCTGTAAACCACCCACGTGCGCAATCTCAACCACCCTCTAAGGAGAGAATGAAAAGAAGGTTTTTTAATTTTATTCCAGCTGTCGCTTTAATTCATAAAGTAATGACAAAATAATGATGGAAATGCATACAGAAGAAATGTGGTCTATAATATTAATCCAAATTTGGAAAAAATATTAACGTTTTTATTCTTTTTTATCATGTTTTTCAATTGTGCACCAACTGGACCGGCTTTGTCTGTTCTGTAATGAAATTCATTCAACAAAAGGTAATTTGTAATAAAAAATACTTTCACGTTAAGGAAGCACAAATAAGCATTAAAATGCAAACATATGTTTCGGGATTGCTTGGTATCCCTTTTTCAATGCGACAGGGAGCTTCTAGATGCAAATTTATTCGGATGTTTTGTATCTAGAAGTTCCCTGTCGCAAATTTATTTTGATGTTTTGCATCTAGAAGCTCCCTGTAGCATTGAAAAAGTGATTCCAAGCAATCCCAAAACATATGTTTGCATTGTAATGCTTATTTGTGATTCCTTATCATGAAATTATTTTTTATTACAGTTACTTAGCACAAAGGTAAATTTTTATTTTAAAAAGTAATTTGTTTCTTTAAGTTAAATAAATAGCTACACAATTCATTTCATTGCTTTTTATATAAGAAAAAAGATTAAATTGCAGTCATTATTATACAAAATCTGAAATGAACAGCTTTTCAAATCTTCAAATGTAAACAGAAAAAAAAATATTTTTCCTCTCAAAAAGTCTTCTGCTCTCAAACTATATTACAATCCATTAAAAAGACTTTATACAAGCAAGAAAATAAAACAGACTCAGATCACAATGCTTAAATGAAAAAAAAAAAAAAGAAAGAAAAGAAAAAGAATGAATGAAAGAAATCATACAGCAAATATTCTTGAATCTATGTTCGGACAAAAGTTCTTAGGCATTTATGATGCATTAAAAGTAAAAATTTGTTTTTCTCCTAAAAAATACAGGCTCAATTATATGGATAATTCCGTATTGTTATCCATGAATGCATTTAGAGAATGTTTTATGTAAAGTTTTCGAAAATGCTTCGAAACGAGATTTAACTTACATCTTTGTTTTGAAAGTTGTTCGATTTCTTTAAGTTTGTAACATCGGCAACTGAAAAATGAGCAATTGTTAAGATGCTTGAAGTTTATTCAAAGTGATATATATCTTTATTTTGAATTTCTTTCTCCCTTCTCCATAGAACTGTATTCAAAAGATGCGTAAAAAATAATTTTCTTTTAATCTGTTTTTAAACAAACTTGAATTTTAAGAGTTAGAAATGTGTTTTCCAGCGGGATTCAAGTATATTATATATGCATATATATAGATTTTTTACATTAAAAAACAAATAACTCTTTTAATCCCTTTTTAAATTCATTTTCGATTTTAAAACAATAAAAATTAAAAGGACCCACAGACAATTCTAGGCACTTTATATACGTTCCCTTAAGCTGGTCCCTTTTTCTAACCCGGAAAAGAATTACGTAACGTGAGCTCGAGCTGGATTTTGCAGAGGAACCAATCATTAAATAGGTGCACTGTCACGTGGCCTGAGACCTCGAAGATTATTTAAAGAGATTTTGCAAGGAATTGCTGGGGATTCTTGCGATGTAAATAGTGTATAAACGTTGATATTTTGTGCTGTCTTCTTGCTTTGTTTGGAATGTGTATTTCCCATGCTGAAACTTCAAAAAAACAGATGATGCCTCGAATTTCGGCCACTATTGCTTCACAGAAAGACATTCGATTAAATGAACGGCTGCTCGTAACAGTTCTACTTCATCTATTTATATTTATCAGTACGTGTTCTATTACTATATTTTTAAGGAAATAACAAAAACGCAAAGCAAATGTGTGTACTTAAAAACACATAGTTCTTTCACTTATCGCATGTAAATAGATGATTTTTTTTTCGCTAAAATTTAAAATATTCTTAATTGTTTTTCTTTTTTTAAAAAACATAACTTATTTCTAGTATTTCTGTAGTTTAAATAAGGAATTCGATCTCGTCGAATTTTTTACTCTATTTTTAAAGTATCAGAGTGGCAACAGCGATTCACAATGCATACCTTACTTTTCCTGGTATAGAAAAAAAACGACAAATTTAGTGTTTGCCTGTTACTTCGATAAGTATCGTTCTGATATATTTGAAAATATCTCGAAAATGCCCAAGTGAATAATAAGCTATTTTTCGAGGATATGTTTCTCTATTGAACTTCAAAGATTTCTGAAGTGAATTTTTGCTTTTCTGAAATTTATCAGTTTGAAGTTGTTTTTTCTCTTGCTTTCAAAGAATTATTGATGAAAAGAACACATTTTGTTCTCTCAAAAATTACGAAATTCCTTCATCCTAGGAAAAAAATGCATCGATTCGGGAATAAAATATGATAAATATAACATGCTGGTGCGTTTATCAAAGAAAATATCCGAAGTATATCGCGGAAAGAAAATTAGCGTTAATATTTAGGAAATCTGCATAAAATAAAAATTATCAATTTCGACACAGACATTTTCTCTCTGGTTTTTTTCTTACTAATTTGGATCTAAGATCTAAATACCAGAAGCAGAGTACATAAATTTATAATTACTTTTTTTTGTTATAAATTTATGTCTGACAAAACCCGTACAATTCAAGTAAATATGATCAATTTCAAAAATTGCATCGGAAAGAACTTCTTGATCCATGTTCTTAATGTAGGATTTAGAAAGCAGAAAGAGCACACTCTAGTCGAGGCGGGATGTTAAACTACTGGTTTTATTTATTTATTTATTTATTTTGTATCATCTTGCTTAATTAAATATTTAAAGGTTGTTTAAATTATTATTATTTCTTACTATTAAAGAGTTTCAACAGGAATCACTAAATTAAGATTTAAAAATTAGCTTTTGATCACTGTAACTTATTTATAAAAATTATTCGATTTATGAATGCTACTCAATGTATTGTTAATCTTTCTGATATTGTATTGAACTATATCAATATTTCGTAATACTTATGCTTAAATGTAGAGAACGCACAACGGCTTTTTTTTTTCTTTACATGCGATTCTCAGTTCTAGAAGTTTGACAGTCTATTGATGTGAACAAATAGCGCGTAAAACGTAATAGTGAGCTAAAATGCAAAAGCTTAAAATAACTGTTAGGGTGCACAGACTAAGACGAACTTATTAATTCTTGGCTATATTTTTGCAATGATATTACTAAAATCTGTGCAATTTCAGTGCAGTACGGTAATTTTATAGACGATTGCCATGGATACGTAAACATCAACAGAAAGTAATAACATGCAAGGGATTAGCCTATCCTTAGAAGTTGACATCGAAGAAGTCCCCGGTTAACTCTGGGTTCTGTTCCACGTTAATTCGGCACGCTGGTTGTTGTTTCAATATCGTGTATATATTTAATTAGTTCCTTTACTGTGTCGGCTCATCATTACTTCAACAAACTCAGCTGTCTTCCCTTTGAAACTAGGTTTATTAAAAATTGGAGCAAGTTTGTTTAAACTGTCCGGCAGGGTGGCGTAGTGATACGGCACTGGCCTTGAACGCCCAAGTTCGCAGAATTAAATCTGGCCCAAGTCGGTGGATTTTCAAATTGCCGAAAATCCTCAGCGCCTATATCGTACGACATAGGCGATGAGGATTCACGATTATGCGGCATGTTAAAGATCCATTTAGTATCAGTTTGGCTTAGATACTCTCGGCTGAATTAAATTCCTAGTGCAGTTTCGCATCGCTTAGAGCTCAGGTGCCGCCATCGAGGGGGGAACTGAGCGTCAAAATTCTCAAAAGTGGTAATGGCGTCGGGCCATAGTAGTGCTACTTGAAGGAATGGATGCCGGTTTTCGGGGAATGGACTAGGTCTACAAATGTTAGTGACCATACGCAATCCCGTTAGAAAGAAAATTTATTTAAACTTGATAGAGAACCATGGAGAAGACCTAAACTAAAGAAGTTTTGTGACTGACTCATTGAAGAGAGAATTTGTATTTGGTTTCAACACAGCACACACATTTTCTTAGATAAAAAACCAGTGATATAAAATACGAGTTTGATTCAGAGTATGCATTGGGAAGCTTTTCAGAACTTAAAAATACACTACGATACGGTAGTAAAGAATATTTTGAAATTAAAGCTTTCAGAACTTTGGTGAATAAATGCAAAAAATCAGCATGCGTAAATTTATAAATAAATTGAAGCAAAACGTCAGAATAACATGCAAAAAAAAGGGTAGTCTAATGCAATGAAGTAATTACAAAGGATGAGAAAAATAATAAATACATATTAATTAAAATTAATTACTTGGTAAAGAATTTCTCAAAAAGTATTGCTTCAAAACAATTTATATAGTTATATTAAAAATCGACATTTAAGTAAAATTTCAGAAATGACTTCTGTTTTGATAGGAAGAAAAATCTCTTTGCAATCCTCTGCCCCCCCCCCCCCCTTCGTTTCTTTTTAAAGTTTTTGTTGTGCTTATCTGGGATGATAACATGAAACGAAGTATCGAATTTCGTAAAGGATGCATTAAGAGCTTGATTATGTTATTTCATTTTAGATTAGGAACTCTATTCGTGGATATTGTCCTTGCAAGGAGTTTTCGTTTTCTAAGAATCAATAAAGATCTTGCCATCAAAATTGTTCCTTTAAACAAATTGTTTCATTTATATGCTAAACATGAGATCGTGTGTTTGCAATTTAATACATTTTATTCATGAGGAGTAATGGAGTGATGTTGTGATATTTCAAATGCTGTTCTCGCATTTCAGTTAAAGTGTATGTAAGCTCCTCATTTTAATATCAGCGAATGATTGAAAACGAAAGGTTAATCTATACGCAGATTTTCGTTACGAAGTAGGATTGAAGGGAGAAAAAAAGGTTTCTGTTGATTTTTTTAAAGCCATTAACAATCTAGGTTCATTTTTCTCTTAAATGTTTAGATTAAAAGAAACTGCATTGATGTTTTTGTATACTTGTCTCACTTCAGAACTTGTCCTTCCGAAAAGACTTTTTTTTTTCATTTAATAGCTATGCACAACCAAACATTTAAACTCAGAGAAACAACGTCTTATACTATTTTTTGGCTGATCTGGAGACACGAAGTGTCTCCATGAATTGTTGGAGAGCCTAAGATGCGTTAAAGCAGCGTTTCTCAACCTTTCAGTATTCGCGACCTAGTTTTCAGTTATAATTTTCATTGCGTCCCCCCCCCCCCCCACTTACAATAAAATGTATATTGAGCACTTTGGATTCTGTTTCTGAATTATTTTTTACTAACCGCTAAAACAAGAGTAAAAGCAAGTATTTTAGTAATAAAATTAATTTAGTAATAAATCACTATTTGAATTTTAGGCAGGAGTAGAGGATAATTTTTCTGCACTTAAAACAAGGGCATTTCGCATTTTATTACCATTTTCAACATCCTACTTTTGTGAAACTGTACTTTCTGCTGTTGCCTTTCTGAAGACAAACTATACATCTCGGCTAAATATAGAACCAGAACTGAGAGTCACTATTTCTAATATTAAGCCTTCCTTCGAAAAACTTTGATTTGCAAGACAGTCCCAAAGAAGTCCCAAGTAACAATTTAATATGTTTTTGATTTAATTTGTTTTTAATTTAGTATGTTTTGATTAAATAGGTTGCTTTACTTTAAGATGCTAATAAATATCTCGAAATGTATTTTGTTTTCTAAGTGTATGTGTGCTTTCCTTTCAGTCAGTTAATCATTTTTTTTAAATAATATTTTCCCTTGAACATTCTCGCGCCCCCCTTCTAGTCTGCTTGCGCCCCGTAGGGCGCGCGCTCCACAGGTTGAGAATCGCTTAAAGTGTAATAATAGTACGGTAATATGTAATAAGTAAGAGTGAGTAGTCACCAAACCACTAGAACATATCGGAAGAAGTGCAAGGCCCATCCAGTTGGTTGGGGAAATATTATCAACAACTCTACCACGGCCATAGTCATAGCAACTGTCTTGAAACAATGAAATGTGTCATCTTAAAGATTTGTTACTTTATGAGATTTTAAATATTTCTTTTTTGAAGGGTTCTCGAATTGTTTGGCATTATTTGTCGGGAAAATCTAAGTCGTAAAACTTTCAACAGATCTATGTACTTAATTGAATCCCAAAATTTGACATTAAAAAATCTTGAAAAAAATGAGTACAATTGCAATGCCTTCGCATTTCAGTTTAATTTGGAGCTTTTTTTTATTTTAGGAGGGGGAAAATATTTAAATCAATTTCCTTGAGTGAGATTATTCCTTCTTGTTACCATGCACCTGACTTGAATACAATCTGCCAGACGGGTACATTGAAAGAAATAGGTGAAGAAGAAAAAAAGTGTTCCATCTAGCACGAAATAACAAGAGCCAAAATGCGTTTATTACATTCGACGAATTCCTGGTGCACCTTAGATAATTATATTAAGTCATTCTCAGAGTCCTCTTGTTTTATACTTAAATATTATTGATGTACAAAAACAAGTTCTTATTTCAAGGTATACCTATATGAAGAACTATCTCATTTTCCTTTGTTGAGAAGCAAACATTGCTATTATTACAGTAATGAACTTCATATTTAAGTAAGCTCGTAATGGGGCAAACTTATATAAATAAAGTTATTGCTAAAGAAATTCTAATTCGGCTATTGCGAGCCCAGATTTAACGAGAGGTCAGCTTAACGAGGAAAATAAAAATAAATGGTTGGTTGAATCTTCAAAGTTGTAACAAGCAATGGGCCTAGGTTGCCTAGTGGTTAGGATGTCGGACTTCCAATCGGAAGGTCGGCGGTTCGATACCCGACCCACTGAAGACCCATCATGTACACTTAGGGATACGTGCATGTAAAATCCGTGGACCCCTTACCTCACGCCAGGGGGGAGGGCATCCCTCAGGACTAGTGCTAACTAGGAAGGAGGTTTAGAAGACAAAATAAACACATGTCGCGCATTTTCATAAACATTCTAAAGAAAAATTAAATTTTTCAAGAATTGGACAATGGCAAAAAAGAAAAAGTTTCAAATTCAAAAAAGATAGGAGCTTATTTAGATCCAAAAGCATTCCACATAAGCAGACCTTTTGTTAAATATCCACCTCTGTACATATTTATTCGCATACGCTGCTAAAAAAAAAATTTACGAAATATTGAACTTGTGTATCAGGAATTACTGTACGCTCAAAGCAGTATTTCATAAGCATGATAAAAATCATACGATAAGAGAATACTGCTACCATTCTCCCTAAACAGATTCAACTCACCCCTTCTTTTACCCCAAGTTTTAGCAGCACGAAACACTAACCAGTTATACATAAATGCCGTAATTTAATTTTAACCTGAACTTTTAAACAAACATAATTGCTAATAAAGGAAATAATAAAGCGGATTTGAATGTAAAGAACAAGATTAAATTGGGTTGGAAAATTCAGGACATTTTTAGCGGTGCACCAATAAATGAGCTTTAAAATTAATGCATACATATATTTAAGCAACTGGGATGCGATCTCAATGGTTCGTTGTCGTCTGCTCCAGCTGTTTAACAACTGGAGCAAAAAAAATAAGCTAGAAAAGAGTACAGAACTGCTCTTGAATGCAAAAATTAAAATATTTGCTGGAAATGAAACGCTTTCGTATGGATTTTGCATCACATTCATTCACAGTTAAAGTAGTAGGCTTAGAACGAACGAGGTTAATGGAAAAATATACATTTTAAATTAAATCAGGTAAAATGATCATAGTTAAGTTTCAACACAAAGGTTAACATTTAATTTCAATTTACTATTGACTGTATAGGACGAACCGCAGTGTCTTTCCCCCTAGGAACTCGAAGCAAAATAATAATTGTTGGTGGGGGGAGGGGTGTATTCTCCAATCGCAACTCGCACTCTAATGTTAGTCTAATATCGATAACAACGGTCAGTAATATCTCTAACGGCCTTTTTTCACCGATCGTTTTGGATCTTTAAACTGCAGATCAAAGGCATCCTCAACCAATTAGAACGCTCATATCGGCGGTCCGATACACAGGTCTGACACAGGTTCTAATGGGTTGGCGAATAAAGACGTCAATGATATAAACTCATTCTGAAATTTCGTTCAGTAATTATGCGTCTTAATTGTATTTCATTTTACTTATTTATGCTTATAAATGTTGAACACTGAATCGAGTTTGTTATTTGTGTGATGGGATTGATACTTTTTGTCAGATTCAACTATGGCATGGTAAAACTACTATCTACAAACTAACATAAATTATTTCTGAACTTTTTAGAATCGGTAAATTATCATCTCTACAGCATAATCCTCTTAAAATTTTAGCAATAAAAAACTATTGTATCCCAAGTTTCTTGAAATTACCTAAAATATAAATCAGAAACTAGTCGTCGGTAAAATACCATCAGTTTTATAGGTTAACGGAAACAAAACTTTCTTGCTCAAATTCGTAATAATTTTCTCTGTCTTCTAATCGCTGAACGCTTTCAAAGTTTCATTATCGTTATTATAATTCAACAAAAATTTCTGAGAACAAGTAAATAAATATTCAAAAGATTCTATTCATAAAACGATAAATTGCGTAAAATTATGAAACACTCTAAAAAAACTCGCACAATTTCAAAAGCAATCAACTTTTCCCAACGCGTCTTTCAATTCATTGCTCAGTAATTCCATTCTGTTATCAAAAATCATCGTTAAAAATCGTATTAGTGAATGCAAACTCACTTTGTACGAAATTAATATGTATGAACTAATAAGCTCCCTCGGCGCCAAATTTAGAATTCAATTCATCACTTATTTAATACGTTTTGCGTGCCCTAAAACCACAATAACAAAATCCCTAAATTATCATTTCAACCTTATTAACTAGTGGTTTACTTAAGGGAATCATACGTTTGCTCAATTACACTAAAAGCAGTGAATCATGCCCCACCACAGAGAATTGAGTTTCAGAAGCAATCATTTGATGGAAACTGATATAAATCAAGCAAACAATTCTGATACGGTATCGTAGATAAAACTATTTCATATTCCACCGCATGACTCATTGGTTTGTAATGGAATTTGAAATGGTTCAAGATTAGGGATTTCCATGAAGATATAATTATTACTGAATTCTCACGTACGAGATACACAATGCCTTAATACACTACGTTCAGCATTCACTTCTAACGTTTTACCCACACCCTCTCATACGCACAAGCACATTTGTACACTCACTAGCTCAAAATATCGTAAAAAATAAAATGCCAAGCACTATAAAAATAATAAGGAAACTTTGTGCAAAAGTAAACTGTAAAAAATAATTGCACGTAATTAAAGCACAAATGAGCATTAAAATGCAAATAATTACACGTAATTAAAGCACAAATGAGTATTAAATGCAAATAATTGCACGTAATTAAAGCACGAATGAGCATTAAAATGCAAATAATTTCACGTAATTAAAGCACAAATGAGCATTTGCGCTCTAATTACGTGCAATTATTTTTTACATTTTATCAAGCACTATGCTAAGTAACTGCTGGAGCGCTATCTTAGCGGTCAATGCGTAAATTACATATTATTTTCCTATTTTATACTAATAAATAGTCATTCATATTTTTAAATTTTTCTTTACTGAGCCCTATAATTCTTTATAAACAGAATTATATCATGTTTTCAATTTTAATTTCAGTTTGAATTTTTACTTTCGTTTGCACAATATTATTTTTAGTATTTGGTCTGAATTATTTAATACTGTTTTCATTATTATTATTATATTTTATTTTTTATTTTATTTATTTATTTTTTTATTTATTTTAATTTTGGTTTTCAGTTAGTAAAGGCCTCAAAGCAACACAGCACTACTTTTATTTATAAGTGTGTTCTTTATGCCCAACAGTCTAGGTACACTTTTCTCCACCAGACCCCTACCTGTTAGCCGAGGCCTTAGGATTGCTTACGCACGGGGAGAGGTAGTGAGGTCTACGGATTTTACATGCACATATCCCCAAGTATACATGGTGGTTTTCAGTGGGTATCGAACGCGCGACCTTCCAGGTGGAAGTCCGACGTGCTAACCACTAGGCTACCACGGCCCCCAGTCTAGGTACACTACTTCCTTCCAGTCTCAATTACTCATGTTTGAGTTTTTCTTGTTTCTGTATATGATTTTGCAGTATATGATTTTCTGTATATGAACCTAAAAAAATGAATTACTTTTTATATCTTTAAAAAATTTTGGTCAAGAGCATTACACTACAACTTCGACGCTTTTTTGTTGTTATTCTAAAAGAAAGTTTAAAACTTTCCCATTTCCATAATGTATTTATTATTTTGCACAAAAATAACATTTGTTCGTTTTTTCCTCTAAATTACTCTTATACGTGGATAGTATATACTTTCTTAGATATCGTGTTATATGTTGTATGTACGCGCAAATGATTTTTTTCCCGGATAAAACTTTTCCTCCTCTTTAGATCTCTAAAATGTAGAGAAAATCTGCTGTCCTGTCCTATTTATAACACCTAGGAGACGTAAAAGGTCAAAGTCGTAGATCAATTCGGGTTCTCTGTCAGTGAGGATCCCATTCCCACATTCCAGAAGGCGAAGGAAGTGCGATAAAATGTCCCGCATTCCCAAACTCTTTGCTTTGATATATGCGGGGCTTGATATTAAGCCTTTCTTACACTGGAGTTAAGTCACAGCATGTCCGGTTTAGTTACGGTAATAGCTGTAAACGGGAAGAATACAATACATAGATCACGGACTTTATCCCTCAGTTTTTACGGAAGAATGTGTTTCAGACATTGATGATTTTGTTGGAGCAAATATAGATCCACTTTGTTATTCGGTTATACTTTGCTTAAGAAAACAAACAAGATTGCTGGAATACAGTTTCTTTTTTTTTTTTTTTTTTGTATTTATCACGAGGACGTTTTGTGATTCCGTCTTATTCTGTTTAAATACTAAAATGCTGTGTAAGTTTGAGTATTAGTTTATGACACACAGCGTGTCAAAGAATTTTTAAGACTTGGTTTATAAAATAAAATAAAGACTGGTAATTTATTTTTTTAAGTATTTTTATTCAAAATAAACTCTTTTGGCTTCAATATATTTGTTATAGAAGTTTGACAACGATTAGAATGCCTATTCCAGCTCACATTGTGGGACTGCCCCCAAAGCTCGCGTCGAAGCTGTTTGTACGCAGTGTGTCAAAGAATTTTTAAGACTACAGCTGGAACTAAGCTTACTGTGGCGCTATCTGTGTAATGGAGCATTCGTGAAACTCTTTAACTATCAGCTGATCCACTGCCAAAACCTCAGTTCATTTGTTTAATAATTTATTTTTCTTACTTTGATGACATTGATGCTATACAAACAGCTTTGACGCCACTTTTGGATTCCACAATGTGAGCTGGAACAGGAACTCGAATCTTTGTTAAACCGCTGCGGAGCTTATTTTGAATAAAAAAATACTTAAAAAAATATAAGTAGTAGTTCTTATTTTATTTTATATACCTAGTCTTGACTATTCTTTGACACACTGTGCGTACTAAATTTAACATAATGCAAATTACCAAAAAAAAAAGGAAGCAATGGATTAACCGCCCACGGTTGTATGTCTTACAGCTAACAGCTGAAATTGAGAAAAAAAAAATTTAATTGCATAGCTCATTTAAATTTAATGTCCCGAATTTATTCACGCAGCCAAACTTCATACGTTCTAGCGTGTTCTTCCGATAAAGATAAAATTTGACACCAACGTTTTGCGGTTTTTGCTGTACTACATGATAATTAAATAATTAAAGTAAAAGATAAATATATTTTTCAAGACACAGATATATAGAACACTTTAAGTAACTAAATTGATGCTTTTCCCCATTTCTTTAATATTTATATTTATGTATCATTACTTCTATTAAAATACACATCTAACGAGAATTCTTAGTGCCAACATTTTCAGCAGAAAAATGTTCACTTTGATTTTATACATCAAATTGTAACTAATAAAAGTACTATCTAATAACACACTTCCAGTGCTATTCAATGGGAAAATGCTTATACAATAAATTAACAGTGTATATTTAACATTATTTCTCAAACCGTACCAAAGAGGCCTTAATGAGCTAGCAAACGTTGTTAATGCATTTACAATTTGTTTTAAAAGTGCAACATTTTATCGATGCTAAGACAAAATGAGCTTTTACTTTGTACGTATAAAATAACAGGAAGTTAAGACTTTCAAATTCGTACAAAAAGTCTTTTGTAACTAAATTCAAAAGGACGCTTCCTGTTTGAATAATCTTTATTCATATCTTTTAAAACTGTGTACACGCATCAAATAAAAAAGCATTAAATACAAAATAAAAGAATTTCAATACACTTAAACTTTAACCAATCGATTTTTCGAAACCCAAAAGAAACGGTTTTCTAATTATAATCGGCATTTCCAAATACGCAAATATTCTTTAAGAGGCAGTGAATAATAAAGACATGAATATTCATGACGAGATTGCAAAATCACATCGTCGCTGCGGAAAATAGAAAATTAATATACGTATTTTAAAAATATGTTCTGTTTATATCTCAGATGCTTTTAACATTGTTTGACAGTGGAATGTAACGTAATTAAGCAAACGTAACAGTATTTCTAAAATAAAGTTACTGGAGAAGACTACAAGCAGATTTCAACGAACTTTTCTAATTTACTGTCGAATGCTTTGCATTCGAATTTCTCGAAATCAATTTCAATGCAATGCAAAATACTGAGATAAGCAGCTTTTCAGCTTTTCTTTAAAATTAATTTCACAGCCGCTACAGAGAATGTTGAGTAACGTTCATTTTTAAATGGAAAAAGGTTGAGATTGTTCATTCACTGATACATATTTCCATCACAAAAAGCATATTTATTCTCCGCAGACACATGAGCAAAGTGGAATCGTGCTATTTGTTCTGGTTAAATATTTTTTAATAGCTTTCTTTCAAGAATACTTTGAGAAACTTTAATATCCGATTCTAAAGTAGAAATGTTTCTTTAACACATGGTCAGATCCGCATGTACGGTCGTTCCACTTTTGATATCTAATGAAGCTTAAGGATTAACAAGAAGTTCCGTCTAATTTATAATCTAGCTATCTCTATCTCTCTCTCTCTCTTTTCTCATTTAGCTTTAGCTCTTAATTACTTAAAAATTCCTTTTTCAACGGGTTATATACATTCATTCACTCACACACTTATTCATTCACTTACTCACTCATTTATTCACAGATCCTTCCGATAAAGTTTGTTTCAAGCAAATATGTATGTTAAAGCAGGATTTATATCGGATTGAAATTTAAACCGTAGGCGCTAATGCTATTTTTTTTTTTTTTTTTTGAACTGTTCAAAATTGAGCAAAAATTGTTAAGATTTTTTAAACTGTTCAGAATGTAACGAAAAATTGTTCTAATCAAAAAGTATGGACATGAAATGTCCTCGCCGAACGCAAAAAAAATTTTTTGAATCGGAAAACTCCCTCAAATTTATTGGGGAGGGAGGGGGGGCGCAGAGACACACATTTTTCTCCATCTCAAAACTCTACTTTCAAATATTTTATTTTTAATCGTAATTTAATTGACTTTTCTTTATTTTTAATGATATTTTTACGAAAGATTAAGCATTCGTTCACCTTTTTTATTTATTATTTTATATTTCACTTCTACAAGCTAAAAAGGAGTGGTGTGGATGGTTGAAAAACAATAACTAATTTTATTACAACTGGGCAGAGAAAAATATCACGCCGAATCAGAGCTGAAGCAGAACGTAACTGAATTTGTTTTTACTTTTTTTTTTTTACTCTGAAATTGAGTAGCGCCCACTATACGATGCATTTTGCATTATTGCTGAGGTTTCAAAAATCGTATTTGATTCTTTCAGTCATCTTAAGCACTATAGTTTTGTTTTTATTCATGTAAAATTATTCCACGTTTTGTAAAAATAAACAAACTATTGACTTCAGTCAAGTTGCTTCACTTTCGGTGTTCGGCAGGAACCGAGTTTCTACCAACTGGTCCACTGCTTGAATACTAAACCACATATGTAACCACATACCACATATGTAACTAAATAATTAAAAGTTCTTGGGGGTCATCCGCAAATGATGTCACACTTTTTTTCGTCGATGCATTTGGCCCTTCACCCTTTTGTCACAAACTCACCATTTCTTGAACCCCCCCCCCCCCCCCCACTAAGCGTGACATCATTTGTGAATTATCTCTTGCTAAGGATACATAAAATTAAGCTATTGTTGCAATCTCTGTAAGAAATATTGAGTGAAGTAATATCTGCAAGATAATTACGACTTTTTTAGTGATGCAGGTTTTTCTATTATTTTAAATATGAAAAGTAAAGATTGCCTTTCAAATAATTGTTCCCTAGTAAAAAACCTTTTTCTAATGTATAAAGTTTCATAAAAATTAAAGGAAAAACTCATTTATTTGCACAAGATCTGGTAAAAAAGCAGTTAGCTGTGGTGACAAGCCAAGACAATGATTTTAGAGCAATTAACATTTTTTAAATACAAAATCCTTACGAAGTTTTTCATTTTGTGATGCATTTATAAGTCGGTCTCAAGTAATCAAAGTAAGAAAAATAATTTTAACAGTTATTTCTTTCATTTTTTAACTGATAAATGGCGGAGACATATGTTCTTCCTGTTTTGTGTGGAAAATTGCAATGCAATAATATTTAAAAAAAATATCTGTTTATTTATTTATTTTTTCATTTATGAATGTTAAATAATATGTTTTTTCATCTATTTCAAATTAATTCAAAAGTTCTAACCTTCTTATTCCATTCAATTTAGTCACATTATACTTTACATTATAAGAGAATTCATCAATTTCAATTCAAATTTATAAAACAGAAAAATCCATTAAAATCGTAAATAATAAACAAGCATAAATGCTGTATCTCAACAACTTTATTTTACATAAGATATAACAGTTTTTCATGAGTGATAATATTCAAAGTAAGAAAAGCTGTACCCTAAACCCTTTTAAATTAATAGTCTAAAATTATAGCCCAATAATTTCCCAAAGATCCTTCTTAACACGGTACATTACACGTTATCCCAAGCGAATATATTTTTATCAATAGCCTCCCCCTTTTTAGTAGCTAATTTCAGTGTATTAATACCAACCCATATTAAATTTTAATTACATAAACATTTTGAAGACGGATTTAAAGCAAAAACCATAAGCCTCAAAAAATGATAGCTCTTTAGTATACATAAAACTTTATACTACCTAGCAAGTAATCTTTATGATGCCTCAACTACAAGAAGTTCCTTTATAAATAGAATTTATATGCATTAGATGTCCTTCGAGACCAGCAAACCTTTCTCCTTTGAAAAAAAATCCTTCCGTTTAGTGCTCTCTTAAATCTTTACCCTCTGATATTTAAGACTTTTAAATAGCATCTTTAATTTGAAGTTTGGCTCCTTTAATGACCCCTGCAGATGACAAAATCTGACACTTGGACATGCTTGTATAAAATTTTAATTCAAATACTTTTCATCCCTTCTAGTCTTCCTTAATGTCAGTCTATTATATATATTTATACTTCCTGTACTTTTAAGCATATAAAGTCACAAAAGGTTTGACGTATTTCTGCACCTTCCGAAGATTAGTTCTGCTGTTTTTTCTTCCCCTATCTGGGTTATTTTTTCTCCCTGCAATAAATTTCTCTTAAAAGCGAGAAGTAATAAAATTTTACCGCCATATTTAATGACTCGTGAAAGAGCTTACAACGGTTTTATATCGCCATCTGTTGAGGAACTATGAAACTAAAATTCCCTGAAATATTTTTTTTCCCCCTTACGTCTTGACTGTTAACGTAAAGAGCCCAGAATATTTATAGTCGCCTTGAATAGCACAATTTTTTCATCGTTGGAGAAACGATTGCAGCTGCAGACCGATAAGTCGATATTCGGATGGGAATGTTGTTTCAGCTGAAAAGATTTATTCTACGTTTATTTTATTTCTCTGGAGCAAAGGTTTGCAGCTTTTGAAAACGTAATGTTTCAATTTTTTGCGATATAAATTGTTTAGTACACAAACATGATTCCCGTTGCAATTCAAAAGCAATAAATCAAATAACATTTTGACTTTTAAATATAATTGATTTTCCAATCAACTCTTCGCAGTTTGAATATCATAAATAAAAGTGATGTTTACTTTGCATCCATCTTCTTCTTTTACTTGAATTATCGATTTGCATTCTTAGCGTGGTCGTAACCTACAAAAGGTGTAGTTGTTGTATATTTTCACTCTTCTAATCTGTTTAAAGGCTACAAAAAGCATTAGGTAAGATTTATTAGAGAGCGTATGCATAATACTATTATACATTGAGTACTTTTTTTCATGTCAGTATTCGGTTCATCTTTTCAAGAACAAAAATTTTTAAAAAATTCTAAATAGTGTGCTTAAAATATAGAGTATATCTGAAGAAAAGAAAGCAGAGAGAAAAAAAGTATCTACCTCTATAAGCTTAAGAAAATAATTTTATCATCCTATTCATCTTAAGTCTTTATATTAATCCTAATCTTCTGACCTTCCTCATTTTTCCTTTTAAATTCATGCTCTCGTTTTTGAATTAATTTGGAAGCTGGAAAAAATGTGGTTTTAAAATTTATACTATCTTGAAATAAATATCTATAAGATCATTAAATCTGATAGTAAATATGCAACATTACGTTTAACAAAAAATGATGCTTTTTGTGTCATCATGCAAGAAGACTTTTAAAACGTTGAAAGTGTGCCCTATTTAAATGTTACGCATTTTACTTATTTTAACTCTTCCCTACAAAACTTCACAATAACAGTTTTATCATTTATTTAGTATCACTAGTCATAAACTTCGTTTTTAACTGCCATAGTGCATAATATTCAGTTCAACCACACGAGTTTAATGGCAGAACTTTCCACTGTTGAGATCCCATGGTGATTTTTTTACATTAAAGGACATCTTAGTAAAACGCAAATAAAACTCAAAAAAGAATTCCAAAGTCGTTGTTTTTTTCTTAAGATTTTCCTACAAACTTTTCATTGGGTCAAGATTTATTCACAAAATTTTACGCCTTTTTGTCTCTTGTATAGATTCGAATTTTTAAAGAAATAAAATGGTTGCGCAAATGTTTCATTCACACTTTATACATTTTTTCTGAGGAAAATCGTTTGCGAGAACTGCACAGTTAACCTTTAAGCACTTTAGACGACATCTAAAAAATGGAAATGTTTTTCTAAAATAGTGCTTTTACCTCAATTTCACTTTTATCAAAATAAAACTACCTCCTACTTTAAAGGAATGTGTTACAATTTAGCAAAAAAGTAAAAAGTATCTGGTTCCAGCTTCTTTTATTTGCAAAGTTCCTTGCCTATTCCTCTCAATGATCTACGGTGAAAAGCTTTGCAAGAAATGTATGACGCGTGAAATCTCGGCAATATTTCACTATGGAAATTTTAAAATGTATTCGTTTACGAAACGGGAATAGTGAAAGTGTTTAGGTTTTCTTTTTAGGCTATAACGCACTTTAACCGCTTGTGTTCATACACTATAGTCATTGAATGCAGAGCAGTTACGGCATGAATTGAAAATTATTTACTTTATTTATTTCACCGTAATAAATCATTTCGCAATTTTTTTTTACTTTTCTGCTCTTTCGCTTTTATTAAAACTTTTTTTTTACACAATGGTTAAGACGTAGCTTCTAGTATCCCCCCCCCCCCCCAACAAGTGCACGGGCCCTGTCCTCTTCTCTTCTGTCTAGTTAACTTTTCAGGTAAAAATGTAATCAACCCGATCACCGCGACGAATATATCTAACTCGAAAGTCCAAAGGGATTTTTCACGTGCCTACTCAACAAACCATAACGAAGCAGAAGCTAAATCAATGCGAGAGCGAATCAGACTGAATGCTTTGAGATTTTATTGGAATTTCAAAAATATACTGAGCTACTTATAAGAAAACGTGCGGAAGATTGATAAAAAAAAACTGTGTATTAGGTCTAATCGCCAGTATTCTAAAATAAGCAATTATATATATATTATCTTTTTTTAGCAATTATTCTAAAATAAACAAGATGCTCCCAGAAGTACTATCAGCTATCACATGCAATAATATAGCATAAGTAGCTAACATAGACACTTATTACTTATTGAATTAGTAAACACTTGGGATTATGATCGTGGTGCTGCCATCTGTTAAAAACAAAATGCAACACTAGTGTTAAGTCCAATATTATCTATATTCTTCAATAGATGGCAGCACCTATACTAGGAGTTTAAACGTACTCTCTACAATTCTATAGTAGTGTAGAAACAGATTCGCAATTTTTTATTGAATTTAGAAACTAAAAAATTTATCTAATTCATTGACAAATAGAAATTTAGTCCAAGAATTATAAAGTTCAAGACTTAAAGCTTAAAGACAAGTTTTTTTTATACCTGTTCTTCCGTGAAGAGTATAACCATGCAAGTGTAATTATTTTTAATTTACTTTTCATTTGCTTAATCTGAAACAAAAATATGAATTTAATCAATGCGTTTTAAAAGTTGTGGGTTTTAAGACGCATTAATTAATTGATTAAAAATCCTTTTGATCAAATCGTAAACCCCCCCCCCCCCTCACTACCCCAATTAAAAAATTCTATGGGTATGCAAACTGCTTAAGAAAAAACAATTTTGCCTCTTTTATCAATTTGTTACGATATGCTATCTCAATCGATATTACAATAGCTAACCTAACATTCAGTACTTTCTGTAAAAAGTTTCAAAGTATAAGTCCCATTTAATGCCAGTGCAGTTACAAGGATTTAAACAAATATATGAAGAAAAAAAACGCTGTTTCCCCCCCCCCCCCAAAATACAAGAGCAATTTAAGGCGTTTTCGATGCGTAATTGTAATACATTTTTATTAATAAAGCTTTACGTATAACATGAGGGGAATCATAAACATAATCGTTGCGCTGGTCACAGATTTCTTGAATCGAATCGAAAGATATTCGACTCTGAAATTTGGAAATAAGAAATCCAAACACGTTCCTCGAAGGTATTTTATGTAGCTCTATTCTTATACACTGAAAAAACACGTGTCTATCATTCAAACTGCAGATTTGTGCCGTTAATGGATTGTCATTCTCTATACGACGTAAGAAGAAAGAATCAGTAAATCTATTCAGATTAAAGATAGCGTACCAATTCTAAATATTTTCCTATCTCCGATTTACATGTAAGAATAATTATCGAAATATTTTCGCCTATCTTTTATATTCATCTAAAATTCAATTGAGCAAATGCTATAGATTTAGTTGCTGCGAACGTTAGTTTTAATCCAATTGTAATCCAATGTTGTTGGATTGTAATCCAATGTCATAATCGTTAAATGTATAACGCTTCTGCAACTGTGTGGGTTAGGGATTTTATTAAATGTGTCTGGGATAAATTGTGAATGACTAGCATTTTCATGACTGTACAATTGAAGAAGTCTATCCCAGTGAACCGCAATTCTAAAAAAATATTTCGATAAGATGTAAGATTTAATAAATACATTAAACAATATGCGTAGAAGTAAAAAGTTTATCATTTGCTTGAAAAAATGAATTTAAATAAAAATTCAAAAACACGTGTAGATAACAAAATAGTAATAATAATTTCAAGAACACGTTTCGGGTTTACAAGAAACAGCTTTTTCAGTTTAAAAAAATATATATGTGAACTTATAAATGCAATGACATCCGAAATACATCTGTCGTCGATGTCTTTCCATTCCTAATAAATTAACTACTTAAAAGGGCACACTCAAACCAAAAATTATAGTTTTCGTTTTGTAGTGTAACACTAAACAGGTACGTGGAAACAAAAAAATTGTTTTTAAATGTTTAATACTCAGAGCCACAATATATGAAAGTACCAAAATACATTACATGAACTCTGAACATTTATACGAGTTTCATTATTGTAGTTCTAAGTCCTTCGAAGAAGAATCAATCCCGTTCAAGAAAAATAAAGTGAGCTTTATTTTTAGAACAAACTTTACATTAGCATTTTATAGCTCGTTTACGCTTTTATTGTTTACAGTAGGGAAAGGTCGAGCAGATTGGTCATGTTTGTCTAACGAAAGCTGGGGTCGCCCTAAAAATGTCAAAATTGTAGCATGAAAGTGTTCATAATACACTTTACCCTTTTTCCTAGCGTTTGACAAGCGTTTTTTAAAAATAATTAATTTGTGATTTCTTTAAGATTTTTTGAAAAAAGTGAATGTTTAGTTCAAACTGCCCCATGATCGGGGTACTTTGCAGATGGGGTAGGCTCCAAATTGGACAAAATCGATATTCACTGTATAATAGGTATATTATTAAAAGCAATAGGTGAACAAAATAGTTCTTAATTGCTTTACAACCAAGCATGTAAAAATAGGAGGACCCGATAAATTTTGTCACAGTATTATGATAAAACGTTCAAGTAAACGATGTATTGTTCATTTTCCTCAGCAGATGGCGGCACAAGTACCATTTTATGTTGCACGCGTCGCTGAAAGCTTTGTCTGCACATTAGCTGTTTAGCATTTTTAAAAAATCAGGTCTTAAAGGGAGAAGATAGAACAGGTATAATAGTAGATTGCAGAGCTTTTGGAGCAGATTGGACGTTGTCCAAAGTCTTTGTATTGTAAATTTGAATGAATGAAAAACACCCACACTGCACCTCAAGATAGTGCGCATTGGGTCAAATAAAGATATACTAAATGATACGTTGAGAACATGTAATAAAACAAAAAAATATGGTAGCTGAAAAACTTACCATATCAGGTTGTTTAGTTATAAAAACTGATCTGAGAAACATAACATGATGAGAGGTGTTGCTTATGGTGCCAACTGCCAAAACTTCGTTATCAACTCATCTACTTTTCCCGCCACCAAACCCGGGTAATTTTAAGAGATACTGGTTCACAAAAAGGGGTGTCAAATGTGTCCCGATGTCTAATACGCCGGACCTTCCCCCACGTAAAATGTCATTCCTTATATTTCACCGACTTTTTTTTACTAAACGGCTCGTAACACTAAAGGATTTAAATGAGCTTGCGATTTCATTCTGTACGAAACAATAATACAAACTTCATCTTGTGCACTTTTCATGAGCTTTAGAATGATACCTGATTCGAAATGAGGCAGAAATTAGTTCATATAGTTAAGAACATTTTCATAGTTCTTAAAATGAAGTTCGACCGGGTTCTGGATTTGCTTTAAATTACAAAAACACATCTTACGAGAATCCCTCAATAACAAAATTCTCCCGTGCTAAATTTGGTGAAGGTCCAACTTAAAAGGTAGATTTGCATAAAGAACCTAGAATAAACTGAGAAAGACGAACCGTCGAGTGAGATGAACAGGTAAACTCTTTCGTTAAAGCACCGGCCCACTGATGGCGCCACTATTAGTCATACACTTCGAATCAAAAAAAAAAACTTACAATGGTAATAACAATACAATTAAAAGTTTCTGTTTATGTGTAATTTAGTAAGTTTTAATGTTCTAATCTTAGGAAACATTGACGCTTCTGACCGACTCAAGTGATGCAAGAATGTCCACGTATAGAGTCAGAGATGGACTTTACTTCTAACCCAAGAAATCAGGAGACATGGACCACGTCTAAACGGCAGATATGAATCAGATTTTCTGTTTAGATTGTTAGATTATAAATCTTGAATTTTTAATTCATATTTTTAAACAGCTGAATTAAAAAGTAAATTAGTAAGAAAGTGTGTTTACCTGTGTTCAAAAATGCCAATTACCTACGTTAACCCTTAATCTACTGATAAAGAGAACTACTCCCTTTAAAATTCCATCGACTAACATTTTTTACGAAAGGGTTCTTCTATCTTTTTAAGGGTTCTTCTATAGGTAAAGAATATTTTAACAGGGAAAGATGATATTTTCGAAACAGATTTTGCGTTTTGAACTGCCATTTTGTTGCACTTTTCAGGTTTTTGCTCCGGAAAAGTGGTAAAAGAATTAATTATCCGTTTTCTTTTAAAGTGTCAGTGAAAGAATTTAGGAAACGATTTGACCGATCTTTTTAAGTGAACAGTGTATGTAATTAATTTCACAATTAAATTATTCTGCGGTAGTTATTAGCTGCAATGAATTAAATACCTATAGGCTGAGTATAATATTTATGAAAATCCCTTAATTTTCAGTGTAGTTACTCATCTTAACATACTCTGAGAATTACTTTGAAGAATTGCAACCCACAAATTTACCAAGGATTATTTAGACCGTTAATTAAGATTAGGTATTGAAAACGGAAGCAAAAGGGTTCTTTCATAAATAAACTACAGTATCCCAAAAAAACTGATCGGACGAAAGACCACATACAGCCTAGGGAATCTTTGAAAAAGAATACGTTTTGATAAAGAGTAATAGTTTTTTTTTTTTTTTTAATTATTTTTTAAGTACTGTCTAAGTAATGCTTCTGTAGCCGTAGTATGGTTCTGGATTGAAAATTGGATCGATTTCTTTGGAATCTCTCTATTGTCTTAAAAGTATATATTTTTAAATGAGATCCTTTTTTTTTTTTCTAAGTCATTGAAGCTATTGTTTTCCCCACTGGTTTGGTCCCAATCTTAGCAATGTACGACAGCTAGGTAAAAAGTAAAAAACACACAACGTATATTAATTGCTTCTTTTTTTTTTTCAAAAGACGTGCTTGAACAAAAAAAAAAATAGTATACCTTTCAAAAACCTAGCATAACCCGGAATTTATGTATTTCGAGAAAAGAAGATGTATGTTGCTTTTCAATTGAAAGCAAACGAATTTTGGAGAAAATTAGATCCATTCTCTCCTCCGGCGACCTCACGCTGAGCAGACGCTGGCTAGGGTTTTAGGAAAACGCCGCGTACCTAACCTTTCCCCCCCCCCCTCCGAACCATTATGTTTTAAAACTAAAAAAAATTTCATTAACTTAGTCACATAAAAAAGCCATCTTTTGAAATTAATAACAACATTTTTTTTTTCTCCACGATTAATTTTAAAAAGAAAGAAAGGAAAGTAGTGCTCACAGTAACTGAATAAGACAGATGATATTAACAATTCGTATGATGGTTTATAAAATCTTAGTTTGTAGTTAAAAAGATCCGAAAGTATTACCAGCCGTAATCAATAGCTACCGCTAAACAATAAAGGCCGGGTGTTGTCAATTAAGGAGTTACCGTAAAAAAATAGATGCTTCCTAAATAGGAATCTCTAAAATGGGTTTCACTATAAACTTTTCACTAACCTTATAAATAAATTGCGTTTTATTTTGAAACAAATTACAAATTTTCCGTAGTATCGCAGAATTTCTTTTATCAAAAATGTCCTCCGGCTTGCTAAAAAATATTTTTTTAAAAAACAGCTGCATCAGTTTCCATCAGCTACAAAATGTATTTTTAAACCTAAAAAATATATTTTTAAAAACAGCGGAATCAGTTTCCATCAGCAATCCAGCGAAGGTTTCTTTCATAAGCAGTCTTTAATCTGCGCCAGTAGTTAAACTCCTTTAACACTCAGTGTTATTTTGTAACTTCATCCTTGAAATTTAGACATCTTTTTAAAAATTTCTTCAATTAATATTTGAAGATTTTGCGTTAATTGAAAAAAAGAAAAAAAAGTATTTTGAACTATAATGAGTAATAGATTTGAAAATACTTGTAGGTCTGTATTTTTTCCCCTAAGCTAACATTTTATCCCCCCCCCCCCCCGGTCCTCCCTTTTTTTGGTCACGCGTGTCTTTTGAAAAATAAATGTGTTTAATATACGTTGTATGGGTATTTTACTTTCTTCCTAGCATTAACGTTCATTCCGTGCAATGCTAGGATTGGAATAAACCAGTTGGGAAAAAGATAGCTTTAATCATTTTGGGGGCTGAAAAAGGAATTTCATTTAGAAATATATTCTGTTAAATCGATAGAGAGATTCAAGATTAGGACCAGCCTAGCTGGCCCTGTGCCTGTTGCTCGTCGTCACTTTTGTATTTGTATTTGTATTTAATCCTGTATCAGTACTTTCATTTATACTTTCATCAAAACAAATAGATCAAATTTTCAATCTAGAACCATACTACGGCTACAGAAGCATTACTATTGGAAAGTACATAAAAGGAAAAATAAAAATAAAAATACCTGTACTCTTTACATCAAAACGTATTCCTTTTTCACCAAAGTGCCGCTGTGTAAACGTCGAAGAAAACTATCTTAAATTACAGAATACAAAACCATTTTTATAAATAATTAAAGTTATTAAGAATTCAAGAGAAACATATTTCATTTTCATACGAGTTAAAAGGTCATGTAAACTTAAGATTAAGTAATTTAGCTGAAATCGAGTAATTGTAGTGAAAATAAGCATTTATAAACTTAATGTGCAAGTACTGCGCCATTTATTGGGGTTTATCTCTTGAATTGGTCCACCTGGCCCGAAGTGGACCACATGACAACATTTTAAAAAATCATAAAAGAAATTCTTTTAAAGATATGAACTTTTGCTTTAGGATTTTATTCATAAACATATCATGTACTGTGAAAAGAAAATATACGTAAATATATGGCTTTTAGAGAACGAAGAAGAAAAACCACATATACAAATCACTTTGTTTGCTTTACATAGATAATAATCTTCTGCTTTTTAAAATTAATTTTTTATCTTGTTTAAATTTAGGGGAAATTCAGCAGAACAATGAGTGATTTCGCTGAAAAACGGAACAAAAGTAATTAATAAGTTGAAAACAAAGGAAATGAACCGCTGATTGTGCATGAAAAACTCTTATTTTAAAGTAGCTTTTTAAAGTATTAATAAAATTATGAAATTTATTTTTGGCATCGTCAGAAAATATCAGTTAGTTTCATTTTTTCTAAATTTTGATGTTCGGGCGATGCATGGTGAACAAAAATTGGGAAATAAATAATAATTTTAATAATTGATATTTTGATAAGTTGATTCAAATCAACAAGTAATTAATAAATGAGCATCCTGTGCAGATTCTTACATTTAATTTAAAACGTATTCATTAACGAAATTTTTAATTCTCTGCAGATAGCGTTGCACTGAAACATTAGACGTAAGAACTTAAGAGGAGTAATAACATTAGCTGCAGATTTCCGCAAGAACAACATACTTAAGTCCCAATTCGTCCGGCAAGAAATATCATAGAAGATTTTTTAAAAAATTGTATTTCACTATTTTTTCTTGGGATCAATAGATGGCAGCAGTAATTCTATTGATTATCAAGTAATCTTTTTGCCATAAATAATCCAATCCAGGGGTGCTTCTAAAACATTTTTTCTTAAAGAAAATTTTGGAAGAATTGCAAACGCGTTTTTAACATTAAAACACTGTATTAGAGATAATTAGACAAAGTTAAATGTGTGTTTCAGTAAAATAAGCATTCTTCCTTCAATTATTTTGTTTTTTAAACAACATCTAGCTGTCAGATGGAAATGACAAATTATGTATTGCAAACATCAACAGCATTCTGTGCTTCATTTCATAAAAATATATTTAATTGCTGGAAACCAATTTAGAACAAGCTACATTGTATTAGATTTAGAAAGATCAAAGACGTTTATGCAGATACTAATTTTAATCATTAATCTTTCAAATCGTAATGAATATGTATAGCGTAGGCTGCGCAGCCGAGTTATATCCTTGAATGTCTAACGAAATTCTTGCACAAACTAACATTCCTTGTTCCAATAATGTAAGGACGTTCACTATATTTAGCTATTAATAACTTTGTTGACACCTCCAGCTATTTTTGGAAACAGTTTAGCTACCGTATTAGTAACTTTTTATTGATATCCTTAGCTATTTTCGGAAACAGTTTAAGTAGTTGTAGATAACGAAAGAAAATACTATGTACAGCATACTTTCTAATATTAATAACAGTAATAAAAAAATAATAATACGAGTGAAGAACTTAAATGTAAATATATGTGTGTGTGTGCGTGTGTTTTTTTTTTTTTTTTTAAGCTATGTATTTGCTGATATCGATGCAGCATTAAGATGTTATTAAAAAATGACAAAGAAAACATTTTAATGTTTTTATAAATGCAAAAAAAATTTAATTTTATCATAAAAAAGCCCCTCCCCCACAAATCCCTCCTTTTTACAACAATTAAGGATGAAATGAAGCAGTTACATCTCCGTAATTATTACGTATTAAGGCTAGACCGATGCATCGGCGGCATCAGCGCCGATTGTTCAACAAAGTTGCCATCGGCATCAGTGACCGATGTTAACTTTGGAAAAACATCGGCCCATCGGCCTTGAAAAACATCTAAAAGCCGATGCAAGGCCGATGTTTTCGCAGGGACAACTTTCCAGAAAACATTCACAATTTAACTTTCTTTTTCCTCCATAGCTTGATTTCTACTTCCATACAATAACAGGCAGCACAGCAGTTAAAGAACACAAAAATAATATCCTTCTATAAAGTATTTAATAAAAAAATCGGAAAATTAGTTTAACCGATCGCTTCCCGAAAACCTTCATTATTAAAATTATTTCTTTTTGAACAAAATGCTCGCGAAATAGAATATGTTAAAGTAAAAGTAATAGGCGTCTTAAGAGTGCTATTTGTTTTTCGCACTAGGTTAGTTGACTCATTTTTGTCCGTTTTTCGTTTAATAATGACTTAGTGCATTAGATGTCATTGTGCAATAATCTTATACTACCTGTTTTTAGTTTGTCATGTTTCTTATTATTCCGAAATTGTTAACAATACAAAGTCAACTCAATCAAAGCACGATAATTTTAATTTTTACCCGCGTAAACTTTTTTCTCCGAGCCCTCTCTCTCTTTTTTTTTGCTTCGATGCCACGTGTTGCAGTTTTTCTGCAATTGTGCAGCAATCTCGTTGCATCTGCTTTCAGTTAGAATATTTCTTGTTATTTTATTATTAGTTTACAACATAGATCATATTGATAAAAAATATGAATCAATATTTCAGTATAAATGTTTATTGATCGAAATTTTATATGTCCAAGTTCGACTTGCAATTTTCAAAAATTTAACTCTTAAAAACAGAGTTCGCGCGACAGGGTGGAATAATATCTTAATAAAAATGCAACAATTTCTTTATTTTCAAAAATTTACAATGTATACAGTATGGGATCCCAAATTCAGAATTCCGAAATCCGGAACTTTTTCGAAAAAATCGGCAGTTAAATAAAAAACAGCTATCGCTTTTTGAAAAAAAAAATCGGGAAATATTTGCACCGTTTGTTTGGAAATAGGCGTTTTAAAAGTAGGAAAATAAAATGTAATGAAGATGTAGATCGGAAATATACTGTTTTTGAAAAATTTATCTCGCGATTTTCTGAAAAGGGTTCGTTTTTGCGATTAGAGTTTTCATTAATTGTGGCTTTAATACTGAGTTAATATCATTAAATTTTGATTTTTTTGTTTCTTGTAGTTTTGTTACATTAATTTTTTTAAATGAGCTCTAATTTTCGCGCGATACAGAACATTCGCGAAATTGAAAATCAGCGTTTCTCGTATTTTCCCGATAGTCTTATCTTGAACTGCAATTTAGTGGCTAGAGAATATAAAATCACATCAGAATTTGATGGAATTCTTTTCTTTTATTGTTTAATTAAAGAGGCTAAACCAATATCGGGAAGAGTGTAGATGTTTCGATGTTTTGCTACGAATGCAAGCCTACTGCCTTCGTTTTTGTGCTAAATTTCGTGACTTATAGGCGAGTATATACAAAAATTAAAATGCTATAATTGAGCAAAATCTTCCGAAGATCCTGATAAAATCTTCCAGAGCAAATTATATAAGCTTTGATGCTACTTACAAACTTTTTTGAATGAGGACCCCAAATTCCGAAATTCGGAAAGATCGCGGCCCCGAGCGTTCCGGATTTGAGGTCCCATTCTGTTTTTTTTTTTCTTTTTCAAAATACATCTTAATTTTTATAATCGATGACGTGATTTTCAGATTATTTGTCAACAGAAAACGTCTGGTGCTCAAAATCTTCCTCACGTTTACAAAATATTGGTTTATTTCAGTGACTTACATTGTGCTCATAAAACTATAAAGAATATATCAAGTATTTCAGTGTAATTTTCAATTCACGAGAAAAAAAAACTCAATAAGATTGGTTCTTAAGACACCCCATCATTCACTTGTAATGACAAAAAAATCTCACGTCTATGTTTGTAAAGCATTATTCGGTATTTCTTGGTTATGAGAGGGGGTGCGTTAATGAGGGCGAAACTTTTTAACATTTCTTTTTTATTTTATAAAAAGAGCTATTTTTAATAAAAATAACTTTTATAAAGGAAAAAAAGCATAGAAACTTTCCCGCTTTTCTTTTAAAAACGGTGGAAAAAATTCGAGGGGGGTTGACAATTTTGTTAAAGATGCAAGCCCACATTATTTGTTAGTCTGTATTATAAAATGTGCATTCCTCTCCATGAAAAAAATAAGAAAATAAAGGCAGCTGCAGATGGCATTTGCAGTGCAGGTGTTATAAAGAGAAAATGTTGAAGGAAAGGGAAGGAGACCCAATGCGATCCAACAGTTGTTGAATTTTTTTTCAAAGATAAGAAAAAAGAATTAAAAATTCTGTGATATAGCTTTTTTTACTGCCAAATAGTTTAATTACTTTACTAGAATCGCGAGTGATTCTTTTAGTTTTAATTATTATGTAAACTTCCCCAAACAATCTTTACGGTACTTGAATAATGCATTTATGTTTTTATAAACATAAAAATAAATGATTTAAATGACATTTTTGACAAGCATTATAGACGTTTTACTGGTTTAAAGCGAACTTTTTCAATCGGCCATCGGCCGATGGAAGAGGAAAATAATCGGCCATCAGCCGATCTCGAAACAATCGGCATCGGCCCATCGGCCAAAAAATGCCATCGGTCGAGCCCTATTACGTATTATAAAATTATGCATGCAGGCGGTCATGTAGACTTTAATCAATTTTTAAACTCACCATTCAAGAGGATGACCGGGTAGATTTTTTGTCACTTTTCTTTTAGTTTTGTTGCTTTTTACTGTTTTTTGTTGCATTGAGCACAAAACACAAAAATGAGATGTACGCCTTTGTGCTACAGGTCAAAATGTAAAATACAACGCATATTACGAATAAATTATGGGACAAGATTGCAGATACGTGTTTCGAGTTACCTTCTTAATGCAGGAGAAGCGAGCTTCTAGAGAAAAAAAACTAAAGAACTGAAGTAGGCTTCAGTGGTTCCACTATTAAAAATTATGTGCTTGAAAAAAAACACCTGTTTTTTTTTTTTTTTTTATGTAAGTAATTTTGACTTAAAAACGCGTTATTCTCAGTTTTCAGTACCAATACTTACTTATAAATGATAGTTACTGAAAGGGCAAATATTAACTGCAATAAATTAAAAATTTACAGAGCAACTACACGTTCATAATTAATGCAAGAATTTTTTAATGCAAGAATTACTTCTTCAGAACAATAGTATTTGTATCAAAATTAAGGAACTATTTAACGCGCGAGGCGTCAGAACGATTCAAGAATTTGAGTAGTCATTTCGTCTCTTCGGAGCAGGAATAAATTGATTAATCCGTCGGTTTCGGATGGGACACAAGAAAACAGAATGACCGATTGGATGTTTAACGTATTGGGGAATGAAAAAATTTAACAAGAAAGTACTAAAATATCCGATGCTGGTACATTTTGAAATTAACTTTCCCCTGCCAGGGCGATATATCCTGGAATCAGTGGTAGAGCTTTAGCTTACAGTCAGGGAGGTCATACTGCTTTGCGCTTACCGCTGCTCGTACCAAATGATTCAACACGGTATCCTTTAACGCTTATCGTTTGATGTCCTCCTGGCTCAGTGGAAGAGCATCAGCTTACAGTCCTCACTGAATGAGCTCTATCCCCAACGCCGATGACGTTCCACCGTTCCCAACTACGACGTACTTAGGTTTGATACATGGAGTGTTACCACAACATTAATTAAACACGTTTTTTTAGTGGTGTCTCAGAATGAGATCGTAGCGAATTATTTTTGAGAAAAGGTTTACTTTGAAAATAAGAGCTGCAATTTTCAAATATAAGTCATTTTGACTCGGAGTTATTAAAAGAACACGATGTGCTTAAAACTAAGCCGTTTTAACTAATAATAAGAGTTTTGATTTAACAATGTTTTTCATGCTCATATTCTACATCAAAAAAGGGGTTTCTTGCATTTTCGAAACACATGTCTGCAATCTTTGCAATAATTGCTAATAAACGTTATGGTTGTACTTTACTTTTGTTAAGTCACAGAATCTATATTCACTCTCCGCTGATTTTAAAAACCAATTGTTAAAAAACTATTTCCAGCTTTATTGTTTTTTATCTGATAAAAAACATTAAGTTTTGCTTCTTGTTGCTGATGTTAACTATTTTCTCACTTGTTGGGGGGGGGGGGGTCATAAAATCAAAACATATTTTTTGTAAAAATAATTCTGATGCAGTTTGTCCGATGCAACTCTGTCTGTTAAAGGTTATATAAGTGGTTCAAATTTCTTCGTACAGCTCAACAAAAAAATTTTTGAACTACGCAGAAAATGTAAAAGGAAAAAAATAAGAATAATTAAACATGAAACTGAGGTGTCGTGTCAAAGATCTCAAAAATTTGTAAAATGTATAAAGTAAGCGGAGAATTCTCTCAATGAATTATTAAGGTGATGACAAGGCAGGCAGAAGACCAGAAATACCAGCAGACAGACCGACATGCACATTTGAAACCTTCCAAGCCCACTGCCATTTTTTCTAAATATTTATTAAAATAATAAATTTTCCTTTTCTTTTTTTTTCTTTTATTTAGTTTACACGATATTTATTTGGGAGATAAAGCCCCTGAATTCCATACCTAATTTCATTTGCACTGTTTCATTCATTTCTTGTTTTGCGGGAGAGTAAACAGAAATAAAAGGACACTTTTAAGATTAGGGGGAAAAAAAAGCTGTTTTTATACAAAAGTGTAGCTGAGGAAAACTACAAAAGCTCTAAAAAACTTGATTGAAACTTCGAAAGCTCAAAACTTTTGCAAGATGTCTCTTGTTTTATGAGTGCACACATTTTTTTGTTGGAGAAATGTATTTCTGTAATTTTAAAACATGTCCGAGTAATGTTTATTGCCATTTTGTATTTGAGACGTTGTTCTATTTTTTGTATAATGGGTTAAAAATTGTGTCAGCTTAAAAATGCTCCCAAAAAATATAGTAATTACAACAATAATAATAATGTAAAATTTGAAAATTTGAAGTAATAATACGGAGCAGGAACTGTTAAAAATAATAATAAATCTATAATAATAATAATATATAATATGGAGAGCTTAATATGTTACACTCTGCCTGTGCAATGTGAGTCGCATTAATATTTGCCCCCATTTTCAAAAAAAATATATTTCAATACTTTTCCTGCGTGAACTAAGATTTGATTAAACGAAAATCATAATAATATTCATTTTTAAACATAAGAAACCTCAATAATTTAAATACAACATAAAACTAACTTCTTTCTCAATGTCGCGTGAATCCCACTTGCGGTGCAAAGTGTATTCTTGGAATAACACGAATCAGGTTGGTTATAATTCTCTATTTAACTGCAATGTAAAAGGAAAGACTTACAGAGATTCAAATCAGATATATTGCTCGACAATTTGTTTAATATCATCATAATTTTCACTTGTATTGTGAGTTACGTGAAACTAGCCATAGAAATACCATGAAAGTCAAACAGCTAAAATATAAAGGATTTGAAGATCTTTTTTCAACTAAAATATAAAACATTTTTAGCTATTGAAATTACTTTTTTATGTCTGAAGATCGTCTGACATTAATTATAATGTATAAATTTCCCATTCTCAAACATCATTAAGAAATAAGTAAAATTATTGCTGACTTAATAGAAATTTACAGGTACATATTTTTAGCTGTCTACTATATTTAAATGATTATATATAATTGCGAGAAAATTTACAATGCTACATTTTAAAATATGTATTTTTGATCATTTAAAAATATTAAAAATAATTTAAGTGAAGGCCTTTATATAATAAGCTGAATAGGTTGATTACATTTTTAAAACATACCATCGTAACTTAATGAACAAATGAATAAAAATACATAAATAAAATATATTTATTGAGCAATGAATATGCTTTACTAATACTTATTTTAAATTGCATAACTATAGAAAATAGCTACGTTCATTCAAAGATAATTAGAGAATTCAACGAAAAGAAATAACAGCGTTTATCCTGCTGTGGGCTCTGACATTTTTATGGATCTTCAGTATTGTTGTCATAACGACCATTTACAGCTGTGAATGGCAGTGAATCAGCATTACCTCTTGAATCTAATTTAAACTGTAAAACACATCAATATCAGTGGCAGTTCTATTTCAAACGAGATTTTGTCATATTCATATTATTTCCTTACAGGATCAGTTCGCGTCACGAGTGGCGGGCACTTCCTTCAAATCACGTTCGATTCAAGGCTGGGAATAATTTACGAAATCTTTTGCTAATTGGTGAATGCAGGAATACATATGGTTATCGAAAGATAAATAGTATCGAAGCGATCTATTCAACTGTCGCGTTTAGGAAGCATTGTTGGAGAGTTAAATCCGTTGTTGACCTTTCCTTGATTGCCGATTCTCACGTCGTTTAGTCGTAGGTGAGAAGACTAGAAACGATGCAATTAATACGAAATTAATTCACGATATGGGGAAATATAAACAGGATGGGCTTCGTAGGGTTTTTTTTCTTCTTCTTTTTGGAGGATAAGTTTTGAGATTGATCTGTGATGTTTTGGAAAACATTTAAAGAGAAAAAACATTAACGTATGTGTCAAAAGGAAAGTCCATGTAATTAGTGAAATTCAAAATGCGTGGTTTCCGTGAGAAAATACTCACACAATAAGTGTTAATGAATGCTGTAAAAGAAATAGAAATGTTTAGAAGCTTCAAAATTGTCATTTTTATTTCTAGAAAACAAAAACATTCTAATTTGTATAATATCAAACACAAAATTAACAGGAAATGTAACTAAAGTAATTCAACGCTGTTCCATATCGTCGCTTGAAAAGAATAGTGACACAACTCAAAAAACACCGAAAATGAGATTTTTAATTGATAATACTTTTAAAAAATTGATCTTTTATATGGAATAAAGAACAAAGTCGTAGATAGCAGTTTCCCGTAGATAGCATAAGTGTCTTTTCAGGATGAAAATAAAATGCCTTTTTTGTTTTTTTTTTTTGTTGAACAGAGGCATGCTGTGTTTCGTGCTGTGTTTCGATTGCTTCGTGGGTAAGTATTGCCAATTTTATTAAAAAAAAGGCACACAACTCCGATTAGGTCCTAAGTGATATAGTCCCTTATAGAGCAATAGAGACCCATTTTATGTTGTGTCTGTTTTGCTGTTAATGTAGGATTTTTTCATAAAATTTTATTATGAACAATAGAGACATATTTGGAGTTGTGGCTGTATTGATTTTAATATTACAATTTTTTCAAGACCTTTTCAAGGTTATAACACTATTCCTCAAATTGTTGTTTCAGAAAAATTGTTGTTTTTATTCGAAAGAGACACAACTCAAAGTCTCCTAAATTTGATTGAAATTTCTAGGAACCCTAAAAAGCTAGCACAAAAACTGCATGAAATAAACAAAAAGAATAGTATTAACCATTTTTAAGGGGCATTACAATAATCAGGAATTGTTATTAATGAAACAACAATAAATTACGTATCGCAACAATTTAAAAACTGCTCTCCTGAAAAAGTTGCTTTTTTGAGTTGTGTCACTATTCTTTTCAGGCAACGATATTTTATACTGCTTTGGGTCATCAGGTTCGTTCATACCAGTTACGTCAAAGCTTCAAGTTTCTATCATTTGGTGAATTGGAATTATATTTCAATTCCAAACTCAGGCAAGAATAACTAAAATAGTATAACAATGTCCCATTTTTTACATTTCTAGATCAGCTGGTGCGTTCAAACCATTTTCTCCAGAAATTTAGATTCCAGAACTTTAAACTGGAATTGTATTTCAATCCCAAAATAATGTACAATATTAATCGGGAATGTAACTGATACAGTTTATCAATGTTCTATGTTTTGCACTGCTTTGAATTAGCTGGTGCGTTCATACCATTTGCGTCAGAATTTGCCATTTCTACACTTGGTGAATTGAAATCGAATTTCAATCCAAAAACAGGCACAATGCTAATAGGAAATGTAACTAAATACGATTCAGCAATGTTCCATGTTTTATATTTACCTCTACTAGACCCCCTACCTGTTAGCCGAAGCCTTAGGATTGCTTTCCCACGGAGCCGGTGGCCGTGCTTTATACTGCTTTGGATCAGCTGGTGCATCCATTATCATTCGCATCTAAATTAGAAATTTCTAAATTTGCTGAATTGAAATTAAATTTCAATTCGCAAGTCAGGCACAATATTAATAGGACAAGAGACTAAAAAAATTCAAGAATGGTCCATAACTTACACTCTTATGGATCAGGTGATGCATTCATACTATTTATGCTAGAATTTGAAGTTTGTAAACTTAGCACGTTAGAATTAAATGTCACATTTTAATTTCATTCTCGAAATAAAGCATTATATTAAACGAAAATGTAACTAAAATGTAACTAAAGTAAGTTTTATACGACGTTGGATTTGCTGGGGGGGGGGGAGGGGGAGGCTTTCATCTTATGACGGAATTTCACATTTCTATTAGGGATGTAACGAATATTCGGCCACTATTCGGTATTCGGCCTATTCGGCCCTTTGGCCGAATATCCGAGCCTGCTTTCGCCGAATAGTCATTTCCTCACCTAGCCGAATAGTCATTTCCTCACCTAGCCGAATAGTCATTTCCTCACCTAGCCGAATATTCGGCCTGGCCGAATACTGGGTAGGGTCAAATTCGGCCTGGCCGAATACTGATGGACTATTTGGCCGAATAGTTCTGCTGCAGTAGAAATGCAAAAAAAATCAGACATTAGTAGATTTTAAACATTTAAAATAGTATTATAATTATTGCAAAAGAGTACATTAGTACACAGATTTAATAAATAAAAATAATTTAGAAAAAAACTTCTTTTTTTAAACCTTGTTTTAGCCTTGACTGAGCAAAGACATATTTTAAAGTTGTAATATGGTATTTTATATTTAGTATTTTCACCCAAAAGCTAGCAATAGTTAATTATGATGGAGAATATGAGAAATTAATTTTGTATTATTAACAAGGTGGAAGTCAGACTTTGTTAGGGTAGACTGATTTATTGTGAATATTGGGTAAGAGAGAAATGTGAAAAGCCTAGATTACGTCATGAAGATTTAGATAGCATAAGTTATTGGGGTTTCTGAAAATAAAAAATATTCCAGTTAAGTGTATTAAATTTTAATAGATCTTTTAAAAATAGATATGTAAAAAACCCATAAAATAAAAGTATTAACTTTTATAACTTTTAAAATATCTTAATAAAACAGTTTTGAGCAAGGTAAAAGTTCACTATGCAATAGTAGTTCTTTCACTTGAATTAAATAATTAAAGTAAGCATTAGCATAATGCTAATGCTTACTTCCATAAAACCTGTCATTTCTATTCCACTTGTGGGTGAAATTCTTAGTTTTATTACATTCAAAACAATAGAAAAAATACACGCAGAAAATACATCAATTTTAAATTGTTTTAAATTATTAATTTTAAATAGAATTAAATCATACATCATAGATTGTGCGTAATTAGAGTTTGACTTTGTGAATAATTTTAAATTAGACAATACTTTCTCTTAAAACGACTTTCTAGAAATTTTAATATTCGGCCGCCAAATATTCAGTATTCGGCCTAAGGCATTGGCCGAATATTCGGATTCGGCCTGGAAGAAATGGCCGAATATTTGGTATTCGGCTATTCGGCCAAACCACTATTCGTTACATCCCTAATTTCTATGCTAGGTAAAGTTAAATTAAATTTCGGTTTTCAGTATATCCAAAACCAGGCATAATGGAACTAACAACTACCGAAAAGGAAACTAAACTCATTCAACAATGTTCCAATTTTCAGCAAAATAACCGTTCTTCTTGTCATGCAATTGGCTATTTCGGAAAGAACAAACTGCTCTGATGTGTATTTTATTTAAATAACCATGAAATGGTGTGTTTTTCTTGAAGATAAGATTTTGACTCTTATTTCCATGATAAGAATTATTTGTGTAAATGGCAATTGTATATCTTTTATTCATGCTCTCTTATTCTGCCATTAACTTCCAACACCAACGCTACGCCTACAAACGCCGGAAATCTAAATCATTGCTGAAAGCTTGTTACTAATCTAGAGGAATAATTAAAACTTTATTTCTTTAATACATTTCCGAAAAGAAATCCGTACTATAGTCCGCATAAAACATCATTGAAAAATATTACATATCCGAACATTATTATAGAATGAAAATCAATGTACTCTCACCGTCTGAAAATTCCAGTGCTCTGTCGCTAAATTCAAACATACTAAGTTACATGTTACAATTTTGTTTTTATACCGTCGTTCTCTCTTTTTTTTTACGCTATAACTCCGTATAATAAGAGTCAAAAACAGTAGCAAAAGCAAAAATAGAATAAAAAAGAGAGAGAACTCCGTGTGAAACATACCAACGTTCCTCTTGAGCTAGAGAAACTAGAACATCAACAGTCACACTCCTCCCCCCCTAGTGGCGTTTTAAAAACAGTCTGCCATGGTATAAAAATTGTATTTATTTTCTTAAGTTTTGTGAGAACATAACATGTGAATAGAGTAAATATTATCTTTCTCAAGTTTCTTTCGACTTAAATTTTGAAAGGAGGTGCTGAGTTCAACTAAACAACATGATACCTACTTACATAATGTATTGAGCACGTAAATTATGTTTTACTACTATTTTGCTGAATGAAAATGACTTAAACATAGGATATCGGTATTAAATTGAGAAATAAAACCCTTAAAATAACTTGGTAAACATAAGCTTTTGTGAAAGTCAAAACGCGTCTTTAAAAACTATGTTACGCAATTACTTGAGTAACATGATGATTGTGATAGAAATATAATTTCACGTTAATTTAAAGCACAAATGAGCATTAAAACGCAGACATATGTTTCGGGAATACTTGGAATCCCTTTTTCAATGCGACAGGGAGCTTCTAGATGCAAAACATCCAAATGAATCAGACAAAACAACAAAAACAAAGCTTATATAGCCTAAGAATTAACTGTAAACCAATGAGAATGAAGGCAGTGTGAAGTGGAAGTAGAAGTAGCAGGGAAAGCACCAATAAGAGAGCAACAAACGAATCCAGTTGAAAGTTCAGGAAGTAAAAAGGAATATCAATAAAAACAAAGCAAAAAAGACGACAACATGCATAAAAATGTGAAAATACATGAAAATTGCAAAAATAATAAAATAAAATACAAAGAATAAAATGGAAATAAAATAAGTACAGAAAATACTAAAACAAAAAGCAAAACAAAGTACACAAGTAAAGGAGGGGGAGGGGGGGGAGAAAAAAATTAAAAATAGACACAAAAAAAGAAAACTAACAAGAAAAACAAGAAAGAACAACAAATTAAAGGGACTTATGCCAGACCTGTGAAAATACATGAAAATTGCAAAAATAATAAAATAAAATACAAAGAATAAAATGGAAATAAAATAAATACAGGAAATACCAAAACAAAAAGCAAAACAAAGTACACATGTAAAGGAGGTTGAGGGGGGGAGAAAAAATTACAAAATAGACACAAAAAAGGAAACTAACAAGAAAAACCAGGAAAGAACAACAAATTAAAGGAACTTATGCCAGACCTGTGAAAAATAAGGAGTTGAGGAAGAATCATTAACCAAATTAGAACTATTCCTGTTAATATGATAAGCTTCCCAAAAGTCAAGCTCTAAAGGGGAAGAACATTTTTGAATAATTTTCCCAGAATTGAAATCAAAAGAGTGGTTGGAATTCCAACAATGTTGAGCAATGCTAGACTTATTTAACTCTTGCTTTCGTACATAACCTTTATGCTCATTTAACCGAATTTTCAGAGCACGTTTTGTCTGTCCAATGTAAGAAAGGCCGCAACGGCAACTAATTTGGTAAATACCCGAAGTGTTAAGTTGATCGACAGGATCTTTAAGATAAGAAAAGGAAAGTTTGTTGCTAGGAGCAAAAACGACTTGAAATTGAAACCTTTTTAGGATTTTAGCAACACAAAAACTGACAGAATGAAAGAATGGTAACACAACCAAATTCTTTCTAGAAACCACATGATTGGGACCAGAAGTTTTTTTAGAAAGTTTGTTATGAATAGAATCAATTAACGAGTGAGAAAATCCTCTATCCACAGCTACAGCTTTCAGATAGTTGAGTTCAATCTTGAGAAGCTCAGGAGAAGAGCAAATATTAATAGCACGATGAACAAGAGCATTAAAAGCCGAATATTTTTGGTTGGGAGGACGAGACGATAGGCTATGAGGAGGTAAAGAAACAGCGAAAGTATTACGGTAGACAGAAGTAGTGAAACCAGACTCACTCCTAGAAATCAAAACATCAAGAAACGCGAGGCTACTATTAAGTTCTTTCTCACAAGAAAACTGGATATTAGGATCAATGGAGTTCATAATAGAAAGAGCATCATCAATACCTAACAAGTTACTGTCCGTTAAGACAAAACAATTATTATTATGATGATTGTGGTAAGGTGATTATTTTAATAAAACTAATGATGAGTCAATTAATTGTTTTGACTTCGTCAAAAAATAAATTGACTCATCATTAGTTTTATTAAAATAATCACCTTACCACAATTACTCACCTTACCACAACGATCCTACAAAGGATGCGAAATTTTTCCCTAAATTATGCTGCTTGGATTAATATTAATTTATTAAAATTTTGTCAACAGTTTGCAGATGAGCTAAAAAAAAGATAACTAAAACAGAAAACAACTCAAATTAAGAACCGAAAACTTCAAACAATCAATTTTGTTATATTCTTTTAATTCCTTGTTTTGATCACAATCAACAATTATTACGGCAAAAACTATATTCTATGTTAATATATTTCCCTATTCTTCAGCGATTATCAAAGCTTATTATAAAGTGAAGTGTAGTTGAGACAGATAATGAAACTCTTTTAAGCTTTGTCTTTGTTGTGTGAACATTTAGCAGTAATACGGTAGTTCTTTCGAAGTCTACTTAATGCAGTAATACCGAGAGTATAGTTGCTTCACTTTTCGTTTAAGTTCTAGAATTCACCCTGAAACTGTTTTTGAATTACATAATTTGATTAAACCTGAATTTTAACAAAATGTTGCAAATGCAGTTGTCTGCGGAAATACTCAAATTGTGTTCGCTGATCTATCATTTCTAAAATACTTTTAAATGCTACATCGCATTCCATATTTAGGTTGGCCAACTGATCTGTATTAAACAGATATCATGAACTTCAAAGCAAGTGGAAAAACCTTGTGCCCTCGCTTTTTGAAGACATCTAGATCTAGACAGCATTATATTTTAAATTTCTCTATCGTTTTATAAAACACTTCTTCTAAGAATATATTATGAACAGCGTTTGGATGATTCAATGCCTCAGATTTAAATTAATTTAGACCACAGATTGAATACCTTGACATACATGCTCGCATAACGTACAGGTATGGTCAAAGTATGCAGTAATGCAGTTTTGATTATGATTGTGTCGCTGTTGCCTTGTCTGTATCTTTCCCTAAACTGAGGCCTCCGACTGTTTCGATTTTCTTTAGAAAAAAATTTTATCTACGCCATAAGTATATCGTGTTTTTAAAGAACATAACTAAAAAATTACAATTGAAATAAGTCTATCAATAGGAAATACTTTGAAAGTTTGCTTACTTAAACTTTGTAACTTTATTAAATTACCAACGTACGATTTTTAAATATTTTTGTTAATATCTTGCAACAGAGGTTACGTAGCTGTTACGAACATGGGACTCCCCATTTTTAAGGAAAAATGAAACTGAATACTCAGTGAGGATCAAATTCTTGTGTCACTGTATTCGCCATAACATATGTTATAATGTATTTACACAGAAGAAGAAAAGTGCTGTAGTACTAAATAAAGAGTATATTTCCAAAAAAAAAAAAAAAATCTTCATCTTGGGCTGCCAAAAACATCGTCCTGAATTTAATTTTATGCATCCATTTTCTTATTAAAATAATCCTTGGTAAAGCAAATGAATTCTTGGTGACTAAATGCATCAAATAAGGTGGTGATACTGAATATTAAAAAAGTCAAATGCTTTTCTAGTGAAAAAAATACATCGTGATTAAGGCATGAAATGTGGATATAAATTTAGAATGGCCCAAATATACATGCCAAGATACAATAAATCATCGCCAAACATTTTGCAGACGTACTGGTTCGAAAGCTTGAAATATATATATATATATATATATATATATATGTAATCAACAGTTGGGAAATAATAGAGTTATGTAGTAAAACAAGTGTCATTCGTTAAACCCAAGATTTGTAACTGGTTTAAAATTCTGGAATAGTTCTGCGAAAGATCCTAGTTTAACGTGTCAAAGCTATTGTAAATCCTTTTAAGCTTACGTATGATGCGTGTCGACTGAATTTGCGGGTTATACAAATACATGAAAAAAGGTGGGACATAAATTTAAATCACGTATTACTTTATCACTTTAAGAACGTATCACTTTAACAACGATGTCAGCAGCACAAGGTAGTTTTCGATGCTTAATGAATCTTAAAAAGAAATTTAAAAAATAAAAAAAGATCATTTCGAATAAGATTTACTTCTGTTCCGTTTAATTGTGACAACGGAAGATTTAACAATGTTACGGTTGCCAAGCCTTTTTTGTGAAGGTTGCCTAATACAAACAATGAGAAAAACATTGAATTCGGGTTACATGACACTTTACACAAACTGGAAAAATGACACAGTTTTTAAAATGGTAGAAATCAGTGTGTGTGTGTTTTCCGTGTTGTATTCCAACCGTTTTTTGATTTCTAAAAAGAAATGTTTCCATCACTCCAGTTACCTACAGTTTTACTAGCTTCTTTTTTTTACGATATGATATTTTTCTTTTACTAACTAATTTTGCCTACGTAAAAGTTAAAAAAGAAATAAAATCACATTGAGTAGGGATTTTTGCAACAGTAAAACACGAGTGGAACATAATAGAAACTTATTATTTCATTCGTAAAATGATACGTTTAACGGTTAAATTAATACGGCTTAATATTATGTATTTTTTTAATTCGAGTACGCAATATATTATTTAATATTTACCGATAGTGCTATCTCAACATTAAACCCTCATGCCAGCAGGGTAGCGTAGAGGTAAGGCAATAGCTTCGTGCACCCAAGTTAGCAGGATCAAACCTGGCCCAAATCGTTGGATTTTCAAAATGCAGAAATATTTCAGCGCCCATGTCGTATCATTATGTGGCATGTTAAACATCCCTTGAGTATCTGTTTGGCTTTGATAATCTCGGCTAAAATAAATTCTTAGATCAGTTTCGCATTAGAGGAGTTCAGGTCCCGACCTCTAGGGGACAACTGAGCGTTCAAAATTCACAAGTGATCATGTCATTGGTCGATAGTTGTGTTACACGAAAGAATGATTGCCAGTTTTCGGGAAAGGCACTAGGTCTGCAAATGGCAAGAAACCAATATTTAGCTAAATTACAAACAACATTGAACTCTCATATATATCTAAGAAACGTTCTTTTTTTTCACACATGAAATATGTTTCTCAACTCTGTCACTGATTTTTGATGATTTGATGATATGACATTAAAATTATCTTATTTCACTTTTAATTTCCTGTTAATTACTGAATATGCACGTAAAATGAATTCACTTTGCATTTGCAAATTTTATTTATTATGCGTTAATATACATGTAATACTTTCAAGATGCATAATTCCATTAGTAAAATAACTCAAAAATATTCTGAATTACACTCTGAAAGGAACAAATATGTGAATTAGCTAAAGGGGAAAAGGAGAATCAATTCTGATAGCATTGAAAATTTTAATGAAATTTCTTACTTTTTTCAGTAAAAATGTACATTAATTAATGCTTACCCTTTAAACTAAAATAGGTTGCATGAAATATCCCTATACATTTCTGCTTTCAATAAATATGCTGCAAATAACACCTGATTTAATTATCGTATTCTAAAAATAAAGTATTAATTAACTTAAAGCAGTTTACATAATCGTTTTGCGCACTAGATGGCTTAAGAAACGAAATTTTGCAACATTGTAAATACTTTAATATATATATATATTCTTTTTCAGTTGAAAATGTTTTATAGTGTGAACAATTAAAAATTAGATTTTTTCTTTTTCAAAGGGTTGATTGACAAAAACTTGTATTTGTATATGCCTTAAAAAGGGGCTGGTTTTTAGGCTACTTTCCCGTAAAAGTAAAAATAAAGAGGCTTAATATAGCTTATAATCATTATTAAAGATGAAAAAAAATCGAAAATTAATTAATTAATAATAGAAAGATTGAAAAATAGAAAAATTGAAAGTAGGGTTTTGAGATGGGAAAAATATGTGTCTGTTGGTCTGTCTGACACCCACCCCCTACCATACAACTTTAAGTTAATTGTCCGAATTTAATATAAATAAAAACAAATGCGGTTGAAATATTACGGCGAGGACTCTTCATTCCCATATTTTTATTTTATGATTTGAACAATTTTTGGTTCAATTTTGAACAGTTCAAAAAAACTCAACATTAGCGCCTACGGGGAAATAATTCGAATCCTACATAAATCCTAATCGAACAGATGGATTTGCTTGGAAGAAACTTCATGGTGAAGAAGTAGAACAGACAGAAAGTTCATCCAGAACTAAACGAGCCTACCTTCTAATGAAACTTAATGATCTGTACTTTTTATGATAATTTTGAATGAATGAACTAATTAATAAATGAATGAATTAATAAATGAATGAATGAATGTATGAATGAATGAGTGGAAGAAACAATGAATAAATGAGTGAATAAATGAAGGAATTGGTAACGAGTGAATGCATGAAGAAATAAATGCTGGAGCGAGTAAGTGGGAAAAAAACAAAAAATGAGTAGAACAATCTGTATTAGAAAAGGATAATAAGACGTATTGGGGAATACAAACTCGTTCAACTAGAACTAAACGAGACTAATTTATCATGAAACTTTTCGATTTAGATTTTGAGGGAATTTATAAATAAATGTCTGGGTGAATAAATGAATGAATCTGTGAGTGAATGTGTAAAGAAATTAACGAATGAATAAATAAATGAATGAATGAGGAAATAAAAAAAAATGAGTAAAAACAGAGATTGATTTTTCTTTAACATTGATGAAGTTTGTCAATTTACTGCCTTGAGTAAATCAAATTAAAGATAATTCAAAGCGCTTCAGTTTTTACATAAGGGCAGCGATTTTTTTACGAAAATTATTATTAAAATGATTTTTTTATGTTTAGTTTTTAACATTGACATTTAATTTTTCTTTTTAGCAGTTAAAAATCATTTTTTTTAACTTTGGGATACAAATATTTCACGCCATAAGAGGTAATACTTTTCTTTTTTATTAAAATATAATTATGTTTTAATATAAAGTGCATTAAAAGTTAAAATGGTTCATTTGAAAATTTGAAAAAAATAAGTATTTAAGCTAAACAACTATGTAAGGAAGATGGCTATATTATACGTTGGCCCACGAGAAAATAGGCTCGTATAGTTCTAGACGGAACTCCTTGTTAAAGTTGTAATAATATGTTTTCATGAAAAATGAGTGTTTTAGTTAAAACCATGCGCAAATCTGTATAGCGTTTCAGTTGAAAAAATATACTTAAGTTTTGAATGCCCAAACCACTTCTGCTATATTTCTTTTCTCTTCCTTTTCTAATTTTTTTTTTTTTTTTTCGCGGTATGCTGTTCTCAAATGTAACGAAATGTTAACTTGGTATGCTGTTTTCAAATGTAACGAAATACCTTTAACAAATCCGTATTTATTTTATTTCTTCTTAAAACTTAAAGCAAATAGATAGATGACCTCTAACTGGCATATCTTCGCATTCTACAATATTATTTTTTACTCTTTTAACGGGTAATGCACATTCACTGTTTACATAACCATCAGCGAATTTGAAAACATGATTAACAACTTATGAACCAAGATTCAAACCGTTATTGTTTATTCCTCTTGAACGTGTTCGTAAAAAGATCAATATACTAATTTATTTATTCTTTTTTCCTTTCAGAACGGTAATTCTAAACTTCTACCTGCAGAACAAGACCACAACATTATGGTTTATTTTTCTATCATATAACTAAGTACTACTCCAAAGTGCAATTTTTAGTAAATTCTGCGGGTAAGTGTTATGGTAAATACCCGCATTATTTCGCTTCTTGATAGCTTTACCTCAAGGTTGCGTGCAAAGAACAATGCGTAGTTTAATTTAGTTGCGCGTAAGGTGATGGCATTGAAAACGATACAAATACGATTCTTTGTTACTTTTCGGGTTAATGCTTGCCTAGTTATTTCCCGTGAACATTTTTGGTATCGTATATTTAAAATAACAAATATCTCGGAGAGTTTTTAAAGTTTAATCTTCAATGTATAGAAAATAGCATTGGAATGTATGAAAATAAGAAAAACATCTAAAAATTACTTCCGGTATTAGGGATGCTACCGACAAATAAAACTTGTCTCCGTTTATGTAGTATCAACTTTGAAATTTAGTGCTTAAATGCTTTAATAACTTTTTAACTTACTCTTATTTAAGTGGACTCATATTTTTTTCTAAGTTTCAGTTAATTTATACTTTAAGCAAAGTGTTCGTCAGTCTAAACAAGCTTATTTTCCCTTATGCCTATGTCCGTTTTATTATGAGAAATTTCAATGAAAAAATGTGTTTGAGACCCAAAGCCATATTTAAAATATCAGATGTTTTATGTACCTCTAATATTTGCTAAAACATGCTTGGCAAAATAATTAATAAATTACAAAAGGGAATCCCCGTACTTGTTTTTACTCAAATTTCACAATTTTCACGTGATTTGTTATTACATTTTATGAAGTTCGTTTTTCCACAAATATCAATTTAATTCCTGGTCTGATTTGTATGAATTTTTTTAACACATCTCAAACGACGTCCTTATAACATAAAAATAACACTTATAGATAGATAAATATTCAAAGTTGCAAAGAAATATTACTTTAGTTTTTGGAGTTACAGTACTGAAAAAATAATGAATTGTACTCCTCTTTTTGGTTTTTTATATTGAAAAGAACGAATGTAATTTGTGTAATTTCCCTTTCGGTTACGAGTGCTTTTCCAAACATTTCCTCTAAGCCTATCCCCCCTTTATATACTTTCTTATATCACATAACTGGCTATTAATTTCACTTGTAAAATGTATTTTACTTGCCACTATATGCCATAGAACCGTGCCTAAGTTGTCCCGGTTAGTGGTCTTAATTTCGAATAACTGCAAAATAATAATCTAAAAACTAAAAAAAGTTTGTTTTTATCAGTCAAAATAATGCCAGATAAACATTGGGCGGTTACCCTGTTTCTTTTTTTTTCTTTTTTGTTTTTTTAATCTATTAACTCAGAACAAATGCTTTCACTTTTTTTTTTTTTTTCATACTTATTGCTATTGTTACTTTTTTAACGTTCTACTAATTTTAAGAAATTTGCAGTTTTAGCAGTTTTTAGACACGTGTTCTAAATATTTTGGAGGACATTCATTAAAAACTCATTTTGACGAAGCCATTTTTATCTCAGGTCTTGGAATAGAATGTAACAACTTTTAAACTTGACATCAGTACTTAGCTGTATAATATTGTGTAGTTCAGATCCAAAAGAAGTAACATCCATGTTTGACAAAGATGTTCCAAAATGGTTGAAGTCGTTAAAATCTCATTTACAGATGCGTGGCAGTTAATTTCTTTTGATTATTCTATATGTCTTCTGAACAGAATACAAAAACTTTGCTCATATATTGGCACTTTCATTGTTTTATGATCTATATAGGGCAAAAAAATTTATTATTATGTCGAAAAAGCAATCAATAAAATTATTACGATCTGTTGTTAAAAATAAAAAGGACACAACTAAAATGATAAATAAAATTGTTTGTCTCATAAAAATACTTATGAATATAAAAATTGGAAACGACACACACCTCTTACTAGCCAAATTTAATTTTATCAGTGCAATGTTATGATCAATTTGCTCTTTACTTAACCAAATTGAAAGTGTAGCGAAGACAGTAGAGCATGTCCTTGAAGTTTCTCGCATGCATTATAGAAAAGTCAACTAAATTACGGATATAAATGTGTTATGCAACTTCTTAAGTTTTACCATAATATATCTTCCTATATAACCAGAATCCTTGACTTATTTGCTTGCTGACAACACAGAGTCCACCATCCCTATTCTTTCACAAGTCGCACACATTCCGGCTTGTACCACACCCATCTTGAGACAGTACAACAGCAGAAAATAAAAGTAACAACCATAATAAAACAAAGAACTCGAAACGGGCTTGTCACCCTCTTAAAAGCCCCAACGCCGACATCCAGCATTAGCGACCTCGTTGCTAATCAGTAAAAAATAATTGCAATAAGAAAAGCAAAATCGGTCAAGCCCCTTCGAGGAAAAGATCCACTCCCCATGCATATGCAGCAAAGTCATCATACATGCCCAATGCCACTAACATACATTTATGCATGATACTCTGAGTAAGGCACCGAATTTAATGTTTACCTTGAGTACCTTGAATCCAGCTCTAATTGCCAGCTTGCTGTAGCGGCAGATGGTCGTTTAATGGAATCTTATGGAAAAATCAAGGGTTTCCTTTTTGTTGTTGGTTTCCTTCTTTGACTTATAGCGGAATTTTTATAACGTTGCCCCTGGCTCCACGAAGCATAGTGTCGCCAACTTTCCTTTTTTTAATTCTTTTATTATTAGCGCAGACGGTGCGGTACATTTTGGAGAACTAGTAATTATGACAGACTCAGACTTTGAGATCGCCGTTGGGGGTTATATAGGAAGAAACAGTTTGAGGTTCAATCGGTGTCATCCTTTCTCTTCCCTTTAAGTCACTTGATGATCTTAAAGGGCAATACTTACTTTAAATGCATCTATTTATTCTAGAAAATAGTCTAAAAGTAAAAATGTTTACTATCATTGCATTATTTTCTAATTGACTGCCATGGTTTTAAATTACATCAAGCAGCCCTATGATAGCTAACCACCAAGTGGATTCGTGTTCTTTTTTGCTTAGTTTGCAAACGAAATCAAGTGCTACCGCGAAATCAATGAAAAAAAAATAACAAACAGATATTTCTTAAACGTATGACTAATAATAATGTAAAAACTGAATTTGTACTTTTCAGAATTTTTTTATGGCAACCACAAATTTCACTTTTATGTTATTCATAGAATTTTATACTATAGCAACCCTACAAGAACTAGCGAGTTGCTGCACCAAAAATCGCTACACACAGTTCACGCAATAATTTCGGATTTCATCAGTTCCATAATCACCGTTACACTGAGTTAAAAAAGGGAAAAATTGTCCATAATTCATAATATGGTTCCAAAATACACAATATTTCAGTTTTTTATTGTCCAAAGTAGATGTTACCAAACTACTGTTTTGTGTAACATTAAGCTTAACGTAAAGGATTCAACCAATAATATTTCGCAAATTATTTATCAAGTTTGACAACATAATTTTCAAGAAAGACTAATTTTCAAACTATTGATTGTGGCACATACTCGTATATATTCACTATTTTGTGCCAGATTTGAAATGAAAATTGCATGTATTTGTTTTGGATTATAACGAACCCCTTTTTCAATACAACATTATTCTTACGTCTTTTCCCCCTCGTACTGCAGAAAAAGTGCTCTTCCCTCCAAAAATTCTATAGCTAATGAATTGTAAATTTGAATTAATCCTTTTGTGCTTAGTTTCTTTTAACGCGTTGTTATTTTCATTTCAGATATAAGATGAAAATGTTGTATTTCTCACTTATCTTTTTAAAAACAATATCAGTTTCTTACAAAAAGATTTCACGTCTTTTTTTTTTTAAGTTATACATTTAAAAACAAACTTATTTCCTTCAAAATTTTCTATTCAAAACTGCATAGTCGAAACAATCGACATTTGTTTGATAAATATCTAATTCAGTAATAATTGAGCACTTCCCATCTGCATTTAGATCTTTTTTATCTGAATTTTGGGGAAAAAACCGCACATGTATAGAATCGTGATTATGCTGCATAGTATTTTTCTAGCACATCATACCACTTCAATCATACGGACGCCATAATGACGGACGCCAAATCGAAACCGGCAATTTCTCTTGTTTACATTTCGTGTTTCTTACTTTTTTTAATGATAATTGTCGAGATACCCTGGAAATATTCATATTTCCTATATCATGCGTTGTTCCTGTTCTCAATAATTACATTTCCATATAATTACTTCTGATCAGTAGTTATTGAATCTAATTAGATCAGTTGCAACATTGTAGCAACATATGTAGACATTCTCAAAAATGTAATGCATAAGTAATTCAGTAGTCGGAGAAATTTGGGTTGAACTATCTCGGCAATTACTTAAACTTTTGCGCAATACATTGCTTTTAAGCAATTTTATTTTCAAAAAAAATCATTAAAATGTTTAATTCAGAAATAAAGACTACTAAAGACACTAAATTACAACACTAAATGTTAAGATTTTAAAATTACTACAAAAAGAGTAGAGGGAGACAATATATAAAGCAATTAAGAACCGGTACCCAGAAATGTCGAAATTTTTTTTTATTGTCTTAAGTAGTAAAATAAATCTTAAAAAATGTTCCCTGAAAGTTTCTGAAAAATTTAAGCAATATTTATTGATTTATCATTGATTTTATTGCCGCGTGATTTGCCACCTTTTCATTTGAAAACCGAAACTGTGCTGAATATAAGCCACATATTTGTGTTTTAAAATGAGAAGAAGCAATTCCATCGTGAGTGTAACCAAAAAAAAAAATTCTTAACTTGGAAATATTGATAAAGAAAGCATTTCAGTGTTTGCAAGCCTTAAACTTAAAATGCAGTTCTCTTGCGCGCATTTTCCTCATCAAAATACAAATGCTTTTTTAAATTTGTATCTATAACGTGGATTTTTTTCCCACATGTTCTTGAAACTATACATATCAAATTTATGCTTTACTTTTATGATAATTTAGGTACTTTTTTTTAATTCTTTTTGTAGGTTTTTTGAACTTTTCGTTGTTTTTTCTGCGTTACTTCAGTTTTTATTTTTTTCTCTCAAAAAGTATCTGAGTTATAAAAAATTCAAAGCATAAAAGTTTTGCTTCATAAGTAATGAATCAATAAAAAAATGTTGAGACTTTACGCCATTATTTAAAAAAGAAGATGCATTTTTAAAAATTGCTTAATTTCGTTTTAAAAATTAAAATTTTCAAATTATATTCTTTCTTGAATATCAGGTTTAATTTATTATTAAATTTCTTATGAAGTGATATAACATAACATGAGACAAAAATTGTAAATAAGAACACCATAGAGAAAACAAATGATATCATGGTGCCGACTCCCCTTAACTTCAAGTTGAAAGTTTGACTATCAATTCACTAAGAAAAATAGCAAATTCGGGTTAAGCTATTTAGAAAACTTTCATGCAATATATTACTTTTAAAAAGTTAGTCTTACACAAATTTATCAAAATATTAAATTTAAACAAAAAAAAACAGAAATTATTATATTTATTCTAAACTACGTAACATTACTGTACAAAGAGCACAGATAATTTATAAAACCATTAACACTAAAAAAGCATAACTGTTCCTTTAATAGGGAAAAACACAAAACATCTAGCAAATTATAATTAATAAACTACAAATTTCCATCAAATTTTGGCAAACCAAATTTGGAAACAGCAGTTTAGTATATACAATAAAAGCAATGGTATTAGAGCACATTATTGCATGACGTGTTTCGGTTTCGGATTTATAAAGAATGTCTATTAATAATGCAGGAATAATTATAAGCTCCCTCGCAAAGCAACAATCACAAATACGAAGATTTTGTTACATCAGCTGTCTTTTTGTATTTTGTTTCTTTTTTTTTTTAAATTAAACACCTCTAAGGTGTCACGAAATTTAACTCGCTCTTATTAGACACCTCTCACAACGAACGACCAATGCAAGCAATCATCACTTTTTCTTCAGGCCTCTTGAAATATTTCCTGTAGAATAATGAATTTTAACGATCTTCCGTTTATATTTTGTCACATTTCTTTTAAGAAAAAAAATATATATGCATATATAGCGGAAGAAAAAGTTAACAAGAATACAAAATGGAGGTCAACTTACCGAGGTAGTCGACTTTACACCTTGTGTCGAGATACCGAGGTTCCACTGTATGTACATACATACATATAGATATATATGTATGTATGTACAAATATATATATATATATATATATATATATATATATATACAGTGAAACCTGTGTAAGTTGACCACTTGCGGTGCAGCACTTTACAAATAAAAAACTTAGACACTTGGTCAACTTTACAGGTTTTACTGTATATATATAGGTAGTCGACTTGTCTGTGTGTCGAGCTACCGAGGTCCGAGGTTCCACTATACATATATATATATATATACAGTGGAACCTCTGTAGCTCGACACACGGACAAGTCGACTACCTCGGTAAGTGGACCTCCATTTTGAATTCTTGTTAACTTTTTCTTCCGGTATTTTTCCACGGTGTACAATACTGAGAATTTTGCAGTGATGTTTCTTCGTCAATAATAATCAATTCTTTCCTGGAATGAGTTCCCGGAGGATTCCCCTATTCCCCTTGTACCTTGGGGAGTCTCACCATTTGTGAGGAATATGTGAATATTGACTCTGAACTGATCACTTCAGGACCTCTAGAAGATAGAGATATCTTAGAAGCTGTAAATCAAACTGCAAATCCGTTAAATGCTGAAAACGGATCAAGTTCGGACGAAGATGACGAATTTGCCGCTCCATCTAGGCTCGAGGCGTTGAAAGCTGAAGATGTCAATCGGTGCTTTCTACGAACACAAGAAAAAAGTGAATTGCAAATCAGCAAGCTTAATAGCGGTGAGGAATTTATGTTTTCTGTTCAGAGGGGAAAACAAAAAAATATATATATATATTGGTGTACTAGGTTAATTTATTTATTTATTTGTAATGTGTAACTTTTCAAAATAATAGATAAATTACAAATAGGTATAATTTCATTCCCTGGAATTGGCTTTTATATCTTGAATGGTAGGTAAATAACTATACAGACCTTTTCTCTACCAGACCCCTACCTGTTAGCCGAGGCCTTAGAGTTGCTTGCGCACGGGGCGAGGTAGTGAGGTCCACGTATTTTGCATGCACGTATCCCCAGGTGTACATGGTGGGTCTTCAGCGGGTATCGAACGCGCGACCTTCTAGGTGGAAGTCCGACGCTCTGACCACTAGGCTACCACGGCCTAGCAATTGAAATTATGGCCTCAGTAACTTGACACCCGCTTATCTCTACATGCTTTCCTTTGCCCCGTCACAAATTGTACCAACTTGCCCCGCCGAAATTGTAAAACTTGCCCCGTCGCAAAAGTAACAACATGCCCCACATGGCGCCATTTTGTATTCTAATTCGCATTAACAACTTGATCCATGTAACAACTAGCCCGTTCTCCCTTACGTATGTAAAGTGGCGTTCCTAATAACGCAGGTTACACAGATAGTGGCATTAAAGTTAACTTAACTAGTCAACTTTGTGACTATATATATAACGTGCGTGTGTGTTATTAATTTCTGAAACATCAAATTACAAACATCACGTTCTCAATGTTGACATTAGATAAATTTCGCTTGTTAGAAAACCCCCAAAGACCCTCAAACCGGCAGCATTAAGTGATGTTTGAAACCTGTCCATGTATCGCTTGGGGCGACGGAAATTGCCAGATACAGAAAGGTCCATTTTAGTTCACTCTTCTTTTCTCTTACTAAATCCGAACACGCAAGACCTTACCATAAAAACAATTCTTAGTCTTGAATCTGAATTCAACACATCATGGGGGATAAGTTGAAACACATCTGCTTGCAATATAAAAGGACAATTTATTATTTTTTAAACCTGCGATTATGCCAGTGCTGATTCTTAAAAATTTATAATTCTAACTCCTTTAAACGAAGTTGGTCCAGCCTCATGTAAAACCATTTTTTATCGACTCTATTTCAAAATTTGTTCTTTTGTTTTGTAATGCAAGTATATTATTTTGCATGCCTTACAACCTTGAGCTATTGAGAACTAATAAGATGAAAAACACCTGCATGTTTTCAGCTGCTATAAAACGATGAATTAAATTGAAAAAGTAAGTCAATGTATACCTTCAGAAATAAAATTCTTCTCACTGTGTTATCAAAAATACGCATAGATCAGTTCTCTTTATATGTACCTAATTAGTGTGTGCATGAAAGAATTAGCGCAAAACCCTTAGATTTCCGAATTACTCGTAATATTTTAAAAGGAATAATATCGATCATTATTTTTAGCCTACTTTCTTATAAAATCTTTTTAAAAAAGCATGACAGAAGGCTTTAAGTATCGTAAAAATACCGTTAAAAAATAAGAAAAGTGGAAACTAAGTCAAATAATTAAATAAGGATTGAAAAGTAAAAAAAATCGAAAGTAGGGTTTTGAGATAGGGAAAATGTGTGTCTGTGGGTCTACCTGTCTGTCTGTCGTTTTGTTTGCCCCCCCCCCCCCTAATAACTCTTGAACGAATTGCATTTGAAAGATCTCGGATATCTCATTTCCATATTTTATTTTTTTATTTGAAGAATTTTTCTTTCAATTTTGAAGTTCAAAAAATCTTAACACTGACGGTATTGGAGAAATATGAAGCAAATTTCATAAACCCTGGACATAAAGCCAAAGTTCCTTTGAACAAGCTTATTTGAGGTAGTATCTGGGCATTACTACTTTGGGTTAAATAGCAAGCCTAATATGTCAAGCAACCAAGCCATTAGGTTTGGTTCACTATCCATAATTTTTTTCATTCATTTATTTATTTTAATTCCTTAACTCCCAGTAAATATTACTCCATGCATCACTTGGTAATTTGCTTTTGTAACTCTGTTTAGGTAAATGTTAAAGTTGAAGCAGCGTGCGTGACTACTGCTGAGAAGAAATGATTAAAAAGGATTTCTTTTCAAATAAAGTGGCTTTCTGCTTTCTGTACTTTGATGTTTTTGCACAATACCTCAATCTTTTCAAAATTATTCTGAGGAATTCCTTCATAGGGATGATATGGACGTTCTTATTCGTAGAAACGTGTTAATAGAATCACGCTTATCTTTGTACTTCCTCAATTTAAATGCATTTGATATGAATGCTCTATCTTACAGTAAACATTGTGAACCTAACTTTTATTGTCTGAAGGCTCATCTTCATTCCTTCACTGAAAGTGGCCTCCGGTATGTTTTCATGACGTGTCTTCTTCCCCTTTATTTACTCTTTAAAATTGTGTTAACCTAATCTTCGAACCTCTTCTTTCACCTCTGCAACTAACACCATCACATGCTCCTTCTTAGTCATGCTCAATTTTGGTGCAGACTGAAAAGTTTACAAAGTCAATGAAGGTAATAAAAAGGTATTTATTTTGTAATAGCCGAATGGCAACAAAACGAAGATGTTTTCAGTCAGACGCTGTGTAAATCTACGTTAAGTTGTCGTTGTCGCTTATCGCATTTGTGTTGTCTATTAACTGTTTCTTTTATACTTGAGTTGCCTTTATTACAGCAATTAAAATATTTGAATTCTTAATAATCCCTTATATAGCGCAGCCGGCATTTTAAAAGAACCTCTCCTGTCAGTATTTTAAAAGAATCTCTATGAAAACAGCAAGAATCGCGATTTTTTCCCGCTAATGTTCCAATGGTTATTGGACGTATAATTCTAATAAAACAAGATAATTGATTTAACAAGAAGTTCCGTCTAGAACTATACGAGCCTACTTTCCCGTATACACCAAATTCAAATTTATAATCTAGCTATCTCTTTCTCTCTCTTTCTTATTTATCTTTAGTTCTAATTATTGAAAATATACCTTTTTCAACGGATAATACATATTCATTCACTCACTCATTCATTCTTTCATTTATTCAGCCATGCATTTATTCATTCATTCCTTACCTCATTCAAGTGTTTATTCATTCATTTACGCATTCATGTATTTATTCACTCATTTATTTATATTTTCATTTATTCAATAATTTATTCATTCATTCTTTTCCTCATTCATTTACTCATTGATTTATTCTTTCACTCTTTCATTTATTCATTCATTCATTATTTCACTCATTGAGTCACTGAGAAATATCCTTGAAAATCCCGATCAAAAAATTTCATAGCAAAATAGGCTCGTAAGTTCTGGATAAATTTTCTATTTCTACATGTTCTACGTTATAAGAGCTTTCCGATAAAGTTTGTTCCAAGCAAATCGGTCCGTTAGATCAGGATTTATATAGGGTTGAAATTTCCCCGTAAGTCTGTGTTAATTTTTTGAACTGTTCAAAAATGAACAAAAACTGTTCAAATCGATATTTCACGCCGAGAACTCCTTTCAATAAGCTTTCAATAGGAACTTGGCTCTTGTGCCCAGAGTTTACAGAATTTGCTTCAATTTTGTCCATAGGCGCTAATGTTAAAATTTTTTGAACTGTTCAAAATTGAACAAAAAATTGTTCAAATCAAAAAGTAAAATATGGAAATGAGATTTCCTCGCCGAGATCTTTCGAATGCAAAAAGAATTTTTCCAATCGGACAATTCGTTCAAAAGTTATTAGGGGGGGAGACAGACCGACAGACAGACAGACAAGACAGACAAGACAAACGACAGACAGACCGACAGACAACAGACTTTTTCCCCATCTCAATACCCTACTTTCAAATTTTTTATTTTTCAATCTTTATTTAATTACTTCACTTATTTTTGACTTTTCTTGATTTTTAACGATATTTTCACGATACATTAAGCCTTCTTTCATGCTTTATTATTATTTTTTTTACTTTTACGGAAAGTAGGCTAAAAATTTTTATTTTTCAATCTTTATTTAATTACTTCACTTATTTTGACTTTTCTTGATTTTTAACGATATTTTCACGATACATTAAGCCTTCTTTCATGCTTTATTATTATTTTTTTTCTTTTACCGGAAAGTAGGCTAAAAAAGGCTTCATAATAAAACAAGATAATTGCTTATAAAAAGGATTTATAATTTCCCAGTGGCATTTTATTCAGTTGAAAAATATCTTTATTGTAACAAAATCTGAAAATTTTATTTCGTGGAACTATTTCTTTTTGCTTACCCGAAAGAAATTACTCGTCTTGCTTTTCGCCAAAAGCGTCGCCAAACAGATTCCGCTTCATTCTCGCTTTGTTTCTCCTCGCCAAGGACAGATTTGAAGTTGAATCGATAAAAGAAAGAAGGTAAGAAGAAGAGTCAGCTTATATTTTGTTGGTGTTCAAGTAGTTACTGCGTTAGTTATTATTAAAACCAGTAATAACTAAGACAATTTATAAATATAGATAATAATAACTAAACAGTTTATTAAAACCAATTTTACCACGAAGGGCTACTTATAGAGCAACCCTTCGAGGTAAAATTAGTTTTAAATCTTACCTGTGTTTCTCTGGCTGAGTTGAGTTGATTGAATTTTCGGTAGTCTGTTGTTTCAAATGATTGGTAAAACTATGTCAAACATTGAAAACAAACGTACAGGCCTGTCATTTTGTCTATCTGTTTATATTTTCGTGTTTATCCCTTTCTTGAAAGGGTAATTATTTTAGCATTGTAGTATTTATCAACTGCTGTTAAGATGTAAAATTATTTTCTTAATAATGCCTCTCCGATGTTCTGCCTTTCCATCTTGACTGAAAAAATTGAGATACCATCTTCTGCAGTGATGCCCTTTATTTCATACGTTTTGAGGCAAAAGAAACTTTCTCCTTCAAACTAAATAATACTTCATTTATATTCGTTTTAATTTTAGAGGCTTGCTACATAATAATTCTACAAAAAAGATTTTCACCAATATGTATATTTTCGATTTATTTAAATGCCGTATCTACTCTTTCCTTTAAAAAAAAAAAAATGAAATTTTCTTTCTTTTTTGAGCCCTGAGAAACGTTGACTGCCTTTTAGTCTCTCGTGAGTTTACTTGCTTTTCCCAAAAATTATATTAATATTATATTAATATCTTTAGCAGTACCTTTGCAGAATTGAAGAAAGGAAAAAAAAAGCATTATCGAAGAAAAGTCTTCGATAATGTTTTTCTTTCAGCGTTAAGAATAGTTAATCTTATATACATTATATCTTTCGTTCAGAAAGAATTCCCTAGCGTTATTCTATTAGTTGCCTTGAGCTCATAGTTATTTCCTTGTTCAGTTTTGCATTTTTTCTTCAATTACTATCGATCGTTGCACAAATTAAAAAGAAAACGGATTTGCTTTTGAAATTTTCATTCCCAATTAACTCTTGCAAAATTCCTTAGTTCTTCAGCCAATCTTGACTAATGACACATTGTGTTAGTTTCCTTTGGGAACAGCTGTAATAATTATTTTTAACAACTACCACCCAACAGGGCTACCAACTTAATAGAGAAAACGATAAAAAAAAAAACAGTGAAATCAAAACAAAAAACGCTCAAAATTAAACGGTTTTTGCACTTTAAAAGCGTCAGTTGGTTTTGATCTCATGGTTTCAAATTTAAATACTGCAAAATACAAGTAAATATTTTAATAAAATACTAGTATAAAAAAGATGACAAGCAACAAGTTCCTTTTTCCCAAATAAGCTCGTCATAATCAATTTATCAATTCCTAACACAAACCAAGTACACTTTCAAAACTATTTGCCGCACTGCAAGTAATCACTGCTTCCAGGAAGATATTTCAGTTGCCGAGAGCCCAACTGAAATAAAAAGAAAAAAAATCTTAGTTTCAAGATTAGCCTCGAATTTAAGTAGCGTTAACCAATGAACTCTGGTTCTGGTACTTATGCAAAAATTCAGCCCATCAACATCCTCCGTATTAATAAACTTAAATAACTAAATCAATCCTATCCCCTCTAACTCTCTTTTAATGGAGAAAATATACATATTAATTCAAGGCTGAAATAATAAACGATACATGAAAGTTTTATTGGTTGATAATTTAGTGTATAACTCCTTGGAGTACTCCTTTGATATTTCTTCAATGCGATACCTTTCTTAAGATAAGGGGACTAAAACTGAACCTGAGCAGAATACTTCAAATGAGGTCTATTGAAGCCTCTGTAAAATGACAAAAGGATATCCTTAAACTATTCGTAAAAGTTATATTGAGAAATAATCCAAGAATGCTGTTGGCTTTGTTCCTTTCTACGCTGAACTTTGACTCAACTTGAATTCTTGTCTAAGTAATGCACCGAGATTGCAGATTAACACCTGTTTCTGCTTCGTCAGGGAACGACCCTGTAAATAGTAGCTTGCACATTTATTTACATTAAGCGATTCAAACCCCTGATAAAAAGTCTTAAAAATAAGGGATGCAGTATATTAACACATAAGAACATTTCTAAAAAAAGTGATATAATTATAAGTTTTAAGATTTCGTGCGACATTATCTCTTAGTGTTCGTCTTCGTTTAAATAATATATTATACGCTTAAATAATTAAAATAAGGAAACTAATTTGTATCAAAAATGACTGATTGAATGGTAACGGTGCCTTATGTTAAAAGTATTTTTAACATTTTATAAATATATATAACAATATCTTGATAAAATGGTATATGTTATCCCGTTAAAATATTCATAAAAGTACATTGATTTAGCTTAAAACAATAGATATTCGTTGATGTAGATTTAAGAAAAATCGAAATCAATAAACGGTAAATAGTAGCTAATTTGGTTTTGGGGGAAGCTGCTTCTCTCCAATTGAAAATTCATAAATGTTTCCTTCTACTAAATTCTAATAAGATTTTCCCTTTTTTAACAAGTCCAGGCTATACTATGAAGAGAAAAATTCCCACTTAACTGAAAAAATAGCTGTAATCACTGAAGCTATTATTAAAAATTGAAAATAGAAAACATTGAACTGGTTGGTCTCTGAAAGCCATTATTTATACCATGAGATCGAATACTGATAGAAAGTTTTATAAACATAACTACTTAATAAACAGATCCCTTTTCTTGAGTCATAAAGTTTTATTGGGGAAAAAATCATCGTTGATCTGTTGTCATGGAAACATAATTTACCCATTTCAAACTTAGGTGCCTTCAGTTCTTGATGGGCCGTTCAATGCACATTGCCAAACTCACCCTTACCGAAATTACTCTAAGACCGAGCATACAGAAAGGGCTTTTTTCAGCCAACAAATGATACTGAATATTTTCGTAGATCTTTGGCTTAGAAGCGTCAAATAAGCCCTTTTTATAACTGAAAAATCTGTGGTAAATGTTTTTCCCCTGATAAAGTTTATCTGTATCGGTAGTCTTATGATAAAATGTGCTGATTTTTATTTGAAAACATGGTCCAATCTAGCTCCAAATTTTAGAAACGAAAAATAGATCGTAGAACTATAATACATATGATGATATTTTTAAAATTTTTTTTTTCATAGATGATCTAAAGACACATTATGTAATTTGTCCAGTGCAATTCTATACAAAGAACTTATATATATATATATATATTTTTTTTGAGCGAAAAAAAACTTTATCCTTTTTTCATTCTTTTTTTTTTCTCTTGGATTCCCAGGCTCTGAATGCTAGAGTGAGACCATGATTGCGGAAATGTTATTAGAAGTTAATATCACATGATACGTTTCTATAGCTGCTGAAATTCACGCATGACTATGTGCGCTACTAGTGAAAGTGAAAGTAAAGCTAATGAAGTCCTTGAGATCAAGAATTATTGCGATAAAATCACATATTTCTCACTTTATTCATTACTATATGTCGATTTTTTTTTTTTGGCGTTTCCTTATTAAATTATTTTTATTTCTTTAATTTCAGTTACTTTTTCTAAACTCTATTATTATTATTATTATTATTTGTACTACTTCGTCTAGATTTAAAAAAATAACAGAAACTAGAAAAATATTAAGTAGAAATTAGTATAAAAACTTTTAAAACGAAACTGAACGAAAGAAGTATGTTGCGGTGCTCGATTGGGGAGGGGGTACTGGGTAGACGTACAGTACTAGAGGAAAGAATTGAAAAAGAGAGAAAGAATTACTGGAACCTTTTTTTTTCTCTTTCTATGTCCAGAAGAATAGAACATCAATATCGGTATTTTTCATAGAGTCACGGGAAGCGATGTAAAATTTGGTGGGAATATAAGTTAAAACCAGTAGAGTTGGAAAACATGGCAAAAAAAGAATGAAAAAGTTAATTTTTTCCAAACTTTTGGTGAATATTAGAGATCACATTCCCTCTGAATGCATTTTCCTCATTATTTTCTCGTTTCGCTAAAAATTAAAGCGACAGCTGGAATAAAACTTAGATCTATTTTTCTCTTCTCTCCTTATAGGACGGGTGAGATTGCGCACGTAAGGGGTTTACAGGTATGGGAAATGGCTTTCGATAATAAGGAGATAAAATTATTAATAACTGCAAGTAAATTGTCAAGATAGTTGAAGAAACGTTTGCTTAGAAAGTATCCTGCAGCTCTCACACCACAGTGAAAGTCAGAGGAACAGTAATCAAAATACAAGCCCTTATGTTTGAAAAGTAAACAATGAAAACGACTTTGTGTCACACATTTTCAGAGAAAAACTTCAAGTAGACACTATGATGTTGTGGCTGCACAGATGTCTGAAATCGCGGAGCAGTCATGCCTCCCTTTTCAACAACAGATCGAGTGCGCCATCTCTCCGATCGTGCAATCTCACCAGGTTTTACCTTAGACTTCACCAAAGATAAAATCATTATAAAACAAAGCGAAGAAATTCTGAAATATTTATACTCGACGGAGTGAAAAAATTTCTAATTATTGAACGCAAAAAAAAAAAAAAAAATAGATTATTACGCTTCTAGAGGGTAAGATTATCCTTTATATTTTCATAATCGAAACATAACTGTAAACTTCGCTTCAACAATGCGAATACTAATTTTATTCGCATTGTGCATAAAGTTTCATTTAGTGAAAAATTTAAAACATATGTGCAGAAATTATAATGTTTTTATTTGGAGGTGCTTCCATTTGAAATTAACATGAACTTGCATGTTTCGCTTTTCGTAAACATTCCTTCATTTCAAAGAGCTATCGAACAGTTAGTTAACTTTTAATGAATATTTCCGGGCATTTATGGATGGTTTGAAGAGGTTCAAAGATGATATCAATATCGAGGCATAATTAAATTGTTTCTTTTGGTGTTAAATGGTTGAAAAAGAGTTGTGGTTATCTTTATTTCTTTCTTTTTTTTTTTCAATGCCGATCCTATTGATCACATTGGGGAAAAGTTAAATTTATAAAGGCTAGTGTGCCACATAAACCAAGAAAACTACCATCCGGTTACTCTGCGATGATTAGAATCAATCAAAATATCACAGTCAATCAAAAGCGTAATCATTTGGGGAAAATATTTACAGTTGAACTTATTATAGGTGATCAAGCAGTAATTTTTACTTAAATTTAACAGTTTAACCAAAACCTGGTGTTAGACTAGTGAGGAATATATACATATGAATACATATAGCATACATATAATAATTGCTAAACCAAAACTAATCCTTGTCACTTTTTTTTGTTCAACTAATACCCTAAAAATTTATGAAAATATCCTTATAAATTCCTAATCGAACAATGCAGAAGTAATCATTTCTCTTTAATGTGCACAACTAATGCCTAATGAAAATTTATGACCATCCACATGCAAGCAATGCAAAATCATGAAATTATTAGAGGCAGAAATATGCAATTAAATATTCAAAAACGCCGTTTCTTTTTGTACCTCAAAGGCATGTTTGCATTTAATCTTCATTACTGAAATTAGTTTCGCAATTAGCAAACTTTTGTTAGGGTATTTTCAGTATGGTAATTATGATTTTGATTGACAAATGTATTTTTGAATATTTCAAGATGGAATTTTGTGCACTTACTAACAAATCTGGAAGTACTTAACTTCGTACTTATCATATTAAAAACCAGTCTGCTAATTAAGTTGTTAAGCTAATAAGAAGATACTAAATCATTCACTTTAAACAGACTCGATACAATTCTTACTCGAGCCTTTATTATGTTTGAGTTTTCTGGTAATATCTTTATTTAATTCTTTGTATTTCGCAGCATTTCATAAAATGCGTTTCAAAGCAAAAACGTTCTTTTAAACTCACTTTTAGAAGCGTAGGTTTCTATATTTTTTATCTTTTAAAAAGTTCTTTATTTCAGGACTTTGAATGCTTTCAAAATACAAAAACAAAAGTGACGACCAGCAACAGGCACAGGGCAAAGATAGGCTGGTCCTAGTCAATTTAACAATCCCCAATGAACATTAAGAGCCTTCTTAAAAGTTTTTACCCCACTGCAACTAACAGTTGTCTCCGGTAAACTATTCCAACTGCCCACAATCCTATTGAAGTAGTCATTTTTCCTAATTTCAAGATTAGCCTGAGATTTGAAAAGCTTAAAACAATGACCTCTGGTTCTACCTTCAGCGCATAACTGCAGCCCATCAACAGTGCCTGTTTTAATGAATTTAAACAACTGAATCATGTCCCCTCTAATTCTCCTTTGCTCTAGATTATACATATTGAGCCTTTTAACCCTAACCTCATAATCAAAGTCTGAGAGACCACTTCCCAACCTAGTAATACCTCCTTTGAACCCTTTTCAATAATGCAATATCCTTCTTAAGATAATGAAACCAAAACTGAACAGCATACTCCAAATGAGATCTGATCACACTTCTGTATAATGGCAATACAACTTCCTTAGACCTGTTCAAAATAGCCTTGTTGATAAACCCAAGTATCTTGTTAGCTTTGTTACTTACTATGCTACACTGCTGACTAAACTTGAAGTCTTGACTAATCAATACTCCTAGATCAACAACTGCTTCTGCTTCACTAATAACGAAACCTTGTAAATAATACAATATATGGTTCATATGACATACAAATGGTTAAGATGAACATACAACTTTCACATTTCTGATCATGTGGTGTGTGTACACGAATGGCATGATGAACTAAGACCAATGGCAATACGCGATTTTTTCATGCATTTAGTAGAGAAACTTTAAAATGTTTTTCTTTCAATTTTAAATCAAGAAAGAATTCTAGATAATTTATTTTTAAATTCTGTGAAAATACATCCGACTTCACAAATGCAATACCTGTGTGGTTAAAAACTGATGATATATTCGTAGCACTTTTGCAATATACTCAAGAAATTTTCGACATTTTTTTGGCACCAGCCAAATTTCAACATAAAATGGAATGAAAAGGCATGTGAATTCCGAAATTTATTGACGATCACTAGGCAACTTCTTGACTTTTTGCTAAATTTTGAGCCAAAAATTAGATGACCAATCTAGTGTCAGCATGGCGATATAAGTGATATTTGGCAAGTTCCCCGTAGAACCCCATGTCAAACCGTTGGGAAGAATCCCAATATCTGTGTAGAATTCTTTCCAGCATCGGTGTGCAACAAACTATAGGAAATGTGGATGCTTAAAGTGTTCCTCTTTTCACTTTAAGAATCTTTTGTATTCTTTCTCCTTTTACACATTCCATTAAGTTATTGCTACTTGATTTTTTTATTTCAAACTCGAACAAAAGCGATTTTTTTTCATTTGAAAGTGCGATTCTCTGTACCTACTTTACATTATAAGTGCAGGAAAGTATAAAAATTCATAAAAAACTAATACTAATAATGTATTTAAAAAAAAAATAATTTAAGGAATGTATCTTCTAACTCGCATGTATGAGTAGAAACATCTTTTTTTAATCGAATATTTAACGACTTTTTGACTAGAAATTCTGAAAAAAAAAAAAAAAAATTTTTTTGAAAATTTATTCAGTTTCCCTTATATGCAGTTTTGTCGGAAAATACTAAAATTACTAGTTTTACGTTTATAAAGACAAGGACTAAGACTCTTTAGTATGTGATAAGTGACTTATCACTGTCAGGCAAAAAGCTAAGTGACGAAAAATCTATCCTAGCAAAGAGTCCTGTATATCTTATAACTAACCCAAGAAAAAAAATATCTGAGATTTTAGAAATTAATTAAAAATTTATTTTACAGCTAAGTAATAAAAAATACAAAAGGGAATTTTTCTTGAAGCAGCAGTATCTTGACACCTGACAATATATATATATATTTATATTTATATATATATAAAAAAAAAACCCTAAGCTTTCCACTTTTTTTGTTACGTAGTAATCATAAAAGCGTGCTATATATATATATATTTATATATATATATATATAGCACGCTTTTATGATTACTACGTAACAAAAAAAGTGGAAAGCTTAGGGTTTTTTTTTAAAATAGATAGTTAACTTTAAGTAATGCATCTAAAAGAGCTTCGGACATTGGCTGCCGTACACCCGCCTTTGAAACAAATGTAGGCCGTGGTAGCCTATTGGTTAGGACGTCGGACTTCCACCTGGACGGTCGCGTGTTCGATACCCTCTAAAGACCCATCATGTACGCTTGGATACGTGCATGTAAAATCCGTGGACCCCACTACCTCGCCCCGTGCGCAAACAATCTAAGGCCTCGGCTAACAGGTAGGGGTCTGGTGGAGAAAAGTCAAACAAATGATGAAAACGTATTTTTAACTTTCTGTTTGTTTGTTTTCTTCTCTCCTTTTTCTTTCTTTCGTTTTTTTTTTTCTTTGGTACACACCATGATCCCGAAGTGACTGGGTTTAATTGTAACGTGTTTTTGCTTTAATTGAAATATGCGGGAGAAAAAAATCATCTCCAGAAAAACAAAAATTTATTTATAAAATTTTAATTATTTGTTCAAAAAAAATATGAATGATGGTTATTATTGTTGTTCTTTTTTTTTTTTCCTTTTCCCGATCTTTTTTCTTTTATTTTTACGTGAAAAGTTGGTTTCTTTCGCTCGAGCGCAAAAGAAACGCTCCCTCGCTGAAGCCCAACACTTAAATCAAATCACCTCGTTTCGGTTGAAAAAGAAAAGTAAAGAAAAAAAAGGGAACAAAAAACAAAAAAGAAGAGCGGCTACCGCAATCGATACACGATAGACATGGACGGACCAACGAGATCTTCCCGCCACGCCTCTCGGAGAGTTCAGTCTTGGCAGATGGTGCCCCCTAGCGGCCAGAAAAAGCCGGCACCTGTTGAACAAGGTGTTGCTGGAGCGGCGAGAGAAAGATCGTGAGAGGGGAAGGGAGGGGATGAAAAGGAATAGAACGAAAGAATGAAGAGAAACAGTTTGGGATGTGCCTCCGTTTCTCACACTGTTCAGAAAGAACTTTAATGAAGCAGCGGCGAGCACGTGTTCTTAAGCTGCTCGGGATTTGTTTGTGTTCTGGGACTTTCGTGATATCTTGAGCTTCGTTCCTGCATCCTTAAACTTAGTGGTCATTCCTTATATTTTTTTCTCAGACGCATTAAATAACTTATTCGAGTTTGCGCCTTGGAAAAATATCGCCTAAAAGCTAAAAAAATGATGGGAAACAATTTCGTCGAAACTTAATCAGTTAACAGACTTAATGGGGCGAGATCATTTTTTGTCGACGATCATGGACTGATGAAGTCTTTTGAAAACCATAAATTACCTAATGATTCATTGTTGAATATTAATGGTGCAGACGAACTGATGTCTTAACTTGCCAAATCTTTCAAAACGCATCATACTAGTATACCTACGAACATTCTTAGCACGTTAGACATATAGTTGAGATGATTATACTTCGATAGTTGGAGATGAAATGATAAGTTTGGATCATCAAGAGCATGCTTCAGTTGGACAGTTAGCAAAAGAATACCGGTGGTTTTTCTCAGAGCTACAATGTGCCTTTTTTCATATTTACTGTGATGAATATTGACAATCAAAATACTATCAGAGCTTGAATATAAATGCAATAACGTAATATTTATGTCTTCTTGGCATAATGACATCTTAGCAATATTTCAACATTTTGGACTTAAAGTTTTTATACGTACTTTTATATGAACTTAAATATGGAAACGTGTGTTTTGATACCTGTTGAGTTCAGCCTTGTTCTCACAACTTCACCTGTTGCGAAGAAGCCTTACAGTGGAGCATCCGTTTGGAGCAACCAAAGAATATCTAGAGGTTCAAGATTTTTACCTTTCCAAGGAACTGTTCGGTTAGATAAGCTGGAGATCTACTCAAATTTAGAAGACAATGACGTGAGTAGTATTTTAAAACCTAATATATTTCAGTTTAATAGAATTTCAATATGTTCTTTCATTTTTCGTCCTAAATTTTATTTAAAAAAACTTTCATCAAATGCCTTTTGTACTTAATAACATAAGTTGGAATGCAATATTTCTTAAAACGATAATTATAGTTTTGTTTATTTGATTCCTTCTTTAATCGCAGAACAAAACTGGGGGGGTGTCATCGTTCTGGACTTGAAAAGGACGAAAAATGATTTGTCATATTGAAAAATTTCCTTTTACTCATATTTTGCGGTGAAAAATAATTTAATATCGTCATTATTAAAATTTAAAACAATATTCAGATTTAGTTATCAATGAAAAAATGTCATAATTTTTACTTAACTGGTTTTCAATTGCTAATCAGTTCCTTAGTTTATTTATATTTGGTAAAATCTTATTACACGATTTCTTAAAAGGAAATGAGGGAGGCGGTATGAGACATTGCACACACGTATAACGTTGTTAAATATCATTTTTATAACGTCGTGTTAAGCATGTTTTTTTTTTCTTTATTTTATAAACGGGAGAGATACAAATGTTATGATATGTCATGTTATTGTGTAGTGTTTAAATACAATAAGAAATGTAAAATACTAGATTAGTAATGTGAAATATAAATAAGAAAAGATTCTAAAAATCTATTTTTGAGAAAAACTGAGAAATTTATTAATAATTTCGTAAAAAAAAAGCACCCTAGGCTTCTTTAATGACATTTATATAAATGACTGATAGTACTGCAGAGTCCTTTTGTTTAGGAAAGTATGAACGTTACCATTTCATACTTTCCTTTTTATTTCATAGGACATTAAATGGCAAACAAAATTAATTATGTTGTAATAAGTTGACGCTAAACAGTAATCGAAATTTACTTCTACAGAATTTGTTAGGATTCACTGCCATCATGAATGTTTTCCGCGTTGAAAACTGTATATTGTTTACAAACATTATTGTTGCACTAATAATTAAGAAGATGTATGAAATTTTGGAGCAACATGTTAAACTTGAATATATCATTTCGATAAAGACTGGATAAACCTCAGCAAATCATTTCATCTTCTTTTGATAAATTTCTTTGATACCAATTAGTCGATAACTCACTCTATAAAAGAATATTTAAAAAAAAACGATCAATTTAAAAAATACATTATTTGTTTCAATAGAAGATAGGTTAAAGATAATATTTTGACGATAGAAAATAATCTTTCTAATTACCATGTTAATTATCAACAGTTAATAAACAAATTAACATTCATTTTATTTTTTAGTTCTATTTATAGAATCTTCATTTTATAACGAAAGGTTCAATAATAATTGTTTGCAATGCACTTGAATTATTTTGTTTAATTTCAAAACCAACCTCGAAATCGGTAATATCAAAGAACAACTGCTAAAAAGGTTTTCTGTTAAATTTTTTCGACATTTTCCTAAAATTTTAAATAATTTCTTAATAACAGGTTTTTTAAAAATCTATTTTTAGCGTTTGGGTGTTACACAAACGCAAAAGAGAGCTTGTTTTTTGTAATTGCTTATGAAAAAATGTGCAATGTGTTGCTCAAAATTTATATATATATACCAACAACTTATAGTCTTTCGTTCTTTGTCGAAGCTCACTCTGAACTAATTTTAATGCAACAAATAGGTAGTTTTTAAAACTTTAACGAACTTCTAATTTAAAAAGAAACAGAAGCAGTGGAGCATGACAAATTTCCACCCCCAGCTCAGCTACAGATCTCTCATTTGTATATATATAGGATTATGAACCAACCCCTCTCCTCTAGGAAGAAATTCTGATTGCGCCACTTGGGAAACTTATCGTCGTACCTAATCAACGTCAGAGAAACATTTCTTGACAATTTATTAGTTATCAGTTTAAAGTTTTTTGCAAATGTCGAAAAACATATATTTATTTAATTTTGTTTTCCTTATTTCATTTTATTTTTTTTTCTCAAAATGACTGGCATAAGCACTATTATATTTAAACCTATCTGAAAGCCAAATATATATTTTTAGTTATATAATTTTTTTAAAAAAATCAAATCCTGAATTACGCAGTTATTCGTCTTATCGTACAACTAATATATATAAGAGCTTTGTTCACGGCCCAATTTGATTCAAAGAAGGCACCCATTTCCCAACAGTGATATCACGTTTTCACTGACTTGACGTAATCAGTTTTCTCCTATCTTTGCCGTTTAATCATGTCAAGTGTTAGTAACTTTAATCATTAACTATTCAAGCCATTACTTAACATTGAAGTGATAGAAAAAGAAGATGCGGAAGGGAATAAATCTTGTAAGAGCTTCAATGAATTTGCTCTTCTTTCAATATTGCTTTTCGTTATTTTGTTCAAATGAATTGATAAGAGGACCTTGAATTGATAACAAGGAATTGCTAAAATTTTACCAGCCATACATTGGCATATTTCAAGAATTGAACGCCGTTGTTGGTTCTGATTCTTACCAGCAATTTCATTTATGTAGTTATTTTGTATTAATATCGTTTTATTATTATTTCTTTTCCAACAACCAACAGTTCATCCCTGCTGCAAAATTGAAGTGTATAAGCGATTTTTCTTTTTATAGACTAATTCGGTGTTTTCTCGTGATTAAGTAGCTAAGTTTTTTTTTGTTTTTTTTTTGTTTTACCTCTTCAGAAGTGATCTTTGTTAAACCCATGTTAATAAAACGTTTAGAAATTAGCTTTTTGAAAAATAAACTTTTCTCAGAAATTTAATCATTATTTAGACACAAATTTTATAAATAAAGCTCACTAAGAAAGTTTTCGAATAATTATTTACTTGGAATTCATATTTAAGATCATTTACGATGAGCGACTTAAATATGTTATCAATACTGAGGAATATTTAAAAGAGTTAATTTATTTTTAGTTGATGTTTAATATTCATAAAACGAACGGTATAAAGTTCAAAGCTACTACTTTTGACGAAGTTTATATCGTGGTTTTGAGAGTGTAAGGCACCGTGGAAGAAAATCTGCTTGTAAAGGGGGTTGCCTATAGAAGTCGATTCAATACATAGGGGCGGTTGCCTTTGCGTAATGAATAGAAGAAAACCAAGAAAGTGTATAGGAACTTAGCCTTTCCCGAGCGGTGTCCATACCAATCATAATATTTTCCGGGGTAAGAAAGAAATTTTATCAGACAACGGGAAGCAACAAACCCTCACCTTTCTAAATTCATCAACTGCGACCCCGGGATAGAGCCCGCGACCTTCTAGTTTCGAACCAATGTGTTGCCATTACGACACGAGTAGAACACCTGATTTATTGTTCATTCTTCTTTCAATATTAAATGTTTACTAGTTACGTTTGATAAATTAAATTGTCTTACTTCCTAATTAAAAACTAAAGACTGAATAATAAAACAAACTTCATTTTAGATATTATTCTACGCAGAAATCTTTCTGATGGTGCTGCTTATAGTCACTAACTTTGCAGACCTAGTGCATTCCTCGGAAAACAGCATCCATTCTTTCACGTAACACCATTATCGGCACTCAACATTACCACTTGAGAGTTTTGATGCTCAGTTTCCTCCTAGATGGCGGCACCCGAGCTCTAAATGATGCGAAACTGCACTAGGAATTTAATTTAGGCGAGAGTATCCAAGCCAAACAGATACTCAAGGGATCTTTAACATGCCGCATAATCATACTACATGGGCGCGACGATTTTCTGCATTTTGAAAATCCACCGACTTGGGCCAGGCTTTGATCCTGCGAACTTGGGCGTACGAGGCCAGCTCCTTACCACTACGCCACCTGGTCGGCCCGTAGAACCAGAAACGGATGCACTTATTACTTGTTGGGGTGGCAACTTCTGCTTCACAAGTTTTAATCACATTTGCAACAAGAAACTGACATTTGTGATTTTAATAACCAGATTAGTTATTTACAATTCTTCAGTTGGATCGAATTGCCATCACTTTAATCTTCAATGAACTTTTTTTCTACATAAATTGCTTGTATTTATCCCTCAGTTCTCTTGTTTGCCAAAAAAGTTATTCGATTTTTGTTCAACCTTTGAGCATATTGCTTGAAATAGTGCTTCGAGTAAATTTTTCTTATTTTTTTCATCCGTGTGTCAGTATTACAACCTTTACTGAACTCTACCTTGGAAAACAGCTTTCCGACTGAGCACCTCAATATCATACTAGAGGCAATTGATTAATAATAATACAATTAATATTAACTCATGATATGTTAATAAAAATCATTAAAACATTATTAGAGTCATATAAATTTGGTCGTTTAAACATTCGAGGCTGCTTGTCCACATTTGAAGTGTATTAACATAAATAATTGGATCTGTTCCTACATTTATTCGTAGTTCCTTGTTCCAATGCGCGAAAAAGTATACACGTGGTATTTAGTGTAGATAGTTCAATGCGACCACCCTATGTGCAAAAGATGATGCTTCCGGCATGCGAAGTTTAATTGTCTTGATGACAGCATCATTAGTCGTTCTGTCAACGCATCGTTATCAAACAATGTCCTGCTTCCTAAGACATGCAAAATCAGATGCTTGAGTCATTGCTGTGGGCATCCATGTTATACTCGATAAATCGACGTAAAACCTCTAAAACGACAATCAAGACGCTTGTTCAACTGGTTACACCGAAAGTCATTGCAATTCAAACTAAAACAAAAATTACAGAAGCCGTAAATTATCTTAAACGGTCTTCAGTCGACTCCTCGTAGCATGTAATTAGCTTCTTGATTAATTAAAAGAGATCTATTCCACAATATCCGTACTCTGGAGTTGAGATTATTGTTCTAATGACCTTATACCCGGTTGTTTATTGGAAGAAATTGCGCAGTTCGCGCATAATATTTGGATCACCCTGAAATAGATGCCCTTTCTTGAGACTTAAAAGTTGAATATGTTGGCCTGTGCTTTTTTTATGGCACATATAATTGAGAATTGGCAATATTAAAAATGAATAAATGAGTTTTATGTAAGAACTTTATGGAGCAAATGTAGACCAATGGATCGATGTCATTGGAATCCAGACCAAAACAAGCATAACGATAAATTTATATATTTCAATTGAACCTTAATTGCGTTAAACTCGTAAGGTAACTATGAATCGCATAAACGTATGGTACTATCTCTAGCACTTCATTAGAAAATCAATATTTCTTTAACTAAGCTAGTTAACGGTCTCATTAGAAAAATCATCTGGAAATTTATATGACTCGTTGTCAAATAACAGACTTTATTGTCTCTCATCTATGTCTGAATTTACAAAAATTTGCATATAAAACATAAAACAGTATGTTTTTATGAACAATATACATAAGCTCCTTTTTTTTATTACATATATCTCAAAGAGTAACATATTTCACTCAGCATAACTGTGGAAGCTTTAAAATGCTTCTCAATCCAAACAATAAGATGACTGACAAAGAGATGCAATGATAAATGAATTGAGCTTTAATCAGGCCCATCATTTAGGGGATCCGGGAAAGGGAAATTACCCTTTTGGCTTTTGAAAAATACAATGTATTTATATATACAGTGAAACCTGTGTAAGTTGAGCCCTTGCGGTGCAGCACTTTAGTGGTAAACTTAGACAGGTGGTCAACATGTAGAGGGTGAGGTAGAGGGTGAAGGGCTCATTCCGGTCCTGACAAAAGTGGTCAACTCAGACAGGTGGTCAACTCACAAAGGTGGTCCACTTTACAGGTTTTACTGTATGTGTTTTTTTAATGCAACATACATTGAGTTTATATTGAGTCTTGTGTCCTCCCCCAGAAAATATGTGAAATGACGGGCCTTCCGCAAATAACATTTTTGAACGGTAACGTATTTTTGTCTAAACTATAAGAATTATCGTGTTTACGTTTGTTACTTAACGATGCAGGTGGTATCAAATCTACTTTCTTTTTCATCTCGAGCTGCCAACGAATAAACTGTAGTTTGTTTTTACATTGACCTTATCAGTTAACGCTATTTAAACGACAGTGATTTCCTTCATTAACTATTCATTTGTCAACTTGCCATTCAGCCTTGAGTAACAGCATGTCGGGAAAAGAGTAAATCATGTCAACTATCAATTATATAAGTCGATCTTATTAATTAAAATTTGTCTTCAAAAACAATACGTTGTGATTGAAACTGGTATGATTAACAAATTTCGTGTTTGCACATTTATAGACTTGATTACAGAGAGGTCATAAAAGTTGAAAATTATATTCATTTTGCGCCTTTTTAAAGACTGAACTTGAATGATTTTCAACGTTTGAAATTTTTTCACTCAAATGAACTGTAGACTCGAAGCTCAAATTTTTGCAGTGATGAAGGTACTCCTTGTAGCACCAACGCACGTGTATGTAATTTATCTTGCATTTTATTTTATTTTTTATTTTTTGCCTCATTACGTTGTTTACCTCGCATCAAATTACCGAATAAAGTTAGATTATGCATAAAAGTTTATTTGTGAACTATTATGCTAAAAAACATTTTTATTAACGATCATAATTAACCTTAAGGATTAACTTTCCGCATAATTACCCCGCATAAAATACTAAAAAATATTCTTATTAATGATAATAATTAACCTTGAAAATCAAAACAAACTTTGGATTACCAGACGTACACGCTTTATAAGAATTAATTCTTAAGTCTTCACTTTCCTCCTCCAGATTAAAACGTATTAATTGAAAAGATTTCGATGAAATTTCTACCTTATTACCAAGGGCTCTTTACCTCAAATGCAGAGTAAGTCATCTTTTTTTGTGTAGAATTCTGCACGTCCGAATTTTCATGTGTCGTCTGCTATCTAAGTTCTTTTTCCAATGAACATGAAACAAGTTTGTCTCAGATCCATTAAATGCCAGAAGAAACATGTAATAAAACTATTAAAGTTCATTATTTTTCAGTTTAAAATGATACTGATACAACTTGATAACTTTTGGGTACATTTTTTACCATAATTAAACTAATTTAAGTTTTTTCTTTACATGGAAATGGGCGAGGTCTGAAGTTTCCTTTACTAAATGTGATAAGGTTTAAAATTCATTAAAATCAACTTTTTAAAATTATTAATTTATTTTTGCGATTAGGCGTACAGCTTTCGTCACTAATTATAACAAGCTCATATAAATGATACCACGGCACATCACCAAACAGAATTTACTGGTAAATGTAGCAACATTTTGGACCTTCAGGGCAATAGTTCCGCAGGTCAAATCGAACCCTTGGCATCATCTCTTTTTTCTTTTTTTTTTTTTTTTTTACCAGGCCTATAACGACCACTAAAAAAAAGGACATCATCAAGTAAAATAGCATAATATTTCATTTCTGTTTTTAGTTTCACATATGAAGTTTTATTTTTTTACCTAATTAACAACCTGAAACTAAAAGGAGTTATAGAATGACTTGGTACTGTAAGACTTTAAATTGCGTTTTGATTGTTGGAATCTTACTTTGGAATAATTGTCTGTAGATACATATACACATTTTTGCAAAAACAATTGTGGAACTTCCTCATAATTCAGTTTTAGCTATTAGCGAATTACCTCGAATAATTTAAAAGTGTTGTTTCAGATAAAGATAGGTCATTAGTTTACGACGAAGAACTTAGTGAAACATATTAAACTCTGAACTTACTGCCTGAAGGTTTTTTTTCCTTTAAGCTACAGCCCGGTTGCACTACAGGCATTCTAGGCATTCAAATGAACAGCTGAAAAATATTTTTGTCTGTAGTTAATTGCAGATTCGTCCGAACTTCAGGAAAAGTTTATAATTCTTTGGATAATCTTGAAAATGATTTGGCATAGACAGATTTTTGGTTGACACTGCGCTCATCATAGACAACTTGTACTTCAACATCAAGCTTTGTGGATCAACAATCAGTTAGAGAATTTATTATGCTTATTAAGCGAGAAAGAAACAAGACTTGTATTCTTATGTATTAAAATAAATATCAAATCCTGTTGGTAGACTTAACCGCTGTTTCAAAAGGAAAGTTAATCCTTAAGCCATGCAGTGGAGTCTTTTCTACCAATCAAGAGCTTAGGTACTGTATGTAACCTTAATAACAAGGCGTTTCTTGATGAAGGATATCGAGACTGCATAAATGTGTAAAAACTTCATGTCCGGGTTATAAATTCATAAAATTGGCATGATGCTTCTGAAAAGGCAGGTGGTCTATGCCTGCCCAGTATTCATTAGCATACAAAGAATTGCATGCATATAACTGGTTTTTAAGGAAGCATAACTCAAAACTTTTTTTTACCACCATCTGCAGATCTTGGCTTAATATTTGACGACTTAGTAGCTTACATGGGTGTATGCTATTTTGCCTAATATGAAGAAGCTTCTGTTTTCACTGAATGGGAAAGTTGTTTTTTAACGAGTTTCAGAATCGTGAGTTACTGCACGTTTCATAAGCACTGTGTTCCGCTGGAATACCTAGCGTATTGCGATTTTACATGTTGAAGGGAAGGAGGTTCTCAATTAAAAGTTTTAAGTGTACGAAATTCAGTATCTTATCAGATTCCAATGCAATATTTTGTGAAATTTTTAAAGGTAGATATTGGCAACTTGCCGGCATGATGGCGTCGTGGGAAGGCGCGGAGCTCGTACGCCCCAGGTCTGAGGATCGAGCCTGGCAGTGTCGGTGGATTTTCAAGATGCAGAAAATCGTCCGCGTCGTATGATTATTCGAAGTGTAAAACATCCCTTGAGTAGACATTTGGCTTTGAAGCTCTCGGCTGAATTAAATTCCTAGTGTAATTTCGCATCAACAGAGTCCGGGTGCACGCCCTTCCAGTTAGAGAAACTGAACCTCAAAATTCTCATGCGGCGATAGTGCCACACTCATTGTGGTGCCGCTGAAAGAGATGCTACTAGTCTCTGGGGAACGCACTAGGTCTGCAATTGGCAGAAGCCAATAGCAGCCCATTAGAAATAAAAAAAATATTGGAAACTTTTATGTATAATTGTTTAGTTAGTATTTTGTGAAATATGAGCGCACAGGAAATTCTTAGATATTAAGAAATTATTTCAAAGTACCTTTTAAAAAGCTTATTGTGCTCGCTAATACAGGGAAATGGCAATGGGAGTAATCGCCCGCCCCCCTCCCCCTCCTTCCCCGAGAGTCAAGAAATAGTGAAGATTACATGAACAATTAGTAAAGATCATATAAACTAAAGCTTTATACTTTTCTCCCCTTTAAACAAATTTCCTAAGTAGTTAAAACAATAAAAAATTATTCTCTTCTCAGGAGTATCCTCTATACGTGCTTAAATGTGATATTTGTCGATAGGAGTATTTAATGCAGAAAAAAAAACGTAACTGGAAGAAACACAGGAGCAATATAGGAGTAAATGCAGAACGTCCTATTGACAAAATTCTTTAAAAGAGAGAGAGAGAGCGAAAAATAGCGAAGGTCTTGCAGTCTTACTTTTGAGAAGATTGGATAAACGTAAAGTGTATTCTATAAAAGTTCCAAGAAAGTAAAATAGAAACGTTCTCTCATGTTTACAATAATTACTTATTTATTTATCATTTGAATGATTTTTATTATTTATCTTTGGTATATAAAGAAAATACGCTCATCGTAGGAACCAATTTCTTTGTAGAAAAACTGAATACTTCGCTGGAAATTCATCAAATTTGTTTTCGTATTACCGGAGTCCGTGTATTTAAAAGTTAGGTTAAGTTAATAAGTTGATTTTATTCATTCTATTTTTAACTCATTTTAATTAAATGCATTTATTTATTTCTATCAAATTTATTTATGTTATTTTATCTATTTATGATTTTTTTCCCCAATTTTTATTTCGGTTGGAGCCTCCTTTTCAAAGAAAAATTAACTCTTCTCACGGAAATTCACACTGTTCAAAAATTTAGTATCGTCATAGGACAAATGAAACTGATAAGGCAAAATAGGAAATAAAAGTATATAAATAACTGCAAAAATATTCAATTGAACTGATGACCAATAGTCTAAATTTAGCGATTTTTTTGAACTGCAAAATCCGTTGTATTTATTAAAAATTATATGATAATTTGTTTACTAGCTTAAAATAGTAGTTTAATGTCCCCCGCTCCTGTGGCAGGAGGTTATCAAAGACTTACAGCAGGAATAATCGCAGTGGTTTCTTTACTTCATGCGAAACTCACCATCAAAACATGTTGGACAAGATTGTAGGCTGAGCAACAAGACTAACAACTAATGAGAAACGCAATCTAATATTTCACTGCTAACCTTATTTTCCGATTCAAAATATTTTGCTTCGCCCTAAAACTGACGGAACAGCAAAAATGGACAAACGAGAGCGACGTGACAGTCAAGATTAAGATTGAGCCTTAACCACGTTTCTGACCTTAAGCTGCACATGAGCTTGGCCTGATAAATGAACATACTGCGAAGAGATAATGTTCTGATAAGCGCTAATGAGCAGTTTTATTATGTGCGTTATGTCATAATGGGTAGTCGTGTTGATTATTGTTTCTGCTACTGATTTATGTGCCATGTTTAATAATAATTGTTTTCCTTTATTGATTTATTCATAATTCCTTGAACTGTCACTCAAGTACATGTTACTTTTATTTCATAGTGTTCAACAAGAAGTCTAACAAGTTCCGCTTTTAATTCACGTTTTTATAATTACGTTCGATGAAATAATAATAAAATAGTTTCTAGTCAGTTTTGAAAAGTAGTTTGCTATGTGGTACATAAAATCAAAATAGTATTCAGCTAAAGTAAAGATATTCTTAAGATAAGAAAACCAGTACAGGACTGTTGAGTAGGTTGCTGTGAGGTCATCTGTCAGTTGTTGCTGTTGTCGTGTCCTCGCGCGTGGTGAGAAAGAGTAGGTACGCTGCTCCTGAGTCTAACGGGGCCCTTATAGGCATGAGTCCGATTTTCGTCCCTTTGAAAGGTCTCTTAATTTTTGAACCAGCTCTCAGATGAGAAACCGTCACCTGGGATTGGCACCCCGAGAGGTATCGTTTCACTTGCAGGACATTGGAGTGACGACCTATTTAACGTGCACCAGCTCCCTTTAGAGTACACGGCCCTACAGGAACCAGCCACGAGAGGTTGTCACCCTCCCAAACACTGACCTCAGTCACTATTGCTTCACTTGCGGTGCACTGCGGGAACCGAGATTCTACCGACTGGTCCACTGCGGGACTGTCAGTTGGTAATTGGATATGACAAAACGACAGTGATTGAATTGGATCATTAATTGGGTTACTCTTGCTCTTGTAGTCATTTCAACGCAATATGATAGACAATCTTAACTTCTTTAGACTAGTTTCTAGAAAGGAAATAATTTTAGTGCTACCATACAAGTAAATATATAATAACTTATAGCGCTTTAAAATTCACCTTTTCCCTTCAAAATCTTCAAAAATGGTGTCATTGCGGCAGAATTATCTCGCCATATGTGCAAAATATTTCTCATTATATTTATGGATTTCATCATTAATGAAACGTTATAAAAAGTCTTATTGTACTGGCGTATAATACGTATTCATCTCAATGGAAAAAAAAATATTTGGGAAATTCACTCCAGCAAACAGTTGCTTATCAAAATAAAGTGATTTTTAGTTAAAAAGCGTTTAATGTAATATTAACAGAGAATTAAAAGTGCACTGAGAAAAAATTCACTTTTTTTTCTGTTGGGTAAACTGCATACTTTAAACTACATAATTAAAATTGTCTGCCCTTCTCCAGAAGAAAATTCCAAGCAAAGCCCTTTATATTTGACGCTACTACTTTTGACGTAAAACTTCTTTATAAGCTTTGTATCTAATTTTAAATGATCTTATATCAAAAATATTAAATATTTTTAAGCAAGTGATTCAATGATGATCATTTGGTTGTTTTATAAGATTGAAGTTTTTATAAGGACTTCTGTCTCCCTCCCTCTCCCCCCCCCCCTTTTTTTGGTAAAAAAGCATTGAAAATAAATAAATAAATAAATAATGGGCGAGGAGACGGTAAAATTTTAGACATTTTTTGTAAAAGTGTGTATGTTAAAACAAAGGCTCATTTTCGACTATACTACATTCATTTGGCACTATATGCAGATGTTACGTCACAAAACTGTCATGTCATACATCAAGTAACGAAAACGTACAGTGTAAACTAAACTGGTCAGTTTAGTCTAAACTGGTTTAAAGTTTTATCCTAAACTGGTTTAGACTAAACTGGTTTGAAGTTTTAGTCCAAACTGGTTTAAATACCAAAACATACATTTTATGCTTGATTATATTTGTCAATTCTCATCTGAAATGCGATACTCAGGGATCATTCATAAATGATGTCACGCTTCGAGGGGGAAGGGGGGTTCCTGAAATTGTGACAAAGTGTGACAAGGGGAGGAAAGGGGGTAACAAGAAGTGTGACATTCCTGCTTATGCAACATAGCGTGACGCGTGACAAAGGGGGGAAGGAGGGTCAAATATGTGGGAAAAAGCGTGCCATAATTTATGAACGGTCCCTCAGTCAAAAAAATAATCTTGTTTTAAAATTTTCTTTTATTTTTCTACTTTTAATATTTTAAGACGACTCTCAGTAAATCGTGTAATATGTCTTTAAAATACGCTACCTTTTGAGCTTCATCATTCTGTTATGAAGAGGCACTTTCAATAGAATAAGCAAATAGTCTACATAAAACTGAGTTGTAGTTTTAAAACAAACCAAGAATGTATTTGTTAAACTTTCAAAACGATCTGAAGTTTGCTTGTTAGTTAAATAATACGTATTGCTGTTTATATTTTAATTTATGGATTCTTTTGCAAATCAATTAAAATAAGGTCGTGGAAAAAACGCAACGAAAATCAAATAGTTGCGTAAATTTCATATAAAACTACTTTTAAGCTTCTCAATTTCATTGCGTGAACATTCCAAAAACGAGAACATCATCCATTGAGAAATAAATTCCAGGTTCGCACTTGCATCTTTCGATTTCAATTGCTCTACACGCATTAAGCATGTAAATAGGCCACATGTTCAAAGCAACAAAAAAAAAAAAAAAAAAAATGGCTTCAAGAAATTGAATCCCTAATCGGATAACAATGAAACATTTTCGTTATTGATTATTAATCACTAAATAGGCATTTTTATATTTAACAACCCAATAAAACTGCAGCTGAAATCAAAAATGCTAACCTTTTATTATCCGTTCAAGCACTTTCGAAAGAAAGAATAACTTGGTATTCCAAACATGATCAGAATAACAAATATAACGGTAAATTCCGATAAATAACAATTAAAGTGGGTGTGCCTATACTTCTCAACAAATCATCTAAGTCAATAAGGAATATCTGCTGACAAAGTTGTTGAATGCCGCCGTGGCCTACCTCTGATACGGTTTAAAGTTTCTTCGCTATTGTTGTTTAGCAGCTATATTTCATCTGTTTAGGAGCTTGAGGATTATTAATTAAGTGTAGCTAGATATATTGCATTTATAATCCAATGTTTTTACTGATCGATATAGTTATTTCTGTACTCATAAAAATCTCTACTGTAGACTTGCATTCTGTATACTTTGCATTCAGGTTCGAAAGCTGAGATGTTGAAAGAGAAATAAATAACGTCAAAATGCTATACAAATTGACTGTTTTGACGTTCACACAACATTAATATCGATAGCTTTAACTGAATAAATTTGTAGAAGTAAGACGCTGCAGTTATTGTGTTCATTAAATTCAGTTTCAATGCTCTTAGAGCAGTGTTGAATGTTTTTTAGCAATTAAAAAAATGGACGGCAAAGTGACGTGATGTGCTTTTTATCTATTAGGTTTCAAACATGTTTTTTAATCTAAAAAATCTGTAAATTCTTGTAAAAAGAATTGATATTGCATATGGGATTTCATTGCCCTTTTTCTATGTATTTTGTATCAGTATGGGGGAAGGAACGCGATACATTTTACGCCCACATTAAAGAATTCCAATTAAATTTTGAAACAATCCATGGTAAAGGCTGTCCAATAAACATAGTTTGATGACTTGTATTAGATGTAGAAATCATGTTTTTTATAAACAGTTCTATTGAGTACCATTTTGTCGCTTAATGAGTCTATGCTTCTTACACCTGTGTTAAGATTTTTTTCCCTATGTCAGAGATAATTAGCATTCAAAATACTTACATTTAGAACTAACCGTGCAATCATATTTTAAACAAACTCACTAAATGTGTGCTATTAAGCAGTGATCTGAAGTGAAGCGTGAATCAGAAGCGCAGAACAGTGGATCAACGAAATTTTTCTTGAAACTACGGAGCCGAAACAAAAAACTTTCGCTACGATTTTTGTTTTTTGAATTGTATTCGAAAATTTAAAAACAAATGAATGAGGGGCTTTTTTCCACCCCCAACACAGTGCCTACAAAACATTATGTATATGAGGTGATGAGAAGCATAGTGGTATAAGTCAAGCGATTAATATTTTAAGAAAACCAGTATTTTGCATTACAGTATTTAACAAAAAAAAAAAAAAAACTATGTTGCAACTGCTGTTGGTTAATTTTTCGTAGTATCCTTTTGCTCACTGTAAATAAAGGTAGACGACTTATCATATTATGAAAAATTGAGTTAGCTACATTTTCAAAAAAAAAAAAGAAGACGTACACAAGTACGTTTCTCGACACCTCATTGATAAATAAGGCTATAAATAACTTTTTATTTTTTCATCACATACATACCAGTTATTAAACTAACTAAGAAAAAAAGATAACTAATATGATTCCAAATAAAACTATTCGGAGCATAAGAGCTCAGTTGGAGCAGAGCAACTCAAGAGTGTGTCTTCTCTAGATCCCTGGTATAAAATACTATAAAAATAATTTGAGCACAAGAACTGGACATGTTATTGAACCTCAACACCATATTATTCAACTAAAAAAAAAAGCAGGAGAATAAGAAAGAAATTGCCATCTGCTTCGGCAACATTTGTTAGTAGAAAGTGAACTGCAGCTAGTAAAAATATGTATAAGGCGGACAGTCTTTGCGCATGTCCTGAATTAAACAAAAGAAAAGAACTCTAGCATCTGTCCGTGGAAGAGATTAAGGGAAGCTCGTCCTCGTGTAATGTCAGAATATATCTCGGCCGGCGGGAAATCATTCATTAAAGTTGTGTCTTGGATATTCTCCCATAAGCAGGTGTGATGTGCCGTTGTTATACACCAAGACTCCTTCATTTCAAATGGGAGGGGTCAGATTCGCGGGCCAACGGCTGATATCAATTCGTTACTTGAACTTGTGCAGTGTTCTTGTCAAGAAGAAAATGATGAAAGAGATATAAGTTGCGGCCATTAAGAACGAAAATGATTAGGTGAACGGTTTCATATAGCTGAACAGCTGTTTCGGATTGCTTTTGTTTACTTCAACTTAATTTCTTGGGATGTTAAAGTTTAAATATGTTTTTCTTTTTTAGAATTTAACAAAAAAAATAACTGAAACTATTTTATTTTAGTTTCAGTGATCCCAACTATTAACAAAAGAATATAATTTCTTTCTGTGATTATAATTAGAGCGAAGAACCAAAAAGTCTTGCATAATCTTACTAACTGAAATAAAAATTTAGGCAAGACTTCTTGGTTATTCATTCAAGTCATAATCCCACAAGCAACATTAGGAAGCTAAGAGATTTGGTCACTGAAATTGCTTTGATCTGGTTTCAATAGGCCCAGCTTAACAGTTGGGCTAAATAGTAATATTTCCTCTTGTCATTATGAACTGAACGAATAATCTAAAAGTCGTGCAGAAGCTTTTATTTTGGTTAATAAAATTATTTATTTACAAATCGGTTTATTACGTAAAATAGACACTTACAACAGTTTCAAGGAACATATGTCTTCAGCGAGGGTAAACTATTTCTCTATTATTAAATATTTTGAAGAGTATTAATTTCCGTATCACAGCTAAAATGAAAAAAATAAATGAATAAATAAAACTTACCGACCTTTTTTTTTTCTGATAAAATATTACTTTCTGAATTTAGGAACAAATGTTAGCCTAAATCTGTATTTTAAAACATAGTGAAACTTGAATTTTCCAATTTTCGAAAACAACAAACAATATTGGAAATTAACAATATATATATTCAATATACGTAAATTTCATAAATTATTTTTTTTCCACATAAAGATCAAAAAGAAATAATAATAATAAAAATTAAGAGATAAAAAAATTACCAAAGCAAAGATTAAGTCAATTTGAATGCTCACTTTTTAAAGTCTTTTTAATCAGTTTTATATTGGTTTTTATTGCGCAAAACAATTTGACACGCACTCTTGCGCTAATGAGAGGCAAAAGAAAGTCAGTTTATATCTTAAACTGACGGTAATTTCATCCTCGTGTAAATTATAATAATTACATTAGGGTTCTCAGAAAAACAGCACTTTCCACGCGAGCGCAATTTCGACCGCAAAGGAAAACACAATTAAATAACGCAAGCCCTCGCCACCCTCTTCACACGATCTATTTTATCGCCCGGCGTATTCACTCACACAATGCGCGGTGAACAAAATCACTTGCTGGATCACAAAAGAAGATCGCGTCCACAATGAAGTACACGCTCTGTAGAGTATGAAATGGTGGCTCTATTGCCAGCCAGCCGTCCATGTCCGTGACGGCTCTTGTCGGTCCTCGCAATAATGACCGGCACGCGACCGGCGACTGACCGGCACTACCCGTAGCTAAGTGACCGTGACGACAATATCAGCACTGAGCAGTGTACTTTTGATTTCTGAATACGAGATTATATCTAGTAATACCGGCGAAATATTTGGACTCGAAGACAAATCATTCGTTAAATGAGACAATGGACCTTTCACCCTGAGAATATCTTATTCGAGTCATATCCTAATGATCCGAATGTAATGATTGGAAAAAGATGCGTTTCATACGGCTCAAGCGTTCAATTTTATTTTATAGATCTTACTTTTAAGTCTGTGGTCAATAACATGCTTTTGATTTCCAAAAGAGAAGCTATTTAAATTGTAATTAGAGAAGAAATGTTAATTAAAATTGGAGAATAAACTTGAATTGTAAATGTAAAACATATTTAATCGGATAAACACATTACGCATGATATCAAACGATAGTTTTGATTTTAAAAAAAATTTAGTCTTTTAAATCTTGTCGCTTTTAACTTATAGAATGTGTCACAAATGTTCAACTGATGTTTTTGTGTCTAATGTCATATTCGCAATGATAGGCATTTGATTTCTTGATATGAAACAGTATCGAGACGTAAGAAAGGCTTGAAAATATATATGATTTATTAAGAAACGCAACACTTTTTGCAACAGAAAAAAATCTGATTCTTGGCACTTTCAGTGTTTTGGATGAAATATGCAACGTAAAAAATATGTCGGATCTATTTCAATGTCCGATTTCACATCCATTCTAGCAAAATTGAGCACTGTGAATATTTTTTTTTTTTTTTTGGGGGACAAAACAGTTGTAGGTAGGTACACCATGTTCAAAATATTTGGAGATTTTTATTCAATCATGAAGTTTTCTACTAAAGCATAGAAATAGTAGCAGTAACATTTAATAAATAATGACGTTCAGACGGAAAGTATTGAAGGTAGTTATGTCTGGAAGACTCGTACAATATATCAAAATAAATCATTTCATGTTTTAGGAAATGATATGTCTGAAAAAGAGTTCACCAGATCATTTAACACCAAATAAACTCTGATATAAGTTTATTTATATTTTTTGGGGGAAAGAAGTGGACGCTAAAAAAATAACCTTGTTAAATTTTACGGAAGTAAGGAGTAGTTGAAGGTGGTTGTTTTTTTTTTTTTTTTTTGCTATTGATACTGTACATTAGACTTACACCAAAATTATAAGAATTAAGAAAATGTTTTCAAAAGGATAGATTCAATAGAACAAAATGTTTCTTTCAGATTTGGTAGGTTGAAAAGTCTGAAAATCAGTTATGCTATCAACAACGTGGATTTGACCTGGAATAAAAATATATTTCAAATTTTATGCCAAAGAAATAGATTCCTATGCAAGGACATTTGCTTAAGAATTGTGAATCCGTTTAAGTGCACCCATGCATGACATGAACACGTATACCTTCTATAACGAACTACCTACGTCTCCTTTGCTTCCAATCAAAAATCAATCAAACTAATTTAACACATTCTAGCTACAAGGACACCAACATTGCTTTGAGCAGTTTAGTCTCATGCCATTTGCTAACCTAAACACTAAACGTCTATGACGTCACTAGACTAAACCGTAGAAACCAGAATTTTTTTGTCTCTGATGCATTGAAGTTTACCCCATGGCTGGCTTAGAAACATGCGAATCTTACAGACCCTTTGACCTGGACTTACCTGTGGGACATGGCGATGTTGTTCCTGCATATCATCAGAAAAGGTATCATTTCCAACATAAATATTTCCTGTAGTGCAGGACTGAACTTTGCGCAATTCTGACACAATGATAAACGAGATTTAAATGAAATGTCCTACGCAGCTTTTATTCCGCATTTGTCGCCGTTCCTAATGTTTTACATACTTGCTATATTTCCTGATATTTTGTCCTCGTATTGGACAGACCTGGTTTCCTTAAGAATAATTATAGCAATTATTATGATGGATTGATCCATTTTGCAACACTTATCACAAATTTAGCTTTTCCGCCGTATTTCGCAAAAGCTGCTATTATTATACTAGATTGTAAGATTACGTACAATCTAGTCGTGAGACTTGAAAAGACGTAATTTTTTTTTTATTGCATTTGCTTGTGATCGCAAAATGACCCACTCCTATGAAGAAGTTTTAGTCAAAAATAATTTCATGAGCTTTTTACAAATTTAGAGAGCTTAGTTTCTTTGCTACTGTTGTAATTATTTATTATTGATTTTATGTGAGTGTGAACTTAGTTGGATAAATAACATTGAAATATTTCTAGAAACGCAAGGAAGTGCTGCGCAAATGTTCTCCATTAGTAACTAAGTTAGTTGAGTTTGAAGATTGAAATTTTACTTTAGTATTTCTTATTATTGATCATCTGATGGGGCTGTATTGATCAATGCTTGTGTTTAAGATATTTATTCATGTACAATTTAGGCACATCCTTTCGGTACTTAATGAATCCCCGTGCCGCGTTTATTTATGCATTCTGTACATACAGCATGTATTGTATGAACTTTTACGTATGCATAGATTAATACTTTAAACTTCAACTATTCACGTTCGGTATGGCTGTATTTTTCCTTTAGAATGGTGGAATTTAAAATGTTCATAATTTATTCGTAATTAAAATGCTTCCGTTTCGACAAATTTTAATATACTAGAAATGCGTATCATTTATATTTTACCGTTTTAATCAATTATTATTTTATTTATCGAGTAAAGATATGTGTGACTTTTGCGTAACTTATACAATAATTATATTTTTACATTTCTCAACAAGTTACGCTCATAATTACAGTTTTCTGGAAGTTTACGGCAACGCTTAATTTTTTTAAAATTTTCACATATATTTTTTCATTTCGATACATTTCAATTTTCGTGTCTTGGTTATATTTTACCGTTATAATGAATTATATACTTAAATTATAAAGTATTTAATAGGTAATTGTGGCTTTTTACAGTTATATATTGGTGGAACTCCGTTATAACGTCATCCAAGTGACCAGAATATTGTTGACACTATAGCCAAGTGACGCGATAGGTGATGCACATTACAGTACTTGGGTGAAGGAAGGGACCAGAATTTCTTCACGTTGTAAAAGAGTTGTCAGTCTAAACGAAGTTACTATAACCAAGTTCAACTATATACCGGCAAGGTGACGCATTGGTAAGGCACTGGCCTCGTGCGCCCGAATTCGCAAGATCAAACCAGGACCAAGTCGGTGGATTTTCAAGATACAGAAAATCGTCAGCGCCCATTTCGTAGGATTATGCGGCATATTAAAGATCCCTTGAATATCTGTCTGAGTTGGATACCCTCGGCTAAATTAGTTTAGTGCAGTTTCACATCAATTAGAGTTCGGGTGCCGTGATCTAGGGAAAAATTAAGCGTCAAAATTATCAAGTGGTAATAGCATCCTAGGGCTACTTGAGAGAATGGTTGCCGATTTCCGGGGCACTAGGCAGTGGTGTAGTCCTGTAAAAAACGTTGGGGGGACGCTTACATATGCGAACTAAGTTATTGAAATCAAAAAGTGGGAGGACGCTTTGGTTTAAATAAAAAAGTAGGCGTCCTCCCTCGACTACACCACTGGCACTAGGTATGCAAAGGTATGCTATACGCAGCCCCATTGGGAAAAAGTTCAACTATATATATATATATATATAATATATATATAAAGCTATACATAAATCCACCTGAAATGTATTGCCGTTGTCATAACATCGGTGGTATTTTAAATGGGCTTGGCATGTTTCACAAATGCGCAGGCAAAGGCGTAATAATTAATATTCAAGTCATCCAACACATAATTTTCTAGAATCTGTCCGTTAAATACAACGTTTTTCTGCAACGCTGCTCTGATGCCACAATCAACCAACGAATTGTTTTTTTTTTACTTCCTAGGAAGCAAAGATAAAATGCCACGCGGGTCCCAACTAAACGTTTTCATCGATAACCATCTCCTCTCCGTGTGAATGTGTCTAAAAGCCTCCAGAAACCTGAGCATCAACTACTAAGTAGCCGCTTAATTACGAGATGAGCCTGGAATTAACCGTTATGAGGAATGTAAACTGGTGGTTCTGAATTCATTTTCTGGCCCACTGCTCATCGATGCCAACATTCGGAGGAATATAACGCCCCGTTTACCTTCAAATAACTTAACGCCATGATGCACCGTGGGAAAAGGAATCGTCCTACGCAATGGTGCAACATTTTAGGAATGAAAATTACGTGTGTGACGCGTCACACGCAAACATTTAGCAAGAATCTATCAAACTATATAAACCACATGTTACTTATCAAGCACATCATGTTTCTGCGAATCGAACGTTTTTAACGTTTAAGCAGAACGTGTTGAAAACAGATTCTTAATGGGTATTCTTGCGTATATCCGATTGTAAGGGAGTTAACGTTTCACTGACTAATTTTGTTAAATTCGTTAAAAAGGTTTTAACGGTGTTTTTGAGTGAAAATAACTTAACGCTGTTATGTAGCGTGAGAATGTATTGGAATATGTCGTTAATGATATAACGTACACTAAGCTTCGAAATTCTCACGCAACAGTCATCTTACATGTGTACAAACTTAATAGGATGTTGACTTAATCCTATATCACTCATAAACTAGGATTTATTTGATTTTTGGATTCGAAATTACAACAGAAATAAATGGGAAATTAATTAATTGATTTAATACACGGATTTCAAGATATTTTTTGTTTATTTTATAATATTTTTTTAACCCTGTACTTGCCATTAACTCGAATTCATCTGATATTTTGGACTCGAGATAATATCTAGCAAAAAATGAAATATACGCATTTCAGGATAAATATTAAAACTTATAATTTATAAAGAAAATTATAAAAACAGCGATCGAACGGTATGTTGGTGCATACAGTCTACCCCATCTTAGAGATGGTCTGAATCTAAAGACATATTGCTATATGTTTTAGTCATGCCTAGTTTATAACAATTTTTTTTTTTTTTAATAAAACTTTCTTAAGTAAAATTTTTTTCTTGCAAATAGGACTTGCTTTTCATTATTAATTTTTTAAAATCTTCTAAATGACGGACATTGCAATTTTCATTGAATTATAATTTGTTCCAAATCTTTTGAATAAACTGAGCTCTTCGCAATAATTGAATAAGTAAGAAAGTTATTAAATAAGTCTGTTAATATTTTTACATAAAAGTAAAGTTTTCAAATTTGAAAATTGATTATTTGCAAATGTAAATTATTTAATAAGTTAATTTAATTTTATAGGCCCTAACAATAGTTTATTTTCTAAAAATTTAAATTATGTTGGATTCCACTGCCAAAGTATAAGTTTCCTAAGATACAGAACGTTTCAATTTTCCCAACAAGGTTAAAAAATCTGTGATATTTCTAACAAATGCCTCTAAATTTAAGTTGAAGATTCCAGCGATAAATGTCTTCAAGAGTAAGTAAGTTTTCAACTCAAATGAGAACTGATTAGTTTTCAAAATAAAAATTTTAATGCACTTAAATATTTCTTCTAATAAATGCATCAATTCTGCACCAATTGTCATTAATAATAAATGTTTTAAGAGAACATTTTTAATTTTGCGAGGCCTTAATTGCAGCAAGCGAGTAGTGGGTCTCGTTTTAAATGAATTTTCCCTAAGTTACATTTTTCATTGGGTATGAACGACTTCCAGGTAATCATTAAATGGCTACCAAGGCACATCATACTATATAATGTCTTGCTGCATGATAGTATAGCACGGTACGGTTGGCATATTAATGAATTTTCAAAAGGCGCATAAATTCCAGAATATTTTTGGAGAGTAAACGCCGAAGATTGATGTCAATTAAACAAAAGTTAATTTGATTTTTATTACATATAGCAAAATATTAATAAAAATTTAACTTAAATGCTTCACAGAGGGACAAATGATTGTGAGGAACATAATATTATGAAGGAAGAGAGGCAGGAATCTATGCTATGTACTGAAATATAAGAATTTTAATGAGAAATATCTTGTGGACATATTCAAGGAGATGGAAGCTTGACTTAGGAAACGGGAAGAGTAATGTGGTTCTCGTTGACTCCAGAAAATTATTCGCTAAAACGGCAGTGAACAGTTTATTTAGTTTCCTAGTTTTAGTTAACCCTCAATTTCGGAATGCACATACTTTAAGTTCTAAGAGCACTTGAGAATTAAATGTCTGAAAGAGCTAAAGGAGTTAAATTAGATCTCCCTGCACACGGAAGAAAAGTTCTTTATTTGCAGCAACTAATTTTGCTATATTTAAAGAGTCGAAAGAGGTGACACGCTATAGAGTAAATTGCCTCAGGGCGCACATGGGGTTGATTGTATGCAGGAGAAAAAAATAATCAAAACAGCTGAGATTTGGAAATATATTTACTTTGTTTAAAAGCCCTGCAAAGAGGGGACCTTTAGGAAAAAAGGTGCTTCAGGGCATAAAAAAGGATTAACCCTGCAATGAGTGTGTACATAAAAACTCAAAACCGTTGCTTCTGATTGACCTCGGCTTTCACCGGAAGCAAATACCATGACGTTGTCAAGGAGAAACATACCTTTCCGCTAAAACCCCCAACTAATTAGAAACCCCTCCTGAAAAAAAGTTGGATCAATCTTCAAGATAACACCTCTAAATACCCTTTAAAAAACAGACTCATCGCATGTTAAAGGGAATGAAAATACAAACAAAACTTTCCAAATCAAGTCGGAATCGTAAATTACGTTTCGCTAAAGTGAGCACAAGGAGGAGGATACAAAAGATACAAACGCTAAACGCGATAATGGTTAGTGGACATCTTCAAAAGAAGGATTTAAAGGGAAAAAAGAATACCTTTGATTATTATTTTAATTCTGGAGCAACGAAGCGGTTAAGGGGGCAAAGAGGAAGTGGGGGTAAGCAGAACGATAATGTCGTGTGCGTGTCGAACGTCGGATCTGTCATTTAGGAACTTTTTAATGTACGTATCTTTGTGTTATTTTTTATTTATTCGCTGGATGCCCCGTGGCGACGTCGAGCGGCGTATTTATTAAGGTGTGGGGTTATTACAACCGGAATGGATTACTTATCCGATTTTTGGATCTTCCTGTCTGTGTTTGCTTCTTTGTTTTGTTCCAGGTCGGGGACAAGTGATCACATATCACCTCAGGGGAGGGGGCCGGTTGATGTATTCGATGTGATTTAAGAGGGTAAAAATTACAGTAAAAGAAAATCTTGGGGAAAAGTTCAATTTTATTATTTAGTTGTCTTACTTTCTTACATTTTATGTCTAACTAAGAATGGTGTTAATAAATTAACAATGCAGAAAAAAAAAGAAAGAAAAAAGCTATTATTGTTTGTAATCGTTATTTAAGTTAAAACTAATAGGTTCCTTGCCATTTCAAAAACCATCCATGACATTAATTTTTAAATATGTGTATTGTGCAAATCAAATAGGTGTTGTAATATTTCTTTTAAAAAAATTTTTCAGGAAAATGTCACTTATAATTTTCAAATGTTTTTACTTTAACTTTGCTAAATGTTTTATTAACTAAGTGCTGAAACTAAACTTTTTCTCTGGATATTCTTTTACTGGTGATTTTAACCATCATAATTCACATGGATCATATGTTATAACTTGTCCCCAACCTGGAACTAAACAAAGAAAAATAAAATTATGAGTTTATTATTTATTGATGTCTTGAACGAAAACGCAAAAATATAGCGCTATCGTGTCGAGGGTTGCCAAACGTCCCGGCTCTTCCGGGACAGTCCCGTATTTTGAAAATTGTCCAGCTTCGCGGGTGACTTCATATAGGACGGCAAAAGTTCCGTATTCCTGCCAGGATATTGGGTATCCAGTGGTCATGGTGTTGACTTGTCCGTACCGAATATTCGGCTCTGATGTTTCCAAACCTTGATTTTCTATGCATTTTTTACCCACAGCTTCCAAATACGTAATAAATTTTTAATTTACATATGTTTTCAAAGTATGATAATTCATAAATTAAAAAATTAAAACTGACATCCCGGAAAACCGCATCTTTCGTGCAGTAGCTGGATATTGGATTCCGGATATTTTGAAATTGGTCGGATATCCAGTATCCGGACGACTCCCTAGTCGGTGCGCCCCTAGTTAGCAGTTTTTAAATTTTCCAACCCTGATCGTAACTATATAAGAATCTATGTATAATAATTTATCCCCAAGAGTCAACTGAGCGTGTAAAAGCAGTAAATCTGGCTCTAGTTATAGATGGCATAAAATCACTTGATGTATGATCCCCGGTGAAAGGTTAAGGCTACTATAGCACGCGACGGTCAGCAGTGTGGAACCGTTTTTCCGGTTCATGTGATGCAATGGACCTCAAAAAGTCAATCTACGGTATTTATCTCCAACCTCTGTCCATCTTCAGAAAGATAGAGATCGCTCCTTAACTATACCATTCCAGGAACAAAAGCGAACTGGCCATCTTAATGACGGACATTAGTATCGGTTGCTTATCCTTTCTTTCTCTCTTTTACTTTTATAAACTCATTTGCTCGCTTCCTTCTGTTGGGGGACTTTCGAATCTTTTGTTTCAATTGAGGAATGCTCTTTCCGTTGGAAAATATGCCTTTTCGGTTGACGGATTTGTTGTTATTTGGAGTGCTATCGCTTTGAGCCATCTCTAAAAGCATATATGTTAATGAAGATTTTCTCTTGGTTAAAAGGCATTTTGCTCGTGCCTTTAGGGCCGCGAAAAACTTTTGTTCTCTTAGATTTAAGTGGGACTGCCGCTCGTTGACCAGATGTAATGAGATGTTTGGCCGTAAACAAGTTTAATGTTCTTTAAACTGTTTCGTGATTTCATTATTAGTAATGGGTCGACTGAAATTAGAGCGATGTATAAATAGGTGTAAAGTATAAGTATCAACTAGCAAAAATATTTGCCATAAATGAATATGAATAACTACTTTTAAATCATAAAGAAATAATTTCATTACTGCTAATGTCAAGCTTTTACTACTGTAGTTTATTCATTTAAATTTTCTTGCTAAAAAGAGATAAGCTCCTTTGCTCGACAATAAAAAATAGTGCGTATTCTTACTATTTAGTTCAACGGTGCCAATTAAGTGTCAAAATATAGTAAAATTAAGCACCATCCTTTGTAACAAGCAAGTAAGCACTATGGTTTTGTAGCAACGTGGCACCATTTTACTCGTATTTATAATTGTTTATTTTTTTTTTTTTAATGCAAGTTAAAATTCCGATATCGCTTAAAGTTAAATATGCCTTCTTTTCTACAGAGACTGTATACCAACACCATCACTAATAGATGCGATAATGCAAGAAACAAAATGATATTAAACTAAGTAATTTCCATTCAAATCATGTATCATTTAGTTTAAAGCCTTTCAGATAGAAGTTGCCTTTAAACAATCCACTTCACACTAATTTGTTTGCGCGCGGTTCATCCCCACTGTCCTTGAAAAGAAACCAAATAACTCTTTTGTCACGTTTTCCTTTCCGTTTAAATTGAACGCAATCTAAATATTTCTCCAATATTTCATGCATACTAAGTTTGCTGCAAGAAATCGCCTTTTCCCTTCGGAATATATTTAAATCACGATCTTCTGAAAGATCGATTCCATTTCGCCGAGAGACATTAAATCAAGGGAATAAAAGGAGCGAAAATCCGTTAAATGAAAACTAATGAGAAATAAAAATGCACCGGCAAGAATGCGCAAAACAGTGAATGAGAGAGAAAACAAAAGAAAGAAAGCTCGTGGCCACTGTCTAGATCGTGAGCGTATAAGCGCAGCAGGAAGTAGAGCAAATTGTACTCTTCAACCTTTTTGCTCTTTTTTTCTGCCTTTTATAATATGGGAAAAAAATTGAACTGTCCAAAAAAGAATAAATACCATTAGAGTTCTTGAACTTGTTCTATGAGAACAGTTTTTAGGCTGGGTTTTTGACAGATTATTTTCGCTCCTTTACTTTTAAGTATATCCCTTTTTATTTTGAGATTTTCGGGTTAAGGTATTAAATTTTATTAGATTAATAAAAGTAATTTAATTATTTTTTTGTAAAAGTGAAGTTCAAAATCAGTTGTACAATTCGGACATTTTAAATAATCATTACGTTAATAATACTGAAGGATGGTGGAATGTATTTTTAAATCAAAGGTTTCTTTTTTTGGCGAAGTAATTGGAGTGATTCTGTACCAACTACATTATCGAGATCGTTAAATTTCATATTGCAAATTATTATAATGATTGAAAACAATTTTTTATTGTTATTTTGTATTGAACTTTTGAAAAGCTTTTAACAGGCTAATAGCTTTCTTGACATCTCGTAAAATATGTTCAAAAAATTAAATAAAATTGGCAGATACTCATTGCAAAAAATATTCAGAAAGATTTTATGTAAAAAATTACTGGCATCCATGTTGCCACTGCTTTTTACAGTAAAAATTATGGTGGGAAAAAAAGTTTATCGTAAATTTTGCAATAAAATTTAAGAAAATTTTTTCTTTTCTGCCGTAAATAAGAATAATTTTTACGGCTAAAAGCAGTAGGAACATGGATGTCAGTACGTTTCACTGATTTCCAGGATTTTTTTACAGTATAAAACTTATGGTGTAAATTTAATAATTGAGATAAACTTAAAATCCTTCTAAAAGCCTGAAGTAGAAAAACAATAAACGTTAAACTAGCCGCTATAAATAGGCTAAAAAGTTTCAATTTCCCCCGCCTACCCCTGGCGACAAAAGGATGACCAAATTCAATCGAAATAATTGCCGCATGTTTTCGGGCATATCGATGTACTTTGCACATGGCAAAAAATTCAGGAAAAATTTAAGTTAAAAAGTACTTGTAACATGAATGACAATACGTTTTACTGGAAATGTTGTTTTTTTTTTTCACAGTATAGTTTATTTCTACGTTGCTCACTTCTAGTCTTGAGAAATTTTAATAACACGTGCACCCGTTTTGTAATTATGATTTTCTAGCTTGCAGTCATAGGAAAATATTCTTCCTGAAATCGCACTGTAAATTTTTTTTTTCCCAAAAGAACATGATAATCTCCTAAAAATCATTCATCCAGTGTCTGGCGTGAAATTAGAGACTTAAAAATAAGAAACTACAAAATATTTGAAAAAGAAAATTTGAAGATAAAAAACAGAGAACATTCCATAAATTGAATGACTTTACAAATAACGTGCCGCAGTAGTGGTGCTATTTCTAGTACAAAAAGGGTGAGCTCAGTTGAGCCAACGCTGCGCTGATTCCCATGCAGCCGGAGTCAAGAAGACTGGCCGCCTAGGCGGCTGCTTGAGCTGAAGTTAAATTATTCACCAACAGTATAATAAATTTTTTTTACAATTTTTAAACTGGTAGTCATACATCTCAAGTGCTCAGTTTTTATTTTTGTTCAGAAATCATTCTCTGTAGTTTTACAGAGTGGAAAGAGAAAAAAAAAAAAAGAATTTTATTGAAAAACTGTTATCAAGAAACTTGAATATTTGATTTGAAACAAGTTCTTCGTAAATTGAAAGAAACTGTTTCCATTTTATACTTTTACAGAATTTTTTTACAGTGCGATTTTCTTATACAAGATATGCAGATAGTTTTAAAATATTAAGATGTATTTTTCTAATATTATTTACAGTGAAATATTATTTAATAGTTATTCTTTAATTTTAGGTTCGTCATCGGTTTGGTTGCTACGATGAGATCCAAGAAATGGATTGCCAAAGAGTCCGTCATTGTAACTGGATCAGGTTCCTGAGGTTTTCTTCGACGCTTAGCAATGAAGTCAATCTATTGGGCTCACTGGTTAAGGGTGAGCCAGTCTTTGAAACAATTCGTACCGTTCCATCCAACACCGAGCTTGTGGTCTTTTTCGAACCTGGAGATGATATAGATGAGAATTCCTTGAGGTCTCATGTAACGCTGATGGCTTGCCGAAGTTTAACAGCAGCTCATTATAGGCACGCGATGGGCATGATTTTGGAAGGTATGTTATAAAAAGAACCAAATATTATTCTTTGATCTAAATATATCTTTAATTTAATAAACAGGAAAAAAGCGTAGTAGAAGTCAATTTAGAGAAGGATAAGGGTTTTGTTGTAATTCCTTCAAAAAAGGTTCTAGGGTATGTTATCTCGTTATAAAATGCTGAAAATCATTTCCGCAAAATATTGAGATTATTATGTGCTTAAAAGCACTCAATTGTTTCGTTTCATTATTTGCGAAAAGGTAACAGCATATTTGTTTTTAAATAAAGGAAGTTTCAGTGATATAAGAACGCAACTAGCGGTCTTTGAAACTGGTTCATCTAATTAAAGGATATATGTTATTGATGTTTTGGTGTTGGACCTTAAAAAAACACATGTATATGTTTTTCTTTTTTTTTTTTTTTTTGTGCTTAAATAACTTTTTTATAGGTATTTTTAAGTAATTGGAAAGCAATGGTTTTTCTGGACCAGAAAACGCTTTAAAAAGATGCCACAATCACTTGAACGAATTACTTCTTTGGAATAATATCATTTAGTCGCACTGCGCTGTCACACCGGCAGTCTGGTGAATATGAAACAAAACAAAGACATGTAATTTGTTTTATCATATTTTTTTTAAAAAATGATAATTTTAAGAAATTGTTTTAATCAATACTTACATTTTTATTTTATATACCGAAAAATAAATTATTTTTTTACATCCAAAATACTTCTGCACTATGAACGCAATATATTGTTAAATCAGCTAAATGTTCTTAATTTCCCCTTAATTTTTTAATATTTTTTTTGCCTACTTTTCCGTAAAAGTTTTTAAAAATTAATAACGCGTGAAAGAAGGCTTAATGTATCGTGAAAATACCGTAAAAATCAAGAAAATTAAAAAATAAGTGAACTAATTAAATAAAGATTGAAAAATCAAAATTTTAAATTAGGGTATTGAGATGAGGGAAATGTGTGTCTGTCGGTCTGCCGGTTAGTCTGCCGGTATGTCTGTCTGTCGCCCCCTGTTAATTTTTGTAGACTTCAAACTATGTACTAATGTTGTAAAAATACCGTATTCTAATTTCCGTCACTTAAGTCTTCATATTTGAATAAGTTGTTTCATTGAAACGCACGAAATATTTTGTAGTTTGCGAATAAACTCGTTTAAAAGTCAAAACTATTTTTGTTCTTCTTTATGCACTCATAAAGGATAAATATAATTTAACGCACAATTGTTTTATAAAGACGATATATATTTTTTCAAAATATCTGCAATTATAATGTTGAACTCGAAAGGATGCTCACAATTGTATTCATGGATTACATTTAAAAGATGTCGCTCCGAATTAAAACAGAGACATTTTATTTCCAAAAGGAAAACTGCAATTCCTAAGCTTACATTATTCAATTTTTAAAATATGTTCAAAGACAAATAAATACGCTCCATTTAGACTTACTCGGCTATAACGCGAACGCGATTTCAAACAATATTTAGTACTTTAACTTTCTACACCTTATAAAAGAAGTAAAATAAATATGCAATTATACAAAATGTCCTTTTTCTTCCACTTATTATTTAATCCTCTTTAAAGAGTTCAGTCAGCTTAAATAAATATATCTCTTACGTTCTAAAGAGTAGTCTAGAACTAAATTACATATGAAGTTCACGGAAGAATGAATGTGTTGTTCTTGGAAAATTTAACTATATGTTTCGCTTCATGAAATAACAACTTTAGACAGAAAGACATATTTTTACAGCATTAATATTTCATTTTTAAAAAATTTATTCAAGTGCTTCTGCTAATGTTTTTAAATCAAGCGTTCAAAAGAAATAAAACAAATTTAACGATGCGACAAGATTTACGCATAACTCATTGTACGAGTTCAACTTAAAATTACCATGCTGTGTTTTGCTGCAAAATTTTGAGCATTTCGTTAAAAGGGTTTATTTTCGATGAAGAAGAAAGATAAGGTAATTGTAAAACCAAGGAGTAGTCTTTTATTTTATTTTAAGATGAAAAATATCTTAATAATTGAAGCAAATATATTTCAAAACTATTTTAGTACAAAATTTCTATAACTATAAATGAATGCATACACATACACAAATTAACTTCATAACACAAATATGACCCATAAGGAAATGATGCTGGGGTCCAAACCCCTTAGAGTAATGGCATCCCCCCCCCCAACTCCCTGAAAATACTGTTCCCTTAAAAATTTCAATGGCACAGTCTGTGCGATGAGTCCCCTCCTCCCCCGCCTGGTATGCAAACCTGAATAATGCAAGGCGTATCAGAAAGAGCCAATGCCATAAACATGAAATGTACCACTTAGTGCCATTCTCATAAGCACTAAGATTTCTCCTAATAAACAAAGTAGTTGACGCATCAGTATTACAATACACTCGTATCAAATGACATTCTGCATAAAATTGACAGTTTGCTGTTATTGGGGAAAAAAATACATCAATAAAATTATTTTTAACTATTTATCGATGCACATATCAATGCTTAGAGGATGTATTCCAGCCTTTGGCACAAACTTTATTGAATTCTTTCAAGCATACAGAAAAACGGATGAAGCATGTCTGAAACTTTTTTTTATTATTATTATTCACCCGGGCGTCTGAATTCCGGGATAGCCTTAACAGAATAACGTCAAGTGTCATTCCGCTGCCGAACATAAATAGATTGGGCATAGCCCGGTCTCAATTTTCGTATCAAACGTTGGAGTTCCTGTCTTCTTCTGTCATTATTCTCATACTTCTCTTCGGGAGCTGAAGGGAATATTATATGTGTATAAACATATGATATTTTCGAATGAATATAGCAACAAAAGTGGAGGGGAACGTTCTTGATTATGCATCCAGTGTCTACGGGTCACTCAACCATTGAATTGCATAGACCCACCTTACCCTACGGGTAGAATGCCGAAGACTTCACACAGCGGTAACTTTGTTTTTTTGTTTTTTTCACCGTGAACTCTATGCTGAAGAAAAAATTATACTGCATTGTCCCAACATGGCCCGTTTGCGGTTTGATGTGGATGACGTTTAAGCTGAAGGCACATTGCTCAAGTTGTAGGTAGCAATGTGGAAAAAGAGCAGTAGCATCGATTTCCTTCTCTGTTTTTTTTTCGCTTTTGAGTCCCCAAAATTTGGACTTTCATGCCTTTAACCTTATATGCCCAAATAGTTACAAAATTTTGGCACAGAACATCACTGATTGAGATTTGACATAAAAGACAAATAAAGATTGCTCAAGTCGTATGTCAAGAACAGTAGAAAAATCTTCGCTTTCTAGGTTTCTGAGCTTTGACAAATTGATCTTCTAGGCCTATAACCTCATGTGCGAAAATTTCGTGTGATATTTTCTAACATGAAAAGTTTTAAGTTTGGCAAAAAGGAAAATAAACTTGGACCAGTTTTCTGAAGTTAAATATAGCATTGTGGAAGGAAACAGTAAAAGGAACTTAATTTCCTTGGTTTCTGACTGAGAAACTGGTCGCTCAACTGCTTTGAGATTTCCATTCGAAGAAAATGTATTTGAATTTTCTTGAAATTCAACAGTATGGGGGGATATATGATATTTGATGAATTGGTAATAGAAGCAAAAATGGAGGTAATAAAAACAAAAATGAAAGAAAGCATTCTGAGCAGTCTTTAATTCAAAATTTGTAAAATACCAGTGAATTTTTCTTTTTTTGCATCAAGTATTTTTAATTTATTTTTTATAAATATTATTTCAAACCAAATGCACCAATTCATACGTGTATTACAAAAAAAAAAACTATTTATGAAAAGCTATAGTTATGCATATTGCATTTATGTACTTAAAAAAAAACATGCTTCCGGGCACACAGAAGGTACTTATAAATGTTTTATTGACTTCTATCCTTTCAGACCTGTGTATATTATCAGCGACCGGAAAAACAATTTTGAAATTTATTATATTTTTTTCTTGAAATGGCAACCAAATCAAGATTCAATGTTCATTGCGTTAAATGCCGCACTTGTGTAAGAAATATGTTTGGTATACAAGTAGATCGACAACATTTACATTCCCATCTTTAATTTTTCGAAAGGCTTTAATTAAAACTTGCACACCATGGCTCAGCATTTATTTTCGTTTTTACACATGCATTTGTGTACCGTAAAAGGAAATCAATTCTGCTTTGCAGCCCTATCATTAAAAATTTTGAAGTTTTCATTAATGATTCAGGATTAAAAAAAAAAAAAAAAAAAAAAGCCCATCCTCTCTGTCATGAAATAAATTGCAGTTGCCAAAGTGTGATGAAAAGCGGTCTTTACCGTATCTTGCAAGTCTCTCTTGAAAGGGTCAATTACGAAGAGCTCAAACCTCTGAACCTCCTCGAACTCTTCAATGTTAGGGAGAGGAAAAAAGCGGTTGCCTCTCGAAGGGTTTGAGGTTCGCTTTTGACAACATGGCACTTCTCATCAAATGGGTGGACGAAGCTTCGGAAATATTTCTTTATAAGGGTTAGATGATTTGTAAAGGAATTTTGACTGCCTTCGGACGCAATGCATCAACAGAAAACTCTAACGAATGGGAGGTTAATGAAATACGCAGGAAATAGTTATTCTAATAGTAGATGTGGCCGTTGAATTTGATAGGTGTACAGCTCCGATCATCACTAAAAACGAAACGTATTTTGTTTTAAAGTGCATCATAATAGTGAGTGACATAAATTCGAGTTAATTTTTAAGGTCTGCTTTTTAAAAGCATTCTTTTGTCAATATTTACAGTTTACTTTAATTAGGAAATGATTTGTCCTCCCCCCTCCCCCGCGCCCCTTCAAGAATGACGCTGAATTACGCATACTTAACATTATATTTAAAAAAAAATAAGGTGGGTTGGGGGTGAAATCGATTAGTAGCATTTAAAACAGACCTATTACAAATTATCAAATAATAACACATTCTTCCTGGCTATCTTTCTCTCCTTAAAGAATTAATTTTCACGACTGTACGTGATTTTTTTTCTTGCATTCTAATGGTAAAAACTATATTTTGATTCAAAATTGCGTAGATGTTCTCTCCATTTCTCATTGCAATGAGAATTACATTTTTTTCAATACATTTAGGGTTGTTACACATAAATTTATACTCTTTAGAGCTACTTAGAGATTATTCTAAGAGATGTAAAACATTAAAAAATTGGTATGTACCTTATCGTGACAATGGGGAACCATTCCGTGCTATTGTATAACCCTGTATGATGCCCTTTGAAAACATGACTGACACAAATAGAATGCACATAGAGCAAATTTCGAGTTCAAGTTTAGTTTTCCGTAAGAAATTCTAAGTCTAAATAAATTATTTAAGCATAACGGACGGATAGACTTTAAGAAAGCATCTGTTCTCGATTAGAATTGAATACATTACAAAACAATTTTAAGCAAATATTTTTTTCTAACAGTATACGTTTCGTCGAAAATATAATTTCCATCATTTTCAGTAACTAACAATGACTCCAACAGGACGGTTTTAAACGGAAGTGCATCTTAAGGAATATTCTTTCAAAGGGCGTTCTTTATCATTCTTCTCCTCGGTTCCTTTTAAGTCATTAATAAATAGCACCTGTCCTTCATCGAAAAACGCTTCTTTGCCACAAAGATTTTGTTCTGTCTCCGCTTTGATTGTGCAACCGGTTTCATTGCGTGACATATAAGCTCATTTTGAAATTTCTGGATCTCCGAAAAGAGACTTATGATGAATATGAGGTTATTAAAAAAAATAATTTTGCTTTTATTTCTTCTCTTTGGAGTTGGGGTCTCAGTTTTTGAAGCATTTTCTTGGCGCCATCTCAGACGGCACCTCAAGGCGTTTAAACGTACTGTAATTACTTTTAGATTGTGCCTCGCACGACTAGAAACCATTTCGTAATATGAAATATTAGAAATTGGAACTTTTCGTGTGATATACCACTAATATTTATTCTCTTTTAATATATCAAATTACATTTTTAAGTGAAAATGAGATACCTTATGAGCAAAAAGTCTAAAATAAAGCATTCTGCGAAAAGCATCAGAAGAGATTGGTGTTGTTACTTGTCGTAATCACAAAGCAAGCGACACAAAATTTTCCTCTTGAAACTTTACCTTATAAGTCAAGAATAAATCACTTGGTACAACAAGATTATCAGCTGATTTTTATTTCGTTTCTTATATGAAATATAATCACTGTGCTAGCGTACGAACATGGCAAAACATGATTCTAAGCTTATTTCAACTTCGTTCCCTACATAAAACATCGTGGTAAGGCATACACCATTTAATACAACTGGTCAACAGGCTTCTAAGCTGATTTCTACTTCATTTCCTTAACTTAACATCATGATTCGTTCTTCTTGACTAAGCAATTTTTGAGCATTTTGCGTCCTACAACTTGGTTCGGCCAACATCTAACGCGAAGTATTATGGGAGGGAAAGGTAGCGATTATAATAGGAATGGCGATGCAGGTTGGCATCAAAAATCCCAATGTAAAGGCATCTTCTGTAAAGGTAAGCTGCCTTTAGATAGAATTAGAAAATACCATATCAATTGGATAGGAGGCAGAAATTTGCACGCAGATTACCAAATGTATTTATTTATAAAAAAAACTAAATAAATCATCAAATCATCCAATATATATGTGGAGGAGGGAAACTGATCAACCCCCTCTACAACCTGATCACGTGCGCCCTCGCACGGAGATCGCGGAGAGCGATGAAAAAGCCGCAGAGACGTGCAGATTGTGATAAATATTCTTTTTTTTTTTCAACTTAGACGTAACCCTAACTTTTAGACGTAATTTCACCGGCCTTGACATGGATATAACTCTTATTTGTATTTATGTTTTTGTGTAATTATTTCAAATGTCCTGTCTTCAATAAACCTGTGTTCGTCTGAAAATATGGATGTAGTTCTTGCCTCATAGGGACAACACCTTACGTATATATATATATATATATATATATATATTATTTCGATTCATTTACCTGCAGACTACATTTATTTTCTTTGCAAAAATAACTTCATTTGATAAATTTAACCGAATACATTATCAATTTACATACCATAATTCCATAATATTACTAGACGTGCATGTTGTAAAATAGGCTAATTAAGCACCACAATAATTGCAATCATGAAATTAAGGTAGAACGTAACCCGCTCCATTCTTCTTAAAATCAAGAAACTGTACAATAAAGTTATCGAGATAGGATTTCTTGGAATATAAACGGTGTTCTAAAAAACCACCTGGGATGAATGATCCACCCCGAATTCAATCAGACTTCTGAAAAGTAGTTTTGTCACTCCCTTGACCTTAAATACCTTTAATTACGTCTAGACAAAATTTAGACTTAACATATTGCTACTATGTGCCATTAGCGGGTCTCCCATACTTCTTCAAGTAAGTTGAATCATTTAAATAACAATGCCCAAATGATACCATTAGAAAAGGCTTCAGTTCTCGTAATTGAGCAAATACGTGGCAGTCGAGCGTGAAGAAATATTCAACACCCACTAACTCTTCCCACTAAATTGCGAAGAAGCTCTAATGAGAACAATTTGCATAAATGAGTGAAAAAATGGGGGCGGCTTTTATTATGCAATTGAATTCGTAGAAACTTCGGATTTCTTTAATGAATATCTTTAATATTACTTGGTTTTGCAGTTCAACTTGCTATTCGTTTCCATTGTAGTTCTGCTAAGAACGATTTACTTTACATTTTTTGTCAACATTCTCTTTACAAAATAATCTTGGGTATTTTCGCATATTTTTCTTAGCAAATAGTAACGACTGGGACAATTAAAAAAAGTCATTAGGTAAAAATATTATCTTTTATTAAAGGTATCGTCATACACATATTATAATGCGAGTAGTTTCTCTTTTTTTTTTCCTCCTAATAAATCCTATTAAAATATTTTGTTTGCATTGCTTTAAAACAGCACTTTAGCGTACGCAGGATTTTTTTTTCGGAGATGGCTTCGGGGATATATATATATATATATATATATATGTTACGGCCAAAGCCCGAATTCGGCCACTTCGCGAATTGGCCGGCCAAATCGCGAATTGGCCGGCCAAATCGCGAAATGGCTAAGAACGCTGTAAATTGGCTGGCCAATGTCCGATCTTTTGTTGATTTCGGGAATTGGCCGGCCAGATCGCGAAGTGACATAGGATGGCTGGCCAATGTCTGATCTTTTCTTGATTTCGGGAATTGGCCGGCCAGATCGCGAAGTGGCAAGGGAGGATAGCCAAAGTTGGAAGAAAAAAATCATTGTCACGTAATATTGGTTCTGTATAACCATAACTTCATTCTTCAAAAATAACTAGCTGCGGTGGGATGTGGCCATTTGAGACAAAGTAAAAAATTTAAATTTTTTAAATTTTAATTTGAAAACTTGTTTTTTTTATTTTTAAATTAGGAGATTTATATTTTTAACTTAAAAAAGAAAACAAAAGGGACACTATTAGTAAAATAACTTTTTAATAAAACAAATATTAAAAAATTGTGGTCCCGCCGTACCACCCGGAATGTGAAAAAACATACCACTACAATTTTTTTTCTGTAAAGTAAAAGTTATTAGAATTACAAATGACATTAAAAAAGTAGTAAAATGGTCAACATAAAAAATTTACCTCTTTTCCTTTAATTAAAGAATGAATTGTAAATCATCGTAATCACTTATTACAACAAGCTGAACTTTTGTGACATTTAGAATTACATAAAAGTTTGTTGCTTCTGCATTTACAGCGGTTTGTTGCACACTTGTTCGAAGACATCGTGCTTTGGCCGGAGCATCGTGGCCACTTCACGAAATGGCCGGCCAAAGTAGAATATTCACTGATTCGTTTCAATTACGAGTACCACTTTGGCCATACTTCTCGGCCAAAGTGCGAAATAGCCAGCCAATTCGCGAAGTGGCCGGACTTCGGGCTTTGGCCATAATATATATATTAACATAGTTGGCCTTGTAAGGTAATATTAATCCAAGGTTTATGGGGATCAAAATCATTTCTCTAACTTAGAACGCTACCCATAAAGTAATAAAAAATACTTTTAGAAGACAAAAAAATATGTAATAAAATTTGCTGAAACCTCCGATTTCGGGAGGGGCTGCTGCCCCCACAGCTGTTCTCTCCTACGAGCCTGGCTCAGACATTTGTACAACTAAGTGATAACGAATTTAGTTTTTAAATATTTGCGATGATAACGGAAATTAAAGCCAAAAACTTATAGAGAGTGGAGATTTTTACTCTAAAAAGAAATAACTCTCTTAAAGTTAATTATGGGCAGTTGTTAATATTTTGTTTCATAATATTTCCTAATTCACATTTCCTTTTATGCTTCTTCAAAAGACTGCCATGGAACAAACATCTCTTCAGGACTAATTACAAACCGTCCTAGCAAACAGTTAATTGTCGTCCTTTGATCTGGATCTGGATCTCTATTTGCAGTACAACACGTTCCTCGTGTTGGCATTTAAAGTTCATTATCACTCACGCAGTCGTTATTATTTCCGCTAGAAGATTCTTTTGCTGGTGGCAGCGAAAAAAAATTCAACCATTCTGCTATTTATTTCTAATTACGCAATGGCAGCAGCCGTCGGCCAATGTCGATATCCAATTGCGACGTTCTTTCTGCTTTCTTCATCAATACTAAAAGAAAGAAAAAACAAGGTCGCTTGTTTTTGTGATTATAGCTTATTATTGAGCACGATGCGAAGTATGATTATGATTGTTGTTTGGGAGTGTGCTATGTGCTGTACGATGAGTTGATGGCTGTTGTTGCATACTGAACTTGAGTGAATCCAATGTCATTGAAAGTTTCTTCTAATTACTATTTAACAACTCGTACAACGCAAAGGCGTTACGATTAACGTTCCATATGTCTTTCTAATAAATTGCTTTGCCTGAGTTTATCAAGGATAATAAGTATCTTATTGGCAATATCTGACTGTTTTTAATTGTGTTCATTATCTCGTTATCCGACCCTGTGGCAAAAAGTTACTAAATGAGAATTTTACAAATTACCATAAAGTTGTTCTCGAAGAGTTGCCGCTTCGTATCCAAAATGACTTGTTTAAAATTAAGAAATACCATATGTTTCTGAAGCCTTAAAACAAAACCACATTTTAATCATTTTAAAAAAATTGAAATTTGTCTTTTGAATTGCATAATTACACAAAAAGCAGTTTTAAAATTGTCTTTAGTCCGTCATAAAGTTCAATCTCGGAAATAGTGAATGGAAACTTACTGTTCGTTGAGTAAATAGTACAGCTGGTTAACGCGTAGCAGAAAATAATATCAATGAGCAGAAGATTAGTGAGATGTAAATATTGGCGAATTTCTTGCAGGGACAAAGAACAGCTCAGTAATGACGCCAATGTCTGACCAATATTAGTCCCTTTAAACAATAGAAAATAAGAATATGCTTTTGATGCCAATTCACAATCCCCATAATGAAATAAAACTTCTGTTGTTAAAGCACATCAGGTTTTTAAATAAGTTTGTCTTTAGATGACATTTTGATTGTTCGACAGTAAAGAAATATTTTTACTTTGTAAATTGCCCTTTCTTTCTAAAATAAACTAAAACGTATAATTTACTTTTATTAAGATAATATTTTGACTCTACAAAGAGAAAAAGCCAACAGTAATAAGTTTCAAAGTACGTAATAACTTTAAGAACAATAACTAGTGTTCTTTATTGGCAAAACACATTTTGAAAATTAGAACATTCTAAAAGCTTGGTGTTCCATTTTCAATCTTATACACGGTCAAGTCTTTCTTTTTATACACAGAAAGTCTTTCAAACACTGACTGCTATCATATTAGTGCCACAGATGGATAGATAAAGTTCACATATTATCTTCAATTAACTTTACTACTAGTATAAAAAGAGACTATTTATAGTGTGGTAAGCTGATCTTTAATGAATTAAGGGAAATGGCAAAAATCTTCAATTTCTTTGTCATTTTTCAAAATAATGTTTCGATTTTTTAAAACAAAAAGAATAATAAAAATAATCTATGTGTAAAACTTTTAAAATCAAGTTTTGCAAACCAATACATTTCATTTTTTTTAAATTTTACTTTTAGACACTCCGCTAGATTTATCACGTTCCCTTCTTTCATCTCGTGTCCCGGTGATGACACTGGACATTCCACAGTCAACAAGAACACTGATGACGCCACCATCAGAGCCAGAGGAAAGGCGATCAGTGTCCAGTGATGGTCTATCTCCTAGTGATGAAGTACGTACTGAAAATTATTACCTAAGTTTGAGAGGCAATTCATGGTATTTGGGACAAAATGTAGAACCTGTAACATACATATATCATATATCCCTGTACCTCCTATAAATTTTAAACAAATCTAAAAATCTGTCGGCGTTATCTACATATAATAATGTCTCAACACCCGTGAAATTGCTCCTCAAAAATAAACTTATAATATTTTCTCGTTCTCAATATATTTGTTTAGACTAAAACTTCTCAAAAATATATTGTTGAACCATAAAACTTTGTAGACTTTGATATTGCTCTTATTGTGTAGCCATCTCAACCTATTCGCTCAAAAAAAATAGCGTCTTGAATTGTTTTCTTTTTTTTTTTTTTTTTAGAAAATTTTTAGATTGTGTAAATGGAATATTCAGGAGATTCCGCTAAGCCAAAGTTGACAATTTCGGAAATTGTAATGTGTGAATTAGTAACTGCATTTGGCTTCTTCTTGTAGGTTTTTAAACATTTGAATCTTGTTCATAATTCTTTTGGAAGATTCTGAAGTTTTGATGGAACTTAAACCAGCATGTCCTAATATGAACTATCAAAATGTTAACTATCAAATGATTGCCTTGAAAATAGATACTACTATGAACTAACAACCTCATAAATATATTTTTGTAGCATGCAAATTTCTTGTCTTGTATTTGATTCATGGTAGCATTTTTTTTTCTCCTTATTATCATTATTAAGCTTTAATAGCTTGCATATTAACTTAAAAGAAGGTTATATAAAATAAACACAATTTTCTTTCAGTCATTAAATTGTGAAATCCGGCCAACAGTAGTTAAAAAGGGTAGAGAAAGAACATTGCTACCCTGCGAAGTGTGCGGCAAAGCTTTTGACAGGCCATCACTTCTAAGGAGACACATGCGAACGCACACAGGTAAATAATTTTTTTTTTTACTTTTGCATTAGATTTCCCGTAAAAATATCAAGCAGTGTTCTCTTTTAAAGAATTAAAACAGCAAAAAAATTCTCGTAAACTTATATTTCATTGCCTTCGGAGCATATTTGTCTATTAATTCTTAATAATTAAACGTTCGCTTGTACTTTGGCAATTCTTTCGTGACTAAGTTTTCTTTCCAGCAAAATTTTTAAATTCAAGAATATATTCTCTTACGAGAAGATTTTTATTAAAATATTATATTTAGAGCAACAAATTTATGGAATAAGTTTCAGACAAAAGTTCTGTTTTCTCGGATAACAGTTGTGTTGTAAAAAAATGGAGATAAGAGTTGATGTAGTGCACAGCAAATGTACACGTTTTATACTTTTTATCGATCTGTTTATTACAAAGAGTTTTCTACATACGCTTTTCGTGATCTTAAACTTCATGAACTTATTGTCCAAATAAATCCTGCAATATGAATAGTGAAACAAAGATTAAATTACTCCATTAAATTTTCAATGCGTTTTAATTTACAGGAGAAAAGCCGCATGTATGTGATGTTTGTGGCAAAGGCTTTAGTACCTCTAGCTCTCTGAATACGCACAGAAGAATACATTCTGGGGAGAAACCACATCAATGTCATGTTTGTGGCAAAAGATTCACAGCCAGCTCAAACCTTTACTACCACAGAATGACTCATAGCAAAGTAAGTGTTACTTTAGAAATGCTACTTCATAATTTAAATACATTTTTAAAATATCTGATTTAGTTTTATAAAGTAAGCTAGTGGTTTGCGCCAGCTATAGATAAGAACGCTAGACGATTTTCCACCAAATTCCGCAGAAAAGTTGGTCGCCAAGAAAAAGGCCAGTTTGTCATTCTCTCGCCAATTTCTTGTCAAATGCCCAGACATGCGCAGATTTTGATTCTAGCTACGTAATTTTTTATAATTTCCCATAGAATTCCAAAATTATCATTAATATTGTAGAATTTGGATGTATCATGCTGATGTCTGTCGCTACCGTAAAAACTAGTAACATTAATCACATAGAGAGGAAGAACACAAAACCCTATAGACAGAACTGGAAAAGTGTTTGAGCGATCCGTCGTCATCTGCTTCCATCTAATAGCAATCTAAGAAGATGGATCTTATCCAGCAACAAATCACACCTTTTCATATTCCTTTGCGTTTCAATTATAAGTTAAAACGTTACTAGAAAAATAGAAGCATTTCATGCAAACTTGCATCGTATTCAGTTACAGCTTAAATAATAGCTTTGAAACGAGTTTAACAGAACAATGAATGTAATTCATTACTTCATGTCTTAAACAACCGTACAAGTGATAATGCAATGCTATTGCAAGTAGGCAAAAATATATTCGACCGTAATTCGCGGACACTAGTGTTAATTCTACGGTCAGATAGCACTCCATTTCTATACATATTTCAGTGAGAATAAACTAGCCTTCGTCAAATTCGCCCTTTGACCATGAAATTACTCTTCTGCGACTTTATCACCAACTGCTCTGCATTACCATCTAAAGAGTGTTGAGCCATTTTCTTTGTTTCCAACGCCACTTTACAAATAGTTATAATAAAGAAAAGGAAAATGAAGCGAAGTGAAGTATTGATAAATGTGTCCTCTGTAACCCTTCGTTTATTGAGTCGCCAGAGGCAAAGGTTTGACCTAACTGTTGCAGAGCATGTATGTTAATCTTATTCGATGCTATACTTTAGATATCAACCGCGACGTAAGTCACTCAGACTATTTTCCATTTGGGTATCAATCAGAGAGCATTGAATCCACACACGTGTCGCTATTTCTTTTTACTTGAACCAGTAACATCTTGCGTTTGTCTGACACTGATCTTAGTATCAATAAGTAAGAAGAACTAAATGAACAGTGGCACATTTATGTGTGATATGCTGTAGGATATACATGGAATTGAAAAAAAAAGGGGCTGATTAAATAAGATTTAGGAACTAAACGAAGTCATACAAAAATGAGGACTGTTCTGACATTACTAGACACGCAAGGAATAGATGAAAATTTGATGCCTGTTTCTTTCGTATCGATTAAAACCTCATTAACATCAGCTATAGAAAAAACTTGCTTATCAAATTTTTGGTTTCATGATTCTGTTCTCAGTCAACTAATTGTAAAAAATTGGTGTTTAAGATGATTTTTTTTCTTTTGCAGAATTTTACCTACATTTGTTTATAAATGTAATTGCTAATACGTTTTACAAATTGTAAATGACATCTATATCATCGAAAGATACCCTGGGGAAATTCTTTTTAAGGACTTCTCTGCCTTGAATAAGAGTAAGGTAAAACCTGTTGAGATTCCGCGGTGGGGGAAATGGCTCACTTGATTTTTTTTTTTTTTTGTGGGGGGGGGGGGGAGTTGTGGTTGCCCCACGATTACAGGCTGTTGCACAGAGGTAGTTGTTTCATATACTTTTATTCTGCATTAAAATGGTTGAATTCCTAAACCTGTAGACAAAAAACAATGATATTTAAGATGTAAAAATAACATTAAGTTTAACATAACTTACGAATTTATAGTCATAATAAAATTTGAAATTTTAGATGAAAGGCAAGCTTGCACCATGAAGTTCTTATTGATCGCAAAAAATTAGAAATGAAAAGCAATACAACAAAGCAACAAGAAGTTCCGTCTAGAACTATACGAGCCTACTTTCCCGTATACACCGAATTCAAATTTATAATCTAGCTATCTCTTTCTGCTTTAGCTTTAGTTCTTAATTATTTCAAATATACCTTTTTCAAAGGATAATACATATTCATTCACTCATTCATTCTTTCCTTTATTCAGCCATTCATTTATTCATTCATTGGTTTACTCATTCATGTCTTTATTCATTCATTTACTCATTCATATATTTATTCCCTCATTTATTCATTCTTTTCCTCATTCATTTATTCATTGATTCATTCTTTCGCTCCTTCATTTATTCATTAATTCATGCTTTCTCTCATTCATTTATTCATTGAGAAATATCCCTAAAAATCCCGATAAAAAAATTTCATAGGAAAATAGGCTCGTTAGTTCTGGGTAAGCTTTCTATTTGCACATGTTCTGCGTTATAAGAGCTTTCCGATAAAGTGTGTTACAAGCAAATCGGTCCGTTAGGTCAGGATTTATATAGGATTGAAATTTCCCCGTAAGCGCTGTGTTAATTTTTTGAACTGTTCAAAAATGAACAAAAACTGTTCAAATTGATATTTCACGCCAAGAGATTCTTCCAGTAAGCTTGTTCATTGGAACATGGATCTTGTACCCAGAGTTTACATAATTTGCTTCATTTTCGCCCATAGGCGCTAATGTTATTTTTTTTTGAACTGTTCAAAAATGAACAAAAACTGTTCAAATTGATATCACCCCAAGAGATTCTTCCAGTAGCTTGTTCATTGGAACATGGATCTTGTACCCAGAGTTTACATAATTTGCTTCATTTTCGCCCATAGGCGCTAATGTTATTTTTTTTTGAACTGTTCAAAATTGAACAAAAATTGTTCAAATCAAAAAGTAAAATATGGAAATGAGATGTCCTCGCCGAGATCTTTTGAATGAAAAAAAGAATTTTTTGAATCGGACTATTCGTTTAAAAGTTATCAGGGGGGGACAGACCGACAGACAGACCGACAGACACACATTTTCCCCCATATCAAAACCCTACTTTCAAATTTTTTATTTTTCAATCTTTATTTAATTACTTCACTTTTTTTTGACTTTTCCTTATTTTTAACGATATTTTTACGATACCATTAAGCCTTCTTTCATGCTTTATTATTATTTTTTTTACTTTTACGGGAAAGTAGGCTAAAAACGGACAATCTATAAAATCCATACAAGTTTTAACTTAGAAACCCATCATATTGATACCAGTGTAGTCCTATGACAAAAAAAAATGCTCTTAAAATTTTGCTGCAAGACAAAATTTTTTTTTTTTTTTTTTTTGAAGAAACCAAGTATGAAAGAAATTTACGAAATTTATGCAGTCTGCCGAAACATTAGATGGCAGCATAATTTACAAGAATTCTGGCAATCGATCTGATGCCCCCCTCCCCTCCTCCTGTTTTGAATGAATGCTAACTACTACCGCTCTTATCTCTTAGTTTTCTTTTTTCTTGGCAACAATGTAGCAGAACAAATGCGATAATCAAATTGATGACATTTGACGACTAGGTCAGTGTCGGGAAACTTGAATGCCATAAATCGGTTGAAAATGCAAATCAGTGCAGCTCTTATCGATATTTGCATAGATAATTGAATGATGCATTTTACTGTGAAAGATATATTTTGTTACAGTTTTTTACTTGGATAACCAATGAGAAAGTACCATTAGGATTTGTTAGATTTAAACGACATTGAGAAATTTAAAGAAATGCCAAACTTGAAAGAAAAGATTCACTCTCTTAGTAATGCGATATTTTTTACGCAAATAAGATAGCAGTTGGCAAATGTTGTGTAATTTGATGCATTTCCAAAGTTCTGAAAAATTTGTTTATTTTATTTTAAGCTTACTGAAAAGGTTAAAGGTGAAGGAGATAAAATTTCGTTTGTGCGATGAAAAATCATCGCTTCAGATATGACCAAAGAATAAAATTCGGATTTAGATCATCCTCATTTTCCTGAAATTATTTATTTAATGTCGTTATTAACTCGTGAAATTTCGATTATAAGTTTTAAGAGAAAGACTTTGCTTTTACATCATACCAAAATAATTTTCTGCTCCAATTTACCTTTTTATGTAAGTAACATTTTCCAACTGTGGTTACGCAGTGTAATTTAAACATATAATGTTACTTACTGTTTTCTCCGCAACTAAGAAAAATTTAACATAATAATATTTCTTAGTAATTTTAATGATCTGTAAATCATTTTTACCGACCAAATATTAAATAGAAACCAGCACTGGATGAGTTTTGATTACAATTTTTAAAACACTAGAATAAATTCACGTACACAGCAAGGCTTGACTTGAATGGGAGTTCAAAGAACCTCATCTCTTGAACTTCTTTTCAATTTTATGTGAATTTTTACTTATTAAGTGGGAGTTCAGACTATATTTGCGTTAAAATAAATTCTGAAGACTACAGGGCTCCAGCACTTTTTCCATTAGAAATTACACCGTAATTCACATACGCACACGCTACAGTTAAAAAACACACCTACAACAATTAAGTTTGTTTTATTGCCAAGTTTATCACAGATTTATGTCATTTTAATGATTAGTGTCAATGAAAACGTAAGAAATAACACTTTCCCAATTAAAAAATCCGAGTCCTTGATATTTTACCAATAAGATTTCTGAATACATGCAAAAACATATATATTTTTAGTCGTATAAACATATTACATAAGGTATTTTAATTTTAGTTCTTTGAAACCTATAAAACACGTCTCTTAAATGCAATCAATACCATGACCTTCTCACAAGATGTAATTTACCATACAATGTATTCAAGAGGTTTTTTTTTTTTTTTTTTACAGCAGTACAACAGAGACTGAATTTGAATAAATTGTAGTATTTTAAATCTGTCGCCCCTTGTCTGCTTCATACATCAAGATGATACAAACAGGAAGTCGAAAGAAATATTCTGTTTTTCTAATAGACGTAATACCGCGTGAAATTTATGGATAATAGCAGAAAAAACGGACGATAAATATGTTACTAATCAATTTTAATATGAATTTTTCTAAGCATGAAGTAGAGAAGGAAGTGAATGCAAATGCGATACATATTCTTTGTCTCAAACAAACGCTTTGAAGCCTGAATGTTAATGATATTAAAATGACAGACTCACTGTCTGATATTGTGAAATAGTCGAAACTCATCTCCTTAGCATTAAGAAACGACGGGAAATTATTATTCAAGTGTTATGAAACGTTGCGGTTAAGATTGATTTTCTAAATGTTTTGAAATAAGTTAGATTTTTTTAAAATTATTAAAACAAATTTAAGATTATTGTTTGTAGTGCTATATTCCGATGCTTCACTGCTAGTTTTTATTGAATAATGTTTCCTTGTTGAATTATAATAGATATTTGTAAATCAGAGAGTACGTAGAATTAAATATGAATCTCGAAAGAAAATGAACATGTTACAAATGACATAGCTACTTTAATGCAGGCAATTCTAGAGATCATTGACTTTTTATGGCGTCTTTTCCCTCTCCCTTAGAGTTAAATGATACATCATAAGAATGTCGATTTATATATCCACACTTCATTATGGTTATAAAAAAAAGAAAGGAAAACTCTAATAAATGTTTAGCTTTACTCCGTTGAAAATAAAATCACAGAGATTTAACACTTATTCTAAGCAAATTATTATTGAAAAGACATATTTTAATATAATTTAAACATCACCAATTTTATACATCCAAAAGGTGTTTCATATTATCAGTTTCGTTAATATTTGATGTATGATTGCAAACATAAGGAAAGATGAGCATTGGGGCACCTGATCAGAGCTCCTGATTAAGCGCGAATACAGGGGGAGGAAATGAAGTAAATTGGCTCTGAGAATTAAACATCATTAATGATTATATGAACAACGAACTAAAGCTTGATATTTTTTTCCTTTTGGAACGACTTTGCCATGAGATAATTAATACCACAAAGATATTGCCCCTTTCTCAGCAAAATCCTGTATCCGTGGCTGCTACTGATACTTGGAACGCTCCGAATAATTTTACAACATTTGCTTCATCAATTAACATATTATTACTACAGCCATTTTACTTCATTAATCAACCTCCATTCATGTTTCCGTCAAAGGATGAGCCGACACCAAAGTAAGCAATAGTAAAACATTCCGTTTCTAAGATGTTCCTCTCCTCCCTCTGATTTTTTGGAACGTGATTTTGGTGTCGAAATCGCAGACGATGTTGCATTTTCGTACCTCGTGACCCCATGGTATGACCTCATTAGCTCGCAATTAAGTTCGCTTGATTCCCGATTCAGACTCTAGCGCCGCTTGTTTATCCTTCTTCTTCCTCAAACATAGCTTATTTCCGGCATTTAATGATTCAATGCGGAGTGTCTTCTTATGGGACCGACAGATGCACGTGCATGAAAGGATACCCAAATGTTGTTGCCCAATGCAAATGCATCATAAGTTTTTCCAGAATACCATCTGTAGTTTTCCCTATCCTTACATGCGACATGACATTTACGTATGAAACATGAAGTCTTGTCCATAAATTTATGATTTGCCAAAGCTATGCGTGTTATTGCAAGTAGACCAGGTGTCTCTGACGCAGATTATAGTTCTAGCTCATCAGTTAACGCTGCCAAATTCGTTAAACCCTGTTTTTGGCATTGCACATGGAGCACATGAAGATTTTGGGACAGTTTTTGAGGCAGGGTTTTTGTTTGGGATATAAAGTAGAGTTCGTAACATGCTTATATATCCTTGTGTTTCTGTAAATTTCACACAAATTAAAAAACGTTTTGGTATTAAGAGCTACATGTGATTCTTGAAGATCATCTGCACGACAAAAGCACCTCAGCATTACCAATCTGAATTACGATATGCACGGTTAAAAATATATTTAAATTTGATTACAGTAAAATAAAATGAAAATATTCCAGTTATTGGAACAATTTTATTTGGGAGTGATGATCTCATAAATCATATGGCCACCCGTGAAAAAAATAAATACTAATTGAAAATATGCTTCTAACGAAGCAAACAAAAAATGATCGTTAGCTTCTCTAAAATAACGATTGAAATTTTACGATTGTTTAGTCCCGAACGATCATCGTTCACCAATTAAACATTGATTTTATAGTGCCGAATAACTTATTTATGCTTACCTTGCGGGATCCTTTTAACTACATGACTCTCCAACCCCACCTGCCGAAAACTCATATCATTGCAAATAATAGCCCTGAAGCCAGGCGTATCACTTTCATTTGCCTACATTGTAATTCTAAGTGTTCTACCCGCACCAATTTGGGAGAAAAAGGTTGGGCAGTTGCGAAGTTAAAATACCACCGATCCCCTTGGCCATAATGCGCCGGTGCAGGGCAAATAAATTATCTCCCAAAAAACCAACATTAACATCGATTTGGAGTGGCACCGATGGTTAGTGAGATGCTCTGTGAGGAGTAGGCGTCGAGTTGCTATTACCAGCTCTATAAGCTAACGTACGGCGTGATGGAAATTTGATGAAAATTAATGTTTTGTTAAATGCTTTCTGACAAAGAGCTGATCAACACTAAAATTTTAAAACTTGGAAAAAGTTATTTTTTGATCACGGATTTGAGTATTTTAAGTTAAAATTTAGTAAAAAGTTTTCTTTTTAAATCGAAGTTGCGCAACATTTAAAGGACGTTTCAAAGATTGACATTCATTTAGATGACTCAGGAACAGTAAGAATTGGGCTGTTACTATCAACTACATACATTAAAGTACGATGTGGGGATGATGTGGTGTCAATAAACGTTTTTGTGACCGATTTTCAACAAAAAGTTTCAAATAAACTAACTGTTGTGAAAATGTATTGCATTAACATATTGAGATATTCTTCTTTAAAAAACTTACAAAAAATAGATCGATTTGTCTTTGATTTGCGCAACATTACGCCGGATTAGAGAAAAACCGTTATTTGTTGTTGGCTTAAACCGAGTTCTCAGTGTAGGTCGTGAGGGAATCTTGATATTAAAGGACACAGTATTCTTTGTCATGTAATAAAAATGCGAATCAATAAGATATTTGCATTTATCAAATTAAAAATCAGTACTCCTTTTTTATCTTTTTCCTGCACCTCACAAGCATTTTTATGCATGATATTAACCAAGTTAGCATGAATTGTTATAAATGCCAAATAATAAAAAAAATTTCATGACACTATTTTAAATTTTTAAAAAGACATGATTAAAGTTCTGAAAATAAATTGAAAAATAGCAAAAATTGAAAAATTTACTCGATTTTTTCAGTCTTCTCACTAAGATATTCATCAGTTGCTGTACGAAATTTTCAGGTTGAATTGTATCTGATCGGGGGGAAAAAGGCAATTCCCTATCAATATGTTTCAACATTTTCTGCTCCACTGAAGGAAAGTTTTCCATGAACAAAACATATATTTTTTCTGAAAAAATACGTTCCAACGACGATGCACTTCTTCGGCCAACAGCCACCTGCCTACATTTGCCTGAAGGGTAAAAACGAAAGAGATTGTGGGCAAAAATGCGGCAGCTGACTTTTTCTTCCACGTACAGCCCAAGCGGAAATTACAGATTGGACGGTGCTTTTTCAACATTTTAACTACCAGTCTATGCAAGGGGAACGAAGTCCTTGCTGAGGAGTGGTGGCAGAGTCGTTAGATAGGGGTTATTCGCAACACCGGTAGTCGACGGACAGATACACCTGCCGCTGGATGGTCATTTAGGACTCTGCCATCGATCTTGCATCTGAAGCTGAAGGCGAAACAATCGGTAAATTAGCTTCCAGGCAGATGGCGCAGATTTCATTTTTTATGGAAGGGCCCTTGTGATACGAGTCTATTGAAATAAGACTATTATTAACGTCGTGATCGCGAAAGAAAAAAAGATTTTTTTTATTCCTTTTGTGTGCTTCAGCATTGCGCTTACATTTCCATTCAGTCCCAATGGAAAAATAAGAAATTGTGAGAAAAATATATAAATTCGTAGATTCAATGGAATAAAATGTGCTTAAAATTTTCAAAATTGTTCCACAAAATAATTTAACAAAAACTCTGCTATTGAGTAAAAGCATTGTCGAATTGAGGTACGAAATTTAATTTTGTGTAAAAGTGGCTGTTTCTTAAATAAGAAGTGTTAACGAAATCAACAAAGGAAGATATTATGATATCACACGGACGAAGATTTTGGGGATTTAAAATTTTCCCAAGTTTTGTAAGCTCGACCGTTTTTTCGCTATTGACATGAACAAGAAACCATACTTCAAGGGGAGAAAAAGGAATCAGATTCGCTATTTTCCATGCAAATCCCTTTTAAAAAAGCTTATTGTTGTTTTATTTTTTGCACTAGATTCTGGACTTCGAATATTTTAAATCATTTATGTTTTTTTCTCTTTCTTTCTAATGGGGCTGCGTTTGATCACTAACTTTGCAGACCTGTGTCTACCCCGGTAATCGCCACACATTTTTTCAAGTAGCACCAATGCCGGTGGATACCATTGCCACTGAGAATTTTGGACGCTCAGTTACCACTAGATGTCAGAACCTGAGATCTCATTTGATGCGAATTGCACTAGGTATTTAATTTAGCCGAGAGTATCCAAGCCAAACGGATACTCAAGGGAACTTTAACATGCCGCACAATCACGCGACATGGACGCAGACGATTTTATGCATCTTGAAAATCCACCTACTTATGCCAGGTTTGAACCTGCGATCTTGGGCGCACGAGACCTACGTCTTACCACTTACGCTACCCTGTCGACTTTAAATCATTTATTGTGATCAATATTACAAGTTAGAGTAAAAGATGGAACTGTTTAACTTTACTTTTTGTAACTTAAGTGCTTAATTGACACATGATACTGTTTAACTTGAACGCACTTTGTAAAGAGCTACTTGTTTGCAAAGGTTTATTTTTTGGACTATTTTAACAATATTGTATTTACCCCCCCCCCCCGCCCAGTATCAATAGTACCAAGTTATTATAATTTACCAGGGAGGACTCGCGCCGGGCCTACGAGGCTCGAGCTCTTATTTTAGAACTAATAATTCATTCAATAAGATTAGTCAATTGTAATTGCTTTCTAGGTTATTTCTGAGAACTTTAAACTTCCGTATTTGGTTTAATTAATTACATGTTTTTTATGCTCTTTTTAGAAAGGGGAAAAAATGGCGAAAAATCGCCCGCTTTCGCGAGTTAAATTTCCTCAAAAAAGATTTTTTGTTTTTTTTTTGTTAATTTTTTTTATTTTTGAAACTGATGCCAACTACACCTGCTATGACTTCAATTACATTTAAACTCATTTTTCAGTTCAGAAACAAAAGCACACTACTTTGATGGTATACTTAACTTAAACAAGCTAGGATCATGTAAAAACAAAACTTCGGTATGCAACGCCAAAGATACAGAGAGAATATTGTTATTATGACATCTGCAGCTTCAATGACTGAAAAACGCCTCTCTAATTAGGCTTCAACATTGTTTCACCACTGACAGAGAACAATTCTTGCAAAGGAGCTAAGCCACCATGTGTATCCCCGCACCTGCATCAACAAATCGGTGAAAACAAAACAAGATCTTGTGATGCACACCCAAAGGAAAGACTCGGAAATTTCCCGCCCGTTTTGATATACTTGCTCCTACAGAGCGTATTGCCACAAAAGATAAAGAAAATAGAATGTAAATTCAAAAGAATTCTTAGAATAACGTGCGTATAATAATATTTTGACAATGGGCTGCTATATTTTTCATAAAAACGCCTTCTCTTTTACCTTGATAAGGTAATACGGGAATATGCCTAAGTTAAACATGCCATTTTAGACTGCTTTTAATTCAAAATAGAACAAAATATTGGAGGTTAAAAGTTCTGAATCAAATTTGAAATAATTAAGTTCTCTTTTTAAAGTGATGTGTTAAATTTTAAAAAATAGTTTATTCTAAGGGCATCCATCTTTCGGAAGGAATCTCTTAAAAATATGAGTTAAAACATGTGTCAAAATTTGAATAAATAGCTTATTCAGAAGGGCCTCATTCCTTTAGGTGCCTATTTCGTTTGAATAATATTAAATTGCACGTAGTGTATCTGATAGTATTCAAGAAACAATAAAATTATATAAGTCACCGCGATTTCGAATATTAGCAGTTAATAAAAAAAACTATAAAATGTTTAGCATTTTTTTTGAATTAACGAAATATTTTTAATTTTAACCGTATTCCTTTCAGATTCAACGGAAAAAATCAGCTCAAAGATTTCAAACATTCTGAACATGAAATTTGATTAGTATAAAAAAAAATTTTAAATTTAAATTGATTAATTAATTAAAATATAATAAAATTTCAACGTTTAGGCAAAATAATTTATTTATCGTTTGGTAGAAGAGTAATAGAAAAGTTAGCAAACAAAACTTAATAACGAAGTTTTTTTTTGTTGTAATTAAATTCTCTGACAGTAATAAAATGACTTATGGGAAAATTGTTCTTTGAACTTCAAAATAAAATAACAAGAAAAGCAAACGAAAACAAGCAACCACTACAAATCGTGAAACGAATTCGGTAGCGCTTCTCGATTTCACACACTGATACTTGCCGCTCCTGTCACGATTTGTCAATTTCGGTTGCCAACGGAAAGAAACAAATGTCATCATTGGCCTTTAGATTAACCAACATGCACTGCTTCTTATTACCATCGCCAACGAAAGTAGAAACAGATGAGAAAAAGAGAGTAGCAATAATAATTAGTGTGTCAGAAAATACATAGTAGACTTTCACGATCTGCGCAAAGAACATGAGCCGACCACTGACGTGATCTACCTTCCTAGAAAACGTGTGCTATAGATCAGTTCCATTTCTTCGCGCATGTAATGATTGTAGATACAGAGGTGCAAAATCACGATATATCTGGAGGCTTAACTTACCAGAATCTTTCTCCTCATTAGTTCATTTTCATTTTTACCATGGTTTACATGTATTCCTTATAACATACCAACATGTTTACTAACACACAAGACATTTATGATTATATGACAGAATAATTATAAATATCATACATATTAATCCAGAGGAAAAATATATTGGTTTTCTAGTGTAAATATTTTCATATATAGTTTGCTTACCTGTTTATTTTATTTTATTATTATTATTATTTTTATTTTTTTAAATCACAGCAAAATAATTTCAGACACATTAGCTAAAAGCTTTAAAGTGTGTCATGCTTACTGGAATTATTAATCAACAACAAGTCGTACCTTTAATGACAATTCGAAGCACTATAAACATAAAATAGTAACTTTGATGCAGAAAAAAATTCTAAAATTATTAAACGATCAATTGAAGACACATTTGTTCAGACAAAACTTACACGAAGTATAAAGGAAGCTGTTTTATTTGATCTTTAGTACGACATTAAAGTAAAACATCTTTCGTGATTTATAAATATCTGATATTGTTCAATCAGAAAATGAAACCCCCTCCCCATATATCGTTGAACTATTAAAGCGCTAAAAAGTACGTAACTTGCCAACTAAAATACTTTCAGAATTTATAGCTTTACAAAACTAATGAAACAGAAGGGCCTCCTTATTTTAATTTTAATTATATAGAAAGGTGATTTTTTTGTATAGAAGAACATGAAAAACCATTTTTTTTTTCAAAACAATAAAATGAAGCTCAGTTCAGTTCTACGTAACTCTTTAGTTGATTGAATCGTCCGAGCAAAATGTTTGTACCAATTCACCGACAGAAAATACTTCATTAAATAGGCAATTGTGTTGGCGAGATTGCTGCGCCAGAGTTGACTACAGGATAAATCTCTTGGCTTTCTTTGTTCACCTGATGAGCTTTTATGCCAGGCAAGTTCATCTATATACCTTGTTCTCGTTTCAAACCTCTCAACAGTATGACATCTTCTCTCATTACTTGTACCAGAGGACATCAGCCTATTAATCATAATGCAGTAAGCTATTTAAGCTGTGATATTCGAAGTAAACATTGATCTTAATTACTATGTTTTCACGTCGAAGTTCTTGTTCGTATATTGATTCTCATAAACCTTTGTGGGAAGTTGATCGCTTGTCTTGTAATTAGGTGTTCTGAAACGAACTTTCCAGAGGGTGATATATCATAGTTTAATTAGAGCCCACAATGCCGAAGTTCCTGAAGCATTGTTTTGAAATTTTAATGTTTGACTCTTCTTCCGTGGAGATGAATCTTCGTATCTTCCTTTTAGGTGACTTCTAAGTAATTTACACCTGCCGTTCTTTGCATCAAATAAGACTCATTTACGAAGAAGGTACGATGAATAATTCATTAGAGCCATATTTTATTCGAATAAATCCATTAGCATACCATTTAAATACGACAAGATGCATGTAATTTAAAGTTTAAACTGCAAAGCATTCTTTTTCGGATCGCATGTGAGGTTACTCGACATTTTGGTTGGTTTGAAGATTTAGAGTCTTTTGATATTACCTTATATACTTGGCTGCATTTTGTGTAGTTAGCGATTTCTAAAAAAAATACATCAGAAAAAATATTTATAGTTAATCAGTGCAAGGATATTTCTTGACTAATGTGATCTTCCTAAACAAATCAATCAGTAAGCATTTTATAAAACATCATTGACTGATTTAATATTAAATACTTAAAAATTGGTTTATTTTCGAAAGGTTTTCCTGAGTCGCTTCTATTATTATTTCTGGCTAACATTTTTGTCACACCAAGATATTTCTTTGCGAAAAGATTTTTCATAGTACTAGTAAGATTTTGCAAATAGCAATGACGTCATGAATGGTGAATTTACAATATCTGTGCAAGAGCCAAGCTCTCAAGTGCGATAATATTAGAGCTTTTTTATTTTTTTAAATTTTAGTTTCGATTTTCGATTAAATTTCGGTTTTAAATTTCGAGTAAATTCCCGTTTTAAGTTTCGAATAATTTTCCGTTATATGTTTCGATTGACTTTCGGTATTAAGTTTTGGTTTGTAATTGGTCCGCATATAACATCTGGAGCAATAGTGTGCTTACTTAATTAGTGCTTACTAATATGTTTTGTGGAGCAAGCATTGCAAATTAAAACAAATAAAAAAGGTCAGTACAAGGAATTCTGATTCCTTTATAAGGTTGAATGTCAAGAAAGTAAAATATGTCACAGAACAATGCTTCTGTAATATGTAAAACATTGAAAATGGAAAATAAGTCTAAAGTATTTGTAAAATTTAGCTAAAAAATACCGCAGACTTCAACATCTGTTGATGATTAGTCAAGTAAAATTGCTATGAGATAGATATAATATCTATAATAGTTATTACTTTAACTGAATAACCCAATCTCCCTCGCAATATTTTCCAAAAAAGAACTTAATAAATTTTTCTCACAGACATAAGATGGCAAGAAAATTTTTAAATCTCCATAAAGTGCCGACGTTAAATGGTCAACGCGAAACAGGAAAAGAAAAATGGTTAGATATTTAGGGTGTGTAGTTCATCAACCTCCTCCAGTGAACATTACCGAGAATGTATGAAGCTGGGTGGATCAAGAGGCTAAACAGGGTTGCCGAACACCGTAATCCAAATACGAGGGTATTATAGCTTCTTAATTTGAGGTGTGGTAACTGCGAAAAGAACGCACTAAACACGTGAGCGTTTTGTACAATATTCTAAAAACCCTGCCTCCAGCTATGGGTGCGGAGTCTGAGAGAAAAATGGCGAGTAAAAAGTGCACAGTGTTCTATCAAGATCAAGAAGCCTGAAAATTCATGATATAGACTTGATATTTCATTTTATTTGATCAGATTCTTTAAGGAACGATGAATTTGAGAAACAATTAGTTATTGATGGATTATCGCTCGAAGCCCTTGACTCCAAATATATCGCTTATCTATCATCTTTGAAATATCCATTCAATCAAAGTACTTCTACAGAATATATTACGTTTTGCGTAGGTGTATAACAATACGTTATTATGCAATGAAGAACACTATTTTAGACTCTCATTTACTGTGTGCTACGTATAGGTACCGAAAATTTTATGCTTATTAAAATGTAAGTTTGGACCCAAGCATTAGACTCGTTTTTAATACAGAAAAACTATAGGATGAATAGATGTTAGTTTCGGAGTAAAAATGATGGAGTAGTTTGTTTAACCATAACATTAACATTGAAAATTTTAACATCGTTAAGAAATACATATTGTAATGCAGCTGATACATATTGTAATGCAGCTGAGAACATATTCACATTCTGGTTAAGATTTATTGTATTTAAAACGTTTTCAAGAAAAGATAAGTAATCGTTATCTTAAGACTAAGGGAAAAAAAGACAGAACGAAGGGACAACTAAACATTTATTTTAAAGGGGAAAATTTCTCCCGAACATTTATCTTATAGGACAACAATTTGTTCTAAACATCGAAAATATGTTTTCATGGAAAATAACGTTAGTTTTTTGCATGTCTAAAAAAAATTTTTTACGTTAAAAATTGAAAAAAAATCGCGAAAAATATTTTGATCCTTATCCCATACTAAAAAATGTTAATGCATTTTAACTGTTAACAGAATTTTTCTGAAAACAATAACATAATAAGTAAGGGTAAAAATACTTATTAAAGACAATAAACACTTTGTTGACGATTAGTTCGATTTATATTATATCAACTGCCAAGTCACAAACTCATTTTGAATTAATTTTCTTTAAAATTCATGCTTGTTTCGAATGTCCTTAACCATTTAACTCATGAAATCTCATTATTTTTCATGATCAATGACTACAAATTAAAATTTTTCTTGAATTCCGTGCCTTATTTTTTTATTGTTTCAACACTTCCGTGACTTTAGTTCTATTCGTTTGACAGATTAAGTGTTGGAATCGATTTAACTAAATTAGCATTGCCACTATATAATTCCGACATCTCATAAAGTAATGCCCGTAAATCATTTTTATTGTAATTCCGCAATTAAGTGTTGTTAAATGAAAATGAAGGTCACTGCTATTAGTGTCCTTTAATTGAAAAAGTTAGCAGAACTTCAAATGTTTTAGAAGTTAGTATGAAATTGCTTCTACCATGTTAAGAATTTCCAACTTATTTATTTATTTTTCATTGGCTTGAAGTAATAACTCAAACTAGTGATACGTTCGCTAGTGATAAGTTCTAGGAGAGAACTTATCAGTAGTTCACTATACGAATAGCTTGAACAAGTGGTAGGAATCGTCAAGTAATCTACATGAAAATACTCGAGACGTTTATTCGTTGTGAAATCACCGGAGAGATTCATTCGATTCTACAATCTCTCCAGAGATTCAGTCTGTTACTGATCATTCGGTTATCAGATTCAATCGATATCTTCATTCCATTCTGAAATCACTCTAGAGAGTCCCGTTATTACCGATCATTCTATTTTCAAAATCACTCGGCATCCCATAAATTTCATTGTACAAATAACTCGATTGCGTCCATCAATTTAGACATTGTTTTCGCTCATGTACTCTTTTGACTTTTTTCTATTTCTCCATCCCCTCCCGCCTAAAATGCCCTCCGGTATACAGAATCTCTAGCAACAAGATTTATAACACAACAAGCCTACAAGAAGACATTTTAGTAATCTCAAATACAAGTCATTCATTCGGCAATAATAATTCCGAAGTTAATTACACTTTCTAAACCCACATAACTGGACTGAGAGAAATGTAGCCAAAATATTGATTTTAAAAGCTTCATTGGCATTTCCATTGTTGAGTTATGTACTCATTATTGTTTCTGAAGCGCCAGTGAGGGAATATGTTAATCAAAAAACTTCATAGACATTCCCACGCTGATGGGTTATGACATTTCTAAAACGCCAGTGATGTAAAATATAGAAGTAATAAAGATGTGTTCAAATTCACAATCCAGAAATGATGTAATGACTAAACTCTATTTGCTATTAGCACAGAAAAAAAGGTTACACTTGCTGAAATTAGGTTGGCGCGTTTACTGGCGCGCTGGTGCTTACTGTTCTTCCCCCCATCAGTGCACTTGCTTCGTGTACCTTTAAATTATTTTATCGTATGCTGCTAAACAGGCTTCAATGTCAAGTATCATTTTTGTAACTGCAACTTGCAACTTTCATGTGCTTGATTAGTTTTGTTTCGTCCATTACATGTGAAATTTCTTTATTTTCAGGAAAAACCACACAAGTGTAATTTATGTTCCAAGTCTTTCCCTACTCCCGGCGATTTAAAAAGCCATATGTACGTGCACAATGGTTCTTGGCCTTACAAATGTCATATCTGTAATAGAGGCTTTAGCAAGCAGACAAACTTAAGGAATCATCTATTTTTGCACACCGGTAAGTGAAATGATTTTAATATTGCATACATTAATTCGTTATTTAATGTATCTAAAGAAAAGAAATAAGCAAAAAATAATAATTGTATGTATCATGATTTCAATTTTTTTTTCAATCTTATGAATAAATGGATAGATAATAAAGAAAGCAACATTTAACAAAATGTATTCTTTAATAATCACATTAAAATGTGAAGCTAAAGTAATTTGATAAATGAACTGCACAGAAAGGAGTCAAAAATATCATTCTTGACATAGCCATAAAAATTAACAAATTATAAGAAACATCTAGAGATTACTAACTTATTAAAAATATTTATCAGATTAATTTTACGTTTTAATGTGCAGTCAAGCAGCTAAATATTCTTTCCTATCTCGAGATTTTATATTTTGCTTTTAAAAGATTTTGTAACTTTTTCCTTTTCATTCTATTTCACAAATCGACCATAAAATTAAGATAGAAATAAAATCTTCAAAAAATTTCTTTCTATGAGCTCAATTTATATTCTACTTATAGTTGAAATTTTTTACACCTGCGTCCTTTCTTGACAAGAAATTTAGTAAAAAATTTCGTTTCCCCTTTTTTTCTTTTATTCTTTTTTTACTACTCTTACGACTTTATCGGTTTGGTTATCGTTATTCCCAAACTGAATTATAAATTTTGCTCACATTTATTGTTTTTTGTTCTACTGTTAAATCAAGTTATATACAGTGAAACCCCAATTTAACGTCCCCTCAATTTTAATTTTTCCCACATTTTACGTTTTTTTTTTTCATCAGGTCCCCGTTTCCCCGTTTTTCCGTATACTAACTAATGTCAAAATAACCCGGATTCTAAGTTTATTATTTATCGATTTCCTCGCATTTTACGTTTTCTTTAGAAAGTAAAAATAGAAAAAACAATGCTCTAAAATTAGTTAAAAAAATTTTTTTTTGAACCCCATCACTAAAAGACAATCCACTGTTACGGATTATTTTCAATCTAAATGCCAGGATTCGTAATTAAATGTGTTAAAAGGTTATGTAAAATAATTTTCCTTTCGAAAATATAGATATTATATTTTTGAAACAGTCATCTTTCCTACGTTTAGTTTTTTTTTTTTTTCCTATTAGAATTTTTATTTCTGTGTATTTCCCGTAATTTATTTTTTCCCGTATTTTACTGTTTTTATCCAGTCCCTCAAAAACGTAAAATCGGGGTTTCACTGTATTTTCGTTCAATGTTCACCTTTCATATGCTGACGACTAACTTGTTTGTCACGTTCCCTCGTTCATGCTATGACCTGAAACTGAAAGAGAAAAGTCAAAAACATTCTTTCGATGAACTTATATCATGATATAAATGTACTCACAATTTTTATTTCTTCAGACACTAGTCATTCGTTCGTTTCCATTATCACATATGGTGGTTGCTGCCTCATGCAACCACTGTTTTTCGGGACAAAGATGGTATTCCTTTCTTCACTTCTTTTATTCGTATTTTGCGTAAAACCACACAACAGCTGGCATCCTTTCCGAAATGTCCTTAAAAATAATCTAATAAGTAAAAAACCGTGAAGTGACCACTTATTACATTTATGAAATCGCCGCTGGCAATCTGAATTTCTGGAAAGATTTTTTAACAACAATAAGGAACTGCAGAAGTAGGAAGTGATTAAAAAAAGAAAGAGGGGCTTTTTTTCGACTTCCAGGTGACAATCGTAAAACAGATGACAAAGATGTAATTTCTACGTGACGATCTGAAGCCATTATACTCCTGTGGGATTAGGGGACCATATACATATGTATTTCCGAATATTTCAAAGATTGTTCAAAGTAAATCCAAGACTTCGCATGTCTTTTAATTTAAAATATGGCTTCAACGAAATTTTACGAAAACTCTATTTAGAATAACTTGCTTAGAACTAAAGATAACAAAATTATGTCCGCGTCAAGTGTGATGTGATCTATTTATTTTTTTAAATCGATTGCATATAAAATTTAAAACAGTGGAAGGCGAAAACAAATAAGCAAATATGTTGCATGCGATTACACTTATTTGTCATCTTCTGGGTTTATCGGAGTTTGTTAAGAACGTAGTTCATTTTCAACGGCATTTCCCTTATGAAATAAAATTCTAGTATCGTATTACTTACTCTTTCAATGGAAACGCCAAAATTTTCTGCTTAGGAAATTGTTTCTGCCGGCATAACAGTAACCTATTTTTAAAGTTATTTGATTATTTATTTCTTAATTTTTTTTAACCACCCTGCGGTTAGGTTGTTCCAGAGCTCCATGTTAAGATCTCTTACGTAAGATATATCACCAGGAACAGCAGGGTCGTTTTAAAGACTATCTTTATAACTCAAACCGTTTTTCGAATTGTATATATGATGCCTTTTTTACCACATAATATATCCTTTTATTATTTCCCACAGTACGTAATCTCCCCCCCCCCCCCCAAAAAAAAACTACGTTCTACGCACGGGATTTTAAGTTCATTTCCTAAACTCCTCACTAGTTAAAAAGTATTATTCTTGACAGTTACTTTAATCAGAATACTTTAAAGAATACTCCTATATTTTGTCCCTAACATAAGCTAATTAATTCAAATATCCCCAAAAAACTTTGTCATCTCTTTTCAAATATGTGATTAAAAATAAAAATACCAGAATCCACTTTTTAATTTATTTTTTGCAAATGGTCATCAATGCAATGAGAAATTCGTTATAAAAATTGTTATCTAATATGACATTTCTCTTATTGCATACGTTGAATAATTCGCAAATATATAATTCAAGCTAACATTATTAGAGTTTCTTCGTAGCGGAAGATCCCAGTTACTACCGAAATCGCAACTTGAGGACAACCCCTTTTCACGGAAACTCTTGCCTTTTTTCACGGCGTAATGCACTGCCATTCAACAGGTGTCGGTTAATAGTTGTAGGCGGATTCTCGTTGACCATATGCTAGCAGGGGAACGCGGAACAAGGTCGAGGGGTGCACCACACCTCCCCCAAACAAGCATCCAAGGATGGATAATTAATTCGGAGTATCTTAAAACCCGAACCTATTCTGCTATGAGAGCGCGGATGATGTAATTGAGCTAAGACTTTGTTTTTGTTTAGATTTTCCACTCCTCTGCACACAGCGTAATCTTTTCATATAACGTTTATTTTTCGCTTTAGGGGGTTTAATGAAAAGCTGTACTTGTGGTGGTATAACAAGTTATATTATTTTGTTTTCTTTAATACAAAAATAGCAAACTTAATTTTGCAGTTTCTCTACGGGCATCAATAAGTGCCTTTTATGAAGTATGGGTGTGTGGTCCCTCCTATTAGGATTACTTTTGGATGTATTTTAACAGGAAATGTCAGTTAGTTATTTTTTTGCAATTTATAAATTGCGTTGTTTTTATCCAAAACCAAAGAAAAACAAGAATGATTAGAAAATTACGTCTCAACTTTTTCAAAAAAATCAGCTGATAACTTTCCTTGCTGATATATTACCTTTTCTTAGAAGCCATCGCCTGAAAAATGAACTGATTTTTCGACCCTATAGATATGTTCAATGCTGAATTCTCTCAATCATTGCACGTTAAACTTTTTTTACTGATTTAAGGAATTTTTAGTCTTGAAAGTTTGATTTGCCCTTTTAAATTCAAAGTTTTAAGATTCGGAATTGCAGTCATAATTTTTTTTTTCGAATAAAAAAAAAAACATTTGATAAAATAAATATTCGGAAAAAACCTTTTTTATTTATACTCGTTTATTGATGTCACGATTACAAAAAAACTTACTGCATTCGTTCTTACGTAAAGCAAAATTCAAAAGTTGAAAATCGTTTCTTGCTTTAATAAAATCAGGAGTTTTCTTACCTCGTCAATTCTTCAAAGAAATCGTCTGATAAATAAAGATCCTGAAATAGTTATCATACAAATTATTAAAAACACATTGAAGTAGGTCACACAATGAAGGATTTTCCCTCCATCCACGCAATATTGATTTGTTTTCATAGTGAGTATTAAACAGGGCGTCAATTTCCAAAAAGCTTAGTTTTCCAAAACGCTTAGTGCTGTTTCTTGTTTAGATAACCCGGGCAAGGTTTTGTAATGCATACTTTGCGTCGAAGTCATTACTGTATGCGTTACCTGAGCGCTTATTTACGCATTTTCAGCCGTTAAAAAAGTTTTAGTTTCAGCTGTTATTTATTGCGTTAAAGAATCAGATTTCCAAGAATTTATATAAAATTTTGTTGCTCATAAATTTTCCTGGAAATTGAATGCATAATTGTGTTGTTATCAAGACATTTTGGTTGTCCCCCCAATTTACGTAATTTATTTGATTTTTTAGGAGCATACGACGCATTTAAAACATAATTGATACATTCAAACATTGTCGATGAGTCAGAAATATATAAACAGTTAGAATGTTTGAGCAGGCTCGGTATTTTTGTTCCAATTTTTTCCTTATTCAAGGAAGATAATTGAAAGAAAATAATTTTTTTCATTCAAATCAACTTTTTAAGTTAAAGAAAAAAGAAAAAAATCTAAACTATTTCTTGATAAAGTCAGCGTTCACATAAACGCAACTAAATCCAAAAATCCAGTTTTAACATATTGCCAGCTTAAACTTTCGTTGGAAAAAATATTTAACTGATACCGAACGCAGACGATATGATAAATAACACTGTTAGGGAGAAATAATTTATAGTAAAAATATTAATGTTTTAAAACTGCCCATGTTTTGAATACGAATCTTGTCTGTGACTTCCTTTGAATGTGGATAGAATATTCAATAATTGCCATTCGATTTCTGATTTCCCCTCTTCCTATCATTCAATAGCACTTTCATTTATTACAATCGAAATCCGAACGTGACGATAGTCTATTTCTTTGGAACATAATACCGAACGCATCGCCGTACGTCGTTAATATTTAAAATAATTCTAACAGCGTACGGGAGATTGTTCTTATCGCATAATGTCCAATAGGAAGCGTTCCAAGGAACGTTCGATTTTTTATCGGACCTCATAACCAGTTTTGAGTCAGATACGATCTCTTTTATATTATCATTAAAAGAGTTTCGCTATGAAAAGCATATCGTTGAGTTGTCTGAATAAAAAAAAACATAAGAAGAAATCATTTTCGACGTTATACTTCACTTGAAAAATGGCTTATTGACAAAGAAACCACCGGTATAGCTTTTTGATGCAACCTATTTTATGATGCAATGGTTTACACGAAACTCGTCTGTTCTGAAGGAACCTTTGGTTCACTATTCACGAAAATACATCAGTGTGAATTCAGTATGAATAGTAATCGTGAGGAGCACTTTTATTTCTTGATAATTACTGTTGACGTCGCTATTTATCGATCAAATTCAAATTGGGGGCCGTTCATAAATGATGTCACGCTTTTTTACCTTATATTTGACCCCCCCCCCTTGTCACAATATGTCACACTTCAGCGGACCCTCCCTCCCCCTTTTGTCACATGTCACGCTATGTTGCATGATGTCACACTTCTTGTTACCCCCTCCCCTCCCCTTGTCACACTTTGTCACAATTTCACGAACCCCCTCCTGCCCCTCGAAGCGTGACATCATTTATGAATGATCCCTTAGCACCCCTGCATTTCCAGTCAGTATTAAATAAGTTAAGATGTTTTTCACAGTTCTTCAATACGTTGGACTTAGCACAGAAGTTACTGTAAAAAATATGACGTTTGACTGGTAGATGTTAAAAAAAAAATTCTCACACAACCATGTTCCAAACTCAGTCGACGAAGATTATCCGCTAATGAGAAAATGCCATGTCGACGTGAAACCCCTGTTGAAAGTCTCTCAAGTGTAAATAAAATGAGATTGTTTGTCAAAACGTTGACTTTTTTACTTTCTAAGCAGATGTTAATTGGCAAAATACGAAATTATTTAAAGCCTCAAACTTTAAGCATGTATCATTTATGATGGATTTAACTGGTAAGTTTTCTTTTTTAAAATACAGTCATTCTCAAGTAAGCAGCACTTTGAATTACTGAAAATTGCACTGTGTAAAGCGGTGAAAGGAATAGTTACAAACTGGAAATGACTTTACTGGTTTAATTATTCGGAAAAAAAAAGGATGAGAAAATAAATAAATGATTCTCAAAGTCCTAATTTTACCAATGTGCAATTTTTCTGAATCCAATTAACTTATGGAAATGTTTTGTTGACTTATGTGCATCTTTAAAATATAAACTGATAAAGAAAGACTAGAATCCCTTTATAGTGGCAAGGATATGTTAATAATATTTTTGTCATATAACATAACCCCACTTTCCAAAAATGTACGAAGAGAAAGCTTATTACTTTTATCAACAGCCAATAGCTATGATTTTGAAGAGCTTTTATCTCCGCATTATTGTACATCTCGAGTATTTCAAATGCTAATTATTAATTATTATTGACTATAAATTTTTTATCATTTTTAATCAATACTCCATAAATTTGTTTTTACTTTCTTTCAGAATATATTTTTACATATTTTTAAGAAATACAAATAAAATTTTTTTCATAAATTCATGTTTTAATACCCACTTAAATAAATTGACATTAAATTACAAAAGAAACAATTTCGATATTTTTACGTTGAAACAAAACTTTTTCCACAATTTATACGACTAAAAAAATATTTGTTTCATTTCCAAAAAGTTATTATATTTTCCTTTTTAAAAAATAAACAGAGTATTAGTCAATGTATATCCAAAGCAAATTGGACTCGAGATTACAATCTGTATTTGACTTAACCTACTGTTCCTTTTAAATGTGGCTTTTAAAGGTCTATAAGACTGATTTCTTCAGATTTAAAACCACACCCATTTAACGAAGACATTTTTTCCTTATGTTTAATTTATATGCATCAAAATGGCGCCACAGTGAACTGACCAAACAGGAGTCTAGAAAGACAAGATACAAAATTTAAATATTTTTTTCGCTCGTAAACTAAGTATTAGTTCTTGACCGATTTTTCCCCATTGTTACCTTGCTATAACTTTCTTCATACTTGAGTTTAACCCGACAATCCAAACGCTTGCAGAATGTTTAATGTTATTTAAATTAAAAGAATAATAAATGATGCTGAGACATCGATATATCTGATGGTAAAATCTGAATATTATTGATGACGAACTCGACGACATGTTTGATGTGCTATAAAGAAAGGTTTAATTACAATATTAGTTTCACATTTATTAAAGAGAAAATAGCACTTCACGAAACAATTTATTTGGACCAGTTCTAAGTACACTGCAATAAATAAGAGAACTGCATATAATAAAATCATTTTCTTTCATTGACGATGAACAGTATTTAAATATTTGCTTGCAACTTGGAAATTCCTAGCTGATTTTTGTATTTTGACACCTATATTCTAATACAGAGAGAGGAGAAGCATCCCAAGAAATTCCTCAAGATAGGTGTCCAACAGTTTAACTTAAGAATAAGAAATGCTAAAATTCCATCATAACAAACAGACAATCAGGGGTGGGGGAAGAATGGCCTTGCTGCTTTAGAAAAGAGTTAACTAATTATTCAAATTGCGGTTATATGTTGCATGTGATGACATTAACGAGGTAAAAGTAGCTTTTTTGAGAAAAATATTTTGCATGGTTAACTAGAATTTTTTTAAAAATGTCACCGGAACAGACTAACACAAATTACTCGTTTTTGACATACCATTTATGCCTGTTGCCATGCTGCATTTGTAAAGCTATGTGTCTAACTCTTGTAGAACAAAATAAGAAATTGCTTTAAAAAAATGAATAAATAAATGCATAAATAAAATTTATTGATGCTATCTTTTTAAAAGGCACACGGTGTTACTATTCCCATTCTTTAATCAATCATTTGTATTTTTACGAAGAAATATTGTTGGTTTTGACTACATAGCTGTATTATGACCAATAAAAATCTTTAAAAAGACGCAGCAGTTTCCATTCTAAACGCTCAACTGTCAGTCTTTCAGAGAGAAAATATAATTCTTCATTCAAAACCACCAAAAAAGTAAATAAATAAGCGACTTGATTAACGAGGTTATAAAAAGACAAAATGAAAATCATCCGTTTTGTCGTGACATCACTAGTAGCAAACGACACGCTAATGCGAAACGGAACAAAAGAGGAAAAAAATCAGATAAAAAGAAAAATAATAAATAACAATAATCAACAACGGGCTAGATTGTTACCTAATGCCTTCTGGGCGTTCTCCTCAAACCGCCCAAAAATGCACCCATCGCTCTGGAGAAGAGGGGGAATTCACGCCCCCTCCGCCCTGAAGAATGCAAGCAAGGCGTTTAAGCTGGGTATGCCCCCGCACTTTGGGCCGTACCTGTGCGGCCCATCCGTTAGTCGGAGGTTTCGCTGATGTGAACCATGACCTTTTTACGGCCTTTCGCCTTATAGTCAGTTGGAATGAGTCTAGTAACTAAATGGATTGGATATTCTGTAAAATACTGATGAATGAAACCCGTAAGCTTCTTCAGAAAGCTTATTTGCAATATTTTTGCTGTTGCGTATCTGTATAAACCATCAGTCTACAATGTTTATACAAATAAACAGCTACAAAAATATTACAATAAACTACCAGACACTGTTATTTATATAATTAACCCTATCCCTGTGTCCTATCGAAACATGCCTTCTTATGACCTGAGGTACACAGGGACCCAGGCTATATTTGCAATATTGATGCGGTTTAATTATTTTGAAAGTTATTTTTCTGCATTCTTTTAATTATGGAAAGTAATCAATGCTAATTCTGGAGTTTTACTCATTTTTCCAGTTGTGGAGTTTTCTTTACACCAAGTAGCTAGCCATAAATGTTGTAATAATGCCTCTTATCTACACTATCGCCGAAAACATCATTTTTTTTTTTTAATTCCCCTCAGTATCCTCTCCGAACAAGCAAGCTTAGGCATTTTAAAACATTACGTTTTGAAAAAGAAATGAAAATTAAACAAAATAACGCGGGGGATTTAAAAAAAAAAATCCTAATTGTCGAGTAAAAGCAAAAGCACTGCAAAGAAAAAAAGTGCTTTTTTAAGATAAAAATAAACTTTCTTTCTCTTCATATATCTTTCTCTTCATATCTTTCTTTCTCGTTGCTCATATTCCAAGCTAAAGCAAAATATTAATTTTAGACACTGATTACCAATGGAATGTATCAGTAGCAATTTTTAGCAAATGCCACGGAAACACTCATTAAAAAACTTATTTCTGAAGATAAGCTTTTAATAAAAGCTTAACGAAGATGAATTTAATTTATTATCACACATTATTAATAAAACTTCTACACAATTTTCAGTTATTAAAAATACAAAGTGATGTTTTCGTCAAAATATTACTAGTGTTATTAAAGTTATAGGTTTTAATTTCACTTTGAGAATAAGAAGTACCCATTAGTAGTTAGGCACGTATGAGTTCTCACGATCTCACACGAAGAATCCAAAAATATAATTAAAAACCGCCTCTGAAGTCTGCTAAGTGCTACATACATTTATACTCTGTTCATTATCTTTATAATCATATGAATTATTTCACCCCTTTTGGCAGGTTACGACTAGATTAATATACTGAATATAAAATGAAATTAACACGCCAAAAAGTTTGTTGTATACATACAAACTTCCCATTCTATCATCTCAGTGCTGGTCTCTCTCTTTGTTTTCTTGATTAATAGCTGCCTTTTTGGGCTTGTACAATGTTGCACATCGCATCTCATTCTTCCTACTTTGTTCTTTCATTATGCGTAGCGCGTGGTCAGTTGTAAATATCATATATAATGGGGTGGGGTCCGGTTAGCCTTCACAAAAAAACTCATTATTAAGAGCCATACACGGTTTTCCACACCGTTCCTTTAAAGGACGTTTTTTATTCTTTGATTGTAACAGATCTTCATGGGAAAAAATAACTTTCAATACGTTTAATGTTTGCATAGGTATCGGATATACATCTATGAAGATAATTTTAACTTTGCTTCCAAGGTCACTCGTAGAAATGAATTGAGCAATTTTAAAGAAAATAGCACGAACCACATCTTTTAGCAGCTGATAATATGGTAGTTGTTGATATAATTGCGCATTATTTTAAGTAAGCTAGTAAGCACGAATCTCACAATCGTTGCTCCGAATACTATGTCTTTAAAATATTGAAAACTACCTTAACTATCTTGGACCTATTAAGTTTTTAAAATAAGAATTTGGAAAAGCAAGTGTTGATGTAGAAATTGATTACATCTGTGCATATAATTTAAAATTCTTCTTCACGTTTGCGCGTTAGATTGATTTGAGAATTTTGATCCTTAACTGAAGAAGTGAAACTTTTGCGGACCACTTGAGTAATGGGGCTTTTTTGCATCAAGCAAAGCACTATAAAGACTTTGAGAAAAAAAAATTAAATGGCATAATTTATTCATTTGAACATTATTTTTACAATAAAAAAAAAGCACTACTACTTTCTGGGGTTATAGGCATTAGTCCCACCAGGGTGTTTCTGAATGAAACATGGGCCAACAAAATTGGAAAGTTATATTGTTGATGCCGTTTGTGAAAGCTTCAATTCTTATAAAAAAATAAATAGATACACATTCGAGATACTTTTTAGATACAGTTTTTATAATTCAAATAATATTTTTACGAAGAACAAAGTTTGTGCAGGTTTTATGTATCTATACGCAGATGTATGTAGCAGAGAGAACATATTTATTTTAAGATCCAAAAATTATGACACTGGTTTCTTATTCAACGTATGCATTTCTATTTATTTATTTTATTTTTTTGACGCGCGACTAAAAAAGTTCACGGACAAGTCATTAGAATGAACAAAAAATAGAAAAAACTAAAAAACTGCATTCCAGAAATTAGGAGAAAACAATTGCCAGGATCCTTTCCATATTTTTCTTGCATATTTCATCACAGTGCGTCGCAAATTCTCATCTATCACACCAGTGTCATGCAGCCAAGACACCCACCCTTCCTGGGTGTCATACCTCCATGAATGAATGCAGAACAATGGCGAGGGCGGAAGATATATCGTCCTCCCCTTTCTCAAGGTGATAAGTTTTGTGAATGACATTTCGCAACAAGACGGTTACCTCATCTTGGTGACGTTTCGGATGTCAAGACAGCGATATTCGAGTAATTTGAATGCGGCCGACAGAAATAATGGGATCTTTATGGAAATAGATGCTCTTTTCTTCCGTGCTTTATATTTACGAGGTAAAAAATGATCTTTCTGGAAACAATGTAGTATAGTTTGGATGAGGAAGTATAATGTGTTGATAGGTAAAAACGAGAGCAGTAAAATATGAAGATTCGTCTTAAATCTCAGGTTGCTTGATCCAGGATTTTAGAAAACTGATATTGGAAGTGTTATTTTTAAAGCTGTAATCTCAGAAGCATGCATATTTGTATCTAACTACATGCTTATACTAGAGAAGAAATTTTATATTTGGTGCTAAAAAACAATGTATAAGTTTCTCTTTAAAAAAGAAGATTGAATATATTTGAAATAACTATTCTAATTTACACAGGCCTGATGGAAACTTTAATGTTGTTGGGAGTGAATAACTTTGGCCTTCCAAAATTTAAAAAGAACACTAAATTACCACTAAGTAATAAAGTAACGTCTTGCAATAAGGGTTTTGACTGACACAATATTTCCAAATTAGCATAATTTCACGTGGGGTTCGACCAAAAATTAATTGGTGTTGCCAAAAAAATTACGAAGAAATAAATTTAGGAAAGATAATTGTTTAAAAATATAATCCAGGAAAAATTAACGCACAATGAAGATGGTGGATCAACTTAATAAAAATGGTTACTTAATGAAATTACTTAAAACAATGTAATTCAAATTTATTTTTAAAGTTTACAATTCTTCTTAGGACCTTCATTCTTTTGTCTCTTTTTATTTCTCTGAAAACTTTTTTCTCTCGCTCTCTCTCTCCTCCTCCCACTTAGTTTTTGCACATAAAATATAGTATGCACGAATTGCGCTACCATTATTCTCAATTTATAAAGTGTCGCTAGGAACCAAGCTATTTCTCGAACCTACTGTATAACGCGCTTTACTGTTTTTAACGAAACAAGTTCTTTTTATTGAAGAAGTAATATTATATGAAAGACATAGTGAATATTTCACATCCAGGAAGGAGATTCACGAAAAAAAAGCTGCGTCATCATTTTATAATTTGTTTTAAAATCAGAAATGTATTTTAAATGCAAACCCTGCTTTCCCAGTTTTACTTAAAAGGCGAACGCAATTTTTCGTATTTTGTGCAATTTTGAAAAATATACCGCACTCATAAAATATGATACTTGATTAAGGAAAAAAGATTACGTGAGAAAAGATATTTTAAGTCTTAGTAGATCGTGAGGCAAACCAGCCTCTGAAATCATATCGGCACAACATAAAGGAAATCTGAATCACGGTATCTAATCCGAAACTCAACCTTGGTTATCAGTAAAATCATTACAAAACCTTCACCCCATCGTTTATATAAAACAAAGAAAAAACAAACACTAAAAATGAAAATCGAAGCAATTTTAGATGCCAAAAAGTTCGCCAACAGGTACTACGAACTTTGATAGCTGCATTATGAAGTCGTGCTAGTGAAATTTGATCTTAAGGAAAAGAAAATAAAGGAAAAAAACAGATTTAGTATGTATAAAAATTATGTTTAACCTTGTTTTTTTTTTTTTTTTTTGGAAAATTAAAAACGCAACCGCATAAGAAATCAAAACAGGATTTTTAAATGGAATTTTTTTTTATATATAGAAAAATATTAAATACCTCAAAATTGTTGGTCAGAAGAACAGTTATGTATTTGAAAGAAGAAAACAACAACAGAAATGTATTTGCTGAGATGTAAATAATCGTAGTTGATAAACTAGTTCTAATTCTGTAATTACAAATTTCATTTAAATAGTTTTGTGAATTCGAGCTTCTCCACGAAGTCAAAAATCCAGTTAAAAATTCAACTAGATATTTTTGTGCTTGTATAATTTCCAAATAAACTTGTGCGTAAAAAATAAGGATAAATAAATGAAGTTACATAAAGAAATAAAAATGAAAATGTTTTTTTTTTTTATATATTCTACAATTAAAAGCTAATCGTGAAAACATGTTATGGATGGTTAGTTCACCAAGGTCAAATTTAAAAACGCACAAAATTTAGTTTCCTGTGAAGTTATCTATTATTTTCACAATGTGTGTGGAGGCGATTCAAGCGACGTCATTGGTCACGTGGTAGAGATAAAAGCAACGTAAACAAAGGAAGCCGTAGCATCGCATTATTTCGAGTTCGACAAATCTAATTAACACTAAACAAAAAACTATAACTATTCTAATAATTAATAAATTTCTTGAATAATGATTAAATTAAATGTAAATACTGGGTTATAATCAGAAAATGCTGTGCAAATAGTCTAATTAATTTTAAGATAACTAATTTTGCCTAGTGAACTCCACGTAGAACTCAATTGAAAAACTTAGTAAACAAAGAGCGGATATCACGTGACAACGGTGATCGTTCATGAGTCCCTCTAGCGATGAATTGCCTCCATTCTGACTTCTATTTTAAAAAAAAAAAAAAAAAAGCAAATCCGCGATCACAAGTGTTCTGTATCGATAAAATAACGTAGTTTTTCAAGCAGAGGATAATGAGATAAACTCTCATCGCGTAAAGGAAGATGGTTCATAAATGTATATTAGTACCAATATTAAACAATTGACAAATAATTTTCAATAAATTTACTCAAAATTTATGAATTCATTTTAGTTTTATTGGTAAAACTTCGAACATCTCTAAATTTTCCCTATCAGTTTTTCAGTTAAAAATAAACATCGAAAATGCACGAATTTCTTCTGGAAGCCCTCAAAATTCGCCAACACCGGAAAGCAAAAAGAGGAATCACCGCCAGATTTGGCAATCTCATCTTCGTGACTTCGGCTTTTACACTGAAATAAATAAACGAATCAGCGATCTGCAATTGATCTGGAACGGGTAGGTATCGTAAAAGATTTCAGGTAGGGGAAACCGAAAAAAAAAAGAACAATAAGAAGAAAAAACAAATCTCAGTCTCAAGTCTCATACGGTTCCCAGCACGACGCTTCGTGCGTAATGAGAAGATAGTAGTAAGCGAGAAAAGGTTTGGGGTGGAAGAGGAGTCAGCTTCCAATTCACCCTACATGATACGTGATTTATCACGAACTCTCGTGACAGCAGTTGCCGCTCCCGGTTGATTAAGAGCAGGCTACCGCCTCGGTTAATGAAGGCGGCCCCCCAATGGAGTACCTAGGTTAGTTCCACCAGGAGTCTATTTTCGGTCTTGTTTTTATTTTGCTCTTCATTATTCGTTTATATGGAGTGTTTTTTTCCTTGCCAACCTCGCCTTCTGGAGAAGAAAAATCTGGGAGGGATGGTGAATGGGATCAATAGAAGGAAATCTCTCTTAACAATGGCCCATTTATTTTTACAACTCGCAGACTCGAAGATAGTATTGTATATGGGCAACAGATGATTGCTGTCTGCAGATAAAACCTGCTAAGTGAATCATAAAGCCTTCCTGATAAAATCGCTGCGTTAATTATTAGGAACTGATCCAAAAATTCACATTCCTCTCGTGGTTATGCTTTGAACATTTTTGGAAGATTATCAATAGATGCTCCAAGAAGCAAAGCAGTGTAAGTGACAAAAATTGAAATTATGAGATAATTATTGCATATTATAGAAGATGCACCAATAGGCTCTGTGGGAAAGATATGTTAGTGATAACACCCCATAGGTGCAGCGTTTATTTACAACCTCAATCAAATCTTCAACATGTATCTTCAACCCTTACATTAACTTGAAACCTATCTTCTTACTTCCCTTTGCCTCTTCTTACTTCCATTTTCTTCTCGGTGCGTCAATTAAGATTAAAATTCCTAAAATATGAAATAAATTGGATTAGATTGCTCTTTTATAAAAGATCATGTTCGTCAGTAATTGTTCCATCAGTCCTTTTTACTATTAAAGCTTTAATGTCTACTGCATAATATAATTAGTTTCTTTTGTAATGGAATTTCACGGTTTTTTAATGCAGTTTTTAATGTTGTTGTAAATTCTTGTTTACCTGTTTTTAGTTGCCAATGCCCTGTAAATATCGACGTTGCTCACTTGGTAAATTACTGACTTGAATGATTTTTCGCTAGAATTAAAATGTTCAAGAGCAAGAATACGGTAATAAAAAATATATGTGTTTGCTTTGAAACTATAAGAAGAGATTTAAAACTGTCTTTAAATTTGTGATTTACCTTTATAATGTAAGCTAAAAACTTTAATTACTAAATCATTGCTCTTTACTTGAAAAATGATCTAGACCTCATTTTAACTTCCTCTTTAAACGTGGTAAAAGTTGTTAAAGTTTTCAGCATGCATACATCAATCTCGCAATTAGTTGACGAACTTCATTTCCTTAGATATTACTACTTATCAATAATGATATACTGCAAACTTTTCATGAAATTATCTCAAATTGAGCCGTATGGTATTTTTCAAAAAGCCTATAGTATAGTTGTGACAAAGAAAAACAACAAAGTGATAGTAAGATTCTTTTTTTTTTTCTTTTTTTTCAGTATTTCTTTTAAAAATTAAGTTATTACTGACACTAAAACTATGAAGAGATAAAGCTTAAAGCTGAGTCTAAAATTTTATTTGGTAGTTTTTACACAGAAAGTTCGTTGTCCTGTACATAAAGAGCTCAATAGCATTTGAAGCAAATGAAGCGTAAGTGAACTGAACTGAAAATGAACTCATTCTAATAATTGCATAACATTCTAACTTAAAACATTAGTTTAGCTACATTTTTAAAACCTAAAATTTAGACCAAAAAAAAAACGTAATCCGCGACAAATGCACTGAGGACTATATTTTCCCGTTTTTCAGTTGGAAGTAAAATATATTTCATAACATGGTTTTAGTAAACAACCTAGGTAAACCACACCAAAAATGCGGAACTGTTTCTTGGAGATAAAAGAAAAATCTGATAAAAATAGGAGGGAGGAATGGAGATAAAACATTTCACCATGACCTGTTAGAGAGCCCAGACATGGGGAATGCCTTTTCTTTAACTGAAGATGCATGCGCGCTGTTGTCAAGTGTGATTTACCCCACCTTGCAAACGCAACAACTTCGGCCATCTACCAATAAAGACGTGCGTCGATCCTTTTGTGTAGTAAGTCATTGGACAAGTTTACTGTGGGTCTTTCGCATTCCAGAAGGCAATACAAAGCGCCGGTGATAAACTGGGAATTTCTTGTTCGTTTAGAGGGTCTTTTTTTGCGTGGAACATGAAATTCCGAGAAGGATTTGTGTAAAGTGGTATGTTGATGATTATAGATAGCATAAGTACTTGTTATCCTGGGTCCGTTCTTGTATTGATGAGCGAGATTTAGGTTACTAGAGTCATTTATGCCCGACAGAGATTACAGTTCCTGACCTATGAACTCGAGAAATTTGTTTCATGATCTTCCATAAATGTAGAAGACAGATTTTGAGAATATTTTAGGTCATGATATCGTGACACTTTTTTAAAATGATTTACAGCTGTATTTACATGAAAGTATTTTGGGCCGTTTATTCGAAATTTCATCAAATATATTTTCAAAAATGAGAGAGCGGGAGAGGCGTATGAAGCAGAAAAAAAGAGAATTATATACTTTGTATACATGCATGTCTATTTGTGTGTGTGTTATAATGCGGAATATAAAGCAAAACTATTAACAAAACAAAAAAAAAAAAAGTTTTAAATTTCGACGCTTTTTTTATTAATATAATTATTTTTAGTTAATTTATTTCCTATTCTTTTTGAAATAGTAATGACACTAAAGTCTATATGTTTCATCTATTCTTTCATTTTTTTTTAAATTTTTAATTGCTATATGAGATATTTTATTTATTTTACTTATTTATTATTGGTATGATTATCCATATTATAGTTTTAAATGATTCACTGTAATGCCATTAAAAAAAATTGAGGCAACTATCTCTAAGCAAAAAAATAATAATAATAATAATTTGCTCTTGACAAATTGTTAACAAAATGATTTAGTGATTATAAAAATTAAAAAAAAAATGACTTGATAAAAAGCTTTATAATTTTCTTTTTACTAAAATATTTCTTCACAGGTTGTCGCAAAAGACCATCGAATTGTTTCAAAATTCTTAAAAGCATAGCATGTCATATATCGCGGGGTGAGTACTACAACTAGGTAACTACAAATTTGGCGAAATCTGGGTAAGTGCGCAGATAAATCCCATTAGGTGTGGTCCACACCATACTCCAACTAGGTATCTGTTGTAGACATTTTACAGGAGTTATTTAAAGTTTTCAAAACTATATAAGTTGACGTAAAAAAATATTATTAACGTTATTGTCAATAAAAACTTGTAAATACTAAATAAACTATTCATTTACAACTCTTACAAAATTGTGGTCAAAACGAAATGGTAGTAAAATAACTTTTAGTTTAGTCTCCACAATCTTCCAAAATCTTAGAAAAACTTCAATTTGCGTTTTTCTCGAAACAGCTGAATTGTAGTTACCTAGTTGTAGTATTGACCCCACGATATGTCCTCTAGTCTGGATGATATTAGCACACCGTCTCTATAAGACTACGGAAAGCTCGGAAAGAATTTCACCAAACACGTTATTACACCGTATCAGAGGTCGAATGACTGATTGAGTTGTCAAGGTGCTTACAGTTACATACATGTAAAAATTCAGAGTAGCGAACGATAACTTATAATGGGTCCTCGTGACCCCTTAACCAAACAGAAAGAAATAAAGATAGGAAGAAGAAAAAAGAAAGAAAAGAACAGAATGAAAAAAAATCCCCCAACTTAGAGGCGGTATATTCTTGTTTTGCGTTATGATTTCGTGATTTTTGCGTCACACTAAGGTAATAGACACATTATTCGGCTGGTAATACATGCATAGTAGATAATTACTTTTAGAGCACTACATTTACATAAAGTAAAACATAAACCCAAACATACGTGCAAATTACATATTACTAGCCTATATTATTATAAACTGCTTAAAAGAGTGTAAGAAAAAAAATTCTCACTTAGCAAAAGAAATAAAAATAGTTTTTGTTTTTGTATTAATTAGCACTTCGTTTTACTAATGTTTTATGACCTTATTTTTAACTGTTTTGTTCCCATTTTTTTTTTTTTTTTAATTATGTGCAATGACGGGCAATTCCATGAAAATGGAATTGCCCGTCATTATACTCTTTCGAAATTATTATGTTTCTAAAACGTTGTCATTTCTGAGAAATTTTCATTTTCAACTTATTACTTTTATTGGATCGTCAGTCAATAAAAGTAAAAAAACTAACAATTATTTTTAGTAATATTTTCATGCTTTAAATACCGTTCTTAAATAATTCATATTTAAGTTATTGTCTGCTGTCACTTTTACGCATCATAATTTGGTATTGAAAAATAAGGAATATAATAAAATAGTAATGGTAATAAACCAACAAATAAATATGTAATATGTCAGTAATTTGTGAATATTGCAACAGAGTTGAATGCATAGTATTTTCTACTTCTTTTATTTTTAAATTAAAGAAATATTCTTAGAATTCTTTCTGTCTTAGAATTAACTGAGATTTAATAATTAAGCTTAAAATTGTTAAGTTCCACACAAATACTTCCCCAAATCATTATCTTAATGTTAAAGATAATTTATCAAAATAAAATATTTTTCTAAACAAACGCTAATAAAATAAGAGGAAGGCTTTATTTATTAATTTATTTTAATTTCTTCTAAATTGGTATTAATGGAAAATAATGCACAATAAATTTAAGTTTAAAGAAAGTCTCAAATCTTCAAGCGACCGCATTTTACACCTTAAATATCAGGCTTTATTTTCAACTTCTACCAGACTAAGGAAATTATCAGCTTCATCTTAGCTAATAAATCAGTATCTTTTTAACACACTAATAAATCAGGCTTTGCTGTAAATCACGGAACACTTTTTATACTTAACGTCCAATATTAGCTTTTCGAAACTACAAACTTTCGATTAACAAAAATAATAAAAAATAAATGGATATTGGAAAACGTAGCTTAAGGTCAATCAAGATGTTTCCTCTTTTTAAGAGGCGTTTGTTGTGGCACAGAAATTAGGTCTAAATGGGGTATTTTTCCCTTTCGTTTTAGCCGAATTTTTTCATGTCACTTCTAGAACATCGCTTTGAAGGGAGGGTGATATAATGCGAAACAATGTGGTTAACTATATGAGCGGTACTTTTTTTTAAAAAATGGCTTTGTATCTGCTTCACTTCCTTTAACATTTGTTCCAAAATCAAAAGAATGGAAATTAATGGTTTGTGTTAAAGGTAACTGATGTGTTTATTTTTAAATTGAAGTTTTGACGTATGAGAACTTTCCAATAAAAATTAAGCTTGAAGGTGTTTGTTACAGAATTCGTAATCACAAAATATAGAGCAATTCTTCTAAGTTATTGTTTTTTTTTCCGCAGTATTTTTTGGTAATTGTTGTTAAAAGGAACATTATGATCCAGTTGTCAAGCTATTCTATCGCAAAGACCAATGGTAAAAAAAATGTTGCATTTTACTGGAAAAATTATTACTATTAACGTAACACAATTCGTTAGCTTAACACTTTTCTGAAAATATGATTGGTTTTAAAAATGCATGGAATGAAACTCCTATATGTCCTTATAAATGTAAGAAACGTGGAAGAAATACCAAATGTTACTTAATCTAGACACACGGTAGTGTGACCGCCAAGTTCAGAAAGCCAGCCAAATTAAGAAACGGCGACACCGGCCAATGTGTATATTTACCCGAACTATTTCGAGCTGCTTTTGACCCCATTATTACCCAAGAACTATTAGACCTACATGCTTTTGTACGTCTAATAGCAATCCCCTTAACCCCTAGAATATCAAATTTCATTGATGTACCTCTTATGGTTATGGAATTATTAAGGTCTGAAAAGTGTCATTTTTATCACTCGCTCACTCACTCATCAAAAACCTAACCTACTTCTAGGGGACTTAGAAACTTGAAACTTGGTATCAAGGTAGACAATTTGGAATATATAAAGGAAAAAATCCGAAACTTCAAAAAATTACATTATCTTTTGAAGTTACTAGCATACTCATAAGTCGCATCATACCTAACGACTTCAAACGGCAGCCATATTTGTCTGCCGTTAACATAAACAATACTCTCTCGCGCTTGAAAGGGAAAAAATTTGATGCATTGAAATTCACTTTCAGCTTTAATTTTTCGCCTTAAGGCTAAACTCAATCTGAGAACAAAGAATCCAGTGCCGTAGTTATACAGAACTTTTCAACGTTTTAAATAAAAGATTAAGTAAAGATGGATTTACAGACTTATTACGGAGAAATGTAAACAAACGAAAAAAATCTTAAATAATTCATAGAGACTATTCAGCTTGGTTTAATTTAGTATAACTTATCGTCAATATAAAAACACACATTTTAGCTTTTCAAAAATCAATGATATCCCAACAAAACATAAATGTGAAAAAAGGGCCAAGTTCGATAGAACAGAAACGTCCTTTGGAGTAGTCGGTGTCAGCGATAAAAGAAATGATATCTAACGGGTGCCACGTTCCATAGCAGATCCTTTGATCATGGCTGTAAGAGTGTACAATGTTCCTTAATTTATTTAAAAACATTTTTTTTATCGGATTCCTAACTTGGCAAGTTTTAATTAAGATAACTTACGTTCAAGAAGACTATAAGAAGACAATTAGAAATTAACTACGTATAATAGCTTGCCACATGATTTTACTAACTATTAAAAATTGCTAATTGAATGAGTTATATTTTTTGAATGTAATTTACCTTAATTAACACTTGCCAAATTAGGAATCCGATAAAATTTTTTTTTTTAAATAAATTAAGGAACATTGTACACTCTTACAGCCATGATCAAAGGATCTGCTATGGAACGTGGCACCCGTTAGATATCAATTCTTTTATAGCTGACACCGACTACTCCAAAGGTCGTTTTTGTTCCATCGAACTTGGCCCTTTTTTCACATTTATGTTTCGTTGGAATTATAAATTTACTGCAAAATCTATACAGAATTTTTTTATTAAGTGTGAATTACTTTAATGAAGGCCCATATCGAATACAATTAATTATAACCTAATATCATATTTTTTATCACGTGTATAATAAAAAAATTATTTTTTAAAATATTAAATACTTTTTAAAATACTATTGTACGAATAAGAAATATTAATATGTCTTTCTTTTTTTTTCCTTTTCAGGTGATAAACCTCATTCCTGCAAGCATTGTCACAAGCGATTTGCCTTAGCATGCAACTTAAGAGCACATCTGAAAACGCACGAAGGTAATTATCTTTTACATATTGTGCTTATTTAATTTTACTCCTGTTTCCGCAATGATAGCGATCAGCATTTGTAGTAAAAACATTCGAAAAACAATGGTAAAATCTATTCTTGAACATATTATTAGATGTGTTATCGTTTAAAACGTGAGCGGATCACGATCATGTATATGCGTCAAATATTAAAAAACTAAATCGTAGGTTAAAAACTTAAATTGAGGGAAGATATTCAGGCTATAAGAAAAAGCGATAATATCCGCTCCTGAACAGTGCAGGATTTTGTTTTGAAACCCAATGAAAATTACGCCAAATAGTTATGTCATTTTTAAAAGAGTTTACGATCAGTTTACCAATCCTTAGACCTTCACAATCGAAATCAAACATTGAACATGTCTTCTCTTTGCAAGTTCGTAAACCTCAGAAAACTATAGTGTAAAAAAAAAACTTTTTTTTTTCTCTTTTTACAGATAATTATTTAGATCTACTTGTTTTCATTGAACATATGGTAATGCTAATAAAGTAAATAAATGCAAAAAAATAAGCCTAAAAAATAATTCAAAAAATCATTTAACTTTTTCAATTGAAGGAATTTTAGAATAGCATCTCTGCAGTGTAAATTTGTCTCAAGCGCAATTTATTAAATTATATTTTGAAGATTCGGTAGAAAACAGTATCAAGGTTCAAAATTTTACATCTACGGAAGTTTATGTTACAACACCTTAATATAATTATATTAACCATGGGGTATTAACCCCCGTATAAAAATGCGATCGCCAGCATCACAACAAGAACAGCTAACAATAATATCATGATTCTTAAAATAACTTTGAAGTGGCCTTCATATTTGATCCCAAAAAGTTCAACTAAAGCAATTTTTCAGTCATCAACAGTTGGGATTAGTGCATTTCCTGACTAATGAAATGCTGGAGATGGGGGTTAAAAACTGTGATAAATTCGACGACCACGAAATTTATAATTGACGTCGTTAATTAACTTGTGGCGAGATTTAAACTGAGAAGCTCTGCCCATCCGGAGTGATTGGCAGGGTAGTTAAAATACTGAAATTTTAATTTCTCTCCAGCACTTCCTGGATTGTAGATTGCGAGTCTGAATCCTGGTTGTATTTATTATTTACCATTTAATCCTCTCCCAGCGTTCATTTATTACAATGTTGAAAAGACTCCATCACGCCCCCGAGTACAAGAAAAATGAAATTATTATCTTTTGAATATATTACGCATAAATAACGCGTTTAATCTTTGCTGACAACAATCACCCGCCGCGGACTGATTTGAAATATTTCAAATGCTCTGAATTTGGGTCAATGTCAGCCAAGGAATCAAAGAACTTGAACGACCTTTGAAATATGTGAATTGTCCTTTTTGGGTATCACATTTTTCATCTGTTCGAATGGGTCACTTCTCTTTTTCTGAAATGTAATTAATATTTGTTTCCGTAGATAAGATCTTGGTATTGAAAGGAGATTTTTTTAATGAGATGCACCAAAAAGTTCAATACATATTTTGAAGAATAATTTTCAGAAATTAATGGTCTTTGCGGTCTTGAAAAAGTAAGCAAATATATTATTTTTTTAATATAAACGTTAAGAATGTTAATGGTTTTGAAAATCAAAACATTTGCAAACTCTATACAGTTTTCAATGGAGCTAAATCACGCACTTCTTCCTCTTCCGCGCTAAGTTCCGTGTTTCTAGGAACTGATCCAACAATGGAGTGTTTTTTTTTTTTCGTATAAAATTTGAATTGAAAATATTTTTTCTAAAAATCGCCTGAATCATTTAATGGTAAATAATAGAGAAAGAAACTTTTTCAAGATATGCATGTGTTTAAAAAGAACCTTTCATATTTATCTTCTATTGCCAACACGCGTAAAGTTCAGGCAAATTTTTCTGTCTCGCAGTAAAGTTTTGTATCAAATAGTTGTTATTTGTTGATGAATTTATTATGGGGGAAAAGTTTAATATTATTGTAGTGTCGTATACAATATTTTATTTGTTATGTTTAACTTATGATTTGTTTTTAATATCATAACTTAAAAATCCAGCATCTTAAAGATTAAAGTTAAAGATTGGAGACTGAAGATTAAAGATTAAATTGAAGATTAAAGATTAAAACTTAAATTACGTAATTAGTTTTAGTGAGGCGATGGTACAGTAATTTTTTTTGACTAATGACATATTTTTAAACTGGTGTGATAATACTATTTTTCTTTTCCTTCCTCTTCCTTTTTTTACTCTTGAAAATGCTTGCTACTCTTGTTTTTTAAATTGCAATTAATTATTAATATTTATTATTTATTTATTCATTTTAATTAGGCTCATTCGTCTTATGCGAAGTTCAAATAATTCTTCCCTTAAAGACTTTTTTCTTTATTATATTTTCGAATTCTGATTTTGTTTTCCAGTTAGTACTCATTTCTTTTGCATTTTAATGCCTGTATTATGTCGTAGATATGTGTAACATAGAGATTAATTAAAACCACGGCAGAAATGTCTTTATTCTAAGGAATTTATTTTCCTCTCTATATTTTCCCTTTAAAATGGAGCAGGTTTTCAGAGTACAGATCGTGACTTATTTGTGTTTCAATGTTATTAGTTTTACGCATAATTATAGTAGGGTCAATAGAAAGAAAAATCATACAACATTATTTCCTATTACGAATTATTAAAACATACATTTAACACTTAATTGCAACAATTTCGTTGCACGTATTTTGTTTTTAAGCATACGGATTTTTTACAATTTTCATTCCGTCATATAACTGGGGCATTCTTAACTCGGGAACTCTTTTATAGCTACAATTTGTCGAAGTGCTTGATAGATCAGTGGTAGATATAGACAATAATTACTCCTGCAGCGGCACTTTGTATTAAACAAATAGACAAAAACGGATTTGTTTATAATCTAATAAGTAAGAATATATCTCTTAAATAGAAATTCTTAGCTTCGTTTTGACGTGAAGCTAGGAGGATACCCTAGCTAAAAAAACAATAAATTTTTGGGGAGCTACAATCTTACGATTTTTTTTTTTACTATCGTGTTTTTTTTTTTTTTTTTTTTTGCATGCCTTAAAATAGAAATATGGTGTGACACCAAGCATAATGTTATCATTGTTTAGAGTAAAAATATATTTCTCAGAGAAGTGAATTAAAAACGTAAATCTTAAAATCAGGTCGAACAGGGAAAAATATAAAGCTACGAAATTGTTTTCTTATTTAATCATATTTACATTGACTAGAAGGTAAATTCGACATAAGTAGCTCTGAACTATCTAACATCAACTGTACCAGCATTTCTAATATAAAATATATTCCAAGTTTCGTTACACATCAAAGAGATATCAAACATTATTCATAACCCTTTCAATAGCATATGCAGCGAAAATCCGTGACAGGATACAAAACCTTCCCATCAGAAGAGCATGCCAAAATATAATCAATGACTTCAGCCACACCCACAAACCGTCGGAAACTCAATTGGCAGCTCGTCGATCAATTCTTACCCATCCATTACCAAATAAATAAAGTAATAGAGCAAAAAAAAATCATAATAAAAAGTAACCCCGGCTGCGAATAAAAGATGTTATTCGAATACCTCGACAAAAACCTAATCCTGTTGTTAATTAATTCATCTAACTTGATCTAAATCTGTTGCATAAGTAGGAATCACTAAGAGGTGTTAGTACACTAAACAGCCATCCATTTGTGGGTAGGTAAGAGCATTTATCATTCGTGGCGATTGATAGGATAGCTCTTTTGTCTCTCGTCCATTTCCATTCCCACTGTTCCGGATCAAATTTACGACCCTTGTCAAAAGTTCTTGGGCATACATGTTAGCTCTTAGAGTGCAACTCTTGGTTGATTTACCGTATAGTGCTACTTCGAAATGTTGACTATTAGGCTATATGTCACATGAAGTATATAATGTGTATTCGGGTCACCATTTGTTTTAAAAGGAATGCTTGTAACCTTGGAAATGTTGTCAACAAGTCTGTTAAACTATTTTCCTATGGTGGAGCATATTTAAATATGAATGAAATTGAAAGGCAACATAAGTAAAGTACAAATTATGAAAGAATTGTGTCAAATATATAAATTCAAAACTGAAGTTAACATTTTATCGCTTAAATATGTCCTGCATTTTTAAAAATACAAGCAGGAAGAGTAAATATAGTCGTACTTGGTGAACAAAACAACTATATTACTTGTACTACTGATTCTGCTACTACTGCAACAACTACTGCTACTGCTACTTCCAACTACTACTACTACAAAATTTTACTACTAATATATACGTGTATATATATATATACTATATATATATATACTACCACTACTAACAACTACTGGCTACTAATTCTATTACTACTACTACTTGCTAATAGTACTAACAGTAATAATGTTCGACATAATTCAGTTCACTTCTCTACTATGAATAAAACGTTACTTTTAATTAGTCTTATGCCAAATTACGAGTCTCAATTGCAACACATTAGTGAATTAAAATTTCCTAAATCAGTTTATTTAAACTTTAATACAAAAGTGAACTAAACTTAATTGTTGCCCTTGTTCAAGATAAATACTACGCAGAAACCATCCCAATTTTATTTTAATAATAATTCAGGTAATGCATTTGTAGCACCTCATAAGAGCAATTAAAAGTAACATTTCTGTTAAGTTAGAAAATTGTATTGAATTATCGCGAGCAATATATTTTTTTTTCGTCTTGATATCGATGTCATTATCTGTGCACCTCATTAAATGAGGAGCAGATGACGAAGACGTTTTTGAACAAAATATTTTAATGACTGTTACGGAATTCATACACTACAAAGCGTTCCAAGGGAAAATGTGTTAAGTCGACGAATGGAAGCTTGACTTTGAACTATTGCGGTTTACTTTAGCGATTTTCTAACAAATTAGATTCCCACACATAAAAAAGAAGAAAAACAGAAAAAAATAACTTTGTAATTATATATGCTGTGCAATTTGTTTGCAATCACATATGTTCTCACATACACGGTTTGTTTGCTTTAACATACGCTATCACATATGCAATTTCTTTTTAATCACATATGCTATGTTACCCTTATCACCAGTGCGAAATTTCTTGGTCGTAAAGACAAATGTAAAGTAATGTTCACGGAAGTATACGATGTCGTATTTTGCTCTGCTTATACGTAATAAACAGTCACTTTTAAATACATAGAATGAAGTGAATTTACAATATCAAATAAACACATGTTTGGCCACACATTTAAATATACAAACAGTAATAATTACGTAAGTAAATGTGGAATATCCTTAGGGTCTAAAGTTCTCAGGCATCCCTTTTTTAGGAAGACAACTCCCAAATACATCACTGAGAACACCCATCTATTACCCATCCCTGTCGTAACTTCTACAAAAAATAATAGAAATATCCAACTTTAAATGCAATTTTTAATTAGTTTTACAAAAGTATTACATAATTTGACAGATTTACCCTTTACATTTACTTTTCACATTATATATTTATTTTACAATAGCTCAATGAGTAAACACATATTTTAATGTATCTTAGCTGGTAATTTTCAGTTTGTTTCTTTGTTTCCAAATTTGGATTATTATTTCAAAAAAAATGCTTTCCACTAGTTACAGCTGTAAACAAATTAATAAATAAGTCGCAAATTGCAACGAAGACGGATATTTTCCAGTAACGTTGCTCTTTTTCTACACTCTGAAAAAATGTTCCTTACAGCTTTGAAACATATGCAATAGGCGTTGAGCATTTATTATTACTGGTTTAACTTAATGCTACATATTTTATTATTGTTTGAAATTTTAAACTGATTTCATGGCACTTCTTTGTATGCGGTATTTTTTTACAAATTTACTAAAAGTAAAATAAAGGTAAATAAAAGAGATGAAAATCTTAACTTCTGCATTACTTTCCTCTAACTGCAGATTTCCTGTTTTCTTAAATGTCGTTCAGTTGCCGCCTCACTTTACGAACTCTGAGACTATAAAAAATATTCACAAAATAAAAAAATATTCCATTAGGTAATTTTTCAGGAATGGTAATCTGTCTGTAAATTTGAGCATACCCGTAAATTAGAGATTCGTAAATTTAAGCAACTGTACTTCAGAAACATGATATGCATGCCTTAATTTCCAATATTAAACTTCTAAACATGCACTAAAGCATTTCGTTACTAATACTTGAAAGAAGAAAGAAATTAATGGCATTCAACACTGATAAAGCTTGATTCATTTTGCATCTAAACAGGATTCACGAAAGCCTTCATTTTACTATTAGTGAGCCAGCTGTTACCAGGTACCATCCTTTTCATTACCAGATCACGAAGTCGCGGGAAAAATCCATATAACACCTCGACCTTTGGTAGTATTTACATAACAACCGGTTTTCGTTAAGCAGTTGGAAGACATGTTCTTAGTTGTCAGAATAATGGGAAGTTTGCTTTTGTTTGCTGTGATGGGTGAATTTCTCTCGCATTCTTATTACTTTATTATTATTCTGGTTAGTTTTTTTACGAATTGCTATTTTTTGCTCGCAAAGCTGCAGTACACGGAAAACTACTAATTTATTCCGAATTTTCCGTAATGCTTTGAATCAGTTCATTTGATGCGTGCAAAACTGCATCTGTTATTTCATATGAACTAGTTTCTTTTATTACAAATAATGTGCGATTTATTTATTGTCTAAATAAAACCGTTTTATTAAATATGCTATATAAAAATCTCTATCGTCTGTATAAGAGTATAATAAATCTTGTCTCGAGAAGTTTGAAAAAAAAAAAAGGAGTTGCTATTTAAGTTGAGTAAAAACTCAAGCCAGTTTAAAAAAAACTGGCTTTATAATAAAAGACCATGTAAATTTTTCGGAAGAGACGTACGGAAATACGGACAATTCTATCAATGCAATATAGTAAGATTTTCCTCAAAATCTTACTATATTGCATTGATAGAATATATATTTTCCTAAAAAAAACTATGAAGAAATATGATGCCACTTATAATTGTTTAGTGCCTTTAATCCCTCTCTTCCATTTAACACACAGCAGACACACATAAATAATGTAATTATAATAATGTTGTGTAAGAAATGTTTTTTTGTTTTTTTTTTTAAAGTTTGGGTGCACAATAGTACACATACACATATAGACAATCAATAAAACTGCTACGTTCAAGAAAAATATTTAAAGATTTCATCAATTCATTTTCTGTAGGATAACTTTCCTGTTGCATTGTAGCCAACATTCTTAACAATAAGTGCAAAAGGATTTAGGGTCGTGAAAACAAAAGAAAAAAATTGAAGTAGATTTAAAATACAATAAAGCACAAAAAAAAATCAATAAACAGTAAGAAAGCCGATTTTAATATTTTTTGGTAGTTGACTCCTCTAAAACAATTTAATAGAAGTCACTGATCTTCGCAACGTGAATCAAACCTGAAAGATTTTCTTCCAAATATTTGCAGATACATACATTTACGACGTAAGCGTGGGAACCTTATAACTATTACAACCAGCATTAGAAATTCCAAAAAATAGCTACTGGTCCTCCAAAATAGTACGCATGAAGACAAATTGATCCGCAGGCTAAGCAAATAATAAAGTTTAACATGAAATACATTTCGACACAAGCTTAGACATTTTTCACTACATGTTATTTATTTTCATAAAATGTATATAGTGTAGTAATGATTTAACTTTGTGCAAAGTAATAGAAATAAAATTTCACGTTAAATTAAAGCACAAATGAGCATTAAAACGCAGACATAATAATGTTGTGTAAGAAATGTTTGTTTTGCATCTAGAAGCTCCCTGTGCATTGAAAAAGGGATGTCTGCGTTTTAATGCTCATTTGTGCTTTAATTACACGTGAAATTTTATTTCTAGTATATAGTGTAGTTAATTAATTTTAATTTATTAATTAAACTACTTTATTAAGTTTTATTCACAGAAACAAATATGTAAGTACACAATATTAATAATAAAGGAAAGGTAATATACAACTAAAATGCAATTTAAAAATTGCACATTAGAAGAAAAAGACTGGGCGGCGATTGACAAATGGTATTACGTTTCATGATGGTTTAATTTGATTTTTAGATGCCTGAGACCAACGGACCGCTATTGATTTCAAAACGCTGATTATAGCAACTGCGTTTTTTACATGTTTGCACTCAACAGTTGAAAAATGGCCTGTTTCCTATCTTGAAATTATGTTCAAAAATTACATTGAAAACTTGTGACGATTTCATAGAAAATTTCAATTATGTTGTATCATATTTCAAGCAAAATGACTCGTCCCGTAATTTATAAGATACATTTTGCTTCACGCTTATCAGAATGACAAATTTAACGAAGAACTCTCTAAAGACAGACACAATGTTATTGAAATATTTTCAAGTTCACCTTTTTTATGTATGCAATATTCCGAAAAATAGATATCATTAATCTAAAATGTTATTTTAGATCAATATCTATCGATGCCACTGGCGTATTTTATACACAATATAAGTTTCAGTTGTAAACATCTTCCTACTAAACGCTCGATTCTGATTAAAGAAATATTGACCTGATTTTCTTTTAGCTGCCGATAGCTTTAACTCTGCTCTACTTTCTTCTCCATTTTCCCTTGTTGTTGTTCTCCCGTTTCATTTCAGATGCTCCCTCAGGCATTTTTTATCCATTTTTTAAAAGTATAGAAGATGCTGCTCACGTACTTTTGTGATCTATATAAAAAAAGAACCTTTCGGACACCTATAGTAAGAGAGGTTTCACTGATCTCTACTCTATAATTAAAGATAATTGCAAGGAAATACTTTTCAATGTGCACTTAAATCATGGGAACCGAAGAGTTGAATGAGATTTCAAATCTGTAGGTGGCGTTCAAGGTGTAAATCTTAAAAAGAAAAAAATAAAAAAGAAAGGATTAAAACATTAAAGTTGTTGAAAAAAATGTCCTTATTTTTTTCTCTTTCTTATTATTTCATGTTTTTTCTTGCAAGAATAGAGCTAAATTCATTAATATGTCTCATATGAAAATTTATATTAATATATATATATATATATATACTATTGTACAAAAAATTATAATTCACATCGAGAATTCGTGCTTTGCTGCATTTAGAGCTTTTAGTTTATATTAGGTTTTTGTGTCTTACTGTCCGTCTTTGTGTTCCACTGCATGCTACAATACATTACGTAGATACAATACATTATATGATACAGTACATTACGTAAATACAATTCGTTTCATTCTACGTTACATCACATACTCCAATACATTACATGCTTCATTACTTGCTTTCATTGCCAAACTGTGCAATCCGGCAATATATTTAAATATATACAATTTTGAAAAAAAAGTAAATGAGTTCCAAAGTCAGTGTTCCAAAATTAACAAAATAAGACCCAGATGAAATCTTGAATAAAATCTACATGTATATTTCCAATAGTGCTCAAATAACTATTTATTATGAAACTGAAGTTTTAAAGACGTTATTAGTGTTATTTTAAGAGAAAATACAAAATACCATGGTTAAAGTTTCTGAATGATCAAGCTACCTTGCTACCATAACCTGAACTAAACTCAGTGGCACCACCGCCATTGGAGGCCAATGTCTGCTGTTCCCGTCTTAGCCTACGAAACCGAGAGCCACTACCACCACCTGTATTTAAGAAATTGCTACTCTTATTTCCATAGCTTTTTTTATGCTACTATGTACACTATATTACTTAGAAGAAAAACATTTATTGTTTAAATGCTCAAAAAGTAAAAATGTGAGACATTTTACTTCTAATTAGTATCACTAACTTAAATGAAAAAAAATTCGTTTAAACCGCAATTGCTTCTTTATATATTATTTCCGCTCCTTCACTCATAGCCTTGTAAATAACACTTATTTAAATAAATTATTTCACATCATTTTCCTCGTATAAAAAATACGTAGACTTGTGTGAAATTAATTTTTGTCGTCATTACGAGAATTTCAATAACAAAAAATTACACAGCATAGCAGTTTTCTTACTAGGCTCCCGTTTCATTATTAACGCTAGATTTACCAGGCCAGTCATTTTGACTGTTTTGAAGTATCTATTTTGCATAATTTGCTGCTAATTATAGTGCAACTTTCAATAGAATTGGCTTTTCCTAATACACAGTAAGTAGGACAAGTTAATGGGACTGAAAGTTTTATTATAATTAGTAGCATCTTAGTGTTAAGTGAAAGTTTAGAAATGTTTGCAAATAGCCTGGTAAATCTAGTGTTAACATCAAAATAAGGGTCAAATTAAAGAAAAGAAAAGCATCCCCCATAAGTGGACTGTAGATGCCCTTTCACGAAAACACTTCCCATCGCATTGCGGCGACAGCTTTTAAAACAGCAAATGAATCTTCAGTTTTTCTTTAAACTGTTATAGCTACCGGCCAAACGTACTGTTATAAATTTCGTCAAAGTGGCCAGCAAGCGTGTAGTAATATTAAGAAAAACGAATTTATGCTGAGATTAAGTAAACATTTCGTTATTAATCGCAGTGCAACCATCTATGAATGAAAATAATGAAGGTCACTTATTCCTCCCGGTCATATTCCTATCCACCAACAATGCAATGCCTTTTTAAGTAGCCCATTATGGAAATTAATTGCGCTTCCCTTTATCAGATCGGATTTGTTTACGCCTCAATCACGGATATATATTGGCCGTACATTCAAAACATCGATTATGAAGTAGTTAGTATATGACCAAATATTATCAATATTACGATAAATCACAAACACGATCTTCCCTGAAGTTATATTTAATAGAGAATTTGCAACAGTTGTTGTCAGATTCTAATGGCCTCATTCGGTACTCAACAGTGAGTTATGATATTTTGCTTGGCGTAAACATGTATTGACCTTGAGTATTTTGATTATTGGCATATATTTCTAAAGAGAAAGGCAAGCATTTGTTTGTGTGGGTTGGGATTACTTAACCTAGAAATAAAAAGAACGGGATTAAATTATTCTTATATGATTCATTTCTAGAACATTCATCCTTCCAATGTCCTGTATGCGCTTCACGCGTACCCTCAGTTAGGAAGAAAAAATGTGAATATTGTTGTAAACTCTTGATTATTCTTATAAAAATAATATCACATATTTAAATTTATTTTTTATAAACGTGGTGTTACGGCCATGTATGTGAAATCTCTTAATCCGAAGCTCTACTGCCAGTTTAACTATTTTTCAATTATCTTCTAATTTTCTTGTGAGCGTTATATTGCGGCTATGCAGAAATAACATGTTCTCTTGAATCTACTTTAAACAAATATTTAGTGTATGTAATTGCTTGGTCACGAGCGTGTAACTCCTCATTTAATTTAAACTGTAATGAAGGTGTAATCACGCTCATAATGTCATGCTTCCTAAAATATACTTTCAACTGCTGTGAAAGTGTTAATGGGATCAGTTGGGTAATAATGCATTCACCAAGATATCGTTGAAGCTATAGTAAATGTAAGATTATTCTCGTGCAAGAAATAACACATGATCCAAAAAGAACTTCACCAGGGAATTATTACTCCCACACTCTCAGAGACGCGTACTCAAATCTCACGAATCTTTCGTCGTATTTGACGAAATGGCTTCGTGAAAAATGCTCCCAGTAAACCTTTCGTCAAATTGAAATTTGTGTAGTAACTTTTTTTTTAAGTCACCTGATCGCGCGAGGAATGACTCGTTGTAAATGACGAAGTTTCCTTGACGATTGAAAAATTCTCGAAAGTGAGAATTCTAATTCTGAGAGTGCACGCTATCATGACTTCTAGGGTTTATTGCGAAAATGTTTATATGTGTATGAACGTGATGTAGCTACTCCTGGTACACTATATTAAAGAAGAATTATTAGTTATTCTATAATAGTTCGAGAATGTATAAATAGTACGATAATGGGTATCGTAGTGTTACTGTCCAAAATACTATGCTACTAATTCCAAAAAGTATAAACCCTTAGACAGATTATCCCGCCATTTCCCCGTAAACTCAAAAATATATCGAAAATTGCGCTTCCCGTGATTCCGCATGAGCTTTTTAAGTGTATTTAAAATATTAGCTTGCTGTTTCATCGTTAAAACGTCAGTAATGCAATTTCTCAAGTGTTTGGACCTTAATTAAGGCTTGATTCCAGAGAGCGCTTTAGTTGCATAAAGTGGACTAATTTTTAGCGAATCGAATTATCTTGAAAAAAAAGAGAAGTCAGAGGAGTAATAGCGTTCTGATTCATGAGTTACAAATCTTGTGGGAAGAGTTGCCATATTTTTCATTAAAAATACCACTATGAGACTATTTTATACATTGGCTGTTTTTCACAAAAAAAAAGCAGGATGTCACTAGATTGGTTTTATAAAGAAAGCACTTTCGTAAAATTTAAACTTCTATCACAAAGTCCATAACTTATTTCTTAAGAGCAACAAGCTAAGTACATTACTTCGTCTAAGAAAAAATAAACCATCCTCATATCATACCAATCTGACTATTCCCCTTTGCCTTGACTGTATTTTATTGATTACTTTTAAATAGCATATATGAAGTATTGTATATAATTAATGTCTTACATTATTTCCGCTTATATATAATTGGCTATTAGAATAAGCATGATGGCGGTTAGGAATACCCAATTTTTTTCCCTATTTTTCTCATTTAATATTCTCATCGCATTTTTTTCTCCGCTTGAGAAAGGCGTGTTCGATGACGATTCAATGTCAAATCATCAAACTGGACATCTTGTAGGCGCTCCTTAAACGAAGTGTGAAAAAAAAATCTCATAAAACATCCAAGTTCTGATACAAGTTGGCACAGATGGCCATAACCAACCTTGATCCAAATACGAAGCTATGTTGTATCGAAAAACCTGATTTTTTCCTCGCTTTTTAAATCACTTCAGGGATCATACTACTTATTTATTCATTTTTTTCCATAGCTTTTTCTCAACCAAAGCTTTTTTATATTAATTATTCTGCAATTTTCAAGACAAGTCGAGACAGGGCTTCTAAGCCTATTGCAAAGTCAGCGAAATTTTATTTTAGCTCTTGCAGATTCCATTACATTCCGTTATCTGATTTCATTGCAGACATTTTATCACATGATTTATCACATATTCACAGACCTTAAGACACTGGACGGTAATTAAAGTAAATATTGAAGTATGTTTTCATGCAACATTTAGCTTTCATTACCTTCTTTAATGTGTTTGATTCCGTCTTCCAATTATTAATGCACAAAAATTATTCGTGTGCTGCATGATTTATAACAGAGATTCAACAAAATGTTTTCTGGAGAAAGGGCTCATAAAAATCTTTATAAGTGTATGTATTACCAACATAGTGTTCTCAAGGGCCTGGGTCAAAGATTCTGGACCTATAAAGCACCATTCCTTTTCGTCCTTGTGCAATAATGTTTAATAAATTGCCTTTTACTTATTGTTTACTTCTTATGAAAGATTAAAATTAATTTTGTGGTGAATGCAAAACATAAATTTCATTTATAGTTAATAAACATTTTTAAGCATAAGCGATATATAGGAATCATAACCGTATTTATATAAATTCCTCCACAATCATGAGTAATAAGATAGATGCTACACATTTTAATCAAATTCAGCTTTAATGGTAAATCTGGCTTTTTAATTCATTGGTCTAGAAACCTATGGTCGGTTTAGAAATAATTTGTGTATTTTTGATAAAAATCATTAAAATCCGCACTTTATATACATATCTAAAATAATCCCATGCTCATGATTTTAAGTAGGGATTTAAGTGCTTATTTTTTTCTTCTGAATTTTTTAGTATTCTTTAGTATCCTGTAATCAACATTCTACTTTTGCAAAATACTGTTTTTTCTTTTTTTTTTACAATTTTCAATTTTGCTTAAAAATTAATTTTGATGAAAGTTACGAGGTTATGAATCTTTAAAGTTTATGTCTAACAGAAGGTGTTTTTTTAATCATTTTTAATTAATTTATTTGTTTTCATAATTGTTAGGGTGCTTAATGAAGTGAAAGTTGTAAAGGTCATACTTGATAGCAAATATTTTATCCTAATCGTAATTTTAGTCATTTAATATTTGCGCCCCAAAAGCTTCATCTGGTTAGATCAAACCATGTACTTAATCTATTTTTTTATTACAGGAGAACATAATGAAAAATGCACCCAATGCGGCAAAACCTTCCCAGCAGCTGCTAAAAAACTTACACATGGTTACTGCCAGCCTTGCTACCAAAGCAGCAACGGCATCGCCCTCACAAAGAAATTCTCTAGTCCGGGCGATGAAAATGATCAGGAAACCAGCAAGTCACCAGTATCGGAACCCCCAATGGATCTGAATGGGGCTGCCATAAAACGAGAAATCACAGCACCCTCAGAAATACCTGTTGGTGCATCTCCTCCTCCACCGCCAATGCTTCTCGGAATGCTAGATCAAGTGATGTTGCGGTATAGAGAAGCAGGTGGTCTCCTTCCGCCCTCGCTTTCCGCGTTGAAGTTCCTTGAAGGAATGCCTGTTCTTTCACAAAGAAACTGATTTAACTTCGCATGACACCACGAGTTTATACAGATACTGCAAGATATCTGGATGAAAAGAGTAAAATTGAAATTTGGTAACAGTAATGATCAAAATGGATGATGTATTTCCTATAGTGTGATTAACAATTATAATATTTATATCGCCAAAACCATGACTATTACGCTGTGTTTCAGCGCATTCGACGCTTCGTTCCATCTTTTCTGTAGAATTTTTTACAAGACTTTTGTACAAAGCTTCAGAAACGAAACGTCTTAGGAGATATGTTCTTTCTCTACGCATCTATTATTGAAAAAATCACCCAAAATTTATGGACCTCTGGTAAAGAGACTATTTGTTGTACGTTTCATGCACAGAAATATTCACTTAGTTTCAATGCACCGAATTATACGCCATACAAGATAGTACAAGTCTAAGAACACTCACGTTTTCCACATGTGTTGCAAGGAAAAATATTTCTGTAAATTTCTGAAAGTATTATTGGACCTTTTTAGAACTTTATTTTTTAATATTGAGCTGGAAAAACTCTACTGAACGGTAGTACTTAATTTTGTAAAGCAAGAAGTTTTGTTTGATATTGTGAAAAAAATATTTTTATGTAAAATTTTTGATGTTTTCTATAATTGTGTTTTCATGTTTGTTGAACGAAATCATCAGCACAAAATATCCAAAGTCTTTGGTTTATGTATATAAGTTTTTAAAAATGTATTATAAAAATGAAATCAGTTACTGTTCATGTCAAGGGTAAATGTGAAAAGAATATTCTTCACATATCGAGGATTTAGATTCTTATTTATTTCACTTATGCCACAGAGATTGTCTGTTTTTCAAAATTAAAATATGCATTTAAAACTTAAAGTTTTAGCAACTACTTATTTTGTCTATAATTTGCACATTATAAAAAGGAGAGAGAGAGAAATAGAAAGGGATTAGTTCTACAATTATTAGAAAAAATAAAAAATTGAATCATTTTTCAATTTTAAAAATGAAGACTGAATATTTAACAATCTCCAATTTAGATCCGACAGTCCAGACTGGTTTTATTCTTCTGGAGGTATTAAACTTACCATGATGAATATTGCAATTTTTAAACTTTCCAAGAGTATAATTCAATTCAGTATTAATATAGTGCCTTCCAAATATACATTCCAAACGAACAATTTTTTGAGATAAATATATTTAATAGTTGTTTAAAATTTGAGTGTATATTATAGATAAATATATGACTTTTAGTTATTTTTACACAAATGTAAATACATGTTCATATGTCTTCCACATGAGGAGTAAAGCGTTTGCGTTTTTAGAGAATCAAGTGCAGCCATTAGTATTTTAAGCATTCAAATATTTTCCACAAACGTGCCTTATCTATTAGATAAACTTAAGAAAAGTTAATTTACTGGAAACACATTTTATTTCATTGTCAAAATCAACAAATGCAAACATTCTATTACTAAATAACCCTACATAATGTTTCCATTACTAAACTGCTTATATTCTACCAACGCAAGTCAAAAAATTAATGTCTCGAAAATATTCATTGGAAAATATTTACTGTAAATATTTACTTACAAAATTTACTTTACAAACAACCAAAAATAAAAAGGGAATTTTGTCACAAAAGTCATAATAACAATGTTGTTGGTTTAGTCTTTAGTTTGCTAACGGGCCTAGGCACCAAAAAGTAAGGCTGCCAAGGAAGCTTGCGTAGAGGCCGCAGTCGGTTTCTGCGAATTGAACGTAAGGCAGTTAGCAAATCCGCAAGGGGAGTATATAAGATTTAAATTTCTCTTGCTTTCGGTAAGTGACGTTATGCGTTTATTTTGTATACACATTTAGGAATGAAATCCTGAAAGTAGGAATACTCAAAGGAAATGAGATCTTTACGGCAATTACCAATCAAAAGTGAAAAATAATTGTACAAGCATGTGTGCCATCTATTTTTTACATCATTATAAAACTGTTCTGTCCTTTTATTTCGAATAAATCAAAATTTTTCATTGAAGTCATTGTTTTTACCGATGAGTCATATTTTTATATGGTACATTTAAAACTTTGTCCTGTGCCTTAAGAAAATCAAAGTTAAAGCATCATTCCTTTTATATATTTGTTGAAAACGATATCTCTATTGTCTATTAAATTATAATTAGAAAAAGCATATTTCTCGTTTAGAACTGTTTTTTAAATGTGTGTTAAATGTTTTAATATTATATGTTTGAAAGATTGCCTAACGAAGGAACTCTTCACAAAAAGAGATTCAGGTACAAAGCACACTTCTTGAGTCTTCACCTGAAACATACTTTCATATGACATCAACGAATGTGCTTTGTACCTTCTCTTGGAAATGAATTGGTCTTTGTTTGTTTACTAGTAATACTATTATTTACATGTAAATATTGTAATTTAAAGTACTGTTGTGGGTTATACAAAATTGGCAAGGGCTGTAAAATCAAAAGTCTTGTTTTTGCTTATTCTGTTATTTCATTCTTCTTTGTTCTTATGTAATAGTAATATATCCTTTCTACGTCTAGTCAGTACCATATTGTTCCACGTGTAGTGCATATTTGTACTTTAAACAATGAGTGAATTAAAAATAAAACTGCTTCTATTTTGTATCGGATTTTGGCATATCATTATTTGAAAGAAATGACATTACAAATATTCTAACAGCTTCCGAATGTTTGCTCCCATGTGTCATAATGGAAGTCAGGAAATTGAAAACAAAGCATTTAAGCAATTCATTAAGCTACAATCAAAATTATTTTACCATGCATTCTGATTAAGTACCACGTACAAGAAATGCGAACTCGATTCTTCTCTAAGGATATTTCTCCAACTTAGTCACTAGCTAACAATTAAACGACATATGTTGCCGGTCTATATGTACCCAATTTAGGTCTTCCAAAATACCATGAGAATAAATTACGGCTCTAATGCCTGTTGTTGCCAACATTTATCAAAAGAACGTATTAAACCAATGTTTACTTGTTGATAGCAACAGGAATGCTGATGGAAAATAAAAATAGCTTTTTAAATTTGTGTTACATGAATGCTTTGCTTCGTTTTCGTGTGTTTAAGAATACCATTTTTCTTCATCTTTCAATGAAGAATAAACAATTATTATTGTACCAGCAAGGTATTTTTTTAAATATTTATCAATATTTGACTGTAAATTATTAATTGCCTTTTTTTCAGTTAAATAAATGTTAACTAACAGTTTTTTAAGCATAACACATACCTAAATTACAATATAATTTTTAAGCATTCTTTTTATAATTCGAACAGGAAATAAAAAATAAAAATATCTTTAAAAATGTTTTTGAAATTCCGGTATTTGAGTGTTAGTTAAAGAGTATTTGAAGTGAACTCTAGTTTAGACAAAATATACAAAAAAAAATATTATTCACTTTTTTATATATATTTTTTGAAAACATGTGTAATATCCAATACAACTAATCGGGCAAAATCAAAGACACTCTACTTTGCTCCTAAGTGAGAGAATCTGTTTCGTACTGCATTGAGGAAATGTAATTGTACCAACTGAAAAAATATATTTCAATTACACTGAGCTAAGAAAATACTTAATGAATTAAGCAAATCTACTATAAACAAGCTGAGTATATATATTCCGCACCAAACTGAGAAATTCTGCTGACTAAGAAAATACTTAATGAATTAAGAAAATCTACTATAAAACAAGCTGAGTATATATATTCCACACCGAACTGAGAAATTCTGCTGAACTGATTTGTCAAATCTACTACATAATGAACTAAGCTAATTTATATCACACGTATTTAAGGTCCTATGTACCGAAATGTGAAATTATCTTACCTTACATCCGATTTAAGCAACAAGTGTCTATTCTGCACAAGATAAACAACTCTACAATGTTGTAAGCTAGTTTAAACATATTTAGTTAGCTAGAAAACTGTCTAGAGTATCTTTGTTTTATTCATACCAGAGGAGAACACTCAACTGCAAAAACAAGAAAACGCAAGTTCGTAACTTAATATGACTCTGTGTTTCGACTTTGAAAAGTAAATGAATAAGAAAATACTCAGTCATGGCAATTCAGTACATTCTTTTAAGCTCAGTCCGTTCATAGTAATTTGATTTCAGTTTATTTAATATCAACGGTTGTTTGCCAATTTTAAGACAAAACACTATCCCTCAGTTGCAGTAGAGAAACCACACGTTTTATAAAATAATTTGGCAATTGTGCGTTTTATGTTTCTTTCACATCATATCTAGACGTTAGTAGTAATACACTTACTGTTAGCTCCCAAGGAAACAAGTGGGGCAAAGTGAAAAAGTTAAGATAAATCATTTTTTTCAAAATTAACAAATTGGAAATTTATTTTGAAAATAACAGTTCGTAAAAAAGAGAACTATGAAATTTATAATAGAACTTGCAATCAAATATTATTTTTCATTTCAGGCAGTAAATTTGTAAGTTAAAGTAAAAATGGAAAATTATTACTTTGTATTATGCATGAGGGCAAAGTAAAAAAATGATATATTTCCATGATGAAATAATCTTCTATGGGATAATTAACCCTTTGCATTCGTATGCCGCCTTATGGTAGTACAAATAAGATGTAATGACTCCTATTTACGATTATAGAGGGTTATAAATACTTTTCACTAACCATGCGTAACTGATTGAATGAGTGATAGATAAAACTATCAAATGAATAAAGGAAATGTAAAATATATAAATAATTAGCTAAATAAACGAATGGAAAATTTACGTACTAAATGAAGAAATAAATAAATGAATAGTTGAATGAATGAATAAATGAACGACAAATTTACTTATGTGATGACCGATATAGGGAGAAATTGAAAATAAATATGCATTTCACTTTGCCCGTACGCACATGGCAAATTGTACTGAACATTTAAAATCAAAACAAGCCTAATATAAAATAAATTAAAAGCGTAATGTACATTGGTACATCTTAATTAATATTTAAAGTATTAAAAATAGGAATTTTGCTATTACATAATAGCAAAAAAAAAAAATAGTTTAGACTTAACACGAGCATTAACCTCAAATATTGAAAATGGCTTGTATTATTATATAGCTTGATCTTTAGAGTTAACTATTTTTAACTGGAATCAACCGCTGTTATGTAACATAGTTAAATTGTTATTAAATAGGTGGCTCTGCAAACAGAGACAGTGCTTTACCATTTTACTTGGCCCTACTATTTCACGTTTCCCTACATTGAGCACCTAAATACATTACTTTAATTCATTTAACATGGCGGGGGGGGGGGATGATGGCGAATTAGGATTTAACTCCATGTGACACACTGTATATAATACCGTATGCAGCAACAGGTATTTTTTTAAGTAATTAGAACCTTGAAAATGATTACGTAGGCATCAACAACGTGTGGGGCAATGTGCCTACGCGATTCGAAATCAATATTCCTTCTTTTGTCGTTTTTGATTCAAAGAGGCTTTTTTAACACTAGAAACCCAAAACCGGAAGAAACTGAGTATTATGAAATTTCTATTTCATTTATCTTTTGACAAACTCGAGGTACTTCATTATGGGATGCACATCTGTGTGTTATCACAACATGAAAAAAAGGACGCTAACACTTTACTGCCTTACACTTCCCCGTTCATCTATTCCAAGGTTCCATTGGCGAGCCACTCCCATTGCAGAATCTCAAAGACTGCATCGAGCAAAGCTCAAGAAGCTTACCAACTCCAAGGCCGACGGACCTGTTTACATGTGTCCAGTTAAGGGACAAGGCCAAAAAAAATCGATTTCCTTCTCATATTAAACACTTCCATCGATCTTTTGAAATTCTGTATGCCATCTTAGGCGTGTCTCTTGTGATAGATACGCATTTGGATGCTCTACGGCGTGAATGATCAGAAATGACACGTAGGTACATGGTTTTCGTTTTCCATTTAATAGCCGTGGAAAAAGATTTGAAACACAAAACTAGCAACCACTGAGAAATGAAATTGAGTTTGACTGAAAGAAAAGATCAGTGAAACGATCACGTTTCATTTAATCTAAAAAGCCTGAAAATATCTTCTTCCATTATTAGAAAACTTGTGCGTGCAATAATGCATCTAAGGTTAGAAAATGTCGATTATCCATTCGGTTCAATTTTTGTCTTCTTAACTCTTGCATAGATTTACTTATTTCGGTGGATGAAAATCTAGGACTATCTGCGTCTATGCTTCCTCAAAGACAAAATTGAATTTCTTGGATAATATTGATGTACCTCTTGAAAAATATGCTTACTAAAAACTTTGACAGTACGCTAGTAATAATAAATTGCGGATCTTGTTTATTTCCTCCAGTAATAATGCTTCTGAAAATAATTCCGTGCTTCCGAAATATGGTGGAAAGGTAAATTCTGACTTTCAATTGAATTTCTGCTTTCCCTATTACAGCTTTGAAAACCCATCATAATAAATTACGAATAACTTTAGCTTGAATTACTAAACAAAAAGCGTATATTACCTCAGCGATTGTCCCGCAGTGGACCAGTCGGCAGAAGATCGGTTCCTGTAGAACACCGAAAGTGAAGCAACATCGACTTAGGTCAGTGTTTGGTAGGATGACCACCTCTCGCGGATGGTTCCTGTGAGGCCGTGTGCGCTAAAGGGAGCTGGTGCATGTCAAACGTGGCTCTAATGTCCTCCAAGTGAAACGATACCTCTGGGGGTGCCAACCCCAGGTGACGGTCTCTCATCTGGGAGCTGGTTCAAAAAATTAAGAGACCACACATAACGAGGCGGAAGTCGGACTACAGCCTATACGACAACAACAACCTCAGCGGATTTCCAATCACTTTGATATGGCAATATCCATTTTTTTTACAGTTCCGTTTTGAAATTATTCTTTCAAGTCCTCGAGTTAGCATGGGGCAGAACTTTCGGGGCCTGACGAGTACTCTCAAGAATTTGTATACATGTTCTGAGCAATCACCGTAGCGATTGCCGTACATAATCTGGATACTGTGTCTTTTAGACCTTTCTCTATCATTTTCCGCGCGAGTAATTGCGGGCAAGTACGTGATAATGAAAAATGTCAGGAAGACAAGTCTTCTTAAATTAAATGATTTAGATTTTTTTTGAATAAATGTTTTGATTCAGTTTAAAAAGTTCCTGTTGTTATTCATGTTTTACATTATCTAGAAATGGTCACTTCTTATAGTTAAGTTTTAATGTGATAAGCACGGTGAACTATGAAATTCAGAGCGATAGAATGACTAACGCTCATGGTTACACGTATTAAAAGAGATACGTGACTTTAGATTTCATCACAGTACAACTTGAAACAATTACAAATTATGTATGTTTCAGGTCTATGTTTGTGATGTTTTAAGATTCGTAAATAAAAGAGAAATAAATATTGAAATAAGAATAAAAAAGATCAAATCCTCAACATTTCTTCCACCAACATCTTAAATTCATGTAAGCTGTCAGAATACCCAAAGAAAAAATGCTCAGCCGTTCTTATGAACAAATTATTTTGTCAGAAATGTGTTTCATTTTCATTTTAGTTTCTACTTACTTTTACTAATTGTAAAATCAATTAAAAATATATCATTGATGAAATCGCCAGTTAACTAAAGATAATACATAAATCTTCAACATTTTGTTCACTTATATCAGGGGTGCGCAAATTGGGGGTCGCGACTCCCGTGGGGTAGCGAGAAAATTTTGGGGGTTCGCCAAATTCAAAGAAATTTAAATTTTTGAAAAACCTACAATTATTACAACTTTTAGAACATTTTTATGGTTTGGTGCGTTGTTTTAAGAAAGCGTTATCGATGACGTCACGACACTCTTTTAAAAACACCCTGTCAGAGCAAATCCCAGAAAGAATTTCGATGTAACTTCGTTGACGATTAAACAAAATTATATATCCAGGGGTCGCGACGAAATTTTACACCAAATAGGGGTTGCCAATAAAATTAGTTTGCGCACCACTAACTTATATGTCAAATTCATGTGAGCTGTTTGAAAAGTCAAAGGAAAAAAATGCTCAGTTGTTTTTATGATTTTTTTTTTTCAGAAATGTGTGTCAGTTTAATTGTATCATCTAATTTACTTTCGCTATTTGTAAAATCGATTTGAAAAATACCATTAAAGAAATCGCCAATTACCTGAAGATAACATATACTTTTAATTAAAACATACTCTCCATAGGCAATCAGCAACCGTTCAAAACGGGAAGATATGAGTTCTTTCTCACATCATTTGCCCTTCACATCAGTTATCAGCACCATGCTTTTAACCAGTAGCTAATATTCTTCAAGCTCAATGATAATTTACATATTTAGTGAAACGACTTTTTCGTGACTCTCCCCACCTATGAGTCTAAGCCTTATTTCTTTCTGATGAATCTCCACTCGTTTGTTACAAGTTCAATCTTTTCACGACCATTTATCACGACGAAACCATGACCTCCATCAGGAGTGTGATGAAATGATAATTGCGTATGGTTTCCCATATTGAAAATGTACTTACCACTTGACCTTTAACCCTGAACTTCAACCATGGACAATATAGCAACTATCGGCTACCGTAATTCAATTTCACAAATTGGGAAGAAGCAATCAGCACCATTGCTGATATTAGATAACATACTTCATAAAGCAAGGATTTTACGTCTGGTTCTTCATTTTCAATTAATATAACTGGATATAATTTTGTTTCCCAATCCTTGTGATTTCTAGATAATTACTGTACCTATATAATTACAACCATTGAGCAAACTGTTTCATGAAACAAGAATCTTACGTATGGTACTTCATTTCTAGTTAATATAACAGAATATCATTTTGTATCCCGGTCGTTATGGTTCCTAGATATCAACTGTAACTAAATAATTACAAGCATTATTAGATAAAATGTTCTATGAAACAATAATCTTATGTATGGTACTTCATTTTCAATTAATATAACTGGGTGTCGTTTTGTACCGCAGTCTGTGTTGTTCCTCGTTCCTAGATAAATACTGCCCCTAGATAATCACAACCATTAGATAGAATGTTTCAAGGAACATAAATCTTACACCCGGTACTTCGTTTCCAATTGATACAACTTGACATCATTTTCTGCCGCAGTGCTTATTGTTCCTAGATAATTACTATATTATAATTATAACTATTACTGGTGAAATAATTGCAATTTTGGGTTAGGAATCACCATGTCTTCGAAAGTGTTGATATGAGAAATAGATCAAGTAAAACAAAAACAATACTCCTGGTGCGTAACCTTTCGCAAAATTTTAGCGTTAGTGTCAATTTATTGGTACGCAAACGAGAACCATACTTAACGTGATATAATACTAACTCTGACAGAATTTTATCACAAGGAGGAATTCTGTTCCTAACAGTTCTTATATATATATATATATATATACATTACGAAACTAGGATTGGCAGTGTGGCACCAAACCAACGTCAATAGGGTAGAGGGCTAATCACCTCCTAACTTCTTACGTATTTGACCCCTGATCTGGGGTCATATTTATTTGCACAACTTCGATGGCAAAAATAATTAGCATCAGTTCTAATAAGATAATATTTTTCCTGAAAAAAAAAACACACAAACTATACTTAATTCAATTCTATACCATCTTAAAAACTTTTTCCTATTTTTCATTGAGATTCACCAAACCTTCATAAAAACTGAGACAAGAATATAAATCATGTAAAACAAAAACCTAATATGAAGTTATTTATATTTGTATAAACGTAACCATTTCTGCTTCTTCAGTATCTTGAAGTAAAGCGACTCAAAATAAGACTGGATTGATTTCAATCAGAATTCCACATCACCTGAAAATTATAGAAGACTGAAACTAAATGAGTAAAAACGCCTCTACCTTTTTTTGTTGTTGTTCTACTGCAAAACGACCACATCGAGAGTTGAAAATTTTAAATAATCTGATTTTTAAGTTGAAACTTAAAAAATCAGAACTTGCTGATTTTTTAAGGCAACGTTTTCTCTTTTCTAACAGTTAATCGGAGTGCTCCCTCAGATGTAAACGTTTACCAAGTGATTTAAAAAGGTCGAAACGGCAAGATGGAGTTATTTTTTGCAAAACTTTTTTGCTGAAATTGGGAAACGACATAATTTTATCACACAAAAACAGGCAAGAGTATAACGATAGTACTATGAAAAGAGCAGTATAGGTTGCTATTGGACCTGCTGTTGAAAATAGCATAATCAGTGAGTTGCACTGTTAAAAACTTCCGTAAAAAAATAGTAAAAAAACCATTTATTTGATTGTCATTTTACTATATTTAATTACAACAGTTGCATAACCATTAAAACGATGGTACTCAAACCTCTGATCCTGAAAAAAATCGTTTATTCTATGTTTCTCCTAAAGAACGTTTAACTAACCGTAATTTACAAGCGCCACTAGGTCTCGTAGTCAATAAGAATCGGCCGTCCATCTTGGTTGTGGAACCTTACCGTCGTACGTTGATGTTGAAATATGAATAAAGATTTCTCAGTTCAAACCTGCACGTGTATATAAAAAAGAAGAAAAAAAAATGGCTTAAGCAGTGGTTACTAAATACTAACACATACACACGTAAATAAAAAATCAGAGACATCGGATTTCCGAACTGTTTGCGAATGAGCGAACCCATAATTTGAGCTGCTGAAGCTTGTTTGTATTTTAAATTTTGCAAAAAATAAAATGATTTTCGTCAATATACAGTAAATTTAGACCAAAAATGACTTTGGATCCAATCAAAAACTGAAAGCTTAATTTTAATGTCCTTTGCCTGTTGGAAAAGAAGATTTATTGATAAATAAACAGCCGCTTTGAGTGGTGTAGATGGCCGAATTGTTAGAGTGCAAGGTTGGTACACCATAAAAGTGGGGTTCGATTCCCGCACGCTTCGTTTACGGTTTCTACGCCTCGAAATGGTTCAAGAACAACCGTAAAAACTTACATTAAAAGTTTTGAAACCATTTATAAATGGTTTTGAAACCGTAACCTTTTGCAGTTACGGCTTTTTAACCAAGCTGATTGGAAATGGTTTAAGTCCAAACCGTAAAATGTTCCAAACCGTAAGTTTAACGGTGAATTAGATCTACACACTGCTTCCAGCTATTTAACCGTAATTTCATGATGACATTTCTAACAGTGTGAGTTTTCTTAAGTTTGTAATCAGTATTGTACTCTGTTACATACTGTACTATTGTAAGATGCTACATCATCAGCATATTATTAATTTATTTTCTACAACATCTGCAGTCTTATGTTAAAAGGTGAACATAAACCCATCATCTCAAATGGCACTAGATTCCTGCACTAGATTATATGCTAGGAACATGCTTCTATGAAAATTTAAGGTTAGTTCCTCCAATTTTATTGAAATATTTTGTCGTTAAAGTAAATATAACGACTGTTGTTTTTCATTCATGGAACACCTTTGCTCTGCCAATAAAAAGGTCAAATGCAACTTAAATAAAACACAATATTTGCTGTTTTTTGCAAATGCTATGCTTAATTTACGTTGTATTTAACTTTTAGATAATTGACGTGCAATGGCGATCAAGGAGCCAATGCGAATCCCTCATTTTGGATCGCAAGATTCGCTAAGAGCTGGTTTCTGCCTTAAATAAAAAGAGCTGTCTATCTTTATTATTACTCTATGTCAGAACCAGCGATTTGGAATGACTTTCCAATGATAGCTGGATAATCAATAACCATGGACAATTTTCTATAAACATTAATTTCCGTTAAAAAAACCCCACCTAGCATGACTGAAGATATATTACATTTTTTTTACCTAAAATATGAATCATACTTCTAGTACTTTATCATGAACCGATATTGAAAGTCATTTTGCATTTCATTGGTTTAATTGCATGCACTTACATAGTAACTAATCAAGTCGTTTACGAAATTACACCTGGCTTCTCCTGAAGTGCTTAGAAATACAAAGGCACGACAAAAATATTTAAACTTACCTCAAATAAATTAGCTCCCTATATTTAACGAATTAAAGAAGTTGAGTTTAAATGTGCAAACCATTTATAAAATACTTGATTTCCATATTATAAAATAACTTAACTAATGGTGCCTAAATGTTGCAACTCATTTAAATCTTCTTGTACTTTATCAAGAACCGATATGGAAAGACATTTAAATATAGGTAAAATGGGAAATCTTGATGGGCTACAGTTATTTGCGGAAAGTAGAACCAGGGGTCATTGTTTTAAGCTTTTCAAATCTCAGGCTAATGAACACCCCATAAAAATATTTCAAATCTCAGAGAAGGCTCTTGATGTTCATTGGGGACTGCTAAATTAACTAGTACCAGCCTAGCTGGGCCCTGGGCCTGTTGCTGGTCGTCGGTCTTGTATTTGTATTTGTATTTGAATTTGTATTTAGCATTTCATTGGTTTAATTGCATGCATTTACATAGTAATTAATCAAGTCGTTTATGAAATTACACCGAACTTCTCCTGAAGTGCTTAGAAATACAAAGACATAACAAAAATATGTAAACTTACCTCAAATAAATTAGCTCCCTACACTTGACGAATTGAAAAAGTTGAGTTTAAATATGCAAACCATTTATAAAATACTTCACTTCCATATTATAAAATAACTTAAGTAATGGTGCCTAAATGTTGCAATCCATTTAAGCCTACAAAGTGTTTATCGTAGGTGCATCATGTACAAGTACAAAAATAAAAACAATAATATTGAAAATCCACTTTTCTACGCAATCCACTGTAACTCTCAAGACTTGGCTCTAAAGAGGTTTCCTAAGAGCTATAATAAGCATGTTCAAGATGGTGCAATTTGCGCTGTTTAAGACATCAAAACTGCGATTAAACAAAAGAAGTTATGACAGATTAATATTTTAGACCGAATTTATTTAGGAACAATGGGAAAGCCTAACTTCACGAAATGCACTGCGATAATAAATCAACATTTTGTTGTAGTTTAATGCTAAAATATATGTTTATCGCTGAGACTGCTTTTTAATAGCTCACGAATATAAAGATTTTTTTCATTATTCTTATTTTCTAACGCTTCTTCACCCGAAGTGCCAATTATATTAAGGGTGTTAGTTGGACTTAAACAGCAGAGAAAATAATGAACACCCCGTAAAAATATTTCTTTTTTGTGTGTGTGTTATAATTGAAGTAGCTAAGTTAAGAACTTTGCAGCTGGCTATGTAGTGTCGACGAATCCATTAATTTCAAAATAAGAAAGAAAGAAAATACGCACACAGAATTACCATCTTTCGGAGAATCACTCATATTTCTAAAGCTTACACTTAATCTAAGTAAGATGAATTTTGAAAATGATTAATCATTTAAGCTAATTTTTGTAAAAATTTAAAAACAATAATAAAAAAACAACGAGGGAAATGCATAGCAGCAAAGTTACTCTTGAACTTTTCAAGTTGGTTCTTCTCTGTTTTAATTTCTTCTTTAACTAACTTTGTTCCTTAAGTTACCGTATACAGGCCTGTTTAACAGTTCTGGATAGTCCAGTTGCAGTTTAAAATGATTTGCCACTTTTCGATTTCTCTTTATAGTCAAAGCTCTGGCGTTTGATGACTTACTTTTATGAAAGTGATATTTCTCACCTGAGCTGTTACCTGCGAACGGGTAATACGTTAAAGAAATATAATTGGTTTTAGGGGGCTTAGGGAAAAGTGTGTCTGGCAGTCTTACCGTCTGTTTATTCCGGTAGTAACTCTGTAGTCAGTTGGCAAAATGTGATGTCTCACATCTCAGCGAAAATGAGATAATTACATAGATTGGAACATTTTAATGAAATCTATAAGGTGCCAAAGTAGGACAATACTACCTTCATCCATCAAACATAGAGAAAGTCCGAAACGTAAATAAATTACCCAATTTTACATTATCCAGAGAACTTTAAAATCGTTCTCCTGCAAAATTAACAAAAACTGAGATATCACATTTTGCCATCTGACTACAGGACTTATCCAATGGTTTCCAACTTTTCCCAAAAGCTTTTTGTTTTTGTTTAATTACTCTATTCGAACAAAACCGTAAAACATTTTTATGATTCTATTTTGCATGTCGAATTTTTGATTTTGCTTTGAAATTTTTTTTCTTCATTTTTAAACAGTCAGCATTAGGACCCAGTGGCATAGGCAAGCGCCCGGTGTCCTACTGCGGACCCCTTCCATGAAGTTCAAAATACCATTCCAATAATGAAAACTAAAACGATTCTTTTGGGATTAACTGTTTTTTTTCCTCCTGTAAGCAATTTTATGTGTATATGACAGACTGCCTATGTGAAATCAAAAACTGCTTCGAATTAAACTCCCTACGATTAGCGTTCACTATATTGAGTTTTATAAAGATCCCCTTCCCAAACTCCCAAACCCTCCCTGAAGAGTTTTCTTGCTAAGCCACAGTTAGGATCAGCGGAGAAGTTCGAATCATTAGGTTTGACCTAACAAAAATATTTCCAATGGCTAAACTTTTAGGAATACCTTTTTGTGTTGGAGAGTATGTGCATAATTCGATTTTTGATATGTGCGTTAAGTGTGATTATTTTAAAAGCTTTTTTATTTGTTTGCTTTTTTTTATATAGAAGGATAAATATTAGCACTTTACAAAATTTTCCTCAAAAATTTGAAGTTCTATGGAAGCGTATTATAAACTCAGAAAGATACTAAGACTTCGCTTAATTTAAATCTGATACATTAATTTGAATTTCGTGCGATGGATTGTGATTAAGAATATATTTTTTTATAAATTTAGGTTATCATCCAGCTCATCTAAGCCAGAGCATGATTTTTTCGCCATAATTATGCTTTCAATCATAATTTCAACAGCTATGACAGTTACTTCACCTTATTTGATCAGAAAAGCTCTGCAACAGTTGTTCTCAGTAACAATGTTTGGAATCTTTACAAAAGCTTTTTATAAAATCTCATGATGAAATAGAACATTCACATTACAAACTTAAGGACTTGATAATCAGGTACATGAGCGTAAATTGTAACTTTTTGACTGATTACTGATGCAAAGCAGCACTTAAATCTTTTGCTTCCGTGAAGTAGCCTTGTACGGATTCAGTTACATGCACGCAGTTATTTCTTTTGTGCTTTCTGTTGTATTTTGGGGCATTCATGACAACTTTTGACTGCAACGTTTCCCCAGTTATCCAAAGATCATATCTTCATTCTGATACCCTAAATGTAAATGCAAGATTTTTGATCAAAAATGATTGATTTGCAACTCTTTTGACAGCGAAGTTGATAGTCTCAGATTAAGCTATACGAAGATTTGTTGATTTAGTACATCTGCCATTCTCCTCCCATTATTATCGGTAGAAAGTTACAAATTTAAATTTTTGGGATACTCTCGTTTTTCCTCTTGACTTATTAATTGTAATTAATACTAATGTATTCAGGTTGCACAGCGCTCTTCAGCCACGACCCATTTTGTAAGCATTTTACCACCAAAGATATCTTTCATTATTAATGAATTTACAATTACATAAAAATATCTTTCTGGTACACTGGTGGTAAAATGCTTACAAAATGCGGCGTGGCTTAAGAGCGATGAGCACCCTGGTTTTACATCTCTGTAAATATCTTGTTGAATTCTACATAGCTGAACCACAAAATGTATCTTTCTTGGGAGAGTTTCTTGTGATCTTCCATAAAAGTTATTTACTCTTATTCTTTACGTGCTATTGCTTTAGAAAACTCATCTAAAATTTGTCGAATATTTAACAAAAATTTTCATGGCCTCAAACTTAAGTATGTCATAAATCGATGATATAAGTTATTAATTAATTATATGGCCAAAATAAAACTTATGTTGCCTCAAATTACTGGACTTATCAATTAACTAAAAATATCATTTTATTTTTGAAACCAAAATAACTTTTACACAGCTCAGAAAATATTTGGATGATATTTTAAACTGCTGAACAAAGTATACAAATTCACAACAAGCTAAGTTGTGCAATTCCTAAAGATGTTTATGCCATGTTTCGTACTAATGACCAAACGATGTTGATTCATGATGTGATTGTAAAATAAATGTGGCTATATTAAAACAAATATACATACTATCTGCGTCTACAAGGAAAGTAACTGAAATTTTGCTGGAACATTGTTTTTTAGAAGGTAACCGCTAAAAATTAAGTTATTATCATAACTTGCTTCCAACTGCGAGCAAAGCTTTTACAAGCATGCAATATTTCAACATCCTTGAACCGCAAAAGCATTGTGGTCAGGAACAGCGAACAACGGCATTTTTCAATTAAATTTTTTTGATGGACCCACCCATTTTTTTTCCTCTCAAACCTCAGTAGCCTTCAAAATAAAAAATACAAATGCTCGAAAGAACTTTTTAAGATTACTGCCCTGAAAGATCAATTTAACCTCTGCGTTAAAATAAATAGGCCAAAACTTATATATCCGCTTAACTGAAAGCACGTATCAGCTACATTAGAAGGAATGTTAATGGAGACTTTAAAAGTTTCAAACTGATGTGGTAAAAGGATAATAATATATTTAAGAGCTTTAAAGTAGCATTCGTTGCAACATTAGTTCAATAACTCGTACTCTGTTTTTTAATGTAGTTAAGAAAAAATTAAAGAACTTCTTTACTGAAAGGTGCGTTTTCGGGATAATAGTACTTACACTAATACTATATATACTACATTATATTGATACTTACTAAATTTTAAGGGTCTTGGCATCTTTCAAAAGGCAAAAATGGATGAAAATACCGATTTTTTAATTTTTGTTTTTTTGCGTTAAATGGGGTTTGACTCTCTTAGTATTATTGAGCAATGCTTTTAAGCGATACGATCAATATAATTGTAGTTAAGAAGTAAGTAAGTAAAACTGCTTTTGATAGTTTTGTATTCTTTAAACTGCGTTTGAGTTTGTGGTTCATAAAAACTCAGTTTGCGTTCTTTCGCAAAATTGCAATACTTAAAGTGATAAAACTTCTAGATATCTTCTAGATATATTCATGTGGGAACTTGAAATTCCTTTATGTGTTCAATATCATGGGATAAATAAAATTAGGGATGGATTTTGCTATATATTGAGATAAAAGGAATGGTTCAAGTGACTAATAAAATAACAGATTAATTCAATGTTTCTTGTTACTAAATAAAAAAAAATTAGATCAAATAAAGTTATGTAATTATAGAATTTAAAACTTTTATTTATTATAATAACTATTTATAACAATTAGTTAATTTCGTTTTTTAAAAAGTAAAATGGTAATTATAATTAAAATATCATTTAAGAATTAATGGCCTTTTTTGAATAAATGTATTTATTTAATTTTGTTCCTAAATATAATTAATTAAATGAATAATATTTTTAAAAAAAGGTCAAGCACGGGATTCGAAGAGTGGGCATCCACACAGAACGCCGGCTACGTAAGTTCACCATTGGATCATGGAAAAATTTATTAGTATGTAAACTGGGTTTAAAATTTAAATTTCTTTTTTCTCCTAATGAGCTTGGTTATTAGGCGCTATTACGTTGAGGGTTGAGCACCCTAATGGAGTACTGTTACTACTACACGACGTCTCGTCCAGAAAGGAATTGTCCATGCCGTGTCCTTCCTTTGTAAATATGATTTTGAATTAGCATGGATGATCGAGAGTTCAGTGTAGTATGTTCTTAAAAAGACACAATCTAAACAGAAGGTGATTAAGATTTATTAACTGAAATTCTTCCTAAAACTGTTTTCTAAATATTTTTAAATGCAATGTCTCCACAGAGATAATCTCATAAGGTAATGTTATACCACGATAATATTGTGTTATGTAACTTACGTTATATCTTATTATTTTATTACTTTCAACTCATTGACGCCAAGATAATAAATTATTTCCTGTAGTTGAAGCTTCAAGAAGAAGGAATAAATAAAACTTTCCAAGGCACTTTTAATTTTCGAATATTATTGTATGCATAATAAACATAAGTCAAAATACCTATTTATTACAGATGTAAACTTTTTAACAAAAAATTGTTACACAATCAATAGCAAAAATGTTAGTCTGTATAATACACGTAAGAAAATGAAAGTATTAAAACAACATTAATCTCTACTTCAAGGTTTAATACTGCAGAGGTCGAATAGGCATTGTGTTTTAACTTACCGCACTTATCGTCGTCCTTAATCGGCATTCAGCTTAAGATAACAATAGAACATGAATTGGATAGGTGTCAAAATATTAATGTTCCTTTCAAATAATAAAAATGATAAGACAACATTTAAAATCGATATGCTCCACCCAATAGTGAAATCGTAATCTCTTTTATATTTATTGGTTCTAAGTTGTAAACACTTTTTACTTTCGAAAAAGTTAAGTACAATTGGTTTTTATTTTCCATTAGAAGTCGTCCTTCAAAGTTCACTTGTTCTTCTGAAGCATGGTGTTCATGTTTACGAGCACTCCCAGCCATAGCAAAATTAAATACACAATGAAAAAAAAGAAAGAAAGAAAAAGTGAATGGAAATTGAATTTTGCATACACGTTACATAATAAGCAGTGACATTTCAAAAACATAAGCTGTAAGGTGATGAATTTTGAAACATAAATTCAGAGCACAGGTAAGGGTGCCTGGGGTCAAATGTAACAAATTTTACATTTAACAAGCTTGTGTCAAAAAATAATTATGTTCTGACAATCTTGTTTAGTTCTCCATATTCATATTGGCCAGCCAAAAACAATGTATATGTGTTTAATCTCATATTAACTTAAAAAGCTAGCAAGAACAACTATTAAGCAATGCCGGATCTAGGGTGGGGCAAGCCGGGGCCCATGCCCCCGGCGGCAAATTCAACTGTGATGTACAAAAAAGAGAAAGAAAATTAGAAAAAAGAGAAAGAAAGAAAAAAAGAAAATTTAAAAAATATATAATTAGGAACTTTTCGAAGAGAAGTAAAATTCTAATTCAGCGCTCCGATTTTATCATTGATCAGCTATTTTTCTAACGATTAAAACCGATTAATAGAATTATTTTTTTGTATAAACTGTTGGAAATTCTGAAATTGAGGTTAGGGGTCGGCAAATTTCGAAATGTCAAAATGTCAAAATTTAATTTTAAAAAGTCAAGGTTCCCCCCCCCCCCCTTGTGGTAGTGGATTATGCATAAATCAAGCTATGCGAAGACAATAGCTAATGGTTTTTCTTTTAGAAACTTCCAAAACCTCCTTTTGGGAAGAGGTGTGAGCTTGTAAATGTCGTTTCAGAATGCAAACGGCTCTTCGATATGGGCGTTAGTAAGAAGGAGGGGGAGGGGAGGGTCATGCCCTCTGGATTTAAAAAAAAAATGGCAATTTTTTTTCTGAAATTTCATTATTATTATTGCTATTATTTTTGAGTAAAAGCGTTTGAATTTCAAAAAGCTTTGTTTTGCTTTTTTTTTCTTAAAATTTTTGAAGTCCCAAAGCGTCTCCTAAGGCTCAAAATGCACCAGTTTGCATATAGTTTTCAAAATTTTCAAGGGGGAGAACCCCCGGACCCCCCTTCAACTGTCAGAATTTCATATCTGAAGTTAAGAGGGACCCATCATATGGCTCTGCCCTCCTAATGTTGAGCTAAAAGGGCCATGTGTGGGAACATTACTGAAAGTTGGGATTCGTCAATGATCCAAAAAGGAACAAATCCTTAAAAAAAAAAAAAAAAAAAAAATGGACATGCATAAAAGTTATATGAAATATCAACAATAATTGGTTGGAGGGGGCGGCATTTTTTAATTTTGCCCCGTCTCGGAAAAGTCCAAGATCCGGTACTGCTATTAAGTTTACCCCGTTATAAGGTTAGTTGCATTACGCATAGGGATTAATCGTTGTATCAAAATAAAAGTTGTTCAAATGTAATTTATATATCTCTGTGTCCCGCGGTGGACCAGTCGGTAGAAACTCGGTCCCCGCAGAACACGGAAAATAAAGCAACATTGACTGAAGTCCGTGTTTGGGAGGGTGACAACCTCTCGCGGCTGGTTGCTTGGGACTGTGTGCGCTAAAAAGAGCTGGTGCGCGTTAAATCCATCGTGGCTCCAATGTCCCACAAGTAAAACGATGCCTCTGGGGGTGCCAACCCCAGGTGACGGTCTCTCATCAGGGAGCTGATTCAAGAACTAAGAGACTACATAAAAATGGGGTTTAGTCGGTCCTCAGTCCTCGTGGTTCCTCGCTCAAGTGAAGCTGCATATCACCCTTAGCCATGGATCAGTCATGGACCTGGTGTATGGTTTCCTACGCCAAGGTTATAAGAAACAACATATATCTCTGTAATTCTACTTTGTGTAAACCCACACTCTATTCTAATTATACATACCACTCATTAAACAGTAGTTAGTAAAATAATATTTTGCGTAATTGAAAGAAAAATCAGTCAACTAATAAAATGAAACGCAGAAGGACATTATACAATAGCTTCTCAACCACAGTACGGCCATGATGCAAGCTAGCAAAAGCAGACAGTCAGATTTAGGGTACTTCCAAGATGCCCGCTGGTTTTCCGAGTCAGACAATCGGTGCGGTGTGCAAAAATTCCCTTACTGCAAAGCGGGACTGGAAATAATTAACCTGCGAGTAGACTTCCTGCACACTGGCAGTCTGACTCAGATTTTTACTGGAAGGATTTGTTTATACTGGTTTCAGACAACCTGCCGCTCGGACCGTTGATTTTCGTTTGTGTGTTGAATATTTTTCGGTGTTTTCCATGGATATCGAGGATTTAAGATAAAAAAAAGTGGCACTTAATTCCTCGATACGGGATAAGGGGATAAAAGAGCGTTCGAATAGGAATATCGTCAATGAAAAATTGGTTTTCGTAATTAAAGTAATTGCGGGAAAGGTATTTCTAGTAAATAATTAATTATTTATTTATTATGATTATTCATTGTAAGTATTTCACTTCTCACCGATCTTCCCGATTTTTAACTTGTTTATAACCAGGACGTTTAGCCAAATTTAAAGACTGAAAATACGCACACCAACGGGGCACACAGGGTCACACCGACGGGGGAAGGGTTGTCAGATATCCCGTACCAGACCAATTTTTAAATTTTCAGAATCCGATCTGGCCTACCCGTCTTACTTTTGGTCCCAGTCTCCTCTACGGTTGGTTTTGATTTTTTTAACTGCCATTTTTTGTTATTTGTTTTTAATGCATCGCACAAATCAAACAATTCATTTGTTTAAAGTTTAGCCCCTGAACTTATGAAGCATTAATTACTCATAAAAACTTTGAAAGGAAAATTCGCATTTAAATTTGGATTAATTAATCTTTTCGGGGGAGAAGATTTGATATTTTGTTCCTTGTACAATTTCAATATCGCATTGCGAAAATGTGAGAACAAATCGTAATATTCTAAGCTGAATTTCAGGCAAAATTTAAAAAAAAAGAATATTATAAGACTTTTTGCAGTTTTTATCTCATATAACTAGTTGCTGATCTTACTGATAAAATGGAAAACGCTTTTCGTTGTATACAATGAAATGGAAAGATTTCTTTTACATTAAACGAATAGTTTATTGTTTTCTCCATTAACTGAATACTTTGTAGTTAAAAAGTACCCCTGCCCATTTTTATAACTTAAATATTTCCATTAAGGAAGTGTTTTGGAATAATATGAAGAAAAAAAACTTTATCGAAATGTTCTCTTTGGAATGAAATGATTTTCTTTGAAATATTGCAGTCATAGAATTTGAGTTTATTGCAAACGGAATGATGGCAATTTGAAAAATAAACAGGAAAATTTTTTTAAAATGTCGAAACTTTTGTAAAATTACATTATTTTTAGAAATAATTAAACTTAACACATTAAAAACAAATATCAAAAGAAAAATAATAAAGCTAAGGAAAAAAAGAGCACTCTTTAAAAAAAATAATTTGATATAAATAAAACTTAGGTTTGATTAACAGTAGACGAGCTTATTTTTTCATCATGAAATCAAGCCTATAAATTGAGTTTTAATAGCAGCAGTTTTTGATTTGAAATATTGGAACTTTATCAGGGAGATCGGAGATAAATGCGGTAATATCTCCTTGTCTGCTGGAATGAATGAAATTATTTACTAGAATTTATTTTGAGCCTGAAACTACAGATTGACCCCAAAAGAATAGTGCTCCACTAAAGATGATCAACACTAATTGAATTTTTATTGAAATTAAAGCAGTGCTTCCCAATTAGGATGAGCATCAAAAACAGTGGTTCCTACATTCTCACTGTTAATTTAATCGAAGATGGGCGATAAAAAACACGGATCGGGCATTAAAACTGCCAATCACAACCAACAACGCTATATGTTACTCTGCCCGCTTTTATTTAAACTAATTTCCTTAATGCCAGGATGAAACGCCTACCAACAAATCAAGATGCGGAATCACTTGGTATGCATTTGTTTTGGCTCCTAAAAGCTGTTACGCGAGTTCATGAACTATTCATTCATCTGGCAGTCTCTAAAAGAAGCGATATTCGTTGTAATGCACTGAGTATTGAAATTTTAAGTTTTGTTTTGTTTCTAAATATAATTGCTGAAATAAATTCGTGTTAACTTTGTCAAACAACACATAGCGTACTTTAACTCTTTAAAAAAATGATAACATACAAACCGCTACCAAAGTTGTATTTTTTGTTTCATCTTTCAGATGTACTTGTATTTGAGAATTGAAATACGTAACATGTATTTGGGAGGAGAAAAAGATTCAATATACAATTCCCCGATAAAATTTTGATTATAAAAATTTCTGAGAATGTTTTAGTGACAATAAAACACTAGGGGAAAGAACACCAAGATATGCTTTTAAATAGAAAATAATTGCATCTTCATGCAAGGGATTCGTAAATTCAGTAATTTTTTCGTTAGCCGTGGATATTGTGGCATATACTAAAGCATTGTTTCAGGATTAAAGAATTTCTTGAAAATTATACTTTAACGTTCAGAGATAATTACAAATCGTTTCGCTTACTTAGTCTGATTTAGGGAGTTTGATTCCATAAATAATAACTTTTGCATCTGCTGGATTGTAGTTTCTACAGGCAACATTATTTATTAGTTATTAAATAATGACCGTCGATAAATAATTTTATAATCATGTTACACATATGTACACTCGTTATCGGGGGGAAAAAAGTCTCCTATTAAATTCCCAGTAATAGAAGCAAATACGTGAATACACTGTATGATATGTAAATAATTAAAGTTTCTGGCTCGGTGTCAGTAATGATGCCTGCATACATGTGACTCGCCGCACAAGTTAGAGCGACAAAAATATTCAAACGATAACTATGAACTGGTACCAATGTCGGAAAGTAGTCACACAAATAAATCTAAACGGAAAAAAATGCAGTACGTAAAACCACTGGCAATACATAATTGTCTTAAGATTTCATGCTAAAACTCAGGGAGTCAGAATCAAAAGTACGATGGAACATATTTTTTTTTTCGTAAATTTCTCATTCCAGTGCACTAGAAGAGTTCTAGAAAAATTCCAAATCTCTGAAATAGTATATCAGGGGTATTTCGGTGTTATAAAGGGAAAGGGAAGCTCACATGCAAATTATATGTCTAGAACGTTGTATCTCGAAGGTGTAGGTGTTTCTTGCAAAAAGTAACTTGGAACGAGAAAGTTTTGTAAAATAGATGGTATTTTTTTCCCTTCTTGAACATGTTTCGAAGACATTGCAGCTTTCATATGACATCCAGTCCTCTTCTAGCTCTGAAAACAATGACTCGTTTCAAGAGCACATGAAAATATTATTTTGTATTAGATTCCATATTTTCTTGTAGTTGCATGAAATTGTATTATTAAAGTACTATAGACATTCTTTAAATAATACTTCAAAGTATTCCTGACAAACACCATAACTACATTTATTTACAGTTCACTAACATATACATTAAATATATACACGGAACTGCTGCACTGCGTGCTTCGAAGTAGAAGGGAAGGAAAACGTAGAAAACAAACGATAAGTAAAAGTAGTAGTCGTATATAAATATTGGGAGTTAAAGTAATTCTTTTGAACTGCAGACGATAATTAATAAACAGAAAATACGAAATAAAATAAATATAAATGAAATATATAACACATATTATGTCATTTATTTCATTAAATAACTTTAATGTAAGATTATGTTTTTTCCGAAATATTTATGCTTGTGCAACAATATACCTATCTTTTCTTTTCTGACATTGTGTATTACGTTTTTTACTTCTTGCATAATGACTCGATCCTACTGACCTTTCAAATGTTTGAATCAATATAAACAGCTTTTGATAATTGTTTTGATAGGTGGGATTTGCGTAAGAATTCGCAATGCCGTGACAAAAAGCCCAAATTTCACTTTTTAAAAATTTTTCATGGTTGATACTGAAAGAAAGGAAATGAGCTCAGCATTTCTGGCAGAATTGATTGAATGATAGAGATTCCTCAAGTTAAAAATAAATATGCTTCCATTCCCACCGGTATATGGTTATCATACCCTTCATACCAAAGAACAATAGAAAAATATGTTTTACTTAATTTTCTAAATGAATAAATGTCTACGGTCCCAACTATACTCAAACGATGAAATGCATTTAAATGTATTTTTCATTTCTACTGGGAGCGTGGTACCATCGCCGAATGAGAGTTTTGTCTTCGGGTTTCTCTATCTGTTGATGCGAAATTGCACTAAGAATTTAATTTAGCCGAGCGCATCCAAGCCAAATGCCTACTGAATTGAACTTTTACTCGCCGCACAATCATAACGACATGGGCGCAGACGATGTTCTGCATCTTGAAAATCCACCGAAACTTCCGGGCATTTAAATGTATTTGTAATTAAATTAAAATATTTTATTATCGAAATAATTCTAGCGAAACAGGACAATTTATTCGAAAGAACATTTAGTGAAATACTGTCAAAAATATAATGAACGCATTCCATGAGAGAAACAGGTCGGAGAACTCAGGCGAGAGACAAACTGAAACCAACAAGTACCATGGATCAAGATGAGAACTGAGCTTGACCTTCACACAAAAAGACAAAATGTTATATGTCTCTTATTAACGTTGCCAATGTTTTTAAAGCTTGATATGAGAGCTCAGATGCTCCCACTGAAACGGACTACTTACATATCAATTTCTTTCATTAGATAACTCCACTTGTCTGGGTTATTCTTGACACCAGCCAGGAACTCACCTGTCAACTGCAAAGAGCATGGAAATACTTTTTTAATCTGCAGATTACCAAGCTCTGTTTCTTAACCTGGATATTATTTTTATTTGAAGTTCATTCTAGACCATTCAACCTCGCAGCTTCTGCACAACCTAAGGGTATAATTCTTTTGAGAAACAACGTGTTACAAACTGCCTATCATTATGTTTTTTCAATAAACTATTTATTCAATACTTCGAACGTCCATCGCATCAGACGCAGGTTGTACTAGAAACCTGCCATTAAAGATTTTGAACATGCTTGGATCAGGGTTCATCTTAAACTAAACCGAATGGTTATAAAAATGAGTATATGTATTTTTTTTTTATTGACATAACAATAACCTGCATATTGTATGTGATCTTGATTATAATGCTTGTACTTTTTATAAAAATGTCTGATATTTTGAATTGAATTGATTCAGAAGCAATTTTACTTAAGTTAACAAGTAAATACTTTCCTTTTTTCATTTCATTCATATCACTATTGTACACTTTTACGGTTTTTTTTTTTTTTTTGCTTCTGAAAGATTTATTTATCTAACAGACGTAACGTATACTTATATACCGATATATATATATATACTTACAAAAAATTCAAAAAAAATGTTTTGACTCGATTTTCATTAGAAAGAAGGTTAGGCCATAGAAATTGTACACGCAATGTACGACAGTTCGCTTTAAACCAGAGTTTCCCCCCAAATAAAAGTTTAGTGACACGATGAAACAGAATTAAAAGAAAAACAGAACGCATATCACACGCAAATTCTGCAAAAGATTGCAGAATTGGGGAAAATATCATAGATTTTTTTAAGTATTATTAAATAAGAAAGAAGGATTTCGTTCGTTATTTATATTTCTAGGCATCTTAGAGATTAAAATCTAAAACTATGCAAAATGAAAGGTCCTAGAGGAAAAATACCTAGAAATATAAATACCACAAGAATTCCTGCTTGCTTATTTATGAATATTTTTAATCTACGATATTTTTTACATTTTCGCACTCGTTTGCAAAATTTGGGCGTAATATGGGTTGATTTTCATTTTTTATTACGTTTCATCTTGTGACTAAATTTTCTCTGGGTTGAAAATATTGTGAAAAGTTAACTATCGAGCATTGCATGTATAATTTATATTGACCGTTGAAATTTCACCCTTATTTAAAAAAAATTTGTAAGGCCAATTATGAAAGTTTAAGAAGTATTACTAACTTCTTGAGTATACCTTCATGGATACATCACGTGCGTTTCTTTTTTAATGTCATGTGTCCCTAAACCTTGAAATATTTTTCAGTAAAAAATCCTATCTCTTAAAGTAAAATAGCATAATGTAGCAAGTAAAGTTAAAACCAGAAGCAAGTCACGCACGTATTTTGTTTCCGAAACTAATTAATTCATAAGCAAAACTTTCTTTCTTATCAATGTGGCTCGAAGTTTTATCTCAGTTGATTAAAATTACTTCTTATATTACTTACGAAAAATTTGTCAAGTAATTCTTATGTTAGAGACTCAAAATTAATTCCAAAGGAAAGAAGTATTGCTTTTTATAAGGTGTGTATAGGAAATACTTTGAACATTATAGGTATTATAGTTTGCGTTTAGTTGCCACCTTTTTTGGCGTTACTAAACACCATTTTTGGTGTAAAGTTGAAAATTATTCATTTTTGATGCATTTTAATTTTTGAAACTTTTTAGTTTTGTGTATTAACTGTAACCGCAACAGAGGGGCAGGAGAGGAAAAATCTTAAGAACAGTAGAGTTTGGAAACTTATAGTTGCCACCCTTTTTGGCGTTACTAAACACCATTTTTGGTGTTCAGTTGGTCTAAAGTTGAAGATTATTCATTTTTTATGTATTTTAATTTTTGAAACTTTTTGTCTAAAAAAATGCAGACAGCAGAATGTTTTCAGCATATGATGTTCGTTAACTCATCTACGTATCAAAGGTTCATTACGATTGCTCATTTATCTTATTTTCATAGATATGAGCAATCGTAAGGAAGTTTCGATACGTAACGGAGTTAACAAATTTCATTTGCTAAGAAACATTATACTGTCTATATTTTGTCATGCAGACACATTCATTACGATTGCTCATTTATCTTATTTTCATAGATATGAGCAATCGTAAGGAAATTTCGATACGTAACGGAGTTAACAAATTTCATTTGCTAAGAAACATTATACTGTCTATATTTTGTCATGCAGACACATTCATTACGATTGCTCATTTATCTTATTTTCATAGATATGAGCAATCGTAAGGAAATTTCGATACGTAACGGAGTTAACAAATTTCATTTGCTAAGAAACATTATACTGTCTATATTTTGTCATTCAGACACATTCATTACGATTGCTCATTTATCTTATTTTCATAGATATGAGCAATCGTAAGGAAATTTCGATACGTAACGGAGTTAACAAATTTTACGTACTAAGAAACATTATGCTGTCTATATATTTTTTTTTTCCTACAGACACATAAAAAAATTAAAATCTATCAAAAGTGAATAAATTTTAACTGAACACCAAGAATGGTGTAGTACAGTAGCACCAAAAGTGGCAACTAAGCGAAAAATATTTCAGTGTACTGTGTGTACTTACAAGCTAAAACAATGAAAATGAAAAAAAGGGTCAAAAAATTACACCCCACAAATTTCTTCTAGGACTTCCACACAAGCAGACAAACAAGTAGAGATTAAACACCCCTTTCTCCAATCTAGATCAATGCTAAAGAAAAGGTCAACAATCTCTAGCGAAGGTACCTAGAAATATAAAAAGCACAAGAATTCCTGCTTTGTTATGTGTGAGTATTTTAAAAATTCTACGATATTTTTCCAAAATTATTGTATATGTTTAAATGTATGGCCAATTGATGCTAGCTTAAACATTATTTACCCAATTCCTTTATTTAAGTTTGATTTTGTTTTATTTTCCACGCCTTCATTTTGATATCTTTGTTTTACACTCCAAACAGCTTGTTACAAATACTACTCTGAATACAACCAAATGAAATTCCCTTTTCCTTACATATAAACCAAATTGCTTTTGAAAGAAAAGATTGAACAATAGCATCTCATTAAACTGTTAGTATTCTCAAATATCATACTTATGTAGACACTGAATTTTAGAAAAAGCAGCCCGATCAATAAAAGTAAACGTGTTAAATCGTCTATTTGTTTTAATGTTGGGATATTGCATTCTTCTCTTATTTTTACATTTCTAAAAGAAAAACATATATCCTTTTAGATAGTAGCAAATAATTTAATGTGAATTTGAATAGTTTTGTACACAAATTTCAGATAATCATCCCATTGTTTATGTTATAGTAAACTTTTTTTAAACAAGTATATTTCTTACATTGAACACTGCTGGAGAAATTTTACCGATCGATAGTAGATATTTATGTTTTAAGAACGAAAGTAATAAGCTTTTTGTTTGAGCAAGATAGATTTTACAAATTTAGGGAATGCTAACGATAAAGAAAAGAGTATATTTTGTATGGTGTGCAACATGGTTGTGATTTTTGTAGCATAAGATTAAGCTTGCGGTTTATGAAAATTTTCATTACATCCGATTTAAGTCTCTGCTTTTTTCTTTGATAAAGAATTGTTAAAATAAATAAATAACCTAATAAGTTTTTAAAATGTGTATTAATTTTTTAAAATTTTGTCTGTGTTGGTTTCTTTTATACGAATACTAATGAAACACTTTTTCAAGAATTCTCTGGAGTTGGTATTATACTTGTGAAAAATATTCATTCACATATTTAATCCAGAGTTCGTGTGCTTTTACTATATTAATCACGCACAATGGGCATGATGTTTGATGTCAACCTAATTCTAATTTACATTTATTCATGTTATATATATATATATATGATATATATATATATGCATTACACATATTTACACAGACATGTTTTGGTCTCAAACTACCACATAAATTCTTATCCACCAGTTTGTTTGTGTCCTTCTCATTTAGAAGAACCTAAATATTTATTTTTAAATCTGAGTTGGATTTCTTCCTTAAAAATTTTGCGTGAAGATTTCTGGTAAATGGTAGTTATTTTTGGCTATTTGAACAAAAATCCTTCACAGATAAAGATCGCAGTGTATTTATTGATAATCCATCTAAGTAAATTCTGTGAAAAAATGAAAATTTTTATTGTGGCGGTTAATCTGAATATTTTATTTTCTTACTTTATATTTGCATTTTTTTTTTTTTTTTTGAATGTCCAAACTTTAACCACCGAGCGGGTGGCAACAGCCGATTCTTTATACAAAGGCGAGTCAGCGGTAATATTGTTAGCTTGCTCACTTTTTGTTTGATTCGCTGCCGGCCGTGGTGGAACGGCCACTTGTTATGGTTTTTAGTACTTTTGTTTAAATTAAATTGTAAATAGTTAATAAATTTAATATTTAGTTTTAAACCTTGACTACGTATCCAGTCAATTACAGCATCGACAAAGATGGATCGACGACCTCCACACTATTATAAAAGCCTCACATTCACTATCAACATATTAGTAATAACAACATAGTAATAATATTCCTCTCATACTTTTTAACTGTATTCGAAACTGCTGAGAGCTTCTAAAACGTGAAAACGCTCGTTTTGTGAGGTTTTTTTTTTTTTTTTTTTGGACATTGGATGACTAAGTTATTAAACTGTTCATGATTTTTTTTTCTTTTTTGTCTTGATAAAAGTTATTGTACACATATGTAAAATTCTCATTCTGTGGCTGAAAATGTCGATAGCTTTTGACTGCATGAAGAAGCTCAAATCTCTGTCGCTTAATTGCATTTATGCAGACGTCCTTACAAGTACTGACACATTTCGTAACAGAAATATGCTTAGTAACAGAAAATTCTTTGAACTAGTGGTAATACTAAAGGTAACGAAACAAGATATCATTCATAATTCTAAACACTTTTCACCGCCAAATAAAAGTGTATGAGCGATATATAATTAATAGTGGTACAAAAAAATTACGATAGATAAAAAAATAATAATAAATTGCTAACTAACATCGATCAAATAAATAAATAAAAAAAATAAATTGCGGACATCGATCAAATAAATAAATTTAAAAAATTACATATTTAAAAAAAAGTTAAAATATTACGGAGAGAAAAAAATTAAAAATTATATAAATGTTCGGATTTTGTTTTTCGCAGAATAAATATTACGTAAGCAAGGCGGCTGCTTGAAAATTAATTTGCCCCATTTGTTCAATTTTAATTATTTCTTAGTTTATTGTTTACTTGCCTACACTAAAAATTTTGCGCTTAGTTGCCGCCATTTTTGGTGTTACTGAACACGATTTTTGATGTTCAGTTGGTGTAAAGTTGAAAAATTTTCCTTTTTGATGTCCTTTAAAAAATTTCTGTGTTTGCCTCAAAAATTATAGACAGTGTAACGTTTCTTAGCTCATGATTTCTTTAAACTCCGCTACGTATTGAAATTTCATTGCGATTGCTCAGTTGTATGAAAACAGGATAAATGAGCAATTGCAATGAACTTTTGATGCGTAGATAACGAACGTAGTTAACGAACATCATATGCTGAAAAAAAACTTTCTGCTGTCTGTATTTGTCAAGACAAAAACTTTTTAAAATTTAAAATATATCAAAAATGAATAATTTTCATTTTTACACCAACTGAACACCAAGAATGGTGTTCAGTAACACCAAAAAAAAAAGTTTTTTTAAGTACTTTATTTCGCTTTAATGATTGACAATAATGATGACATGCTATTTTTAAATGCTAGAAGAAATTTTTTTTCTCTTATGTGGGATTGAACGATTTCTCGCTTTCAATTCCAGTGATCATGATTTTTTAAGTAAGAACTAGTAAAGTTTCTTCAATATAGCGTGTGTTTATTATTTATTTTTAAAAACCTCTCACTCAATATTCTAGTTGTAACTGGCACTCTTAATAACGATTGTATTTGTTAATGTATTTATTTTTATGTTTTATTATGTGGCAACAACAGTTTTTAATAAATTAAGCAATCGCTATTTATTTTTTAAAAAATTCTCTAACTCATGCTAATGGTAAATGGCGCTCTTTGTAGGTAAAGATTTTCTATGTTAATATATTCCATTCTTAAGTGGAAATAACAGTTTTTATGTAATAATGTAAACAAAGTATGATGGATGGTTAATTGTGGAAAAAAACATTCCTGCCAGAAATCTCTTCTCTTGTGCATGTAAAAAATACCTCAGCATGAAATTCATTCTTAATAAATAAAATATGCGGAGTTAAGTGTTATGTTGAGTCAATAAACATGCAAGCGCAAGTACGCAATCAATTGTATGCAAAATATTTCGGTAAGGAAGTGGAATTTAATAGTGTGAGCATTCTATTTCTCCGCTCTTAATTGCCTTTTTCCTTTTAGCAATGCAAATGAATATGATCGACACGTAGAAATGAATCCAATTACCACTGTGATTGAACAATTTGAAATCGTAACACTTTTTTAGTTTTCACTTTCCTTCCCCTTTGCGCAATTGATACAAAGTCTTGCGTTGAGTGTGATCCATGAATTTGATGAGGATCTGGAGATGTAATAAACGAATCGGAACACAAAGCAATTAGCACAGTTGAGAAGGAGAAATGGAGTCTCATAGTTGCATTAATTTTAACTATCGAGTTATATCTCTTTTTCATGATTCATTGGTATTAAGCATATATTTCTAAAAATGTCGAAAGCATTTGCGAAATTAATTACTTTTGCTTATTATTTAAGACAGTATCACCTAGCCGCGGCAATCACGAAATTTTCTTCTATATCTTTCATAGTAATATTCTGTTTAAAATTATCCAAGAATGACGCTTCCTTTCAGCAATTGGCTCTAAAACATTATCAACATTTGTTCAAATTGAGTTACAATTGAACAAGTGTTGATAATCAATTAATTTTCATTTCAATCCTTGTATTTCTTTAAATGTAGGCTTAGCAAGAAAAAATTCGTAATTCAACTGCATTGAAGCGATTTGCCAGCAAAAACAAATTAGCACCTGTTTATGTTGAGTAACCAGTATTGTTTAAATTCATACATTTCTCCTCGTGATATATATATATATATATATATATATATATATATATATATATATATAATGGTATTTTTGTCTTTTGAAAGTCTTTTCCTTGTAAATTAAAAAATAATCAAGTTACTTTAAGAAACGTACTCAAGCTTTATTCGTGTGGAAGTTGTTGATGCATTAATCGGCAAATGCTTAACCCCTTTACTCACTCGTAAGCAGTAATTGTCATCTTTTTGTATACCAGTATACGCTTCATCCGACGGTCTCTGCTTCTCAGTTTTCGCGTTCACCCTCTCTTGAGTAGCAAATGGTATACTGTCATGGGTTTCAAGAGTATACCTCGGAATAAAATCGCACGTATACAGTGGTTGTGGATACAGATGCATCTACAAAACGTGCTCAAAAAAATGCCCTGTCAAAAAATTATTTATGTTTGCACGTTTAAGGAAATTAAGAAACCTCAGCTTTTCGTACCAACTTGTAGAACAATATATTACCACATTCTGTTAAAAAAAATTCTGGATAGAACATTTGGGTAATTAATGTAAAACGATTGTCTATTTTTATGTGTATTACATTTCCGGTAATACATATATCCGTATGTATATATGTGTTACCAGCCGTGCATGAAACGTCATCGGCATTATATAGAACGCGGGATTTCATACATTACCATACATTCCCGCTAACTATACTACATACATAATTTATTGTGTAATCGGTAATCTTAATTTATCTACATCTGTATTTATGCATTTTTACTCTGAACGATGTTTAATTATCAATGGTTCATATATATTCATACTTAAACCAATAATGATTTCCGCTAATCGTAGTTATAGATTTATTACAAGAGACAATGAAGACTACATTGAAAGAAAGCGATATTTAACTACATTAAATACTTTTATACGTATAGTTTTTTTATTTCAGGTCGTAAACCCTTCACTAACTGCTCTGTTATCCCAATATAATGCGATATTCTACCAGACATATATTCAAGTCACGTGCGACCGCTGCATTTTCTATCAATGTTCGATGCATGTGCGCGTTTACTTTCAAAGAAAATTCATCAGACATTTTGTGCCCGTCACTAGAAGAATACTAAAGAGCAATCGATAAGGGCAATTTCGCTCTTAAATAAACGCGATCGTCTTTTAATTTCGAGCTTTTAACTTCATTATATGTGTACACAATGTGTAATGGATTTCTTTGAAATGTCAGCAGTACAAAAGAAGCGGGAAAATAAACAAAAAATATGGTGATAAGTGGAAATTTGAGGCACGAAAACCTTTATAAATGTGAAAAATGAATTTCCATAAAATGTTCCGCAAAGCACTAAAGTTACAAGTATACATTGAAGCTTCAGTTCGGCTTTCTGAGGTTGATTAGTTATTTCCTTTCTTTTCCTTCCACCTTTTTCTTTTTTTTAATCATCAACATTTTACAAACTGTAAGCTACACTGTAAAAAATTCTGGTTCAACCTTTCACTAAAAGTTGGTGAAATGCAGCTGCAACCATCAGTTGGTACTAATTTGAACCATTATGATGGTTTACTAGTTTCACCATGAATGTGGTTCAGCACTGAACCATGATTACGGATTTTTTTCTGACCAGTATTACGGTTCAACTTTGAACCATTATTACGGAGTTTTTTCTAACCAATACTGCGGTTCAACTTTGAGCCATGATTACGGATTTTTTTCTAACTAGTATTACGGTTCAACTTTGAACCATAATATCAAATTTTTTCTAACCAGTATTATGGTTCAACATTGAACCTTAACCATACATTTTATTTTAACTGGTGTCTTGGTTCAACTCTGAACCATAACGATGGACTTTCTACTAACTACTGTCATAGCTCAGAGTTGTAGCATGAAAGTGAAGTTTGAACTGCACCATTTTATGTTGCAATGGTGACTTTTAACATAAATAGTTTTATTATGTTCAAGCGTAAGACAGGAAACAAGCTTATTACCAATTTTAATTTTCAAAGCGAATTTTCTGTTTTCTAATACGTAAGTTTAACTTAAGTTTTTGCTAATTATTTGATTTAATTCAAAGAACAGATTCATGCGTGTGTTCCATATATATAAATGTATTTATTTATATACTTATATATATGAACATCCCAATGCACTGTATCAGAAACTAATTGTATTTTTTAAATAACTATGTTACTTTGTTATATTCTTCAAAATTGCAATGTAAGTCACTGTTAAAATTTTTAAGCCCCCTCCCATAAGGAAGGCCTTGCAAATATATGTACACTTTTTTATGTTCGTCAACAGATAGTTTTAACAAAAATGGCGTTTGAAATTTTGCTTATAAGTGTAATTAATTGATAGTGAACATTTTAAAATTCTGAATTATGTAACTTTTTTTTAAAAATATATTTCAACACTCTTTATCATCAAAAATATCAAATTTATTTATATGCATACACAGATGACTGAAAACATATGTCTAGAAGTGAAATTGAAAAACCATGAAATGCACAAATAACAATAATTAAAAATTATTGGGGGTTCCGGCACAGGTGTTACTATAAGGCTAAAACGTGCAGTAGTTCGTGGCACTTCAGGCTAAGACCGCCCAGATGAGTCTAAGCCTTTAACCTGTAAAGATATAAAAGAACTGACAGTACAGCGTATCTGATTTGTATGCCATCTATTCAATGTTCTGTTGACATCAACCGTGTAGTGCAATGCACCATTTTTGTTGATAAACATCTATTTTGCAGTTGGACATTTGGAGATCTGAAATATCCGATTGCAACTTTTTCCCCAATTTCTAAAACTCTATTGCTGAAATAGGTTCATTTGTTTAATTTTGTTAGAATGATTGGGACGAAATTTTAGAAGGAATTATGGGTGGAAATTCTGTAAAATGGCAGTCGTGGTCGAAAAATGAAAGATTTTGAAAATACAACAGTAGTCAGGAATAATTTCTTGAGAGAACACCAGGAAGTAAAAAGTAGATTAAAATCCATCACTGTTAGTAGTTAATTAAATATATATATATATATATAAAGAGCAGAAAAGAGAAAGGTAACAGCTAGGAAAAGTGGTTTGGTAGTAACGAGAGAAAAAATAATGTTGCAATAAATGTAATAAGAAAACGTGCAATTTTCAGTACGTAAACAGATCATTGTTACAACTGTAAGTGTAGAGCCGGAGCAAAATGTAAAATACATGGGGGGAGTATTAAATCACGTAAGAAGCAAGCATATATTGAAGCAAAATAAAGTAAACTCGCACAGGTTGAAAATTTGGAAAAAAAGTTAATTTAAAGTTAAAGGCAACGAAACTGCTATTTCGAAAACCACGCAAAATTGACCCAATTTCTCAAAAAATTCCTATAGTAGACATGTTTTGAATACAAAACTGGTTTTACCTGCTCTTGGTGGAATAGTTAGTTCGAATGATTAGGAAGTAAGAATCATTACAAATCCAAGCCACAACCTGTATTGGTTTTCGAGGGGGGGGGGGGGGCGGAGGTCCAGTTGATGAAAGTGTTTTTTTTATCAGAATATTTTTGATTTTCAAATTATCCTTCAGGGCATGTAAAAGTTTCAGGGCGGGAGGGATCACCCCCCCCCCCCCCCCCACTTCCTGGCTGGGACGCTGGAAGCAAAATTCAACCAACTACATTTATATAAATGAGTGTTTTCTTATCAAACTATCTTTTACTCACTAATTTTCAAATTTTCATTTATAGCATGTAAAATTTTAGAAATTTTTACCCCTTCGGCTACGGGATCGGAAATAAACATAAGAACTGAATTTTATACAAATGACCTTTGCTTATCAGAATATTCAAATTGTCATTTATAGCATGTGAAACTTCAAAAATTTCGGGAGTGGAGATGGGTTCGAACCTTCGCCCCCCCCCCCCCTCTCCACCGGCTACGCCTTTGATAAAAATTACGGGTAAAAATTGTGCAAAATGGGTCGAACAACAAATAAGTTTAATAAATTAAAAAAGACAGCAACAGGCAATTAAATAAAAATTAAGAGGTGGAGCTAGAAAGATAACGCCGTAGAAAAAGTATTCTTGGAAATAAAAATGAAAAAAATAAATGGTTTAGAGTAAAATTCCCGATAATAGATGCAATTTTTAAAATGCAAACAAGTCAACGTTACAACTTTAAATGTAGATCAAGGGAACCAAAAGTAAAATATATGGGGGTGAATGATAAATCAGGTAAAAAAACAGTTTAATATTGAAGCAAAATTAAATAAATATACACTGGTTTAAAATTTTGAATAAAGTTAATTAGTCAATTTAACGCTAAAGGTGTCAGGATCGGTATATGATAATAACATTTTTGAAATAGGCTTTACAACCTATTTTGTGTGTATTAAAAGATAAAAACACAGAAAACAAGAAATATCAAGCGAAAAATTAGATATATACATCGAAGTTTACTTACCTTTTACTGTTGTAAAAAATAAATGCTTCAGGTCACAACTTGACAAGATGGCGGCTCTCTGTTTCCGGCCGGGTGCCGGGTTCGTCTTTTTGGTTCAAGGTTGAACCGAAATTATGGTTAAACACGTAACTTTAGATTTCGCACTTCTGCTTGAACCATGATTTTGGTTCAATCATCAGCAGCCCTTCAGCTTTCACCATATTTATGGTGCAACATTGAACTGTTTTTTTTTACAGTGTACGAAATATACGTGGAATCTGTTTCTCAGCAAAAATGTATAGTCAAACCTCGTTATAAGGTCAGCATGCATGTATGGTTACTTCTGAAAAGTCCAGGATGATTTACTACGAGGGCATCATGTATATTTTGTTACCTATTATATGTCCACTACATAATATTTATACATTCTTCCTAGGTCACATTGCTATAGTTATGTTTAAAAAAAAAAAAAAATTCAATTTTTTCGTCCAAGAAGCAATTACCTATCTAGAATTTTCTCAAGTGATTGCCTAAGAAAGCACATTGACTTCAGTACAAATCACAATTCATTTCCTTTCCAAAACAGAGTTAGAAATTCGGTAAGACGCGTTCCCCCTTTTCAAAAGCATGGTGAGTTCCCCCTAGTTCTATTTCCATTGAAGTCCGTCCCCCCCTTCTAAGAATCACTTTTAAAAAAAATTAATTTTTACATTTCTTGAAGTAATAAACTATCTTGGGCATGATATATTAGTACAGGAGTTTAAGTACACATTCTTGTCAAACTGTGTCAAACAAAGGTGCTTTCTATAATAATACAAATACTTTTATTAACAACTTCTTTATACACTTGGTGCACTATAAACTTTGAAGGCACTTTAAATAAATTGAATTTCTATTATTGGTTCATAACACACTTCAATTATTTATTTCTTAAATATTCTAAGTTGTTTTTTAAATGTACATAAAGTATGCAAATAAAATTCTTTTCACATTTTCTTTTGAAGGGTTAGAATTTCCATTACTGTGCAATATTTCTAGCAAGTTTTACATAAGCAATTACGTATGTAATGTTAACTTATTACTTTGCTTCAGGTAAACTGCTACTTGCAAGTAAGAAAGTGAGAAAATTATTATTCACTAAAATAATAACAAATGTTACAGCCTTGTCAAGGAAAAAGAAATTGCTTCTTTAAAAATTATTCAATATTATTGTTAAGTTAAAATTAAAAGGAATGTTAACTGACCTTTTTTTCTCAAATCATATACATTTTCATCGGGGGTAGGGGGAGGATGCTCTTTCTATCAAAGTTTTAATTATCCGCCCATTTCGTTTACCCACTTCTACCACTACTCCGAAAGTGCTTTAGCTCATACCTTCCTACTTGAAAAACCTATTCTCAAACGTTGTTAAATAGTTTTGTGCATTCGGAAGCATAAAATGAAAATTTTAAAATTCTTATTGATCTAGAAGAGGATCAACTAAGCAGTGGCAAAGACAATCTTCATAACTGAGTAATATATTTCCAGTCCTTCTGTATGTATCAAGTATTGTGCATCAATTCCTATTTTGTTCATTTTGCAGTTTGGTAGTTTGTTTATAGTGTTTGTATTGTAATAAAGTTAAGTACTTAAATCCGAGGAATTTATTTATCTTGTAACATATTACTTTTGTTTAAAAAATTTACATTTAAATACAGTATTGTAACTAACTAACAATGGAATTCACATTTTTGTTAATTTCATTATTTTGGAGCTTAAATAGATGGGTTTTTCCTTTTATCGGATGTGTGATCACTGCGCTTACAATGGTTTTTTTATGCCTTATAACGAGGTCGCAGTTAATAAGCTCGTTCCCGTCAAAAAGACTGGGTGAAGTTTTGCTTTCTATTTCTGGAGGCGGTGATATTTCCGGGATGGAACACTCAAAAGTAACCGCCCAAAAAAGATAAAAACAACAGATTTCTTATGCCTGGTATCATGTTTATTTCTAAATCTATACATTTGATTTCAGTACCAGATTATTTGTAATATATTCAGAGATACGTATGGCTTCGTTTTAATGATTTGCTCAAATTAGCAATAGATTTTGAAATTCCGTAAATGGATTTGAAGAACGTAATGTTCCCCCGATTTAACGATATCCTTGATTTAGCGACATCTATTAACAGTACCTAGACAATCGTTAAATAGAGAATTTTTATAGTTGTCAAGATTGTACGGTTTGCCTTCTGCGTCTTGTGTTTTGAAATTTATTACACAAGAAAAACTTACCAATGTTTATTTACATTACGCGTAAGTGTAGTAAAATTCTCTTTTAATGTTAAAACACATTTGTTGTTTTTTTTTCTCTCTTTGCAAACCAAAATTCTGTCAAAATTATCCTGAATGTTGGATTTTCCTAAAAAATTAATTTCTATTTCAAGCTGAAAATCAACCCAATGTATACATATCTTGTACATATAATACATACCTTTAAGAGAACAACGAGATTTACCTGTAATTTTTTATATTTTAAGTCTTGTGCCTAAATATTATCTTTATCTACTTATATATTTTTGTATCGCAAGCATTTCTTGTTCTTAAAAAAAATTCAGTGCGTTTATAAATTTGATGATAACTGAGGAATGTGCTTTGTAATTTTTTAGCTCGTGACTTGAATTCAAAATACACAAGTCATTTTTAAACTCATTTTATAAAATGTCAAACCGCTGACACTTTATTACGTTCGGAAAGCTTGCATTTTCGTTTTTGACATTTTATCAAAGAATCGCCTTTTTTTGCTCGATATTCTGTATCCGTTGTAATTTTAAAATGCATAACAAAAGTTTAATATTTTAAAATGCAGTATACGAAGGTTTTTTTACACAAAACTTAATCTCAAGAATAAAAAATGTAATATATTTACATTCTCCGAATACTTTAGTATTTATTCTTAAAAATATTCACCAACTGTGCACTAATCGTTAGTGTTTCCCTTTAGCTATAAAATATTGAATTTTTCTTGCTCTGAATTTCGTTTCCTAATTTAAAATATTTTTCTGCCATAAAAACTTCCTGACAATCATATTAACAGACATAAAAAATGTTTCTTGTGAAAACATTCATCTCTAAATCCTGATGATGGCCTGCATCAAACAATTGAGAAGCATTTAGGCAGCAGGAATTAATTTTGTATCTTTGAATTACGTTTAGATATGGTTTTCAGTAAATCATTTTGGATTCTTATCTTTTCAAGGTAAAAAAAAATCTTTAATAGTATGTGTAGTAATCAATGTGAACCTCCTCCCCTGATCAAAAATATTTTTTAAAATCTCACTCTAAAAAGAAAATCTTATTTTTCTCTTCTGTGAAAATCAGTTTTTTTTTTTTTTTTTTGTCTTGAGAAAATCCGATTTTTTCTTCCTTAAGGAATGAGTAAAGCCCTTTTGGACTTGAATTTTGCAAGTGCACCTGTTTCAGGTTCTAAACTGGTTGGGATTTAGTCTTAATTAGTGCTTAAAAGGTATGTAATGCTAAGAGGGATTGTGATCTTATTTCGCAGATCACAAACAGAAAAAGACAAAATTGTAATTAGTCTATGTTAGAAAGTATATGTTGATTGCAATATCTCTTCCAGAATTTTTATTTCGTACTGGAACCCTATATATGTGCAGTAAACTTTATGATAACGGATACTGGCAAATGGCCCACTTGACATTGGGATTCCTGTTTTTGTAGTGAACTAAATGCTTGACAGATTTTTACCATTTAAACTTGATCTGTACATTTAAAAAGTTGTGTTATTAGAGCAATAAAAAACTTGGAGGATGCTTTGCATTCCTCTTAAGAAAACTCTAACAAGTTCATAAAAGCATCCCACTTCATGTCCTAAACCGTTTTTTTTTTTTTTTTTTGAAGAAAAATAAACACAATATCATCACAGATCTAAAATGCCATCCAATTTTCTTTTTAAATTTTGATGTTCTTCATAACTATGCGCAGATACCAAAAGATAAATGAATAAGATATGATAATCGTACATTTTCAGCTAATTGTATGAACTTCATTAATCATTAAAACTCCCTCCTGCTGATCTCAGATGCAAAAATATTAGTGGGTAAAACTAAGCTTTAGCCATTTCCTGACGTATAGGTGGTGATAATTAAACTTTTAATTTATGCATTATCCGAATTATCGCGATAATAATTCTTCTCTTTGCTCTCAGAAGCAACTCTAATTTAAATGTTACAGTTCCTGATAAGGTTGGTCTGTTTTAAGTAGTGAACTTCAGATATTTTTGACCCATTTGTATCTTTCGTTTTACGGTATCATTAATCTTCGAAATTAAAATGAGCAGAAACTAGTTATGGGGTGTTCTTGAGAAAGAGGCCTTCTAGAACAAAGTCCTCCTTACAAGGCAGCTGAATAGTTATGGTTATTACTTAACACAAAGTTTCAACATGAGATATAAAACTAGCTAAGAGTAGAAGAACCTTTATTAAAGTATAATTTAAAATAAATTATAATTTAAAAGAAATTAGATTTCTTTTACTTAAGTAAGCAACATTTTTATTAACTCCATATATTTTGCTGTAATGACCTCATGACAACATTCGAATTACAATGTAGAGCTTCATCTATTTTTGCTATTGCCTTATATAAAAATAAACTATCGGTAACCTTTAGAATTAGGAAAAATACGTTTAAAATATGACTTCTGTAATGATTTTTAATACATGTTTGTATGAGTTTTAAGTCATTGGACTTAGAAAGTAGTTATAAGGAAATCCTAACAAATCAAGGGAAACATAATTAAATCACGAATGTACAGACCGGGGTATCAACATTGTAGATACCAAAACAAATTTTCTCGTTGACTTTTAAGTCAATTTTGACGCATTTTTTGTAAAATACGGGAAAAACTAGAGATTCCCACATCATTAGTCGTGGTAGTGCTCACTAGAGCAGCCACACTACTGGCCTACCTACAAATTTCCCTTGCACACAACACAACCATTTATGTGTACGTGTTTATGAATAATTCAGTGGCTTTTTCCTAATTTTTTTACGTCTTTTAATGAAAAAGTTTGCGGTCATTCTATATGAGTGAAAATTTCTAAACAACTAAAATGGAAATCTCTCGCGGTATACTTCTGGTCTCGTTGGTCCATTTCTAGCAATCCAAGAAACCAATTCCTCGTTCTTCATAAAATTGAGTATTTGTAAGTAGAGGTTTGAAAAAAATCTGATTTGTAAAATTAAGAATAGTTTCCTTCCTCCGAAGGAGGGATCGTTTCTCTCTATTCTCCCATAACTTGTTCACTTTCAAAATGTCTTCTTTTCTATTTACGTTGTAAGGATGTTTATGCATTTCAATAGCTTCTCTGTGAAGGCGGGCAAAGTAATGAGTATTAGTAGAGATCACTTTAGTTTCTTTAAACAGGGGCTGGTGTCCCGTAGCAATAGTATACTCAGCAATGGCTGACATCTGAGAATGTTTAAGACGGCAGTGTGTGCTCAACAATGGAAATAGGGATTATGGGCAATATTTCTAATCTTCAAAATGCGATATCGTTTTAACTCGCTTTACCGAAATTTAATGTTCCACCCCAATTTTCGAGTTAATTCCAGCAACATTTGTATGATATTCTGCTCTTTTTGAAAAACTTATACTATTACTAAGCCTTTGTGAAAAGAAAATGCTCATTATTTTTTCCTTGCAGAAATTACATTTCTGTTAAGCATTTTCATTTATTACTCATACTTGTGAACCTTTTGGCTTCCATTGCTTCCCTAACATAGCTATAGTAAAACAGTGGTCGACAAAAGAGGTTTTAAGTGGAATTTGGGCATAAATCTTCTACATGTGAAATAGAATTTGTTCATCATTCTCCCATATAGAATATAACGTTAGTGTTTTGTAACATTGTAAAATATGTTATTGATCTTCCTCTCAATCAAACAAATATCTTTCTGTCTTTCATTTTTTAATGTATATGAACAAACGAAAGACAGTGTCATCATTTTAGAGTGTGGTTTTTTGCGAAGCTCTCGACTTCAGTTAGATCGGTACTATTTTTTTTTTCCAAAGAGAAAAATAGGTATTAAATGAGCATATACTCATAGTAGCTTTTAAGAGTTTAAAATTTATTGGTTACTGCCCTTCAATACATCACTTTTCTTTCGAGCTGCTCTTTAGGTATTAGCTAGTTTGTGTCGTACTCCGAGAGGAACCAATGAAAGATTACAATATTGGTCTTTAAATATTTTTTTTGTTTGTTTTAAGTAATTTTTTTCTGCAAACTCGTAAGAAATCTTCAAAGGCAACTCAAAGGGGGGGGGGGCAGTAATTTTGCAATAAAAGTTCATGTTTAAACCTGTTATAGGGCATTTGTTAAGCTCAGCATATTGCAAAAATGTAGCTCTGTATGACTAAGTCATTTATATTTTTCAAACTTTAGATGCTCAATATGTACATAAGTTCAATGAAGCTTTAGACAGGAAAGTGTATTAAATATTCTGAAGTACCCCCTTTTATTTTTTACATTATTTGAGTTATTATATGCAAAATCAAAAAGAAAATTGCAATAAGTATTCATGCATATTTAATATTTCTGGGATTTAAAATAATGGGGACTAACCATAAAATTTAAGTGCTCCGACTTTTTAATGCAATATTCGACTAAAGCCAAATAAGCATGCAACTTGGCTGATGACCAAACAATCGGACCAGAAAGAGTTAAATTTAAAATGATATGATATATTTTGCACACACATGAAGGCCAATCAGTTTATTTTCGAAATTATAATGCTTTCGACCAGATGAGCATTAATCATGTGCATGAATTGTACTTCCGCATACTTTTGGAAGAAATATTTCAGCTTTCTGATCCGTAAAAAAATGATTACTTTGGAAGCAATAAAAATGTATAAGTAACCTTCCTTTAGACTTTTAAATCACTGACAGCTTTAAGTAAGTACTGTTCAGAATTTTAAAATCACTATCAGGTGATTATGTATCGCACAGCATAACCAATTAACCGAGTTGGTAACTATTTTGTTACTTTTTGTGAGTCCCGTAGCTTTGTGACATCGTCTTTTGCAAGCACAAAGCACATCGATTATTTAATTATAAAAGTACGCGTCCGAATAAATACAGCATTTCCATGATATTTTATATTTGTTGTGTAAAATACTGTGAAAACAGTCTTAATACGTCAATAATACAGAAAAATATAAATTTTTCTTTAAAGTAATCCCTTAACGCATTTGCCCGTGTGTGACACGGGCGAAAGTTACCGGCAAATTTGCACATGCCCGTGTCTCACACGGGCGATCTTGTATCTCGCGTTATTATATTTCTAATGCCCGTCTGAGATCCGTTCCCAGAGTAGTTTTTTATATAAATTTTACACCACCCCCGCACTCTTTAGTCATCCCTTACAACCGAAATTGCCAAAAACAATTTATTCTGCCTATATATTCAGTTTCTGTCAAAAAAAATGTCGATCATTTTTACCAGTTGTTCCGGAAAAAAAACTCGTGCCTTAGGTGTTAAGGACGAATTGAGATTAACGAAACAGAAACCAAAATAGTTTTTGTAAGCTACTTCTCTATTAAAAAACAAGAAGTTCCGTCTAGAACTATACGAGCCTACTTTCCGGTATACACCAAATTCAAATTTATAATCTAGCTAACTCTTTCTCTCTCTTTCTTATTTATCTTTAGTTCGAATTATTGAAAATATACCTTTTTCAACGGATAATACATATTCATTCACTCACTCATTCATTCTTTCATTTATTCAGCCATGCATTTATTCATTCATTCGTTTCCTCATTCAAGTGTTTATTCATTCATTTACGCATTCATGTATTTATTCACTCATTTATTTATATTTTCATTTATTCAATAATTTATTCATTCATTCTTTTCCTCATTCATTTATTCATTGATTTATTCTTTCACTCTTTCATTTATTCATTCATTCATTATTTCACTCATTGAGTCACTGAGAAATATCCTTGAAAATCCCGATCAAAAAATTTCATAGCAAAATAGGCTCGTAAGTTCTGGATAAACTTTCTATTTCTACATGTTCTACGTTATAAGAGCTTTCCGATAAAGTTTGTTCCAAGCAAATCGGTCCGTTAGATCAGGATTTATATAGGGTTGAAATTTCCCCGTAAGCTCTGTGTTAATTTTTTGAACTGTTCAAAAATGAACAAAAACTGTTCAAATCAATATTTCACGCCGAGAACTCCTTTCAATAAGCTTGCAATAGGAACTTGGCTCTTGTGCCCAGAGTTTACAGAATTTGTTTCAATTTTGTCCATAGGCGCTAATGTTAAAATTTTTTGAACTGTTCAAAATTGAACAAAAAATTGTTCAAATCATTGTCCTCGCCGAGATCTTTCGAATGCAAAAAGAATTTTTCCAATCGGACAATTCATTCAAAAGTTATTAGGGCGGGGACAGACCGACAGACCGACAGACAGACGGGACAGACAGACAGACCGACAGACAGACCGACAGACCGACAGACAGACCGACAGACACACTTTTTCCCCATCTCAATACCCTACTTTCAAATTTTTTATTTTTCAATCTTTATTTAATTACTTCACTTATTTTTGACTTTTCTTTATTTTTAACGATATTTTCACGATACATTAAGCCTTCTTTCATGCTTTATTATTATTTTTTTTTACTTTTACGGGAAAGTAGGCTAAAAAGGGCTAGAAAGAAAGAAAAAGAAAACAGTCAAGTGACTATAGTGCAAAAAATTCGATGCAAGTTTAATTTTTCTGGTTGTTTAATGTTTTTTTTTAAACGAACTGTAATTTTAATTTTCTATTGAAAAAAAACAATGCACATGATAATAAAGATTTCAAAAAACTTTACCTATGTGTGAAAACAATGAACCAACGGTTATAAAAACAATGCTAATAAAATACAAAATTTAAAATATATTAAAAACATGCGTTTTGACACAAAATAAATATTATATAATAATTGTATTAGAATGTAGGAGAGAGGAGTAAAAAAGATAGGATAAAATTTTATATATGTTGTTTGCAATCTACATTTATAGGAATCAAGTCATTTGCAATTATTGTGCTATTTTAACGACCCAACCTTATATATTAAATTATTTATGTCAAATGTAACAATAATAACGTTTTGAGATTTCTTTCTCGCAATGTTGATGTTTAATTTACCGAGCTCAGTGTTAAAAAATTATCCATTTTTATTAACGGTCAATCAGTTACAAAGAAAAATTATTTTCCTTATATCTGATTGACTTCTTTAGGGACCATTCATAAATGATGTCACACTTTTTTTCAATATATTTAACCCCCCCCCCCCCCTTTGTCATGTCACGCTATATTACATCAGCATAAAACAGCTTTAATTTGCTGATTCTAAATGTTTTGATAGAAATCAAAATGTACGATACCAAACATAATATTTTCCGGGCTTATAGGCCGTAGGCTAACCAAGATATTTCTGACTTATGTTTAGCCTGACATGTTTCAGGCTTCTTCAGAGTGAAAATGAAGTCAAGGCAGAGGTCTGGTCCTTATATATCAATATCACATGTGCTTAAACCTCATTGGATAAGCCACCAATCTCAGGCTTGCTGGGGCTGGTTCCTCATCTTTGTTCTTGGCATTGATTGGTGCTTTTTGAAGAAGTGGGACCCATAACTTTTTCACTTTCAAAATGTCTTCTTTTCTATTTACGTTGTAAGGATGTTTATGCATTTCAATAGCTTCTCTGTGAAGGCGGGCAAAGTAATGAATATTAGTAGAGATCACTTTAGTTTCTTCAAACAGGGGCTGGTGTCCCGTAGCAATAGTATACTCAGCAATGGCTGACATCTGAGAATGTTTAAGACGGCAGTGTGTGCTCAGCAATGGAAATAGGGATTATGTGCAATATTTCTAATCTTCAAAATGCGATATTGTTTTAACTCGCGTTACCGAAATTTAATGTTCTACCCCAATTTTTGAGTTAATTCCAGCAACATTTGTATGATATTCTGCTCTTTTTGAAAAACTTATACTATTACTAAGCCTTTGTGAAAAGAAAATGCTCATTATTTTTTCCTTGCAGAAATTACATTTCTGTTGAGCATTTTCATTTATTACTCATACTTGTGAACCTTTTGGCTTCCATTGCTTCCCTAACATAGCTATAGTAAAACAGTGGTCGACAAAAGAGGTTTTAAGTGGAAGTTGGGCATAAATCTTCTACATGTGAAATAGAATTTGTTCATCATTCTCCCATATAAAAGATAACGTTAGTGTTTTGTAACATTGTAAAATATGTTATTGATCTTCCTCTCAATCAAACAAATATCTTTCTGTCTTTCATTTTTTAATGTATATGAACAAATGAAAGACAGTGTCATCATTTTAGAGTGCGGTTTCTTGCGAAGCTCTCGACTTCAGTTAGATCGGTATTATTTTTTTTTTCCAAAGAGAAAAATAGGTATTAAATGAGCGTATACTCATAGTAGCTTTTAAGAGTTTAAAATTTATTGGTTACTGCCCTTCAATACATCACTTTTCTTTCGAACTGCTCTTTAGGGATTAGCTAGTTTGTGTCGTACTCCGAGAGGAACCAATGAAAGATTACAATATTGGTCTTTAAATATTTTTTTTGTTTGTTTTAAGTAATTTTTTTCTTCAAACACGTAAGAAATCTTCAAAGGTAACTACGGATAATTGAATGGAAAAGTTTAGATTCCTTAAGCCTAAATGCCATGCGTTATGAATTCGAAGCTATAGAATGTTCAAAATAGGTGTGGTAATTATTTAGTAGAATAAAAAAGAAAACAATAAAATACGAATATTTTTGTACTAAAGGAAAATTTCCTGGAATCAGTAGTGATTCCAGGGAATTTTCAGTTTCGAACTTGCAATACAATATTATTTATTCGTTACTTAAAGAGCAAAAGAGAAAGGAGTAGATTTTTTAAAACGAGTCCACTCGAAAAATAAAACAATTAAAACGCTCCTGGAACAGTCCTCAATTGCTTGAAACATTCTACTGAAGTAGCCTCGTTGGAAACTAAAATATACACAAATCAATCAAACTTAAAGACGGTTAGTATCGCTTCATCGCTTTCACGTAATCAAGATGAATTAACTAGAAACTTTGTGTTCCATTGTACTCAAAACCCCCTAAAACTCAAGACATTTCCTAATCACATCACAGAGTCTAATCTGAATGACCAATTACTTAAAGTTCCTTCAGAGCTCGGCTCCTAAATTCTGTGCAAGCTGGCTACTTCCTAGCAATGAATAATGTGGAAAAGCACCTTGCATCTGGTCCAAGCAAGGGTCAGTAAGCTGTTGACCGTCATTAGACCACATGGCATTCAATCATTTCAGATTAAAAGCAGCTAAACCTCCGATCCCGTTTCGTGGCACCACCCACCAAACGTGGGTACAAAGTAATCGATCATTTTCCTGACAGAAAATCTCTGCATATAAGGCTCATGGCCTGGAAAAAAAGAATTATCATGAAGCGCATGTTCTTTGAATTGTTCGTCACAACGTGTGTTAATTTTGACCCAATTTTTTCGGGAAAAACTTTTATTGTTCTTCAGAAGAATATTACTTTGTCTTAATTTGAACTGTGCTTTTTCAAATGGGAAAATTTTTATCTTTTAAGGACGTACATCACAAGGCTGTCTCGGGTATTTGTTTTTGCAGATCACATTGTGTAGGAAGATGGATGGATGAAATAAAAACGAAGCTGTAATCTGAGCACGCGCGCTCAATGAATACCAAATTAAGCGCTTGATATCACAACTTAATAGGATTTGGGTGGGTTTTTTTTATTTAAATTGTCTTAATTAGTTTCGATGAAGTTGGACTGAACGTCAACTGCACATACAAAATATATTGCGATGGAGATTTTCAACAGCCAATGAAGACGAAACAGCCTAAAACATTGCAAAATTCTTCACAATAGGAATTAATAAATTCACATACACACTTTCTCTTATAAATATATGTATAAAATAAGAAATTGCATATTTATCCCGAACAGTCCCTACACTAACAACCGAATTCAGTCAAGTACTAAATGGAAAAGCTTAGAATTCGTCGACTAAAATCGAACGATGGAACAGAACAAAGAAAAATGAATATATATATATATATATATCAAACATATAGTAGTTGAGACTTTTGGATATACAACATCGCGGACTCATCTCCCAACGCCGTAAAAAAATTTATATAGAGCATCTTAACAATGGAAACTAAAAAATTGTAATTTCCGTCATTACGACTAAACCGCTATCGTAACGTTTTACAGTATAAGTAATGTTAACTAATATCATGCGTAACATTAATGCCGATTCAAACTAGTCTGTTATTGCCATCAAACGGAACTTTCTTCTATATCCTTCATAGAATATTAATACTCGCCAAACATCCCTATTATGATACAAATCCTTACAGGAACAAAAAAAATGTATAAAATAATGATTTTAAACCAAGATAAAATAATCGAAAGTTTTGGACTGCCAGCCCAGCCTAAAAATGCAAAAAAAAAAAAAAAAAAATATTGATTAGAGTTTTAACTTGTTTAGGTGAAATGGCAACAATGCAATACAAAACAAAGGCTCTGCTCCCTTGGCACGATTGGCGTGAGAACATAATTTACACCTCTTCCCATTGAGATACATACAATTTTGTTTGATATGTTGGATTCTTGAGATAGCCAATTAGCAAGAAAACTATTCGACTGCTCCAACAAAATGGGAGTGAATGGCGCGAAAATTTAATCAACACAGCTTCTTATCAGGAGGTATGTGCGTACCGAACTTTGTTTAACTCTATAAATTTCGTCTTCAGATACAGCGCCCACAAAACATTAGTAAAAACTTTAATTACTCCACCCCCTTGGAGCGAATGGTGCCAAAATGTAATCAGCATCCGCTCCTATTGAAGTCCAAATATATAGCAAATTTTTTTCGAGTTCTTTCATTACTTCTTAAGATAAAGCGCTCACGCTAATCAAGAAAAACGTTCGAATGCTCTCCGCCCCTCGAATAAATTCGCGCCAAAGCTATTCAGTACCAGTTCTCATCAGAGTCAATATTTGCACCAAAATTTCGTTCGATTCCTTGAATTACTTTCTAAGTTACAGCGGCTACAAAAAAAAAAGACCCCATGCAGACACGCAGACAGACATTTTCATAAAATGGTCAAAATGGGTTTAGCACACCTCATAAAGTATAAATCCGTCGAAATTCAGAATTTGAAAATTTTCATTTCAAATACCTCTTCTATATGTTGGATATAGCAGAAAACAAAAATTTGTAATCATTCTGAGTGTGAGTGCTTAAGTCGTAATATAAAACATAAGTGGTTGTATTGTTACAAGACAATCATTATACATCACTGTTGTATCTTTCCACAGAATTATTAATGTCTTCCGTTTTGCTGTTCCATTTTTTTTTAAATTTATAAATTGGTAAAATATCCGTTCCCAGAAAACCCAGTTTCTGGGAATGAAGTTACAAGATGTATATTATACAAAATACTAATCATGTACAAAAAACTAATGCAACATGATGAATTTAATATATCATTTAAAACATTAGTGTCAGGTGGATCATGAAATTCATGTTTTTCAACTTTGGTGGATAATAAATCGAAGAATTAGTTCTAAAACTTCATTCTTTTGTTTGATATTTTGCATTACATTATTAAAGAACAAGTTGCATAAAATTTTTGGCAGAAAAAAAATTGAATAAAGCAATTTGTTGACACCTTCTATTTGGGAACGATTTATTTTTGACGCGTTTCCCAAGTGAGTAGTGCGTAGGGTAAAATGGTCAGAATACAAAAAAAAAAAAAAAAAATACAAATAAACGAATAACAAAAAACTATAGTATTTTTAAATACTCAACATGGGTTCGTTTTCGAAAGAAAATAACTTTATTTAATAAAATTGAATTTTTTTCAAGTCAAAAGGTGGCCTTCATCTTGGTTTCGTCTCTCAAAATATTTCAGTTTTTTGAGCTGCTGCATAAATGGTCTTAAAGATAAATGTACCATAACAGGTATTATTAAGTTTTAATCCCTAAATATCAGACTGTAAATTTTCCCTTTAGTTCAATATAATGAGATATAAATATGAATTTCAAATAATTTTCAGTGAAAAATTTACAAACAGTTTTTAATAAATGACTAAATTACTTAAACTGCATATTGAAAAAGTATTTTAATTCGAGAGTTCTGAGGTAATTATAGTTTATTAAAAATCAAAATGGAGAGAAAATACATATTTTTACATAGCTATTTTTTATTATTCTATCATTCAAGTATTGTTCTTGTTCAAAATACTCTTATTTTTAATATTTACAGTTTAATAATAATTATTATTATAAGTGTTTGAAAATGAATTATTCTACTGTGTAACTTGAAATTTAGGTTTCAGGAAAAGTGCTTGTAAGAATTCGTCGATAACATAACATTGTAAGGAGATTGTCGAATTTTAATTTCTATCTAAATTACATTTGACCTAAGCTGTGTTCTATTTTGTTTATTTTTTAAAATGATACAGCATTAAGGTGCGTTCGCACGAAAGGCAGCGTAGACATTTTGTATCTGTCGTAACAGACTGCTGCTATGGTTATAAAACTAATATATATATATAAAGATTACGTATTCCGTCAGCAACGAACGAACCAATCACTGTCGGCTTGTTTGAAGTCCCTCTTAATGACGCAATTAAAAATGTACATCAATTAACGTGAGGGCGTGGTTATGAAATTAGGTAGAACCAATGAAATGCGGTGAAAAATTGTGTCTTTGTCGTGTGTTGCTGTTGCCTTCTGCGTGAAAGCACCTTTAATATTCAACAAACTTTAGCCTCGGGGCTTAATTTTAAGTGGAATAAGTGCGGAGCCCTATAGTCTTCAAAACTTATTCCCGTGCGTAATTATTCTGAATTACCTCTAACGGGCAAAAATTCCTGTAAAATCGAAACGAAATAAAGGAACTGAGCCCCCATGAATTTCTGTGCAAATAAAACCATGGATTTCTCATAGATTAAGATTACGCAATTTTAGAACAGCAGTGCATCTTAAGCCTAATACTATGACCACTTTACTTCATCTTATTTAAACTACTTTTAAAAATTATATACAAAAATCTAGATTAACCTTTGGTCAGGAAATATTTTTGGGATATTTGAAAAGCTTTTTGCATTGTCAATTTGCGAAATCTCAGAGAGAAGTTAAAAAAGATCTTCTAATTTCAAAATATTGAACAAGCAAAAAATTTGCCTTTTTTTCAGTTAAAGAGCTCTTAAAATAATTTTGACTGTAAAATTTATTTCTTAGTTATTGAAATCTAAAATGAAAATATTACACCAATTTCATAGTTAATTTCAAAGCTATAGTGGGTTATTGTAATAAAAATAATTTGATGTTATTTTAAAGCACAAATGAGCATTAAAATGCAGACATATGTTTCGGGATTCCAAGCGATCCCGAAACGTATGTCTACATTTTAATGCTCATTTGTGCCTTAAAATAACGTGAAAGTATTTTTTTAGCCTACTTTTCCGTAAAAGTAAAAAAAATAATAATAAAGCATGAAAGAAGGTTTAATGTATCGTGAAAATATCGTTAGAAATCAAGAAAAGTCAAAAATAAATTAAGTAATTAAATAAAGATTGAAAAATAAAAAATTTGAAAGTAGGGTTTTGAGATGGGGAAAAAGGGTTTTGGGCTGTCGGTCTGTCCGTCGGTCTGTCGGTCTGTCTGTCGGTCTGTTTGTCGGTCTGTCCCCCCCCCCCCTAATAACTTTTGAACGAATTGCCCGATCCGAAAAATTCTTTTTGCATTCGAAAGATCTCGGTGAGGACATCTAATTTCCATATTTTATTTTTTGATTTGAACAATTTTTTGTTCAATTTTGAACAGTTCAAAAAATTTTAACATTAGCGCCTATGGGCGAAAATGAAGCAAATGATGTAAACTCTGGGTACAAGATCCAAGCTCCACTGAACAAGCTCACTGGAAGAAGTTCTTGGCGTGAAATATTGATTTGAACAATTTTTGTTCATTTTTGAACAGTTCAAAAAAAATTAACATACCGCCTACGGGGAAATTTCAATCCTATATAAATCCTGATCTAACGGGCCGATTTGCTTGGAACAAACTTTATCGGAAAGCTCTTATGACGTAAAACATGTACAGATAAAAAGTTCATCCAGAACTAACGAGCCTTTTTTCTTATGAAAATTTTTGTTCGGGATTTTCAAGAATATTTTTGAATTAATGAAAGATTAAATGAATAAGCAAAATAATGAATGAATAAATGAGTGAATAAATACATGAATGACTGAATAAATGAATGATTGAACGAATCTGTATTAACCGTTGAAAAAGGCATATTTGAAGCAATTAAGAACTAAAGCTAAACGAGAAAGAGAGGGAGATAGCTAGATTATAAATTTGAAAGCCTCGCGGTTAGCACGTCGGACTTCCACCTGAAAGGTCGCGCGTTCGATACCCACTGAAGACCACTATGTATACTTGGGGATATGTGCATGTAAAATCCGTAGACCCCACTACCTCTCCCAGTGCGTAAGCAATCCTAAGGCCTCGGCCAACAGGTAGGGGGTCTGGTGGAGAAAAGGTGTATACGGGAAAGTAGGCTCGTATAGTTCTAGACGGAACTTCTTGTTTTTATTACAGTTTATTTGCACAAAGTTAAATTATTTATTATATAGTGGGTTAGTTGGCGCATGACCACTTAAGCACATGACCCTGTAAATTAAAACCATCCGTCCTTCGCTTAGTTTCAAAGTTATATTTTATACACAAAATTTATTATTTGCAATTATAAAGTATAAACTTTCTATGTGTAAATTCATTTTTGAATTAATCATTAACTGATTTATAAATGTAATTAATTTCCATTGTGGTTCCTTGTTTTCTTTAAAAATAACCACAGTATTTAATTAATAAAGTTAATTGTATGTAGGAAAACTTTTTAGAAAATAAAACCATTTGTTCCCAGAAAAATCCTTCAGGATGTTCAGTTCCTCCTTTTTTTTTAACGGCACAATAATTGCAATTAAGTGACAGCGTTATTATTTATTGATGCGGTTTTAAACTTAAAAGTCTAATTACAAGCTCTAAATCAGCCACATATACGTCACTAGCTGTAAACAAGCTAATTAATGGAGCCTCTGTTAATCATTCATTTTAAAATGACAAATCTTGTTTAAAAATTAAAGTTAAAAAAAATGTAAAGCCGAAGAATGGCATTATAGACACTCAATTTCGAACGCTTTTGATCGATCGTCTGCTAGAAACGACTCCTGAGATTGACGATTCCTAGAAAAGAGTTGAAATGTGATGTAGTTCTAATTAAGAAGAACAAGTATAATGTTTCAAATGATTGAAAGCTTGTTCGAAACAAATTGCGACAGGACTTTCGTGGTGTGAATAAGATTGAACACGAGTTAGGTGCGTTGGAGGAATACAAAACTGCTCTATCTGTGGTTGCTAAAAGATATAAATATTAATGCCCGGAGAATATATGAACATAAGCACCTATTAATGTACATGTCACATTATGCTATTCTAGAACATATCAAAATAGGATATGCAACAGCATATATTTCTTCAACCTCGCTGATTTTCTCCAACAACAGCATACGTCGAAAAATTATGACTTTTGAGTTAACAGTAAAAAATCATAATTTGTACTGTTTGTTATTATTGTTATTATTCTTTTATTTTAATTTAATTTTTATTTTTTATTTATTTATTTTCAGCTTGTTAAACTAACGTATGCGTTGCGATAAAGGATTTCCAATGATAATTATGTATTAAATTGCAATTCAAAGTAATAATCTCTGCGCAATATATCTCTCAGAAATCATATGTGTACAGCTGTGTATGCTAATTTTACAGTAATTTGTAAAATATAGCACTATATTAAGTAGTGTTAATACGATAGTATGATTGCAATTTAAATTGCAACTAGCTAAGTGGTATTTACTCCAGAGTGAAAATATTTCAGCTAATTAGACACAATGAGCTAAATACAGTGAAACTCTGTTATAATGCCATTCAATAGACCGAATTATTTATGACGCCTGGTCAAGTGACGCTAGAAGCGATCATTTTTTACTATTCATAGGCGAATGAAGGGACTGAAATATTTTGTCCTTTTAACAGAAGTTGTCACTCTAAACGATGTCACTAAACGGTGTCACTGTGGCCAAGTTCAATTGTGTATATTGTCACTATAAACGATGTCATTATGAACAAGTTCAACTGTGTATATTGTCACTATCAACCAGGGGTGGCCAAGCTCCTTGATAGTCCGAGCCATTTTTCAAAATTTGAAATTTTTCGCAAGCCGCAATTAAATACGTATTTAAAAGTATGCATAAAAGGTATTAAAAACGGCACTGTTTTTGTTCGTTCGCGCAGTTTGCTATGAGTCATATCATTATTAACGTGGGCGGAAATGAAATTTGTTACAACGTTGCACTTAGTTCATATTTGTTGTCAGTAATTAAAAAGACATTTTGAAACACATACGGAACGCAGTACATTTGAAACACAAAGGGAACTCTGGTACATTTATCGAGAGCCACAAATATTCCTTCAAAGAGCCGCATGTGGCTCGCGAGCAGCAGGTTGACCACCCCCGCTATAAACCATGTCCCTATGACTAAGTTCAACCGTATATATTTAGAGAGCTCAAGAAAAGAATTATCATTCTCAAGTAAAGTCATTTTTTGTGAAAGGGCAAAAAAAAGGAAAAGAAAAGAAATACTTAATAGTTTAAAAAACTTACGTTTCAATTTATTTTAATTATTTTGTACATGAACTGTGACTATTTTCACTAGTTCTGATAAGCCCATCTACCAGTTATTACCGGTTATGCTTAGATGTCAGTTATGCCTTTATGTGTGTGATTTATCATTTCAGTCACAAAGCTTGCCCGTGCCTTTCATTTATAATTATGGCTTACTAGCTTACTATAATGCTACAGATATTTAATTTTTTTTGATGAAAACATTTTTTACTTAGGAGTGACGTTAAATTTAATTTAATAACGTTCAATTTATGACATTAAAATGACAATTAATTTCATTAATCACCCTGCAAATTTTTCCATCCATATGAACCAAGGCGCATTCTGGAAATAGTTTTAATAAGTTCACAAACATTAATTACAATGACCTTCATTATTGCGTAAACAAATTTGGAATGCAACATATTAAATTATTCGGACAGCGCTCTGCCAAATAGTTATAAGAGTTATAATTAGTAATCCTAACGGATAATTTATTAATTAAGATTAACTTTTACCCGGGCATGTACGACACACTTTCTTAATCAATCATAACAAAACGTCCTTTAGATTCTGGTAGCATCTCCATGTAGGCATAATGTATGCGGAAATGTTCATCAGTAGCATCAAGATGCATTAATGCGGTAGGTAGCTGGTTTGTTCTAGGTAATTTACAGATTCTGGTGTCCTTTAATGGTTGACAATTAATTTCAGCTCGGGAAACTAACGTCTGTGCTGCGCTAAAGGATTTTCAATGATAATTATGTTTTGAATGGTAATGCAAAGTGATAAATTTTGTGAAATATAAATCTTAGAAATTACATATGTGCAGTTGTGTGTGTTTATTTTCCCATAATTTGTAAAATTTTGCACTATATTAAGCAGCTTGTCAAATTGATTTGCAGGCATTGTGCGCAGATTTGATTCATTAATGTGATTCAATATTATGTAATGTAATTCAGAAATGTTTATTTTGAGTAATTCATTCATACTTTGTACAAAAGTTTAATTAAGTAATGTAAAGTAATTTAACTTAGCAAAACTTTACTGCTCCTCCAAACAAAAAAAAGTTCGGAAACTCGTCTTTATTGACGTACACTCTCAGAAACACATGCTCAAATCTCACGAAACTTTCATCGTATTTGACGAAATGGCTTCGTGAAAAATGCTCCAAGCAAACCTTTCGTCAAATTGGCGAAATTTGTGTAGGAACTTTTTAAAGTCACGTGATTGCGAAAAAGGAAAGAATCGTTGTAAATGACGAAATTTTTTTGACGATTGAAGAATCGTCAAAAGTGAGCGTTCTATTTCTGAGAGTGCAGAGAGAGAGAAAGCTTTTCGTGTACATAACAAAAAGTTTTTTTCTTTCAACATGCCGCTGGATCATACGACATGGGCGCTGACGATTTTCTGCATTTTGAAAATTCACCAACTTGGGCCAGGTTTGATCCAGCGGACTTGGGCGTACGAGGCCAGTTCTTTACCACTATGCCACCCTGCTGGCATGGTACAATAAAGTTCCGTCCAGAATTATATGAGCTTACTTTCCCGCGCGTAAACGTCAAACTTGTAAACCCTAAGCTATTTCTCTCTCTCTCTCTCTCTTTTTCTTTCGTTTTGCTCAAGTTCTATATTATTGCAAATATACCTTTTAACAGTCAACGCACTTAATATTGAAGCAAAGTAAATATCTTTTACGAAAAAACTATAACAAGTAACTATTACTAGTAAGTAAACGACATTCAAATTCATTCTCTCATAGAAAAATAGGCACATTCAGTTCTGGATGATCTTCTTAAAAACTTGTTAATTTTAAGACAAAAAATAAAATGTGGGATTGAGATGCTCTCCCCAAAGGGCCATTTGAATAAAAAAAACTTTCGTTCGAATTGGATGATTCGTTCCAAAGTTATTAATAGAGGGTCAGAGAAAACGTCAGACACATATTTTTAACATCGCAAAACATTACTTTCAATGTTTTTACGTTTCAATCTTTTTATTTAATTATTTTAAAAATCTTTTTAAAAATAATACTTTTACGATATATCAAGCCTTCTTTCATACTTTCTACTTTTACGGAAAAATAGACTAAAAAGAGAAGAAAGAAATAACAAGAAGTTCCGTCTAGAACTATACGAGCCTACTTTCCCGTATACACCGAATTCAAATTTATAATCTAGCTATCTCTCTCTCTGTCTTTCTCGTTTAGCTTTAGTTCTTAATTGCTTCAAATATACCTTTTTCAACGGTTAATACATATTCATTCAATCATTCATTTATTAAGTCATTCATATATTTATTCACTCATTTATTCTTTCATTCTTTTGCTTATTCATTTAATCATTCATTAATTCAAAAATATTCTTGAAAATCCCGATCAAAAAATTTCATAGGAAAATAGGCTCGTTAGTTCTGGATGAACTTTCTATTTGTACATGTTCTACGTCATAAGAGCTTTCCGATAAAGTTTGTTGCAAGCAAATCGGTCCGTTAGATCAGGAATTATATAGGATCTAAATTTCGCCGTAAGCGGTATGTTAATTTTTTTTTTTTTTTGAACTGTTCAAAAATGAACAAAAATTGTTCAAATCAATATTTCACGCCAAGAACTTCTTTCAGTGAGCTTGTTCATGGGAACTTGGATCTTGTACCCAGAGTTTACATCATTTGCTTCATTTTCACCCATAGGCGCTAATGTTGAAAATTTTTGAACTGTTCAAAATTGAACAAAAAATTGTTCATATCATAAAGTAAAATATGGAAATGAGATGTCCTCGCCGAGACCTTTCGCACGCAAAAAAGAATTTTTCAAATCGGACAATTCGTTCAAAAGTTATTAGGGGGGGACAGACCGACAGACAGACAGACCGACAGACCGACAGACAGACAGACCGACAGACCGACCGACACACTTTTTCCCCATCACAATACCCTACTTTCAAATTTTTTATTTTTCATTCTTTACTTAATTACTTAACTTATTTTTGACTTTTCTTGATTTCTAACGATATTATCACGATACATTAAGCCTTCTTTCATGCTTTATTTTTACTTTTACGGGAAAGTAGGCTAAAAAGTGAACGAAAAATAATTAGATGATTTTTAACACAAACTGGCAGTGAAAGCAGTGATCATGAAGAAAAAATGCTTTCTTATGAGTGCTTAACAAGAAGTTATTTTTTTTTTTTTTTTTTTAAATAAAAGTGCATGAACTATTTGATTTTGCGAATGAAGACTGGCTCAAATGGAGAAAGAATTTTCTTTTCGAGAAGGAATGAAAAACTCTTCTTTGCTTCGAAAATTAAAGAGTTGCAGCAGGCATTTCCTCTGGTGATAAACATCGGAGGTTATAATATGTAATGTACTTAGATATTTATCAGTAATAAACATCCTTTCAGTTTAAATGTGTTTAATTCTTCATTTTTAATTATCACAATAGAAAGTTTACCTCAATTTTACATAGTCTCCTCATCTGAACGGAACATAACATTTAAAAAAAAGGCTGTTGAAAAAATTAAAAACTGGATGATTACGCCAAATGACTTCCTTGCACCCTTGCCAAATTTTTAACATCGAATTATATAGTAAACTCGAAAAATATTGCTCATAAAGCTAAAGTGACACTGGATCTAGTACGTATCTCATTTTTGGTGTCAAATTTTGCGAGATATCCTCAAATTTTTGCCAAATGGACCAAAAATTGCAAATAAAGCTCCACAATTGCGAAAAAAATAGAAGTATTTATGCAAAATACAGGATAAACAATTTGATTTTGCACAAATTGCAAAAAGAGGGAGGGGGCATTATTTCGATTACTTATTTTCCGCATCTAACAACCTTATATATAGATCAATGGCGGAGCTCCTTGTAACAGTGAAACACAGGTATGCAATGTTTTTCTATTTGTGCTGTAGTAACGTTGTTTGCTTATTTACAATGTTTTTACTGTTTTAAGTACATTTCTCAAACTAAAAAATCTAGCTTAGAAAAACCAAACATTTTCAACCAATTTTCAGCTTCAAGTTTCCAGTGAAAAATATGCAAACATAATAGAGACAATTATAATAGACAATTATAAACACATGTTGCATCTGTTAAACACAAACGCTTCACTTCAGTTACGTGATTGTGCGCTCGGAAAAAACAGCATTCATTCACAAAAAAATAAGCTTCTAAATTACTTCAAAGGAAGATATTTGCGTCCAAATAAAAGAAAAAAAAATGGAAGCAATAAATGTGCAAAAGGTTGACCAACCCCAATTACCAAACGCATCTTGTAAAGAGACGAATAACAATCAGCAGGAATCATCAAAAATCGATTAGCTTCATCGGATTACACAAAGCCATTATTCATCGATATTCATTCAAAGGATCTACAAGAAGTAATTATATTCCTGATCCTTTAGGCAATTAAATCTCATCTTAATTAATAAACTGAACCCCCTGCAAGAGAATCCTTGCTCTAATTAAACAATGATTGAAAACGTGAGATGATATTTTTTTTTAAAGAAGATCACAACTAAGCTTGGGTAGGAGAATATAAATATTTTTAATAATTGCATCGGTGAAAATTTGATTAAAATCCTAAAATTATTTAATAGTTATCAAAATTACAAGCTATTTAAAAAGCGTAGGAAGTTTGAATAGAAATGTTAACTTACTGTAGTAATTTAAAATGAAAATTAAGTTTAGAACACATTACTGACAGTTACAAGACAATGTAACAATAATCAATTTATGAAGGAACATAAATTTATTCAACCACCACGATGAATGCCTACAGCAATCAAATGGATAACATGAACAACTCTTCAAATGTTCTCGGGCAAAAGACTACCTCGAAAAGTCTGCAAGCACGATACAAATCTCTGTGTAAGTGCAAATTTATTTAACGTTAGCTGCCTTCGGCGTCCGACTCGTTCGTTATTCTATATTAATTAATAATTGAAGATGTAAATAATTTGTTTTAGTTATTTTATTTTATTTATTTATTACATATTTTTATTCCCTTGTACAAAGTAAAGGAAGAATTGTATTCGCAAAAAAAAATCCTACAGAAATTTCAGCCTAACTTTTAATTTTAATCACAAATTAACCAGTTTTTCTATTTTTTCACTTAATGCGTATGTATGTACACACGTGCTTTGTTTTTAAATCTCTATAATGTATGGGCCTCCGAAACATCCATTTTGAACATCCCTAATTCCGTTTTGACGACTTTAGTCATGCCGTCTGTATGTGCGTAAGTGTCTTGGTGCGTATGTATGTATACCGCATTACTCAAAAAAGGTATGTCATAGAAGGTTATAATTATGTACGTAGGATCTGTTCGAAGTTTAAATGCACTAAAAAAATCTGTAAAAGTACAGAAGGGAAAGTGAGAGTGTTTCTTTAACTTTACGAAGAACTTGATATAAATCAAATTATAAGTTTCTCAATAACAATTTTTAAATAAAATTCTTGTTTTGTTTTCACTATGTAAAACTAGAGAAAGGTTTGTTAAGTTACGAAGAACTGTTCTCCTGAGATGTGTGACTTCCAATAAATTTGTTAAACATTGTAAACAAATGCATTAATGAACTCTTTAGATCTGTGACTACTAGTTTAAAAATTGTCAAAAATGTATTATGTATTGTTGAGTATAATTTAACTTCAGCTCAAGTGAGCAGAAGTTAAATTATACTCAACAATACATAATAAGCCTGCCGCCGAACGACTTCAGCATCAGCGAGAATTATATAAACTATCTTAGTTATTAAAAAAGATGAATTATTCCATAAGGTAAGTACAAGGAAGTCATGGGATGCACACATCAGATTTTTTTGCTTTTAACCAGAGTAAACAATCAGGCAAGAGGGAGTCATCCCCCCTCCTAAATTCTGTTTTAAATTAGCTCCTCATTTTTTACCTGAACTATTTTTTAAGAGCTGAAATTAATTATACAATGGCCACGTGACATATTAATTAAGCAAAAATATAAATGAACAAAATTGAGAACGAAACACGTTTGCAGCTGGTACAGATTTAGTTAGGAAAAATTAAGATATTTCTGCTTAAAAACAAACATATTTATTGGATTTACAGTAAAAACTGAAATTTAAATATAATACCTTCTACCGTACTAATTAATGACAATAGGGGCATTAATTTTGAACAAATTTTTACACTGCGTAAATCGAGAGCCTTAAGCGGGGGTTAGTTGAAGTAGGAAGCATCTAACCTCGGTTGCCATTCACTTTCCAAAAATTACTCGCTGACTCCTTTTGTGTACATGTGTGTGTGATACCTTCAAATTAAAAAAAAAAAACATTGATGTCATTTTAATAATAGGGTAGGTAATACTACTTTGATGTGCGTGGCACTTGACAGATAAGGTATTCTTTCGCTGTTATGGAAAATTTGTTTTCTTCTTTTCTGTTGATGTGCCTTAATTGGAGAAAGAAATAGAATGCATTAAATTTTGCTTGCGACACGCGTGGATCTTGTCAATTATAAATATATGTCCTTACTCGTTGGTTTTCTTATCCCACCCAAAAGTTTTTTGACCATGAAAAAGGATTTATAACTACTTGCTTGTATTCTATTATAAAATTGATATTTTATTTTGTTAAGTTTTTTATATGAAGAACATTGTGGGTTTTGCCTTCCAAGCGTGGCAGCTTTGAATTGAATGAGATTTACTAAATATTGTTACGAACTTAAGGGTACTGAGGATGTTTATCGCCAAGCTTGGTGACATGCCGATCACGTTAGATAATCCTGGTTTTTCAGTAGTAGAATTTTCTTGAATATTCCTGTCACATGATTCGCGATGTTATATAAATAGCTCTGGCGAGAGGTTAGCGAGTTCAGTTCAGTTTTAGACTTTGGCGAGTGCCTGTCAGTCTGAGCCATTGCGCTGTAAGCTTCGTGCTTGAATCTATTCTTTTTGTGTAGTAAATACGCGATTACCGTTGGTTTTACGGTGATGTGTGAACCCCATGAGATATTTTTGTGCGCTTAAATCTGTACATAGTGTAAATATCTTGTAAATAAACTGCTCTGTTTATACAAGGAGTTAGTAATTGGTGTAACAATATCAAATAGTTTCGACATTCGATATTTTACAAAAATAGGTATATATATATATATATTAAAGAAAGAAAAACAAAGGGAAGGGACCCATGATTTTTTGGGCTTTTCTTTCTTTAAAAGAGTTAGATAAAAATAAGTAAAAGTATGAAAGAAAGCTTGGAAACTTGTAAAATATCGTTAAAAATGAAGATAATGTATATTATTTACTTCCAAATTACGTATCAAAAATTAAATAATTTGAAAAGGGGAAAAGGTATACAAGTGTATTTGATCCGTGGAATAGTTTGATTCGAACAAAAATACTTCTGTTCAAACAATCATCGTCAGAATACTTCATTTAATTGATTAATTGTTTTGATTTGCGGTTTTAAATGCAGGAGCATTTTAAGAGTTTTTTCTTAAGATATATTTTTTTAAATGTTGTATGTAAAAGAATAATTAATTTCTCTATAGCCATAATATTAAAGAACACAACTGATTGGACGGTTTAATTAAATTTACGAAGGATTATACGGATGTAAACTTCTCATTATTTTTTCCTCACTCTTTATTTTATTTTATTTGTTGTTTTTCATTTCATTTATGTTACTCTATTTTTAAGCAATCAAAGAGATTGCTTATTGCTTTCAGTAAAACGTGTCTTCTGATTATTCAGAATAGTTTCATAAATAGACGACCATTTGGCCAAAAATTTCGCGTAGGTGGAGAGAAGTTTGGCACCAAAAATGTCATACCAAGTCTAGTTTCTTTTTATAGATACTAAAGATATTTGGCGTTCCAAATATTGCTACGTCGAAATTCTTTAAACCATTTAACTAAGTACTTCAAAACTAAAAGTTCTACATCTCAGAAAGTATTCATAAGTCTACCCAGAAATGAACTTTGGGCAAAATTAGAAGGAAATATCGAGCTTAGAAACTTGTAAAATATCGCTCAAACAGAAAGGATCAAAATGTGTATTACTAAAACTTCCATGCTAAGTATGAAAAATAAATAATTAATAAACTTTAAAAGGAATAGTTTGATTCGAACAAATATACTTTTGTTTAAACAATCATCGTCAGAATACTTCATTTATAACTTTTTTTATTTGCCATATTAAAAGAGTATTTAATTTCTCTGTAGCAGTAATATTAAAGAACACAATTGGTTAGACAATCTAATTAAATTTACGAATGATTAAAGAAACAGTATAAATGATTTTGGGGTACTTATCGGTTATACGCCCTACCTTGGCGAATGTTTTAGAAATGTCGCCAACATGCTATGTAAATCTAATTAACTCTCGTGCTATTTAAATCTAAAACCATTGCTTTGTTTGTATTTCATTTGGCTATGTTTGGCGAGAAAAAAAAATAGCCTATAGCCGATAACTACCGATTTTTGCGAACTTCCATAATGTAATCAATCCATAAAATGCAAGGGAGACCCTCATATCTATATTTCAAACTCCAGTAAAGCCTTTGCATCTTTATCTGTCGTAAGAACAGCTTCATAAACGTCTTCAACTACTTTGTAACCATTTTTCAACATAATCATTTTCAATACCTTATCTGAAAACTTCCACTATACAGAAAGTATGCAAAGGAAATAAAAAAGTGAACTTAGATAGAAATTAAGATGATAGATCAAGCCTTAAAAGAAACCCTAAAAGCTTGGTGACTCCAGCTTTTGTAAAATAATTACTTCGATGCGTCAAACCAAATTAAAACCCGTAAACTGCTATATCATCGAAGCAATTATACCTTTATCTATGTTATAGAAGCCCAATTTGATTCCTTGAAATCACTTTGAAAATAATATTCCTACATCATCATTCAATACCTTGTTTAAACACCTCCACATCTCAAAAAGTGTTCAAAGCTCAACAAGGAAGTTAACTTCGATCATAATTGCTAAGATAGATTACTCTAATTAGTCTTCTTTCACCTAACCCGTTTTCTTCCTAAGAAATTAGACCCTAGTAAACTCGCTAAATATGCTGAAGAACCGATGGCTGAGATTGAAAATTCCAACTAACCATCCTTTTAATCTACATCCATAGCATTGACCTCAACTTATCACTTACACATTAAAAACCACCTTCAACCTAATCATCCTCGCATTTCAAATCTTCAACAAATAAATTGAGGGGACGAGACGGACAGAACGAGTGCAAGCAGCCGCGCCTAGCTATTACGCATCTATTACAAAGTATCGCGGTCAGGACGAGTCATTATTTTCGCTTTTGCCACTAGGGCCCCTGTGGTACCTGTAATTAATATTTCAACATTCTTCTGATTGAGATTTGTGGTCAGTTGAGGGCATCGTTTAGAATTTTTAAATTTGTTCTAGTTCGAGAGTGAAAGACATCTCAGGGAAATAAATTTAATCAATTATTTTGAATGATTAGATTTTAATCACTTTAAGTTTGAATCCGGATGACCATTTTAACTGCAATGATTAATATTCAAACACAAGCACACTGCAAAAACATAATTATTTTTAAGAAAACCTTCAAAAAAATTGTTTCTTGGAAATAACTTTTGTTTAATTTGTGGAGGGAAATGTTTTACTATACGAAACATTAACAATGGGATTTTTCTAATGAGCAAAATTTTTGAACGAACCGAACGTCAAGCATCAAAATTTGTAAGGAGTCCTTCAGAAAAGTTGTTTCTTGGGAAAATCTTGATTCAATTCGTTGAAGAAATGGCTTATTATAAGAAACAGTGCCGATGGGTCTTTTCCAATCAGCAAAATTTTTGAAGTTTAACGTAACGAACATCAAACCTGAACATTTTTAAAAGAAATTATTTTTTGTGGTGTTGAAAAATTTTGATAGCCTGAACAGTTTTCTTCCTAAATCTGCAGAAATTTCGTCGATCGATAAACTCTTAAAAAACTACAAGAAAATTAATGAAAAATAAATTCAGCGTTTAGATACAGAACTCATTTATTTCTGCTTCTTAAAACTACGTTTTCAAAGTTTTTATTCACACTAACAGCTCTAACGGAAAAAGTATTCATTTGAAATTTTGTAAAAAGCTTTTATCCATTACATTACCGTGCAATAAACATCCAAAATTCAATTTACATACAATATGTTGTTACGAAATTAAGGATACCGATGTTGTTTCTCGCCAAGCTTGGCGACCTTCCGATAACGTTAGATAATCCTAGTTTTTGCTGGAATTTTCTGGAATGTCCATGTCACGTGAGCCGCGATGTTATATAAAAAGCTCTGGAGAGAAGTTTGGAAGAGTTCAGTGCAGTTCAGTTTTAGACTTTGAGTGCCTGACAGTCTGAGCCGTAGTGCTGTAAGCTTCTTGCTTGATTTTATTCGTATTTGGGAATTAAATACGGGATTTCCGTTAGTTTTACGGTGATATGTGAACTTCGTAAGATATTTTTGTGTGCATTTTTTGTACATAGTGTCGATTTCCTGTAAATAAATTGCTCTGTTTTGTATAAGGAGTTAGTCATTGGTGTGAAGAACGACGAACCCGTAGCAATATGTTTCTTCAATAAGGATAAATGAAAATTAAATAGAACTCCATACTATAAGGAGAAGTCTGAAAAATATTGATGTACATTTTGTTTAGGTGTTTTCTTTTTTTTTTAGATAATTTTAGAGGTTCATTGCATGTTTCGGATGGCATCTAAGAAAGAGTTAGACATAACAAGTTTGAAAAACAAAAAAAAAAGCGAACAAACCTGAAATTTTGAGGAAGTAATTGTTTCTATCCAAAAAAAAATTTGGTTTTTATGAGAAGAAATAAGAAAAAAATACTTTTAAGAGGGAAGAAAGAAAAAAATAGCAGTCAAAAGTATTATAAAAAGTGCACATGCTAAATTTTAGGAAGATAGAATTAATACACTATATAGATAAAAGTCATAGAACAATTTCATTTTCGACATATTTTTTTCAAATTTATAGAGAAATATATAACAAAGCGCTTTGAAGCACGTCAAATTTCTGACTTTAAAACAGCACATTGAACGACGAAACTACTATAAATAAAATTCTTGCTACCACCAGGTTTTTTTTTTTTTGAGCAACTGATAATTCGCTGATCACTTTGCGAAGAAAGGAATTTTGATGGGGGAAACAGAAAAGATTAAAACTTTTCTATTTATTAGAGAAACAATGAAAAAATCTGTTAAGAACGTGTCAAAAATACGAAATAGTCTCAGGAATATATGTAGTTGAATTTGAAAAACAAATATTACGATAAAATGGAAAATAAAAAATTAAGAAGGTTAAAATTCAAAGCAGGTGCTTTGCAAATATGTGAAATTTTTCGAAAACAAATATCAATAAAATCAATTAGTAAGCTGCAATTGATTTTTACTATTATGTAAATAACTTATATTACGTGTCTAAATACTGCTTATCATTAATTAGAGCAAAGTAATTAAATAAAATGCTTGAACATACGTAACTATTTTGAGCTTATCCCCTGCATATTAATTTACTTCTAATTATACTCTCTTCTCTCAAAACAGAAATATTTATCAACTGTGACAGAAAATCGACTCAGAAGGCTAAATTATGAACACAAAAAACTGGATGCACAACTTTCGCCGCTGTCTGTATTTTCAATTTCTTTATTTTCATCAAATTTAACAAGCTTAAAAGCTATCAACAATTTTGAACTGAAAACAGTCAATAATTGTTTCCTTTCCATTAAAGTTGACACACACTCAATACAGTGCAATGCTATTCCATTTTCTGCCACAGTGCAATACAGTGGGGATACCTTTATGGAAATCAAAAAGTTCAAATGAAATATTTTCGCTGATCAAACTAGCAGCATGTAAGAAAGAAAATACACTAATAAATATCATTATTTTAGCAGCGTCGGATTTTTTATTGAGTCCGATTATTGTATTTAAAAAATAGTATATGTTTCTATTTGATTCTGGCTTCACGTGTTTACTTTTAATAAAGCAAGCAGAATTAAAATGTAGTTACAATAATCATTAGTAAAATTGTAATAATAATTATAATTCTACAAATGTTAGGGTCAAGGGGGTAAACTGGTCAATGGGGGTAAAGTGATTAGGCAGAAAATAAATAGCTATAGCTTTGAAATAATTAATGGAATTGGTGAAATATTTTTTTTTAGCTTCAATAACACTGTGCAACCCGAAAAATGTCCTTTAGATGAAAATGTGCGTTTCGTATATATTTTTGGCTGAAAATTACGAATCTGAAATTATTATTTGCCTACCACGTACCATTTGTCCATAATTCCACATCTTAGCTTTTTACGTATTTTCTGGATAAATAGGCATCTTTTCGTAATTTATTGACTCAATTTATTTTAAATTATATCTTTCTCATTGTGTGAAAGCAAGGCCAAATACATATATATTTTTTTTTACATTAAAATTATCGAGTGGTATGTAAAACGCCTACCAGTTTCGCCAGTCTTCTTATTGAAATAAGCATTTATTTAAAAACATCCTTATGAATGATAAAATCCGAAATAAATTCATAAAATTTTCACAGATTAAAACAGCAAGATAAAAAATAAACAAGGTAATATTCACACACTGCTTGTTGAGTTAGTTCAACGCCATATTCTCCTTGTCATAAATTCATTCCACAGTTCTCACTTAAACACGTAAATATTTGGATGTTCTTCTTACTCTTCCACTGAATACTAATTTACTTCTGTTTCTTGCATTGACAAGGCATGTTGAGGATCCATACACCGACCACACCAGGTCCTATATTTTAGCCCTCGATGTTTAAAATTATATACACATCGTGACTCAGTTCGGACCGCAGACCTTCTCAGGCACCAGGCACAAGACTACCTTTCGCCAATATGGCGTCTTCACTTTAAACCTCGGCAGCGACGGCTTTTAACAACCACTCCGACATCGTAGTCGAAGTGGTTGTTCCTGCACGTAACCTTCGTGTTACATATTGACAGTAAGATCGTTGCCATGCTAGAGACCCTTTTTATGAACTTGGTCACTTTCGTGACATTTTTGGCAGCAAAAGCTTTATCGACTTTCTCGAAGTTTCGATTAATTTACAAGACGACAAAGGTATTTTGCAGACTATTTAACGGAGAAAAAAGAAACAATATGCTGCTGTGATGTTAATGTATTATTTCAAACATTAGGACATGAGCACAATTGAGCAGAGTGGCGCTTGTTTATCAGTGCGTCTCCATCTAAGGATTTTTTTCCTATTTTCTCCTGTAGCATATTTTGCAAATACAAAGGAAATTGGCAAATTATGAACTGCAAAAACATATCAAATGAGCCACTTGTAAATCTCGCAATGTGTCTTTTTTACAGAATTGCTCATTAAAGTTGATTTAATGAAATATTTAAAAGCTCCGCATAGAGAAGGCTTTCTTGCATCTCAGGAACAAAGTCAAAAATTTAAGTGGGGCAAAAGTAAAAGAAAGGGTTTTATTGGCCCACAACAAGGAAGTCTGTCATGATGAAGAGTTCGAAAACAAACTTTTAGAAGCCAAAAAATCAGCCTGGCTGGCCTTCAAATCAGTGTGTTCCCGTTTCTTCGGAAATGAGAAAGCTGAAAACTACAAAGATCTTGTTGATGACATGATAAAACATTGTCGTTACGTAAAAACTTAAAACAGCAAGAAGAACCAATGATAAATTTTCCAAATGTGAAATTAAAATTTTTCCAGTATGAAAAGTGAGGGCCAATAAAAATAGGTGGGTGTGGCACGGGTTGGACTGCCCTGACTGAAGGTACTCGTAAAACTTAAGGTACTAGTAGGTTCTTTATTTATATATTTGTTAGTTTTATTTTTATTTATTTCTTTTCTTAAGTTATTTATTTATCATTTTATTATTAACCAGGAAATAGACTATGTTTAAGAAACAAAACTTTTAGCAAAATGCAGTACACATTTTTTTTAATAACTACTTTGTTGGGACATGGTGTCTAATGCTCCCCGACCAATGCAAGACTAACCCTAAGCTATTTTCAAACATTCAACAAGAAATCAATCCTATCGACGCAAAAATCTACTAATTATGTCAAATGCCCTTGATGCATAGAAGTGACCACAGATAAAAATCAGATTAGATTTTGATGAATTTCTTACTATTCGTCTTCTTTAATTTAAGTAACGCTATGTGACATTTGATATCCTGAATTGTTATCGGAATTACAGTGGACGTTCGTTTTAATTATCCATTTAATTGATGTAAAAATGAATTAACACTTGAGTTATGCATTTGTTAAAATCATTTTGGGTCACATTATTAATTGTCGGTGTAGATTAAACTGCTGAAATAAATGAGTTGCATCAAAGTTTGGTGAAGTATATCAAATTATGCTTCTGATTAAACTGTTATTAAATGATGAGGAATATTGATAAGGAGCGGGAAACTTTCTCATCTTTCATAATTCATCCAAATATATTTAAATTTAATTATATTTCTAATTTCTTTCAAACGTAAAAAGACGATTTTGCGAGAGGCGATACTTAAGAAGTTAACTGGGCTCCTGAAATACGGTAATGTAAGATTAAAAAGCAGATTTTTAAAAAAAATAAGATAAGATAAATAATAATAATAATAATAAATTACTTAATAAACTAAAATAAAGTAGAATAAAAACTTTATAGTAATCCCTTAGAAAGTATATTATGGGATGAATTCAGTCGCTTCATATTTTCACTGGAGTTATTTTTTACATAATACTCTTTTCCAGGATATCTTTTTTTAATGATTATTTAAAGATAGTTTTACTCCACACGTTTCATTCTACAAACTGAATACGTTTAGTGAGATTTGAGCAAAAGAAAAAGGAGAAAAAAACTATACCTTTACAGGGAGTGAAATCTTTTATAAATGTAGAATTCATACGTGGCTTAAGACACGCTGATATGAGACATTTTTCACTGTAAATAATCTAATGAAAGAATTTTTTCATGTGAATAAATAAAGCTTTTCTTAAACGCTCGTTTGTTTAGCAGTTGAAATGATTATACCGTAAAAAATAAATCAACTTACTCAAAACAGAAAAAAAAATAGTATTTTTAAGTAAGTCAGTTTCAAAAATAATTTATTTCTCTTGAAACTTTGTGCACTTTAAGTTCAAAGGAAAAAATACGTGTAAAATTTATCCTATTGACAGTTAGAAATTGCTTTATTTCTATTCGTTCGTCTAATGTATAATAATGAACGTAATCGTTCATCGTCTATATTTTTTTTGGACTACTTTCTCGTTAAAACAATCTCACTAAAAAAGAAGGCTTAGTGCTTCGTAAAATGATACCTGAAAACAAAAAGAACTCGTAAATAAAATTTATTATTGCGTAAAAATATTCATTATAACAAGATACGTCATTAAATTTTCAAAAAAAGGGGGAAATTGATAAAATATTCATAATTAAATTAATCTATTTAGATAATAACAATCTATTTACATAGAAATGCTAGACAATAATTTCTCTTGAATCTAAAAGGCAATTTAGGGACATATGTCTAAAAAGTAGACAACCTTATGACTTAAGTACAAAGATAAAACAACGTGAAAAAGCACAAATTCAGATTAAAATTAACGCAAATAGCTATTTCGAAGCTACAAATGGAGCCTCTTCATCAGTGCATAAAAGAAGAAGAAGAAACGCTCAACACACAAGCAAGAAAGCTGTGAGTGAACAAGGCAATAACCATCATCATCATAACTTATATTTGTTATTGGCGATCAGGCCCCGGAGGGGCCTTTTACCCAGGTTCCGTAGTAGAAAACATCGGAGGGTATACATCAGATTTATTTTATTCAGATTTATTTTATTCACAGGGGAAAATGCATTTTCCCCTGTGAATAAAATAAAATTTACAAATTTGAAGTATCCCATTGATTTGCACAACAACTGGGGTATTTATAGTATTTCTTGGTCTGTTTTACATAGGTCAGACTAAACGTGCCTTAAAGCACAGTCTGAAAGAACATGAAAATTATGTTAAGCGTAAAGAACTTGCACGTTCTTCCATTGCCCAGCATTGTTGGACTTTAGATCATTGTTTTGAATTTTCTTCTGCTAGAATTATCAGCAAATGCTCTTCTGTCTATGAACTTGATTTTTGGGAAGCTTATCACAGTTGGAAAAATTCTCATTCTGTAGTAAATGATTTTTCCACCACTCCATATTTTCCTGACATTTGGAAACAATTTTTATAATTTTTCTCTCCATTTTTGGTTTTCTCCTGCAATTTACATATTCGTTTCCCGCCTTTTCCTTCGGGCTCTGTTCCCGCCTTGTTCCTGGCCTCTGATTGGTCAATCGCTAATCCGACACATTTGGTATAAATACCGGTGTCTCTCTGGTTATTGCCTTAAGGCCGGTGCTCGACTGAATAATACCGACTGGCGGTGAATTTGAGGAGCGTGAAAACGTGAGAGCTGATTCGATAGGAGGAGACAGACGTCAAGACAATCATGCCTGGTTCGAAGAAAGCCAAAAGGAATGCTCCGAGCCCCTCCGACTTCGAAGCGAAGATCAACCGTTCCAGCCTCCCAGATCGGAACCAACTCTACGGAGCCATCTTAAACGAGAAGGACATCACTGAACTTAGGAAATTTGAGGCCATAATTGATAGTCATCTGGCATGGTTTTACGACTACATAGGAGAAGGCAACCCAGTCAGCACCAATGACTTCCTTATCTACCGAAGCCTTGCCCGCTGTCTTACCCAGGCCTCCATCAAAATCAAGACTTACGATTTCCAGATGGAATTGGAAGAGTTAAGAGAAGAGAACGTCAAGCTCCGCGCAGACCTGAAGGAAGCGAAGAATTCGACGCTCCCCCCTGCTCCTGAAAAGAAGAAGAGAAACAGACGGCCGGTCGTCCTTATTCGTGAGGAAAACCCCCAGAAGGCTCTTGAATTGATCAAGCAAAAGCACGACGAGCCCTATGAAGTTCAGCTACATAGGGACGAAGTAAAGGTATTTCCCGCCAGCGAAGATGGCCACTTTGCGGTGATCCGCTACGCTGAAGAGGAAAAAATGGAATACTACGCCCCGAGATTCGACCAGCGCCCTCCCCTCAAGGTAATACTAAAAGGGCTCCCGGTCAATTTCAGCGTCGAAGTACTAGGCACAGAACTCTCCAAGCAAGGACGGAAAGCCACCAAGATTAAACAGTTCCAGGGGAAAAATGGGCCCCTGCCCATTTTTTGCATTCAACTAGACTACTCCGATGAAAATCTCAAGATTTTTGAAGAACTCGTAACCTTCGCCGGCTTCCAAATAAGGGCGGAGCGGCTACATAGGAGAAAAGGCCCCATCCAATGTTATAGGTGCCAAAGGTGGGCCCACAACTCCTACGTTTGCAACGCAGGTGAAAAGTGCAAGTACTGCGCTCGTCCACACCGTTCCAAGGAATGTACGTTCAAAGATGAAACACCGAAGTGCGCCAACTGTCATGCGGCGCACCCGGCAACAAGCGACGACTGCCCGAGACGCCCCCTCAGCGGAGCCAATCGCAGAGCAGCACCAAAAATCAAGAAGAAAACCTCCTTCTACAGGCCGAAGCAAGACCTCATAGCCATCTTGAAAGTAGCTATTCAAAGCTACGAAAATGGACTGAAATGATGAACTTTTGCATCTTCTGAGCATCCGCTTTTCTTTTATTTTCTATTTTTTTCCACTCTAAGCCCTTCGGGGACAAAGAAGTCCACGTTCTGATGTATACATTCCGATGTTTTCTACTACGGAACCTGGGTAAAAGGCCCCACCGGGGCCTGATCGCCCATAACAAATATAAGTTATGATGATGATGGTTATTGCCTTGTTCACTCACAGCTTTCTTGCTTGTGTGTTGAGCGTTTGTTCTTCTTCTTTTATGCACTGATGAAGAGGCTACATTTGTAGCTTCGAAATAGCTATTTGCGTTAATTTTAATCTGAATTTGTGCTTTTTCACGTTGTTTTATCTTTGTACTTACATTTTTGCACAAAGTATTTTGATCATTTGTCTTAAACCTTATGACTTAGATAAACTTTCAAGACCTAACTGTTATATTAAGTAAAATTTGTTTTTTTACCAAACCCGGAAATTTCTTTCACTTTTGCCTGACGATCGCTGATGTAATTATAAACGCAGATCAAGAAACTTGCAATTATAAATTGTCCCATCTGTTGTCATGTCCACCTTGCGGCCTTGAGACAAGGCCAGCTTCCTGTACAAAATAGATTGCAGATGTTGTTCCATCTTGCAATTGCAAAGATCATTAAGGGATGAATGATTCGGGTGGTTTCCAAGGTCTGTAATGAGTGCTTTAGTGATATTCCAGTATCGAGTTTTGAAAGAATGCAGATGATTAGAATATATACAGAGAGATAGATATCTTGTTTATGGAAATAAAATTTCACGTTAAATTAAAACACAAATGAGCATTAAAACGCAGACATATGTTTCGGGATTGCTTGGAATCCCTTTTTCAATGCGACAGGGAGCTTCTAGATGCAAAACATCCAAATGAAGCAGACAGAACAACAAAAACAAAGCTTATATAGCCTAAGAATTAACTGTAAACCAATGAGAATAAAGGCAGTGTGAAGTGGAAGTAGAAGTAGTAGGAAAGGCACCAATAAGAGAGCAACAAACGAATGCAGTTGGAAGTACAGAAAGTAAAAAGGAATATCAATAAAAAGAAAGCAAAAAAGACAACAGCGTGCGTAAAAATGTGAAAATACATGAAAATTGCAAAAAAATAAAATAAAATACAAAGAATAAAATGGAAATAAAATAAGTACAGAAAATACTAAAACAAAAAGCAAAACAAAGTACACATGCAAAAGAGGGGGAGGGGGGGAGAGAGAAAAAAAAATTGACACGAAAAAGGAAAACTAACAAGAAAACCAAGAAAGAACAACAAATTAAAGGAACTTATGCCAGACCTGTGAAAAATAAGGAGTTGAGGAAGAATCATTAACCAAATTAGAACTATTCCTGTTAATATGATAAGCTTCCCAAAAGTCAAGTTCTAAAGGAGAAGAATTTTTGAATAATTTTCCCAGAATTGAAATCAAAAGAGTGGTTGGAATTCCAACAATGTTGAGCAATGCTAGACTTATTCAGCTCTTGCTTTCGTACATAACCTTTATGCTCATTTAACCGAATTTTCAGAGCACGTTTTGTCTGTCCAATGTATGAAAGGCCGCAACGGCAACTAATTTGGTAAATACCCCAAGTATTAAGTGGATCAACAGGATCTTTAAGAGAAGAGAAGGAAAGTTTGTTGCTAGGAGCAAAAACAACTTGAAATTGAAACCTTTTTAGGATTTTAGCAATACGAAAACTTACAGAATGAAAGAATGGTAACACAACCAAATTCTTTCTAGAAACCACATGATTGGGACCAGAAGTTTTTTTAGAAAGTTTGTTATGAATAGAATCAATTAAAGAGTGAGAAAATCCTCTATCAACAGCTACAGCTTTCAGATAGTTGAGTTCAATCTTGAGAAGCTCAGGAGAAGAGCAAATATTAATAGCACGATGGACAAGAGCATTAAAAGCCGAATATTTTTGGTTGGGATGATGAGACGATAGTCTGTGAGGAGGTAAAGAAACAGCGAAAGGTTTACGATAGACAGAAGTTGTGAAACCAGACTCACTCCTAGAAATCAAAACATCAAGAAACGCGAGGCTACTATTAAGTTCTTTCTCACAAGAAAACTGGATATTAGAATCAATGGAGTTCATAATCGAAAGAGCATCATCAATACCTAACAAGTTACTGTCCGTTAGGACAAAACAATCATCCACATAACGAACATAAAATTGAAATTGCAATTCTTGTTTATGGTTTTCATGTAGAAAAAAAGTTTTCTCTTTCAAATCATTGAAAATAAAAATATGTTGCTAATCCAATAACCCCCTTATAAAAACCATACAGAAAATCTAGAGAAATGTTCAATTCACCTGATAAAGTTATCAACTATCCATCTAAAAACGACTAAAAAGCAATTCATTTGGATGGGGTGTACACACAGTGAAATAGATAGTGAAATAGATGTTTTAATTAATTTTTAAAAAAAGTAGCAAAAAAAAGTTTATTCAATGTCATTTATGGGTACTTTCAGCATTGTCATTTTGATTTTGTGCCATTTTTAGTGAGGTTATAGATATCTGTGCATAATTTTGGTCCATAAAATGCATAATTTATTTGTTAGCTTATGTTGCGTTCATGTCAGGGTGAGCGAAATGCGAAAGTATCACTTTTATCAATTTGCACAGTACTCTGTAGAACAATTTGTGGTGTGTTGTACGAAAAGCGGCAGTTACTGTATCTCGTCAAAGCATTATAAAAGATCATAAGAGCTATCTATCCTTGCTAGCTAAAAGAGATTGCATGGTTTTTCTTCGCATCTTTGAATGAAATGATCTCTCAAGTTACAAGTTCGAAATCACTGTATGAAAATTTTTGACGACCTCTTCAAGACGCCTGATCGTTTCTTTTCCATCTTAATTCGCTTAAGTTTTCTAGACAATTTTCTGTCTCTGGTGCTTTCTGGCACCAAGAAGATTCTTGATTAGAATATTATTAGTGAAGTCTGCATGTGAAAAAAAAAAAAAGATTAAAAAGAACAAAAATTCTCATAAATATTCACAACTAGTTTCAACACCATCGAATTCCTATCTACAAAAACAATTTTATCACATGACTGCGGCATCACTAAGTGTTATGTATTGTTTTTCTCTAAAGACGTTTTGAAGACACTTTAATTAAGTGATCGGTTGTGAACTTTACCTTGTAATCTGATGGACTTATAATAATACATTTGTTTTGAATGCCATTGCTTAATATTCAGAGCAAGTTTTACATCATGTAAACACCTTGTTCGGAAAAAAATAACTGACTAGTCTCATCTTTATGTATTGGTATTGGCAAGACTTTTGAGAACAAAACAATATCTCTACGCTGATGTCAAGGACATGATATTTACAGTATATGTGACTAATGCATCAGGCAATTAAATCAACAAGTACTATGATTAAAAAAGACTATATTTTTCCTTAAATTTTTTTTTTAATGAGATTTTTTTAGAGAGGATATGACAAATTTTATTTAAAATGCACTGTTTAAGAAAAAATATATTTTTGGAAAACCAAAACATCAAACATGATTTTTTCTTAAATCGCCAGTAGTTCAACAAATCAAAAATAAGAGTTAAAAGCTCACAGTGAATCCACATTCGATTCTGTGTTTCTAGCTACATCGAATCAGATTTTTTTTCTTTTTTTTTTCCAATTTTTTTTTAACTATTGAAATTGGTGTTTTCCCCTTCGGTTTATTTCATGACGTGTAAGTTGGAGGCTTCACAAAGTGAGAGGACACTGCTCCAGTAGTGGACACTTAGATCTTTAAGCTCCTAAAATAAGCGAATGTAACATTAAATTTGAATGAAATTATCAGAACCTATAGCGAACGATTCCTAGTGCTGGTTAATAGAGCTAAAGTTGGCGTGGAGCATCTATGCAAGTACATGGATTTAATGGCTGCCTCCACAACGGTCACATTTGCTGCTCTTTACTAAAGCCGATCAATAAGAAGGTTAGGGATTTAGGGAAAATATATGGGAAAAAAGCGTGACATCATTTATGAATGGTCCCTTTGTCATTTTTAAAATTATTTCTCCAAGTTAACAGTATAAAATAGATGATATTAATTTCTGTCCACTACTAATGCAAATAAGTGTCTTATAAATGTCTGCTATAGATACAATTTAAGCGTTTAGTAAATTTGACGTAAAAATCCTAATTTTTCATCAAATGACATTTTATAGGTAATTATTTTTTAGAGAAATAGTCGGCGATTAAGCTAAATATGCAAATATTAATGTAAGTCCCTTGAAAGAATTTTGCCATGGAAAAGAGTACGAAAATTTACTTAACTGTGTCCACTACCGGGTCATTTACCTTAATACACACGATATAAAATTTGTCCATGGTGAATAAGGGCTGAATGAAAGAAAACTTCTTTTTCCTCGATTTCGAATATGCTTTTGTGTTAAAAAAGTTGTCTGTTGACCAGAAAAAAAAAAAAAAAGATGGAAATCAAATAATATTTCCAGTCTACCACGGGCACTAAAATTACCAATTTCTGGGGAAATCTTTTTAAAAATTTCATTTCATTTTTTTCACTACTTCTTTTTTACTCAAAACTTATTTACCAACATTAAACTTTTCGATACTATAGCTAACGTCAAAGAAACATACTAAGAAAAGAAAAGATTCCACTCATTTGCGAAAATTTGAAATTTTGGGGCCCCATGAGGGCTTGGAAGATATTATTTTACTTCATTAAAGAAAAATTTCGTGATTTACCCAGTCGCCGAAATTTTCCTAGACTGGAGCATGTCGATAAATAATTTTAAAGCTTTGCTCTGTCGTTCTAATTATTTTGGGCCCAACCGGAAAATATCATCTGATGTTCTACCTATTTTTGCAAGTGGTTTTCTTACTAATACACAACTTTTCAACACCAGGTTCTATTGAAACTTTAAAAAAATAAATATTTCACCCCGTCCTATTGGTGAGCTATTTAAATCATGCAAAAAAAATCTTTAAATCCATGCAATAATAGCTGTAATTACCTTAGAGAAATTCAAATCAATCAATGTACATACATGTCTTACTGCTGTTTAATGTAGTTATTTTAACAGACTATTAGGTTGAATCTTTTCAGGTCATTTTCTACATAACAACTTAATTAACAATGCACGTGACATCTACTCATTCAAATTAGCTCAATCGTTTTATTAACTTCTATTTAAGTTCTAACTTGATGATGGTGACATTTCTCCATTGCCCCATTGCTGTAAATTATTTAGAAGACAAATGAAGCTTAATTGCTTTATTTGACAATTAAATAAATGATACAATGTATTTGCTAGTTATTAGTACCAGATCTATGTGAAAGATATGCCTGGATAAGATTCTTAAGTTTAAAGTTACTTATAAAGTTTGTTACTTGAGAAAAAATTAACATATTCCACTTTGTTTTATTTCAATTTTCTAAAACTGTCTATTTTTTTTTTTTTTTTTTTCGTTTTATTATTTAGTGCATGTGCCTAAAACGTGTGTTTGTCAACTGATTTTACAATAGTAGTTAACCGTTAGACATTGTTATACATGATTTTAAAAAATTCAAAATGAGAAGTGTCTTGAAAAGGTATTTTATTCTCTGAAACTGATTATTATTATTTTAATTTTTAATTTGATTTTTAATTCGAGATTTAGTTGTGCGAATTTTAATCATATTGCGTATAGATCAATAGAATAATTTTTCAGTGTTATGAATTTGTCGTGGATGCGCGTTTTTCCGCTTTTTGTATTTCTGTCTTGTAGTTCCACGTTTCCTTATTTCGCCCCGCTTTTCTTGAACTATGTTTTCGATGCTGTTTTGAGAAATCCACTTGTGCCTGAAGTAGCAAAAACAGACTTTATTTCCGTGGAGGTATTTCCTAAAATATTTCAGAGGGGTCTCCATCTCCAACGAGAAATACTGATTCCATTCATAGAACAGGCACACAGTCGTGGTGCGTCATGTAACTGTTGCAAAAGTTTAAAACATCAGTACCAAAATGAGCATACTAAAGTGACCTTGCCATATTCTGCTAGGAAAACGTCGAAAATTAAGTTATCACTTAAGAAACGAATTTTTCATCAATAAACTTTCCATTATTCCAAAAACCACAGCAAAAAAAATCGTTTTAAAAATTGTGTTCTTATCATCAGGACCATTATAAGGGAATTCAAACAATATTTTGCATTTCAACTTTTTTTAAAAGAAGTTTTTAAAGTATGTTAATAAATGAGAGTTTCAACACATCTTTAAGGGTATGTATGCGTGTCAAGAACAACATTGTTGTGAATTTTCAATTATTTTTGAAAATATGATAGAATTTTTTCGTGTATTTATTTTTTGAATATATGATTGAAAAGTGTTGACACATTGCCGAAAAATTTAGTCCCGTATAAGTATAATACCTCAGTATAAAATTATTATTAACCCCGTATTTAGTATAATACCACAGTATAAAATTATTGATGTGAAAATAATATAATAAGGGATTTACGATTTTTTCATGCTAAAAGACTGCTATTAATTTTCAGTTTGGTCAGTTTAAGCCTACTTTCCGGTAAAAGTTTTAAAGAAAGGAGGGGAAAAGTATGAAAGAAGGCTTAATACATTGTAAAAATATCACTAAAAAAATTCCAAAATAAGTTAAGCAATTAAGTAAAAATTGAAAGTAGGGTTTTGAGATGGGGAAAATGTGTGTCTGTCTACTCCCCTCCCCCAATAACTTTTGATGGAATTGTCCGATTCGATTTTTTTTTTTTTTTTGCATTCGAAAGATTTCGGTGAGGACAGCTCATTTCCATATTTTAGTTTTTAATTTGAAAATTTTTTGTTCAATTTTGAGCAGTTCAAAAATATTAACAGTTGCGCCTATGGACAGAAATGAAACAAATTATTTAAACTCTGGGTATAAGTTCCAAGTTCCTTCAGACAAGCCTATTGGAAGGATCTTACGACATGAAGTATTTTTTGATTCATACAAATTTTGTTCAATTTTGAACAGAAAAAAATTTTAACATTATCACCTGCGGAAAAATTTTAATCATTTATAAACCCTGAGCTGACAGACGAATTTGATTGGAACAAACTTTATCGGGAAAATCCTATGACGTAGAAAATGTATAGACACTAAATTCATCCAGAACTAAGCGAGCCAATTTCCCCAAGATTCTTTTTGATCCGGACTTTAAGGATATTTATGAATGAAAGAATGAATAAATGAATGAGTGAAAGAATGAATAAACAAATGAGTAAATGAATAAATAAATAAATTACTAAACGAATGAATGAACAAAGGAATGAGTTACGGAATGTGTATTAACTGTTGAAAAAGGTGTATTTGAAGTAATTAAGACCTAAAGCTAAACGACAAAGAGAGAGAGATAGATAGATTATCAATTTGAGGTAGGTGTATATGGGAAGATTATCTCGTACAGTTCTAGTTTAAACAGAACTTCTTCTTTACACTTTAGCTAGTTTTAAAAAAAAATGATTCGTTGTTAATTAACGAATGTTAAATTATAAGTTTAATTAAATATTATAAAATTAATTAAATTATAAGTAATTAAACTAGTCGAAAGAAGTACGATACATTACGCGAACTTTTCAGAAAAAAACACGCATAATTTTCCTGAAAGTATAAACCATTTGTGTGGATGTAATACCAGATAAGATTACATATTAAGAATCCATTTTCATCAATTCCCGCAAACTGTTTCCGGATCATGACTGGAAAAATAAAGAGTAGCTATAATTTTAATAGCAAAATCCTTTTAGGCTTCATGAGGGTCACAAATCTTGCTTTTACAAGCTGGTTACTTGTCTTTTATGCAGTTTGTGGCACGCTCTAAGCATCATAAAGAGGAAATTTCAGCTCTTTACAAGCGAAGGTGGGATGCTTCACAACGATCTGCAACGTTGGCGGTCGCAATTCATCCCGCAGTGTCACAGCTTTGTCGTAAATTTCTATGCAAGTGTTTTTCATTTGCAATGTAAATAAACTTTGTTTATTCGTATTTGATTTTTTTCTTTTATTTATATATGAAGTTTCGACGGGTACACTTTAAATTTACCAAATAAAGGGAAAACTAAGAATAAAGTAATATTAATTCGTCGGTCATCTAATCACACTTCTACTAAAGTTTGTTACCTTCTTGTTCAAGTAGCTCTTAATAAAAAACGTTACCTCCAAGTGCAGTATAAAGAGAAGTAGCATGACGTAGTAGTGCAATAAACAGACAAATAGTAGGACATAGTAGTGCAATATAAAGACAAATAGTAAGACGTAGTAGTGTAATATAAAGACAAATAGTAGGACTTAGTAATTGTTTACAGGACGTATTTCAAGCAACGGCAATAAATCTTATGAATCTACCATGAATGAAACGCAATTTTTTTAAAAAAGGTTATTTCATAATAGAAAATATCACTTATCTATACAGAGAAGAATTGCTCTTTTACACAATAACATCTCACTAATATGTCGCCAAATGGGGTTTGCCACAATAGACGCATAGGAGAGCACAACTTTATTTTACTCAAAGTAAGGTTTAAAGTAAATGAATATTAGTAAACAATATAGAAAGAACAGCAATTTTATCTTGATGAAATAATTGATCTTAAATAGTTTTTTTTTAAATAATGCACTTAAGTTTACGTAAAAGTCTACTATGCAAAATTTATTTATTATTTTTAAGTTACTCATTCAATCGAAAACATATATCATTAGAACTAAATTTTAAGAGAATAATCTCTAAAACTCTATAGCTGAAAATCTCTCGGTCAGAAAATTCAAGATATCTACTTTATTATTCGGGACACGTCCCTAATATTTCTAGATGTATTTATGGTCACCGTACTTTTGAACTAAAAGCAACTAAATTCTTAAACACTTGACAATCATGTCTATTGCGAGAAAACAAGAAGTTCCGTCTAAAACTACGCAAGCATACTTTCTCGCATACACCAATTTCAAATTCATAATCCTGCTTTCTCTCTCTCTCTCTCTTTTTTTCTTTTATCCTTAGTTCTGAACAACTTCAAATATACATTTTAAAACGGTCCATTGACTTATTTATTCATTCATTCATTCACTCGTTTATTTATCCAGTTATTCGGAAATATCCTTAAAAATCCAGATCAGAAAGTTTCGCCGGGAAATAGACTCGTTTAGTTCTAGAGGAACTTCGTAGCTGTGCATGCATTACGTCATAACCTCTTCGATAAAGTTTGTACTCAGCAACACAGTATGTTAAAACAGGGATTAAATAGGGTTGATTTTTCCCCGTAGACGTTAATGTTAAATTATTTTTGAGCTGTTAAAAATTGAACAATAATGTGTTCAAATCAAAACATTTTTCCCGTTGAGAGCTTCTTTCAATAACTTATTCAAAGGAACTTGGATCTTATGCCCAGAGTTTACATAATTTGCTGCATTTTTGCCCATAAGCGCTAATATTAAGATTTCTTGAACTGATTAAAATTGAGCGAAAATTGTTCAAATCAAAGCAAAGGAAAGGAAATGTTTTCGCCGAGATCTTTCGAATTCAAAAAAAAATCTTTCAAATCAAACAATTAAATCAAAAGATATTCAGGTGGCAGACAGACTGGTAGGCACACATTTTCCCTATCTAAAAACCCTATTTTCAATCATAATTTTTTTTTCAATATTTATTTAATTACTCAACTTCATTTTGACTTTTTCTCATTTTCAGCGATATTTTTACGATACATTAACCTTCTTTCATTTTTTTTTTTTTTTTACTTTTACGGGAAAGTAGGCAAAAAGTATACCTAAATTCGTATCCAAAATTTACTAAAGCAAAAAAAAAAAAAAACCCTTGCCAAATATTTTCCAACCTTTTGTCTCTTTTCAGTATTACTTCCTCCCCCTCTTTTTCTACAGCATTATAAGAATTTTCAGTTGGCTAACATTTTGCGGCTATGAGCTTATGATTTCAAAAGATAAAGAACTTTTCTAAGATAATGCTCTAGATTGAATATTCAGCTCAGAAGGAAGTAATAGATCAGAGACAATCAATAAATACTCATTTTTTCAAAATACGATACATTTCAGTGTTCTGGGAAATGCCTCTCCTTCGTCCGGTCTATAAATGTGATACGAAAACAAATTATCACTACTAGAATTTATTTTTAATTTTCTTTTATTAGTTTCATTTTTTCATATTCTCGTTTTTTCCATTCAATAATGTGTTTCATTTCAATTACTATCAAGAGATCTTCAAAAATAATTAGATTCTTCAACTTTGACGAGTTCAATACTTTTCAAAACTTTCACAATTACTATAAGAATAAGTAAGAATGAATTATGAAATTTTAGCGACCTGCCTTCAGTAACCTTCAATACCCTAAGGGATGTCTCCTGGATAAATAATTAATAGATAAATAATTTTATCATATTCTCGTTTTTTCCATTCAAGAATGTTTTTTAGTTCAATTATCAACAAGATATCATCAAAAATAATTAGATTCTTTAAATTTGACGAGTTCAATATTTTTCAAATCTTTCACAATTACTACAAGAATAAGAGTAAATAATGAAATTTTAGCGACCTGCCTTCAGTAACCTTCAGTTCCCTAAGAAATGTCTGCAAGATAAATAATTAATCGATAAATAATTTCTAATTATTTCCCTATTTCAGTGTTTTTCTATACCCTAATAAATGTCTCCTGGATTAATAATTAATGGATAATTATTTTCTAATTGTTTCCCGATTTTAGTGCTTTTCAACATTCTAAGAAATGTCTCCTTTATAAATAATTAATTGATAAATAATTTTCAATTATTTCCCGGTATTAGAGCTTTTCAATATCATAAGAAATGTCTCCTGGATAAATAATTAATAGAAAAAAAAGTCGAATTATTTTCCGATTTCAGTGACTTTCAATACCCAAAGGAATGCATCCTGAATTAGTAAGTAATAAATAATTAAATTAGTTATTTGACGATTTCTGTGTTCTTCAATACCCTATGAAAAATTTCCCGGATATCTAGTTTAATAAAACAATATAAACTGCGGAAACGAGGTAATATCACTGATGTGTTCTTTCAAAAATATGATTCTTCTTAAAACTAAATGTTAGTTCGTGGTTAAGACATATCTTCTTAAACACAACCGACTTCTTTATGTTAATCTACTGCAAGCATTGAAAATTCTTTAACCTTCAGGGAGTAAAGAAATTATTTGTATTCGGGATCTTTTAATTGCCGAGATATTTACAAAAAAAATCATCGCATCGTTCATGAATATAATAGATGCTTTTAGCAGGTGGAATGATATGATCAGTTAATTGATCGTAAAAAATGAATTATATTACCAAATTATGCTCTACACTAAAAAGGGACTTTGTAGGTGGTATTGGTTTTAATAAAGAATAGCCGAAATTCTGAAAAACTATAAAACGCAATTCAACAGGTAATTTACAAAAAAAATCATGATTGCTCTGGGATACTTGATTTTATGGATTATAAACAAGAAAAAAATGGATGGCTGCATTAATTCATAGACGTCTAGCTAAAGGTCTTGCCGACAGGAAACTTAAGTAAACCATAATCAAATAAAGTCTTTCTTCTTTTCCCAAAACTCAACTTAATAGACCATGACACGCTAGGCCTCCATAAAGCTTTCTCTACATGTAATATCGTTTTCTCTATACTAAAATTAGCCGCTTTATGACTTGCAATTTTAACCGAGGTTTTCTTGGCGATCTTCAAATAGTTATGTGCCTGAGAATTCGTGTCTGCGAAATCTGATATTTTCCCACAGGAACTTCAAGTAATTTTGCTTTTTTTTCTTTTTTTGTTCGCTTCAGAAAAGATAATTAATTTCATATTAGAGATCGTTAATGTGAACAATATGTAATCTTTATATTACCTGAAAAATGAGTAACAGGTGACATAAAATTGTTTCTTTTTTCTGCGTTCAGTTGTAATTGATTTGATACGAGTTTTGTGAGCTGAGCTTAGACCCTTTCTAAATCATGTACTGTTTGTGTTTTTAGTATCAACCGTGACTCATTCACAAATCTATTACTATATGATAATAGTGGACTGAAGTACTCCGCTAATTTATGAAATAGTTTATTTCATTTAACGAATTATTTCTTTTCAACGTGCATATTAAATTAGAAGATACCTAATGCATTTTCTACAAATATCATTCCTGTATGTATACACATACAGGAATGTATACGATAGTATGTATGCAAATCCTGTGCGTCGTGTTTGAAATACTTGAAAAGGAATGTTACTGAGGGAAAAAAAGAAAGAAAATGTTTCTTCCAGTTTGGAATTTTTTTAAATTATTTTTATGTTGCTCCTATCATTTGTTAATTTTTTGATTCATGGGTACCCAAACTTAATATAGATTATAGAACAATTACTTTAAAGTAATCGCATGTATCTATTAAAAGAGGAAAATTAAAAAAAATTTGTTTAAGTGAATTTTGATATTTTTCTCCTACAGGTCTGCTCGAAAATAAATATTACCAAGATATACATGACAGCCTCCAATTGAAGAGAAGAATGAGAAGAGAAGATTAAATATTTAGTCAAGAATTAATTCATTTTTGAGGAAATACTTCGCGCATGGGAATAATTAAAAACAAATGCGCGATAACGAATCCAACATAATTTCAGGAATAATTGTGAAAATGCTGCAAAAATTAATACGATAAAATTATATTTAACTTTTCCCGATTTAAATATTGATAGCGTTAAGTATTTCCTGAACATGTCCAAAATACATGTCCAAATTATGGTTTTCTAACAATTACTTATTCTGCGATGCATTACAAATGAATAGTCTAGAGCAAGAATGCAACCAGAAAAGAGACAGGATGAACCCCGCCCCAGAACCCTTTGCCTAGAGTCTACTTGGCAATCCTTCTGTGTTTAGTTGTAACCTGCAGTGACTGGTGTATCAGCAGAATGTTTTTTTTTTTCATTATTAACAGAAGATCATAAAGTGCATTATGAAATAAATAAAGTGGAGTTCGGTTTAGCGGAAATTCGGAATCGAAGGATTTTCATGAATAAAATCAACGTATTGGCTTGTTAAGGCACAAATTAAGTGTGGAGACATCTGCTAAGGACCTTCGACGACTGAGTTTACTTCTTAAGTGTGTGTAAATTGGTTATTTTCTGCGTTTTACAGTTATTAAAAAATATTTCTACAGAATTGAGGAATCGAGCAGGACAAAAATAACCATATTTCATTCCAATTGGCTTTCAGGCGTTTTCCTCAAGCATAGGCTCTATGTATGTCTCTATTTAACGTCTTTGTATAACAACAAATGTATGTTTTTTCACAAACTTCTTTCTAATTTCCCATGCTTTTAAGTTTAAAAAGTTGGTATATTTCTGAACTCTTTTCGGAATAGGCGGATTCTGGAAGTTTCGGTGTTCGGAATAGCGAGATTCTAGAGCATTCAAGAATAGAAATGTTATTTCTTACCATTTCTTCCCCCAACCTACCTATATAAGAAGATATGTCTGTATCAGTGATCAGGTGGTTTGATGACTATATCTTTTCCAAATCACCGGCTCCATCTATTGAATGAAGAAGCTCTTATTCAAAATCAAACCTGACATTTTCCGAAGACTTTTAATCTATATTTCTATTCATTATGCATTAAAGGCACGATTATTGCAATTTTTTCCCTTGCTGTTAAGTTTCACTTTTCTCCAAGAAACGACTCGAAGATCATTAATATCCCAATAACACCAGACCTAAATAATGAGGGAGAAGAGATCGGAAATCTGGGGGAGGGGGGGAATTCTGCATGTGGAAGAAGCTCCTGTTATCCACACTTTTCAATCTCTGGAGAGATTTTTTTTCTTTGCTTGAGTAATGTGAAAGATAAGAGGCCGGACAGTTACGCCATTCCTGAAGGCCCGTTCGGACTATTCCAAGACGGTGGAAAAATGTTCTATCTCTTTTCTTTCTTGTCTGCTTTCTCTAAAGACTCTTTTTCGGTAGCCAGATAAGCCTGTCAGATAAAGCTAGCTATTTTCCTACAAAGCGAGGGGCACAGTTATGAATGCTTTAAACAGCGTTTCTGATGTCCCTTGTGCAAGCCTAAGCTGTTCTTCTTAATTTATACTTAATTCCTTCGCTGCGAAAAAAACGCCAATTATCTTAGAGTTCACTAAGCTGCCGAAAAATGCACATTTTTAAAATCTTGTTAACTTTTTTTTTCAAATACTTTGTTTTTTAAATATTATGAAGCGTGGCAACCACAAAATAGCGAAAAGGTGACAAAACTCTACAGATAACTTTTTAAACGAGTTTTATTAATTACTAGCTGATATGCCCGGCGTCAGGCCAAGTGACACACGTCCAAAATTCTGTTGCAAATATATAAAGAAAAATTTTCTTAAGAAATCCAAGTAGAAGATGGGCAACAGTCCTTAAAAATCTCATTTAAACAGTAAAACTGATTAAAAATCGCGCTTACATTAAAAACAATCCTCTCAGCAAGCCTCTCAAAATTCCTTTTAGACCAAAAATAACAGTTCAAAAAAATCCACATTAAAATGCCAACAAGAGTTCATAAAAATTGCCATTAGAGAAGAGTAACAGTAACTAAAATGCACATATGCATCAAGATGATTGTTCCAAAATGATATCAAGAGGTCGTAAAAATTAGATTATAGACAACACCACATCTAAAAATTCCCATCAGAATAAGCTCAATATTCTCTTTAAAAAGGCAAATGAGATAAAGAACAACGGTCTCTGAATATTTCTACTATAATAAAGAAAACATTCCCTAAAGCCCCCCATTTGAATAAAGACAACTATTCCTTCTTAAATATCCCTATTAGAATAAGCACATCAGTTCCAAAAAATCTTCATTAGAATAAAGACGTCAGTGATTAAAAATACACTTTAGACTTAAGACCCTTAAGAGCTGCTGTTCTTAAATTGACCAAGAGTATCTCTCAAAATCAGAATAAGGACACCAGCTCCTAAAAATCCCGCTTGGAAAATCGTCAAAGCATTTACTGAAAATTCAAATGAAATAGCACTTTTAAAAAAAAACGGCTAAAAACGGAAGAAAGAAAAGTATTATTTGAAAAAAGCGACTAGCAACATACACATTTAAGTTAGAAATTGTTCAGTACTGAGCCAAAACTAGCGTGCGAAATTTAAGTTGAGAGAAAGAAATAGCTAAATTATGTCCAAATGGTGACAAATTGACAGTACAAAAATTAAATAAATGTTATAAAATAAATCACTTGAGTAAAGTACGGAATCAATCAAAACCGCTACGTAAAAAAAATTAAAATAAAGCAGAAAATCGCCAAATTGCGCGATAGAAATGGAAGCGTAAATGTTCCATGATCCTATAGTGTAAATCACGTATTGAATTAAATAAGAACAATAGTACTAAAACGGATTTTTGGCGCGGTTTGAAAAAGTTACGAAGCGCAAAATAATATATCTAGAAAACAATAAGTGCATGCGGAGCGAAAAAAAAAGTTGTCACCACTTGGCGAAATTTTAAATTTCATCAGAAATCGACGATATTGTAACGTTAACAGAACGCAAACGATCGCCAAATAAGCAATTTTAAAGACAAAAATTAAATATGAGTTACGAAACAAATTAACTAAATTATATCAATCAAAATCGCCAGGCTAAATGCTACAATAAAGCAGAAAACGCCAAAATGTAGTGTAAATGGCTGCATAAAAATTAAGTAAGAAATAATTTTGAAAACACGCCAATTTGAAAAAAAAAACTGTATATTTTCGAAACAGTATTCAACAGTTTTGTTGAGTAATAAAATAACTGAAATATTTATCGTTTGATAAAACAGTTATGACATTCAGTACTATTAAAGTATTGAAACATAACCTATTAAACTATTTATAGATATATCCTATTCTTACTTCATTGTGCTACTACAAGTACACTTAGAAGAGTTGATTGAAGACAGAAGAATTTCTTATAACAAAAGCTAAAGAGACATTTTATTAACTAACTCGATTTAAACTTTGCAATAGAAAGAACGAGACAGCAATACTAATGCCATTACAAAACTAGTTAACATTAACAATTAATTCACTTTAACAAGTACAAGTTTCAATGCCAGAATTCTTTTTCCTAAACATAAAAAATATAAAACGTTACATATAGACGTTACATGGATTTGAAAATTTGGTGTGATTTTAAATTGCGTCTAAAATAAGCGTTATTGTAAAAATTAACTTAAACCTTCCATAAAATACCGAATTAGACCACACCTATAGCAAAATATTTTATTTGAACATAAGCAACCAAGCAAGTATGTACCGGATTCTCGGGATCCAAAAAGAAATTTCATTCGTCATTTTACTTTACTAGAAAATTTCCTTTGGCGACAAAGGTACTATTTATTTTGGCGAAATCACGCAAATTGTGCAGATAAATTCAGATGTAAGCCTCGTTTTGAAATTCGAAAAGTACTTAAAAGGAATATTGTGAGTGTTCTATTTGTTCTACGAACTTCAGAAAGAAATCATCTTGTGCAGTTTTTTGCGGGCAAGAGGTGACCGACAGACACACACACACGCAAACTGATACACAAGCTCTGTTTTATTTATGTAGATAATACTTTCCCGTTAAGCTAAGACTCCATTAAGAAATTTTTTTATTTTTTACAAAAAAGTTCTTTTTTTGTGGAATTGTTTTCACTCTCCTTTTTTTTTTTTAAAGCATAGTCTCTCAAATTGATATCCATATGAAATTGAACTAGGAATTCTTGGATTGTTGCTCTAAAACTATATTTAAAATTTGATGATCATGACTCACGCATACTCTATTAACATGGGTCCGTTTGATTTTATACTATACATAGGTAGATCAATATATTTAATTATTAATAAATAGAGATAATACATAGAAAGACATAAATAAATATGAGTGATTTTCAGAACACTAGTTTAAATTATGAAAAAGAAAAAAATTTGTCCTCGAAATAGTATTTTTTTGTTTCGATATTAATTTTTCTACCCTTATTGATACGTTATAAAGAAAAATGTAGTTTACTCCTATCTGCGATAGAAAATATTTGTTTAAAAACATCTAGAAATTTTGTATTTAATTTGTTAAATACAACCAAAACAAATATTTAAAGTTATATATACCTGTATCTGCTGGTCCATAATATTCTGGTCCATATGAATTCTTTTATACACTGTGTATTATGAAAAGAACAAGCATTTTGTTTCTGATCTGTTCAGAAATAAATTAACTGTAAAAAAATCCTCCATTAAATGATTAAAATGGAATATAAAATACAAGAATGTAATATACTTATATTAACTGTAATGGACCATTATTCCGGAAATTGTACATACTTACAAATATTGGTTACATTTCTAGTTTGATCTTACATTATAACCACTTTGGCCACTACCATTAATATATGGAAAATATGCCCAGATTATCACACATAACTGTATTAGTGTATAATTTCTATTACGTGAAATAATTTTTTTTTTTGAAAATGCTAAAACCAAAAACATTTAGTTTTGGTTTTCTTTTCTTTTCTTTTTTTTTTTTTTTGACACTTTTCTTGCATATGGATTGATTTATCACACATTCATATCGCATCAGGATAATGAAAATTTGTCACTTCATAACTGTGAACTTCACTTTCCTTCCAGTTTTAGATCAAAGCTTTGCTTGATCTCTTGTAATATGTCAATCTGAATGACGTGGTTTAGCTTCTTATTAATTTATAGAAGCCAGAAAAAAAGACAGTCTGTTCAATATTTAAAAGTTTTATTAACAGATTTTTCCTTGCCATTTGGTAACAAGATGGCATTTCAATTATACTTTTAAACTCGAACGTAAAACACTTACGCTGTCCATGCAGGTGACGGAGAAATTTAAAAAAAAAATAGTGGCTTGGAAAATGACATATTTTCAAAAGGCACCCAAATTACTGACAAAAATTGATTCTAAAAAAATGTTTTAAAAACATTTTATCGTGGAAACTCTTGAAATGCAAAAAAAAATAATAATAATAATAATCAATTAATTAATGCGTAGTGAGCAGAGGCAAGTAATTTTTGCAAACATGGTTTGCGAGACGCAAGGAAAATGACACTTTGAAATGTAACTTCATTTTAAAAATATTTTTCAAGTTTTAACGCCAATTAAAAAAAATAGTTTTTAAATTTGAATTATACTAATGGTGTACAAAAAAAAAGTTTTTCATTTTATGTTCATACAGTACTAGATTTCTGTATTCCCGAGCTGGACAGGGTCGGCTCAGCCTTCATCCCTTCGGAGGGTCGATAAAATGAGGACCAAGTTTGCAATAAATAATCACTCGGGGTTCCTTGTCAGGCCGATCACCTGAGCGAAACATCCGCTTCTGCACCACAGAGCCCTTGGTCTCGAAAGCTGAGATGGGCACAGCAAGCCTCGTCTCCCATGGGCTGTCACGGTGCTAAATTTAGTTTATTAGATTTCTTTGGTAATTGCTATACTTGTCACATTTCGTAAGAATTTATCAATTCTGTTGAAATAAAAGTTCTAAAATAATTTTTGTTTTATATTTTTTCTTCAGAATCAAAAATATACAAACACTATGCAAATAAATACTTAATTAAGTAAAATAGAATATATTTTAGTTTAAAACCTCTTTCTAAGATAAATTCGTAAAATAAAGAAATGTAGACTTATGCAGACATAAGTCTACACAGACGAAACTTTCAAATCATTTAGATTAATCCATTCAGTCTGAACAAAGCGAGTGGTTATCTGTAAAAAAGATGGAATCCTGATGTACGTCGAATCCAAATTTATCAAGCAGTCACATAAATGCGTGTGATTGCAAAGCACGGAATGAAAAAAAAATCTGATTAAAATCGAAAGTAATCTATTTTCAGATCAAGAAGATGGAAAAGTAAAAACACGAGAGAAAAAAATGTTAGGCGTTGCACAGAATTTGTAGAGAACAGTAGCCACGACTTTCCAGTCACCCGCAGACCTTTGCTGACCTCACTTCCATTCAAGATGCCACGACACTGGGTTGCCACAAATCAGAAACTCGCCAAATCATCGCCAGAAAATCTGTTCAAGAAAATGGAATCTTTCCGTCTGGCCTCACTTCCTATATATAGTGTTATAAGCAAACATAGCTTTTTATTTACTTCCGGATTTAGGACATAGATGGCGAACCTATGGCACGCCCGTCACAAGTGGCACGTTGACACATGTTGAGTGACACACGTCTACACGCATTTCTAAAGCCCCCTATAGAGCAAAAAAAAAATGAATAACCCATAAAACTGAAGGATTGAATAAAAAAAAAAAAAAAGACAATGGATAAATAAATAATTTTCTCCTTTTACCGACATCTTTATCTAACTAGCTAAGTGCCTCAAAAACAAAAACAAAAAAGAGTAATAATAGTAGTAATAATTATAAATGTCCCATGGATGAATGGGTTACAGATTAAGTTTCTAAAAAGTGAGTGTTTAAAATTTTTGGAACCCCTGTTATAGTTCAGCTAAGAATTTAAACAACGTTAACGTTTTTTTTTTTTTTTTTTTTTTCAAAAATATATAATTTTCAAATTAATACACAAAACTACAATAAAATCATATCATCATTTTTTGTACTTAAAGTACCAAGAGCATAGTGCTAAGAGCATATCAATATAGCTATTTAAAACTATTGAAAAAGTCACAAAAGATTTCATTTGATAAAAAAAATATTATAGCGTTAATTTTAAAAATTTGAAATAAAATATTAACTTAAGGAACATGTTCTTCCATTTTTATACTTTTAAAAATATTGCGCTTACTTTAGAAAAATATATTATTTGAATAATTTCTAAAGAGTGGCACGGAGAAAATATAGCAAATGAAAAAGATGAAAATTAAATAAAATTTTTATTTAACATAACGTTACTGTACATTCGGTATGAACAGATAACCGTCTCCTTTTCAATGTCTGGTAAAATAACTTGAAACTAAATAACCATATATTAACTTAATAATGACCTGCTTTACAAAGCGAACGAATAAATGATAGCAATGCAATAAAGAATTGACTATGAATAGCCTACTTAAAACTCCTTCTTACTTTCATTATTATTAGCATGAAGCCTCAAAACTTAAAATTTTCCATTTGTTTCAAATTAAATAAAAGATCTCACACATCACACGTGCATATATATATGTGTGTGTATAAATGTATTATATATATATATATATATATATATATATATGAATGTATGCATGTGTGTATGTATATATGTTACTTGAATGTCCAAAGTCGGAAAATGTCGACAATCACCAGTGAATGTTGACGTGCACCAAATATAGAATGTCGACAATCACCGGTGAATGTCGACACACACCAAATACAGAATGTCGACAACCACCGGTGAATGTCGACACACACCAAATACAGAATGTCAACAATCACCGGTGAATGTCGACACACACCAAATACAGAATATCGACAATCACGGGTGAATGTCGACATTTTCCGATTTCGGACATTCACAGAAACATATATAAATATACATCGTACATATGCATATATGTGTATATTCATACAGAAAAGTTGGCCACAAAATCAGATCCTCACTCAGGCAACAGCTGTAAAGCGGTTTTTTCGTTCCTTCATTAGGTGCGTTGAAATAACAAGTGTAGAGGATGTGATTTGTTAGTAAATTTCCGTTTTAAGTATTTCTCATGACCTTTGACTTTGTATGCGTGCTGTGGTTCCATTACCAGTAAAGCGCGTTAAGCACTTTCCTGCTACATGCCATTTCAGGAATCTATTGTTTATAGGTGCTGTATAAAAAATTTTTAAAAAACAGGAAAAAAATTAAGAAAAATAATCAACTAAAGAGTTTTAAAAAAGTAACTGCTCCAGATCTCTGGTTTTTAAGAGCAAAATGGCTTTTCCAGCAGAAGCGCGGATTTTTTTCTTAAATATTTTCTTTTTACTCGTGATTTATACATTCTGATCTATCTGCGCCGGTTGCGAAGTGTTCGGTTTTACTTGAGGTTTGCATAACAATTTGCCGTGAAACACAGTTAAAACACGTCAGGGGCTATTTTGTTTAGCGCTCCAAGGAGTTATAACTTCCTGGTTTTACGTGGTATTTACTTTACGATAATGCTTTTACCTTTGGCATTTTGATGCGTTTACCTATAGGTAAACTTCTGTTCGGTTACATATTTGTGCTTATAAAAAGGCTCTGTGAGTCGCATTTATATGAATAACGTCCAAATAAATTTATCTCTCAGAAATAAAAATAAATCTATATTGCAGAACTTATTGTTTTTAGGTCCTTTGTCAAGTCTTTTGCATGTATTTACCCGTTATCTACCTTTAAATAATTGCCAAAAATTTCACAGGCCTGCGCACGGAGGGCACGAAGGCTACAGTTGTACCCACATAAGCGCATCAAAACAAACACTAATGCGAAACTGGCAAACTTTTCCGCTTTAGATTCACTAATTCCTTACCTCAGATGCACTAGAAAAGCTTCTTTTCGCTTAACTCATCAAAAACCTGGAATCACTATATTATGCGTGTATTCTGAATTCCCGGCACACTTCTCAGTCTCTCTTCTTTCTAATGGGGCTGTGTATGGACATTAATCTTTGCAGACCTAGTGCACTCCCCGGAAACCGGCATTCATTCTTTCCTTAGCACCACTATCGGCAAGTGTCATTACTACTTGAGAATTTTAACGTTCGTCCCCTAGATGGAAACACTTGAGCTCTAATTGATGCAAAACTGAACTAGGAATTTAATTTAGCCGTGAGTATCCAAGCGAAACATACTCAAGGGACCTTTAACATGCCGCATATTCAAACGACATGAGCGCTGACGATTTTCTGCATCTTGAAAACTCACCGACTTGGACCAGGTGTGATCCTGCGAATTTGGGAGTACGAGGCCAGTGCCTTACCACTACTCCACCCATTCCCAGCAGTGTTTTCTAAGTTCTTCGCACGCTTATGGTGCCTATCAAATTCCCCACCATCAGGTAATGTTCCTTTCTCTCATTCTAATTGCATCATCAAACAGAGCTATGATTTTTTTAAATGCTGTTTGTTTTGAATAATTGATAAATTCAACTAAAATTTGAGAAAAAAAATGTTAAAAAAAAATCTTTTATTTCTAAACTGAAAACAGAAATTCCTTCACCTGAGATCATAATTTATTGCCTTTCTGAAATTAGCAAGTAGTAATGAAGTCGGGAGGGGCTCTTTACAACGAGAGTCGACTATACATATGTAAACGTAAGCAATGCTGTAAAATTTTAAGAACGGTGGCGTCCAACTCAGGAAGACACGTTTTATTTCTATTTTAAAAGCGATACGCAACAAAAAGTGAACTTTTAGTTCCATCAATCCCATTTTATCGGGTAGACTACCAGTTTTGTTCCAATCACGTTTTCCAGTCCTCACCCATCATTACTACGAGCAGAAAATGAAAAGAATATAAAAAGTTAGTCTTTAAAAAGAGCATCTTCTACTTTTTCCTCCTTTTTTCAGTCTGTGATGACTGTATTGAGCAGGTAAAGTGGAGATTAAGAGGAATTAATTCCCGGTCTTTGGTCTATTCGACGAAACTATCGACATAATAAAAAATTATTGCTTTAACAGGCTGTATGTTAATGATTGCCATTTTGTAAGAGAAAAAAGATAATAATACTGGTGGCGGAATTATTACTTTTTTTCACAATGGTGGCTAAATGTGTACTACTTTTAATTGTACTACTCATAATGCTTTGAGCAATGTAGTACGCCACCAAAACGAAGAGTGGTAAATTATAATTTTATGTATGTAGATTTTACTTTTCCTTTAAAGAATAAAATTTTTATGTCAGACGTATTTTTTAGTGTGCTTGATTTCGTGCATCGAGATATATTGGAAAATATAAAAAACATAAAATAAAAGGCCAGTTTTCTAAGACATTTTTTTTTCTTTAAAGTCAGCTTGTCAAAAGAAAGCAGTCTTAAAGCAAAACAAGCCATGGAAAAAGAGAAATTTCCCCGCACGGTGACATTAATGTTTCACTAAAAGATTAATAGTCAAAAGAAGTTTATTTTAGGAGTTTTTTGTGTTAGGAAATCACACATACATGAGAATTTCTTAAGCGAAAAAACTTATTCATTTTTTTTTTTTTTGTAATTGATTTTTTTTTTTTTAATGAAACACAGTAGTCACGTCCATGAGACATTTTCCATGGAAGAGCCTAACATCGCAAAAATAGAAAAACGTCAAATTTTGTTTTTGTTTTTTTTTCCTTTTGATAGCTTATTTATTAAATATTTTTGCTTAAAAAAGGAAAGTAGTTTTCCAGGCCCATTTTTAAATTCTCTTCATGCTGTTATATACATTTTTGTGTCACAGCATCAATTTATGAATGAAACTTGTGATAAACTTTTGTAGAGTGAGCAAAGAGTTAACAACTCCATTACCAACTATATCTTGCTACCCCCAGGCTCAATTCTGTCACTTTATATTGAATCTGAAAAGATGAAATTTCTTTGCATTACAACTATAAGTTAAGACACTATCAAACGGGCACATTTACCGATGTTCTCATCTCAGTACAAGTACCTCCAACAAAGCTCTTCCCGTACCACGGGGGTACGCATACCACAATTTCGGAAACACTAGAATAGACTTGCAGTTTTTACCAAACCAGCAGCGAAGATTTATCTTTTCCATATTGCAACGAACAAATAAGTCAATACCGTAAAACAGGGTGAATAGTAACAAAACTTCTTACATATATATTACTCTAAATATACATATAATGACTGCCAATTATTTATAGCTGATATTGGTTTTGAGTAGGCAACACTCAAAGGCAACAGGGAAATTATGTTGTGTTTGGTTGGCAACACTGTTTGTTGATTTTGATAGCATGTTTTTGAAGAAGCACTTTTCTGAAGATTTTTTGTTTAATTTGAACTTTCCTCGTAAGTAAACACATTCTATATATATAATTGTAAAGTCTAAGTTGAACATCAATATAAAATTGTAAAAGTTGTTCTTGGTTCTACTGTTAACCAAATGGTTTCTAAAAATTTTTACATTTCATAGGTCAGTTGTTGAAATTTTACGGGATGAATAGAACCAGCACGTTTCCGGTTTAAAAAAATGTGGTATTGCACCTCTAGACCACGAGAAGGTTTTGTCAATGCTACCAGATACCAATATTGGTGTAGACAAAAATGATACCACCAACTTGAATCAATTCACTGATGTTATTGACAATAGCTTTATACATTTTCTCTAAGGTATGAGACAAGATCAGGGTGCTAAAGCAAGGAAAAATTTTACAAAAATAAATGTTACACCTGGCAAAAGTGTAGGCGTTGAAGATTCTGAAAACGTTGATAGAGATTCAGACCCCGCAAACTTCACTTATTGAAGACCAAAACCCTTGTTGCTCCAAACAGGTAAAGCCAAAGAAAAAGGAAGCCAAGAAAAACCAAAAATATCGAATCATCATCAGAGGATAATGGTGCCTATTCAGTGTAGTACAGCGACGAAAAACTGAATTTGTCCACGTCAGAATCTTCTGAATAAGACGAAGTAACTGGTAAGGTTAACGAAAACGAAAGTATCTCCATCAATAAAGATGGTAGTCAAAGTATATGGCAAAACAAAAACATGTTTTAGATCCTATGCTTGCAAAATTTCTTACCTTGAAGATAATGGTTTCGTTGGCACATTTTTAAAAAGAGAACCTGCAACCAACCTGAAACCAACAAGTTCGCTATAACTGACTTATTCCTGCAGACTTTTGTCTCCAGGAAAGACATTATTCTGAAACTCCCATCACCAGTTCTCTGTTCAAGTGCACGTTTCAACGACATGCTATGTTTTAACGATTTTCTGATTTAACAGTTTGTTGATGATACCAGGAGCACGGTAAAGAGTTGTGTCACATTATTTCATGTTTAGTTCATGTTAGTTAACACTGTGACATCGATATTCTTGATTATTTTACTGATTGTGTACGTTAATAAACAACTATCTTGTGAAGTAATTTAATATTTATTCATTTCCTATCAGAAAAACATATATTTTACTGCTTCTATTCACCCTTATTTAGTTTCAAGAGAAGCAACATGTTATTAAAAGGCTGTTTCTATTCACCCCTACCTGCGGGGTGATTAGAAACACCATGTTTTATTTCTTCTTTATTTCAAGGGAATAAAATATTAAAATAATAATGTCATGAAGAGATAGGTCCTATAGAGACCTGAGTTTGGGTAATAATTTTAGAACAAGACAAATATGTAAAATTTAAAACCGATGTTCTAAAGTGTTTCTATTCACCCCGTTTTACGGTACGAGGGCGTGGTTATTGAGTTATGCAACCAATTGCGTGAGCTGAAATTTTTGTTGCTGTCGTTCGTTGCCGTCGCCCTTGGTTTTTCGGTGAAATTAAATTATCTCTACTTCATTAAATTTAAAAAAAACACCATTGCTGAAAAATAACTTGGTAGAAAGGTAGACCGTCCAGCTCACCAAATTGTCACGTGATTGCGATAGAAAACACTTCATGTTCATAGCATAAAAGTTACCCTAATGACCCGTCTAGTTTATCTTTGGTTTGAGAGCTGAGTCAAAACGCATTCAATAATTAATAATTGTTTTGAAATTTATTTTAGATTGTTTTTTTAATATCTTAAATTACGTCAACATGTTTTCCACTAAAAGCACGAATGGAATTGCATTAACAATGCTTAACAACAGCAATAACTATTTCAGCTATGTATTATGAAAACTGTAGAATTATAAAGATTTTATTTTTAAAAAGTTTCATTTGACAAGTAGGCAGTTCTGGCTAAATATTCCAGAAGATTGAAACAATTGTAACTTTCACTTTGACTTTCACTACCGAAAGGAGAGCTGCAATTTTAAGCACCAATGACCTATCTCCCAATTCATCTTTGAGGACAGCACTTCTGATAACAGGAAAATTGTTTTCTGGAATAAAATTAAGCACTTAGCCACTTAAGATATCTTCCGATGTTTTAACGCTAAATTTGCATTGGCGGTTCTTGAGTTCAGCCATGTAATTAATCATAGTTAAGTAAATGGCTGATCCGTTTGTGCTTGAAGATGATGGATAGGTTGAACAATTAATCAGTTTATGATTGCAGCGAGATTTTAAAACTTTAAACGAAGGCGTGATTAGAATTGCGGAAGAATGTATAATTAGAGCATCGTATAATCAAACTTTCTTTTACAATGATCTATATTTTAAAATTCATCAAGTATTTACCAAATTCGTCCTCATGACAAGAGGTATTAAAGTGAAACGATAACTTGAAACGTTGATTTGTGCATTTTTAAAACTATGGGAAAAGTTTTTTAAAGTGAATATTTCAATAATTGTCTACCATGAGGTGGACACTTAGTGAAATATTCACTATGAGGAAACGTTGCTCAAGTTAAAAATTGTTGTATCAGAAATTTCAGGCAAAATGGTGGGCTGCAAGATAAGGAACCACAAGGGTATAAAGGGACAACTTTTTAGAAGAATTTCAGTTTCGCTTTAGCATTTTGACAACCTGAAATCTCACTAAATATTGTATAAAAGCTATTTAAGTAATGAATGGACCTCCAAAATAAATTAAGGTTGCAGCAAAGTCCTTTCTTTTTAACCTAAGGTAACCGAACATACTGTTGAGTGAATCATTTCCATCAAAGAGATTTTTTCAATGGAAAGAACTTGTATGTTTACAAAATGATTTGAAAATAATTGAAATTTCCGTCATGGTTAAAAGCTCTTATATTTGAAAGCAGTAAATAGTTTGTAAATATTGTTCCTTGCTTGTCCTTTTCTAAAGTAAATTTAGTTTTGAGGTTTGCTTTGAGTCTTTGTGAAAGAATCTGATTGTTACATCTATCTACCCTGAGAATACCTTTCCTTTAAGACTTTCTCCATGAAATCCTCCTGTGTTGGACTTCTCCACATACAGTTAATAGTAAAAGAAAAGAAAAAACTCATTTAAATATCATGAGGAAAAGCGTTATACAACAAGCGCTTCATCTTATACTTTCTCGTAAAAGCTTCTTAAATGCGGGGATTAAAACCATTCCGTTTGTTCTAAACCGCGTATTTCACCAATGGTCCTTGTACTTGTAAAGCAGAAAAAAAGTATGAAAATAAATAAAAAAAATAAATAAGCTGTGTATGGGACAGGTGCACCTGATATTAAACATGTTTGATAATTTTGTAGTTTAAGGAATTCTTCAAATGTTCCACCCAAAAACTAATGTGTAAAAAATAGTGAAATATTTTGATGAATATTGTATCAAGTATTCGTCGAAATTTCTGTAATACTGTAAGTATAAAATTTACCGGTCTAAAATTTACGTCCATCTGTCTAAGGAATAACCAGTTATCTAAAATGCTCTTTAATAACGCTCATAATTAAAAAAAAAAGACCTAATCCAAAAAGCGATTTCTATTTTTATATATAATTTTTATTTTGCAGCATAGTTTCATAGTTTATATTTAAAATGAGGACATACCTTTTCCAATACCCTTTCTAATTTCATAACTCTTCTGAAATGATGCATTTAGGAACACAAATTAGGTATTTCTTCAACTTGACTAATTAGGAATAAAGTGATTGCAATTTTACCCCGCGTTTGTGTATTGATTGCTGAATTACCTTTAGGGCCATTCCATTGTGACGGGTGTGACTCCCAGACATGAGTTTTAAAGCTTAATTTAGATTTTTGGCAATGAATTACTTATAAATAGCAAAAAAAAAATTTTTAAACTGTGTTTACCTTTGCATTTGCTTTAATGACTGTGCAAAAATAAAACTGCAAGAGTTTTTAATTTTTTTTTTAAAAAAATTTAAAATCTTGTGACGGGTGTGACTTTTCCGGGACATGACTTTTCACTTGCTTTCATATTTGCTAAAATTCCTGTGAATTTTTAAATGTTTCATCATTGTAGCATTTTTTTCCTATTGAAGAGGATTCAGATGAAACTTAATACATATTTTTTATATTAAGTTTTGAATTTTTTAACATTTGGGATTTTTTTTTGTAATGTGACGGGTGTGACACTGTACCAATTTCAAATTTTGGAGAAGCTATTTTTGAAAAAGCAGTAATTAGTTCACATAGTAAACTTGACATTAGCCAATATACACTTACATTTTATTAGAAATAAGAGATATATACATATATACATCTGATTTAGAATTTATAGTGACCTCTACTCGGGTCATAAGGCCTGGTGGAGCAACTTTCTCAATGATGACGGGTATTTTTTCAGTGGAAATATCGTCATTTTCTGGTCAAATCCAATAGTGTCCACTAGCCTGCATATATTTTAAATTTACTTCTTCTTTTTCCATGTTGATGCCCAAAACAGTAGCGTAATACGATCTACTAAAGCAGTACTTGTAACTGCTGCCTGCAGTGGTAAGGGAAACTAGAACAAACTCTCCAACTACAATGTCAGATTGTGCGATCTGGCTGGGATTAAAATTCCTTGTATGAATTTCAGGGACTCTTACTTGTTTCCAAGTTGACTTTGCAGTATTTCCAATGAAAATGCTTTCAGAGTCACTTACCTGAAAGTGGTGATAGGACATAACTCCTTCGATTGATGCAGCATTCTCCCATCTTGCAGACAACATAGACTGAGACTGCAATATTTGCTCAGATGTCACATACATAGATTTAATACATTTTATCTTCACTGAACAATTGAAAAAATCAGAAGCAGAATTTACTCTTGCCTTCCTTGATTTAAATATATACCATACCTTTGACTTCACAAGCCCCCCCCCCCCCCAATACCAACTAATGCTCCCTTTCCGTGGGAAGTGGCGAAAACGTTCCACTAACAAGTTAAGTTAACCCTTTAAAGGGCCATTTTTTTGTAGTATTGGTATGTTAAAATATTTTTCAGATTTTGTTTTGTTTCAAAAAATAAATTCATATAGGACAGTAAATATGATTAGCATGATTTTTCCACCCCTCCCCCCTTTGAGGGGGGATAGTTATAATATTTGAATATTGATGCATGTGGTGGTAAATATATTTTCCAGTCTTTGCAAGATTCTGCCAATCAGAAAGGGTAAAATAGCTTACTGTAAACATCTGCAATTTGATGAATTTGGTAAGAAGCATACTTCCCACCGCCTTAGAAAGAGTTAAAATCATTTTGAAAGAAACATAGGTTTGATATATTATATTTATTTTTAAATTGGACTGCACAGCCATCAGAAAACATTTTCACTTTTTGTATTTGAGGAAACTCTTCTTTCAAATTAGCTAAGATGGTATTTAAAAATGTCCATACAGCATATTTGTCAAGCTGCAATTCATTGCTGACAATCACAAACGAGCGAACATTATTCCTTACCCATGCACAACATGTGAATAAAGTTATTTGTGGATGAGTCCAATAAGCACAATCTAATGAAAAAAATCTATTTTTTTGTCTTTGAAAATGTATTATGAATCAATAAAAAATGGCTGCAAAATAGCTGCAAAACATCAAAGTTATTCAATTATATCAAATTATAGGAATTATAATAATTATTATTATTTTAACATACTGCCCTAATTGATTAGAAACAAGTGATTTAACTTTCCGTTCCATTTAAGAAATATTTTAAAACTATCTTAAATGGTGTCACACCCGTCACAATCATTTTGTCACGCCCGTCACAAGTTTTTGTCACACCCGTCACACCAAAATTTTCACAGAAAATAAAAATTTAATGAAATTTGAATATGTTATACTTATTCACACTTGCAATAATTAGACTTTCAGAAACTATCGGGTTTTTCCATGGATTAATGCATTTGCTAAGGTATGTTAAGCATCTTTTCTGTGACGGGTGTGACAGAGAAACTTTCTAAATAAATTTGCATTTAAAATAAGATTTAATGCATATTTATGGAAGATTAAATGCTCTAAAAGGGAGACAAAGGTCATAAATTGTAATATATGCACATACAATGAAATCGGTGTCGTATTAAATATCATTTCAGAGTGAATGAAAATGCCCAATTTTTCCTAATGGAATGTGTGCTACAATGCACAAACTTTAAGCCCCCCAAATATTAAAAGGATCATTTTTGTGAAATATTTCTTTGCATTTTCATAAACCTCATATCATTACCTTTAATTTGACGTATTATTTGAAGCAATACAACAATTTTAAAATTTCAGCCCTCATGTCCACTTTCTCATGGAATTGCCCTTTAATCAAATAAAAAATGGTTTCATGAACACGGAAAATAATTTTATGCAGCTTCATAAGCTATAGAAACCATTGCTTTACTTATGTTTCAAGGTAGAGCAGTGGTCGTCAAACCATCTTTTAAGAGAATTTGTGATAGATCGTGGTTGCTCTGAGGTTATACATTAGTATACACATTATCAACAGTATATTATTATTTTCATTATACACATTCTTAAGAGTTATTAGTTAATTTTCCTAATTTTTCAAATATTCATGTTGAATAGTGTGTGCCTCAGAAAGAAACTGAAAAATATTTTGTTGCAAGCTGATAACTATGGGGATCTAAGTGGTCCTCTTATGTTTTTGCTTGCGCAATTAATAGTTGAGAATGAAAAAAATTATCTTTTTTGCTCTGCTTTTCTTTTCTTTGTTTCTTTTTTTGGAGGGGGGGGGGGTAACTCGTAGTAGAATTAGAACATGGTATGATTGCTCAGTGACTTCATAAGTTTGGCGATCAAGAGCTCTGAATAAAGGACTCATATAAATGACAGCGTAATGACATGTTTACTTATTCTGAAATACTATAATATTAAAAAGTATTAACATTGTGATATAATTCTTTTAAAATTAAAAGAGTAATTGATCACAAAGCTTCTTTAGAAAAAAAAACACCTTATCTCGTTTCCTTTTGCTTTTAATTACGCTGGGTTTAAAAACAAAATACAACTACTTTTCCAAGCGTCCAACAAAAGATTTTAAATAGATAAACTGCATCGTTAAATGACTATAAAACTCACACTTCAGCACTATAGTCTAGATAAGGTCTATCTTAAGCCGTTTTTTGAATTTCAGTCACGGATTCCAGCTCAGTTATTCCTTTAATTAAGCTGCTACCATAAAGATAGCGAAATCACCTCGGCTTCTTTTTAACTGAAGTATTTTTCGAATAAAAGTAGTTGAAGCAGAGGAAAACTGTGTTAGTAGCAATTTTGTCAAAACGTGTTAAAGATATCATCAAGTTCGTTTGTGAAGCATGGAATAATCAAAGTATATTTTTAAAAATTCAGTGAGAAAACAACGTACAGTTTTATAGAGAAAGATACAGTTACTTTTTGTGTCATTCTTAGACTTTTGACTAGAGACTGCTTCAGCTAACTTCGTTGCAATTCAGATAAAAAAATAGACGAAAGAATTATTTCGAGTTATGTTAAGTAGACTTGCATAAATTTCTTCTCGCATTCTAGTATTGTTTATAGAACTGCATTCCGATTTAATTCTGCAATCTCAGACTTTCTGCCTTTTTTAATGAGCCGCATATCGTTACTTAAAGTCCAACCTTTTATGCCTGTAGACAAAATTTAGAATTTATTTTTAACAACATTATTTTTAAATTAAAACATGTACTCATTTTATAAAAAACCTTCTTAGTTTGGATTTTTAACAATTAGAAAAGATTGGGATTCAAATTCTGGTTTCCTTGTATGGCACCTTTAAATAGCTAGGGAGCTCTTACAGAATAGCCGCAAATAATAATAATAATAATAATAATAATAACAACAGCAACAACAACAACAACAACAACAATAATAATAATAATAATGGTAATAATAATAATAATAATAATAATAATAATAATAATAATAATAATAATAATAATAATAATAATAATAATAATAATAATAATAAATACAGAAAAAAAGACTTGAATAAGAAAATAGAAATAATGTCCAACGGGTGAGAAATAGAAAAATATCGTCAAGGGGAAGCTAATTAACGCTTCAAACTAACATTAGAAAGGGAGAAAAAAAACAACGGTAGGAATTTTCCTAGAAGCCATTATTAAATAATGATTTAGGGTCATTCCACGGTGACTGACGTTACAATTTGACTAAGTTTTTTAACTTTTAAAATCCGCACTGTCTTGAAATTAAATTTTATTTTTCTGAAATTGATCTAAAGTACCATGAGAGAGTACAATATTGCTACCCATACCTGTTTTTAGACATAAAAAGCTTTTTTGTGTGGAATTAAGGTAAATCAAAAATTGTGACTGATGTTACACAGAAGAGACATTAGGAAAAACAACTTCTATATTAATTGAAATTCTCCTCAAACTAAGAACATGAAGATTAAAATTATTTTTTTCCAGTCAAGTAGAGATTTCAAACTTTATGAATAGACTTTGTTTCATTTAAATAACTTTAAAATTTACAGTGGAGGAAATTTTTAATTTCCGTGACTGATGTTACAAACATTTTGTGACTGATGTTACACCAACATTAATTCGTTCAAATTATAATTTATTTCTCCTTAAAAGTCAAATTAGCAATTTTGTTTTACATAATTACAAAAATCTACTTAAATAATAAAAAATAAACAATAGTAAATGAATATAATTATACAAGTGATGTTTTTAGTGCAATTCAGGAAATGAAAAGTGTCCTCGTGCATTTACTATATCTAGTGTACTAAGTTTCCTTATTATTTTTTCTCGTGAATAATAAATTTCATCCACATTGTCAGACCATTTACAAAGCTTCCCTGTTGGAATCATAACATTGACCAAGCATTCATAGTTTTCAATGGCTCTAACTTCACCTGGATAGAGCTGTCCATCGTATTCCACAAGAACCCACTCTCCAACTGTGGCCATCAATTCTGGAACTTGTTCTCTTGGTTTTGAACAGTAAAATGATGTTTTAGATAATTTGGAGCTTTTGGTGATTTTTTCTACCACCTCCAAAAAGTGTTGCTGCTTGATACCAGCCATAGCTTCTGAATCAAAAAATATTTTAGTCAAATTTAACTCCTTATAACGCAACTGTAAATCTTATAATGATATCTCAAAGAATTTCACACTGCTTGAAGCTACGGCACTTACAAAATCTTTTGCACTGTATACGAAATGCTTTCTTTTTTTACTGCTTCCTATCACTGCATCTTTACAGAGCCGCCAATGTCGTCCACTGGGCCTTTCCCATGTGATGTAGGAAAATAATTCGATGTAATTAACAATTTATATTTTTTCTGTAACATGGGTATTGTGGCAGCAATGAACTTGTTTTTGAATTGGGCCATCTGACCAAATATGTAAGACTTCAGTTTCTTGAGTAATCTTTTAGAGCATTCTTTTTATGAGAGGAATCACAATCTCTTTAGAATGAGGCGCTTCATCTGAGGCTATCACATACGGATGCATTCTACCTGAGTGGTACAGTGCTGCTGTAAAAATACTTACTTGGGCTTAATAGGAGCACCTGTTTCACCAACTTCATTGTCAAACCATTTTTTTTATGACAGCCTTCTGCTTTCGTGGAGATGTAAGCAGGGCGCGATTTGCACGAGTTAAAGCTTTTCCTAAAGTTTTATTATTTTGGAAAAGGGGTTATGTCACTGATACTTGAAATTTTGCACTTTAATGCTCTACATTTTTCTAACATTTTCTTTGATTTCTCTTTTAACTCTATTTTGAACTGACTTAGGCAACTTGGCTCTTCCATTTCTTTTTATATCTCTACTCCTTTTAGCTTCTGCATTGTTTTTCTTTTTGTAATCTTTATAACTTCCTTCCTTCTTTAATTTATCTTGCCTCCTTTTTTGCCTTTCTGCAGCAGTCAATGCCATTTGTGCAGTGTTTAAGTATCTAACTGGAAAAGAGAAAAGTGAGTGATGTTACAATGTGACTGATGTTACATATTTTAAAGAAGTTTTTAACGTATAAATTGAACTGTAATTAACTATTTAAGTAATTGATATTTAAGATTTCATCATGAATGCGGATAATACGGCTTTTTATATTCTTAACACTAATTTTCTTTAAGTAATAAAAACTTTTATAAATTTTTGTGACTGATGTTACATTACTATGAGGCCTTTTATAAAAATTAATTTTCAATACTATAATCACAGTTCAAAGATTCTTTACTGGCCTTACCTCACATATAGAATAAATTTCAATAAAAAAATTGGATTTTATACATACCTGTTAATTTCTTTACGACAACAAGATGAACTTTCCGAACCTCTAAAGACAACAACACTTGTGACAAAAGTAACATTTCCAAACAATGCCTATAAAACTTACAAAAAGGTACAGCAAACTTTTTAAGCATAATTTTAAAAAAATTCATATTTTTACCTTAGAGGAAAAAAAAACTGTATATGTGCAAGAATATTTTTTTTTATGTTAGTGTCCCTGTTTTCATGGAATTGCCCCTATGAAGTTCTGCTGTATTTGTTCTTTTTCAGAAAGTGTATTTCTTCCTCTCTTTTTTTATCCTTTTAGAACAATGAGCTTTGGAAACTAGTGGATGCAGTTCCTTACCGCAGTTTCACTTTTATTCCAAATATTCAAATCTTTTTGATATTATTTAAAAAATATTTTGCTTGTTATTCTGCCAAATGCAGTTTATCTGAATTATCCTGTGGCTTCAAGTTCTTTAATCTGAATGATGCTTGCGAAGAAAACTTAATATGAAGTCTCTAGTTTTATTTATTTATTTATTTATTTAAGGGCGTGAGTGCACACCCTTAGCACAGATATTCTTATTGGATTTGGAAAAATCAAACTAAATCTTTTTAAAACATTCTCAGATTAACTCATAATACAGCAATGAACACTACTTTTCGTAGCAAACCAGCAATTTTTATTAATTATGTACTATAAAAAATGTTAAACGGCGTCTTAATATTTCAAATTATTAGTGTCCTGGATCGAGCAAAATTTACATATGATTCACACAAAGTTGTCGCTTTCTACCTTATCTCTCAGAGAAGGAAAAAGAGCACTATGTCCATTTTTTACAAAATGGACATAGTGCTCTTTACTTCCCAAGCACAGAAGTGAAAATAATAAAAACAAAATTAACTAAAGAAATTGAAAAAATTCAAAGCAGAAAAGAGCGAAAAACTCACGTCACTCTACTAACGACTCCACAAATGTGATTCTATAGAATAGTGCTTTTGTCAATGTTATAATATTAGTTTTGTTACATATTTTTTAATTTTTAATTAATTAACAAGTTTTTTATATGTCTAGGCTTTTTCTAGAATTTTATAAAATTGATTGCTTCAATAACTGTGCTATGAAACATATTGAAATACATCAAGAATTTTCACCTTAAGCTCTAATAAGGTACTGTGAACTTCTTCATCAGTAAACTAAAATTATCACCGCTGTTCCATCCAATAAAAAGATAAAATATAAAAACTAAGAACAACGCCATTGTGTTTTGTAATCGATCCCTCCTTGGAACGCATCTCTGTTATCTAAATGTCGATGGATTGTCTTCCGAATCTTCTTCACTGATGAGCCTGAACAGTAAAAAAGAAACAAAGTCGTGCTCTTGACTACAAGTAAAGCAAAAGAACTAAAAACTGAAAAATTAAGGGTGGAGTCTTAAGAAGATGGCCATCCAACCGCTTCTAATATGCATCTTCATTCGGGCTGCTGAATGGCTTCTTACTTTCATGACATCATCTCCAAAGTTGCTAATACATCATCATAATGGCACGCCATCATAATCATAAAGCCACTTACCGAAAATGGTCTCAAGTCGGCTCTTGAATTTATATTGTTGTTATTTATGATGCTTCGATTGGCAACGCTTCTGGAGGACGAAAGCCGACCTTGGTGGCTAATTGTTAATTGTATGCTTTGTTTGTTTTTTTACGTTCGTTCGCTTTCATTTGGTCTGTTGAAGATGAAAACTTGGAGGGAGCTTAGGGACTACTAATTGAAAGAAAATTGAAGCTATTAATTATGCACCTGCGTTTCAAGGTTGGTTGTGATCTATAAAATATTAATGCATGGTGTCGTGTTGTTTGAAAGCAAACCAATATTACCATATTGTCATAAATCTATGTTGCGTAAAGTTTTAAGGAAAATGCGTTGACTGATTAAAAGTATTTGCATTCATTATTTTTCGTTGTTTTAAAAACATTTCCGAGAATTTATGGTTGCATTTGGTGTTTTTATACATTGTTAATTCTTTTAAGAGTGTATTTTTATGTTTGACGACTTCCAAATTGTATAACTCGGTTCTGGGTTCTATCTGTAATTGAATTACGAACACGTATATTTTTTGTGAGGAAGCAATAATAGAGTGCAATCGTCGACTTAGAACATTATGTTCGGAGTACAAGCGAAAACTATGTATTTTAATAATCGTTGAGTACTTCAAGGTGCTTAACTACTATTTCCGCGGAAACAGTGAACGTGAACTTTTTTTTCTTTCCAATAACATTTTTTTTACTATTGATATTTTTCATTTATTTACTGAACTGGTTATTAATTTATTTATATCCTTCGATTTATAAACTGCAAATTCCAAAATGTGTAACTTCCAATTGAACTGACATTTTCAGACTGTTTTCCGCCCTTATATGTTAAAGAACTTTTTTGAAAATGTATTAAAATGAAATTAAAATGTTTATAGACTTTTTTTTTTGACTTCTTACTATTTTTCTTTCTTTAAAGGAAAAGTGTTTTCAGCCTCTAAAGTGAAAAACAAAAACTCTCAACCATAATTTCTGCTCATAATTTCTATTCAGACAAAATACATTAGAGCTCAAAACTTATTGCAAATAGAATAATACAATAGAATAGAAGAACACACTATCTGTACATGACATGTAAAAAAAGCCAAAAGTCGCATAAAATTTCAAAGAAATATTTTAATTATTAAGGCAAAGCGATGTTATCATTCACATGTGTGCGCCTTAGATACCCGGATAATAATAACACTATGCTTATTTTTTATTTATTTTTTAGTAAAGCCCATAATGAAAGACACTAAAACGCAAAATAATTAGCTTCAAATCTTAAGTAATCTAAAGAATTTTATTTTTGGGGTAATTTAGTTTAATTTAAAGTGTGTAGACCAGAATTAAAAGTAATAAAAGTAACGGTTAAAAAAATTCATAAGGACAAAATTCGTTTAATAGAAGTAAAATATCGCTTCTGGCCTTCAATGTTTCAATTCTAGTAATCAGTGACTATAAAATCGCTATTATTTGCTAATAAAGTACTTCATTTACGAATACCATACATTTCCAACTCGCTTATGCTAAAGAAACTAGAAGCTCGTTCAGAAATAGACAAGCCAATTTTCTCGGATACTGTCGATTTTCTCATAACAGATACGTCGGTCTTTACCAAATTTTTGAAATATTCCTTTTTTTCTAACAACTGATTTCTAAAACAAATTAAGAAGTAAAATAATTTTCTTTAAATGTTCTTTTTTATGCAGAGAAAATATACAATAAAAGCAATATTTAATTGAATTTCTCAAACTGTTAGGTGTTACGTTAATGTAAAATTCCAGCTATGAATTGTTTTGTAAACAGAAGCATTGTAAACGCAGGCATATATTTTCCATTTTGTGAGTATACAAACGATGAAAAATAGTAGAACTGATTCGAAAAAAAATATTGCACAAGATGAACTTTCGAATCTTAATAGGTAAAATAAATGAATGAATAAATTTTTAAACAATGCTTTAAGAAGGTACTTAATTTAAGCACATAACATTGAAATTGCAGTACTTTATCTGTCATTAAAGTGTTTTACCTGTTAATCGTTGCCAAGTGAAAAATAATGAAAAAATTTAAATGACATTAAAAAATCAAGTCAATAATTTTATATATATATATCTATATATATATATATATATTGGCTGATTTGAATGACGAATAAAGCACTTTAATTACTGAATCATTCAATTAATTCCTTACCTCTGTCAGTATTTAACATCGGAGAAATTTAGTTTGGTTTTTATGAATGACTTTTTTTCTATTTCCTAAAAAAAAAGTAATAACAATGCGCTTAGAATCTCGGCAACATTCTTGGCTTTTTGGTCCTAAAACTATGTTTATTGTTATAGATTTTTGTTAATGAAAACATTTAAATTTTTCCCGCGGGAATCAATTTTAACCACTTAACCGGCTGTAACGTAATATTACGTCCAAAAAATAATATGTGGTTTCCGGCCGTAACGTAATATTACGTCCGAGATGTTAGCTTCTCTGCCGAACACGCTGCACACGAGAATTTTTTCCCCTTCTGGGGTATGCAGGATTGAGCTCTTGATTGACAGTGGGCGTTAAAGAAGCGCGCTGCTGTATTGTTAAGATTCCCGCTTATTTTCTCCCCGGTCTGGAATATTTCAAAGAACCCCTTTCTTTTCGAATGCCTATGCATTGGTGTAAAGTTCTTTATATTTGTAACTTTGTAAATACAAATAATTCTTCGTATAACCATTGAAAATGACAAACTAAATATTTAAACAAAAGAAATGATATTGAAAAGTATAAATTTGTAACTCATTAAAAGGTCATAATTGAACATAACAATTTAATGTATACAGTTTTTTTATTTCATGTTAGCTGCAGGTATGTTCAGATCTGAGAGCAAATGATCGAAAGTGGCGAAATTCCATTCGCGAATTTTGTCGCTTTACCAATCTTAGGTTTCATACATTTAGATCAATAAAATATTTAGGCATTGATGCATATAGAGGCCCTCCTCCGCCTTTCTCCTTACTTATAAATTGCATAAATGACGAATAATTTTATTTATTTAATTTACAGTGCTGATCCAACGCATTGTCTTATTGTAAATTATATCATTTACTTGATTGCGTTCACAATTTGTCCGGTAAAGGCATGGTGAAATGCTAAACATTCTTTAGTAATGTAGTAAGAATGTTTTAGTTTGCATAGATGTTTATCAATAATTGCTTATGAGTGATGATGAAAATTCTTAAATCGCAGCGCTCGGGACGCACGCGATGCTTTAATTAAATATTGTGTATGCATTTTGCAGGATGAGGTGGCCATTCTTCATTCATAAATCAATAAATAAAGCACCCTTTATTTTTATGTGTGTGGTTTTGAGCAAATCTCCCAGTTGCCATGAGCTCTATATATATGGTCAATGATAACATGTTAATGAGTTAACGAATCAACAATTATGCATATCAATAAGAAATAGTAAGAATTAGAGTAATATTTCACCGTATAAAAATGTACTATTGTCCATTGTTCGAGATCCAACAAATATTTTGCAGGATATCGGATACCTGCAAAATATCTTTTGTGTTTGTTTGACGTACCGTTACGAAACATGTGAATATGTTTGAAATCTGTAAATTCTATACATATTTTTAAATAACTCAGAGCTTCGAAACACACCCAGCACGTTCATAATTTAAAAAAAAATATTAAAAGATGCTAATTAAAGTAATTAACTGTGTATAGCCCGCGGGTTATCTACAAAAGAACTTCTTTTTTTCCTACCTGCGGGAAATATAACGATGCGGGCAATACATGAAATTTTAAAAAAAAGTATTATTAAAAAGACAACTACTTTTCAAAAATATCGAAATCTGTTTTCCTGCAAAATGAAATGCAGAGAAGTAAATCGTAGCTTTCGAAACAATGGTCCAAAGCAGATTGAGGCTCGGGCGCTACAGCCGAATACATTGTTTTCTAGGTTTGTATCCCATGCTTTTTTCTGGGGTGCGGGTTATACAACGATGCGGGTTATACACCGAACTTATTTTTTTTTTTTTTTTTTCGAATGAATTTTACTTCCTGCGGACTATACAACGATACGGGCTATATACCGATAATTACGGTAATTGAATTTAAAAATAAAATCTGACGTGAATCTTTTATAAACTGGCCGAATCCGATTACGGATTTTCAAAAAACAGTTGGATACTGGATAACCGATGCTTTCTCCAAATGAAGACTGACTGACATTCGCGCGCATTGCGCATGCTCACATTCGAGCGTATCAGAGCCCAAACATACACCAGGCCTTGAAATATTATTTCAACATTATGTGAATTACAATTTAGAAAAATATGAACAAATTAAGAAAAGAAACAGAAAAACATATTATACATGTATTCAAAATTCAGAGTTCATGGATAGCAAAGCAACCTTTGATATTGGCCTTTTATAGATTCCGGTTTGCGTTTTAACCGTACAACTCTTATTAAATTTGTGTGTGTGTATATATATATATATATATATAGGTGTATATATATATATGTGTGTGTGTATATATATATATATATATATATGTGTGTGTGTGTATATATATATATATATTATATATATACATACGCACACACACCCATCAGTAACATGTCACCCGGTGTTGAAAATTTTGTATCCTTTTCCTCACCTCAAGTTTTCACCCGAAAGTACGGTTCGCCACAAAAGGCTCTAGAAAATAAGAAAAGCAAATCATGCAACAGTGAAACCATTCTTCAGGCATTTTGATATTCATCAAAAAGTAAGCGTCTTATTTTGAATGGTTAATAAAATAACAAAAATTAAAGCAAAATTGTTATCTTGAAGCAAAAGCATGATGAACGTACTAACAGAATGAGTATAAGTGTAAATATAAAGCAAAATAATTGATTTACGTTTATTTATTATTTTTGAGTTATTGGTACAAATTTTTGATCCGTTTTGGGTGTCACACCTGAAAGCAGGTCACCAAAAAATTACAGCATCCACCTGGGGACGATTCTGGGTGGGTATATGCAGTAGCACACCCAGGAACTCGCTTGGGGGGGGGGGGGGGGAGACAAAAACACTATTTGGGATACTCCGAACATTGATTTTGCCGGAGATTGGATATCTGGTATCCCTTTCTTGACAGATCCGTACCGGATGTTCGTCTATATTGTTAGAAACAATGTTTAGAAATTCTACGAATTTCTAAACATCACACTTTTTCCAAACAAGTAGTAAGCTTGTAATTTGCATATATATTTTCAAAACATGATGATTATATTCAGGCGCGTAGGAAAGGGGGGAGGGGCTCAGGGGGCTTAAGCCCCTCCCATTAGAAATCATACTGCATAAGGATTTCCGTTATTTTCTGAAAACTATGAATTTATTTTAATGATCTATAAAAATATTCATTTATTAATGATTTTTGTAATTAATAATAATAATAATTAGTTAATACTAAATACATGTTAATTGTTAAGAGGTTTTTCTTGGAAATAATTTTGAGCATTTGGAAACAAAATTGTTTGAGCTCCCATGATTTTTAAATTGCTACGCTCCTGATTATAGTTAAATTTTAAAAATCAAGTTTGGAATGCCGAATATGAGGACCCTTCGTGTAGCAGCCGGTCGACAGTACCGGATCTTGGAGGTTTCCGGGACGGGACAAAACTTCAAAATGCCGCCCCCCTCCCTCCAATTATTTTTGACATTTCATTAGCTTTTTTGCGTTGGCCTTTTTTCTTTTATTGAGGAATTTTCACTTTGAGGGGGGGGGGGGGGCTGCTGAACCCATAAAACCTTCGTTAATGTGTGCCACGGCATGGCCCTTTCAGCTCAGGGACCCTTCATAAATTTCAACTATATGCAAATTTTGAGGTCTTAGGAGATGCATTTGCAACTGCAAAAATATTAGGAAACAAAAAAAAAAGCAAACAATAACTTTTTTAAATTTACACGCTTTTACTGATAAAAATGCAGAACATAATTAGCATTTTTTAGCAAACCGTGGGGTAGTACCCCTTCTTACGAACGCTCATATCAAAGAGCTATGTGTTTGCCTATTCAAAGGACACTTACAAGCCCCTCTCCCCCCCCCCCCCCCATCTGGCTCTGCCTAAAAGGATGCTTTGAAAATGTGTATAAAAAAAAAACCATTGTATTGTCTGAGCATAGCATGATTTAGGTTTCACTATAGCAAAGGAGAAAAACTTGACTCTTTTTAATTTAAAATTTAAAATTTTGATATTGCAAAATTTGCCGCAACCTAAAACTGCCGTCCGAGGAGTCTTTGTGCCTGCCACAGGAGCTGGCCGACTGTTCAACGACGCAACATATTTAGTATACAACAATTTTAGAGTTGCCTACAGTTTATACAAATAAATAATTCTATTAGTTGGTTTTAATCGTTAGCAAAATAGCCTATCAATGATTAAATTGGAGCGCCGAACTAGGATTTTAATTCTCTTTCCAAAAGTTAAATTTTCTTAATTATTATTTTTTTCCTGGTCTCAAAAACTGGGATGGGCACAGTAGGCTATGGCCCCCAAAGGGGCCATGGCTTAGTTTAGTTTTGTGCATCACAGTTGAATTTGCCCCCCCCCCCCAAGAAGTGCTGCCCCGTCACGGAGCCGGCTTGCCCTATCCGAAAAGTCGATGCTTTCTGGTCCCCCCCCCCCCCCATCACACACGTCGCATACCGAAAAGTCGATGCCCTCTGGTAACCACCACCACACACGCTTTCCGCACTCTGAGAATCCATGTATTTTGAAAGGTAATCCGTAATAAATAATCCGTAAAACTAGGGCTCGACCGATGTCATTTTTTGGCCGATGAGCCGATGCCGATTGTTGGCCGATTGTTCCGAGATCGGCCGATGGCCGATTGCCGATTATTCTCCTCTTCCATCGGTCGATGCCGATGCCGATGGCCGATGGGAAAAAGTCGCTTTAAACCATTAAAACGTGTAGAATTCTTGTCAAAAATGTCATTTAAATCATTTGCTATTTATTTTTATGTTTATAAAAGCATAAATACATTATTCAAGCACCGTAAAATTGTTTGGGGGAAGTTTACATAATAATTAAAACTGAAAGAATCACTCGCTATTCTAGTAAAGTAATTAAGCTATTTGGAGGTTAAAAATATTAAAAAATGCTATATCAGAGAATTTTCAATTATTTTTTTATTATATTTGCAAAAAAAGAAATACTCAACAACTATTGGATCGGCTCGGGTCTAATTCCTTATCCTTCAACATTTTCTCTTTATAACACCTGAACTGCAAATGCCAAGTTCAGTTGATTTTATTTTCTTATTTTTTTCATGGAGAGGAATGCAGATGTTATGACACAGACTAACAAATAATGTGGGTTTGTATTTTTAACGAAACTGTCAACCCCCTGCTCTCACATTTTTTTCATGATCTCCCCCCCCCCCCCCGTTTTTAAAAGAAAAGCGGGAACGATTACATATTTATTTTTTATTAAAAAAGGGATTTTAAGCTCTTTTTCTGAAATAAAAATAAAATATTAAAAAATTTCGCCCGCAGTATTATCCCTTGTATAGTATATCCCTTGTTCATAACCAAGAGATACTGAATATTGCTTTAAAAACATAAACGTGAGATTTCTTTGTCATTACAAATGAATGCTGGGTCTTAAGAACTAATATTATTAGATTTTTTTTCTTACGAGTTGAAAATTACACTGAAATACTTGACATGTTCTTTATATTTTCATGAGCACAATGTAAGGTCATCGAAATAAACCAATATTTTGAACACCAGCAGTTTTCTGTTGCCAAATAATCTTCTGAAAACACGTGATCTTTTATAAAAATTAAGATGTATTTAATATATATATATATATATATATTTATATACGTTGGCAATTTTTGAAATTAATGAAATTGTAGCATTTTTATTAAGGTATTGTTCCACCCTGTATCCCAAACTCGTTTTTAAAGAATTAAATTTTTGAAAATTGCAAGTCGAACTTGGACACATAAAATTTCGGTCAATAAACATTTATACTGAAAAATTGATTCATATTTTTATCAATATCTTCTATGTTGTACAAGAAATATTCTAAACTGAAAGCAGATGCAACGAGATTGTTGTGCAATAGCAGAAAAACTGTCAACTGTCTAACATGTGGCATTAAAGAAGCCAGAAAAATGCGCTAAAGAAATGAAGTATAAACGGAGAAAAATTAAAATAATTATCGTATAAAAAATGTTAAGATGTATTTTTAAAAAAAATATATGCATTGATCAATTTTTGAAAATAAACAAATTTTAGCATTTTTATTAAGATGTTATTAAATCCTGTCGCGCGAACTCGCATTTTGAGAATTCAATTTTTAAAAATTGCAAGTCGAACTTGGACAGATAAAATTTCGATCAATAAATATTTATACTGGAAAGTGTTTCTTATTTTTGACCAATCTTTTCTATGTTGTAAACTAAAAATGAAATAATGAGAACAACCGCACACTAAAAGCAGATGCAACAAGATTGCTGCACAATTGCAGAAAAACTGTAACACGTGGGATCGAAGAAGCAAAAAAAAAAAAAAAACCGTAAAGAGAAAACGTTTACGCTGGAAAAAATTAAAATTATTATTGCACTTTGATAGAGTTGACTTTTTATTGTTTACAATTTCGGAATAATAAGAAACATGACAAACTAGAAGCAGATGGTATAATATTATTGCACGATGACATCTAATGCACTAAGTCATTATTAAAAGAAAACCGGACAAAAATGGGGCAACTAACCTAGTGCGAAAAACAAATAGCACCCATAAGACGCCTCTGACTTTTACTTAAACATATTCTATTTCGCGAGCATTCTGCTCAAAGAGAACTATTTTAATAATGAAGGTTTTCGGGCAGCGATCGCTTAAACTAGTTTTCCGAATATTTTATCAAATACTTTGTAGAATGACATTATTTTTGTGTGTGTGTTTTTTTTTTTTTTTTTTTTTAAACTTATGTGCTGCCTGTTACTGTATGGAAATAGAAATTGAGCTATGCAGAAAAAAAGAAAGTGAAAGACAGAATGTTTTCTGGAAAGTTGTCACTGCGAAAAACATCGGCCTTGCATCGACTTTTAGATGTTTTTTACGGCCCATGGGCCGATGTTTTTCTAAAGTTAACATCTGCCGCCGATGCCGATGGCCGATGGCAACTTTGTTGAACAATCGGCGCCGATGCATCGGTCGAGCCTTACGTAAAACCTTTTCAATTTTTACCATTTTAGCAAAATTTTTAGAGGAGCTGTAAAATTGCAGAGAAACTGCGTAATTCTCAGTAAAAAGTGGCATCCAGACCGGGAGCGATATAGGGAAAATCATATGAAATTATAAATACTCGTAAATAAAGTTGCATGTTCATGAAATTTTAAGGGGTCTGCCTGCACCAAAAAGACGAGTTTTGCGAAAAAAATCGATATTTTTTTTATTTTATATTTAAAAAGAATATGTATTTAAGATTTCAAAAATGTTTGGTTTTTGTTTCTACGATACATAGAAACAAAGTTACACGCAATTAAGTTATCCAGAAGTCGCATCGCAAGCACATAAAAGTGGAATTTAAAATGCGTTTTCTGAAAAACTACTTTTTTCGATATCTTTGTTCACGGCAGATCTCATATCTCGAAACGTTTTATACCCATTACTGTGATTTTTTAAAGTATTTTTTCACACATTGCTATCTGTGTTTTGAACTAAAAGCTAAGCGCTCTGTCAGTATTAAAAAAAATTACAGGCATTTATTTGTGAAATATTGTGTTTTTTTTCGGTGAAAAACGTATGAATTTCAACAAAACTGCTATATTTTTCTCAATTTTGGACCTATTATAAAACTTTTAGCTCAGAACACAGTTAAGTAATATAGAAACATATATTATTAAGGATTTTAAAATATATCGACTTAAAGTGAGTATAGAGTGTTTGGCGTAAACTGTAAAATTCGCCTATTTTTTGATAAAATTTCCCAATTTTTCAAAATTTTATAAAAGTATAGCTATTATTTTGTTTGTTTTCTTAATTTTAATTACTTTTTAACTTAAAAAAATATGCATTTAGTAATTATTTCATTGTTTTGAGAAAAAGCCTCCGAACGTAGGCAGACCCTTTAAACTTCTTACAACTGATATTTATGTTTAAGATTTTGACTTTGTTCTTAATTTATCAGCACATTTCTTGTCATTTTGATGTTAAATTTCTTTATTTATCTTGAAATTCGCATTCGACCGAGAATAAATATTCATTCAAAATGCATGCATTGGTAGAATACGTAGGAAACTCAAATGCACGTGTCTTTCACAAAACTTGAAAAGCACACTATTGCACTGCATGTTGAAATGACCTCGTGTGAGTACTATGCTAAAAGAATGACAAGACTACAAAACATTCCTTCTCAGCTCACAATAGCTGCTTCTAAATGGACCTCACTCCTGTAGGATTAGGTGAATGTAAAAACCCCTTAGCACCCATCCGTAACTTAACAGAAGCAATTCCCAGATTCCATTCAGTTTAAGTGAAAGCATTAGAAGTCATTCTAGCATATTATAATGCAGAGAGGCCGCTATTCTGTTCGGGAGGGGAAGGCAAAATTTTCAAGTGTATTGCAGTGAAACAAGCCATTAACACTAGTAGAAAATGGCCACAACTTTTCCTAAAATCAGGGCCGCTTAACTGGTTAAAACTTTTGAATTGTTCGAAATTACTCCTGAAGTAATCAAATTCAAAGACGCTTTTTGATGCATGGTATATTAAAATAATTCTTTCTCCTCAAGTTTATTTGAAGTGAATTCGCTTGTCAGATGAGGATTTATACAGTATTCAAAGCTCCTCGTGCAGTCAAATGTTTTTTTTTCTCCTTTAAATGTTTAAAATTGAACGAGTGAACGAAAAAAATAACGGAAAGTCACATAATAAAAATTAAATAAATAAGCAATGCAAATGCATTAGAATGAGATGTCTTGGCCGAGATTCTTCCAACAAAAATTTTTTTGTTCGAAATAATAATAATAATACATGTTTTGTTCCTTCGAATAAAAATAGTCCCTCAAAAATGATTGGAGGGAACGAAAAAAAAAAAAGAAACTAAAGAACAACAGACAGGCAGACTGAATGATTGACAACCCCCCAACAGACACACTTTTCCCCTATCTCATATTCGTACTTTCAAAACTTTATACTTTTAAATGTTTGTTGAATTAATTTACCTTATCTTCTGACTCAGTTTAGTCTTCAAAAATATTTTTACGAGGTGTTAATTCTTCTCTTATGCTTTTATCTCTTTATTTCAATTAATTTATTTGCATTTACTCTACTGGAAAATATGCTAAAACGTGATTTAGAAACATTTCTTCCCAAGAAAACTTAAAATACTTATGGGTATTTCAATATGTCTTTTGTCCTGTCTGTCACACATTTTTGCTTTGTGTTTGAGATACTAAATATGAAAATGTAGCTCTCTAAATCAGTTAAAAGAGTTAATGTCATAGAAAATTTAGTTTAATGACGACACAGATTTTTTTTTTACATTGCACAGATCACACATATTTAAACATTAATAGAAGATTACATAGTTTACAACATTGGAGAGTCATTTCGATGCGACTCTCCTTTTCTCAAACTCAGCTACCTCTACCGTGACTGATTTCACTGCAGTTCTCTTTTCATACAGGTTGACAAATGTCTGTAGATATCTTGAAAAGAATGACAATAGTGCCATCTATTCGTTTGGTAAGAACAACTAAATAGTTACTGTGGCTGTTACAAAAATAAGTAAATACGTCTTGGCGTGCTTACACATATGCATGCCAGCATGCTTAACTTTTAAAATTGAGCAAGAATTTTAGTCTGTGAAAACAATATCTTGAATTATTTAGTAAAACCAAACAGTGGTAGACATTACAAAAATGTACATTGTTTACATGACTCATTTTTACATAATAATTCTACATTTCATTTCGTAGCCTGAAATTCTTCCAGGTGTGCTTTGTCATGTCTCTTACAAATAAAATTAACTAATTAGATTACATATAGAATTAACCAAAAGAATTTTTATGTAATTCTTACAGAATTGTTAATGTGATTCTTACCGAATTTTTAATGTGATTCTCACAGAATTTTTACGTGATTCGTAGACTTCTTATGTAATTATTACAGAGTTTTTAATGTGATTCTTATATAATTTTTAATGTTATTCTTACTGGATATTTAATGTCACTGTTACAGAATTTTTAATAATATTGTTACAGTTTTTAATGTGTTAATTACCGAATTTTGAATGTGCTTCTTACAGAATTTTTATGCAATTCTTACAGAATATTTAATGTGACTCTTACAGAATTTTTATACAATTCTTACAGAATTCTTATATAATTCTTACAGATTTTTTATGTAATTCTCACAGAATTTTGATGTAATTCATACAGAATTTTTATGTAATGCTTACATTATTTTTATTTAATTCTTACAGAATTTTTAATGTCATTCTTACAGAATTTTTATGTAATTCATACAGAATTTTTATGTAATTCTTACATTATTTTTATTTAATTCTTACAGAATTTTTATGTAATTCTTACAGAATTTTTAATGTCATTCTTAAAGAATTTTTATGTAATTCTTAAAGAATTTTCAATGTCATTCTTGCAGAATTTTTACTCATTGAAAGCATGTTCCTTTAAATTACAAAAAAGACAAGATCTTATTGCGTTCTTATTTACAAAAAAAAAGCAACTTTTTGTTCTTCTCTTTTCAATGCACGTATAAAGACATTCCCTTGGATAGTTGACATAGCGGAGCTTTTCAAATACTTTTTCTTTTAATTTAAAAAAAAACTTAAGCTCTATGCAGAACGTCCTTGAGAAAGGGTGCAAAAAAAGACGTGTTGGAAGTCAAAAAACTGCAATATTCCATGAAGCCTAAAGGAATAAAGAATCAAAGAAACTTTTCTATAATTTACCCAGGCTGGTTCTAAAACCGCAAAATAATCCACAAAGTGACTTTAACCCATTGACTTCCCCGAGTATTTAAACATTATAATTAAAAATAAAATTGTCTGCGCTGCAGAACATTCTTTTGACACATCTTCAAAAGTTAGTAATCCCTTGCATTATTACACAAAACGTAACAAAGTAAATTCCATTAATAATCCTTAGTGGAATTTCTAACCGCAAATGCCATCTTGTCACCAAGCATGATAAGGGAACAAATGAAACATACTGCGCTTGTTCGAGCATAGAAAAATAATGTGACTGTGGTTTCAGAAGAAGTCAAGTCTAAAAACCATCAGTTAAGACCTTTATCATAAACGGTTTAATTTCTTAATTGTTGCCGTAAAAAACAAGTTGACGTTTTGCAACTTGTCTTTTACCCAACCAGTCGGGAGGCATTTCGTTTACTCCGCAAAGGAAGATAGTCTGAAACAATTTTATTTTTGATGTGAAAGACTATGAAAATGCACATTTTTATTTTTCTTCCTAATTTACAAAGTTATTATTATCATTTTCTGTGACAACAACGTAAAATTAAGCTAATTTGTTTCTTAAAATAATAACGATTGCGGTGTCAGTACATTCTGCTATGAAAAATATTGCATAAAACCGACTTAACTTACTTTTTATCCCTTTCAAAGTGAATGTTAAATTTGGGCAATGCAAATTATTATTATCATTATTATTTTCTGTGACAACAATATAAAATTAAACTCATTTGTTTCTTAAAAAAATAAATGATTACACTCTCAGTACATTCTGCCTTTACTTATGAAAAGTATCGCATAAAAATGACTGTATTCACTTTTTACCCATTTCAAAATAAATGTTGACTTTATGCCTTTATACATTACAACTATTTTCAAACATAAATTTTCCCACTAAAATATTTAGGGTTTTAATCACTAAAACACAACGTTTGAATAGAATGAATTTGATATCATTTTCACATGAGCTTTCTTTTTAAATAAAAGAGATGTAAATTGTTTTAAAAAACATTTTAATCGTTGGAAATGTATTGTACCGCTTTAATTGATGAAAATTTATAATTGGGAGCACAAAGCAAGCGGTAACAAATATTGCGAAATCAATATTGAAATGCAAGAAAGTAGGCTTGCTTTGCTCTAGATTAACTTCATGTTTTCTCCAAAGTAATTTCCTTCTTACTCCTGGTAAGAACATTAAACCTGCAGTGAAAAATTCTGCTTTAACTGTATACGTGTATCTTAAATTATTAATTTTATTTCTCTCTTTTAAAATCTAAAATTGCTTTAAAATCATATTTTACTGAATGTGTAAGCATTTTGTAACTAAACTTCGATTCAATCTTGCCTCCGAAGCGAATTAACTGCATTTGAATTTTAAATATGAGCTTCGAACTTACTTCCCCTAAAGGCAATGACATAATAATTTATACAATTACTTACTCATGTCTTTTAATGAGTTGCATTAAAAGTGATATAATTGTTGCTTCTCTTTACTTTACTGCCGATGTCTTTCGATTTTTCTCCGATTACCTCCAGCGAAACGATTCATTTAATTGTTTCAATCGTTTCACACAGTAGAAAATATTAATTATACTCCATAATTCATATAATTTTGCGCTCGAACTAATGGTGATTTTATTTTATATCACTCTCTTTCATTATAAGACTGAACCATTAGCAACGATTTAGAATTACTTAGTGAATTAATAGGGAACATGGCGTACAAGCTTTTAATGGTATTTTCTATATTTTTAAGAAAATCAGAATAATTGACAGTTAAATTAACCTAGATATGGTTATTCTAAGTGACATTAATGTTGACATGTAACATATTATTAGAACAAGCATCGGTAGTTGTGTGCTTGGTCACATAATTCATAATTATATGACATGAAGCACCGTGGGAAAATAATGAGGAATCAATACTTTCCCAGCATTGTCTTGAGTGAATTAGTTTTAATCACAATTATTCTGTGTTCATAAAAAAACTTCTTCGGATATTCATAAATGTTTCCTTACGGTTGTACTATACAATTGCATTATGCTGTTTTTATATTTCTAAGGCGTTTTCCTTTTGTAGGATATTGGTTGCTAAATATTAGATGCAATGGGAAATTTGGTTATTGATTATATGCAATTTAAAGCAATTGTTTCGTAAAAGATCTATTTAATATGACTTTTTCGACAACTAATGTTCATTAAATTTTCATTAATAAACTCTCAGGATTGGAATAATTATACTTATGTAGCAAGAGATATATAATAAACAGTTTGTCAAATGCAGTTGGGAAAAGCTTATGTCACAATTGTGTCACTTTTGCCACTATTATTGCTGCTGTTATCGGTTACTAACATCACTTTATTCTCCGACAGTGAGCGTAAAGGTAAGGCACTGACCTCGTACGCCCAAGCTCCCAGAATAAAACCTGACCCAAGTCGGGGGATGTTCAAGATGCAGAAAATCGTCTGTGCCCATGTAGTATGATCATGTGGCATGTAAAAGATCCTTTGAGAATCTGTTTGGCTTGGATACTCTCGGATAGATTAATTCTCTAGTGCAGTTTCGCATCATTTAAAGTTCAGGTGCCGCCATCTAGGGGGGAACTGAGTGTCGAAATTCTCAAATAGTAATGACATCTGCCGATAGTGGTGTTGCTTGAAAGAATGGATGCCGGTTTTCGGGGAATGCACTCGGTCTGCAAAGGTTAGGGACCATACGCAGCCCCATTAGAACGTAAAAAAGAAACATCACTTTATTCTTAAATTTACATATTATCGAACATCTATATTATTGTAATAAAAACTTATTTCGAGGAATATACGAGAAGGTATATATTTTTTAATGTAAATTCAATTTTTATAGAATGAATAATAGAGTTCACGTAGTAATTTTCCACCAATGTCAAGTTGTTCCGGAAGTCAAAATATGACGATAAGTTTCTTTAAAAAATCGACAACAAAGTTTCATCGCATGAAATTGTACAATGTCAAATACTTTTTTTAACTAAATATAGTTATTAGGAAAATCAGAATCAATCATATGAAGTGTGTTAAAATAATAGTTATTGAAACCCATTTGCACAATTTCAAATTTACAATTTTAAAGGTTTAAAAAAAAGAACTAGAAAAGGCGCAAAATCTCAAAGTATTCAGTAAAAACTCTTAATAGAAAATATATATGTGTTAAAAGAAAACAATCTCTCTACAATTACACAGCTGAACTTTTTAATATGGTGTAATTTAACTTCCATGCCTCAAAAAATTAAATTTTGTTTCGCTTCCCCATACTCAATTCGAATTTTCATCGGAAAGCATACAGTTTTTTTTAACCGACTTCACAAAGGAAGGAGGTTATACATTCATACTGTAAGTATGTAGGGTTATTTTTTTTTTGTCCACTCATTACTTCACACCGGATGAACACGGTTCATCCCGTGGCAAAAAAAAATCCATTCATGATTTTTTTTTTAATTGATCGAGGGTGGTTTCCCATAGGTCCCGACCATATTCGATTCACAGAACAAAACTATGGGCAGAAATGTAGTACGTTTTTTGTTTTTCCATCCATAACTTTTGACTAAATGTGACCGATTTTGACGATTTTTTCTTTAATCGATAGAGGGTTGTCTAACTTAAATATCGTACATCAATCTGACTACATTTGTTTTTTAGAAAAAACGTTGCGGGTGAAAAATAAGTATTTTTTATTTTAATTGGAAAGGCTTGGCTTGATTTTTCGTTGTAGGGAAAACTTTAATAAATATAAAAGTCATTGATTAAAAAGTGTTTGTTGCTATAATATTAAAAGCAATTACAGCAAGAGTTTGACTGAAGGCTTCTCTGAGGCAAAAATTAAATCCAATCAGTTTGTTTTCTAAAATCGACTTCAAAACGGAATTTGTCATACACATGATTAGTTTTTAGTTATTCAAAGAAGGTTTGCCCTTTTCCTTTAGAGTATTTATATAGAAAATGTATTTACACTAAAAATAATATAATAAAATAATTTTTATAAAAAAAATAGAACCGACTTCAAATTATAAATTGCGTTAAAAAGTGAAAAATAAATGAATTCTTTAAAGAACATTGATGTGACTTTTAAACATAATTTTTAGAAGTCGGTGCAAAATTATGAGTCTAATTGCCATTACAGCATGTGCTACTTCATACTAGAACTGTTGCTAATTCTGGGCCATATATTCATAGTAACAAGGGATTTTACCTATCCTAATTTGGCACCGACCTCTAAAATTTTGTTTAAAAGTCACATCAATGTTGTTCAAACAATTAATTTATCTTTCACTTTTATTTTTCACTCACTTTTTAGTCGGTTCTATTTTTTTTAATAAAAATTATTTTATTATTATCTTGTTTTTCACCTTATTTATTTATTCATTTTAGCTATTTTACAATTTTAATTTAAAATTGGTACTTAAAAAAACTTTTTTAAATTGCTCAATACTTTCATGGCTTTTGTAATTCTTTGACAAAGAAAATACGGTACATTAATTTCAAACAGCTGCTTTTGAGAGTTCTATACTGGACAGTTTTCTTTAAAATATGCGAAAATAATTAAATAATTTTCCAATATTATTTACTGAGCTTTGAAAAGTCAATACCGCCATCTTCAGCTCAACACTCCACAATTGCTGCTTTGCAAATAACTATAACTTTCATTCCACTGATCACAATCTCGCATTTCCCTTGAAACTTGAAAACATTCGCCATAGAAAAATACCTTTTTCAGTACAGCCTCTAATAAAGTGTAACAAAAAAAAAGGATGAAAACTTTTCTAATGCAGTGGCGCTTTTGAACTTTAAAATAACTTCCCTCACGCAAATCGCTAAAAAGTTTCTGAAAAAAAATGTCCTCCTATCTTGGAGTATATATACATTAGAAATATTCCCTTCAGCGAAAAGCGGATAAGGATAAACGGCATGGGGGGGGGGGGGACGCATAATTGAATATTCACGTGGAAAATAAATGCTTTATTTTCAGTAAAGAAAACTCTAAACTCGGAAATTCAATTGTTATATCATTATACTTTTTGCTAAAGATAAACATGCCAGTGCTTTCAATGCCTCCCGTGAAATGATAAATACTAAAATTAACCAAGTAGCAAGAGCTTTTATGAAAAAATTCAACGTGCAGAACAATAGTTTGGAGTTTTCAAACGCTTCTACAAAAAAAAAAAAAGGAATAAGTGTTTGATAAATAGGTATTTACTTTAAGAACCCAAAGAAAATTCTAAAGGTAAAAGCAGGAAGTTTTCATTAAGGCTTCATTTCTTCTAAAGTTTTATAGCACGTGTGATCTCAATTGCTGTAATTTTACAGCGCACATTTTTTTAACTTTATCGGAAGAACCAAACGAAGTAATTTTCACTTATATAAAACCTATCTAGCTCCAATGTTATAAGAATAGCTGTGTGTAAGTTGCACTGATATAACACGTTTATTTTTTTGAAAAATATTTATTTTATGCCTCGTGAATTATTCAGTAAAATTATATTATCTGAATTTTCTTTTGATATAAAGACTAGATTATATATCTGGGAGAAAATTTTGTTAGATTAGTATCAAAAGAACTTAAAGGGAAAGGACTACTTCATTGTTTTGAAAAATATTTTTCATCACACAATTAAAAAAGGAAAATTACGAAATATGTGTTAGGTAAATGTATTTGCATTACGTTGCAGTTTCCAACTTTTTCAAAAATAGAATATGTAGCGTTCCCGTATAACAAACAGTAAAAGTAAAAGCTTGCCAATCATATTGTATGTTTTACGTGGTGGAATAACTGAACATTTCAAAAATTCAGTGTAAGAAAATTAAAATATATTGGAGATTAAAATATATTGGAAAGATTATTTGGAGACGATTTGTCTAAACTATATTTTATTTTCAGTTTTAAGCACACTTCCTCCATTTCCCTGAAATGTAAACAATCTCCCATTTTCCTAAAACAGAAGGTCTTCTTTCAATTTGTTTCATACCATTTCAAAGCAAAAACTTCAAGTTGAAATTTATTTTAAATTCTTACCACGATTATAATGTATGAAAATTTTTATTTAAAATAATTAAAAGCCTAGTTTGGAACATTGTTGCATCCGAGATGTGAAAACAAAATCCTGTTTTAACTGGAAAACAAGAAGTTTCGTCTAGAATTATACGAGCCTACTTTCCCGTATACACCAAATTCTAGCTATCTCTTTCTCTCCATTTCTCATTTAGCTTTAGTTTTTAATTACTTCAAGTATATCTTTTTCAATGGATAATACACATTCATTCACTCACTTATTCATTCTTTCATTTATTCAGTCATTCGTTTATTCATACATTCATTAACTCATTCATGTATTTTTTCACTCATTTATTTATTTTTTCAATTATTCACTCATTTATTCATTCATTCATTCTTTCATTCAGTCATTTATTCATTCGTTCTTTCACTCTTTCATTTGTTCATTTATTCATTGAGAAATATCCTTAAAAATCACGATCAAAAAATTTCATAGGGAAATAGGCTCGTTCAGTTCTTGCTAAACTTCATATCTGTACATGTTCTACATCATGACATCTCTCCGATAAAGTTTGTGGCAAAATCCGTCGGTTAGATCAGGATTTATATGGGATTGAAATTTCCCCAAAGGCGCTAATGTTAATTTTTTTGAGCTGTTCAAAACAGAAGAAAAATGTTCAAATCAATATTTCACGAGAGCTTCTTCCAATAAGCTTGCTCATAGGAACTTGGATCTTGTGTCCAGAGCTTACATAATTTGCTTCATTTTTGCCCACAGGCGCTAATGTTTAAATTTTTAGAACTGTTAAAAATTGAAAGAAAAATTATTTAAATAAAAAAATGAGATGTCCTCATCGAGATCTTTCGAATGCTAAACGAATTTTTCGAATCGGACAATTCTTTCAAAAGTTATTAGAGAGGGCAGACATACATGACAGACCGACAGACACACATTTTCTTAATCTCAAAACCTGACTTTCAATTTTTTTATTTTTCAATCTTTATTTAATTACTTCACTTTCTTTTACTTTTCTTTATTTTTACCGATATTTTTACGGTACATTAAGCCTTTTTTCATGCTTTATTATTATTTTTTACTTTTACGGGAAAGTAGGATAAAAAGAAAAAAATTCAGACATAAAAAGAATTCTCTTACCAACAAAGACTCGCAAAATATTAAATAGATTTTCGGTTTAATTTTATTAAAATCTAAACTGACTTTTAACTTCCCTTAATCTAACTGCACTTTTAACTTTCTACTCGTTTAAAAATCAGCGCGGACTTTTAACAAAATAATACTTCTTAATGACTGTAGTTCGACAAGATAAAAAGGTAAAATAATTAAAATGTAATGACGCTTTAATAATATTTCGAATTATATGTATATAAAGTTATTTTTTAGAAAGAAATAACAAAAGGCAAAATATTTTGAAGAAGATAAAAAGGCAAAACCAAACATTTTAAAGTACAGCATAAACGTCAGCACAGAATTAATGAAAGAACTTTCTTTTATGGAATTGACAAAAAATGGAGAAAACACAGCATTGTTTGCTTTATTACTTATAATGAGCAGAAATATGATTTAAAAAATAAAATTAATCATATTTAATCAAACTCTTAACAATTAATTTTTTAACCAGTAAAAAATGTTTCCGTTATATCTTACTTTAAAACAGAACAAAAATATCATTTCAACCTAAAACATTACCATGAGATATTCAAAATGACTACAAGAATTCGTTCAGAACAACACTAGCTTACTTTCCAGAATAACAACGCCAATTTGGTGGCAATTATTATCACGAATCATCGCGTCCTATTATTTTATTGGTTCTTTAACCCCCATATATTTTAATCTTTATTTCAAACAAAGCGCAATGTTACCCCTTGGAAAAAGAATGGCGCATTCATTCACTCATTTTCATACATTCATCATCATATTTAGAAAGCATCAAAGATTTTTAAAGATGAAATTTGATATTCAAGAATTCAATCTATTTTATTGTCACTTAACTTAAACCGAAAATGAAAACAATGGGAGGTAAAAATAAATAAAGTCAAATGTACAGGGTAACTTCGGGGAATATGCCTGTTCGAGTAATATGCCAGTTTGATGTATTTCATTGGAAGGAATTACACTGTGCAACAAATTTGAACTTTTTTTTTGTCCTTTAGATGAAACTATGTGATTCTATATAAACAAAAGGTGCTTAATTCATTTATCCAAACCAAACTGATCCATCACATACCGTTTTTGCTGGAGACCTACTTCTCATATTTATACAATTTGGTTATAGAAGAATGTAACTACGGCTTACTTATTGAAAACACAAACACAAAAGAGATTTTTCTTGGCCGTTTCATCTTGTGGGCATCTCTTGGTGTGCCCTGATAACAGATTAGCAATATTCAATTCGTATACTTTCATTCTATCGACCGCAGAAACGCTTTTAAAACACAGATATCCTGATGAGACCTTTCCCCATTCTCATGATTAATTACGCCAAGGTTTTGAGGAAAGAAGTCCATACGGGAGTCCAAAAAGTGTGGTTTTAATAAAATATAGCAACCTAATAATACAAAAGCATTTTATCATGTGATCATCAAGATTTTCGTAATTTTCAACTTTCTCATTTCCAAGGAAACCCAAGCACACTGATTTAAAGACCATCCAGGCAGATTTTTCGGCTTCTCACTGTTTGGTTTTATACTCTTCATCATGAAAGGACTTCCTTAAGCTGTGGGAAACAAATAAAAATCCTTTCTTTTAGTTTTGCCTAACTTAATTTTTTTAAGTTTTTCCAAAAATGCAAGAAAGTCACTCCTTCTCTGTCCAGAGCTTTTACAAATATTTCGATAAACAAAGTTTAATATACAATTGTGGGGAAAAGGCACATTGTAGATTTACAAGTGGCTAATTTAATATGCTTTTGCCACTCAAAATTTTGAAATTTCCTTTGTGTTTGCAGAATATGCCATAGGAATGAATAGGAAAACAATATTTAGATGGAAGAGCACCTATAAACAAGCGCCACTCTGCTGAATTGTGCTCATGTCCTAATGCTTGAAGCACTACATTCTCATCACAGCAGTATACTACTTTTTCTTTCTCCGCAAAATAGTCTAAAAAATGTTTTTGTCGTCTTGTAAAAAACTCGAAACTTCGAGAAGTAGATAAAGCTTTTGTTGCCAAAAAATGTCGCTAAAGTAACCCAAGTTCATTAAAAAGGTCTCTAGAATGGCAACGAGTTCACTGTCAATGAGAAAGATATAATTTATAATAAATTAAGTCGATAAATTGCGAAAATATGCACATTTATCCAGAAAATACGTAAAAAGTTAAAATGTGGAATTTTGGAAAAATGGTACATGGTAGGCAAAAAATAATTACAGATTCGTAATTCTCAGGCAAAAATACATAAGAAACAGACATTTTCATACAAAGGACATTTTTCGTGTTGCACAGTGTTATTAGTGTATTAATTCAGGCACTAGATGTTACTTTTATACAAATAGTAAAAAGTGTTTTTTTTTTTTTTTGTGCATTAAGTGTTTTTAGTAGAAGTGAGTTGCTTCTACTAGTCAATTTTGTTAAACTTCAACTCTTTGCAATTTCATGATTGAACATTTCGCTTTAATCCCAATAAATCCGAGTTTAAAAGCATGTTTCCATGCTTTTTAGAGTAGAAGATCGTTTTTAATCTTCTGCTTAAATTCAAGTTTTTATAAAGGAGCCGTTATAGTTTTTCCGCTTTGAAGTGATATGCCACCGTAGGCTTGGGGAAAAACTGCAGCCCCTTATAGAGTGATTGGCACGTTAACCAAAGTCCAATAAACATGGTTTATACAAATGGCACTAGTACTAGTACAGTTTTTCGTTGTGAACATACATTATAGTGATTTCCTCAAAAGCGAATCACTTTTAATAGTTAATTTTATCAAAATACCGCTCAACTGATTGTAATATTTCTAATTGAACACTGTGTCATAATCGCAATGTTTCCATACCTCTGTTTAGAGTAGAAGATTTTAAAACGTTACGTATCCATTTTATTTCTTTATTAAATTCTTGTTTTTATATTGGAGGGGTAATATTTTTCCCCTTTGGGCTAATATGCTACCTACAGATTTAGGGGGAATTGCCAGCTCCTTTTAGAGTGACACACCAACTATCGCTTCAGGTTTTTTTTTCTTTTTTTTATGGTGGGTACGCAATTACTAATACATTTACTGAAAATTTTAAAATAATAATAATTACATTTATTATTATTTTGACTTTTTTTCTTTCAATATTCAACAGTGTTGTCACCTCATTGTCCTCATAAGTAATGGAGTTAGTTTGTTCCAAAAACCATTGTCACAAAGTGTCTCACATTTCCGAATGTGGATCTCACTCGTGGATTTCTATTTTTCATTCACAAAACAGAAAACTGGAAAAAGGCTCCTGAGTCCTTCAATAATCAGAAACCATTAGTAATATCCTAATATTTATCCATATCATCAGTAATATTTAGGAATGTAAGGAAGTAAAGTACTTAGAAATTTTATTCCTCTATAAAAATTAACTTTAAGAAAAAAAAAAGTAAACTATTTTGCTGAAATTGTATAAGTAGTGAATGAAGAGGAAAAAATAAACAATTAACATTAGACTATTTCTACACTCGTAAACAAAATGCACCTGGAGTACTATATCTCACATCTTCGTGTGGGAACTACTCGTGGATTTCCATCTTTCATTCATGAAAATAGAAAATCGGAACAAGCTCTCACGTTCTGCGAATTTTGCGGGCAAAAGATCAAATGTTATTGCTACCGATGTTACGGCTACCGGTAATGCTACTATCGTTTATCAGGTGGTGAGACCGTGCCCACGTGATCAATAATTACCACCGCACCGGGGCCTGGAATGGCTTTTAATTATACGCGCCCGCAGCGAATCGTGACTGGGCCCTTGTCTCAGGGGACTGGTCTGGTCCGAAATTATAGACTGCTCAACTTATGGAAGGCACCGCTATTATATAGTGCTTTCATTCTGTTCGCTTTTCTCTGGCAAAATAGATAATCATAATAATACCAGTAAAAAAATAAGAAATTTTTCCGTACCTATATGTCCGATCATAATAATAGTAAGATGAACATTTCTTCATGGCATACACGCGAGATGAGCATGGATTATGTTCTGGTCAATTTGACTTTTTTTCTTGTTTTATGGATGGGTCGATTTTTTGCTTGTAAGAGATCTCTTTGGAGGTACGTGCCTTTGATCAGAATCGGGACAGAGATCTTCGGTTAATGATAAGAGAGGGGGACAAGGGATGGTAAAATATAAGGCATGAGTTATGCGATGTCTGTCAGTGGACAGCGCAAGTCTTCTTAAATTAGAAATGAGATTACTAAGTGTTACAAGAGTTGCAGAGATAACTTCTGAAGATTGGAATTTGTATTGTGTATTGATAAAGTAGAAAGAATAATTCTCCGATTGATGATGATATACTTGTCGAATCACGTCTGATGAGCACAGGCACTAATTTGCACTTTTTATGCTAATTAAAGAAGATATATTTCGCTTATCTTTTTTTAGATTGTAATCTCATTAATACTCTTACATGTTCATTAACATTTGTATAAAAATAAAGGTCTGATATTAATGGCAAAAACTTACCCGACACATTAAATAACGGACCTAGATAATATTAGGGACATACATATTATCAAAAATGGATAGTTAATTAAAGTTATCTTATGAGAGGGTGATGTATTATGCAATCTTTGATTTTTTCTAGTTGTTTCATTATTGCAAGAAAGTATATGAAAATATAAAGTGGAAACTTATTTTCATGCAAATAACCAGTACTTAAACAGAAACATAATGTCAGAGCATCTTAATAAACGATGTTATACCATTCAAATTAATGAATGGTTTTGAGTCGACGAATATCTCATTGAAAAAATATTATAAAATTACATTTTGTATTAAATCAATATTTTCTAGCGCATTTCGTTTATAACAGATAAATGGAAAAAAAAATTCTTAGGAAATAAAAAGTACTAATATTATTAAATATATTTAGAATTTTTCAATTATTTTCTTCATCATAGATATATTAATATTTAAAAATCTTCCGACATTAAAAGTTGCTTAAAAAATGGACATATCCGTTCATATAAATTTAATAATCCTCAAAACAAAAAGCGGACGTTTAGCGTCGCATACGATATATGAACTTGTTTTCAGATAATGTAAATATTCACATTTTATCGTAACGGTTAAATGGTTATAAACATAAAAAATAATTATTAATGTATAGTACCATATAAGAAATTCAAGAGATAAAAATATGAAAGTAAATGCTTTAAATGTTTGTTTTCTTTTTTGTTTAACTTATTTAGTTTTTATTTAGTTTGTATTTATTCATTTTTCTATTAAAGTGAAAATAACTGCGAGTTAAATCTTTTTTACCTTTCTTTACAAACAATCGTAGAGAAAAGAATGTAGAACTTAATCTTATAAATTTTTGTTTTACTTATTTAATCATGTAATTATTTTTATTTCATTAACTTTTATCTCCATTAAATTTAAAAATGCTGCGTATGAAAAACGATTTCATCCTTTCTTACACAGTTCTATAAAAATTTAAATAAATGTATTCCTTTCCATGTAATAATTTTCCTAATTATCTTCTAGAATTTTTTTTACAACTCTTGCTTCAGTTTTATTTAAATCCAAAATAATACTTTATGCATATTGCTGTAAAACAGAACTTAAATTAAGACTAAACGACTTCCTAAATTTCTTCTAGCAATTTTACGACTTTTTTCTCTTTGATGGAAGTTAATAAAACACTTCCCGCAATAAAAAAAAAAAGAAACTTAAATTGGCTTTAAAAGCAGCAGAAGAGAATTAAATTTTTGGTAGAGATCAAATAATAAAGTAAAACCTCTAGTGAAGAAAAAATAATTATTTAAATAAAAACACAGAAAGTAAGATCACTTTGAATAAAATGAAAGTAAAAAAAAAATACTTCGTACTTCTAAAAGCGAAGTAATCCCCGTGTATTGAATCACATTACCGACAAAGTACTTAAATGTGGTTATCACCATTTGATTCGTCGACAAGCTTATGTCTTCATTAACATTGTTGCCTTCCTTTAAGACTTCTTCCCTTCAGCCACTTTCAGGTTATAGCCAAAGCCGAAGCTATTAGTGCTCCACAAAATCTTGAAGAATATTTGGGCGGAAAATAAAATGGAAATATAAGTTTTCCCTAAATAACCTTAAGCTCCTCTGAGTCGACATTTTAACGAGGCACAGGGAAAACTTATAAATAGTTAACATCTGCGATTTATAGGAGTCGTAAAGGAAGCGCCTATAGCTCGACAAATCCGAAAAAGTTATCAAAATTATGGGTGAGGAAATGAAAAAGAACAAAAAGCGCTTTGATGAGACGGGAGCTTTTCTTTTAAGAAAGTAATTATGAGACCTGAAATGGCCAAGGTAAGCTTAATCCTTTTGTAGGGAAAAGGTCCTAATCTAAACTTAGCTACCGATGGGTCTTTTGCGGCGATGCTTTAGCTTCGTAGCAAGGGGGCGCAAGTTCTCTTCTGTAATTTGCATTTAAGAAGGAGTACGAATTTGCATTATTCTAGATGTACTGATGTGAAAATACATCAAAACATCAATATCGGATATCTGATGCGGAGCGTGGTGCAGTGAATCAACAAGCCATGCATATATATACGTTGTCTCTTAACTCTCCTTTAGTATAAATATCGTTCAAGAAATAACGCCCAATAAAGAATCAGCTAATTTTTTCGAAATTAAACTGAAGTGAATAAATTTCATGGCTTATAAAGAAAACCTTTTTCATTTATTAATGTGTCGAGTTTTCCATTTTGACAAATAATATTCAGAAAAAAGTTCGTAGTTATTGTAGGATCTGTTTTGGAAACTTCTTACTCATGAAAATCGAAATTAGCGATACGGAGCAAGCCCTATTTCACATGAGGCACCTACGTGATCAGATTCCCAACTCTACTTTTAAGAGATTTCTAAACTTACTAACTAAAATTTTGAACCGTAGTAAAAATGTTTAATGGCGAAAAGTAGAAAGAACATACACTCAGATATTCTTAATTATGAAAGGAATTATTGCATTTTAATGAAGTGTCAATTTTCTTGCTCATAAATAGATAATTTATGAAATTATTTCAAACCAAAAACGTTAACATTCTAGTGTTTAAAAAAAGCGAGAGAACAAATCTTTTAAACGATTTTAAAAATTATTCTTCTTCCAATTTCAATTCAAATTTAAATTCATGGGCAGGCACTAGCACGGGAATCATTTATTACTGAGGAAACAAAACGTTAAGTCAAATTTTACCTAAAAGTCTTGTAACTTTAATCCTCTTTTATAATTCATTTACACAATGTTATAATTTTGTAACATGTTATTACATTGTATAGAATACATATAACTTCATGAAGTAATGGTGAAAGAAAAATATTTTTTCTCAAGCTGTCTTACGTTTTCTTTCGCAGGCAATGAAAGATAAAATTTAATAATGTTTTGTTCGTTTCTGCAACTTCTATTCTAATATCTGAACATTAATGAAGTGAAGTAGTAAAACTTACCCCACAATCGGGACAAGTTGGTCCGAGCGACTCGGACCAGCTGTCAATCTAAACCTCTTAATTAATCCCTGGAATTGATATATTCAAATTTTACCATGAAATTTGTTCATGAAAGTATGTTGATGGTGTTAGTTTTAACACTAAATACCTAACCTTTATTCTCAGTTATATTACAGCTACACTCCGTAAATATAAAAAAAATCGTTTAATGAAAATTGGATCGAGTTACATTTTACAATGGTAAGTATAGATACTAACTCAAAAGGATAAAAACATTTGCGTAACATAGATTAAGGTAGGAAATTAATGGAGGGCGGGGAATGTAGGAAAGTTTGTGAACTTCACATTTGAATGAAACTGCGTCGTCGTGCGTACGAGTCATTATGTGTCTAGGATAAAAATAATGCTTCTAAATGCTTTTAATTCTAAATTTTTAAAATCATGGATGAAAAAGCGAAGGCCAACTATCCCGGTCTACCCTACTTTAACCTTAATAAAGTTCAGTGAATTTTCCGTAAGCTCAGTTGTTAATTTTTGCGCAATTTTGTTACATTTATTTTGGACTTGAACCTTGAAAACAAGAACCGCTTGATAAAGTTCAAGATTTCATTTTAGTAATATTTCTCCTCTATTATATTCTTCTTAAATTTTTATTCCAACTAATAAACTCCTAGACTAAGTTTTAGCTAAATCTAAGTGGGTTAAACAGTTTATATTAACTGCTAGCCATCCTGCATCTTTCCTTTTATATTGTTCTAATTTATTTTCAGGCCAACATTCTTGATAAACTCCCTCATCCGTCCTGTTTTGTGCATGAAGTAAAAATTAGTTTCCCTGACAATTGTGAATTTTGAGTCTTTTTTTAAACATTTTGCGCAATTTAATCTTCCTAGCTGTTCTATAATGCCATTGCGCCATTTGCCGGCCGCACCATATCCGATTTTTCGTGATGTTTTTCGAAGAACTGAGGATCAACTACAGTGCTGCATATTTTTGCAATATTTAAATATAAGAACTACAAATTGTGAAATAGTGATAATTTTACTCCTGAAAGGTGCCCTTACACATTTCTCAAATTACTTAATGTTTCACACTTATGGAACATTGAAACTTTACAACTAGGAAGTTAAATTTAAAATTAGTTTACCCTCATAGTAGTGCAGAAAGGTTTCCTTACATACTGATATTAGAAAATGGTAAAGTTGCGTACTTGCAATTAGAAATTACATAAGCTTCAACTTATATCCAAAAGGAATTCCTCTTTTTAAAATCTATGAAACAAATATTTAACAGAATATTTCTGATGCATATTTTTTGGAACATTATTTCAGGCAGATTACTAATTATTTTTAGAATAGTGATAAAGTTAGACTATAAAATTATTTTTTCCGCTAAGCAAGCTTGTATCTCGAAGCGATCCTTTGGATCGCTTCGAGGTTTTTTTTTTATGTAGTGGAGGTTCTGCGGGAGTGGCTTTCTGGATCATAAATGGATGGAAGGCTTTTTTGTAGCGGGAGAGGGAGAAGACTCCCCTTTTAGCAATAACAGGATTTTTCGGGTGTTTTTTTTTTTTTTTTTTTCGAGTAGTTCAGGGAGGTATTTTTTTCGGTGGGGGAGGAGAGGTTTCCTGGAATATGTTTCCTGTATATAGGCACAGGGAGCGTCGTTCGATTGCGCCCTTCTCCAACGTCGCCACAGGCTACCTTATGTAAACTTTTAGCACGGCCATCCCCGTGCGGGTAACGTTAGTAATAATGTTAATAACATTAATAACCAACGTTAATAAGTAATAATGTTAGTAAGCATATTACATTAACATTAACAATGTTAGTGTTAATGTAATGTCGTTCATAATAGTCATGAACTAATATGATACAACGTCCCAGGTCTAAAAACTTTTTAATCCAGAAAGTTCTCATCTGCGGACAAATTTCAGCTTTTATCGCCCAAAAAGCGAGAGAAGCAAACAGATGCAATGAGATGTTCAACTCAAAAAGAGTAAATATTTCAATATTTGGAACATTTTATACAGAAATTTTTAAGAATAATGTACGTTTTAATGGAAATTGTTATGTTCTGATATCGGATTTTCGGGAGAAAAACTTCTTTTTACACTCTAATGTTCAATTTACAAAGATTTATGCAAATATTTGTTTTTTAATTCTTTCGTTCCATGAAACTAGAGACTCCTAAAATGTTATAAACGTAGAGCGCTTTAAATATTTACTTATTAATAATTTATTCTGTTATGTAGAGTAGCACGAATTATTTTGTTCGAAAAACTTGCTCGAAATGATAAAACTTAACCCAATTTTATGCATACTACTTTTTAAATTTCTCGCAACCATTTCCAAACTGTTGTTTATTTATTAATTATTCAAGTTGTTATTTTTAAAACAAGATATGCTCCTTATTTATGTTATGGATAATGTATTCAATTGTTCTAAGAAGCATTAAAACGTTTCTGAAAATAAAGATTTTTTTTTTTTCATTTTAGGTACAGTTGAACTTTTTTAATACGAACACGGTTCATACGAAATCCCGGCTAAAACGAACATTTTGTTCATTAAGTTTGGCTTACTATTTAATTACACTAATTATCTCACGCATATTATGAAGGCTAAAATACAAATTTCGGCTAAGACGAACAAAATTTCTAATCTATTCATGAAAAATTTCTAGATTGCATATAATTACAGTTTTTTCTATAAAAATTGTTGATTATTTTGAGTCATTGTAAAACCACCTAAAAAAACAACTAACCATTAAGGATTTTTTCCAATATTGTTAAATTTTTAAAATAAAGTTCACTTTTTAGCCTACTTTCCCGTAAAAGTAAAAAATAATAATAATAAAGCATGAAAGAAGGCTTAATTTGTCGTGAAATTATCGTTAGAAATCAAGAAAAGTCAAAAATAAGTGAAGTAATTAAATAAAGAATGAAAAATGCAAAATTTGAAAGTAGGGTTTTGAGATGGGGAAAAAGTGTGTCGGTCCGTCTGTCGGTCTGTCGGTCGGTCTGTCTGTCTGTCTGTCTGTCTGCCCCCCCCCCCCCTCCCCTAATAACTTTTGAACTAATTGTTCGATTTGAAAAATTCTTTTTTGCGTGCGAAAGGTCTCGGCGAGGACATCTCATTTCCATATTTCACTTTATGATTTGAACAATTTTTTGTTTAATTTTGAACAGTTCAAAAACATTTAACATTAGCGCCTATGGGCAAAAATGAAGCAAATTATGTAACCTTTTGGAAATAACATCCAAATTCCTATGAGCAAGCTTACTGGAAGAAGCTTTTGACGTAAAATAGTGATTTGAACAATTTTTGTTAATTTTTGAATGAACAAAAAAATTAGCGTCATTTTTCCATTATCTCGACGCAGGTGATAAATTCGCCAATAATGATGCAGCCAACGCCAAAGGGAATATCACCGCTGGCAACCTTTTCTTGCGTTGTCGCCAAAAAGTCTGCTTGGCGAGATTTGCTTGCGACAAACTTTATCGGAAAGATATTACGCTGTAGAACATGTACAGATACGAAGTTCAACAAGAACTGAATGAGCCTTTTTCCTATGAATTTTTTTGATCGGGATTTTTAAGGATATTTCTCAATGAATTAATGAATGAGTGAAAGAATGAATGAATGAATAGATGAAAGAGTAAAATAATGAATGAATGAATAAATGATAAAATAAATAAATGAGTGAGTGAATGAATATGTATTATCCGTTGAAAAAGGTATATTTGAAGTAATTAAGAACTATAGTTAAATGAGAAAGATATAGCGAGATTATAAATTTGAATTTGGTGTATACGGGGAAGTAGGTCTTTCTTCTTGTTCTAGTTCTTTAAGTACTAATAAGATTTAAAAATGTATATTAGGAAAAATAAATCATTTGTTTTCACTATTTATTTTACTTTTTATTATGAATAGTATTATTTTTTTTTTAAATATAAACAAACATTTCTAATACTTTTTTCACACAATTTTACTTATTCACGGTTGTTACGAATTCCGGTTAATACGAACAAATTCGCGAATTTTTAGCATTTCGTATTAAGCGAGTTCAACTGTATTTTAAACAACACCAAATAACTTGAAACTTTTTCTATTTTTTGCTGGATTTTATATGCTTTAAAGTTATTGTATTTATTGATGTTTATTAATTTATTTATTATTCATTTTTATGAAATCAAATTTAAATTTGCATTATTGAGATAAATTATTAATTACACGTATCTGTATGTAACTGCAATTTTAAACTTTCAAAATATGCTTTAAAAGAACTGAAAATGAAAAAACTATGTTGAAGGGTTCAAAAAAAATATTTTAGATTCACTAAAAAGTTTCTGTAAAAGCACAGAAGGAAAACTGAGTGTTTCTTTAAATTTACGAACTTGTTTATAAACGAATAGACAAGTTTTTTATAACAGTTTCTAAATAAAACTCTTCTTTTTCCACACTCTGTAAAACTACAGAGGAAGACTTATTAAATTACGTGAAACTGAAAACCTGAGATCTTTGACTAGCAGTTTAAAAATTGTATATAAATACATAAATAAACGCTTGAAATCTTACTACCAGCTAAAAAATTGTCAGAATTGCATTATATATTGTTGGCGTGTAATTTACCTTGAACTTTCGCAAGTACTCTGCTAAGGAAGTGCACAACTAGCGATAGGCTACGTCATCGATGTTTTGAGATTAAACTATCGGTAGTTTTCGATGGTAAAGAATTTGACGTTATTACTGCATGTGTGCATGCGATGCGAATACTGTAGTGTTCACATCGCACTAGCACGTGCTTGTAATGTCTTGATCAAGGCTGAACTTTTCAACCTTAAACCAAAAGTGTTTAAAAAGATAAGAGCGCACGTAAAATCAAAAATAAATGTACTTACTTACCACTTATTTAATGAAAAAGCTGAATATATATTTTCAAATTCAGAAAAAATAAAATTACATAAAAAAAAACATCAAGTAATTCCAGAAAACAAATGAATGAAACAGAAACCTTCGAAGACTAAAATAAAAATGTCAAATAAATTGAAAATGGAAGTACTTACTACTAAATAATAATAATAAAAAAACTATACATAAAAACATTATTATGTAGAAACACCAAGTAAAAAACTTAAAGGTAGAAAAAATACCAAGTAGGAAATAAATTGAAATGATTCTTCTTTTATTTCCAGATTGAGTAAGAGTTCATTATTTTTATAGGAAAATGTAGCATTTAAAAAATGCATATGTTAAGTTTTAAAAATTAATTTTTCTAAGGATAAAATAGGGTTCACGAATCCCTCAAGGTAACAATAAGATGCCAATGTTTTTTACAAAACCATCCATAGGAAATAAAAATATTGAATTTTTCTATTCAACAATAATAATTAAAATTTATTTATAACAAAATAGGAAAAACTATTTTTGTGGTACATTATTTGATTTAAAGAGATCATTTGAACAAACATTCAAGATATTGAAATGATTGGGATTGTCATTTGAGTACAAAAAGACGATTCTTCTAGAAGGATTAGGAAAGGAAATATTCCATCGGCAGTAAATAAACGTGCTTACCACAAAATTCCAAGACAGCAATTGAACATAAGTAAGAAAAACTTCCAATTTTACCAACACAAAAACTATCACATACTATTAATTGTTTGAAAAAAACAATCAATGGTCACGATAGTAAGAATACCCTAACGAAACAGAACATATCGCCGTACTACATAACTTGTTGCGACAAGGTCCAATTGTATTTTTTTAAGCATTCCAAGATGTGAAATCTCAATTTAGATACGTAAGAAACAATCAATTCTGTAAAATATGAACTATTATATGCTTTCGAAACTACTTATTGCAATCCTCGAAAACGTCTAAAATAGCTAACTCTCCGAGGTACCAACTAGAATTTTCTTTTCGATTTAGCACAAACCGTCTAAAATACCTAAAGAAACTTTTTAAATACCTTCTGTAACTCTTTCAAAAAATATTTACTGTAACCGTTAAAAATACCTGCTGTAACCATCTGGAATGCCTAAATCTTCAAGTATCAAATATAACTCTGAAAAATATCTATTTTTTCTTTCTGAAAAGTTTCCTGCGCTAGATAATATAATTGTTAGGTTAGCTGATAGCTTAAATGAATACTATTTACCTTAGACACAATTATATAAATGGATGTAATGTAAGCTTCCTTCTTTTGCGGCTTTTTTGTGTTCCCGAAACACGTGCATGCAATTCTTATTGATATTTGTTCCTTTTTATTTATTTATTTATTTGAGTTTTTAAATATATTGTGTTCCGCAGTGGACCAGTCGGTAGAAGCTCGGTTTCAGCAGAGCACCGAAAGTGAAGCAACATCGACTTAGGTCAGTGTTTGGGAGGGGAACAACCTCTCGCGGCTGTTTCCTGTGCGCCATGTACGCTAAAGGGAGCTGGTGCACATTAACCCTTTCGGCCCTGGCGGGGGCAATTGCCACCGCAACATTTACATGTCTCTATTTACTATGACAAACCGTATTTTTGCTGTTTATCACTGGATGTCTCTTCAACAAAGCCTCCTAAACAAAATACACGGGCAATTTACGTCATTACTTGACTTGTGTTGTGTGTAAATAAGTGTTTTATAAAGCCGTGCGAAATGGATGCCGATAACCTCAACAATCAATTTCGGACGTAGAAGATGAAGTGGAAACTATAAACGAAATGGATATTGCAGAAGAGTTAGATGAAGAGTCAGATGTAGATAATATTCCATTTTCTCAATTATTTTCCCAAAATTCAAAATTAAAAAAGAAACGACAAAAAATTTAATTGGAAGCGAGATGCCACCACTAATTAATTCCTATACTAATTAAGGAAATAAGTCCAAATTTGGTATTTATGGTCTTAAGAAGCTCCCTATCAATAATAATAAACAAAATTTTTTTTTTTTTTTTTTCAAATTTAAAAATCCAGGGCTGAAAGGGTTAAATAGGTCGTGGCTCCAAAGTCCTGAAAGTGAAGCGATACCTCTGGGGGTGTCAATCCCAGATGACAGTCTCCCATCTGGGATCTGGTTCAAAACCACAAAAATTTGAGGTCAAATCAGTCTTCAGCCCTCGTGGTTCCTTGCTCTAAAATGAAGCTGCATATCACCGTAAGCGAGTGGATTAATGATCTTCTGGACGTGGTAGTAGGCTTTCCTGGTAGTACCAGGGGGATTAGTAACAATAACCAGCATATTGTTGTTGTAACTGTGGATGAGAGGGATACCCTGTAGATACTAATTAAGAAACTCGTAACTGGCAATAATATTTGACGCGTTATTCGTATGTACGTCTGTATAATACTAAATACAGGAGTGTAAAAGTAAGAAAAATGCGCATAAATATTTTTTTTCCATACCAAGATAAAAAATGGAGATATTCTATCTACGTCTGATGGATATACATATCTTTCACTGTTGGATACCTGTCATAATAAACATAAGTACAATATATTTCACTTAACGTGAACCAGTTACGATTAAATTTTGTGATATGATATTTATATTCATAAATCAATTTTTAATTTCCGATTCTTTTGAGTGGCAATACCTTAATTTGTTTATACCAAGCGATCATTCTCATGCTTATATCTAGCGATCTTTTCTCAAGCCCTTCGAATTTTAAAGTGTTTTTTTGGGATTTTAAAATTTCGATACTGACATCATGCAAAAAACAAAATGGTGAAATGATATTAAAAAATGGGTTTATAATGATTAGCAAAGAAAAGTAACATAATATTTGTATTTGTCATCGTAACTTAACGGTCTTTAACAAATTTGTTTCTATTTCAAAAAGTATTTCCATTCATAACCTCATTTTTATAATTTCCGATTCTTTGGAATGGCAACACCTTAGTTTGTTTATATCGAGCAGGTATTTTATATTCAAAATTAATACCTTCAAAATTGCCTAAGTTGAACTTGTTAAACTTAAAGCCCGCAGGTGTTTTGCGTTATATGACGTTTTTTGAGTATTCAGAAGACATCTTATAGAGATTTGGATATTCAGAAGTCTCTAAGATATCCAAAAATCGCTCCAGTGACGTTGAAGGAATATTCTGGGAATTTTCCGATGGGGATCTAATACTATCGATTTTATTTATTATATCGTCTATGTCCCTCTGGTGATGTTTGGGTTTCATGTTCAATGCGCGTCGTATTAGTCTCGTAAAATTACCATATTTAATTAATGCATAGTCCCCGAGCTGGTTCTTCATTGCCACCATATCATTTAAAGTAAGCGTTTGTTGCTCTTTTAATATCTTCAGTTTATCATCTATTGTGGTTATGGATTAAATAGTTTTTCATATTATAGCATCGCGTGTGTAGAAGAAGGGGAAACTGCACCCGAAAGGTTTTATGGCATCTTAAAAACTTTAGCGGCATGCGAAAGCAAAAAGTTAAGCAGTGTGTTTATACTCATCACTTTTTGCTAAGACAGTATGACTGACATAATTCGCCGGTCGAGAATACACTTTGGGAATTTGCGTTTCGTAATTTGCTTCAGAAAATATTCTCAGTGTCTATATGTTATTGTTCCTCACGTTTTGAGGTAATATCAAAACCGTAAACGAGTAAATTTTCAAACATCACAATAATAAACCTTAAAATAAATATTTTAAAAGTGCAAGCATAGTTTACTAGAGAAAACCGACAAAGGCGTTCTTTTTTTTTTTTTTTTCTAGAGAAAAATCGTTAAAAAATCGTATTTAAAAAAATAATAATAATTATTCCCAACTACATCATAAATATTCTGCTGGGTTTGTCACATTTAGTATGTAACTCGTAAGAAAAGAAACAAATGTTTTCTTTTTTTGCGGGAATGAAGAAGGAATTGTCCTTAATTCTTTGTTCGCTACTTTTGTAGACTCAGCCCGAAAATATCACGGGCAGGAAAAATAAACAGCGTAACTTCACCCGAAAGTAAATATCTTGACGAGAGTAACAATGAAAGTGTTAAGTTGTACCTCTCTTGATGTGATGAAAGTGTTATTTCGAGATGCAACTGCAGTTTGGTTTGGTCATAAATTAGGAATGACTTTTTAATAAATCTAGCAAAAATTACGAGAGCCTACTCTTGGATCGTTAAATCCATAAGTCATAAAAATCATGATGCAAACTCAATAAACTACTGAAAATAGGCAATAATAAAGCCTTAAAAAAAGAAAAGAAATCCACTTGTTTTAAACATGAAAATCTTCCTTCAAAATTTTAAACACCTTCTTTGCGAGATAAATAGAACTCATCTCACTAATTAATCTAGGCATCAGTCATTGCGATTTGCACATGCGATATTGGATGCCAATTACACGATAATTATGTTAAATAATATTTTTTGCGTGTGTGAAATTGACTCTTTTAATACCAAATGAGGGGCATTGCTAAGGCTTGTGTAATTTTTGTGCAGAATGCTTTGTGTTTTTGTTTGAATGAGTGGTGTAATCCGCTTTGGTTAAAACATAAATGTTCAATTGGGGCTTAGAGTTCAACTCATATCAGTCCCTACAAATTTTCAGTAAATGAGCTTACAAAATCAATTCGCTTTTGTTTAAGCAATCGTCTTGCTATTAAGCTAGATTTGATAAAGCTAGATTGAAATCTAGTCTACATGCAAAGAGACCGACTAACACAATCGACAGGTAGCTTATATTCAAAATTAATGCTATTAAAATTGCTATTGTTCGAGAAAGAAATCCTATTTTAAATTAAGTTAGGTGAAGTTGTTTTTAACATAGTCATACATTGGTGTTATGAAACCAAAAGTATCCAGATTAGTTTTCCGTGCTTTGAAGATATGTTCCTCTTCTAACTCTTTGGATGCTGAGCTTTCGTACATTAAGGCTGTGGCTTTGGATCGTGGTTATTCTCCTAAGGTAGTCGATTCTATTTATAACAGGTTAATTAAGCCTTCACCTTCTGGCAATGTTTCTAAGTGCAAGCCTGCTTATACTATTATTTTACCTTTTTATCCAAAAATCAGTCAGCAAATTGCTAAAATATTGAAGAAGTTTGGGTTTGATACTGCATTTTCCCCTGTGAATAAAATAAAATTTACAAATTTGAAGTATCCCATTGATTTGCACAGCAACTGGGGTATTTATAGTATTTCTTGCAAGTGTGGTCTGTTTTACATAGGTCAGACTAAACGTGCCTTAAAGCACCGTCTGAAAGAAACATGAAAATTATGTTAAGCGTAAAGAACTTGCACGTTCTTCCATTGCCCAGCATTGTTGGACTTTAGATCATTGTTTTGAATTTTCTTCTGCTAGAATTATCAGAAAATGCTCTTCTGTCTATGAACTTGATTTTTGGGAAGCTTATCACATTTGGAAAAATTCTCATTCTGTAGTAAATGATTTTTCCAGCACTCCATATTTTCCTGACATTTGGAAACAATTTTTATAATTTTTATAATTTTTCTCTCCCTTTTTGTTTTCTCCTGCAATTTACATATTCGTTTCCTGCCTTTTCCTTCGGGATCTGTTCCCGCCTTGTTCCTGGCCTCTGATTGGTCAATCGCTAATCCGACACATTTGGTATAAATACCGGTGTCTCTCTGGTTTTTGACTTGTTCACTCACAGCTTCCATGCTTGTGTGTTGAGCGTTTCTTCTTCTTCTTCTTCTTTTATGCACTGATGAAGAGGCTCCATTTGTAGCTTCGAAATAGCTATTTGCGTTAATTTTAATCTAAATTTGTGCACAAAGTATTTTGATCATTTTGTCTTATATCCAGATTTAATTTTATTTGACATGGCTTTTAATTCTTAATAAATATCAGAAACATCCCCGCTCCCCCTCCAAAAAAAAAGTACCAGCAAACAAACAGACAGGCATACATTTCCCAATCGTATAACTCTCTCATTTAAAATACTTACAACATTTATTGATTTCACTTATTTATTAAAAAGTATTATTGACTCATTTTTTCATAGTTGATAGTTTTAATGTGTGATATTTGACAAAGCGAGGTTTTTTTATCGTATTTTTTGATATCTTCTTATTGATCATAATCTTCCTATTTGATATCTTCCTTATTTATTAAAAAGTATTATTGACTCATTTTTTCATAGTTGAAGTTCAAAACTATTAGTTGATAGTTTTAATGTGGGATATTTGACAAAGCGAGGTTTTTTTTAATCTTATTTTTTGATATCTTCCTATTGATCTTAAGTAAAAATTAAATATTGAACACTGCTAGGGGGGAACCAACTTAGGTTTCAATCACTATGCATTTTCCTTCCTTTTCTTTCGTAAGGAAGTTTTAAAAAAAACACTACTTGTTCCATCTATAACTCATAACATAATTTTAGTCCCAAGCAAAAGTACACAGGAAGTGGTATGTTTTGGTACTTGCCCATATTTTGTAAATTTTAATATGTTTTTGATTTTTTTTTTTTTTTTTCTGTTTATCAACCATGAATTCATTTCAGAAGCTACAGTGTCCCACATTCAAATGTTGACATTGACTGAAATTAATTTTTAAAATAAAATTCCACAAAAAGTAGGTGCATGAATTATGAACTTCACCCCATGGCTTCATTGTTCAGTTTGTATATTTGGGGTTAGCGATGGCTATACAAAAGGGCAGGTCGTGAAAAATATGAAAATACCTGTTCATATTCTTTTAGAAAAGTTATTGTAGTTACTTTCTCTTGCTGGTTTTAGTTATTTTCTAGATTTTACGAATAACTTGGAACAGCTTATGTTATTTTAATTATCTGCTTGCAAACTTTTCTAAAGCAATTGAGATTGGTTTTAAATGATTAGCAAATAATCTAAATTATGTTCCATTGCCGCACTGAAAATATTTTGATACGTATTTGTCTATTAAATTTTTGCTTCCTTCTTCAAATACCTGCATAAATATTAGCTAACGTTTATATATTTTTTGATGGAAGGAATGATACATTAACTTCCATTGCACCGCTTAAGGTAATTTTAATTCCATTCCGTTACTACCATGAAAACTTTATTTAGAAAGAAAAAAAGCTAGTTTTGAATTAAGCAGATGCTTGTTATCCCCATACCTCACAACTGACCATGCTAATTCAAATTAGTTATAAATTCTATAACATTCTTGCTTTCATAAAATATATGGCTGCAGCAAAAAAGTTCAACAGGTATTTTGTATCCCCTCATTTTAAATATACAGTATTACCTCATTTAAGGGACTCCTCCGAAAAAGGGACACAACTAATTAAGGGACACTTTATCTGGTCCCAGTCCCTTTGAATAGGGACTGCAATGTATTTACCTCTGAATAAGGGACACTCTATTTAAGGGACATTCACAGAGAAAAATTTGAAAAATTCAAGTTATATATATAAGAAAAATTTACTGAAAGCTGAAGTTCTTTTAATTTTCTAAAATTAACTTCTGAAAGTTGCTATGAGTACTAGAAGCATGAACAAAGAAACTAGTGTATTTTAAAGTGCTTGCCAAAACATACTTGTGGCTTTTTCCTCTTTCGTACTATTGAATACATGTGGGCTCAGCATTAACAGATAGTACCAACCTAACTATAAGTTTTTACGGATTAATGTACACTAAATCTAATTTTTACTGTATTTCCCAAATTACGTACTTTAAAATAAACCCATTTAATAGATTACTTCAAATAAATTTATGTAAGTTACAAAACTTTGTCAATACGACATTTTTGCTAAGATTTTAGTTTTTGAATGACAAATTTTTAAATTTCAAAAATTTCGACTTATATTTTGTATGCATAAAACTTTTCAGCATTTAAGCTTAAATGATAACACATGTTTATTATTAAGTTACACTAAGTTAATACACTATATGTGTATGCATCAATTTATGAACCTCCGAGGAAGGGACACCTCTATTTAAGGGACAAAATTTCTAGTCATCTTAGTTAGTGTCCCTTATTGATAGGTTTTACTGTATATGTATATATATGCTGGTGTTATAATTCTTTAATTTACAAAGTAGTAAACAGCTACTGGATTCTAGTAAAATGTCTATATTTTTGTCAAGCCTTTTTTTCAATCTATAAAATTATTCAATATAAGACAATAAAGGGATTGTTCTAAAAATATATATTTTGAACAGTTATTATCATTAAAGAATTTAACTAAATTTAAAGAGATTGTTTATTATATAGTACCGGAGAGGAACAAAAACTTCAACTGCAGACAGTAGTGTTCCTAAATTCTCAAAGAGAAAGAAATAAAACCGCGAATTGTCTAACAAATAAAACCCGGTTAACAATTTCCCACGCGAAATATCATTTTACAAAATTCCGAACATCAAAAAGACCCGCCCATGGGAAAATAAAAACTCCTCTGCAAAAAAAGGCCATATTGACAAAAAAAATTGAACAAAAGCAAGAAATCGAAACGTCACACAACCATTCTCAGCACCGAGTAATCCAGTAAAACCACATACCATTCAGTGAAAGTTAAAACTGACATTGGATAGCAAACTCTGTCTCCTCCCCTCAACGTCTAATTAAAACAAAGCCCCAGGGTGTTTTGACAACAATCGGAACGGTGTCTCAACAAAGAATAATTCCTCATCGGCCTTTAACTAACCCCCCTGAACCAATGACAAAAAAGAAAAACTGGAAAAATTCTGTCTCCACCACATCTAGTTGTCATTTTTTCCGCATTCTAAAATGTCGACGCTATCTCAAATTTCAGCGGTATTGATAGTCTGCTTCTAACTTTTCAGTAGTGTAGTAGATATCAGCTTTTGAGTGCCTTCTTTTTGCTTCTGCGTTGTTTTTTTTTTTTGAGTCGGTTTGTTTAGTTGGTCTGTTCGTCTGAGTATTTACCTGATAGCAGGTTGCCCAAGGGACTGTGTGGGTATTTACAGAATACTTGTCTTGCTCTTTTTTTAAGCACAAGACACCAACCTACTGTAGCGGGGGAAACCCGTCCAAAAATGTGCAGACATGTTCCAATTGACTACCAGTTTGTGAGAATTACTTTATTGCACATCTATTGGACTAATTTTCTTAAGAACAGATGTGCGTAAGATATTGCTTGCTGCAATGGCCTAATAAATTCATTGTTAAATATTGTGAAATTCAAATTATTTGAAACATATATCTACGTAAACAATAAAAAGTTTATTTGGCAATAACAATTAAATAAATTAAATTTTTACACTGTAATTAATGCTTATTTGTGCTTTCTTAACGTGATATTATTTTTTATTACAGTTTAATTGCAAACTTAAATTATTATTATTATAATTTTTTACAGTTTAATCCAGGAGTTCACAAACTTTTCCGGGTCGTGGCACCGTTGAAAGAATTGGAGCTTTGTAGTGGCCCATTAGTCATATAATTTATCTGATGTGATAACTGTATATTTGTACGATTTCTGAGAAAAATCGGAGAAGTAAGTAGAAAAATTAGTGATCTCTTTATTTAACTCTCGTGAAAGTGGTTTAATTTAGCCATTATGAGTTTTTGTTTGCTCAACAACAAAGAACATTTAATATTACGCGAAGCGCCCCGCTCTCTCGGTGTGGCACCCATTTTCAAAAATTCATTTTTTTTCTTTTTCTTTTTTCTTTTTTTTTTTTTTTTTTTTGTTGTTGTTAATTTTAATTTCAAAATTTCTTTTGACAGTCAAAAAATAGAGAAAAAGATCTCATTTTCTAAAACGTTTTATCACTCAAAGTCATGAAAAACTACGTGTAGTAGAATTTGTTCGAAAATTCTATAATGAGTGAGTTTTGTCCCAAAATCTAATTTCTTCTAACGAGGATTAAGTTAAGCCTTATCGTTAAATGAGGAGGGCAATTAATTTCAATGGTTCATTTCTGTAAAAATAAATCCTTGCTTTTAATATAAATACTTAAGGGGGGAAATACGTGCAAAACGGCGTATTAAGAGCAATTTCCATGAATTATTTTAACGTATAAAGGATAAATATATTTTATTGATATTTTGAGGTTATTTTATAGATATATTGAAGAACATTTACTGAAATTTACAAACATTTTTCTTGAAAGATTCCGGAGATATCGGCTGCTGCACATTGTAAGTCACCTCCCGGGTCGGCAGTTTGTGTACATCCTGGAGGTCACAATTTTTATCTGAAATCATTTTTTTTTTTTTTTAATCTACTTTTTTCATAAGTGTCTCTTCTAGCTGAACTAAAATCATCACAAAAAATTGAAAATTTCTATTTTTTTTTTAGAATGGGAAAATCAAGTACGATTTCTAACCGTTTTTTTTTTTTTTTTTTTTTTGTTGTTCTTCTTTTACAATATAAAAAGTAAAAATAAAGATATGTTTATGATTCTAGTTCAACTAAAGCGTGTATATATAAAGAAAACGTGTACTAAATTTGATAAGGATTGGTCCAAAACTCTGCGAGCTAAAGTGTATGCAAATTCGAAAAAAGTAGTTTCGAGAAAAACGCGTTTGAAAAAAAAGAGTGGTATTGAAGGTAAATTCAAGGCAGAATGAATATTTTTTTTATATACTTATAGATACTAATATTTATACAAATTTCTATCCGAGGTCTCAATTGTTAAAAGAAATAAAAGGACATTTGCTAACGTTGGGTCATTCATGAGGAACTACCTGCTCAACTGCTCCAAAAGAGGAGCTCGCTCAAATGCTTATAACTTTTAAACGACTTGTAATTTTGCTTTGAAATTTTCAGGGTATATTATTAAATAGCTGTAGAATCGATTTATGGAGAAATTTTTTTCTAATTTTTTGAGGCTTTTTCACGTATTTCCCCCTTAATTGCTAATTTTCCCGACCAAGTTTCATGTTGTTTAACACCTTTGGGATTGATACAATTTCTGAATATTATTCTTATGCTGGACCAACGCTTGGATATTGTACTAGTAAAAAATTAAAATTGTCTTGCTCATGAACTAATTAATTTTATGTTCATGATTTGAAATCAAATCGAACTGTCATACAAAATCAACTATAAATTAACGCCATTTAAATTAACGCCTTTATTTCAACGTTCCTTTGTTAGATTCCTCTTTAAAAATAATGTATTTTTCTGGACAATGTGCAATATCACTGTACTATACAGCCCCTATTTTGTTCTTTGCATTCGATATTCAAAGATGTGCTTCAACGTGACAGGAGTCGATAGAAAACTATTGAGCGAAGGTCATATGCTACTGTCACCCAATATTGTAAAAGTCACATTACGCTTGAAAAGAACTTGGACATTAGAATTGAATTACATAGATAAGCATGGAATGTTCTTGAAAAAAATAAAGATACGAATCTTGTCGAATTTTAAATCGATACTCATAAATTTATAATGATTCAAATGGATAAGTTCATTTAATGTCCAAACTGTATTTTAAAAATTGATAAAGTCATTTCCTTAGATGGAATTTTTTAAAAAGTTGATAAATTCAGTTTCTTATATTGAATTTCTAAATTGTTGATAAAGTCAGTTCCTCATATTGATTCTTTAAAAAAATGATAAAGTCAGTTTCTTACATTGATTCTTCATTCTGTCATGATTTGGAGTAAAACAAGAACTGTGGGTTAATATAATTGAGTAAGTGTTTTCTATACTCTTCATTAACTTTTTTCATATTTTTACTGGCTGCCATTCTGAATATAAATTTTCTGTACTCTCTTACTAGCTGGCATTTTGAGAGGAGAAGTTTAAAATAAGATCAATGCATTAACTGAGTTTGGCTTAGGTATTTTGCTAATTTAAAAATCCTTATATCACCGGTTTTAATTTACTTAAAACCTTCCAATAAAGTTCATCTTGTGCAGAAAATAAAAGTCTATATACTATTAAAATATGGAAGAATTTTTTGTCTAGACAGGCTCTGCTTTTTATTCTGTTATTTCCTTTTTTTATGTTTTTCTAACTTATTGTATTTGATTCTCTGTAATTTTACCCTAGGATGAAGGTTTTCCAGTAGATTCTCATTTGTTTATAGGATCAAATTTACAGGTTCAAGAAATGGGTTCACAAACTTTTCCAAGTCGCGGCACCCTTTGGAAGAATTAGAATTTTCTCAGGGTACCCTTATAAAGGCTTTCCTTGTCATACATACGGAAAATATTTGTATATTTACATAATTTTGAGGAAAAAATCAGGGAAATAAGTAGTAAGAACATAAAAATAATGATTATAACTAACATTTAAAACTCACGAAAAAACGTGAACTATTACTTACCATCACACGTTTTTATTTGTTTAGCAAACAAAAGTGTTATATCACGAACACCTTGCGGTTATACATCGCCCATTGTAGCACCCCAAAACCCAGTTTGGGAGCTATTGATCTAAGCATTAGTATCAATTTTTGTTGGTAACCATAGCTCTGGCTATTGTGAAAACAAACTATTTTACTTCCTGAGTGTTTGAAATAGTAACAAAACGGATAGTAATTCCTAGATGCATAATTCTTGGAACACCTTTTAGACTTTTGTGTCTCTTTGGTAGTTCAGCAGTTACAGTTGAACCCTATTAATGAACTTTCGGTTAAAAGAATATCCCGCTTAATCGAATATCAGTTAAACGAATAATCCCGCTTAATGTTAAAAAAAAATTAAAAGGAAATGTAATATTAAAATAATATTGATAAATATTCAAATAATAAACGAAAAATATTCAAGTTATATAGATAAAAATTCAAATAATAAGCGAAAATTAATCAAATGATATACATAATTTAAATGAATTCAAATAATTTACAGAAATATTCAAATAAAAGCAGTGTCATTTTCTTTATATGGCGAAAACTAATATTCGTTTGAATCTTTCCATTGTCGTGAGAGCAGTTACGCGCAACGAGAAAAACGTTCAATTGAGTCCTCCCTCTTGACTGATTACCGTCAAAAAACTAATCAGCACTATTTCCCAGTATGGTCCATGTACTATATACAAAATTTAGTTCGTTCACAAATATCCTATTTTCACGTAGAAAGGAGACACAAAATGTGTCAAAGTTAAAATGCAATCTCTCAGGCCAACATTCTGAAAATTTGTTTATTTTACAGTCCTAGAACATTATAAAATAAACACATTACAATGGGGTTGGATTCAGAAATAGTAACGTATCGTTTTTGTGTCAAAATACGTGTGTGTGTACATATATAAGGGTGCGGATGACTTACTTGATAAAAATGGGGACGTGACGTGAAAAAGGTTGAGAACCACTGCTCTAGAGGGTTTAAAAAATGTACCGAAACTATATACATAATTCTACTATTAAGGAAACTTTCTGACTGATGTATTATGACAACTTTACGATAGCAACGATACTTCAGCATGTGTTGGACTTGCACAGACTGAATTTCCGACTGATGAATCATTGTAACGTTTTTAAGGGGACTTGGCACCAATGTAGAAAATGGCTGAAAATAACGATTTTCCAATTTTTTGCTTAAAGTGTGGTTTGACTCTCCTAGTATATCTGAGCGAAGTTTTGAAGCAATACAACCAATATAAATGCAGTTAAGAAGTAAGAGAACTCAAATATTTCTAATGTTTTAGTAGGATTTTGAATTCTTTAAACTACGTTTTCTCGGTTTGTGTGTTTTCGCCATATTGTGGTACTTAAAATGCTAAAACTTCTACATATATTCATGTAGCAACATGAAATTTTTTGTGTGTGTTCGATATGAGGTGCTTGATAAAATTAGGGATGGAATTTGCTATATATTTTCAAAAAAAAAAATTTTTAAATGAAAATGTAACAAAAGTCGCTTTTTTTTCTGTGCTCTACCATCGATGTAACTATATTTTTTTTTTCTCAAAAACTAATTAATTAATAGCAAAACCCATCCCTAAAATTGTAAACCATACTATAATAAGTTCTTTTAAAAAATTTGGTAAAAAAGAGTCAAGAAATGAAAGAGAAGAAGGAAACTTAAATTGTTAAATAATTTTTAAAAAATTAAATTTATAAATTTTCTGTTAGTTGAACTTTGATTTTTCACGTGAAAATCCTTTTGTTGAACAATAGCACATCATAACATACAAATGAAATAGGTAAAAGTTCTTAAATTAAAAAAAATTGTCAAAAGGTGAAAAGTCCCCTTAAACGCTTTGCATCATTATAATTTTGTTTCGATTATTATATCATCCAAAGTATTGAAATTCTTCATACCATTGACAAAATAAGTTATATAAAGGTTTATTTACTATTATTTAGTTTTCCTTACTTGTGAATATTTAGTAACGGCTTCCAGTAAACGCCGTAATTTGAATGACCGTATATTTTGCAGAGCGTTTCAAATAATGTACCAAAACTGTTATGAATTAATTAAGAATAATTTTAATCTTTTTAAAAACTACTGTTCGATTCATTGCAAAGCATAATTTGACCTTAAAAATTTAAACGTAAGTAAAAAAACTGTTTGTAACTCACTCAAATAAAACTACAAGCTATTTTTGTAAAAATTACTTTGGACAATCCGTGATCTTCACTAAAATGGATTGTATATGCGAGAAAATAAGAAAATAATACCCACTAACAATAATAACACATCTGAAATGCTGCGCTCGATTCTAACAGCCTCGTTTTAATGGTTTTCTGTAGATACCAACCTTGCACTCTCCAGTTGAAGCTAAACTAAGCTGTAGTCTTTAAATGCCTAATCCCTATTCCACTAACAGGGTAACAAAACATTCTCATTTGGTTCTCAGTCACGAAGTCTTAAGGGTAAATTCGACTCCGAGATAATAAAACAGCGACTTTCAATCACCGACTTTCAAGTTTCTTTTTTTTTTTACATCATCATAATCACCATTTCTCTTTACACCCTTTGCACCGGTGTTGTCCTTGAAGTTTGCAACACATACTAATCCATCACCACGGAATTCTTTGATTCCTTTGTATGACACTAGTTAAAATATGGGGAGAATGAAATGAGGTAGGGGAGGGCTGAGCAGAGAAGCATTCGCCAGTCAGATTCTTTTTCTGAAAAAAGTTGTTCTGGTCCAAAGGTAGGGCAAGTAGCTATGGCCTGAGCTTTGATGAGAAAAATACAATAAAAATAGAAGAAAAAGAATACGAAAACGCAATTAGGGAACTTTTGACCCTAGCTGGTGCTACTGAATGCAAGTTGGGTCTTCTGCCTACTCGGAACCAAACAAAGAAGTACAAAAAACAACCAAATCTGGAAAGTGCCTTCAGGTATGAGTTCTAAATGGGAGGAGGGTTGTGGTAGAGTAGGTGATAAGGACATGGCTCTGGGAGGGGGATGGTATTGCGCCTTGATGAAAAACTGATTCCCCCAGAAACAAAAAATGCTCAAAATCAAATGGGCGGCACGACATCGCGAGATTGGACAATGGATACCGATGCCTCCAACCAATCAAATCGGAGATCAAAGCAGTTTAATGTTACATAATTATTGGAAACCTTTTTTGAGCTGTCGCGCCTGATTGGCTTTTTCCGAAACAGGTAGCGTCGGGAGGGAAACTTTTCTCTTTTTTTTTCCGCTAAGATTGCGCAAGTAAAAGGGGGGGGGGGGACAAAAGTTAAGAAGTACTAGAGATTAAGATTCGCGAAAAGATGACGTCCGGCGAGGGGGGATGAGGGGAATGCCTGTATTCGATGCTTGGTCTGAGTGATGTTGTGCGAGACGTGCCAAATACAGTAGCGGTCTGATCATTACCACCAATGCTTCGCTATGTCATAAATCTACGGTCAAGGTCATATTTCGTCTGACCCAAAGCGTGCAGTGCCTGGGGGCAACAGAGGGTATGTAAGTTTCTTTTCATTTTTTCGACTTGTCTCATTATTATTTTTTCTGACTTTTTCTTCTTCTTTTCCAGCAAAGGAGAAATTGAAGAGAGGCTGTTTTTTCAGGGTGGGGTGCTCTCGCAAGGTCATGTCAGTGATGGTAGCGAATTTGCGAGAAGAAAATGGTCCGTTCAACAGGGGTGGGGGAATCAACTCACGAGGGGGTATCTCTTGAGCGATACGCACGCAACAGCTACTGTGAGCTACTTGCCTAGGGTTGCACAATTTAGAGCATTATCGCAGCTGCCAATTATTCCATCATCGAAAAAGTGACTTGTTTCCTTTCCTTTTTCTTTTTTTTTTTTTTTTGTAATTATTGCATTTCATTACAATTTTTTTAATCTTGGGCATTTTTACCTATCCTAAAAGCCCGAAGACAAGTATATTATGTACACCTACTATTTTTCACGACATTCTGCGTCATTTTTTTTCTCTTTGTTCTTGAAGTCTTAATAGAATCAATATTAACCATTTCCATTTGAACACTTATTTACCATAAATCACTTGAACCACACACACATGAGACATCGGAGCTCCAAACTTAAAATTCCCCCTCTCATAAAAAACTTTTTTTTTCTCTTGGTAATTGAGGTTTTAATAGAAATAATATTAGCAATTTCCAATTGAACTCTTATTTACCATAAATCACTTGAACCACGCCACAAATAAGAAAGGCATCGAAGTTCCAAACTGAGAATTTACACTCCCACAACAAACTGTGATTCCTTTTTTTCCCTCTTAGTTATTGAGGTCTTAATAGAATCAATATTAACCATTCACATTTGAACACTCATTTACCATAAATCACTTGAGCCACACCACAAAACCACACAAATAAGGCAACATTCCAAACTGAGAATTCCCTTTCCCACTGGGACTACGTTTTTAATTTACCTACCAATTATGCATTAAAATTATATTTTGACTATGTAAGAATTATGCTAGTACTTTCTAATAATATTTTTAAAGAGTATTTATATTTAAGTTTACGAAATCAGACAGATCAGTATAAAAAACAACTTTCTTACAAATCTGAAATTTTGCATTTATATGACAAGAATACCAGCAGAATAATGTTGTTACAAATGAAGTTTAAATTTTCTATCCCCAAAGCAGTAATCAAGTGCAGCTGTGGTGGAAAATTACATACTAAATCGCATCCTTCATTCTGAACCATCATGAAATGAAGAATATTATTATGTATATTATTAAGTAACGCAAAACACGAAAAATTGAAACAAATTGCCCGCAATTCTTCTTTTTTCTTTAATTTTTCAATTAAATGAGGGCAAAAGTAAGTCTGTTAATTCCAATTTCAATATTTTGCGTAAATAATAACAAATAGTTTAAACTCATTACCTGTTGTGTTACTTTATTCACGCAACGTTCTATATACAGCGAAACTTATAAAAGTTGACCACTTGCGGTGCACAACTTTAGGGGTCAACTTAGACATGTGGTTAACTTATAGAGGGTAAGGATGATTTTTTTTTATTATTTTTTCATTCTTACACTATGCATTCATTTCTTTTTAACTAATTAAAATACATTTAAGTTTAACTTCATGTATAAACCTTACTTTAAAATAGTAATTAGCTATTTTATTTCACAATTATCTAAAATATTATCATAGAAATTAAACCTGAATAGCTTACAATGTATCATACAACTTCAAATTAAAGTACTTACTTTAAATCAAGATAAACATCTCATTAACTGAGTAAGTTTTCTATAATAAAGATTTCCTAAAAATATATAATTGTTCATAACGTCTATCTCAGATAGAACCAAAAAGAAATGTATTTAAAGAATATAAGAATGCGCATAGTATTTTTTCTATTGATAAAGTTAGACAAGAAGTTCCGTCTAGAACTATACGAGCCTACTTTCCCGTATACACCAGCTTCAAATTTATAATCTAGCTATCTCTCTCTCTTTCTCGTTTAGCTTTAGTTCTTAATTGCTTCAAATATGCCTTTTTCAACGGTTAATACAGATTCGTTCAATCATTCATTTATTCAGTCATTCATGTATTTATTCACTCATTTATTCATTCATTATTTTGTTTATTCATTTAATCTTTCATTAATTCAAAAATATTCTTGAAAATCCCGATCAAAAAATTTCATAAGAAAATAGGCTCGTTAGTTCTGGATGAACTTTTTATGTGTACATGTTCTACGTCATAAGAGCTTTCTAATAAAGTTTGTTCCAAGCAAATCGGCCCGTTAGATCAGGATTTATATAGGATTGAAATTTCCCCGTAGGCACTATGTTAATTTTTTTTTTAACTGTTCAAAAATGAACAAAAATTGTTCAAATCAATATTTCACGCCAAGAACTTCTTCCAGTGAGCTTGTTCATTGGAACTTTGATCTTGTACCCAGAGTTTACATAATTTGCTTCATTTTCGCCCATAGGCGCTAATGTTAAAATTTTTTGAACTGTTCAAAAATGAACAAAATTTCATAAGAAAATAGGCTCGTTAGTTCTGGATGAACTTTTTATGTGTACATGTTCTACGTCATAAGAGCTTTCTAATAAAGTTTGTTCCAAGCAAATCGGCCCGTTAGATCAGGATTTATATAGGATTGAAATTTCCCCGTAGGCACTATGTTAATTTTTTTTTTGAACTGTTCAAAAATGAACAAAAATTGTTCAAATCAATATTTCACGCCAGGAACTTCTTCCAGTGAGCTTGTTCATTGGAACTTTGATCTTGTACCCAGAGTTTACATAATTTGCTTCATTTTCGCCCATAGGCGCTAATGTTAAAATTTTTTGAACTGTTCAAAATTGAACAAAAAATTGTTCAAATCAAAAAGTAAAATATAGAAATGAGATGTCCTCGCCGAGATCTTTCGAATGCAAAAAGAATTTTTCCAATCGGACAATTCGTTCAAAAGTTATTAGGGGGGGACAGACCGACAGACCGACAGACAGACAGACCGACAGACAGACCGACAGACAGACCGACAGACAGACAGACCGACAGACACACTTTTTCCCCATCTCAATACCCTACTTTCAAATTTTTTATTTTTCAATCTTTATTTAATTACTTCACTTATTTTTGACTTTTCTTGATTTTTAACGATATTTTCACGATACATTAAGCCTTCTTTCATGCTTTATTATTATTTTTTTTTTACTTTTACGGGAAAGTAGGCTAAAAAAGGTTTAGACAACATTTATAAATATTGTTTCATGCATGCAGTGAAGACAGATATAGTCATAACATTGTAACATTAAAAAATATCCTGGAAAAGTTATGCTATTAAATATATAAGTTAATAGTATTCCTAATAATTAGGCGGTCAACTTACAAATGGTTTTTATAATACTCCTACAGAAAGTTGATGGATATACTTGGTCAACTTAGACACGTGGTCAACTTACAAAGGCGGTCAACTTTACAGGTTTTACTCTACAGTGGAATAAGCGCATTACCGCGTCATCATACATTTTTAAATTAAGTTTCTTATAATTTTGAAGTTAATTTCTGTGAAACATATGTTCTGAAATAAATGTTGGTTCTCCCTGTTTGTGTTTTTGCTTGGGGCAATCTGTTAATGCGCACGATTAGGACCAAACACTCCTAGTCTTTTCTTACCACGTTTTAGTAAAGAAATATAAGAACTATTATGTATAGCAATATTATTCGCTGTTAGTTTTCCAAGCTTTCCCCTGCTCAGCGCGCAAACGGGAAGCATTTTCTCCCATAGATGCTGCTCGGATTTCTAATTTTTTTCATATTTTTGATTAAGGATGGGCTTAATAATTGGCTTCTGTTTCATACATTCGGCTTCGATCAAATGAAAACCGACCGTGGGAGAAACATTTTATCATAGAAAATTGAGCCATCTCCCTCGAAAACGAATCTGGTACAACAAAAATGCTTATTGCTTCTGACTAATCTACATATTTCAATATCGTAATAATATTTACCATGAAAAGTTAAATGTGTAATAAATTTGAAAACTAATTCTATATTTTCTATTCGGAATAGTTTATATGAGGAATATTAAGGTTTAAAACACAACATAGACAGCGCAAAAATGGTGTCTTACCTGAGCTGTTTTATTTGTTACTGAAACTGGTGTAAAGATCAAAGCCGTTATATCAAATATTATTTCGTATTTTTGAAATTCATGCTCCAATTATTCCATTCAAGATAAGCGAAATTTTATTTAGAAAAAATGTGGGCACAAGTATCTGACTTTTAACAGAATACAATTTCTTTGCATGTCTCAACCATACTTTTCTTCTACAATTGCTTTAATTAAATATTAACCAAGTATTAAATTAATCAACAGTAAGAGCAAGAGAAGTAATTCAAAAATGGAACAATTTAACTGATTTGCATTACGGACCAACAAAGTATAATTCCAAATCAAAATTTTCTTATATGTGAAAAACGTTATTTATCGAGCACAGTTCAAAAATAAAAATTGCATATGACTTTTGAAGTTGTTTTTATTTAACATAGTGTATAAATAATAATAGTGATAATAACAAATAACAATAATTATCCAACTGTATTTTCACCGGTCCCCCCCCCCCCCCATGCAAAAGTTGCAAGCAGGGTTCGAAATTAGCAGCCGTTTGTCGTATTTTGCAACTAAAAATTCCCGTTTGACGACCGCTGTTTCTCATCCAGTCGTCCATTTGGCGCTTTACCCCCTTTCAAAAAACTTTTAGTTTGACAACCAAAATTTTTCAACAAGTCGTAGTTTTTATTTCTTCATTTATTTTTCAAATACTTTATACAGTTACATTTTCATATACATATTTCATCTAATCTTCTCTATTTTGAACTTTTACGATACTTGTGAAGACTATCGTAACTTCTTGACCTTCAAATTTGGAATTCTAAATTTGACTTACAAATGAAGTATGTAACACTATACTGTAAATAACACTTGAAAAAAAATAGTTGAGTCAATTGAATCGTATTTTATTTTATTAGGCACTGATTAAACCCTTAACTGGTTAATTTTTTTACCACTAATGTTCCTAAGAAAAGCATTTTTTTATTGCATTAATTAAAGTAGTAACTTGATATAAAAGAAAAATGAAAGAATTTTTCAAAAATTTCAAAAATAATCTATTTAAGCATTTTTTTATTTTATAACTTTATTCTTTCAATCTATTAAAAATACGGCAACTCAAAACAAGAAAGGGGGTAATTTCAATGCCCGTACGCGCAAACCGGTTGGGACCAACTTTGGGTAGCCCGTACGCCGTACAGACAACCAGTTACGGGGTTTAAATAGATGTTTATATCAGTTCAAAACTTAAGTAAAATTGCCAACTTTCTTAAAAGTTACTCTAATAGAAATTGATTTTTGAAGATTTTTCTCTTACTCATCAATAATTCTGTCTGTACGGTTGTGATGTTTTGAGATATTTTTTAACAATTGCACAACTGTCTTCCAAGTTATCAGTTGTTTTCTCTGCCCAAGCAATTTGAATATTTTTAAAATTACGCGCAGCAGAACATTTTTGGCAACTGAAACAGAAGAGCTAGGGACCAATGACGACTAACTTTTACTTTCTAATTTCGAACCCTGCTTGCAAGCTTCTCAATCGCAAAAGATTTCGAACTGCTCCAATTTTTACCTAACGATCATTAATTAACCTATATTAGTACAATAAAATCTTTAAATTTGATCTATTTCGAGCATCTGTACTCTCTTAATGAAGCGGTAAAAGTTTATAGTGTTATTCGTAAAAACTAACGAAAAAGGAACATATTTAAGCTTGATTTAAGCACTGTCATTTGCTTAACCAGAAGAAAATTAGTTAAAATAAGATTGCTGTCAGAGAAGTCAAGTCTTCTGGAAAGGAATCCAAGGTTATGCAAAAAGTTAGATAACACGCCAACTTGTAGCAAACAAGTCCCTAAGCACATCGAAGAAGGTTACTGGCATACCCGGGATAAACCAATCATGTGTGTCGGTCCACTGATAAGGACCTACTTCTTGACTGAACCTATTAGTGTTTTAAAGCCGTGGGAGCTCTTCCTGACCTTACGAACCCTGGCAAAGCGAGAGACAAAGTGAAAGGATGAGAAGATTTTAATAAAGGGCCTTCCTTAGAATGTAATTACCGGACACGCAGCGTTCGCCAGGACGCACGCCCCACCCTAGAGGCTCAAGAGCAAAGCGGGATGATAAGAGGGATGCGACTCCTGGGAGTGGGTCCACATTATGTCACGCATGCTACCGCTATTACCATTAAGGCCCCGTGTTTTATGGCAGTGCTTTGTCTCTTAGTGGGGGTTGGCAGGAACGAAGATGGTCTCCGTCCTACCTGTTGCAGGGAAATTGGGGGGACTAATGGCGAAAATACAGAGGCGAAAAACAGAACCTGGAATTAAGGAAGCTACGAGACGGCTAGTTCTCAGGGTATTTTTGTGAGACAAGTGGTAGTTATCTATTTTTGTGGTTTAAAGTATCAAATTACTGTCACGCACTATTCTTCGCGTTGTTGTCAAAATGAAACTCCAACTTTACGCAACTAACTTCGTTCGTTACCTTTTGTTTTCTTATTGACAAATGGAAAGTTTTCTTTTTAATTGTTTTTAGGTAACAAGGGATATTGGGATAGAAAAAATCCATGCAGGAAATGACAAATCCCCTCCATTGTGATACTCACTAGAAATAATGTATAAACAAGAAGTTCCGTCTGAGCCTGTATACACCAATATCAAATTGATAATTTAACTAATCTCTCTCTCTCTCTCTCTCTTTCTTATTCAGCTGTAGTTCTTAATTAATTCAAATATACCTTTTTCAATGGTTTATACATATGCATTTACTCATTCGTTCATTCATTTATTCAGTCATTCATTTATTCATTCCCCATTCATGTATTCATTCATTCATTCATTTGTTTATTCATTCACTCACTCACTCATTCATTTCTTTATGCATTCACTCTTTCACGCTTTTCTTTATTCATTCACTCATTCCTTCATTTACTAATTCACTTATTCATTCATTTGTTCAGAAATATCCTTAAAAATTCAGGTCAAAAGATTTCATAGGAAAATAAGCTCGTTTAGTTCTGGTAAAAATTTATATCTGTACATGTTCTACGCTCTACGGCATAACATCTTTCCGATAAAGATTGTTCCACAAAAATCCGTCTGTTATATCAGGATTTATATAGGATTAAAATTTCTCCGAAGGCGCTAATGTTTTTTTTTTTTTTTTTTTTTTTTTTTTTTTTTTTTTTTTTTGATGTTCAAAAATGAATAAAAATTGTTCCAGTCAAAAAATATTTTACGCCGAGAGTTTCTTCCAATAACCTTCTTCATAGGAATTTCGATCTTATGCACAGAGTATTCGCAATTTGATTCAATTTTTTTCCATATGCGCTTATGCTAAGATTTTTTTAACTGTTTAAAATTGAACGAAAGATTGTTCAAACAAAAAAGTAAAATATGGAAATGAGATCTCCTCGCCGAGATCTTTCAAATGCCAAAAAAAATCTTTCGAATCGGACAATTGAAAGAACAAAATCTCCCCCTTAAGAATTATTAGGGGGAGACAGACAGACACATCTTTTCCCCATCTCAAAACACAACTTTCAATTTTTATATTTTTCAATCTGTATTTAATTATACTTCACTTATTTTTGAATTTTCCTTATTTTTAATGATATTTTTATTATACATTAAGTCTTCTTTCATGCTTTATTTATTTTATATTTTAATATTACGGGAAAGTAGGCTAAAAACGGGTTAACTTCTGCTTTTACCTGGTTTCAGGTAAGTCAGTGAGTTCACACTCCCGGGATAAGATTAACTCTTAACCCTTTACCCTTGACACCTTTTTCGCTCTGGCAAATCAGCAACTCGAGACTATTCCAGCTCATGCATTCATTCATTCATTTGTTTATTTATTCACTCACTCATTCATTCATTCATTTGTTTATTTATTCACTCACTCATTCATTCATTCACTTGTTTATTCATTCACTCACTCATTCATTCATTCATTTGTTTATTCATTCATTCATTCATTCACTCATTCATTCATTCATTTACTTATTCATTCACTCATTAATTTATTCATTTATTCATTCAGAAATATCCTTAAAAATCCAAGTCAAAAGAGTGAGTTGCTCCGCTTTAGCTCTGTGCCGGCTTTTAAATACTTGCTCTGTCTCCGCTCCGTGCGCATAATAATTTTAATAGATTATATTCGCATCTCTTTCTCTAGTTATTTTTTAGAAGATACTTTTTTTTAAATAAAGGAAAATCGGAGCAGTGAAGCAGAACAAATTTCTATGCTCCGGCTCTGCTCCAGTTTCGAGCAAGATCTCGTCTCTCCGTGGCTTGGCTCCACGCTCCGCGCCTAATCCTTAATATTAGTAAAGAATTTAACTTTAATAACATTTCATACTCCAACAAACGTATGCAAATAATAAAATTTCATCAATTTAAAATTAAGAATCGTTTTTAAATTTAAATAATAAAATTTTACGCCGCCCTTTGCGTGAAGGAATCAAACCGGCTGGGCGCGGCTGCGGCGTCATTTTATTGCAGAGAATAATTGTAGAACAGACTAGTGAAAAAAACTCTGATAAATATATTGATTGATTTTAGCAGTCTGCAGGTTGTTCTTTAATTTAATGTTGTTGTTATTATTATTATTTTTTTCGATGTACATAATTTTCAGCTTATTTCTAAACTAGGTAGTTCTATAATTTTTATTAGAACTAAGCTTTCCCTAATGATTTATTCTGCTACAGCCTGTGAATTCAGTATGTTTTCTAAAAGCTGTTGAATGCTGAGTCACTCTAGTACTGAAAAAAGTAGCGAGGACAGTATAGTAATCTTCAAAGTCTAATGACACACTAAACAAGTAATGTCCTAATTTTATATCTTCTTGTAATGCTAGGTGAAGTTAACTAATGAGAAAAAGGCAAAGAAGTATTCTGCAATAGATATATATTTTTTGAAAGCGTAATTTTAAAAAAGACTGTGATGCGAAGTATATTTTTCAGCGTGAAGTATATTTTACTTAAAATTAATGAAATTCTTTTAAAGAAGGAGGGGAGAGAATTTTGAAATAAATTCCCGCTCTCCCCCTCCAAAAAAAAAAAAAGAAAGAAAGAAAAATAAAAAAGACTAGAATGTTAAAGTCGTTGTAGAAATGACATTTTTATTTAAATGAAGCAAAATTTCAACGTAATAGAAGCAGTATTCTATACTCAGAAAAATGACTGACAATTCCCAATCAGCTGAAATGAGTATTAGTGATAGGGAGTGATGGCCATAACTGTAATAGTCTATGAATGGGGGAGTAACAGCAAAACCGTCAAAAGTAGTTCATGAGGGGGGGGGGGGTCCCGTGAAGGCGCTAAATGCAATTTTGGAATAGAAGAAGAAACAGCATTAAGATGTGCCTCTGATCCGTGACTACTCTGTGGTTGAGCTAAAAATGCTTTAATCTCACAATCTTACATACGGGCTCAACAGCGCCATTTATAGATTTAAAGTTTATGAACTAAATGTACGAAACATTAATAAAATTAAAATAATAAATATATTCTCGCACACATACGGAAAAATATCTTGCAGGGTCTATAGCCCACAAAATGATAAAGGACGTAAAATTAAAATTATCTAAGACTTGTTTGCTTAAAACGGATTCGTGAGCACTGCAGAACGTATTTGTACCTAAAGACTGTGCTACGCAAAGGAAAGATTTTGCTTCTTGTAGCATCCATAGCAACTGAATTATTAAAACATGTGATAACTGGTGACAGTGAACATAAAGTCGACTGAAATGAAAGGAAAATAGTTACGAAAACAGTTTGGCAGACCATTGCGTGACTATAATTTTGTAGTAAAACCAAGATCAGTATTGCTAAGACCGTTTTCTGACATAATAACAAAAACAACGTATTTATAGTCAACGACTGCAGTACGCGGGAAAGCATGTTGTGGCATCCACAACATCCAAATTAACAAATAAAATATGCGGCTACTGGCGACAGTGAACCAAAACTCGGCAAAAATCAAAAGGAAATTTGTCGTCAAAAGGCAAAGTTCCTCAGACCATTGCGTGACTATAATTCTGCAGCAAAACCAAGAATCATATCACCAAGAACTTTTTCTGACATAATAGTAGCTGCTTGTCTTTTCAAGTTGATACTAACTTGCCATTAGGGAAGAAGCATTTCCAAAAGCATTAGTTAAGTGATGTTCTTACGGCGAGCATTTAATATTAGGTTCCGCTCCTGGGGGGTGTTTTTACCATTATTTCACAAAAGTCTTTCTAATAGATAAGCAAAGTGTCCTGCAGAACAAGCACAAGGTACCATTTCCAGGTGTAGCTACGATATGATTTAAGAGCATTAAAATGGAGCATATAACCTTGCGAAGCGAATCTACGAAAAACACTTCAGTGTGCTTTGGTGAAAGAAAATGTATTTTAACTACTGATCTCTGAAACAATTAACGTTGTTCTCACGCTATAATTTTAACACCAAAGTGCGTGCTATTAAAGCTGGTATAGAAGCAGAAATATAACTGTAAATTGTTTTCCGAAGGATTTTTTGCCTTGTTGTTTTTAAGGATAGGGTAAATGTGGGATAGTTGCCAAACTTTTTGAAATGAGCGATTAACATAGAGAAGATGATAATTTAAAAATCTTTAACTTTTGTGATGGGTAGTGTACTTATTAATGAACAAAATAATTTGCATAATTTAATGCTGTTTGTACTATTTATAGTTAATTACAAATAAAATAAATAACCTTATGAATGAGGATAGATGCCTACTATGTGGGTTAGACGCCGCTATGATATTTTGCCTTGTGGGATAGTTGCCCTAAGGAATTAATGAAAGAATATAATGATTTTCTTAACTTTAATTAACATTTGCTACATAATACAATCAACTGAACTTAAATATTTTGTATTAATTATAATAATCATAATTTTCGATAAAAAATATGTCCTAACTTTACGTTAGATGGCACACTCATCTTTGGTGCTAAATTAAAAATAATTATCACAAATTCTTATTGAGCAGTGCCTTGCCCAAAATCTTAACTATATCTTTTTCCTTTACATATAATTTTTTTATATATTTTTATGTCTTTTTTTTATTATTATTATTCATAAGTTTTTTTACGCAATTTATAATATTGTATTCTTTTTTTTTTTTTTTTTTTGACGTAGTCTTAAACGCTTACATTGATTACAATAATCGCCGTACAATGTGCAGATTTCATGCAGCCAATTTCTACACATGATGCACTGAATCCAGTCCACTTTCGATTTTGTCGTTTCAAAATCTTCGAAACATTCCACACATTTAGTTGTCTCACTCTGAGAAGATTCTGACTCATTTGAAAGCGTTTCGACGGTTTCATTGGAAATTTTGCCAATTTTTGTTGTAGTCTGAACATTGCGAACAGGACGCTGAATTGTATTTTGAGTATTCACACTTTTATTTTCATTTCTTCCTGTAAACCACTGCTTCTTAGATATTTGTTCTTTTGCCTTTTTCTTAACATTATGATTCATTTTCTAGAAGTAGAGAATCATCAGAATCACAAGTCTCATCTGAAGCTGATCTAGACCTTTTTTTAGTCAATTTTTTGGCTTGTTTGTTGCTTTTACATGGTATGTTAGGAGTAGCTTTACTTTTATTTTTCTTAGCAGCAATGTTCTCCTTGGAAGTCAGAACTGTAGCAGACTGCTTTCCTCTCTTGTAGAATGGTACTGGAATTTTCGGTACAGGAGAACATTCTTGCAAATACTTGCAAGGCGTCTCCTTCTGTATACCTGCATTAGGATTGAGAAAAAAAAAAGATGGAAAATTGGGAAGATCCCGTTCCGCTGTGTTAGAGCTACCAGCAGACTCGTGAATTAGGTCTGGATTTGGTGGTGAAGAACTTCGAGTTCGAACCAAAGTTGGCCTAACGCGATCATCGTTGTCGTCTAAACTTCGTAATGTCTGATTACTACATGAGGGACCAAGTCATTAAGAGAACATTTGTTTTGTCTCATTTCTTCAAAAACGCTTTTAAGAGCGTCTTCGGTCCACACGCGTCGGGGCCCTGCTCCTTCTTTGCGCACGTACTTGCGTGGCATATCTAGAAAGCAAGAAAACAATTATAATTCAGCTCATGATACGGTGTGGGATAGCTACCTCTAAGGGCATCTATACTCACAAAAACTGGGGCATCTATCCTTATTGCGTGGGATAGACGCCCTCTAATTTAACTAATAAATAGTGTTGAAAAATACTGATATAACATTTAAATGTTTGTATTTGATACATAAATAGATTATAAATACAAAACAATAAACACTTACTTTATAGCATCAAAAGTTCCAGGCGCACAAAGATTATATGTAACCCAAATTCACCAATCTGTCGTCATTTAATTCGTTTTTCGCTACACAACTCACGACACGTTCGTTCCAACAAAGTGCGAGGCATCGACTGGCGGAAGTGAGGGGGCAAGCTTACACTGAAACAAAACATTGCGGGTGTAATTCTCATACAGATCGCTAGGCGTTTACTTAGGCATCTATCCCATTATGGCGTCTATCCCACATTTACCCTAAATAACATTAAAGTTACTTATTTACTTAGTCTGATTTGAGGGGGGGAATATTATGTCTATGCATTTGTTTAGTATTTATAATTCGTTATCATTAACTATATGAAAATACTTTATATATGAAAACAATGGTCTGCAAGAGGAATAGTCTTCAACCACTACCTACTATTTCCGTTCACCTCTGAAAAAAGAAATCATGTCTTGAATCATTAAAAGTACACACTGGAAAGATCAGCACATCGCCAAAAATGTTTTCTTCGTAAGCAATTTTTTGGCCTTATGAAGTTTTTAATGGTTTTATAATTGCACTCTAATAACAGTAGTTTTCAAATGATCCTACTGAAAACATTCCTTCGCTTAATTCGGAGATTTTGTGTGATTTTTCTTTTTCTCTTCAAAATTGTTTGAACGTTAATACATAAGCAACCTTAACCTAAAAAACTTGCGATAAAAAATTATCTAAGAATAAAATTTTGTATAGTGACTTCTCGAAATATTTCTGCAGTGTATAACTATTACAACAGAACGGATCGCATGTTTTGGGTGTTCCATAGAAATTGCATCATATGTGTAGTTTTAGACAAATACACTTTTTCATGGAAGTAATTTTATAATTGTATTGAAAAATACATCTAGAATATTTTTAGAAACGTTTACTAGAAATAAACTGTCTTTTGTAATTTAAGAAAAAATCGAGATTTAGATTCTTGCAAATTGAACGCACGCAAATATTCCAAAACTTTAAATATTTCTGAAGTTTAACAGCTTCATGGAAAAAAAGCTCCCCAAACATTAATTGTGGGTTGGGATATATATGTGATAGTTTTATTTTCATTCTGCACGTTCAGAAAAGACCTAAATGTGTTCCTCTTCCATCATATCGTAGACAAAACGTGTAAAGGAACTTGATTTTTCTAATGGGCAGCTGTTGGCTTCTGCCAATTGCAGACCTAGTGCGTTCCCGAGAGCTTGGTAGCATCTCTTCCAGCGAAAACCACCTATGAGTCTTGTACCATCGTCCAGTTTCTTCCAACTGAAAGGGCGAGCACCCGGACACTGTTGATGCGAAATTGCACTAGGAATTTAATTTAGTCGACAGCATCCAAGCCAAATGTCTACTCAAGGGACCTTTTACATGCTATACAATCATACGACATTTGCGCAGACGATTCTCTGCGTCTTGAAAATCCACCGATGTTCACAGGCTCAATCCTTTGACCTAGGGCGTACGAGCACCTTACCGAGCCGCCCGTGTCAACGAACTTTTCCAGCAGAATGCAATACTTAATATCCAGAATCAATGGTAAACATATAGCTTTTCCACCTAACTACAGAAAATAGTAGAAAACTATGGAAAATTTGTCTTGTTTGCTGTGGAAAACTTTTTCTAGTTTATCTGCCTTAAATTAAGAATAGATAACAAAAAAGTAATTAGGGTGTAAAATTACGCTTAAAATTGTCAAATTTTATCCATTAGGAAAAAAATTTAAGCATATTTGGTACACTTAAAATTTTAAGACAATTTGCTGAAAAATTTTGACAAGCAGAATGCTTATTTAATACAAAAAGAAAGAAATAAAACAGAAAATGTGATTGCCACTCGCAAAGTAAAAGGTTTAGAATATAATTCAGCATCTATGGACACAGTTGTTTTATATGCAAGGTTGAAGCATCATTAAAGTTTTCGTTTCCTAACCAAACAAAAATAAAATGTGATGAATAACAATATGTTTTAATTATCTCTTTTTTTATATATTCTTTCTTTTCTTTAAGATTAAAATAATAGCTTGACCCAAAATGAAAGTCACATTTGAATTTGTAAAGGTCATTTTATTCAGAACAAAGAAAAGTTTAAAATGTAATTATAAAAGCAATCAATTATTTTATTTTAATGGCAACATTTTCATTAAATTTAGTGCAAACACTTAATGTAATTAAATTAAAAATACAAAGTTTCATTACACACCAAAGACAATTAGTAAGTAATCAATTTAAAAAATTAGTTCACCTAATTAAAATGAACTCAAAAATTAATTGAATTTAAAACTAGATGAGTTATTAATTAAGAAAGAGTGGACATAGCTGACAGTTATATCAATCAAAAGAAATAAACCTTAGGACTTGATCACTAAAAGTCAAAACGTTTTACGTTCAAAACACTAATTAAATGCATGTCTGTTTATATAATGAAGATATCAAGCTGAATTTTAAAAAGTGCGACGTTTTTGTGATTGATTGTAAAATTGATATGTATTTTATGTATTTGTGAAACTGTAGGTGCAGAATTTATTTCTGAAAATCTGACATCAACCTTTTTTATTCACTAATTCACTTCAGTTTTTTACTACTTTTATTTATTTATTTATTTAAGTTAAGTAATTACAACAAAAGTGAATGCAATAAATTTTTTTAAAGTAAAACAGGCAACAAGAAGTTCGACGACGGCTAAACGATTTGGCTACTTTACTGTACAACAACATTACTTTTGCATACCTGCTGTCTCTATTCAAGTCATCCCTTTGGCTTAGACAACATCCCTATGCAATTCAACAAAATTTTTCACTTTTAGCGACTGAAACAATTATCTCGAAACAAAATATAAGCTGCTACAGGCTAAAAAATATTAATTATTATGGGGAAAAAATGCTTTTTATCAGACAACGTTTAAAGCCTGCACAGTTTTTCAACATGTTGTAGGTTTCTTTTATTTAAAAAATGTCGTTAAAAAACATATTGCGAGAATAATAAATTTAAGAATATTTATTTGTTAAAACCAATCACAGGGCTCCACTTCGTTGTGGAACGAAAGGTAGACGGAGGCAAAAAACTTAGAAAGGAGTCACTTTGAACGAGTTGTTCAGTTGTGGCAGATGGCGCCACAGAAACGTAACGTGACATACGCGTGACGCAACAACATTTAAACTTAAAATGAAGGGAAAACAAAATGTAGCAGACAATTACAATAAGAACATTAATAATAATAATAATAATTAATTAATTAAGTTGAAAAAACTGATACAAAGTAAAAATTGTTTTTATTCAATATTTTCAGTTATAATTAATATTATGCTGAATATATTGAAATTGAAACAGGATGAATTGGGGAGAGGAAGGAATTGGTTTGATAACAAAGTCAATAAATTATTAATATAAAAAGTTAAGGAGTAAAATAAAACATTTGCATCGCACTGTTAAAAATGCCCGTAAGAAAATAATAAAATAACTATTTATTTGATTATAATAATTTAACTTTGTGCAAGTAAACAGTAATAGAAATATAATTTCACGTTAATTTAAAGCACAAATGAGCATTAAAACGCAGACATATATTTCGGGATTGCTTGGAATTCCTTTTTCAATGCGACAGGGAGCTTCTAGATGCAAAACATCCAAATGAAGCAGACAAAACAACAAAAACAAAGCTTATATAGCCTAAGAATTAACTGTAAACCAATGAGAATGAAGGCAGTGTGAAGTGGAAGTAGAAGTAGCAGGGAAAGCACCAATAAGAGAGCAACAAACGAATCCAGTTGAAAGTTCAGGAAGTAAAAAGGAATATCAATAAAAACAAAGCAAAAAAGACGACAACATGCATAAATATGTGAAAATACATGAAAATTGCAAAAATAATAAAAGAAAATACAAAGAATAAAATGGAAATAAAATAAGTACAGAAAATACCAAAACAAAAAGCAAAACAAAGTACACATGTAAAGGAGGGGGAGGGGGGGAGAAAAAATTAAAAATAGACACAAAAAAGGAAAACTAACAAGAAAAACGAGAAAGAACAACAAATTAAAGGAACTTATACCAGACCAGTGAAAATACATGAAAATTGCAAATACAATAAAATAAAATACAAAGAATAAAATGGAAATAAAATAAGTACAGGAAATAATAAAACAAAAATCAAAACAAAGTACGCATGTAAAGGAGGGGGATGGGGGGGGGGGCGAGAAAAAATTACAAAATAGACACAAAAAAGGAAAACTAACAAGAAAACCAGGAAAGAACAACAAATTAAAAGAACTTATGCCAGACCTGTGAAAAATAAGGAGTTGAGGAAGAATCATTAACCAAATTAGAACTATTCCTGTTAATTTTGATAAGCTTCCCAAAAGTCAAGCTCTAAAGGGGAAGAACATTTTAGAATAATTTTCCCAGAATTGAAATCAAAAGAGTGGTTGGAATTCCAACAATGTTGAGCAATGCTAGACTTATTTAACTCTTGCTTTCGTACATAACCTTTATGCTCATTTAACCGAATTTTCAGAGCACTCTTTTTTTCTGTCCAATGTAAGAAAGGCCGCAACGGCAACTAATTTGGTAAATACCCCAAGTATTAAGTTGATCGACAGGATCTTTAAGAGAAGAGAAGGAAAGTTTGTTGCTAGGAGCATAAACGACTTGAAATTGAAACCTTTTTAGGATTTTAGCAACACGAAAACTGACAGAATGAAAGAATGGTAACACAACCAAATTCTTTCTAGAAACCACATGATTGGGAACAGAAGTTTTTTTAGAAAGTTTGTTATGAATAGAATCAATTAAAGAGTGAGAAAATCCTCTATCCACAGCTACAGCTTTCAGATAGTTGAGTTCAATCGTGAGAAGCTCAGGAGAAGAGCAAATATTAATAGCACGATGGACAAGAGCATTAAAAGCCAAATATTTTTGGTTGGGAGGATGAGACGATAGTCTATGAGGAGGTAAAGAAACAGCGAAAGGTTTACGATAGCAGAAGTAGTGAAACCAGACTCGCTCCTAGAAATCAAAACATCAAGAAACGCGAGGCTACTATTAAGTTCTTTCTCACAAGAAAACTGGATATTAGGATCAATGGAGTTCATAATAGAAAATCAATACCTAACAAGTTACTGTCCGTTAAGACAAAACAATCATCCACATAACGAACATAAAATTGAAATTGCAATTTCTGGAATAGTTTTTCCTCAAAACAATGCATATAGAAATCACTTAAAATAGGACTAAGAGGACTTCCCATAGCCAGGCCATCAACCATAGCATAGAATTTACCATTAAATACAAAAGTGCTCTGCTGCAAGCACACACGAGTAAGAAAAACTAATTCCTCAATTTCCACAGCAGTAAAATGGAATTCAGAAAGCCTTTTCCTGAGGCAAGTCAAAGCGCCATCAACAGGAACATTTGTAAACAAAGAATTAACATCAAAAGAGGCCATAACCGAATTGTTCGGAACGAAGTTATGAAGTTTCTTAACAAAATCGGTGGAATTTTTAACAGTGAAAACATTCCGACTCCTAAGTGGAGAAAATACAGAAACTAAATATTTGGAAAGTTTATATGAAGCAGTGCCAATATTGGAAACAACTGGTCTGAAAGGAATACCTGCCTTTCCTTCGGTAAAGCATAGAAACGCGCACAATTAGCAACAGAAGGAATCACAGACCGTTTAGCAATCAAAGGAATAGAATGAACAGACTTAACAGCAGAAGAAATAGCTTTTAACTCCTTGTCGCTAGGATCTTTATAAATTTCAGAATAAGGACCAGAAGCAATTAAGTCATCAGTTTTTTCAACATAAGATGATTTATTAAGAACAGCAATCTGACCACCCTTGTCAGCTTTGGTAATGACCAAATCAGAATTTGAGACTAAATTATTGACACAGCGTTTCACAGAATGGGTAAAACCAATATTAGAAACTTTTGAATTGAAATCAACATTGGAAGCAATAAGATGCCGAACCGACTCTTTTTGAGTGGAAGTTAAAGCACTAAATTTGAAAGCTTTTTCAACCGGAGCAATAAGTTCAGAAAAAGAAGGCTTTTTAGCCAAAGCCAAATTGTTATTACATTTCAAAGCATTAATTTCATTACTATTCAAAGGAAATTTCGAAAGATTTACAACCGCATTCCTATTAACAAGAGGCAAATCAGCCGGAACAGGAACATTTGAATCGTTACACAACTTGGTAAATTTCTTATTTAAAGTAATTTTGTGACAGTCAGATGAATGAAGAGCTCTTGCCCATGACATTCTATCAATAGAATCAAAATCGAAATTAGAATTAGATACAGAAAGATGTAAATCATAAAGTTCACGTTCTATGAACGAAAGTTTTCTCCTAGTTTCCTGGATAGAAGCTCTAAGTAAGCTAATTTGGAACGAAAAATTACCTTATCAACCCTAACAGAACGCGGTAAATTATACTTCAAAGTGATAAACTTAGGAATGACGTTCTTGCGCCTGCAAGCCTGGAGAAATTTTAAATGGTTCAAAAACCGAACCTTTTTAATTCGTAGATTACAAAATCTGTTAACCTGATACATATCCAAAATCAAAACAAACAAAACATAAGGGGAAAAAACAATAGCAATGTTTTTTTTTAGTTTAGCAATGTACGAAAGCAAGAGTTAAATATGTCTAGCATTGCTCAACATTGTTGGAATTCCAACCACTCTTTTGATTTCAATTCTGGGAAAATTATTCTAAAATGTTCTTCCCCTTTAGAGCTTGACTTTTGGGAAGCTTATCAGATTAACAGGAATAGTTCTAATTTGGTTAATGATTCTTCCTCAGCTCCTTATTTTTCACAGGTCTGGCATAAGTTCCTTTAATTTGTTGTTCTTTCCTGGTTTTCTTGTTAGTTTTCCTTTTTTGTGTCTATTTTGTAATTTTTTCACCCCTCCCCCCCCCCATCCCCCTCCTTTACATGCGTACTTTGTTTTGCTTTTGTTTTGGTATTCCCTGTACTTATTTTATTTCCATTTTATTCTTTGTATTTTATTTTATTATTTTTGCAATTTTCATGTATTTTCACTGGTCTGGCATAAGTTCCTTTAATTTGTTGTTCTTTCTCGTTTTTCTTGTTAGTTTTCCTTTTTTGTGTCTATTTTTAATTTTCTCTCCCCCCCCCCCTCCCCCTCCTTTACATGTATACTTTGTTTTGCTTTTTGTTTTGGTATTTTCTGTACTTATTTTATTTCCATTTTATTCTTTGTATTTTATTTTCTTATTTTTGCAATTTTCATGTATTTTCACATTTTTATGCATGTTGTCGTCTTTTTTGCTTTGTTTTTATTGATATTCCTTTTTACTTCCTGAACTTTCAACTGGATTCGTTTGCTGCTCTCTTATTGGTGCTTTCCCTGCTACTTCTACTTCCACTTCACACTGCCTTCATTATCATTGGTTTACAGTTAATTCTTAGGCTATATAAGCTTTGTTTTTGTTGTTTTGTCTGCTTCATTTGGATGTTTTGCATCTAGAAGCTCCCTGTCGCATTGAAAAAGGGATTCCAAGCAATCCCGAATCATATGTCTGCGTTTTAATGCTCATTTGTGCTTTAAATTAACGTGAAATTATATTTCTATTACTATTTATTTTATTGTTATTTTATCATATTTAATAACAACAGTTGAATAACCATTAAAAAGATTTTCCCCAAACCGCTGATTGCGAAATAATCGTTAATTCTCTGTTTCTACTAAAGAACTTTTAACTAACCGTAATTTACAAGCGCTCAGTAAGAATCGGGCATCCATTTTGGTTGCGAAACCTTACCGGTCCTACGTTGTTGTTAAAATGTGAATAAAGATTTATCAGCTCAAATCTGCATGTGTATATAAAAAAGAAAGAAAAAGTGGCCTAAGCAGTGGTTACTAAATAGAAAAACATACACACGTAAATCAAAAATTGGAGACATCGGATTCCCGAACTGTTTGCGAATGAGCGAACCCATAATTTGAGCTGCTGAAGCTTGTTTGTATTTTAATTTTTGCAGCAAGTAAAAGGATTTTCGTCGATATACAGTAAATTTAGGCTAAAAATGACTTTGGATACAAGCAAAAACTGAAATATCAATTTCAAGGCAGTTTGCCTAATGGAAAAGAAGATTTATTCATAAATAACCGGCCGCTTCCCGTGGCGTAGATGGCCGAATGCCTAGAGATCAAGGCTTGTACACCACACACCCAGGGTTCGAGTCCCAAGGATTTCGTTTACGGTTTCGACGCCTCGAAGATTCTACGCCTCGAAATGGCTCAAATACGGTAAAAATTCTGTTTTAAAACCATTTTAAAATGGTTATATAACCGTAAACTTTTGTATTTACGGCTTTTTAACCAAGTTGATTGGAAATGGTTAGGTCCCGTAAAGATAGAAAAATGTTCCAAACCGTAAATTTAACGGTGAATTAGATGGACAGACTTCTGCCGGTCATTTAACCGTAATTTTTATGATGAAATTTCTAACAGTGCGTAACATTAAGGGTACAGGGAAAAAAGGAGGTAAGTCAAACTTTTATTAAATGGAGATCAAAATGTTAATTAAAAAACTCTGTAGTACATATTAAATGGCAGTATCCTAGACGAAAATAAATTTAAATGCCAAGCTTTGCTCATTGTCAGCTTGGCGAAGTAACGTTTATGACTCAAAAGTTAATTTAGAGAAAAACAAGAAATGTAAAAGCAGCGTAAGTCCCAACTGAGCCAGGAGAAAAGAAGGTAAGTCAGCTGATTACACAAAAGAACCAGTACTCGTGGCAGCCTTAAATTGTAATTATTTCCCCTAATAATCATTGTTGTAAGAAATTATATATTTATGTAACTACACCGTTAAAAATTTCCGTAAGAAAATAGTAATATAGCCATTTATTTGATTTTTTTTTTACCGTATTTAATTTCAACAGTTGAATAACCATTAAAAGCTGGTACTCAAACCGCTAATTGTGAAAAAATCGTTTATTCTCTGTTTCTCCTAAAGAACGTTTAACTAATCGTAATTTACAAACGCCACTACGGCTCGCAGTCAATAAGAATCGGACGTCCATCTTGGCTGTGGAGCCTTACCGTCCTTTACCGTTGTTGTTAAAATATGAATAACGATTTATCACTTCAAATCTGCATGTGTATATAAAAAAGAAAAGAAAAAGTGGCTTAAGCAGTGGTTACTAAATAGAAACCCATATACACATAAATCAAAAATTGGAGACATCGGGTTTCCCGAAATGTTTGCGAATGAGCAAACCCATAATTTGAGCTGCTGAAGCTTGTTTGTATTTTAATTTTTGCAGCAAAGAAAATGATTTTCGTTAATATACAGAAAATTTAGACTAAAAATGACTTTGGATCCAATAAAAAACTGAAATCTCAATTTTAATGCAGCTTGCCTGTTGGAAAAGAAGATTTATTGATAAATAAACGGGGCCCCTTTGAGTGGTGTAGATGGCCGAATGACTAGAGCGCAAGGTTGGTATACCATACACCGGGTTCGATTCCCGCACGCTTCGTTTACGATTTCTACGCAGCGAAAATTCTACGCCTCGAAATGGTTCGAAAACCGTAAAAATTTCGTTTTGAAACCATCTGTAAATGGTTATAAAACCGTAAACTTTTGTATTTACTAAGGCTCGTCGATGCATCGGCGCCGATTGTTCAACAAAGTTGCCATCAGTCATCGGCATCGGCGGCCGATGTTAACTTTAGAAAAACATCGTCCCATCGGCCTTGAAAACATCTAAAAGCCGATGCAATGCCGATGTTTTTCGCAGGGACGGCTTTACAGAATTTTTTTTAAGTAAGAATAATTTTCCAGTGATTTTTTAAAGTAATATTTTTAATTTTTCTCATGCATTTTTATTTTCAAATTTTTTTCGCCATGGGAAACATTACATTTCTTTCAGTTTAAAAGCGCCAATTTTCACTAATAACAGAATCAAACAATTTAGAAAGAGGTGTATACTGAAAACAATCTTCTAACCATAAATGTTTACTTAGTACATATTCATTAATTATTGTGTCGACAATCACATATTTTTACCGATAAATATGAAAACTTTTCTTTAACTTGTTTTGTCGCCAATTATCAAAACTTCTTTATAAAATATGCAAAAAAAAAAAAAAAGGTCAAGTTCTTAATTCTTAATCTCGTTCTCTCCAAAAGTCATAAAAATAAATTATTATGTTCGGTTTATATATTGCTGTTATAATTTTGATTTTTGTCGTCATGAAGCGATTCGTTTTGCTTCATATTTCCAAGTTAGCATATTACTTCCAAATTTTACATACAATTTCATTTGAAGTAGGGGGTAGGTATTCGCGTACGTCGAGGTAGATATTCTTGCGTCGTAGGTATATTTCTAACTAGGTCTTGGGCCCTTAATATTCCTATTAATTTATATTTATTTTCGCAAAAGGAAAATCCCTTTAGACGGAAGAAAAACTGAATTCAGTTTTGTTTCCAGAGAGAGAAATATTTCTGAAGAGCAATTCGGATTTTAATTCGGCAACTGTTAAATGAGTAAGTTTTTCAGTATCCAAAGTGTCCATATTCATTGATATTTTGGTTTTTAATTTATCGGTTCAACTTCAAATCCGCCCTTGGCGAGGAGAAAAAAGCGAGCATGGAGCGCAATCTGTTTGGCGACGCTTCTTGGCAAGAAGCAAGGCGAGCAATTTCTGTTGGACAAGCAAAAAGAAATAGCTCCACGGAATAAAATTTTGAGATTTTGTCACAATAAAGATATCTTTCAACTAAATTAAATGCAATTGGGAAATTATAAAGCCTTTTTGTAAGCAATTATCTTGTTTTATTAGAATTATAGGTTCAATATAAGCATTGGAACATTAGAGGGGAAAAAATGGCGAGTCTTGTTGTTTTCATAAAAATTCTTTTAAAATACTGACCTGTGAGGTTCTTTTAAAATACCGGCTGCGCCATATAAGGGATTATTAAGAATGCTACTACTTTACTCGCTGTAAATAAGGCAACACACGTATAAAATAAACATTTAATGGACAACACAAATGCCGTAAGCGACAACGACAACTTAATGTACACTTACAACAACGTCTAACTGAAACATCTTTTATGTTGCCATTTGGCTTTTACAAAATACACCTTATACTTCCAAATTTTACATCCAATTTCAATGGAGGCAATTCATCGCGTCACGTGATAACGCTGATCGCTGATTTGTTTACCAAATTTTTAATGGAGTTCTACGTGGAGTTCACGAAGCAAAATTAGCTATTTTAAAATTAGACGAGTTTCACGGCTTTTTCTGATTATAAACCACGTAATTTACCTTTGATTTAATCATTATTAAAGAAATTCCATTAAGTATGTAGTAAAGTCTATTCCATACTAACTATAGTCAAGGTTTTGAAGTTAAAATTGCGTGTCACTCGTACAATGATAACTCTGTCATCTTATCAAATATTTATTACATAAAAAATAAACACAATCATGCAGTATTAAACAATTAAGAATGAGGCTTCCGAACAACAAGCGTCGACATACATCGCTACTCCAACAACCTCTAAATTAAAAAATTTTAATTAGAGTTCTTTTTTTTGGTGAAAGTGAAAGTTATTATTTTTTTAGAAGTTGAAGTGCTTAATCGCCACAGTACTCCCCCCCCAAGTGCCAAGGGCACTGATGTTACAAGTATTTTCTGTTGAAGCGAACTTGTCTTCCTGAGCGAGTGGTTATTGGGACAGGTTGTACTCTGTCTGTGGTTTCATTTCTTGGAACGGGTTGCTGGATGTCGGTGGTTTCATTGCTCATTGGGAGAGCAACAGGGACGTCAGCTAGATTATGCGTTGAGGGCGCACAGTTGCTTGCAGTAGGCAGGTCGTCAGTAGCTAAGGAAAAGCTTGGCTTGAGACGGTCAACACTAATCGTGCTTGGTTTGTTGTTGATTATCAGGGTGAAGTGTTTAGGAGTGCGCTCTATGACTTTGTAGGGGCCATCGTAAGGTGTTTGTAGCGGCTTCTTAACTCCACCGTGCCGAACAAAAACATGGGTGCAGTTGAGTAAACTTGGGTTGATGAAAGGTGTTTGTTTATTATGGGCAGATCCTGGTGTCGGGGAGAGATTTTGCATAATTATCCGGAGTTGTTGTACAAATTCAGATGGTTCTTCACTGGATATCGTGGACGGAGAGAGAAATTCTCCTGGCAGTCGGAGTGTTGAGCCATATACCAGCTCTGCAGTAGTGCACTGGAGATCGTCCTTGAAGGTGGAACGCAATCCCAAAAGCACAAGAGGCAATGTTTCAGTCCATCGATGGTTATGGTAACATTTAAGAGCCTGTTTGAGGGTACGGTGAAGTCTCTCGACCATTCCATTGCTAGCAGGGTGGTATGGGGTTGTTCTTATATGCTTAACTCCCAATAGTCGGGAAAGAGAAGCAAAAAGTGTGGATTGAAACTGCCGACCTTGGTCTGTTGTAATGATGGATGGTACCCCAAAACGTGAAATCCAGTGATTCACAATTGCACGTGCCACTGTTTCAGCACATATATCAGTCACGGGTATAGCCTCGGGCCATCTGGTGTATCGGTCGACGCAAGTCATGAGGTAAGAGAATCCATCAGAGGGTGGTAATGGACCGACCAAGTCAACATGCACATGGTCGAACCTTCGTGCTGGTTTTAAGAATGGTTGAATAGGGCTGTGAGTGTGCTTGCTTATTTTAGATTTCTGGCAGTCCACACAAGCACGTGACCAAGTAACAACATCCTTAGCCACAGACGGCCACACATAACGGTCCAGTATTAGTCGTTTAGTAGCACGGATACCTGGGTGAGATAAGTTATGGAGAGAATTAAAAATTGGCTTTCTGAAATTGCTTGGTACAAATGGTCTCACCTTATCGTCTGTGATGTCGCACCAAAGTCTCAACGTTGGAGAAATTGGCACGGATTTCAGTTTTAGGGAATGGTTGGTTGTGCCTAAGAGATTTTGTAATTCGGCGTCGGTTTCTTGAGCTTGTGATAAAGATTCAAACTGTATTGGAGTTGGACAAATCTCTTGAATGCGAGACAATGTGTCAGCGACGACATTATCTTCTCCGGCGATGTATTTGATATTGGTTGAAAATTGTGCAATGAAGTCGAGATGTCTGAGCTGGCGAGGGGAACAGGTGTCAGAATTTTTAGTAAATGCAAAAATTAAGGCACGGTGATCAGTAAAAATTGTGAAGCACTGGCCTTCAAGTGCGTGCCTAAAATGCTTTACAGCAGAGTACATAGCGAGAAGTTCTCGATCATATGTGCTGTACTTGGCTTCGGCAGTCGATAATTTACGAGAAAAGAATGCGAGCGGTTTTGGGCCATTAGGAGACTGGGAATTTAAAACTGCTCCAATAGAAGTGGTTGAGGCGTCGACCATGAGGGCCAGTGGATGCTCAGGTGACTGAAACGTCAATGTTGTGGCATTAATCAAATCGGATTTGCAATTTTCGAATGCAAGAGTCGATTTATCATCCCAAGGCACAGGACGTTTGTCGTTCTTTTTAGAATTTTTCAGAAATTCATTTAAAGACGCTTGCGTTTCTGCGGCTTTTGGCAAGAACCGCCGGTAGAAGTTTAGCATCGCTAAGAAACGTCTCAGCTCAGAAATAGTTTTCGGTTTCGGGAAGTTAATGATGGTCTCAACTTTATCAGGAAGCGGCTTAACGCCTGCAGCAGTTATGAGGCACCCGAGAAATTTTACGGCAGGTTTTCCCAATACACATTTGTCAGGGTTTAATTTTAACCCATGCTTTTTTAACCGGGATAACACCTCGTGCAAATGTTTAGCATGCTCAACATCTGAGCAAGAAGCTATTAATATGTCATCGAAATAGGGAATACAACAGTCAAGATTGGATAAAACTTGGTGTATATACCTTTGAAAACTTTGCCCTGCGTTCCGCAATCCGAATGGCATAGCAGTGTATTCGAACAAACCAAACGGTGTGGTTACAGCTGTCTTGGGTATATAAGCAGGGTTTATAGGGATCTGGTGGTACGCTCTTGCTAAGTCGAGAGTAGGAAAAATTATTTTTCCATGCAAGCTTTGGGTACAATCCTGGATGTGCGGAACGGGATAGCGGTCAGGCACGGTTGTAGAATTGAGACGACGGTAGTCACCGCAAGGACGATACTCACCGTTAGGTTTTCTGACAACGTGCAAAGGACTTGCCCAGGGGCTTTTAGATGGTCGGATGATGCCCTGAGCGGATAAATATTCAAATTCTTTTTTAACAGCTTTAAGAATGTCGGGAGCTAGTCGTCTAGGTTTTGAAAATACAGGCGGACCTTTTGTTTCGATATGATGGTAAATTTGATCTTGCTTACTACCTTTCATGGGTTGCGATGGGTTTAATAACTCAGGATACTCACTAAGGATTTTATCCAGTATGCCATCACCAACCAATATAGCGATGTTCGATTCAGGAGAGTTAAGTGAAGGTAGTTGTCCATTAGAGGAAAGTCGAGTATTCGCATCAATAACTCTATGGTTTTTAGCATCAACTAGCAGATTGTAGTGTTTTAAAAAATCTACGCCGATAATAGGTTGTTTAACGTCTGCTACTACAAAGAACCATATAAAATCACGGCGCAAATTCAAATTGATGGTCATGCGCTTTGTTCCATAAGTAGCAATTTTTGTGCCGTTGGCGGCATACAACGTTAAATATTGCGATTTAGAGTGCGGAGCGTACGTTTTAGGAATGACTGATACGTCCGCACCAGTGTCAATTAAAAAGGAAAGTTTAGACTTTGAATCGGCCATTAATATGCGATTAAGGTGGCGGTCAGCATTATGGCCGGTAAGCGATCGCCTTACACGTTTCCCGAATGACGAAAAGAGCAAGGAGGGTTGCATTTTTTGGCATTCTCACCAAAATTAATATGATAGAAACATAAACCATTTTCTGGCTCTTTATAGCTTCGATTGCGAGAATTGCTACGGTAGCGAGAGTTATTTCGGTGTCTAGGATTTCTAATGTAATTGTCCCTCCGTGTACTTCGCTCCTGAACTATAGAAGTTAACTGTTTGACTTGCAGGGTTAATTGGTCAATTTGCGCCTGTAGCGCGATATTTTGTGGTGCAATAGAGACTTGTGCAGAATTAATGGACGATTGAGGCGTTAAATCGTGGATTTTATCTGCAATAGATGCGAGTTTCGTTAAATCTTCATTTAACGCTGCCAAAATCGATTGCGTGCTGTTGGGCAGTCGTCCAAGCCAGAGTGATTTAAGCAATGGCTCACCTACGGAATCGCCACCTAGAGCACGCATGCGTATAAGCAATTGTGACGGACGTTGGTCACCGAGCTCTAACCCTTGTAACAATGTCCTTATTTTAGACGACTCGCTTTCTGAGTGTAATTCAACCAAACGTGTTTTTAACTGCTCATATTTGTTGGTTTCGGGAGGTCGCATAATGATATCACTTACGGAGCTTAGTATGTCCGAATCAACAGCTGCCACAACATAATTGAACTTGGTTTCGTCAGTCGTCACATGTGCCAAGGAAAATTGTGCTTCTAAGCGGAGGAACCACAGGCTAGGATTATTCTTCCAAAACGGCGGTGGTTTCACCGCAACGTGAGAAATTTGTGGTTCGTTGAAAATTTGATCTTCAGATGTCGACATTATATATAACTTGAGTTACAAATATAATTCCATTAGGGATTAACACGTAAAAAAACACACATTAAAGTAGCACTCAAAAAGAAAGTTATTATCAAGGCGACAATTATCATAAACGACATTACAATTTATCATAAGTAAGCAAAGAGAATCTATGTCACTCAACATCGAAAGGCAATGTACCAACTCGTGAATATAAAACCAAATTCATTTAGATAAATAAAATCGTGCGGTAACTTACGCAGCTTAGATATTTTTCGATTGCACTTATCATCGTAAAAGTTCACACGTTCTTTGGTCACCAATGTAGTAAAGTCTATTCCATACTAACTATAGTCAAGGTTTTGAAGTTAAAATTGCGTGTCACTCGTACAATGATAACTCTGTCATCTTATCAAATATTTATTACATAAAAAATAAACACAATCATGCAGTATTAAACAATTAAGAATGAGGCTTCCGAACAACAAGCGTCGACATACATCGCTACTCCAACAACCTCTAAATTAAAAAATTTTAATTAGAGTTCTTTTTTTTGGTGAAAGTGAAAGTTATTATTTTTTTAGAAGTTGAAGTGCTTAATCGCCACAAGTATTACAATAGTAATAGTGTTTTATCAGAGCCCCCTATACTAAATGCCTTCGATATGAGAGAAAAAACGGCCGTGAAAAGTTCTCCGCTAGGTGGCGCAGATAACCTGTTTTTTCAACTTTAAATTTCTTTTAAGAAACTAGTTAGCACAGAGTAATCATAAACCAGAGGGTCAACTCTCAAGCCGTTTTGTAGTGCCGATTTCACTAGCGCACCACGGGGAAAAACATGAACTAAATTACAAGAGTTCGCATTGAAGTTTAACTCATGTCTCCTCTACGACGATATTATCTTTGTTTTGAAAGGAAATTGCATATTTCTTCCACAGAGTAATCATAAACCAGAGACACATCTTAATGTTAATTCCTATGTAGTCAAAAACTGCGTTCAGCGCCCCCACGGAGAAAAACGGGAACTTCTTTTGACGGCTTTGCTGTTACTTTAATTGTTGTCACTCCCCATTCTTGGCTATTACGGTTATTGACGTCACCCCTATAAACATTATTCATTTCTTTTATTCGTGAATAATTGTCAGTAATTTTTATCGGTTTTGGAAAACTGCTTCTATTACTTTGAAATTTTTCTTCGTATAAATAAAATGCCATTTCTACCAACGACTTTAATTTTCTAAACAGCTTTTTTTTTTTTTTTTTTTTTACTGATTTCAAAATACTCTTTCCTTTTCTCTCTCCTCCTTTTATAGAATTAAACTGTAAGTAAGATGTATTTCACACTGATGTTTCGTATGACAGTCATACTTAAAATAACACTTTCAAAACATATTAATCTATTTCAGAATTCTAAATATTTGTTTGCCCTTTTCTCGTTTTTACTTCGCCTAGCATTATATTTGTTGACTAAGATAAAATTTTAATTTAGATAAAAGTTTGTAATTAAGATAAAAGTTTGCAATCGGGTGGTACCACTTGATTTTTTTTTTTTTTTTTTACGCCAAGATGTGATTAGTAAGATGTCCACTGCCTAACCAGAAATAAAATTTTATTGCCAAACTAAGGGGTACCCGCTTCTACACCGAAACGGTAATTAGTTCAATTTAATTTAAATTTAGTACACATTCTCAAATGTACATAAATGGCAGCCTATTGCCATTGATTTTCGCCAAGTTCTGGTCGCGGTTGATCGCCAAGCTTAGCGGTGTTGCAAAACTGCAAACAGGAATGGGGAGGGGCACCCGAAAGTAAATTTTTACCTAAAAGACTATATAGTATGAATTAAAGAACTAATTTCAAGAGAAGACTATTAATTTTTTTGATATAATAACCTGCAAACTGAAAAAATAAGGATTCCAATATTTTATAATTTTAATCGCTAGAAAAACATTTTATATGAGAACTTAAGAATAACGTATTGTACTGTCTTCAAGAAATTCATTAAATAACAAGTCAAAATTGGCTTTTAGGAAGATTTTGTTTGCTGATATGTTTAAAATTAAATAGTTTATGCCATTTAAACACTCAGTTCATTAATCTTTGCCATATGTATCTACTTATAAAAGCAGTATTATAAGTATTGAACTAGCGCCCTCTATATAAAAAGTTGCGGCCAAAATTTGTATGGAGTTAAATCGCTATCGGAGGGCATTTAGAATAGGGGGCTCTGGTTTTATTTAGTCCTAGTTTTTAATAACGTAGAACTTTATTCAGTCCTAGTTTTTAATTAGTTTAGTTTAAATTCATAAAAGAAGCTTTAATGAGTAATAATTTATGCTTTATAGGCTCCATGGCTAATTCTATTGTTGATAAACCGTTGTATTTAACGGATTTTACCAAATTTTTCATAATGGAATATGCCGAGCAGTTTTCGGCACTAACTGGAAATAATAGTGTGATTACTGAAGTAAAGAAAGAAAGAAAGAATCATTATTGTTTAATGAAAAATTCGTTTCTAAAATCTGTTTCCTCGAACCGACAGAAAACAATGCTTTTTTTTTTTTTTTTGACATATCGGCTACTGTCAAAGGAAATGGAAAAGAAAGAAGCTTACACAGCAAAAGTTAGGATTTCAACCGAATGCAAGGTAAGTTTTTGTTATTGTTTATTTATCGTAATTTATTTTGACATTTTTTTGTTTCATAGATTTCAATGCTTATGAAGCTCAAGTTCCTAACATTCGTAATATTCATTTGAAATAGATGACCCATATGCAACGCAGTATGACATCTTTTAAAACTCAATAAAATATTCAAACAAAAACATAATGTTAAGCAAGCGAGCTCGAAGAAAAGCGATACTACAGCTCCCTTTTTGCTTACATCGGTATCACGGGATCTATGACGCTGTATGAATAGCCTCCATTGAAGTAGGGGGTAGGTATTCGCACGTCGATCTCGATATTCATGCGTCATAGGTATATTTCTAAGTAGGTCTTGATACCTTATTATTTCTATTAAATTATATTTATTTTCGCAAAAGGAAAATCTCTTTAGAAGGAAGAAAAACTGAATAACGTGAAACATTGGCTAAAACTGTTGTAGCAGCTTTTTTTTTTGGCAAAAAATAAATGATTCAAACTTAAAATGCTGCTTAGTTGTACACATTATGGAATAACAATACTTTTGCGGAGGACATTTCCATTAACCATTTAGTTCTGAAATAGGTGAAAAATAATCAAATGCACTTGTTGGTTAAAAGCCCTACCTTGACAACTGTTTTAGAAATGTCGCCAACATTAATTTAACGGTTACGAGTACTTTTCGTTGTTAAACAAAAAGGTAAGCATTACAATACAGAAATTTACATAATAATTAGTTTAATTAGATTAATTTTTATAAAAGTTTCCTTTCGTGATCATTAGAACAATATAGAATTTTCGGTAGAATCCCCCTTTAAAAAAAAAAAAAAAAAGTTGTAGCATCTTCTTTCTGAGAAGGTAAGTTCCATATCTTAGTCACTTTGCGAAATATTTTTCTCCAAAGTGAAAGGAAAACATAATGCATACATGCCAAACAAGTGACTATTAATAAAAGTTTTAATGAAAGAAAATGAGCGCAATGCTGCTTAAATCAAATAAAATTGCTTTGATTGCATTTCATTTGGCGATATTGGTAAACAAAAAAAGGTAGGGCTTTTAACCGAAAAGTACTATTAAACTGGACGACGATTAGAAGTGTTTATGTTCATGTGGCAGTTAAAAATTTTACATTTTACTTTTTCGCGACAAATTATATTCATCAAAATCAATTAAATTCTCACTTGACTAGCAATATAAACTTTTTCTCTCGATTCTTGGCAAGGGCTCAATTATGGAAAATAGGCGATTTATTGTGCGATATTTCTTTTCAAATTCTAAGTATAAATATAGCATATTTAATTCCGCTCTGTGTTTGCTATTGGCGATTGTTATTTTCCATTTACATATTAAGGTTGTCAACGCATTTAGGTTACTTTCGGAGAAGTTGAGGAAGAATGAATTTAATTGCAATGGGATGGTCTCCTTCATAGATGTTTTTAATGCGATAACTGGGGGGGGGAGGGGGTTGCACCTTTCTTCTAAACTGTAAATATTTTATTATATTCTAATTTTGTACCACTTTAGGAAGAAGATTTCAGATTTAAAAAATATATAAATAAATAAACATTTTAAAATAATTAAATAAATAATAAAAAAGTGGTACATTTGTGGTTTTAAACATTTAAGCAAAAAGGACATTCCTTCTTTTTACTCAAGTACAAAAAAATGTAAGTAAAATAAAATAATTTTTGAGAAAAAATAGAACCGACTTCAGTCACAGCAACTATAAATTGCGCTAAAAAGTGAAAAATAAATTAATTCTTTAAACAACATCGATGTGACTTTTAAACATGGTTTTAAAAGTCGGTGAAAAATTATGAGTATAATTACCATTACCTTGGAACTGTTGCTAATTCTGGGCCATTTATATATGCAATTGATTAATCATTAAAAAGGATTTTATTTATCCTAATTTTGCATCGACTTCTAAAACTATGTTTAAAAGTCACATCGATGTTGTTTAAAGAATTAATTTATTTTTCACTTTTTAGCGCAATTTATATTTGCTGTGATTGAAGTCAGTTCTATTTTTTTCTTAAAAAATTATTTTATTTTATTCTTTTTAGTGTAAATATTTTTTCTATAAATACTTTATTTTTCAAAAAATCCATATCAAAGGGCGAACCTTCTTTGAATGAATGGCTCTAAAAACCAATCATTTGTATGATAATTCCTGTTTAGAAGTCGATTTTAGTAAACGAACTGATTGGATTTAATTTTTGCTTTAGAGAAGCCTTCAGTATCTGCTATAACTGATATAACTGGCAACAAACTCTTTTTATTTAACAATGACTTTTATATGTATTAATAGTTTTTCCCAACAAAGAAAAATCAAGCCAAGCCTTTCCAATTAAAATATAAAATGCTAATTTTTCACCCGTAACGTTTTTTCTAAAAAACAAATGTAGTCAAATTGATGTGCGATTTTTGAGCTAGATGACCCTCTAGCAATTAAAGAAAAAATTATAAAAATCGGTTCATTTAGTCAAAAGTTATGAATGTAAAAACAAAAAAAATGACTATCTTTCTGCCCATAACTTTTTTTCTAATTATCGAGCATGGTCAAACGAAGGTATGGGACATATGGGAAACCACACTCGATCGATAAAAAAAAATACTGAAAATCGGTTCATCCGGTGAGAAGTTATGAGTTCACAAGCAAACAAAAAAAACGACATACATACAGTACGAATGTATAACCTCCTTCCTTTGTGAAGTCGGTTAAAAATACAAAAACTACGGAAATTATGCAAAATAAATGAAACACATTTCATGTACGAAAATTTAAAAGTTGCTTCATCTGAAAGTAATCGCCAATTGCACCAAAAGACCGTTCTTTCGTAATTTCCCAAAGACGTCCGTAAGATCCAATGTCAACTATGTTAAATGGATTAAACTCAAAGACATTTAAAATTTGTAGTCTGCGTAGCCTTACCGCTTAATGTTCAAGGGCAGATAATTTAGGATGACATATATAAGAATATTGCTGAAGGAGCTCGTGCTAAACTACAGGAATGTAACAATATCTGGTAAGCGAGCGCCGGGAGCTTGGGTCACAAAGCGATTCAAATGGAACTCTTGCAGTTTCCGCGAGCTGGTAAGCGATAGCGAGCAGGCAGGGGGCGGGACCCTTAGCTTTTTTTTTAGATGAGGGTAATTTCAGCATGCAAAAGAAATTGTGCGCACTATCTACGACTCTATGAGGTTGGTTTTTACCAGCCTTATGGTTACCAACTTCTTTTTCAGCCCAGAAAACAGTTTAGTGCTAACAGGAAAAATATTTGAAGAAAAACGAAATAAAAGCATTATCTAAAGTAAGAATATAAAGTAACCGTTTGAACATAATATTTTGATTTGAAGGTAAAAATATTTGCCTGCAATTTCAGACATCCATATTGTGTTTCTGCCTCTGACAATGATCCTTTTTTGAAAGTTTATACAAACTTATTTATCTCTCCATCCCCACAAAGAAAATTTTAGCTCTGAAATACAAGTAATCTTGTAAATAAAAGTATGTTTTAAAATATGAACACTCAGCGTTCTCACGTCTTCTCATCCTACTAGTACCAATATTAGGTTAATCACATATAAGACTACAGACGCTCTTTAAAACTTCTTTGGAAAACACTGATCAATATGCAATGAGATACCAAACCAACGATGCGCTTCCCGAAAATCCACCTAAGATTAATATAATCCAATAAATTACAATCAAATAAAGGGCTGAAGTTGCTACAGTATCAACTATCAATTCAACACAGCAAGCGGTCTTAATATATTATGTGTCTCCAAAGACATTTTTCCGATAACAACCAGCCCACATCTAGTAACTTCCACCTTATTTATAATCTGGAAATGAATTGAAAAGGCTGGACTACAAAATCACTCTTGACCTCAGATAAAATGTTTGGCAACGTCTGAATGTTAATTGCAAATAAAAAAAGAGAGAGAGAGAATATGCCGCAGAATATTGTATCTTGCAACCCACTTGATGATTTTTTATACAGCGATAACTTACCTTCTCCGTTGTCCTTGATTGATGATGCGCTGTTGTTGATGTTGAGATTACCTTTCGGTGGTTCGTAGGCTTGGTAGAAAGATATGAGTTTATGAATACCGACTTCTTCTGAATTGAATGGTTGACAGTTTGACAAAAATGAAACTACGATGGTTAGATAACTCATATGCACAGGAAATAGATTTGGCTAGATAGCTTGTTAATTAGTAGAAAGTAAAACCAAAATATGTGCGGTTTTTCTTAAGCAGGTAAAGGATAGCTTATTAATTTTATGCGACTGATTTTGACATTCTCTTATTTTTGAAAAAGTGGTTTTATTTTCTAGTAGCCCAGAAAACGCTTACGTTTCTTCCGTGATAATGATTTCGGGAAAGTTTAAGGTGGTTCCGTTTTATAACTGAAACATACTGTTAATAGCTTTACCAGTAAGTTATAGAATTATGTATGAAGAGTTCTTTGCGCTTTTCGACACAAATAAGTAATTTTCTTTGCCTCAAATTGTGAAATATCGTCTTTATACTTGGGATATTGCCTGTTTAAAAGATAAAATTTGTTTCCAATTAAAGTGTGCGTATGCATTATTTTCAGTTTGTATTATAAATATGAACATTAAACAAGTACATCTCATAATTTTGGAAAATATTGCAAAACGCGAGCTAGCATTTTTTTATTTAAAATAATTTTTTTCCATTCAACTCATGCCATTTTTCTTGAAAATTGTTTAGATTTTTATATATTGCTTTACTATTTGTAAAGTATGTTATATTTTGACTTCTGTTAGTTTTAAAAAATCTTACTTATTTTGTATAGTTTTTAAAAATCTTTACTATTATAATTTCAAAATATAGTCTCCGGGTATTTTTTTTACCACGAATTTGCGCTGAATCAACAACGAATAATCTGCAACGAATTCCAGAAACTGTTCGTCGGAATTTGAACCTGGATTGTTCACACGTTTTGTAACTTCTTTAACTGTCATATTCTTGCCGCACCCCAATCACAAAAATATGTTTTTGTATTCGTTGGAAATATAATATCAATTAATGCATTTTCAAAAATAACATTAAATCAAACGACCCAATAAAAAATTTGTTGTACTGCAATAAATAAACGCTAAACGAAGATTTTTAAAAAATGGCGGATTAGCTTCGAGCGGTTTCTCTCATGAAACGAAACCAAAAATGTGGAGCGAAGAATTTTAATTTGCAAGCAGTGCGGATGTTCACTTTGTTTATTTTAAGGCTACTTTATGAACAAGGAAAAATGTGTAACATTTTTCCTAATAGGATGAAATTCCAACATTTTACCTTAAAAACTTTTAATGAAATGTTTACCCCAGATGATCGACAAAATTTTAGATAAACAGTATACATTCTTAGTTTTTGTGGCATTAAATGAAAGGAAAAAAAGTTAATAGCAAAAAAGACATTTGTAACATTAGAATTGAATAGTCAAATAGATAATTGATTTACTGAATTGTTAGATTCCACTTCCGAATTCGGATTCTGGAAATATAAACGAATTGTTTTTCGTGAAACAGAAATGAACTGCAGACGACATATTTTTGTTTAAAAAGATTATTTAGGCGTTAATATTTCATTTCATTCTTAATTTTTAACACTTTTTCTCTATTATTTTATGTATTTCTGTAGCAATGGAAAGAAACTTCTTGTGGAGAAAACGAATGCTATTTCAACATTTACTACGTCTAAGTAAAGTTCCTGCAAAAAATATTCATACTTTATTCATTTTTAAGAGATTCTATTTTGAACTTTTATTTTCAGCGGGAATTGGAGCAGTTTTGCGGGAATTCAATTTAAATATATATTTTCCTCACGTTTATGTGTTTACATAATGAAACACTACACCCCAAATATTACAAACCTGACAAGTTGTGTTTGCTAAAACAAATGGTCGGAGAAAATAAATTTGATATCTTTTTCATAGTAAGTAAAGCTTTTAACACCAAGAATTGTTTTCAAATGATTGTTTTAACCAATAAATTAGGTTGTGATTACAATAGCTTGGAGTCGAAGCCTAATTATGTACCAAGTTATGTTGATATTCAAATTAAATAGCTTCGTTTAGTTTTGAAAGAAGTTAGACAAATATTCAGTGAAATTTTTGCACAGTACTACATAGTTCACCTGAAGCAGAAAATTTCATGTGCAAACTTAGTAGTTCTCAAAGAAAAATCTTAGAGAAGCTTTTCGTTTGTGTCAGTTGTTTTCCTTTAAAAGTGCCGCCTGTTGTTAGCCGCTATCTCTTGTTAGTCGGTATACATGAATCCCTTATTTGAATCGCCTAAATATTGCTTAAAGCGTTTCCAACTTGTCAGAATTAACTGCATTTGTAAGTTTTCCAGCAAACGAAGTTTTTTTATTTTTCTTGTGACAAAATAACCAATACAAGAATGTAAATGGTCAAAAATTTTCTTCTTAAATAATTTTCCTATTAAAGAACTAAACAACGGATAATTTTTTCATCACAGGTTTAAAAAGGGGAAAATTTATAATTAAAGATCTAAGCAACGGTTAATCTCCTACCAAAGACCTATAATGCGAATAATTTCTTATGAAATATCTACAAAGCAGATAATTTCCTATCAAAGACGTAAAAAGTTGGTGATTTTCTATTAAAGACCTAAAAAGCTGATAATTAAATATAACTAGGCGAATGTTTTCTGTCTTGAATGTCAAATAACACTACCTACAAAATACTGATTTTTAAAAGATAGTTAGAGCCGAGATTCAAGTCACCATCAAAACAAGTAAACATTTATTCGTTAGCTTTAAAAATATCAAAAGTAGTTTCATCCTTCTTTTAAATATGTAGTCAGTATTGTTTGATCCTGAAGTGATGATTTTTTTCTATGCATGAGTATTAGGTGGTGCAATTTGTTTCCCACCGAAATAGCATTAGGGTGTGAGTGTGTGCAAAAAATGCATTGAGGTAATAGAGTAATACACTTTCATCAAAAAATTCAATTTTTGAACAACATTTTGAGCAGCCTGAAGTGTAGTTTTCTGCACTATTCATGCAATTTTTGCACACAGCTCCAAAAACTATTTCAAAAAAAAAATATATATATATATATATATACAGATATATATATATATATATACACTTTTCTCTCCATCCTAATGTGTACCCCAAGTTTCAAATTAGTAAAAGTTTCTATAAAAAGACATAAAAGACATTAAGTACCTCAAAATGTGTGCAATTCATATCAAACCAAAAGGATAAAAATATGAACATTTGTTTAAACATTTTTTAAAAGCATTTATCGTTCTAATTAATTTACGATAAAAGATTTAGAGAGGAAAAAAGTACGCAGACATCACTTCATCTTGTCCGGCATTGGATAGGTCTGACATGCCCGAACAATTTCAATGGCACTGAATTTTCTGAAGGTAAATAATTTAGTAAACTTGTTGTCTAGTCTTGTCGAAACCTTGACGATTTGGTAAGAATAAGGCATCACCAATCAATTAAATTGGTAATCACCACTATTTATTCCAGACGTTAAAATGGAAATACATTTGACTCTAGTTTGCTATTAACGAAATATCGTAAGTTAACCACTAATTTTTACTGATCAAAATCTAGTTGCAGTGACTTCTGCCAACCAATTATATAATGAAAGACTAATGCAGGGCCTTAAGGGGGTCTTATTGTTAGATGTGCTCTATTATCTTCATTGTTTCTCTTTTAATGCTTAAAAGCAATATTTGGAGCCCCTAAGACTGGAGCCTGCCACTACAACCTCAATTTTCCTTGATGTAATCAAATTCTGCAAACATAAAATTTTTTTCCCTTTTAATTTATAAACAATATTTTGAGATTCAGGGAAACAGTTATGTGTTTTCTTTTCTTTTATTTTTTCTGTTTCGGTTTCTCAAAAAAATCTGAAACCCAAAATGTAAAAGCAAGATTAAACATCATGCTTGAAGACAACATATAATTTGTGAATAAATATTCGAGAATTACATTTCCTCAACTTCAATGCAAGGGGAACAACATCAGAAACTTATTTCTTTAAAATCGATACCAGCCACTGATAAATACGAAATCAATAGTTAGCATCACAACCGTGACTGAAAAAACAAGCAACAAAATTAAATTCGCAGAAATTTATTTGAGTGATTGCTTATATTAGTGAAAGAGGAATCTCTGAAAAAAAGTTTCCGAGCAACAAGAGCGCAAAAAATTGAAATTACCAACTACAATTTTGAGCACGTAATCTATACACTAGATAGAGGGGAAGAAGGAAAATAAATAATGCTTCCCTAAATCAACTGTGAAACGTAATTTCCCTTGTGTTCTTCATACTCAGAAAGCGCCTTTTGAATGAAGATTTGGTTCTGACAACTATTTATTAATATTTGAGCACCATTCATTTCCAGCGATCGGGATGGAGGAATGTTTTTTTTCTATCGCTTGGAATCCACCTATTAGGCTTTAAAGGAGTTTTGCTATTTCCATCCCCCCTAGTCTTTGCGAAGATGGCTTGGGCTTTACAAAAGATCTTCTGATCTTAGAATGGAAAGAGATTGGATGTTTTTTAATAAGGAAAATTTTATATATATATATATATATATCAATAGGTGCAATTAATGGCGTATGTGTTCAGTGGACATTTTCTCGGAACGTTCCTTCAATCGACCTCATTTTAATCGAACTGATTTGCCTTTTTGACTACCCATGAATGTAACTTTTTCAAAAATAACTTGCAACCTCGAACTAATGATTCGTTGCATTAAAGCGCAGAGCCATTTGGACTTGATTCTGGAAAAACAGCATCACGTTCGTGATTATTAGAAAGCTATACAATTAGGGTACCTGATACTCTTTCTCATTTGAATTTTAACGAAATTATGGCGTCATTTCAAATATTGACGAAAATTTCCAGATTATTAAGCATTAGTTTTCGAAAATGACGCTAACAAGAATCAACAAAAAGGATCAAAAATATTTAAATCGACGAGGTTTATTACACACGTAATTGCCAATAATGTAGGTATGCATATCGCCATTTGCGTCACTAAAAGAATAAGAAACTGTCTCTTATTCTCCATGATCAATGACTGTTGTCCATTTCTACCCAATTGAAGTTGTAAACAGTTGAAAAAAAGACCACATGGACATTAAAACCAATCAAGGGGACTATTTTTAAGAAGAAATCACCAATATTTATTCATACATAATGAAAATAAATATGATTTTCCGGCCATTTGGTACAACAAACACTTTAAAAATCCTTACAAATGAAAAAAAAATTAAAAAAAACTCTCCACGTGTAGCAGGTCAAATATTCTTTATTTTAAAAAACATTGCCCTTTCTTGTTGTGTCGCTATTAACTAATCTGAGAAAAACTTTTTTTTTTTTTCAGTTTTTTCTGATTCTTTTTTCTCTTTCATTCACGGCAACTGCAATGCTTTCATGTAATGTGATACTTTCCTATTATTATATAGTTATGATGTATGTTCTTTTTATACTTATAATATCATATTATAATTTAACACATTGAAATAGTTTTAACCCATTATCACAGTAATGGAAACATTAAATAGCTCCATCACTTGTTTTCTCCTTAGAACATTGGTATAAATCTGATTAAACACAAAAGGTTTTTCTCATTTCTGCTCATTCATAAGACTTTGGCGATTAGTTCTCCAACAATTAAAGTTCGTATCAAATAATATTTGTCCATAATATCTTCAATCCAAGTTACTTCTATCTAGAGAAAGGCAATTAATTTAATATTTTAATTAGGCCCTCATCAGATAATATGAAAGATATGTTAAACTAAAACGTAATGAGATGCCGTGATAACAAGTTTTTGAAGTAATGTTTTTAAATTAATTTAAGTTTGCCTTTTCCTCTTTAATTCCTAAATGTAATGAATATGATGCAAATTTTCTCACTGAATGAACCAGCTACTAATAAAATAATATTTTGATTTGACGTTTTCTACTCAATTTCAAATTCGACTCTTCTGATCAATGCGCTATTTCTTTACGATTAGTCAATGAAATCAGTTTATAAAAAAAAAACAAAGTTAAATTTACATCCTGTTGCATAAGCTGTCATAAAATTACATCAACACATATTGCGTCTACAACTTTATAGATAATAAAATTAAGCATAAGAAGAATTGATTTACATATTTATCACATTATAGCAGACTTCCCATTCTAAAGACAGATTCATAAGTCTTATAGTTTATGATCAAGTCACAGTTTGAATAGAAATTTAGCAATGAACAATGAGCAATAATTACTTTTTTACCAGTTAATTTGAAAAAATCTGTAAGCTGAATGTTGAAATTTCACGTTGCGCTATGATATACTTGGGGTCAAGCGATTATCACAACAAACTTGCTACTACAAACTTCATCAAATTTATGGTGCAAAGTTTGGAAATCATTCAGCTTTCTTAAACATCTTTAAAATCATTAAATAGTAAAATTTAGCTTATTTTAATTATGTTCCTTTTGCAGCTTTTCTTCTTAGAAAATCCAATTATCATTTCTACTCATTGATAGTGCAAAACAACAATGCAAAAGGAAGTTTTCACCCGAATCCTTTATTTTAGAAAGAATATAAGTTCAAAAAAAAAGTGTTTGTTTGGAAATAGATGCTTTCATAAAAATACATTATTTTGGAGTAGACACATTATAACTTAAAAGGGCACATTTATAAAACGATTTCATTCATTGTTATGGACGTTAGAAAAACACACGTTAACTCAAGAAAAGGCTTGCCATAGAATCATTTTTTTATGTCTGGTGAAAAATTTTTAAAAATGTGATGATTAAAATATCCCTTAACTAGGGCAACTAGGCTTGAAAGTGCGAATTGAGCAGAATTAAACAATCAAACGGAACCAAATGAATCTGGTTTCGCCAAATTTGTTCATTGACATTTTACGTGCCTTTAAGAAAACATTGACCAAAGAACCTCAAATTTTATAATTGCATTAGCTTTACCTGATGTACGGCCATAGTGGTTATCAAAGGGCAAACCCTACCTCCTAATTTTACGAATATTAATTTGACCCGTCTCCTTTTACTTTTTTTATTCCATTCTCTTCCACATCCCCCCTTCGATCCCCATATACATGAGGCTCTTGATTTGTCACGAATTTCCACTCTTTAATCGATGGTTCAGCTCCCGTTTATCTACTGGGGAGAAACTCTTGGTGGAAGATTGCGATCTGAGGAATGTTAATTGACAAAGCAGTCGGCGTCGGAAAGTGCCTTTTCACCTGGCGGCCGCAGTAATCACCTGTCTAAGGGATAATGGCCCGGCTACTGGATATACGCCCGAACACACGCAGCTTCATTGAACCACAAGATGAAGAAGCGAAAAAACAAAATAAAAAGAGAGCAGCAAGAAGAAAGACGGCTTAAAAATTGTAGTAGCTGCACCGGGGGTGGCGAGTTCGTTTTCCTTTTCTACGGGGATGTTGGCGGGTGTTAAACTCGGGTTACGCCACATCCCTTTCTGGTGGTCTACAGAAATTAATGACATATATTATACTCTTCCCCGCCACTTTCGTTAACACTAGATTTACCAGACCAGTCATTTTGACTGTTTCGAAGCATAATTTGTTACTAATTATAGAGCAACTTTCAATTGCATTGGATTTTCCTAATACACGGTAAACAGGGCAAGTTAATGTGACAGGCTGAAAAAAAATACAAACTGTTTATTCATTGGAGTGTGACCAGTCGGTTTACCCTATATGAAAAAAATAATCAACATAAGATGAACAAAACGAAAAAAAAACATACACGGGTTTCAGGGTTACACCAAACCCCTTTTTCAATACAAAAGATGTGAGTTCGTGGATGGAAATAAACCCAAGGAAAGCTTCAAAGCAAGAGGCATGATCTTCTAGAGTAAAAGGTATCTTTATCGGATGTAATTTCCTTCAGAGGGTGGAATTTTTTGCATTGAAAACCAAAAACAAGTGTATCTCTTGCTGCTTGAGCACCTAACATTGAGTTTTTATGCATCATTTCAAGACAGACGTAATCTCTTTAACTTCGTGCTTAATTAATTCATAATTGTGATCATGTGATAGAAAATTAAGAACCAAAAGCACATTTACACTAATTCTTTAACATAAGTGGATTGGTCTTCTTATTGCTTTTTTGAATATTATATGGAAAAAAATCATCGTAAGATCTGTTACGAACCAAATTCATCCCCCCCCCCCCCCCCGTCGAAGAAAATTCTGGCTGCGTCTCTGGAAGGGGATAAGTTCCATTCTGGACATGCGCACAAGGCAAAGTGCAAGTTTCCGAACAGTATAAGTGAATTACATCGTTCAAACTAAAAATCTGCCAGAATGTCGGCTACAAAGGATTTCTTTGTCATTACTTTACAATTAAAGAGTAAAATAAAGCGGCTATACATTTTTTTACGCTATGTACTGCTCAATAATTCCATGTCTTTAAATCACTATAGAATAATATACGAAGTTCTGCCGCGAATCTTTATAAACAAACGGGTCGAATATATTTGAAAAAACACTCAACTTTAAATTGTGTATTTGTGCAAATTATAAAACTCCTTAGAGCTCATTTTTCTTATTCTTTCACATCGCCAACTTTCCGCACGGATTAATCGCCAAATTTTGAACAGCTTCTTCACCATTCCGATAATATTATATTCTCTAGTATATTATACAAATCTCATCGACAGTGAATCACGTACAGCTAAAGATGATGCGCTAAGTTTAGACAGAACCATTAACGAAAAAATTAAGCTCTAGGATTTTTATGGATTGTTCGCTGCTGCAAAATTTTATTTTGATTTTTGCTTTATCTTGTATGCCCGAAAATGATCAATGAATGAAGGTAGTTTGAAAAGCGAAATTACTCCGATTGCTTGCGGCTAAAACGAGCTTGTATAGCTTTTTTTTCTTTTCTCCGTAATATTGTCAAACGGTGATGGTAGTGTTGGAAGCGCGTCTTCTTCCAATTAGGCCATTAAGTATTATTGGTGTGGGATAATTGGGCAGTGCATGAGGGATCTTCAGGAAAGAAGGTGCTTTGAAGGTCACTTGGACATTGTGTGAATTGAATGTATAACACTATGGTCTATCTTTTTTTTTTTTCATTCGTGTTTGCTTTAAAAACTTCTTTGATGCGGAAACATCGAAATTTTTGCTAAAACTGGAAAGCTGTGCCACAAAATACATCTAAATTGCTTTCTAGTTCTGAAACTGAATTGGTAGAACCTATCGTTTCGCAAAAGGAACAGGACAAGAAAAAGAAGGGGAAAAAACAAGACTTCAGCTGGAAAGCTAATTTTACATTTAGTGAAACCTATGTAAAATAACCATTTGCGGTGCTGCACTTTAGAGGTGAACTTAGACGAGTGGTCAATTTACAGAATAATTTTATTAACAGGTGGGGTTTCATTATTTTTTTACTTTATTTTTAGTCATTTTTACCCCATGTACTTAATTTTTTTAAATAAGTAAAATACTTGAAAGTCCAATTTTTTTCTTTCTTTTTTGCCTCACAAATATTATAACTAAAATAAACATCGCAGAAATCTGCATTGACCCGATCTTTGCATTCCTGTCACTGAATCCAATCCTCTTCAAATGTTTCTCCGCATACGATGCATTTGATTGAATATGTATCACTTCTATAAAATGCTCCCTATGAAAGGTTCAAGCCATTCATTGCTAGAAAAATTCGTACTCAATATAAATTTACACTTTAAGATAGGTATACCAAAAAGATTTAAAAACATATAAAGATTTCAAAACTGGGTTACAACTGAAATTAGAAGCTATGCATGAATATTTTATTGTTATTAAAAAAAAAAAAAATTCGAATAAAATCGATTGAATGCAAAACAAGCGTGCTGCTATTTTACCTTTCGCCACCGAGTGGAGAAAACTTTTACAAATGGCAACAATACAGTTATAATGATATTAAGTACCTTTCAAAAGAGTTAAACTTGCATTGATGAAATGATAAATGGTTGTAGAATGGTTAATGAGTAAACTTCTTTTTAAATTTAAATACGGAATTGCTTTTTAATAGCCCAGTAATAGGAAGACTTTCATTAATTGGTGCAATTAAATGATGGATAGTTGTGTTAAAACTAACCAGATACATAAATGAGTTTGAAATGCTACTTGAAGTTTCATGGTTAAAATTTTCAAAACATATTTATAAAAAAAATGTCATTAGAATGTCCTACATTGAAGAAAAAATTACCCAACCGAATTCAACAAATCAGCAATTTCTTTGACAAAAATAATCGAAGCTTTGAACTAGGTTACAATAGAAGATCAAATCAATTTGCTTTGAAATACGAGTAAAAACTAATATCGTGATATTTTACTTACTGGATGATTTTTTCGTAAAAAAAAAACTTGTTTCTGCTTCGGTGAATTTTTTTTCTCCCACGAAATTTTTAAGATTCTTACGATCAGGATGTTTTTAAAGACTCTATTTATTTATTTTATTTCTTTATTTCCAAAAAATACAATCAAATATTAGTTAATTTCAGATGAGGTCTTTCCAGCCTAAGAAGTCTTTTTAATATTTATTGTTTCAACTAAAACCTGATGTTTAACTGGAATGGATAACTATAAAATCGTATAAAAGGTATCTGTAATCGTTAACTTTAGTAGTTTATGTATATGTTCTGCGTAATCGAAATTATATGCACTATCCACATTATAATTAATTCATAGTGAGACTGTCATTTGTAATTGCATCTCATTCTGTTGTTATTTAGTAAAAGAATGAATTTACCAGTTGTTTTTAACTCCAAATTTAATTTTAGATTGCTACATTTCGATGCGCAGAACAAATTACAATTTTATATCTCAGTGGTATCCTACACTGTTCTTCAGGAAATATGTCTACCATCTTTTTAACAGAGTTTCTGAGTGTAAATTTGTTTTGAAATGTCTAACTTTCCTTCCTTGCAAAGAAATTTACTTTTTATTATTACAAACTCAGGGCTCGTAACCTCTCTAAGCCTCTAAACCTAGTTATGATTTTTAAAAGTCAAACTAAAACCTTAACAAGTAAATAGATGGATCGTTTTCAAAAAGAATCTCCAAGCATTAAAAAAAAATGATTACACCTGCGATATTTTAACCAACCAATGAGATTCAAGAATGCAATTAGAGTGAAACCAATAAACAAATAAAAATCCTGTCTTGAACATTCTTTTTGTAAAATTTACGATTTTTGTCAAAAAAGTCTTGTTTTACACACATCTAATGCACAAAAATATACAAAAATCTATGTACATTATTACTAATTTTTCCTATTGCTTTACGTTTTCTTTTGGGAATTTCCATTCATTCCGGTAAATACATTGTTTAGTTACTTTTATATTTGATTAGTTACTTTGTGATGAAGACACAAGCAAGTTCTTCAGAATATTTTTCAAATTTCTGATGCTAAGTACTATCCCAATCACATCCGGATTTTAGACACTAAGCGATATCATATTGCATGTATAATGGAAATACCACGCTCAAAGATACTAAACTTCACTTCATAAAAAGTAATTTCACATTTAAACGCCGGAATTTGAGGAGGGTTTTACTATAAGGAATGAAGAAGATTTTTGCTGTTCAGTAAAACTTGTGCTTATAACAATAATAATTAAAATAACAATAATAATAATATTCAGGTGAAGAAACCGGACTTCAAAATTCTCATGCGGCGAAGGTACCACACTCATTGTGGTGCCGCTGAAAGAGATAGTACCAATCTCTGGGGAAAGCACTAGGTCTGCAATTGGCAGAAGCCAACAGCAGCCATTAGAAATAATAATAATAATAATAATGTTGTATTGATCTGCAAACAGGCAATAAAATCACCCAACTGAAAAGACAATGAGAGAAAACATTTAAATTTCAATTAAAGATTAAAACCTTTTTAACAATTTTTCTGAACGTGTTTACATTAAAAACATCAATACCAACATAATATTTGTTGAGTAATTTGTAAAACGTCAATGCATAATTATCTACGGCATTTACATCAACTTGGTGGAAAGAAGATGGGTTGAAATGCCTCCTATTACAATTGTGATATATGAGATAAACCTGGTGAGATTGCGCAGTCGGAGAAATGGCGCACTTGAATTTTTTTGGGGAAGGGGTGTCGTGAATGCACTATGATTTCAGGTATTTGTACAGCCACAACAGCACAGTGTCTACTTGAGTTCATAAGTTTTTTCTCTGAAACTGTGTGACACAATGTCGTTTTTATTGTTTGCATCCAAATGTAAGAGCTTGAATTTTCATTATTATTTCTCTGATTTTCATTGTGATGTGAGTACATCAAGGTACCTTTTAGGAAACGTCATATCAGCTATTTTGACAATTTACTTGCAGTTATAATTAATACAATCTACTTATTTTCAAAAGCCATCCCCCATATGTGTGAACCACCCATGTGTGCAATCTCACCCGTCTTCTATTCTTGCTTCCCAGGAGGGAAGCAAGAATAGGTGTCGTAGTTTTATTCCAGCTGTCGCTTTAACTCATAGCGTAACGACAAAATAAGAATGGAAATGCATACAGAAGGAATGTGTTCTATAATATTTACGAAAACTTTGGCAAAAAATTAACGTTTTCATTCTTTTTTGTCACGTTTCCAATTGTGCGTCAACTCAACCGGCTTTATCTTTAACTTAATTTTACTAAGCTGTATGAACATTTAAATTTTATTGTAAATAAATATATTTTTGATGACTAATATTGTGAATTGTAAACTGTAAAAAATAACTGCACGCAATTAAAGCACAAATGAGCATTAATTACGTGCAATTGTTTTTTTTTACTTGTGTACTAAGTTCATTTATTATATTGTGAATTGTATTTATAGTTGAAGGTAATGATGCAAATATTGTTCCTTATCTCCGTTATATTTTTTAGTAACACTGAAAAGCTCGTTTAAAAAATAGCAATTAAAATTGACATAAAAACACCTGATTACAGTAATTACAAATCATTATTAATTTAATATATTTTTATTCTCATGCAATCGCTCTTATATTTGAAATCTAAATGCAATATAAAGAAAGTAAAGGTCTCTAAGATCCCGTAACTAATCCATTTATAGCAAAGAGATGAAAAAAAAAGGAACTAATGTAATATTTTTCCGGAAGGACAAAAATTGGTTCATGCGTTAAATTCAATAGTGTTTCATTGAGTCAGATGGTGCTTTAACTTTCAAAAGAATAACAAAAGGCAACTACTATTGTAGTTCCGTTTTTGTTGACAATTTTGTTCGTTCTTTCTATTTAACTTTTTTCTTCTTTCTAGCAATCATCGCCAATAAGAGCTGGATTACTCCAACTCAATTTCACTCCTCAGTAAGCATGATGATGCCATCTCCTCCGCTGTAATAAAAGAAAAGAAATAAAGATTTAAGGGTGCTTTGTGAGGAAGTTATCGATGTTTATTGGTAGTTTGGCGATTGCTATTGTTGTCGTTACAAAGTTTTTATGTTTGGTGATTGTATTGTGTGCAAGCGATGAAATTCCCATTTTGGAAGAGATATGTAAGCTTTCTTTACAGTACGTTCTCTTCACGATAAAAAAGAAAGAAAAGAAAACGCTTTTCATAATATTCATCATCTTAACACTTATGCTAATGTACAAAATGTAATATAATTACTACTACTTTTTTTCAACATGAAATGATACTGCTGTGCGATATGAATTTCACTCTAAAATTTTGCAAAGAACAGAATTAAAGGTTTTTTTTTTTTTTGGTGAAATACTTTACTCTTAAGCAAAGCTAAGTTCGTTGATTTAAGTCAGCCTGATTCAAATCATGATTTAAATCACGAACTAAACCAACTGTTTTTTTTTAAATCATTAGTTAATATAGTTTATATCAAATAAAACATTTTTTTAAAAACGGTCAATTAAATATATTTTTCAAAGCATTTTCTGATTATTCAAAATTTAATTGGTGTCAGAAACTTTTATAGGGTGAACTATACTGCATTTACCAATTTTAATTCATAAATCTATGTAGGCATCGATGTGTGTGCAATTAATTTCTGCTCTCGGAATATTTGGCGCTGCAATCGTAATTCGTTCGATAAGTGAATTTCTCACTGTCAACTAAAAAACTTTGTTAATAGTTTAAAAAATAGTTTATTGTTATTTTTAAATGTTACTAAAATATTGGAATTTAGACTTCCCTTTTTCTACAATCGTGACATCGCTAAGTCCTGAACCATATCGGCATGGCAAACAAAAACGACGGGAAAAATCACCGGTTCGCTCTATAGAAGTCAGGAAAATCTACCCGCACGTTCAGGTCGTTTAATAATTTTCCATAGTTATATACTCATCCGTCCTCTTCGTACTTTTATCAATCACGAGAATTCGTGAAGCTCAGCAGAGGCATTTTTGCTCCGCTGATAAAGCAGCGTGATTAATAAAGCAAATTAGGAAAAGTCAGCATACAACGACAAATAATTGTCTATGAATTACGAGAATCCTCCAAACCTTTCTTTTCATCTTCCTAACTAAGTTGGTGCTGTGATTTTAATTTTAAAAAGTTTTAAAATGTTCTTATTTGATGCCAGGCAAAGGAAGTTCACTTCCATACCCAAACTAATATTAGAAGATGTACTGTACATATGTCACTTTTGCTGGGCCACAGCCCCAAAATTTCCCTTGGCGGCGACTTTTTTTTTTTAATTCTTTGGAAATCGAAACTGTACATATGCAATAAATTTTGTTCCGTTTCGGCTTATACAATAGGCGTTACAGTGCCTTGAACGCTTCAGGGTATTTTATTCTCACCCTACAGTTTGGTTCCTTCTAGGGTTTGACCCCCTTCTAGTTAGAAAGGTTAAGAAACTTAAGAAGACTTATGATGTGTCTCATTTAAAAACGTTTAAGCTAACTAATTGTGGCTTTAGGAGGTATTTGACTATATATAATCAATATTACTTTTTCCTGAACTAAGGACCATTTTATTGTCTTCAATATTTAAAAATATCTTTTAACAGATGGCTGTACAGCTTCACGTTCCAATGAGTCGAATTTCTCTTGTATATTTATTTCGTCCAAGAACCAAAACTGTCGGTTGTTATTTCAGTCATTTCATTTCCAGAAAAAGAGTAAAAACAAACTTTCATAAAATAAAATAGTATTGCCTTAATTATTACCTTATTGTTTGCAAGGTTTTACATCATAGTCAAATAAATTGACAAAAGATTTAACTGACCTTTGCAAGAAAATGAAAATTTAAAATCGAGTTTAGTGTTTCAAATTTCCAACAGAAATGGATCCCTTTATTGAAAAAGGCAAAAAAATCCCTTTAAAATGCAGTACACGTTCTTAAGCTGTAAATGTATATATTCTTTACATTTCGATCTGCTAAAATGCTCCCAATACAACGATGACATTGAGAAATTGCTCTAAAATACATACCTCTAACTCTACAGAAAATAGAAGATTGTATGGAATGATTATTAGGGCAATAGATTTCTCTTTAAGCTTTTTTTTTTCCTTCGATTTAAGGTTATCCTTCATTATTATTATTATTTATTTGGTAGCAGTAAATACAAAAGCTTCATACTTACTTTCTTTTTATTACTTCTTGCGATCCTTTCCAATATTATGCCAGATTACTCCTGTTTAATTTCACCCATCGCTGCGCACAGCCATTCCATCTGGCAGGGCGTAATGAAAGAAAAAGACTCTATACTCTGAACTAAAATATGTGGTGGTACTTACCCATATGTTTTGCTTCTTTATGTTTATTGTTTGGGTTGGCTTTTTGTCGCACCAGTGCTTTAATGATTCTTAGTTTGATTGCGTATTAATAGTTGAAAATAAAATGTATAAATAATCTTTCCTTTTGCATTTTCGATTTTCCTCGTTTTCTGATTTTACTCATTGGTTTCTAAGGGTTTATGTGAATTTTCTTTTATGTAATAAACGCCAACTACCATAGGACATATCTTGGATATTTTCATAGAGAAAAATAAGCGCTTGAAAAGGTATTTTAAGCTATACTCTTAACGTCCACGATTCAAGGAAAAAGAAAGTTAATAATTATTCCTGCAATTTAATGTCTTTTCTTTTTTTTTTTTTTTCAAATTTATACCGATACACAATCATTATTGTCAAGATCATATCACTTACTTTTCAAAATAAAAATGAGTTCTAAATATGAAAAAGGTTTGATTTAAAATCTGTTGAAAGATAACATGATTTTATTCTTCGCAAACCATCTTCAGTGATCGTTTTTTTATAACTGTCTTATTATTAACTTTCTTACCCACCAGTCGACCCGCACCTTCGGTAGACACTCGAACGGAAAATCTGAGCCTTCTGATTGAGTGATTGAAGAAGGCGTTGATATAGTTCAGAGGTTCGAATCAGCTGGTGAACAAAGCCGTAACACATATTTATATCATTTCATTCACCTTCTTCTCATAATAGAAAGATTTTTAAAAAATTTAAAGTTACCATATGGATTCCCTTTTGTAATGTAACACTAAAAACTAAATTCTTAATGCAGAAAAGTTTCATTTGCTGTGAATACAGAAATATATTATATATATACATAAAATCTTCAACTGTCGAAGAAATACGGCAGTTTACACAGGGCAATCTGAACAAAACTGAACTAGAATGAAAAAATTAGAATATCATTAATAATAAAGAAATAAATGCCAACTGAATTTACCTCCCGCAAGGAATAAATTGCTACATTATTTTAAAACTTGCTAAGAGTTCTTAATTAATAAAAGTTCATTATGGTTGTAATAATATTCATTGTGATTATTATGTATATCTTATGGTATGACTTCATAAACATTAATTGAAAAATATCAATATAAATAGAAGATTTAATGAAACGTTATTAATTAAGAAAATAGGCATAAGATTCATTGAAAAGCCGATTATCATAATAATAAAAAGGACATCATGCAACATGAACTAACATTTTGATAAAGCGTTGATTAAAAAAATATCTTTTTGTGTGAATGATTTACTGTGCATGACTGTCGCTAATTAGTCTATGTTAAAATAATTTTAATTTATTTAAAAAAGATGAAGAAACATGAAAAATACAGAAAATTAAATGTTATCAACTTTTTTATTGTGTATCTCTTCACAAGTGTAAATAAACAACGAATAATAAATAATATTGTGTGACGAGAAATATGTTGCAAACGTAAATAAAGTACACTTTTCCGATGAAAAACTTTCTCGTAATTTCAATATAACTTGATTTTCTGATACTGTGCCAAAGCAAATTTTCTGAAATATCCTATTACTCGTTAACAAAAATGAATATACGGTTGTAGGAATAATAAAGTGGGTGAAAGTTTACTCCATAAATCCAATAAGATTTTGCTGAGTTTCAGTAGAATTGAATGAAAACTTATAGAAGAACTTTTAACACATTTACTTGTGGCGCAACATTAACCAAACAACATGCTGATAAAATTATTAACAAACAATTTTGATTATTTCTGCTTAAGAACTAAATTTTTTCTTAAGCAGATACTTTTAATAAACTTGAAAGTAATATAGAGAATGTGTTTCTTAATTAAAATTACATATTCGCATTGTAAAACACGTTTTCCTGCTCAGAAAATTAAGAATTTAATGAATCAAAATCAAAGGTACGCTTTAAATACAATGAATACATTTTCTTCTTCCAAATGAATGAAAATAATATTTTTAAATAATGAAAATTGCTTAGTTATTGCTGATTCAAGAACAAAACTATAATTAATCCAGTGACAAAACAAAATGCTATTCGTTGTAATTTACAGACATACACAAAATCTAGAAGTGAAAAAGTAGAATTTTTAAGGCATCCATGAGGATGTTAATTATTTACGTTATTTAGTGCGTTTGAATTTTGATTCGTAAATTTTCGCTTAAATATTTTAACGATCTCTAAATTAAAAATAACAATAATAATAGAAATAAAGGCTTGATGCTTATAACTCACTAGTTTTATTTCATGTTTATTCTAACTATACATTGTAATTAATTATTTCGTTCGAAATCAAAGAAATGGTTAACTTAAACGTATTTTTAATGTTTTTTTTTTCTCTCATAAACAAGTTTTTGCTAATATTTCATGAGCAATTTAGTTCACTTAATTTTAAATTGTATAAAACACTTTCGTAGAAAAATCATTTTTACATAAATGAATTAATTATTTGAATTTTTAACCTTTCTATGAGGAAAAATAAATTGTTATTTGAATATTAAAGTAAATTTTTTCAGTAAAAAATAGAAAGAAAACTACATTTCATAACTAGTGTTCTTGAATTTTACTTGTGATTGCATTGTCTACAATTAAGAGTTCTTTTTTAAAGATCACTAATTACTCCAGCAATATAAATTTTAATTCCTTTAATTGTTTTTTCTCTTTAATTATCAAAAAATATACAATTTTGAATTTCTCTAGAATAACACATTGTGATTAAACCGCTTAGTTGAAAGAAATATTCTTTTCTTTTAGTTTCTTTTTTTTATTAATTTAGTTACTGTTCAAAATGAATTGAAACAAACATTCTATTAATCGTTAGTTACAGGAAATGCTTTTCTAATTTACGCACATTTAATGACGAAAATGCTCAGTTGATTTTTCGATATCTTTAGTAAACGTGCTTTAATGTATGCGTTAATAGGATTATCTATGAACCGCATAACGCTAATTTGATCGTAGGAGCTATAACGTTGTACGGAGAGGACAAATTAGTTTTTAACTAAAATGTCACTTCTGTTGAAAAATCTGGCTTTCTGTTAGGATGCTAGATATATTTATCTATGAATCTATAACACATTGAACGCATCTGAAATGTGAAATATATTGTTAATCTTTAGGTTCAAAAAGTTTTATGCATTTTGTATCCTTACATTTCAAAAGAATAAATTAGCATGTTTTAATATTGGTTTGATGATTTGATTGCACGAAGAGCGTCTTCCCACGCTATTTTATACACATTTTCAAAAAAAATAATCTTTACCAAACCAAACATTAAAAAACTAAATTTAAAAATTAACACTAAATTTACCAGGCCGTTTTCAACGATTTCTAAACTTTCAGTTTACACAAAGTTGCTACTAATTATAATAAAACTTTCAGTCACGTTAACTTGTCGTATTTACCGTGCATTACGAAAAACCAATGAAATTGAAAGTTGCACTATAATTAGTAACAAATTGTGCAAAATGAAAGCTTCGAAACAGTCAAAAAAGTCTGGTCTGGTAAATCAAGCGTTAGGTATAAAACAAAAAATTGTATCATTCGGTGAAGTATAAAAGTTAAAGGTCAAGTACAAAATACATGTAAAATTAATAAAACGAATCTAGTTTTTTTTGCATCATTGTTAAGTTTGAGGGATTTGTTCCCCTATTACTTTATTTTATTTCAAAAAACATCAAATAAAGACCATATTCAAATTCTCTTTCAGTTTCTATTGCTTTTACATAAAATTCGTTAAGATTCACCCGTTGAAACTGATGTTAAATATCTGTGACCTGTTCAGAAAATGATCATATCTCAGAAAGTCCTCTTACACAAGCATCCTTCATCTAAATTCGCCTCAAGATCTATAAAAGAATTAAGCTACTTTTTCCCTTATAAAAATGCTTTATTGATGGGTTTCAAATTAAAGTATGAAATAGGGGACTTAAAAGTATGTCAATTTTCGAGTGATGATCTGTCAAACAAAAGAAAGTTTTGCTCACACCGTATAACTCACTCAATACTTGTGAGAGGAAAAGGACATATATATTAGAAAACATATATATATATATATATATATATATAGGTCTAAACACATTTATTTCGTGTCATAAGCTTACTTTTCTCTTTCTTTCTCTCTCACGCTTTTGGCGATATTTTTGAGGCAGATTTAGCGTACTTCCGTGACTTTACTTCTTTATATTTTAATGAAGAAGTAATCTAAGGACGAAAAATAATTTAAAAGGAGAAAAAATAAGGTCGCATCTCTTTGTCTTTGCTTCTTCTTTTTATTTTTTTTTTCTTATTTTTTATTTATTGCAATAAATTACAAAGGCTTGCTAACTTTATTACGCTGAAAATATTCTGTTATAATCACAATAAATTGCAAAATAAATGCTTAAATTTCTTCAAAATAGGTTTGTTTATACATTTATTTATTTATTTGTGTAATTTATTTATGTTTTACATTGACATTTCCATAGTTTTTCACTGAGGAGAGTCCATCACTTTAGATTTTGCCAATTTGAGGATTTATACACTAAACATGTCTTTATTCATCTTATTAAATTGTGAAATCTATTAAATTAGTGTTAACTTTTCCCATTTAAAAATGTCACATTGAAGTTGCTTAAAACACCAAAAGCAATGTTTTGGCAAATTCTAAAAGTAAGCAAACAGCAGCAAGGGAATAGAGTCGACAAACTGAACAGGACCACCCACCTGTTATTTAAGCTTAAAAAGACGAGATTATGGGAGGGAGTAAACAGAAGACAGCTCTCCTAAAAAGGGGAGATGTTATCTCTTTTCAGGTAGCAGTTGTTTAAAGTAACATGTTACTCAGCAGGTTAGAAGTCACAGAGCCACCCCCTATGATCACTGCGATAAATATTTCCACTCTAAAAATGACATATTGTTCAAGAGTGTTTGTAGATACTTAGAAACAGTTTACTTCACTAACTGTTCGCTCGATGAATTCATGGAAAATCGTGCATCAGAATAAACCCACTTAAGACGGATTTTTTTTTTTTTTAAATTTCTAATGGACTGATGTTGGCTTCTGAAAATTGCAGACTTAAGGCGTTCCCGAGAGATTGGTACCGTCTCTTTCAGCGGCACCACAATGAGTGTGGTACCACGTCGCATGAGAATTTTGACGTCCAGTTTCTCCACTTCAAAGGAAGAGCACCCGAACTCTGTTGATGCGAAATAACACTAGGAATTTTAATTTAGCCGACAGCATCCAAGCCAAATGTCTACTCAAATGATCTTTTCCATGCCGCATAATCATACGATATGGGTGCCGACGATTTTCTGTATCTTGGAAAACCCACCGACACTGCCAGGTTCGATCCTCTGATCTGGGGTGTACGAGTCCCGCACCTTACCACGACGCCACCAAGCAGACTATTTTGACATCGTCATTTTTGAAGTGTTACCTGAAATTGCTGTACAAAATACCTTGAGGAGTTTCTTGGCGTACATTGTGATGTTAGAGGTTCGAGCTCATTTCTAAAAGTTTACAATTTACGAATATAGACTTAAGCAAAAGGCAGTGTATGTTATAATATGGCGTACATTGTTCTGTCAGAGGTTCGATCTCATTTCTAAAAATTTACAATTTACGAATATAGACTTAAGCTAAAGCAGTGTATGTTATTATTTTGTGAGTAAAAATTATGGAAACCATGACCCAAGTTAATCACATTTCTAAAAACTGATAAATACTGAATATTAATTTATGCTTTGTACGAACTTTAATGTGAAACGAAAAGTAATAGAGCGACTAGAGCAGTGGTTCCAACATTTTTCACGTCACGATCCCATTTTAAGCAAATAGGCAACCCGCGACATCATATACGTATGTATACACACACACTTGCACACAACTATTTTGACACAAAAGAAATACGTTAGATTCAAGCTGGTTCTGAATCCAACTCCACTGTAAATGTGTTTTCTTAATAATGCCTAAGGACTGTAAAATAAACAAGTTTACAGGTGAAGTTGAGCTGAAATATTGCCTTTTTATTTTGTTCCCAACACGAAAATATAGTACTTGGAATGGATCTAAATTTGGTATACACATGGACCCTAATGGGAAGTAGAGCTGGTTAGTTTTTTTGCGGTAATCCCGTCAAAAGGGATGACTCAATTCAGCGTTTTTCATGTTATGTGTAACTGCTCTCAAGAAATGATGGAAGGACTAAAAAATGGGTTGTTGCCATATAATGAAAGAGACACTGCTCTTATTTAAATATTTCTGTTAATTATGTAAATGTATTCAAATTCTGTATATCATTTGAATATTATGCGTGCATTATTTCAACATCTCTGTACATTTTCTAAATATTTTTCGTACATTTCTTTCTTTTAAATATTTTTGATGGATTTTATTCAGGTCGGATATGACGGAAATTGTCACGTGACTAGACAATTTCTTTGTAATTTATGCCCTAAGTTTAGCACAAAATAATTCAAAAGAATATTTAATGTAAAAGAGATGGATTTTGTCTATATGGTTAGTTTTTTTTATTTAAAATTGGAAAGTATACGGACTTTATAAAAGCACCTTGCGATCCCCACAGGTTGGGATCCCCTGGACTAAAGCCATTCTCTCATTTATTTGATGTTTTCTTACTATAGGGATCATTCATAAATGATGTCAAGCTTCGTGGGGGAAGGGGTAACAAGAAGTGTGACATCATGTATATGCAACATAGCGTGACATGGGACAAAGGAGGGTAGGAGTCCGTTGAAGTGTGACATTTTGTGACAAAGGGGGAAGGGATGTCAAATTATATGGGGTAAAAGCATGACATTAATAATGGACGGTCCCATATGACTAGATATAGCTACATTATAAAGATCTAATACTATATTGACGAAAAAATAGTTGAATTTGAGGTATTCTTATTTTTAAAAATATGCAGCATTTTATCTAACCAAAATAAAAAAATGTTTCTTAAATTTGATGATAGGATAATAATTATTATGGAGTTTCATCTTCATATTATTTCTCAAAGTACGAAATGCCGAAAGTGTAGCTTTTCCCAGCACACCAATTTCTCAGAAAAGCTGCCATCTCCCGCTATTCACGTCCAAATTTCTAAGCGCTATCTGAACGCTATTCGTTAAAACAGAATTCTTGTAAAGTTTACATCCTGAACGTGGCAACAAAAGGAGGGAAATAAATTGCCTTTCTGCAAGATGACGTAAACAAAATGATGATGCATTGAAATAGATATCCTAGTTGGGTTCACAGAATTTCTAGACTTATACATTTTGATTTATGCGTTTTCTTGCATTTAGAACGGCGGGAAAAGCTGATTTAATTTATGAAAAATGATGTTTCTCTAAACCATTTTCTGTTTCCACCAATGATATATACGCGAACGAATTTTAATCCTATGTTGCTCCAAAAGCACAATTCCAACTGTCATTTTAAAATATGAGAATAAGGATCAAGTGCACTTTTCTGCTTGGTGAGGTATCCATTTTAAATTAGACGCAGAAACCAATCTAAATTTAAAGAACACTTACATTGAAATCCTCTCACAAGTAATATTCAGTTGAGTTTTTTAAGTGATGCATATTATTCGGTCATAAACATCATTTCACTTCATTTTGAATGCTTACAAAGTGAAAAGAAAAATATGTTTGCGCATTTTCAATCCGCTTAGTATTTTGTCACTATAACACCAATGTGCACTTTTTTTTTTTTTTTTTAATCTTCAATTTTTTTTTTGCGGTAAACCTAAAGTTGATACAAAACGCGCAAGTATGAATTTTATAATTATTCATCAACACTTAAAATTCGTAAATGCATGTATGTTATATATGTATATGTATATATATATATACGTGTGTGTGTATACTATATATACAGTTGAACTCGCTTAATACGAAACACCAAAAGTTCGCGAATTTGTTCGTATTATCCGTTACTTGTAACAACCGTGAATAAGTACAATTGTGTAAAAAAGAAATATTAGAAATGCATATTTATATTTTTAAAATAATTACCTCTGTTTAAGAATGATTCGAAGATAGAGATTTTGATATGATTCGGAATACGTACGTGGTGGTTTACAACGACTCAAAATAATCAACAATTTGTATTAAAAAAAATTTATATGCAATCGAAAAAATTTTTCGTGAATGCGTAAAAATTTTGCTCGTCTTAGCCGAAATTTGTATTTTAGCCTTCGTAGTATGCCTGAACTATTTAGTGTAAATAAATAGTAAACCAAACTTAATGAACAAAATGTTCGTTTTAGCCGTGATTTCGTATTAAACATGTTCGTATTAAGAAAGTTCAACTGTATATATAATAGGTGTATATACTGTACGTATATACACCTAAGTATGTATATATCTTGTCATTTCTGCGACAGATTTCAAGGGCGCGACGTCAACTGAAATGCTTGCATTTTTCATTCTATCTGGTTTCCGAACTGCATATGTTGTTATATATACGCGTTTTGTCACTCAAACAGTTTTAGTAAAATTTTCCACAGTAGCGTATTCACCCGGAAACATGTATGTTGAACCATGATTTGTCTATATGAAATCAGTTTAATTTCAGTCTATACACTAAAAAAAATTCCCCGAAAATACATGAGAATCTCCTGAAAAGCATTTATCCGGAGCCTGACGCACAATTACAGAGACTAAAAAGAAGAAACTACAAAGTCTTTAAAAAGGGAAATTACGGAAAATAAAAAACAGATAATGTGCCTTAGTAGTGGTGCCATCTGTGAGTACGCTGAATTACTATTTCTGGCCCACAAAGTCGAAGGTGAGTTCAGTTGTACCCACGCTACTCCGATTCCTGTTTCTCCGATTCCAATGATGCCTTCAAAGTCGGGAACACTGGCCACCGAGGGCTAGCAGGGTGCTCACTAGAGCTGAAGATAAATTATACGCCAAGAAATATATAATGCAATTTTAACAATTTTTAAACTAGTAGTTAAAAAATTTAAAGTGTTCATTTTTACGTAACTTGAAACATCTTTCTCTACAGTTTTACAAAGAGCGGAAAAACAAGAATTTTATTGAGAATCTGTTATCAAGAAACTTGATTACTTGATGGAACAAGGTCTTCGTAAATTGAAGGAAACCCTCAGTTTCCCTTCTGTAGTTTTACAGAATTTTTTTTACAGTGTATCGTAACTACTCTCGCATAATTTGTTTTATTGATTTTATTTTAATTTTTTACTTTTTTTATTTGTTTTCTTTTTTTTTTATTATTATTTATTTATGTTTACTTTGTTTTCTATAATTGAAATTTTTACTGAAATCAGAGCCTAATTCCAAATTAGAAATGTTCAATGCTTAGTGAGCATTCTGGGAATTTCTTAATTTTATCTGCTTTTCTGTGTTAAAATTTTTCATAGAATATTATTATTATCACATAGTTTATTAATATTATCATTATTATTAATGTATTGCAGTTAATTTCCAATACTATTATAAGATGCGTGCCCTTTGTTTTTGAAAGAATGAAAATCAGCAAAATATTTAGAAAAAGGTTGACTAATGATGTATAAATGAACCAGTAGCTAAATAAGATATCTGCTGAGTCTTTTAATGCATCTGGGGTTTTTTGTATTTCTAATTAGTTTATCTCGTTCAAATTATCCCGAACGAAAGTTTTTTTTTTTTTCTTTTTTTTTTGCGCATTTTTTACTAAGTGTCACGAAACCTGTCGAGGAGAAAGCACATTAAAAAACTAACTGTAATAACTGAAAGTCGCAGTTAAAAAAAAAAAAAAAACAAGAAAAACGTAAATTATTCATAACATAAAAAATAATAACATAGCAAGATACAAAACAAAAAAACTTCAACCGTAGAAAATGATGACAATAAGTATGTTAAGGACAAGTTCAAAACCCAAAAAAATAATACACTAAAAGAAAAATACACACCCCAAGTAATCGAAAAATGACTACTTCTGATCTTCAAGTAATTTGCGGTGTACGGCTCTTTCGGAAGAACCCATGCGCTAAAGCGATTTGTCTAGAAATGGACTTAGTGGTATGTAATCAAGAACAATAGGGAACAAGATGAAATCACTGCTCTTAACTAACTGTCTCTTCAGAAGATCATAGTCTTCGAAGAAATTCTGGCAATGACTGCTGATCCACTTTCCTTTTTCTGCAAGGTTGAGGATCAGAAGGACCTTGGATGCACTGAACAGCTATATTGCAGGGTCGGTCATAATGGTCTTGTGGAAATGGAATTTGCCAATAGTTCGCGTGATGCGTAAGCTGTTAAGTTTCCAAGAAATGTTTTGGAAATTCCTTCACTTTGGATTAGAAGTGCATGCTGGAATTATCGTTTTTAATTTTTTTAATTTTATTTTTTAACAGAATTTTTTTAAATAGCAACGTTATGCGATGTACAAAAGATTTGAATCCATTCTTAATTTCATGATTTCATTTCTCTTTTACATATTAGCTAATGAAGATTGCTGAAACGGAGTACATAGTTTCTTTAAATATTCAAAAGCCAAGGTGATATAGTCCAAGAACAATAGATATAAGTTTAAAAGGCAGTCCCTATCTACTTCTCTCTATCTCTATCTCATATAACTTTCTCTCTCCTTGTATATATATATTATGTATATAGCAAATGATATAAAGAATTAAAAATCAATTAACGTTAACAAGTTTAAAGCAATTAACATGTAAAAGTAGAATAAATAACAATTAACTAGGCAAAACACAAATAACAAAACAATATATATAAATATATGTATATATATATATATACAGTCGACGCTCGATATAACTACCATCTGCGTCCCACAGAAAAAGCTTTTGATAATGAGTGGTCGCTATAAGAGGTAGAATTTTCTTTGAAAGATATACATGCATCATGCATTCAGTAGTTCCATTAAATTCGTAGTTAAAAAAATTCCAATTAATAGCTGAAATAATTTTTAATCATTGTAATTTTTAAAAAAAATTATCAGTGCGAAATATTATAACAAAATATTGACAGATTTTAAGGTAGAAAATATAGGGAAAAAATTACATTCACACATCTGGAAGCAGAGCTTCTGAGCTGACATGACACCTAGTACAGTGGCTGTATTGGATTAAACGATTCAGAAAGGTCCTTATATCGAAAGGCAAATTAACATAGAGTACATAGAGATAAAGTTGGGACTTTTACCACTGGTCGTTATAATGGAATGGTCTTTATAATGTGTGGTCGTTATATAGAACGTTGACTGTATATTCTTTACCACTCTTCTATACTATTTATCTTAATGTCCTTATCTCTTTCTATTCCTCTCTCTATTTCTATATCTCTAGCTCCGTCTGTGTCTCGCTATTTCTTATCTGTTTCTAACTCAATCACTCTTAAAGAAATATTAACAATGTACTGCAAAAAAACTTAAAGTCTCAAAAATTTATTACGCTAGCATTATAGAAAAAAAGGGCAAAATGAAATTAGAACTCAAAATCAAATATATCTTCAAGAAAGCGTAGTATTCGCAAAAATATCGCATCTCGCAAAAGTTTTAGGCTTTTGATTTAGGTTGGAATTGAAAAAGCATTGTGCGCATTGTTTGTAACACATTAGTAATAGCTCATTTATAAATTCTTAGATTACTTTAGTTTTACTAATTATAAAATGTGTTCATTTAGCAATTCATTTTGATGATTTTATTACTATTTCAATTGCTTTTTTGTTTTTTGTTTTTTTAATCTTAATTTTGAGTTTATATTAATTTATTTATTTATCTACAAACAAGCGAAGCGAACCTATTAAATGCAATGGTCTCATTGCACAATTTAAAAATTAATGCATAAAAAACAAATTGCACTTTGTATCTATCTGCAATGCATATTGTGTTTATGATGTCACAAAAAATTGGCCATCAAACGCATTAATTTTCCAAATAATACTTACTAAAAATGAAATCCGTCCTCGACATCTTGTGAAAAATATCAGCAACGACAGCACCTCTGAAATAGTAAAAGAAAGAAGTTCCATTGACTTAAAGAAACGCATAAAATGAGTAGGGAAAGTGTTAACGTTTATAACCACATTTACCGAAAAGTAATTAAAACTATCATTAATTATGTCAAACTTTCAAATATATGTATCTCTCAAAGCGAAAAATAAAAGTTTGCTCTCTGAATAAAATGCGCATCGTCCGTTATTTATTTTGTGAAAGAAAAGTTATTAGTTTTTATTGCTAGGGTTATGGACTTATGAAGAAAATTAGTTGCAACAATAATAATGATTAATTAAGAGCAGAAGAGAGCCAAATAAAAATATCATATAACATATCTAACGTAGAGTAGAGGCATTAATTACAAACGTGAAAGTCGTACTGCAATTGTTATCAGTAACAAAAAAAAAAAAAAGATGTTTCGAAATAATCAAAAATTTGTAGCAACATGTTTTAGTAAAAAAAGAAAGGCATTAAAATAATTCTTAGGTCTTAATTAAGTAATGAAAATGTGCCACTAAAACAAAAAAAAAAGGTCATAAATTATATAATGAACTTTATACGTTTTGTTCGCAACATTGATCGAAAAAATTAAGTGCACTTAAAATTACAAAAATTATACGTTTTCTAATTAATCTGGAGATACACTGTAATGCAGTAAAACCTCTCTATAGCGGACACCAGCCGGACAAAAAGGTTTGTCTGTAACAGAGGGGCGTCAGCAAAAGAGGAGTTTGTTAAGGCTCAATGCTTTGCTGAAGGGGAACTAAAACTGCCCGTTTAAGAAGGGTGCCCGCTAGGAAGAGTTTTACTGCAATAACTTACTTACATGAACTCAAAAATGTGTCTATAGAAATCACATTACTTATTTACTCATTTATTTATCTATTTATTTATTTATCTATCTGTTTACTTGTTTATTTATTTATTTAAAATATTAAAAATATAGCCATAAAATTAATGCAACATTTGACGTTAAGTTGAGGAAAAAATGCATCATAATTTGATTAAAATTTTTGATTAAGAGACTCTAAAAATTAAGCAGAAAGTAATTTCTATATTCTTTGAAAGAACTAGGTAGTATAAATATTTGTCCAATGAAAAACTACTAAAATTTGGTACTGCAATAAAGAACAATTTGACGTAAAGATAATTATTGCCAAATTGCTGGCATTATTGCCATGAAATTAACTGTTAATTAAGAATTTCAAAAAAAAAATTCCTTGTATATAGAAACCCCCTTTTCAGTTACCCTAAAATTGAGCATTATATTCTGAAGTCATTAACGGGAAAACAAATAAAATATTTTATATTCTGTGCATAGTTATTTAGAATTGACTCAAATGTAATGCTAACTTATGGGCTATTCCGATCAGTCGCCTCCAGGAATCTGAGTGGTATATGGTAATAACTAATCAGTCCCCTTTCCTCTAATTTTCTATTTAAAAGTTTGGTTTGAATATGATGATAAATTAATCGTAAATAATAAATTTTTGACCGATTTTCGTGAGGCCGATTAGCATCAGGGGAGGGAGGAAGGAAGTGCCTTCGATAGCCAAATTAAAGCATTTACGTGCCTCGCGGGACTTCGATTTTTCTCTTCCTATCCTTCAATTTCAGGATATTTTCTCCGCTGTAGCGCGTTAATGCAATGTGCATGTATGTGTATACACACATTAGTCGGAAAAATGCTAGGTGTCAGTCAGAAAAATCTGTCTCAACACCCCCTCAACTGAATTTACCGCGCGACGGCCCTGAAATATACTAAAAGAATATGTGAATAACGTTTAAAGTAAATGAAATATTTGATTTTTTAATGTATAAAAGGATTATTTTCATTTTAAAATAATTAAAACAACTATTAAAATATTAGCATCTGTATAATAATCTTAAAAATAAAAAATCGATCTCAAAACGTGTATCACAAAACTGAGGCAAACGAACAGAACAATAAGCTCCAGTTGCGCTGAGGGAACTTGCTTCAACCCCCGAAGTTCTGAGTGAGACATCTCATATATTTAAACTACTTCTTAACATAAAATAAAGAATATGCCCACACAGATAACAATTTATTTTAAAGATTCAACAAAATGTAAATCAGTTTCAAAGATCCTTTCTTAAGAAAACCTGGGAGAATGATTAATGCTGATTCAAATCGTTGTCTTCAATATTTCGTTCATGGGATGAGGCATGTGTGTGAAATAGTGTCGCAAAACTGTTTCCAATTTAAAAATGGATAAGAAAAATGAAATCATTAATTTAAACACAACAATAAATACATCAACTCCAAAAATCATTTCAAAAGAAAAGCTACTCAAATAATAAATTTGTTCCCAATTCCTCGTCTGCAACTTTCTGAGTATAATAGAAATCATTTGCTTCACCGACTGTTACGGAATATTGTAATCAGCTTCATTTTTCTCTCTGTATGCTATTATTTTATTTTTTTTTTCTGGCTAGGAGAGTCAAGATTTATCTCTAAAAGTTTGAAATGATCTGCTTTTTGAAGTGAGATTTATATGAATCATTTTTATGCAAAACATTAATTTAAATTTGTGCGTTTACTGAAAAAAAATTATATGTTTGATTTTTATGAAACGACATTGTGCACTTAAAACTTTATTTCATTCACTTCACTGCATTTTTCCCAAGCTGCTGAACATTTTATTTCATACAGTTGTTTAATCCTACTCGTTTTACTTCTAACCAGGAAACTTAAATCTTACATTTTTTAAAAAAATCACGAAAAATTTATTAAAAATTTCTCTTAAATTGTAGTTAAAATATTTATTATCAAAATTATTGTAGCGCAAAATATTTCGATTATTGTTGCAGTGGATCTATTTCATACTGGTGCAATTAATTTCAAATTATTTTGACTGGACTGTACAGCATTACAAGACTACAGCTACAACAAGTTTTATCCCCTGTAGAAAAATTATTTTTTCGTGTAGCTGTGTTGTTAAGAAATGAAACAAAATGTTAAAAAAATATGATTTGTGTTAGCGCAACCTGAAGTTATATTAACCAGATAAAAAACATTTGAAAAATTTATCAATTATCTTTATTTTTCTGGAAACTTCAACCAACGATCACGTATAAACATGTCATCTTCCGCATGTGGCTTACTTTTTTAAATAGGCGTTAAATTATTTTTTTGACATTTTGGTGGAAAAGCAGAGTAAAAATAACGAAAAATAAGCAAGGTAGCTCGCTTCAATTCTTTTCCAAACAGTATTTCTATAAGTAACCTGCTAACTAAAGATATGATTTTACAGTTATATATAAAAGTCAGATGATTATCAAAGTTTGAAAAACTAATTTCCTATATTTTTCTTGAACAATATAATAGTTAGGAACTTGGGAAAATAAATAGGTTTCTCGTATGCGTGTTTTTTTTTTTGGATAAACCAGCTAAATGTTGCTTTCTTGCAGTTATTATATACTGGCAAAGAAATGAAAATGATATCATTACGTGGACTGTAAGTCAGAAAGAATACGACTTCCAATGGAAATTTTATGAGTTAGAGACTTATGAGGTCTTGTAGGCTCTGAAAATAAAATCAGTTGCCGAAAATAGCTGTCTTTGTTCTGAAGTTATAAGCCCTGAAGAACGGACACTAACTCCGAACCATGTGTACGCAAGTTTTTGTCCCAAATTTGAACCTAATTCGTTGATTTTTCGAACCAATGTATTAGAGGAAGCCTTACCATTTCTTTTCAGCTGAATCCAGTACAGAGCTTGATATTGTTGAATTTTAGTGTTTTTAAGTCTCATACTGATTTTTTCTGTCATGAGAAAAATGAATTAAACTATTAGTCTTAATAAAAATAATTTAACTTTGTGCAAGTAAACAATAATAATAAAATTACACGTTAATTTAAAGCACAAATGAGCAATAAAATGCAGATATATGTTTCGGGATTGCTTGGAATCCCTTTTTCAATGCGACAGGGAGCTTCTAGATGCAAAACATCCAAATGAAGCAGACAGAACAACAAAAACAAAGCTTATATAGGCTAAGAATTATCTGTAAACCAATGAGAATAAAGGCAGCGTGAAGTGGAAGTAGAAGTAGCAGGAAGACACCAATAAGAGAGCAACAAACGAATCCAGTTGAAAGTACAGGAAGTAAAAAGGAATATCAATAAAAATAAAGCAAAAAAGACGACAGCATGCATAAAAATTTCAAAAATAATAAAATAAAATACAAAGAATAAAATTGAAATAAAAATAAGTACAGAAACTACCAAAACAAAATGCAAAACAAAGTACACATGTAAAGGAGGGGGAGGGGAGGGAAGGGGGAAGGAGAAAAATAGACACAAAAAAGGAAAACAACAAGAAAACCTAGAAAGAACAACAAATTAAAGAAATTTATGCCAGACCTGTGAAAAATAAGGAGTTGAGGAAGAATCATTAACCAAATTAGAACTATTCCTGTTAATATGATAAGCTTCCCAAAAGTCAAGCTCTAAAGGGGAAGAACATTTTTGAATAATTTTACCAGAATTGAAATCAAAAGAGTGGTTGGAATTCCAACAATGTTGAGCAAAGCTAGACTTATTTAACTCTTGCTTTCGTACATAACCTTTATGCTCATTTAAGCGAATTTTCAGAGCACGTTTTGTCTGCCCAATGTAAGAAAGGCCGCAACGGCAACTAATTTGGTAAATACCCCAAGTGTTAAGTTATTTTTTTATTATTGTTTACTTGCACAAAGTTAAATTATTTTTATCCGTTAGGCTTAACGTGCCTTGAATTTTGTTCTTCTTTCTTTTGTTCTTCCATCTGTTCGCTGCTTGGTGAGTGTTTGTTTTTTGTTCTTTTCTTCATTGCCTTTCTTGACTGTGTTTGTTTTTGCTTTTTTGTTTTCGCTTTTTTGTTTTCTGACATTCATTCCGCATATTGTTTCGTTGTGTATGTTTCGCACTTGTTTTTGAATTTTGTTCTTTCTGTTTATTTTTATTTATTGAACGGTTTAGCTATTGTTTTTCCCCTTATGTTTTGGTTGTTTTGATTTGGTTATGTCTCAGGTTAACAGATTTTGTAATCTACGGATCAAAAAGGTTCGGTTTTTGAACCATTTAAAATTTCTCCAGTCTTGCAAGCGCAAGAAAGTTATTCCTAAGTTTATCACCTTGAAGTGTAATTTACCGCGTTCTGTTAGGGTTGATAAGGTAATTTTTCGTTCTAAATTAGCGTTACTTAGAGCTTCTATCCAAGAAACTAGGAAAAAACTTTCGTTCATAGAACGTGAACTTTATGATTTACATCTTTCTGTATCTAATTCTAATTTCGATTTTGAGTCTATTGATAGAATGTCATGGGCAAGAGCTCTTCGTTCATCCGACAGTCACAAAATTACTTTAAATAAGAAATTTACTAAGTTGTGTAACGATTCAAATGTTCCTGTCCCGGCTGATTTGCCTCTTGTTAATAGGAACACGGTTGTAAATCTTTCGAAATTTCCTTTGAATAGTAATGAAATCAATGCTCTGAAATGTAATAACAATTTTGCTTTGGCTAAAAAGCCTTCTTTTTTTGAACTTATTGCTCCGGTTGAAAAAGCTTTCAAATTTAGTGCCTTAACTTCCACTCAAAAAGAGTCGGTTCGGCATCTTATTGCTTCCAATGTTGATTTCAATTCAAAAGTTCCTAATACTGGTTTTACCCATTCTGTGAAACGATGTGTCAATAATTTAGTTTCCAATTCTGATTTGGTCATTACCAAAGCAGACAAGGGTGGTCAGATTGTTGTTCTTAATAAATCATCTTATGTTGAAAAAACTGATGACTTAATTGCTTCTGGTCCTTATTCTGAAATTTATAAAGATCCTAGTGACCAAGAGTTAAAAGCTATTTCTTCTGCTGTTAAGTCTGTTCATTCTATTCCTTTGATTGCTAAACGGTCTGTGATTCCTTCTGTTGCTAATTGTGCACGTTTTTATGCTTTACCAAAGGTACACAAGGCAGGTATTCCTTTCAGACCAATTGTTTCCAATATTGGCACTGCTTCATATAAACTTTCCAAGTATTTAGTTTCTGTGTTTTCTCCACTTAGGAGTCAGAATGTTTTCACTGTTAAAAATTCCACCGATTTTGTTAAGAAACTTCATAACTTCGTTGCGAATAATTCAGTTATGGCCTCTTTTGATGTTAATTCTTTGTTTACTAATGTTCCTGTTGATGGCGCTTTGACTTGCCTCAGGAAAAGGCTTTCTGAATTACATTTTACTTCTGTGGAAATTGAGGAATTAGTTTTCCTTACTCGTGTGTGCTTGCAACAGAGCACTTTTGTATTTAATGGTAAATTCTATGCTATGGTAGATGGTCTGGCTATGGGAAGTCCTCTTAGTCCTATTTTAAGTGATTTCTATATGCATTATTTTGAGGAAAAACTGTTCCAGAAATTGCAATTTCAATTTTATGTTCGTTATGTGGATGATTGTTTTGTCCTAACGGACAGTAACTGGTTAGGTATTGATGATGCTCTTTCTATTATGAACTCCATTGATCCTAATATCCAGTTTTCTTGTGAGAAAGAACTTAATAGTAGCCTCGCGTTTCTTGATGTCTTTATTTCTAAGAGTGAGTCTGGTTTCACTACTTCTGTCTATCGTAAACCTTTCGCTGTTTCTTTACCTCCTCACAGACTGTCGTCTCCTCCTCCCAACCAAAAATATTCGGCTTTTAATGCTCTGGTCCATCGTGCTATTAATATTTGCTCTTCTCCTGAGCTTCTCAAGATTTAACTCAACTATCTGAAAGCTGTAGCTGTTGATAGAGGATTTTCTCACTCTTTAATTGATTCTATTCATAACAAACTTTCTAAGAAAAGTTCTGGTCCCAATAATGTGGTTTCTAGAAAGAATTTGGTTGTGTTACCATTCTTTCATTCTGTCAGTTTCCGTATTGCTAAAATCCTAAAAAGGTTTCAATTTCAAGTCGTTTTTGCTCCTAGTAACAAACTTTCCTTCTCTTCTCTTAAGGATCCTGTCGATCAACTTAACACTTGGGGTATTTACCAAATTAGTTGCCGTTGCGGCCTTTCTTACATTGGGCAGACAAAACGTGCTCTGAAAATTCGCTTAAATGAGCATAAAGGTTATGTACGAAAGCAAGAGTTAAATAAGTCTAGCATTGCTCAACATTGTTGGAATTCCAACCACTCTTTTGATTTCAATTCTGGTAAAATTATTCAAAAATGTTCTTCCCCTTTAGAGCTTGACTTTGGGAAGCTTATCATATTAACAGGAATAGTTCTAATTTGGTTAATGATTCTTCCTCAACTCCTTATTTTTCACAGGTCTGGCATAAATTTCTTTAATTTGTTGTTCTTTCTAGGTTTTCTTGTTGTTTTCCTTTTTTGTGTCTATTTTTCTCCTTCCCCCTTCCCTCCCCTCCCCCTCCTTTACATGTGTACTTTGTTTTGCATTTTGTTTTGGTAGTTTCTGTACTTATTTTTATTTCAATTTTATTCTTTGTATTTTATTTTATTATTTTTGAAATTTTTATGCATGCTGTCGTCTTTTTTGCTTTATTTTTATTGATATTCCTTTTTACTTCCTGTACTTTCAACTGGATTCGTTTGTTGCTCTCTTATTGGTGTCTTCCTGCTACTTCTACTTCCACTTCACGCTGCCTTTATTCTCATTGGTTTACAGACAATTCTTAGGCTATATAAGCTTTGTTTTTGTTGTTCTGTCTGCTTCATTTGGATGTTTTGCATCTAGAAGCTCCCTGTCGCATTGAAAAAGGGATTCCAAGCAATCCCGAAACATATGTCTGCATTTTATTGCTCATTTGTGCTTTAAATTAACGTGTAATTTTATTATTATTATTAGTCTTAATATTTTAGTGAAATTTTACGCTTAAAACGTCATATCTAATGACGCAGCTATATGAATAAGCGCCGATTGCTGTTTCAGTTTAGTGCTAGTAAATATCATAATTATAAAAAGAATCTCTGGAAGTAAAATATTTTAGGGCCTACTTTGTGGAGAAATGACTATTGTATGGCTGAGAGATGTACGGCTGTGAGAGAATGTTCACAAACTTAATGGCCAGTTAATAGGTCTAAAATTTAAGAACAAAATCCTCCCCTAACATAAAATACTCAAAACCACGGATATATTTGCAAGCAAAGACATTATCCTGAACAGCATTAAAAACCCAGGACTCTCTCTTGGCTAATCCCGGACGTATGGCAAGTCTAATTATAGTGACTGTACCTAATTTCAGTTTATTTTGTGGCTGATGCCGATGCCGAATTTTGAAGGAACTGCTGAGAAAATTATTGCTGCTTCCAATTTGAGCATAAATAAATGGAAGCGAACTGGTATCTCAGATAAGTCGCCATTGTCAAAATTGATCCCATTTCCCTGAAATCACAGCTGTAGTCAAATTGCACGTTAATAAAGTTAAATAGCAGAGGTTAAAAAAATCTGCTCCCAAATTATTTCGAGCTTGCGTAAGAACAAATTCGCACCAGAATCTACCCATCCGTAAAAGAAAAGGGCAGGGGTTAACACGTGCTGTTATTGCTTTAGAAAGCGGTCCAGCCATTATAGCAGGTGACTTTCGGTCACCGTGCGTGACGGTAACAACTTGTTGATACCGAAGTCACACACCGACGGTTTTTGCAGATGCTCTGATCCGCCCCTGGTTTTGCGCGACTCTTCTCGACGCATTGCGTAGGTTTTGATTGCCCCAACCAGGTGCCCATGTCGAGGCAGATGGTTTATTTACTAGTCACCCATGCTTGAGTTTATGTTCCATCCATGCCTTCCTGAATTTAGAGCTTCCTGATTTGATAAGTGATTGTGAAGGACGTTGTTCAGGGAAGCTTGGAAAAGGAAAAATTATAATAGTATCCATATAACTACCTACGATGTAAAACAATCCTTCTTAGCTGATACCAACTTTTGTCATGTCCAACGCTTTTCAACCCTAGCGATAGTCAGGTTATTTAGCAATACTGACAGTGTTGTCAAAATCTTGTTACAGCAAGCAACATGCGTGTCGCTCAGTTGCCAAACTAATTATCCATTTTTTTAATGCTTTTATAATTTTTGTAGGCTTCAACGGGATAAATATTGCTCTTAGTTATTACAGTTAACCACAACCCTCCAAATGATACTCTTCTAGCATAGGGGTATCAAGGAGGGCCAGATTCACACAGCAAGAGTTAGTTAGGCTGGGCTGGTGCCCAGCAAACCTACCTAGAAGCGTTAATGAGCGTTCGTCAGACTTCACTTCCCCGTGCCCGGGGGAGGGCAACCCTCAAGGCCACGTGCTAACAGGCGAGGGGGATGGAGTAGAGAACTCTTAGTTATTACAGTACTTATTCGTTGCCATAAGCATCAGTAGAGCTTTAGAATTGGGGATACTTCACTATACCGAAGTGACTGTATGGATTTAGATTACCTCGAGAATCATCGGGTGTTCTTTCAATGAAAAAATTTCAATTAAGCGTAAAAAAAAGCATTTTTAAGACATGGTTTAGTGGTGCATAAAATTTGTTTAAAACGCAAGCTGTTTTGCTAGTGTCGTACTGGCTTTTGTATTAATGAATTAATGGAGGTACCACGGTACCACTGGTGACCTCTGAGCTCATGTCTATGCTCATTCCTTCCTCTTTGCCAGGTCATACAGCATATTTTTTTTCTGAGAATGTTGTACAATAAATATTTACTAAAAAATTCTTATTTCCATCAGATTTTTGCTTTCTGAAAATAACCGCATTGCTCCATAATCGTATACTTTATGTATAGCTTTTCCGAAACAGACCATTCTATAATCTTCTATCCATTAAATTAAAAAACTGCATATTGTCTATCTAAAATAAATACTTTCCTTTTCTACAACTGTTTGAAAAGGTGTGAGCATCAAATATAAAAAGTAAAAATTGAAGACAAATAAAAACAATACTAACTCAAAGAGAGACCTGTCATAACATAAAAAGAAAAATAATTCCTCTCCCCCCAAAGTTATTCCAATATTTTATAGATGCATCCATTAAAAAAATATTTAATTATGTCACTATAGAAAAGCTTTAAGACACATATACCATAGCTTTTAGAAATAGTCTATGAGTAGAGATAAAAGGAGCCGTTTACTTTGAATGTACTGTACAGGGTGAACGATGCACATACTGGTATTTGAGCCAAAAGGCAGGTCGTAAATCGAAATTGTCGTCTGTACTGATTAGCTTGCTGGTTTTTCACTTAAAAGCTATTACTAGTAATAAGCTCGTGATAGTTATACGTATACTCTCGCTGTGCTTAGTCAATGCAAATAATATAAATTAAACTGCCTGAAACTTGCAAACCTGAAAATAGCCGAAAAAAAGTGAAACAAATGCAAATAATAAGCTGCTCTATTTAAGTTCCTGGCAGTTGGTAAATTTGTCTGGTTAGTCTCAATGAAGAAAGAACTCTTCTATGTGACCTCATGTATATTCACCGGTTTTGAGACTCAAAGCCAAAGCTAATTTCTAAAGTTGACAATTTTGATTTTTTTTTGGCCAGGCTGTACGGCGGAACCAGATCGCAAATAAGCAACCTGTACTTTTCTCTACCAGACCCCTACCTTTTAGCCGAAGCCTTAGGATTGCTTTCGCATGGAGCTTGTGCAACCTGTTGTAGGATACGACCATGGAGCTCCACGCTTCTCAATGGATAAATTGAGTTGTCAATCATTAAGGAGCGTCAAGCTTCCTTTCCATCCATGTCGAACATAACGTATTTGAAAAAGAGTCATTACGCAGAAAATATTGTCACAATTAGTATTTCTAAAAATTAAGAAATAAATTTTGGAATAAGGGCAAAAACAAGTTGAAAAGGGTCAACTAAAACATAATCACAGCAATTGAAACTGAAGCTGTGAAAAGTAATGGCACCATCTACATGGAGATGAGAAACAATTGCTAAGAAAAAATTTAAAAATGCTTTAAACTTTTTACCAATATTTGAAACTTATTTCTGTTGTTGGTAAATTCGATAGAGCATCGTGTTTGTCTAAAACAGCTGCAAGAAAGCGTAAGATTTGATTTCTTGATTACAATTGAAGTGCACCTTGAATCCCCTCAGTATTTTAGTATATTTCACTGCAAAGTATTTGATGGTTTTTCACTTAAAACTAGATGTTGCCGAACAGGTTTTTAAGAATAAACCATATTTTAATTAAAATAGGGATTTTTTACGCATTTTAAAGTGTTTTTCCTATAATTTAAAGAAGAAATGAAAGCTTATTGCTGTATTTCAAAAGTTTTTTTAAAAACCCGGCATTTATGAGTTAATATCAAAGTGCTATCTATATGTTTCAATAAATATTGGTGATATTTGTTTTTGTTTTTTTTTGCATAAATTTGATATAATTCCAATAACAAAACAACGAAGTTCGATTATCTCTTAAGAAGGAAAAAATACCGTAAGTTAAAAAAACATTACAAATTTTTACATTATAAGAACAATTTCCAAAAAAAAAAATTGGAAATAAGCATATTAATTTTTATGACTTCTGTATTTTATTTAAACAACGCATTTAAAACCGCGCGCGGTAGGTTTCTACAACCTCTCCCTCTGCAACACATTTTGATATGAACATACTCAGATTGATTTTTAATTGATACCGCGCTGCTATATTAAAACTAATTTAAGTTCTTATTTTTTTATTTATTAATAGAAGTTCAAATTTTCAGTTTTAAGACGCTTAATCACAATTAATAACAGCAAAGACATCACATGTGCGCGTAAGCTTTTTTTTAATGCGACGATTAAATGCGTACTATTATGGCGATACTGAAAACAGATAATATGTAAAATGATTATCAACTCATGAAAAAGATTATGGTCCGTTGAATTATTAAAAAGATAAAGGTTCGTATTGCTTTCACTATATTAAGATGTTTCACATGGGCAACAGTGATTGATTGCTAAGCAAGAGCAAATTCTAATATTTACCGCGTACCAAAAGGGGATTTTTTCCCAGCTTTTTTCCATGTTCTTATCGATTAATAAAGATATAGAAACGGCCAAAGTTGTATAATTAACTAAGCAATACATAATTTGTTGCTGAAATAATACTATGTTGGCAAAAGATTCAAGATTAAATTTCATTCTATGTAATGCATACTTTCTTGCATGATTAAGACGTTGGGACTTTTTCTGATATATCATTGGTGCTTCCCAGAAAATTTTGCACGGTGGAATTAAATTAGCCAGCTCGGCGTTCAGTTGAAAATTAAAGGATTGTTGAACGTCTCGTATCCTTTATAAATTGCTGGTTTCATTTTTCTGAGTGGATGGGTCTAAATCTTTGGATGCAATTATTTAATCAATCAGAATCTTTGACATCATTCAACTTTTCAAGGACGATTTCGCTTGTATGAATATTAGGGAATAACTTTATGCATAAAAATGCACTACAGAAACTAGATCAATGGTCTCCAAACTATGTCCCACGGAATCCTAGGACAGTGGGAAATTAGGGGAAATTCTTGGGCCCCTGTAAAAGGGACAGCTCACTTACTTAACGATACGTTAAGCCTAACGACTCGTTAAAAAAAATTATAGCAACAATTATTCCTTTTGCACAAGAGAAAAAAAGAATGTCACAGCTCTTTGTGGCATTACTATTCGTAGGTTAGCTCAAATTGAAAGATTTTAATCAAAAACTTTGTAATGCATTACTTTTTTTTTTTTAAATTTCTAATGGGCTGCTGTTGGCTTCTGCCAATTGCAGCCCTAGTGCGTTCCCGAGAGATTGGTACCATCTCTTTCCGTGGCACCGCAATAAGTGTGGTACCATCGCCGCATGAGGATTTTCACGTCCGGTTTCTTCACCTGAAAGGCCGTGCACCCGGGCTCTGTTGACGCAAAATTACACTAGGAATTAAGTTTAGCCGAGAGCATCCAAGCAAGAAGTCTACTCAAGGAATCTTTTACATTCCGCGTAAAGATACGACATGGGCGCAGACGATTTTCTGCATCTTGAAAATCCATCGGCACTGCCACGTTCGATCCTCTGACCTTGGGCGTACGAGCTCCGCGCCTTACCACGACGCCACGATTACTGCATTACATCACAAACGTATAAAAGTTGAGGACATAGCTTTGCCATCTAGAACAAAAATCCTTTAATTCCGCTCATATATTTGTGTACGTACGCATTAATAGTTATAAGTCTTTGACTTCTTTTTCAATAGGTACTTGTTCGTTGTTGGTGAAAGAAAAAAGAAAAGTTGGGATTTTTAATTTTTCATCCCTCAGGTCACGACCTCTATCTATTGGCAGAAGCTTCGGAAGACACCATCTGATCTGACAAAGAGGAATCAAGGGACAGATGGAAGTTTACAGCTTCTACCGGTCATGCACGCACGCTCTACCGTGATGGGCTCACGCGACACTCACGTGACTTCTCTTCAAAATAGTCACGCTTAAAAATAAATACCGAAAAACATATTGTGAACTATTTTTTGCTCGGTCCATTGTTTTAATTTCGCAGCGATCGCGTTTTAACACCATGGGTGAATGCTTTGTTTACGACACGTGTCCAAGACAATGCTGGCTTAATCTTCTCATTAATGACTTTCTTGCATTGTCTGTTATCATTTCAGATCTAGTTTCTTCAGCGGCATCGAGAAACGTGACTCAGTTTCAATGTTATAAGAAAGGATATCTTCTTGAGTGATAAATAGTCAAAGTTCAGAAAAAAGTTGAGGTGTTTTTTATATAAATAATTATCTATTATTGGCGACTGATCAAGAGAAAAATACTATTATCAAAGTTTTCTAAGATACAGAATCTTTCCGATAAGACCGATCGCAAGATAAAAATTTATGGGATTGAAATTGGTTTTTGATGTAAAAGTTCTGATGCATTAGTTACTACAATATTTTCATGAGTGAGAATGATCAGTTGAAAACAACCTTTTAGGGCTTTTTAGGAAAGAGGAAAAGACGTGTCGCAAAGAAAATTTCACTTGCGAATAAAACTTGTTGGCATTCAAGTTATTCTTTTATCTCTAAATTGTGAGGCGACGGTTAATGCAGTAATTTTTTGAGTAAAAATTATGAGAAGAAAATATCATCAAGATTCTTGTGAGGTAAAGCATAAGCAAACAAACAAAAAAAAAAACTGCACGAGAAAAAAAGGGAAGAAAATGCCCTATGCGAAATAACATTTGTGGATTAAAACCAGTTTGTAATATCCAAATTTTCTGAATTGTTTTTTACTTTCTTGTATGTTCTTCTGTTTTGTATTTTTCTCTTGTATTTGCTTGCCATTAAAAATTAAAAAAATATATATGCAAATTATGAGGCACCAGTTACTGCAATAATTTTATGAGCGAGAATGACGGGGCGAAATTATTATCGTACTGGGGCTTCTAAGACAGAGCATAAAGCCTGTTGCAGAAAAGAAATCTAACGTGAAAAATAGAAATTTCGGGATTAAAATTAGCTTATGATCTCCAGATTTTGCGATAGTAGCTACTACCAAAGTTTTTTGAGTAAGAATGGTGAAAAGATATTCTACAGGGTCTTTTACGACAGAATGTAAAACCTGCCCCTGAAACAAGAAAACTGCCTGTGTAAAGTAAAATTTTTGTGATTAAAATAAGTTTTTGGTTCAAAACGTTGTGACAATGACTGCTACAATAATTTCTAGAGTGAAATTTATGGAGCAAAATTATCATCCTATAGGGTCTTCAAAAAAGATTATAAGGCTGGTCACATAAAAAAATCTCTTAAAGAAAATTTTAAACTTTTTGGTTTGAAAATCAATTTCTAATCACAAAGCGTGAGGCACTGGTTACTAAAACAATTTGAATGATTGAGAATGATAGGAGGGAAATATCTTCCAACGATATATTCTCAGATCGAACATAGCGCCTGTCACACAAAAAAAGAAATGTAACTTGAGATATAAAATTCTGCTGATTGAAATTAATTTCCAACTCTGACACACTCATTACTGCAATAATTTTAGTGATAACAATGGAAGAGGGAGATATCATCTTTCAAAAATAGAACTCTTTTCTATTTTGCATAAAGATAAAATCTTCTATGCAAAATAGAATTTTGGGGATTAAACTGAGGTTTTGATCTGCTTATTACGAGACATAGGTCCCAGCAATAACTTTTAAAAGTAAAAATGATGTGGAGAAAATTATCATCATTCATTGCTACTTTTAACTTTTCTGCCCCTCCCTCCGCGGCAAAAAAAGATAAGAAAGAAAGAAAAGCTTAAACAAGAGAAATGAGGATATTTTCACAGCATTAATCTAACTTGCAAAATTATCGCAGCTAACCAGTGCCCCACAATTTTAAAATCAAAAATTAATTATAATCTAAAAAATTTTACTTTGCATAGGAAATTTTTATTCTTTGTCTTAAAACATAGGGCTTCCCACTTGTAGTTTCCCTTTTTGAACAACCTAACTTTTATTATCTAGTGTAGCGTTGCAGTCGCGCAAACAATTTAATTACAGTCTAGTCTAATAGATAATTTATATTACGTATAAGTATTTTTAAATTGAATGTCATGATGAAAGTTATAGTTTCTTCTCAGAATTTTACTAATATGCTTAATTGACGGTATGCATTTTTAATAACTGTGACTGATTCTTCGATCATAATTTGTACTCACAAATTACGCTTGGTTTTCTGATAACGACAGCTCAATCATTACTAATGATATGTAATCTCTAAAAATATATTATTGGTGGACGCAATCCATTAGCATCGCGTTTTGTGGTTTTATGTCGTCGACATCATCTTATTCAAATTCTTGCGATTACATCATCGGTCCACTATAATTTTTTTCTTTGAACGGAAATGTTATTGTCATTAGTCTGCATTTCTGAATAATATCTAGGAATATTTTGATTTTAAGTTTTTAAAAGAGTTTCTTATAATTTCAGGTCTGAATCTTCCATCACCAAATTGCAGCTAATTTTCAAAGTATTTTTTTTAAACTTCAAAAGCGAACAAACTTTGAATGTCTGCTTCGTTTATCAGTTCTTCTTGAAAATACATTTGGATCTCAATATCCAGGGTCCTTCTCTCTAGGAAATTTCTAAAGCAGTTTTTCGTTTACATTGTACTTTTATTTCAATGTGCTTGTACATAGATAAGACCACACAAATTGTGCAAAGATGCGGTAATCAGCGTAAACCCGATTTTCCGCATAATTTGTGGTTTTGAGAAAAATAAAGAAAATTAAAAGAGCCGATTCCTTAAGCTTAACGCAAGATACAGAGAAAACGATAACTGAATCGCAATCAAAGGTCAATAATGCATTGCCTGCAATCGCAGCCCATGTCTCGATCTGTGATCGAGACATTAAATGTGCGGTTTGAATTGCAGTTTAAATCTGTGGCATCGCGTTCTGGTAAAGCTGTTCCTAATTTATTCTACAAGGAGTGTTTCACAAAAAAAAATTATTTTTTCTTTTTTCATTAACCCGTGTATATTATGTAAGTCAAATAAGTTGTTTCAACTTTCAAATTTTAGCAAAAATTCCTCGACTTACCCACGGAGTATACAGTTAGACCTCGATATAAGGTCACCCACATATAAGGGATCATTCATAAATGATGTCACGCTTCGAGGGGGGAGGGGTGTTATTGAAATTGTGACAAAGTATGACAAGGGGAGGGGGTTGCAAGAAGTGTGACATTCTGCATTATGCAATATAGCGTGACATGTGACAAAGGAGGGGGGGGTCAAATATATGGGAAAAAAGCGTGACATCATTTATGAACGGTCCCTAAAGTCGCTTTTCTAATGTCCTGGCTCATTGAATATCAAATCTGTATGAATTGTTTATAAGGTCACAACGACTTATAAGGTCAAAGTCCGAAGAGGTGACCTTTTATCGAGGTCTGACTGCATACGATATCTGTTTTCTTTTCGTTTTGACAGCTTCTTGATTTTAACTAATGTCTCCTCATGTTTCATAAAAAATGTTACCCCATAATGTCATCCCTTTGAATGTCTTCTCTTTTTAAAGAATAGCGAAAGTATATTTTACCAAAAACAATAAACTTTCCATTTTGTACTACATGAAATTGCTCTTCCCGAAGCCTGCTGTGGACGAAACGTAATATTTAATGTTTTATTGCGCAAGTATCTATAAAAACAATTGATGCATAGCATGGTTTCATGTTTCCTTCAAAATTATTTTATACTGTTTATTTTCAAAATGTGCTCTTGTTACTAGCCTAAGTTTTTCTTTTTTTCTAACTCTGTGGTGCATAGAGAGTTACTTTATCTGTTTCAATTTGAATTTAAAAAAAAAAAAAAACAGAAAATAGAGAAGAAATTTCAAAAACAAAATAATTTCAGTGATTGGGCTTCTATAAATTTTTGATAAAATCCATCACTCCGCATCATTATCATATTCTTCTTCTTTTACTTCCTCTGCTTTCTCCCCTTATACCCGTTAAATTTAAAAAATTGAAAGTCAATTTTGTTCTAAAAGTAGATGTTAAATAGATAGATTATTTGATGCTGTGAAATGCAAAGCGGTCTAAGTGACAAAAAGAAAAATTTTGATTAAAACGAATACAAAGATAGAATAATATTGGAGCCTTAATGTTTTTTTTTTTTTAATCAAACTAGATAGCAGCCCCTATTAATGCTACCACTAACATTTAAGGACATTCAGCAGTCAGTCTAACTCAATTAATTTGAGAAACTTCGAAAACTAAACAAAAGAAATTAAGCTCATCTTTTTTGTCCGATTATAGTCCTATTGTTGTATTCGTCTTTTATAAATTTACTTGAGCTGCAGCTTTTTTTTCCCACGAAATGAAACCGGAAGAAAACTGAAATAAGAATTTCCGTTTGCGCTTTTACGTGTGAAATTCTGAAGCTGATAGCCTTTCTTGTCATAAGAAAAAAAAACGAGCATAAGCTTTGGCTTGTTTAATGATTCCCCTCCCCGCTTTTTTGCGAAACCATTCGTAATACCCCTTAAGTCACTCTAAGATTTTATTTTCTTTTGAAAACATAAAAACAATTTATGTTTAACAATAAAAAGCTTTTTCTTGAACTTTTGGTATTTTCTTAATGCAGTTCTTATTCCATTTTTTCAGTCTACTTTATTTGAAAAATAATACTTGGAGTAAAACCAAGCAACTTTTATTTCTATTTAATTGTGTTATTGCTTTTGTTTTTATTTTTATAGCGTTTTAGGTGCACTCTAAACAAATGAGATAAAAAAAATTTGTTTTGTAGCATAAAAGCAAAAGAAAATTGTGCTTAAACAAAATGCAAAAAGTATTTGTAAGGAATTGTTTGCTCTAATTCAATGGAAATCCAATAAATCGTAATATTTCACTAAAAGTTTATGTACTACTGTGCAACAACAAGCAAAATTTAACTTTCGTACTTGCATAAACCATGCGTAAATGTATCCAATCATCTATTATTTGTAAGGTATTTTAAGATTTCTATTTACTGATATTTGTTTTTTACCAATTAAGATTAATTTAGAGATTATTATTACTATCATTATAACTTTTTATTCATTTTTTTAACTTTGAGGGAATACATTAAAACGTATTACCGTGAGCCGACTGTAAGATAAAGTAAAAGAAAAAAAAAGCTTTACTATCGCAAACTGTCTTATTTACGTTGTTGTTTTTTAATTATATGAGTTTGAGTTCGTGCCCTATTGATCCTTCAGAAGCGTTATAAAGAGAATTAAATTAAGGATCAAAGTTTTTCTGTTGTTTCGCAGCAATACTGGTATCTGTAACGGCGCGAGTCAATATGGAGTCAATAATGCCTCAAATATCACTAACAAAAAGGCGCGTCCCTTGGTTAGGGGGACATATTTCAGGCATTGAACTCCATATTAACGCGCACTGCTACATATCGCATTAATTGCAGAAATACCTGCAGAAGTAAAATAATTTTCTATGTTAAAATGTTACTTTAAAAATTGTAAAATTAAAGCGGAGCATTATAGAACAACTGACGTAAATATTTGGCCTCTAAGGTTCAAATATTTTATCCTCACAGAAAATTTATGTAAAAACTAACACGTGATAAGGTGTACTGAAAGTGCACCTTATCACGTAAGTTTACACATCTTATTATGTGTGTTTACACACTTTCTCAAGTGATGTTTCCCAAAGTGTGGTACGGGGAACCCCCGGGGGTACAGAAAGAACCAGTCTGAGAACATCGGCTAAATGTCTCTCTTTTAAATCGCTTCAACAAATCATTAAAGTGTAAAAAAAAACTTTGTTACAATGATTGTTTCACATTCAAGATAAAGTGAAAGCTAAAACGATTGAACAATTTGAAGCAAAAAAAAAACTGATGGTGGAGAAGCTGACTTAATTCCTCCCTTAAGTAATTTGATACTGACACTTAAAAATTTATGACACAGGATTTAGAGAATTTATAAATGGGCCTGAAAAACAATTTTCCCGATCTAAACAAAAATATTGAGAGCTACTATTGTCCATTTTTACCTTAATATAATGTTCATGACGGAGTGTTTATCATGTGCGGTCAGAAGAGTTGGAATTATTCGCAGGCAGCTCCTTGAAAAATAAGCATAAAATGTGTAACTACATCATTTTGGCTTCAAATTGAAAATGTATAATCAGTTCTGACAAAGAAAGTCCTGGCAAATTGTAATGATAATTTTCTCAACACACAATTTCATCTTTCTTATTGATTATAATGGCTATTATACGTGATATAACTTCTACTAATTCTACTTATGTTTTCATAAGAGCGCATTCTATTTTTCGTTTATCATTATTTTGTTTTTCAACTAAAAAAAACAAAAATGTATATTGATTGTTATTAACTGGACCCGGAAAATGATGACCCAAAAACTCCCTCAAATGCTCTAAAAACGCACCAAAAATGGCCCCAAAAAATGCCATTAACATTGAAAAAATGCACTTAAAATTTTTTAAAATGCACTTAAGATCTGAAATCAAAATTCCATCAGAGCATTTTAAAATATTTGCTTTTTGAAAAATTATAATAGCAACATCATTAATAAAATAATAAAAACAATACTGCAATGTGTTTTGATAACTTGACTGTCTTAAATGACAAGATCTTAATTGCCCTGGGTAGTTAAATGTATTTTTACATTGTCAAAGACGAAACTAAGGTTTTTGCACCTTGAAAAACTTTTTTCAATTCATACATAGTTAGGTTAAATATGAAATAAATAGAATCACTCAGGGATCAACTTTCTTCAAACTCAAGCCCACTGTATCTTCTTTAATTGTAACACCAGCAACTTATTTCAACATCAAAAATACTTCGTATTCTTCCATTTGCCTTCATTCAGTTTTGTGCAATATATTTCCAGTTCGACCCTTTTAAGTGTGTCGTAACATTTAATGAATGAATCAAATTAAGTTTTAATTAGAAAATTAAAAAACAAAAGAGCTAAAACACAGAAAAATTCTTTAAAGAATGATAAATGTAGTCAATAATGGGGAAACTGCAACTACTGTAAAAATCTTTAAAAACAGCTCTAAAACAGGAAAACGTCGAAAAATGCAAAAAATTCAGAAAAAAAGCATTACCACCAACTTCCGGGGACTAGTTATTAAATTATGCATGTTTTGAAGAAAGGCACACAGCATTGCGTAAATTATGGAAGGAGTATGCATATGTCGAAATTTTGGAAAATACTGATGTTAATGATCATTGTAGCCAAAATCGGACCACCTAAAAGTCAATTATTAAAAGTTGAATATATCGGCAATTACCGTTAAAAACAAAAGCACTTAAAATGCAATTGGAGAGTCTAGAAGCTCTAATATTGTGTGTAAAAGTAGGGTCCCCCCCCCCCTTTCTTTCTTTCTTTCTTTCTGTTTTTTTTTTTTTTTTTTTTTTTTTTTTTTTTTTTTTTTTAATGCGATAATTTATTATTTTTTCCTTCTGCGCTTTTTTTTTTTTTTTTGAATGCGATAATTTATTATTTTTTCCTTCTGCGCATTTTTAACACCCAAAAGAAAATCGTTTTTTTGATACTAGATATAAATTTCTCTTTATAGAATGATATGACAATATAGGGATTTGAAAGGGAATTTCAAATGCGATTGATTCATCTCTCTTAGACAAAATTTTGTTTCGTTTCCATAGATAAATATGATACTGTTTAAAAACGATGTTGAAAAAAATTGTTAATCGCTTATTTAGTTTAGTTCTTTGTGATAAAAAGTTACTAAAGAGTAAAAGAAGCCACAATATGTTTATCACAAAATACAATAATTGACGAAGTTTTTTCTATTTATATAAAATAATTTTTTCACCAATTAACTAATGGCCGGAGTTCTAAACCTTGTAAACATTGCGATCCACTTTTTAAAAATCAAACTACGGGGACCGACTTTTTAAAATTCCTAAATGTAGCGACACACTTCATGTTAGGCACATTATTTATTTATTCATTTATTCAATTTATTTTATTTATTTATTTATTCATATTTTTCAAATACTTGACCAGCTAGAAAAATACACCTTATGAAAGCATATGAACCCTTTTATTTTATTTGTTTCTCATTTATTTTAATGTCCCATTCAAAACACTATTCCAACGAACTTGCCTAAGGAATATTTATTGGCCAGAGTGGAACTTCTATGAAGAAAACAAAAATATGATTAACTAGAAATAACTTCGTGGCTATTCCCAAACTGTAATTTTATTTTGTAAGCAAAGCAAACTTTTCAAAATTATGAACAGAATTAGGAAATTCGCCTTTATTCAAAACGTTTTTTCTCTCCAAAATAATTTTAAAATTTATAGTCAGTAACGAAATTCAAAAATAGTAGTCTAAGGATAAAACTATCATCTGTAGATAATGAAAGTGTCACGACATAGCAAAATTTCGCATGAGCCACTATTGGGTTTCGAGCCATAGTTTGGGAAACGGTGATATAAAGCGTATTCACCGTAGCGTAACAACAAATATAACACTCATTAAGTTATAAAGATAAATCCCATACTCTAGTGTTGTTAGCTCTTTTAAGAAATGAGGAGATAAAGCGATCATTGAGAAAATATTTATCGAGCTTCCTAGTTAAGTTTTTCGAGTTTTCTCATTAATCGAAATCTATACTAATATTATAAAGCTGTAGAGTTTGTTTGTTTGAACGCGCTAATCTCAGGAACTACTGATCCGATTTGAAAAATACTTTCAGCGCTAGATAGCTCTCTTATTGAGGAAGGCTATAGGCTATATACCATCACGCTAAGACCAATTGGAGCGGAGTTCCGAAAATTGCCTAAATAGTCCTTTTTTATCGGAAGAAATTATCGCATCCTTTCGAGCTTGATGCCATTGAAAAGCCCGTAGAAAACTATCCTGGAAAGAGTTTTGTACTTCGTTCTAAAATTCGAAGCCTTTAAATTAACTAGAAAAGAAGTTATGAGCGTTTTTCTCTGTAGTTTGAAATTATTTTTTAACCGACTTCACAAAGGAAGGAGGTTATACATTCATACTGTATGTATGTCGTTTTTTTGTTTGTTTGTTTGTCCACTCATAACTTCTCACCGGATGAACCGATTTTCATGATTCTTTTTTTAACCGATCGAGGGTGGTTTCCCATAGGTCCCGTTCCTTTGTTTGACCATATTCGATGATTAGAAAAAAAGTTATGGGCAGAAATGTAGTATTTTTTTGTTTTTGTTTTTTGTTTTTTCATCCATAACTTTTGACTAAATGAACCGATTTTGACTACTTTTTCTTTAATCGATAGAGGGTCGTCTAACTCAAATATCGTACATCAATCCGACTACTTTTGTTTTTTAGAAAAAACGTTGCGGGTGAAAAATAAGTATTTTTGATTTTAATTGGAAAGGTTTGGCTTAATTTTTCTTTGTTGGGAAATCTATTAACAAATATAAGTCATTGTTAAAAACATGGTTGTTGTCATAGGCTATAATATTAAAAGAAATTACAGCAAGAGTTGGGCTGAAGGCTTTTCTGTGGCAAAAATTAATCCAATCAGTTTGTTTGCTAAAATCGACTTCAAAAGGGAATTTATCATATACAAATGATTAGTTTTTAGTGCCATTTATTCAAAGAAGTTTTGCACTTTGATATGGATTTTTTTTAAAAATAGAGTATTTATATGCAAAATGTATTTACACTAAAAAGAATAAAATAAAATAATTTTTATAAAAAAACAGAACCGACTTCAAATTATAAATTGCGCTAAAAAGTGAAAAATAAATTCATTCTTTAAACAACATCGATGTGACTTTAAAACATAGTTTTAGAAGTCGGTGCAAAATTATGAGTCTAATTACCATTATACCATTAGCTACTTCATATTGGAACTGTTGCTAATTCTGCGAAAAAATATATATTTGTAATTGGGTTCATGATTAAAAAAGATTTTACCTATCCTAATTTTTCACCGACTTCTAAAACTATGTTTTAAAGTCACATCGATGTTGTTTAAAGAATGAATTTATTTTTCACTTTTTAGTGCAATTTATAATTTGAAGTCGGTTCTGTTTTTTTATAAAAAGTATTTTTTCGCGGTAATTAACTTTAATTTTATTGGACCTAGATAATGACCGTTTTATTTTATTTGCATTGTTGCATCGTTTCAACAATTGTTACAGTTGCCGTGTGGACAAACAAATCAATGCAGTTGCCATTGTTGAACAAATCAAATTTACTAATAATCAACGTTTCTAGTATGTTGATGAGGCATCGCTGTATTTGCAAAATATAATTTAAGATAGACCGCGCAACGCCCTTTGATATGGTCAAAGAAGTTATGCCAGAGAAGAGTTCGTTTTAATCTACAAGAAACTTCTTTTATCCAGCTTTAGTTATTAGCTATATAAAAAGCATTCGTATGAGCGTGATATCCTCGTTAATTTCTTATTTCTAAAATAACTAAAACAAATAAATTACCCGATAAAATTTAAAGTCAATAAATTAAGGCACTATAAAAAAGCAAATTACTAAGACTGAAGGAAAAAAATTTTCTTTTAAACTTAGAATGCACCGATCTGTTCAGCTCTTGGCTCTATTGATGTTTAATAATCTATACGCGTCCGATAACAATGAGAGAAGATTATTAAGTTTAAAAAATAAACCATAGGGCATTCTTTTTCCATTTTCTTCCGACTCTCCCCCAACCATTCTTATAGCTTAGAGGGGCAGGTGCATAGAGTACGCCTTAGGGGGTGTGTACGTGTGTTGAAATGTTCGAAACGGGGGATAGAACATTTCACCTGCGATACCATAGCTAGCGGTCGTTCATGCGTGACTAGCGATGGACGTGGGAAACCACGCAAGGGGCCCCAGAGATTCGGAGCTAAAAAGTTCTAAATCTCGAAAAATACGATCCCAGTAAATCGTACTTTCCTGTTGACTTACAAAGAAGCCGAATGTGGAGTACTTCATTTAACATCTCAATTGTCTCTGCAGTAAATCACTTGTTAAGTGATAACTTCTTGCAGGGGTCCCCAGATGGTGCAATCAGCGATCCAGGTCGGTTGGGTTGAACGAATCGGCGAACATAACTTAGGAGAGATGGCGAAAGGCCCCTTTTATCTTCTCTTATGATGCTGAGATCCATAAGTTACAACTTGGCGGAGAGGTCTGAGGCTGATAGCGACTTCCAAAGCCGTATGGTACCATGGACTTCTCAATTACGGCTGCGGAGAAGAAAATTGCTTTAATCGTACTATTCATTGCGTAAGTTATAGGATTAGTAAGAGTACCAGATTTGAGGTCATAGAACACTAAGTTAAATCATACTAAATTGTTATTAGTGTCAGATTTATATTACGCTGACAATTTAACATTACCGAAAGGACATTCGGTTTACCAAGAGTGTATTCGGCCAACGATATTAGAAGGGCAAAATCGTTATACGGATAGGAAAACTAGGTACACATACACATAATTCAATACTGACACATCTAAAAATTAAAAAAAATCTCATAGTAAAAGGCCCATTTTGTAACTAAATTTTAATTACATAGCCTTAAAACAACTGTGTGAGACTAGTGTGATGCCTATACTCCATTTTGCGTGGTACATTTCCTTGATTACAGCGCGGAAAATAAAGGTTTTAATGCACTTATCTCAAAACAGCAGCTTCAATTTAGAACTAAAACAGTGAGGTATCCCCAAATAAATATGCAAAAGCTCTTGCCGTGAAAATCTAGTTGGCTATGGCTCAAGTCTTTTGCTTGCGAAAAGAGTTACATTGTAATTTTTTTGAAATTCACGACAGGCAAAGGTTAACAATTCTCTAACTCTTTTCCAGTTGGTCCAGCTGTGTTTTAGAGGGTACTACTGTCCTAGAAATGCGTTGACACCATTAATGAGTAGTAATTCACTTCCATGAAGCCGTCACACGAATCATTGTGAGAACTTTTCACAGTACTGTTTTATAGTATGGAGAGCATCAGCCATTTTTCCCGTGTTTGCTGTGATCCCATGTCCTGCTAATACCAATGATGAGTGTGTTTGGATTGCAATATCATTTTTTTCTTGTAATTCGGTGTATCTACAGTAAGATTTTTAGCAGAAACTTTATTAGTGACACGTGACAAGTAAAATAGAGATCTAAGGTAATAAAATGTCCTTAATGTACATTTGTGTCGTTACTTCTAGAATTTGAAACCTGCATTTTCTACAGTACTCAAAAAAACAAAAATTCATGAAAACATAAAATTTACTTTGCTTTCAGCTACATATATAGTCCCCTAAGCAAAACCCGAAGTTTTTTTGTCTTTTTTTCTTTTATAAATTTTAAAATTTGTATTAATTTTCGCATGTGTTCTTCCAACGTTTTAGCATTAGTGCAAAAAAATATTTTTTAATATAAAAATTCACAAAAATATTAAAATATACGTGCATTAAAACAAATTTTTCGCATTTCAACCCCAAAGTAGAATTGGAAGATATTTATTGATTAATTAACAAATCTGCATGTATGTTTCTCATACCATTTCACAACTTTTCCGCACTATTGGGAACACATTTTCTAAAAGAAGTCTTTTTTACTCTCGGCTCTAACTACAAGCATTTCATATTAAGGAAACGATTAATGTGCCGTTAAATATAATTTTGTATCATATATTGTTGTAACATCGTTAAATATATTGTTGTGCTTCTGATTGCACTATGATATTGATTCTCCGAATTAAATAAATTTCTTTTTCCTAATTCAGTTAAATTGATGTTATTTAAACAAAGAGGGGAGAAGAAAATTTAATATCCTGTTAAGATTCATATAAAACTACAAAGCGAAACATTAAAATACTTCAGATCCATAAAAGAGACTTGAATTTTTAATCCATTGTTCCCAATAATACTTCATGTGTAGAAACTTATTTTTAAAACCTCAGTAATGAAATATTTCAAATAGTTTGGTGCTTTATAAAATTAAAAGAAAATTACTGAAGAAAATTGTACAATTATTTGCATTTTTGTTACTCACTTCAGGGAGAAAATTAATTTGTAAGGGAGAAACCTTTATACATTTTTGGAGGATAATTGTTTTAGTTTAGCAACTAAAAATTATTTATTTTTATTAGTTTTTATTGTTATTATTATTATTATCTGAGAATATTTCTCTAATACATTCGATTTCTAAAAGGTAATTTGAACAATAAAAACTTTAATCAGTACAATAATCACATTTTAAATTTACCGTTTAATAATGTATTTTAACATCAAATGTTACCAAAAGTAAATACAAACTTTTAATCACGTTAAACTAAGTTTTTTTTTTTTTTTTTTGGACTTATTAAGTGTTTTTCTAGACTTTACATAATTAGTTATGTGTAAATAGTGCAATGCTACACCACCAGCAGTTATTAATTTTGTTATTATCATTATTATCATTATTTTATTATGTTGCTTTTTATTATTTTATTTTTTATTAATTAATTTGTTAGTTTGTTTTTTTTTAATTCAATTCTTTTTTTCTTTTTCTTACATGGTTTTAAAAAAATCACTAAAGAGCGAATACGTTCACATGAATTATTTGTGCAAAGAAGATATTTGTACAGTAATTATACTAGTATGTATATTGCATAAATGCATAGATAAATTGCAAATTTTGTGCTTGATTTTTATTTTTACATAGATAAAAGATTTAGATTCAATTAAACCATTTAAAGATTTCAATAAATAAATAACTCGTTTTCGGTGTACAACATTCTTATTGATTAGAAAAGCAGTATGCTAATTATGAAAAGATACCAATTTAATATGCCACGAACATTGAACACCAAGGTGTATTTTAGAAAAGCAGAAATTCAGGTAATGGTTTAAAATAATCTTAGTGCTGCTATCTGTCGGAGAATAGGGGCATTAAATAACATTAGTTGGACTTTTTTTAAATTTGTAGAAAGAAAATCATAACGTACATAATAATAATAATATTAAATATTTTTTACTTGAAGAGAATTTTTTACCATAAAACTAAAACAAATATAGAGTAAGCAGTTTTCAAAAAAAAAATTATTTTCTGTTTTTTTTATTTTAAGAAAAGGTTTTTAAAAATATATTTTATAATGAATGATACGCAAAATACAGCATTAGATATCGCATTGCATTAAATAAAATTACAGTACCTATTACAGAACCATTTACAGACATAATTAACCAATTGTTTCTTCTTTTTTTTTTCTTACTTTGTAATGGAAAAATACGATTAGTAGATTATTGCTAAAAGCTAGATTTTTTTTTTCAATAAAGATATAGTTTCCATTTGTGTATTCATACGTAACATACATATTTGGAAGGAGCATCACTTTAAACCGTAATATCACTTTGTAAGGAAGAGGGTAAAATTCTCGTTTTCCATCATGAAAAAGGAAAACGGATAGTTAAAAATGTCCTATTTCTGCTGTAAGCATCTTCACCTAAATTTGTAATTTGTTTTGCAAGCACCTAAACACCCAATGCGTGAATAAATAGGGACTATCTATGCGTTCTTTCTCCCGCCCCTTTTTTTTTTTTTTTTTTTTTTTTTTTTTTTGAGCGATGAAGAATTGTTTGTTGTTATCAATTGACTGAGGTTGATGTGAGAGTCTTGACTGAAACAATATTTTCCTTTTACATTGTTTCATTACTGATACCCATCGTACCTGCCATTTTCAGATAAATACTTTTTTTCTCCTTGGACTGTAGTAGGCGTTCTGGTTCTGAATTATTTTACGTTTTCTGGTTTTACAATACAGTAAACGTAAATAATTAAATACGTAACGTAGACGTTTACAATTAGTAAACGTAATTACGTACTAATAGCAATATTTGCGAATAATGTATAAATAAACTTACAAATACTTGCTGTAAACGGAAAAATATCATTTTGATGTGCGAATCAATTTTTAAACTTAAGTCTAAGATAACAAAAGGGATTTCCCCTTTGATGTCTACAAACTCAATTTTCTTAAACTGGATTTTCTTAATATACGTACTATGTTATTTATCGATTAAGTGTTCTTTTAAGTGAAGTTCTCTGTAAAGATGTTTGGCTTTTAAGTTGTTACTGAGTGTTAGAAATTTAAAGAAAATCCGCATGGCAGTAATTGCTTGAAAAACGTTTCTTGAAAATTGATAATCCATTCTTCCATCTAGAAATGGAAAAGAATTGCAAGAGCTTCTCTTTACAAGGAGAAAATCGTACTAAGAGTGCTAATATTAGTGATATAGAATTGATATTTTCATCAATTTTCTGTTCTAAAACCTCGAAACAGTTTAAATTGTGTTATTGCTACTCGTGATAAAGTAGACAAACTCAGTAAAATTCATTTTTCCGAGCACAGAACCGTTAAGCATGTACTAAAGGTTCAATGGAAAGATAAATATTATTTTCTGACACGATATTCTTCACTGCAAAACGAGTTATCCGTCAGAAATAGATCAAATGTTTTTTGGGGAAGACAAAGAGCTTCTATAACAAGCGCAAGCATTCGTTTGCTAAAACTTCAAATTGTTTTCTTTTTCAAACATTACATATCCCGGGCGTAAATCTGTGGGAACTTGCAAAAACCTCTTTTGAGTGCATTCTCGGCACTAGGTATAGATGCTATAAGAATACAGGTACTTTTATAAGCTATATTGCGCTTGTAAGATTATTTTAAAGTGCCTAACGTTTTATTTCAACAAAAAATTGCTTGGATTTGTTATGCTAATGAAAAAAGAAGGAAATCTAAATTGGAAATCTCGTAAACGGATAATTCCTCATAAAATTTCGCAAGCAAGCTTTATTAGCGAAAGATATATTATTACTAAACCAATTCTCAAGTACAAAATGGCTGCTTTTAAAGAAAAAAAAAAGAACAGAATGAAAAAAAAAAAAGTCTTATCTCACAATAACCGAAGGAACTCACTGACGTACTAACTCCAAGTAACGAGAGACAAATCACGAACACGAAGCATATGGGTTTCAGAAGAAAGAGTAAAAAACGAAGGGGGGATTCATCGCGGGTCAAGCCCTGCCCAGTGCAGTAGCAGGGTCGTGTGTTATTAGATTGTGAAGGTCACGGACGGGTTCAAGGCATTTCGGTTGCTTGTTGGGGCGTGAGAGAAAAATACGAAAATAAGAGGATATAAAATGTTCGAAGATCCTGTACGTGCAATTGGAATTTCTTGCGGTTTGGTCTGCAGCGTTGGGTAGGTCTACTGAAAGGGAATTTGGGAAATGGAAATGTGCATTATGTTTCGGAGAATGTTCAAAGTGCAAGATAAGATTTGATGCCCGAGGAAATAAGTCCACACATAAAAGTTTTTAATGACTGCGGTTCGTGTATTTTATCGTGTAAAAGAGAAAGTTTACCTCAATAGAATGTACTTGCCTGCAAAATTTTGGTAGGCATTCCAGTTCTGATTTCGCCCGGAAAAAGTAGTTGTTTTAAAAAAAGAACATTAATGGTATGACATTGTTAGTATACCGAATTTTGTTCAATGAAGTGTCTTTGTGAAAGGAAAAGATTAGTACTGATGAATCATGACTCCCTGATGAAGGAGTTCTTTGAAACTTCAAAACACGAGCACAATTTTCATTGATCTTTTTTATTGCGTAATTACAAAATTTTTCTTTGTGGTACGTTTTATTGCGATGCATAACTATTGCCCATCCCACCTCCTTTCCCTCCAACATTTATATGGACGCATACATACACAGTTCGAAATCTTTGGTGGTACGCTGGCCCTAAACCAGTAAAAACCGAACCGTACCAGTGGCTGATCGTCGTCAAACGGCGCCTGACAAGTCGCGAACCAGTACATTTTATGTTTTGAGTAAGAAATCAGAGTTTATCATTTCTGGATTGACAACACAGTATTCTAAAGATGGTTGATTTGTGCAAGCAAGTTCATTGAGTTCTCGAACCAACTTTGCATGATTGTTTTGGATAAAAGAAATCAACTGAAACTCCTGATGTCAACTTTATAGGTAAGTCTAAAAGTTAATTATTTTATTTTATTAAGCTTTAAGATCTAGGATATATCTCAATAGCTGTACTAGCACCCACAAACAGCTTATTTTTAATGTTCCGCACGTGACGAAAAAGATGAATATTTTCATTTGGGTTAAAAATGGAAAGCATTTATTTTGTGTAAATGACATTTCTAAAGCAGATTAATGTAGTACACATATCCTATGCTAGTTCTAGCTTTAAAAGTTACTGTTACTTGTAAAAAAATCCAAAAACAAAACTGTCCCGCACGTGACGCATTACATGTAGGAAACACATCTCCAATTTCTAAATGTTGATAAGAATTTTATTTCAACATAGCTGGAATTCTTTAATAGTTTTTTGTTTTAAAATTGTGTTACTCTAAAGAAATAAATTATACATTTTCTCATATTTATGATAGCTTTTGCTAAATTACATATGTATTTAATAGAGCATACATTTCTAAGATTTTACATTTTCATTACAGAATGCCCTATCATTTCAGTGATCATTTATGTTTCAGAACAGATTACTCAAATCACATACATAGACAAATAAGAATAAGCTAGTTTAAAATATTAATAATAAAGCAACTACTTTTTTTATCGATGAGTTGTTTGGAAGAGCATTATTTTTGATTTTTTTCAATATTTGATACAATATTGTAACAACATAGCTTAAACATTATGAGATTTATTTTAGAAAGTCTATTTAGAATTAGAGCTGAATTATATTTCCCTTGTATGACTTTTTGCACAACAAATTTCCATAATATTTTAACTTTTTTACATTAATAAAATTTGTTTTTTTATTGAACAGAAATGGATAATGGAAAGATCTAAATCAAGTGCTGAAGGAATGAAAAAAGATGAGAGAAAAAAAAGGTCTACATTTCCAGAAGGAAGAAAATAAAAAGACAAATGGACTGAATAAAGGAGGAAACACTAGATGACTAAAGCCGAAAAAGAGAAACAAAAGCTCTAATACTACAAGTAGCCAGAGTACCCTTATAGAATTCACTATCTCTTTAAAGATGTTTTAAGAAAGATATCAGCTCCCGCTTTATCTAACAACAGAATATTAAAAACTTTTTTATCATTTAGTCTAATTATAATTAAAATTTTGTATATTTCTCGGAATGATTAATTTGCGCATATATTCTATTAAAATTAATGCTTTGTGTTTTAAAGTACATAACCAATTCATTGTTTGGTGTTTTCATTTAATTTCCAACATTCTAAAAACATGTCTTACACAAGCATTTGCAAAATGTCCCGCACGGGACAACTGTGTCCCGCACGTTTCACGATACATTACAATTTTTTCAACTATTAAAACTATTATTTCTCAAAACTTTGGATATGTTTTATTTACATTGAAGCCTTGGCTTTCAATTCCTATATTTTGTTTTGTCACTGCATGATTAATAGAGCAGAAATTCTAGCTGATTCATGAAGAAAATTAAGAGAGGTTGACTTTAAGTGTCCCGCACGTGACGCATGAATATTAATTATACTTAAAACTAAAAAATATTTCTGAAAGATAAGTACGTGTCAAAAGCATCTTTGCACCATAAGTAAAGATTAAAAAATGCAATTGCTTCCACTTGTTTAAAATCTTCTGTTCTATGACAAAATTTTGGTAAAACTATTGAGTTCATTTGTCCCGCACGTGGCGGTGGAATAGCCCTATGCGTTTATTCATTTGTAACTAATTAAAATAGAACTTCATGTATTATCGTTGCTTTAAAGTTAATAATTAGCTATTTTTTCCCAATTGTCTGAAATATCATTAAATAAATTTAACCTGAATGACTTCCAATGTATCCTGTACAACTTTAAAATTAAAGCACTTAGTTAAAATAAAGATAAATATCTTATTAATTTTGTAAAATACTTATCTGATGGTAAAGATTTCCTAAACATACATAATTTTTCAAGATAGCTAGATCAACTAGAAGAAACTTATTTAAAGAATAAAAAATGCTGATATTAGTTTTCCCATATGGTTAACTTGCAAAGAAATTTAGGCAACCTTTATATTGATATTTCATCCATCCAGACAAATACTGGTCTAACATTATAGCATTAAGAATGTCCTCAAGAAGTTATTTAAGTTCTTTTTTTTTTTTTTTTTTTCATCTTTGCAAAAATAGATAAACAAAAAATATAGTAATAATTAGGTGGTCAACTTACAAATGGTTTTTATAATACTCCCACTTAAATTCGGCCAAAAGTGGTCAATATAGACCAAATTAGGTGGTCAACTTACAAAGGATTCCCGACATTATATAATGTAGGTCTATTTCCGTTCCTGACAAAAGAGGTCAACTTAGACAGGTGGCCAACTTACAAAGGCGGTCAACTTTACAGGTTTTACTGTACATGGTACATTCATGAGTTCTGTTGCATTTTATCTGTAACATTTTAGAAGTAACTAAATGTTTTTAGATGCACAATTTTAGATAGCAAATTTTCTTCACACGTTAAACTCTATTTTGTGTCTACTTTAACATAGATGCCCTCAATGTAATTGCAACTGCGCAAATATATATATACATATATATGTATGGGGACAATTTCCAGGCACATTTTGAAATAGCAGTAAAATGTTTCCTGTTTCCAAGATTTGAAAATAACTAGAATTATTCTTTTCAAGCTTCATTTTATTTTGCCTACATCCATACATCTATAGAATTAATTACTTACCGTGATAAAAGCCCCCACCCAATACTTTAGCACCCGATCTCTACTGCTGAACACACTCATGAAAGAAATTTAAAAAAAGTCTCCCGATGCATCAATCCTCTCTCTCTCTCTCTCTATTGTGGTTAAAAATGGGAGAAACAAATTTTATAGACTTTTAAGCCCATTTATCTCTACGGATAATTCCCGTTTATTGCTGCAGTAAAGAAAGAGTTGGGAATTTTAATCCGCTGAAGAGCTAGCTGAGACCGAGTTAACGACTTTGAAGTCAATACAACTATGGGGAGGGACCCAAATCCAGTAAAGGGGATCAACTGGTAAAGTCCTCAGCGACCACCCAAACACAAGACAGCTTGTTAGTTGTCCGGTTTTAATCCTCGACAAGACATGAGTATAAAAATAAAGTACCGGGCGAAACCACAAGAATAAAACGCACAAGCTACTGTAAACATCTCATATTTCAGACCTTAACCGTTCCATAATAGCTCTTTCGAACACATGGATAAAGATCGGCTTTAAGCACTTAAGACTTCTGACATCTTTAGTGGCTTCTTAAGTCGAGAAGTGATAGAGGATTTTTCCCAAGGAAAGTCTGTCCAGTAATTGTAAATCATGATGCCGGTGGGAGTTTAAAGGATCTAAATGATCTAAAGCAGCCATTTGTTGTTCGTTATGGGTTAAAGAACTTGATTTTTCGGGGTGGAAGTTTCACCACTTTCTCAGAAGTATAGTCCTTCTCGGATGTTTTATTTAATGTGCGAAGGTATGTGTTTGATCACTCTCTATTTGGTGAGGATAAAGTTACTCAATGTTCAACTTGCATTTCTAATTGCCATTTCGAAATTGGGAATGAACAGTACTTATGGCTTTTTGTAAAATAGGTAAAATGACTCTTAAGAGAGAGTTTTTCTAAGAACTATTGATATGGGGCAGAGATTAAGCACAAAGGACGAAGAGCAAATTGCAATTTGTTGGTTAAGATTGCAAAGAAACGTTATATGGTTTGCATAAATTTTATTCAAATACAATCGATTCTCAATACAGCAAGAGCGTTTTTTTTTTTTTTTTTTCGCAAAAACCACTTTACAGCGAATGTTTTGTCGAGGGACTGAGAAAATATGAATGGCAATAAAAGTTTAAAAAACTCCCCAGTAGCACAGCTGATTCTCTATGTAACAAAGTTTTGGTTCTCTAAGATTTGTTTCCTCCCAAAACCTGCACGCTGTTAGCTTAACAAATATATTTCACTTAAAAATAAACAAATTAAGAATTTAGTTGGCCCAATGAAATGCACCTACATTCTGACGCAGTATGGCATATCTTCTGAGACAAAAACTTTTCTAATCTACCGTATCCATAGACTCATGATAAAGCTAGACCTCGTGTTCCTGGGTACGCAAGGTAGAAACCTGTGACTATTAGCATAACAGAGAATCGTGCTGTCGATAAAGATCTGCATTTGACCCTTTTATTGCCTTCTTGGGGAAATTAAACTTGCGCTGTTTAACTAAATTTACAAGAAATACCATTGTTTTAAAACTATTTGGCTGGAAGGTAGTCCGTTCCTCTTGCCAAGTGGTCACGTGATTTAATCAGATTTTTTTTCCGAATGACAGCCCTAATTTTATATGTATACTTAATAATGTGGCCTTAATGTAACGAACTTTTCTTTATTATATGGCTAAATATTCAAAACTAATTTATTTTCTCTGGTTCAAGGTGGAAAAATGCCTTGCTGATTTTAAAAACATTTTTAAAGGAAAAAAAAATGCAATGAGTATTACAGTAAAATATTCCAGTTCAGAAATTATTTTATCCGGAAATCCATGTTTGTCTCTTAAAAAAGGAATAATGAATAAGCCAATAAATTGATAAAATTATGAAATTTTGATACAATCATTAAAATATGAAAATCTAGTCTATAAAAATCTAGGTGCACTAAAAAAATTGGAGCTTGGGTAAAAAGTGTAATTAATAATCTTAATGGCCATTATTGTATTATTATAATTATGCTTTGCACAAATAAAATATCATTTACAAAACCATTTTTCTTTCGTGTTTTCTTTACGTCTTCTAATACAGTAGTACCTCCTTTAAGGGACACCTCCGAAAAAGGGACACCTCTAATTAAGGGACATTTTTTCTGGTACTAGTTCCTTTGAATAGGGACTGCAATGTATTTACCTCTGAATAAGGGACACTATATTTAAGGGACATTCACAGAAAAATTTATAAAATTCAGAAACATTTATTTAGATAAAAAAAATTACTGGAAGCTGAAGTTCTTTTTTTTTTTTCTTCTAAAAATTTACTTCTGAAGGTTGGTGTGAGTCCTAGAAGCATTACCAAAGAAACAAGTGCATTTTAAAGTGCTTACCAAAACCTACTTGTGGAGACTTTTCCCCCTTTCATACTATGAAATACATGTGGGCTCAGCATTGACAGACAGTACGCAGCTACCAACAGTTTTTTATGCAAGGATTGGAAAAAGTACACTAAACGTAATTTATACGGTATTGTAAAATTACATACTTTAAAACAAACCCATCTAATAGAAAGCTTCAAACTTCAAATACATTTCTGTAAGTTACAACACTTTGCCAATACGACATTTTTGATTAAATTTTAGTTTTTCAGTGAGAAAATTTTAAATTTCAATGATTTCGACTAATATTTTGTATTCCTGAAACATTTCCAGTATTTCAGCTCAAATGGTAACACATGTTTATTACTAAGAAGCTAAACTAAGTTAATACACTATATATGTGTACTCCTCAATTGATGAACCTCCGAGGAAGGGACACCTCTATTTAAGGGACAAAATTTCCAGTCCGCTTAGTGTCCCTAATTGAGAGGTTTTACTGTACTTTACATTTTATTTAAACATTTCCTCCATCTTACATTTCTTCTTCTTTTAAAAAAATTACATTTCTAAACTTCTTTACATCAAATCAGCTTGATCGCACGTGAAAGTAAGATGTTGAAAGGTGACCCATCATCGATAACACACACTTTTGTACTAAAAATTGACTTTTATGAATTAAAATTTCTTTGGCTAATATTCCAGACATAATTTGCATATTTTCAGGACGGTGAAACACACAAACATGATCAAGTCAACTATTTTTGTTATTATGTTATCAAAAGTAAAAGAACAAAAATAAAAGTCGCATTTGACATCTTGTCAATTGCCACATGTTGCTTAAGTCCATAAGCCTATTGCGTTCCCATTCTTTCATCGGAAAATAAACAGAAAAATAATATTTTTTCCCCTGCCGCTACATGTGACCATTTTTAAGTACTTTTACTTACACTTAATCACGTCTTGGAAAGCTCAATCTCACTCAAACGCGGGAACAGATGAAGGAGACTTTTAAAAAAGAAACTTCCTAACACCATATATTACAGCCAATCGTTTATTTTTTATTTATTTTTATTTTTCCCCTAGTCTGCGACGTTTTTGCAAGCGTCTCCAATCGGATTAAATAACAATATTCGGCTTCCGAGCATTTTAACAATCTATTTTATAAGAAGTTTCGAACGTTCTGAAAGGAACAGGTGCCTAAAAGAAGCGTTATATTTTTGTTTTCCCCCTCGATGGCCATGTCTTGCACGCAAAGTCATTCAAATCACCCACATTAATAAAATAGCCGTATGACAGCCGCAGCTCGGGAAGATGTGGGACTTAACTCAGATAATTGTGAAAAATTGGAAATGGTTTTTAGAAATCACGCTTGATTTTTTAATTCCGCATCAGGTTTAGCTCGAGTCAAACCGAAATCCTGAAAAATAGCTGGAAGGAATTTGAGAAGCGTTCTTGAATTTAGAAAAAACTTTTTTTATCTCACTTTTCTGCGATTAATGAGGATAGTGATACTCTGTTTCAGATGTTTTCATCCTGGGTCGGGAAATTTATCATAGTCAGGTGAGAAATTAATATGTTTTCGAATGAAAAAAAATCTTTCGGAAATAAAAATAGAGCTAGTGATAACTCTACTTCCATTAAGAGAAAAAAATTCAACTTCGTCAACTTCTGAACAACGTAACTTTTTAAAATATAACTTTATTTCATTCAAAATGAATCGTCCATCGCATACATGTCCAGAAAGTTAAAAACAATTAAATTTCTCAAATTGGCCTTTTTATATTTGTGGTACTTTATTAATTTGTACACATTTTGCTACAACCGAACTAATTTCTAATCGTATACTTCAAAATGAGCAAGAAGCTGGAAATGCAGATGCAGTTTCAATTTGAACAATATTTTAGTAATTATGCATTCCTTTATGAGGCATGTTTATAATGAGGCCTACTTATAATGATATTTTAGTACTTTTGTCAATTCTCTAAATTATTTACAGCAATTCAAAATGACTATTTTTAGATAAAAAAATCATTACTTATTTCACAGTTTAAGTGTACAACATGTTCTGAAAATGGCTATTCTTTTTTAAAAGTTATTTCAACAACGTCGAAAAAAAATTCTTTAAAGTTTTGATTTCTTTCAACTAATTTTAATATTAACTGGAATAACATTGTCTAATAATGTCTTAGATAATTCTGCTAAAATTATTTAAATGAATCATGATTTCTGCACGCATTATTAAATAACATCAGTCAATTCATTTTTATTTATTTCTTTATTTTTAAAAAAATGAAAAAGAAAATAACGTTTATTTCTTAAATAAGAAATATTCATTTTTTAAATTTTATACACGACTAATATTTAAATTGCCCAATTAATTTTAATTTCATGCTATTTTAATCTTTTTTAGAATTACATTTTCAAATTTTCAATTGTTTTACGGTTGCTTTTATACGTTGTGGCGGTATCATCTTTACAAATTATGGAAAAGTTGAGATCGAGATGAGCCCTTGCTGCAATAACTGTTATTATATTTTTACTGTAAACGCGATATCAGTCTAGCACGAGGAATGGAATTGAATGGAATGTAAGACTATTTGCCATGTTTGTCTTGTGTCGGTTTTTAGAAACAAAATAAATGTTTAATATATTTAAATAAGGTGTACTTCTTGGGAACAATTACGCAACACATATATTCCAGTCACTTCACAGTCGACTGCAGACGATTTTTATTCTTGCATTTCTTTTTCAGGTATAAAAATTAATTTTCTTGTAAGACCGCGGTCACAAAATCTTATACTAAAGTTAAATTTGCAGTATTTAATGGCATATTTCCCTCTGTTTATCATAGATATCACTGGCTTAAGATGAGAGCACGTTTGTATTGGTAATGAAATCCAATTGCATTTTGACTAGCTCCTCTACTGAATTTTAATAAAAATGTAGGAGTCTGGGTTGGAATTCACACCAAAAAATTCAAAGTGAGAACTTTGAAGGTGTCGTTTTACAGATCTCTTTTAGAAATAAAATTGTGTATTTAATAGAGTACAACGAAGAAAATGTTAGTCTTATGTCAAAAATGATTTCTCCTTTCATTTATTAATAAAATACTCGTATATCAGGAGTTTTCAAACTATTTTTTATATCACAGTCCTAAGTTCTTATTTATAAACCTTTATAATTACTACAGAACAGAATATAGCCACTAAAGAATCATAAAATGCGAATATGCACTAAAAATACCTAAAATACAGACTTTAAATTTAAAAAAAATATGCACTTAAGGGTTTTTAACGATGAAATAGTATTTAAAATACATTCCTCTTTAAGACGGAGGCTTTTTTTTTTTCCGTTCAAAAAATTGGATGCTCTTGGAATTTTCATTCTGAGAGCATAACACTTATAAGTTTTATTATTATTACTATTATTATTATTATTTATTATTATTATTATTAGACTTTTGTACAAAAAAGAAAAGCTCGAAACTGAGAGATGGAAAAGACCTAGATGAAGTAAATGTTTCTTGTTTAGTGGCATCTTTCGATGAGAGACATATGCATCACGGGAGACAAAAATATTCAATGTAGCTAAAACGAAGGCAAAAGAAACTGAAACGTTGTGGCATCGGACCTGCTGGTCGATTCAGGTTTCGAATGACTGTATTGATATGTAACGTGAATATAGTTCGACCACGGGATTTTGACATTTGGACTCTTCTACGCATGGCAAAAAAGAACGAATCCATTCGACTTTTTGAGAAGTTCGTTTTCCTAGTGCGATTATTTAGTATGCGAATCCGAATGTTTGTTTCTCTGTTTGTCGAAAGCAACTAAATTTATAAACCAGCATATAGCATCAGATGGAAGAAATCAAGAATGCTATACAAACTAGAACTAGAACAAAAATGGTACATTCCTTATACCAGCAGTTCCTCCCTTAACATCAATGGATTATTGTCGGCACTTTGCCAGGCAGATCGCTTTGGTTAATGGTAGAACTGTAGCTCTCCTAATGATTGTTTCCTTTTGAACTTTACGGATAGAATGACACTCACCTCTTAAATTGCAAGCTTATTTTTAGAGTCCATATAGTGGTAGGTCTAAGTGCGTATCAGTCATTAATCTTGCAAAATGCACTGGAAAGGCCTGGATACCAGTGCTATAGACGTAAGTATTAATAATAGCGATGAAGTTAAATGCAATTAAAATTACTCAAGTACTTAATGTATTCAAACGCTTCACAAAATATATTCACATTTTATATGGAATTACTAAAAAAAGGTAAACAATAAAAAAGTTAAACATTTATTACTTGGATTTTTTTAAAGCACAAAACTACAAAAATTTCAACTGTAAAACGGAGCTATTTTCTGCTTCTTATGTAAAAGGAGCGCAAATAACATACGCATTATATTTATAGTTTTAGTAGTCATATTCAATGGGACCATTGAAAGTTTGTCATCAGTAGCGTAACTATACCATCTGAGGCCCGTGGCAAATTTATTGGATGGGGTCCCGGAAAAATCGTCATGTTGTTATTTAATTTTAATGAATCACTGAAGTAGTTACCCAACAATATTACTAATATTGTGTGCATTTTAGTTAAATGTCTAATAAATTTAATTTTTAGATGCACAGGTATTACATATTTATAATAAAATAACACTTTAATATTAACAAGATGTTTATTAATAAAATTCTTTTCTCCGAGTTTTCTGTTCCGCACAAGTATCAACAATAACTTCATAAAAGTTTAAAGATCTGGCCATAGAACTTTCAATGGGCGGAATAGCCAAATTACTTCGCCTGTCTTGTCCCATAGAGTTCCTTAAGTAGGTTTTTATTAATTTTAGTTTCGAAAATGATTTTTCAGCAATAGCTGTAGTTACAGGAATTGGGACAAATAAAATAAATGCAGTACATACTTCAGGAAACCTGCGTGACATAAAATGATTCTTTAATATTAGTAAATCAGCAAGTTCTTTAATACACGAAGACTTTATTTCATCTCTGAAGGTGGACCGAGAACTGAGAATTTCCCTGGCAATTAATGATTCAAATGAACCAACGGATGCATTCTAAAATTTATCTTCTTATTATTAATGCGTTTTTCTTAATAATTTATTTGAATTTGTGTATGGTATTTGCTTGTGTTTAACTTTAATTAATTTAAATACTTTTATAAAATTTAAAATTTTTAATAAATTTTGTTAAAAATGTTAGGTTACTTCTGAGCTCGCTGCCTGTCAGGCCGGGAGCCCGTGGCATTTTGCCAGCTCTGCCACCCTACAGTTATGCCACTGTTTGTCATCTATCAAGGTATTCAGTCATACGAAAAACACTATCCGTCTCAGAGATTGAATTTCTGTACGCAAAAACAACAGAGTACGTCTTTTTTTTTTCATGTAATTATGAATGAGTGTAAAGCCATACGAAAAATGAGATAAAATCATTATTCATAGCATTGCCACAACTTATATTTATTGAATAGCATTTTTATTGACTTAGTTCCTAAATCCAAAACGTTCTTTCACTAAATGAAAAGATTAATAACTTTTATATATACATATGTATGTATATAGGATCCAATGGAGAATGCCGGATGGACGGTAGCGCCATCGGGCAGAAAAGGAAATAGCTACAAGTGGGGAGATGAGCCGGAGTTCTGGTCCTGAGTAGACATGTGTGCACTGTGTGTGTCATAGCTTTTATGATAATCGACCGGATGAAGTAGTGTTAATTTACTGTACAACTAAATTAGTTGTAAATGTATTCAACTTGATTCTTTCACTGCGTGTTATTTGGAAAAATCCCTAGACGCCGATTTCAACCCTACATATATATGTATATATAGATGGATAGATTGATAAATAGATATAGATGCAAAGTATATATACATACTTCCGGAGACCCAGATTCGAAACTGCAGTAAATTAACGCTGAGGTTGGAGTCTGGTTACCCAAAGCAAGCAACAAATAATATCACAGCACATGAGACAAATTCGAAAAATGAACATAAATATCCTTCCCGATTACCAAAGTTTCCTGTTTATGAACAACATGAAAGGTATTCAGTAAAAAAAACCGCTGCGACAGCATTCACGCTATATATGTATCAGTCTTTCGTATTCCGTTCCATCATTCTGAATAAACGACTTGTCTTTACCAGCTGTAGAAACAGGCCATTATATTTTCCTTTGTTACAGTTCTAGATAGGGTGATATTACCGACCTCGACTCTTCGAATAGATCCAATATTTCATCCCTACCCCCATCAGAACTCCCTCCAACTCATAAAAATGATCCACTAGCTGTTGACACGCTACAAAATTCGCCGTCTCAACGCCAACACTTCAATGTGGATTAATATTTATAGCATGGCCATAAACTCTATTTTGTCAACCGTTAAAGCAGGAAAAAAGTCCATCTTGTTAGAACGAAGATTTAAGGAGCTTTTCTATACAACGTTTCCAGCTTGATGGGCTTCGACCTTATGGCAGTGTTCTTCAGCACCCACTCCACGGTGCTTTATGCCCTGTAATCACTAGGAGATTTATAGCTCGCAGGATATGTTCTTTGTTTCCAGGAATGATGCACTTTATGACCATGCTGACTACAGCTATTGCGTCACATATCGGAATTGTTTGTGATGGATAAGGGTAATTTTGAGAGGGGGATTGAGGGACACCGAGACAAAATGAAAATATCTTTCGTTGTTCTTTTTTTACCGCATGTATAAAATGTTCTTCGCTACAAAATAGAGAATAAACAATAAAACAGATTTATATTCCTCGGATTCCAGTTCATACATATTCAGGCTGAAATATATACAAATGCAAACATAGCTATAAATTACTTCTTAAAGATTTGTGATAAGGCTTTAAATTTGACATACAATTTATTTTAATGCAATTACGAGATGCATACTTTCTTTTCATGTTTCTCAAACGTATTCAGAAAAATCAGTAGTTTGTGCAGAGCTTTTCTGAATTACTCCAGTGATTACGAATGCATTATTGAATAATTTTTATTAAATGCTCCAAATAAACAATCTTAACTCCTGGAGATTTCTTTGAACTGGTGTTCCAATTAATAAAATTGAAAATTACTTCCGGAAAACACTGTACCACAGTACATTAATTGATATACTTTTTACCACGTTACGTTGTAATCATGAAATTCCTTTGCAAAATCTTTCCAAACCATTTAGAACAGAGCAGAGGCGTAGCTAGGTGGGGGCAAGGAGGGACAGCTGTCCCCGGACGCAGCGTCAAGGGCCGCCAAATTAATGTTAATTTATTTTATTTTTAAATGAGAAAAGAAAATTGTTTGAACTGAATAGGTGTGAATATGTTCGACAAAAACGTGGGAGCAGCGCAAACCATATCGGGAAGGACCAATATAGACAGATAAATAATTTAGATAAAATAATGTAGTAAATGATAGTAATGTGGAAATCAGACAAATAATTTTACGAAGCCAGTGTCCCATTTTTCCCTTAGAAGTGAACGGTCGCTAATAAAAATGAAAGTTAAAAGGGCTGCTTTTTAGATCTATTTATCATTTAGGAAGCATAAAAGTTTTTAAAATTCCCCTTAGGGGCGCCCCTACGCCTCCAGGGGCACAGGGGGCGCAAAATCTGCAGTTGTTCCCGGGCGCTGTTAACCGTAGCTACGCCTCTGGAACAGAGGCTTCTTACTTTTTAACTCTCAAAGCTTTTCTAAAACATACTGTTTTTGCTAAAAATGGCTAATATTGTTATTGTCTTCTTCTTTGGCGATTGTCGTCTGTTAATTTTAACTTAAAAACATATTTACTTCAATTTTTAAGTACTTTGATATCTGATAATATTTTACCAAAAATCTGTATTTACATCAGTTTTGATGTTAACTTAATAAGCTACCAAAGCGCTGGAGAACTCTGTAAAATTCAGTGGCATAATAACGTTGTAAAGTTACCTTAATCCCTGGGCTGACTTTGGAATGCTTTTCCTAGTCAAAAGGTGAAATGCAACTTAGATTAAACACAAAATTTACAAAACCTACAGGCATAATATGTCCTTCGTGGTTGCAAGGAACTCCTTTTTCAAAGCAAAAGTGAGCTTATAGACCAGTGGTTCCCAACCTCTTTCACGTCGCAACAAATAATCAATCCTCAACTCCAATACATGTACATACACACATTTTCACACACAAGTATTTTGACACGAAAACGATACGCTATTTTCTATGCTGTCTCTAAATCCAACCCAATTGTAAATTTGCTTATTTTATAATGTCTAAAACACTAAAATAAGCGAATTTACAGTGGAGTTGGGCAGAAAGATTGAATTTTTACTTAATATTTTTTGTGTCCACTCTAAGTGAAAATGTAAACTTGGAATTGAACGAAATTTGTTACACACAGTGCAGTGCACCCAGAAACCCCCCGCACCTGCCATTTTCTGGCCTATCGTATTTTTAGATGCCCCTGAATTTGTTACACACATGGATCCTAACGGAAAGTAGTGCTGATTAGTTTTTGGTGGTAATCCTATCAAGAAGGACGACTCAATCGAACGTTTTCTCGTTACGCGTTGCTGCTCTCAAGAAAAAAATGGAAAGATTCAAACAAAAATTAGTTGTTGCCATATAATAAAAGAAACACTTCTTTTTTCTGAAAATTTCTGTAAATTATTCGAATTTATTCAAATTTATATATTAATTAATATGTCTTTACATTATTTGAGAACTTTTCGCATATTCCTTTCTTTTAAACATTTTTGATGGATAATATTTTAGTCGAATGTAACGGAAATTCTCATGTTACTATACAATTTCTTTGCAATTTATGCCTTTACGTTTAGCATAAGCGCATGTTTATGTAATTTGAAATTATATTTAATATAAAAAAAGTCATGTAGTCTTCAGTGGTAAAGATATTTTTATTTAAAATTAGAGAAAATACGGCAACCCCATTAGAACTGCCTCACGACCCGATTTCTGGTAACGACCCACAGGTAAGGAACTAGTGTTCTAAGCAATAAACACCTTTAGCATTGAGAACTGGAATCCTTGTAACTTCAAAACATGTGAGTGAATTCTTTTCTTCATATTTTGTGCTTAATTTAAGTTACATTTTACCTTTTGATTTATAGCACAAAAGTATTCCGTTTTTTTCTTATTTTCCCTTGCATTTCATTGCACCTATCAACAGATGAAGCTGTATGATTGAGAATTAGATATTCTCATTATCCATATATATATTTCACTTAATGTGAACCAGTTACGATTAAATTTTGCGGTACGATACGATACTGACATAATGTAAGAAACAAACTATGGTAAAACGATATTTAAAAATGTGTTTAATGATTAGCATAGAAAAATAACATATTTGTTTTTATTGTCATAACTTACGGACTTTAACACATTTGTTTCTATTTGTTAAAAAGTATTTTCATAACTCAACTTTTAATTTCCGATTCTTGGGAATAGCAACACATTAGTTTGTTTATATCTAGCGATTTTTCTTAAGCCTTTAAATTTTAAAGCGTTTTTTAAAATGGTTAAAAGCACGCAGATGTTCTGCGGGGAATGAGCTAGTATGCTTTATTTCAATATTCCACAATGCAAATAATTTTGTAATAATTTCGCCAAATATTGTTATAAAATTATTGTTATGAAGCCAAATTAACGTTTTTTTCATTCAAATTTACCTCCTTAGTCCTCATGCATCTCCTTTCTCATCTAGTGCTAAATATCTGAACCACTATTTTCGTATTGTAGATTCCTTTTCCCAATGGTCCACATAACGTTTGTACAAAGTTTCAACGATATATGCATGCCAAGTGGAACACGCATTCAACGTAGACCTAAACGGGGTAGCTTTAATTGCAACCATTCTGTACATAAAAACAAAAGAGTAAACACATAAGCAAAATAAAAATAGATGGCTTCATCTTCAACCTTTACAATTCAGTTATCATTCTCAGCTAAAGAATATAGAAGTTTTAGGAATTTAAGTCGTTTTGATATGGGACATGCCACATTAATGGTATATTTTATACATTCAACGAGAATTCCTTAATAACATGATGCATTCAAAGTGAACTTAACCGAAGGCACTTTCGCTGATCAATCTCTGGTCCTTTATACAGAATAGAATGCGTACAACATAGTAAATGATTGATTATAGGATCATTACATAAACGGCTCACTTAAGCAAAGCTTTACAGTTCGAGAAAGGGCCTTCAAAAATTATGTGGAAAACTTTTGAACAAAACAACAACTTTTGCTACAATACGTTTAGACAGTCAACACAAATTTTGCTTAACGTGAAAGCTGTTCATTACCGGCTTGCTAACGATATTTTACTAAATTTAATTTTCGAACATTTTGAGTAAGGGAGAAATTACTAATTCTTTAATAAAGCTGAATTTATTTTAACTAAAATACCCGGGAGAAAACATAACTGCACTGATCAGAATTCTTTTAAGAAGCCTTCTTTTAAAGGTTTACAAGTATCCTGTGCTAGGCTTTAGTTTTTAGTACTTTTCAAAATGGTATAAACACCTTACTTAACTAGTACCAGAGAGTGCGTTGTACAAGTACGTCGTGGCGCGTAAATTTGGAACAATCACATTGGTGATTCTGAGCGAAAAGAAATTTTCGGAACTTCACACAAAATTTTCGGAAAAAATATGCACCATTAAAAATTTAGCTTGCATACTTACTTAGGTTAACATGCACCCTTCATCAACCCCCCCCCCCCCCCCGCACACACACACACTTAACACACCATACATACATATGTGTATATATTTATATATAAGCTCAAAAAAATGCTTTAAGTTATAATTAAATGAAAGGTCTATTATTAATATCAAAAGTCTCTTTTTTCCCCCAGAAACATTATTTTATTGTTTTGAAAGTTCTGTAGGGTAGTACAAAATATTTTGCTTGTCTGGAGAAAGAAAGAAAAGTACAAATATTATTCGTTAAAGAATTCTTAAGATTAATAAATTGAAAAATTTTCGGAAAACCGATTTTTTTTAATTTTATTTATTTTTTTTTTTAATTTTTGAAACAGGCTCTTGAAGATTTTCAGAAATGTCGGGGAGTTTCGGATCAGAATCGCCCGTGAACAATCAATAGTGGCAGAGAATTAAAATTTATAATTTGCAAACTTGTATTATACTCTTAATACAGTGCTTAACCAGTTAAGTATTCTAAGTATTGTACTAAGAGTATACATAGAATACAATAATTTACCAGTTATCATAATATATCATAAACATTTTGAGATTTTGAACATATTGTAGTATTCTATAATTCTATTCGATCTATTAAAATTAGAATGACTTAAAATATTGATCTTCTCCAATAAGGCATTTTTCTATCTCTATTACTTACTGTCGCCGATGAGCGATGTATATTATAAAAAATAGATGTATTATTATTTCATCGTTACTTTAAAATTACAAAAATTTTGAACTTTTATATATATATATATGTATATATATATATATTTTAGCATTGTCCAAGAAGTTTGACCTCACAGAATTTCTGGGATGACAAATTCTTAGAACGCGCGCCTTGTCTTTGCATTTGCACCACCAGCTGCTAACACTATCACAACTTAGTGGCTGCTGCTTAGCGTCGGAGGTTCAAAACTTCTGCATTAAAAATATTTTCCTTATAAACTTGAAACACGTAAATTTATTATTTTTGCAAATTTCGTGCTTTCAAATAATGTTGATTTGAAGGCCTGATTATTTATTTTTCTAATGGAAGGAAAACATGCTTCACCTTTTAAAACTGACTATTTTTGCTCAACATCCTTTTTTTTTTCCATTGTCACGCTTTCGATTTGTTTACATGTAATCTGTTCTATTTAAAAACACTTGTTTTAAAAAAACCTAATTAATTGTAAATGTTAGAGACAATAAAGAACCGTAGCCGATTTTTTACACAAAAATATACTTGAGATGTATTTTTACATATTTATTTTCCTTACTAAATTTTTAATAACATTTTTCTCTTAAAATCTGCTTAAAATTTGGAGCTTCCTACTCTGCTGTGTAAAAATAGTGTCCTGATTCAAATATTTATTTGGGTTTTCTTTAATTATTTTTATTTGTTATTTATATAATTATTATTATTAGAAAATTTATTTTGAGGAAGTTTTGTAATTTGTAGAGAACTAATAAAATCCGTATAACGGAGGTAGCGGTCACATACAACTTCGGGATCGATAGTGCTGCCATCTATTAAGAACACTATAAACAAATTGAATTCCTATATTTTATTTTGCACATTTAAATATTTTCAGTTCTGCATTGATTGAACGCTTCAAAAATGCTTTAAATCATCTTTTACACAATAACTTTGAAATTTTTCTTCACATTATTTGCTCCTTTCCAAGTCATTTATATTTTTCACTTGTTAGAAATTTTACACATAATTTTAAGGTTATTTATTTATTTATTTTTTAACCGCCTTCAAACTATATATATATATATATATACAAACGCATATGTTAAGAAAGATTTTTAAAAGCCAAAAATACACTTAATTTTAAAAAATATAAATTTTTTCATTGCTCTTCCCCCCCCCTTTTTTTGTTTACATTATTTTAATTTATATCTTACGTAAACTTATTAAAAACGTTATAAAAATTTTAAAAATATTTCTGAAGAATAAAATATGAAATTATAACCGACATTTAAAAAAGAACTTACTATTTCTAAAAAAAGTAAAATTTCCTTTTTCTAAAACGTTTTGCTCATGATCATATTCACATTGGTAAAAAGTCATCGCAGTATCAAATTAAATCGAAGTATCAAATTAAAAATTTAATAAAACGCTTCAAATTGATCATTTGACTGAGAAAAGCTACAAAAAAAACTTTTTTTGTTTTAAATAAGAATTTGCAAAAAAAAAAAAAAAAAAATTAAAAGAGAAATATCAATATTTCCAAGCTATTTTCTGTCAACATTTGTGTCAAATTTGAAATTTTCATTTTGTCATTATGATAGTCAAAATTTTCCCTAACTCCGTAGAAACCCAATAAAAATTAAAGCTTTCAATAATGTTAAAAGCTATCAAAAACTTCAAAGAGAAATAATTAATCATGGAAGAAGAAAAAACATACAAATTGGTTCCAAGTAATTTGTTTATTCATTAATATATAAATACATTTCATAAAAATTTAAATCCTTAATAATAAATAATCATCACAAAACAATATTCTTTAAATTTTATAACAACACTATAGAAAAATGAAGTAGTAATAATAGTTGAATGTGATTGATGTGAACCAAAACCAAGCAACACCCCCTTTTCTTTTCAAAAAGATTTAATTGACTAAATTATCTTGCATTTAATTTTCAAGAGAAAAAGAATCACATTTGTCAACAAAAATCTAGTTTATCTGGGCTTCCATATTTATTTGATTACATATTGCATACAAAAGTAAAGTCCCACTCAACCAAGTTCTGCTTTAACCAAGCTACCAAAATAAATAAATAAAAAATAAATTTTTCACTTGAAAAGGAAAATCAAGAGCTCTGGAAGGAGGGAAAAAATTGGCTTCTCTTTTGTTATTGTCTGTCCCTCAGCTTAATTAAAGTACATTCAAGAGGAAATAGCAAACTCCTGCTATTCTGGTGACAGTAACAAAACTGCCTAAGGTTGCCAGGTGTTCATTATCTGAATGAAGTCTACGATTCTCACATCAAGTCCACTATTTTTTGAAGGAGAAGAAAACCAGCATTGAGTAGTCTTGAAATTTTAGACAATTAATAATTTTGAAAAGATCTTTTTCTTTTTCTTTTCTTTTTTTTTTTTTTTTTTTTTTGCAGAGGGGGACCATTGCAGTGAAGAAAATGTTTATCATCTGCCAAACAACAGAAACAACTTTTTTAAATTAACACTTTAATTCTCCTTTTTATACAATTGCTGAAGTGTACTCATAAGATTTGTAAGTATGAAAGTTAATAAATCATGTGTAAATACATATTTCATTTACTCTGTTAGTGATGATATAGGTAAATCCTGATTATTTGACTTTTTTGTTTATACTACGTGAGCTTGAGCCACATTACCTAGGATAAATGTGACTCTACTTGAATTTGTACTTACAAAATTAAGTAAAAATAAAATAAAAACAATAATACTATACCTCTAAAATCTAAAATCAATTTCACAAGCAATTTTAATCTAACAGTAGATAATCTTAGAAAAAATAACTGCACACAAAATATTTAATGAGAAAATGAAAAATGAGTGATTTCCCCACATAATTGGATTTCTTGGATCTGAATCAAGCAGATTTTATAATTAATTGTGCAAGAAAATAAAATGCATTACACAATCAATATTAGAAATATATAAAAAAAAACTTTTGACAAATTAAAAATTAAAGGGTTAGATATAGAATAGAAGAATATTAGCTGTATAATTCAGCTACAGAACAATAACACTCTTTCTGCAATATTACTGTAAATGTAAAACGTTGACTCGCAAACTCATTCATATAATATATCTAGTCTGCTATAAAGTTATTTGCTTCAAAAAAAAAATTTTTCTTGGTGTAATTCAATGCAAACTAACTTTTTACTTACATGCTCAAAACCTTTTGTTTTTTGCACTAAAAAGGGACTTCTGTAAAAGGCATGTATGAAATTTTTTTGCAATTTTTGTTTTAACAACAAAGATTTTTTTTTTAACTTTTTATTTTTTACACAAACATAAACATTTTAGTCTCCTTTAAACACATACATAAAACACTCAACAAATAAAGCATAACTAGAAACATCAAATACATATGTCATCATACATAACATCAAATACATTTCTTCTACCCAAGGAATAATCCAAAAAATGACTAATTTATCTTAAGTAATGCTTACACTAGTGTAGAAGTGTATTACAAATTATCACAACTTTGAAATGACTCCTGTATAAAAGTAATGACTTATGACAAAAGTTACTTTATGTCTTTATTGCACATGACAGTATGCCACTAAGCTATGTAGACAATTGGAGTGCTGACATGATAAATCATTTTCACAAGCAAAATCATTAAACAAAATAATGATTTAAATAATACATTTTACATGCATTATGCTTATACTAATGCCAAAATAATAGTACCAGCGCATTCTAATTAAAAATTATAGCAATTTACAACTGAAAAAAGGGTAAAATTTAGTCTTATCAAAGAGTTAAATTTTAAGCAATAACAATTCAAGATTCATGATTCCACATGTGATAGTCACAAAATAACATGGTGCAGCTTAATTCATGCTCTTTTTACAACTAAAACTTTTACACCTCTTGCTTTGAGATCTAAAATCTGGCTACAAATAACACACTTGAAATATGCACTCCACTTTTATTCTGGCTCAGTACAATAAACAGAACATGTAAACATTCACACAATTCCCATTAGTGTTTGCCGTTTTTTTTCTACAAAACTACTCAACAAATAACTTTTTTTTTTTTGCTGTTTTTTCATATTTCATAGAAAAGTATGAAACATAAATTTTCATGACTTAAGCTCAACACTGTAAACATAGCACAAAAATTACATCACGGGATTTGGTCACTTGAAGTTTTCAATACAACATTATGCAGAACATACACATTTAATAATCCAACATCAAATAAATAAGATTATGAATGGGTTTATTCACTTAAAATAATAGTAACAACATATTAATAACTAATCAACATTAATTAATTATCAAGTTTGACAAACACTGTTGTACTGTACAGGTAATATTCTGAAGTGTACAAATAAAACAAACAATTTAAGCTGTAGGCACAAGTAATTGAAACATTCAATAAAATGTTTCTCAATGTAAAGCATATTCTGACAAATGAAAACATAATCATAAAATAACAACACATATGCATCAACATTCATCGCCAAAACTTTAAATTGTGTTAATATATAACATTTTATGTCTAAGTGTCAACCTTTGATAAATATAATGCTATCTCCCTGTTGGGAAAAACAACTAGTTGGAGGGCACTATTTAGCTCATTAGCTTAAACTATGAAGTTACAACATGGCGATCTTTGAATTGAAATTTACTTGCGTGAAAATATACTAACATATAAATAGGGTATCAGGCAAAGCCATAACCAAAGGGAGATTTTACGAGACCAAACGCCCCCCGAAACTCAACATGAAGCATTCACTTTTTAAATAAAAATTTCTTTGCTTTCCTGCTTTAGGTTTAGCGATGACAAAATTTACATTTAATTCAAAATAAATGTTGCCCATAAAGGTACTGTCATGAAAGCTAAAATCATGACTCATTGGAAAATTGTTACATCAAATAGTTTTATGAAAGTTTAGAGAATACACACATAACAGAACCCCAACAATATATCTAGTGAAGTGGAGAGGCATTTACAAGCATCCACTGTTTATATGTGTTAGCTATTAATACAGATAAGGACAGAAATAAATTCTTTTTGCTTTAGAAACACATGTTATTAACACAGCATTTACCCATATATTCTCAAAACATTTTATGAACAAGAAAAATCCTTCTCACATATAATCATCTAAAAAGCCATAGTATGTGATAAGGACTACCTTTTATTGAACTACAAATGGAATAATTTTAGCTGGGGAAATTTAAAAAGATGCTCTCTGTGTGCCATTAAGATTTTATTGCCTTTCAAGATTTTATTGCCAAATTTTAAAATTTAGTTTATAAATGAAACTGATACAGACTGAGAAATGTACAAAGAGGTGTGAACTCATGTACCAATGGATGCCGGTATTTCTCAGATGGAAGCCACAAAAATTTTGGATGAAGCTCTTTGATACGTTCAAGATACATATACACTTGTATATACCTATATATAATATAAGTTCTTAAAATAAATAACTTTTATTCTCCTGAATGCTGAAAGGCCTATATAAAACTTGGTTATGATAAGCAAGGCTTACGTACGAAACATTTTTTTTTAAATTTACTACGCACAAAAGCGTGCTCAAAAAATATAATTTTAAAAAATTAAAATACTAAAGTACAACATTTCAAAAATATAATTATATTATAAAAGAACACAAAAATAATAATTTCTACCTGCCAGTCAGCCTGTGACTTCTTGCTTCACTTTTTCAAAAGCCAACTATCCCTATTTATGCTTGCATATTATGAGTATACTTGAGTCTGTACAAAAGCAGTAACTTCAGCACTTACCGGATAATCATAGTTGGCTCTTTTGATCAAGTACGCATATCATGCATTGTCAAGTAATTGGTGTTCAAAGTATTAATATTCTATTTGCTATAAAAAATACAGAAGAGTCGGTATCATTAACAAGGAAATAATTCCTGATAAGTCAATAATAAAATCTCAGAACTTCACAAATTTTTACTGTAAAAAAATGGTACTTAAGTAAAATTCCTACAACCATATTTGTTAAATAAATCCAAAAGCGTCAAACAAGGCAATTTTTGTTTCATTTGACGCTTTTGGATTTATTTAAATAAGCGACAAACGATTCTGAAAAAAAAAAAAAAAATTTCTTACAAACACTTATGCATTTGTGTAGCCTTGAGAAAACATTTCAGTTATAACTTAATTACTGGGCTGTAAATTCACCACACTTTTGGTGAACTTTTTTGGTCAGCGGAATTTTCCGTAAATAAAAAATTGAATAGTTAAGATAAATTTTTAAACAGTGTCTTAAAAAAAAAAATAGAATATAGAGCTTCCTAGACTAATCTGACTAACTGCACACCTCACTTTTTTTAGGGAAAAATGTTTCTGCAATTTACAGTAATTCTTGCTTTTCTAACATTTCTTTTAGTCACTAAAATCTATTATAAAATCAAGATCTTCACAACAATGCAGTTGATATAGTCTACATTACACAAAATCAAACATGTAGCAAAGAATAAAATAAACAGATAAAGATGTATTAAAATTGAGAGAAATAGAAAGGAAAACTAAAACAAATATATTGTTTTTCTCCAAACATTCTTGAGATCATAAATTTTAATTTTTGTAAATCATCAAATTAAACTAATAGTGGTCTGTTGATTTTTGTCATCAAGGTTTTGAATCATAGAAATTAGCATATTATGATGAGTGAGCATATTATGAGTTAGTATGAAAACTAGAATCATATACAAATTTTCAGTTTCAACACACAACATTTTCTTCAATGGGAAATTTGTTACATTTTTATAATACTTTGAATGTAATTTTAAGTAGAGATGACTAGTAGGTGTACTAAAAAATTTATATAGATATATTAATAAAATATACGAATACTATCAAGATCAGCGGTTCCTTGGTAAAGATTGGGAACCACTGATCTAAATTTTGAAGAGTCTTGTGTTACTTTGGCATGTGATCTCAAAGGCTGCATCTGAAATGAATAGTAACTTATGGCACATTGCAAAAATCTAACCATGAAAATCAAAACTTCAAATGCTTTTCCTCACATTGAATGCATGTAAGTGACAAGTAATTTTTGAAATCTTGAGCTTTTTAATGGGCACCTCATTTCAAAATTTTCAGGGAGAAGGAGGGGAAGGGTTTCAACTCAATGCATATTGCACTGAAAAAGCAACAACAATCATGCACAACACATAAAATGCATATTTTTCCAAGCCACGGGAAGCCCTACATGCAATTAAATGACAGGCCAGTTTTTTAAAAATAAAAACTTAAACCAAACTAAATGGCGCAACACCTAAGCATTATTGGCATTGCACCTTAATGGCGCACACCAAACTAAATGGCCAACTGTGCCCATCCCAGTTTTCGAGACCGAGATTCTGCAGAAGGGGATATTCCAACCAAGTGGTCGGCCTGAAGCGGAACCCCCAAAGTTCCCAAACAACCTGTGATAAGGCAAAAGAATTCCTTTTATTAATTTATTCAAAACAACAACTTTAATAAATATTAAAAGTTTGGAAAATTCAAAAATTGAAAGAAATAAATAATTTATTTTACATCAGATAAATTATTCTCCAAATTCTATGTATGCTTGATGACTGCAGATGCTCCCCCAACCCTGCATGCCCCAGGGTTACAACAATACTGTATGTATAGAATCTTCTTGTAACTACATTTAGTTTTCTTCTTTACAATTTTAGAAAAGGTATATTGAAACAGAAGAGGGATGAGTTTAAATATAAAATAAAAAGGGCTTCGGGTTTGACTTCAACAATAAAACATCAATAACCATTATTACAGTAACAGCCTACACATCACCACTAAACATATATGACAACATTTCAAGTGCAAGAGGAGGCCGTTCTTGCATAAGTAATGCCCATTTCTCACTTGCTTTAATTGCTTCAGAATTTTCGGCAATAAAAGTCATGGCAGCTTCTTTCAGTTCTTGATCATCATAATCATTCCCTAATCTCAGAGTATCAACAGCTGAATCAAATGTAACAAACTTCAACCATGCTGAACAAATATCCCTCAACTCAGGAAGATCATACAAATCAGCTGCAACATATAGATCACTGCATTTTTTGTGATCTTTCAGTGTTATCCGACCAGTGTAGATATAAAATACAAAGTCTTCCAATGAATCTCTATCGAGATTGGATATCACGACTTTATTCTCTAAATTTTCTTTCATTGGATTTGCAAACATTCTAGCAAAAACAGATGATCGAGCAGATAGTATAAGTTTATGAGCCTTAATTTCAAATGCATCAGCTGTCAGTACAACATCGTACATATCACTAGAAGTCAATAAAGTTTCCATGTTTTCGGAGAGCTTGTCAAGTTTTTTCAGCTCTTTTCCTGCACTTGATGACGGCCGTAAAATATCAGGGGGTTCCAGAAGCATCTCATCACTCAACAGTGAAACAGGAATTAAACTCAATTTTATAATGCGTGGGATATCAGTCACCGGTGATTGGGAAGTTAAATCAAAAGAGAAAACTTCAACCACTACATGTTTATGTTCTTCACCCTTTTTTTCCGTATGAGTCCAACGCTTCCATAACTTTCTTTCTTGTTTGGGAGTATCTAATGTATATGCTTCTAATTTTATGTGATATAATTGATCTAAATTGCTTTGCTTGGTCACAGAAATAATGTAACTCACATGATAGCTCATAATTTTGTGAGTTGAAGAACAACGTTTAGGTTCAACATTCATTTTCTTTTCCAACACCCATTGTGTACCACCAGTAGTTTTGAAATTAGCTTTTAATTCATTTTTCCCACATTCAATAGGGAAAATAAAAAAATCATCCATGATTCACAAGGGCGCGGAATATTTTCCGTACATGATTGTAACATCCAAAAAAAGAAAACTACAATGTACTTTATATGCAGCTAAAACATATGCAGTAACACTATTGCGAATCAAGTTTTAGCTGATTCTTTTCTCTGTCTATAGACTCAGGGAATGAATGACATGAACTGTAAAATTAAAATTCAATTCATATAATTTTAAAGTCCTTAGTGAAAAATTCTTGTTATTGCTACACAGACGTTTTTCTTTTCCTCCCTTCCTTCCTTCTTTCTTTGTTTACATTACAGTGGCTAGAATAATTAGTGTGCCGTTCGGCGCGAAAATGTTGAAAACGAAACTAAGCCACCAGTAGGTGGCGCTAGCATCGACAGCGAGGTAACTGATTAGCAGAGCGAACGTTAAAGAATCATTTACTCGCCTTAGTTTTCGCACTTTTTTCAGTACTAAAAAAAGGAGGTGCAAAAAATATGTGATTTTTTTAAAAATATTCAATCATCTGTTCAAGAGAAGAATTTGGAGCAATAAATAGACGGCTGTCGTTTAATTGAACACAAGCATGAAAAATATTTTTATTTAGTTTTCGGATGCAGTCATAAATGAAAACCATGTATTTTGTTCAGAGAATATTGTTATACTTTTTAAAGACAACGGTTTTTAGTCCAATATAGTGGGAATGAGCTGTTGAAGATAATTGCATTATTATGCTCATATTACCTAAAAAAAGAAAGGCTATATGTCTAAGTACTATATTTTAACATAAATAAATAAATAAAAATTAACCAATAATTACTATCACATAAGTTTTTTACAAAGCACATTGCAATCTGATGTATATTTTTTTTAAAAAGAAACACTTGCAATGTCATTTTTTAAATGAACTGCATGCTTAAAATTTTGTGTTAGATTTTTTTTAAATATAGATTTAATTTTTTTTTTTAATTTACATTTATTTAAAAACACATTATGATGCACAAAGTTTTGGTCAAGTTTCAATTACATACAAAACCAAAATAGAAACAAATAATAAAAAAATCTTGAACCAAAGCAAAAAGCTTAGCTTTAAATTTATTTTGTTGTTATGACAAGCACAATTTTATTTTGATATTACATTTCTTCTTCTTTAACGTCAATATTGTTTCATATATAAAATTTTATTTTTGAGTCACATCTTTTAAAACTTTTTGTAGTTCCAGACAAATGTAGAATTTTGTTAAAAAAACTGAAATTCCCCCCCCCCCATTCCCCCTCCCCCTCTTGTGGGTACCTTTGTCACATTATGATACACAAAATGTTGGTCAAGTTTCAGTTACATACTAAATCAAAATAGAAACAAATAATAAAAAAAAATCTTGAACCAAAGCAAAAAGCTTAGCTTTAAATTTATTTTGTTGTTATGACAAGAACAATTTCATTTTGATATTACATTTCTTCTTCATTAACGTCAATATTGTTTCATATGTAAAATTTAATTTTTGAGTCACATCTTTTGAAACTTTTTATAGTTTCAGACAAAGGCAGAATTTTATTCAAAAACTGAATCCCCACCCCCGAATCCTCCCCTTCTGGTGGGTACCTTTGTCACATTATGATACACAATATTTTGGTCAAGTTTCAATTACATACTAAACCAAAATAGAAACAAATCATTAACAAAATCTTGAACCAAAGCAAAAAGCTTAGCTTAAAATTTATTTTGTTGTTATGACAAGCACAATTTCATTTTAATATTACAATTCTTCATTAACGTCAATATTGTTTCATACATAAAATCTAATTTTTGATTCACATCTTTTAAATCTTTTTAAAGTTCCAGACAAATGTAGAATTTTATTAAAAAACTGAACCCCCTGCCCCCGAATCCCCCCGCCCCCTCTGGTGGGTACCTTTGTCACATTATGATACACAAATTTTTGGTCAAGTTTCAATTGTATACTAAACCAAACTAGAAACAAATAATAAACAAAATCTTGAGCCAAAGCTAAAAGTTTAGCTTAAAATTTATTTTGTTGATATGACAAGCACAATTTCATTTTAATATTACATTTCTTCTTCATTAACGTCGATATTGTTTCATATGTAAAATTTAATTTTTGAGTCACATCTTTTAAAACTTTTTACAGTTCCAGACAAAGGCAGAATTTTATTCAAAAACTGAACCCCCCCCCCCCCCCCTCCGAATCCCCCGACCCCTCTTGTGGGTACCTTTGTCACATTATGATACACAAATTTTTGGTCAAGTTTCAATTACTTACTAAACAAAAATAGAAACAAATAATAAACAAAATCTTGAACAAAAGCAAAAAGCTTAGCTTAAAATTTATTTCGTTGTTATGACAAGCACAATTTCATTTTAATATTACATTTCTTCATTAACGTCAATATTGATTTTTTATGTAAAATTTACCGTTTTGAGTCACATCTTTTAAAACTTTTTATAGTTCCAGACAAATGTAGAATTTTATTAAAAAACTGAACCCCCCCCCCCCCCCGAATCCCCCAGCCTCCTCTGGTGGGTACCTTTTTGTCACATTATGATACACAAAATTTTTCAAGTTTCAATTGTATACTAAACCAAAATAGAAACAAATAATAAAAAAAATCTTGAACCAAAGCAAAAAGCTTAGCTTTAAATTTATTTTGTTGTTATGACAAGAACAATTTCATTTTGATATTACATTTCTTCTTCATTAACGTCAATACTGTTTCATATGTAAAATTTAATTTTTGAGTCAGATCTTTTAAAACTTTTTATATTTCCAGACAAAGGCAGAATTTTATTCAAAAACTGAACCCCCCTCCCCAGCCCGAATCCCTTCCGCCCCCTCTGGTTGGTACCTTTGTCACATTATGATACAAAAAATTTTGGTCAAGTTTCAATTACATACTAAACCAAAATAGAAACAAATCATTAACAAAATCTTAAACCAAAGCAAAAAGCTTAGCTTTAAATTTATTTTGTTGTTACGAGAAGTACAATTTCATTTTAATGTTACATTTCTTCTTCATTAATGTAAATATTTTTTCATTGTTTTTCTTGAGGTGGTCAGAATTAAACCGATTTATCACGGATAAATTTACAAGGACCAAAAATGGGCATATGTTCCTCTTCATTTATTTATTTTATAGAATAAAAAAATGAAACTTGTTCGTATACTATATCAAAGTACGAATGAGGGAGATATTTATTTCATTTCCTGCTTACTTAGGGGAAAAACTAATCCGAAAGTAGTTAACAGCAATCAATTCATGTTGGTGCTTCAGTGTCACTTGTAACTTTCTAAATGACAATCGCTAATCGAAAGACTTTTGGTACACAGGGCCTTTAATCGCAGCTGCTGGCCCCCAAAGCCGTTTTTCGGCGGGCTCGAACTTACCTCGCTGTCGAATAGAGCGCCATCTAGTGGAGGCTTACTTTCGGGAACAGAAAAAGCACTGGAGGACAATGGCGAACGGCACACTATCTATTCTAGCCACTGTAGTTTACAACAGGCGGCTAAACATAGGGCATCCACTTTTACTCATCTGACATTTCATTGGCTAAGGAACATGACGTCATATTAAGGGCGGTATTATACGTTTAAGTGCGCACAAATTTTGTTCTGTAACAAAATCTGAGTATTTAAAAGGCAAATAATGGAAATGTAGTAGAGATTGCTTCTGCGCTCTTGTATGGATGATTCTGATTTGAAATTCTCCGAATTTTCTAAACATTTTTAAAAACCGAAAATTAAAAAAAAAGAAAAAAGTTTTTCGAATTTTTTTTAATTAATAATTCTTGATATTTCTTTGACAAATAATGTATTATCTATATATATGCTTTATTTCCTTCTGTCTTGCGAGATGCAGAATATTTTGCGGAATATTTTTTACGGATGCAGAATATTTTTTTATTAGTACATTAGACCAGTGATCCCCAATCCCGGTCCGTGGACCGGTACCGGTCCGTGGATCAAATGGTACCGGGCCGCCCATTTCATTGAAACTGAATTTGAATTCCTAGGTTTATACCCCAAATTTAAAACAACCCCCAGATGGAACCGTCTCATTGCAAAGAAACAAGCTCAGGGTTCTCATTGGTTTAACGTTCTAGTAAGTGTTAAAGTAAAGAAATGTTAAATCACTTAATATTTTTTGGTGTAACTGTTTTTTTTTTTTCATTTTGAAGGAATGTTTAAATACAATTAAATAAAAATTAATAAATCAAAATGAAGCAAAATATACACAATGAATGCCCCCCCCCCCCCCAGTGGGCCGTGGTAAAATTCTCAAGCGCTGACCGGTCCGCGGGGATAAAAAGGTTGCGGAACACTGCATTAGACTACGCGTTGAATGCTGAAAATCTGTAGTGGTTGTTTTATGTGGGCCTAATAGTTTTAGGGAACCAATAACGTTATTATTTCTCGAAATATTTTATTTTACTGAACACCCAAAAGCAATAAAAAAAAGGAAGAAATTTAAAAAAAAAAAAAATAGGAGGAGGTGGGGGGGGGGGGGGGAGAAGGAAAAAAAAAAAAGTGAGTTGCTCAAGCGCCGCGGAATAACAGACGCTAATTATATAGAAATAAAAGAAAGGCATAAACACAATTAATTGTCTAACATTGAGTAAATAAATAAATTAATTAATTGAATAGAATAAAAAAAGAGTAATAATAAAATTACTCTCTTGAGCAGTAAAAGATTGCACCATCTATGACTGAATTTATCTCATTTTTAGTGTTTGTTGAGTGAAACTAAAAAAAAAAGGCGTCATACAATTGCTTTGCTGGTTCAGGAATCCATTTATCCTATCTAAAACTGCTGTTCCCATCCTCCACAGTAATTTAATCTTTCCTGTTAATTTTGTTTAGTTGTAGAATTATATGCATTGTAAAAGAGTTTAAAAAATCAATATGTATATAGCTACCTTCTCTATAACTTCCATAATGACATATAATTATCCAATCAAATATAAAAGAGTCAAGTGTATTGAGAGATAGCAGCAAAAAAAAAAAGAAAAGAAAAAGAAACTATTACCAGATATAAGTTGCAGAATTACATACTTTTCTAGGTCTTAAACAGTCCAATTTAAAAATCATGGGGGGGGGGGGGGGGAAGAGGGCGGCTCAAACATTTCCAATTGCACAAATTTTTTTTTAAAAAAAAAAAATAAATAAATAAAATAAACAATTAAAAAGTAATTAACATTCACTCGTTATTATTAATATTAATTACAAAAAATCACTAATAGATGAATACATTTATAGATCATTATAGTAAATTCATAGTTTTCACAAAGTAACCGAAATCCTTATGCAGTATCGTTGATTTAACTATACATTTATTAAACGTGATTAATGTAAAACAAACAGTAGCACTTTTTTGTTTTAAATCTATCTGTTTAAAAAGGAAAATTACACAATTAAATATTTTTGTACTCGGTAAATTTCTGTAGTTGAGGGAGGAAAAGGGAAGTTCATTTTCAAACACACTTCTTATGTATTTCAGAGTAATTTTTCATATTGAAAATAAAAAAGACTTATAAGTTCTTAATTTTAAAATTTTAGTGCAAGAAGTCTTTAAATTTTGGTTTTTATTTTAAAATTTTCTCTTTAAAAGCAGTTTTTCTCATTTAGCATTGAAATAAAAAATTTCCTCATTTCTAATAGAGGGGCTTAAGCCCCTGATCCCCCCCCCCCCCCTTTCCTATGCACCTGCCAGTTTTAGTATCTTGCAACGAAAAACACGCTCATTCCGAAACTGTACAACTTTCGATTCTCTTCATTTGCGCTGACGTCATAAGATTTGTGACGTAGTAGAATTTAACCAATGAAATGGTAGATGAGTAAAAGTGGATGCCCTATGTTTAGCTGCCTGTAGTTTACATGTCTGTATTTACGTTTTTTACGCAGGGAGGCTAAAAGGAAGGAGCCTCAACTAAGCGGGGAACTGGCCGAAAACATGGCGCGATTTTTCCACCGCCGTCAGATGGCGCTAGAGTAAAATGTCTTGCCGTTAGATCAAGTAGGGAAAGAGAAATTTCGTTTGACCCCGAGTATTCGGAGAAAGGTAGCGGAAAATCAGCTCGTTTTGGCGGCAGCGGCCAGGCGGTTCGGGCACGCATTAGTCTCTCGTTGTTCCAACAATTGAAATTATTATTTGCAGTATTTTATTGCATTTTATTATAAGTTAAACATATAATCAGAAGGTTATTCCAGTATCTTATTTAATGTATTTTTTGCTTTCGTAAAAAATCACTGTAATTAGCTAGTGACTAGATAATTTAGGATTAAAAGAGGGGTAGCAGACGGTCAACTGGTATTCGTGCCATAATGAATGCGAGGAAAATGTCGGGGTCAGGGGCACTCCCCCCCCCCCGACCCTCTTAAATGGAGGGAAGTAAAAACTCATTGTACGTTGCATTAAAAAAACACAAAATACATGTACATACGTAGAAATACATTAAATTATTTTCCAAGTGAGGGGGGAGGTGCAATTGATCCCCCTAACACAACGGGTCTGTTGGGTACCCGATTTTTGAACTCCGCACGTCGTTTCTTTTATCTAACGCTTACTGTACTTCATTATTTATACTCTTAATAATCTGGAATCAGTTAGTTCATAAACTTCAGGAATGAAAATGTTTTTGAGCGGCTTGCAACACACCACACACACACACATGCTTTTTTATATATAAATATATTGAGGCGATGCCCCATCCCCTCCTCAGAGCAATGGCGCCCACACCTATGAGCGATGACCTTTTTCAAAGTTCTGCTAAGGGGCCGTCCATAAATGATGTCACGCTTTTTCCCATGTATTTGACCCCCTCCCCCTTTGTCACAAAATGCCACACTTCAACATATCCCTCCCCCCTTTGTCCCATATGCTACGCTATGTTGCATAAGCATGGTGTCCCACTTATTTTTACCCCCTCCCGTCCCCTTGTCCCAATTTCACAACCCCCTCCCTTCGAAACGTGACATCATTTATGAATGATCCCTAAACTCCTAGAAAAGGACCCCATAAAAACCCAATCTAAAAACATATATATATATGTATATATATATACATATCAGTGGCGTCACTACGCGGGAGACCCTTTTGTTGAATGTTGAAGGTGGCACGTAATGCTATTTCAACGTATTATAACTGCAAATAAATGTAGTGAACTAAAATTTGCACAAATAAATAAAATTCAATTTCTTAAGATTCTTTTTTGCACGATTGAAAATATATAAACTACAAGTTTATACAACACAACAAATGTGGATTTTTTTTTTTGCTTGTAAAGGGGGTGTGTCCCACAAATTACAAATTACCTCCCCGGCAGGTGGCATTCATGATAGGAACGCCACTGTATATATATATAACACACACACGTATATTTTTATATATATATACATCGCTCATCGAGGGAATGATCACCCTATATATATATATATACATATAGGGGATGGGATCATTCATAAATGATGTCACGCTCCTTCGAGGGAGGAGGGGGAATCGTGAAACTGTGACAAAGTGTGACAAGGGCAGGGGAGAGGGTAACAAAACGCGTGACATCATGCTTATGCAACACAGCGGTATTTGTGACAAAGGGGGGTAGGGAGGGTCCTTCGAGGTGCGACACTTTGCCAAAGGGAGGAGGGGGCCAAATATATGGGAAAAAAGCGTGACATCATTTATGAACGATCCCTAGGGTGATCGTTCAACATTCCACCTATGAGCGATGGTGCGTACCCAGAAATTTTTTTCGGGGGGAGGGGCACCTGACTTCGACACACTTATATATGTCAAAGCAAGTTTCAGAGAAGTTAAGAATATATAATTGAAAAAAAATTCAAAAATTCGTAGGCGGGCGGGCCCGAGGGGCCCTCTGCCTGGATACGGCCTTCGCGGTGCAGTCCCCCCAAACGATGACCCCTGTCAAAATTCGGCTCACCTTCACCCTTCGTAAACAACCCCTTAAAATTTTCTATGGAGCAATCGGCAACATGTCCCCCTCCTTCCTTTCGTGTGCGCCCTTGATATATACTATATTTATGTATATACCATTTCCGCTACAAGAGGATGGTGCATCCCCCAAAACGATGTTCCCTTCAAAATTCAACAAAGCCAAAACGAACCCTATAAAAATTTTAATGGAGCAATCTGTGCCATGACCCCAAAGGGCACCCATAATAAATATATAGTTACCCCCCAATTGTTCCCTCCTGAAAAAAAGAAGCCTCCCCGCACCCCTTAAAAGAAGCAAAGACACCTAAAACAATCCCCTTAAAAACTTCAATGGCGTGCGGTTTGCACAATACCCACCACCACTGGAGCTCGCATCCTTTTTTTGTGGGGGGGGGGGGGCGGGGGACCTGACTTTGACATACTTATGTTAAGGAAAGTCTCAGAGAGGAATACATGTTACGCCTTGGAGAGGGAGGGTCCACAGCTTTTGGGGAGGGGTGCGTTATCACATTTAATAGACATGTTTTTTATTTAACTGTACATTAAAGTTGAAACCGTTTTTAGTTAAATTAAAGTTACAATTAGCTTTGCAAGGATGTCTAAACGCCTTGCTTATTTCCGGAAACCCCCCCCCCCCCCCGGGAATTTAAAGCAATATCGAAAAGTTTCAAATTTCTAAAAACTGGTATCATTTTTTTTTTTTTTTTGAAATAGTAATTTTAACACATCAAAAATAAATACATTTTTATGTGAATTTTCGTTATAATAGAATTATTTTCCCGAACATTACTGTTAAAGCATTTTAAAACAGACAACATATTTATTTCGTAATGTTGGTACCTGTAAAAAATGTTTCTGTTGAGAATGAAAAAAAGGGGGTTTCGTGAAATTGTGACAAGGGGAGGGGAGGGGATAACAAGAATTGTGACATCATGCATTATGCAACATAGCGTGAAGCGTTACAAAGGGGGGAGGGGGGTCCGCTGAAGTGTGACATATTGTGACAAAGGGGGTAGAGGGGTCAAATATATGGGAAAAAAGCGTGACGTCATTTATGAACGGCCCCATTGTGAAACTTGATAGTTGTTTAAGTCATCAATAAAAAACAAAATAACACATAAAAATATTTAAAACCTGCCTTTAAAAAAAATTATTGAAATGTATAATAGTGCTTTAAACAGTGTTTCTTGTCAAAAAATTACCCCTCCAAATGTGTCGTTAAAGTTGTAATAAAATGCTATGAATAAAACAGATATATTATTGCTTATAATAATTTAAATCAACGAGTAAAGAAAAAAAGATATTTTGAAGGTTAATCTTATTTTCTGGAAAGCAACCAAATCAAATAAATTTTTAGAATCAATAATACTGCAATAAAAAAGCCTATTGAATTTACTAGTTAATTTTCTCAATTATAGATTTGATATAAAATGTTATGTTTGACACTTGGTCATATATCTAAAATAAAAATAATATAGCGTTACAATGTTATATGTTCTGTCACAATATTTTAAGACTGAAAACATCTCAAAATTCCCAATGTTCCCAAATTTCCCAGTTTCTTCCCGAAAATTTACGGGCTTTTTGCATCTCTAATTACAATCATAGCAAACCGAAACCATCAGTAGCAAACCGAAACCATCAAACTAAAATGAACCAAATATAATAAAAAGAAATCACAAACACATTCTGAATCTAAAAGTAGTCCATGATCCTATAACCAGCTTCTCAAAAATTGACTATATCGATTTAAATACTCTTAAAAAAACCCTTTTAAATAGTTTTATTTGTAACACTAAATTATGTTGCGAATCGCCCTCATGGCAAGACATTTTACATGTGCGCCATCTAGCGCCAGTGAAATCGTCCGGACACAGCGCTCCAGACCGTGACTTCATTAGACTTCATCTGCATGACGTCACAAGGGTGTATGAGGAAGGCAGCAGACGATATTCAGATTTTCTCCCGCTGCAGTACCTAGTACCTGCAGTGCTGCACATCAACTTATGTATTTTTATTCTATGAGCCAGGTAGCGTTGAAAGCTTCCAAAACGCCTTATTTATTCCCGAAAAAAAAAAAAAAAGTTTTTTTTTCCCTGGGAATGTAAAGCAAAATCGGGACATTTCAAACTTCTCAAAAACTGGGAACATCTGATTCTTTTTTGTTTTGAAATAATAATTTTAATACATCAATAATAAATAGTTTTTTATAAAATTTTCGTTATAATAGAATTACTTTACCGAACATTATTGTTTAAGCATTCTAAACCAGACAAACATTTATTTCGTTGTGTTGGTATTCGCTGTAACAAAATTTTACTGTTGTAATTTGAAATCTAGTAATAAAGAGGGAAAAAAGAGTTTGAAGGTAAATCCTATTTTCTACAAAGTAACCAAATGAAAGATATTTTTAGAATCATAATATACTGCAATAAAAAAGCCCTATTGAATTTACAAGTTAATTTTCTCAATTACAGGTTTGATATAAAATGTTATGTTTGACACCAGATCATATACGAGAATAGAAATAATATAACGTTACGATGTTATATGTTCTGTAACAATATTTGAGGAATGAAAAAAAATTTATATTGAGTAAATAATTTATGATTATTTGAAGAAAGCTCAAGTTCGGTTTTTCCTCTAAAAATTCCCATTGTTCCCAAATTTCCCAGTTTCATCCCTAAAATTTCCGGGTTTTTCCCCTCACTTCAAAATTTCCGGGTTTTTTGCATCTCTAGAGCCAAGTCCGTCATCTGGGCGGTCAGGGGGTATCATTAGCGATCAATACATCATCATCTTTAAAAATACATAACTTATACACGTTTTTATATATTTCGTTGCTTTTTACCTATAAATTGCATTCAAAATATACCGCTTGCCCCTCCCTTGGACAATTTTGAAATGACGGGCCTGCTATGAGCTCTCCTTTTCATGTACAAAAGGTGCCTTTTCAGAGTTTTCCTGTCACAACTATTTAAAACATACTTTCAGTTAATTCGTAATTCTTGTTTTTTAATCATATTTTCAGATTCTTAGCCTTTTGCGTACTGCATCAGAAAAGCCGTGAAAAATCGAATTTTTTTTTTTTTCTTTCTTTTATCCCTTTTCTCACGGCTCAAATCACAAAAAATCACTAATAAATGAATATTTTTATAGATCATTAAAATAAATTCACAGTTTTCACAAAATAACCGAAATTCTTATGCAGTATGATTTTTAATGGGAAGGGCTTAAGCCCCCTGAGCCCCAACTCCCCTTTCCTACGCGCCTGCTGCTTTCAGCTCTTATGAGGCTGCTTGTTAGTAGCAGTCATTCTCACGAAAGATGACAGCTGCAGTAAACATAAAGGGCTGTTGCTTTATGGCCAACATTAGCCACATTTAGGTATTTCTTACTGATAAGGCAATTCTGTTGGTACTGAACTAAGGTTAGTTGGTTGAGTTTTTTGTCTCTTTAACGTTTTTATATCACATCAGCCAAAGCTACACATGAAATTAACACGAAAAGAAAGCTCAGTCTTTTTACTTCAGCCTTCTCAGCGCCAATAAAGTGTTTAGTTTAGTTGGTTCAACTAATTACAGTGGCGTATCGTTTATATGACGCTGAAAGGGCCTGTCGAATAACATCGTATTATCGATATACACTTCTGGCTAAATAAAAAAATTGAGAGCACACTAAAACGTCGTATAAACGATAATCACTATATCTACAACGTAACATTTTAACTAATAGCAATAGTAGAAAATTAGCTTAGTTAGCAGTAGTTTAAATTAGTTATAAATACAGCAATAAGGAGTATTCATACAAATATTCATCATTTCAAAATTGAAGAAGCTCAAAATTTTGAATTAATTAAAAATAAATAAGTAACTTACTTTTTAGACGAGGTTCTGATTTTCAAGGATGGAAATTGATGTAAACACACAAAGTTTTCATTAAACATTGATTTATTTGCAACATGACACTTTTTTATGTAACAACAATAGAATGATAAAGTTTTTTTATCATTTCTTTAGATTCATAACTCAACAAACATATTTATCACTTTTTAAAGTACAAACTTGAAGATATGTATATCTTCACGAGTTAAATACAAATTAAAAGATAACTTAGATACATTCTAAAAATAAATTTTCATATGAGAAAAAACATTACTTTATGAATTTAATAACTCAAATAACTAACACTTGACATATAGTTTGCTAATGTAATGCTTATTTCTACATAAAACACCAAAACAGTACGGTAAGTTTGAAAATCGAAGCTAAGCATAGCCACAAAGTTGACATTCTTGCAAATAAAAGCATGAGAAATATTGCATATGATTGAGCAACACACAATTTCTTAGATTAGTTCGCTCAAACAATTTTTGATTGATCAATACATATTCATTCAAATAATATTTGTAACTTCTAGGAAGTAGGGTGTAGTATACCCATCTGCCTTCACTATAATGGCACTTTTCCATAGAAAACTACATCAGAAATTTTCTTAAAGTTATCATCAGTAAAACTTTTGGAAATCATCAAATATTTATCAGTTTACCCTCAATACATCAGAAGTAAATCAGTGAAAACTTTAAGATTTCTAAGTTCTTTGGATTAAAAAAAATGAATAAATAAAAAATAAAAAGAGTAATAAAAAAATAATGATAGAAATTGGCACTTTCTTCTTCACCATATTCATTTTATTAATCGTACATTCCCGTTTTGTAATTTAATTAATTATCAGTAACTATTAATACTAATTTTGTTTTCGACACTAAAGTGACATAAAAAATCATTTTCTTTTTTTAAGAAAATTTTCTGCATGCTTTATTCATTTCAAAAAATACAATTTACTATTCCATCTGGTATGCTATGAAATACTAAACGTAGTCATCCCGCAGTTAATCGTTTTCACACTTGAAATAGTTTTTGAAAAAATAATTCTGTTTTTTGGGTACAAATAAATAAGTATTTCAGAAGGGGAAAAAAAAGAAAAATTTGTCATCAATTAAATCAAACTTGTCTTTATCAAAACACCACTAACAGCATGTAAATCAACTATGTCAAAGATCATATCCATGGTTTTTACATTCCTGTAATACTTTTAAGCTAATTTCATTCTTCATTTGCTTAACAGAATAACAGCCCTTAAAAAAAAGGCACATCAATTCACAGATAACATCAATAGCACACTCATGTCACATAATGCGATAGTGACAAAACATCAATTCATTTTGCTTTTACAAATTCAGATGCCTTCTCGATGAACGTTGCAAGACGGGTATCCCTATCTGATAAACCATTAACATCATGACTACTCAATGTAATCTGAACTTTGTTGTAAACATTAAACCATTCAGGGTGGTGATCCATCTTTTCTGCTTGCATTGCAATTCGTGTCATAAATCCAAATGCCTGTAAATGAAGAAAAAATATTATTACACATGCATGCAAAAAAGAAGCTATGAGAAGATGCCACCTGACCTTGAGAGAGTTCACTTCTTTTTAGGTAGAACAAACAGTAAAGGGCATAAGAGCGCTTAGCCATTAACGATCAAACAGTGGATCTAACAAGAAGGCTCCCGACCTAGAGAATGTAGATATTTAAAAAAAGTAACGCCCCATACCTTACTATTATATATAAAAATCTAATGATGGTGTCGCAGGAACTAATGAAACCGTAACGGCTAATAACAGCAGCCAATCAGAAGCGAGATCGCATCAGCGGTCATATTTTCTTTTAATGTGCTTTTGCTCATTACAACGCAACGCAAACCTTTATTTTTTATATTGAATTTTTGCATAAATGTTTAAATATAGGCTTGATTAATTTTATATAGTTCGGCAGAAATCTGAAAAGAATTAAATTGTTGTAATTCGTACATAGCATTTGTACGCAGCGTAAAATAGATTGGCAAAAATCATTAAAGTATTGATTATTTGTTATTCCTATATAGCATTATACATTGGGTAAAATATTTTAAATATGAAGCACTTCAAAGGGTCCGGTAACATATCTGATTCGCGCCATGATTGAGAAATTTATTTAGGCTCTGCCACGCTTGCTTCGGAAACGGATTAAATATCCGGCTAATACACTTTTGCAAAGAGTCTATGCATAATTTATAGGATCATTCTTATAAGAGGGCAAAGCTCTCTTCAGGAATTTCGCAGCAATTCCTGAGGGTAGGCGAGCGAGCATAACGAGAGGAGGCGGAGCCCCCAGTATGACTACAACAATCCAGAACGTTACTTAACCTCAGATAAATGTGAACTAAAGAGAAAACGACACTTTTAGATAATGATTAAAATTTTCAAAAGCCTCTTCGAGAAAAGTAGTTGGTTTTGAGTTGTGGCGGCTGTCTTGCACTGAAGGTGGAGTTTTAATGCTTTCCGCCTATTTCCACCTGAAATCTTTTAATATAATTTGGTAAATTCTTCGATGCAGAGGTGGAATCCGCCTATTTCCACCTGAAATCTGTAATTACAATAACACTAGCAAAACTTTAGCACTGGTTTCGATCGGAAATGCGCAGAACATCGGCAATAGACAGTGTTTTTTTTTTCTTTTTTGCTCATTACAACGCAACGCACACCTTTATTTTTTATATTGAATTTTTGCATAAATGTTTAAATATAGGCTTGATTATTTGTATGTAATTCCGCAGAAAACTGAAAATAATTAACATTTTTTATGTCAAATTTGGCAACAACTTGGGAGTATTTCAGGAAATTGTCACCTATAATGATGCCATTTTGAAAAATAAGAAGACACGCTGTACCTCAAGCAATAAGCAAACTTCTTGATTGCTTAATAAAAAGAATTTTGAATACGTTTCTGTTTAATTAGGTTTTCAAACATAAACGATAATTCTGAACTTTATACAATATTTTCAAAAGACACACTATATTTCGGACTTTCTCTAAATATCAATATTTTTAAAGGGCAGAGGTTGTTTATTTCAATTTACATTTTCAGATGTCAGAAGCTGTTTCCAATTTCAGATTTTTATATTTCCTAAAGATTCTTTTAGATTATCTTCGTACTTTTACAATGTTTTCTGATCTAAGTTAAAACATTTTAAACAAAAAAGGGGATAAAACAGAATATAGATTCAATATAATTCATACCACAATTCATATCATAAATCATGTAAAATTTCTTTCTAATTTATGTGTTTCTTTATTCTTTATTACTTTAATATTTATTTATTGCATTGGCATCACAATTATCAATTCATCTTTATTGCTATAGCAAAAACAACAATAAAAACATGGGTTTCGAATGTTGAAATGCATGAATCGAATGTTCCTCGTCATTGGTGCGGGTGAATCAGGAATCAGCTTTCATAAAATATGTGCAATTTATGTTGTGCAAATTATGATTATTTATCAACCTGCTACATAATCGCAATTTGAAATCTGGAAGAGAAAATACAAACAATCCAAACAAGAAATTAAATGAAAAGTTGAATCAAGAGAGATAATTACATAAAAAAGACTTACTTCATTAAAGTTTTTGAAAAGAAATTCCTTATAAATTGCATCTCTTCCACTGACCAGTGTCCAACCAGAAGACAACAGTGGATCCAACTTTGTTTTCCTTTCTTCATCTGACAGCTTCATCTTTGGACTGGACTAAAAGCAAATTATCAGCATTAATTGATGGAAGGGAATTTTCAAGCAATTTTTCTTATTTCTGGCTTTGTTCTGTTTTAATTATGCATTATGGTCTGATACAATAACTCAAGATTTCTCCAAGAAGTTTTATTTTTTCATTATTTATTTTTTTTACATAAATTGTACCTACAAATATTGAGTTTTTTCTCGGCTATGAGGACATTTAAAAAATTATTATTAAAATATTTTTGCATGGAAAGAAACTATGACCAATGCTTTCGTGTGAAATAACAGAAAACTTGTCAAATATCGCCATCAATTGTCAAAGTTGCACAGGATTGCATATCTCAAATTTTTTGCGCCAGATTTGGCAATAGGTCACCAAGTTTTTGCTAAATCTTCGCCAATTTAAGAGATGAATTGAGCGCGATGCCTTGGGAAAAATATATTGATACAAAAAAAAAAACGACTGGAAATCTACCCCGTTGCACAGAAAATCTTCATGACTTTTTCGTTACTTTAGTGACCGAATTCAAAATTCATGACCTATAGACACCTTGAAATTACTTTTTTGCACGGCGTCAGAAAATTCGAGGCATCGTGAGTTCATTGTATTAATATTATCACTTCACATAGAAACTTAAATAATTTCACTGTCTCCAAGAAGCAAATTTAAAAAAAAAACATTAAAATAGATGTCTTATAACCGGATCGTACATACAGACACAATTCTTGAAGGTAAAAAAGTAAAATGTTTACCTTTATGCGATAAACAAAAAAATAACGTAAAAAATGCTGAAATAGCAAAAAGATTTGCTAAAGCGTGGTTAGGGCTGGATGTCATTTCAACTATATAAACTCATTTTTTTACATTGAAAAGGGGGTCCTTGTCCCCCGAAACTTATGTCTGCAATTCTCACTGCCATTTGTGCATTTTTTATGCTGTTTTCGAGTTTTTGAATATCTAGACAGCTTTTAGAAGAAAACAACATCAAAACAGTGTTACGTACATTTTTTAAAAATTACAAAAACATTAAAATATTTAACATACTAATTTTCTTGCGTTTATTTTATACTTACGGTTAGCAATAACGATGTTCAACACAAATGAAATTCTTCGACTAAAAGGAATAAAACACGAGGCAGAAAGAGGATTCTGAGTGCACCAACGCCAATGAGGATTTTCGCTATCAAATAAGTCATCAAGGTCGCCCGATGCTAAGATCAAATAAAGATTCATTCCCGCGAGGAATTCTCGCTTTGCTTCAAGTTACAGAAAGAGGAGCAATTTCTTCTGGCTAAGTAAAATAAATGGTTTGGTACAAATCTTCATTCTTTTTAGCTATCTAATACTGAATGAGGAAAGATGGAAAGTGATTACTATTTATTGGCTCAAGAGAAAGATTAATTTATACTATTAGCATGTGTGTGTTTTTTAATCTGACTGAAAAGAAGTAGATTTCGCATGGATTCATGAAATGGTTCAAAATTTAGTTCAAGGAAAAAAAAGTAATTTTTATGAGTAAGTGTTGGGTGAAGCTTGTCATTAAAACTGCGAACTCCATACTTATACAATTTTCACGCTGATTTTAAATAAAGATCCGTTAAAGAAAAGATACAGATCTAAAAACTTTTCTTGCTTCTATTCTAACAATAAACGGCAAAAAATGTAATAAGAAAATACATCATTATACAAGAACGAAGTGCTATGGAACGTTTATCCCTAAATTATATATTTTTACGACTTAACACAAAGCTTTTTCCATATATTTGACCCTCTTCCCCCCCTTTGTCACAAAATGTCACGCCTCAACCAGGGTTCACACTGGGGAAAATTACAAGGTGGGATTTTCCACCTTTACCAAAATTTTAAGTGGGATTTTTAAAGTTTAAGCCTAAAAAAAATTTTTTTTGAGTGGGATTTCAAAAAATATTGCGGGAATCGCGCGATCGCGCGAACCCTGCCTCAACATACCCCTCTTCTTCCCGCCGTGCGGTGGCCAGCGTAGAATAGCGCCGACGTAGTTATGCGTGTCGTAAGAGGCGACTAAAATAGCAATATCCGATCCGGGTGACGTAAGGCTTGCTTTGTAGCATGACTATGGCCCCGGGTCGGTAAAGCAGGTAGGCAACGCTCTGCCAGCCCAGCCCTTTATGGCTGGTGCTGGTTGTCAAGTGTGTCAGAGAGTTTGTGGGAAGTTCGAGGAGGACAGCGCTGCAGCCGCACCCCCTCATACTGGGGGGTAGTCCGGGAAAGCCTTCGCGACTATATACGGTATGGCTGCAGTTAGCATTGGGTACCCTTCTAACTTATAGGGCTCTTTTTTTTTTTTTTCGCTGTCATATCAGAGAATTTTATTGAAAAATTTATTTTTGAGAAATGTTTTTTTTTTAAATCCAACTTTTTTACATGTTATTTTGATGTTGTTGTTGAGTTCTCGCGCGAAGTGAGTTTAACGGGGCTTTTATAGGCAGGAGCCCAACTTCTGCCCGTTTTGAGAGGTCTCTTAATTTCTTGAACCAGCTCCCATATGATTGTCACCTGGTTGGTACCCCCAGATATATCGTTTCACTTGGAGGACATTGGAGCCAGGATGGATTTAAACGTGCAGCCAGCTCCTTTTAGCGTACACGGTCCCAGAGCAAACAGCGGCAATAAGTTGTCACATTCCCAAACACTGGCTTTTGTCAATATTGCTTCATTTACGATGTTCTGCGGGAGCCGAGCTTCTACTGACTGGTCACGTGCGGAACACGTTATTTTGATGAGTGACATAAAAGATAATTTGTCATTTAATAACTCAACTTCAGAGAAATTGGATATAAACCAGTAGCGTCACTATGAGGGGTGGGAGGGAGGTGGTCCGCCCCGGGTGACACCCAAAATGAGATAGAGTTTTGAAATATATATATGTTTGAATTATACTATTTTAATGGCGCTACTTCAACCTATCATAACTGAAAATAAAAGTAGTTTAACTGAAAGTTTGACCAAATAAATAAAATGGAATTTCTTAAATTTTTTTGTTTTGTTTTGTTTTGTACTACAGAAAAAAAAAACTACACAACTACAAGTTTATACGACACAACAAAGCTTTCTTTTTTGTGTATGTGGGAATGCAGAAAAAATGCATTATTATCAACTTCCGCATGCCAAAAAAAAAATTTTAAAAAAATCCCGCAATATTATTCGCAAAATGCTATATATATATATATATATATATAACATAGTATTCTTCAAGATTCCCCTCACCTAATATTGTCCTTTCCTTTCAAAAGGTATTTCTCAATGAAATTAAAATTAGATTTAAAAGAGATTAAAACCCTCTATAACTCTTGTTCACGTTTTACCCCCCCCCCTCCCCCCATGCGGCCTCGCATTAATTACGAAATGAAATAGCTCAATCACATACACATACACACTGTTAAAAATTTCCGTAGGAAAATAGTAAAATAACCATTTATTTGATTGTTATTTTACCACATTTAGTTACAACAGTTGAATAACCATTAAAAATATGATACTCAAACCGCTGATTGCGAAAAAAATCGTTTATTCTCTGTTTATCCTAAAGAACGTTTAACTAATCGTAATTTTCAAGCGCTCAATAAGAATCGTTCGTCCATCTTGGTTGCGAAAACTTACCGGTTGTACGTTGTTTTAAAATAAGAATACGGATTTATCAGTTAAAATCTGCATGTGTATATAAAAAAAGAAGGGAAAAAAAGTGGCATAAGCAGTGGATACTAAATAGAGACACATACACACGTAAATCAAAAATTGCAGACATCGGATTCCCGAACTGTTTGCGAATGAGTGAACCCATAATTTGAGCTGCTGAAGCTTGTTTGTATTTTAATTTTTGCAGCAAATAAAATGATTTTTGTCAATATACAGAAAATTTAGAACAAAAATAAATGTAGATCCAATCAAAAACTGAAATCTCAATTTTAAGGCTGTTTGCCTGTTGGAAAAGAAGATTTATTGATAAATAAACGTCCGCTTTACGTGATGACGGTGGCCGAGTAGATGGAGAGCAAGACTTGTACACCACGCATTCGGGGTTCGAGTCCTGCAAGCTTCGTTTATGGGTTCTACGCCTCGAAGATTCTACGCCTCGAAATAGTTAAAAAAAGGTGAAAATTTTGTTTTGAAACCATTTTTAAATGGTTATAAAACCGTAAACTTTTGCATTTACGGCTTTTTAACCAAGTTAATTGGAAATGGTTAGGTCCCGTAAAGATAGAAAAACGCTCCAAACCGTAAATTTAAAGGTGAATTAGATGGACAGACTGCTGCCGGTCATTTAAACGTAATTTCATGATGAAATTTCTAACAGTGCAGACAACTACGTATTTCGGTTTTGGTCACTGTTGGTGACTCATGATCAGTTAGTCTTATGTTCAGAAAAGAAAAAGAATCAACAAAAATGTAAATCATAACAATATATAATACTTTAAATTAGTGTATTTTATTCTTCAATATTGCCTGATAAATACCGGATGAACTGATCACCTGTGACTAAAATCTGTACACTTAGGTGCTTTGACACCGACTGCAACATGATGGACAATCAACAGCGACGAAACCTTTCTGGGCGTTTCACTGATTCTACATAACTTTCTAACCACGCCCTCGTATTTACTGATTGGCGTTTTTATTGCGTCATTAAAAGTGACTTTCCCTCAGACGATCGCGCTATCGAAGAGATACTATATCACTGTTAGTTTGATCAGAGCCCCCTATACTAAATGCCTTTCGATAGCGCTTTAAATCCATACAAATTTTGGCCGCAACTTTTTATATAGAGGGCGCTAGTCGCCTGTTTATAATACTGCTTTATAAGTAGATACATATGGCAAAGATTAATGAACTGAGTGTTTAAAACAGGTTATCCGCGCCACCTAGCGGAGAACTTTTCACGGCCGTTTTTTCTCTCATATCGGAAGGCATTTAGTAATAGGGGGCTCTGGTTTGATAATCGAAGAAAGTCTAGTACGACGAAGACCAAATATCTCCGTCGCTTTTGGTATGTACCCTTATCGTACATTCATTTTCTCGTAGAAGATTTATAGTCGTACGGCAGTCATAAGCATGCAGCAGAATTACTTTAGTAACAGATTTGAATACAGATAACTGATATAATACATAAAACAATCCATCTTTAAGTATGTATTATGTGTGTAATGCGTTCCAAACATAAGACAGCTAATGAGTCGTTAATAAAGCTTTTTGTGTTTTACCAACTTTAAACAAAGGTGAAAAATTTTATATTTTTGACAATTTTTCAAAATTACTTTATTTTTTATACAGATGACATTCTTCTCTCTCGAGAATTTTGTTTATTCAAAAGCATAGAGGAGTATCAAATTGACAGAGTTCATTTAAATTTTTTGATTTGGGAAAAAAAGTATTTTCCATTGTTCATTTCGATTTTTCCTCTTGGACGTTAGAAGTTTTCACTTATTAGTCATTGAATTTTTTTTTTTCCACAATCTGAGCCAAATCAAATGATAAGGATCAACCACTTTTTGATTCATAATGGCTCAACTGTTCTCTCGTTTCGACCCTCATATAAACTCAGTTAGCAAATGTGGCAATATGTATATTTATTTATTCATTTGAATTTTTGAATATGAGCTAACAAATAAAAAGTTTCTGAAACTTGTGCCTCTTGTTCTGCTAAGATAATTTATATTTATAGAAAAGGAGGAAGAGTCACAGAAAAATATTTTAATAATAAAAAAAAGAAACATAAAATTACTGCACAAAATGTCAAAAGCTCTTCTGGAAAAGAACAAAATAATGGAATATTTTACATTGAGAAAGAAGGAAGCTTTAATCGAAAAATCTGGTATCTACTAATGGAGAAATCATGTATCTTCCTTCTTCAGCTTCAAAAATGCCGAAAATAAAGATCGCAAATGGCAGTTAAGGGAAGGATCGTTTCACAAGCGAAAGTTTTTTATGTAAAAATGTATCAAAGTTATAAGTCACCTTTTAAAGGGATACCCTTAACATAAAAATATTTATTAGACATATTTTATAGAAATTACAATTTAACCAATTTCATGATTTTTTAAATATTAATTTATATTTAATTTCTAACTTTTTTTTTTTTTTGGAAAATATATTTTACAACTTAAAAAATTGTTTAGTTTTGCATATCTGTCTACAATATGAATAAATATCATCCGTGTTCTGGTAAAAAGTCCCTAAGTCCAAAATTACTGTTCTGCGATCGCCAAAAACAATATTTAGATCGGTATAAAAAACAGTAAAAAATATTTCATTGACTTTTATTGCTGTAGTAGATTTACAGAAAACTATATGAAGGAATCATGCGTTGAAACAACTAATTGGAAATTACAATTATCGGCATAAGTCCGTTGAAAGGATGTGGACTTAATGAATTTTAACCCGCCAAGACATATTTGTTGGCATTCATAAAAAGTCTCTACTATGATAGACTTAAAGGATAATTATAAGAAATCTCCTACAACTTTGGGACATAGTCACAACGCCGAACGATACACACACATTTTGTATATGAGGCAGTGAGAAGCTACGGGATGTAAATGACCAAAAAACGATTCTGGGAAAAACGCGTTCAAAGTTTGGATCTTATGTTCCGTTATTTTTTCCTTAATCACGTTGAAGCGGAACACCTGTTAGAGCTATCACTAACATTTCTTGTCACAATATAAAATGGTGCTTGCCCTATCCATTTGCACCAGTTGTTTCCAAATTTTCAATTTCGTCACTTACAACCTTATGCTTCTCACTTCCTCATATTACTAGCGGTACCAGCACGGCGTTGCCCGTGCTGAATTTTGAAAACTCTGCCTGCCGCGCTATCCTTGCAAAGAATGTAAAAAACGTCGTCTATTGCGCTATTCTTGATAAAATATAAAAACCATCGTCTGCGGTTCTGTCGTTGCTAAGAGTATAAAAAACGTCGCCTACGACATTGTCTGTAGTCGTCGTCTGCCTATTTATCAAATAAAACAGTACATATTGCTAACACTTGAAAAAGTTATATAAGGTGTAAAAGGATCAGTTAAGAAGGTACATCTAAAGTCGCAGAAATACTATTGAATTAAAATTCATCATGTAATTACATAAAAAGTTGGGAACTTTTCCGTTAGAAGGGTCAGATTTGTCGCCAAAGGGTAATTAAAACTGCCAAACTGTAGCACGGCGTCATTTGTTGTGTTATTTTTCATTTGATTGCAATCATTAATTCATCATCAAATTAATTTTGTCCACTAATGAAATGAAATGAAGCTAACACTATTTATTATTTATTTGGGTCAAGGAAGCTTTAACAAATCAAACTATAAAGTTTACAACTCGTGTTTCTTATTGACTTTGAAATTTCGAACAAATTCCCTCTTTCGCAGAAAAAAAATCAGCGCGTTCGATTGATATATTATATTAATATGTGCAAGGCATTTTCCCCTCCCATGTGAGAGCTTTATGTGGACATTTTGCGCGTAAAATTGGAATAAAAAAAGAACTACCTGGAGATTTTTTCAAAAGATCTATAAATCTGCTCTGTGCTAATAGAGACAAACTGAAAATTTCAGCGAAATCTGAAGGGTAGTTTTCGAGATTAGCTACCTCATCCTCATATATCCCAACCTCCTCTTTTATATGGATAGATTATAATAATTATTAATTTGACACTACGTTAACTTCCCGATGGATAGAAGAAATACAGGTTATCTTTCAGAGTAATAAATACAGATAAAACATAAACAATTTCTGTGATGATTAAAGTGAGAAAAAAAATTTCAAATGAACACGTCTTTACGAAATCAGACAGGCTCATAAATTTTTGACTGCAGGTAAAATTGCTGCTAGGAAATTTACAGATTAACATTTCTTGTGAACATTTAAACCTAATGCAGTTTTCAAAAACCCTTCTTCTCTTCTTTTCGCTATAGAATTTTCCAAGGAACCATTAATTCTTTGCATAAAAAATAACTCTGTCCATGATTATACCGAGCCCAGTCACTGGACAGCTTTTAATTCCCACAGCTTCATCATTACTGTTTTTGATGCGATTTTTGTGATATAAAACATCAGAAAAAATTTAAAAACTTCTTTCTAGTTAAAAGATAGCATGATATTTTGTCCGGGAACTTTTTTTCCTGCATGGAAAAAACAATCGACAACAATTACAGTAGACTATCAACCGTTCTATTTAGTTACTTGGCTCATAGATGGCGCATTCGAAATTGGTTGTTAAAACACAGAGTTAATCAACATAAATGGGGCGACAGCTGACAGATTTACATTCCTAACAATGTGCATAAAATGGTAGTTTAAATATCCTTTATACATGAACATAATACGCATTTTTCTTTTTTTCACAAAAAAAAAAACTAGTATATGGTAGTAGTTTAAGATGGTATACAAAACGATCACTTTTGGTGGGAGTTTTTTTTTTTTTTTTTGACAAAACAAGAGGATTTAAGGTTTACAAAAGTTTTTATAAATTTTGGACTCTAAAGCATTTTTTAAAAATTAAACTGAACTAAGGAGCAATTAGATTTGTACAAAATTGAAGATAATTAATATATTTAATTGAACAAATGACAAATATCTTGAGCACATATACCCAAATAAGAGTAGTAATTAGAAATGTTCTCAGATAAAAAAGAAGAAATTTTCTGATAAGATAATTTAAACATAAAAATTATATATTAAAAAACATTCTATAAAACCTAGTTGCTAGTAGGTTATATTCAATGTATCACTAATAACCCCGCGAAATATTTTACACATTATTAAAACCCTCTATAATAGTTTACACAGTTGAACGATATTAAATATTATTTATCTATGTGTAACTTTTTGCAAACATTTTTAGTTTTGAAAACATAAGTTTCACAAAATGATCTTATGAAAAAAAAAAATTTTCACCAATTCTTAGAAACTTTTGTGCAAAACAAATAAATATAACATATTAACACATCTAAATTTAAAATAACATCCATAAATATAACAAAGGAACATTTCATTTTAAATGCAGAAAAAAGTTATGAGGTACCCATGCTAAACGGCAGCAGTCACCGACTTGCAACTTTGAGATGTAATATTACTCACTTTAAGGGGAGCCAGCACCCAAAAATGTCAAAAAACACCAAAAAAATTTTTATTGGCTTAAGTACTAAAATAAATCTTTAAAAATATTCCCTGAAAGTTTCAGAAAAATTGAAGCAATATTTATTGATTTGTCATTGATTTTATTACAGTGTGAGGAGCCACCTTTTCATTCCAAAAAAGTAACTGTGCTGAATATAAGCCACATATTTATTTTTTAAAATAAAATAAGCAAGAAGAAGTACTTTCATCATGACTGTAACTGAAAAAAAAATTGAAATTTTGATAAAGAAAGGATTTAAGTTTTTGCAAGCCGAAATCTTAAAATGCTGTTTTCTCTCACTTTGTTTTTTGCACATTTCATCTCAATTAAAATGCAAAGGCTTTTTTTAATTTGGATCATAATGTGGATTTTTACCCCACATGTTCCTGAAATCATATATAACAAATTCATTATGCTCTACTTTTATGATAACTTAAGTACTTTTTAAAAAAAAATTCTTTTTGTAGGTTTTTTGAATTTTTTGTCGTTTTGTCTGCATTACTTCAGATTTTATTTTTTTTCCAAAAAGTATTTGACTTATAAAAAATTCAAAGCATAAAAGTTTTGCTTTATGAGTAGGGAATCAATAAAAAAAACTTTGAGACTTTACGGCAATTTTTGAAAAAGAAGTGCATTTTTAAAAATTGCTAAATTTTGTTTTAAAAATTTTAATTTTCAAATTATATTTGAGAAATCCAGTTTTTTTTAATATTAAATTTCTTATGAAGTGATATAACATGACATGAGGCAAAAATTGTAAATAAAAACACCATAGAGAAAAAAAATGGTTGTCTCACAGTACCCACTCCCCTTAATATGTACACTTAATCCTTTAAAATTTTGCTTAAAATTATCAGAATTAATAAGCTTGTCACATTTGGTAGCATAAGCTATACAGTAGCTTTTTCTACAGATTTATTTGACAATTTTTATATACATGGAATGGATTTAATTTGTTGATGTATGGGTTACTATGTGAAAGTATCAGATACAGTTTAAAGTACCTGCATGTCATTAGGGCCTACTAATTAAAAAGTAACTTCCGGGTACTTTTCCATTTGAGTGGGCTGTTGGTGATGATAAAATTTTTTTTGCCAAGTCAAAGTACTTTTCCATATTGGGCTACCATTGGCAAGGATTAAATATTCTACACTAAATCAAACAGTGCCGGCGGAAGACGTTTTGGCGCCCCGCGCATGACTGAAAACGCCACCAAAAACGCAATTTTCTAAAAGATATTGGAATTAATAAAATTAACTCGCAGTTTTTAAAGTGGTTCTCCTGGAGCTCATCTAAGAATATGTACTTAAAAAAGTCTATAACAATACAAACATGTTTTTCCTTTTTTTACAAGAAGGCAATATTTATATAACAGAAGGACATTGTTTGTTCAGACAACTTTAAACTTGGTCTCTTTCCGCCCCCCCCCCCCCTGATCTGGCGCTCTGGGCGGTCGCCCGCCCCTTCCGCTGGCACTCAAAACAAAGTATAATTGGCATAATTGTTTGGAAATTTTAATGTGACCCCCTGAAACAGAAAAGTACCAACCTAACCTAACCCAAACATGCACATAACAAGTCTCAGTTGTCAAATGTACCCAAAGGGTTAAAATACGAAAATCATTAGCTTCAGAAAAAAGGTTGTTCCCCCTCCAAACAATTTTTGGAAAGTTATAAGGATTCATAAAGATTTAAAACTCATTTTCATGAATATTAAGTACAATTACAGAACATAGGTTTTATATCTTAGAGCCTGTTTTGATTTTAAAAAAGTTTTTTGTTTGTACGTTAAGAGGGTAATGACTGAAGAGCCTCAACGGCTATACTGCATTACACAAAATTTATTTCAGTGCGCAGAACACAGCATCTTGGAGTCCTGGCGGACTTTTGAATGTGGCTTTTCTGCATTTGTGCACTAAATAGGCAGTAACCAAGACAACTCCTACAGTGATGAATGTAAAATAATGTTTCACAACAAACACATCACATCCTCATTTTTCACAGCAGCAATTACAACAATGAAATTGAACAGCAGAACTTTCTTATTCCAAGACACAAAATGATGCAGCTGGAACATGAGTCTAAAAATACGCAAACTAAGTGAAAAATTAGTTTAACCTATTAGATTCTACACATCTCGAAGCTTACAACTTTATACATTGATAGAAGGGTCTCTTGAAATGCATAAAACTGTTTTTTAGTATGGGTTGCTAAGAAGGAATTTTTTCTAGTAGTCGTTTTACTGAATACCTTTTAAAATTTTAACCAATGCTTTCAATTTAAATTATCCAAAATTTTTATTTTTTATTTTTAATGCTGTGTTTTAAATTGTTATCTGCTTAAATGTACTAAAAATGAATTTCATGTTTTTATTTTAGAAAAATATAACTTCATTATCCGGTGGCCGAGTAGCTGAACATTGGGACTTAATTCAGGCTGAATATTTGGAATGCAGCCAATTAACTATTCGCTGCCTCACTAATTCTAAACTAAAATATTAAGATCTGTATGCGCTGAAATTACACGAAGGATGTGGATGATTCTATTTGTAATTTTTTTTTTCAATTATAATAGATCAGGGAATGTTGTTTTAAAAACAGGTACCTTGAAAAAGACGAAAAAAATACTGTTTGTATACATTAATAAGAAACAAAATAGAACATTTCATTGATGAAATAACTTTTCGATTATATGCCGCTCTTTTTGAGAAATTTATTAAGAAATACTTGCCATTTTTTGTCGAAATATGGGTACAGTAAGTGACGAAATGCCACCTCTCAGTCTTCTCCGGAGAACACAGAAAACCATATTGAAGATAAATAAACAAAACCGATGTGCCGATTGTTGCCAGTTACAAATGGGACAATTCCTGTATATCACCAGGTCACATATATAAAAATAAAAAAAACACATGCTTTTTCATAAAAGCATTTGATATTCTAACAATTCTTACGAGCAGTATAATATTTATTTTTTTAGTTCTACTTTTAATAAACTTTGTTTACGTTAACTATAACTGCAGAGAACGAAGAAGTGAAAGTATCGAATGTGTTTGTTGCACGATTTCTGGTTTGTTGTTAAAGATAAAATTAACTATTTGTTTGTTCAGCTATTGAATACTTTATGGTAGCTATTCAATCTTAAGTATATTTTTAATCTTCAACAAATTTGTAGCTCCCAAAAATTACATTTGCAGTTTTAACTTATTTCAGCGTGAGGATTTACACACATTTCGTGTGTTACACGGATTTGCACACATTTGTTACAATGTTTTATTCGTATGTTACATGAAGAACCCTACGTTACATATGATCATGAGTTCATTTTCACTGCGTACATTTTTCATTTTTAATTCATGCTTTTTAAATTAATGTCTCCTTTGACCAATTTTACCTATTTGTTTCTTTAATCTGGAAACTTAGCGTTTAGCATGAGCTTTTATCGAATCGAAATTACGAAATAGAATGTTGTCTTTATTCTTCCAATAATGATATAAGGTTTTGTTTATTTAAAAACAGCAAAATGTGCTGTCTTTTTTGTATGATCTAAGCGAAAAATTCAATGGAAAAAGCATCCATAAGGATCATTTTGATGTCGATGTATCATCCTCCTCCTTCTTAAATTTCCTTACGAATTACATGCTGTTGTATTGCAGGAAAGCACCCTTTATTAAATGTGTAAATTGTGAACATATAAACGTCAAAATACATTGCTAAAAGTACAAAGTTTTTAATATGTAATGACCCGATGTAAATAATTTTAAACCAACCCACACAAAAAAAAAGGGAGAAAGAAAGAAGATATTTTATTTAAGAGTTTCAATTTTTGTGCAAAAATTGTGGCCATTCATTTTTTTTCCCCTCCTCATAGCCTTCCTATATTTCATATAAATACACATTCTTTTCTTAAAAGGCAAGAAATCATTCTATATTTCCTATAGATCCTATATTAAAAAAACACTATGTTTTTGGTATTCAAGGAATTACTTTCCAAATTTCAAAGTCGAATGGTGCATAAAAGGAAAACATGAATATTCTGTTTATTGTTTGTTTCCTTTACAAAGTCTTTATGAAAACCAGAAACAGTGGAAAAGCTCTGATTTTGCAACATCCCAGTGCCACAAATTACTTAAAGCTACATGAAAAAACAATACTTCTCGAGCATATTTTGTATTTGCGAAGGGCAGAGGTATAAATTTAAGTTGGGGACCATTTACTGCTATAAAAACACAGACTCAATCCTGAGCATTTAGTGTATAAATCTGAGATTATTTGGATACTTTGTGCGGTTATAAATAATTAATCTTTCGTGTCTTACTGTCGGTAAAAATGTATTCTTATCTGTGTAGGTAATATGTAAATCACGCAAAAGTGTATGTATTTTTTCTGCAGTTTATGACTTCTTGCAGCTAAAATAAATTTTGCTATATTAACATGGGATACCCTACATTTTTATCAACAATGATACCTTTTGTGAAGTTGCAATTGCTGAAAAGTGAACTTTAGTTGCCACATATGGGTGCGTTTTTATTTAAAACCTTTTTATTCTCTTTAATTTAGTTTTTAGGTGAAAAATATGTACGTTTATTCTAATGTAATTAAAATAAACAATATAATCAATGCACAAAAAAAAAAACGCATTTAATAGCAGCTAAAAGAAAGAGGTTAGGGGATGATTAACTATACAACTGGTCTTTTTTTTTCTTTATTTTTCTGGAAATATAATTACAAAAATTTTTTCAATGCACTTTAAGGAAAAAAATTATTTTTAAAGAAAGGCCTAGTAAGTTAATTTTACCAAACCACCTAAAATGGCTAATGAGAAAGCACTACCATTAAATATCCAACAAGCACATCTCAGAGTAAATGCTTGTCAGTGTTGGAAAGTATCATGATATTTATTTATGTAAATATCAGATATTGGGATGGGACATTTATGATATAAAGATGTGTGTTCAAGATGATGTGCAATTGTACATGCAATTGTACATCACAGATGCTTTCATACAAACTATTTAAAATGTATGTTTGTTTACGTAAATAATTATCATTAAATTTTATAAAGTCAATGCAGATCAGCTTGAAATTAAAAATATTAACCTATCAAGATTTTAAGTAATTATCACATCACTTAATATAGAATATTAGGGTCATGTAAATGTACCCCTTTTTCTTACTGTAGTATACATTTTACTTAACAATTATATCTTTACATAATCAAGTTAAAATTGTTCATGATTATGAGAAACGTCAATTTTTAACTAATACACATAACTCTGATATAATAACCTAATAATACAAACTTAATTTACAGATGATGAGTTTCACTATCAGTTCAGTGTGTTTCTTTTTTTGAACGAGTGTGAGTCAACATTAACTTAAAAGAACGAATCACAATTGTGGATTTTCTGATTCTCAGTTTCATCATTATCCTATTCATCACTATATATCTAGTTCCTTTATGCTTCTTCTTACATAATTGTATTTTTTCATTATTTCACTTACTTAAAATTGAGTCCACAGGATAATCTAATAAGAATGTTAAATGTTTAAACTAAATTTGATGGTTGGATATATTTTATTTGCCAACGCGGATGATTGCGATCACATATTATAAAACACTGTAAATATTATGAAATTGTATTGTTACAACAGGGGCTATAATTCAAACATTCATATCTAGATTCCCCTCCGAGCTTTGTATATCAATAGTGCTGACTCCAGGATGAAAGGGCCGCCAGGGGAACTCTGAAAAGGGCACTATGTTTTCTTCAAAAGGGGCACCCTTGAGTCGTGCTTAAAAAATATTTTTTACCCCCTCCCCCCTTCAAAAGCTTCAAATTTAGCAAGATTGCAAACTTTGCATGTGTATCTCAAATATAGGTTTTCATTTCGAAAAATATATAAGTATATAGTATGTATCATTTACACACGTTTTCATAAGTATTCTGCTGCAAAATTATGAACTACTCAACAAAGAAAATTTTAAGGTCTTGGTGACATTTCTCCACGACCAGGTTTGGGAGAGGTGTACCAAAGTTCCAACAAATCGCGACCCCCACAAAAGTGCTCTCAATGTGGCCCGCACGTCTTAAGGCTGGCTCTGACTCTGGTCTTAAGGCTGACTGACTATTATTAAATCACTGGGGGGAATACAAGGTGGGGTTTCCCACCTTGACCACAATTTTAAGTGGGATTTTTAAAATTTCAGTGCAAACAAATTTTTTTGAGTGGAATTCCAAAAAATATTGCGGCAATCGCGCGAACCCTGAGTATTTCAGGTGACAGTGACCTAGGATTTCAAACTTGGTGCCATTTTAAACCACAGTCATAGAGCTTTCAAATTTTTCCTGAATCATTTTGTTTCTAATTCAAACATTTTTTTTTTCTTTTGAGAGGAGGGGTCTGGTGGGAACTTTGGAGAAAATAGCTCTTTATTTTGGCTCAATATATTTTGTCCTTTTTACCATTAAGAAATAAATTATATCAGGTGATTAAAAAATGCCGCAAAATTATATGCAAGAAAACACTAAAATTAAATCGGATAATTTTTCACAGGGCAAATGGGAGCAACAATGCTAGTGCAATCTTTACTCCTTTTATTCTTCTATGGGAAAATGTTATGAGAAGAAAATAATGTGCAAATTGTGCTTGTATTGAACATCTTATTTAATTTAAATTTTCTTTCTAATAGAGCCATAATTTTCTGTTTAAACAGTTTTTTCAGGCGGGGAGGGGGGGGGGGAGAGTCAAAAGTCTTGGAGAGGAATAACTATTTAGGCCCAATAAGTGTTTTGCTGTTCCCTGTTTAAGAAATAATAAGAAATATTGTAAACCTAAAGCAGATGTTAAAAGATTGCTGCCCGATTTTACGCAGTTCGCTAATTAGCATATGCCCGTTTTCCGCGTGCAAATGAAGAAATACATAAGGTACAAATAATATTTTTAGCACATATAAACTGATTAGTATGTAGAGATTAAAATGTTTGAACTGAAAAGGAAAGAAATACTTATTTGGCTTTGAAAATAGTATTTAACTGTTTTGTCTTATGTATAGATTTTGTGAAATGACGCCGATGACTTTTACTGTTTTATTTTATTTATATTTTTTTTCCAGTGGTGAGGCTAAATGCTAAACCCAGAACAATTACACATCATGGAACCCCAAATTTGTAATCCCAAAAGTTGGAACATTTTCAAAAAAAAAAAAAAAAAAAATCTTGATTTCAATGAAAAATCGGGAAGCCTTTTTTACTGGTTTTTTCTTTTGGATGTAAACATTTTAAAAATAAGAAAAAAATAATTATAATGAACGTGTTTAAATAAAAATAGTTTTCATGATCGTGTCCGAAAAAGTTTTCATATTTGAGATCGCGATTTCTGAAAAAGGGTTCGCTTTCGCGATTAAGAGTTCTTATTAATGATTGCTTTAATTCTAAGTTAATATCATTAAATTTCGCTTCTTTCTATTTTTTGTGTTTTTATTATATTTATTAATATTGTTATTTAGACTGAGCGCTAAATTTTATGCCATACAGAAAATTCGTAAAATTGAAGTTTGGGCTTTCTTTTATGTTCCCGATAAGCTGATCTTTTATAATTAAAAGTCTTTCGTAAGTGGTCAGAGAATATAAAACCATGTCAGAATTGGATGATATTCTTTTCTTGTTTTGTTTAATTAAAGAGGTTTAAAAAAAATGGGAAAAGTCTGGATTTTTCGATGTTTTGCCGCGAACGTAAGTCGACATTTACTTCGTTTTTTGTGCTAAATTTCTCGACTTATAAGAGAGTATCTACTGTATTAAAAAATGCTATTAATGAATGAAATGCTAAGGGCCAAATATGAGTTCTGGTGCTATTTACAAAAATTTTTTAATCAGGACCCAAAATCCGGAGAGTTTGCCGCTTTTGTTCGATTTTTTTGAATTGCTGCACATCATCGGCAGGTAGCGGGTTGCAAACTGCCCATCCTAACTAAAAATAGCATAATTTAAGTTGCAGACATTCATATTTGTTTCAGGTTAAACACTTTCAAATAAAAAAAGGCATGTGATGCGTCCCTCTTCCAACCCCAGTTATTCCAAGAAGCTAAAGGGGAGAAGACAATAATGCTCTGGAGTTCTGAGAAAATTATTGGGGACAAATAAAGGTGGGGGCAGGATGCCTGGATTGAAGTTTTCCTACTGCACTTCCCGTTTTGAAGGCCGTTCGGCCGATGTTGGCATGGTCTGAATAGAGCGCAGGGCGCATAGAAAAGGGAAGAAAGAGGCCGCCGGGCGCAAAAAAGATTTAAAAGGGCCACCGGGTGCAGCGCCCTGTCAAAATTGCTTAGAGTCGGCACTATATCAAGGGGATTTCAATTTTTAGGAAGGGAGAAAAATTAGCAATATTCAACTATTTCAGCCTTTTATGTGTTCCCACATTGTAAACGTTTTTGAACCTAAGTCATATACAGGGTATCCGCGCAGTTGGAAAGTCATATATTTCGATTGTGTTCAAAATTTCATGGAAATAATTTATAGTAAATCCAGCTTTTATTTAACAAGGTCCAGTTTTTGTGAATTTTGAAAAGATTTTTTGTGAACAATCAACTTTTGAAAAATCAAAATTAAAGTGACCAAAATTTTTATTACTTTTTGACTCTTATTTAATAAATAATTCTGCAAAACATACAATTTGGTAGTAGCTTGGAATTTTGTAAAGGGTCCATTTCGATTGACTAGAATTTTGTGAATGGTCCGTTTTGATTAATTGAAATTTTATGAAGTGTCTGAAAACGGACTTGGATTTCCTCTGGTGTGACCCTGATGATATATTGGTATACTGAACGTAAATTGCCATTGTTTTTTTTTATATTAATGAATTACAAGAAAAAATGCAGCAGAGTTATGAAATATTTTTGTGATTTGTTATAATTTAAAATTGTGCAAAAGCAGCTGTACTTAACTTGGCTCAAATAAATGCAATTTAATTTTTACAAACGATTGGTTTAGGTAACTTGGTTGAGACCCTCTTTTGAAAAGTAAATGTTTTTATCAAAGAAAACTGTCCCATGTAAGTCATAGAAACTTATTGGTAAAAGCTATTTAAAGTCATGAAATTTAAAACCTGAAGTGTAGCAGATACTCTGCATATATAAATTATATTTTTAGTAGAAAGGTATGCAGTGGCATAATACCAAATTTTCTGTGGAGAAGGGAGGTCTGACTGTCCTTGCACATCAGTAACTCTTTCGCTGATTTGTCCCCACAAGCATAAAATTTTTTTTCAAAATATTAAGTTAAAATAATGTTAAATATTCATTATTTTTAGAGATTAATATTTTGATTTACAGATTATGTATTTTGAAATGCCTTGTCAAAATATTTTTTAAAAAGTGTTCATTTCATTGTTAATGCTGTGTAAAAGAAACAAAATATGCAGGAAAAATTTGTTTTTATGAACTAAAAAGTTTTTTTTATTAAAAAAAAACCATATTTTTTCAACTTATGATGAATGTTAACAATGCCTGCTTCACACTCAAATTATTATTATTTTTTAATAATAATATCAGTAACTTTGTACACAATTGAAAAAATTCCAAAATTTGTATTTTTACCAAAATTTTCCATATCTTCCACACCTGGTCTATTTTTAAGGAGGGGGTCTGAGAAATTCAGGTGATATTTCTGCCATCTCACCCTGAATTTTAGCCCCTGTACAGGATTTTCAGGTATACCTTAATTTAACATCACTGCTTTAATTTTGATGTTAATATAATACTTAGTAGTTAAATGATGTGGTAATAAAATCATTTAAGTAGAATATCTGAAAGTAATTTTTCTGTACCATTACCCAAAAAAATATTTTAAAAATACTTTTATGTTATTATAATATTGTCACCTGTAGCATTATGTTTGGTGATTTGGAAATGTAATGGTTTATTTTAATTTTTTTCCAGATTGAATTTTTCCGAGATTGCAAAAAATTCACCTGGTACATAGTGAAGGAAGACAACTATAAGTTTTGGTGGGCATACTTTATTCAAATGATTACTTTTGAACTTGTAGTATACACTGACAAATGCATTACTAGTTGTCTAAAATTGCCATTGCAACATTTGAACTTAACAATGTTGGATTTGCCCTTATATTAATTTTGTTCTTGACGTTAAAACTGGTATCCTTTTAAATTAGACTAAAAATAGAGGAAACAAAAGAAGAAATACTTGAAAATGGCTAGGAAAGGAGAAATAGCTCACTATATCTGCAGAATCACCCATCAACTTCTCTTTTGGGTCATTCTCGGATAATGGTAAATTTTAGCTCTTAAAAAAAAATATTTTTTTTTTTTTGTTTCAATCCTAAATTTTTTCATGCCAAAACAATTATTCATGGGAAAATCCCAGCAGAGATCATTTGCTTTAATTACACCTTTAATTAATCAATTATATTTTATTGGGACATGGTAATGACAGGTGATCCATGGAAATAACTATAGGCTAAATAATTACACAAATAGTTAGGTATATTTGTGTAGAAGAATATGTGTTAAACTATATTAAAATCATATTCATTAGTTTATGTTTTAAAAATGCATTTACAATGAAAAGTTGAATTTCTTTTGGATTTACAACTACAAATTAATCCTCTAATAGTTAAAAAAATATATAGTATTTTGAAGTTATTCTTACTGCCTTTATTTTTTAGAGTATTTTTTACCCTTAATATTTAAAAAATAAAGAGATTAAAACGTCTATTATTTCTAAAAATAGAAAAATGCTTGAAAATATGTATGTTAACCCATTAGCCGCTGGTGTTGCGTTACGCAACAGCTATTATGAAAAATCATAAAAAATTCACTAATAAAGTAATTTTTGTATCGATTGCAGTTTTAGATTTAGTAGTATCAATAAAAATGCCACAACAAAAAAGAATGATTCAAAAAAAATTTTTTTACTTCTAAAAACAAGCGCTATTTTTGCTGATTTTTTTGTCAAATTTAAGTTCTCGGATTTTTTTTAGAAAGATTGTTAAAAAACACAAAATAGGGCTTGGAAGTAAAATACTGTGGTTCAAGGTCACAGCTTACCAGTACATTCCACAAATCAACTTTTCGTATGGGGGTGGAGGGGGAAGCAAATACAGGTGTTGCGCTCTCGCAACGTCAGCGGAAAAGGGTTAAAATGTTTCTACTCGTTTCCGGGTAAAGACATTTCGTTTCTATTCTGTGCAATTTGAATGTGTGAATTTGATTCTCTTCTCCTTTTTGTAAAAAATGCCTAGAGCAAAGTACCTTACATTAGAAGAAGCATTATCACGGATTTTAGATGAAAACTCCGATGACGATGCGAATGAAGAGGATAATTTTGGAAATATTCAACCTGTAAAAATGTTTCTCACTACTTCAAAATCCAGAAGAGAAAGGTGTTAGTTCCCCAGCCACGTATCATTGAGCAATATAACCTGAAAATGGGGGGGGGGGGGAGCTGTTGTTTATTTGTGTGACGACGTGGTTTCAGTTGCAGAATTAGAGTTCGAGGTAAAAAATGGAGGTGGTAAATATTTGCAAATTATATCTATGTTGCATTGATAAATGCTTCGAAACGTTCAAAATTATCTGAAGAACGAAATAAAAAGGCACTGCTGGGATTTTAAAAGGGAGGTTGCACTTTGTCTTTTCCAGACCCCCCTTTGATAGTAATGTAAATCAGGAAAAAACAGCGATAGGACGGCCAAGTAAATTCAGCTTTCCAAAGCCAGTAACTGGAAAACATTTCATTGTAAATTCAACCGACAAGAAAAGACTGACACTGCAAGCATTGCCACAGCCAAAAAATTTATCGCTGCAGTATTTGTAATGCTGCTTTACAACATGGCTGCAGTGAAGCATATCATGTATGGAAAATAGTTACTGATTATTTTCTCAAATGTATAGTTTCCCTAGTGCGCATATACCCTTATGTTTAATAAATTTTAGTATCATATAAGGTGTAATGCATATTCTAAAACTATAATAGTGCTCATAAAATTTTCCAATTTTTAAAACGCATTGAAATCGCAGCATAGTTTCTGACGAGAATTCTTCGCATCCATACTCCTTTTCCGCTGATGTTGCGTCAACGCAACACCACATAATTCTAAAGATAGTTACAATTTTCTTCTTTTTGTAGCAAATTATTATTATATGTGACCTAAATAACAGCTTTTGTTAATTGTATCGGAAACAAACAACGATTTCGACTTTTGGCGGTTAATGGGTTAAAGCAGTATGTTTAAAAATAATATACAACCGTATTTTATGAATTTAAATATTGAGTTCTTTATAAGAACTGAATTTCTGTAGGTTAATAAGTCATTAGAAGATTAGTGGAAGAATCTAGAAAATTTTTATAACAACAATAATAAATTTAAATAAAACTGCTTATTAGAATCCAAAATGGCTTTCGTTATTTCATTAAGATCACTTTATATGTGAACAAATCAAAGCAAAAGTTTATAATCAACTTAGTCTGCAGGGTAAAATAAAGGCAATTTCCTCTCAGAATAATTATGAATTTATTATAAAGTCAAAAACTGTCATTACCATGTCCTTAGACATCATTACCATGGTGTTCTGAAGACATGGTAATGACATTTTTTAATGTTAGGCCTGCTTATGGCTAAACTATAACAATTAAAATCAAATACTATATTTATCCTAAATGTAGTCCTAAAACTGTCTATAAATCATTCAAAAAATTTAACTTTAATCACTTTATATTTCAGTAACAATAGACATGGTAATGACACACAATAAAAACACTGGTTAAAATTTTGGTAAAAAAAATAACAAAATAAAATGGTTGTTATTTATTTGAACCAAAGATGAATTGTCTGTCAGTAAGAGCATGTTGTCCTGTATTGCTAATAATTTGATAGTGTAAAAAGTGGCACTTGGTAGTGAGCTAGAGATAACTTCCACACCATGGTAATGACAATTACTTCTAGGGACCAATTTTAAGGGGAAAAAAGGAATATAATTTTCCCCCTTTATGTGAAAAGATCCAAATGGTTGTTGTCTATGTTTTTAAAGCTTTCCAATTTTTACAGTAGAGATTCAAATTATAACGTTTGCAGATAGGGACATGCCATGGTAATGACATTTACAACTTTAAAAAATGTTAAAACATTCAAATTTACCTTTTTTTAATATTTAAACTAGTGCACAAAATAGGGTTTGAATAGAAGTGTGTGTAAAAAATTTAAAATTCATAGTGGACTTAAATCAATTAGTATTTTTAAGCCCGGGACATGAAATTTACCATTACCGGAGAAACACCCTTTTAAAAATTGGTGTCCACTGCCTCCATTTGTAATCTTTAAAAGATGCTAAATCAAGCATATGTCGTTAACAATCCAATGTAATTTTAATCAACATGATAAAACTGATAAATTTTTTGACTGAAATGTAAAAATTAACGGAAATGTATCAGTTACACTTAAACTTGTTGTTTCTTTGTTCAATATTTTTTATTTCAATTTTATTGTTGTACTTTTAGTGTGGTTTTAGTTAGAGATGCAACGGATATCCGGCAGATAGTATCTATCCGGCTAGTAGCCCGGATATCCGGTTATGACCGGATATTATGATTATCCGGCTGTAACATATGGCTTGAAATAAAAAATTAAGTAGAAAGGTATAAATGAAATATATATATAATTCATCACAATTATTGTACAAAATGTAAGTTACATATTCTAAAAATATTCTATCAGTGGTTTTATTTAAGTTAAGCACAATACTCAGTGCAGATAACATTCTTCAACTAAGTGTTATTTACGTAATAGTTATTGATATTCAGAAATTAAAAGTTATGTACTTTTAATTGAAAGTTTATTTGAAAGAAATATATAATCATATAAGCAAAGGAAAATAATGGTTTTTGTCTAATCCAATTAAATATAAATACTCATTTTTAATCGGTATCCAGGCTACAGAGCCGGATACCGATCCGGCTCCATAGCCCTCTTAACTAGATGCCTAACGATTTGCGGGGAAAGTTGGCCGCGGATTATAGTTACCTTTTTCCCCACCAGGAACCCAACTTATTTATTTGCTATAGCAAACTGCGCTCTTTCTAATAGTTTGAAGCAGGGTTCTTGATTTTTTAAATTTTTTTTAAAATCAAAAACATCTAATTTTTTTTTAATCGGATTTTTTTAATTTTTTTAAAAAGACCTTAAATATTTTGGATATTTATTATGATATATTCATAGAAGCAATATGGCATGGTAATCAATATGCAAAAACACACTTTAAGCTATTTTCACAGCAATAAATATTTTTTAATAATAATAATGATAAACAAATTTTTAATATAAATGCCTGACTCAAATGAAACTTAACCCTACCAGGAATAATAGTACACTCATAAGTATAGAGAAAGTGAACAAATTTAATCTGAATTATTTTGCTGTTTAAAGCTGAAAACGGTAACAATTGTATGTACTTAATTTTTACATCAAGTGTACTTTAATCATTTTTCTATTTTATAAATAAAAAAGCCTGAAATATTTTTACCCATTTAGTAAAATCACATGCTCACACCATTACTAAAAACTGAAACTTTTTGCTTTAATCAAATATATTTACTGCAAACTTCTATGATAAAAAAAATATTTTAGAAGGAACAAACTTTAAGCTATTGGGGGACATGGATGAAACTTATAGGATACATATTCTAAATTCTAACAATTGCTGCTTTTAACACTATCATTCTGAATTATTTACTGTGTGGCATTTATTAAATTGGTCTAAAATACTCTTTTTAAGATAAAAAACACAGAATGGTTCATGATTATTATGAACTCTAATTTGAATGACTGAATGAATAATGCTTTGCTCTTAAGATGCTTGAAGAATAAGAGTAATATTGTAAAATTAAAAAAATAGTAATTAGTTCTAAACTTATGAAATATGTTATGCACACAGACAGATGGACCTAGGAAGTTTTGTTTGAAATAGTGGTTGTAATTGCAGCATATTTCATTTTTACAACACTTTCTAACATTGTAAACTTAATGATTTTTTTGAAAAAAGAATCACTTGATTTAAATCAATGATTTTTTTTTTAAATCACATGATTTAAATCAATAAACCCTGGTTTGAAGGGTAGAGGATTGGTTTTCATTTCTATTTCTTTCTTTTTTCCGAAGAGTTTGATTCTTTTGGATAAAACCGGTCCTTTTCACCACCAATGTAACTAAATAAAAGATGGTTTACTGGGTTGTTCCATAATGCACATCAAATTCAGTAAAACAAAAATTAGTTTCCATTAGTTTCCATTGGACATTAGTTTGAGTGAAAAATGGTGCTACAAAAACTGAGAAACGATACCATGGCACATAAAGATGTCATCAAAACATTCCTTGAGGCCACCGAAAGTATTTTTAATTCCTACATTTCTGAGATGAGGGTGTGATTGATATACCTACTTGACAAAATTATATCCCTTTCTGTACCTCCCCCTTGATTCCAAAGTCGTAAAACACCTGAAGAAAAACCTAGTTCTGGGAATAGTCCACTAGCAGCATAAAGCAAAAATCTAGTTTCATTGATGTTTTTGGAACTGTTTATTGGTTAGCTGGGCTATTTTCGAGGGGTCATTTCTGGTTATTCAAATGTTTCTGTTTACACTTATTATGATAAATGATAACTAATAAGTCAAAAATTGGGTTTAGTCGAGGGGAGACACAAAGAGAGGGCGTCCCTCACTTTGTAGTCTTTACACTATACCCTTTTTTAAATTTAAAAAATAAACGTATCCTTACTTTTACATTTCAACAACTTATGCTTTATCTGTAAGCGTCACTCAACCATTTTCTCAGGAATACACATCTAACTAAAGGGAAATGATGGTCTTTCAGAATCATTAGTAATAAGTATTTAACTAGAATGTAGAATAAAGTCCATTTCAAAGATGAATAGGAATAAAAATTTTATTTTCCTAGAGCATTAACAGTGGGTAAATTTTTCTGCTAGCACATGTAATTTGCAATTTCCTTCTATTTCTCACACAGAAGAAAATTGAATATGCGAAAAAATTATTCAATCTTACATAAAAATGCATTTATACCAGGGTTGGAAAAAAACCAGATTTTTTAGTTTAAACCATGTTTTTTTGGTTTAAACCGGGTTTTTTTGGTTTAAATAGCATTTGTAGGAAAAACAATTTGACTTTTAGAAAATCATGGAGATTTTAGATCCTTAATTGTAAATAAATGTTATTGATAGTTAATTTATTGATAATTCATTAACTATAAGTTAAAACCTTAAATTTTAATTACCTTATATAGGTGCAGCACTTTAGTCGTCAACTTATAAAGGGTGGAGATTTTTTTTTTTTTTTTGTCATTTCTTACGCTATGCGTTTATTCCTTTGTGACTAATTAAAATGTAACATCATGTATTAATGTTACTTTAAAATTAGTAATTAGCTATTTTTAACAATTATCTAAAATACCATTAGATAAATTTAATCTGAATGACTTACAATGTATCCTATGCAACTTTAAAATTAAAGCACTTAGTTAAAGATAAATGTGTTAGAATACTTATTTCACTGTAAAGATTCCCTAAAAATACATATTTTTTCGAAATGACTAGATCAATTGGAAGAAAAAGAAGAAACTTTTTTAAAGAACAAAAGAGTGAGGATCATAGTAGTTTTCTAGAATAGTTAACTTATACAGAGGTTTAGGCAAACTTTATATTGATGTTTCATCCATCCAGACAAATACTGGTCTAACATTATAGCATAAAAAAATATTATCCTGGAGAACTTATGTAAGTTTTTTTTATCTTTGTAAAAATAGATAAATAAATAAATATAGTAATAATTAGGCAGCCAACTTACAAAGGGTTTATTATAACACTCCCACCCAAATTTGGTACTTAAGTTGTCAAGATAGACAGGTGGTCAAATTACAAAGGTTTTCCTACATTAAATAATATAGGGCTAATTCCATTCCTGACCAAAAGTGGCCAACTTACAACGGTGGTCAACTTTACAGGTTTTACTGTATTAACACGATATAATACTCTACTTATACAGGCCTTTCTGCAAATTATTAAAGAAATAATTATTATGCGGGTTGCATTTTAACAAAAGCATATTTTACTAAATCAATAAAAAATAAGCAAAAATGAAAGACACATTAAAAATAATGTGTGTTGATTTACAGTATCAGTAATATCAAAAAATTATTACACCATAACACTTATACAAAGCAGCAATATTGGCTTAGAAATTATCACTATTATTTTTTTTTTAAGTACAATTTTTCCTGATTAAAGAATAAATATATTTTTGAAAAAAAGAGAATAATTTAGGAAAAAAAGAAAAATTTGCAGTTTAAAAAACGAATTTGTTACTTTACAAATTCAGTAATTCATGATTTATCTAATGCTGTGATTGCAATTTCTGCACAAAGTGGATTTTGCAATTTTTTATAATGCGAAAAATAAATGAAAAAAGATCTGGTTTTTAAAAAAATTGTTATCTGTTACATACATTTGCAAATTGGTTATTATGAAGTTATTTTATTATTTCTAATATATATTCTTTAACTCCAGGAATTACAATTGCAATATCATTTAAATTTTTATAATGACTGAGAAGAGTTTTTCTCAAATTAGCTTTTTCAGAGCTAATTTTAGAAAAATCAAATAGTCTGACATAGGTAGTCTGTAGATAAGAGATGAGAAAAATTTGTACTGATTAAAAAAAAAGTTTGTTAATTTTCAAATTCATTAATTATCCAGTGTTGTGCTTGTAATTTCTGCATAAATTGGATTTTGCAATTTTTAATGATGTGCAATATTAATGAAAAAAAAGATTTAGTTTAAACCAAGTGGTTTTTTTTAAAAAACCATTTGGTTTAAACCAAACAACCCTGATTTATACATTTATAAGCAGTTTTGTGGTAATGAAAGGCAGATTAAAAATTTATGCTGAAATACAGTATATATTAGTAGATTATGTTAAAGTGCATGGCATTTAACAGGGGGAAGGGGGGGGTGGGGTCATGATGGAGATTGCATCATCGAAATTTTGTAGGAGGGGGTATTTTCGGGGGTGTGTGTGTGGGGCGCTTGGTCGACTGTTTGGCTAATCTGGAGGGCCCGTAGCTTTTTAAAGGGGGGGGGGGGGGTACTCCATCGCTCTGAGAGGAGTTGACATCCCTAAATTTATATGCTAAAATCAGTGTGACTAAGATCACTACATTTCGCATGTATAGCTTTGCTGTGAATCGATCATGGAAGTTATACATTACTTCTCAAAAACTTTCAAATGCTCCAAATAAATCTTAAATTATTTTATCAATAGCTTTGTTCTCAAATAAATATTTAAATTAAAGGAAAGTTTTAATCAAGAACTTTATTTTTATTTGTTTTCTTACATCGGTAAAAATGCTCAATTGAAGTTATGTGCATTATATTCCTTACGTATGAATTGCATAAATAATTATTCTCTTTTTTCATTGCATTTTTATTTTATTTTTTTTTTTTTTGAACATTCTGTAATGTACTAGCTTAAATTTTATGATCAACTACATAATTCAACTGGAATATAACCTTCGATTGTAACAAAATAAAAAATTCTCAAGTTCGATTTCGTTTTAAAATATTAAAGTATTTCGTAATCGAAATTTGACGTATTGTCTGTGGTACAGGTTGGTTGAGTATGCGAGTATTCTCAACATTTGCAGCTGGTCTTATAGAAAGAAAAAAAAAGCCAAAGTTTTTAAAATGGAAATGCTTAAACTTTGTTCTTTTAAACCTTTTTTTATTTCCTTCTTCTCATATATATTTTATTAAACTCGTAAATAATAATAATAATAAAATTAAAAATAAGTGATGACGTGCAATTATAATTTTAAGTACATTTATAGATTACAGAGGCAATGTTTTATTTTTTCGTAGTTGAATGAAAGTGATACATTTTATTATATAGCTATTAAAGGATGTTGCTGCACAACACGTTTGCAAATTGAAAAAAAAAATTGTTTCTTGAGCGAAGTTTCATTTTACAGACTAAAAGAATTAAACCATTACTTTAATGAAAACTCTGTTCATTTGTGTAACAAAATTTTTCTTTTAAAATATCTACATTTAGTGATCACTGTAGTGAGAAAACCACTTTAATAAAATAGCAGTTTTAAGTTAATGCTCCGTTAAAATGTTCCTAGACTAATGAGATATCAAAAATAAATAATATCACTTAATTTCTTACTGTTTTACTGTACCATAAAGTAAGAGCGAAAAAAAAATGTAATAAATGAATCATATGATTAAACATTAAAAAAAATCAAATGATTTTTTTAAAAGAAGAATTTTTACCTCTTTTAATCGCAATTTACCAAGTGTTTACAATTAGCAAATAGGTCAATTACCAATAGCAAATAGGTCAAAGCCCTCTATCGATGCTTTCGTTGTCAGCGGAAGAAACTGGTTGCCTCCCTGGTAATGAGTTTCGCTCCATTTCGGAAGGCATCTAGTTAAGGGGGCTATGTCCAGCTCAAAGTTTGTCCGGATATCCGGTATCTGTTATCCAGCCAAATTAAGATCCGATGCATCACTAGTTTTAGTGTAGTTTCAATGTTCTAGTTTTAGTGGGCTTCTAGTTCAATATTTCTTTCAAATAAAAAAAAAAAAATAATGTTGAATGAAAAAAACCTCTCAAATATTTTAAATGCTATTTTTTTTCTTTTTTCTTTTTGCCTTGTAACGATTTTGTACTTTTATTTTTAGGAAAGGAATAAGTTTCGCAAGGAAAAGAAAGAGTAAAATGTGTTTGATGTAGTTCAACAGAATGATTCTTCCAGTGAATTTATTTTGTAAGAATGTTTTAATTTTCAATTGAATTGCATAAACTTAACTTATGATACTTTGCTTAAGATTTGTGTATTTTAATATACGATTGAACTGAAGAAAGAATCCAAGCTAATTGGGCCTTGTAAAAAATTGAACATAGTGCCTTGTATCTGTTATGCACAGATACTCACTTTGTTAAAATTTTATTTTCTGGTTGTACACTATAGATATTAATTAATGCACAATTTGCTGTAATTACGTTTTTATTAGTTTCAGCTTTTACATTGATAACTAATAAGTTTAAGCATACCTGTTAAAAAGTGTACTTAGAAAAAGTGAGATTGTTGCGCAAAAAAGATTCATCATCCTCAATGGAGAAATCATTCAATTTTCTTTTCACGCCTGCTTTACTTATCTTCTTTACTTATGAGTCTTAATTTTAACACATACATTTGAAAATTCAATTTAGTATAATTGTCACTTTTTGTGATTGTCATCGCCCTTGCCTCAAAAGTTTTTATTTTAAATGACTTAAATTGAAACAAACATGTGATTTTTCGGCAATTTTAGAAATTAAGATTTTTTTTCCCGCAAAAATCCTTAATTTTTTAAAACTCTTACCCTTTTTTTTTTCGATGAAAACCTTTGAAAGTAGCCTGCCAACATACATACGTACCAACTTTTACAAATTGCGAGTAAGATTTACACATTTTGTCTGTTTTTGCACTTTTAAGGGTTTTTCCCAAATTTTTATGCATTTCGAAATCCGATTACATCGGCTTCAGTAAAACTTCCTAGTTCTCATTTACTGTCCGATTCTGCATCATGAACATCTATAACTTTGAGCTTACCATTATTTTAGCTTTATTAAGTTTCAGCTTCTGTTGCAAAGAACTTGCACGCTCACTTGAAAACTCAACCAGAAATATAAGGAATTTTTCAAAAGTTATTTTTAGTTTTAGTGATTATATCAGTTAATTATAATTAATAAATATTACAGCCTTATTAATAAGCTACTTTAAAAAAATATTTTTGTGTGAAATGTCTTACCCCCACCCCTTTGTTTGTAATTTAAAATGAGTTTTTTAAATTTTTATCTGTGTTTAGCATTAGGAGTTTTTTCCTTTCAAGTACGCATTATGATATTTTTACAAAATAAATGAACAATTATTTCTGCTTTCATTCAATATATAATTAAAAGGCATTGAAAAAATTCAGCAATCTTCTGTTGGGAAAAGTTTTCAATATTATAAAACAGTTGCTAAATTGAGAAAAAATAAGCCTAAGGTTTTTGATACTGCCTCTTCTTGATCTTAGATGTTCATTAATCCAGTTGAATACTATACATATATCTAAATAAAAATACTGTGTGTTTAAATCACAAGTATGTTTATATTGTGTATTAATAAACTTGTTCTTCTCATACAATGCTTTGTTACTTTGCAATCTTTTTTTTTTCACTTCACACCTTAATCACAATATTTTTAACAGTTGGTAGATGTGAAATAGTTACTTCAGTTTAAAAAGTTAAGGGTTGGAAACCTGTTTATTTCTTTAAAAAAAATGGAATTACTTTTATAGGTTGCACTGAATTCAGACTCTTTGCGTACGAAGATAAGTTCCAAAGAACGCAGGACTTTTGCACCTTTTTTTTGTTAGGCATTAAGTCTTAATTACTCCTTTATATTAAAGTGTAAAGTAATGAATTAACTTTGTTTTGCATTTGATAATTCTATTGCATAGTTTTTTACGTCTGTAATATACTATGTGTGTAATATAAGATTTTTTATTAAGCTTACAACGCTCTGTCATGATTTTTTTTCGTCATTGAGTCACATGTCTGTTTAAATCATGTTCTTTATGTTACTGATTTTCATAGAATATATTATTTATTTTTAGGTGCTCCCTAATTTATTTTGAGCTTCAAAAGAAATATTCAACTCCTTGTCAATTATTTTTAAGAGCCTCAAAATGAGTGAGAAGGTTACACTTTTAAGTGATTCTTGTGATTCTTCGGATTCTGAAGTTGACTTTAAAATTAATAAAAGTTATGCTGACCGATATGATTCTTGGAGAAATAAGGAGGAGCTGCAGAAGCTCAAAGATCTGAGTAAAGATATTAGTGAATCATCATCCAGTGAAGAAGAAGATGAACCTGAGATAGAAGAAGATTTTTTCAGAACACTTAGTTTGTTAAAAAGCAAAGATCCAAAGATATATGACACAAATGTTACCTTTTTTAAAGAACAAGTTGTAGACAAAAAATCAAAAGAACGTAAACCAAAACCCATGTTCATGAAAGATTATGAAAGAAAACTTGTTTTGGAAAGAAATGGAGAATTCAGTGATGAAGAAGAAAAACTGAATAAACCACTTACATATGGTGAAGAACAAGAAAAAATTAAGCAAAGTTTTAAAGCTGCTCTTAATTTATCTGATGATGAGGATGATCTCCTTGAAGCAAGACAAAGAACTGAAGCTGAAAAGAGTGTAGAAGAAGCAGATTATCTTCGTTGGCTTAAAGGCCAGGAAGAAAAAATACCTGAAGATACTGAGAAAGAAATGTTATTTTTGCGCAAGTATTGGAATGATCCTGAACTCGATGAAGGCGAGAAATTTTTAAGAGATTTTATTCTGAATAAAAAATATATAGTAAAGGACAATGAAGGGGAAATTCCTACTTATGATGAAATAACTGGGGATATTGAAATGTTACAAGAAGATGAGAAAATTCTTGAACAGCAAGAAATATTTGAGCACAAGTACAATTTTCGATTTGAAGAACCAGATGATGAATTTATAAAGCGTTATCCAAGAACTATTGGAGATTCTTTGAGAAGAGTTGATAGTAGGAGAAAAGTAAAACGAGAGGAATATGCAGATAGAAAGAAAAGAGAAAAAGAACAGAAAAGAGAGGAATTGAAGCGTTTGAAAGCACTTAAAAGAAAGGAAATAGAAGAAAAATTTATGAAATTAAAAGAAATTTGTGGGCAAGATGAAATCAATCTTGATGAGAATGACATCGAAAGTGACTTTGATCCGGACAAGCATGACCAGAAAATGAAAGAACTTTTTAATGATGATTATTATAAAGTTGAAGAAGGAGATAAACCTCAGTTTTCTTATGATGAAGAATTGGATGATGAAAATTGGAATACATGGTGTCGGGAAAATGCAGTTAACAATGCGGAACATGATTCTGATCAGGAAGAAAGCAAACTTGATAATAAATCAAGCACCAACAATCATAATGATGCAAAAGAAGAATTTGAAAAGGAAATGACTGAATCTACCCAAAGCAGAAAAAAGAAGAAAAAGAAATCTTTATTTGCCAAAGTTATTTCAGAACCTAAGCCTTTATATGACCCAAATGGTAAATCTTTTGAGGAATATCTTGATGAATATTATAAGTTGGATTATGAAGACATAATTGGAGACCTCCCTGTAAGATATAAATATCGCAAAGTTGTGCCTAACAATTTTGGACTTTCAGTGGATGAAATTTTGTCTGCAAATGATAAAGAGTTAAATCGGTGGTGTTCTGTCAAAAAGACCTGCCAGTACAGAGATGAAGAAGAAGAACTTTATGATGTTCAAGCATTTCAGAAAAAAGCTGAAAATGAATTTACGAAGAAAAAGGTATTCCAAAGTATCTACTGCAAGAAAGATGAAAGCACCACAAAAAATGAAAGTGGGGCTGTTTCTGAAAATTCAGCTACTTCCAAAAAGAAAAAGAAAAAGAAATCTAAAGGGAAAAATGAAGGTGAAGCAACTGAAAATGTAACTCAAGATGATGGAATAGATAATGAAATGAGTGAAGGAAATAACTTGGTAGAAGACCATAGTATAAAACAGGAGCTGGAATCAGAATCAGAAGACCAAAAACAAGGTTCAGAAAATTATGTATCTCTTATAAAAGAAGAAAGTTCGGGGACAAGTGAAACTAAAGTTTGCAATTCCGAACCAGCCGCTTCAGATGCCACTGGTAAGAAATCAAGAAAGAAGAAAAGAAAGAAAAGCAATTTGTCAGAATCCACTGGAATAGATGGAGTTGAGCACATTAGTGCATCTAAACGTCAAAAAGTTGAAATTGATAAATCAATAGAAAATATAACTGATATTAAGGCTGAGGCAGAAGTCACAGAAGAAAAAGATTCACAAATCAATATTTGTTCTGAAAGTGAAGCAGTTAGTCAAAATCAAACTGCCAATTCTTCATCTCCTAATAAACGAAAAAAGAAAAAGAAGAAGAAGAAAGTTAAAACAGATGGCGCACCTGCACAGATGAATAAAAATCCAAACAAACCATATTCAAAGACCATGGACAATGCTAAAAATTCATTTCCACATCAAAAATCAAAATTTAAACAAAATGTTAATGACAAAAGATTGCAGATGTCAGATGCAAGGCTTGCTGCTTATGGCATAAATCCAAAAAAGTTTAAAAGTCATATAATATATTCTCAAAAATGATTATGAATAAAGTTTTTAATTGTTTTGTTTATGAAGTGAATCTTCAATTACATCATTTCTCTTATTGTAGTGTATTATTACTTATAGCATATTTGAGCTTTAAATTTGTACTAACTTGTTAGGTGCAACAAAGGGTTAATTAACAAACGTCTCTTTTTGCATTTTATCTTTAATTGCAAAAGCTTTTTGTGTGATCTGAAAAGTTGCATTTTGGAAATATACTACACTGAACTCCCCATAATTTATATGCAGATTATCTGTTCAGTTTGAAATTTACCTGAATACTTGGTTTATAAAGAGTTTCCGTGAAGTCAAAATTTATTAAATTATGTAAAAATGCTAAAAATCATGGAAATATCTACATATTGTCAAGATAAAAATTAAAAATTGTACATGTAATTTGGACGTTAGCAATAAAGCACACATGTAGAAAATTGAATTAATTTCTTGGGTGTAATGAATTTTAATACATCTGCTTTTCAATTTTAGGACACCCGGGGAGGAGTAGTAAAAAGAGTAACAATTCTGTTCTTTTGGGATGTTTCCATGTATGTCTTTTTTTTATATCCCAGAAACACGACAAAAGGAAGGTTTTTGTTTATTCTTAACTTGTTTACCGTTTGCTGAGCCTATGTTCAGATTTAGATGGGAAATTAGAATCCATGTCTTCTGATTTCCCATTTGAACTTAAATCAGCACAACAAATGCCAAACTTTGATTAACACAGATACGTGAACATTCAGTATTAGTAAGCCGAAAGTCTAATAATTATATATAATTACTATCACCATTACATAATAAATGTGGTTAAATAACTCACACACACACAAACAAGATTTTTTTTTTATATTCATATTCAGAAATGTATGTATGGCTCAATGTTTTTTTTATAATTTTACTGTTTAATCAAACTTAAGTGAATAGATTTTAGGTTTCTGAAATATTGATTAAGTCAAGTTGTGAGTGAGAACTCCTTTGTAACAAGAAAATTTCTTTTTTGGAAAAGAGGAGTGATTATATAAGTACAAACTCTTTTTAAAATAAATATTTAAATAAGAAAAACCCTAATCTTTACTAACCTTCTTATAGTTACTATAAACAATAAAATTATTGGCATTTATTAAATGGAAATTAGAATACCAAGAAAATAGTAGACTTACAAAAAACAAAGTACATATAAATGCAATGAAGAATGTTAAGGAACTAAATACAGGGTAAAGTATATCCTGTGTACCCTCTATTACACAAATATTACATACAAATTGCTAATGACTTTTCCCCCTTTATTTATCGTAAAAGCTTTTTTGAGTTCCGCATGATGTTAGGTACTTGGAACTTTATTGGTGTTAAATCAAATTACACATCAATTGTGCCTAAAAGGACAATGAATGCAAAAATAAAGTATTTTGAAGAAAAAAAGAATTTATTAGATTAAAGAATTGCTCTGAATATTTACATTCACAAAAACTATTTAACAATTTGTATTCTTTAATAATGTTCCTATTGTAATGGTTATGTGTTTCAATTAGATAATGTTTTATTCCACTTATGAAGCTGACATTTGGTAACAATTTTCTTTTGCTTCTGATGCTTGTAGTGTATTTGATCGGTAGTTCAATTTCACATTTTCATTTGATGTGGGTACCACCCAGAAAGTTTCATCAGTATACATTTGTTTCTCCTCTAAAGGATCAAACCAACTCATATGTAATAACCAACCTGTAAAAGTAGTTATGTAATTAAACAATAAAGCTTGCTCTAGTTAAATATACATGAACAAAGATTAATGTACACATTTTAAGTAGGCAAAAATTAATTCACTTTCAACACCAGAATTACTGTAAAAAAGAAAGAAAAATGATAAAAATTCCGACTGCAATTTACTAATCATTATTTTAATGTCTTAATTCTGCTCTTTCATTTGAAATCCTGTTGGAAAAGAATTTTATTTTTGTTTTAATACTGCATTTTACTGTTCGAAATAGCACATGTAAAGGTGAATATAAATGCTCCAATTTTTATGGAAAAAACTTACCTGTAATTAATCCTGTTATTGTTGCAATGATAACTACTACAACTATGTATAAAAGCTGGTAACAAGCTTGTATTTCTGATGTGCGATTAAGTCCAGGCCTTATATCTGGAATACTTTGCTGTACTTCAAAGAAAGCTGTGGTGTTTGCCTCTGGTGTCATGGCAGGATAAAATTTATACAAACTGTAATAAATAAACTATTAAAAGTAACGTGCGGATGAAAGGTGTTTCTAAAGCAATGTTTCGGTGCCATCAAACACTAATCATGCAGCACATCACAGGTGCCCACTTCACTAGGGCACTTGACCCTGTTAGGATTTTTTTTTTTTAAATGGCTTTTTTAAACCTACTTTCTCGATAAAGAAAACAAAGGTATGAAAGAAGGCTTAATGTATCGTAGAAATCTCGTCAAAAATAAGTGAAGTAATTAAAGCTTAAAAAATTTTAAATTGGAAAGTATGGTTTTGATATGGGGGAATATGTTTGTCAGTCTGTCTGTCCCCTTTTAATAACTTTTGTGGGAATTGTTAGATTCAAAATTGTCTTGGACGAGGACATCTCATTTCCATATTTTATTTTTTGATTTGAACAATTTTTTGTTCAATTTTGAATAGTTTAAAAGATCTTTACATTAGCTCCGATGGGGAAATATGAAGCAATTATATAAGCCCTGAACATAAGATCCAAGTTCCTTTAAACAAGCTCATTCGAAGGAGCTCTTGGTGTGAAATAGCTTTAGATTTGAAGTTTTTGTTCTATTTTGAACAGTTCAAAATTAACATGATCTCTTATGGGTAATTTTAAATATTGTATACATCTTGATTAAAACGACGGATTTGTGAAAAACAAACTTGATCGGAAGGATCTTATGTCGAGAACATATGCAAGTTTACCCAGAACTAAGCGAGCCTATTTTACCATGAAAATTTTTTGATCTTTTAAGGATGTTTTTGAATTAATGAATGAGTGAAAGATTGAATGAATTAATGAGTGAAAGAATATGTGTTAAAGATTGAAAAAAACACATTTGGGAGTACTCAAGAGCTACAGCTAAGTGAGAAAGAGAGAAAAAGCTAGATCATAAATTTGATGGTGTATAGGGAATAAATAGTAAGCTCTTATAGTTCTGACAGAACTTCTTATGTGTTTTTTATAATAATCTATTCACATTTTTTTCCCTTACTGCAGCAGTTCATTGATGCTATGATTGATTTTATGCTTATTTTGTTTTTTCACGTCTTATGAAGAGCGGAACCATTCATAACGATGTCACGCTTCGAGGGGGGGGGGGGGTAACAAGAAGTGTGACATCAGGCTTATGCAACATAGCATGGCTTGTGACATCTTAATTCCAAGTGCACCCAATTGGGTACATTTTACAATACCGTTTATTAACTACTGTTTGTGCTATTTGAAAGCTGAAACACCCAATTGTTGTTGAAATTAACCAACTGATAGGTTATTTCGTTTTAAACCTGGAAATTGGGCATTAGTTATTTTTTAAACTAATTGTTAATTAAAAATTAAAAAGAATTTTTTAGTTATTTTGTTTTGTAATCATTTTTCTTAAATCAGAGAACCAAAAAATTGCGTCAAAATTGTTTGTGCTAAGTTCTGGGGTCTGAAGAGGTTAAAGTGTGATATTTTTCGACAAAGGGGGAGGGGGGTCAAATGTATGTGAAAAAAACCTTTACCAACGGTGACTTACATGCTTTTACGGTTGGAGACGAGACAAATCCTAATTACTCCGCCATCATGCGCTGTAGAAAAACAAGTTGGGTGTCAGTCGCGATTAAAGTCTTCTTTCAAATTATTGTAGTAAAATTTCGATAAGAGGCCTTATACATATTAAAATGAACCCTAAATTTAAAAAATTACCTATTTTTGACAACAGAATTGAATTTAGAGTGCCCAAGTTCGCCCATACACCAAATTTGAGTAAGATCTGACCATTAAAAGGAGGGTGTTGAAAAAAGGGACCATCGTCATTTTCAATCTGCTAATTTACAGGTCGAGGTTCATGAAGCCATGACTTTAAGTGTTTTAAACAGAGAAAACTATATTACCCATTAAAATATACGTTTTGGTAACCGCTTTTGAAATACTATGGGTTTGTTAACATTTCTGACTTTCATCCAAGAAGTAGAATTTTATACATTCAGCAATTGTATACAGTTCTAATTAATTAAGTTTATTTATGGTTTTCTAATATATCCTACTGTTATTTGAAAAAGAAAGATTTGGCAATTGCTGCGTTTTCCAAAAATATGATAAAATTTTATTTTGTAGATAAAATAGATTTTAATTTACCTATATCCGTAAGACTGTTCATTTGCAAGCAATGCTGTCACGATGCTTGTGATGCCTCCAAAAAGACCTGGTACTCCATGTAAACTATTGATACCACATGGATCGTAGACTTTTATTTTTGCTAAAAACGGCTGTAAATATATTTTTATTATGAGGGTGAGTCAAATGAAAACCCAAAAACTGCTATAGAAAATCAAAACAGCTCTCCTATTACGATCAGACCCTTGTACACATAGGGGTCAATTGCATTGCGGTAGAGTATATTGGTATAGGCTCTCCCTCAATAAATTTGGCATTTGTCCGCGACTCTACGTGACCCAGCAGTGCAATGCGGGAGTTTCCAAAATGGCAGCCCTCGGTTGGAGTGCACCAAAGAAGAACAGTTGAAGTGCACACAAGAAGTCAAATAAACGGGTCATGCGGAACGATCCGTTTACCTGACTGACCTGTAATTGCTTTGCAATTTCATCTATGGTGACCTCGCTATCTTGAAGAATCATCCCTCTCCCTTGCAGTCTGTCACAACACTATATGCCTGTCCTTGCCGCGTCCCCAAACTTTTTGTGCCACTGCTGAATTTCGTCAGCGATAAACATGCAGCCATACTGTGCCTTGCCAAAATGCGTCAGTAGATGGAAAAGGAGAGTTCAAACGCCCGCAGGGGATCGGGATCGACCACGCCCCTTGATCCCCCTGCCACGCCCCTTGCGCCTGCTCCCCCTGCCACGCCCTCCCCGCCTGCTCCTCCACCTGCCGAGTGGGGTTGAGTAGTAGGGTTTCCTCGTAGAAGATTACGGGGGTTTCTGAGTGGAGTTGAGTTGTTTTTCTTACTTGTTGTACTGCGTCTGAAGTTTAGCTTTTTGGGGATGGCAACGGTGATATAGCGGTTACATGACAACAGTCTCCTTCTATGAGAGAAATGGCAACGGTCTCCACGACAACGAACTTGTATTTTTTTAAATTGCTCATGGCGCCACCTAGTGAGAGAAATTATTTTTTTCAGACTTGGTCGTTTTCTGATGTTATACACATGGCGCCATCTAGTGAGATAAATATTCATTCATTCATTAAATATATTTTTTGACTTGAATTATTTTATTTAATTTCTCTTTCCTAGATCGGGAATCGAACCCGCATCGTCAAAAGATCTTCATGGCAGTCAAATTGTAAACGCGCAAATTGACTATGCCATGAAGACCTGGTAGCTACAGTGCTAAATTGAATGTTATAATTCTCTTTCCGATGTTTGAGAAGACTGCCATCTAGCGAGAGAAAATTATTTTTGAGCATAGAATATTTAATGATTTCCATGACAACGTATTTTTACGAAGAGCCTCCTAGTGACAAAAATAGAATAATTATTTTTCGGACTTAGTCGTTTTCCGAAGTTATTTTTGATTTCCAACTTAGATTTTCGCGAGTGGTAACATTAATTTTTGAATTGGCAACATGTTTTTAGTTTTAATTCCAAGGTTTGAAACGCTCATGCTGCCGTCTAGTGAGAGAAAAAATTTTTTTGGACTTTATCGTTTTCCGATGTTATTTTTAATTTCCAACTTAGGTTTTTCGCGAGTGGTAACATTAATTTTTTTTTTATTTAAGATATTAGAGATTTTATTGTCCTCGACGAGAAAAATATATAGTTTGGGGAGCCGGTGCTTGGTTAGGGCTCCCTTCATCGCCGGTTAGTTGCCACTTCTTTGTTCGCGAGAAGAATATCTCCAGTTGTAACTTTAAGATTAAAGCAGTTTTAATTTTGAACTTTTTTCTTTTACATGCTTTGATGTGTTGCACTACATATATTTAGTTTTTCACAGTTTTAGCATTTTTGTTCGCAGAACTTTAACATTTTTTATCAAGATTTCAGTTGATGAATCTATGGTTTTGATACTTTATACTTGTTATTTGTTCATTTTTATGATGCTTTAACATTTCGTGCTCAATAATTTTATGTGTTCAGTCTAAGTTTTAGTCGACAGATCTAATTTTTTTTTTTTTTTTTTTTACGTTTTGTATTTAATATTTTGATATTTTTGTGTTGCTTTAATATATTATACTTAGTATTTTTACATCATCATTGCAGATTTTAGTAGATAAAGTTAAGTTTTAACATTTTGAAAAGTGCATAACACTTTTACTTTGCAAATTTCCGTACTATTATTTTTTCGTTCTAAGTTTCTCTGAATGCATTTAAGTTTTGTCATTTAAGTCAATTTGTCATTTAAGTTTGAAGTTAGCACTCTTTCATGCATTATCGCTTTGTATTGTGTATTTTTTAATATTTCACAGTATTAGCATTTTGTTCTTCGAACTTTTACATTTTTCTGATTAAGATTGCTTTAAACATATCTACGTTTTGATGGTGAATCTATGTTTTCAAGTTTTATTTGATAACTCCAAATTTTTTATGTTTAGTAATTTGTACTTTTACAATTTGTGTTGCTTCAGTATATTATACTTAGTATTTTTATATCTCCATAGTATTTTAGCATTTTCGTTATGTTTTTACTAAATAAATGTATATTTGACGTTCTGTGCTTAGTACTTTTACATTTTCTATACTAAGTTTTACTAGATGAATCTAAGTTTTGATGCTTTGTATGTAGTACTTTTACATTTTAGTGTTGCTTTAATATATTATACTTAATATTTTTACATCTTCATTCCATGTTTTAGTTAAAGTTTTAACATTCGTACACAGTACTTTTTACATTTCGCAAGTGCATTTCAATGTACAAATCTATGTTTTGATACTTTATAATTATTATTTAGACATTTTTATGATGTTTTAACATTTCGTACTTAGTAATTTCACTCGACTTCAGTCTAAGTTTTAGAAGATAACTCGAACTTTTTTTTTACGTTTTATATTTTGTACTCTTAAATTTTTTTTTGCATTTATAGAATGTTTGAACATTTTAGTTTGAATTTTTGTAGATCCATCTAAATTTTTTAAGTTTCGTACTTAAACTTTTACATTTTCGTACAAAGTTTCACTTGATGAATACGTTATATACTTAGAATTTTTACATTTTGTACGTAGTAATTTTTACATTTTTGCATTAAGTTTTAACATTTTGCAAGTGTATAACACTTTTCTTTTGAAAAGTTCCTTACTTTTACATCTTTGTTTTGAGTTTTTCTGGGTGAATTTGAGTTTTGCAGCTTTATACTTAGCATTTTTACATGTTTTGTTGTTTTGTACTGCGTGTTTTTAATTTTTCAGAGTTTTAGGATTTTGTTGTTAGAATTTTTACATTTTTGATTAACATTTCAGGAGTCAAATCTATGTTTTGTTGCTTTATACTTGTCATTTTGACATTTTTATGATGTTTTAACAGTTTATACTTAGTAATTTTACGACTTCATTCTAAGTTTTTGTAGAGAAATCATTTTTTACGTTTTGAAGTTTTAATAACTTGCGAATGCTTAACACTTTTGTTTTGTAAACTTCAGTAATTTTACATTTCCGCTCTAAGTTTTTCTAGACGAATTAGAAATTATATGGTTTATCAAAAATTTTAGTTCTAAGTTTTGACCGTTTGTATGTAGTATTTTTTCTTTTTCTTTTTCAAAATTTTTATGATACATTGTTTTAATATCTTAATCTATGTTTGATGTTTTGTCTTTTGCACTTTAACATTTTCATTTTGCTTTTATCAAATTAGTGTATATTTGAGGTTCTATCCTTAGTACTTTTACATTTTTATACTAAGTTTTACTAGATGAATCTAAGTTTTGATGTTTTGTACGTTGTACTTTTACATTTTAGTGTTGCTTTAAGATATTATACTTAATATTTTTACATCATCGTTTCATGTTTTAGTTAAAGTTTTAACATTAGTACACAGTACTTTTTACATTTTGCAAGTGCATAACACTTTTATTTTTGAAAAATTTCGTAGTTTTACATTATTCGTTCTAAGTTTTACTAGATAACTCTAAGTTTTGATGTTTTTCGCGCAGTACTTTGACTTTTCTTATGGAGTTTTTAGCAGGTTAATATAAGTTTTGCATTGGTAGTAGTAGTTGGAAGCTATCTTTCTTTATTTCAGTTAGTAATGAAAGTCTTTGAGTATAACATTTCTAACTTTTTTTTTTTTTTTACATTCTGCACTTTATGTTGCTACGATTTTAACCAATTTTATTTAACTTGAACTCTGTATAAAGTTGTTTGCAATCTTAGTTTCAAAGTAAAGATCTCAATTTTGTATGTAAGTAATAGACTTTTTCAAAACACGGAATTTGTATTGTAAATAGCTTGAAAGTTTTCTTTGAACTTTGCTAATAAACCTTTTCAATGTGGGAAAGACGCGTTGCAAATAGTTTTGATAAATATTTTTCTCGGTTGTATATCTTAAACCCTATGTAAATTATAAAAATTGTGTTAAAGATTGAGTTTTGAAAATAAATAACTTCTTGAATAAATGAGATGTTCGTTAAATGTTAAAGAGTAAATTTTGAAAGTCTTTGAACAGATGAAATGTTCGTTTAATGTGTTATGCGCTTGATTATAATATTAAAGGTGTGAATAAAGTAAAGATTTCAAGTTTGTATGTTAGTAATAGACTTTTTCAAAACATGAAATTTGCATTGAAAATAGCTTGAAAGTTTTCTTTGAACTTTGCTAATAAACCTTTTCAATGTATGAAACTTGTATTGGAAATAGTTTTGTTAAATATTTTTATCGGTTGTATTACTCTGTGAAAATCTTAAAAATTGTGTTAAACACTGAGCTTTGAAAATAAATAACTCATTGAATAGATGAAATGTTCGTTAAATGTTTAAGAGTAAGTTTTGAAAGTCTTTGAATAGATGAAATGTCCGCTTAATGTGTTATATGCTTGATTATAATATTAAAGGTGTGAATAACGTAAAGAGTCCAAGTTTGTATATAAGTAATAGACTTTTTCAAAGCATGAAATTTGCAGCGTAAATAGCATTTAAGTTTTCTTCGAACTTTGGTAATAAACCTTTACAATGTATGAAACTCGTGTTGGAAATAGATTTGTTAAATATTTTTCTCGGTTGTATTATTCTGTGTAAATTATAAAAACTGTGTTAAAGACAGAGTTTTGAAAATAAATAACTTCTTGAATAGATGAAACGTTCGTTAAATGTTTCACTCTTTAATCTCAGTGAGTAACTGATATTACCCTGAATCATAGATAATGCTAACCTTGGAGAAGCTCTGACTTCATATCGAGGTCACAGCACCCCTTCTACGGTTCGGGGCAGTGATAAGACGTTTCCCCACGATCGAGACATTTCAACTTGCTACTTCATTGAATGCGGTGTATTTTTTCTCCGTTTCATTGGGACTTCGTTTCATAACTCCGTTCTTGCATTAATTTAATTTATTAGTTCCAAGATGTTTTCTCCCGTTAGTTTGAATGAGCATGGATTAAACGTGACAGTTTGAGACGAATTCAGACTTTAATTATGATTTGAGTCACTTCTTTCTGAGACTTGAATGAATACGGAGGCTATTTTTTTCTCTCGAGCTCTCTGCTTTTATTTTCAAAATATTTTCAAAGTTTCTTCTAATTTTTTTTTTTTTGAAATGAAATATCCTTCAGAGTTTAATCACTTCTACAGCAAGTTTTATCGCGATTAGACCTTCTCCGATCTTACTTTCACATACGTTTGTATATCACAGTTAGCTTTATTTTTGATATGTATTGGTGAATTTTTCTTTTGTCTTCATTTTCTCTACGTTTTTTCTTAAATCTTCTACATTTATAAAGTTTCTCAGTTTTAGCGGTTTGTGCTAAGTATTTCTACATTTTTCGTGTTAATTTTAAACATTTTGCTATAGAAAACTTTTTTTTTTTTAGTAAATTTAAGTATTTTTATACTTTTTATGACAAGTTTTACTAGACGAATCCTAGTTTCACCGTCTTGTATAGATGGTACTTTTCAATTTTTATTAGAAGAATCTTAGTTTTGCAGAGCTAGTTGAAAGTTGAGTTTCTTTATTTCAGTTAGTAATGTAAGTCTTCGATCTTAACATTTCTAACTTTTTCATATTCTGTACCTTATGTTTGGTACGATTTAGACATTTCTGTATTTAAGTTAGGGTCTATATCCATACGAGCTTAGTCTTAAAGTAGAGATTCCATGTTTGTATGTAGGTAAGTAGTAATAGACTTTTTCAAAACATGAAATTTAAAACGTAAAGTTTCTTCGTACTTTAGTAATAAACATTTCCAATATATGAAAGTCGCGCTGCAAATAGTTTCTTAAATGTTTTTTCTCGGTTGTATTATTCTGTGTAAATTATAAAAACTGTGTTAAAGACAGAGTTTTGAAAATAAATAACTCTTTGAATAAATGCAAAATTCGTTAAATGTTAAAGACAAAGTTTTGAATAGTTGAAATGTTCGTTAAATGTATTATATATCAATCGTGTTGTTAAGCTGCTTTACAGTTATAAATTTAGTAATATGTTCTTGACTATTTTTTTAAAGTTTCTTTAATCATGATTCATATTGCTACAATAATCTCTGAGATTGTAGTCGTTTGAAACGTTAAAATGTGTATGAAAAAACTAAATTAAAAACAAATAAAATAAATATATTGGAATATATAAAACATTTGCTTATCATTCTATGTAAAATAAAGTTGCTGAACATGTTCTAACTTCTATTATTTTATGCAAACTCTTAAACTTGTGAAAAATCTAGCGGTGTAATACGGATTAAAGGATGATTATCTATAATGTAAATATAGTCTTAGTTGATATAAATTCATTGATTTGTATTCATAGAAAACTGTAAAATGAATGTAAACCCATGTTTAAGTATAGAAGAAATCGCCGCTTTTTTTGTAAAAGTATCACTAATTATGTTTGTATAAACCTACTGATGGTCATTTTCTAAGTTCCAAATATTTCAACAAAACTTTTAATTGACTAAAATTTAGTAAATTGTGTGGATTGATTTGATTTGTGCATATTAAGTCCACACTTTTTCAAGAAACTGTTTGATAAGTTCTCATTTAATTCTGTCTTTCATACTTTAGGAAAAAAGATTTTAAAAATTTTTCTAAGTCTTAAACATTTCTATAATTAACTTTGACTTAAATTTTGTAAATTTCGAGGATTGATTTGTTTGGTTCACATTAAATATAAATTTTCTCAAGAAGCTATTTGATTGGATTGCAATTAATCCTGGGTTTAATATTTTGGGGGAAAAAATTACAAGTGTAAAAATAAAATATGTTCAAAATTAGGAGATAATTATTACTAATACATTATTAAGATTAAATTAATACTATGAGTTGATTAAAAATTGTGAAATTTAATTCTGATGGAAATAATTAATTCTCGCTAGAACTAATTTCTCTCACTAGATGACAACATGAGCGTTTCAACTCTTGAAATAAAAAAAAAATTAATGTTACCACTCGCGAAAAACCTAAGTTGGAAATTAAAAATAACATCGGAAAACGATAAAGTCCAAAAAAAAAATTTTTTTCTCTCACTAGACGGCAGCATGAGCGTTTCAAACCTTGGAATTAAAACTAAAAACATGTTGCCAATTCAAAAATTAATGTTACCACTCGCGAAAAATCTAAGTTGGAAATCAAAAATAACTTCGGAAAACGACTAAGTCCGAAAAATAATTATTCCTATTTTTGTCACTAGGAGGCTCTTCGTAAAAATACGTTGTCATGGAAATCATTAAATATTCTATGCTCAAAAATAATTTTTCTCTCGCTAGATGGCAGTCTTCTCAAACATCGGAAAGAGAATTATAACATTCAATTTAGCACTGTAGCTACCAGGTCTTCATGGCATAGTCAATTTGCGCGTTTACAATTTGACTGCCATGAAGATCTTTTGACGATGCGGGTTCGATTCCCGATCTAGGAAAGAGAAATTAAATAAAATAATTCCAAGTCAAAAAATATATTTAAATGAATGAATGAATATTTATCTCACTAGATGGCGCCATGTGTATAACATCAGAAAACGACCAAGTCTGAAAAAAAATAATTTCTCTCACTAGGTGGCGCCATGAGCAATTCAAAAAGATTACAAGTTCGTTGTCGTGGAGACCGTTGCCATTTCTCTCATAGAAGGAGACTGTTGTCATGGTAACCGCTATATCACCGTTGCCATCCCCAAAAAGCTAAACTTCAGACGCAGTACAACAAGTAAGAAAAACAACTCAACTCCACTCAGAAACCCCCGTAATCTTCTACGAGGAAACCCTACTACTCAACCCCACTCGGCAGGTGGAGGAGCAGGAGGTGGAGGGGGCGTGGCAGGGGGAGCAGGCGGAGGAGGGGGCGTGGCAGGGGGATCAAGGGGGCGTGGTCGATCCCCGATCCCCCTGCGGGCGTAGAACTCTCCTTTTCCATCTACTTGCGTCGATGTATTTCTATCGGTTTCGTGTCTTCACTGTGTAAAAAACGTATATGGTGCACTCTATCAGAGGAACCTCCATGTTGGAAACTCCCGCATAGTGCTTCTGGGCGCGTTCTGGCTCGGGTGTGGTCGCGGGATCAATGTCAGTTATTGGTGGGAGATAGATTCTACTTGCATGCCTACCAAAACTGATCGTAATAAGAGAGGTTTTTGATTTTCTATAGCAGTTTTCCGGTTTTCATTTGACTCACAATTTTACAATAAAAGCTAATCCAAATCTTCATTAATAAAATGTTTAGTGAAATAATTTTGAAAACTTACCGATAAGTATTGAAATCCAGTTACTGAAATGCTGCCAGAAATTGTTCCTATAATGAGAGCACCATATGGATGAATCAACAAATTTGATGTCGCAGCTATTCCAACACCTCCAGCCAGCGTTGCATTTTGTATATGACTCTGAAACCGTGTAGGAATAAAGAGCTAATCAACTAATTTGTTGGTAGATTGATTGTATTAACTTGATTCTTTAGATATTGAAATATAATGGTTGCTCACATCAGGGAGAGGTCATGGCATAGATTGCGCCATGGATTTTTTTTTTTGGGGGGGGGGAGGCTTGGCTGACGGTTTGGCCGATTTGGGGCGGGCATCGTTTTTTGGGGGGTTCCGTAGCGTTATAGGAAGATGGGAGCCCCTGGAAATATAAATAAATAACAGTCTTCCTAAGATGTACCATTTGACTTTTGACCTTGCATGAAAATTTTTTACACGAACATTTTTTGCAATTTTAAACTTGCATGAAAATTACTGCAAAGGTTAGTTATTGTTTTTACAACTTGTTATCAGAAAAAAAAGCCATATTTGACTTGGTTTTTTAAAAATTTTTTTTGAAATTATTCTTTTTAACCATGTTGATTTTTCTACATACTAATAACTGAGTACAGTCTTCCGCCCCCTTCCCCATCCAAACTAAAAATTAACAGTGCTGATCGTACAATTAATTGATGTTTTGTTTTTAGGTATTTCCTTGGATTTTTTTTTTTTTTAATTACTTTTCAGGGGCAGGCCCGGACTGCCCAGGTCGGCGATCGCCGAGGGCCCCCAAACGGGAAGGGGACAAAAAATTTTTTATCCGAACTTTTTTTTTTACAGATCTTTAATTTCTTCATAACTATTTGCATCTGCTTGATTACACATAAGCTGTTGGAAGCTACAAAATTGAGTTACACTGAATATGTTGCGTCGTTGATGAGTCGGCTGCTGTGGCAGGCAAGAGCTCCTGTGAAGGCAGTGTTAGGGAGTAGAAAATTTTGCAATGCCAAAATTTAAACATTTTAAATATTAAAAAGTCAAGGTTTCACTATTACAAGGTCCCCTTGTAATAGTGAAATATAAATCACGCTATGCTCAAACAATGTAATAATTTTTCTTTTACAAATTTTCAAAGCATCAGTTCGGGAAAAGGCGGGAGGGGGGAGCTTGCAAGTGTCGTTTGAGATGGCAGACACGTGTCTCTTCGATATGAGCGTTAGTAAGAAGGCGGAGGGGGGGGGGGAGGCGGATTATTTAAAAAATGCTCATTTTATTCTGTATTTTTATGAGTAAGCTTTTAAACTGTTAAAACTTTTCCCCCTAATATATTGTAATATTTTTGCAGTCCCAAATGCGTCTCCTAAAGCCTCAAAATGCACCAGTTTTCCTAAGTTCCCGGACCCACTTCAACTGTCTGAATTTCATATTTACTGTTAAGGGCCCTTCATATGACGCTATCCCCCTAATGTTCAGCTGAAAGGACCTGACAATTTCACTGGACCTGAAAATCTTATGGGTTTGTCAGTTCTCCCCCCCCCCCCACAAATGAAAACTACTTTAAAAAATGGCCAGAGCATGAAATTTACGAAATATGAGCTATAATTAGATGGAGGGGGAGGGGGCGGCATTTTTAAGTTTTGCCCCGCCACGGAAATTTCCAAGATGCGGTACTTGTGCTTGAACTTGAATAAGTTTCGGACCCTTTGGGTTAATAGAAGAGTCAGCGTTTTTCTGAGCGCGTGTTATAAAAGAATGGCAGTATGCGAGAAACAAACCAAGAGAAAATATACTGCCCGTGTCAAACTATAGAGATTACAAGAAAAATATGAGCGAAGACTGTGGAACAAGCATTGAAAACAACAACAACAAAAAAACTCTTTCAGGAATTGTTGATGAGCTTATGAGAAGTGAAGGGGATGAAAAAGCAGCAAAATAAGTTAATGTCAAAATGTTATAACTGTTTTTAATGATATATCTGTCACAAGTTTTAACTACAAGTCAAATTTGGCAGCTGAGAATTTAATCAGTCAACGGTTCAAATTTGAATACTATTGGTGTTTTGCTTGATTTGTTTCTGGTTACTAACCAGTTAAGTACTTACGAAGACTCGCTCATTTGGAACTTGCTAGAAAAACTGCTCCAGCCAGAAAAAATAAAAGGAGTGACAAACAAGCTTGTGATTTAAATGAAATAAATGTTCATTTCATTATTATTTTCTTAGTACAAGCTAATAATATTTTAAAATTAAATTGGAGCAAATCTGTTTGATTTTTAAGATAATGTATGTTTTCAAAAAAGTAATTCTTAACAAACATAATTTTGAGTTTTCATTTAGCTTGCAAATCATTCAGTAGGGCACTTTTTAGTTTTATAATATAATGAAAATTATATTCAACAGACTTCATACAGTACTGAGGCATAAGGCAACATTGTTCATTTAATACATAGAGGTTTATTATTTAGTAAGTGCTCATGGCTTACTTAATGACTTTTTCCTTTCTCATTGTATTTTATGGTTTAATACTATAATTTCTCCAGTTTCTACGTAATTGAGACGTAGTAAAAATAGCATGAAATTTCGTTGTACTAAACAGTTAATCAAGCATAAGCACAACTTTAAAACACTTTTTTTTTTTTCTCATTTAATATAAAAATATCGCTTTAGTTTAACTACTGTATAAGACCCAAAAAAGGATAAAAAACGGTTTCCAGTCACATAATTTTCAACAATTTTCTGGGGAAGGACCCTCTTCTCTAGGGGGCCCCTTTGAGTACCTGCCCGAGGGCCCAAGAGGGAGCCAGTCCGGGTCTGTTCAGGGGTATCAAAAAAAAAAATAAATAAAATTGTATTTGATTAATATTGAAAAACTGCCCTTAATAATTTAATGATTTCTTGAACTTTTGAAATATTTCCCAATTTATTTTCCCAGTTGTAGTAAAGATCTACAGCCTTATGCAGTAACAATAATATTATGCATACATAACTTACAACTTTAAAGCAAAATTGTTTTATAATTAGGTTTAGATTTCGGTATAAAAGAAGTATACGTAATATTGTTGATTCTTGTGCTGAAAATATTCAGCAGCTTTAAAACTTCAGTCAGTATTTGGCCAGTATTTTGTGAATTTTGGTTAGTAAAGTCAGTATTTTAAACCTTCACACCAGTTTTACCCTCTGAGAAACTGGGAGTAAACCTGTTTCTATTAACTGCGTCTTACTGATGTTTATACAACCAGTCTTCCTGTTTCCTACACAAGGGCGGATCTAGAAAATCTTCAAGGGGGGGGGGGGGCGATTTTGGAAATCTCGGGGTTCAATGTAAGGATGGATGGAGGAGATTCTTCATTCCTTTTCAACGGTCTCTCCGCCCCCCCCCCCCTTTTTTCAAACAGCAGGAACAACAACAAAAAAAAAATGCTAGTGTAGTGCTATTTAAAATTTTACTAGCACATTTTTTCAATGCATATACGTTTATTCAAAGCCCTTATAAAAGGAACACAAGCTGACGTTTTTTTGCTTTCGCAAATCTGTCTATAATTTTTTCAACGTCCAATGTAATATCTTTACGGATATGCAATAAAGCTAATTCAGTGAGTCTATCATCACTCATTCTGCTTCTTAGCCAAGTTTTAACCGAGTTAGGATTTCCTTCAAGCTTTCTCAAGAAAAATGTAGGCTTGTAAATACATTTTCTAAATTTGAGTTGATATGTCTAAATTACAAAATAATAGCAATTATTCGTAATATATTTTCTAAAATTTTCAAAATGTAATACTAAATATGTACTAAAAAAACCATCAACGAGTATGTGCAATTTATATAAACATCTGTAATTATGAATGTTCAATGAAATGTTTCAGACTCCAGGTTTTAGCGTAAATGCTGCAGGAATTTACACCACGTGCTAAGGGTTGGCTAGCTGTCACCAGTTTGATAGGTAGAAGAAAAGAGCAGGGAATCTCTTTCCCATTACTCCGAGGATTAGCAACTCAGCAATACTAAAGGACAAAGGAACAGGGGGAAAGCATAGAACTTGAAGGGCGTTTAGGCTGGGATTCCAAGAACATAAAAAAATGGCTGGTCCCGGGGCACAAAGAGTAAAAACTCACTTAGGAGTGTCGTTGTAGTATCCACTTGAATCAGCCCAAGGGGGGGGGGGGGGGGCGATCGCCCCATCGCCCCCCCCCCCCTTAGATCCGCCGTTGTTCCTACACAGGAAAGAAGGTATAGATATGAGAGAAAAATGAAACACACTGGTTTTTCCTACGAACTAACCACAATAATCACTCTTGAGCATCGCGGTTGTATAATGCCTTCCATGACAATTACTTGATTTATTGGTTTATGCGAAAAAATCAATTTTTAAGCATCTTGAAATGACCCCAAATTATTTACATTATTTTTTATCATATCGAGTAAGTTGTGAAAAAAATCTATTTTAAAGGAAATAAGTTTTATCATTGTTAAATTTTAAAAATCGTTGTAAATATAAAAGAGTTGATAGCGTTTCAATAAAATCAAGACATATATCAGCATCTCAAAGAAATTAGCAATGCATACAATTACGAGGAACACACCATTGTAAATTTACCATCCCTCTGTAAGAGTGAAGAGAAAATAAAGGACGCAATCAAACTTCCAATCAAAGCAAAATATGTATTGAGTACTGCTCTGTGTTGACTGTCACCGTCATCTAGTGCGGCATTGAAACTTGGCCAAAATGCCCAAAGCAGTATGGTACCTGAAATTCAACAAAATCATTTCGAATTAGATGAAATGGAATTACACCTGAATGACGTCACTATACAAATGCTCCATGTCCATATACTGATAGAAAATATAATCCGAACACCAAGGAGGAGTTGAATGAAATACGAAGGCATGATCCCCCCCCCCTCCCCCCATGTTCTCTGACTGATTATCCCGCGATTTCCACGGGCATGAGCTTATTAAGTGTATTTAAAATATTATCCCTCTGTTTTATCGTTAAAACGTCAGTAATGCAATTTCTCAGGTATTTTGGTGATTAATTAAGGTTTTATTCCAAAGATGGCTCTAGTTGCATAAAGTAGACCAATTTTTAGCGAATCGAATTCGCGAAAAAAAAAAAAAAAAAAAAGCAGTCAGAGGGTTAATACTAAGGTTGAAAATTTTAGAAGTTGGGGAGTAAACTATCATTAGCTTGGTGAGTTTGAATGAGACCATGTAAAAAGGCTACGAGAAGGTGGATTTTCTTTTCACGATATTGTAGAAAAACCATGCAGGATTGTATCCTAATCATGGTCGTTCTAATTTGAAGCACAGAATTTGTCTTCGCCTCCTGTAGGGATCTTGTACTGTCTTCTTTCCCTTCTAGCTCACTGCTTCTCAACCTGGAGGGCCACAGATTATCTATAAGTGTGAGCTGGTATACGGAACATCCTTTTATTAAATACGGCAATTTAAAATTAATATCACATAACAAAATACTATACAAATAAAGCATTGTAGAATAGAGCGCATAAGGTTTATTGCACGTGTTTTTTGGCTTTTAAGGGGTTCGCTCCTATAAAAAGGTTGAAAAACTATTCTCTTGTTAATCAGTTGTTTGTAAACAGAGTTGAACTTACCGATCATGCAGAAAATATTAGAATTATAACTTGGCTTCTCGTTCGGATTGCTTTGGACGGTTTTCCCTTTATCAGCAACATAAGCTACAGCACAACCGAAGATTGCAGCGAAAAGGTGCAATGAAACTGACTCTCCAGAATCATATGTCTGAAACAAAAATGCGCAATTACTCTCAGTAAGAAGGGATGGGTATGGTTGATATGGGAATCAAAACGACTGTTCCACGCTTTATATTGTCTCTATTTAGTGCGAAAGTACAATAATAATGTACACAATATGTGTATGGATTATTTAGATATCTAGTTATAGCATACACATGAAGTATCACATCTAATTTTCAAAAATTGGTTTTCGGTCTTCAAACTAAGTGATAAGGATTTACTATAATGAAATCCTGCGGTGTTGGAATGACTGTTGCTTTGGTTAAATGGAACTTGAAAACTTTCACCCCTATTTGGCAAGAAGAACAGCAAAATTGATATAATTGACTTGCTTTACTTGAGGACCATAGAAAGATAAAAGTATTTAAATGGGAAATGAATCCTATCACCAGGTTGATTGAGTAGGATAACACAGTAGTAGGTTTGAATGACACTGGCTGGAAATGACACTGCCACATAGGCACTAACATGACACTAGTAACAGACCACTAACTGTACCAGATGGGAAACATATACAAAAGTTTTGTAATTATGATGACTGCCGTAAAGCACATCTCGATGGAATGAAGGTTCCGTAAGGGTGTAAGCGAGGGCCGAATTATTGTGAAAGAGGCTCAAGCTTCTCTAACGGTGTCATTCCCCATTTGACACAACTTCCTGCGTACTGTCCATAGAGTCTTCTACCACCTTGTAGCACTTACTTGGATTGGGTTACAGTTTCCGTAGCCTTGGAGACTTTTATCTTATACTCAGGGCCCCATTTACATTTTGAATCACTATAGGCACAACTCATAGTTTTTTTAAACGTAACATTCAGTACGTGTTTGTAAAACTTGCCAGTCACACCAAAATTTGGGGGCCCCCAAAGCACAAAAACTAATTTGTTTTTCAAATGTCAAAGACTCAGACTAACATTTGGGTGCCCCCAATGTGCAAAATGATTTTGTTTTAAAATTACAAAATGTTTGAATAAAATATAGGGGCCCCCAAAGTGCAAAATCGATTTTGTTTTTTCAAATTTCAAACTGTCAGACCAAGATTTGGGGGCCCCCAAAGTGAAAATTCCTTGTGGTTTTAAAATAATTTAATAATACAAATTTTCTGTGAAGCAACAGAACACTAACAGTTTGTTTTTAAAAAATGCTATTTTTAAATATTTTTCTAAAAATTTTAAATTACAAAAAAAAAAAATAATAATAATAATAACCAAAATTAGAGGGCCCCCTCAAAGTGGGGGCCCTAGGCCCGGGCCTCACGGGCCTAGGGCCTGTGAGGTAAATAAGGCCCTGCTTATACTTCCAATCCCAAATTAACATAAGTTTTTGCAGTAAGAACATGTGATATTCATGACTCCTTGGGAATTTGCTTGGCGATGAGTCTCGCCTCAATCTTTGATCAGATGATTATCTTATGAATGAGTAGAATGTTTTAAACCTGCTAAAAAGGACTTATCAAATATACCCATATAAGTTAGAATGGAACGATCAACTGAACAATTCTTTTCTATCATTGCCATTCATGCGGTTTCACATTGCACTGAAAGTTATGTTCATGGGATGAAAATTATCTACACTTTCAAAAGATATAAAGTAAATACTACTTAACGTGGAATGAGGTAAATCAATGTAGTTACCTGCAAATATATTTCACAACAATGGTTAACATTGGTGTATATGAATACGACAAGCATAGTGTGGACAATTGTTTGAATTCTGCTTATCTTCCCGAAAATTCCGCCAAAGGCTATGACCGCAACCGCAGCTGCGAATTCTCCTTTGATCAAGCTAAAATATGAAAAAAAAAAAACAGTTTTGGATAAGTAGAAAATTATTCATGTGTACAAAACGAGTTTCCTCCATAATTTTACAGAACACAAAGAAACAGAAAGTGTCAATATCTAATATAAAGCGACCCTTTCACTTTAATGCTAAAAATTTCGAAACTGAATAATCAACACAAAAATTATTTAAGTAAAATTTAAAAAAATATAAAATGAATAAAAATTTCATGAAAATAACAAATAAGCTGAAAGTTAATTTCAAGGAATTTATATAATAATATTTCCATTTCTTCCCTTAAAAAAGTTTACAATCACTCTGAAAAAATCGTGAGCAGATGTCCTGTACTACACTCCTAAACCAGAATAGGGCACCCTAAAACATTACTTTTTGGTTATTATAATATATTTCTAAATATTTGCTTTACAAACCTTTAAGAATGTCATGCATTTTACCCTAACAAATTTTTCCACTGTTAAATCTTATTTATTTAAATCTCAGATTGTGAGTCTGACTATACTGTGTAAGGCTATAAATTATCTCTCTTTTTTTTTCTAATAGGGCTACGTATATGGTCACTGACCTTTGCAGACCTTGTGCATTCCCCGGAAACCGGCATCCATTCTTTCAAGTAGCACCACTATCGGCGGATGCCATTACCACTTTAAGAATTTTGCCGCTCCGTCTCCCCCTAGATGGCGGCACCTGAGCTCTAATTGATGCAAACCTGCACTAGGAATTTAATTTAGCTGAGAGTATCCAAAAGTCTATGAATTATTCTCAGATGAAAAATATTTTTTTCAGAATAAAATTTGATATACATTGTATTTATAATTGGTTACTTTCTTTCGACCTACGTAGAGAACCTTCTAACAGACGTTGAAACTTGATATATACGTTCCACAAACTATGAGCAAAGAAGTCTGCAAAAATAAAATTAACAGTTCAAATTTTTACTACTACGTGAAGGCTTTTTTAGCCTACTTTCACGTAAAAGTAAAAATAATAACAATAAAGCATGAAAGAAGGCTTAATCTATCGTGAAAACATCGTTAAAAATAAAGAAAAGTCAAGAAAAAGTGAAGCAATTAAATAAAGATTGAAAAATAAAAAAGTTGAAAGTAGGGTTTTGAGATGGGGAAAATGTGTGTCGGCCTGTCTGTCTGTCTGTCTGTCGGTCTGTACCCCCCTAATAACTTCTGAACGAATTGTCCGATTCGAAAAATTCTTTTCGCATTCGAAAGATCTCGGCGAGCACATCTCATTTTCATATTTTACTTTTTGATTCAAACATTTTTTCGTTCAATTTTGAACGGTTCAAAAAAATTTAACATTACGCCTATGGGCGAAAATGAAGCAAATGATGTAAACTCTGGGTGCAAGATCCACGTTATAATGAACAAGCTTACTGAAGGAAGCTCTTGGCGTGAAATATTAATTTGAACAGTTTTTGTTCATTTTTGAACAGTTCAAAAATTTAACAGTGCTTACGGGGAAAATTCAATACTATATAAATACTGATCTAACGGACAGATTTGCTTGGAACAAACTTTATCGGAAAGCTCTTATGACGTAGAACATGTACAGATAAAAAGTTCATCCAGAACTAACGAGCCTTTTTTCTTTTGAAAATTTTTGTTCGGGATTTTCAAGAATATTTTTGAATTAATGAAAGATTAAATGAATAAGCAAAATAATGAATGAATAAATGAATGAATAAATAAACGAATAAATGAAAGAATGACTGAGTGAATGAATATGTATTATTCGTTGAAAAAGGTATATTTGAAAAAATTAAGAACTAAAGCTAAAGGAGAAAGAGAGAGAGAAAAAGATAGCTAAATTATAAATTTGAATTTGGTGAAAACGGGAAAGTAGGCTCGTATAGTTCTGGACGGAACTTCTTGTTCTTTATACGAATTGTGCAATTCTCATCGCCAAGTTATAGCGATTGATAAAGATTAGCGCTGTTATTGAACAAGCTATAACACCTTTTCAACATGTGAGTGATTCAAATGGAATAAACATTGAATAAGTTATGTGATAAAATATTGATTTTTTGTTTCATATTGGTTCGTATTCTTCAGGGCCCCTCTGGTGGTAAAAATCTTAACTTTTTTTTGCTTATTGAAAATTCCGTTTTTCTGTGGTACATACAAGGCATATATACGAAGTTTCAATGACATACGTTTATTAGAACGAGAGCTCTGAATAGGCCTAAAAACAGGGTAACATTAATTATAACCAACATATATATTTTCCTTTCATTGGCGAGTAGTATATTAGTCATATCATATATATAAAATATGTTTCTCAACTTTATTTACTGCACATCGTCATGAACTGTTAAAATAGCAGAGTTCAAGTGCCATAAAGGTTCTTACCTTGTCACATCGAGTTTCATTTTCCCATCTTCCAAGTTCCACCAAATGGAACTAATTATTCCCCACTGCACTGCTATAGCAGCCATCACAATGTTCATACTCACTCCTGTGTAGCCGTATTTCCCCAGGAAGGCGTACAGAAATGCCACACCGAAGAATATCATGGCATTTATGTCTTGAAACACTGTTGGCAGTAAAGGCTTCATGAATAAAAATAAAAAATCACATTTACTTACTTACTCAAAAATTAGAAAACTTTTTTTTTTTTTTTTGCAAGTGTTTTCAGCAAGAATCTGCATTGGTGTTAGTTATCTTAAAAGATGCATAATTGTTTTTTAAAGGTTTTTGATCTAAGCCTTGAAATTTTCCATGTCATGAAAATGTACAGGTATGTTTATATAAAATAGAATTTGTGTGTGTGTCTGCGATCTGATTTGGTTGTTTGAACACTACGATTCAAGCAAGATTTAACACAAAAACGACATACATTCGGTACGAATGTAAACCTCCTCCTCCTTTGTGGAGAAGTCGGTTAAAAATCAGTTACTTCCTAAACAGAAACATCTCGATTCCGAATGCGAAAATTTCTATTTTCATTTCTATTTATCTATTTTTAAATATTTATTTAGTAAGTAGAGGTACCCGCACGGCGCTGCTCGTGCTGAATTTTAACCGTACCTAAAAAACGTAAGCACAATTTTATTAGTGTGTTCCGATATATTGCCAATGACTAACTAAAAAAGTCAAATTGTAGCGTGTCATATTCGCCCCGTTATTTGAAATTTAATATAAACCATACGTATTCCTTTTTGGGGGATATTTATCTAAATGCTATTGCTAAATCAAGGAAATCGTTAAATCGGGGAGACAATACTTTTATCAAGTTCAATCTCGAATTTAAAACCTATTGCTAATTTGAGAAAAACGTTAAATCGAAGATATGCTTTAGTAATGTTTTTTCGTTGATAATTAAACTGATGTCGCTCAATTTTGAAAAATAAGTTTTATATTGAAATTAAGCTAACACTATTCATCCGGAATTGAGGAAACTGCTAATTATTATTTTTTGATCAAGGTATGCCTTAAGAAATCGCACTAAAAAGCTTATAATTGGCGTTCTTATTGACTTAAATACTTACAAAAAAAATCATCTTGTGCAGAAAAATTAGCGCTTTCGATCGATATATTACATTAATATGTGCGAGGTTTTTTTCACCCCCAAATTGGGGAATTTATATGGACAATTGCGTAAAATTGGAATAAAAAAAGAACTACCTGTAGAATTCTTTTTCAGAAACCTTCGCAGGAGTGTACTCAACAACTTCCCAAAGTTTCATAGCGATCGGATGAATGGTGTAGTAATGCATAAAGGACACACAGACATACATTCATTTATATATATATATAAAATATATATAAAATTTCTTTACTTTTCGACAAAACGGATACAGTAATAGTATAATATTTACACATAAATATGTATATAATATGACTAGAGAATTGTTAAGTACGTTTTAATATTTTCTTTCTTCCTACGAGCATCCGGGACAAAGTCCCGACAGCTCGAAACATTGCAAGAGTTCGACTCAAACCTCTACCGATAAATGGAAGCACCAATCTATCTCCAGCTTCGTAATTTAGGCATAGTCCTGAAGGAGAGGGAAAGTCTCCAGTACCTTGCACCCATGGTGGCTGCTATCGACTGACCACAAGACCTTCGGACTTACAGATTTGACGCGCATATACTAGGTGCGTACTTTTGGCGACGTGCTTCGAACCCAGAATCCTCCGATTCCGAACTCCATGCAGACCACCAGGCCACCCTTAGTATTTTCCTAACTTCTATAGATATTCAAAACCAAACATATGAGTTTAGGTTTAAATTTTTAAAACTCTGAAATTTATATTACTTACTCGGATAGTATTTAGGTAAAATATTCCGTTCATGTTCTTGCTTGATGTCGAGGCTATCGTTGCTTGATTTCGAAGGAAGTAAATCGTCACCATACTTGAAAAAGATGGCAAAAATGACAATGAAAAAAAGTTGCAGGAAAGCTAGAGTACATTCAAATTTTCTTTTCCAAGCCATTGGAACTGGAAGATAAAAAATAGAGTTTATAAAATGTACATTTTTGTCTCTACTTTTGTTTGCAAGGTGATTTTTTAATAATTGATTGATAGCTTTAACTGAAGATAAACCTTGTTGAACTAAAAAGCGAAATTTTCTTGGCCAAATTTATCCCTTTTTCTGATTAAAAAATAACTGCAATTTTACGGGACACTTTTTGTTTCCGTTTTCTCTCTGCGCTGCGCTTTTTCTTCAAGAATTCGTTTCAGTGATGTATATATTTAAAAAAAAAAACAATTTCATTTTTCTGCGAACTAATTCTCTATCTGATAGAGTCTATCATTTGCAAACATCGTATGGTAAAATAACAAACATGAATTACATTTTTCGCTGCAGCATAAAAGATTAGTAAATAATATTTTTCTTTAAATTTGTCGGCACACGCTTACTGTTTTGAAATCTCCTAAGTATTTTCTAAATCCTTCTAGTATCTACATTCATATATATTAAGAAAGCATTACAGGTAATGTAATAAAGTCACAAATTTAATTTTCGGAGTTAAAAGTTAGGCAAAAAAAAAAAAAAAAAATCGCTAGGAATATCATTAAAAAAGTAGCTATTGCTTTGTTTTGTATTTTATAACAATAACGGGCTAATATAATATGTTAATTAAAAAGACAATCAATTAATTGATTTTCTGTCACTATAAATAGTTTTTATGTAAGAACTTATTATTTACTATAAAATTGTGTTTATACGAAAATAACGAATGAAATGCCAGTTTTTTCAGTAATTCCCCCCTTCCATCAATATTTGATCCTTTGAATTTTATATATAAGTTTTTTGAAATGGTGTCTCGAATAAACTTGTCGCCCAGGAATAAGTACAAAAGAGTTTGTGGCATCAAGCAGGCTGATGTATCATGGACTTTTTCCCATAACTGTTTTCAAAGTCTTAACTTCGAAGCCCGGAAAAAATATCGAAAAATTCTATTTAATGAAGCAAAAAACCTTGACTGACATTGTCAAATTTAATAAATAAGTCAATAAATATAAATAACTCTTTTCAGCTCTTAGTGATTTAGCGCTTAATTATCGCAAACAAAGCAAAACTAATTTAAATTTTCTAATGACAATTCGTGAAGTCCCTTATTTTAATTCAAATAATCTTATAATCTTTTCCCTTACTTTGACAAATGCTATGCAATGCATTTTCACAGTTCATTACAAAGCAGCAAGATCAACTTGAAGTAACTATACTAATGCTATCAAAACAAAAGTTGTACATTTATTTCCGAGTGTGAAAAATAGAACATAATGACAATATAAGACACGCCCTTTGATTTAAATAACTTACAGGAATTGCGTATTGGTATGATGCGGAAAAATTTATGCACTTTATTTTATATCAGTTTATAAAGTTTAGGACTTAATAACTCAACAAAATAAAACAGTCATCTTCAAGAAAATGCCATAAAGAGATACACACCTACCTCTTCCTCATGAACTTGTCAAGGCCTGGAACTGGAAAGAAATGATAACCCACGAAGTCATCCACTTTATCCGTCTTGCTCAAGTTGAGAGCGAAATTAATTACTCCCGTGTCTCCATAAATTAATAACTCAAGAAAGCTTTCCGCTTTTCTTACTTAATTTATAACTTTTGTGATAGGCCCTGTCATCGGGACGTGCACTTTAGAAATGGTTCTTGAAAGAAAAAACGCACTATGCCGTATTAAAATATAACGTCCGATGGGATTAATCCAAATACATTTTCTTCAATGCAAGCGATTTCTGGAATTTCACCAAGAATTCAGCTTTTTAAAAATAGCTTTTGGAGCTGGTTATTTTTTTATATGACTATGGCGTTTTCATATACTTTGAAGCTTGTTAAGAATTTTTATAGCAGTTAAATCCACGGAATTTAGCAAATCAATAGAAGACGCGATAAGTCCCAAGCGAACGACGGAAATCTTATCTCCATGATTCATACGGTGATTAAAATATTGTCTTAGCAAGTAATCATTTCCGTAAAGGGTTCCCAAATTGCATTTTCGCCAATAAAAATTGCTGAAAACTTTTATAATGATTTTTTATAATGCACTTATTTCCCAATTTATAATGATACTCCCATTAACTGTACGAGTGAAGTAGAAAGTAGTGATTTTTAAGCAAAAAAAAAAAAAAAAAGAATAAATGACAATAATAATAATTTTAAAATAAGAAATTTCATTTTTTCTTTCAAGTGAATGTATACATGTACTTTCTTGGAGATATGCACACATTATTTAAAGTTTACATTCAGTTTCTAAAACCTTTCACGAATTTACAAATTATAAAGCAAAGAATATTAGTATTGTTATTACAAAAGAATTATTTGGAAAGTACGATTAGGCTGTTCAATTTTCGTTTTAAAATAAGCAAAGCTCAGTAGAAGAATCACAAGAAAACATTAAAACAAGCGATACATTTTGTAGATAACAACACGTACATGATTATATACTACGTGAATGTACACCAGCATATGAATAAGCATATAAACGTTAATTATTTTATAAACACATAAAAACATTTTGTTATACATGAACATCGGAAATGCATGAAAAAAGTTTCCCTTGATTTTTAACCGACTTCACAAAGGAAGGAGGTTATATATTCATATTGTATGTACGTCGTTTTTTTTTTTTGTTTGTTTGTCCACTCATAACTTCTCACCAGATGAACCGATTTTAAATGATATTTTTTTTAAATCGATCAAGGGTGGTTTCCCATAGGTCCCGTACCTTCAATTGACCATATTCGATAATTACAAAAAAAGTTATGTGCAGAAATAGGGTCATTTTTATGGTTTTTCATCCTTAACTTTTGACTAAATGAACCGATTTTGATGACTTTTTCTTTAATAGATAGAGGGCCGTTTAATTCAAATATCGCACATCAATTTGACTACATTTGTTTTTTTAGAAAAAACGTTACGGGTGAAAAATAAGTATTTTTTAATTTAATTGGAAAGGCTTGACTTGATTTTTCTTTGTTGGGAAAACTATTAATAAACATAAAAGTCATTGTTTAAAAAGTGTTTGTTGCCATTGTGCTATAATATTAAAAGCAATTACAGCAAGCGTTTGACTGAAGGTTTCTTTGAGGCAAAAATTAAATCCAATCAGTTTGTTTGCTAAAATCGACTTTCAAACGGAATTTTTCATACAAATGATTAGTTTACAGTGACATTTATTCAAAGAAGGTTTTGATATGTATTTAAAAAAATAGAGTATTTATATAGAAAACGTATTTACACTAAAAAGAATAAAATAAAATACTTTTTATAAAAAAATAGAACAGACTTCAAATTATAAATTGCGCTAAAAAGTGAAAAATAAATTAATTTTTTAAACAACATCGATGTGACTTTTAAACATAGTTTTAGAAATCGGTGCAAATTTATGAGTCTAATTACCATTACACCATTTGCTACTTCATATTGGAACTGTTAATTCTGGGAAAATATATATATTTGTAATTGATTCATGATTACAAAAGATTTCATCTATCCTAATTTTGCACCGACTTCTAAAACTATGTTTAAATTCACATCGATGTTGTTTAAAAAATTAATTTATTTTTCACTTTTTAGCGAAATTTATAATTTGAAGTCGGTTCTATTTTTTTATAAAAAATATTTTAGTAAAAATATTTTTCCTTTTTAAGGAAAAGCCGGCTGAAAAGATACAAAATAGTTCAGTAGTTCATAAAAAAAGTAATCAAAAAAATTATATGCAGAAAAATCTTGTTAAATGATTTTCATTCATATTCAGTTAAATTCCTTTCCTATTACAATGTGCTGTAGAATTCTTCACCAATCACCGTCCTAAGATGATCAATATCAGTTCAGGGAGAAATACATGTTTCACATTAAGCTATAATTAGTATTTCAGTCGGGTTTATTTATTTTTCTTTTATAAATTTGATGTTTCGTAAGTGTTTTTTCTTGATACTGATTCTTGTCCCATATTTGTTTTGCATCTAATTTTCTCATCTTCAAACGGAGACGGAATTTCCCAAAGCACTTCGTCCAGATACATTTGTTTCTCTTAAAACGAATCAAAATAGTTGAGCTGTAGTATCCAACCTAAAAGTAAAGGTGCAATTAAAAACAGCATTAGTCTGCTGTGCAGAAGCGTATCTAGGTGGGGGCAAGGAGGGACAGCTGACCCCGGGTGCAGCCTCAAGGGGCGCCAAAATAGTGATAATTTACTTCTTTTTTTGTAATGCGAAAAGAAAATTATTTGAACTGAAGAGGTGTGAATATGTTCGACAAAAAAGTGGGAACACCGCAAACCATATAGGGAATGACCAATGTAGCGCAGGGTGCTGGGGAAATCAGACAAATAATTTTGCGAAGCCAAAGTGTCCCATTTTTCCCTTAGAAGTGAATGGTCGCTAATAAAAATGAAAGTTAAAAGGGCTGCTTTTTAGAGCTTTATCATTTAGGAAGTTTAGAAGTTTTTTTTAGGCCAGGGAGCTGCTTTCCTTTAGGCGCGCCCCTTGGCCCCCAGGGGCAAAAGGGGGAGGGCGCAAAATCTTCAATTGTGCCCAGACGCTGAAAACCCTAACTACGCCTCTGCTGCTATGAGCCGATGCCACGTTTTAAGCACTCATATAAGTGATCATATTTATTTCAAAAATATTGTAATTCCAATAAGAGATCAGAATGAAAAATAATTAATAAATAGATAAGAAGTTTGTCCAGAACTATACCAGCCTACTTTCCCGTATATCAACATCGATATTCATAAATCTTTCTTAGTTGGCTTAGTTTTTCCAGTATAGCCAGTATACTTACATTGATTTTCAAAAAAAAAAAAAAAAAAGCGCGCTTTTTGTTGTCATAGACCAGTGTTTTCCAAAGTGTGGTACGTATACCCCCTAAAGAACGGAAAGAGTTTGGAGGGGGTACAGTACACGGTGCATGCTGCACAAGCATTGAGGCTTCCTTCCTCAAACTGTCCTTTACTAGAGTTTTTCCACACATACGCCTCCGATCCAAAAGCTTTATTTAAAATATTACCGGTTGGTTCCATTTTAAACCAAAGACCATAGGGAATTTACTTCGCATTTAAGAATTCTGAAAAAAAAGTTATCAAATACAGTCTTTCAAACTATCAGGTGCTATGTCTCAGTAAATTTCAACAGCTAATGAATTTCTTTATTTGGAACACTATAAACGCAAAATCTTTTTTCCCAATATTTAAGCTTAAAAATGCAAGATAAATAAGTTGTAGAACTGAATTTACCTCAATATAAACTTTTGAGCCTTGAGAAAAACCAAATAAATAATTTTATAATTGTTTCTGACAAATTACTTTTCAAACAACATGAGAAACTATTCTGTTTTAAAATTGTTAGAAAAAACATTATGTAATGAAGAATGAAATAAAAGTAAAATATAATGCTCGATTGTTCCACAACGAACTTCTTTTCACAGAAATGGATTCCGAAGTGAAATTTACCTGAAATCAGTCCCGTCACTGTTGCAGTGAAGATTATAACTGAAATGTAGAGAAGCTGATAACAAGCTTGTATTTCAGACGTTCGATCTGTTCCCGGTTTTATATCCGGAAAAAGTTTTTGTATTTCAAGTACTATTTGTTCTTGGAGCCATTGCTGGGTAAAATTTGTACAAACTGCAATAAAAATATATCATTATACGACGCATGATTTTGATCTAATAAAAAGGGCCATTCCACCAAATGCAGAACAGAAGTTCTATGCCACACACGCGACAACGTCGTTTAAGAAATAATAATTAAAAAAGGTAATGAAAAAAAAAATTTTCCTTGAGAAAGTATACATGAATCACACTACAAATCCCACCTCCCCATTACTTTCTTAATTATTATTTGCTAAAAGAAATGTAATTGCCATTTGTGAGACGAAAATGTCCTTTTTTCCTCGGAATGGTCCCTTAGTAGATAGAAAATGAGAGTTCTGGGACAGCAGGAGGTGTGAGGTGGAACACACCCCCTCCACCTCCTGTCACACCCCCCTTGCGCCTGCCCCCCCCCCCCGCCTGATGTGTTCTAACGGGAATTAATTAATTATTTCCATCAGAATTAAATTTCACAATTTTTAATCAACTCATAGCATTATTTTAATCTTAATAATGTATAAGTAGCAACTATCTCTTAATTTTGAACATATTTTTTCTCCCTAAAATATCAAACACAGGATTAATTGTGAACCAATCAAATAGCTTCTTGAGAAAGTTTAGACTTAATGTGAACCAAACAAATCAATCCTCGAAATTTACAAAATTTAAGTCAAAGTTAATTATAGAAATGTTTAAGACTTAGAAAAATTTTTAAAATCTTTTTTCCTAAAGTATGAAAGACAGAATTAAATGAGAACTTATCAAATAGTTTCTTGAAAAAGTGTGAATTTAATAAAAATCATTCCATTCGATCCATGCAATTTACTAAATTTAAGTCAATTAAAAGTTTTATTGAAATGTTTGAGACTTAGAAAATGACCATCAATAGGTTTATACATGCCAATTTAACAATAATTTACAAAAAGCGGTGATTTCTTCTATACTTAAACAGGGGTTTACATCCATTTTACGGTTTTCTATGAATACAAATCAATGAATTTATATCAACTAAGACTATATTCGTATTATAAGTAATCATCCTTTAATCAATATTATACCGCTAGATTTTTTTCCAAGTTTAAGAGTCTGCATGAAATAAGAGAAGTTAGAGTATGTTCGACAACTTGATTTTACATAGAATAATAAGCGAAGGTTTCATGTATTTCAATATTATTATTATTATTATTATTTTTCAATTTAGATTTTTCTTACACATTTTAACGTTTCAAACGAATACAATCTACGAGATTATTATAGTCATATATATCATGATTAAAGGAACTTTCAAAATAGTCAAGAGCATATTGCTAAATTTGTAACTGCTAAGCAACTCAACAACCCGATTGACGTACAATACAATACATTTAACGAACATTTCACCTATTCAAAAGAGTTTCAAAACTTTGTCTTTAACATTTAACGAATTTTTCATTTATTCAAAGAATTATTTATTTTTAGGATTTACACAGAACTCATAATTTACAAAGATTTTATGATATACCTACAACCGAGAAAAATATTTAACATAACTATTTACAACACGATTTTCACACACTGAAAAAGTTTATTACTTAAGCACGAAGAAACTTTAAAACTGTTCACACCGCAAATTTCATGCATTGAAAAAGTCTACTACTTACATACAAACTTAGAGTCTTTGAAACTAAGATCACATGAATACAACTTAATTTAAATACGGTAATGCTTAAAATCATTGCTACATAAACTACAGAAAATAAAAAAGAAAATTAGAAATATTATACTCAAAGACATAAAAAACACACACAAGGTGTAACATCTGTTGAAACTTTTACCATTAAAAATAATTAATAACATCCATTATCAGAACTTGGAAGAATGAATGCTAAAAAAGCCTCTTAGAAATAAAGGACAATTTTAGCACTTCCTCCACCGAGTTCCTACTAAGCAAAGCAATCGTTGCGAATTTTCAGTTATACGATACACAAACATAAATCAACTATGCAAAATCTAGCAGTACAGTTAGTGAATGAACACATAGAGAATGCACTTAAAATAATATCATTCACACGTTGAAAATCGAAGAATTTTTTCATGCAATGGAGCTATATTTCACTTATTTAAACTTACATGAAACTAATTTTAACAGAATGCAATCTAAGAAATACTTTAAAGTCGAAATACAAATTATATAAAACATCAAGTACTTACAGAGAATGGAAAAGTATGCGTCATCCTCGGCCAAACCGCAACGTAGAAATGACTCTTCAGGCTCTTATCAGCTGACGAAGATAAGGCAGCAATAGCTCATCGGCAACCCCAATCGAGCAGTGATTCATACCAGGTTTATCTTTCACAAGGACACAGCCAGTAGCTTTCAATGTTGATTTCTCAAATCTTTTAAAAATATTTCATGCACCCAACTACATACATATGTATAAATTTAATAATTTTACGGAGACCTATGTATTTAACTCACTAAACTCAGACAGTTTTCTTTAAACGCTCATTTTTTCCTAGGTATAATCCTTTAATTCATTATCTCCGAGTGAAGAATTTCTTATCTTTAGTATTATAATCAAGCCATTCAATACATTAAACGAACATTTCATCTATTCAAAGACTTTCAAAACTTACTCTTTAACATTTAACGAACGTTTCATCTATTCAAGAAGTTATTTATTTTCAAAAACTCAATCTTTAACATATTTTTTTTTTTTTTTTTACGATTCACACAGAACTTATGATTTACAAAGATTTTATAATATACAACCGAGAAAAATATTTAACAAATCTATTTCCAACACGAGTTTCATACATTGTAAAGGTTTATTACCAAAGTTCGAAGAAAACTTAAATGCTATTTACGCTGCAAATTTCATGCTTTGAAAAAGTCTATTACTAACATACAAACTTAGAATCTTTACGTTATTCACACCTTTAACATTATAATCAAGCACATAACACATTAAACGAACATTTCATCTATTCAAAGACTTTCAAAACGTACTCTTTAACATTTAACGAACATTTCATTTATTCAAGAAGTTATTTATTTTCAAAACTCAATCTTTAACACAATTTTTATAATTTACATAGGGTTTATCATATACAACCGAGAAAAATATTTATCAAAACTATTTGCAACGCGTCTTTCACACATTGAAAAGGTTTATTACTAAAGTACAAAGAAAACTTTCAAGATATTTACGTTACAAATTTCGTGTTTTGAAAAAGTCTATTACATACAAAATTGAAATCTTTACTTGGAAACTAAGATTGCAAACAACTTTATACAGAGTTCAAGTTAAATATAGAATTGATTAAAATCATAGCAACATAAAGTACAGAATATAAAAAAAGTTAGAAACGTTATACTCAAAGACTTGTATTACTAACTGAAATAAAGAAACATAGCTTTCAACTACTACTACCACTGCAAAACTTATATTAACCTGCTAAAAACACCATAAGAAAAGTCAAAGTACTGTGCGCAAAACATCAAAACTTAGAGTCATCTAGTAAAACTTAGAACGAATAATGTAAAACTACGAAAATTTTCAAAAATAAAAGTGTTCTGCACTTGCAAAATGTAAAAAGTACTGTGTACGAATGTTAAAACTTTAACTAAAACATGGAACGAAGATGTAAAAATATTAAGTATAATATCTTAAAGCAACACTAAAATGAAAAACTACAACGTACAAAACATCAAAACTTAGATTCATCTAGTAAAACTTAGTATAAAAATGTAAAAGTACTAAGGACAGAACCTCAAATATACATTAATTTGATAAAAGCAAAATGAAAATGTTAAAGTGCAAAAGACAAAACATCAAACATAGATTAAGCTATTAAAACAATGTATTATAAAAATTTAAAGAAAAAATACTACATACAAACGGTCAAAACTTAGAACTAAAATTTTTGATAAACGATATAATTTCAAATTCGTCTAGAAAAACTTAGAGCGGAAATCTAAAATTACTGAAGTTTACAAAACAAAAATGTTAAGCATTCGCAAGTTATTAAAACTTCAAAACGTGAAAAATGATTTCTCTACAAAAACTTGGAATGAAGTCGTAAAATTACTAAGTACAAACTGTTAAAACATCATAAAAATGTCAAAATGACAAGTATAAAGCAACAAAACATAGATTTGGCTCCTGAAATATTAATCAAAAATGTAAAAATTCTAACAACAAAATCCTAAAACTCTGAAAAATTAAAAACACGCAGTACAAAACAACAAAACATGTAAAAATGCTAAGTATAAAGCTGCAAAGCTCAAATTCACCCAGAAAAAGTCAAAACAAAGATGTAAAAGTAAGGAACTTTTCAAAAGAAAAGTGTTATACACTTGCAAAATGTTAAAACTTAATGCAAAAATGTAAAAATTACTACGTACAAAGTGTTAAAACTCTGATTTATTTACTAAAACTTAGAATGACAATGTAATTGAACCAAATGTACTAAGTATGAAATATTAAAGCAACATGAAAATGTAAAAGTACTAAGTATATAACGTATTCATCAAGTGAAACTTTGTACGAAAATGTAAAAGTTTAAGTACGAAACTTAAAAAATTTAGATGTATCTACAAAAATTCAAACTAAAATCATAAAAAGTATGAGTACAAAATGTTCAAACATTCTATAAATGTAAAAAATTTAAGAGTACAAAATACAAAACGTAAAAAAAGTTAGAGTTATCTTCTAAAACTTAGGCTGAAGTCGAGTGAAATTACTAAGTACGAAATGTTAAAACATCATAAAAGTGACTAAATAACAAGTATAAAGTATCAAAACATAGATTTGTCCATTGAAATGCACTTGCGAAATGTAAAAAGTACTGTGTACGAATGTTAAAACTTTAACTAAAACATGGAATGAAGATGTAAAAATATTAGGTATAATATATTAAAGCAACACTAAAATGTAAAAGTACTACGTACAAAACATCAAAACTTAGGTTCGTCTAGTAAAACTTAGTATAGAAAATGTAAAAGTACTAAGCACAGATCGTCAAATATACATTTATTTAGTAAAAACATAACGAAAATGTTAAAGTACTAGGAAGATATAAAAATACTAAGTATAATATACTGAAGCAACACAAATTGTAAAAGTACAAATTACTAAACATAAAAAATTCAAAGTTATCTACTAAAACTCCAAAACATAGATTCAACATCAAAACATATAATTTCTCTACAGAAATCTTAATCAAAGTTGTATAATTTCGAAGAACAAAATGCTAAAACTGAAAAAGTAAAGAAATACAGTAAAAAAAACAAAAACAATAAAGCATGAAAGAGGACCAATTATACAACTATAAAGCTTCAAAACCTAAATTCATCCGGAAAAACTTAGAACAAAAATGTAAAACTACGAAAATTTTCAAAATAAAAGTGGTATGCACTTGCAAAACTCCAAAAAACGTAATTTCATCTACTAAAAATTGGATTTGAAAAGTAAAAATACTAAGTACAAAACACCAAAACTTAAATTGATCAAGAAAAACTTAGAACAAAAAAAAACGTAAAAGTTCGAATATTTAAAAAATACATGTATTATACATTAGCAAAATGTTAAAACGGAAGGTAAAAAAGTGTAGAATGAAGACGTAAAAATACTAAGTATAATATACTAAAGCAACACATAAAATGTAAAAGTATAAAATAAAAAACATAAAAATTTGGAGTTATCAAATAAAACTTGAAAACATAGATTCACCATCAAAACGTAGATTTGTTTAGAGCAATCTTAATCAGAAAACTGTAAAAGTTCGAAGAACAAAATGCTAATACTGTGAAATATTAAAAATACACAATACAAAGCAATAATGCATGAAAGAGTGCGAACTTCAAACTTAAATGACAAATTGACTTCAATGACAAAACTTAAATGCATTCAGAGAAACTTAGAACGATTTTTATTAAATTCACACTTTTTCAAGAAACTATTTGATAAGTTCTCATTTAATTCTGTCTTTCATACTTTAGGAAAAAAGATTTTAAAAATTTTTCTAAGTCTTAAACATTTCTATAATTAACTTTGACTTAAATTTTGTAAATTTCGAGGATTGATTTGTTTGGTTCACATTAAGTCTAAACTTTCTCAAGAAGCTATTTGATTGGTTCACAATTAATCCTGTGTTTGATATTTTAGGGAGAAAAAATATGTTCAAAATTAAGAGATAGTTGCTCCTTATACATTATTAAGATTAAAATAATGCTATGAGTTGATTAAAAATTGTGAAATTTAATTCTGATGGAAATAATTAATTAATTCCCATTAGAACACATCAGTTAAGTCTGATACTAACGCAAGGGGGAAAAAAAACATAGTAATCATGATCTGATCGAATGAGTTTTACAATATTAAGGTTTGGGGTATATGAATCCGAATATCTGAAAGAAGATGTAATTAAATAAAATACTCTATGTCCAAAAATAATTTCTCTCACTGGATGACAGCATGAGGGTTTCAACTCTTGAAATTAAAACTAAAAACATGTTACCAATTCAAAAATTAATGTTACCACTCGCGAAAAACCAAAGTTTGAAATTAAAAATAACATCAGAAAACGATAAAGTTCAAAAAATAATTTCTCTCACTAGGTGACGCCATGAGCGTTTCAACTCTTGAAATTAAAAAAATAAATTAATGTTACCATTCGCGAAAAACCCAAGTTGGAAATTAAAAATAACTTCGGAAAACGACTAAATCCGAAAAATAATTATATTAAGATTGTTTTAAACCGTCACTTGCTAGAAACGGGGATGGCGTAATGTGCAAAGTGCACTGCACATTCTGGGATCCGCGTTTTTTGGAGCAGGAGGTCGCATGTTCGATTCCCGATCTAGGAAAGAGAAATTAAATAAAATTACGGAAAACAATTCCAAGTCCAAAAATAATTAAATGAGTTTATTAATATTTATCTCACTAGATGGCGCCATGTGCATAACCTCAGAAAACACCAGATCAAAAAAAATAATTTCTCTCACTAGATGGCGCCATGTGCATAACCTCAGAAAACACCAGATCAAAAAAAATAATTTCTCTCACTAGGTGGCGCCATGAGCGATTCAAAAAGATTACAAGTTTGTTGTCATGACGACCGCAGAGCCTATTTTTGAAGGCGAAAATATGCACTGCGCTTGCGCAGATGTGGAAAAACATGTTTTTTTGTCTTTGTCGCCATTGGTGTGAAAACGCCCTTACATTTCAAGATTTTCTTTCTTTTTTTTTTTTTACAAAATATTTTGCAGCATTCTATACTTGCTGCAAAATAATAGTCTTTTTTACTTGTTTGACTATTCCAAATACAATATATTTAAATAATAAATACAACACAAGGCTAGATTTTAATTGAAATCTGTTTAGAGAATTGTAAAAAAAAGTTAAACTCAGTCAATTTTATGTAAAGCATACCACAGTGAATTTACCATCTTTATGCAACATCGACGACGTAGCAAAAGAAGCAACCAAACTTCCTATTAAAGAAAGATATGTATTGACGACTGCTCTATGCTGAGCATAACCTTCATCTAGAATAGAGTTGAAACTCGGCCAAAAACACCAAAGCAAGAGAGTTCCAAGAATTTAATACATACATAATAATTGAATTAAGATGGAAAGAATTCCATAATTAATATTTCATTAAAAAAAAAAAAACCGGGAAATTACCCTTTTTAAGTCAAATAATGTTTTTGAATCTCAGAATAGTAAGGGAGCAGTCTTCAAAATTTTTGCAACACTGAAAGTAAATACTGAGATTGAAAAATAAGAATGTAAGAATCCTTATGAGAAACAGTAAAAATCTTACGCACCCCAACCCTTGCAATAGATTTCCTTATGTAACTTTTGAATTGTGTAATTGATTCTCATCATGAAATAAGTCATTGTCAAATTCTGATTTACTTCAGTAGATCGTCAAGTGTTTTTGTGGACGCAGTGATTATAAATTAGACAGCCCTTGACAACATACAGAGAGAATGAGAGCGAGTGAGAGAGAGAGAGCGACAAACATGTTAATAGTTTGTTTGTTTTTTTCTTATGGACAGTAAAGAATATTGTATGGAAGTGGAAATATATTGGTAGAGTTCCCAAGCATGTAAGAGTATTTTAGTGAAGTTTTGTTCTTTAACTTGCAAATGAATCCGTAATTTTACTTAAATAGGAAGAAGATAACTAAATAAATCTAATGAAATAAAAATGATAAATACTAGTATGTGTTTTCTTCAGTAAATGATGATACATCTCGGCATCCATTTTATTGTTTGATCTAAAAATAATACATATATAGATGCAAAATGGAGTGAAATATCGTTATAGAGACCGTCAACACAATGACCTATCCGTTATTACGAAATAAATATTCAGTCCCTTTTTAACGCCATTAGAATAATGTATACAGTCAGACCTCGATATAAGGTTACCCGTATATAAGGTCATATTGTACATAAGGTCAATTTAGAAAAGTCCCGGCTTATTGAATATCAAATATGTATGAATCGATTATAAGGTCACTCCGCTTATAAAATCCTTTTCATGAAGTTCAGGGGGACTTTATATCGAGGTCTGATTGTATTTAGTTAACATTTCATTGCAACAAAATATTTTTGCGGTCCCTTGCAGTTCGTTGTAACGGCATTTCACTGCACATATGTTACAGAAAACAAAACTTTTTTAAAAAATGAAGCACTGGGCATGTAAAGCACATCCTTTCTTGTTTCACTCGTACTCTGCCAAGACATACTTTACCACCAAGTTCCAGGTACATTGGTTGCAGACATAATTTTGACACATTTATTTTACTGCATACAAAAAAATAGGACTTTTATCTCTTTATTAAAGTATGACACACTTCCACTGCTTAGCATAAAGTAAAGTAAAACGCATCTTAGTTTATTCAGTGGCGTTCTTAGCGCGGGTGTGACCCAGTGTGGTAATTTGTGGTGACAGCCCAAGAGGAAAAAATATAATGAACACACACAAAAAAAGTGGTAGTGGTTTTTAGGCAAAAGTATGATGAATATACTGAAAGATTAAACATTCAAAATATAATGGAGGAAAATGCGCAATTGCGGTACATATATTTTTCATAATTATTTTGAGGTTTTAACTTACCCATTAAGCAGAAAAGATTGGAATAGTAAGTCGGTTTTTCATTGCAATTGCCTTGAACTGACTTCTTTCTGTCTGCAGCGTAAGAAACCGAGCAACCAAAAAGAGCCGCAAAGAGATGGAGGGAAACAGATTGCCCAGAATCAAACGACTGGAAGATACAACGTGAGTCTTCTTAGCGAATTAAGTCTAAGAAAATGTGATACTTAAGTGGTTAGATGAACAAATTTATAAAATAGCTATAAAGAAAAGAAAGAAAAAAAATACCTTTTCTTATCCTTTTTTTAAAATCACAATTGATTTAATCAGCAATTCTTAATTACTAAATGCAGTACACTCTCGATTATCCGGACTAATGTGACGGAAGGGCATGCCGGATAACAAAAAAGCTGGATGGGCCCGGAGTTCAGGGAAGTCATTTCTTTGCCTCACTAATACTAGAAGACCAAGTTTTTATGCCAAAACCCACTATTGTAATACTTATTTTCTCACTTCTTATTTAGTACTATATAGAAGACCAAGACTAGAAGACCAAGATCAGAAGACCAAGTTTTTATACCAAAACCCACTATTGTAATACTTATATTCTCACTTCTTATTTAGTACTAGAAGACCAAGTTTTTGTACCAAAACCCACTATTGTAATACTTATTTTCTCACTTCTTACTTAGTACTATATAGAAGACCAAGATTAGAAGACCAAGATCAGAAGACCAAGTTTTTATACCAAAACCCACTATTGTTATACTTATATTCTCACTTCTTATTTAGTACTAGAAGACCAAGTTTTTGTACCAAAACCCACTATTGTAATACTTATTTTCTCTCTTCTTATTTAATACAAAGCCCTCCTCCGTTTATCACAAGATACATACAATGTTAAAGCTCCCCGGTTAATCGTAGAAGCAGTTGTCAGTATATATATATATATATATATATATATATATATATATATAACGTGTTGGAGTTAAACTATAAGGTTCTGCACAGGTGTGTGTATTGCTTTGCAAGTTTCAAGAATTTATTAGAGGAAAATAAGTTAAATAATATAAACTTTAAATTTAAAAATAAATTTGGTAATTTCTCTGCTAAAATGCAGCGAACATGAACAAAATATTAACATAAATCGTAGGCCTAATTCTTTATAAAAAAATCCCACGTGTTTCCCTTGTTTAATCTCCGAACAGATGTACATAATTTTCACAACATCGATTTTGGCATGTAAGCGCTTCTCTAGGCGTGTGTGAACTCGAAAATTTCTGATGCTGTAACAGAAAGAGTGAAAAATATGGCACTATGGCACGTCGGTGTTTTCTTTCAGCCTATACAAAACATTTATTAACAAATAACAAATAAGTATGTAGTTAAATAAGTAAATTTATAACCTTTTCAAAGGAGGACGAAAATTTTCCTTTTTATAGTTTCTGTGTAAGCATGGGGTAAAATTTTGGGAAAAAGTACTTTTAAAGGTTCTTTTAAATCATTGCACCTGTGAACATTTTACAACTAATTGAGTAGAAACTGCACTTTCTATAAATGACTTATCAATAAAAAATAGTAAGTAAAATTTTGTTTCACATAAATATTTTTCTGTTACAATATTTTCACTTTCTGTTTTTCACAACCAAGAGTTGAAGAAAAATAATTGCTGTGGAGGTTTTGATAAATATTGCATTACGTGAACTAAGAGTTTAGGTGACTGAAGCACTATGCGCAGCTGTAGCGTGTTATTAAAAAATAAGTCACACACGAATGAGGGAGAAAAATCATGATATTAATTTTTGGTTCAAAAAGATAAAAGCACAATTTGTGTATTTTTGAAAAATATCCCCAAAAAATTATTTTTTCAACAGAAAAAAAAAAAAAACGTTTTAATAAAAGGTGAAGAGTGGTTTCCTGGTGAAGCTGTTTGTGGGAGAGTTACATGCAGACTCTCGTCTTCTTAGTATGTTTCGAATATGTTCGATGAATTCATGACGAGAAAGAATGCTGCCCAAACCATGTTTCATGTTTCGCACGAATAAGCGTCAAGAAAATCGTACATCAAACCACCTTACAATGGAATACAGACTTACCAAGTGAAATTTTTTTTTTTTTTTTGTAAACGACCATTTCAGGTCACATTCATTTTCGAGTTTATTTGCCCCACGGATATGCCTCAAACTCTCGTCCAATATGACAGATAGAACAAAACAGCACAATAGAATATTACAATACAAAGGGGGAAATACACCCAGGGGAAAGTGGGAATCGAACCCACGCCTCTTTCTCTGCGCACAGGCAGGCAGCGGAAACTGGTTCTAAGACTGCTCGGCCACTGAGGCCCCACCAAGTGAAGTTATTATATACAGATTGATTTAAAATTGTAATGCCCCTAGCTGACCAAATGTTTTGTTGAATAAGCATGCTTTGTTTATCTTCTGCTTGCCGTCAGACTAAAGTATCGATCCTGTTGTTTTCGCGTAATTACACCCTCTGCGATCTTATGTAGATCTTCGGCATGTATCTGCAGTCTTTAAATAAATTACAAGTACTGGATGTTAAAGTTTATGAAATTCTTATGGTTTCTGGAACTATGTCTTGTCTTTGGTTTCTTCTGAGCAACCCATATTTTTTCCACACTTCTAATTTGGGCATTGATTAAATCAGAAAATTTAAAAAAAAATAACTTTTCTAAAAACGAGAGAGTTACCTGTAAATATTTTTCACAGCACTTGTTTATATTTGTGTATAAGAAGACTACGATAATTGTATAGCTAAGCAATTGCAGTCTGTTCATTTTCCCAAAGACTCCTCCAAGAGCAATAACAGCAGCTGCAGAAGCAAAGTCAGATTTAATGAGGCTGAAAAAAATGCAATACCAGATTATAATCACGAAATTGTATGGTGATAACGAGATTGTATTTTGCATTTACATATCGGACAGCAAACAACTGTTGTGCAAACGCTTTTAATACACATTAGAAAGAATTTGTCAAATGTTTTTTTTTTTTTTTTTGAACTCTTCAAAAATGAACAAAAATTGTTCAAATCAATATTTTACGCCAAGAACTTCTTCCAGTGAGCTTGTTCATTGGAACTTGTATCTTGTACCCAGAGTTTACATAATTTGCTTCATTTTCGCCCATAGGCGCTAATGTTAAAATTTTTTTGAACTGTTCAAATCAAAAAATATGTTGATCAAAAAATGTTTGAATCAAAAAGTAAAATATGGAAATGAGATGTCCTCACCGAGATCTTTCGAATGCAAAAAGAATTTTTCGAATCGGACAATTCGTTCAAAAGTTATTAGGGGAGACAGACCGACAGACCGACAGACACACTTTTTCCCCCATCTCAAAACCCTACTTTCAAATTTTTTATTTTTGAATCTTTATTTAATTACTTAATTTATTTTTGACTTTTCTTGATTTCTAACGATATTTTCACGATACATTAAGCCTTCTTTCATGCTTTATTATTATTTTTTTTTACTTTTACGGGAAAGTAGGCTAAAAAATAATGGTTTATGGAATCAGTGCTGCCCTACATCCAAAACATTGTCAATGTTCTTAAAAATTAAGAAGGATTTGAATTTAGTGAGATTGTTAACTTTTTCATAAATCAATAATCAGGGAAAGTTATGTCAAGGTCATTTTTATTTATAGATTTTTTAAAAAATTGAATCACAGCAGAAGAAATCAAATCACACATTAGTTTCCAAGGTTATGGGGGCACGATACACACAAAGTGCATGGCATTTATAAATTGAATTGAGAAAAAGAAAGCTATTGTCTATTTTTTCTAAACCTAATGTCACAAGCACTTACTTGGATAGTATTTTGAAAGGTTGTTATCTTCCATGCGTTTGCCCTTAGGGGCAAGAGCATCTTCATGTTGACGACGGAGAACGACGTCTTCTCCATATTCCACAAAAAAGGCAAAAATAATAACAAAAGAAAACTGCAGAAATATTAGCGTCAGTTCGAACTTCCTGCGGCAAGCCATTAGGGATACCTAGTGAAGAGGAAACTAGATGAATAGTTTCTGAATAGCAAAGTCTATGTAAATAAAACAGAGTTTGTGAGTTAGGTTGTGTGTGTGTGTGTCGGTCACGTCCTGACGAGATTAAAAGGCCCAGAAGTAAGAAAATTTACTTCTAGGTACCTTGTGTCAGGTCCTCGTGCACCTCGAAGCGTTTTTCCCAAAATTCGATTTTTTTTTTAAATTCAATATTAAGCAAAACTTATAAATTTGGATTAACTCATCGAAAATATGTCACACCTTTTCAATTATTGCTGCATATTAAGATGCCCGTAAGAAACTGCATAACATATTGTCCTTCCGAAGTTCGTAGAACAAATAGAACACGGGCGATACTCAATTTAAGTATGTAGTTTTCGAATTTTAAAACAGAGGCTTACCAGAAAACAGAACATAAAAGGACGAATTTCTTCGAGTTTTGAGGAAGCTCGTTTTGCAAGTGCGTTTATTAGCAGGCGAATCAGAATGTTTGCTTCTCTGTTTGTAGAAAGCAACCAAATCTTAAAACTGACAGATAGCGTTAGTTCGGAAGAAATCGGTTTGAACTATTTAATTTTATTACGCTATGATGGAGTTTGGCGATCCAGGTATCTATTGGAGTAGACTCATCCACCCATGAAACTCAAGGAAAATTTTGCAGGACCTATAACTAAACCTGTAGAAAATTGAAGAAAAAACGCAGAAAATATTCTTAAGCTGAAATTCACACTTCTATCTTAATATAATTAGCAAATCCTGCTTAGTTAATTGAAGATTTTTTTAAAAAATCCTGTTTCGAATCAATAATACACAACTTACCGTAAACCCGCGGAGTATAAATACTGAAATTACTCGTCTCAAAATCAGTGTCTTTCACACCATTTTTGATGTGGTTATCTTCCACAAGTGACAGCGTATCCCCAAATTTTTTGTAGTCTTTCTTGCTATCAGATGAGGGAGACAATCTGTTTCAACACCAGATCGATTAGTTGTGTTTCGGTGATAGTAAACATTACCTGCTTTTTATATTCTTAATAATTTTACCATACCTTCCAGCCTCCTCAGATAGGAATTCACACAGAAGATTTTCCTAAAAAATTCAGGTTCCAGAAAAACGGAAAATGTTGAACGTCGTTCCCTGACTTTTAAAAAAAGCACTGTTTCTTAATATGAAAAAGAAAAATTGCACTGGGCCACTTCAGCGTTTTTCCTCAGTTATCATCATCTAAACTTTGAAAAACTTCAGACTAATCATAATGCAGTTTAAAAAAGTTAAATTCAAATGATATCAACAACAATCTGTTTTAAAAACAAATAAAATGTTTGCTCAAAAAAGTGTTGAATGAAGATTTGCCTCTTTAGAAAATGGCCAAGAATCGTCTTCAAACGCTTCCTTCATAAATCAACTTCAGTAGCAAAATGTCTAGGGGTTCTGATTATGCAACTATTGTATTATTTCATGTTTCTTTATTTTAAATTAACGATTTCTAACCTGGTTTATTTCAAACTCTGGATGATCGAGAAACGCATTATTAAAGTTTTAATGAGGTAGGATTCTTTTTTTTCTTTAAGACCCCCCCCCCCCCATCATCATCATTATTATTATTATTTCATTATCATCTCGATAAACTGTCTTCAAACTTCCAATTTCTAGTTTAACTTCGAATTCAGAAGAAAGAAAAATAAAAAGGGATTTGCATCATTTCCTTAATCTTTATCTTACTATATTAATCATTTCTAATGGGAAGAAAAAGAAAAAAAAAGAATTTGTTCTTCATTTGTTTAATACATTACAAAACATCTTAAATTTACGACGTTTAAATAAATGTTTATTGAAAATCGTTTGATACCATTGTACATCTATCAAATCTCCATGTAACAATCAATGCTGCTTGCAAAAAACTGAAGCACGTTCGATTTTCTTTAAGAACGTGGATGGAACACCTGTTTTTGATCGAACAGGAAAACAAAAGACGAAGAATAAAAATTTTGTTCTCTTAGTTTACATCCTTCCACTACAGATGCGTCATTAAATCCCTTTTAGACAAAATACTTCATGCTTGTGTTAGTTACAACAAGATTAATTTGTATCTAACAGTAAAATTTACAGGAAGACACAGTAAAATGGTGAAATCTACATTTTCGTTAAAAAAAAAAGCACCATCACGAAGAAAACTCGATTAAATCATTTGTTATTCAATTTATGAAATTAGATAAATATAACGTCTTTTGACAATAGCAAAATATCAGAAAAATTTGAGTAAAAAAAGTGAATTGTAATATTTCAAGGATATGTTTTTTATTCATAAAAATATTCTTGTTTTTAAAAATAAAATAATCGCCCGCAGGAGTGTTTTCTTATGAATGTTATGGTTCGGTTCGGTAACCAAAGACCCGACTTAAGATACGTTCTTAACCCCGCGACTGAACGCAGCGCATCCAACCACGCTCAAGAACGCGAGTAAAACCGTGGCGCTCAAGAATGTGTTGCAATAATGTACCACATTTTTAACCGCGCGCAAGATCGCGTTCAATTGCTGGGCGTTCATGCGGGGCGGGAAGTCCCCTACCGAGTGGCGTATGGAATCTCAGCAACTATAACGCTCCACGTTCCAAGCTAGCATTCACAGCACAATAAAATGTAATCCATTAAAGAAAAATCGTTAGTAAAATGAATTACAATAATATACACGTAATACACATACCACTTTGTGATTTCAGACACAAAGCTGAGCACAAGGCATTTTTAATTGCAGAAGCAACAGTCTGCAGAATTGTCCAATCATCTCACTTTGATGCGCGGTTAAGAACGCGTACGTAAAATGTTTTTTTTTTTTTTTTTTTGAACGACCCTGAGCGCGCATCTGAGTGTTATTCTTAACTGCGTTCTTGAGCACTCCAAAATTGTATTTGCAAGCACATTCTTGAACGTGCATCTGAATGGCTCGCCGTCTTTTAAGCGCGGTTAAGAGCGTGTATGTAAAGGGCACTTTAGAGAGTATTTCTCTTTGAAGGAAACGGAAAATGGGAAGTCATATTGGCACTGAGTTGAGCTACCTTTGTACGGGTATTATGACGTTAACCCAACTCACAACTTAGAGCGACGTTCCCCTTTCAGTGAGCTCCCCACGAAGAAACAAACACTCTCAAGGTCTGGCGTCAATTTACCAAAGCCGAACAATATCTGACAACTAAGTGTAGAGTGTCTTGAGTAAACGTAGTTGGTGATACATAAAACAGCACTCACGTATAAGTTTTCATTTAATTTTCATTTTTATTTATTTATTTTCTAAGGAAATACGGAGAGGGATACCATAAAAATATAAACATAGTAACAGAAGCGCAATATTTATGTTTTATTTCGATTATTAGTCTCTTTTATATGATGAATCACCTGTTTTATGATTGCAAAATAAAATCATCATCAATTAATTGAGACGAATTGATTTATTTTGCATAATAGGAAGAACTTTTTTTTTTTTCGAAAATTTTATTTCTTGTTATTATTTGCGTATTGAAAAATGTGAATAGGTGAGGAAGTATGTATTTTTCTTTTTGCAGTGGTATAAATAATGACAAAAATAAGTTTTATTTTGAACTGACGTTTTGCTATTGGTTACCGACTCTCGTGTGAATTTCAAATGTTACAATATCATCAGTTTTCCATTATTACAAAATGATATCATTTTATCGCAGTAGCATACAGTGTGTGTACATAAAATACGTATTGTTTCAGCAAGTATAAAAAATTCTCTATCTTATCTAAGATATGTAATGATTCTACAAGATTAAGTAGTGATTACATAAGAGCAACAATAAGAAAGCATGATAATATTTTTGCATTTCTTTGCTATTAATGAAAGGGCAAGAAAGTCTATTTCTCTGATAGTCCACCTGTCTGTTAGTATTTTGCGATGACGCAAAACGAGCTCTCTGATTTTCACGAAATTTGGTTCATTAAATAGTACTCTGGGACATTGGAAAGAGCTCAACAAAGTGGTTTTCGAAAATTCGCTTTGTTTACTTAGGTTTAGTGTTCACAAAAATTTGCGAACATGAAATTGAGGAAATTATTGCAGCTTTTCTCTTTAATACCTATCAGGACTTCTTAGTTCCGTCTTTTTTCCGTGTATTTCTTTTTAACTCAGCGGGACTTTAAAATCTAATTCAGCAGTTTATTTTTCAATTGTAGGTATCACAAGATGAATTCTCTTCGGAAGCTTATTATAGACAAACAAATAAGACGATGCAAAGCCGATAATGATGAAAAAACATTTTATAAAAAAACAGTAAATAAAGGGGAAAACCTTAGGAAAAGGTAATAAAACCTTTTCTTAAAAAAATCGGTAAATATTTATTGAAAAACGTTGAGAAGAAAAGGACAATGAGGACTTTAAAAAAAAATCGGGAAATAAATGGTCAGAATAATAAAACTTTTTTTTTTTTAAATCAATAATTACAATTTGCAAAATCTGTAGAATAAAAAAGGGCAATAAACACTAAATAAATAAATCAGTCAATAAAGTATTAAAACCTTATCAACTTTATTTTAAAAGATTCAGGAAATGCAGCACATAACTTTTTATCCGGTGTCAGAAAACCGGGAAAATTTGTGCTTGTCTTCCCAACCGTTTTGGAATGCATTTTTCGTCTTGGGGAAAAACCACTCCCCTGCCCTGTTGAATTGCGCATTTCTTCGAAACATCTAAAAATGCGTATTTTTCTACTATAAGCATGTATAAAAAAATCAATCTTAATACATAATGCTAAACTTCAGCATTATAATTACACTGAAGTATTATTCTTTAAGCTTCTTTTAGTCTTTCTAAATTTATAGGCATTTCCTTACTATTTTCTTCTTATTTTGAAATATACTATTTACTATTGTAATTTCCTTTTACAATCTATCAATTAAACGGTTTTCTTCCAGAGATCCGGGACAGCAATTGTCCTGAGCATTCCGGATTGGTTATCCATTATACTAAAAAAGTGACTTAAAAAAAAAAAAAAAAAAGAAAGAAAGAAAAATGACTTTAGATACTTCTAGAACTCAGCCAATAAAGGCTCAAACCCTAAAAATAGCACAAAATGTAACTTAATCTTAAGTTCTCGAAATAATTCAAAGGCATGCAATAGTGGTTCTAAAGTTTTAAAGCAATTTTCATTGTAGGAATCACAAATATTTGTCAGGATTTTTTATCATTTGATTTGGTTATAAAGAACATAAAGAAATTGTAGTTTTTGTTCGAAAAGTAAAAATTCACGAAGTAATTTTTCTCTACATCATGTAGAAATACTACTTACATTTTTTTAAAAATATCTATGCTAAAAATAGTGAGCTTAGTATATTATAAATTTGCATAAACATGTATGTTTACATGCTTCTTTTATAGTACGGTACAGGTACAGTCTTACTAGCAAGCAAAGACATCTGCTTGGCAAAATGCCAAAAAGAATCCATTCATGTTCAAGGGAGAAATTACTGGTGCAAGTGGAATGTGCCGAATTGTGTTTCGCGTCTTGCTTTTAGTTCTAATAAAAGCACTTGCGTAAAACTCGAATGAATTCGTCGTTTTCTACCATGCGCAGCAGCTCCCAAGTGCCTAAACTTCATAGTTGTTCTTTACTTCACTTTTTGTATTTATTTTTTATATGTATATTTTTTGTATTTATGTTTAACGTTGTAATATTAACATCGCAGTTTCTGCCTTTATTTCCGAATTACCTTCTTTTTTTCCAAAACTGTGTCGAAATTATTGTAAAATAGCGCTTCTTTGTTTTATTCTTCTTGTTGTTCTTGTCCTTTGTTTTTAGACTAACAAATGAGAAAATAGTGAATATTTACGAAATAAACTTATGTTATTTCTTTAGCACAAAGAGAAATCCATTACACATTCATATATATTTGATTTTCACAATAATTTCGCTTTTTGTACTTTAATTTCTTGTTAAAAGTGGGATGCTCAAGATGACCTTTTTCAAGCCGTGGTGTGACGTGAAGTTAATTAGACCTTTTCAAAACTTTGTCTTCGCGACTACACTTCATTAAAAAATATCTGCATAAACAAACTTATTGAATTTTAAACGTAAGAATACTATGACAAGAAAATTCCTTTTTGAGATAAACAACCTTTTTAAAATATTTAAAGTAGATTAGAAAGTTGCAGAGTATAAAGATATTCAAGAAAAATAATGGACCTTTAATTTACCACATCAAGAGTTTTTCCGATGATTTTTTTCATAACTTTTATACAAGCTGCGTGATTCTTCCTTTATTAGAAAAATAAAGAGTAAGATTGATGGTAGAACGTATAAGAGTAGTTTATTGATGCATTAGGATGACAAGAATGCTTGAAAAAGTTTGAACTAAAGTTTTTTTCTTCTTCTTCTTTTTTCTTTTCTTGCTGTTTTAAAGAATCTTCTGAAAAAGAGTTATCTTCAAGTATTTTTTTTCATCCAATGCTCACGAGTTTTATAAGCTAAACTTACTTTATAAATTGGTAAAAAAGAAAGAATAGTTCATTTAAAGATTGAAAAAAAAATTTCAAAAAAAAAAATGTTATGCTTTTAAGAAAATTTCATATTTTTAATGTTGAAGCTTTTAAAGAACATATTTACGTTGAAAAAAAAACAAATGATTGACTTTTAAAACGGACAGAAAAAAGTGTGCAATTTAAGAGGCCCTTTAATTTTTTACTCCCATATTATGTAAGCTGATTTATTTTGCATTCCCAAATTCCTTTACTGATCAAAATGAAAATTTAATTCAGAAAAACTTAGAGGTATTTAAAAAAGAAGGAACTAAAAAGAAAACCTGCTGACATTATTTTTAATTGATATAGCATTTTGCAAATTTAATATTACTGTCGTAATAAATAAACTGCAAAGCTTCCGACTTTTTTTTTGGAAATGGCTTTTTGGAGACAAATGAACTTAAATCAATTTTAAAATTTTGTAAAATATGCGTTTGACAGACCTGAGAGATTAAATTTATTCTACCCAAAGTTAACTACAAAATACTTAAGACTAAAGCAATTTATTTTTGAGCTAAACAAACAGAAAGTTTACTTCATTTAGGCATATTTCGTTAGGGAATTAATATTTATGAGAAAATTATGCTTTAAAATGCGTACATTAGATGTGTAGTTAAGAATGAAGGACATTAATTCCTAAACATTGAAGTTGCCTGTATGTGTGTGATTTCCTTTTCATCTAAGGAGATCATCTGTTCATTTTTTAGATATCACTTTCACTTTCTGTTAATTCCAGGCGGAACAACACCGGTGATTACAGTCGATATACAAAACCGTTCTTCAAAGTTAGCCAAATATGCATTATTTATCTCATTTTCTTCTGATAATTAAATCTTTGTATTAATTTATTGGCATTTTTGAAGTTTAAATTATCCTAACTCACTATTTCTCATCTTGCTCTGCTGTCCCTCCGCGGTTACTTTAATTTACTAATAGATTATTTACCTTGTGAACAAAAAATTTAAAGGCTAAGTCGAAAACTAAAACTTCCTAGAGGGTCAAGTTTACTTTAAGAGGATAAGTCAGATTTACATCCCAGGTCTTCTATAACTCACCATACTTTTCTTTCTCTCTTTCTTCCTCTTTTTTTTTATTTTTTATGCTCTATCTCTATCTTTATTTCATTTTTAATTTTAACCTACTTATTACGTCTTCATTGCTGTAACAAACGACATAAAATAGTGGTGTCCATTTTTGTAGGTATGAAGTTGCCACAAAATATATATTTACTTTCAAAATAGTATAAATTTGAGTTAAGTTAAACACACCACACTGCAGTTTAGAATTTAACTAATAAATAAATAAATAACGAAAAAGAGTGGACAAGATTTGCAATTAAAAATTCAAAGAAATTAATGAAACAAAGTATAATTCTGCCCTACGTCCCTGTTATTCAAAGTACTTAGGGATCATTCATAAATGATGTCACGCTTCGAGGAGGGGAGGAGGTTCGTGAAATTGTGATAAAGTGTGACAAGGGGAGGGCAGGGGGGTAACAAGAAGTGTGACATCGTGCATTATGCAACATAGCGTGACATTTGACAAAGGGGGGAGGGAGTTCTGCTGAAGTGTGACATATTGTGACAAAGGGGAGAAGGGGGGTCAAATGTATGGGCAAAAAGCGTGACATCATTTATGAACGGCCCCTTATCTATCCTATGACGACTCCGGGCCGCCTAAGTTAGTTCAGGGCCACTACAGCTTTACGAGTCTCCATTTCCCGCTCTTACGGAGACTAAACGAGCATTTTTAGTTTGGTTTGGTGAGAGAAAAAATTAAAAAAATAAATTGTATGGTTAGAGATACCCTAATAAAATCTTATCTAGATTGATTTTAAATCAAAATATAATAGATTTCAGATCACAATTGTTTCGAAATTTAACTTCATAATTCATAAGAAATATTAAATTAATGTTTTCGACCGTTTAAATCACTTTTTTCTTACTGGATTAGCTCATATTTTCATATTAGAGAAACAATCTTTGCCATATCCATGGCAGGTTTGGTATTATATGCAAAAATATCAGAAAACATTTTAACACTACGAAACATATTTTGTCACCATTTAATTCTGAAGTAACGTATGAACAGAATTACATGAAAATTGCTATACAAAGCTACATTTTGATGTTGAATACAAATATGTCATAAAAATGGGGGATTGTCAATCAAAATTTTAAAGTTGATGCTTATTTAATATAAAGACGACCCCTTAACAAAATTTCAATAATAAAATTTTATGGTCTCCATTATTCCTGGTAAAATGACATATTTCATATGACTTTAGTGTAAATAGCGTCCAAATACGAAGGAGTATTTCGATTTTTTTCCCCACTGTGCCTCAAAAATTATTTGTGATGTACATAGTTTGAACTAAATCCATCAATCTGATCGGGATTTGGTTCAGCTTTCTTATAGGGGACTGTTCATAAATGATGTCACACTTTTTTCCATATATTTGACCCCCCCCCCCTCCCCCTCTCGTCACTAAGTGTCACGCTTTAACATACACCCTATCCCACTTTCTCACATGTCATGCTATATTACATTAGCATAAAATAAGTTTAATTTGCTGATTTTAAATGTTTTTATAAAAATCAAAATGTACTATGACACACTTCTTGTTACCCCTCCACTCCCATTGTCACAAACTGACACTTTCTTTAACCCCCTCCTCCTTCCAAGCGTGACATCATTTATGAATGACCCCTAGGGCAATTTTTCGGGTGGCTCAAAACGTTTATTTATTTATTTATTTATTTATTTATTTTCTTAAACAAAAAACGAAACAGAAGCTGAGGAGTATTATAACAGGACGTTTTGGGGTGAACGTATAAAGGGTGTGAACTAAACCGGCGGACACACTTTCCCTGAACCTCAAAAGCCTACCCCCACTCATAGAAATTTAACATAGTTGAGTTCTTTTTTCTTTTCTTTTCCGTAATACGTCGAGGAATGCTTTTAGGGGAAAAAGTAGCCTATCCAGTAAGTTTTTTTTATAATCATCTTATTTTGTTTTGGTAAAACATTTTCCCCCAGAAAATCAGGCTGAAATCAACCATTAGAAAAGAAGTATTTCTTAATGATTTTATGAGTTCTCTCTCTCTGAATAAAAGTGAATCAAAATTCATTTATTGTAGGGTCAAAGACCAGTTCTTGGTCAAGCGTGTTGTGTTTCATAAGTGCTTAAAAGGCGTTTAGGAAATTATCAATGTAACTTTCTCATATGTTTTTAAAGCATATTTATCGACTTTGTAAAATAAAACACTTCTTGTGAGAAAAAAAAAACGAATAATAAATTTAAAAGAAAGAAATTTTTATTGATACAGTAGCAATAAAAAGTAATAAAATTTTGATTTCGCAATATCTGCTACTTGTGCATTTTTCTTGATTTAATAGCGTTATTTACTTTAATACTCTTATATTACAAATCTCCAGCTTCCAATAAGGTATATTCTTGATGCAAAAATAAATATTCTGACAGAGAAAGTTTTGCAAAAAAAGTGTTTCAATAATATAAATCTTAAACCCAAGGGAATAAAATGAAGTTCAGAATTTTTTATTCATAAAAACTAAAAATTTTTAAAATGATAAAGGTTGCTCTCTAAATTTGATGTGGCTTTAAAATAAAATTATTCCACTCATATTAGAAAACACAATAGGGAATTTTTTTCTGCAGTCAAAAAATCGTGTGGTATCCATGGAGATGATATAGAAGGGGGGGAGGGAGATATTCCGATATTCAATATGCTTCAACTTCGAAAAAAAGAGTTGTTTTTTTATGCATTGAAAGAAAAACTTGAAGAAATGTTTAATGAAAAATATTTCAGGAAATAAATGAGCAAGAGCTTGCATTGTTTGTTTTAAGCGATAAATAAAGTGTTCGGCCAAGATATATCTGAGCCTTCACATTTACATCAGTTTTGATACACATATTAGGTTTAGTCTTATTCTTTCAATTACCTGGAGATTTTCAGTTTTGATAGCACATATTAATTGGGAACAAAGCAGGGTCTTTTTTTGGAGGAGGGATTTGTTTATAATTGTAGTTTAATAATGTTTCTAATAATGTACATAACATTGTTTTAGTAGAAAATTATTTTTAGCTCCCTCTCTTCATGCACATTAACGTTACTGTTGTTGTTACTAATGCCACTTGGATATCCAAGCTCCTCTCGCAGAGCACCAGGAATTAAGGCAGGCAAAGAACGCCTTCCGTTTTAATTGAACACCACAAGGGTGGAAGTATGACTTGGCTCATGCACAGCTGGTGTATTCGAATGGCACCAGATGGCGCTACCACAAATACGCCAAGTTCCCTTTTTTTCACGGAAGAGTGCAGGGAAGAAAAATTCTCCACCTTCCGGTACCCTCGGAACTGCTTCGGGACTTCAGGGTCCACGGATTTTACATGCGGGTCTGCAGCGAGTCGGGTTTTGAACACCCAATCATCCGATTGGGAGTCCGACATCCTAACCACTAGGCTGCTCACGGTCCTTACTTTAAGATTATTTCCTTACTTTAGTGAAAGAGCATATTTCAATTCATTCAGACTCGGACGTTCAATTTAGATAGGTTGAGTCGTTGGGTGAGAGTACATTTTCGATCTGAATATGTCTTGAGTTTTCTATAAGCTTTCTTGCGTACTCTAGCTGAAAAAAGTAACAATGTATGTAAAAAAGATTACTCCTCCAGGTATTGTAAAAACAAATAAATCTAAGATAGTCATATCTATTTTTAGTTTATTTTTTTTAATAAGTTAGCATTTCACCATTTTTGTTTCGCTCAGCGTTTTGTTACGTTCTATGCATTTTTTTTGTTTGTATTGATATTTGTTTCTAACATAATATCAAACATTTGCATAACTTACAATGAAATATATATATTGCACACACTAATTTGTGTAAATAAGTTCTTAAACATAGTTTTAACGCTTTTCACATTGAGTTAAACATGCATGTTTGGAACACTTCCGTAGAAAAAGGAAACGCGTATAAAAAATCCTTGCTGCATCATCTTTGTTTCTTTACATCATTACCAAATCCTCATCCTTGCGTAAATCGCGGGTAATACCGCTTTTCAAACAACAAAACAGTAGAAAGAAAGAGTGGACAGCGAATAAAGTTCCGGCTCCACCCCTTTCTCTACAGATGCAGACACATTATCAGTCAATTGCCTGCCATTAAGAGACACAAGGTCGAAGTAAAAACAAAAAGCAAAATAGGAAGAGGCAGAGGTTTTCCTGAGTACGGGAAGGCTGTGAATGAAAAAAAAGGAGAGTTGAATTCTAGTCTCCTAGAAATAATCAAATTTCTGTAGTATTTGTTGACATCTATCAAATCCTGAATACGCGGATTTTAAATTCTCAAGGTGAGTTTTGTTTTTAAGCTCTTGAAGTGTACCAAAACATATTTCAGCTATCTGCATGTCTTAGTGTTTAATATTTATATCTCTAGTGTTAATATTTATCTACAATAATTATTTCTGATAAAATAATATTAATTATAATTGACATTATTTTGCACAAAATAATTTTGCCATGTTGTTGTAGTTATTATTAATATATTAAAATTTTTACACAACTGACGCATTCAATTTAAATGTCTTTCTTTATTTACAGAGTATTACAGTAACATATACTGTTCATTTTTAGCTATTATTTTTAATATTTTAGTAAATTTGAATGGGTTACTTAGTTATTATTATTTTATTATTTTTTTTTGTATTATGTTTAATCGCTCAATAGCTTCAACGGGCTTCCTGTGGATTTTTTCCGGTGCCTCGCACTGAAGAGAAATGTACTCAATACTTGTAAGGAGGCTGCAATATATTTGTGTACTGAATAGGAAAGCCAGGAAAATTCCTATCTGGCAACTCGGCTAGTGTTAGTCAATGTGTCATTTAAACCACCTCGCTTCCTCGTTTCTCAAAACAGCAACTGCAAAGCCAGATTCAAAGTTGGAGAGCTTCTGGTTCAAAACCATATACGCTACCATTGGCATAGAAAATTTTATTAACCCTATTCTTACTTAGAGTTTCAAGACAAAATCAACCAGTTAGAAGAAAAGGGATATAAGTTGCAAAAGTAACATTTTGTGCAAAACTCATCCAAAGTTCAGATCATATACAAAACTCTAAAGGATTGTAAAATAAATATGTATATATATGTTTTACATTCGGATTTTATATAAGTATTAGATTACATATAAAGTTTTAAATATTTCCAATGCTCAATTTTTTTTTTTTTTTTGAAAAATTCCCTACATCCTTTCGCTTCCAATTAGGTAACTTACATGCCTTTTGCTACTAAATGAGTAGCGTGTTTGGTTCATTTTCATCATCTATTGACTACTAGAAACTACCTGCTCGTTATAAAAATTCAGTTCAAGCTGAAAAGTGGTAATAATTGAATTAGAAAAAGAAAAATAAGTTAATTACCTGACAAAAGTTTATGATTTAAGCTTTTTTTCCAAATGGTGAATTTTGTCCGGGTCATTTTCAAATTCGGGTATAAGTTCGTCCTGTAATGAGGTAGATACAACTAATAAAATCTCACTTTTCTCTTTTTTTTCTTGGTTGAAGTTGTAAAGATTATTAGTTTAGCTTAAGTAATGACTATTTGAAAAGCAGTAGTTTTAATTTTCATTGAATTGTATTTTTCAAAAGAAGAATCCATAACTTTTTTTGTTTATAAAATGCTTTTAATTCCATTCTATATTTCCTGTCAGTAGTCAGTTTTTATGAACTTTTATAGCAGCTGGCTAAGAAATATCTTTGTCATACATTGAAAATAATTTAATTTTAAAATAATGTAAGCTTCTACAAATTAAAAAACAGCAAAAACAAAACATGGCAAAAATAAATAGTCTACGCATTATTTAAAGTTTTATTTTTTTAACTTTTTAATGGTAAATTCGCTTTTTTTTTTTTTTTTTTCTTTTTTTCACTATAAGTAGATTGTTTGCATTACGCATTTAAATTAAATGAAATATGAATTTTTTTTGTTTAGTGGCAAACGAGTGTAAATACATTTGCACCCCTTTGCAACAAAGCAGAATGAAGCTTTCATTTAGCAGCTTTTCTAAAACATGCAGTATAGCAATACCTGTCAGGGTGCTAATATGTCTTTGCCACTAAACAGATGTATGTTTCCTCTATCATTCACACTAGTTATCTCAAAGTTTTCATATTTGTCACTTACATCCCTTAGCTTCTAAGTGCCTCGAATTATCTTTAAATTTATGATATAAACATCAATTTTATGGGATTGAGGGATTTGAAATTAAAATGTCTTTGGAGAAAAGTAACGTAATAAACAGACGTGAATATGCGTTCATGATGTAGATTAGCTCGTGATATCCAGACATTTACGTTTAAATTGGGAAAAGAAATTTTATTATCCTTGTTCTTACTTAGAGCTCGAACACAAATAAATTTTAAATGTGTTATATTAACACCAATTTTATTCGGTTGACAGTTTTAAAATTAAAACCTCTTTGGAGGCTTTTGTAAAAGCAACGTAATAAGCACACTTGAATATGCGTTCATGATGTAGATTGGCTCATGATATCCAGATGTTTCTACGGTTGATCTACAAAGCTCAGATTAGTAATGATCCGGAGAAAAAAATTGATTATTTTTTGCTTTAAAAAAACGAACTTGGAAATATTTCTGTAATGTACGAGAAAACTACTTAAAAAAAAAAATTGAAATTTTTAGTTCATGAATCGTGCAAAACCATTAATAACTATTAATATTTTCGAAGGAATATTTCCCTCCAACTTCATAAACAGAAATTCCTGCACTTTTGTATAGAATTGCGGATTTTTTTCTTCTTGACAGCCATTTTTCAGTTGTAAGTATTTTTTATTTTTTTGCCACGTTTATGTAGGGGTAGTCAGGGATTTAGAGGGAGCGTTGAGCAGGAGCACGGAGCAAACTGGCAATGAGATTTTGCTTAAAACTGGAGCGGAGCCGGAGCAAATAATTTGTTGTGCTCCACTAATCCGGTTTTTTTTTTTTTTTTTGTGAGGGGCCGGAGTGTGAATTTGCATTATTGCATTCAAGAACTTAAAGTAAATGAGTGAGGTTTTCTTTTCGTTTCTTTTTCTTTTTTTGCCACGTACAGAAAGCATTATATATTTAACCATATATAAACAGTCATAAATGATCTTTTTTTATCACTTTTTTAATGTTATTTTTAATATTTCATTTTTATAAGCTTTTTTTATGAATCTTTTTTCATCATTTATACTTACTTATTCATAAATTAACAAAACAAAAGCAATAAACTAGCACGAAGTGTAGATAGAGCCAGTGCTTAGAAGTCGAGGAGGAGCAACTCAAAAAATTGGCTGCTCCTGCTTGTGCTATAAACGCTTGTGGACATTATTCAGAATTATCTTATTATGCATTGAATTGTTAAATCAAAGGCCAATATAGCAGGAGTCTCCTATCTCAAAATCAAAACAAAGAGTATATATACAAATCTTTGTTATAAGATACAGCTTTAAAAATAGTTTCGTATTTTAAATGCTTAAAATATTTTCCGGATATTGCAAATAAAAAATCTGTTTTTTTTTTTTTCTAAATTCCGCAAGTTAAATTAGTGGTAAGTACAATAATCATTGTGACAAACATTCATTTCAGTCATGCTTTTTCAAAGCGGAAAATTCGCAACACTCGTGCTTTGCTTGGAAATCGCCTTCATCATTATATATGCTTTCGTCGTGACGTATGATCCACAAGAAGCTGACGTCATTCGGCCTAACAGCACGAACACAAAAGTAGATGATCGAAATACAATAGAAGATTACTATGCAAGTAAGTATTTTTTACAAAATAATATTTATTTACTAGTTTAAATAATTTGAATTATTACAGAATTTAATATCTGTTTTAAAAATTATATTGTTTCTTGATAAAAAGAAACGAATTTTGTAAATGTTGTTTCGCTGCCAGTACAGTGTCAGTACAGGAAAAATAGCATGGCTCACTGCAGTAGGAGAAGCCCGCCAACGTTAGACCACTGCTTAGGTGCGTTCATAAATGATGTCACGCTTTTTTCCCATATATTTGCCCCCCTCCCCAACTTGTCACATGTCACTCTATGTTGCATAATGCACGATGTCACACTTCTTGTTACCCCCTCCCCTCCCCTTGTCACACTTTGTCACAATTTCACGAACCCCCCTCCCCCCCTCGAAGCGTGACATCATTTATGAATGATCCCTTATATTAGATTTATTAGACTTGAATTGCAAATGCAATCATAGAGTAACAGGCTGCTATCTATTATGGAAAAACGAAGCTTTAGGTACCTGGAATATGAAGAAGTTTTAACCATTTTCGAATTACGCGGCTTCCGTTGCAACGGGTTTTTCCTCCTCTTATAAAATCTTATTTTAAATCTGGTTGACTAACACAAAGACTTGTATACTGAGACGAATGTTATTTTGAATTTTCAAACAGCATTTAATGGTGATAGCAATAATGTATTCATGTGCGATATTGCGCCACTTGTTAAAAAATCGTTCCTTGAAGAATAAAAAAAATGGCGTATTTTCCTTTATTGGACCGTGAATTTTTTCCTGTATTTGACTGGTGGTCTAACTTTAAAATATGAAAGGATACAAATTTTTTTTGATTTCTTACACATAGAAATTAATTTCTTGGTGTAGATTCAATTCATATTTCAGATATTCTAGCAACTGGAACCTTTTCAAATGAAAGGACTGATAACTTTAATCTTTGTGTTGTTTTTATTGTGACTATGCTTGTTAATAAGATATTTTAAAAGAATGGTTGATTTATTTATTTTATTTATTTAATTAATTAGTTATTTTAACTACAGTCATTTCTAACTTCGAAGTTTCTCGGTTTTAGATAATGTCAAATCAGAAAAAATAGGTTCTTGAGAACAAAAAATTAAAAGAAAAAGTCATAACTGCTTGCGGGTAAAAAATGGCTCAGTCGAACATATCGTACATTTAAATTCCCAAAAGTTACACAAAAGAAGGTTACTTGATGGCGCTAATATCAATGTGCAGAAAATAAAGTTATTTGATTGTACCGCAGACCTTCTCGAAAAAATAAGATTGATATAGTTTTTCAAGCACTAATATTGTAAATCATTTTTTTCAGCCTGATACGTTGTGATATTCGGTGTCCGCAGTTTTGAATATTAAAACAGAACAATCTTCTGAAGATTTAATCGTGAATTGAGACTGCTTGGACATGAGTTAAACTATGAATTTATTTGTTGTCTTCCTGACATTCCATTGGGACAGACCACAGCAACCTCAAGCGGGGCACTAGTGGGCTAAAAAGTTACGGAACCTGAAATTTCGATAGTTTTTAACTTAAATTTATAAAGAACTGTCATTTAGTAGTTGTTATAACTGCTGATGCCATCATGGTCTCACTCTAAAAATTTTTGGTTGTATTCCTACACATTGGTGCACATTAAAAATCGCATATTTTTAGTTTTTTAAGAAGCAATACCTCAAAAAAAATTTGAGTTTTTAAATTTTTCAAAAAAATAATAAATAAATAGAATTAAAAAAGAAAAAAAGTTTGTTAAGTTACAAATCAAATTAGTTGTCATTAATTTTTTCTTAAAATGAACTCTTACACAACTCCCTAGACGCCATGGAACTAGAATTACAGCATTCTGAAGTTCTGACAGCAAGTAAAAAGAAGTGCTTTTTGCAAATTTCAGAAATTAATGCTTCATTATCCATAAAATGTAGACATTTTTAGAAGTTGTGAATGAATTTAGGATGGTTGGTCTGAATATCTAAGAGTGTTTTCTGTAAGCTTCATAAAAATCTGAGATGGTCAGGTTGAGATTTTTGTGACATAAATGGCCCCATTACTTGCAGTTAATTGACACATACGACTGTTGTTGTTATTGTTCACTGTTAAAAATTTCTGTAAGGAAATAGTAAAATAACCATTTATTTTATTGTTATTTTACCATATTTAATTACAACAGTTGAATAGCCATTAAAAAGATAGTACTCAAACCGCTGATTGTGAAAAAAATCGTTTATTCTCTCTTTATCCTAAAGAACGTTAACTAACCGTAATTTTCAAGTACTCAATAAGAATCGGGCGTCCATCTTGGTTGCGAAACTTTACCGGTCGTATGTTAGTTACCGGTTCTTGTTAAAATATGAATAAAGATTTATCAGTTCAAATCTGCATGTGTACATAAAAAAAGAAAAGAAAAAAGTGGCTTAAGCAGTGGTTACTTAATAGAATCACACGTAATTGATATACACACGTAAATCAAAAATTGGAGACATCGGATTCCCGAACTGTTTGCGAATGAGCGAATCCATAATTTGAGCTGCTCAAGCTTGTTTGTATTTTAATTTTTGCTGCAAATAAAAGGATTTTCTTCAATATGCAGTAAATTTAGACCAAAAATAACTTTGGATCCAATGAAAAACTGAAATCTCAATTTTAAGGCAGTTTGCCTGTTGGGAAAGAAGATTTATTGATAAATAAACGGCTGCGTTACGTGGTGTAGATGGCCGAATGACTAGAGCGCAAGGCTTTTGTTCCAAACACCCGGGTTCGATTCCTGCTGGCTTTGTTTACGATTTCTATGCCTCGAAGATTCTACGCCTCGCAATGGGTCAAAAATGGTAAGCATTTTGTTTTGAAACCATTTTTAAATGGTTATAAAACCGTAAACTTTTGTATTTACGGCTTTTTAACCGAACTGATTGGAAATGGTTTAGGTCCCGTAAAGATAGAAAAATGTTCCAAACCGTAAATTTAACGATGAATTAGATGGACAGACTGCTGCCGGTTATTTAACCGCAATTTCATGATGAAATTTCTGACAGTGTCAAGTGCCTCTTGGTCGAGTGGAACTCGGAGCAAGACCTCCAAGGGAGGCGAAGGGTGCTCAATGCTAACCACAGCCGTACCGTATATAGCATCTGAGGCCTTCACGGATTACCCCCCAGTATGAGGGGGCACGACTGCGGCGCTGTCCTCCTTGTCTTCCCACAAACTCTCTGACAAACTGACAACCAGCACCAGCCATAGGGGCTGGGCTGGCAGAGCTTTGCCTACCTGCTTTACCGACCCGGGGCCATAGTCATGCTACAAAGCAAGCCTTACGTCACCCGGATCGGATAATGCTATTTTAATCGCCTCTTACGACACGCATAGCTACGTCGGCGCTATTCTACTCCCGCCACCGCAGGGAGCAGGGAGGCGAAGGGTAAACATTTTTGATTGGACTCCATTAGGTGGAAGTCCGACTGTTCCTAACAAGTCTCCTAATTTTGAACCAACTCCCAGGTGAAAAACTGTCACCTAAATTAGCACTTACAGAGGTATCCTTTCCTTCTTGGCGGCCTTTGGAGCCGATTCGACGTGCACCAGCACCCATTAGTGTCTACGATCTTAGAGCAACCAGGCCCGAGAGGTGCTCCCCCTCCCCAAGTGCTGATGACGGCCATTGCTGCTTCATTTTTCGGTACTTTGTGGAAACCGAGCTTAACCTACTGATCCACTGTGGGACGAAAAATACGAGTGGTTGAACATACAATTACTTGATGCATAATGTCGGCAGATTAACATATATCAACTTTTTTAAAAACTTTATTGCTTTAAATATTATTTTTCTTCCAAATGTCATTATATTATATCGTTTTGTTGCAGTGTTCCAAGATGTAAACGTTATGATTTTTATCGGCTTCGGATTTCTAATGACTTTTATGAAAAAATATGGCTACAGCGCGGTGGGGCTAAACTTCTTGCTTGCCGCAATTTCCATCCAGTGGGCCATAATCATGCAAGGAGTTTGGAAAATGCAAGACGGAAAAATTCCTATCACCATTACCAAGTGAGTAACATTATATTAATTGAACTCAGAAAATTATTAGATTTTGTTAAGACAAAAAGAGCACATCAAGCATGTGTGTTATATGTGAAATGAAACGTTTACTTTTGTGTTAAATGAATAAATATGTAAAATAAATCAACGTTATTAGAATGCAAAGATATTGCATGTACGTGTTTCGGTGTAACAAGAGACCCTTTTTTCAATACATAATACATTCTAAGTCTACAAATTTAAGCAGCAGTCATAGAGAATATGCATAGCATTTATGTTTAATTTACATTTTATTATATTTAGCAAAATGTTTTTAGTTAATATAGAAAAAAACATCTAGTTTGGTGATATATTGTTAACAAGTACTTCGTAACAACAAAGCAAATACAATTTTTTTTTCATTTATCTAGAAATCCATTTTCATTTATGAAAGTTATCTTGCCACCTACTCAAAAAAGAAAAAGAAAGGAAAAAAAAAAAAAAAACGAAAAGAAAGAAGCGATTTTTTAAATTTCTGAAAAATTACGTATTGCGCAAAATTTCATATTGCTTGAAGTATTCTTGTCATATGGGAGACAACCACATAAATCAGCATATAGAAAATAATTTGAAGAATATTGATTAAACATTTACTTTAATTAAGATACATGCATAGATAAAAATGCTCTTCATCAAAATTTATGAAAACATTCTTTAAATTCAATGATTCGAAAATAATACGTACCACGCAGAGAAAATTTAACTCAGATTGATAAGTAACACTAAATTATTACTCGGAAGATTGTTTGTATAATGAGAATTCAGAAACTGAAACTCCCTTAGTAACTTAAGAATATAATTACACATACTTTTTCCTAGTTTAACTTAAAGCAGAGAAGCATTTGGTGAAATTGGAACGACGCCATACAAAAGGCTTTTAAAATAAATTGATCCGAGCATTAGATACATAATTTATGCGATGAGGTACTTGAAAATGCATTTTGATTGGTCCTATTCCTTTGCAAAATTTAAGATAATACTTTGAGATGGATATCAATATTTATCAACTTAAAGAGTAAATCTAATAAAACATATGTATGAGTGGTTATATAAATACGGGAAAGTTTGGAACGCATTTTGTTTTTAAAATCATTAATTTTAATTAAAAAGCATGAAAAAAATTAAGAAAATGCTTAAAAGGGTACATAATTAACATAAGGCATCAGAAGAGCTTAACTGTTTGTACTTTATTTGTATATTTTTGTACCTATACTTTTCATGGGCTTGTGAATAACATAATATAAATACGTTAGTGATATAATAGACATGTTAGCAATATTTTTCTAACATGTGAATTGAGAAAATGATTTATGGATAGTGTAAAATCATTATAATCTTAGTCAATATTGTACTACATTTCTGAGTTAATGAAAAGACTCACCACAATATCTCATACATATCCCATAACATAAGGCATCAGAAGAGCTTAACTATTTGTACTTTATTTGTATATTTTTGTACCTATACTTTTCATGGGCTTGTGAATAACATAATATAAATACGTTAGTGATATAATAGACATGTTAGCAATATTTTTCTAACATGTGAATTGAGAAAATGATTTATGGATAGTGTAAAATCATCATTATAATCTTAGTCAATATTGTACTACATTTCTGAGTTGATGAAAAGATTCACCACAATATCTCACTAATTGCATTATATAAGAAATTCCTTTCCTTGTGTCCTATTTTACAAGACTCAGTTTCCTTTGAGGGTATTTACTTTTAGCATTTCAGAAAAGGCTGTATTTTAGCATGTACAGTGAAGTTTTGAAAAAAATTTTTGTTTTTGCAATAGTCATTGCTTTATTTTAATTGCTGGATGCCACAAAAAGTAATAATGTTGTTCTTTTTTGTAGTCTAATTAATGGAAACTTTGCTTCAGCAACTGTCCTTATTTCTTACGGAGCGTTGCTAGGCAAGACAAGTCCTTTGCAACTAGTTGTGATGTCAATTATAGAAATAACGATATTCGGTTGCAACGAGCATCTTGGAGTTCATATATATAAGGTAAAAGAAAAAGATCGATTTTGATACTATTCAACTAGCCAATACTACTTGCAATTAAATATTTCTTTCAATGTTCTTCGCATATTACAGCCGTTATTTCCAGCTGTCGTAACTGCACTTTTTAACTATTCCTTCTTGTTCAGTACTTTACACAGAGCTTTGTAAATTATTTGAACCTTAAACTGTATTATATTCGTAGCAAATTCTCGCTAAATTACTTTTAAAGTGCTATGAAAATTAAAGGGAATTTTATAATTTTTAGGGTCACTTGGGGTAATTGTAAACGCTTTTTCAATGTTTTAACTTTTGACCCTTCCCTACCTCTTAAATGAATTCAGAGATAAAATTGTGAGCATTGTAGCCACTACTGTACTTCTTGTGAGTAAATGTGTGCAAAAATTTTGACTTTATAACTATTTGTTAGCAAATGAGCTCGTGTTTACAATTAGCCCAGTGTGTTTACAATTACCCCAGAGATCTGGGGTAATTGTAAACAGTGATTTATTTTCGAATAAGGTTGATGCAAATGTAAAATTGTTTCATACACAGTCTGCTTGCAGGCTTAAGAAGTTCCGGAGCAATGGTTCTCAATCTGCGGCAAATAGGCCGCATGTGGTCCGCTGAGTTATGTTATGAGTCGGCTCAGATCATTTAACGAGAAATATCTTGCAAAAAATCAAGTAATGCGACAAATTTATCTAAAATTTGTCCCGCAGTGTATCAGTCGGTTAAGGTTGGATCCCACAGATCACCGAAAGTGAAGCACAACTGGCCGTGGTCAATGCTTGGGAGGGTGACCACCTCCCGCGACTGATTCCTCTGAGACCAAGTGCGCCTAAGGGAGCTGTGCACGTAAAATACGTCGTCGCTTCAAATGTCCACCAAGTTAGAAATAATTTCAGCTGGAGGACCAACCTAGGTGACGATCTCTCATCTGGGAGTTGGTTCAAAATCATTAAGCCCCTCTAAGTCAACTGTGCTTCATTCTAGCGGAGCTGCTCATTAATAATCAGTAGGAGTTTCCTTAATTCATGGTCGCCCTGCAAGGGGGCTTGGATTTCCAAGTGGCATTAGCAACAACAACAACAACAGTTATGTAAAATAGACACAAAAGTGTAATTTACATCAAAATATAATACTTATTGTACCCATAAAATTTTAGAAATAGGATAAATTTAAGTGTTTACAATTACCCCAGAGTGCGAAATATATGGGGTAATTGTAAACACCTAACTTGCACATAAAAAATAACAGGGAAGATTAAATTCATAACTAAATGTTTTCAGCAGCATTCCGTATGACAAATAAAAATGAATGAAACCGCTTGCATCGCTTTTGTAGATGAGCTGGAGAGGAAAATGTAAGATCACTAAATTTTGTTAAACAACTTTTTTCACTGTGCCATTTTCAATCAATAGTGACGCCTGCACAGTTGTTTCGAAACTTATGAATCTGTTTCAGTGTCTTCCTTATGCTGCCAGTTTATCACTCACAAGCAGATAAGTTTTCAAAACCACCACAATTGTAGTTATGAAGCTTGTTTACAATTACCCCATGTTTACAATTACCCCAACTGACCCTACCTATCTAATAAATTTGATTTCCGTCTTGCAACAACATTGTACGATGAAAGCGGATTATGCAAGTGGCGGGAATATGCAAACCTTTCAAGATTTTGCCTCATACACTTCTGCACTCCTTTTTATTTATTCATCCATGAGTAGTTGTTTTTTAATATGTTAGCCATCAATGAATAAGTTATATTAAGTTGTGTTCGATCATTGTTTCTTTACAAATAACTCACGTTCTGGCTCAAGCTAATAGATTTAAATTTTGCTATTGTTATTTGGCTGCAAGTTACTAACTAATAGTTTTTCAAACAAAGACTAAGCTTAGACAAATAAGTTTTATAGCAATAAGTGCTTTACTACTTAATAGTATTCCCAATGCGGCTTTGTTGTTTATGTCCCTTTACAATGCTGACTTTTTGATGGACAGTATATAGAAATCTTCTTACAAAATTTACTAAGGCGCAATCGGCAGTTTAACTGCTGATAGCTATGACAAGCAGCATGTTTTGCTTTAGATCTTGAATTCAATTTTAAAACAAGAATTTCAAATAGTATTTTTTATATTACAATTGATTTATATATGAATCGCAAGCTTTACTTTAAATTTATTCGCTGTTAATGTGGTGTACCGCTTATTTCAAAGGCAGCCGATATTGGTGGCTCAATTTTCCTCCATACCTTCGGAGCTTATTTTGGACTTGCAGTATCGTACATGTTGTACAGGAAAGACTTCATTGGAAGCAGCAAGGAAGGAGCAAATTACCATTCAGACATATTTGCTATGATTGGTAAGCAATTTTATGTCGTTGTAAATTCCTGCAGGTGATGGATCTGTATACAATTATGTACAAAGCAGTTCATATGTTGGAGAAGCGCTTTTTGACAGATCTTGATTTTGACTTGAGTTCACCTATCTCTCACAGCAGTAGAGTGGTTAAAGGTTTACTCATGTATCTTTTACACTGTGCAATTGGTTTACATCATGAATAATTGGAAATTCTCATTTACTGCAGGAATCTAGTTTTTGCACGGTTTTATTTAACTTGACTTGTCACTGAAGTTTGTTACGCGGTTATCGACCACTATTACTGCATACCACTATTACTGCTTTTTTGGCCACCAGGGGCCAAGTGTTGCATGCCAGTGTTTCTGCTCCTACTGAAATTAAGTATCTTTTATGTATTTTTGGATATTTTCTGTTCAATTACTTGTGTATTTGTTGCAATTTATTATGTAATTAGTATGTTTTAATTTTTGTGAGACTGAAACTCATTCTATTTGCTTTTTTGGGGTGTAATTCAATTTTATCAATTAAGCCTAACCATATGGTGATTGTGTACATTTTATAAGTCTTGGGGAACAGCCTGGTTTTGTTGTTTACTGTAGTAATTTGTGTTTAAATTCAAGTTATTTTCATTTTTCTATGTAATTTGTGTTTTTAATCAGAGTATTGGCTTAAATTTGCTGATTTGTGTATTATTTTGCTTTTTTGATTGTTTGCATTAGATTTATTTAGCTATGGGAGTTATATGTTTAATGAAGGAAAATTGAAATGGTAATGGGAGTTTGTGGATTTGCTGTGATAGGTGTGAGATGTTTAGTAAGTTGGAGGGAAACACTAATACAGCTACAGAGCAGGAATATATTTGCACAAAATGTGCTGAATTATTAGAGTTACGTGTCAAGGTGGTAGCATTGGAAGCCCAATTAGTTAGAAATAACTTGGGTGAACATTCTATAAACGAGGTGGGAACTTCTTGTGATGGGCTTGTTGAGGAGAATGAGGTTGCAGGAGAAGGATCTAGTATGGGGAAACGTAGAACTGTAGACCTAAAAACAGAGTGTGTCATTATAGGGGATTCTATGGTACGCGGGATAGGTAATGTGGTCGGGAGAACGAGGCGCAAGGTGGCTAGGTGCTGTTTACCAGACGCTCGGGTGAAGGATGTTAATAAGGTTGTGGAGAAAAAGGGAATGTTTAAGAAGGGAGATTCAGTTACTCTGTGGGTGGGGACTAACGACGTCGGTAACAGCACAAACGAGGAGTTTGTTAAGGATTGGGAGAACCTGTTGGATAAAGCAACTAACTTTTCGACAGATGTCCAGGTAGTTGGTCTGCTTCCCAGGTATGGGGTGCATAGGGGCTGGTTAAATCAGCGGGTTAGAAGCATGAACCTGATTCTTAAGAAACTTTGCATAAAGCATTCAATCAGGTTCATTGATGTTTGGAGTTCTTCTCAGCGTGATTGGGTTGCGAGGGATGGTCTGCATCTTAGTTCTAGGGGTGTAGTTAAGGTTAGCGATATGATTTTAGAAGCTTTAGAATCAAAAAACTAATTTTGGATGAGGGGATTGGAGAATGTCATCGTGTTGACCTCTGTTCTGGAAGTTTTAAAAATGAGGGTAAAATATTAAGCTATAGTAACATTAATAGTAGTGATTTGAGGCATCATAAAATGTTTAAGACAAACAAAATGGGCATGCTCAGGTTTCTATATACTAATGCTCGCAGTATCAGGAATAAGATGGACGAGTTAAATAGTGTTATCGCAGGTGAGGAGTTGGATATTATTGGAATTACGGAAACATGGGTTACTGATGATGATAAGGATTTAGTGAGCATTGCTGGATACAATTTGTTTAGGCAAGACAGGCTGAGTAAGAAAGGTGGAGGGGTTTTATTCTATATTAAGGACACTTTTATTTGCAATGAATTGGTCATTAATAATAACCCTAAGGATATTGATATGGTCTGGGTGGAGTTGCTGAGCAATAAGGGGAAGAAGTTACATTTGGGGAATGTTTACAGGTCGCCTAATGTTAGTCAGGATCAAGACGAGGTGATGTATAGTGTTATTAGGGACATGTCTGGTAAGGGCTCGGTCATCATGATGGGGGATTTCAATTTCCCGGGCATAGACTGGAATAGTTTTTACACTAGCAATGCCAGGGAAGAAGATTTTTTGAAAGTGATTGGGGACTGTTTTTTGGATCAAGTTGTTACCCAGGGGACTAGGCATGGTGCTGTTTTGGATCTAGTTTTTTATGATGTCGGAAGTTCTGTTCAGGGGTTGAGTATAGGGGAACATATTGGAGATAGTGATCACAATACTATTAGGTTTTGGACCAGCTTCGATGCTCACAAAGGTGAGCATTTCAGATTTGTACCTAACTTTAGGAATGTTGATTATGTTGCACTTAGGCAGGGTTTGAAAGAGTTTTTTTCTTCTGGGTTGGAGAATAGTGAAGCTGATCTTCAGTGGAAAGAGTTTAAGGGGAAAGTGGAAAAAACAGTGATGGATTATGTTCCTTTTAGAAAGAAAGGGGATTTCACGAAAATTTGGCCCATGTGGTTCTCTAGGGAGGTGAAAGAAGCTCTCAATTATAAGCAAGCCACTTTTCGGCGACTTAAAGAGACTGGGTGCCATACTGACAGGATTTTGTATTGTGAAGCTAGACGTACTTTCAAGTATTTGGTACGGAGTAAGAAAAAGGAATTGGAGCAAAAGCTTGCAGATAACATCGAAAGGAATCCTAAGAAATTTTTTGCTTATGCTAATTCAGGGAAAGCTCGTAATACTCAAGTAGGCCCACTAGTGGATGAGAACGGGAACTTGATTCAAAATGAGGGAGATATTGCTGATATTCTAAATAATTTTTTTTCCAGTGTATTTAACAGAAACTGTATCTCAACAGTTGACATAAGCGAGACGCAAGCTAATACACAACTTGAGGATTTTGTATTTTCTAGGGATCATGTGTTGTTTCATTTGAAAAAAATTAAAGCAAATAAGGCTCCAGGACCTGATAATGTTTATCCAAAAATTTTAGTAGAATGTGCAGAGGAATTAGTGGATGCTGTCTTGACTATTTTCATATCTTCATATAACTCGGGGACAGTGCCAGTGGATTGGAAGCTGGCAAACATAACGCCGCTCTTTAAGAAAGGGTCTAAAACTAAGGCAGGAAATTATAGGCCTGTGAGTCTTACTTCCGTTCTTTGTAAAATTTTTGAAACTCTGATAAAAATCAAAATAGTGAATTTCCTGGAGACAAATGGAGTGTTGACTGATTTTCAGTATGGTTTTAGGAAGGGTAGGTCCTGTACAACTAATTTGTTGCATTTCTATGACAAGGTTACCATGACATTAGATAGTAAAAAGTGCGTAGATGTTGTTTACATTGACTTTCAGAAAGCGTTTGATAAAGTACCGCATGAAGCTCTTCTTAGCAAACTTGCTTATATTGGTATTGGTGGAAAAACTTTAATTTGGGTTAAAAATTGGCTGACTGGGAGGAAACAGAGAGTAGTAGTGAAGGGCAATTATTCTCAGTGGATTGATGTTTTGAGTGGGGTTCCACAAGGTTCAGTTTTAGGGCCAATATTATTTATTATTTTTATTAATGCTATTACTCAGAGTATTTTTGGGAACATCAAGATTTTTGCTGATGTCAAAATCATGGGAATTGTGGACACGGATTAACAAGTCAATCAGTTTCAAGAGGATTTAAATCAAATTTCTAGGTGGGCAATTAAGTGGGGTATGCCTTTTAATATTGGGAAATGCCAAGTGCTTCATTTTAGTCATGGGAATAAACATGCAACCTATTGTTTACAAGGTTCTGTCATTAGGGAAGCAGAAGCAGTTGTTGATCTAGGAGTATTGATTAGTCACGACTTCAAGTCCAGTCAGCAGTGTAGCATAGTAAGTAACAAAGCTAACAGGATGCTTGGGTTTATCAATAAGGCTATTTCGAACAGATCTAGGGAAGTTGTATTGCCATTATACAGAAGTTTGGTAAGACCTCATTTGGAGTATGCTGTTCAGTTTTTATCTCCGTACCTAAAAAAGGATATTACCTTATTGGAAAGGATTCAAAGGAGGGCTACAAGATTGGTAAGTGGTCTTTCAGACTTAGATTATGAGGTTAGGCTTAAAAGGCTCAATATGTACAGCCTTGAGCAAAGGAGAGTCAGAGGGGACATGGTTCAGTTGTTTAAATTCATTAAAACGGGAAATGTTGATGGACTACAGCTATGTGCTGAAACTAGAACCAGAGGTCATTGTTTTAAACTTTTCAAATCTCACGCTAATCTTGAAATTAGGAAAAACTACTACTTCAATAGGGTTTTAGGCAGTGGGAATAGTTTACCGGAAGCGACTGTTAATTGCAGCGGGGTAAAAACTTTTAAGAAAGCTCTTGATGTTCATTGGGGGCTGCTAAACTAACTAGGACCAGCCTAGCTGGGCCCTGAGCCTGTTGCTGGTCGTCACTTTTGTATTTGTATTTGTATTTGTATAAATTATCTTCCAACTTTGCACACAAGCTTATCTTCCGATGACAATACAATATTCCATCCATTTTATAATTTATTATAACGTTAATTAGGGAAAAAATTAATAACTTTGGCTCTGAGGAAATTATCTGAATTATTATTTGTCGAATGGCAACGATAGCTTTGTTTGGATAATGCAACGATGTTATTTAACTTGAGTTGTAGGTGAAGCTGTGGCGCCGTAGTTATAGCGTTGGATTGAGGCACCGAAGGTTGTCAGTTCCCGGTCTCATCCATTCCATTCAACTTGATTTGTCACGGAAGTTGGTTCCGCGGTTTTCGACCACTTTTTATGCATTTTAGTTTGTTTTTTTTAATAAAACCGTGTAACTTAAAAACATTTTTTGGAGATTTAATATGGTATTTCCTTTTTTCTCTTTACTTAGAGATTTTTAACAAAATGCTGATGATATATAGCTCATTTCATGGAAATATTTTCTGCCGAACTTTCTAATCTTAAGAAAGAAGCTCATGTGGCCTGCTGAAGACAGCGGTCCTAAATTAATTTTTTAAAATCGTTTGCAGGTACCATATTCCTTTGGTTATTCTGGCCTAGTTTCAATTCAGCAATGGCTGTTGGATCGGAGAGGCATCGTAGCGTTATCAATACGTTTGCTGCTTTGCTTGCCTCCTGTGTCACCACATTCTCTATATCTTCTCTTGTTGATGAAGAGGGCCGACTAAACATGGTAAGCTATTGCTTTCGGTATTAATTTTTCCAATAAATATTAATAAATATTTATTTTGTATGCATGAGTATTATCCTTCCATTCTGTTACTACTGTGGCGTGAATGCTATTTGCAATTTGATTAAAAAAATTTGATTAGGGGGGGGGACAATTTTCCAATCTTGTATTTCTCCAATACAAAGGGATGTAAGTGAACAAAAAACGAGTCAGAAAAAAAGCGTTCAAAGTTTGAATCTTATGAGACTTTTAATGCTATGTTTTGTCTAAATTATGTTGGGACGCAGCACCTGCTAGGGCCAGGGCCTTATTTACCATTAGGCCCATGAGGCCCCCACTTTGAGGGGGCCCCTAAGCCAAATTAGGGCCCCCTAATAACCAAAATTAACGGGGCTCCTCAAAGTGGGGGCCCCCTTATATTGGTTATTATTATTATTTTTTGTAATTTAAATTTTTTCAGAAAAATATTTAAAAATAGCATCTTTCAAAAACAATTTTTTTGCGTTTGTTGCTTCACAGAAAGTTTGTATTATTAAATTATTTTAAAACCACAAGGGATTTTCACTCTGGGGGCCCCCAAATTTTGGTCTGACCATTTGAAATTTGAAAGACAAAATCGATTTTGCACTTTGGGGGCCCTCAGGTTTTTTTTCAATCATTTTGTAATTTGAAAACATAATCATTTTGCGCATTGGGTGCTCCCAAATGTTAGTCTGACTCTTTGACATTTGAAAACCAAATTAGTTTTTGCGCTTTGGAGACTCCCAAATTTTGGTGTGACTGACAAGTTTTACAAACACATACTGAATGTTATGTTTAAAAACTTTTTGTTGTGTGAGGAGTCCCCCAAACATGAGTTGTGCCTATAGTGATTCAAAATGTAAATCGGGCCCTGGCTAGGGCAACCCATAATTTCTCTTGCCACAATATAGAAAAGTACTTTCCCTATCATTTTCAGTATTTATCTCTAAATTTTCAGTTTTGTCACTTACGCCATTTTGCTTCGAAGCATCTCATTTTAACTCCTGGCGAATTAGTAAAAGCTTACAGCATTTTTTGAAATCCTTAAAGCTGTTTTGAATACTATTTGATTCTGACAAGAAGGTTCCCGATGCGAGAAGGATTAAGAGACCCCATTTGTCAGTATGGAGGGTGAGGATAACATGCTTGCCTAGCCGGTAAGGTACAACGAAGCTGTGGCTATGCGCCAATACAAAAGTTCACATCAACAAAAAAGGAATTTTCTCAAGGTCAGGCACCTTTATGTCAGAGCTACACTGTGTACTTGCTATACCATTATAAAAATATTGTGAAATCAATAACAGCGTAAAAACGCAACGCAATAGTGTATAATACGTTTTTTTCTGCCATGAAATATCGCAAAATAATTACAAGTACGTTTGATCAATGAAAATATCGTTGTAGTGCAGTTAATAGAATGAAATGCATAGAAACTGCACTGTTATTTTAAAATCTACTAGATGTGCGAAATTTAATCCCGCTTCTGAGTAAAGCAAGTTTCTGTTTTCCCATTTTGTTCCAGGTCCACATCCAAAACGCAACATTAGCTGGAGGTGTGGCAATTGGCTGCACTGCAAATATGATGTTGCATCCCTTCGGCTCTATGATTGTCGGAGCATTAGCTGGAACCATATCGACTGCTGGCTACCGAGTGCTAACGGTGAGTGAAATATTCATCATACAATAATGCATCATAAAAAAAAGTTTTGCCCGAAAACCCATCAGAATCTCCTGGAAATCATTTATCCGGAGTCTGGTGTAAAATTATAGTAACTTAAAAACAAGAAACTGCACAGTCTTTTCAAAAAGGAACTTATAGAGAATAAAAAACAGACAATATTCTTTAAATTGGTTGCAACAGATAATATGTCGCAGTAGTGGCACCATCTGGTGCCACTACTGCACTTAATACGCAGAATTAATATTTCTGGTTCACAAAGCCGAATTTTATTGCTAAACTGTTCTCAACAAACTTGAACATTTGAAAAAAATTAGGCTATAAAATTTTTGAACTTTTGTGAAGTGTTCAAATTTTATTGGAGAGAACGGAGTTTTTTCTTGTTCTATTATCATAGATTCATATGTGATTTGGAAGAATAAACATGCACGAAAAGAAAAAACTCCTCTGGTTGTGTTTTTGAACTCTTCAAGAGAAACTGTATTTTTCGCTAGTTCAACATAACCAGTGATGAAATGTTTTCGATCACGTCAACACCACAAATAATAGGAGTGACCCGGACAGCAAAAAAGGGAAAATTTTTTATTTTCGAACCTGTATTCCTAAAAGCAAATTTATCACATAAAAATTACCTAAAACATTTTGTGATTGATAATTGTTATTATTATTATTATTATTATTATAATGGTGATGATAAAATTCTGGTTTAGTTCGGGAAGGAGCTGTAGCCCCAGAAAAGATTTGCCACTGATCAAAGAGTACATAATGCGTATGGTTATTGTAAACGAGCAACATATTTCACAAAATCATGTATCTCATGCATGTCAGCATGTCTTTGTGGAAGATAATAAAACAGCAATGTAATAATATTATAGTCATTTTTGTGCATTTGGTTTTCAGTTGACTATATAAACATAATTAGTATTGCGAATACATCACACTTACAGACCTTCATGGGGATTTAATTGTTTCCTGCCCAAGCAGCAAAATATATCCTAACCCCTTACTTCCGAAACAAATAACCAAATTTCACAAGGGAGTGTTTTCACATTCAAGTCCCTTCAGAACTGACAGGTAGCTCCCAGCCCTTGGTAATTGTTCCACTGAGAAAGAAATGAGTGTGCCCCAAGGGGATATGGGGGAGATGCTCAATAGGATTTTATCAGTTTGAGAATTGAAATATGTCACTTAGATCCTTTATGTTTGTCAATTTGGAGGGAAAGGGAAAATGGGCTGGCTTCGGCTATTATGGGAGGCAGAGGTTTCGGCTATTTCCGCTATAATGGGATTTCAAGAATTAACAAGAAGATTAAACTCGTGGGCATTGCCTAACCTAAAAGATGTTGCCGAAATAAGCCAAATGATGTATGGCAGATTATTCCACTGAGTTTAACATTTATTTTTAATAAGTTTTTTTTTTAACAAAGCAACTTTTAACTTAATTAACTTAATTAAACACGTTAAAAATCACTGTAAAATAAAATTTTCAATTATTTTCTAGTGAAAAATTACCCATGCGTTGAGCAAAATTTTCTCCCAGCTTTATGAAATTTGAAATTTCCAAATATTTTTTCAGAAATGCTTATTAAATCCAAAAAGGAAAAAGTTTTTAGTGTCTGCAAAAAACTTTCTCAGGAAAATTACGTAGAATTATAGTTTCAGGCAAGAAATAATTGGCTAATTAAATCGTCAAATCCTTTCTGATCTTGGCTTATAAAATCGATTTTCAATTATTTCGCGAGGATTATTTAAATAAGTTCGTGTTTACGAGATTTTTATTTGTTTACATTTCTTTCCCATAGAAAATCAAGAGTTAGTAGATTTTGAATTCGAAACTACAGAATTCGAATTTTGTTTATAATTTTCACTGCATTTTTTGTGGATGAGCGTAGAAAATACAATTAAAAAAATGGAATATACACAAAAAATATACCATCAATCATTTTCATATGTGTGATTTTATGTTTTGCTTCAAAATGTGTTATTCGATTGTAAAATTCATTTTGAGTGTTAGTAAACAAGATCAATGGCCTGCAGCTAGAAAATGCAGTAAACTGTACATTACTACTTTTACTTTCAAAAACTGTTTTTAATAGTTATAGTATAACCAAAAAAAAACCACGAATTTTATTTATTTATTTGATTTATTCAGACTTACATACATTTGAAACAAAATCATATTGCTTACCTAAGTGCTGTAAAATGCCCAGGCATTGATAAGTTGCGGCAAATGCCCAGGTAAAATGCCCAAAATCCATCAATGACCGGGCATTTATGCGTTTTTTATAGAAATAGTGATTATTGTTAAACAGTCAAACAAATTGTTATTAATAAGTGGAAATGCTTAAACCTGATAAATATAATGCAATTTTTTGTAATTTATATTAAAAGTAGAAGTGGTTATTTATTAATATTGTCACTTGGAGATAAAATGTGTGCGTGTGTGTGTGATTTTTTTATTAATCTTTACGTTTTGGGTAAAATGGTCTTAGCTTGTGCAACATTTGAGTTGGTTTTTGACATTCCGTTATAAATAGGGTAACAGAACTCCTAATATATATTAGGTTGCATACCACTGCCACCTAATAATAATAATGATAATAATAATAAAACACGCTGACAAATGAATTGATTTTTTTTTTGTTTAATGTAATTGACTTCATTCTTATCGTTACTGCTGCTCTCTGAGGAAGTAGCTTTGACATTCAGATCTGCCCAAGCCCAATTCATCAAACTCTAGAATTTCATTTTCATTTGCAGCAGGGTTTTCTTAATTTTTGAGCCATTGTGAAAATTGTATTGCAAACATCAAAAGAATCTTCCTTCTTTTTTAGGGAAGTTTCTAGAGCGTTATTTTAGGACCAACCTAGCTGGGCCCTGTGCCTATTGCTGGTTGTCACTTTTGTATTTGTATTTGTATTAGTCTTTCTCTTTCACAGAAAAGATACATTTTAATTTCAAAAGTTCGTTTGAACTGTTAAAAAGATTTTTCAGATTAAATATAAGGAATTTGTATTACATATATAAGAATAATGGGGAAAAGGAAAAATAGCAAACTGAATGCAACTTAAGGTATCCGAACACGTTCGGAGCACTTTTTTAGAAAAACTATGTTTAAAAACATTGTTTTTATTTTTTTCGATGTAGTTTCAGTAAAAATCAGAAATTAACTAACATTTTAAAAAATATTCATGCAAAATTTTATAAAACTTGTAATTATTAGTAAAATTTTAAACGAAAAATCCAAAATTTTGAAAAATGCTACAAATTATATTTTTGAATTTAACAAAACAAAAATAACTTAAAATTAACTTACTGACACTCATCTAGGGCATATACCAACAATTTTGAGGATATATTGTAAAGAAAATTTTTTAGAGCTCATCGAAGCATTAATAGTAAGATTTTTGGCAAATTTTGCTACTTCGATACTTCATAGACGGACCATAAATAGCAAACTATTGCAGTTATGATTAAGATTTTGGTATATGCCCTAGCAGCCAATATAGAGATACAGTGTGCCAAGTTTCATAAAAATAGGATGAGTATATTTGAGTTATCATTTTTGAAACGAGCAAATTTTACGTAAAAACTCATTTTGAGAAAAATGCATTTTAAGTTTAGACTTTCATATTTTTACCATATATTATGCCCATACAAATATAAAATACAACACAATAATAGCCCATGCTTTGCTTTTACATATATTTAGCACATTTGAACTTTATTTATTTAATTTTTTAATATTTAGGCTTTTTTTTGTACTTGGTGATGAAACTCGCCAACACAGAAATACTCACAATTCATCAATTCAATAATATATTTTCAGAATTATTCACAATTGATTTTTCTTTTTGATAGACCTCCTAAAAAGCAATATGTAAACAAAAAACACACATTTTCACTTTTATGAAGTTGAAATAATTAGGTTTTTCGTGGAAGAATTATAATTTAAAAAATGCCATACATGCGACAGACACATTGGCTAAGTAATAAACTAATTTACTAAGTAACTCTTTAAATTACAACCTACAAATTAAAATTCCCCACATTTATAAGTAATGCCCTCTTCTTGTTCAGATTTTGCTATTCTTCATTTTTTAGCCTACTTTTCCGTAAAAGTAAAAAAAAATAATAATAAAGCATGAAAGAAGGCTTAATGTATCGTGAAAATATCGTTAAAAATCAAGAAAAGTCAAAAATAAGTGAAGTAATTAAATAAAGATTGAAAAATAAAAAATTTGAAAGTAGGGTATTGAGATGGGGAAAAAGTGTGTCTGTCGGTCTGTCGGTCTGTCTGTCTGTCGGTCTGTCTGTCTGTCTGTCGGTCTGTCCCCCCCTAATAACTTTTGAACGAATTGTCCAATTGGAAAAATTCTTTTTGCATTCGAAAGATCTCGTCGAGGACATCTCATTTCTATATTTTACTTTTTGATTTGAACATTTTTTTGTTCAATTTTGAACAGTTCAAAAAAATTTAACATTAGCGCCTATGGGCGAAAATGAGGCAAATTATGTAAACTCTGGGTACAAGATCCATGTTCCAATGAACAAGCTTACTGGAAGAATCTCTTGGCGTGAAATATCAATTTGAACAATTTTTGTTCATTTTTGAACAGTTCAAAAAATTAACATAGCGCTTACGGGGAAATTTCAACCCTATATAAATCCTGATCTAACGGACCGATTTGCTTGGAACAAACTTTATCGGAAAGCTCTTATAACGTAGAACATGTAGAAATAGAAAATTTATCCAGAACTTACGAGCCTATTTTGCTATGAAATTTTTTGATCGGGATTTTCAAGGATATTTCTCAGTGACTCAATGAGTGAAATAATGAATGAATGAATAAATGAAAGAGTGAAAGAATAAATCAATGAATAAATGAATGAGGAAAAGAATGAATGAATAAATTATTGAATAAATGAAAATATAAATAAATGAGTGAATAAATACATGAATGCGTAAATGAATGAATAAACACTTGAATGAGGTAACGAATGAATGAATAAATGCACGGCTGAATAAATGAAAGAATGAATATGTATTATCCGTTGAAAAAGGTATATTTTCAATAATTAGAACTAAAGATAAATAAGAAAGAGAGAGAAAGAGATAGCTAGATTATAAATTTGAATTTGGTGTATACGGGAAAGTAGGCTCGTATAGTTCTAGACGGAACTTCTTGTTATTTGTCTATTTTTCTTTCGAGAAACTTTCACATTTGGCAAAGAATGCCGTCTCGATTCCCTCACCCGTTCTTCATCAATCGCAAGGAAACCTTTAACTCCATGTGCACCAAGTTGAATGCCAGTAGCTTTTAAAACATCAATTAGCCCTTTAAGTGACATCATTATTCGCTGGTTGTCACTTTTGTATTTGTATTTGTATTAGTCTTTCTTTTTCACAGAAAAGATACATTTTAATTTCAAAAGTTCGTTTGAACTGTTAAAAAGATTTTTCAGATTAAATATAAGGAATTTGTATTATATATATAAGAATAATGGGGAAAAGGAAAAATAGAAAACTGAATGCAACTTAAGTGACGTCATTATTCGCAACATATTCTCGATATATCGTGAAGTTGGAGACAATTTTTACGTCAAAAAATGATACGCCAAATCATGTGTCAGTTTGGCAATGTTTGGCGAGATAAATTTGAATAGATGGATTTGATAGATCATTGAATTTAATGCTAATCATTATTGATGTATCTATCGTCATATTTATTGTTATAGCAATTTTGAATTCTAGATGCTACCAAAGACATTAAATTTATTTAAGTTTGATGTTGTCAAGCGTCATACTTTATACCAAATTACGCTTCACTTTTAAATTATAGAATGCAGACCCTCACATTGTTCTTATCAGCATCAGGCTTGTAGCCAGACTCTGACTCCAGGGGGGGGGGCAAACTTTTGGACAGGAGGGGCAGACTAGTTTTTCAATTTTTTTCTAACATGTTAGAATTTATGCTCCATTTTGGGCGTTTTCTTAAAATTTAAATTAATACTTTATTTAATAATTAATGCAATTATTTAATTTATTAATTAAAAAATTAATTAATGAAACTAATACTAATTTAATTCAATAATGAAATTAATTCGATCAAATAATTTCAATCAAGAAATACTTGATTAAAACTTACAACAGGCAGAATTGTTTAAAGCTTATTTTAAGAACGTCTTTTGTAAATTAATAAAATATATGAACTAACATAAAAAAGTGCACATTTTTTAAGGATAATTTTAATGTGAACGATCATTCAAACTAAGATATTGAAGCACAAAACATGTATCGGTACGTTACAATAAAAAAAAATGAATATAGTTGTAATTTTCTTTGCTTGCTCGTATTAAACTTTTTAAGAACTTCTTCTAAATTTAAGTTTGCAGTCCGTTTTCTTTCGAATGATGAGAAAGCTAAATCTGCCATTCTTTGATATGTCATAGAAAGTCTTTGGGGACGATTAATTGCTGTCAATGGTAGAAAAAGGAGAAGAAATACCATAGATTATTAAGGTCCAATTAATCACACTAGGACGGGCAAAACGTTTTCCAGGTCGGGCATTGCCCGTCCTGGCCCCCACCTGGCTACGGGCCTGATCAGCATTCTGAGATGTTAGCTCTGTTTTAACAAGACACTTACTTAGAAATTCTATAAGACAATATTTTCGTCACCAAGCAAAATTTTATGTTCATTCCATGAACATAAAATAAAATATCTGTAATCTGAAATTGTGAAAATTTTAATTTGTCAGAAACAGATTCAAATTTGTTTTTCTTCTTGCTTTTTTCTCTTCCTCCAGAGATTTTCTTTCCATATTTTTCTCTTTGTAAATATTTATTTTTTTTTTGGAACTTTTTATTTCTTCGTATTATTCGAAACACTTTTTAAAATGTTTTGCAGAGCTTTTTTTTTTTTGTATAGTATTTCCCATTTCCAAAAGGTTTGGTGCACTATCGAAATCATTATACACTGTTAAAAATTTCCGTAAGAAAATAGTAAAATAACCATTTATTTGATTGTTATTTTACCATATTTAATTACAACAGTTGAATAACCATTAAAAAGATGGTACTCAAACCGCTGATTGCGAAAAAAATCGTTTATTCTCTGTTTATCCTAAGAACGTTTAACTAACCGTAATTTTTACGCGCTCAATCGTCCATCTTGGAAAGCTTACAAGTCGTACGTTGTTGTTAAAATATGAATAAAGATTTATCAGTTCAAATCTGCATGTGTATATAAAAAAAGAAGAAAAAAAAAGTGGCTTAAGCAGTGATTACTAAATAGAAACACATACACACGGAAATCAAAAATTGGAGACATCGGATTCCCGCACTGTTTACGAATGAGCGAACCCGTAATTTGAGCTGCTGAAGCTTGTTTGTACTTTAATTTTTGCAGCAAATAAAATGATTTTCGTCAATATACAGTAAATGTAGACCAAAGACGGCTTTAGAACCAATCAAAAACTGAAATCTCAATTTTAATGCAGTTTTCTTGTTGAAAAGCAAGATTTATTGATAAATAAACGGCCGCTTCCCGTGGTTTAGATGGCAGAATGGCTAGCGAGCAAGGTTGGTGTTTCTGTAGACCCGGGATCGGTTCCTGCAAACTTCGTTTGCGGTTTCCACGCCTCGAAGATTCCACTCCTCGAAATGGTTCAAAAACTGTAAAAATTTTATTTTGAAACCATTTTTAAATGGTTATAAAACCGCAAACTTTTGCATTTACGGCTTTTAACCAAGTTGATTGGAAATGGTTAGATCCCATGAAGATAGAAAAATTTTGCAAACCGTAAATTTAACGGTGAATTAGATGGACAGACTGCTGCCGGTCATTTAACCGAAATTTCACGATGAAATTTCTAACTGTGTTGTCAAGTGCCTCTTGGTCGAGTGGAACTCGGAGCAAGACCTCCAAGGGAGGCGAAGGGTAAACATTTTTGATTGGACTCCATTAGTGGAAGTCCGACATGCAGCGTTCCAAATTCTTAGTGGGCAGGAATATATATAAAATATGAGAACGAGCGTATTTGCGAAACACTTTTCTTGCTAAATTTATGATTTATAACACTGCATATGTAAATACTAATAACAATTGTAAATCACAAAATTTATACACACATCTTTATGTATCATTTACAAAAAAAATAAAATCCTCTTTCTTTTTTTTAGCCATTTCTTTCTAAAAAGTTGCGCATTCATGACACTTGTGGTGTGAATAATCTTCATGGCATGCCCGGTGTTCTTGCTGGTCTAGTGAGTGCTATTGTTGCATCAATAGCCAATGAGGATTCTTACGGCTTAAGGTAAGCATTTTTGCAATTACACAGGCCTGCGAAATTAAACTTTTTGAAAAGTGCAGAACAAGATTTGTTTCGATTTTTATATCAATTCTTGTGCTGATCTGCAAAATCACTTACATTTTTTCCCATCATGTCATTATTTTTTGCAAAATCGATATCAATATTTTTACTAAAATCCTATTGAATCCCCTATGAAATGAATTCTCTGAAACAATTTTGCATGTACTGTTTGAAAACAATGGTTTTTATATATTTAAATCTATGCAAAATATCATCGGTTTTTGGTGAGGCGAATTAATTTTTCACCAATATTATTTTTTATAGGTTCTAACGGATGAAACCCATTGTTGTCGCACGAGCCGCCTCTGGTCGAGCGAAAAACAAAAAGCTTTTTTACTTGAAAGAGCTTGCACCAAGTTATGGTGCCATTTATAGAGCAGAATTACCAACATATTATTTTGATTTGTTTTACTTGGATAATTTCCATAAAACAGACGTTTGACCAAGAGGAATATGTGTACATCAGGGCTCGAAAAATCTTTAGAATTTTACATGTCCAAACAAAATTTTTACATGACCAGAAGTTGTTTTTTTGCACATTAATAAAAACATTTGAGATTTCCGTATAGTATTAATCAGACAAAAAATAAAGTAACAGTTTTATATCTGAACCAAGAATTATTTCAACGTTAATCTAAATCATAAAAAGATTACATTACAAACAAAATATTACATAATAAGTCGTTACAAGTCAAAATTTGCAACTTTTAATTTGTATTCACTCTCAGAAATAGAACTCTCACTTTCGAGGATTCTTCAATCGTCAAGAAAATTTTTTTTTACAACGGTTCTCTCCTCGCGCGATCACGTGACTTAAAAAAGTTACTACACAAATTTCGTCAATTTGACGAAAGGTTTACTCGGTGCATTTTTCACGAAGCCGTTTCGTCAAATGCAACGAAAGTTTCGTGAGATTTGAACATGCGTTTCTGAGAGTGTTACCAATTTTATTATTGACATTCATGCCCGTCAGAGTGTCAATTTTGAGCTCCAGTAAGGGTGAGGTGATTTTTCAATAAAATACGAAATAATAAAGTCCTTCCACTACAGATCAGTTTTATCATATTGATATTCCTTACTTTCGCTTTGAATGCATAATAGTAATTTTTATTCAAATTTATTTTTAGCTTATATAGTTTGTATCCCGCTCGATCTCCTTTCTACAACAGCACTGAATTCCATAGACTGCATTCTCTACTTCCCGGACTTGAGCCAGGAGCCGGATGGTCAGAAGCCAGTCAAGCTTATGCTCAGCTAGAAGCTTTATTTACGACAATGGCTGTTGCAATTAGTGGAGGACTTGTTACAGGTAAGTTTAACGGATTTACAATAGTTTTTATTTCCCTATTTAAAAAGAGGTGCAGAGTAAATGAAAATGCGTATGCTAAGTTGGGCTGCTATCTACTGTAGTTGCAACTGAGATCGAAGAAAAATGCTAATGAGGTAGCACAATGCTTTACTTTCTCTTACAACTTGAAATAGAAATTAAGTGGTCAAATTGGATTCAGGCTTAGTTCAGTCAGAAATTTTGCTTAAAATAATTTTTGCAGGTCCACAATGGGCTGTCGAGCCAGTTAAGATTATGATGATAATTTTTGCAAAATTATGGAACAATTTAAACTACTGAACAGTGAACAAGTTAGGGGAGAGTAGAATAACACTGAACGCCGAAAAATTCGGTTCATGGGCGATGTTTCTACTTAGAGACACCTTATTGGTTCTGGAGCAGCATTGAATCTCATTCGGAGGTCGAGCATTTATCGGTATTATTGAGAAATGCGTGAATATCATACTTTTTTCAAATAATGCTCAATCCAGTGTTGCGGCTGAAACATTTGTATGCATATATTTACACTAAAATAAGTGTAAGCTTCACCTTTTAGTTATACTTTTGAATATAAGTAATCATCTCGTATCTTAATACTGTTAATGCAAAGTATCGAGAGAAAAAAAGTTTTATATGAAAAAGAATAATTTATTCATGTTGCGGTTCTGGCATTAAGGTCCCAACACGTACAAATTAATATTTTTTTAATAAAACATTTTCTCTTAGAAACTTCATGCTTTGTATTAAGATACTCGAATGTTAGTTACATTCTAAAATATAAAAATCAAAAGCTAAAGTTTCAAGTTCTGTAATTTTAGTGAAAAATCTATACGTAAAAATGTCACATCGCAAAAATGGATTGAGCAAGAAATTTAGTGCTGATTTTTGTAATACATTTACATTTATAGTAATAGTTGAAAACTAAGTTGAAGTTCGTTGTCACTAAGTTGAAAGTACTTTGTATCTATGTAAGTATTATTATCAGTTGGCATATGCAATTTCATTGGAAGGCTGTACGGAATCACGAAAACAATAATAGTACCAATCGCCATCGAACAACGCAGTTTTCAATTAATCTTCTGAAATTACCATGCATTGGCTCTCCATAAATTTAAAACCTTCAAAAGGTTATTCACACATTAAATGTTTAGTGATTTATGTAGTAAGTTGCAGATTATTTTTTATGACGAGAAATGGAATTTTACTTCGATGAGTTTTCGTCAAAACATCTGTTCATTAATCAGTAATAGTATTTTTGCATCTACAGTAAAGATTCTTTGTCTAAAATGATTTTCTATGAAATCTTCACTAGCAACAGAAAGACCTTTTCAAATAAATTCTGCAATGTTAGCTATATTGATTTTTTTGCAGCTTTAATCTGTAATATACGAAACATACTTTCCAAAAGATAGGATGTCAATTTAAATGAGCTGAAAATGTATTTCAGAAAGTAAAAAAAGGAGAAAGAAAATTCAACTGTTCATTCACTAATGTAACCTGAAACTATTTGATGAATTGATTTTCCTTTTCAAAGACATCACTAACTTTACTTACGAACTTAAATTCTTTCTAAAATGGCATTCATTGGAATACTGAATTTGATCTTTTGCTAGTTATTTCAAGAAAACTCAGAAACAAATATTTGAGCTGTTTGTGACTCAATTTCTGATGGTATGAATTGTAAGATAAAATTTTAAACCGTTCAGTTATTTTTACTTGTGATTGCCATGAGCTTTTATTTCCTACGAGTCTTTTTATCTATTAATGTTTTTTCCCTTCTATTTTAGCAAGGAATAAAATTGTTATATTGCATAACACTATTTGAAAAAAAAAAAAAAAAACCCTGCGTGATGTAAAGAAAAAAAATACAGTTGCCAAAAAACGTTAAATGGAAATGTCAGGAAATATGAGATGAGCAGAAGATATAGGATAAAACCATAGGTGACTTTTTATAATTTTCAGGAACTAAAAACTTATTAATTTCACTTTTCTACGGACGAATATTATACAAGAATTCACTTAAAAATTGCCATTTCGTCGTAAATTTAACAGAGAAATCCAGGAAAAATGATTTTTTTCTGAGCAGTTTCGCAATAAATTTATAGTAAATAAATACATTGACTTGAAGAAATTTCTGTAAAGAGAAAAACGGCTGAAATTTAATAACATTCGTGATTCAAACTCAGGTTTTTTTTAAAATAAATTTTCAAGTAATTTATTTTATTTTGTGCAATGAACATTAGTAACTTCGAAATTTGTTGATAAAAACATTTTCTGAAACTTACTTTTGAAGACTGATGCATGACACGATTTTATTCAAATTTATATATTCACTCATTCTCACTGCAAATTAATCCTTCTTACAATACCGTAAATTTGAAGAAAATAGAGAAAAGTTAGAAGTTATCATTTGAATCTTTATAAAAAGCATAGTTCTTGCTGGTCGCTACAACCTTCAGCAGACCCTGGTTAGAATAGAAGAATAGTAGCAGCGGGGAAGCCAGAGGGTTTTTTTTTTTTCGAGTCAACCTCATCGCAGAATCCTTATCCTCGAGCTATATTGTCAATTCTAATATCTGGCCAAACCGATTGAAGCTTTGAAAAAAATTCTGTAAATAAAGATTAAAATTCCTTGCTTTGAAAAAAAAAAACATTAATGCTGATATATTTTTTTTTTCTTTTCTTTTTATAGGTTATGTTATCCGTCATCGTGTATTCGAGCCACCTAAGCTTTTGCAATTATACGACGATAATGATTATTGGGAAGTTCCAGATGATTGACAGCTTTAAAATTTTTACTTTTCCTGATCTTTCATTTATTTTTGTTAACATTTCCTTCATTTTATCGCTAGTTAGTTTATTTTACATTGTTCTGTTTCTTTTTAAATTCAATAAAATAGACTTGACTGTTATTTTAATGTGCATAAATAAATTATGACAATATGCATATGCATAACTAGCCGCAGGAGTCAAAAGCTAACACTTACGCGAGCAAAGTTGTTATATTGCAATCAGGGTTCGAAATTAGGATACAAAAGTTGGGAGTCATTGGCACCTAGCTTATTTGTTTTAGTTGCCAAAAATGTTCTGCTAGGCGTCATTTTTAAATAATTCAAATTGCTTGTGCAGAGATATCAACTGATAACTATTAAGAGAGTTGTGCAATTGTTAAAAAAAACAAAACATCACAACCTTAATGAAAAAAATATTGATCAGTAAGAGAAAAAAATGTTCGAAAATAAATTCCTGTTAGTAACTCTTGAGAAGTTGGTCATTTTACTTAAGTTAATACATCTATATAAACGTTTATTTTAATCAGAGCCTAATAAAATAAAATATGAGTTAACCTTTTTTCAAGTGTTATTTACAATCATGTGTTACTAAAAATGAGTAAAAATTCACAATTCGAAAATTTGAAGGTCAAGAAATTACCATAGTCTTCACAGGTATCGTAAAATCTCAAAATACCGAAGATTAGATGAAATTTACTCATAAAAATGTACTTGTATAAAGTTATATGAGATTTTAAAAATAAATAAATAAATTTTAAAAATTGACGGTCGAAATTGTTGTTGACTAACTAAAACTTTTTTGAAAGTTTGAGCGTCAAAAGTGGCGACTGGATGCGAAATTCCCAGTCGTCAAACGGAATTTTTTAGTTGCAAAATATGACTAAGGGGCTGTTCATAAATGACGTCACACTTTTCCCCCATATATTTGAACCCCCCCTCCCCCCTTTGTCACAATATATCACACTTCAGCGGACCCCCCTCCCCCCTTTGTCACGCGTCACGCTATGTTGCATAACACATGATGTCACACTTCTTGTTACCCCCTCCCCTCCCCTCCCCTTGTCACACTTTGTCACAATTTCACAAACCCCCCTCCCCCCCTCGAAGCGTGACATCATTTATGAATGATCCCTAACGACCGCTAGCTTTTCTCCCCGTTATATGGTAGCTTTCATTCTTTTGACTTCTTCACCGGTTCTAGAAGTGTTCGCGTACCCTTATATGATGTTAGGGGTAGGAATGTGGAAAGGTCAAAGGGTTGAGCTAGGGATTAGGACTGGGTTGTGGTGCTTACAAATTTATGTATATAGTGTCAAAATAGTGTCCTAGATGGGAAGTGGGAGGAATTCCAGTAAAAATTTATTGTTACAAAAAGGTCAGAATGGAGAAGGGATTAGATGAGAGAAAGCAAGGGGACACCATCTTGGCGGGGTTACAAACGAGCATGGACGCAAAGAAATGAAATGGATACTTGTTTATCGAAACTATCTCACTCAGACAAGATGCATAACTCTGCCCCACATGTTTTGGGGGACCAGCGAAGGAATGTGTGTGTGGGGGGGGGGGGGGGCTATTTTCACAGTCCCACAAGTAGCAGACATACTGCTGATTTTGTCTTCGAAAGTAATTTTTATGGTAAGTTGTATTTTATTACATGCAATTCAACCCTGGAACACATTTTAATACCTCTGTATCAAGTAAAAGCTTAGTTTTCAGGTAACAGACTACGTATTTAAAAGTTATCTACTACTTTATTATATCATATACGCGGATTAAAATATGACATGGCGCCATATGGGGCAAGTGATTACCATTGCGTAGGGGCATTGGTTAAATTTGCCCCTTACTTTTTTCTATTTTTTTCTTTTTAAGAATAATATAAAAAACTCTAAGAGGATGACCATTAGAGAGTATAATTCCGCCGGAAATATTTCTACGACATGAGAAAATCTTAATGACTGCTTATTCATTGTGAAAGATGTTTAATAATCACAGAGTAATTTTCATGACGCGTTAGAAATTCTGTTGTAAAATGATAACCGCAATACAACTGGTTGTGGTAAATTTTGCAGATAATTTATTTCATTCTTTAATTCAACGGTATACTATGTTGCGACCTTGGTTTGACATTTTTCTGAACAATTCAGAAACAGCTTTAACGAAAGGTTACAGTTAGAATGAAACTCATGACGTAATTCAGGACTGCATATAGGGTCTATTTTTCGTTTCAGAACCAAAGGCATCACGGGCGTCGTTGGCGGGGAGGGGTGGGGGGGGGGGGGAGAGTGCATGCTAGACAGGTCTCCCTCAATTTTTTGGAATAGTGAAAAGTCCCTCGCTTCCATTGTTTAATTTTCTATGATGTAACACTGAATGCAAATGTAAGGTGTACTACAGAACTCTTTCATCGTAAAAAGAGATTGTCAAAATTTGACCCAAACACAAATACAAAAGTGACTACCAGCAACAGGCACAGGTCCCAACTAGGCTGGTCCTGGTCAATTTAACAATCCCCAATGAACATCAAGAGCCTTCTCAAAAGTTTTTACCCCACTGCAACTAACAGTTTGCCTCATGTAAACTCTTCCAACTGCCTACAATCCTATTGAAGTAGTAATTTTTCCTAATTTCAAGATTAATATCCATGAAGATTAATATCTATTAGGATCCATGTTCCTGAAAGGAATATGGATCTCCAGTCTTCTTTTGACTTCACAAAAGTTGAGTTATAATTTTAGATTTGTCTCAGTTTTTAAGACGTAGCATTGCGAAGAATTATTTTAAATTGTAAAAATACTTTATAGTATTTTATTCATTTGGTTATTTATTTATTTATTTATTTTTAAAATTTCTAAGATTGAAGTTTTTTTATATTTTCAACATCATTTCAAAAATAATTGGTGACCACTTTTCCTAAAATACTAAGGAGGGGGAAAGGAAGGGAATTGTTACACCCGGGGTAGGGACCGGTATAGGTTTGGAGGGGGACGATTGCATTAGAGCAATCGTCCCCCTCAATAATAAGGATCCAGCGACGCCTATGAAATGCATATATGCGTAGCGCTGATTATAAGGGAGTGAAGTAGTAAAGATACACACACTTATTAGGGTGAGTTAAATACGTATTGCGGAAAAAATGCCATTGCGACACGAAATGCACATAAAAAATTGGAAGTTTCTAGGATATTTTTTTGATTTTCCGCAAACACGTGGAAATTTCTGCAAAGAGCTTTTACACTATCAAAGTTTGCATTTTTTTCTTCTATTTTCAATGACGAAATACATATATTAAAATAGATAAATAAAAATAAAAGTATTATTTCGAAAACCACAGAATTGTGAAATAATAAAAAGAAACTTGAGTCACAGACATTTGCATTTCGAACTAATGAGAAGCAAAAATCAAAAATTAATAAACAAAATAAGAGGCGTTAAATATATCGGAGGCGGAAAAATAAAGTGAGAAAAATGACTTGCACCGCATTTTAATACAAATTACCGCAGTGGTCAAAATGTTAAAAGTTCAACTTATTTATTTATTTATTATTATTATTTGTATTAGTATATTTTAACAGGGGTTTCAGGTTCTATGTTTCAAAAAACTAAAAGAATGAGGAAAAAACGAAAATTTCATAATGAAAAGCCCAAAGCCATAGCGGTCTTATATGTTTTCTAAAAAAAAAAAAAAAAAAAAAAGGCAACATTTCAGGGGTGGGGGCATCATTTGTATTTTAGACAAACAAAATGAAAAGTAATTAAGTAATTTTTAGGAAAAATAACCGCATCTTTAAACCTAAAAAAGAACTTAAATCAAGCAGCCGTTACCTCATTTTTACCTAAAAGAGGAGAAAGATGATTTAAATTATCATAATAAAATTAAATACAAGTCCCTGAAAGTTCGCAAAACATCTGTGTGTAAAACTTTTTATTAGGATTGTTCTAATTTATATTTATAGCTTTTAAATTCAAAAAGTTAAAAACTGAAATAAAATAAAATAAACTGAAATAAATAAGTGAATGTATAGAAGTAAAAAGAAAAAGAACAATTGTTTTTTAATTAATTTAGTATATTTTCCCATATAAACTAATTCCGATAGTAATAATAATAATAATACTTGTAATTAATACGCATTATTTTATGTTTGCTTTACTTTTGGTGAAGCAATCCGAATTTCAACTTGATTTAAATTTTTACAGCCTTTACATAAAATTCATTCATTAACATTTACTAAGTAAGTGTTATACCCTTATAGATCATTAAATAATAATAGATATATATCTGTAAAAATGTGTTGTATTTGAAGTTAAATTACTCATAAATTAAAAAAATTGTAGTTTCCTTTCACTATATTTAGAAAGTTGGAAGAAATGTAATTCAGAAGAGCTCCCAAAAACAGTTGCAGTTTTTTTGCAGAAAAAGAAAAGCATTCCTTTTTATAAAAAAATCAATGTTTTTAGTACCATGTGTGAACAGTACATATAACAAGAAGTTCCGTCTGGAACTATACGAGACTACTAAAAATAAAAATCAATGTAATTAAGCACAAACTTTGCAAAAATTGCTGACACGTGTTTCGAGGTTGCAAGGAACCCCTTTTTCTATGCAAAATAGTGAGCTTCTAGATGAAAAACATCCAACAGACGCTGATTTTTATTTTTACTTTGTAGTGCAAAGGTTTACGTCTTATTATTTCATACGAGTAGTGCATTATACGTGTAGTATTTTATAGAAAGGCGGGGACCAGCTACCATCCCGACAGATACACATTTTCTCCATTTCAAAACCCAACTTTCAAATTTTTTTATTTTTCAATCTTTATTTAATTAATTCACTTATTTTTAACTTTTCTTTGTTTGAAACGATTTTTTTACGATATTTTTTTAAAGCCTTCTTTCATACTGTTTCTTTTTTTCTTTAGCTATAAGCGAAAGTAGGCCAAAAACCAACTTAGAAGAACTCGTTCCAACTTCCTTGTATTTCAGTGTCGCCATCTCATGAGGGAAAATTGCACTATAAATGTCTCCCTTTTCTTTATTTTCTTTTAAATATCATAATAAGCATTATAGAAGATTTTTTGTACTACCTACGCAAGCATTCTTACTGTAATATGTATCCAAATTAAATGACTTTTTTTGTAAAACGCTTAGCCATGATTTCAATTTTAAGAATGAACTTAAATACACGTGACTTAAATACACTTGAAATTTGAGGGAAAAAGTATTTGTAGCACTTTTGGCACATTTCCTCTTTGCAATAGCTCTATTTGAACCCGAAAATACTTTAATGGAATACATTTCACACTTCTGAACCTTAATTTTTTAAAAAGAAAAACATCTTAAACGTCACTCAGGCCTATTAATAATCCAGAAACGTTTTTTCTTAAATTGATGATTTTTCTGCTCAATAAATCTTTAACCTTTGTTTAATTTCGAATTCTAAAAGCTAAAATCATTATAAAGTGATGAATCATAAACAATTCTTTTTTATAGCTTTGTAGTTTTCTTTTGTTGTGTATCGATTTGAGATTTGCAGAATGCGTCAGAAATCTTGAAGCTTCAGAATTGCATCTGGCAACAGCAACTGTAATCCCAAATTTCTGGGTGTTTCTGGGAATACGGGAGGCGAATTGCGCTCTCGGAAGATTGGTTGATTTATGTGAATGAACGCCTGAGTTTACTATCAGACTATTCTTGTTGAAAAATCATAGTTTTATCTCATCACTGACACCGATAAAACCGTTTGTTTGGAATCCGTTGATTCAGATTTCGAGTAATCGTTATCGGTCAGCAAGCTGCGTATCATACATTAATAGTTTTGTAGTAATTCATCATATGTGTACTGAATACTGCCGTAAATTTTAACTATAAGAATATTTTGTAGTTGTTTGATCAACGATTGTAGTTGGATCGAAAATGAGATCTATAGCAATTTTCTTCTTCATATTTTTCGCGACATGTGCTTTGTCATCTGCATCTTCGAGGGAAGAGGTAAGATATTTACTTGTTTATAGCAGCATTGTTTTGCCGCAATGTAAAGTGTTTAACAAAGATACCATTTTTAACGATTAAGGAAGTATTCTTTCACTTGTGTACCGCTACAACGATTAAGTTCTTATATTGATTAAAAGTATAAAACGTGATTTCTAAAAATTTATTGGTTACTCTTTTATGAACTAATTAAGATTAAATTTCGTAAATGTTATGAGTGTATTTTTAGTGTTTGTGTAATTTTAGAATTTATGCAAGAAGAAAATAACATTGATTTAAAACATATTTGAAAATTGTAATGTATACCCTTATTCTGTGTTATTATGATTGCTGTTGCGACGCCAGGCTTCAATGTAAATTATTTCTCCTTGTATAGGCGAATATGCATTTTGAAAACATTTAGATAATTTCATGAAATAGTAATCAATTATTCAAAATTTTGACAGATCTAGCTTTTTAAAAGTTTAGTGCTTCCACAAAAAATATTTTCTACATTTAGTTCCCAAGAAATTGAAATAAAAAATCTTATGCTTAGTTTGTCAGAATTGTATGATAAGTTTCCAGTAATTTTTTTCAGCTAGTATGTAGTGATGTAGCATCAATGAGGCGTAATGCATTAGGGGAGAATGTTGTACCTTGGGACACTTTTCACATTTTAATTTTTAACTTCAAAACTTAAAATTAGATTTAAAGTCTGAAGACACTATTTAAATACACCAACATTCTCCTCTATAATATATTTTTTCAAGTTCAAACAGTTTAAAAACAAAAAAATGCCAGCCATTTTAAATAGTAACTGAAAACTGTCCCAAGGTACAACACCCTGTTGTACCTTGGGACATACTTCGTGATTCATGCAACAGTCATATACATAACCAATTTTATATGAAAAATCAAAAACTTTATTTTTTTAAAGCACTAAATTAAGAAGATACATTACTGTAATATGTAATTTACACATTATTACATTGATAAATTCGTAACATTATTGAACTAAAATATAGCATCACATTCTAACAATTCTTGTATTTGAAAGACTGCATTTGATTAGAATATCTCTCTTTATACTAAAATATATCCAAATTATTAAGAACCACGTGTATGTTGTACCTTAAGACTTGTCCCAAGGTACAATCATCACATGGTTTAAATAAAATCAAAATGGTGGTCAATCAAAATGCAGTGTATCATCAGTTTCTCATAACCAAAACATTTTAAAATCTTCTGTTCAATATCCAATTAAAGTTCAGTAGAATAGTTTTACAAATGCTATTTCAGTAAATGAAATTAGAATGAGAAAGATATTTAGTTTTGAGTGATGGAATTTACTTTCTCTCACCAAGTCATCAATTCAGTGCTTCTAATGCTGCCTTTTACTGTGATGCTATCTGCTGGTTAAGGTCACAATTAGAAATTAAAAAAATTTTAATGTTGCCAATAGGTTTTTAGAAATTGCCAATGTCCCAAGGTACAACACTCTCCCCTACCGCTGATCTATAATATAGAGCATAATTACCTATCAGCAGCGCTACTTTTCAGAAGTAAACAGCAAGTTATGCAGTTAAAAAACCCTATATTCTTTACTGCAAAAACTTGAGCAAATTTATTTTTTAAACAGTGAATATGTTTCACCATAATTCAAAGTTTTAAAATGAAAAATAGTATCCACAGTAAAAGAGTATACCATCCTTTTTTTTGAAATTGTAGCTATGCAAACCATGAAGCAAGCAAAAGTGCAGCATAATGAACTTTCGGTCATGAAGCATAATTATATCTGAAGGATAATTCAGTTGGCATAAATTGTGCGTTAAATGTGTTTATATATTTATATATGCTCAAGATCATTTTATAAACAAAATTTGAAATAAGCTATATAATGCCAAAATCTATAAAACGCAAAACCTCTAGTCCCAAGGTGGGCATTATGATGATCTTCCAATGTCTTTGTCATACAGCAAGAACTTTCTTTAGCATGAGTAGCTTGACCACCTAGTTAAAGTAAAGACTTAAGTTAGGTTTGAATTGAATGAAGCAATTTGGTCTACCATTGGTCGCAACGGAGGAAATTTGGCTCCGTTTTCGGACCCTTCAGAAAATTCCAAGCTTCCAAGTCGTACTTTACTCAGCATCATTTATTATAAAAACAGCAAATAATATAAAAAATTTTTATCATTGTATGTTAAAATTTTCAATTTTCACAAAGTTATTTGATTTTTCACAAAAATCTCTTTAAAATTCACAAAAACACGTACCCTGTTAAAAAATGCTAAATTGACCCCTGTCCATGGAGAAAGGAAGTATGAAATAGGCAAATCAATATAATTCTATTGTGAATACAATGCAATCCTACTATGAAAAGTGATTATTTCAAAAGATGTTGTTAAACATACTGCATTTTTTATTTAATTCCAAAAATGTTATGACACTGTTTTAAATTTATATGGTAGAGGGCAGGAAGAACTTGTCAAATTGTAGTTCTTGTTATTTTTAGCACAGAAAGGAGGATTGAGCAGGGGTCAACTGGGAACCCTAATAGGGTGCTGCTGGGGGGGGGGGGGGGGGAATCCGAATGTCCAGAGTCACTACTAAAAATATTGATAAAAAGCTTTTCAGACGAGGGTTTGAGCATGTTTTTATATAGCATCAACTGTGTCTGAAAAAGGGTTTTGGTTTAACAATCCTCCAATTAATAGTAAAGCATTTTCATGAAAGGCTTTGTTATGTTATGCACGAAATGATATATTTTCCTGGATCTGGAAGTGGTGCAGCATGCTGCTCTATGCAAAAAGTTACTTAAGCAAATATGAAATATTAAGAATGAATAATTAATTTAATTAAAGTATTATTCATTATTTAATAGAGTTTTATTACTATTTATAAATGTTTTTTTAAAAAAGTATCTTGCCGAACTCTGGAAAAATTATATAACTGCTCATAATGAGTAAGCTAGTGTGGGGCTTATTTAGTAACAGACAACCTTTGATTGAAGGCTCACATCAAACTTCTTGAATAGAACATTGTTTACAAAATGACAAGTGGATTTTTTTTTGTAAGTAGTACAGCATCAGATGCCGAGTAACAATTTTAACTGACATTATAAAGTTGCAAATGTGAATATATGCCAGATCCCCTCTCCCTCCCTCACCAAATGGAAATTTTGAGTTTGTGTGGACCATGGTTGGTTTTGGGGTCAACACTAGTGCACAAGAACCTTTGTTTTTCCCTTCTTTTAACTTTTAAGCGATGCTTCCAATCCTCATATAGTAACGTATACACATCTAAGGAAAGGACCAAAGGTTTAAAATATGCATGTAAAGTACTTTATTGAGCCATGTTTTAAAACTCAACCAGGTTACTCTGAGCAAAATGTCACACACATGATAAAAATATATTTTATAAAAATATATAATGAATTGATACAATAAAAGTAAATAATCTTTAATAATCAAAAGCTAATGAACAACAATTATTTGCTGAAGAAATTCATTCCTCATGCATGTTTCTTAAATCAAACCTTTTTCCTCATTACCCTTTTTAAGAATCATTTTTTAAAGTGAAATATTGCTGTGGCTTATGAGACAAATATCTCTTTTTTCTTGGAATGGCCCACATAAGGTATAGCTATATACAAAAACTGTAATGTACATTTCAAGATTCAAGTGTAAGATTGTAATCAATGAGATTGTTTTTTAAAAACATGTTAGGGGAAAAATGCTATGAACTTACAAATATTTCTCAAAACAGAATAATAATAAATATGCAGTGTTTAATTGGTTAATTGTGAAGTCGCATCAAATGAAGATACTAGCTTATGTTTTGTGCAGTAAGTTTCCTTAAACTATGAAGTGACTGACTGACCTGAGAGGGTATCATTTTTTCAAATCCTTATTGATCCATTATCAGTGTCTGTAACTTACGCGTTTTTCGCAACTTTCCCTATGCTTTGAGAACATACTGTTATTTATCTTGTACCATTCCTTTGCTTTGTTGCAAAAAGGGCTAACTTTTATCTAACCATTTAAATTACTCACAGTAACTAATATTTTTAAACTCTGAGCCTTAATTAGCTGTTTAATCAGAATACTTAGAAAATTTGTTTTATTCTTTGCTTTATTCATTTCTTTTCCCAAGGAATGTGCTTCAATTCCTTTGCAGTCAAAAAGCGGCAAAATTCTGGGTTTTGTAATAAATAAGTGAATGTTTCAGCGCATTCGATTGGGATAAAATATCTTTGCGACAAATCCTCAGACAAGAGAACAAATTTCAATCTTCTGCAGCTGCATATCTTCCATTGTTAACTGAATAATAAAAATGGAATGTTTTGAAGCCCCTGGTAGCCTTTCCAAAGAATTTTTTGGACCTTTGACGCCTACGTTGATGTGTGTGGTCAAATCACGTTTTCTAAGAAAAAGAAACTTCCCTGCAGCGATAGCTACACCGACGCCGTTTTGGCATTTGTTCCCCACTGACAAGAAGGGGAAGATGGGGGAAAACTGTTTGCTCAAATCTGCGACATTTTTTCCTTTCAGTCTTTTGTCTTCGAACTTCTACAAACATCGTCTGTTTAAGTCGCGAAATATTTCTTTTGAATTTTAAAATACTTTAAAGAAATATTTGCATTTTTACAAAGGCACCTGAAAAAATTGTTTTAAAATGGAAAAAAGATAAATTCAAGAAGTTTGTTTCAATAATTTTCAAATCTTAAATAAAGCAATGAAGTTCTTTTCAAATACTAATCTTTTAAAGAGTCAGTGTTGTTAATTGTTCTTTCTTTTATTCCCGAGTCATTAAGCTTTCTTTATTTTTTTTTTCTTTGTTTAGTTATTTTGTTATTTCGCAGTTCTAAGTTTTAGCAAAAATTTTTATTTTGTTCCCATATGTTGATTTTAAACGCGTAAGTACACTTTGCGTGATATTTTTGTGTTCGCAATGCCATTTTTACTATCGTACGTATTAGTTTTCCTTGGGAAGTAATAGCTTTAAAATACAGTCCATTCCGGTTAATCGGGACGCGATCATGTTGGTCCTATTATTCGGCTGGTCCGATTACACGAATATGGAACAAGCCCGGTCGTACTATACGTTATATATGAAGTTTTAAAAAGCACAGAACAGCTCTTAAAACATAAATTACTTATTTTACAATCAAAGAATTTTATTAAATTATAATTTAATTTTATTGTACGCGCTAACCGCTCAGCTGAGTAAATTCAAAAATTCGCTTGAACTTTGACCTTTGCTTTAATAGTACCGCCATCTAGTAGGAATTTGTTAAATATCTCCCCTTTAAATATCGTAGAATTTTGTTGAAAGTTAGAGGAATTGTAATTAATGCTTAATAAATTAATTTTTTTTCATTGACACGCTTTAAATCCGTTCTACGCGAGCAACTTATGGCTCGTGTTTTGTATTTGCTTTCATTTCTCTGGTCCGATTGAACGGATTTTTGGTCCCAATAAGCGACTTATATTAGGCTTATGTAATAGGAAATGTTTTGGTGCTGTAGAGTTAGGTCTGAATAAGCGGCTGGTCCGATTATCCGGTGGTCCAATGTCCAATTAAGCGGATTCCACTGTATCAATGGAGATTTTGCGATTAACTCCACTCGATTGCTACAGTTTGCTTCTTTTCTCTCTCTCTCTCTCTCGCTTGTTTTTATGACTAATGGTTCGTAAATTTTATACTACATCTGATTTGAAAAGATGAAGCAAAAAACTGAATATTAATTTTTTTAAAAATGTTTCTGTATGATTTTCCAGGAGGCGCCGCATTATATAGCGAGCTTTTTTCTGTGAAACAAATAAAATACAAAAGAGACAGATACTAAAAGTTTTTGGAGCTCTGTTTTCTTTGGCTAAAAATTCATTTACTTGTCTAAATGTCCCTGAACCTCATGTTCCATTTGCATTTGGATGTTTTTCGACACGTCACATTACTTTTCGTACCCTGGTATGACACTGAATCAGGTTTCCATTGAATAATTTTTAATGAATTCTTTGCTTTTTAATTATTAATTTAATATGATCTTTTTTCGGTTATAGAATTATTTGCGCAGCAACAATCGTTTGTCAAATGACTACAATTGACATGCTGAGTGATATAGAAAATTGTGGTTATAAAATTGCTGAAGACTTTGAACATTCCGATTGTCTGATGGGGTTTTTTTTCCACAAATATTGCAGGGGTCGATCCAGAATTTTTTAACAGGGTCCATTTTTTGTGAATTTTAAAGAGAGTTGGGAAAATTGAAAATTTAAACATGTAGTGATGAAAAATGTTGTTATTATTTGCCGCTTTTATAATAAATAACGGTGTGAAAAGTACGATTTGGAAGCTTGGAATTACATGAAAGGTCCCTGTTGATTGCGTTGAATTTTGTGAAGGATCCGTTTTGATTAATTGGAATTTTGTGAAAGGTCTGAAAACGGATCCGAATTTCGTCTGGCGGGACCCCTGTTGGCTGTAGAATACGCAAAGTCGATTGTAAGGTGCCAAACATTCTTTGTCGTAACCGAGTGTCTAATATTGCATATATAGTCACAAATCTTGGAAAATTTGGAGTAAAACTAGCATAATTGATATTTTATACTAAGTTGAAATGTAGGAAACAAAACGAAAAAGAAAAAATGTCACGAAATCACAAGAATAACAGATGCTACGGGTGTAATTTGGAAATCAATAATATTTCGTAGTACCATTTCATTTATGTCGTATATTTTGAAAGTTTATTTTTCTAATGTAGTATTGTCATACAGATCTGCTGACTAATTTATATTGCAAAAAGTTCATTGATTCACAGAGAAATTTAATATAATTGCTTAAGATAATCAACAAAAATGTCCCAATAAGGAAAATGCAGTCACTCATTTCATTTAGCTGTACATTTATATCCAACTATATCAAAACATCGTTATGATGGTTTTGTAGAAAATTATAACACTATGCTCAAGTGATTTGCAATTTAACTTTCTTGCTACTGACATGACCTATTTTTTCTTTCTTTTCTTAGCTTCTCTATCCCTCACTCTCTCTCTCTTTTTTTGAGTGCGTCTGGGGGTTGGGGGTCTTCGAAAAAAGTCACGATGACACCATTTTGTTCTGTCCTGCTTACCAAATTATTAACGAGGGATTGAAATTTTTCTACAAACATATTACTTTTATGAAACCTGCCACATTTTTCAATTGTGTTGTCATTCGATTTATATCTTGGCACGCGCGAAATTTTCTATTCCACATACATCTTCGAAAAATAAAGTTTTGCCGCTTATATGGCTTTAATGAGGAACAGCAGGCCCTCAGGTGCGTTGCAACCACTCCATTGAACCTGTTTTGAGACTTGGAAGAAACGAAAAAAACCGTTTTTGTATTTTGCTCTGGCTGTTTATGTGTTTGACCTCAGTTTCAGCGAAAAGCAGATATCTGCTTCCTCTCTTATCTACTTCCAAGAAGCGGGGGAGGGATAACTATTTTCCTGCAAGTAAATCTTTTTTTTTCTTCTAAAAACCGGAATCGTTTAACTTTTTATTTATGTACCTACTTCTTTGTACTCTGAAGAACGTGCGTGCTTTTGTTCCATATGCAATCAAATTCCTTATTACTTTTCTAATGTCCAAAACTTTTTTATTTATTAAAAATATCTTGCCATGCTGTGGTGTGGTTTTTGTAAGAGTGATTACGATGGTGTTACATTATGGCCACCTTCCGATACAATCAAAACCTGTCAGATTAAAGAAAATCTATGGGGAAGAAAAAAGACGTTTGAAGAGGAATTACGTTTCCTCAAAGTAATTTTATCGTTAAATTGAGAGACATATTAATAAAATTTAACTTTGTCATGTTTTAAAAGGAATGGGCTCTGATTTAACTATTTGTGTTTTGATTAGAGACTATTTATAGAATCATTTTTTAATTACCCAAGGAATAAATAAATAAACATTCATTCAATGAAATTAATTGTTTACTGTAAATGATTAAAAATAGAATTCTTAAGGAATGGCAAGGGTATCTCCTAAAAATATTCTGCCAATTTGCATAGAAATAAATTATATAAGTATACGCATCATTTTGATATTGGTTGCTATTAGGAATGCTTTTTTTTTCAACAACAGACAGATATTCTACCCATCTCAAAACCCTACTTTGAAAATTTTCAATTTTCAATCTTTATTTAAAATTTAATTACTTCACTTATTTTTGACGTTTCTTTATTTTAACGATATTTTTACGATACATTAAGCCTTTTTAGCCTACTTTCCCGTAAAAGTAAAAAAAAATAATAATAAAGCATGAAAGAAGGCTTAATGTATCGTGAAAATATCGTTAAAAATCAAGAAAAGTCAAAAATAAGTGAAGTAATTAAATAAAGATTGAAAAATAAAAAATTTGAAAGTAGGGTATTGAGATGGGGAAAAAGTGTGTCTGTCGGTCTGTCTGTCTGTCTGTCTGTCGGTCTGTCCCCCCCTAATAACTTTTGAACGAATTGTCCGATTCAAAAAATTCTTTTTGCATTCGAAAGATCTCGGCGAGGACATCTCATTTCTATATTTTACTTTTTGATTTGAACAATTTTTTGTTCAATTTTGAACAGTTCAAAAAATTTTAACATTAGCGCCTATGGACAAAATTGAAGCAAATTCTGTAAATTCTGGGAACAAGAGCCAAGTTCCTATTGCAAGCTTATTGAAAGGAGTTCTCGGCGTGAAATATTGATTTGAACAGTTTTTGTTCATTTTTGAACAGTTCAAAAAATTAACACAGAGCTTACGGGGAAATTTCAACCCTATATAAATCCTGATCTAACGGACCGATTTGCTTGGAACAAACTTTATCGGAAAGCTCTTATAACGTAGAACATGTAGAAATAGAAAGTTTATCCAGAACTTACGAGCCTATTTTGCTATGAAATTTTTTGATCGGGATTTTCAAGGATATTTCTCAGTGACTCAATGAGTGAAATAATGAATGAATTAATAAATAAAGAGTGAAAGAATAAATCAACGAATAAATGAATGAGGAAAAGAATGAATGAATAAATTATTGAATAAATGAAAATATAAATAAATGAGTGAATAAATACATGAATGCGTAAATGAATGAATAAACACTTGAATGAGGTAACGAATGAATGAATAAATGCATGGCTGAATAAATGAAAGAATGAATGAGTGAGTGAATGAATATGTATTATCCGTTGAAAAAGGTATATTTTCAATAATTAGAACTAAAGATAAATAAGAAAGAGAGAGAAAGAGATAGCTAGATTATAAATTTGAATTTGGTGTATACGGGAAAGTAGGCTCGTATAGTTCTAGACGGAACTTCTTGTTCTTTCTTTTTTTTAAAAACCTTTACGAGAAAGTTGGCTAAAAACTTCCATGAGTTGAATACTTAGTTATGAAAAGATTCATTACCCATTACATATTCATCATTTTCCTTGCATATGTTTTTTTAAATTTATTTTTGTCAAAACATTTTTAGGAATGAACTTAGACTCGATACTTATTTTATTACAGATTATTTCAATTTTTAGACAGCAATGCTGTCACTAGTTTCAATAAAAACGCTTACTTGCTAAGGTTTTTCCTGCTACATTTATGTTATTTTTGAATTTGTATTGTTGCATACGCAATCGTTTAATAAAGGGAAAAGGTTAAAAAGATGTAGTACAATAGAGCGGTTTTTAGGGGGGAGGGGTGTTTGAAACGGTTGTTCTAGCTGTGTGGAACTAGTTCACTTAATTGACGATGAGTTTATTGATTGTTTTCTGATGGTTTATCCCGATTTTTCAATAAGGTCACCGAACACCAAACATTTAATGGACATCAGCCCAGACGTCTCGTGGGGCGCCGCTCCGCCTGCGGTAATCGTAGGATCATGGAATTTTCCAGACGATGACGTAAGCGTTGACGAATCAGTGATGTCATATGAATACCTCTCTGGGCAGTGTCGTGATTTTTGTTTGGCAGCGGGGAAAATGCTAAAATATGCTTCCATTAGCGAATTTTGCTTTAGCACATATATTTCTGTTTTGGGTTACACAGCTACGTATTTGCACATCATGATTTTTGAATAAGCTAATAAAGATTTTGAATGTCGTTGACAACGTATCAGTACGTGTTTGTTAATTTGAATACCATATCTTTTATAGAAAAGCGGTATAAGAAAACATTGTTGGCAAAATATATTTCAAAAAAATTAAAACATACAATGTATATTTTAAAAAGCAGCATCTGAATAAGTTTCAGCCCATTGTAACATTAGTGAATTGAAATCTTTCAAGGCAACACAAGAAAAATATATTTGAAAAATGCTTTTGTAAGCAAAATCCATTGTGACCTGTCACACAGCACAGCTGTATAAAGGATAAAGGAAAGTAATTTTACAAAATTCACTAGCGAGCTCTGTTACAACAAACCATCTGTCCCTCTCTACAATCTTGACCTCAACAGTGGGTTAATACATACAATAATTTCTTTTTGTACTTCGAACAATACATTAGTACGAAAATATTACTATTTTTCTAGTGCACATGGGCCTCTCCAAGACAACGAACAATGACAAATTTCACCGAACATACGTATACGGACAGAAATCGTTTCCGACGACAATATCGAATCGTCCGTGCACATCGAGCCTCAATTTATCGACGACAGAAATAAAAGTTTTTTTATTTAATTAACTAAGTAAATATGATAAATATTATTATTCCTTATTAAAACTACTTGGAACGCAGAGCGGAACTGCAGCAGAGTTGGAGCACGTATTTCGAAGTCGGGGCGGAGCAAATAAAAAATGTTGTTACTCTAGTTCCCTGCTAGTAGGCAGGGGTCTCACACCCCTCATAGCGTTGGTGCACCCCTAAAAATCTATGGAATCCCCGAAAACGATGACCCCATCAAATCGGCCAAACGGTCCGCCAAGCTTCCCCCCCCCCTCCCCAAAGCCTCTGAAATCCCCCTAAAAATTTCAATGGCGCAGTCTGCGCTATGATCCCTCCTGATAAGCACACCTGTAGTAGGGCGAGTTTGTCTCGTCTTCTACATATTTGCCATTTAACTAATCACAAAATGCAATTCTAGTATTATTTTCATTTGTTGCAAATGTTAGAGCCGAATTTCTAAATAGGAAGAGTCCAATAACATTTGAATTTATTTTTAGCCTGGTAATAACAAGCACTGATTTAACGAGCAATTCTTGTTGTCTCTTCACCCTCGTTATAACGGAATTAGATTTTTTCGAAAATTTTCAGTATTTTAGGTAACAATTCAACTTTTTACTTCATGTCATTTTCAGCATTTCTCAATAGTTAATCGCAAGACTGCGCCAAAAAAAAAAAAAAAAAACACTGTCATGAATTCAGTTTTTCTTCTCTTTTATTACCGATATTCTCTTATTTAACGTATCATTTCCAAAAACGTTTTTGCAATATTTATTTTCTTATCCAATACCTATTTTGATGTTAATTTCGCTTTCAGATTTTTAAAACGGAAAAATTATATTTACGATATTGAAGTCAGACCAGTCAGCATAAATTCAACCGTTACAAAACATTGTTAAAAAAATTTTTTGAGCCCATTTGAATCATCACTGTTTCTATCATTAAGTTTTTTCACTTCATTAATTTTTCCGTGCCATTGCATCGCTGTTCATTTTTAATGGAAACCTGCTCATATATCTTTTTCACTATTTCTCCTTCTAACATTTTCATTGAATAATAAATCTCGATATATATGTTCCATCCATTCATACATACATATATAGCTAAATCTCATAAAGAAGCTTTTATCACCCGTACCGATTTTTTTTCGATCAAAATAAATTTCGCGTTCTGAGTAATGGCTAAAAGACGTCAGAATGAGATATTTTTCTCATGAAACAGTAATCATTTCACATTCCGTCCCCCTACTTTTTTTTTCAATGCGAAGAATTAAATTCGGCTGATATCGATACTATGTGCTTCGAATCGTGGAATTGCTGAGTTAATAGTTTCTTTCCCTTTGAAGTGCCAAAATCACCTTTATTCGAATTTCTCGTCTGCCATTTTCTTTTCGTTTAATGGTAGAACTTATCAACTGAAATAGCAGTGTAAGTTTTATTTTGAATTCCTCCACCCCCTCCTCTCTTTAAAACTTTTTTTTTAAAATATGACCTCGGGATTTCGTTATTCTTTCAGTGTTATTACTCGACATTTCAGCTTTTTTTTTTTTTTATCCCGCGGAGAAAATATTTCATTTTCATTTTTTCTCTCCTTATTTGTCATTTTTTTCGACGCATAATTACCTATACTTTGTGAGTTTTCGTGCGTGCGTTCCGGAGGAAAAAAAAAAAGTATCTTTTCACTTTACGCATTTTTTCCTCTCATTAATTACCAAGGCAAGTCACCCTCGTGGAATTAACCCGTGTTTACTTTTCGTAGTTGGTAATTCATTTTGCACTGAAATCCATTTGTTTCTTGTTGATTTTGTATTTTTTTCGCATCTGCTTCACTTTTTTAATATGGGAAGCAAAGCTAACACTTTTTTTCTCCACCAAGGATTAATTCGATTTTTTACTTGAAGTCATTTTTATTGTTTTACATTTCGCCAACCTCCCAAAAGTTTCCTCTTAAAAATATTTCATTGTTTACTGAAACTCGGTATCTAAAAAAAAAGTATGAATTTTTTCTTTTATATTCAATTAGCGTGAATATTGAAATGAGTAAAAAGGCGCTAAATATTCTGTACCTGAGTGTCATTTTTCGAGTTTTTGCGATGAAGTTAAAAAATAAAAAATTTTAGCACTATAAAACTAGACTTTCCCGTGCGAACCTTAGAATAAAGATTTCCGATGGGAGCTTTAAAAGTTCAGAACCCTCATGTAGCTAGTGGCTTTTTTCCTCGGTGCTGTGTACGTCCATTAAGCGTAAATTCCAAAAATGGACTTTAGGATATTAGTGCTCTCAGAAACAGTATTGTTTAATCTAATATTTTCTCCATGGCTTTCATATGATCCTCTCCCTCCCCTGTTAAATTTTTCTGTTTCATTTAAATAACTCATTTTTTTGTCAATTCTACAAAAGTTCCTAAGACTGATCATAATATACCTTTAAATAATCCCGGTTTGTCTTCATGGTTATAATTATAATGGTTCATAATAAAGTATTATTGGTAACAATAACTCAATAACTTGTTTAAGCAAACAAGGTCAGCATCTTATTAAATGAAAATAGGCAGCGGTGATGGATTTTTCTGTGCTTTGCACATTATATTTTACCATTTCGTCAAATTTCAAGTGAACTCTGGATCCTGTCTCAAAACTGAGTTGCTAATGGACAGACTAAAGTACGCAGCATAAAAATACTCTTAAATTTCCAGTGAATGAACGGTGGCTGTTAACTGCTTACGGCTCTAACTAGTTGCAGCAAAAAGCACGTTAGCACCTCAAGAATCTTGGTTTGCCAATCCGTTACAACAATGGTTCCCAAACTTTTGCAATCCAGCTCTCTCTCTTTCTCACTATCTATTCATTATATATGTATATCTTTATTTATAATCTAAAAAATTACAAAGGAGATGTTATGAGGTTTTTAGTGTAACATCATCATCTTGTAATAAGTGATGAAATATCATGTAGCATTTTATCTCAAGTGCGCTGAGCAACCGTATTAAAAGTGTCTAACTCACTCATTAGTGTTTTTTTGACATATCCTATCATTTTTCGGCGAAATAATCCTGAGATTTTTATGGGATGTCAAAAGCAACGTAATAACAAATCAATACCTAAATAATGAGGTAAGACCGTATGTATATAAGCAGGGCTTAATTTACTTGGAAGCTCACGGTACCTCAGCTACTGCTCTTTTCAATTTTGTTTGAATTTTTACATTTGGCGGAATGCAGGCTATTTATGCACTGAAAGGAATTCTGGATACTGTAGGGGTTTTCGCACTTCTTTTGTTAGAAATTACGCTCTGTATAAACCCAAATAGGAGCAATCATTACTAAAACAGAATGACGCGTTAAACGGAGTTCAGTTTCTATTCAAGTGATCTGTAAGCGAAGTGCTTCTAAGCCCTCTTTATATAAATATCGCTCTTTTAAAAATTGAGAAAAGTTATTTCGTTTAGGGCCGAGAAACTTGGTACCTTATTATAAAATTGTTTTCTATTGATTATCTTTCCGAATATGCACGAAGAGATAAGGCAAGGAGCGCTACTCGGCAAGTGAGGGAGTTATTTTTCTTTGAAAGAAAAGAAAAAAGTCAACCAATTTATCCACCCTCTGATCCTAAAAATATCTTGGGCGGGGCCTTTGTATTCTAGGATAAAATAGAACCTTTCAACTCTCCTAGGCTCCTCATCAATAAAAAAAGACCTTGCCAAGTCGAGTTTGCAGCAAGAAAAAAACTTTTGATCTGGTGGCGAGGGGGTTCGCTTATCGGGAAACGACCCTACACCCCCTCAATCCTTTATCTACTTCGTTATAAATCGGAAGGAAAGAAAAAATGACTTAAGATAATGGGATACTGTTATTGGTTTATTGTGGCGGACTGCGCTCACTGGGCGCAGCTTGCTGGCTTGTATTATGTACTCAAAACATGTTCAACTCCAACGAACAAAAATTTACTTTCTGCTGTTAATGTTAGTTTCTGGAAATTGTTTCCTTTTCTGTCATGGTTGCGTCCAATAGGTGCTCCGATTTATGTTGTTTGAACTTTTCCTTCTGTGGGTCCAATTAGGCCGTTTATATTGAATTTTGCTACTCTTTCGACGGTTAATCTTTTGTAAAGGTTTGTTATGTGTTGTGTCATACTCTCAGAAAAATTTGCATCTTTATGTTCGCTTACAAAACTTGGACTTTTATCTTACTTTGCGCTCCACTATCTTATTTTTATTTGATGCTTAAAATATATATCTGAGTTCATTACAGCAAGATTAGATTGAAAGGCTATTGTTTTATACACGTCAGGGATCCATCAAAGATTCAAGGATGTGAAGGCTGCTTACGAACTCTTCACAACATTTCAAACAATTGTGGTCCTTTAGCATAATTCTAAACTAATTAAACTGTTTCTGGAAATTTTAGCTGCAGCCTCGAGCTTGTTTACTTTCCACACTCATTTTGATTTTGGATTTTAGAGTGGTGAATTTTCAAGAATGGTGTTGTATTTCTTTCCTGTAGCATAACTTTAAAAAAAAATTATATTAAAAAAGTTCTGTTTTTTAAGACTGCTTTACTACATACTCTTTGTGTGTCGAAGTTCCTGTTTAATATTAATTCTTGCGTATTTGAAATTTCCTACAATTTTTCACACATTGTTTTTTTAAAAAAATATTTGTTTGAAATATAATAAGACCTTGGTTTGGAAGACAAGTCGTTGCCAGAAAATTCCATGTTATTTTTCTAATTCCAAACTATTTCTCTCAAAGGTTGTTAAAAAAAATTTCACTCTAAAAGTTGTAAAAGAGATTGGGTTAAGAAACCTGGATGGACTGTGCATATTGTATTTACGAAGTAGAGAAGAAACATGCTATGCTAGTTTTGGTATGAAATTTCTGTTGCAATACATGTATATGCTCGTACGAAGTCCTTCACGAATGCCTCGCTTTTGTTTGAAGTACTGTGATATTAACGCACATGTGGAAAGTATCTAAGGAAATGTTTTATTAATAAAATCATGTAACCTTATTTTAGCCAAACAAACAAAGAATCAAGCAAAGAAAAACCTTTTCGCCAATATATTTTATAAAGCTCTGATAAAATTTTAAATTTCGTCTTAGTATTATTTTTAGGCGAAATGTCTGATAAAATCGTCTGCGCTGTAATAGTTGTACAAAATTCACTTATTTCTTCTTTGGTAACAAACTGCATTTATTTAACGGCAAAAACAAAATTTATTGACTAAAATCTCCTTAGTCTCGTAACGCGATCAATAATAATACTCTTTTTTTTTTGCATTTTATCGAGAAGAATGAATTGTGTAATGCATCAAAATTATTAGTTTAAAACCATACCTCTCACGAATCAGCCTATTTTCGAAGCGTCTCTGTAGAATTAAAAAATATCGCTGAAATGGCAGAGTGATGAATGATGAGAAATAGGATTGTTTTTCTGGTTTCATTGTAGCGACAGAACTCTGGCGCAGACGATCGCATTGTTTTGTTCGCTGAAAAAGACCCAGATATGCGAAAATTGTTTACCCATTCATTTAGCTTGAGAAGATATTTTTACTAATGCCAGAAATTGAATGATGAACTTTGTATTTGTGGTAATGTTATTCTTATCCATTCTTGATTCATCCTTCTTTTGGAAAAAAGAAGATCATTTTTGTTTTTTGAATGTTATGTATTATTTTCTAATGTGAGTGAGAAAAATCTTTTGACGACTGGTTCGAAATTATTGCTGTGAATGATGTCAAGAACGATTAATGAAAATTATCAGCGTCAATTTTTTCACCGTAGTCTATTGGTTTCAATGTGAATTCAGTGTTTGTTAAACGAGAGTGATTGGTATTAATTTATTGTTATTGAAGTACTTTTTCAATATTTAAAGATTAATTTATTGAGTTTCCTTTCGCATATCTGTTTTGAACGGTAATCATGACCGTATTGCAACATCACAATTCATCATTTCATTACTATATTATTTTCGATTATTACTTAATTTTGATTCCTTTAATAATTATCGTTGTCCCCCCCCCCCCCATTAATCATTACCCTAACCATTTCCAATGGGGATTTTTCGCAAAAAAATTAAAAAGTAACTTTTTTGGATTAGCCCCATTTTTTCAAAAATAATTCTAGAGAAGAAAAGGAAGAAAGAAACGGGGCAAACTCCTGATCGTAACATTTCCCAATGATCCTTAAATAAAACTATAATGAAAATTAAACAGAGCCAGGGTCGATCCAGCATTTTTAACGAGATCCGGTTTTTGTGAATATTATGCAGACTTTTGTGACGAATAATTTTGTAAAAAGTTTAAACATGTAGTGATAAAAAAATTGCAAGTGTTTGCCACTTATTTAATAAATAGTTATGTGAAAAGTATGATTTGATAGTTTGGAATTTTGTGATTAAGTCTATTTTGGTTATCCGAAAACGGACCCGAATTTTCTCTGCCGTTACTCCTGCAAGTTGACCGGAGCCTAAGGGCCTGGCGATGACTCAAAATAACTCATCGTATGTCGATTAACAGTTAAAATTTAAAACACTTTAAGATTCGTAATTTTAAGTTTAAGCTGTAAACGGAAACTCAAAAGTATCGAAAGTACGGACACACGATGTTCTTAATTTGATCGAGGAAGTTTTGCGGATCACAACAAAATGAATGAAATCAATGAGAAATGGACTACAATGGAGGAGAAGCTTTCTCTGCATTGATGTAGCACTAGCAAGGAAACAACTTTTACAGAGTCAAGCTGTCGATCCAGCATGTTTTACAGAGTACTGTTTTTGTGAATTAAAAAAAAATATTTTTGTGAAAATTTAAAATTTAAACAGAGTAATATAGCAATATATTCGAATTTGCTTGCCGCGTATTTAATAACTAATTCTGTGAAAAGTTCGATTTGGCATCTCAGAATTTTGTGAAGGGTCCGTTTTGATTGATTGGAATTTTTTACAGGGTTCGAAAACAGAGCCAAATTTATTCTGGTGAAATTCCCGAGAGCAGATACTTTCAGACATTTATGTTTAAACAAAAGACGTTGGGAAATGTTTCCAGCCTGTTAAGTTTAGCCTGAAAATCTGTCCATATTTCTCTTTTCTGCCAAAGCTCTTTTTTAATTTTTTAAAATACGATTAATGTTTTTAAAAAAATATTTTTATTTTCTTCTTATTATTATTACTAGAAAAAAAAATAGGAGAAGAAGTTAAATAAAATTGGAAATATAAATTGAACAGTTTAAAACTTACTTGAAAATCATATGAAAATGGGGGAGGGGGATCCCTGCAATTTTACTTTTTTGGTTGTGAGTGTTCTCCCCCCTACTCTCAAGTAATAATAATAATATTAATAATAAAGTCTCCGTAATAATTGAAAGTGGCTTTTTGCCTCGCTCTAAATATTTCTTTCATAAAATTTCTTCTGTTGAGTATTATTTGCTCTTTTGCTTGGTACAAAATAAATCATCCTAATTCACTTAAAAATACTTTTTATGTGTACTTTGATATACATGTTGTTATTTTATCCCCCTAAGCATTCTTTTCACTTTGAAGAACTTAATATGGTCACGTGATATGAAGTGCATTCGGATGTTCTGAAACGATAATTCTTTTTTTCCTTGTTTGGTTAAAGCAGCAAGAGCTATCTGTTCGCTTCAGAAATTCCAACTCAATTTCCGTTGTAAATAGGCTGGCTTTGTATTACTTCGTCGCTAATTTCCGTATCTAATTAAGTTACGTTATTTATTCTTCGTGTTAAAAGTTACCCAAATTAGTGTGTTGGTGATTTCGATTTCTGGGTAGTATGTGTAATCTAATCCTTAATGGAGGTTGCAGAAGTTAGGAGAGTTGACGTAGTAAATAGTGGAACGAGAATATCTTTGTCCTTTGAGGATTTCGTCACATGTGTTAATGTATTGTTAAACTTTATTGAGTTTTTGTATCTGTGAATGAAGCGGCAAATTTTTGTTAGATGTACTTTTTCTGCTGATACCTTGTTCGAATATTTTTTTTATTGATTCTTTTTTCAAAAAGTTCCGATTTAATGCTGATTTATGCCAATTTTAACAGGTATTTGAAATTACTCCATTGTTACTTAATTGATGTAAGGTTTGTCACGCTTCTAAAAATAAAATGGGTCCCTAATGGATTTGCAAGGCTTCCTAGAGTCTTTATTTTTAGGGTCCGTTAGGTTCTCATTGAAAGTTAGTTCTATAAATAAAGCTACGAAAGGAGCTACGAAAGTTCCACTTTCGTAGCTCCCATTCAAAAATTCCTTTACTTGCACAGCATTCAAAAGGGAACAGTTTTCATAATTTCAGTTTAAAAACTGTTCTATAAAATTAAAAAAAGTATATAAGACTTAAAAATTCACTCAGTATGAAATTAAATTGCATAGCTTTTATGTTCCACTTTAGATATGCAAGGGTTCTTATACAAATGGTGTATATTACAAAATTACTGCATTTTAAAGAAGTTTTAATACCTTTTTTGGCGTTTTTACTCATCTTTGTCTTGTTTAAGCCTTTAACAATAGTTTGTCTCAGTAATAACCCATTTCATCTCTTGCGTCATTGAATTCAACAGAACGAACCAATCAATACGAGAAAGTTGATGTTCAGCAAGTTTCTGAAAAGATTCATGTCAGTAAAACTAATAGGGGATTTGCACCTAAGTCGGACCCCCAATTCGTTATTTTCTTACAACTCCGTTAATATTTCAAATAAAATGTCCAATGATAAAACGTGTTTCATTTAGTTACTCAAGAATTCCATAGTCTTAAAACTCATTCAAAAAAAAAAAAAAAAAAATTGTAAATAGCATTTTTGAATTTAGAAAAATGTTGGGAAAATTATGCTTTTAGAAAAATGCTCCTAATTAGGACCCCACCAGCATTTTGAGAAAACTTTCGTCATCAATGAAAAATAAAACAAAATTATGATATATATATGTCTATGTTTATACATTAAAGAACCAGAGAATTAAAATATGTTGAGGAATTTTTTTCAGATTTACTTTCTTACCGTCCTTCATAAAGGGTTATCCATACCTGCCGTATTCTTTTCACTGATTTTGAAAATTGTACGGATTACTCTACTGCTAAAATGATACATTCAATTTTTCATTATTACGTAATTATGTTTTTTTTCTTTTTTTAGAAATTTGCTGCCGGATAATGCAAGGAGCACATAAAGGGGGGGGGGGGGGTCCTACTTTGGAACGCGTAGGGGGTCGACTAAGAAAACAAACGCTTTGTATAACATGGCTTCGTCAGTAATGAAGTGTTTATTACAAACTGTTTTCAAAACTCACAATCAGTTAATTCCTTCCGTCTACTACAATAATTTCGATATAATAATTCTACCTGTTTGGAAATGAAGTGATGATGCTTCAAAGTGACGCTTCAAAAATTTCATAGAGCACAAGAACAAACATTCAAACACTAGTCATAAATGTCTGACTCCATAGTGATATGGTTATTGACAAAAAAAAAAAGTTAAGATGTCTACCGATAGAATGCGCCACGTTTTTGGCAAAATATGTCGGCGGTGAATCCTCTACTTGTTAAATATTTCTCTCTTTAAAACTTAAACATTCAACTTATTCATATGAGTGATAATTTCAATTCGAATAAAATTATAAAAGATATATTTTTAGAAAAGGAGGTGAAGTAAATATGGCATTAAATTTTAATGAACATGGTAAATTGCAAAAAGCAAATAATAACACTTCTAATAGCTGCAAAGTAATATTTTGGTAGTTAAATCTTTTGTGTTAACAATAAAGCGTCAAAAATTTTCTATTTCTGATTTCTTATACGAATTGCAAACTTAGCACGTAATTCTTACGAATTGTTATAATACAGCAAGCTTATCTTCTTTTGAGAAATAACCTCCACAAGACATGCCGACTTTTATCTGAACAGATTTGTTGACACTGTTTTAAAAATCAACATTTGATAAGCATTTTACGTTCTGGTGCGCTGATAAGAAAAGGTTATCATACGATGTGTTCGGATGCTGAGATAAAAAGTTGAGTTTTTTTTAAGATCTTCATTTCAACGATTCGCAAGCTAATACTGTTATTCCAATGGGTTAGATTGAGTTAAATTGTGGTATTAAATGGGTTAAACTGTGTTATGAATACAATTTACAGGAATGCCCGTTCCTGATGTTGGACATGAATGAATCAAGAGCATTAAAGACATTTCTGGGAATAATGCATAGTATTAAGCTGCACAATTTACAGTTTGAAATTAATATGGTTAATAAGTATACATTTGATAAATAAGGGGCAGAAAGAGGATTTTACGAGTGGGAAAAAAAGAGGGAAATTGAAGAGAGGGTTTTTGAAATGTTTCTTATTTCTTCTTTAATCGAATACGAACAGCTTCTGACGTCACAAAAGTGAGTCTTCCGTGTTTCCAACGTCAGTGACGTCAGCCCAAAATGTCAACATAATATTATAATCGATAACCACCTTTGTGAATGGTTTTCGGAAGAAGCCTGAAATAGACTCGATTGTAGTTGGTACTTGAACTGATTTTGCTGAGCTGCTTAAAATTTAAATAATTAATTTTGTTTGGAAGCAGTACTCTTTTTAATTTGAAGAGGAAATTTCCTGAGGCATTCAAAAAAGTCAAATGAAATATTCTTTTAGAAGACAAAGAATTTTAGTCTCTAATTGAAGAAAATGCCTGATTGCTTAATGCTTAACCTTCAAGTGGCTTGAAAGACTGAAACATTTTCAAATCTCTAATTTTATCCTTAAAAACCCAAAACAGTATCCACAGGTCACGAAAGTCCCAAAAAAGTCACGAATTTGGAAATCGGTCACGAAAATTTTCCGTCTAACGGGATTGGTCCCTTTCAGATGTCACCGGATATCTGGTATCCTACAAGTTTTTAAACCCGATCTAGCCACTGCACAAGATATCCGGTTATCCGGCATGTTAAACTTCGTTTTAAAAATGAATTAACATATTTTGAGAATATATGTGAATTAAACTTATTACGTGTTCTGAAGCTGTGGGATATATAAAAATATGTACCGAGTTTACAAGTTTCAAACATCAGAGCCGGATATACAGTACTTATACGTCAGGTGACTAAGGATATCCGATATCAGCAGAATCAATATCCGGTGCATCACCGAACGGTGTCGAAAAAGTCAAAGATGTCACTTCTGAGAATCTGTAGACACCCTGCAAAATCTCTTCTTTTGTTCGATTTAATTGCTATACTAAATTATTTGTTTTAAAAATTGATTTAAATAAATTAAAATTGTAGGAATAATTGCAATTTAATCGTAACAGGTCAAATTTAAAGCTTTCTCCCCCCAAGAAACTATATGTGAGTCTATAGACTCACAGTTATGCCAAAATATTTCACGGCAGTTAAAGGATTTAACTTGGGAATTATACTGGTATGGAAATGAAATGCTTACTTGATGCTCCGTTTCCGTTTCTTAATTTGCTTTATGAATTGCTTGCTTTGTTATACAACAAGGAAATGGGTAACCTAATGAATGCAGTTCGAATTGCGCAAATTGCTTTAAATTGAGGCACAGAAAGGAAATTTGAATCGTGAGTCAACTGGAAAGGTGAGTGCCTAAATTAGAAGTGTAATTACTTTGATTTGCGGTTGAAATTGAAAAGTGTAGCCTCTTTCAACCAGATAGACTACGTAAAATGTTTTTTAATTTAAGTATGTCCAGAAAATATCTTTTTCTGTTGTGGCAAATTTGAGTTTGAATTATGTATTTAAGAATGATAGATGAGGTATTATATGGATTCACCATATTATCCAGGCATCAGATTTATATTTGAAAACTTATGTAATTCATTGAATCAGCAAATATTATTAGTTTTAAATGACTGAAACTGTCTGCAGTTCCAAATCGTTCATTCCAACAATAGCTCAAAATTATGGAAATTATGCCTTTTTTTGATTAGCGATCCGACTCTACTTTAAAAAAAAAAGAGTTAGCCTCATTTTCATGTTCATACATGTCATCTCACCCTACTGTAAAACTCGTATACACCTAGCTTATTTCCGCTGACAACATAGACTAGTTATCTCAAGTATCTCCACCATGGAATCGTTAACAGACACTGGATTTTAAGGTTCCGTATCTCAAAATCAACAGAGTTGGGATCGCTACTCAAATAAGGTTTTCATTTAGGGTTCATATTTTATTCTTACAAAAATTTCAATCGATGATAGTCTTTAAAAAATTAAGGCTAATTAATTTGAACAGTTATACACTTTTATTTATTTATTACTCTTTCTTTTTACCCCTTTCAAATTGTTTAAGTTGTGACAAATTTGTTTGTTATGACATTTTGCAGCTTGATTTTCGGTTCTTGCAAAATTCATTTGAATATTTCTATCAATATCATGGGAAACTCAAACAGAACTCGAAATCAACCAAGAATTTTTTTTCTTATGATTGTTAAAAATTTAAATATCTTTTTTTTTCTGTTCTTAATGCAGATCAGCTAATAAATTTCCATTTGCTTTTGAATAACTGCTATCGATGGCGTTAAAAATAGCCGACATTTCAAGAATTTATGTAAAATAGTTTGGATGAATTTTTATTTCTGAGAAAAAAGGTAGACTTCTCCCCCTCAACAGGCATTTCTCTCGACGACTTGGTTTTCAACCCCAAAATATTTTATGACACGCACTTCTCCACCAAATTATCCAGATAACTCAGTTTGCTTGAAAATTTGTATCGATTTTGGTTGACTTCAACGTCGTTGACAAAAAGAAAAAGAAGAAAAAGCCGAAGAAATTCTCGATTATTTTTCTTAATACTCGAGATGAGAGAAGTTTCAGTGTTTCAACATTGTCGGAAGAGTTTTTCTTTTTAAAATATTTTCTCAGGAGTGTAATTAGCAAATCTGCGAATCCACACAGGTGTGCTAAAACCCCGACAACCGCAGTTGATGTGGTTACGTCTTAGGCGAAATTCTTCCGCGTATAACAAGAGTTATTTATTTTGCTTTCCTTCTATATTTTTCCTTACTTCTTCACCGATCTTGCTTGGTAATGAGTTTTTAATGACGACACAAGCGGTATAAAGGGACTCACGTCATAAGGTGAGGTTAATTGACGTATTTTTAGATGAATGCCTCTAGTGTGTGTTATGGATCCAGAGCTAGCAAAGTCAGGCAATTAATTTCGACGTTGAGCATCATAGAGGAAAAAAAAACTAGTTTTCGAAATTTTTTTAATTTTGACTAAAGCGTATCTTACCTGTTTCTGTTAGGCAATCCGATGCTCATTAGATGCTGTCTACCAGTCTGTAGGTGACAGTTATGCAATTGGGTTTAATGTCGTGTTAATGCTAAGCATGCCGTGCAAGGATGAACCAATCAGCACTAGTGCTGATTGGTTCATCCTTGCACGGTCCACTTCTTTTGAAACAGCGAAGTTACTTTTACGATGTTCTTCAGATTTTGGGCAACAATAAGAAAATATAATTGTGCAACAAAATTTACATTACAAGCTCAGACATCAAATCATTCTTTATACAACATCGGTACGACTTTTAAACATAGTTATGGAGGCGGTGCAAAATTATGGTAGATAAAACCTTTTGTAGTCATGAATCAATTACAAATATAAATGCCCCGAGTTTGCACCATTTCTAATATGAAGTGATGCATGGTGTAATGGTAATTAAACTGTTAATATTTTGCACCGACTTCTAAGACTATGTTTAACTGTCGCATTGTTTAAAGAATAACTTTATTTTTCACTTTATAGCATTTGAAGTCGGTTCTATTTTATTCCCCCATCAATATTTCATTTATTAATTGTTCACTGTTCAGCCATTTATTCATAAATTTATCTGGAATTTATCGTTTTTATAAAATGGTTTTGTTTGATTGGATGTGTTTGACGATTTTCAACATTTCCCATGAATGATACATTTTTCTTCGTTTAGTGATACAATTGAAATGTATTTAAAGATAATAATAGCTTAACGATTGCTTTAATATTTATTTTTGAGTCAAACTTAAACTGCATATGCTAATCAGTTTATTATCCTTTCGTTTCGTGATTAAAACGGGAAAATCTCATGAATATTTTAGTTATTTGACTCATTATCTGTTTCGAATGTTTGTTGTTAAACTCTGTCTTCCCACGTTTAATTGATTTCGTGCTTATGCAATATTTTGGGAGCTTGTTTATTGTATTGAATTATGCTTGGAAACGTCTTCAAACTGTGAATAAATAATTTGTCTGTTAAGTTGGAATTTAGTGTCAGTTGTTGAAAAAATCTTAATAGAGTGTGTTCTTTGTTATCCCAAGTTTTCGTTTTTGTCCATTTCCAACATTACTTTCGCATTACGTACTTTACTTATTTTTCGCTTAAAGTAAGTGATACAGACTGTTACTGAAAATGGAAGGTTGTTTAAATGAAAGATAAATAAGTAATTGTTTTGCAAAGTTCTCTTACTAACCCTCTAATAAGATATGAAAAAAAAAATTATATATGAAATGTAATTCAAAACTTGGATCCAACATGAATTATATTAACTGCTATAATTGCTGCCAATGTATGTATGTTTTTAGATGTAAATCTATGCGAACAACTTTCTGTTCTTGTATTGAAAAGAAGAAAAAACCTTTTCTTTCCCCTTTTGAACTGCAAATAATCTCATCGATTACAAATTTGCAAAGATAATTGGATTAATGTGTTAAAATTAATAAGGGTACAATAAAGTAGGAGCACATAAGCATGCTTAATTTCCATTATTTTTTCCAGGGACAGGTTTAAAATTCCACATTTAAGTATCAGTATAAATTTGAATGCTCGTAAAACTTCTACCAGTAGATGTCAAAATTTTAGGAATTGAGCAGAATTTGGTGTATGAAATGCAAGGATAAAAGAAAAAATCTTGTGAGCCTAAAAATATGTGGCTTATACTTCTCTGTCAACAGATATCCGCTATTTTAATTGCAATTAAGAAAATGAAAAGAGTATTAAAATTAATTAATTATAAAAGACTCAGGAGGCTGAGCTTTCGCATGAATGGGGTTGAAGATTTACATTGTTTTGGTAACTTTGAACGTGACATTGTGTGATGAATGAATTCGTTGAAAAGAAATTTTAAAATCCACATGTGCATCTTTTAACGCTTCAGCAAGTTGAGCAATCCTATATTTCAGATCTTCAGACACTTTCGCCACATTAATTTTATTTTTCTGATTTATTAATTATTTCAGTAAAAAGAGCGATTATTATTGTTTTGAGAAGTTAATGTTGATTAACATAAAGGAGAAATAATAAAAGAAAATATCAATCTACAGTAGAACCTCTTTTAACCGGCTCCGGATTAACCGGCCTTCTCTTTATCCGACCCATATTTTCAAAATACAAAAAAAAAAAAAAAAAAAAAGCTTATGGAAGAAGTAGGTGCTACGGTTATCGAGTTAATATTTTCGTGCAATCCTTATCATCCTCGACAAAAGTGACATTCTGATGTCCGAGCGAGGGAGGGGGTGGGGGTGTTCTAGGAATCCGCGTACGGAGGGGCAATGGTACGGATTCTGTAAAATTAAGTGTGACTATTGGCTAATCTCAGGTTCAGTGGGTGGTTCAATTCAATCTTGCCAAGCGCTTGATATCCGGTATGTAATTCTCATACTCTTAACGAAACTGTACAAAAACGCAATAAATCGTCACACCACCTCTCTTTTAAATTGCAAAATATATCTCCCATTTTTTGCTACCCCTTTAACCGTATTTTTACTTAACCGGCTTACCATCGGTCCCGATTAAGCCGGTTAACAGAGGTTCTACCGTAATTTGAAGTTAACTGAAGAGTCTGTTTTTGCAAAAGCGAATTTTGTAAAGGGTTTGTTCTGCGGGCTTAAAGAAGCTATAAACACACGATATTCTAAGCGTTATGTGATATAACGCTTAGAATGAGTCATATTCCTAAACTGACCTCGGCAACATATGACCCACGGGTCACATGTGCGTGTGACCCACTTGAATTGCGAAAGTAATGTTATATTATGCATAGAAATAAACTATAAAGTTTACGTATGAAGCGTTCTCTTGAAGAATATACTATCAACATTGAAATTAAATAATAACAATAACGTTTTTGTCTGACTACAAAATGGCGTAATAAATCTATGTTTTCATTAGAAAAATTTAAAAAATCGTATAATTTCCTGGAGAATGCGATAAGTCTTTAAATAAAAAGCTAAACACTGACACATAGTACATAACAAACACTGACAATAGCACATGAAATGTTACAGTGACCCGAAGCGTTTTGTAGATTTTTTAGTACACATTTTGGCTGTTTTTGAGCTGCAGCCGAAAATGTTGCCAATGCTTTTCAACGATATCTACGATATTTAAAATTCAAATATAGGGTTAAACAGTAATAAGCGATACTGAAAAGATACGAAAAGGTGATCTGATCGTCCTTTTCAGATATTTTTAATGATGAATTCAAACTATTTCAAGTTCATCACTAGCTTTCAGCTGTTCGTTAATTCGCTGACTTTCTTTATTCTCGTAATAATTCCGTGCATTTCATTATTGATCTCGGACAGAAAATGAAGTGCACTTCAACAAAAAGAATTTGCTCTCGCCCCATGCTTTTAACAATCCAATGAACGAAGTCGACTTCGGCGTCTTTGCAAACAAAAGCCATTCTTTTATCTTAGTTCCTTTGCGATATTTTGTGGAATGTCAAGAATGGGAGTTGACGCCTGTCGGTAGGAATTTGCGAAAACAAAATACTACCTTCTCCACCTTTCCAAAATGGAACTGAAAATGGAATGCGATGAGTTCATAGCTTCTTCTGTCTATGATGGAGTTTTCAGTCCTCTTCATTTGTCACTTGTTGTGTGTTTCTACACTTCCTTTTTCCACTTTCCTTGATGTTTTATTTGAACATGAGCTCATAATGTCTCTTGTGTTCTTTTTGTATTTTAATGAGTAAAGTCAATTAACGTGTCATTGTCAACAAAACTGGTGTTTTTATTTACGAATAATAATGGGATGAAATTGAATAATTGTACAAAATTTTGCAAGATCTTTCCTTTTCCTTTGAATTTTGTTTCTACAATTTCTGAGACGTTTTACAAACAAGTGCGCATGATTTTCCCTGTGTTGTTCTAATGAGTTTCATCAAATAGCGCATATATTTCAACAAAATTACCTAATTCAAGATACAAGTTTTTGTTCTAACATTTGCGCATTTTAATGAGTTTCATCAAATAGCGTATATTTTTTACCAGTCACATAAAAAGGGGCTTGGCGCAAAAATGTAAGCAGCTAACAACCAAATGAAAAGTAAAGGTTTAACATCTTAAAACATTCTTATAATGCTTGACAATGTAATTTTAACCCTCTCATGCATGAAAGCCTCATATGAGGTGACATACATTTTTGCTTCAAATTTTTATGCAGATTCGTTTTTGTGCTGCAATTTGCATGTCGTCCTCATCTAAACACTCCAAACAGTTCTTGGAAACAACAAAATGTTTCATAGGGTATTCAAGACCGTTAAAAGATTAAGATATATTTGGGAGTCCATGGAGGATTCAAGAAAGAAGAGAAAATCTTAGTTTCGAATCAAATTCTGTTTAGTTATTTTGAAGCGTGTTTTACATTACTGGGAAGCTTGCTATTATTTTACAGCTTCTTGTTCCTTATAAATAAAGTTTGAATATTCAATATTGCCATGTTTATTATTATATTAAATAAATATGGAAAGAAAGCATAAAACGTCTTCATACAAGAACATGAATTTTTGACTATACAGGACAAAATTTCTAAAAATAAATTATTACTCAACAATCCTGAGATGCTAGCCATTTTTTTTTTACCAGACGAAAGAAAGGTAAAGACGAGCGATGAGCGCACCAGCTGTTCATATAATGTCATACAGAAGTGGATGTGAAATGAAGAAAATGTAGAAGGAAACGAAGAAGGATTAAGGAACAAAAACCAAGAACTGCGGAAGTTTTTATTTTTTAATTATCAGAAAGCTCTCTGGCTTTCTGTTAATTGAATAATTTTAGCAACGTTGAACAAATGTCATGCTCCGGAAATGCGAGGGTGAGTCAACAATTACCTACACTTTTCGTTCCACTGTTTTATTAGCTAAAGATAGGTGGCGGCTGCTTGGGCATACTTTGACTTGGTGCCCCTGTGGGTCACGTATGCGCAGTTTTGGTGTAATCACCGATGGCAACAGTTGTCGTTTAACTACAACAGCCTGTCAGCTCCGTTATCATATTGCACCAAAGAGGAGCAGCGAGGAGTGATCAGATTGTAGTGGTTATGTGATGTGAAAAGTGTTGAAACTTACCGGGGAGCTTTTGTCACCATACCTGCAAAGTGTTTTATCTCATAAAAGTTTTTTTTATGGATCGAAATGTTTAAAGTGACAGCACGAGCTTAACACAAAAACAGGGAGCTGGGCGAATGTGAACTTCGACCACTGTTAACAACATTCAACAAGCTCGAGAGATATTTACAGCAGATAGGCGAGTTTCCAAAGATGAGGTCGCATCTTCTTCAAACATCAGTCTCGGTTTTGTCTATCCAATTATCCACGACAAACTCAAATTCAGGAAGAGTGCGCGATGGCTCTCACAAATGCCTATTACAGAAAACACTGCCCGTAACACCACAGAAAAGTGACAAGGTTGGGCTTTCAGACACTGGAACACCCTCCCTACATCCCAGATCTTGCTCTCACCGACTTTCATCTCTTTGGACCAGTCAAGGAGTTCAGAGGTTTTGGTTGTTAAGTTGCCTGATCTGATACAGACGTTTGGGATGCGGTGCAAAAGGGACTTCGCGACCAACTGAAAACCTTCTACCAGGAAGGCATATGGAAGCTTGTGCCTCACTAGAACAAATGCATTGCTCAAGTGGGAGATTATATCGAAAAATAATGTATCTGTTGTACACCTGTCTTTCGTTAATAAAACTGTAGGTAATTTTTGATTTAAATAAAAATGAGCACTGATTATTCCAGTTGAATTTTTTTTAAAAACTTTTAAGTTAAAAAGAAAAGATGTGAAATTTTTTGTAGCAAGTGGTTCTTGGTTAAAAGGAGCCCCGAAACAAGTTTTTGCATTATGTTTGCAATTCGAGTTTTAATAACGTTGATTTTCATGTTTATTTTTCCAAAATGTAAAATAATACTAATTTTTACTTTCAATTAATATTGGTTGCAGGGGTCCATTATGAAACCCTAATGTCTTCAGTAACAATTTCGTATGGAAGCAATTAAAACATAGATCTAAAACATGCCCTTTTAGGAAAAAAATATTACATATTTTAATATTCTTTTTCTCAAAGCTGTACGAAAGCTCACCACACTGATGGTGTTCAGTTAATGAGTAATAAAGAGATGATTCGTTGCTACTATAGCCAGAATGAGCACCTAGAAATGAATAAATAATAATGATAAATAAATAAATATTTTTTCCTAAAAAATGGGAAAAGAACTAATGAATGAATAAAGTTTTGTGTTGTTAGGCTCTTTGCATCAAAAACACCTCGAAATATTTTTCTCCTTTAAAACTCCTTAGCGCATAAAATGTTAAGACAGTAGAAAAATATTTAAGACAATTACATATTTGTAACAGGAGCAAAAACTGAATTGGGAATAAAAGAAAAACTGTTGCAAAAATCTATAAAAACATGATACACACTCAAAGCCCATTACCATAAAACTACTTTATTCGAAATTCTCGCAAGTTCTACTGTTTTGAAACAAGAATTTAAACCTTTTCATTTTTTTTAAGTCAAATACTTTTCAGTAAAAATATGTCAAATAAACTTAGATAGAAGAAAATTTATGCTTTGAATAAAATCTTGAATATTCCACTTTTATTCCATATTTTCTCTTTCCGCCTTCGTAGCTTTTTGCTTTAAATTTTAAGCAGTTGTATTTTACGGAAATGCACAAAGCTGTAATATTTCGTGCGAATTCAAATGGTAAGAAGAAATTCTAATAATGAAAGCTTATTTTGAAAATATTTCGCAACTAAGTTCGCTGTAATCTAATCGGTAGCTTGAAGCATTGCAAAATGATGCATATCATTTTACAGACTGTGAAAATAGGTTATAAATTATTTAAAGAGTTACATAAGTGGAATATGATTAGCTATTCATTGAACCAGGATGTCGCAATAATAGGGTTCAATCAAAAGTCTAGATTATCCTAGTTCTCTCTAAAGTAAAATACCAAACTACTAGTAACTTTAATTAGGGTTGACAATGTGGTGCAGCTTAATAATTTATATTATTTTCGGCTAATTTATGTCCATTTAATCAACTTCCATTAACTGATTCAATCCCACAGGAGAGAATAAAATTTCTGAACTTCGTTCTCATAATACCCCATTCATAAATAGATCATTTAAAAAAAAATTCATTCTTTTATATTCACATTAATGTGAGTACTATTGACCAGTAATAAAATACAGTAGAACCTCAATGCAACAAAATCTGATGCAACGATAATTCTCTCTATATGTGTAAAATTTTGCAGTCCTTTGAAATTTGCATACAATATAATGAAAACCGTTCTTCTTCTTAACAAAATAAAGAATTATTCTTATATATTTACTATCCCTCTGAAATGATGATTCAGCATCTAGTACTGATGACAGCTAGGAATGTTTCTGATTCACTGTCCTGTTACCATAAAATTCTCTTTGAGGACTTGTGAATATCTATTAAGAATGTTGAACTCAATGTCTCCAACTGGAGAAGAATGGGTGATAAGATGTTAGTTTCCACCCCTACCATAAAATTCTCTTTGATGACTTGTAAATATCTTTTAAGAATGTTGAACCCAATAACCCCTTCTTGCAACTAACTGGGGAAGAATGGGTGATAAGGCCGTGGTAGCGTAGCAGTTAGAATGTCGAGCTTCGAATCGGAGAATCTGGGGTTCGATACCCGAGCCGCTGAAGACCCACCATGTACACTCGGGGATACGTACATGTGAAATCCGTGGACCCAGAAGTCCCGAGGGTACCGGTGGGTGGATATTTTCCCTTCCCTTCACCCATAGGTCTAAAAAGGAAGATGGCGTACCTGTTATGGCGCCATCTGGTGTCATCCAAGTACATTATGAGCCAAGTCGTACTTCCACCATTGGTGCTCAGCTGGACACGGAAGGCGCTCCTTACTGCCTTAATTCCTAGTCGCTCTGCGAAGGGGAGCTTGGATATCCAAGTGGCATAAGAAACAACAACAACAACAACAACAGAATGGGTGATAAGATTTTAGTTTCGACCCTCTTACCTCAAAATTCTCTTTGATGATTTGTGAATAATATCTATTAAGAATGTTGAACTCAATGTCTCCTTCTTGCAGCTAACTGGAGAAGAAGGGATGATAAAACGTTACAGTTTCCACCCGCTTACCATAAAATTCTCTTTGATGACTTGTGAATATCTATTAAAAATGTTGAGGTCAATGTCCCTTGCTTGAAACTATTAATTGGAGAATAATGGGTGGTAAGATGTTACAGTTTCCACCCTCTTACCATAAAATCCTCTTTGATGACTTATGAATATCTATTAGGAATCTTGAAATCAATGTCGCCTTTTTGCAACTAACTGGAAAAGAATAGATTATAAAATATTAGTTTCAATTATACGTTTTATTATTATTTTCAAAATTATCACTGTATTTTAATTAAAAAATATATTGCCTCTCGATATAAAGACACATCCCTCAAAAGCGATGTATTGGGTTAGACAAAAACTTGTATCTTAAGGGAGATAATTTTTTACTTTTAAAACAGAATAACCCAATATAATATATTTGTTTCAAAACATTACAAAAATATTCGCTTTCTAACCTTTTTAAAGTAAAAGGAATTAAATGTGTCGATATTTTGTATTTCTAATGACATATTATAACTCGTCGTTCTTTTTCTGCAATTCAATTATAATCGTTTATTTTAATAATAGCCCACCAGCTAGAAGTACCATCAAACATTTCATTTAAAATTTTCATTCTATTACAAAGTGGTAATCGACCGTTTCATTCTGTTCTGGAAATCTCTTTTTCTTTCCAAAGAATCAATAAGTAACTTTAATGCTTTATTATTTTATTGTACACTAATAAATTACGTGAGGAGTTGCTCCAATAGCCTCGGTACTAATTTCTTTTAGCGCTTTTCTCCTCTTTGTTTCCAATTCGTCCTTTTTAGGAAATGTTCGGTGAAAGAAAAAAACCTTTAAACGCGTCCACGACACGTATGTTCCTCTATACCGCATTTTAGTCACGATTTTCGGATTTTCGCTTTTACTGATGTCTAACCACACATTTTCGAAAGATCTTGAGTTTTTTCCTCCCTTTTCAGCCATTGGTTGCCGTTTTGAAGAGTGACAAACATTTAAATTGTTGCCTTGAAGAAGAAGTTGCCTTGAAATGAATTAATGCATCGGTTTATTTCTGTGTTAAACTCGTGAATGTTTTCCACTCTTCTTTTCAGGGGCGGGGGGGATAGTTGCTTTAGAATAATATTATGCCAAATAAAATTTAGGGGAAATGAATTAAAAAACATGAATCCAAAAATTGTGCCTTTTGTTAGCCGGCAGGGTGGCGTTGTGGTAAGGCACTAGCCTCGTACGCCCAAGTTCGCAGGATCAAAACTAGCCCAAGTCGGTGGATTTTCAAGATGCAGAAAATTGTCAGCTCCCATGTCGCATGATTCGGCATGTTAAAGATCCCTTGAGTATCGGTTTGGTTTGGATACTCTCGGCTAAATTGAATTTCCTAGTCCAGTTTCGCATTAATTAGAGCTCAGGTGCCGCCATCTAGGGGGAAACAAAACGTCAAAATTCTCAAAGTAGTAATAGCATCCGCCGATAGTGGTGCTACTTGAAAAAATGGATGCCGCTTTCGAAGGAATGCATTAGGTCTGCAAAGGTTAGTGACCACACACAGCTCCAATATAAAGAAAAAAATATTATTACTATTATTTTATTTTATTTATTTATTTATTTTTTTGCCACTTCAGAAGGGGAAAAAACTAAAGTTTTTGAATTTAATTAAATAACTTTTACCTAATATTTATGTATCGTTGTTTAAAGCATCGTTTTTCTATAACCACCGGTTGTATTTTCATTGAAAAAATAAGCTATAAAAAGTATCTTGTCCATCTGCTAAATACAAAATTAGTGTCAAGTCGGAGAATCAAGTGCGGAAAAATAACAATTCTCTCTGTGTTATGAACAAATGTAATAATTCTCGCATCGCATCACTTCAAATTGCTTTTGCATAATTTCGAATGTCAATAATAGGAAGAAGTTAAATAAAGTTTATTAATATAGATGCGCTTCTAAGTGCTGTTCAAATACGGATACTCGTTACTGTAATAAACGCAGTTGTAATTGCAGAAGTCAAGCTGATGTAATTGCACAGCTTGGAGAATTGAAATTTGGAGGCAGCTTCCGTTAAATAATCAGATGTTCTGTTTATATAACTGTAACTGGTGATGAAAACTATGAATTCATTAGTTATGTATTTCTCTTTCTCGTGTTGTGAGGCCAATCTCAGCGAAAATATTGTAATTTTTTCTCGCTTGAAATGATTTTCAATGCTCTTAAATTCTTTTCTCGCTATCTTCGTTTCAAGCTGTGTCATTCTCTTAAACGAATAATTAATTTTTCTGCATGGATTTACTTATTGACGTAATGTACACAAAGTAAGAGGAATTAATTTTAATACTTTGAATAATAAAGATAAAGTCGAACTCGATTATTGCGAGTCTGGATTTAACGACGACCTAGGATTAACGAATGAAATTTAAATAAATGGCTAGTTTAGTATAAAAAGCCCTTTATAAAGTTAGGTTATTAGACGCATGACTCGGATTTAGAACATTTGTTTTCATGGAAACGTGTCCAAAATGTTTTTATTGGAAAAAATTTCATTGAAATGTTGATAAAAAACAATTTTACAAGAAATGGATAACAGGTCAAAAAAATGTTGAAATTTGTAGGAAATATGACCTATATTCATGTACAATTTCAACGCCGACCCATAAAGAGAAAATCAAAATTCTCTAATAACACTAACAAATTCTTTTCCATGTACAATAAATGATGAAAACTTAAAAATTGACTATATTTTTAAGCTGCCAATTTTCTTATATTTATTTTTAGCAGTGGGATTTCAATTTCGGTTAATGTTTTATTTTGTTTCTTAAAATTTGGGTGACTAAAAATATTTGGTCACCAAAAACTAGTTGACGAGCAGAACTTTGTGATGGGCGAGCAGTTTATGTAATATAGCGTGACATATGAGAAAGGAGGGCATGTTAAAGTGTGACATTTTGTGACAAAAGGGGGTGGGAGAGTCAAATATATCGTTTTAAAGTGTGACATCATTTCTGAACGGCCTTTTTTATAACAGCCTCATATGTTATGCTTGACTTTTATTTCATTACATTCACTACATACTTCTAGTGGTATGGTAATATGACATTTTTGTATCTTTACCTCAAATACCCCTTTTCACACAACCTCGTTAAACATTTAAGCGCTTTTTACTCATTGACATGCAAACCTCTCTTCAAAATGTAAACTTTCCTCTTGTAAAAATGTATTTTAAAGCGCTTCTGCTGAAAATATTTCACTCTAAGAGGCTGCTTCCTATAAATTGCACTCTATCAGCTGTTAAAGCTCAAAAATCGATTTTGTAGCCCATCGGTTTTATAGCATTGCTTTTGCCTCTAAAAAGTAAACTCAAAGACTGCAGAGTGAAATATTCTTTCTTGTTACTACTTATTATATTTGCTCTCCCTTTCTTTCGTGTTATTTATGTATTTTTTATGGGATATGCCCATACCGGCTTTCTATATGCCTCATGAGTACATCAATAAATTTTGCAGATTTTTATCGGCAAAAAAAGAAGAGGTGTACGAAACTGCAACCTTTTTTTTAGTGTTGCTATTTTGCTTTTCCTTTAATAATTTTCTGTTTGCGAATAGATGCTTTTACGAAGTCTCTCTATTTCTCCCTCCTATCTCTATCTTTTTCTTTCTCTCACTCTTTTTTTAAACCTGGAAGTCGCTTATGTTCGGGGGGGGGGGGGGGGGCAATGTAATTATTTTTTCTTTAGTTTTGTTACGTTTCTACCTAATGGTTAGGTGTGGTCTAGTTTTGTAAACATTATGATTGCGATTACAAAGGATAGAACCAGTATATCTAACGATCAATAATTACTTTCACTTCTGAATAGCAGGGCTTGTGAGTCGCAGTCGGGGAAATTTTGGGGCAGAGAAGCCCGACTGATTTGGGGTCGAGGAGTAGCAGTCGCTTAAAAATGTGTCGAATATTCGTTACATCCCTAATCTACCCCCTTCTTGCAACAAACTGGAGAACAATGGGTGCTAAGATGTTACAGTTTCCACCGTCTTACCATAAAATTCTCTTTGATGACTTGTGAATATCTTTTAAGAATGTTGAAATCAATGTCACCTTCTTGCAGCTAACTGGAAAAGAATGGGTTATAAGAGAAAAGTTTCACTTCTACGCTTCATTATTATTTTCAAAATTATTACTGTATTTTAAATTAAAAATATTTTGCCTCGCGATATAAAGATACATCCCTCAAAAGCGATGTATTGGGTTAGACAAAACTTGTATCTTAAGGAAGATAATTTTGTACTTAAAAAAAAAAAAAAACCCAATATAATATATTTGTTGTCAAAACATTACAAAAATATTAAGTTTATACTTTTTTAAGTTTATACTTAAGTTTATACTTTTCTCCACCAAACTCTTACCTGTTAGCCGAGGCCTTAGGATTGCTTTCACACGGAGCTGGTGGCTGACATGCGTAATATATACTTGCAAGGGAGTCGGAAGTCGGAGTTTTTAAATTCCAGGAGTCGGTAGGCGGAGTCGATTCTTTTCCCAACCGACTCCACATGAAAATAAGCTTAAAAAAATTGAAAATCGCAGTTAAAAACATCATGCATATTAAGAAATAAGTTCTAAATCCTTGTGCTAAATATTTTTTCAGAGTTAAAGAACTTGCCGTCTGTTTTGGTAGGCAATTAGGGCTGCATTTGCGAGAAAGCTCCTGTTTTCAGAAAAAAAAATGCAGATGTAAAATATAAAAATGAAAGCTTCGTTATCCGTTTTCTCATTTAACTAATTCATGTTCTGCAGAAGCCGATTCCTTGAAGCACCGAAGTATTCCTTAAAACACCGAAACGCGGGCATGCCAATTGTTGTAACAGTTATCTTTATCTTCGAGCTAACTGTACAAGTTTGCTATTTGCTTAACCCAGTGTGAGAAAATATTCTACAGGCTTTCTGAAATTGTTGCCTCAATTGCAAATGAAATTGAAACTGCATTACTGTAATTGTTTTTTCTCTTGTAAGTAAAAGACTATACAAAAAGATTTTAATCTTGAAAGCCTCTAGAAAATGGAATGAAATTTGCTTCCATTTAATGACAGAAAGTAATGAATTTCAGAATGAAACATTCTGTCCCTGTTGCCGAAATAATTTTCAGAAGTAATGAAAATGGAATTGTCTTTGGAATTTATTTGCAGTGTTTAAGTTAATTTTCCATTTTAAAAAGTATCATTGGTGTTTATGGTCCTGCATAGATTAAATGCGTCCATATTTTTCTGCAAATGATTTTTCTGACTTGGCGTTTGGCAACACGCCATCTACAACCATTCTTTGAAACATTTTATTAATATGAAATACATAATTCTCTCTCTTTCTCTAAACATTAATGCAGGTTTCTTTTTTGAAAAAATTAATTTGTGATGAATAGTTTTCTAAGAAAAATAGTTTCCTAACATGCTAATTAAATCCATATTTCACATTCTAAGTCATTTTCGAGTTTTCTATTCCAGACTTGCAGAATTAATTAGCATTCAAATCCAGTTCCTTACGAAGATTTTTTTTTTCTTTCGAAAATCATTTAATTAGGGAATGCAGCATGTTATTTGAAAGCCGCTGGACAATTAACAACTTTTCCTCGGGCTATGATACAATGCGAGTTGTTTTGGAAGATTATAGCAGTTAGAAAAGAGAGTTCTTATTTTTGCCCCTCGTCTTTTTGATTTGTTGAGATAATTAGGGAGATAGTTGTGAAAATAATTTTCTCATTTTCTGATAATTGCTAATCGGCTCGAGTGAAATATTAGAAAAGAGTTTTTTTTTAACAGAACAATTTCGTAGTTTGTTTTTTTGAAAATAATTATTCTGTTTTTTTTTTTGTTTTTTTTTGATAAACTTAAGCTGCTGAAACTTTAATGAAAAATAAATTTCAAAAACGGATTAACTCTAGCATTTAATTTATTTGAATTTTATTTAGTAGGTTATTTTAAAAAGTTTTTTCGTGCTGTTATGTACTAATTAAAATAATTGGAATTGCCTTGGAAATGAATTATGGTATCATCCGGCACTAAAGAAAGATGCCTTTTTGTATCGCTTGTTTTTATTTTGCATCGACGAAATCAATAAAGAATTATTTATATAATAAATCGTGGACAATGAGCAAAACTAAAAATTCATTACTTACCCTGTCAGCAGCAGAACATAAGGCGCTGTGCCATTGTTATAGAATTTCTTGTCATCTACAAACGCTGTTACAACCTTGTGTACTATAACTGCAGTGAAACCTGTGTAAGTTGACCATTTGCGGTGCAGCACTTTAGTGGTCAACTTATAGAGGGTGAGGTAGAAGGTGAAGGTCTAATTTCGATCTTGACAAAAGTGGTCAATTTTTCAGGCTTTTCCGTATAAACAATTAATGTTTGGTTTTGGTACGGTATGGGATAAATATAATGCTCAAAACACTGGCTGTTCCTGTTTCGATTCTTTGCCTCTAGCTGTATTGTCCAAAATGCAATTATGCCGTAACAACAGCACAATCGCATTTTGGGCACTACAGTACAATTCTCATACGACTAACACAGCAAAAGCTTCGATTGAAATATTATGTACACTACTTCTTAAAAACACCTAAAGTTTACTGTGAACCGGATAACACATGAAATTAATTAGAGTTGGCCATCATAAAAGATGTCCCGCGTTAAAATGTAGTTCAAATTAAACGTAATTCAGAAAGAATGATTTCAAGGTTGGATTTTGAAGTGTAATCTAATTTATGATTAACACTTTCAATACCTGCTGTGAACTACAGAAATGTTTTGGAGAATCTATTCCTTATGTTTTTTTTTTTTTTTACGCGACTCGTTTACTTTGGCTGCTTTGTATTTTCCAAAAAAAGCAAACACCATGGAGGAAAAATTTAACTTGCAAATTTTATTGCTAATTTATGTGTCTCAGTTCAATGGCAATTTCTAATTAACGATTTTTCATCAATTCCTGCACAGCCGCTGGATCGAGATTATTCTGCAATTAATTTTATAAATGCTAATTTATTATAATTTTATTTTATACTCAAGTGCCAGTTCATTGGATACTGCGGAGGATACTCGCTTTGCTTCAGTAAATGCCGTCTCCGCTAGAACTTTCAGCTCATTAGTGTGAAACTGAACCGCAGCAGTTTGATGATTGATGAGGACAAGTTCGTTGAGATGATTTGTGTTGGATTGTGGCGCAGAGTGTTGTGTTAGGAGTGTTAGGATTAGAGTGATTGGCGCAGTTTATTAGCGACGTTTGACAAATTCAGCACCGAAAGAGAATGCTGTAATTGGTTACTCCATACAGCAGGAGAAATATTGACTATCACTTGAACAACTGCTGCAGAAGAAATTGTCGATCAAGCTGTAGTAGCTCTCTTCTTGGCATTGTTACCAAAAAATGACCTTCTTTAATAATAATAACAAAATGAGTTCGCGTTAACACATTAAATGCGGCTGTTTGAAAGACCTAAGTGAAATACGGTCTGTTTTTTTTTCATTTGTCTCTTTAATTCCAGATTTGTTTATTTGCTTATTGAGGATGGGGCTATATGATGGCTCTTATTTCTTTCGACAATGACGCCGTACAGTTTGATAAATTGAAGCAAACCTTATGCTTAAAAATGTATTTTTCTCCCATATCTTTATAATGCAATTTTTTTAGCTCAAAAAATTATCCTTCGATTTCCAATTGCACTCGCGCAGTTTGCGATGCTTAGAAATTGAAACAAAGTAGTAGTTCTTTGAAATGAATTGTCGAACATTTTTTTTCTTTTTGCATTCTAGAAGTCTTACTTTTTATTCTGTTATTCCTTTTGGTTATGGAAAAATGATTGCTAATTTTTATGCAACAGAACTCGACATTTTCCAATTAACTGCTGGATGTTCATTTTGAAATTTCCTTGCTTCCTTACCTCTGAAAATAAAATAATTCACACCGTCAAAGCACCTCATGCAGTGACAACATATTGCGCAGAAATTCTGGCATTTGTTTTTTAGTTTTCGATAGATTTCCCATATTGCCACAACAACCATATTTGAAATACTTTTCTCCTCCAACCTCCTCCCCTGTTAGGCGCTAAGCCTTAGGGATGCCCTGCCCCGGGCGCGGGGTTGTGGGGTCCACGGATTTTACATGCATGTATCCCCAAGTGTACATGGTTGGTCTTCAGCTGGTTGGGTATCGAACCGTCGACCTTCCGATTGGAAGTCCGACATCCTAACCAATAGGCTGGTGGAAAAATGCTATGACCATCTTGACCCGTGGTTTTTAGGTTGTCATGTGACAGAACGCTGTTCCGACCGAAGTTATACACTGCTTTGCATATTTCACAGTATCTGTTTTTTTTTTTTTTTTAATATAATTACTGCTTACCCTGTACCAGCATAGCGAAATAATAATTGGAAGAATTCGTAAAAGGAAAAGAAAATTAACCGAAGAATTTTACAGAAAGTTTACGTTCAAACTAAATAAACTTGAAGTTTCAGTTTTTCGTTTACTTTACAGTTTTTCTCTTACATTTTTCGTTATTGCAACTTACTTGAGCGCCGTGAAAGTGATTGCGCACGTTGTATATTTGAAAGGAGTCGATCAATTTTTCCATTTCTCACCTTGGGAACTTATTTGGAAAAATAACATAACTTTTTGAATCAGATTTATTTGTTGAAATCGTTTTTCTCAAGTTTTTCCCCTCATCCGCTGTTTGTCAAAAGTTCGGTGATTTATTATCTTGCTTCTGCGTGAGGGGGGTTAGAGACCTTTTCTTTTGCTACATCATTGAAAAAGATCATAAGACGTAATAAAAAGTGATTAATCCTGTAATGTTGAATTATTTATAGTAATGATGTCTTTTTCTGAGAAAACAGAATTTATAGTAATGGTGTCTTTTTCTGAGAAAACAGAAACTAAAGTATATTTTTTTGCGTCATTTCGTTCAACTAAGTAATTATGGAATGACTAGAACTAAAAGATCTAGAACACAATAAAGATGTGATCAAAAAAAAAAATACCTAATTCAAAAGCTAATTCGTCTATACCGTAAATTATAAGTTTTTTTTTCCTGATCTTCGTTTCTTCGGAAATTGTTAAACAATATCTTGATATGTTTTTATTTATTTATTTATTTTATTAATAAACTTGGTGTTCTTTTACGGAAAAGAATTAAATCTCTACCAGAGAAATAGTTAAAAAAATTTTGAACTAAATGGTGTCTGTTGAATGGATAGATTAGAAAAGTGGTTGAAAAACTTGGGAGTTAACCGATGGAAGACTATATCATCAAATGGAGGGCGCAGAATACAAGTGAACCAAGTCCATAAAAAGCTTCTTTGTGCTACAGAGGTCTAAAGTCAAAGCTTTATAACAAAATTACCTCTTAAAATTTTTTTAATTATAAATTAAATTTTAAAAGTTCAAAGAGAGACTTAGTTCATTATTGCACTGAAATTTTACCTAGTTATTGCATGCTATTGCGTTGCTAACTCGAAAATGACAAAAAGTGGACTTGGTTCACTTGTATTCTGAACCCCCCAAATAGCCCCCCAAATATACCCCTGTAAGCTGACTGAGACAGCCTTGGCTGGTAACCGGCTGTAGTGCTTGGGAAGAAGAAGAATGTGTTTGTTGAAGATTTCATTTTAGTAATTTCGAGCGTCAGAAATCCGCATAATTTTTAATTTCTACCTGAAATACAAAAATCTTTTTCGAACGTATATCCGAATAATTTCTCTGATTAATCTATCAGTTTACTACGAATCCGTCCATAGGTGGTAGGTTAAATGTGTCATACATTCAACAAAGTATTGTTTTAAGTGCCTGCCCAGAGAAATTCTTAAATATATTAATTTACTTGTCCTAAAAATGTTCCAAATGTTTTCCTTCTGAGAGAATCAAGGAACTCCAGAATTATGTACATGAAATCCATATTCATTTGCTTTGGACAAAATTTTAATACCGTTCCACTAGGAAAATATATCGTCTTAATATATACACTCGTCTAATATATTCAACGAATTTGTCTACATTCAGTAAAATCTATTATTTCCGCATTGCTGTTATTTACATAGCCTTGAATCGTAAGGTTGGAATTATGCCCGTTGAGTAAACCTTCATTCAATGCGCATAATGTTGGGCGGTTTCCAAGTCGCAATTTATGGAATCTGAAATATACTGCATGAATTAAATTACATACTAAAATATGAAAAGGAAAAATACACTACACCAGCTCTTTGTTTAAATATGTTTAAAGTTATGCGTACGTGCAAGCATTAGATGAAATGATGCTTTAAAAATTTTGTGGAGTTAAAATGAAGTGCGATTTTTTTATCAGCGCCAAATTTTTACCAAAAGACTAAATATTGAAAGATCCAATACAACGTAAATTGATTATGAGTTCTGTACAGTATTATGTAAGTCAAAGCCAGTTTAATGTTTAAAAAATCTTGTTATATCAGTATAGTCCGGCCTGCTTTTATAGATGGGTTCAAAGTGCAAAAAAAAAAATCACAGAAAGTAAGTACAGCAACTATCAAGTAAAAGAAAAATAAATAAAGAAATGATAAAAGGATAAAGCCTAACGACTAAGGAAAAATTTTAATGACTGAGAAAAGTTCTTATATTTTTGAAAAAAATATATAATGCATGATGGAAAATCCAAATGCCAAAGAAAAGCATCCCATATGACTGAAGGTACGATCTAATAAGGAGAAAAATTACTTGATGCAAGAAGAACATTGTAACGACAGAAAAATCCTTATTACTGGTGGGAAAAATCTAAGTGAAAAAACATTGTGACTGAAATAATTATCCTTATGACTAAATAAAATATTCGAATGACCAAAAAAAAAAAAAAGAAAAACAGGCTTAGGAAAATATTTGTTGATTGAGCAAAACACTGAGGCTTTGGGAAACATCTGCTGATTGAGCTGAACACTGAGGCTTTGGAAGATATCTTTTGATTGAGCGAGAGCACTGAGGCTTTGGAAAATGTCTGTTGATTGAGCAAAACGCGGATGAGGCTTTGGAAAATATCTGTTAATTGAGCGTAATCCATGCCATTTTTCTAAAATACGAACATATGTGTGGTTTACAATTACTAGGCGAAACTATTTGGAGCTAGATACAGGTACTCCTCTATGGCGGATTCCAGTGAGGAAGTTCATGACTGGAAAATTGTTATTAAAAAGCTGCAGTGCAAGCATATAGCTGTAACTCTGAACCTTGAAATTGGAATTTAACATTTGCGGAAGTGTTAATAAGATTTCTTTCTATCAGGTCAGGAAACACAAATTCATTTCCTCTTGTTGCTTTACTAAGAGGCGGAGAGAAGAAAAAGAAAGTGAAGCCTTTGGTATACAATGCGTCATTTTATTTTTAACTAAGATCTCGCCTCATTTGTAATTCATAGTGACCAAAACTTTTATTAATAAAATTATTCAATAACGACTTTTATTTTTATCTAATTCAAATTCTTTGAAAAAAAAATTCTGACTTACTTTAGATCGAGGTCTCAATCGTAACACATTTTAATGAATGTGCTGTTTTGCAGAATATATGTCTTCATGTATCTCTCGACCAACCTAAAAAAGTAAATCATTCGTTTTGGAGAATTAAAACGTTATCTTTCGTACAGCAACAATAAAAATGATGAAATCAATTTGTTTTCGCGCTACAAGGTCTTTGTGGTCTGTTCAATGTAGAAAACGGTTTAAACTTCCTGATGCTAAACAACAGTCGCAACGTAAATTTTTTCTAGAACTGAAAAAGGGGTACTTTGTGGTACTGAAACAAGTTTATGCAATATTTACATTCAATAACGTTGTTTTTATCATTTTATTATTCGATTTTTGCTAATAGCAAGTTTTGAAGCAATCTTTAGTCATCCAGAAAGTTAAAATAATTGGTTTATATCGAAACCGAGTTTTACCGTTCATAATATCCCCTCAAAATTAACAATTCATCTCAGTGATTTTAAATTCAGGTCTCCCTTTTCAAAGGCAGTCATCATCTTTTTGCTTTAGATATTATTAAGTAATGTTATCCTTGGAACGGTGCCCTATTGGAGATCATCTTTACGGAAATTTTCCATTTTTTTTTTCTTTAAAGAAAAGAATCTCTCATATTTTTGGACATGACCCAGTGTAAGAAATATTTCTTGGCTGATGTTCTTATTTTTATCGAACTAATTGCCAGTGTTGGAATTTACGTGCTCTGAATAAATTTGGGTTTACTCCTAAAATTGCTCTTTCTGCTTTATTATATGGTTATTTTCGTTGATGGTGAATGCCTTGTAGCAAATCGGTAGGTATTTAAGAATACTAGAGTTCGCCCAGGCAGTCGAAATTCGATCGTACTTCAATAAATTTTTCAATTTCAGCCTCGAATGTTTAAACAACTTTAAGACTTTTTAGTTTTTCGGTTTAACAACAGTTTGTTTTGTTTAAATAGTTAAATGAGCGATAATCTCTCCACAGAGTGAGTCATTGACCACTGTATTAGTTATTTAATTTAATACATTTGTAAAAATTCTACACAAATTTTATCTTTCTGCACCCCTTTTCGAAGTAAAATCTTTTTCTGCCACCTTATCATTGTTGACTCTCAATTTAATCAAGAGTTCAAAACGCTAATGCAAATCAACAAGCTTACGAAACGATTCGAAGCAAAACAACGCTTCACCTCACTTATGTCACTATATATTATATTAGACATTGTTAGCTTTAATGAGTTACATTTAAAAATTTAAAAATAAGCGAATTTGTTTTGTTTTTCTTTTTCTTTTTTTTTTTTTTTTTTTTTGAGGGGGTGGGGTCATGACTTTTTTTGTCAACACTGCTTATAAAACAAATGAAGGGTCCACTGGAAAAACGACCTAAATCGCATACTACTTGATGAACTTTGCTTTATGTTTTATTCAGTCATTTTATATCATTAATGTTAAATTGTAACTATACGAGCCTACTTTCCCGTAACAACCAAATTCAAATTTATAATACATATATTTATAATACATAATTTATAATAAAACATAAAGAAAAGTTCATCAAGTAGTATGTGACTTTCGTCATTTTTCCAGTGGACCCTTCAAATATTTATTGATAAATAAATAGTCTATAAATAACTTTTTTTTTTGTATCACATGCTATTAATGAATGGACAAAGTGAAAGTGATACATAATATTATTCCTATTAAACCTATTCGGAGCTGGAGCAAGCACTTAGAAGTAGGAGCAGAGCGGAAGCGGAGCAACTCAATATAGTGGCTACTCCAGACTCCTGCTTAAAACTCCTGCTGAACATGTTTTTCTTATATTTCTTAGATCCGTAGTAGTATTTATTTATTTTAATTTTGATCTTTAAACGGTTTAAAAGTCCTGTGCTTAAAAATCCTTACTTTTCTCGACTTTAATCCCAAAGATACTGTCAGCCCTGCTTAATCGGGTAACGGATAAAGGAATACCTCGCTTATAAGAATAAAATCTTCCGGAACCGAATATTTCCTCATAGACGCAAGGTTAAAGATTCCCGTTTAATCGAATAATTTCCCCGGATAATCCAATAATACTGGTCTGCTTTTGAAATATTTTTGATAACAAAATTGATTAAATTTCAAAAATAAATAAATAAATAATTTTTTTGAATTTTTAAGTTGATCTTTCAGCAACACCTCCCCATGTCCACTAAATTTGAAATTTAAAAATACTATGTAATAATGTATTTAATTATTTTGTTTTTATTTATCTTATTTAAAAAAAACTTTTTAACACTAACATTAATAACTTCTTTTAATAAGATGTACTGATTTATTGTTACGTTTCGAGGCAATATTATCAGTTCTGTAAGGAAAGAAAATTTCCCCGCATAATCGAATAAAATATGCTGGAACCGACGGTATTCTTTTAAGCGTGGCCGATTGTACTTAAAAGATATCATTCTAATTATTTATAATATTTTAGCTCTTAAAAGTATGTATGATTTCTTGAAGTGGAAAACCACTTGCTTAATTTTCATATTAGAAGTGCGAGTTCTAGAGAATAGCATAAAAATAACTTGTTTAATATTAATTTCAGTTTATAAGAGCAGTCTTATGCTTTTAATGTAATCTTATTGTATATTTCTTTGTACTTTCCAATAATGTAGTATCATTTGGCTGTAAGCCAGTGTTTCAGGACGATTTCGTTAAATCAATAAATAGTCAATAATGTAAAAGTTTGAAACTGAAATAAATCGCATTCTTGCCGTTTATTGCTGCTTTACTGGTAGATGTTGCAGTCTCGCCCCTTCAACAACTTCGCTGGCTGAATGCCTTATCAGTTTGATTAATTTTAACGCGGTAATTACATTAAGTATTCATGATTAAGAAAACGACTGATTAAGAAAAGGTGTAATGAGCCTTGTTTGGGAAGCTGATTTATCGGAACTCACTTATCAAACCCAGTTCCACTTTGATCAGCGGATTAGAATTAATTTTATTAAGTATTGTTCGCGTGTTATACTAGTGATGAGGCATAATATATTAAATGATTTATGTTGCAGAATTGATGTACCTAATTTGTAAACTGATGTAGGTATTTTTGTTTTGTCCTGGTTTCGATGTAAATTGCTGTAGTGAAGGTATGTTTGGAACCTTCTGTTCGTGTTAAAATTCTGTTTGAATTTTATTCAAATCAGTTCTGGGTGTTGAGGCGCTCCAATTTAGCGTTTAAATGGCTCCTTTTAGATATAAGTTTCGCATGTGTGCGATATTTTTTGTTATTAATTGCAAATATCTCTCAAATATCTCTCTCTCTCATATATATATAATATCTCTTATTGGTTTCTATTTTGATTAATAGTTTTCAACTTTGTATACATTCACTTAGTGATGCTTCTCTAATAGCTTTCAAAAATCTAGTCATTCAAAGCCGTGAAGGCCTCGTCCCTGATTAGCGGAGGACTAAAAAAGAAAAATGTATTTATATCTTTTTCTATTTTTTATGCTGGGTAGTGCTGAAAATTGCACATGAAAATTTGAATTTTATAGTACAATTTATTGATTTGCTGCAAATGCGTAGACATTTCGCCTAAATACTTTTTAAAACAAATTTGAAAAAAAAAAAAAAAAAAAAAAAATATATTTTTTTTCGATGACGATAGTGCGGTATATATTTTTGGCTGGCATTTCTACGCATTTGCGGCAAATGAAAAAATTATCACGGGTGATTCTAATTCGAAATTCCCCGACATTTCCGAAAATTTTCGAGACCCTGTTCCGAAAAGTTTTCAGTCTTAAGAGTTCTTTGACGAATAATATTGGCGCTTCCTCCCTTCAGACGAGCAACCTATTTTGTACTACTTAAAAAAACTCTCAATGCAATAACTTTTTTGGAAAGAAAAAAAAAAAAAAAAAAAAAGAACTCCCTATATATGTATACACGTATGTATTGTGTTCGGGAGGGTAGATTTTTAATTTTAATTGATAGTGAACTTTACCGAAAATTTTGCTTGAAGTTCCAAAGTTTTTTTTTCGCTGAGGAAATTGCCCATGGAAATCAATCCTACTCTCTTCATTTTTTTTTAAATGTGTGAACTTAGTGCTTTTAATGGCACTTTTTCCGCACTACCCATCATCGAAATTTTTTTTTTTTTTAAACAAATCTTGTCAAAAAAGAAAAGAAAAAGCTCGAAATAATCAAGAAGTTGTCCTACAAGCTTCAAGTTTTTTTAAATGTGCAATTAGCTCCTTAGACCATATAGTAACTAGACGAGCCCTTCTATTCACTCGCCATTGTTAGTTCCTAAGCAGGAATAGTGGGGAGCAGTTTGACTGACAGGGGTCGGAGATCAAAGCTTTCCGCCGTCCTATACCACGTGGGTGAGTCTTCTCAATTTCTGAACTTGCTTCTGATCTGTAAAAGAGCTGAGATTGCTTTCAGGCAAACGATCAAGACCCATTCTGTGCACAAAAGCACTAACCTGATTTATTAAACATAATAGCAATATTAACAATGAAAAGCGTAAATTTTAATTTTATTTTTAAATTTTTGGAGTATCGTATTCTTAAAAATAATTTAACTTTGTGCAAGTAAACAATAATAATAAAATTACACGTTAATTTAAAGCACAAATGAGCAATAAAATGCAGACATATGTTTCGGGATTGCTTGGAATCCCTTTTTCAATGCGACAAGGAGCTTCTAGATGCAAGTTTTGCATCTAGAAGCTCCTTGTCGCATTGAAAAAGGGATTCCAAGCAATCCCGAAACATATGTCTGCATTTTATTGCTCATTTGTGCTTTAAATTAACGTGTAATTTTATTATTATTATCGTATTCTTGATTATGAAGAACAAGAAAGTCATATATATAAATTAACTAAAGCAATTGTTGAGAAATACTTTAAAATATGACTACACCATTTCTAAAATAATATCAAAGAATACCAAAAATGCGTAACAAATACACAAAATTAATTTTATTTAAAAATCAAGAGCAATTTTCAATAGAAATTAAACTATTTTTTCCAGTAGTTAAATTCCATTCTGCTTTATTAATAATGCCCGCCCCCTAAATAATAAATGCAACGTTGAAATTAACATTTCAATAATATTAAATCTTAAAAGACATGAACGATGCTTGAAATATACTCGCAGAAAGACCGAACGTTCATTGCATCACCAAGTATACATATGTCTGTGTTCGCTCCAGTTTATTTTTTATTCTCTACTTTTAATAATGTAAGTAAAATTGTTAAATTTTCAGAATTATGTTTAAAATGCATTTCATGCTTCCCCCTTACCAATATATTACATATATATTGTATTTCTGACTGTATTGCACAACACTTAGATAATAAATTAATTTATTCCGTTTGTTTGCAATCTTAGAACAAACTTCATCTTCTGTGTAATTCATTAAAAAAACAATCGCATTTTAATTAACGGTACAATGGGACCGTCCATAAATGATGTCACGCTTTTTTCCCATTTATTTGACTCTCTCCCCCCTTTGTCACAAAGTGTCACACTTCAACATACCCCCTCCCCACCCCTTGTCACAATTTCACGAACCCCCCTCCCCCTCGAAGCGTGACATCATTTATGAATGATCCCAATCCGATGTTTTCAGTCCTACAGGCTAATGTCACATGACTATTAATTTTAGATTTACGAACTGTATCGGAGCAACATTAAAGTTTTAACTGACAATTTTCTAAAGAAAATAATTTTTTGAACTTAAAAAATTTAAAAAACTATTTTCAAAACTAAAATTTTTTCTTCATGCTGTTGCTTTCTTTAAATTTATTTCAGATTTTGAAAAGAAAAACAGCTTAAACGCTTTTGTTTTTCCTTCCTTATTTTTCAATGAACTGAAAAAGAAAAGAATAGGTATATTGTATATTTGATGTTTGGCTTATTAACGTAATATTACAAATGTTTTTACTTTTCGCATTGATATCTCAAGGGCAAGACATAATGAGGTTGAAGTCAGTTAAAAACCTTGTAAAAGCAATACGAATTGTATTCATTGCAAAGAGCTTTACTGTATGACATTAAGTTTCACAAAAGGGGGCAAGAAACTAACTGCTACTCTCAATGAGCTCAATATATAAGATCATTTTCAAATCACTATTACTAATTAATTATTGATAATACCAATAAAAAAACACTTGTCCATTAATCTATGAACTGTTTCCTTGCGTGTGATAGAAAATAATTGTGCTAAAATGTGTCCCTGTCATACAATAAGAAATTAAAATAAATCACTCTTCAAATCTCTACGAGAATTAACATGGCACGACGAAGCCCTCTCTCACCGAAGGACTCCGTCACCTGTTTTCCGGGGAAAGACTCCTGCTTACCGACCACGCCCCCAGACCTTTCTATCTAGTTTATGGTCTAAGATTAGCTCCATCAATCCGGTTTTCCACACCACCCATTCATCAAAAATAGAAAATAGTTTTCCCACCCACCCCTACTATCCTTTCGTTAAAATTTCGGGCCTTGTGTCGCACTGAGTGATATTGGTTTTAAAACTGTGCACGCAAAAATATGCCCAAAACATTTGCAGCTTACCATGCATTTGAGTTCTGCGAAGTTTTTCATTTAATATTCCTTCCACTTTTTTCTTCTCTCCCGATGTTCCTATCCAAAGGAAATATTGCTCTTGCTCGTTCTTTCGTTTTAAGCTGAAATTCGTGGCTTTTTGATATGATCCTTTTTTATCTTTTTTATTCAGTGGGTTCTTTTATGTCTACTTAAATTCATTTGCGAGGAAGTATTTTGCCTTAACCAAACATTCTTTTCAAAAGCCCAAGCCCTGTTTGAAAAGGAATTTATAATGCGTTCGTATTCTTTTCAATTATTTAGGATTTAATGCAATTATATTTTTTTGAAAATCCAATAGGTTCTTTCATAAGATTTAAACGAAGAAATGGATTTCGTTTTCGTAAGGGTTCTTTACAAAAATCAAAAAAACCTTTTTCATTAATATTCAGTTAATTTGGGGTCTAAACTTAATTATGTTTTTTCCTGCGCAAGTTTTAGATTCTTTATTTATGTTTTTCCATTGGTTCGGTGTCATTTTAACAAGATACTTCTTGAGTTGCGTTCAAGAACATTCTTGGAAGCATTTTAAATTTTTTTGAGAATGAAAATCTATAGATATAAAACTCTAATACGTAGCGGAAAAAGGCTTTTTCCCGCTTGGCAACACTGTGTTTGTTTACAAAAATTCGCGTGTATCGTTTCGTGATTCTGTGCTCTTAATCAATGCGCGAAAACAACATTCATTGCTGTTTTTCAAATCCATTATTTTTAATTGAGTTTGTTGCGATCTCTAGAATATTATTTGGTATTTCTCGGTTAAACGCCCTACCTTAAAACGACAGTTTTAGAAATGTACAATGCATAAATTCATATGATAATAAGGTTTATTTAATAAAAGCTTCATTTCATGATCATTAGGACAATAACGAATTTTCTACATTGCCATTTAAAAAATACGCGAAAAAAAAGAAAGAAAACTGTGTCTTTATTAATATAAATGAATATTTGTTTCAAAGGAATGCACATCTTTTCTTACTCGCTATGTCTATGAGTTGGCTTTTGGTGGTCAAAACTACCCCATACCCCTTGGTTTTCTCTTATTTTAATCAATATTGCCGATCCTAGTATGGTAACATATATGTGTAATGACCAAACACAGAAACCCTCCCCAGGAGGAAACTCGGACTGCGCCACTGTAGTCAGAGTTACCTGTTACCAAAATTATATTTGCAGAAATTTCGGAAAGTCGGTGTAAAGCGCCACCAGCATTCATATCTAAAATTTCTCACGTGAAAGTCGAGCTCTTACAAGTTAAAAAACCCTTGGTTGAAGCAATTTTAATTTGTGCTCATTTTTTTTTCTTAATAGACTCTTCTCTAAAATTATTATTTTTATTTATTTTTTAATAAAGAAGTGACTTTTGCCTAAATTCCTGTTTGAATCAGAGCTGACATACGTTGTGGTTATGCTATCCCAGTGTTTTGTTTTAACTAAAATTCAACGGCCTTTTTAATGAGATCCCTTTTTGACTTGATATTCAATGTACCCTTTTATGTAAATTTTAGTTTACTTCTGCTCGCTGATTTTGTTTATACCAACAACGTTCCTCTTCCGCGTAGAAAACTTTCAACTCCATTGGGAAGCAAGGGTGGATCGTCTGTGCTTAGATTACGACGTTATAGCCCTATGTTCTTTCCAGGGTTATTCCAAAGTGTCACGCACAACCCGTGGTAGTCACGCAAAAGGGGCAGCAGGCGAATACGCCCGTGCGTGCCGAATGTTCCCTCGTGGGGGGTGGTCGTCATCATCATCATCTTTCGTGGCCTGCGTTCGTTTGCCCTGATTGCGGCGAAGAAATGTTTCTTAACGTATTTGCTCGCTGTTTCTCAGGAGCTGCATATGCGTGTAGCGAATTAGAGATAAAAACCCAAGAAATGTGCAGCCAACTGCTTTTCCTTTCTCTTCTTATAATCGATTGCTCGTTGGGGAGAAAAGAAGAAAAAAAGTTTCAGCGATCCCCGGAAGTGAAAGAACTTCTTCGTTTTGAAGATATTGTTCCTCTTAAATGTTTTTGTTATTTGTCTGAGTAATTTATTAAAATGCTTCATTTTCGATTGGACATTGATGCGAGAGAGATTAAATGAGATGGTGAGAAATATACTGGTTAAGTCTTTTTTTTTTTTTTTTGAAATGGTAGTTAATTCAACTTTTCATTACATCTGATACTGTCATCTAACTTTATTTAAAGTAAACTGAAGAATACTTTAAATACTTACACGAAATATTAACCTCTTGACCGTGCACTAATATGTTTCTCACCACCGCAAATATCCTCTAAACGCACTTAGCGTCTCCTGCTAAAAAGTACTGTTCTCTATAAATTTTCTTCGCTGTAACAAAGTTATATAATGACGCTTGGCATTTTCGATTGCAATTGGGGTTGCAAAATTATCGCGACTTCCGGATTTAGCTATCTCTGCTCTGTGAAGGATACTGTTATTATCCTTGCACATTCTTTGAATTTGTTAAGTCATTTAATAAAACTCTGCGCTTTTGGTAGAAAAAAGTTAAAACTTCTCAATCTCCCGGAAAAGATGAACTTTATCTACTTTCTCAGTAACTTTGTACTCATTTTTCAAGTATTTAGTTAAATTATTAAATAATATTCACAGTTTGTATGGCGCGTCGGTTAGAAATTATTTAAAACTTTCATACCACTTCTGGAATTAAACTAACTTTTGCTTTGAGATATAGTTCCCCGTAAATATGTTTCATGTTGCCTAAGCTGTTTAATTAAGCTTGAAACCTTCACAATTTTCAGATGGACTCGTGTAACTTTCGGCAGAAATTTTTCTTTTCAGAACGACAAATCCGTGAAGAAATCAGAGTCGTGAACTAAAGAAAATCCCACCTCTCCCATTACATTCGACCAGTGTTTAATCGTTGTTTGCATGACCGTGCCGTGTTGCTTGAGGGCGGCCCCAAGTGGTTGCTTCAACGAAATGAAAGGATGCCTGGGAAGTAGTTTGGGGTGGCCTGAATTTCCTGGAATAGCAATCGATAGTTCGCCGGTCTTTGGGTTGAAGTGGAATAAGTTTTCGTTTTCAGGTCAGATGTGCTGTTTAAGATAGAACCAAGAAAGCTCTGAACTCCCGATTATCCTCCTGCGAAGTATCTGCGTTGTTTGAAATTCACATGATTTCCCGATTTTAGTTAGTTTTCTCCAATTACCCGGAGAGCTTTTGGGTTCAAGTGGAATCAGTGCATCGGTTTCGGGTTTCAGGTCAGAAGATATGAGGTTTTAAATATAATTAGGAATGACTGAACCCCTAATTATTCGTGCAGTTTGAAAATCACCTGATTTTTCGTGCGCTAACAGAAAAAAAAAAAAAAAACATTGAAATACAATTATTATTGAATTGTCAATAATATAAAAATCGTGAAGAAATACAACTTGTAGATCAAGTGATTTCCTACCTTTTTTACATCGCGACACACTTAAAAAAAAAGATCAAAAAACTACTATTTGCTACCCTATATATACACACGTGGAATACCCACCACGCACATGTGTATTATTTTTATTTATCATACGTAATTCATATTTTACGGGATAACTTTGTGTTTAAGACATTTCTGAATGAGTAGAACATAGTAATTGCAGAAATCAAAGATAGATGTTATATAATTTTTATCATATATTTTGAGCACTTTTTGCCCAAATATTATTTATGGCCAATTTCTGATTACCAAAAATCAACGTAGCTCTGGTTCCAAGGAATGGTTCCACAAGCAGGTATTTTTCAGAAAACATTCAGTTTAAAATTCCATATTTTTGCATCTTTGTTTTTATACATGTCAGATATTTCAGAGATCGCGCCAAAAGGAATTCGGGTCTGTTTTCAACCCTTCACAAAATTCCAATCAATCAAAACGGACACTTCACAAAATTCCAACCAATCAAAACGGACCCTTCAATCTCTTCAAAATTCTGATCTACCAAATCATTCTTTTTCAGAGTTATTTGTTAGTAATTAATTAACAAAGTTCTTTTATCACTATATGTTTAAATTTGGAATTTTCACAAAAATATTTGATTTTTCAAGGAAATGTTTTAAAGTTCACAAAAACGGACCTTGTTAAACAAAGGTGAATCGACTCCTGCTATTGTAAAAAGTAATTTTTGTTTAGTGCAATACAACTTCTGAATTGGTTGTTTCGTTTCTGAACGTTTTCACTTTTAGATGTTAAACAGTAATATTGTGATGAAGTTGTATTGCAGAACTTCCTTTGCTTCTAATTGAATTTGAATATTCTAAAGAAAGTCTATTTATGGAATCTACTAGAGAGCTTTTTAAGGTTACTACTTAATATACAAAATAATCTCAGTTTTCACAATAATGAAAAAGGAAAGGAATTTCTCGAATAAAGAAGCACTGTCTGGGGGACAGATCGAAATATTTTTAAAATAAAAAATTATAAAATGGTTGCCAAGAAAAGATGTGTGTGTGTGTGCTTGGAGGACACTTCTGGAGTTCGTTCGATAGCTCCCAAGGTTCAACAGTGTTCAACCTTGGTTCAACAAAGTTCACTCCCTCCGGTGCTTTTCAACCACTGCGGAAGAGAAATAGATAATTAAAATAAATTATAGCATATTTAAAAAAATGTGTATCATATTAATTTTTATTTAGTTACTTATTTATTTTTATCCAAATGTTTCAAATTTGTTTAAAAAGCTTTCAGGTATTTTGATCATGAATTGTATCCTGAATTTGATTGATTGGAATGTTAGAAAATATGCAGATGAAACTAAATATGTACACAAAATTTTAATATCTGAAAAAATACGAGGAACATTAGAGACTAATATATGGGGAAAAAATTGTATCGTTTTCTTTCTGTGCTCCTCTTTAAATGTACACTCATCTAAAAGCGATTTTTAGAAGTTTAAAACTCCAAATGCTCCTTCTCATTTCATTCCATTTTCTTATGCAGTTTGGGAAAAGTATGAAATTGATATTCCGAAATAGAAATTTGCCCCATTTTTACGATCCCAACTCTCCCTTGGAGCTTTGCTTCCTTTTCCTGCCTACCCTTTTATCAGCATTAAATCACTGAAAAGGAAGAAAGCAGCCTTCATAAAATATCTTATACATTCGGTTGCACAACACCGTATAGACTGGCTGGTAGAATGGCATGAGAAGAGAGAATATGTGAAAATATTTTTATGACGGAATTTCTGAAATGATTGCTTTATGTTATACGTAGCCAAGATATTTCATATATATATATACATATAATATATATATATAAGGAAAGAGTCTAAAAAAGAAATGGTAGTTCGTTTGTTCGTCTTGGAAATAAGATTTTCTCTTCCGTTTTGGGATTTCTGGAAAGGGAATCAGATTTGCTGGGAAGGAAATATTTTGAAATTGTTTTCTAGACTACTTCGCATCCTTTGGGAATGCCACAGCTTTCTGAGTTGGGCTTTGTTGGAGTGGTAATAGTGTGGAAAGCGTCTTTTAGTTGAAATGATGGTAATTTCTTTTGTATGTGTGATGTTGTAACTCGGTGGTTTTGTTTTTAAAAAGTGTGAAAGTTTTCTTTTTTTAATATTTAGTTTTAGGTTCGCTTTCCGTATAGTTCGATGTTTGGTAAGTAAGATGTGTGTGATTTTAAATTTGGGGTTGTTAACGGACAGAGTGCTTTAGTCTCGTAAACTTTGTAATCAAGAGGAAGAACAAAGGTTGGGATCGTTATGGTTACTATATTACTAGAGATAGTGAATGATAAATTATTCTTGAGGTCGGCAATAATTTTCACAATCAGTTGTGTACATTACCATGTGAGCTTATTAAGGAATATTTAGTATGAATTAGCAAGTTTGGAAGTGTAATTTACATCTGTATTTTATTCATGGTTGCAATTACAAATAAACATTTAGAATTATAATAATGTTTTGCCTTGCACGAAGATATAAAAGGGCGTTTGCTGTTGCAGTTCTAATTACGTAAAAAAGAAAAATAATTGGATTGATGTTATTTATTACTTAAAAAGGTTTGTAATCAGGCGTAAGCAAAACATTCATGAATTATCTTACTACTAGTTTGGTATTTGATGGACAACGGTTCTTCCCCGATCTAATGTTGCCTATTGATTTGGGTGTCTTTCGTCTTGTGAGAAAATAACTTCCTTAAACCTTTAGTGGCAAAGATCACATCCATTAGCAATAAATTTTAGGGGTCTCGCACAGGAAATTTTATACCACAAAGGGGGCCTCGTTTGCATTCTGGAAGTAGAGAAATATTTTAAAGGCACTATGCAAAATATGCGCCTGAATCAAGTTCCACGCACTCAGCCCTCAGCACTGTACACTGACTTTTTAGGAAACTACTGCAGTTGTTTTGATTTAGTAAACGTTTGCCGAGACAATCCTTGATTCCGCCAGTAGTGAAATGCGCGGTGTGTTTGGATTTTTGCTGGTAAAATGATCTTCAGCTGCTGAAATCCAGCCGCAGGACACTGTCGCCTGGTGTTAATTCTTCTTCCCCACAATGCACGCCCTCACTCTTGCCCCCCCCCCCCTCCTTTTTTTTAATGACAAAACGAACTTTAGGGTTTGAATGTTTCTATTGATGTATACATTCTGTTTGTATTAGTTAGACAATTTTCTTTATCTGTTTTAATCGGAATATGTATGTAAGGAAATTTCGTGAAAGAAAAGTAGTGCGATGCAGAAATTTTGCATGTAGTTCTGTAGTAGTTGAATATAACTCCTAGTGTTGATGCTCGAAAATGTCTTATTATGGGTATTTCTAGTGGAAAAAGAACAAAGAACATATTCACATTTTCAAATTTTGCAAATCTTTGAAGAATTCTAGTTTGATGGTCGTTTAGAACTCCATTACTGAATCACGTGTTCGTCTCTGCTTCCGCTCTAGGCATACAGAAATTTATTCCCAGCCCACATTAAAAGTCAACGACGTTGCTCCCCTTCGAAGTTTAGTTTCTTCCCCTTCCATATTTCAGACAGAAGTCATTTAATCAACCTTGGGGGAGCTTGAAAAGTTTAGGTTGTCCAATATTATCTATCGATTGATTCGCCTATTTCCTTTGGTTGGGAAGTTCCACGAGTGTTCCATCTATCTTGCCGTCAAAAGAGGCGCGAGATTGAGCGATGCACAAAGGCCTTATTTCTTATTCGGACCATTGCCGTAGGTTCTGGAAAGAGATTGATCTGGTTGATGAGGGACGAAACTGAAATGCTGGCAATATGAATGCGTGGAAATGGAGGAAAGCCGACTTGTTCTTCATTTTAATTATTTCCTTAATATCGTATAGTTGAGCGCTGTTCTACTAGATCCGTGTTTTCCATTTTTTTTTTTTTTTTTTTTGGCAAGAGACTGCGCATAAGGATGTATCCATGGTAACTCAGCTTACATTCAACGTACCCTACCTAAGTTTTCATTATCATTCTAAAGGTAATTTCGTCCGACAAAATTTTATGTATGCATATATAAATTGTTCTTATGAGCTCTTTGTCTTTTTATCAGCTTCATCGTGATATAAAATTTAAGATAATGAGATTTATTGATTTATGTATTTATTTTTTCTACTTTTAATTGTTGAAAGGAATTTTGAAATTGGAATAAGAAACACTAAATTTATCGTATAAACTCAAGTTATATCTTAAAATCATCGGAAATTTAGCCTTATTTTTCGACATAAAAAAAGCTTAAAATTCTGTCAAGAGCTTCAAAGATGTGTAGTTATGCAGAGTTAACTACTTGGAAGAATTTTGATGTTTCGTAAATAAGCTATATGTTTCTGCCGTTGTCAAAAATAACACTCTCTCGCGCTGGAAGCTAAATCAATGAACGATGGAAATTTAAACTTTCCTCATTAATTTTTCCGTGTAAGGCTACACTCGAGCAAGATACAATTAGTACTAGATTATCTTCATACAGTTGATTATTTAAAGTAATCTCTCACATCAACATTCACCTATAATAAAAGGCTGTTCCCGCATTTTTTAGACGAATTTTATTTGGTTATAAAAAAGAATGGTATAGGTACAGAATTTATTTTTAAGAGCAGATATGTTTGTGAAAGTATAAATTATTCTATTGCTTATGCATCACCTATTGTATAAGTCTTCCTGTTTTTTTGTCGATTTTACATTCAATCCAGCTGTCAACACCGAGCTATGTTAAGTAGGGAAGTTTCTCGACATGTTCTGCCTGCAGCAAAATAGTGGTGGAATAACATTAGGTTAAATTATGAACACGATTACATATTAATTTGAAAATGTAAGATTTTGTCCTCCGATTTTATGCTCGGTAAATATGTACAAAGATTTTCTTCGACGAAGACGATGGCTAGTTAATTGATCTTTTGTTAATTATGCTTTATTTGATAAAAATTGGCATATTTCTAGTTGAAAATAATGATTAACATGAGTTTAAAAACTGTACTAAAACTGAATCAACGGCTTTTGCCATCTTTGCTTCGCATGGCTGAATAACCGAGCCAATATTTGTCACCATTTTGAATAATTTTTTATTCACTTATTTACGCTTAAATTACACGATGTGTTTTCATGACAGGCGTAATGATGCACGAGAAAATTCCCTTTAAACCTTAATGTGTCTCACTTCCATACAGATCATTAATCACTGCAATTTCCCTTCCACTTTCTTGTCCCTATAAGAAAGGGGGAAGGGAAAAAAATCCCTTAAAATTAATTGAAAAGCATTTGGTATGTTTCAGATGTTTAATAGAGTTCCCCTTTGTACTTCAGTTATTTATCACTGAATATGTCAGGCTGTGGGATATTGCTTCGTGGGGAGTGTGAAATATACTGTATCAACCCTAAATATAGTCTTTTCATCATTTAATTTCCTTTAGAAAATGTTCCGCTTTAACTGTGATTAGTTTAATGACGTTAAAAAAACGGTTTCGCCGAAACTAAGTATCAAAAACTAAATCTGGACAAATTAATTTTTGTCTGTTGGTGAATTTTGTGCGAAACTAAGTGTTCAAAAGATGAATTAATTGCATACAAACGTAAACCTTTTGATGTCTCTAGAACCTAGAAGCTTGTTCTACATTGTTGTATGAATGCCCTATTTTTGCGGTCGCATGAAAAATGAACTTTTGAAAGGAAGCGTTGAATTAAGTGTTGTTACAACTTTTACCGAAATTGCATTACGTATTACAGAACGCATAAAATTCTAATAAACTACATTCAAATGAAACTTTATACAAAAGAACTGTCGCCAAAATTCAATAGACACTCAGACTAGAGGACAGGTAGTGTACATTTTCCTAGAGTATAAAATGGTTGGAATGCAGAAGTAGATATTGTATAACGCGGGAGACTATATACACTTTTCGCGTAAGGAAGATCTGATTTTTAAATATATCTCCTGGAATAACGGCAGACATAGCAGCATTCACGGTTTACCAAGGGGCGGTATAACGAGATTCTCCGATATATTCCTGGATTTATTTTTCTGTAATTGCACAGGTTTTCAAAAAGATTTCTACATGCATTGTATTTATGATTTTTCAAATTTTATTCTTACTTTTAATTTTATTTTAAGCATTGACTTTAAAGAAGTAGCAGTATCTTTTCCGTGCACGCAATTCTGTATTTTTAGTGGCCTGACTGCTTGGAATATTTATCAAGTAAATAGTTTCGCTTAATGAATATGAATTTTTCAACTCATTGAAGAATAAAACTAGAAGTAGTTTATTAAAATTCGGATAAACATGTAAGAGATATGCTTTAAAATCCATTTTGTATTGCTATTTTGTAACCATAACGCTCGATATATCAAAACAAATAACCCTCCGAAAAGGTAATTTATTTTAACTAAGTATAAATGGCTTTGAGAAATGTTTCTTTTAAAATCGAGTTTCAGCACGTGAAAGACACTATGTTGCCATGGTTGGCTTCCGCCATCCTGCTACATCACCACTGTAGCGTAATCCCTGCTTTCCACGTCACGTAGGCAACAGCAATAACTGCTCATCATAAGGCACGTCCCGAAGGTTGAATATTTTCAAGGTCTTTAGGGATTCTGTCAACCCCATCAAAACACCCCACGTTCGCATATATGAATTTTATTTCCTTGCGTTGCCTATTATATTAAAGGGAGAAGAGGCAGGGAGTTAGGATATTGCTGTCAGGGACATCACTCCCTAAGAGCGAGGAAATTATTCACACTAAGATGAGGATTTTCTTCTCCTCCTCCGACGTCCTGTCTTGTTGGATGAGACGCTGACGCTTCAGATAAACGGGCGTGTGTGCCTTTTTAAAACTAATGAATAAAAATGATGGAAAGTGTGTTCTGGAGTTACGTCCAAATCCCTTGGGACGTAAGGTATGCAAAATGTCAAAGGTGTTGGTTTTGTTGGGAGGTTGGGTCTGCATAATTGAAACATGCTTTATTGTGTTTTATAATTCCTCTGCTCCAGTTTGGGGGAAAGATTGGTGGGAAGCCTTTTCTTTCTGCTGCTCAAATGTGTATAACCGTTATATGTTATTTTCTTCTTTTTTGTAAAGAGATCCCTAATTCATTGTTGCCGCAAATTTAGTTGAAATCATTCAAAAGTTTAAAGTTACAGTTGAGTTTGAAATTATTGTAAATATAAAAAACTTTAGATTGCGTCTCTTTGTCGATTTTTTTTCTTCTGGTTGTCAAGTTTCAAACTTTTAACCCCGGATCTGGATCCAAATTCCTCGAAAATGAAAGTATGATGTAGTTACACACAGTAAAATAGATAAGTAAAGTGGCAGTAAATTGTTATTTAGTGGATAATTTTATAATGCTTTCTAATCCTAAGGTTTTAGTTTTAAAAATATTTCTTTTTTTTATTCAGGAGGATGCCAATGACAACTTGGATTCTGGACCAAACCACTTTCAGCCAATGGTAGCCGTCTTATGTGGACATGGAAAGCTTTTGAACAAATATCTGGACGAAAACCGGAGATGGGTAACCGATAATGATCCCAAAGCAACTTGCACGAAGGATAAACTCGAAATACTCGAGTACTGTAGAAAGGTAAGATATTTTTTTTCTTCAGATTTTGATGACCGGTACTATTTAGCTTTGACAAAAAAGGATTAAGCGATTCCAGCTGTTAAAATAGGAGAGAGAAAAGCGGGTTCAATTTTATACAGATTCTCATTCTATCTTTTCTGCTGGCAGGGTGGCGTAGTGGTAAGGCGCAGGCTTCGTACGCCCAAGCTTGCAGGATCAAACCGGGCCCAAGTTGGTGGATTTTCAAGATGCAGGAGATCGTCAGCGCCCATGTCGTATGATTATACGGCATGTTAAAGATCCCTTGAGTATCTGTTTGGCTTGGATACTCTCGGCTAAATTAAATTCCTAGTGCAGTTTCGCATCATGCGGAGCTCAGGTGCCGCCATTTAGGAGGAAACTGAGCAAAGTCTGTAGTGGTAATGGCATCCGCCGATAGTGGTGCTACTTGAAAGAAAGGGTGCCTCTTCCGGGGAATGCACGAGATCTACAAAGGTTTGTGACCATACGCAATCCCATTAGGAAGGGGGAAAAAAACTTTACTACTCGCTGTAATAATTGATTGTATGTGCATATAGACTACTTTGTCTTGGGTCTAAGGCAAAACCAACCAACCTGGAAAAAAAAAAAAAATATATATATATACATATATATATATATATATATGTATACCTTTAAGTATTGTTGCTGCATGGGTACTCAGAATTCTCTTACAATGTTGATTCTGAACGCGTTGGGATAGATACATTCCTTACTTCAATAATCTATGTAAGGCCTTGCGTAGTGTATGCGCCGTTACCATTCTACGTGTGGACGATTCTAGCAATTTACCAGTTAAGTAGAGCAGTGCTGCTTCAGTTGTAGCAAAAATTTCGCGCATCTATTGTGCTGCTATTAAGGTGCTTCCTCCGTCGGTCGTAATGATTTTTTACTAGGGCGGGGTTTTACGAACCTGTTCAACTGAAGTGGATTTGGCGATCAATTTGAAATTTGAAACGAGGGTAGGCTCTTCGACAATGCTCGGTAGAATTGTTTCGTGGAATATCCTTTTACATTTGATTCTTCTTTTATCTGCCGTTTCCTGATTTAGAATTTTCCAATTTAAACAAAACTATGAACTACTTATTATCTGTGACATTTGTGCTCCTGTGAGACTTCTTTCCGATCTTGATTTATTTAGAGATTTTGTTATCGTTAATTATATTTTCAGTATTGTCAATCTTTATCCATTGTTCTTTATTAGAAGTGCATTTATTCAGAGCTTTATTTTTCAACTGTTCTTGTACATTATATATGTGTGTGTGTTTTTACATGTTTGAAAACAAATTTTTTCATTGAGCTGGAAATTGATGGGATTTTTTGATTGGTTGAGATATCTTTTTTTTTTTTTTGAAGCTAGCTTATATTTGAAAATTAACGAGTACAACAATATTTGTTAACTCAAGCTGATAGGTCGACAAAAAGAAAGTTTATGTACAGCGAATGTGTATAAATTACTAATTCATGGTGGAATTCGTTAATTGCGTATTATTAATTTATGCAAATTTACGGTACATAAAGCTTTATTTTCGCTTATCTGCTTGAGTTAACGAAGGCTGATGCACTCTTTAGTTTTTCAGCATCAGAAAGTATCTGCAAGAAAAAAAAGCCTAATAGAAGAGTTGTTTTTCACTCACACCAAAAAGAAAGTGTTTTTTTTTATAAAAAAAGTCTGTGGACTAACGAAATTTTTGAGAATGTCAAATCTATGTCTTTTAATAAATTAATGCGTTCATAGTTCTTTAATTATGGCGTTGCTTTTTGACAAAAAATAAAGAGATGAGATAGCATTTAGTAACGTACTTAAATGAATAATCAGAATAAAGTTAAAAGGGAAGGAAAAACAAAGAATAAAAAGTTATTTGAGATTTATCTTATCCTCATTGGTGTAAAATATACACTCAAATTTTTTTTAAAGAGATGAGAACTATGTAAAAACTGTTATTAGAGTAAAGTTTTTTAATTATGTAAGATAAATTGTTTCCAATACTTATTTTTCGGCCGCTATTAAAAATGTCCCGCTCCCCGTCCTTATCCCCAAAAAATTCTGAGTGCATTAGTGTTTCGTATTAATGTATAGTGAAGTTTAGCAGCTGAAAATATATTTCCAGATTATAAATCATAGATCATTCTAGTTATAAATCATTCGCAGAAAACGCCCAAAGATCTAACATTTTTCAAAAAATAAAGACCTAATCTTTTTTCATTGATGAAGCCAAAAACAGTCAGAAATGAACTTTTTGTGCTATACTGCTATTTCAATCGGATACTGCCCCTGTAAATGTTGTTTTTCCGCTAAGTTATGACTATTGCAGAAAAGCTACACTTACAGTAATTAAAATGTTTTATAGTTCAATTCATGGTGCAATAAATTCGTGCAAAATCCGCCTAATTAGTTATAGAACAAAAAATATCGCTAAGCACTGAAGAAAATTATAATGGACTATTGTAAACATCGCGATAAAGTCATTCTTGCTTTAAATAAGTCGTTTCACTCTTTAATTTTAAATACAGGAATTTTGAAATATGTCCTTTTATTAGAAGCCATCTTAATGTATGTATCGTTCTAAAAGTGCATCATTAGTTCTTTGCCTTAGTATTCAAAGCATTTATTTGCATGTAGTATCTAAAAATAAACAACTATTCATAAAAAAAATTTTTTTTTTTTTTTAAAGGTGGGGGCGAAAAAAGAAAGAAAGTTCTTAAAATAGGGGTCTGCCTACGTTCGGAGGCTTTTATTCGAAACAAGGAAATAATTACTAAATGCATATTTTTTTTAGTTAAAAAGTAATTAAAATTAAGAGAACAAACAAAATAATAACTATACTTTTATAAAATTTTGAAAAATTGGGAAATTTTAGCAAAAAATAGGCGAATTTTATTTTACGCCCAAACACTCTATACTCACTTTAACTAGATATATATTTTAAAATCCTTGATAATATATGTTTCTATATTACTTATCTGTGTTCTGAACTAAAAGTTTTATAATAGGTCCAAAGTTGAGAAATATATAGCAATTTTGTAGAAATTCATATGTTTTCCCCCGAAAAAAACCACAATATTTCACCAATAAATGTCTGTCAAATTTTTAAATACTGCCATAGAGCTTAGATTTTAGTTCAAAACACAGATAGCAAATGTATAAAACAATACTTTAAAAAATCACAGTAATGGAACTCTTCAAGTTATGAGATCTGCCGGGAAAAAATATATCGAAAAAAGTAATTTTTCTGAAAACGCATTTTAAATCCCTCTTTCGGTGTTTGCGATACGACTTCCGGTTTACTTAATTACGCGTAACTTCGTTTCTATGTATCGTAGAAACAAAAATTAAATAATTTTGAAATCTTGAATATTTATTCTTTTTAAATATAAAATTTAAAAAAACATCGATTTTTTTTCGCAAAAATCGTCTTTTTGGTGCAGGCAGACTCCTTAAGTTAGGAAGTTTCTTGCATTTTACAAATGTATTTTAATTAATAGCTTCTTTTAATTCCAATTTTTATTATTTATTTATTTCAGTTATTATATTGTTCTAACTTTTATCATTGAAGTTGAACATGATACCAGTTCTTAAAGTATTGCTTTTCTACTAATTTCTATCTCCATGTATGTTCGTTATTAATTGTACCCTGAGCTTAAGATAACTCAACTGAGATTTTTTAAAAATGTAAATTAAACACAAAACCTAAAGTAAAATTAAAGAACGTACATTACATTCAATGCGCCAATTTTCGTTTTCGCAGCGTTATCGATTTTAGTCTTGTGGCAAGATTGTGCAAAGGCATAGAGCCAAAATTTAACTATACATGACATGTTTTGCCACTTCGAATTTTTCAAGACAAAAAATGGCGCAGTGATTTTAACATTCCGTTACGTTGTAAATAATTTATGAGCCGCCTTGTCAGAAGTGCTAACGCAAGTTGGCTGATAAAACGAACTAACAGCCATAAAAATAGGGGATAAAAAGGAAAGGTGGGTATCTCTTTAATATCCTACCTAAGCCGTAGAAAGGTATAGATGTATGAGTTGAAACATATATGTGCAAAATCTAGTTCAGTTCGGCCTGATAGAGCACCTTCTTCACAACGTGTCAACTTCGCTGGGTTATGGAGCTGAGCCTTTAATCTTGTTATTTCCGCTTCTTTCCTAGGAATTTGTCAACTCAGATTTGGGGTTAAAAATTGTCCGATAGTATTTTACGGCAACACGATTTTTTTTTTTGGGGGGGGGGGGGGCTGTTTCTTTTAAATTCTTCGTGCTTGCGATAGATAATAAATATATATGCACTATAATTTCTGGGATTGCATTCTTTTCTCCATATAGCTCCCATAAGTTATCTTTAAAAAGTAGTGTTGCCTATTTAGTGCACCTTTTTGAGTTGCCCCTTTTCAGTTTAATATTCTTTATTTGCTGACTTTTAGACGTTGCGCTTTAATGGAGAATTTAAATTCTTTAGTGTTTTGTAGCAATAGCTCGCAAAAATAAAATAAAAGTCACAACGTGTTATTGTGTTTATATATGTATTCTGGTATTACTAACACAAATTACACAATTTAGGGAAATTAACTGTTATCAATAAATTCCATTTTGTTTAAAATGATAAGTTACATGCCGATAGTATTTTACGGCAACACGATTTTTTTTTTTGGGGGGGGGGGGAGGGAGGGGGGGTCGTTCATTTTCTAAATATAATTTTGGTTTTCAGTCTTTTTTTTTTTTTCTTAACCGTCTAACTGAAGAACATATCTTAGCCTTGCTAGTTATAAGGAGGATTTTTCTTAGTTGTATGTTGATCAGTTTACAATACTTCTTTTTTTCTATATATAAATACAAAAATTATATTTGTTAAATTAATCCAAAAGCGTATGCATTAAAGTAACACAGTGCCTTTGGTTTAAAAATGTACTCGTTAACATTCAATCAAAATACAAAGAAAATGTATATTGTGCAATTTGATGTAATGCAGAATATATATGTGTAAGTGTATTATTGCATTTTTATTGAATAAAAACCAGTGCGCAAGTTTCTTATTATACGATTAGCATATGAAGCACGTAAATTAACCTCCATTAATTTCACTAATTTCTTAAAGGTAGTACAACTTTTGACAATACCCCTAAATTTTTTGTTTTTGTCTGAGAAGCTCTTTAAATATAAATCCAGTAGCTAGTTTCCAACACCATACACAAGTGGTTTGCCATTTTAAGGCTGATATGATAATGTAAGTAAAATATCTGTTGCTTAAAACCTCTGTTAAAAAAATTGTTTCCTAACTAAAGTAGTAAATCGCATTTGCTTTTAGTGTCATGCTAAATTTTGTTTTGGCTAAGATATACACAAATGACCACCCCGTTTAGTTGTTCGAAAGCTCTTAACGGCAACCGCATAACTTCGTTAATTGGCAAAAGTCTAAAAGCAACAGCCATAATTTAACCATTTTTTCCCGCTTACTTTTGCGTCTTAAATCTCACTTTTAAATAGTCGAGAATAAGTGAAAATTATCAAAATCCATTTGGAAAATTATACAAATTTCCTTAATGAAGGTAGATGAAAGCGCTCTTTAGTTTTCACACGGGAAAAAGGTTTTCCGCTGCCAATTTTCATTTAGTGCATCTTGAAGAGCCGCTGGAGAATTCTTTTATCACCAGCTCCACGTGAAACTAATTTTTCGTGCTATATTTGCTTTAATGAAAGAGGTAGAAGCTCTTGAACTTTATTTTATTTTTTAAATTAAAATGAATAGGCAGAGCATTAGTACTGGAAATCCATTAGCGCAAAATATTTTATTAAACATGTCAGGTCTCCTTAAAATAGTTGTGTGGAATTACAGCTTTTGGCTTAAATGTCATGTCTTTGTGAACCGAGCTTGTTTATTTTTGTTTGACATTCAAAAAATAATAATATAAAGCATTAATATCTTATTCATGAAAGTGGATGAATACGATTTGAGAACAAGAGTAAAGGGCGCAGTTTCTGTGTTTTGTTCATTTTATTTTAATTTCTGGTTTGTCAATTTTTTGTTTGGAAGTGCAGTTGCCGCCTGCCCACTGGAGCTTGCTGCTTGAGTAACCTATCACCTCTTCTAATCTTATGATTGCTTCTCCATAACCAAGGTTCTTTTTTTTAAAACTCAGTTTCTTGAAACTAAAGTCTTAAGTTTACTGTCAGTTCTCCCTTGTTGGCTATCAATCATGGGAATTATCACCTATAGATAATTTTCATCCTTATTGTTTGCTTCTCCCAATCCCCCATCATTATATTAAGTTTCGCCGTTGCTTTTAATTGGATTTTGGTTGTTAAAAGCATTATTTTGGGGGGGGGGGGGTGAGAAAGAATGAATATTCCTTTTGACTCTCGTTACTCTCCGGCGGTTATAGGTACATTACTATTCATTAAAACTCATTAATCAGAGAGAAACGGGTTAGGCAGTAATTTTGATCCACCTATTATGTAATAAATATACTTAGAAATTGGGCTGCAGAGTTTAAATTATTTTCTATGTATTTGATTTATTAGATCTACATAGTTATGTGCCTTCCAGTTTTTTCGTCATCCGCCCGCAACTCTGAGTGTTGTAACGTTTTTCTTGTGTGAGCTGTTTCGCAGTGAAAAGAAGATTTTCTCTGTACTGTTTTATGAAAACCATTGTCATTTACATTTCTATTTACAAATCTTGACATAAACGTTACTTTCAACGAAATTTCGTATCCATGGCGTGAAACGCGTAACCGAAAGAGTTACTCTACTATCCGGGGTTTCACCGCCGGATACCAACACATCCACCAACTTGGTGGAGTTTTTGGAGAGCTCTTTCTAGGTCTTCCTCGACGACGTCCTCAAGGAATTTCAACATATTTTCTCTGATTTCCCTTGGGAAGGAATTCTCTGGGAGGATGATCGGAAGGAGTAGTGACTGGTGACTTTGTGTTCATACTGCTGCCCATATAGGGACACGAAATCTCCATCTGACCCGAGGAGTCATGCACGTCACACATTCCTTGCAATTTGCTCAACCCTTCAGTTGGAAGGATCCTTGAACAACATGTGTACCACAACGCTACAGTGTGTTATGGTTCTAATCATTTAACTTCCCACATCGTGCATCCTACCACAATGTCGCAAGTTATCTCGTTTATAGGTCCCAAAACGTACTATTCACATACTTCATAATCGTATCTACCACCGAGAGGGCAAATATTCTTAGAGTCTGGAATAGCATTCTTCTTGAAACACAGCAGTATTTTATTATATTCTGCGCATGTTTTTCCTTTGTGACAGAAGTGCCTAATAATGATTTGAAAGAAAGTTTTTTAATAATTACTTTTTTTCCCCCGATCATTTTTGGACGAGGACTTGTAAAATGTGCTTCGTCCAACAACTTCTATTTCCGTTCTGCTATTCAATTCTTTTATTTATTTACATTTCCCGCCTACTTCCTCACTTTTAAGGGAACATAAAAAGATTTTCGATGCTTCACTTCTCTTTTCCCACAAGGACGTGGATACATCTTCACGAAACCAAAAACGCGAAGCGGTGATTCGAAAAACGAAAGTGCCCAAAAGAATATCTTCTAAATTCAAATTGCAACCCTTATTATATACTCGCTTGGAACGGGGGAGAAAATAATAAGGCAAGAAAAACAACTGCCCGGATTGGTGGTGGGCCATCAAGTGCATAACTAAAGTCGGTATCGTTTCAGCGATAGAATATTGCTACAGAAAAGGCACCCCAGGGAGGACGAGAGGAAGATTCTCCTTGGTAGGGTGAGCAATAAAAATCGTCTGCTTCGATTGCATCGTGAGGGAACTCCCGTCATGCCATTGCCGATTCCTCAGTGGGGGCATGAGGATTAGATTTATTTATTTTATGTGCTGCAGCTTTCCGTGAGTCAACTAATCGGGCGTGTCTTTTTCCTTTAAGAACCCTCCCCCTTTACTGGAAACCCCTAATGAGAAGGAAACAAGGTCTCTTCGGTAATGATGTCGTGTAGTTGAAGCCGTTGTCCCTTTTAGCTAGAACTCCCTGGTTCTGTGCTAATCCTTACAAACCCTACGAAGGCGTTCAATCAATGACCTGATACTAATGTTTCCGATTCTGATGCTAACTTTAAAAGATTGCTCGTTCTTTAAATTTGTTTGTAGGATGTTTTCTTCTTTAATCTTTTGCGCAGGATTGACTAAAAACAGGCACCCTAGTTAGTGGGGTAGCCCCCTTCTTTCTGGAGATGTACCCAACTAGAGTTCCAAGCAGAAAAATTGCGGAAGTGCAAAATACACAATCGTTGAATTTTGCAATAAATAGCATAATTATTTACATTGTAATCATTTTTTATTTTTTAAATGTTTGACAGGTTAACGGGTCTTTGAATTTCACAAGGATTTAAACAAGTCGAAGTTGTTTTTCTAAGTATTTGCTCACATACATTCTTGTTGCAAAAGAGCAAAAACGTGGGGAGCCAGGAAAATTCAAGGGCTTCCAAATTCCACTAAAATAAATTTTTTGAAATAATTTTCAATTCGGCAGTTTTCTATTTTCGCTCAAATCGCCATTATGTATATTGGCATTCTCGGAAAAATTTTTGGCTCGTATGTTTTTGTGAAAGGTACGATGTCGAAAGTTCATGTCTTTTAATGCTACGTTTAACAATTTGAAAAAGAACGAAATTAAAGTATAAGCAAAACGTACAGTTAAAAAAAAAAAAATGCTTATTCATGAAAATTTTATTTATTTATTTATTTATTTATTTTTTATTTTTTTAGCCATTCATGACTTTAGAATGATTTGATTTTATCGAAAAGATAGGCAAATTTTACTTGAACGTTCTGTCAACAGACTATTTTTGTGTTCTGCCATGGTGCTTGTCGAAGAAGGAGCTTAAAGTTGAATAAATTCATTTATGCAAACTATTTTATTAACAGTGTCCATTTCATTTTGTTTATTATTTTTTATTTTCAATGTTGACTTTTCTTTCAAGGATCCCTTGTTAATTCCATTCTACATTACTTTTCTGCTATGTCTTTCTTCTTTCCTTAAACCTATCACTGTTGCAGTATCTCACACACACTCGCTGAGCTGCAGTTTTCGTCGTTTTCTCATTAGCCAATCTTTTTTTTTTTTTTAATCCTCCAAGGATACAGGTTTTTTTTTTTTTTACTTTTTGGTAGCCTCACTATCATCCAATTCCTGGTATTGCTTTTAACCCCCCCCCCCCCGGCCATCAATACAGCATTTTTACTTACTGTGAATCTTCCATTATTCATTATTTTCATTGCTTTTAGATTTCCTTGTAATGTTTCTGAACAACTGTTTTCGTTCTTGTAGTTTCTCCCACGCGAAAAATGTGGACTTAAAATCTTCAATTGACATTTTCCCCCCTTTTTCCCTCAAAGAGTTGTGATAGTGATGATATTCTAACCCTAACACATTGGGGACAGTAAGCCTCGTTTATCGGAAGGTGCAATTGGTAGATTATGAATGGTCAAAATTATCAGTGTAACTCCTTTTTCACAAGATCCCTTTCTTTTTTGGTAGCGTATTATTATTCTTACGTAAAAAATTTGTTAACATTATTGCTGTGATTATTATGAAAAACATTTACTATTATTATTTTGAACTTACCAGATTTTGTTTCGGAGAGAAACGGTGGATGATTATATAAAGGCTAATACATGAATTTTAACCGAGTTTAAATTTAATTAAACGAATTCTGGCACCTCGGGATGCTATTTTTTTTTTTTTTTGATAATGGTTCTTTTTGACAAACATTTTTTCGGCACTCAAAGAATTAGGGGGGGGGGAGGGGGCAGTAGATTTGAGGTTCTTTAATAAAAGAAAATCTCAATTTTTTCAATTTTCAAAAAAGAAATTCAAAACGTTATTTTTTGGATGAATTGACAAGATTTTTAGAAACCGATATATTTTATCTCTTTACAGGATGCAGTATGTACAAAAATTTATCTTCAGAATAGATTTTACAAAATTTCTTTCGTCTGTACTGCACAAAGCTAGCTTCTACAAATTCCCCTTTTCCGCATGATTCCCTTTATCTAGCATTTATACTATTGTGTCGATGTAAGCTTTTACTTTGGTATTTTTGTTCTCCTATTCTTTCATATTTTTCGAAGTGTTCGAAAACTCTTAAAACAATTTTCGAAGCATCTTTTGTGGTTCGTTTTATTTTCAGTACTGGTTTTTCCTTTTGTGTTTTTGTTAAGTGCCTTTTCGGTTTTCAACTTGCAACTATTTTCAAGGGTTCAAAAAAAACTATGATTTTATTAGACAAAAAACAAAAGATAATAAGGAATTTTTCGATTTAAATCAGATTTGATTCCGACACATGGTTCTAATGCTAAAATGTGATATAAAAGGCTATTTTTTGAAATTAAAAGAGTTCATATTATTTTCATAGTAAATAGCTTTCATTGTAAACCTTTTAAGGAGTAAAATCTTATTTTGAATGGTTGTATTTTCTAAAGCTGTGTCTCTTGTTTATGCCGCGTTCACTTCCGTCCTTGTTCTCGTGTGTCGAACGTTCTTTGCACGGCTGAAGGGGTTCCTCTGCAGATTTTCAAAAAGTTATTTTCCTTTCTTAATTTGTGGTTTGTTTATGATGAGTATTAATTTAAGTCAACAGTTTTTTTTTTTTTTTGACATCTCACGTTTATCATTTTCTTTCTTTCTTTCTTTCTTTTTTTTTTTTTTTTTTTGTATCATGATGTTAAAGTTAGCTGTCTTGACGCTCTGTCTGTCCAAAACCTATTTACCAAGTTTTTCTGCTTCTTAGATGTCTTAAGTCACTTAGTTTAATGGCAGCTTACGACGCGGCCTGCCATAAAACTACATTAAGGAAATCACAAGCTGGGTTGCTTTTAAGCTTGCACAGATGATTTATTTAGCTCTGTCAACAACTTTAATGCAAATAGTAATAGTGCTAAAAATAGTACTGGTGCAATGGTGATCCATTTGTTTGAAAAGGCGCAATTGCGTCAAACCAACTATTTCTGAAGTCTTTGTGCTTTTAAATCCTAAATTAATTTCCCTGGCTCGTTATGTGGCATAAAAAAAAATTATCAGTTATTTTTACTTAATGGCCGTTATTTCCTTCAAAAAATGAAATGCTCAATATAATAAAAAAAACAACGAAGATGCGGGGAAGAAACAAAACAAAACTGCAAATCAGATTTTTCCAAATCGCTAATCTGTGATGTGACTTTCGTTCCCCAAATGAGCTGCACTGGGAGCATAAAACTGAAAAACTTCCCTGCTTTCTTTTTCATTTCTAAATATAGAACATTTTCCCTTTAAAAAATATAAAAAAAAAATCGATAGTTTGGCCGTTTCCCAGCTCATTTGTAATTAGTTAATTAGTTGGTTGGAAATTATTCATTAGCGTTGCCCAGACCTGCAGACGTCGATCAAACTTGCATATGACTGAAATCGTTCATCATGGTATACTCATTAAAATTCGGTCAATACTTGGAACTTAATCAAGCTAATGAATCTTATATCTTTATTCCTTAACAAAATGAATAAATGGCAAAAAATATCGGAAATTTTCGAAATGTTTTTTTTTTTTTTTTTTAGGCAGATCACCCCCCCCCCCCCCCCCCCCACCTTCATTTTATTTCAACGCTTTGTATTTAATGTATGCTTTCATTATGGAATAAAAGTAATAAAATGCTCCAAAATAACAAATGAAAAAAAAAAAGCTAGTTTGGTAATAGCATCTCTTACAGTTAAAATTTCTTGTCCTGGACCTTCTTTTAAAGTATTAAGCCTTGTTTCTGCTTTTGTCAACTAGTAACCGGCATAGCTACTGGCCTCTTCTTTTTTCTTTTTTTTGCTTGATAATAATTGTGCATAATATCAGCCTAATGACGGTAGTATTGATCGATACTTCCAGGCAAACTTACGAGGGCTTTATAAGAGTACCCTATAATGTAATTTCCATCTTGGTTATCATTGTTTTCAATAATAATAATATAATTACACGTTAATTTAAAGCACAAATGAGCAATAAAATGCAGACATATGTTTCGGGATTGCTTGGAATCCCTTTTTCAATGCGACAGGGAGCTTCTAGATGCAAAACATCCAAATGAAGGATGTTTGGATGTTTTGCATCTAGAAGCTCCCTGTCGCATTGAAAAAGGGATTCCAAGCAATCCCGAAACATATGTCTGCATTTTATTGCTCATTTGTGCTTTAAATTAACGTGTAATTATATTATTATTATTGTTTACTTGCACAAAGTTAAGTTATTTTTATCATTGTTTTGTTTAAGTGTAAAACCGTTGTTTCTCATATTTGAATGAAATAAAGAGTTTCTTCTCTCAAAGATTTTGTAGCAAAAATAGCCTGTGGTTTAAAAAAAGGTGTGAAATCGATGCTTTCAAACATGTAGTTTGTGGTAAAAAATAAGGCGAAATCGCAGCTTTAAAAGATGTTATTAGTGATAAAAGAGTGTGAGATCGTTGATTTTTAAGTCTGTACATTTTAATTCGTTTAAACTTAAAGTCTTTAAAAGTTTTTTAATCCCAAAAGTTCAATTTTTGAAGAAAATAGTATAAAATACTCTTTTCTAAAATCTCATTTCTAATAAAAACGAAAATTGACTAGTTTAATCTATTTTCCGTTTCTTTTTTCTGAATTGTATTTCTACTTGCTAGTTTGGGCCCTTATACATTGTTCTTAAAATTCTAAATGTGAGCCATTTTTGTTGAAATGGCTATCAACAGCCCACTTTGACGTTATTACGTTATAAAATCTTTCAGTTCAAATCACTTTTGAAACCAAATCATGAATTCAACTGAAACTGTATGACATTTATTATATTTATAAATTATATAGATTCTAAAGTGAAAGCAAAGTGCTCTTTATTTCAACAGCAGAATTCACTCTGCCATTTTCTTTTTTACATTTCACCAGAAGCGAGCTGTGCGTTTACGACATCATAGTGAAGTTTTCGTTCTTAAAAATGTAATTTGTTTTAAAAGAAGAATATTCGCTTTTCTTGAACGTTTAATTTAAAGGAATTTTTTTTAAATCGCTATTCTGGGAGACTGAACTCGTTGTAAATTTGTATAGCAGGCAGTAGGGAGACGCTTAAGTTTCGAATCGTTCATCAGTTTGTCAAAGAAAACGGGAAAATTGATTTCCAGAAGGTTTTAAACACTTTTCCCCAAGTTCGTCTTCACACACCAGAAGACTGCAAATTAAAAAAGCTTCCCCCCTCTTCACTGTAAATATTTCTGCTAGAGACAAAACTGCTGTCTTGATCAAACGACCCAAAATCAACCCTTCCCACACTTATGCCTCGCTCCTAAATAGAATGAGGGGTGTGTGAGAGAACTGAATGACGCAATTCATCACCCCAAGTGTGCGAGCACACGGCCCCTTTAATTAGAATCGTTTGAGTTCCACGCTTTCAATAAACTTCAGCGATCTTTTATCAAAATGGCAAATAGGTTTGCTGGAATTTTTCGACATGGAGTGGTGAGGGGGAAAAAAAGTTCGAAAGTGACGGGATTACGCTTTTCCCAATGTTTTCAGATTTATCTTTATTAAAGGATGAGAATTCTTGGAATAATGATTCGTTCATTTAAATGGGCCTTTCGCCTTCCTTGCGAAGTGCGTTATAAAAGGTTCAGCTTTTCTTGATTGATTTCCAAAGCTGCATTTCTGTTATTTGCTACTTCGGAAGTTTAACGACATTCAAGCTCGTGAGAACAATTAAGCGAGTCTGGCTTCCTAATGGCAAGCTATTTAATCATCACATGATTTTTTATTGTGAGTTTAAAACCATATAGATAGTCGACATACGCAATGAATATTTAGCTGTGTAAAAAGGTCACTAGCGTGTAATTTCGTAGTCAAAACATATAAAACGGTAGACAACAGTAAAAAAAAAAAAAAAAATGCGTACATAAATCAAATGCAAGTTTTATACATATTTTAAGGATACATGTATAAGTTTTAATGAAAAGAACATCACAAACACTTTAATTTTGAGATAATCACAACACAAATTATGTGTTTCTATTTTTTATTAATTTTTCCCCAAAATATTAAGACTTACAACAGTAGAACTGCTTAATTGAACGCATTTCTATGTATTATTGTTTCCCAAGTTTTACCTTAATACAGTCAATATAAGGTCATCCATTGTGATTCACGAAAATGACATTATAAGTAGGGTGACCTAAAAACCGATTCATACACATTTAATATTCAATGAGCCTGGACTTTAAAAAGCGACCTTATATGCTGGGTGACCTTATATGCGGCTGCCCTTATATCGAGGTTTGATTGTATTAATATAAGCTACACTCACCTACCAAAATTGAGCACCCGAATTTAAATTTTGCATCGATTCCATAAATCAATCCTACATTTCTACTATAAGGTCATTAAATGTATGATGTGGTATTTTCTAGAACTCGATTGTTGTAAAATGTCTTAAAAGCAAAAATTGTAAGAAGCAGTATTAATAATAATAAAAAATTCTAATTAGTTGTATTTTATATGCTAACAATCTATCATTTACGACGTTTCGAGAAAAAATATTATTAATGATAAGTTATTCGCTTTTTGTTTGCAATTTAAAAAAAGAAAGGAAAAACCTCCACGGTTTTTTTTTTAAATTTTTATAATGGATAAGTACAGTGTTTACTGTTTTTGTGGAAAGTAAATCTGAAAGCAGGTACTATAAAAGACAAAAACTTTATTATATATTAAAAACCTTGGCAAGTGAAAGGCTGGTTCCGTTATCTACGTTCTTCGCTGTACTATTTGAATACTTTCGAAAGAGCGAAAACATTAGACGCAGAAATTTGAATGTGTGCTAAAGGTATGGCTTCTTATATTTACTGAAACCATAAAGGAACGAAAAGTAAAACAATTTCGCTTCAATGTTTGCAGCACCAATGTGCTCTTTGAAGGGGGCGGGCAAGTGTAACAACGTCAGAGCGAATCGATATCTGCGTATCGATTAGAAATCGGCATAAACATTTGGCCGCTTTGATGTCTGAAAACTTCGCGTCGTTTTGCGCTAGATCTAAAAATAAATTCTCGATTGGGGAGCAATGGTAAGTTGTCGCAGTAGAAATAAAACACTTCGCTGGAGATGGTAAAAGTTTTTCTTTTTGGGGATGAACACTGCTCCCTTCATAAGCAGTAGAAACCATTTGCTTTATGCGAGTTGGATTAGGGGAATATGTTGAGCTTGGAGAGGAGCGGAGTGTTTACTGTTTGTTGTCATCACAGCTGAAATGCCAATAGGAAGTTGTATCTTGTTTTGGCGTGAAACAGGCGGAAAATCATTTTGTAAATCGATTGAGAAAATAAACTTAACGATTGAAATTCAGGCTCGAGCTGTGTTTTGAACACCGACGTTGAAAAATTGAAGTGGATATCGCTTATCGATATTTCATGATACATTGTTATAGTAAATTCCTTTTGTTGCACTTTATTTTCCTTCTAAGTACCTCTGGGGCTAGAAATCGTGTAATTTACATTAATTTTTTCGTGAAAGATGCGGAGTAAGTATGACAGTTCTTATTAATGTTGTAAAACAATCAAATGTTTTAAATGGGAAGTAAGAAGAATGTGGGCTAGGAAAAAAAGCATACGAGTTTTTTTTGTTTTTTTTAAGTTCGTTTTTTCGTTGATGTTTATATTTTTATTATTAAAGAAAAAGAAGATGGGGAAAAGGTAGCGTTGATGTTTAAACTGCATGAAAATTTCATCCCACTATTGTCCTTTAATCCACTGTGGTAAGAAATGTTTAAGTTATTAAATGAAATGCACTTTCCGGAGAATTAGAATTTTTAAGCTTTCAAAATGAGAAAATTTTGAGATCAGCTTTTTTTTAAAAAAAAACTCTCATAGTTTTTAATTAATTTATATAAAAATAGGAAAGTACAGAGTGGGGAAGAAGTACTGACCCTCTTTTAAGTGGCTATAAAAAAACTAATACAATTTGAGATTTAAAACTTTTTATATTTTGATCTGTATATAATCCCATTTTTTAACATGAAGTTTTGAATACCACTTCAACAAGATGGCGGTAGGTGTAGGTAAATGTTTTAATTTGGTTTCTATAAATATCTATACCTCTTTTGATCACCATATACATAGTGGCTTCTTAATATCTATACTTATCTGACCACTACATACATTGTGGTTTCTAAATATCTATATTTATTTGGCCACGGTATACAGTCTTCTGGCGGCCTTCAGCAGCAACACACTGATGCAGTCTATTTCTGAAGTTTTGGTAAACTGTTCTGCACATTTCAAGGGGTATGGCCGATATTTCCTCGATATTTCGGTCTTTCAGCTCTTCTAAAGTCTGGGAGCATGTTTCCAAACTTTCTTCTTTAAATAATTTTACAGAAAAAAGTTTCTGCTAGGAACCGCAACATTACACGGAATATTGAAATGCAAACGAAGAGCTCAAGCTCTCTGCGGGGAAGAATAGACCGCATCAGTGTATTGTCGCTGAAGACCGCCATCTTGCTGAAGTGGTATTCAAAACTTAATGTAAAAAAATGGCATTATATATAGATCAAAATAAAAAAAGTTTTAACTCTCAAATTGTATGAGTTTTTTTTTTATACCCCTTCAAAACCGGATCATTACTTTTGCCCCACCCTGTATGTTTCATGTGTGTAATGTTTAAAAGTGTGATGACATTTTCTGCTGAAAATTAAATTTAGTAACTTGAAAACTGTATAGGAGAAGATTTAACAGATTACGTTCTGGAAATGTATGCAGACGTTTTCAACAATTTCCCTAATCAATATAGTATGCGTTGTTTAGAACTATAATGGTTTACTTGACTTTCAAATTTTTAAGATAAAAGTTGACATGTACTTATTTTTTATAGAAAATTAACCATATTTACATTTTTTTTGTTGAACCGCTTGTTGCTCAATAACTTTGACATCACATGCGATTTTTAATATAATAATTCTATTATGTTCGAATGTCTTGATTTTTTGCTAATTTTTAAAGCAATTTTAATGTACTAACTTTAATTTTTAACTTGTCACGAATGCTTACAAAAGTTGACAAATTTATGTTAGTATTATTCAGAAAGTTTGTTTTAAGTTCTCCTGTAGAAAGAACTATCATAGTTTTACAGTAGTACCTGAATTTAAAAAAAGTAACTAAATAAATGAATGAAACTAAAAAAAATAAAATAAATAAATAAACTGATGAGGGAAGAGAGAAGAAAAATGAGAAAACATTTCTTTGATTGTTGATCAACCTTGACCTGATAATGAAGGCTGTGTTTTGTATTTTATATCACTTGACATCTACCGCAAATAAAATGTAAATATGTAACCCTAGAGTCAATAAACCCGACAACTTGATACAAAGAGTATTAGCATCGAAGCAACTCTTTCTGTCTTTCGTCATCTAGAAATTGACGAATTTTTAGATTTAGACGCATAAACGTTCTGATTCGTGTTATGTCTTCTGTTTAGAATGAACATACGAGGTACGACATCGATATGAGAATCGATAACGGTGACCAACGATGGTTACTCCAGCAAATTGTGGGGCTGCCAAAATAGTGTCCCACACATTCCTTCCCGGATCCCCTAAACATGTAGTATATAGTTTTGCGTCTTCTCTAAGTGAGGGAGTTTCAATAAACAAATATCCATTTCGCTTCTTTGCGACCATTCTCGTTTGTAGCACCGCAAAGATGGTGTCCCCTTACTTTCTCTCATCTAATCCCTTCTCTATTCTGACCCTTTTGCAGCAATAAACTTTTTCAGGAATTCCTCCCACTTCCCGTTTTTGACACTAGTAAACTCATGAAAGTGTAAGCACCACCACCCAGTCCTAATCCCCAGTTCAACCCCTTTGACCTTTCTACATTCCTACCCCTAACATATAAGGCACGGCCCCACAAAGTGAAGCACCGCATCCGAAACTCGAAAGCCCGTTTCCCACTTTCTTACACAAACGCAGATGATTTTATGATTATTGCTTCTTTTTCTGATCAGTAACGAATGTTCAAAAAGTCCAAATATGATATCAATCGATAACCTCGCTCCATCTAGTGTACGCTGGAAGTATGGAGATCGATAACTTGGATTTTTTTTTTTTTTTTTTGGTTTTCTCAGGAAATCATCGAAGATATAATTGAGTGTACTGAGAGTTGACCTGTATGCACAACATCAAGATACTGTTTTAGTATCGGAAAACAGTTCCATGACTTGTTGCTGGATATGTAAAAACAGGCCCTCGCCGTCCATATGCGCAATGTCGTCCGGCGCACGACAGCACCGGGTCAAAAAGACGCCGAGCCGCCGAATCAAAAGGCGCCCCTAATAAAACAAACCACACTAAAACCCGAAAAACTGTTAAGTTGGGTTTTTCGGGGAAAAAACGGTTTTTTTTTTCAACCCTAAACAATGCGTTCCACAGGAATTCGCACAACGGTGCCGAGCAGGCTTGCCGCGGGCGGGCCTGTGTACAAAACTCATGTATTTTAAGTTTCCTTGCCCACCTATCAATAGGCCGAATTTCCAAAACGTCACAATAGATACCAAAACAGTTTCGTTTGCACTCGTGGGACGCGAGAAATAACCTCTAAGTCATAAATAAGAGGAAGTTCAACGGCATTTAAAAAATGATTTGCGAGGAGAAAAATAGGCGCGTCAAGGCCATATGCGAGGGCAACCTCATGGCAATTTCTTCCTTTTCTTTTTGTGGTTTTAAACGATGAAAGGATTCGATAGTTTAAGTGTTCTAACCCGAAAATAGTCTTCCGTGGAGGTTTTTGAGTATGCGTATTTTTTTAAATATTTTTCCCGTTTTTTTTTTGCATAGAAGAAAATGTTTTCTGACCAAGTTTTAGCTTAAGTTTATCTTTCTGTCTTTCTTTCTTTTTTTTTTTAAACAAACAATTTTGATTTGGTTATAACATGGCACAGTTAAATAACTAAAATGTATACAGTGGCCAAATAAATATAGATATTTGGGAACCACAATATATGTAGTGGTCTGATAAGTATAGATATTAAGAAGCCACTATGTATGTAGTGATCAAAAGAAGTATAAATATTTATAGAAACCAAATTAAAACATTTACCTACAAATTGTTCTTGCTAGAAAGAAGCGCCATATTAAATAGTAAAATTATATTTCCTGTTCATCAACAAAAGATGTTGTTTTCTTGACATTACATTTACTAATTCTCTACATAGTCCGTAAAATGTGTCGAAACTGCTACTATTAACTTACACAATTCACGTTAGTTGTTCGGTTATTACTTGTTTTTAAACAAATGTAACAAAAAAAATCTCTTACATTTCATTGGATTTAATAGCTACTATTATATGTTAAGGAACTAAACGAATTTTTGATGTCTCATTGAACCAACATTTATGAAACGGAGATGAATAAATTGGGAAATTTTTACACAGTAGCAGAATAAAATGACTTTCATAGAGAGCATTGAAAAGCGTTTTACTGGAAAATTGAACTCTTTATGATTTATTCTTTCGAAATTAATTTTATTGATCCGAAAACCAGGCAATTACATTCGCTCTTGAATGATAGTGTATCTGTTGAACTTTAATATCTTCTCCTGTTCTTGAGAACAATTAATGGCTCTCATAAAGGTCTACTTCTTTGTGATCGGGAAGGAATGCAATTTCGCAGAGATGCTCCAAATTCCGCCTGCCTTCGCCATGTTCTCCCACGTATTTGCTCTTTCAGCTTTCGTTGCTTGTCGTATTTTATCGCAGTCGTTATAACAACTATGATTATTAGCCGCACGCATAAAGTTTTTGATTTTTTTTTTTTCGCCTTCCCATATTTTGGAGAAGAATATTTTTGTTTCGAATTAAAACAAACTCTGAAGGTTTTTGGTTGTTTATGAACCGTTAATTGTAAGTGAAAAATAAAGGATTTTTTTTCTTTATTCTTCTTCTTATAATTATTGTTATCCTTTAAAACGTTGCGTTGTGAAAACTTTTTGAAAATTTGTTGTGCCAAAATGTTCAAAATGAATGCTTGAAATTGAAGTATCTTGATGAATACAGTTATTCAGGGTAACTTTGAACCACGTTATATCTGTTTGTATATTTGACTCAGCTAAATAGGTTATAAGTTCCAGTTTTCTACTCTTACTTTTTTAAATAAGCCAAATATACTAAAAATATGACGTAATTCAAAGTTAAATTCCCCATGGTTCAACGTTACAACGAATGACTGTACCGTGATTGGAAGTTTTTTCAGGTAAATCACTGGAAAGTTTTGACTGATTGTGACAGTTAAATATGAAATATATTTTTACAAATGTTAAGCCAAATTTATTTTCCAAGCTTTCTACATTTATCCATCAAAACTTAGCTGCGTGATGATTTTTTTTTATTTTTCTTTATTTATATATCTAAGGTTGTACGTTGTGAAAAATCATGTTCTATATTCTTTATCATTTTGGTTTATATTAATAGTTTTTAATCCATGTCTTTGTTCAAGTAAATACTATGAAACTCTTCTGAGACAGACTTAATTACTGTATGATTAAAAATTAATTTGTGTGTGTGTTTATATTTATTAATTGAGAACAAAGCTCAAATTTAGCAATTTATAGGTGTTTTATTTAATTAAAAATATATAAACAAGGGTGATTTTTGTCGGGGGGGGGGGGGGGGGGATAGGAAAATAGATTATTGAAAGCTTTGCATCTTTCTTTATGAGGGAAGGAGCATGCAGCATCTGATTCGTCTTATGTTTCTTTGGTTCTTATTGAACGTGCTCGCTCTAATCCCTCTTCCTCTCTCTTAATGCAAACATTGAGTCTTTACGTCTTTCTTCTGTTCAATAAATATAATCAATATTGATTATTTTTCAACTGATGGTGTATAATTATTACTACTTTGCTTTCAATTCGGTCTTAAATAATCGCACCGTAGAAGATCGAAACCGAACTGAACCTACGGACACGGATTTTCCTTTTATGTATCTATACTTTCGCCGATTAAACTAACAGATTGACTTGTCAATTGCATTTCTTCCTGAGTGCGATCTCTGAACCTTGCTAATGACCTCTCGTAATTTCTGCGCCGTCCCTTTAGGGGAAAAGGGAGGGCAAAGCTAATACCAGGAGAACACAAATTCCCAGCTTCCCTTCCTGGGAGTTCCCAGCCACTCCTCTGGCTGCCTTGTCTTGCGTCGCACGCCTTCCTTTTATTTTGCCACCCTCAATATACCTCATCATCCCCTTTTCCTTCACCACCACATTTTTTCTCTCCTCATCTATTCTTACGACATTTTCTTCTTCTTCAGAAAATGGATTTTTTCTCTCCTTCCTGCTTTCCATTTCCTTCGTTTGCTTTTGCTTTCTCCGCTCCCATCTGCAAGGCACGTGAGCACAAACCTGCTCCATCGCCTCCATTTTGTTTCCCATGTCTTTTTGTCATGCTGAAATCTGGATTAAGTTGAAATTTTCTTTAGCTTGAATGTTCTAAGTTTCCCGCAATCAGCAATTTTACCAAAAATTAGAAACAACATTTCGCCGTTCTAGTGATCTTCTTAGACAACATATCTTCTATACTACATATCTTCTTAAACTAGTTTCACTAATTAGACTACATATTTCTTTAGACTTATACGAAGAAAATCTGTTACAAACTGAAAAATAAAGAAACTAATCAGAATTCCTAAATAAGTATATATTTTAATTGTGGAACAAGACCAAACCTTTTAAAAAGCTGAGAAGTTCTGATGCACCAATTAATAAAAAGAACATTTATTCCTCGTAAGATGCAATTAAAACAATTTTTGTTGTTTTGAAATCCGTCTTAGACTACGTTTACTCAACTATTTACTGAAAAATAAAGAAATTAATCTGAATTCTTAAATTATTGAGTTAAATTCTGTCTAATACTTGAATTTTGGTTAAACCTTAAAAGTTTTGACATTCCATTCGGTAGAAAGAATATTATTAACTCTGTGCAATTCCTAATTTTACGGAAAGCAAGAAGCAAATTTTCGCTGTTTCCAAATCCGAATTAACGGTTATCCTTCTACAATGTGGAAAAAAAAGAAAAAAAAAAACTAATCGGAAGTTTTAGAGTTTAAAGGTGAAAAACGTTTTTGCAGTTCTTTCCAAAATTGTTTCCCGAATATTTCAAAGAAGGAAAAGAAAAGTTTATTATGAGGAAGTCAAGATTTTTGGTTGTTGTTGTTTCAATCATAAGCTATTATTTATTCAGAAAATTATTCTTACGCTTCAAACAATGAGTTCCTGCATGGAAAATGCATTGAAAATTAAAGTGGTTCCTGAAAGCTTTTTGGGAAGTCTGAGAATTCCAATTATGAACCACTATTATCTTTCATTTATATAATATTTTTATCGTACCATTTTCTGCATAAATAAGAATTTGCGTGAATTGGAAAATAATAATTTAAGTTTAAGAAGAATAGTGACGCTGCGATTTAATTCGTAATTATCTTTTGAATTTTGTCCAATTCACTTCTGAATTCTGAGAAGTTTCGTGATCAGGTGATGGAATCGCGTGCTTTTTACCAAATAGGTGCACTAATGGAGGCATATTTGCTATTGTAGTCGTTTATGTTTGGGTGCTTGCGACGAAAATAACTTGCAAATAAATGCATGAATTTTTCTTTCGGTATGATCTGAGAATTGTATCGCTTTTAAGTAAGTCACTGTGGTGTTTCTCAATCTTGCCCTGCGATGAAATTAGTCAAATTAAATAATACAAAACGAAATTTTTGGGATTACGTGGGAAAAAAGATAGGTTTAAAAAATTGATCCTTTATACTCCTAGTTGAGCTAAGTAAGCGAAGAAAACAGGTTGAAAAATAGAGATTATGATTGTGCTTCCGATGGAAACAACTTATTATATTACTAATAGATTTATCGCAATCAGAAACGGCTCGAGAAAAGAAAAAAAAGCAAAATCTGCTATTTTTATTTATTTTCAAAAAGTTTAAAATCAATTTTAATAAGGAGTAATCCTGTCGTCTTTATTATACTCTTATTGTACTAAATGAGTTTAGTGAATAAATAGTTTCAATGAAAACTCTTATAGATGAAATATTTAAAAATACTTTCTTTCATCATGGGGGAAAATTATGATATCGTTAAATATACTTCTGCGTGCTCAATTAGCTTTATGCATGATTTATATTTATGAAAACTGCAACAAACGACAACCGCAAGCCATGGTAAGTCACCTCGCAAAAGTCGTCTTCTTCTATCTAGTTTCTTTCAGCCCATTGCTCTTTTCTGATGTGCGGATAAGCGCCTGCAATTGATTATTTAGATTTCTTGATATGTTATTTGCAATTGTCAGAGAAATTGAAAAGTAGGCTTAAGCTCATTTTAGCAGTTAGAAGAACTCAGCAAAGGTAACTTACGATGTATTAACGCAAACTCGGGAGACAAAATGGCTGATGGAACAGCTTCGATCTGTAGCATAGTTCCCTATCTGACACTACTGTCTGTGGCACACGAGCCATTCAACGACGCTTGTTTTTTGTGTGCTAATCTGTGAAAAATGTATAAAATGTGAAAATCGCTTCGAGGAAAGCGTTTAATGCACAATAATAAAAATAAACGGGAAAAACTGATTTTTTATATTTTTTTAATCTGGTAATTTTTAGGCGGAGGAAGAATTCGAGAAAATTGTCTTGCCTGTTTCTTTTGTCTTGAAATAATTAATTCCGTTCTTTTCTTCCCTGCCCATGCTAATGACTGTGATTCCAGATGGTTCAGCAAATAGCGTACAATTTTGCAAGATATTCTTGGTAATGATCTTCTATCGACTTCTTTTGTCTTCTCAAGTTACTTTGCACTCGATATTGTTGATTTCCTTATCACTTTGGCTCTTTGAGTATATCGTCTTTTCTGACACTGATAATAAAATTTTTTTATCTTTTTTAGTTAACTTCCGAGTTAATCATTTCTGTGAAGATGAGCCGGTATCCAGAAGGCCGTTTTGATAATTGTCCTGGTTTCACTTTAGGCTCTAACACATATTTCACTTCTAGAATTAATCTGAGAAGAAACAAACACTTATCTATCAAAATACTTGTATATATCTTTCTTAACTGTGTATCTGTCTTTTATTTGTATCTCTATTTTTACATATTTCCTCATCAATCTAATCGTTCAGCTATTTACTTTCATTTTACTTGTTTGTCGTTTTATCTCTTTGACTTTGATCTATTCAGGTCGGGATTTATACCAATGATGATCTGGACACAGAATATGCTCCATATGATTGCAAGGGGCTTTTGTTTTAGAATCAGACTCTTCTTATTATCTCCATACCTACCATGGTTCTTTCCCCCTTTAAGAATTTATTTTTTTACTTCGTCAAGAGAATTTTATCCTTAATTTTTGAGATTTTTCTCTTAGTGAAGTAGGGTCAGGTCTTTAGTCAGTAGGGCTTTTATCTGTATTAACTGTTTCTTCATTTTTTTTCCTTTTAGATTCTTATTTTTGATAGTAGATTTCTTTCTTAGTCATTAGAATTTTCAGCTGTCAACCAAAAATTTTCTTGTTTTTCCTTTTTTTAAAAAAATTCTTTCAGTAGATTTTCCCTTAAATATTAGGAAGACTTCCTTATTTTTTGCGATTCTTATTTTCGACAAATTTTCTACCTATCTACTGAAATTTTCATTTGTTGCTTAGAATTTTTACCTAATTTATCAGAATTTTATCCTTAGTTCTTGAGTTCTTTTTTCCCTCCTGTCAATTGGAGAAACTTAGTTTTAATTAAATAAATGAAAGGATTTTTTTTTCCTCGGGAGAGAGTAGTGAATAAGATGTTTCTTTTAAACTTCTAGCGCAGAGAATTTTGTTGGTCTTTCCTTTTAAACTTTTAACTAGTACTAAATTTAGATTTTAATCATCATCGGTGTTTCACTTCTCATTTCTTCAAGGGTTTTGAAAAATAGAGGAAATGAATTGCTGATATAATAACACGAACCGTAAGGAATGCGACGAAAAACTTTCTTTTGTTATTTTTGTATTAATAACACAATGTAGACGAAGCTGCCATTTTTAGAACGCCAGCTAAAAAGTTATCCATAATCGATCCAAAATGAGGGAAAAGCGGGTTTAAAGATATTTTTTCTTCTTTTTCAATTTCTTGCTAGGCCTTATTCCACCATGTCACTTTCTTGGCTTTCTATTCCAGCGGTGTACCGAAATTAATCTTTTTCTTGCAACGTCTTCGCCATTTGCTTCCCTCAACCGTTACGAAGTCCCAGGTATGGATGGTTACAGTTAAATTTGCTTAGACGTGACGACCTTAATTACCTGTTAATGAGGTTTTGCCTCCTTTAGGATTTGAAGCGTTGTTTTTTTTTTTTTTTTTTATTTCTTTTTTTTTCCAAATTGCGAAATCTGAGGAAAAAAATCGTTTAGGAGAGGAAATTTAAAGTTTTAGAGCCCCATTTAAGTTGCCCGACATGTTTTTATTTTTTGCTCTCTTTCAACTGCATGGTGAGCATGTTAACAAATTTACAAACTACGTGGAAACTTTTTAAAAGTCTTCGAAAATTAGCTTGAGCTAGTAAGTTCTTGAGACTTAAGGGAGAAATAAGAAATTGTCATTGGTAATTTCGCTTAATTTCATTTGATAAAATATTACTTTTTTAAAAGTCGATTTTCTTTATCAATATGTTTATCACATAAAACGTACGCACTCTTTTCACCCAATTTTCTTGACACTTTTTTAAAGTGTTATTAATTGTTTTTCCATCAAGATTTTTTTTAAAAATATTTTTGTGATTTTTTTATACAAAAATAAAATGCCCTAATGTTGTATTTTTAGCCATATATTTTCGTCTCGATTCAATTGCAGCAAATCATGTCATTGAATTACTTTGGGTACTATATTTTTGTGTTGCAAAAGACTGAAATGTTAAAATTAATTTCAAATTTGAAAGTACGAAATATAACATTTTAATTGGTTACTTGGTTGGTACATTTTAATTGGTTTCGATGGTTTGTTTTACTGTCGATCATATCTTCTCAAAGATTTTTTCACATGATATTTTTTTCCTTTGATTTTTATTTATTTGCGAGATTTTGCATGTAAGTGTGGTGTTACCCTTTCACTTCCCATTCTCTCATACTAATGACTAAGAAATTGCTACGCACAAGGTCAAGTTTACTCTTAATTAGTTGGATTTCAATAGCAAGCATTTCTCAGAATTCTGTTCAGTCGAATAGCAAACGCATTTTTGTCAACTCTACTGGATTTTTTCCGATTTCACCTGGTTTCCTAGATTGTATTTATTAAAATTATGCTGGTCTTCATAAATTTTGGGGAAAATCCCTATGTTTAGAAAATTTTAGAGGGGAGCGGGAATCTTTTCAAAAATACGAACAATTTCAAACATTATTTTCCTTCTTATTTGTTTGACGAATGGAATTATCCAAGAAACCTAGTTTCAGATATTATAAAATTAAAATTAACTTCAGAGGAGTGATTATTTTGTTTGTTATTCTGAGACATATTACATTAAAAACTTGAATTTGATTGTAATTTTTCGTATTTTCCCCTAAATAGCAATAAAAATACATGCGATTTTGTCATGCGTCACAAAAAGCTACTGGATCTTTTTCTTGGAATGTTGGCAGGAATGCAAGCGAGCCGTTGTTCGAAATTCTTTATCCAGAAGTTAATAGGTGAAAATTTGCGGTCTCCTTTCGCCACGTGGCGATCAAAGTAGTAAAAGTGGCGATTAAAAAATGTGTGAACGATCGCTACTCCTGCATAAGGCATATGTAGTGGCTCTACTCCTGCATGGTCACATTTTAGCACATTCTGCTGTAATCCATTTTTTCACCCTTAGAAACATGCCAAAATTGAACACGTGCTTCGCCGAGCCTAAAATTTCATGCCGTATTTCAAGTTTCAATCCTTCAGCATCCTGTATTTATTTGAATCATTTTAAAAGTTCTAAAACATTCCAGCATGTGCTAAATTAAATCTGCATATTTCTTGTTTTATTTAAATAATTTATTTATTTTCTAAACTATTTTAGAGTAGTTTTTAACTTTTGTTAGCAATTTTACAATATGGCGACTAACAAAACTGAGTTATCGGCCTCTGGCTACTAACCAAATTTCCCAGTTTTCCCCTATACAGAAGTTAGTTCTCATGCTACATATGTAATGTGCTCTTTTTAATACAAATGACCGTTGTTTTTGTGGTTAGCAGATTAACATTGTTAAAAGTTAGTTGTTAGTTGACGTTTTATCGCATAAGGAAACTGTTTTATAAGTATAATTCACTACAATCAATGCCTTTTTACTTTTTTTTCCACACCTTTGCGTTCGGCGAGGAATTCGAATGTCTTTTATTTAGGAAGTATAATTTTCAGGAAGCGACAGAGAGAGAGAGAGAGAAAATAAAAAGAAATTTTATGCTCTGACATATAATTTAGAGTGGCATTTTTACTATATAACCAATTTCCTGCTGAGTTCACGTAACATTAGTTGAGAATGCAACATTCATTTATTTTTTTAAAAAGCTATATCTTTTTAAAATTATTTTTGATATTATCTTTATGCGCTGTGATCAACTAATATTTTTATGTTACCACTCTTTTAGGGAAACAAAAGGAAAATCGTAATTATATCTCCGTACAAAACAAATACTTGACTAGCCACGTTGTAACTAACTGTAAAAATTAGAACGGTTGTGTGTGTGTGTGTGTGCGATTTAACACAGCCGTAAAAAGAAAAGCAAAAATTTCCTATAAAAAATATGGTACTTTTCCGAAATTTATTTTTTTTTTCTCCTTCAAATTTTGTGTAAAAGAAATAAAGCCCATGAAATCCAAACATTGCCAGCTATGCCCACAAAAAGACTGATGTTTATTTTGAAATAATTGCCTACGAAAGCCCTGCTAAGAGTTTTCAGACGCTTGTTTTCACAGTTGATGTTTTTCTTAACACTTATGCAAATCATTTCTGCTGTAACAACTTCGTTTTTAATTAACGACAAAACTCCGTCTCTTGTAATGAATTTCGACCCTAACTGAAGTACGGTTTCTTCAGCCAAAGATTTTACTTTATTTAAAAGTTTCCGCCACTAATAACAAATTCTGGGAAAGTGCCGGATTATGTTCTCAAGTGTACGTACTGCGTATGCTGGTTAATAGCATTATATCAGCGTTCCCGGACGGCTCACCCATGAAATATTCATGATATTCCAACGCATGTTCTGAATATCTACTTTAGAAGATTCATTTACGAATCGCGTGTTTGTATTTCGTTTTCCTATCCTGAGTTCTTTAACTGTTTTTAGTTAAATGCAGAGTGGCGTACGTTTCTAAAAACGAAGTGATTTGAATATTCTCCGAGATCTTGATCCTATTTCCGTGCCCGCAGGGATCAAGTTTGATATTAAAAGACCTCGATGAAGATTTCAAAGGATTCGTGCTTTTTTTTCTTTTTTCCTTCTAGTTTCGTAAGCCAGTTGGATTTTCGCTTTTGTTGTTAAAATGGAGTAAATCCAACTCGGGGCTTGGTTGATGAAAGAGTCAACTTTTGGTCTGTTCATACGAAAGGTTTTATTTATTCATTCATTTATTTTATTTTATTTTTTAAATTTCTCCATCGACTGGATTTGACAAGATTTCATCGATACAAGTGGGGGATTTGGTTAAATTGCACCAAGGGGGCATTTTTGGCTCTTAAAGCAGAGTTCACTAAAACGGTAATTGCGAAAGGAAACCTTGCATAAAATTCTCGAGCATCAATTGGATTTGTGTGTATAAGCTCATTCAAAAGTCCCGTAAAAAAACAAACACACACAGTCTTACCTATCACGTAAAAATTCAAAAAAAAAAAAAAAAAAAATTTGGTAAATTTTAGTGTCTAAATCGGTTGTTTTCAAAAGGGACAATGTTGGTCTTTCGTGAATGCAACCATATTGGTAGTGAGATTAAAAAAAAATAAAATAAAACAATCAAACTAGCTGCACACATATATTTTTGTACATGTTCCTAAATTAATGTCTAAAAAACATGATTTATTTATCACATTTACAGTTGTAAATGAAAAGTTCTGATTTTATAATAAAAAAGTGTATAAAAAAATAATAAATAACCTTTTTGAAAATGTGAAATCACGAATTTATGGTGGTTCAGCTTATATCAGGCTCATTCTCGAAATATTCGGTGGCAATAATTTGATTTTTTGAAATTTGTAATATGTATTTTGTTGAAAAATAGATTCATTCTCATGTTTTTTAATTATTATCATGAAGAAAATGGTTTCGTAATAAATCGATTGCAGCATGCAACGCAATCCCCCCCCCCCCCCCCCCCGCTTTAAAAAAAAAAAAAAAAACGGGAAGTTTTTGTTGCGTTGCATGTTTTTTTTTTTCCTTCCTCATTGCTCTGTCGATTCCAGAAAAACAATATTTTACTACATTTTTACTCTTTTTTTTTTCTTCCTTGGTATTTTAAGTTATTCCTTTTATTTAACACACGGAAGTGCATTTTCCTCTCTGAAATTACAGTGATTTATCAAATAAACTAGTAAATTTAACAAAATGGTTAAAAATGCTAATTAAGAGTGGGAGAAATAAATTGTTAGAAATAAGTGTTTAATAACATATTTGGATTCGAACAATAAACGCACCTGACGAAGAATGATCTCTTAATTCAAGAACGTTTCTTTCTTTGTGCATCAGATAAAATGAAAAGCAAATATGAAAATTGATTAATATTTGATAACTAGGTAATGTTATAGCTCGAAAGGCTGCTAATATCTTCTTCATAATTGCTTTAGTTTCAATGGGAAACTATTCCATGATTCACGACATCAAATCGAATTTGCAATATTTCACGTATCCTATCCGAAGGCGATGTGATGTTCTTCCTCCATTTCCCGTTCCGAAACGTAACAATTATGTGATGTGGTGATGTAGTCGTTATCGATTTGGCCAAAATCACTTCTCACTCTTTTGTGTTACTTTGTAACGTCTTTGTAAAGAGGACGGTGGCCAAAAGCTTTTGAATATTTCAGTCAAGTGACATTTATGTGTGTTTAGAGAATAGACAGAAAATTTGCTTTCTAGATTTAATAAAGACATGTTATTGTCTGCTTTTCTGTGATGATATAAATTACATTTTGATATTCACTTGGTCTTGTGGAGCAAATTGTTATATCGACAAAATGAATAAACGGGAGAAATGAATTTAAACTCAAATGATTTTAATACTTAATAGTTATTATTTCTATGTGTAAAAGGAAAAATCAGCGTAAATAAAGTACAAGTTAAAGTACTAACCAACTGCACATAGGTATATAAAATTTAATGAGTCTACTTAATTAAATGTTTCTAAATATGAGGAGCAAACAGTTGTTATTTGTAACAAAACAAGTTTAAAGCTTGTTTTAGTTACAAATAACAACATACTTTTGTACCAGTTAATGAGGAGTTCAAAGAAAAAGCAACTTTATTTATTTTTTTTTTTGAGAAAACACGGTTTGACTGTTTGCTCCTCATATAATAAATAATATTTGTTATCAAACATTAGGTACGTTGTTAAATATTCTGCTTTTAATGATGATTTAGAATTTGCAGTTCGAACCAAAACGAAACGATCCACCGACTTTTGATTGTATTTGAAGATTACTAGATAATAATTATCAGTTCTATCTGCCTACTTGTGGGAACCCTCCCCCCCCCCCCCTTTTTTGTGGGATTGCCATTTTTACATTAAACTAATTTGACTAAACAGTATTTTGCACCTTACGTGAATCCTACGTTCCTCCATATATATTTGAATAGATATGGCAGACATGGCATTATAAATCTTTGGCTGTGTTTGTGTGGGACAAGGATGTAAAACCTGTCGAATCGAGGAAAATATTTTCCATTAATGACCAAAAATAATTATTAATAAATAGTTAACAAAGGAAAATAATTAGCGTTCAGTTTACATTACTAATAAGATTCCTTCAAATTATCGACAGTTAATGATTATGTTTCAGATTTACTCTTTTAATCGGATGGAGTGTTAAATATTATTTATCCACAAACTTTTTTATAAAAGTTACTTTGAAGGTGGTAGTTCTTGTGTTAAAAATATATTTTACGTAAATAAAGAAGCATAATTAAATTATGAACAACTAATTAATAATCTAAAAGAATTAACGGGTAGTTTGAATTAGCGATAATAATTCTAATTGGGCCCAAATATTATTGACATTATCCCCCTCGCCCAGCTGAATTTTACTCATTTAATAGGATGAAGAATTAAATAATATTTACCCACGACCTTTTCTTTACGCAAATTGTTTCGAAGACTTTAGTTATCTTCTTCTGGTTAAAAAAACTTTTACGCAAATAAAAAAATAATTATGAGTAAATAAACAGCTTTTATGGCTTTGATTACCAATACCATTTCTAATTGTGCCCTCAAATTGTTGGCGGCTATTTATTTTTTGTTTCAAATTTTACTTAGTGGGTAATATTTCTCCGTGAATTTTTTTGATGCAAATTTTTTCGACGACTTTAGTTGTCTTCTTATATTTCATCATTAGAGGGCAATTTTATCAATGCATTCAACTTAGTGCAATAAGTGTATCAATAAATGAGTCACTTATGTCAAATTCGCTAATAAGGCATTTATTACAATAATAACATCAAAGACATTTCCAGAACGTTATTAATAATTGATAACTAACCATTAAATGGAATCTTGAGCAGTTACATATTTTCATTCATAATTGCTACCGAAATATGATGTATCGTATCACTTGAGCTTGAAAGGTAATTTGCAACATCTTGTTCATTCTACCCTACGGCGTTGTTCTTCCGTCAGTTCCTTTGTGAGACTTATCCAATTATGCCTCTCCGACGCTATCGATTACTTAGTCACTGAGGATTTAAGTGACACTTTCCAAATGTACCCTGTCCATGCGATCGATGAGCGTATGCTGTAGTTTGAATTAATAATACATAGTGTATTTCATTGAAAGATCCACAATTTTCCTCCCAGAATGAAAAATATATACTTTCACGTCTTTTTATTCTTCAAGTATCTATCAAAGTTATTTTTTATTTTTTCCTGACATTCGGGTCAAATCTTTATTTTCCCCTCTTATTCAGATTTATAATGGATTTTATTTTCTCTAGGAGCACATTTTTCCCCCTCTCTCCACACAATTAAGGAGAAGTAGGATACATCTTCCACAAAAATAAATAAATAAATAAAAAGAAATATATTATTGCCTGATTATAAGATACGCTTTTACCAAATTTGGATGCTTGCAGGATGGGTTTTATGTAAAATAAAATTAACCGTTCAACCGGTTATGTTAGCACTTAAGATAAAAGATGTTTTTTCCTTTTTGACTCGATGTAACCTCATTCTTATATTTATGCTCATCTTATAAGATGCGCTTTTACCAAATTTGGACGATTCTGTTTGCAGGATGGGTTTTATATATAATAAAATTAACCGTTCGTGTTGCAGCCCGTTGAATCGCTTATGTTAGCACTTAAGATAAAAGGTGACTTTTCCTTTTCTAACTCGATGTAACCTCATTCTTATATTTGTGCTGATCTGGAAAAATCTGGAGCTCTGCGAGGAACAGGAGCAGTGGAGTAACGACATTTTGCTACGAGAAGGAACAGAGCCGAAGTACTTAAATTTGTGCAGTTTCGCATCAATTAGAGCTCAAGTGCCGCCATCTAATGGGAAACGGAGCGTCAAAATTCTCTAAGTGATAATGGCATCCGCCGACAGTGGCGCTACTTGGAAGAATGGGTGCCGATTTCCGGGAAATGCAGTAAGTTTGCAAAGGTTAGTGATACATTAGCAAGAAAGAAAAGAATATAAATGAAATTATTGAATAAAATAAATAAACATAATAAATAGCATGATTACTATTATAAGTAATTGGAGCACGGAGCGGAACTAGAGCAAGTTTTTAGACGCTGAAGAGGAGGAGCAACTCAAATATATTTAGTGTAGTCCCCTGTATTTTAAAAGTGCCTCAAAAATTAGGGAAATCTTTTGATAAACGTTAAAAAGCGTTTGATAAGTGAGTTAAAAGGATTTGTCTCTTTATGTTCTGCAATAATTGCAGATTCTGAAATGCAGTTATATTAAGCTCGTTTTCCTCATAAAAAAACTGTTCCTAATTATATTACCCTAAAGTCGCTTACTCGAAATCCTATTTCCCCGCTAAGTAGATATAATCCTATTTACGAACGAATCAAAACGGGAAAATTAATATCGTATGCTGGGTACAGACTGTGGGGAAAAACTTACAAATTAAACTTTTCATGATTCTATGTGGTGTCGTGTTGATTTCTTTTCCCTTTATAAAATTAACTATTTTTAATGTGAGTTAATAGAGTTTGACTTTGTTTCTCCTACGTCTAGCATTCTTTTCTGTAATTATTCTTTGTTCTAAATTCGTGCAGCTCATAGCGTTAGAAGTAACTAAGTGAAAGGGCTTTCTACGATTAATTACTTACCATTTTGATACCCACTTTTTGCATTCGAATATTTTTCGAATCGCACGCAGATAGTATTTTGATTTATACAACTTCCCACTGCACATTTTCTAATCCCACGCTGTTGTCACCACCGGTCTTTCGTTCTTCAGATGTTTTTTGAAAACTGAGTGCTATTCGTGCAGTTTTCAGTGGAAAAGAACTATATATTAATGGATGTGTTTTAGAGAGATTTTTGCAGAACGTAAATCCTATATATTTTTTTTTCTCTCATTAAATATTCTTTAGAAAATAAACATCGATTAACACTTCTTATTGCATAATTTAGAAACTCCAGAACGCAATATTTTTCTTTATTGAATTATCTCTTGTTTTAGAAAATAATGAACTACCGATAATGCTGAGTGCTTTTTCCCTCGATCTGTGTTTCCTCTCTGTACACTTCTCGTAAGTGCTTTACTCGCTATTTACCATTGGTGAAAAATGTGACATGTGTGAAGGAAGAAAATGAAACCATATAATAAAACAGTATTACATTGTATGAAAAAGAAATATTTGCGCAAATGGAAATCTATGCGTTTCTGTCAGCTGGAGTTGGAGAGAGCTTTTCGGTCATCAATACTTAAGTGTCAAACTCCTGTTTTTGTTTCTTTTATTCCTCCAATCTCCAGCTGTTTTCTTCTGAATTTCTGATTTCTTTTTTTATCTCTTGCCTCTTGCAATGTTTTCAAGTGTCTACCGCCAGATGTCACATCGATCTGTGTGACCCTCTGTGTAGCGGACCTTAACAAAAAGCTGCGCTAGAAAAATCCGAGGAAATATTGGAGAAAACCACTTAACTCACCACCTACTGCAAGGCTATTTTTTTTTTTTTTTTTTGTTCTTTTCTGATATGGATTAAAATTTGGCCACTTGTTTATCCGGATTTTATTGTTCTTATTTGATTTATTCACGATGCATTTCTATTTTTGTTGTTATAATTGTGTGCTTTGATGTTATTTGCGTTTGTAAACTCTTTTTTTCTTGGGGGGGAGGGGGGGTTAGAAACAATTTTAATCACTATTTTTCACTTGAAAGTTTTAAGAGGAAAATGGAGCAGAAACAAAAAATCTGCTCTGTAGTATTTAAGTTGTATTTAGTTAAATGAAAGTTGAAGTTTTTATTTTTAAAAATTTTACTCGAAGCGATCCATTTATGCAGGGATTAGAATAAATAAATAAATAAAGAAAAGGGTTTGAAATGTAATTTAAAAATAGAAGGAATACAACCAAGAACTGAGAGGCATAGAAAACCAGAGTCCGTTCCCAGCAGCTGTTTTCACATTGCTGACTAAAGACAAAACTGAAGTATTGAAGTAAAAATGCAAGTAGGAAATCGGAATAACTGACTCAATCGGTCGAGATGTGTTTTTTTCCGAGCTTGAGTCAAACAAGTTGGTTCTGCGTTCTGAAAACTGCTTGAATAGGCCAGGGTTTGTACCGGTCATGGAAATCCTGAAAAATCATGGGGAAAACAATTAATCAATTTCAGACCTGGAAAAGTTATGGAAAATTAGTATTAATTGGGGAAGGGGAGGAACCCTGTCCTACCCTATATTTCTGCTGTAAACGCTAAATGCTCGTGTCCCGCTCAAAGTTGGTCTTCGTTGTCATGTTTGGGCAGCCCGTAGTAACTTCATTATAGTGCTTTTGATAAATGCCTTGAGTTTTTTTTTAGTTGCGTTTTATTTCAATAATAACAATGAAATTTTTAAATCCTCATTTGCACTGGAAAATGTAAGTTAATCAACCGATGCTGCCATTATATTTTCCCTTTGACCAATTATGGCGGCTACGTCAATAGAGTCGCCATGTTTGGCCATTCACGAAGATGGAAGTAAATAAGACTTCAAGAGCAAAACTTTCGAGAAAAACAGGATTGTATGTTCATTGCAATATGCCTAAGCTATTGGAAACAGTGCAAAATGTGATAAAAATGGTTATTTATTCATTAAATTCTTTATAACAAATGCACATTGCTTTGACGTCGTTTTTTTAGCCTACTTTCCCGTAAAAGTAAAAAAAAATAATAATAAAGCATGAAAGAAGGCTTAATGTATCGTGAAAATATCGTTAAAAATCAAGAAAAGTCAAAAATAAGTGAAGTAATTAAATAAAGATTGAAAAATAAAAAATTTGAAAGTAGGGTATTGAGATGGGGAAAAAGTGTATCTGTCGGTCTGTCGGTCTGTCTGTCTGTCGGTCTGTCTGTCGGTCGGTCTGTCTGTCGGTCGGTCTGTCTGTCGGTCTGTCTGTCTGTCGGTCTGTCGGTCTGTCCCCCCCTAATAACTTTTGAACGAATTGTCCGATTGGAAAAATTCTTTTTGCATTCGAAAGATCTCGGCGAGGACATCTCATTTCTATATTTCACTTTTTCATTTGAACAATTTTTTGTTCAATTTTGAACAGTTCAAAAAATTTTAACATTAGCGCCTATGGACAAAATTGAAGCAAATTCTGTAAACTCTGGGCACAAGAGCCAAGTTCCTATTGAAAGCTTATTGAAAGGAGTTCTCGGCGTGAAATATTGATTTGAACAGTTTTTGTTCATTTTTGAACAGTTCAAAAAATTAACACAGAGCTTACGGGGAAATTTCAACCCTATATAAATCCTGATCTAACGGACCGATTTGCTTGGAACAAACTTTATCGGAAAGCTCTTATAACGTAGAACATGTAGAAATAGAAAGTTTATCCAGAACGTACGAGCCTATTTTGCTATGAAATTTTTTGATCGGGATTTTCAAGGATATTTCTCAGTGACTCAATGAGTGAAATAATGAATGAATGAATAAATGAAAGAGTGAAAGAATAAATCAATGAATAAATGAATGAGGAAAAGAATGAATGAATAAATTATTGAATAAATGAAAATATAAATAAATGAGTGAATAAATACATGAATGCGTAAATGAATGAATAAACACTTGAATGAGGTAACGAATGAATGAATAAATGCATGGCTGAATAAATGAAAGAATGAATGAGTGAGTGAATGAATATGTATTATCCGTTGAAAAAGGTATATTTTCAATAATTAGAACTAAAGATAAATAATAAAGAGAGAGAAAGAGATAGCTAGATTATAAATTTGAATTTGGTGTATACGGGAAAGTAGGCTCGTATAGTTCTAGACGGAACTTCTTGTTTATATATCAAATTCTTTTCTCGAAAAAATTTATTTATTATTTTTTTATTTTGTTAAAAACGTTTTTTTTATCTTAAATTCTTGGATACTAACGCTAACTGCATGGTTTGTTTTTCATTTCTTTAAATAGCAATTCTTTATAAATAATTAATATTTAATTTTTTGTTTTATAAAATATTTATGTTTTAAAAGTTTGTTTAATGTATAATACGTTTTGTCATTCTTAAAAAAGTTGGGATAAACTTTTTCATCAGCAAGAAATATTGGATTTTAATTCATATTTTTTTCTTATTCATCAATATTAAAAGATGTCACTCTGTTTTTCGAATGAATTCCATGTGCAGATGAGAGGGAAAGAAAAGCTAATCCAGGTTTGTGTAACTAGTTCATAAAAATTTTTATGGAGTCATAAAATACTCATGGAATTTTTTTATCCCAATAGAGTATAAACCCTTTGTGGGTGTGTAGCAAAGTAATTCCTTTCTGTATTTTCTGTCTACTCTTAATCAATATTTTTAAAATGTAAAATTTAAATTTGTAACCCAGACCCCATGTTCTTGTACTTCATGTATATGCCTGCATGTGTGTGTGCATGCATTTGACATGAGTATTATTTTATGAAATGCATCATAATTTGCTAAGTGAAATAGTTACAAAATTTGTAAGTTGTTAAACCGTGAATGTAATAAGAGTTTAAGAATTCTGACATAAAAATCATTTCAAACAGATCTTCCTTATGAATAAATTAAACCTTCTAACGAGAGAGACTTAAAACTTTATTCTCTGCCAGAATTAATTTTTGTGAAGCGATAAATTCATGCGCATTCGATTAAGAATATCCACTTCACGTTCTAGACACATTCTCTCATTTTCCAAGTTTTGAAGGAACTGAAAATACTTTCTAAAATTTTAATTTACCGGAATTACGAGACATTCCAGAGTGCTTTTATGTCGGCTTTGACATGGAATCTGAATGAATCAAGTTATTCACTTGAACGGCGAAAGCTGTTGACAACAAAGTTTAATTGTTACCCATTTTATGCTTGAAAGGTTTGTGTATTTATTACTTCGCGACTTTAGAATGAAATGTATTTTCTTAAACTGTTGCAACGAATTGAAAGGGTAGCGTCGCTTTTCCATTCTGGAAGTTTACAAATTGAGCTGCCTGTTTGAGGATTTCCTGTTGGTTGTAACTAAGAATTTCTAACATTTTGCTTCAATTAAATTTAAGTGTTCATCATTTCGGTTGAATAATATCAACAGTTTACAATTCACAGTGTGTTCAGCCCTGTATTATGTTAGACAAATTTGTGTCATCTTTGCATGCAGTGTAAGATTTTACAAGCAGTCTAGGAAAATTTTTAATGGGAATTATCTAAGTTTTGTCATCAAGGGATTTCTCATTGGTTGTGTGGAGGAGGCCATTGTCATTATTGTTACCACTTATCTTGTTGACAAACGTATTTCTTGAAAGGGGATCTAGGTCATATTTAGCTCTACTATTAGGTTGCCTTGTAAATGGTCTTTGTTTTAGTCCCAAATATTACTTTCCTGTTCTTTAATTTCTAGGTTAGTATTATGTGTCATTTTCATCTTAACATGTTTAGCATTCATTTGTTGTGTTTTGGATTGTGATTTTATTTTTTTTTCAGTAAGGCGCTCATTTTTTTAAAGTTAAAAGCCTAAAATTAAATTTTAAAAATTACCTACTTAGGGACCGTCCATAAATGATGTCGCGCTTTTTCCCATATATTTGATCCCCTCACCCCTTTGTCACAAAATGTCCCACTTCAACAAAACCCCTACACCCCTTTGTCACATGCCACGCTATGTTGCATAAGCAACATAGTCACACTTCTTGTTACCCCCTCACCTCCTCTTGGCACAGTTTGTCACAATTACAGGAACCCCCCTCGAAGCGTGACATATTTATGAATGATTCCTTACTGAAATATTATTATTTTTTCAATCCGAAAACCCTCGCTTCACAATTTTACGATGCTATATACTTACTAAAAATTTTATTCATTATTTCATTCAATGTTTCTAGAAGAGGGAAATATTATGTTACATCTGTTGTCCTGTAATGATGAATCATTGTGCAGTAATTTTTAATTACTGTATTTAGAACAAGCATATAGGTCGTATATCAACTGTTTTTTTTTTTTTTTTTTTGTCGTCTTTCTGAAATGTAGGAAGAAGTATCGGTTACTAAAAGTGGACACACTCTCTCTAAACGAGCTAGGTGAATTTCATTTACTCAAGCTTGTGGTCACTAACGTGCTTTAAATGAAATTACTATAATAAATATTTAAAGTTATTTACTTTTGATTATTGATTACCAAATGTAGTTTATTATAATGCTTCCTAAATTTGCACCGTTAATCATAGATGCGGTTTTTGCCCCCTATTGCTTAAAAGTTAAAGACGAATCTCACTGAAACAACGATTTATTAAAAATATTTTAACATATAATAAAATTAAAAGCTTAATTAATTTAGCTTTTAATTTTTACTTTCATTAAAAGCTTTGTGTTTAACACAAAGCTTTTTGATTTTATGTAGTTTTTGTTTATTTATTTTTTTTACTATTATTTTGATTGAGGAAAAGTTGTCAATGTTGTAGACAAAGTCAAAATACTGGTTCGTTGATCTTTTGGAAATGCTTTTTTATTTATTTCCTTATTATTATTGATATTGCTATTAATTCGTTACTAACATCATTATGATTGATTATTGAAAAGAGAAAAAGAAAATGTTTTTAAAATGTTAGGGGGCTCAAGTCAAAATTATTAATTATTGTTGATTTCGTGTCTGTTGCCACGCATAGCAAAGTTTTTTCTTTATTGTTATTTTTTAGGTCAACTTTATTTTATACTTAACATAAAATAAAGTTATGCGTATTTTTCTTAAATTAGAACTCACTGCAAAGCTACTTAATTTAAACTTTACTTGCAGTAATTAATTTCTTAGTTATTACTGTTATTCGGTCTTCTTAGTTTGATTTTCAAATTTGTTGTTTCTTTTGTGATTAATTATTGCTTTTTTATTTTAGGTGAGTAAAATTTTGATGAATGGACTATCGGAATTTATGTGTCGAAGTAAGATTTGATATTTAAAGGATTTTTTTAAAATGTTGACTGTATTTTAAAAAATCCCCCCTTTTTTAGCCTACTTTCCCGTAGAAGTTAAAAAAAAAAAGAAAGAGAGAAAGAAGGCTTAATACATCGTAAAAATATCGCTAAAAATAAGAAACTCAAAATAAGTGAGAAAAATTAAAATTTTGAGATGGGGGAAAATGTCTGTTGACCTGATCAGAACTTTTGAAGGAATTGTCCGATTTTATAATTATAATTATAATTATAATTAATTTTTTTTTGCATTCAAAAGATCTCGGCGAGAACATCTCATTTCCATATTTTATTTTTTGATTTGAGCAATTTTTCGTTCAATTTTGAGCAGTTCCAAAAATCTTAAAGTTAGAGCATAAGGGGAAATACGATGCAAATTATGTAAACTCGGGCATGAGATCCAAGTTCCTTTGAATAAGCTTATTGGAAGAAGTTGTCCCCGGGAGACATTTTTTGATTTGAACAATTTTTGTTCAATTTTGAACAGTTCAATGTAAAAATTAATTAAATAGGTAAATTTTAATCCTGTATAAATTATTTTTGTTCAATTTTGAACAGTTCAATGTAAAAATTAATTAAATAGGTAAATTTTAATCCTATATAAATTCTGTTCTAACAAACCGATTTGCTTGAAACAAACGTTATAGAAAAGATTTTAGGACATAGAACATGTACAGATACGAAGTTCATTCAGATCCAAACGAGCCTATTTTTCCACGAAACTTTGATCTGGATTTTTTAGGATCTTTCCGAATGAATGGATGAATAAGTGAGTGAATGAATGTAAAAACCGTTGAAAAAGATATAATTGAAGTAACTAAGAACTAAAGCTAAATGAAAGAGAGAGAGAGAGAGAGAGAGAGATAGCTAGATTATCAATTCGATATTGGTGTGTACGGGAGAGCAGCCTCGTATAGTTCGAGACGGAACTTCTTTTTTTAATGTGCATTTTTTTTTAAATTTTTATTTAATTTTTTTTTTTTTATTTTTTAAATTTTTATTAAAATTTGCAATTTTGTGCATCTCAGTTAAAATTGCTGCGCGATTTTAATGCTACAAAATTTGATAAAGGGTAGTTCAACAAAAATGATGAAAAAAAAAAAACCCCGCAGTTTTTAATTCGTTTACTTTATTTCATTGAACAAAAAATTATTCGCAAGTATTTTTTGCTATATTTCCAAATTTGAACTATTTTTCAGTTTTATCCAGTATTTGACTGTTATCACATCAAAACTAGTTAATAGCGTCCAAGAGCCACAAACCCTCAATTGTGTAATTACCTTTCCCAAACACAAATAAGCTAAATTGAATAAACTTGTACTAATATCATTTTCCCGATGAAAGTCGGTTAAATTTTTCTTTTCTCCGAATTTCCTTCTTGTGGAGAGAAAGTGAAAACAACGAGTATTCGGAGCGAGCCCAGTTGTGTGCATTTGTACGTCCATCCGAAAAGGCATTCATGAGACCGGAACTAATTGGAATTTATGAACGGTACACCCTGTTTCTTCTGCGGGCTCCGAAGTGCAGTTTAATGTCCTAAATGTATCATTTGAACCCTACTCTCCTCTTGGAAACGATATCTTCCAATTTAGTTTCGCCCCCTCCCCTGCGTTGTCGTGGCAACCGGGAAAGCAATGCTTATCAGCTTTGTTGTTGGGGGTGTATAGGAAATGCAACTGAGATTGATGCTTGATTCTTCCAGACTTTAAACGGATTACAATTGTAATATTTAGAAAAGCTTTTCTCGATATCTTTATTCTTAGTGATATGTGAAGAAATTGGAGTTTAGATAGATATTTTGCGATTTCAAGAGGCTGCTTTAATGATCAGGTTCTTAGTTACTATTTATTTTTAATTGGAAACATAAATGCTGCAACTTCAAAATAATTTAGGAAAAGCAGTGCCTTTTGTCGTTGCATAGTTTAAATAAGCTTCGTTTTAGTTTGTTAAAACCTAGCAGACAATGTTTCCTTCGTTATGTCCGAATGTTCGTAAAAACGAGTTTTTGAAATATCTCTCTTATATTTACCATCTTTCCTCCTATGTTCAGTTGTGAAGTGAAGGTTTCGTGAAAAATAGCAACTTGGCAGCAATATATAATTATTGCTAAGGGTGGAAAGTCCTGTATTTTAAAAATGCGATTTGTTGTAATGCCTTGTTACAAGGACAAGTTTTTTTATTATTATTAAACAAAAAACAAAAAAAATATACTCGAAAGTAAGTGAATCATTGAAATATAACTTAAATAGTTAGAACCAAAAAAAAAAAAAAAAGCGAATGATCATTGGTTTGAATAGTCGAAAAGTTTGTTTCACCGCGGTACTACTACCGTAGAGGAAGAACGATATTTACAGGGTGCAGGAAGGCGTTGAACCATGGCTGACAGTATTCCGTCTGTAGGCGGATTTCTGTCTTTTTTTTATAAATCTTTAGACAGAATATTCGGAATTAAAAGATTTTATAATATATGGTATTTAAATGATATTATAAATGCTTTTCGATACTGCTTAATTATCGAAGTATTAAGCTTAATATTTGATAGTGTTGCTAATTATAAGAAATTTAGTAATTTTTGTTAAAATAAGAATGACTTTAAAAGTATTCTACGTGAGTTTCCACCTTAATTATTAAATATTGTTATTGCTAATTTAAATCCAGTTATTATTGGGAGAAAAAATAGATAACTAATTTCTCTAGTTATTATCAGGGGAAAAAGGGATAAATAGTTAATACACAGCAATATATTCGCAAAGTTTTTAGGATAGTTGCAGAAATTGTTTTTAACTTCCGTCCTTTGAAATCTTTTTACTTACACCCATACATTCAACTTAGGATGCTTTTCGCGATGCTCACAAATGTAACGAAATTCCGAATTATGAAAAGAAAATGTTAGAATACAGCTATTAGTTACGGAATAATTGTATTTTTGTACTCTTAAAAGTGCATTTGCTAAATGTACTGCTGTAATAATGGATGGTGAAGGAAACGAGTTTTATGTGCGTTTCTGTGACCATTATCTACGTCAATCTAGGTTACATGAATGAAAAGCATATTTAGTCGAAAAAAATTACTTAAAATAGTTAATTTTAATTTAATTACTTAAAATATTTACTAACTTAAATTTAATTACTTAGTACATGTTATTTTGGATAGTTTGTAAATGTTATTTAAACGCTAAATGAAATTGATTTTTTTTTTCTCTTTTTAAAATTAAATTTTTCTGTATAAATAGCTCAAGTGAAAGAAGCTACAGAAGAAATAAACAAAAAGCTCAATAAATAACTGGACAGTTTGAAATATTATATTTATGCTTCTTTTCTTCCTTGGGGTAGGAAAAAAAAACTTTCTGGCTTTTAGAAAATCAAAACTCTGTTTTTAAATATATGTAGAAATATTCTTCCCTAAGGATATTTTTGGATGGTATGGACCTTTGACATTTCGGTCGTCGAAAACTCGACGTCCAGCTTTAATATTTTTAAGACTTAGTAGATATTTCGTCCCGATTTTGCAAGTAGAGGTGTATTTTCTAGCTTTTAAAGGATTTACTCTGGCTTAGCCAGAGTTTCTTTTTATTTCTCTTTGCGGTACCTCAGATCGGCAAAAGCTCTTAAGCAAACCTTGCGCAAACATTTCTCAAAGTGTTTCAGTGATGTTTTTTTCCTTGCTGAGAGTGAATGATTTTTAGTAGATTCCGGAGGTTTTGCTTCTCTTCTAGAAACTAATCTATTACGTTATGTGTGCGATTTATCTTTCCAAATAGTTTGAAAGTCCTTTTTAATTTGAACATATTTCATAAGTTATGTAGGATTTTTTTTTTTGCCTCCCCGCTCCTCCCAGTTGACAAAGAAAACTTTGAGGACATATATCTTAAGATATTGATATCTAAATTGAAACAAAATCCTAATTGCTAAGTTTGACAGGTCAACGTAAAAATGTTGAGTTTTTTACTTGTGTCTTATAAGAAAACTATCACTAAAGTAATTACTGTCACTGAATATTTCTAGAACCAAAATGCAGTCAAACCAGTTGAAAATAGTAGGGTTTGGGAAAAAAAAAAAAGTCCTGTGGTTCAAAAGTTATTAAATTGCCTATTTGACCCCCCATATCCATCATAGCCATTCACCTCATCTGACGATATTCACTGTATTAATAGCTAAACAAGTTTTAAAATAAATACATTCACACTTCCTGTGACCCAATTTTTATTTATTGTATTTTTTTCTTAGAGGCTAACTATTTTTATTTTTATTTCCACGCTAAAACTATGTTCGTACCTGGGCATCAAACGGCCACTACGACAACTTCTAGATAATTCATATTCAGTCAGTTCTCTCTGCTATTTATTTCGCCTCCTTCGAATTACGTCTTGGTGGACAATATATGCGTTAGGTGAATAATTAATATACAGGCAGGTTCTAATTGGGTAATACAGTGCACGTTACCTTGTTTAGACCTGCTTAAAGCTCATTCCAAAAAGCATATGTCGTTTAAAATAACGTATAGACCAATATACTCATATATATTGTTTTATACGGTATATGATCCTGAGAAAAAGAAATTTGCAATAAGAAAATAATTGTTATCTTTACCACCAGGGTGGGGAGGAAGCGCATGAAAAACAAAAGAATCAAATTAAGAAACAAAGAATTTTATTTTATCACCGAATTTGTTCAATTTGCATTGATCACGTCCACAAAGAGTTGTAGCGGTGGTCAACAGTAACACGAAGGATTTCTCTATCAGTTGCAGCAACTTGGCGGAGTGAATTGTAATTGATCTAAAAGCAAGAAGCACTCAGCTTGTGGCTAAAATTTGACCTGACATATTTTTATTGCAGATCTCTTTTTCCCATGGTTCATAATATGTCTACTGTATAGGACGTACTTAAAAAAATGAGCTCTACGTGTATCTAAACAGGACAACTTTAACTATATCCACCCTGTATTTTACAGTGACTCATAATATCAGTTTTATTTTTCGCTCCCCCTACCCCCAAAAATTCACTGCTAACGAGGGACAGGGCTGTATACAATATTGCTATCTGAAATGCGACGTGCAGACATGGGATTAAGATGCTTTTTTTTTCTTTCTAAAACGTGTTTCAAAGCTTATTCATTGCCAGTGCAGCATCTATCATGCAGGGATATATATATTTTTCTTGATCATGTGTATACTCTGAACATAACCGTTCCTCCAATAGTAAGAAGTAAAACCAATCACCATTGCTCAGAAACGAGAAATTTCTTTTTTGTCCAGAAACGTGTTTAGCACATACAAGTGTTTTTCAAAGTTTGCCAAACAATGTCATTAAAGCCCAAATGTGCAAAAATATTGTTTTTAAAACTTGCAATCGTTTAGCACATTTGCGCGTTAATAATGTTGTTTTTTATAATTTCATCATTGTTGTTGAAATGTAAATTTGTTGTTGATTCAGTTTTTGTCCAAAATTATATGCCTCTCCTGTAGAAAAAAAGGGAAAAAAAAGAAAGAAAGGAAGAAGAAAGTTGCACATTGTATTTCAGCTAATTACGTATGTACTATCTTTGGTTGGAATGCGAATTTTCTGTATAAAAAGATTTTTTTTCCAATTCAGCATCAAATCATATTGCTTTTTTCACTACGTTTCATCTCTGCATTGTCATTGTAATCTTATATTAAATCCATTCTTGAACATGGTTTGCATTAGTATGGTGATATTCTTTTAATTTCTTTTTCCTTGAACTATTTCATTTTCGTCAAAAGTAGTAAGATGTTTTTCTAGAATTTTTGTATTGTGTAATTTCGAAACTACTGCATGTATTACTGTTATATTTAATTAGAATCCAGATAGTATTTTTTTTTCCCTGGCGTATTTTTTGTACGTTATAGATTTTTCTAGCTAATGCCTAACATTGCGTAAATTTTCATTTAAAGCCCGCAGGACAAGATATGATTATCCAAGCAAAAAATTTAATTTGCAGAAGAAAGACGATAAAGGGTGATGATCTAGCGTAGTTACCTTCTTTATTAACTCGCAGAATAGAAATCTATTTACTGTTAACAATATTTTGCATTCTCCTCGAAACAAGCGACAGAGCATATTAAAAAAATAAAAACTCTATTGCTTTTTCTGAAAAATTTGTATTCATTTTCTCTTTCAACAAAAAAGAATCACCGCAAGGGAAATTACTTACTTCACTTCGCTTCGGCTTTTATCCCGATCATTTTTAAACTGAATAATGTGGTTCGTAAATATCTCTTGGGTAAAATATCCAGGTTAATAAATTTGGCGTAACTATCCACGATTATTTTTCTTTTGTTATTCAAAATAAGCGGATGTGCTAGTGTTTTATTACAGACGATTGGAAAATGCTAACGAATATAATGCTATTAGTAATAATTTAGAGAAAAGATATATTTTCATTCTTTTATGTTAGATTTGTAAAGCATTTGCATAAATACCTGTGGAGATATTTTTGCTTTTGATTCGGTTTTAGCTCTAAATAAAATAGCGATGTATCAGTATATTAAATAAAGTGGTTGCTTGTATGAAGTATTTGAATTCTTGTAAATGGTAAAGTTATTGTTTTTGAAACTTTGTTGGTAGAAAAAAATGAAGGAAAACGCCTGACAGAATTTATCTTGAATTTATTGCTATGCTTATCATTGCATTCTTATTTATTTATTTTTTTTTTTTTTGAAAGTAAAATTTGAGTTTTCGTTGCCTCATTATTCAAATTGTGGAAAGTAAAGAATTTCTGTTGCGATGCGTCAACATGTTTTCTTTACAATTGAATCGTTTATTTCGAAAAGGTAACAACTCTGAAAAAGAAATTTTTTTTTCAGCAGATAGGAAAAAATGGCTTAGGAAAAGTTGGGAAACTTTACCGGTCTGATCTTTTACTATTTTATTTTAGTAGGGAGTAGCAATGCAATACTGATAAATTAAAACGGTTTTTGATTAATTATGCCATGAAAATTAATAAATTTAATACTGAGAGTTCTTTGTTTTTCAAAATGTACATATTACCTTATGAAACGATTTAATTATGCATGACTTAAATGGCAGCGTCAATTTCACTAGGACAATTTTTATAAAGTTGTAAATTGCACGCCTCCCTCTCCCCTTCTCTTTTTCTTTTTTTAATGAATCGACCTTTTTGCTTATTTATTTCTTATCAAAATTTTTGAAAGGAATTTCTAAGACTTTTCTTTTTGCATTCCATTACGTAAATTCTTCATTTTCAGGCATTCATTTTTAAGAATAGAAAAATGCTATGTAGCATCTGTTACGGAGTATTAGACTCCATGAGAGGGCGTTTTAGTAGCTCCCTATAAAAAGGACTAAATTCTACTTTTCGTGTGGCAGGCGGGAGCCAAGGAATTTAGGAATACTAAGTCATGAAAGTGTCTTGGTGTTAAACTCTATATACGAGAATAAACGAAATATAGTTTTAAACTAAAGGACTCTTTATTGAAAGGAACCACTGAACTTCCGTCATAGCATCGTTGACTTCGCAGCTTTTCATTTGCAAAAAGCTATGAGTGGGGTGCTTGTAATATTTTTCAGACACAAAAAACATAAATTTTTTATATGTTCGTGTATTACAAGAAATACAGGGAGCATAATATTTTTAGTATGTGAAGTTCGTTAACTCAGTTATAAACAGATAGTTGACGATGTGTTATATACAAAAATATAATTTACTGTCGATTATTATATTTTACAATTTTCATCAATTTTTTTTAAATGATTTTTATCAACTAAAAAGTTACCGGTTTGGCTGAAATATTTGAAACCAATATTGAACGTTCTGGGTTGGGGGCTCATTCCCTGCGTTCAGCGTTAACTACTAAAAATAATACATTCATAAAATTTATTGCAACAAATTCGAAGCGTTTCTGTTGGGGAGCCCTCTTTAGAAATTTTAAACAACCCATTTCAAAATGTCCCTAGAAGCGATAAACATAAAATCTTTCAAAATTTTCCTTTTGTTGGTTTGACGTTTCTGAAACAGTTTTATTCAAACAAAATTGTTCTTTTTTTTCAGCTATTTATGCCAGAACATTATACGCCATTTATTCGGAATTTACTGCATCTTATCATCATTGGAATGGAAACAATTGGTTCCATAACTGCGTCGTTGTTAATGCTGGGATGCAATTACGTCGCTTTTGAGAGCTTGAGCGGGAAAATTAATGCCGTCCATCTGCTTATTCAAATCTATAGACATTTCTACAATTGCGAAATTGCCATAATGTGGCTGTGCGAATTGTAATCATACGTAAAGCTTTTACATCAAGATGTAGGTAATTGTCGAAATTTAGTCTTGTCAGTTGTTATTAGCTCGAAGGGTGATTGCATTTCTCCAAATTAGTAAACTTTCAAATTTGGTATTTTATTTTTGAACTAATTATTGCTTAGTGATAGTTAAGTTAGATTAGAAACGAAAGAAATGCTGTAAAAAATTTGTGTGAAAGGTGTTAGAAATTTGATCTATAATGTTGCAATTACTTCAGAATTTAATAATAATATTTTACGATTAGTTTATGGGGAGAAAGTTAGCTCCGAAGTTTTGATAAAGTTATAACGTTCGTTACGGTTTCCTTTTATAGTAACGAATTGCAAGACCTTTTGAACGGAAATACGTAATTTCGGTATTTTTATGAAATTTATTTATAACTAGAAAAAATCTTTTACTGTTCACGAATCTAAGTCTCGAAGAGAAACCCGAGTTTTCATGTTAAAAGAATAGATAGCGCTTTTTATTTTGTTTCCTTTCCTTTTCTTTTTTTTTCTCTGATATGTTTTTGAACTAGTTTTTGAATGTTGCTACTAGCAATCACACTACCTAAAATAACCGAGCGATAAATTTAATTTTACTGTCTGATTTCCTCTATCTTAGCAATGTGAAACTATTCTTTAAAATTATGAATGAGTTTTTGATGGCTATGCGAAAAAACCAGTCATTTAACTTCTAAAATATTTTAATGTTGCATGATGCATGCTGTTAGTAAAAAAAAAAAAAAAGAGAAAAGACTTAAAAATTTAGTCTTTAGGGCTCTAAGAAAATGTGCAGCTCACCTTTAAAAATTGTTCATCTGCCTAATATCGGTTATCTTCAGCAGAGTTTGGTACTTTGGTTGGTAACCCAAACGACGGACTATCTTGTGTATTTATGTTTGGTTCAACGTTAATACATTGAGAACGGCGCAGAGTTTTGCTACCTGTAAAAATAAGCTTTTCAATTTTTCAGTAGGAAATTCATTTTTAACCACGTTTTTTTTCATCTAACAAAACTGTGTTATAAGATTATAACTGATATAAGCCACCAGTGGTACACGCCGTCCTGGACCTGTTGAACAATCCAGCAAAAAGTGGCTCGTTTAGGAATCGACCTTTAAAAGATGGGATTCGAACCGCTGAGATATGATCAGAGTGAGTCCATATACCGACAATCTAAATAGAACGCAGATATTGGGACTAAGTTTGGAAGATGATAATGTCTTCTGATGGCTATTAAGGCAACCACATTATTTACACTGAAACCAAGAATTACTATTTAGGGGGAAATGTTTCTTATAAAAGAATAGCTAAAGTTTGAAGAAAGTGGCTGTCGGTACTTAGTTTTAGATGGCGTTGTTAGCTGAGGAAATAGAAAGTATTTTGGTATTTTATGGCGTACTCCTAATCGTTATTTTTGTTCATTAAATTGGGTAAATATTGATTAATTCAGAATTTATTATTTTTATAATCTCCAAGCATGCAAATAAACAGGTCTTTAACCTATGCATCTTTACACCATCTATGCCGACTTCGGAAAATCGTCCGAAAATTGCAGCTTAATAACTTGGCTATTTAGGTTAGGTCATTATGTTTGAAGCCGAAGCTCTCATTAGAGGGCTTTGAACGGCTTTGGCTGTATTTAGCATTTAGTTAGTTACCTCTCGCAGTATTGAAGCAATTACCGTAAATAGTAAATCTCTTAATGAGGGACTCATTAACTGTAATAAATTGATATTAAAATTATTCAAAATTCGTAATTATTTACCATGCTCAAATCATTTTAGATAAATTGATTAAAGTAATTAAAGGGCTATCATTTGATGGAAACTAAGACGGGCGTGGAAGAAATTTAAATTCCTTTCCTCGGTTAGAATGTTTTGTCGTCCGTGGTTTTGTCTCTTACTCTCATGGTTGAAAGTATTCCGCTTATAGGCGGACTTCCGGTTTTTTTTTTTTTTTTAATAAATCGTTAGACAGAAAAGAACATAATATTCGGAACTAAATTATTTTATAATATAGATGTATATGAGTTGTACCTAAATGTTTTTCAATACTGCTTCATTTAAACGTTTAATATGTGATAATGTTGCTAATTAGAATAAATTTAGTAGCTTTTGTTAAAATACTTAAGAATGATTTTTAAAATGTTTGACTTGCGTTCCCCCCTTAATTATTAAAAATATTGTTATTGCTAGTATTACTCTAGTTATTATCAGGGGGAAAATGGATAACTAGTTAACACATGCAATATATTAACAAAGTTTTTGGATAGTTACACAAATTATTTTTAACTTCCGTCCCTTTAAATCTTTTTACTTTCACCATCACTCTGTATGGTATACTGTTCTATCGGATTATTTAAAAAAAGGGAAGAAAAAATACAGTTGAACTTTCTTAATACGAACACGGTTAATACGAAGTCACGGCTAAAACGAACATTTTGTTCATCAAATTTGATTTACTGTTTAATTACACTAAATATCTCACGCATATTACGAAGGCTAAAATACAAATGTCGGCTAAGACGAACAAAATTTCTGACCTATTCACGTAAAATTTTCTCGATTGCTATATAGTTATTTTTTTAAATAGAAATGGTTGGTTATTTTGAGTCATTGTAAACCACTAAGTACACATATGATAAAATTTAATGCACCTAAAAAACAACTAACCATTAAGGATTTTTTCTAAAATTGTTGTAAAAGGTAAGTTCACTTTTTCTCAATGTAGTAGTAAGATTTAAAAGTGTATATTAGTAAAAATAAATCATTTGCTTTCACTATTTATTTTACTTTGCGTTATAAATAGTAGTAATTATGTGTAAAATATAAACATGCATTTCTAATTGTTTTTTTACACAATTTTACGTATTCACGGTTGTTGCGAATAACGGCTAATACGAGCAAATTCGCGAATGTTTGGCATTTCGTATTAAGCGAGTTCAACTGTACTTTTTATTAATGCATAGAATTGATTTGAGCCGGGCTGTGGAGTCGAAGATTTTGGGGTAAAGAAGTCGGGATCGCTTAAAAATGTCTCGACTCCCACTCCGGGGCTTTTTTTTTTATTTGTTAGATAATAAGAAGATGGAATTCCAATTATACTTTTGAAATTTTTCACTTATCTGCAAAATTTGTACTTAATTGGAATTACCGGCACTGAATGATATATCAATCAGGATTATATATCCATTTCCGTTACAATATTTCTACTGTAAAGGTGCTTTCACACCAAAGCGACAAAGACATGCTGCCTCCGTTGTAATGGACTTGCTATGATTGTTAAACTCGCAGCGATGTCGTATCTTTTCAATAGCGGATTCAACAAATCACGGTCGTCTGAGTGAATGTCAGTTTTTAATGACGCAGTAAATCAGCGCCAATCAGCCTATACGAAGGCTTAGTTATTAAGTTATGTAGCACCGATGAAGTGCTTTAAAAGGTTTTGTTTAATTTGCGCTCAAGTATGTTGTGGAAAATGTAACAGTGTTTTTTTAGTACGAAAAAATTATATTGCCTTGGTTTTTATCACTTTGCAATCAGGCATAGTAAATCCATTACAGGGGTACTCGGTTTCCCTAAAGTGTAAAATGTTAATAAATTCAACCGATTTCGTCTGGTGTCGCCTGTGCGTGACTTTATCTGCTAATAAATAAATAAATAAATAATGACGAAGCTCCTAATATAGAGGCTAAAGAATTACGCACCGAAATGGTTGAAAAAGAAATAAAAAGAAAATAGCTGTTAAAAAAAATAACAAGAACACATTTTTAAGACTTGGACTATAATCTCTTACGTTTTTGAAAACGAAGTACACTTTTCGAAGATTTTCTTCACTCCATCCCATCAATCTTCAAGGATTAAGATCGGGTCGGAACAGGAAGAGTAGTTCCGCAGGTTTTACACGCACGACAACATGGTCAACAATAGATATCGTTCTCTACTGTGGACACCAGTGGAAAAATAAATGTTACTATCGATCGGATGCCTGAGCCAATCGATTTACTTTTTCACTGAGTTTCTCTTTCTAGTTGTAAAAAGCTGTGCTACAGAAATTCGTTCCAAAATTCGGAATCCTTTCGTTAATTCAATAAATCTTTTGGTGATAATTAAGTGATTTATTGTATTAGCGAAGGGGGGGGGGGATATTTTTGGCATTAATGTTTTTTTCTATTTTTAAAATGTAGTTATTATCACTTACTTTATCATGAAATGTGTAGTGACTGTCAGTGTGTACCAGTTGCCAGTATAACAGATGAAATTAGGCACACACAAATGAGGAAGAAAAGTGTACTGGTATTTTCAAGTTAAGAAAGCACAAATGAGCATTAAAATTTAGGCATATGTTTCGGGATTGCTTGGAATCCCTTTTTCAATGCAATAGTGGAGCTTCGAGAGGCAAAAACATCCAGCTTACTTGTGCACAAAGTTCCTTTATTATTTTGAACAAAAGTGTCTCATAAGTATTTTTGAATTGTCGAGGCCTTGCTGAAACTTTTTATTTTTCGAAACTATCGAAACCTGCCTCTCTCAAAACTTGCTTATTATCCTGCTCTTTGAATTCAAATTCAGTGATATTTTTTCTATTCTCAAAGCAATAAAATTGATGACGATTCTTGAAATATATTGAGAAGTAAAAACTGAATTATACCTCAGAAATCCCAAAAGTGCTTACGTGCAGATCAAGACTATAAAAGCAATAATTATAACTAACCTCGATGATGTCCGCAAAGTTTAACGACTATCGAGATATCAGTATACAGCGAATATTTAAAGTTATTTAAACTTTGCCTCTGTCTGGTGTAGATTGAAGTATTTTAACCATAGAATAGTGGGAAAAAATGTGCTAGCCAATTGGTAGGTTAAAGCTTTAGTTGCATCAAAACAAATAGGATCGCATTTATCGTAAAAAAAACAGGTGAATTATTTTCTCCCTTTACAATGTCGTAAACATACAACTGTGGGATTTCTTTTGTGGACAGCTCTAGAAAATTAATGTTCTTCAAGTTCTAACGGAGTCCATCAGTAATCGATCTACCATTTTTCCGGCCGGAACTTCTATCTTCCGAAGAAGATTTCTTTGTGTGTAACGACTGCTATCCGAAAGATAAAGTGAAAGATCAGGGCTGGTCGTTTAGATGTTGAAAAAGGAATTACTCTAGGGCTGTTTTTCACGGCTGTTTTCTGAAAGAACTTACTGTGGAAGAATGCCGACTGCTGTCTCCATACCTTTAAAACAAAGTAGACGAATATTGCTTCTTAACCTTTCGTAGCGAATTCGTCATTTTGACAGCAGAGGGGTACGGATCCTAATCCTATTATTTTTTTGCTATGGGAGATGAAATGCATTCATAAAGAAAGAATTAAAACTAGTGTTTTGCTGACGATAAATATTTTCTCGATGCTTCATTTATGATTGAAACGTTTTTGTGGAGTTTTCTCGTAACAATCTTACCAGTTTAAATGTCTGTAGCCACTTTTAGGCGATCAAGTGTGTTTTTAGATTCATTCTTTTGCAATTGGGATTGTTGACTGCGTATTTTGTGATTTTTCTACTTCTCATCTATTGCAGATATCCTGTGTCTGCAAACAATCTCAACGAGCCTGCATCTTTTGTTTTTACCTTTAAATCCCATTTACACAGACTGGAAAGCTTGCTGTTTCAAAACCAATTGTACATTTGTAAACGACAATAAGAAAGTTAAAGTCACTCAATTCAAAATAGTTCACACACATCGATTAAGATATTTAATGATGTTAAGAAGAGCTTTTAGAAGAATATTTTATGCCTCTTGCTTTCAGAAACGTTGCTGTTTAGTTGCTTCGTTTAAACTTACTCTCCAGACGAAGGTAGTTATTTACTTTGTTGACGCAAAAAATGGGGGGATAGTATTGAAGATATCGATTAGAGGGTGAACCCCCGCCCTCTGTCTCTCTCAAAAAATATGAGTTTTTGACATCAAAATATATTTAGGCTCCTTACATTTTCGTTTCTGTTATATCTTTTGCAATACACCCATTGCCTTGCCCAAAATTTCAGTCTCTTCAGTGAACAAGGTTGTTGCCTTTTGTAAGCTTTTGTTTTGCCTTGAAATTTCGGTATTTGTTTTGGTGAATCAATGAGAAAAGCTAAGTATTCAGGCAGGCACATACACATAGTACTAAGGAACAGCTTTTTGACGTAATTCATAACATGTTATCACTGATTTTGTAATAGTAATGAGAGCGTAATTATCTCTCACTGGAAGGAGTACAGGACAAATGCATTCCTTTCTTCTTTTTTTTTTACAATAAAACTGAAAGTTGTCCATATTTTTTCCTCTCTATCTCTATATATCGACGTAAATATTTTCCCTTCCTGGACAGATACTTGTATGCGCGCACGCTCACATACACGTATTGCAGAATTCGAAAATTTTCTGTAAAAAACCCCCGATTTATGAATACATCTTCTATGAAACTGAAATATCAGTTTTTTACTTTGTTTATTTATTTGTTTATAGCATAGTTCTCCTCCTGAAGTGTTGTCTGCTTTCATAAAAATAAAAATAGCTTTAATTTTTTTTTAATAAATAAAAAAACTCTTGTAACGGAATTATTTGTTTTATGTCTAAGAGGTCATTTGTTATTGAAGCAGCTTTCCTAAGAGCTAAACTCGTTTGTTTGAAAAAGCAATGCCGGTTTTCTGCCATCAACAATCATTTCATGCCCAAGAAACGGAATGGGATCTGTTCGTCCGCAACCCCGGGCGTCACTTATGCTCTTGCCATTTGCTCTTCCCCTCCTCTTGCTACTAAATACTGATATATTCCCCAGAGTTTCTCTTTCTAATCTCTGGCTCAGTAGCCGCAGGTCACTGCGTAGAGAAAAATCTCGTTATTGATGACGAATCCTCTCTTCTACTGCATCACGGTGAATGAAGATGGGGACGATGAAGCTCCGTGATTCACGCCGTCATTTAGTTTGTCTTCACATTGGAATTCTGACTGGCTGTTGGTTTTTATTTCGAGTCTGCGTCTGATGTGGTTGACAGTTTTACGTGCCATTGTCGCACGATATTAACTTCTTAGTACTATACTACAGTTTTTAAGTTAATGACAGGAGCAGCTGTAGTATAGAGTACCCATATCGAAATTGAATTTCTGGCTGGCTGTTGGGTTTCATTTTGGATCTATGTCTGATGTGGCAGACAGTTTAGCGTGCTTGTGTAGCACGATATTAACTTCTTAGTACTATACTACAGTTTTTAAGTTAATGACAGGAGCAGCTGTAATGCGAAGTACCCATATCGAAATAGTGTTGTAAATGCTTCAATTTAGGAAGTTTTGGAAGAGTTTGTTTGATGGTTTTGAAAAGTATTTTTTCTATTTTCAGTGCCAAATTATTTGCATTTTCTGACCTGATAAAGTCATACAAACCGTTTTAACTCAACGAACATTTGTTTCTGTCTTTAATCCTAGCCGCGGTTTATTTGGAGTTATTTACCCCCCCCCCCCCCCCCAAGTATTTTATTTTGCATTTTTTTTTTCAAAATCCATTCAAAACATTTTAACCTGGCTAAAGATTTTGGATTGATGTTGCGTGTGTAATTTTCACTTAAGAATTTTGTTTTATCATTTTTAAAAAAATTGAGCGATTTTAGTAATAATGCATTAGAGACAACCAGTTTAAAAATATAATTTCCTGAATAATTGCATAATTTAACTAGCGATTAAAATATGAAAGACAAATTAAGTAAATTTTTTTTACTTTATCCTATCCTAAATAATTCAAAATCGATTTTTATACGTACTTAACTTTTTCAATTCTAACTTTTAAAAAGTACTTAAAGTCCTAAAATAGTGTGATTAGCTAAACCATATTTTTTAAAGGACAAACATGTAAAGTAATGTGTAGAATAATTTCTAATTTCCGTATCCGTACTTAAAATTATAGGAAAATATGATATTTATAAATTGACATTCTTTCTCGCCGTTTTACTCTCCCCGAAAAAATGAAAAATAAATTTTTCAATTTCAAATGCTTGTCGAATGCAATTGTGTATGATATGGCACAAATTATTTTTCTCTCTCTTGTTGAGTCATAGGAACTACGTCATCGCCTGTCATCACCACGCTCGAAAATTCGGTTACCCACAAATTAATGACGCACTCTCTCCCTCAACGAGGTGTTTGCTCCCACCACCCCTATCCTCTCTTCTGCTGTAATGATGGGGAGCTTTAAAAATCTACGAAACTGGTGGTTGACTTTCGATCTAAATTGAATACGAGTTAAAGTGACTTAAGTCATGAGTGCAAAGTGAAATATTGGCTGAGTTTTTTGTAGCATTTTGGTATTGTAAGTATAATAAAATATTGAAAATGTTCCACCAAAGTACCGCAAGTTTTATAATTTTTCAAAAATACAAATCCTAGTGTTTTAAACCATATTTTTATTTTATAGAAATATGAAATTTCATTAAAAACGTGTGAAACTTTTGGTGTCAATTATTTTGCATTAAGTAATCGAAAGAGTTAACTTATAATTAAGTTCCAACGTTTGTTACCTTGCTATTTTGCCATGCTTGTTACCATGCTTGTTATTTTTCTTTTATAATATCATTTCATATTCAATTTTTTATATCTTTATTAAAAAAAACTTTATCTAAGTATACGGATTTGCGAAAAGAAGTAAAAAGGATTGTGCAGGTTTCATGTTTTGTATTCTGTTGAAAATGATGTCAAAGATATTTCTTTCTCCGGTATTACCTTATACTTCGCCGCATTATATTTATTCCATTTATTAATGTGTCTCTATAATTAGTTATTGGTGATATAATGCTCTTTTCTTGTCGGGTTCGTTTTATCAGCTTACTTAATAATTGTACATAGTGAAATTTGTTCGAAAATGTTTATAGTTATGCTGGAAATATTTTATATTTTGCTGGTGAAAAATATTCTTTTCATTTTTTAGCCTACTTTCCCGTAAAAGTAAAAAAAAAAAAATAATAAAGCATGAAAGAAGGCTTAATGTATCGTGAAAATATCGTTAAAAATCAAGAAAAGTCAAAAATAAGTGAAGTAATTAAATAAAGATTGAAAAATAAAAAATTTGAAAGTAGGGTATTGAGATGGGGAAAAAGTGTGTCTGTCGGTCTGTCTGTTGGTCTGTCTGTCTGTCGGTCTGTCTGTCTGTCGGTCTGTCGTGTCTGTCTGTCTGTCTGTCGGTCTGTCCCCCCCTAATAACTTTTGAACGAATTGTCCGATTGGAAAAATTCTTTTTGCATTCGAAAGATCTCGGCGAGGACATCTCATTTCTATATTTTACTTTTTGATTTGAACAATTTTTTGTTCAATTTTGAACAGTTCAAAAAATTTTAACATTAGCGCCTATGGACAAAATTGAAGCAAATTCTGTAAACTCTGGGCACAAGAGCCAAGTTCCTATTGCAAGCTTATTGAAAGGAGTTCTCGGCGTGAAATATTGATTTGAACAGTTTTTGTTCATTTTTGAACAGTTCAAAAAATTAACACAGAGCTTACGGGGAAATTTCAACCCTATATAAATCCTGATCTAACGGACCGATTTGCTTGGAACAAACTTTATCGGAAAGCTCTTATAACGTAGAACATCTAGAAATAGAAAGTTTATCCAGAACTTACGAGCCTATTTTGCTATGAAATTTTTTGATCGCGATTTTCAAGGATATTTCTCAGTGACTCAATGAGTGAAATAATGAATGAATGAATAAATGAAAGAGTGAAAGAATAAATCAATGAATAAATGAATGAGGAAAAGAATGAATGAATAAATTATTGAATAAATGAAAATATAAATAAATGAGTGAATAAATACATGAATGCGTAAATGAATGAATAAACACTTGAATGAGGTAACGAATGAATGAATAAATGCATGGCTGAATAAATGAAAGAATGAATGACTGAGTGAATGAATATGTATTATCCGTTGAAAAAGGTATATTTTCAATAATTAGAACTAAAGATAAATAAGAAAGAGAGAGAAAGAGATAGCTAGATTATAAATTTGAATTTGGTGTATACGGGAAAGTAGGCTCGTATAGTTCTAGACGGAACTTCTTGTTATTATATGAATTTATATCGAAAAAATGGCAACATGTTTTAAATTAAACTTTCTTATGAATACTTATTTTTCGAAAATGGAAATAAAGAAATGAAACTTCTATTATCGCAGACGACAAAGTGGGGTGTAAATATCTGTACTATATAAAAATATTGTTGCATAAAATATTTTCGATTTCCCAACAATTGACATCGTTGAAAGCATAGTTCTTTCAGTACTTTATTTCTATCTACGTATTTTCTGCTTTACTTTTGGATGAAAAAATGGTGCAAGTAGAAAATAAATGTCATATTCTGAAAGCAGTATTTTCTAACTTTTAATCATGATCAAATTTAACATATATGTCGTAACATTCGGCGAACTTTAGTTTTTCGGAAAATAGAAGCAGCAAAATTATCTGTCATCAAGGATTCTACAAAGCATCTTTTTTCTTCCTTTTTTTTTTTTTTTTTTTTTTCATTTTTTAGTTACCGTCACTTGATGCATTATGAATCATTAAAAGAGCACGTGGAGGAATTTTGAAATGCTATTTCGACACAAGATCGATATTTTTTGCGTAGTTACATCATTTTCAAAATGCTCTTTTTGCAACATCTCATTTTTTGAAACTGTTCTACCATTAAGTATTCGAGTTTTCCGTGAAATGAAAATGGGCATTTACTCTTTAAAACCAGCCATTAACTAATGGATGTGATTTTCCAGCTTTTTGAAACCGAAAATGAAATTAATATACGACCGTTTTGAAGTATAGAAATGCCTCATTTACTTTACTGTAAATGACATTCATTCTCTGGAACAATAATCATTATCATCATCACGCACGTGTTCTTTCATCGTGTCGTTGTGTACTTATCTACGGCCATTCTTTTTGGAGAGTGGTAGGGAAATTTTAATCCCAATGATATTCGTTGCATCTCAATTAACTACCACTGTTTTTTTTTTCTATGAATTAAGCTTTATGTCGTGACGCTATAAAGTACAAAGTCGCCATTTTATTCCCAGACTTCAATGAAATAGTTGGTATATTTTACTTTGCTGTTTATTTTACGTAAATTCCTTGTTTATTATCTAGTTGAAATTCGCAGTTCTATATTGGATGTATAAGAACCTAATGATGTATTCACTGTAATGCAAAGTGCAAGATACGTATATAATTGTTTGATATCTGTTGCGAAAATTCACATGACAGGGCATACAGTCTTCATCATAACTCACAAATTACAAACATTATTGGCAGTATAGGAGCTTCCAGGTTTTCACGTGAATTGGTTTGCTTAATGCTAATTCCATGAATAGAAATCCATTCCAGAAAATTTCTGGACACCCCCCAACTATTTACACCTCCATACACCACATATAAAAATTGGGTACAAAATTTTTTGTAAATTATTCTCTCTAAACTGCTGTAGCTATAACACTGGGTACCAAAAACGGCGGAGGGTTTTAGTTTTGATTTGAGCGCGTGCAATAAACAAAATGATTTGGGTTTACTAGCTGTTTTGTAAGCTTTTGTTTATACAAATTACATTCAGAATTTCGGTTTATTTAACCATTTTCGGGGACTATTGTGCGTCATTTAAAAAAAAAAAAATATGCAAATTGGCTCTTCTGCAGAAAGAGGGAAAAGCATCAGAAGTGTGTGTAATTCGATTGCGAATAGAGTCAAGAATGCATTCTATGTTTTCTGACATAAATTACATCATAAAACATAGAATACTTATATAAACACATTATTATATGAATCATATAATTATGACTCGGGGGGGGGGGTGAATTTCCTTCATTTTGTAATGTTAGAGACCACAAACTACATTCCTTTCCATTGTCATAAAATTGTAAACCTTTATAATTCAAGAGCATAAATGCCTGCGTGATTGGTCCAACCCTTTTGTGGAGCCAAGATCAGGTCAGAGTGTATATTCATTCAGAAGAAAAAAAGAAGAAGAATATACTTTGAGTGCATGAGAAATTCAAGGATCTGCCCCCGAAATTTTCCTAAAATAGGCCTCTAAAGTCGCGTTTTGAGTTCGTTTCATCAATTTATATTTCAGATTTTTCTATTTGTTTACTCATCAGTGCCTCCTCACTGTCAGCTTTCTGATGATTCGCAGCGCCTCACTGGGGTCGAACATCACAATCCCCTTGTCATGATTGCTAATCACCGATTGGGTCTGGGGGACTATTTTTCATAGATTAATAAATTATATAATGAATACTTCATCCTTATTTGATATATAAATTATTATATTGATAATAATTTGTATATTCGTTAGGCTTTATGTGGTAACCCGTTCATCCCCTCCGGTCGGTGCGTCCTTGTTTATATACAATTATCCTTACTGTTTTCACGATGTTTGTCGTTTACACTAATTTAAAATCTGAAAGCACGCATCAACTTGAACAGCATCTTTCCCTTGAAGAATTGAATGGCATAAGTTTTATTTATTTATTCTGCTATGTTATTATTTTTAGTATTTTGGTGTCTGGTATTAAGCTATAAATTGTAAACTTGTCAAAATGCTCAATTTTATTTTCACATAGCAATCTTGATGTTTCATTTCAATACTTTGTTTGAAAGCCCCAAGAATTATTTTGATACTTTTCTGCAGTTAATTAAAATATTTACCTTGTTTTATGCAACAAAATTAATACTGTAATTGCGATGATATTTTTAATAAGTTTCGTTACTTTTTTAGAATTGAAGTATAATAAAGTTACGTCATTAAAATTTTAAAAGAGAAAAATCTTAAAATTAGTTTAGCTAATAAGGTATGCTTAAATGTGAAAACTCAATGCTGTTTAGTTTAAATGGATTTTTAAATCAACTTTTTTTTTTCTTTAACGGAACGTTTTGTGTCATAAACAGACATCTACTGGGGCATGAAATAAAGATAATCGAGTTTAAAAATTTACAGCCAAGTTTTTTTTGTTGTTTTTAATTGTTATCGTATCTTTTACGACATAATGATTGTTTACAAACTTTGAAAAGTTTCGAACATTCTTTCTAAATAATAAGTGCTTACCATAGAATCTCTCTTTCTCTCTCTTTATCAAATAAAGTTTTTTCCTCCCCGCTCTGCTGAATTTCATGTGCTGAACAGTTTGACTTTCTAGCGAAAGAAAATCTTCCATGAATTCAAAACTTAATTGAAATATTTTTCTTTAAAATATAAACTATGTTATTTTTAGAGGGGGAAAAACAACTACGTTTTGATTTGAATATTAACTTACCTAGTCTAGCATGCTGCGGTGGTGCTATTGCTTTAATATCTTTTCTTACTAAAGAACTTCCTGTTTTTGACCTAATTTTAGGGAATTGCGTTAGTTAATTTAAAATATTTTAAAACGTTTGGCTCCCTTACAGCTGTATTTTGCATATTATCAATTTGTTATTTTATATATTCTATTTATTAGCCATTTTACTGCTTTATTTATAGAGCTGGTATTTTAGTTGAAACTTAGAAATTAGTACCAAAAATAACTGATTTTAAAATTAAACTTTTTTATGCAATTCCTGCAAAAGTTTGAATTTAATTCAGTAACTTCTTTGTAGCATATAAAAAGAAAATTTAACTTTTTTCAGCAATTAAATCTTTCTCATTTGATTAAAATTGCATCATAAAGGAATATTGTTGTATTAGTAATTTCGTTTTCCAAGTTATTTTAACGTTACCGTTGGTTATGAATCGATTCTCCGTTGATCAAACCGGCTTAAGTTATTGTTAACCGATATAAAAATATTGTTATTTCATGAATGGTACAGAGTGGTTTTTTTTTTTTTTTTAACGTTATTTAAACGTAGAAGCTTATTTGAATTTTTGAAATTTCATGTTTAGTCTAAACAAGTGTTTTATATTTGTATGCGACCATTTCATTGCTATATATCCGATTGGTCTGAAATATTTATTCTGTTAATTGTTAGTTTCGGGCTTCACGATCACAAAATCAGACTAGCTGAGTTATGAGGTGCATCAGCTTATGAGGTTTGGATGAAAAATGACTTTTATTTCCTCAAAAAAGGAAAAGGCAATTGTGTACAAACATTGTGAAAAGCAAATTGCTGAGTTCAAAACGAAATTTTTAGCATTCATGAAAAGGGAATGAGATAACCGTTTACCGAGCAAACAATAAATAAATAGAGGAATAGCCAGAAAATTAAAATAAATATGATTTCACAAATGAAGTGATTTTATACTCAAACCCCAAAACAACGAAAATTTTAAAAAATAAATATTAATAATAATAACAATAATAATAATCAACAAATAAACCAAAGGAAATGTATATTGACAATCAAATGCAATAGGATTGAAATCTCTATTATGAGGCTTAGCTATTCACTCGATCTGCAATCCTCTCTGGCTATTCAATGGATTCAAACTTACAATAATGCCTATGACCGAAGAAATATAGGTATGATATTGCATGAAACGAGTGTTTGACACTTTCAATTACTCTATTAGAATCACTCTTCCGTTGATATCGAATGCGGCATCATATTACTCCATCCTTATCCTCTTAACGGCTGAAGAAAGAAAGTAGAACATGGTAACAACCGGCCCTCCATTCACTCATTGATGGATGGAGTGAACTTCAAGAGCGAAAGCTGCTGTCTATTCTACTTAGATGAAAGAGTTGGAAAGGAAATTAACCGTGACTTTAACGTCTGATGTGTCTCTCTATAAATTAGGTATATTACCTTGCTTGTGTCTTGCTGAATTGTGGAAGTTTTCTTATGTTATGTAGTGTTGTTTCTTACATATCTGGAGTTTATTAAAAACATATTTCTGAAATTTTAAAGAGTGCTTTATATAATATAAGCAAAATAATGTATGTAATAGTACAGAATATATGTAAGAGGTAGGAAGGTGTAAGCGAAGAAACCGCCAAAATGTATTTATGTGATGGATTATGTGTAGTAAGGATCGAGGTCTTTTAAGGGGGGTTTTGGGGGTCATCCCCTTTCAGGACCCATTGGTTTTCTTTTGGTTTTGCAATATTGCCGAGAATGGAGTCCCCGCCCCCGCCGCAGGAGTAAATTCTGGTTGGGCCACTGCAAGCATAAGTTGTTTTCTCCGCATTGATACTGCACTTGCAGGAAAACAACTTTGTACAGATTTTTTAGTGAGAATTTGTATGTCTTGTTCGAATTAAAGTAAGTCTGCAAAAGCAGTAGTATGACACGTAGCATTCTCAATGACGTTCTTTAGATGACTGCCAGATGTGCTTATTGGTCCTTCACCTGCTCACATAGAAAACCAATTCCATATTAAGGCATGTCTTTTATTCACGCCAATTTTGACATTACACGTGTTACAATGCTTTATTTGGAAACGCAATTGAAATTTGATTTTAAAATTTTATTTCTTGCATTTTTTTTAACTCCAAAAATGTTTTTAAAAACTCATTCAATTTAATTTTTAAAAAAATTGAGTACGCTTTTTTTTTTTTTTTGGGGGGGGGGGTGTTTATTTGGACGCAGTTTTTATTTTTTGCTCAATTATCTTATAGTAACATGAAGAACGTAGATTTTTTTTCTTCTGCCGCTGGGAATAAGCTTTCCGGCAAATTCTAGCTGCAGTTGAATAAGAGCCCTCTGTAGATTAGACAGTGATCCTTATATCAGAAATTATGCTTTTTCAGAAGAAATTTTTGCGCATTTGTATTTTGGGTACAGTAGTACAGCTTGCAAAAAACAAAATGTAATCCATTTTGAAACTGACTATCACATCCCATTGAGTTAAAGCTTTCGCTCCAAAACTATCCGATTCCTCCTTCTCAGCCTACTACCGCTTACTCTTTTCAAAATTCTCTGTTGCTTTCTCTGTCTTCATTAAAGCGTTAAAAGCCTGCCATCTTGAAACCCTGTTGCCACCAACAGCGATATAAAGTTGTTCTCGCCCTGAACAAATGTGCGGCAGCTTTGAAAATCTGGGAGAAAACTTGATAATCCTTTACTCTGATTCACTCCTTATCAATTTGAGCCCCTGCAAGCCGCCCCTACATGAAAGAGAAACTCTCTCCCAATTAATTCCTTTCATCCAGTAAGGAAAGGATTAAAGGAATGCACAAGACTGTAAAGCTGAATATTCAATTTAGCATTTTGGCAGCAGATTTGACGGCAGGGACCGATTTTACTCGCTTGGTTATGCCTTGAATAGGCGATTAAAAGCGCTGGGGCATCGCATTAATGAAACCTGCTTTGAGACCTTGCTTACAGTTATTCCAAAAGAGATGGATGCTTCCAGCTCGTTCTAATTAGCTACAATAACTTAGATTGCAGCGCTTTCCGCTCCTCTGGCTGGTAGGGCTGAATGCTATGAAATTTGTTTCAGTAATATGCGCAGTAATGATTTCATTTAATTCCCTGGGAGCTTTTAATTTGTTTTTAGCATTTTTGAAATGTTTGAACCTTTTTCCTGCACAAAACTGAAAACATCTTAAAATGGAGTTTCGTTGTTCTCGACTTAAAAAAAACCCCAGTCTCATTGTCATTCACATCAAGTGCAATAGCGACGAAACCTTTCAGGGCACCTCATTAGTTCTACATAATCCAATAACCACATCCTCGTATTGAAAAATTGGCGTTTTTTATCGCATCATTAAAAGTGACTTTCACTCAGACGACCGTGATTTGTTGATTGCACTATGGAAGAGATGTCTTGTTGTTAGTATGATAACCATAGCAACAATCTATTCGGACGCAGGCAAAATGTCTCCATCGCCTTTGGTGTAAACTCTCATATCGCATTTATGTTCTGACAAAATACTCTACAAATCCTACTGGAAGGCAGTGTGTTTTCCAAAAAATCCTCTGCGCAAATTGAAGCCAATAATTATTCGACCCATTTTTACTAGAAAGATGTATTTATAAATGAGAATGATGAAATTATAATTAAGAGAAAGAAGGAAGGAATAAGGGAAGGCATTATTTGGCGACTCTTCTAGCAAGCATAGCAGCATTCGACAACATGTATTGTGTTTCAACAATTATTTGGCTGATTCTTGTGCCATAATACGCTCCAACTTTCCATGTTTTTCAAAAGTTCTGTCAGAAGAGTAAATTTCGTACCAACATAATGGTACAATACCCCCTTAAAAGAGAACCGTTTTTAGAGTTACTGCTGTAGCGACATCTCTTGGTATTTCTGTATGTGTGTTTCTTTCTCTTAAAATAATCTCCCCCCCCCCCTGAAAATAGTTATTGTAATTTAAAGGCAAAACTCTTATTCAGAATCAGCCCGAACATTGTGTTTTTATTAAATCTAACAAATTTAAGCAATTTGTGCTCTGCTCTTTCCCATCTTATTATCTTGTAATTCACAACGCTTCCGCAGAATGTCTTTCTCTCTAGTGCTCTTCTAGTAAAATTTTAAACCTTGTCTGTCATCTTCATTTGTTATTCTCTCTGACATAAATATATTTATCGAAAACCGTTGCTACAAACATAACAAAGGGTTACCTGGGAAACAAAAGATCCTTTATTAATTGACTGAAGAAGACCGAAATTGTGTCCCAATCATTTTAAAGCTCTAATTGATTGTTGTATCTATGCCACTATTTTGTTGAATGGTTAAAATAAGTTTTCAGTTTTTTGTTCCCTTTTTGTCAATAAAATCATGTAATTTTTAACTGCAAGCAAATGATTCGCCGCTGTAAAATTAGTTTTCACATTAATCACTGTTACAATAAAATATGAAGTGCAAATCATAAATAAAAATAATTAATAACACACATTTAATTAATGTCAAAACACATTTATTAAATTTTACCAAACTAATAATTACTTACACTTACACGTGAACAAAGATTATTCAATTTTTAAATTTTTGTTAAGGTAAGAATTGGTTATATGTTGAAAATATAGAAACAATCAAATTGTAGCTGATTTAACAAGTATATACGTAACTTGCTCATAATTCTATAACTGTATTTTTAATTTTCCAAATGTCCTTTACTCATTAGAGTAAAATAAAATTTGCAAAAATAAAGAAATGAAGAGCGAAAATAAATAAATAAAAATATTAAATAAAACACGAAGTCCAAATTAGTCCTTGTAATGTAATCCCTTGTAATTGTTTTTTCTTTTTTACTGTAGTTTTGTCTGTAGTCTTAGGGATCGAAACTCGGGATTTGAAAAAAGACAAAGAATTTTATAAAAAAAAAAGAAAAAATTCTTCTATGCTATTTTTGACACTACAATAAACGACCATTTTTTATCCAAATTGTGGTTTTCTCATATGGTATCATACCAAGTAGTCATTTCAATTTTCACATTAATTGTTCGTTATTATTTATTTTTATCTATGACTTGCATTTTTACTTTTATTGTAACAATGATTAATGTCAAAGCGAATTTAACGGGCGAATTATTTTCTTACATTTAAAGATTTCATGATTTTATTACACCTTACACAATGTACCTCAGGATTAGTGCCTTTTTAAGTATTTATTTGTACTGATACCATATATTTCGTAGTGCTATTATAGTAATGATCATTGTCAACAATTATTTTTATGACTTGGGTATCTTTGGTTGCACGTCGAAAAGTTACTTGTTTCTCTCGAACTTGTCCAACTTACCTCAGAAAACCAACAAAAAAGATTTCGTCAGCAAATTGTATTTTCTATTCCAAATTGTTTTCTATTTTCATTATTATTTCATGCAAAGTAAAATCTGAAAACAACTAGGCGAAGTTAAAATGTGTGGTATTTTTACCATTGTTTTAAACGAGATTAAAAGAATAATTAGTTCTTGTAAAGACATTTATTCTTTATGGCTGCAGTTTTCTTGATATTATTTTGTATAATGCTTGGCGTTAAGGAAACGCAATTTCCCTTCTTTTAGCATTCTTGTAGTTGCTTTAACGACTGCTAAAGACATTAAACCAGATATTTCTCGTCGTATACTTTTATAGTTGCACAGAGCCATGTCTGCTATATAAGGCACAACAAAAGGTTACCTCGTCAACAAAAGAGGCTTTCATTCAGTTACGCTGCAAGCAAATTCGCATTTTAAGTGGAAGATAAAAGCCGCCCGATTAACCGCTTATTACGACGAACGTTATTAACGATGGTTAATTTCTAGCCGAGAGAGGACTAGGACATGTGAAAGGACATTAGCGAAACGGGAATCTTCGATGCTTTGTCCTCAACAGGCCAAGGCTGTTAATTTAAATGCCGCTGTCAGTGACATGCTTTTAATGAAGGTGATATTTATTTCAATGGGGGACACTGTTAAATATTCCTCGAGCAATTAAATAGTTTACGGGGAGGCAGAAAAATCACCTGAAGGGGATATGTAAATCGATGCGGAGGAGAGCCATGGGTTGAAAGTTTGCTCAAATGGAGCTTTCAATTGGTGGCAGTGAATAATCGTTGCCCCGCGGTCGTATTTTAAATATATATTTTAATCGTTTTAAGTTAACGCTACATTTGTGCCTTATTAGGAAATCAAAACTTTCAATTAAATGTGTTTAAAGTCTTAATGTTATGTATGTAATAGGTCGTATCAGCAGTGGTTAAATTGCATTTTTGAATGGGATGGGAAATCAATTAATTCTGTTGAGTCTTAAAGTTTACCCCTTTATACGTCGTCTTTATATCGGAAATATAATTCGGAGAATTTTGACATAAAAGTATTGGGCTGTTATTCCTGAGAATTTTTAGAGTTCTATGATGTAAAGTAATTTTCCGCGTTTTTGTTATCCCACTCCCAGTATAAATTTTACAATTGACTGACAATACGCCATTTACAGTGTATTTTCAGATTGGGCTCTTCGGGTTTTTCTGTGCTCCATTTTGATTTATTTTACTGAATAGTGATCAGCATAAAATGTACACAATGCTTGATGCATTCGATAAAATCAACTAAACCCAGTTTATGTTAAGGTTTTTATTATAAGTTTTGAACTTCATGTATAGGTGGAACAATCCTTGTCAGTTTATTTCATGGTTTGAATCTTAAAATGTATTTTTCCATCAAGGCCATTTTTTTCTTTACAACTCTTGCCAGAGAAAGAAAATAAACCTGTCCAGTACGTATGTTCGTCCCTTCTTATCCAAGACATTTTTAAGAACTTGGTTTTACACCCAAGAAGAATCAAGTGAGATCCTTGGCTTTCGGGGAACCTTCGCCGCTGAGCCTACAATCCATCAACATGTCGCAGCTCCCCATTTTTATACCTCTTGCTCAACATGGATGTATGACGCATGCTTGCTGTCCTACGTTCTTTCTTGCTAAGATTGCATCGTCCATTCTAAATGCAGAATTGGATATAAATCTCATATTTCAAGCTCAGGAAAGCCCAAGATACTTCTTTTAAAGAGAAAAAAAAGTGGAATACGTTTCCAGAAAAGATTTTGTCAGTTCTGACAGGATATCTTGTTTTTACACTGGAGGATTCTTAAACCAGATTTAAAAAGCTAGCTTTAATCTCAAGTTCTCAAAATCTGTTTTTAATACACACGTATGAAGTTGAATTGCATGAAGTTTGGTCACTCGAGAGTTTCCAAAATTTGTTTTTAATGAATCATTATTTTTGTGAAACGATTCAGTTTAATAAAATTTTATATTTTTCCTATGCGTGAATTGATCAGGAATCATCATAAGGTTCGACCACTGGTTAGATGGAATGACAAACACCCAGTTTCTACTCGGATATACTCATTTGTGTTGGGGGTGGCAGCTTCTACTTCACAAGTTTTAATCACATTATAACTTAGATTCTTTCGTTAGAACTACTTCAAATCGATGAATTCTTCTACCAATGTATTATTATTATTATTTTATTTTTTTGGTGATACTACTACTATGTTTTCAAAACCAGCTCACAATAGTTTAGAAGTTTAAGATGAAGAAAACTTCCAAGATTGCTCCCTCCCTATTTGCGAGTTTAAGTAATGTAGAACTAATGATACGATATCTGGAGCATGTAGGAACTCCTCACCCCCTGTTCCGAAAGTTCTGTCACTTGCTCTGTGGCATGCAATAGTAAACTTTTGAAAAACAGTGCGTTTGTTTTTGGAGGAAGGGGGTGCGAGACTACGGGATTTTTGTTTGGAGTCTAGCCAATTTTAAGATGTCCGCTCTTTTGCTGATTGATTTTCATTCCTGTGCAAATGTTATGAGATGCTGTTTTTTAAATTTCTAACGAGCTGCTGTTAGCTTCTGCCGATTGCAGACCTAGTGCGTTCCCGAGATATTGGCACCATTTCTTTCAGCGGCACCACAATGAGTATGGTACCACCGCCGCATGAGAGTTTTGACGTCCAGTTTCTTCACCTGAAAAGAGCGAAAATCCAGACTCTGTTGAAGCGAAATTGCCCTAGGAATTTCAATTTAGCCGAGAGTATCCAAGCCAAATGATCTTTTACATGCATCTCGAGGGATCTTTTACATGCCACATAATCATACGACATAGGCGCAGACGATTTTCTGTATCTTGAGAATCCACCAACACTGCCAGGCTCTATCCTCTGATCTGCGGCGTACGAGTCCCGCACCTTACCACGATGCCGCCATGCTGGCATGTGTTGAATTATTACTTGGTAATATCTCTTGATTAGTATGTCATAGTAGTAATGTACAAATTTGATGCAATTTCTCAAAGATAAACAAATGACGTTTATTTGATGAAGTTTTATTGAATGATCAATCAATGTAGCATAATGGGGGGGAAATGTACCTGAAAAATATTTTTGTTTTTATCTCTCCTTCTCCTGCAACATATGCAGTATTACCAGTTCTTAAGAAATGATTTGTTTCAATTTAAATTTTGATTGTTTAATGTTTTATTGATATTTTTTAAGCATTGGGTAACGAGACGTAATAAATAAAGTGAATTTTATTACCTAGTCTTGAAATTTTCAAAAGCGTTTCACTTTTACGACAATTGCACTACAATAACGATATAAAATGCAAAAGTAACTCATGGTGTTTTTTTGCATTGTTTTGTACTTTAGAATTTCTAAGCATACACCAAATAAACTATTTCTATATTCTTACTAAAATCGTTGTTCATCTGTACGAATTACAGTCATACCTGTTCAAGATATTCATTCATTCATTTTTTTCAACTGTGGCCAAGATATTCAGTTGGGATCTTCTCTCTAGACCCAACTGTACCCTGATCTGCAGCAAATCATCAATCTTTGTTTCATAAATCATGCCCTTTCTGGTAACCATAGAAATGACCCAAATATTTTCCGCAAAAAGAAGCCACTTCGGCCATCGGCCAGCAAAACGGAAAGAAAAATGGCTGTTCTAATGGACTGTTGGCTCTTGGCAACCGTAATCAGACGATTCTGCGACGTTCCGGCATGGAATTGAAATGTTGGTGTCAGGTTGTCTCCATTAACCGCTGATGTTGAGTGAAAATTCGATAACCCTGGGTTCGATTTTTTAGTGAAATTCGTCGCTGCACTCTGGAATGGGCGGGAATTGAATTTTGAATTTACTGGAAACGCAATTACGAGCCCCCGTGGAAAGAAATTCTTTGTCAATAATTTGTATTCAGGTGATAATTACGTTACTGCACTGTAATGACTGTATTGGTATTTTTTCAGTTATCGGTGTACTACCTCAAAATTAAGTTGGAAATATGTGATGTTGCGAATCATCACCTATGAATTAGCAGTAGGAATTTCAAATTTTCTTTTTCAATTTGACAAAATTGATCGTACTTTGATTCATACGTAGTAATGAGTATGTCACTATAGTGGATTTGCAACAGTTCCGTGAAATTGAACTGATTTATCTGATAACGTAGAGAGGTACATGACACTGACTGAAATCCTTTTGCAAGTTTTTCCTTTTGTTAAAAAGTACGCAAATGAGAATATAAAATAAGTAAAATGCATAATGCAAATAAAAATTTTAAATTTTAGCAAGTTGTGGAAAATAAATAAAATAGCAGGAATTGCAGCTATAAACTGGAAACAATATAATATCGTAAAGACCTTGGCCATGGACAAGATGTTGAAAGTAAATGAAATAGTAATAATTGCTGTTATAAGCGGGAAACACTAGAATTAAACACATTAATGTTATCCAAAATATTAATTTTTGTTTGTGTACACATGCTGAAAATAGCTAGAAACAATATAAGCAATTAACTCACAGAATAAATTAGAATGAACAATCACAATTTTTTAACTTTCATATATAGCGCTCTATTTTAGTATTTCTTACGATGCGGTTCATTGATGTTTTGCCATTAATTTAAAATGTATTAGTAAGCTTTTTTTTTTTTTTTGTCTGTTGACAACCGTAGTTATTGAGCATTAAATAATACTTCTTCTCTTATTCTGCGTATTAGTCTAATTCCCCCCCCCCCCCTTGTCAAAGTAAATCATGATATTTTTTTCCGGGAAGTGTGATTATTGCATATATTGGCTATTACAGCATTTAATTTGTGTACTCCAATTTCACGCTTCCGTGGCAAATTGATGTAACAGCTTAACTTATAAATAATCAAAATGAATGACCGTGAAATTTGATGATGTAGCGAAAAAATCAGCATTCATTAAACGCCGTTCGCTTAACATTGATTGATATTTAATCCTTCATCTCAGATTTTTAGCTCTTGAAATAATAAAAAAAGAATCATCGCAATTTAAATCGACTTTGCCGAGATCTGCAAAAGAGTTGATGGGCCTGATTTTAAAGCCTCGTCTTTTAAAATAGCGAAAAATCGTTGATGAAAAAACGCTACGAACAAGTCATCTGAAAGTTCGACATTTTGCGCCTAGAAAACGAGAAAATTGCTTTTAAAGTACACTGCTTCCAAATGCTTTATCCCTGTAGAGTACACCAGGGGAATTCTGCAAAAACTTCTCCCAGACACATTTGCTTTAGCCTTAACATGCTCTTAAGGTCTGGATTTGATTACGGGCGAATGTATTGCGAAATAGCGAGAAGCAACTTTCTTTTTCTCGGCTTTTTAAAAGTCATAAGGACATTTTTGTACTGCTTTCTTTCTTTTTCTATGCGTGTCTTTGGAACGTCTCGCATGCATATATACTAGAGCGCAGCACGGATTTTGGGAAACTTCTTTTCCTCTTCTGACTTCTTCTTTTCGTTCCGTTTGGAATTCTAGTCCAACTTCCTGTTTCGTAACTTGGACCCTTCTGAGTTTTAGAGGAGCCCTTTGTGGACAGAAAAAGGAATCCGGAGAAAAATAGTGAAGGAATAGCGGAAGCAAATCGCTTGAGTGGAAGGAGTTTCCTGTCGCGATTCTTTTGCGTTTTCCTGTAAAAAGCTTTTTCTTTTCCCTCTAGTCCTGGTGTCTTTCCCAATCATCTTTCGATGGGCACCGAAAATTTTAGCATGTTTTATTTTACGATCTATTGTTTTCTGTCCTTCCAAAATACATCTTTCATTAAAAAAATTTGAATGAATTAAGTTATTAACTGGACTTTGTATTCATTTTCGTGACACAACTTTTAAAAAGTCATAAGATTTTTTTCTTTTCTTTTTGGAACAAAGCCTTTTTCTTATTTTTAATCTTCCACGGTTCTTAAAATTGATTAAAAACTCCTTCATTTTCCTTTTTAAAACTAAGGGCCCTCGAAAGTACCTAATTTTAGTTTAACGCTCTACAACATGCGTAATTTATACAGTTACCAGCCTTTTCTAATAACCGTATCTTACTCTCGCTTTTATTAGAAATCTCAGGGATGCAACCGCCTCTCCAATTTTCGCTAAAATGTATTTCCAGCACCATCTTATACCAAAAATACCATTTCTGTGATTTGTGCCAAAACTTCACCAATTTTCGATTCTTCCGATCTTCTTCCCACATCACGCTTCTAGATGATCCTAATTTTTTGCCATGTAATTGTATTTACTTCACACTTGCAGCATTTGACTAGCAATATAGCCTTAGGTGTGCTTTAAAGGCTACTACATTTTTCAGGTTCATAATTCTTGTAAAATTGGTCCTCAAAAGTCCTCAGTTTTTGTTTCAAAAAAAAAAAAGAGTAAGAACCCCATCTTCGGTTCTTTTACGGATTTCATTTTCCAAAAAAATATTCATCGAAAACCCTCATAAACACATTAATATATTTCAGGACGTACACAAAATCAATACTATATTGAGCAACATACAGATACGTACCATAATAGATATATTAGCCATTCAGGGGCTAACATTAAAGGCCCCTCTATGAAAATCTTCTGAGCGAAAAGTTCCCACGTGTCGAAGATTCACCGAAACCCATGCAGACTAAGGCCTGAAGTCACTGCATGGGCAGTGATGCCAATACTGCTCCACTAAATTCACTAAAGTTTAAAATATGTATTTTTAGTCGAATAAAAATGAGTAATCTTTTAATAAAGTTGTACAAAAAGAGAAGCGCATCGAATTCAGTTTTAGATTGTAGTAGTGCATACCACATTCTTAAAAAAAGGTTGAATGATTGCTAATGTTTCCCTGCTAAAAATTTGTGATTATCTCCTTGCACACATAAAGCTTGTAAGGAAGTCTACTCCTCACTAAAAAAAAAAAGAAAATTTTACGTCTAAATAATTTCTTAGCTTTTGTGTTAAAGATTTAACAATCGGAAACTAAAATTTCATTTGCTTCAACTAGGAGCAAATGACTTATTTCTAGACTAAAATGCCTCGTTTGCATAGATTTAATGCTAATGAAATGAACATTTTTCAGCGGTACAGGTTTCAATATTCTCGTTATATGGTCTCTTTTATAGTTGTGACAGCACTTTTATTGCTTCATTGAAACTAATTGGTGCAGTATAGTATTAGAACCCAAAATGTTTTCGTGAGGCCTTATCGAAGCAGTTGAGAAACGGCCAAGTTATTTGTCACTATTAGAACAGATTATTACTGCCATGCGTCAGCTGAACGTAATGTTAAAATTATTGCATTAAGATCTGCCAAACGAAAAGGAATTGCTCAATAAATTTATTATTAGAACGATGCGTGTAAAAACATTTATTTATTCGTTTTCTCAAATCTTCGGTTTTGGAAATTGCTTAGAAGTTCAGTATTTTTCATAAATCTTTGCGTAATTGGTTGCATCAATTACTTCACTCTGGAAATAAAATTATGATCGTTTGATAATATAATAATAAGCATTCTAGTGCAATGAAGCATTAAGCAACGACTCTCTTGAGAATTTAATTATCAATATTTTCCTTGACGGCATTTCTTTCTCATTTGTGATTCGCTCTTGCATTTTTTATATTTATGTTATTAATTCCATCGGTTTGGATGCCTTCTCCGAAGAGCCTGGAAATGCAGAGCTATTGCTAAGCTAAGTGCGTTAAATGGTGCATTTAAGAAAATCAAATTTTCAGAGTTTATCATGCGTGTTTTACTTCAAATTAAAATATATGTCAATCATGAAATAGATTGTGATCCGCGCTTTCGTAGGTTGAACGATGCATTCCGTATAATATTGTGAACTGTTAAACAAATTGAAATCATAATCCACACGTTTTTGCTTACACTGTTAGAAATTTCATCATGAAATTACGGTTAAATGACCGGAAGCAGTCTGTCCGTCTAATTCACCGTTAAATTTACGGTTTGGAACATTTTCTATCTTTACGGGATCTAACCATCGCCAAACAGCTTGGTTAAAAAGCCGTAAATACAAAAGTTTACGGTTTTATAACCATTTAAAAGCGGCTATAAAACAAAATTTTTACCTTTTTTGAACCATTTCAAGGCGTAGAAACCGTAAACGAAGCTTGCGGGAATCGAACCCGCACTCCCAGTAGGGCACTCCCAGCCTAACTCTCAAACCATTCGGCCATCTGCACCACACAAAGCGGTCGTTTATTTATCAATAAATCTTCCTTTTCAACGGGAAAACTGCTTAAAATTGAGATTTCAGTTTTTGATTGGATCCAAATTTACTGTATATTGACGAATATCATTTTATTTGCTGCAAAAATTAAAATACAAACAAGCTTTAGCTAGTAATGATTAAACTTTGTGCAAAGTAATAGAAATAAAATTTCACGTTAAATTAAAGCACAAATGAGCATTAAAACGCAGACATATGTTTCGGGATCGCTTGGAATCCCTTTTTCAATGCGACAGGGAGCTTCTAGATGCAAAACATCCAAATGAAGCAGACAGAACAACAAAAACAAAGCTTATATAGCCTAAGAATTAACTGTAAACCAATGAGAATAAAGGCAGTGTGAAGTGGAAGTAGAAGTAGTATTAAAGGCACCAATAAGAGAGTAACAAACGAATGTAGTTGGAAGTACAGAAAGTAAAAAGGAATATCAATAAAAACAAAGAAAAAGACAACAGCGTGCATAAAAATGTGAAAATACATGAAAATTGCAAAAAAATAAAATAAAATACAAAGAATAAAATGGAAATAAAATAAGTACAGAAAATACCAAAACAAAAAGCAAAACAAAGTACACATGCCAAAAGAGGGGGAGGGGGGGAGAAAAAAAAAAAAAAAAGAGGGGGGGGGGGAAAACTAACAAGAAAACCAAGAAAGAACAACAAATTAAAGGAACTTATGCCAGACCTGTGAAAAATAAGGAGTTGAGGAAGAATCATTAACCAAATTAGAACTATTCCTGTTAATATGATAAGCTTCCCAAAAGTCAAGTTCTAAAGGGGAAGAACATTTTTGAATAATTTTCCCAGAATTGAAATCAAAAGAGTGGTTGGAATTCCAACAATGTTGAGCAATGCTAGACTTATTCAGCTCTTGCTTTCGTACATAACCTTTATGCTCATTTAACCGAATTTTCAGAGCACGTTTTGTCTGTCCAATGTAAGAAAGGCCGCAACGGCAACTAATTTGGTAAATACCCCAAGTATTAAGTTGATCAACAGGATCTTTAAGAGAAGAGAAGGAAAGTTTGTTGCTAGGAGCAAAAACAACTTGAAATTGGAACCTTTTTAGGATTTTAGCAATACGAAAACTTACAGAATGAAAGAATGGTAACACAACCAAATCCTTTCTAGAAACCACATGATTGGGACCAGAAGGTTTTTTAGAAAGTTTGTTATGAATAGAATCAATTAAAGAGTGAGAAAATCCTCTATCAACAGCTACAGCTTTCAGATAGTTGAGTTCAATCTTGAGAAGCTCAGGAGAAGAGCAAATATTAATAGCACGATGGACAAGAGCATTAAAAGCCGAATATTTTTGGTTGGGAGGATGAGACGATAGTCTGTGAGGAGGTAAAGAAACAGCGAAAGGTTTACGATAGACAGAAGTTGTGAAACCAGACTCACTCCTAGAAATCAAAACATCAAGAAACGCGAGGCTACTATTAAGTTCTTTCTCACAAGAAAACTGGATATTAGAATCAATGGAGTTCATAATCGAAAGAGCATCATCAATACCTAACAAGTTACTGTCCGTTAGGACAAAACAATCATCCACATAACGAACATAAAATTGAAATTGCAATTTTTGGAATAGTTTTTCCTCAAAATAATGCATATAGAAATCACTTAAAATAGGACTAAGAGGACTTCCCATGGCTAGGCCATCTACCATAGCATAGAATTTACCATTAAATACAAAAGTGCTCTGTTGCAAGCACACACGAGTAAGAAAAACTAATTCCTCGACTTCCACAGAAGTAAAATGGAATTCAGAAAGCCTTTTCCTGAGGCAAGTCAAAGCGCCATCAACAGGAACATTAGTAAACAAAGAATTAACATCAAAAGAGGCCATAACCGAATTATTCGGAACGAAGTTATGAAGTTTCTTAACAAAATCGGTGGAATTTTTAACAGTGAAAACATTCCGACTCCTAAGTGGAGAAAACACAGAAACTAAATACTTGGAAAGTTTATATGAAGCAGTGCCAATATTGGAAACAATTGGTCTGAAAGGAATACCTGCCTTGTGTACCTTCGGTAAAGCATAGAAACGCGCACAATTAGCAACAGAAGGAATCACAGACCGTTTAGCAATCAAAGGAATAGAATGAACAGACTTAACAGCAGAAGAAATAGCTTTTAACTCCTTGTCGCTAGGATTCAAATGTTCCTGTTCCGGCTGATTTGCCTCTTGTTAATAGGAATGCGGTTGTAAATCTTTCGAAATTTTCTTTGAATAGTAGTGAAATTAATGCTTTGAAATGTAATAACAATTTTGCTTTGGCTAAAAAGCCTTCTTTTTCTGAACTTATTGCTCCGGTTGAAAAAGCTTTCAAATTTAGTGCCTTAACTTCCACTCAAAAAGAGTCAGTTCGGCATCTTATTGCTTCCAATGTTGATTTCAATTCAAAAGTTCCTAATATTGGTTTTACCCATTCTGTGAAACGCTGTGTCAATAATTTAGTTTCAAATTCTGATAAGATGCCGAACTGACTCTTTTTGAGTGGAAGTTAAGGCACTAAATTTGAAAGTTTTTTCAACCGGAGCAATAAGTTTGTAATCTACGAATTAAAAAGGTTGGGTTTTTTGAACCTTTTTAAAATTTCTCCAGGCTTGCGGGCGCAAGAAAGTCATTCCTAAGTTTATCACTTTAATGTGTAATTTACCGCGTTCTGTTAGGGTTGATAAGGTAATTTTTCATTCAAAATTAGCTTTACTTAGAGCTTCTATACAGGAAACTAGGAAAAAACTTTCGTTCATAAAACGTGAATTTTATGATTTACATCTTTCTGTATCTAATTCTAATTTCGATTTTGATTCTATTGATAGAATGTCATGGGCGAGAGCTCTTCATTCATCTGACAGTCAAAAAATTACTTTAAATAAGAAATTTACCAAGTTGTGTAACGATTCAAATGTTCCTGTTCCGGCTGTTTTGCCTCTTGTTAATAGGAATGCGGTTGTAAATCTTTCGAAATTTTCTTTGAATAGTAGTGAAATTAATGCTTTGAAATGTAATAACAATTTTGCTTTGGCTAAAAAGCCTTTTTTTTCTGAACTTATTGCTCCGGTTGAAAAAGCTTTCAAATTTAGTGCCTTAACTTCCACTCAAAAAGAGTCAGTTCGGCATCTTATTGTTTCCCAAATGTTGATTTCAATTCAAAAGTTCCTAATTTTGGGTTTTACCCATTCTGTGAAACGCTGTGTCAATAATTTAGTTTAAAATTCTGATTTGGTCATTACCAAAGCTGACAAGGGTGGTCAGATTGTTGTTCTTAATAAATCATCTTATGTTGAAAAAACTGATGATTTAATTGCTTCTGGTCCTTATGCTGAAATTTATAAAGATCCTAGCGACAAGGAGTTAAAAGCTATTTCTTCTGCTGTTAAGTCTGTTCATTCTATTCCTTTGATTGCTAAACGGTCTGTGATTCCTTCTGTTGCTAATTGTGCGCGTTTCTATGCTTTACCGAAGGTACACAAGGCAGGTATTCCTTTCAGACCAATTGTTTCCAATATTGGCACTGCTTCATATAAACTTTCCAAGTATTTAGTTTCTGTGTTTTCTCCACTTAGGAGTCGGAATGTTTTCACTGTTAAAAATTCCACCGATTTTGTTAAGAAACTTCATAACTTCGTTCCGAATAATTCGGTTATGGCCTCTTTTGATGTTAATTCTTTGTTTACTAATGTTCCTGTTGATGGCGCTTTGACTTGCCTCAGGAAAAGGCTTTCTGAATTCCATTTTACTTCTGTGGAAGTCGAGGAATTAGTTTTTCTTACTCGTGTGTGCTTGCAACAGAGCACTTTTGTATTTAATGGTAAATTCTATGCTATGGTAGATGGCCTAGCCATGGGAAGTCCTCTTAGTCCTATTTTAAGTGATTTCTATATGCATTATTTTGAGGAAAAACTATTCCAAAAATTGCAATTTCAATTTTATGTTCGTTATGTGGATGATTGTTTTGTCCTAACGGACAGTAACTTGTTAGGTATTGATGATGCTCTTTCGATTATGAACTCCATTGATTCTAATATCCAGTTTTCTTGTGAGAAAGAACTTAATAGTAGCCTCGCGTTTCTTGATGTTTTGATTTCTAGGAGTGAGTCTGGTTTCACAACTTCTGTCTATCGTAAACCTTTCGCTGTTTCTTTACCTCCTCACAGACTATCGTCTCATCCCCCCAACCAAAAATATTCGGCTTTTAATGCTCTTGTCCATCGTGCTATTAATATTTGCTCTTCTCCTGAGCTTCTCAAGATTGAACTCAACTATCTGAAAGCTGTAGCTGTTGATAGAGGATTTTCTCACTCTTTAATTGATTCTATTCATAAAAAACTTTCTAAAAAACCTTCTGGTCCCAATCATGTGGTTTCTAGAAAGGATTTGGTTGTGTTACCATTCTTTCATTCTGAAAGTTTTCGTATTGCTAAAATCCTAAAAAGGTTCCAATTTCAAGTTGTTTTTGCTCCTAGCAACAAACTTTCCTTCTCTTCTCTTAAAGACCCTGTTGATCAACTTAATACTTGGGGTATTTACCAAATTAGTTGCCGTTGCGGCCTTTCTTACATTGGACAGACAAAACGTGCTCTGAAAATTCGGTTAAATGAGCATAAAGGTTATGTACGAAAGCAAGAGCTGAATAAGTCTAGCATTGCTCAACATTGTTGGAATTCCAACCACTCTTTTGATTTCAATTCTGGGAAAATTATTCAAAAATGTTCTTCCCCTTTAGAACTTGACTTTTGGGAAGCTTATCATATTAACAGGAATAGTTCTAATTTGGTTAATGATTCTTCCTCAACTCCTTATTTTTCACAGGTCTGGCATAAGTTCCTTTAATTTTTTGGGTTCTTTCTTGGTTTTCTTGTTAGTTTTCCCCCCCCCCTTTTTTTTTTTTTTTTTTTTTTTTTTTTCTCCCCCCCTCCCCCTCTTTTGGCATGTGTACTTTGTTTTGCTTTTTGTTTTGGTATTTTCTGTACTTATTTTTTTTCCCATTTTATTCTTTGTATTTTATTTTTTTTTTTTTGCAATTTTCATGTATTTTCACATTTTTATGCACGCTGTTGTTTTTTTCTTTGTTTTTATTGATTTTTCCTTTTTACTTTCTGTACTTCCAACTACATTCGTTTGTTACTCTCTTATTGGTGCCTTTAATACTACTTCTACTTCCACTTCACACTGCCTTTATTCTCATTGGTTTACAGTTAATTCTTAGGCTATATAAGCTTTGTTTTTGTTGTTCTGTCTGCTTCATTTGGATGTTTTGCATCTAGAAGCTCCCTGTCGCATTGAAAAAGGGATTCCAAGCGATCCCGAAACATATGTCTGCGTTTTAATGCTCATTTGTGCTTTAATTTAACGTGAAATTTTATTTCTAAGCTTTTGCTACTTAAATTATGTGTTCTCTCATTCGCAAACAGTTCGTGAATCCGATGTCTCCAATTTTTGATTTAAGTGTGTATGTCTTTCTATTTTGTAACCACTGCTTAAGCCCCCTTTTTTTGCCTACTTTCCCGTAAAAGTAAAAAAAAATAAATAAATAAAGCAAAAAATAAAGGCTTAATGTATCGTAAAAATGTCGTTAAAAATAAAGAAAAGTCAAGAAAAAATGAAGTAATTAAATAAAGATTGAAAAATAAAAAATTTGAAAGTAGGGATTTGAGATGGGGGAAAAAGTGTGTCTGTCGGCCTGTCCCCCCCCCCCCCCTAATAACGTTTGAACGAATTGTCCGATTGGAAAAGTTCTTTTTGCATTCGAAAGATCTCGGCGAGGACATCTCATTTCCATATTTTACTTTTTGATTTGAACAATTTTTTGTTCAGTTTTGAACAGTTCAAAAAATTTTAACATTAGCGCCTATGGACAAAATTGAAGCAAATTATGTAAACTATGGGCACAAGACCCAAGTTCCTATTGCAAGCTTGTTGAAAGGAGTTCTCGGGGTGAAATATTGATTTGAACAGTTTTTGTTCATTTTTGAACAGTTCAAAAAAAAAAAAAATTTCGGCATTTTTCCATTATTCCGGCGCAGGCGATAAAGTCGCCAATAATGATGCAACTAACGCCAAACGGAAGATCGTCGTTGTTATCCTTTTGTGTGTTCCGTCGCCAAAAATTTTGCTCGGCGAGATTTGCGCCTTGATAATGAAAAGGTACCAAATTAACATTAGCGCATATGGGAAATTTCAATCCCATACAAATCCTGATCTAAACGACGGATTGGCTCGCAACAAAATTTATCAGAAAGATATTACGCTGTAGAACATGTGGACAAGAGCATTAAAAGCCGAATATTTTTGGTTGGGAGGATGAGACGATAGTCTGTGAGGAGGTAAAGAAACAGCGAAAGGTTTACGATAGACAGAAGTTGTGAAACCAGACTCACTCCTAGAAATCAAAACATCAAGAAACGCGAGGCTACTATTAAGTTCTTTCTCACAAGAAAACTGGATATTAGAATCAATGGAGTTCATAATCGAAAGAGCATCATCAATACCTAACAAGTTACTGTCCGTTAGGACAAAACAATCATCCACATAACGAACATAAAATTGAAATTGCAATTTTTGGAATAGTTTTTCCTCAAAATAATGCATATAGAAATCACTTAAAATAGGACTAAGAGGACTTCCCATGGCTAGGCCATCTACCATAGCATAGAATTTACCATTAAATACAAAAGTGCTCTGTTGCAAGCACACACGAGTAAGAAAAACTAATTCCTCGACTTCCACAGAAGTAAAATGGAATTCAGAAAGCCTTTTCCTGAGGCAAGTCAAAGCGCCATCAACAGGAACATTAGTAAACAAAGAATTAACATCAAAAGAGGCCATAACCGAATTATTCGGAACGAAGTTATGAAGTTTCTTAACAAAATCGGTGGAATTTTTAACAGTGAAAACATTCCGACTCCTAAGTGGAGAAAACACAGAAACTAAATACTTGGAAAGTTTATATGAAGCAGTGCCAATATTGGAAACAATTGGTCTGAAAGGAATACCTGCCTTGTGTACCTTCGGTAAAGCATAGAAACGCGCACAATTAGCAACAGAAGGAATCACAGACCGTTTAGCAATCAAAGGAATAGAATGAACAGACTTAACAGCAGAAGAAATAGCTTTTAACTCCTTGTCGCTAGGATCTTTATAAATTTCAGCATAAGGACCAGAAGCAATTAAATCATCAGTTTTTTCAACATAAGATGATTTATTAAGAACAACAATCTGACCACCCTTGTCAGCTTTGGTAATGACCAAATCAGAATTTGAAACTAAATTATTGACACAGCGTTTCACAGAATGGGTAAAACCAATATTAGGAACTTTTGAATTGAAATCAACATTGGAAGCAATAAGATGCCGAACTGACTCTTTTTGAGTGGAAGTTAAGGCACTAAATTTGAAAGCTTTTTCAACCGGAGCAATAAGTTTGTAATCTACGAATTAAAAAGGTTCGGTTTTTGAACCATTTAAAATTTCTCCAGGCTTGCAGGCGCAAGAAAGTCATTCCTAAGTTTATCACTTTAATGTGTAATTTACCGCGTTCTGTTAGGGTTGATAAGGTAATTTTTCATTCTAAATTAGCTTTACTTAGAGCTTCTATACAGGAAACTAGGAAAAAACTTTCGTTCATAGAACGTGAACTTTATGATTTACATCTTTCTGTATCTAATTCTAATTTCGATTTTGATTCTATTGATAGAATGTCATGGGCGAGAGCTCTTCATTCATCTGACAGTCACAAAATTACTTTAAATAAGAAATTTACCAAGTTGTGTAACGATTCAAATGTTCCTGTTCCGGCTGATTTGCCTCTTGTTAATAGGAATGCGGTTGTAAATCTTTCGAAATTTTCTTTGAATAGTAGTGAAATTAATGCTTTGAAATGTAATAACAATTTTGCTTTGGCTAAAAAGCCTTCTTTTTCTGAACTTATTGCTCCGGTTGAAAAAGCTTTCAAATTTAGTGCCTTAACTTCCACTCAAAAAGAGTCAGTTCGGCATCTTATTGCTTCCAATGTTGATTTCAATTCAAAAGTTCCTAATATTGGTTTTACCCATTCTGTGAAACGCTGTGTCAATAATTTAGTTTCAAATTCTGATTTGGTCATTACCAAAGCTGACAAGGGTGGTCAGATTGTTGTTCTTAATAAATCATCTTATGTTGAAAAAACTGATGATTTAATTGCTTCTGGTCCTTATGCTGAAATTTATAAAGATCCTAGCGACAAGGAGTTAAAAGCTATTTCTTCTGCTGTTAAGTCTGTTCATTCTATTCCTTTGATTGCTAAACGGTCTGTGATTCCTTCTGTTGCTAATTGTGCGCGTTTCTATGCTTTACCGAAGGTACACAAGGCAGGTATTCCTTTCAGACCAATTGTTTCCAATATTGGCACTGCTTCATATAAACTTTCCAAGTATTTAGTTTCTGTGTTTTCTCCACTTAGGAGTCGGAATGTTTTCACTGTTAAAAATTCCACCGATTTTGTTAAGAAACTTCATAACTTCGTTCCGAATAATTCGGTTATGGCCTCTTTTGATGTTAATTCTTTGTTTACTAATGTTCCTGTTGATGGCGCTTTGACTTGCCTCAGGAAAAGGCTTTCTGAATTCCATTTTACTTCTGTGGAAGTCGAGGAATTAGTTTTTCTTACTCGTGTGTGCTTGCAACAGAGCACTTTTGTATTTAATGGTAAATTCTATGCTATGGTAGATGGCCTAGCCATGGGAAGTCCTCTTAGTCCTATTTTAAGTGATTTCTATATGCATTATTTTGAGGAAAAACTATTCCAAAAATTGCAATTTCAATTTTATGTTCGTTATGTGGATGATTGTTTTGTCCTAACGGACAGTAACTTGTTAGGTATTGATGATGCTCTTTCGATTATGAACTCCATTGATTCTAATATCCAGTTTTCTTGTGAGAAAGAACTTAATAGTAGCCTCGCGTTTCTTGATGTTTTGATTTCTAGGAGTGAGTCTGGTTTCACAACTTCTGTCTATCGTAAACCTTTCGCTGTTTCTTTACCTCCTCACAGACTATCGTCTCATCCTCCCAACCAAAAATATTCGGCTTTTAATGCTCTTGTCCATCGTGCTATTAATATTTGCTCTTCTCCTGAGCTTCTCAAGATTGAACTCAACTATCTGAAAGCTGTAGCTGTTGATAGAGGATTTTCTCACTCTTTAATTGATTCTATTCATAACAAACTTTCTAAAAAACCTTCTGGTCCCAATCATGTGGTTTCTAGAAAGGATTTGGTTGTGTTACCATTCTTTCATTCTGTAAGTTTTCGTATTGCTAAAATCCTAAAAAGGTTCCAATTTCAAGTTGTTTTTGCTCCTAGCAACAAACTTTCCTTCTCTTCTCTTAAAGATCCTGTTGATCAACTTAATACTTGGGGTATTTACCAAATTAGTTGCCGTTGCGGCCTTTCTTACATTGGACAGACAAAACGTGCTCTGAAAATTCGGTTAAATGAGCATAAAGGTTATGTACGAAAGCAAGAGCTGAATAAGTCTAGCATTGCTCAACATTGTTGGAATTCCAACCACTCTTTTGATTTCAATTCTGGGAAAATTATTCAAAAATGTTCTTCCCCTTTAGAACTTGACTTTTGGGAAGCTTATCATATTAACAGGAATAGTTCTAATTTGGTTAATGATTCTTCCTCAACTCCTTATTTTTCACAGGTCTGGCATAAGTTCCTTTAATTTGTTGTTCTTTCTTGGTTTTCTTGTTAGTTTTCCCCCCCCCCTCTTTTTTTTTTTTTTTTTTTTTTTTTTCTCCCCCCCTCCCCCTCTTTTGGCATGTGTACTTTGTTTTGCTTTTTGTTTTGGTATTTTCTGTACTTATTTTATTTCCATTTTATTCTTTGTATTTTATTTTATTTTTTTGCAATTTTCATGTATTTTCACATTTTTATGCACGCTGTTGTCTTTTTCTTTGTTTTTATTGATATTCCTTTTTACTTTCTGTACTTCCAACTACATTCGTTTGTTACTCTCTTATTGGTGCCTTAAATTATGTGTTCTCTCATTCGCAAACAGTTCGTGAATCCGATGTCTCCAATTTTTGATTTAAGTGTGTATGTCTTTCTATTTAGTAACCACTGCTTAAGCCCCCTTTTTAGCCTACTTTCCCGTAAAAGTAAAAAAAAATAAATAAATAAAGCAAAAAATAAAGGCTTAATGTATCGTAAAAATGTCGTTAAAAATAAAGAAAAGTCAAGAAAAAGTGAAGTAATTAAATAAAGATTGAAAAATAAAAAATTTGAAAGTAGGGATTTGAGATGGGGAAAATGTGTGTCTGTCGGCCTGTCCCCCCCCCCCCCCCTAATAACGTTTGAACGAATTGTCCGATTGGAAAAGTTCTTTTTGCATTCGAAAGATCTCGGCGAGGACATCTCATTTCCATATTTTACTTTTTGATTTGAACAATTTTTTGTTCAGTTTTGAACAGTTCAAAAAATTTTAACATTAGCGCCTATGGACAAAATTGAAGCAAATTATGTAAACTATGGGCACAAGACCCAAGTTCCTATTGCAAGCTTGTTGAAAGGAGTTCTCGGCGTGAAATATTGATTTGAACAGTTTTTGTTCATTTTTGAACAGTTCAAAAAAAAAAAAAAAATTACGGCATTTTTCCATTATTCCGGCGCAGGCGATAAAGTCGCCAATAATGATGCAACTAACGCCAAACGGAAGATCGTCGTTGTTATCCTTTTGTGTGTTCCGTCGCCAAAAATTTTGCTCGGCGAGATTTGCGCCTTGATAATGAAAAGGTACCAAATTAACATTAGCGCATATGGGAAATTTCAATCCCATACAAATCCTGATCTAAACGACGGATTGGCTCGCAACAAAATTTATCAGAAAGATATTACGCTGTAGAACATGTACTGATACGAAGTTCAACATTCTCTGAACATGCCTGTTTTCCTATGAAATTTTTGATCGGGATTTTTAAGGGCATTTCTCAATAAATAAATAAATGAATGAATGAATGAGTGAAAGAATGAATGATTGAAAAAACGAATGAATGAATAAATGAATGAATGAATGAAAAAATAAATAAACGAGTGATAACTACGTGAATGAGTAAATGAATGACTGAATAAATGAAAGAATGAATGACTGAGTGAATGAATATGTATTATCCGTTGAAAAAAGTATATTTGAAGTAAATAAGAACTAAAGCTAAATATGAAAGAGAGAGAAAGTGATAGCTATATTATAAATTTGAAGTTGGGTGTATACGGGAAAGTAGGCTCGTATAGTTCTAGACGGAACTTCTTGTTTTCTTCTTTTTTTATATACACATGCAGATTTGAACTGATAAATCTTTATTCATGTTTTAACAACAACGTACGACCGGTAAAGTTTCGCAACCAAGTTGGACGCCCGATTCTTATTGAGCGCTTGAAAATTACGGTTAGTTAAACGTTCTTTAAACAAACGTTCTTTAAAACAAAATCTTTTATTTTCTGTTTATCCTAAAATAAACAGAAAATAAAAGATTTTGTTCGCAATCAGCGGTTTGACTATCATCTTTTTAATGGTTTTTCAACTGTTGTAATTAAATATGGTAAAATAACAATCAAATAAATGGTTATTTTACTATTTTCTTACGGAAATTTTTAACAGTAATTTAACCCTGGAACTAGTAGGAATTTTTTTTTAAACATCGATAACTAAAATGGGAAGCATAAAATATTACACTTCCACGTGTTCCTTTCTATTTGGTTGTTGAATGTTGATTAATTATCAATCGTGATTTGACAAATTTCGATTGTTTCTTTCGACAGGTAAAAATTCAATTAGAGCTTATCAAATCATTCTTTAATCAATGAAAAACAATTTTATGTGTTTTTATTGCACGTAATAAAGCAAAACATAGCACAAACTTATTGTATGTCTATGTACAAATTACAGCACAATATCTACGAGTACAAAATGCTTTACTTCTCTTCACTATTTTTATTAGTAACGTGTTCGCTTAAAAATAATTTAATAAACATCACGGTTTCCCATACTACCTCAAAGGCATCTGTTTATGTAATTAATTTTTTTTTTTTTTCCACATTAGCAGAATAAATCCATTAATTAGCCTCAAGGTTAACCTTAAGCAATTCTTTCGCTATTAAATACTCATCTATTCATGTTTTGAAAGTTAAATTGCTTTTTAATTTTCATTTAAGATTAATGCTAATTGAAAAAAATTTATGCTGTTAGCCACTTGAAAAGTTTTAATTCCTTTTCTTGCGTAATAGTTATCGTTTCGATATCCCATAGGCTTTTCACAAATTTGATTAAAATCCACGGTAGTACCTTCATTCGATTTTGAACGAGTTTTACTCTTAAAAGCTTTTATTTATGAATTTTTGGTATTATTGCTGAAAAAAAGTTGATAGCAGTTTGATGTTGGATTTTTTTTTCCTGTTTGGCTTTTCATCCATTATTTCATGTGTGCAGATGAATTTTATTTCTTTACTCGTACAAATCGAGTTCTCATTATAACATTGTTCGTCATAAATAGCCCCCGGTTTTGTCTTTCCTAAAGAAAAGTTTTAAGCAGTAGCTTTCCATAAAACCATATTGTACAGCTATCCTTAATGCTGTCACATTTTTTTTTTTTCGCCATAAGGTAAAATTATTAAAACTTTAACTTTTAGCTTAAATGCTAATTTGACACTCTCTACGATGGGATGAATCATCTGTCGTAATAGATTTGTTATGAATTTTACTGCTACAGCAAGTATTTATCTATTCCAAATTACGTCATAGCTCAATTAGCAAAGCACGGTCCTCAGTATGAAAGTCTCTTTTTTCCTTAACGCATTATTATGAAAGCCGGCCAACAGCAATCACAAGAGCGTATTAGTTGAGCCAATGACTGCACTGTTAATATACAAGATATAGTCGCTGCCGTCATCAGTGAACGGGAAAGCGAAATAACACTGAAAAATGTCTTAAGGCAGTCTGTCATTTCAGCTTTTTCCTGTGGGCAAAGAATATACGCGCTTTATCAGACACATGGAAGAAAGGAGAAAGGGGAGTTGTAAATGAGAAATGTGAAAATGTGAAGGTAACTATAGTCCAAATGATACGAGAAACCCTAATCTGTTTTGAGGCAAGAGATATTAGTGGTAGCCCTAACAAGTGCTGTCATCCATCGCAATTTAGAAAGTCAGCGAAATGAAAGTTCCTGATATCAGGGGTGTGCACTAGGCTGGTCATGGCGCAGCTTGCGCCAATGAAATTTTTGCCGATTTGGGGGACTCTGTTGCTGTTTTGGCGGGAAGGGTGAACACCTCCACTTATATGATTCGAACTTAGCACTTGTTTTGCTCAAAATTTTTCTTTCACTTACATCCCTTTGCTTCTAAATATGTTTAAGAAAGGAGGGCAGTTACAGTTACCTCTTCAGAGCCCCCCCCCCCCCCTAAATGACGGGCCAAATCTAAGAGCTCTATTACATGGCTCGTTTCTTAGAATTTCCTTTATTTAACGAATAGAATAGTTCAGCTTGTCTGGTAAAATATGGTTAATGATGTCCCAAGTAATTTAGCAAACCCACAAGTAAATTATAGTTTGTTGGTCGCTCAAATTTCTACCTACGAGTACTTTCTCTAATGTCCTAAACGGTGCGGGGAGAAAAATCTACTGATACGTTTCGCCATTTCTCCACAATACTCCAAAAAAAAAAACAGTCGATGACTGGAAAAATAATTTTAACCATTTCGCCGAACTTTTAGTCGTTGAAACTGCGTCTTTCCTTATTTCGGCGATCGATATATGTTCGTCTCATTATCATTATTTTTACTATTTTCAGGCCGGTCGAAGTTTTTGTTTGTCAGAGCTGGAGTTGGGTAATTTTCTCCTCCTTTGGCCTGCGTCATTACTAATGAACAGGAAACCATCTTGCGAAATTGGAAATGCATGCATGTGTGTGGATGGAAACCGCAGTTAATAGTTCAGAAAGTTGAAAAGGCAGAATCCTTTGTTGCTTTCATGGGATCCATGTTTTTTGTCTGATTAAATTTCGTTTGATTCTGCTTGCTGTTGTGAGCGGCGTGCGTGAGCTGCGTGCTGTGGTGTATTGAAAATCAATCTGTTGATTCGTTTAGCCTCTTTGAATTAGCTGTCAAGCGTATTTATTATATTCGAATTTTTGTGCAAATGAGTCGCATTCATGGATTTTCTAATGCAAAGGTGTCACATAAATTCAATTGCAAAATATCATATTCTTCTATTATAAGAGAGGGAATATGTTAGTTCAACGCAGAGGGAAACTCTACATTACAAAAATCATTTTTAAAAAAAAGTGCATAAGGTAAATGACCCGGTAGTGGACACTGCGCTAGTAGTGGACACTTAGATTTTTAAGCTCCTAAAATAAGCGAATGTAACATTAAACTTGAATGAAATTATCAGAACCTATAGCGAACGATTCCTTGTGCTGGTTAATAGAACTAAAATTGGCGTGGAGCATCTATGCAAATACGTGGATCATAACATTTAATAGCTGCCTCCACAACGGTCACATTTGCTGCTCTTTACTAAAGCCGATCAATAAGAAGGTTAGGGATTCGGGGAATATATATGGGAAAAAAGCGTGACATCATTTATGAATGGTCCCTTAGTCATTTTTAAAATTATTTCCCCAAGTTAACAGCATAAAATTGATGATACTAATTTCTGTCCACTACTAATGCATCTTATAAATGCCCACTATAGATATAAATTAAGCGTTTAGTAAATTTGACGTAAACATCCTAATTTTTCATTAAATGACATTTTATAGGTAATTAATTTTTAGAGAAATAGTTGGCGATTAAACTAAATATGCAAATATTGATGCAAGTCCTTTGAAAAACTTTTGCACGTAAAAGAGTACGAAAATTTTCTTAACTGTGCCCACTACCGGGTCACTTACCTTAGATGTCGAAAGTTTGGGGCCGAGTTCTGGAGTAGCCTTTTTTTTTTTTTTTTTTTGAGTTCCTCCGCTCTAGCTACGCTCCGTATTCTAAATACTTGCCCCAGCACCGCTCCGTGCTCTGAATAATTTTAATAGATTATGTTGTTTATCTACTTTTTTTAGTTAATTTAATTTTTTATTTGGTAAAAAATTATAAAAGTAAAACAAAAAAAAAAATCGGCGCAGTGGAACACTACAAATTTCTTTTCTGCTCCAGTTTCGAGCAAAATCTCGTTGCTCCGCTCAAGATTCCTGTTTTTTAACCACTTGCTTAGCTCTCTTATAGCTGAAAATTGTGGAATTGTTTTATTATTTACTGTCAGTAAAGTAAATCAAAAACAAGGCTCATTTCTATTTGGCCTTTATGCATCACGTGCTTTATGAACCTTTTATTAATTTTTCATTTTTTTCTTTAAAGCAGGGTTCGCGATTTTTTTTTATTTAAAAAAAATAATTTAAAAAAATCGATTTTAATAAAAATTTAAATCAGATTTTTTTTATTTAAATCGGATTTTTTACATTTAAATCAGAGTTTTTTTATTTAAATGGGATTTTTTTTAAACGTACCTTAAAGACTTTGGATATTTATTGTGTCACATTAAAAAAATAGTATGACATGTTAAACATTAAGCAAAAACACATTTTAATGTTTTTTTAAAGTTGATCATTCGATTTAAATCAATCAATTTTATTCATGGCATAAGTTTTCTTTAATAATAATAATGGGCAACAAATTTTTAATAGAAATGAAATTTTAAACCATTATTAATAGTTCACTCTAAACAAAGAAAAAATGAACAAATTTGATCTGAGTTCTTTTGCTGTTGAAAGCTGAAAAAAATCAATCAATTGTGAGCATTTAATTTTACATTGAGGGCACTTTATAATCATTTTTTTATTTTATGAATGAACTTGTAATATTTTTTAACTTACCTATTTAGTAAAATCATATGCTTACTCCATCCATTACTAAATGGATGAAATTATTATGCAAAATGGATGAAACATCTTTAAGGATAAGTATTCTAAATTCTAAATGGCTTTCTTTTAAGTACTATTGTTCTGAATTATTATCTTTATTGTGTGGTACTCATTAAATAGATCTAAAACACTGTTATTAAAATTAAAAACAAATAAAGTGGATCATGATTACTACGAATTGCAATATGAATAGTTCAATGAACTTTGCTTTGGTGTTAAGATGTCTGTAGAATAAGAATGACATTGTAAAATTTTTAAAATGTAATAAGTTCTCAAGATATGAAATATGTTATACACACACAATGACAGAGGGACTATGAAGTTTTGCTTGAAATAGAGGTTGTAAACGCAACTATTTAGAACCCCAACACTTTCTAACACTAAAATCAATTTTTAATAAAAAAATTCAAAAATGATTTAAATCTGATTTTTTAAAATCACTTGATTGAAATCAATCCGATTTAAATTAAGGAACCTTGCTTTAAAGATAATTTTCTTCCTTTATTTTACGTTAAAAAAATAACACTTGATATTTCCTGAAAGGCGGCGGTTTAATCTGATAGTTCTATTATTTAAAATTTATTATTTATTTCCTATGAAAATTTATTTTTTTCAAAACATTTATTCATGCTTAAATAAGTACTTTATATTTAAAAAAGAAACATTATTGTTTCATTTTCTAATAATACTTATGTATTGCTTTCATTTTTAACTTAAGTTAAACTTTAAAGAATCTTCCCTTATTTGATACGCATTTATTCCCTTAAAGTTTTTATACTAATAAGAATAATTCTGAAATTTCGCGTTAAAGGAAAATTATTTTGTTTTGGCATAAATATTGATACAATTAAAAAATAATAATGATAAACATTTCAATCTGTATCATACTGACAGTTTTGTTTTCCTAACTAAAAAAAGGAAGAAAGAAAAGAAAAAGGTAAAAAAGAATGCCTTGTTTAAATATAAATCTAGCACTTTTCAGTATTATTCTCAAGTCTAGATAAAAAAGAAAAGAAAACGAAACAAACAAACAACACTGTACATAATGAAAATTGTTGAAACGTTGCTAAAAATGTGTTTGTTAGCAGATCTTCTTTTATATTCTAATTCATTTTTTTTAGATTTTGCTTTGATTTCATTTTATTTATGTGCACATTTCTTACAAAACGATTGAAACGGCATTATTTATTTTATCATTAAGAATTTTTCTTTTTCTATTTTTTGTAATGCAGCTTTTCGTTCAAAATAAATTTATTAATCTGGCATTTGAGGAAACCGTTGTCATTTTTTGTTTCTAATTTATTGCTGGCTGACATCTTTTAGTTATTCTAGTTTTCTATGAATAATCAGCAATCCCAGCATAGTAAAAATACTGAGCTTTAAACACGACACTTTTGAGTAACTTTGTGTCAGCAGTTTGTTTCGAGCAGAAAAAAACTCTCAGACAAAAACTTTTTTTTTAAAGTAAAAGTTATTTAAATTCAACTAATTTTTCGAAAAGAATAAGTAAAACACAAAGCGAAAGTCTTCGTAAGCAATTCCGTCATAAAAAATTATAATTTGGAGATTTGATGTATTATGAACCAAATTACATGGAAATGAGTATACAAGAGGTTAAATTTTAATGCTGATTACAAGTATGAAATTTAAAGAATGGGAGTAGTCGTTTGAAATTTTACGTTGATGTCCCTTTTAATGTAAAAGACGACCCCTTTAAAATGTTATAATGGACAATTTATACTGCACATCATTATTCCTGATTAAGTGATATATTTCATGTGTCTGTAGTGTAAATAGTATTCAGATTAAAAAAAAAAAAATGTTCCGTTTCCCCCCCCCCCCCTCCCCATTACTGCACTGGTAATACCAGAATCATCACAAAAGTAGGCTTAAAGTAGTAAAGAAAAAAAAGATCTTTTATTTTTACGCTCAGTGGGGGGGGGGGGGGGCGAAAGTACATCATCTTCCACATGGTTTGCAAATTTCTGCTTGCAGATTTCATTGTTTTCAGCTAATCAATCTTTTAGTTCACCAAACGTTTCAGTTCATCGATATTCGGATGATTGAAACTCTACTGTAAGCATATTATCACACGTTATTGAAATAATGAGAGCTATTCTTGAAAATATGTAAAACATAATTTGTGGAATATGTTGCTATTTTCTGCTATAATTTTACTTATAATGTGTTTTTTTTATAGGTGAGTAACATTTTATTTGGAATAATGAAAAACGAATTCTGAGAGGTATGTTAACTTTTCAGTACTAAGTCACATACCGCATAAAATTACTTTAGTGTTCTCATACGGTAACATTAAAGGATGATAATTTATTTTTGGAATATTTCGAATAAATATAAGTTTGCGAATAAATAAATAAAACCTTGACTTTCAAGGAATGTAAATATTATTTTATGGAATGGAGACTGGTACAAAAGTAATATTGTATTTAAATAAATATTTTAGTTTAAAAACCTTCTTTCATATTAGTAATTTCAATGGTATAGCAATCCTTACTTTAAGAATCACGCTACGCTAATTACACATATTTCCTTATTTGTTTGTTCACCTCCCCCTAACTATCATTAGCTGATTAACCTATTGTTTGTTCATTTGTTTATTTATTTAGTTTAGATGAATACGAATATTTTCGCTTTATATTCGTTCGACTCAGGACATACATTACGAGGAGGAATTTCTTAATAAAATACTAAAAGAATGCAACTAACCCGTTAAATAAATACCAAGTTGTCTACAATTTTTCATAAAATGTATTAATGTCTTGCTCATTAAAAGAAAACGCTCATTAAAAATAACTATGCACAAGGTCAATGAATATTTTTGATCGATAAAAAAACGTAAAATAGAATATTATGTGTTTAAACAAATGAACACGTTAATAAAAAAAAAGTAAACCTAAAATTCCAAACATGTATGTATACATATGCCTGCTAAGAACGCCACTGTATTTGCACACATTTTCTGATACTGCACAATTGCAACTAACAAACCTAGATATTTTAATTATCATTATTTATGACTGAAGTCAGGAACTTTTATAACTACGCATTTTATTTCTCTGTTCTATACTAAAGAAACAGTTTCCGAGGATGGTTTTTGGTTTCTTTGAATCCCACCCAAACTACCGACGCTTAAATTCTTTTCCCTATCTGTGCTTTAACTGACCCTCGGCGTTGAAAGTCTTAAAATAAAATCTTTGTTTAACCTGCAATAAATTCTTCCACTAGCAGCGTCTGCAACTTCCTATTTGGAGAAAGAACGATAACACAGAAAATCTGCAGTTTCTCTTTTGAGGGATATTAACCAGTAAAGTGCAAGTTTAGCGGTGTCTCCCCCCCCCCCCCTTCATTCTTCATCCTTTTTTTTTTCTCCCCCAGTGCCTCCTTATCGACTTGCCTTCAAGCTGTGGCTCACATTCTTGCACTTGCTGCTTAGGGTAGGGAATGGCTGGAACTGCTCAGATATTTTTCAGTTTTCAGATAAAAATATTCTGTACCTTTCTTATCAGCAGGTTTTACTAGTTTCACTCAAAGCTGCAGTTTCTTTGCAGTTTTGTTGCTCGTCCTGTCGCGTGTTTATTTTAAATATTGTTTGTTGAAAATGTTTCGTTTTAGTCATTAGTTAACGTTAGTAAAAAATGTATTAAGCAAATTTTCAAATTTTTTCTGTTATCGTAAAATACTTTTTCATTAATTTAGCCTAGCCTTAAACTGTAATAATACGAATTCTAAATTTTGAATGATAGCCCCTTTTTGCCGACTATAAATTGTAGGAAATTTAACTTGATAAGAAAATATGTATGCATGTTTTTTCTTTCTAATGGGGCTGCGTATTGGTTCCATACGATTCCCCAAGGACTGGCAGCCATTCTTTCATGTGGCATTGGATGCCATTACCACTTGAGAATTTTGACGCTCAGTTCCCCCTAGATGGAGGCACCTGGGCTCTCACGATGCGAAAGTCCACAGGGAATTAAATTTAGCCAAGAGTATTTTAGCCAAACAGATACTCAAGAGGTCTTTAACATGCCGCATAATCATACGACATGAGCGCTGACAATTTTCTGCATCTTGACAATCCACCGACTTAGCCCAGGTTTGATCCTGCGAACTTGGGCGTACAAGGCCAGTGCCTTACCACTCCGCCACCCTGTTAGGTGATAAAAAAATATTGAATACATTAATATTTAAGACTTTAAACTAGGATGACTAATGAACTTCATTATTAATTAAATATCATTAGTAATGATATTTAATTAATAATGAAGTTACTGCATGAGGGCACATATTGTCAACATTCTGGTAAAAGTCACTAAGTCCATTGCTCCAGTTTTGAGATATGTCTACTTAAACTTTTAAAATCTTTATGAAAAGTAGTAAAAATATATTTTACAGATCCCTAGCTCCTACAGTAGGTTGTTTTTTTAATTGTGTATTTGATCTGCATCATCAAAAGACTTAAGTGCAAATTGTTAATCCTCGCATTTTTTCTTTTTCTTTTTTTTTCTTGTGGACTTAGTGTTTTTTACCAGAACACCATCAGAGTCCCTTTACTTAAAATAATAATAATTTAATTTTTCCTTCAATTTCCAAAAACAACGTTGGTTGGGCACCTACAAAATTTCATACTTGACGTCCCAATTATAAAATGTCAATCTAATCTATGGAGATTACTATCACTTTCTGCGGCAAATGCCTCTTGATATGATCGATATTTCTATAATCTTTTGGGATCACTTGATCATTTTATATTACAAACCGATTGCGAAAATGTCCTGTTGATGTACATCTTAAATACAGTCAAAAAAAAAACCTTCTTCTAGAAAACAAACGCGTTCATTCAAGAAACGCGATATTAAACTATAAATATATATGCCACAATCTTGACATACTCAGCCACTTCGTTATTATTATAGAAGGGTCGCATCAGAGGAAATTTGGGTCCGTTTGGGACTCTTCACAAAAGTCCAATTAATCAGAACAGACCCTTCATAAAGTTCCAGTCCATCAAACCGGAATCTTCATACAATTTCAGTCCATCAAAACGGACCCTTCACAAAATTCTGTACTTCCAAATCGTACTTTTTATCATTATATGTTTAAATTTTGAATTTTCTCAAAATTATTTGATTTTTCACAAAAAAGTTTTTAAAATTCAAAATACCTGACCCTGTTAAAAATGTTGGACCGACCCCTGCTATTAAAATTATTGTTTTTATTATTACTATTTATTATTTATTTATCTTTCGTTGCTCAATTAAAATTACTTTTCTAACCAAATATCGAAAGTAAAAATCTTTGCTTCCTAAATATGCTCTATTCATTTTCCTGACTTCGAATAATTTGGCTTGTGTTAAAAGCTGTATCTCTATAGCTTTGAATTCTTTTATCTTGCTATATCTTCACTAGCGCAATCCTCTATGTAGCCATCATCCGGATCGAACACTTCGGCCACTGATTTCCCCAGAGAAGTTTTCTTGCATCTTATAATAGAAGCACTACGTTGTAGACCACTTCAATCATCGATATTAGATTCCGTGGGATGAGAAACACATGTTTTTAATTTGCTTAAGTTCCTTTAGGATTAAAAATAATTTTCCTAACATTGCTTTCTCTTGCTGCGTTAAAAATTCATCGAAACAACAACGTTTGCATTAAAACTTTTGTTGGAGACGCTGTTGTTTCGAAAACCGTTGCTCATCAGCGTGATTGCCTCCTAATCACGTTTTTGTACAATGTCTATCATCCTGTTGAGTTCTTCGCCCAATTTACCCTGGGTAGATATCTTACAAATTGTAAAAGAAACACTTTCGATTTTCTCAATCCATGATATTAGGCTTAACCTTGAAAAACTTAATTCCTGAAATTCAGTCCTACGATGTACGGTGAAGAATTACTCAATGTGCAGTGACTTATTTACCACTTTTTTATCGATAAAATAACATTAGGGTGAAAATATTTTTCGTGGCTCTACATTTTCCTTCAAAATTATTCATTCATTCTTCAACAACTGTATTTACTTCAATTTCGTTTTACTTTTATGTCCAACATCTTGCTATCAATGGTTTAAGTATTGTAATTGTAATTTCTGAATTACATGCATACAAAATGAAGCTACTCGGGATTTCCTCTCACACACAAGCTATAGTTGCGTCTGTGCTGCTACAGTTGCTGCCCTCTTTAAATAAGTCAAGTTTTCTACGACCACTATCTCGACAGGTGTATTCCCGGCCTACAACTGCTGTTTCTTCAGCAGTTTGCCAAATGTTTGCCTATTAATCGGCGAAGAATTATTTTTTTTTATTAAAATTATTTTTAGTATGACAAACACAGGAAACCATACTGAATTAATTCGTTCTAACAGCAGAGGTTGTCCCCCCTTTTCCAGAAAATAACTAAGAAAAGTATCAGAGTAACATTTATCAAAATATGATTTCATAAATAAAAAAAAAGTTTCTTCAAAGGTAATGGAAATTTACAATATCCCTGTTTAAATTGAAGTGGGTGCAAAATTAAAATAGATATAAAATCTTTTGTAATCATGAATCAATTACAAATCTAAATGGCCCAGAGTTAACAGCAATTCCAAGATAAGTACATTAACACATGGTGTAGTAGTAATTTATCTGTCATAATTTTGTGCCGACTTCTAAAATTATGTTTAAAAGTCGGATCGATGTTGTTTAAAGAATGATTTTTTTTTTTTTTCAAATTTTTGGTACAATTTTTAATTTCATTTATTTAATACATAATCTAATATATGACCATCATTTGACTATGAGTACTTTGGTTTCCATACATAAACAAACTGTCTATGCATCCAAAAAAGTTGATCCTAATTTCAAAATATTTATTCTTTCTCCAATAAAAATAACTATGCACAAGGTCAATGAATAATTTTGATCGATGAAAAAACGTAAAATAAAATATGTGTTTAATGAAATGAATACTTTAATACGGAACCTACACTAATATGTATTATGTTTATCTAGGGAGAAAAAAAATCAATCCTTTCACTTAAATAAATACAAATGTCTCGTTTAAAATGTTTTAAATTAACTGTTAGAATTTATTTTATGAGAAAAAAATCTGCATTTGGAAAGCGAAATTTTAGTTTACGCGCTAATTTTTAAAAACTATTCTTCATTAATTATCAAAACAGTTGTGAAGATTTTAAAACTACATTCTCCATGCAATTATGCAATTTTGTAACGTTAAAAAAAATCAAAGCAGTTGATTCATTAAATTTATTTTCCCTTAACTAGCAATGGTTTTTCAATGCGTGCAGAAGGTATTCAAGGCATTTTTATAGGTTCTCTTTAACATGGTTACTGTTACGTTACATTTCGACGCCGATATTTATTGTAGCTCATTTGGTCATAAATCTTTACGCCGAGTAAAAAAAAAAAGCATAAATGTGACGGTTAATTTGCAACGAAACTATTTATTGTTAATCTTAATTAAACTGTTGTTTTTATCGTTCCTATTTTAAATAATCCTTAGACCAAACAGATTTCCAGTAAATCACCTTCTTTCACTCGCTTCCATAATGCATTTCCGTAACTAGTTTCGTGATAAAGTTACAGTTACGGCGTAAGAAGATGGAAATCTCATTTAAACGTTGTTTATTCTTATTCAATTTTAGCTTTTTAATTTAAGTGTAGAAAATTAAGCAGAAAATCCATTCCATTGCTTCTTAAATTTGTTCTTATGGTGCGGAAGGATCATTAATTTATGTCAGATTAAATTTTGTTATGTTTTTTGGTTCTTTCTGGTCTTTATTTTTTCCCCTCAATTCTGCATTGCGTAATAAAATTTAGATTGTTAAAAATTCATTAGCTGTATTTTTCCACTATGCTCTATTTTACGGCTTGTGTTTTTAATTGCTGCGTGATCTATTAAATCTTGAAATGGCGTGACGTTGTAAATCTTAATTACGCGCGCAAGGAAATTTTTATTACAGATGTTAAAACCATGCTATACTAAGGATTAGTATGCATATCATGAAGGAATTTGTAAACTCTCTTCCTTTCTCTCTCTCTTTGTTTGTTTTATTTTTATTTATTATTTTTTTATTATTTTATCATTTTTGTTAGTTTATTATTATCAATAATATTTTGTTTTATTTTTCGGCATATTTCCATTTGCTAAACTGAGTCATTGATATTACTTAATTGTTGCTTCTAATTTCCTATCACTAACAAATGTGTGTGATTTTCATTTTAAGCCTTCCTAAATCTTATTTCCCAACTACTGCGTTTAAAAAAAAAAACTCTATTAGGAAACATTCTTGTTGCATTTGTGTAACAATTTATGTACCATGATCAAGAAAGCCTTCTGTTTTCATTTTTTTGAATTTCATGCCTGTATAAAAGTTGTTATTAAATTTTAAGTATTTTATTTCGAAAGACACTTCTGAAATTACACTACTGCACATATTGTCTACATTAGGAAGTCTTTCCATTACACTGTCATATTATCCTGGCTTTTGGTATAAACATTTTGTATTACAATAAGCAGTGTTTCAGTATTGTAAAGTGTGTTCCTTGTTTATCAAAGAACAGTTAATTATCGTCTTCTTGTGTGTGTGTGTTTTTTGTTTTTTTTTTTTTTTTTCTTTTTGTGTGTGTTAAAATTACATTTCCATTTGATTCTCTGATATGCTTATTTTCCTGAATTTTTCTGTCACATGATCATATACTAATCAGTATTTGGAGACATCATATTAGCTGTTTTGCATATTTTAAATTTTAATTCATGTCCCCCAAAGAGGTGTCGTAATCTGCTATTTCATCATGCACTATTCTTAGAAATTCAAAATTAAACCTTTCCTTGAAAATTCTTTTTCAGGAAACATTTTCAAACGAGATATGCATTTGAATGTTGAAGAAGTAATTTTTTGAAGCCTGATTTCGTTTTTCATGTCTTACTGTGTGTTATGGTTGAATTTGATTCGGAGCCATATCACGTCAGGGTCGAGCCAGCATTTTTAACAAATACCGGTTTTTGTGAATTTTTAAAAGATTTTTGTGAAAAATCATAAAATTGTGAAAATTCAAAATTTAAAAATAGGGGGGAAATATTTTTTTTCCCACTTATTAAATAAACAATTCTCTGAAAAGTACGCTTTGGTAGCTCGAAATTTCGTGCAGGTTCCGTTTTGATTGATTTGAATTTTGTGAAGGCTCCGTTTTGAATAATTGGAATTTTGGAAAGTGCTCGAAAGCGTACCCGAGTTTTTTATTTATTTTCAGCGATTTTCTTAAATTTTGTTGAGGATAGAATGACACTTTTTTAGTTACAATTATTAATATCATAGCATTGATAAAATTTTGTTTGATAAAACACTGATAAAAATATTTTTCAGCTTGCACCTCACAGTGATGTGGTATTAAATCTTTCACAAGGAATTACTCAAGAAACATTTTTATGGTTCTTCAACCTCGAATCGCGGTCAGATGTAAGAATAGTTGCAATGTGACCAAAATTCATTGAATTAGGCATCTTAGGTTATAAAAATAATTTAACTTTGTGCAAGTAAACAATAATAATAAAATTACACGTTAATTTAAAGCACAAATGAGCAATAAAATGCAGACATATGTTTCGGGATTGCTTGGAATCCCTTTTTCAATGCGACAGGGAGCTTCTAGATGCAAAACATCCAAATGAAGCAGACAGAACAACAAAAACAAAGCTTATATAGCCTAAGAATTATCTGTAAACCAATGAGAATAAAGGCAGCGTGAAGTGGAAGTAGAAGTAGCAGGAAGACACCAATAAGAGAGCAACAAACGAATCCAGTTGAAAGTACAGGAAGTAAAAAGGAATATCAATAAAAATAAAGCAAATAAGACGACAGCATGCATAAAAATTGCAAAAATAATAAAATAAAATACAAAGAATAAAATTGAAATAAAAATAAGTACAGAAACTACCAAAACAAAATGCAAAACAAAGTACACATGTAAAGGAGGGGGAGGAGAGGGAGGGGGGAAGGAGAAAAATAGACACAAAAAAGGAAAACAACAAGAAAACCTAGAAAGAACAACAAATTAAAGAAATTTATGCCAGACCTGTGAAAAATAAGGAGTTGAGGAAGAATCATTAACCAAATTAGAACTATTCCTGTTAATATGATAAGCTTCCCAAAAGTCAAGCTCTAAAGGGGAAGAACATTTTTGAATAATTTTACCAGAATTGAAATCAAAAGAGTGGTTGGAATTCCAACAATGTTGAGCAATGCTAGACTCTTGATGTCTTTATTTCTAAGAGTGAGTCTGGTTTCACTACTTCTGTCTATCGTAAACCTTTTGCTGTTTCTTTACCTCCTCACAGACTGTCGTCTCATCCTCCCAACCAAAAATATTCGGCTTTTAATGCTCTGGTCCATCGTGCTATTAATATTTGCTCTTCTCCTGAGCTTCTCAAGATTGAACTCAACTATCTGAAAGCTGTAGCTGTTGATAGAGGATTTTCTCACTCTTTAATTGATTCTATTCATAACAAACTTTCTAAGAAAACTTCTGGTCCCAATAATGTGGTTTCTAGAAAGAATTTGGTTGTGTTACCATTCTTTCATTCTGTCAGTTTCCGTATTGCTAAAATCCTAAAAAGGTTTCAATTTCAAGTCGTTTTTGCTCCTAGTAACAAACTTTCCTTCTCTTCTCTTAAGGATCCTGTCGATCAACTTAACACTTGGGGTATTTACCAAATTAGTTGCCGTTGCGGCCTTTCTTACTTTGGGCAGACAAAACGTGCTCTGAAAATTCGCTTAAATGAGCATAAAGGTTATGTACGAAAGCAAGAGTAAATAAGTCTAGCATTGCTCAACATTGTTGGAATTCCAACCACTCTTTTGATTTCAATTCTGGTAAAATTATTCAAAAATGTTCTTCCCCTTTAGAGCTTGACTTTTGGGAAGCTTATCATATTAACAGGAATAGTTCTAATTTGGTTAATGATTCTTCCTCAACTCCTTATTTTTCACAGGTCTGGCATAAATTTCTTTAATTTGTTGTTCTTTCTAGGTTTTCTTGTTGTTTTCCTTTTTTGTGTCTATTTTTCTCCTTCCCCCCTCCCTCCCCTCCCCCTCCTTTACATGTACTTTGTTTTGCATTTTGTTTTGGTAGTTTCTGTACTTATTTTTATTTCAATTTTATTCTTTGTATTTTATTTTATTATTTTTGCAATTTTTATGCATGCTGTCGTCTTTTTTGCTTTATTTTTATTGATATTCCTTTTTACTTCCTGTACTTTCAACTGGATGCGTTTGTTGCTCTCTTATTGGTGTCTTCCTGCTACTTCTACTTCCACTTCACGCTGCCTTTATTCTCATTGGTTTACAGATAATTCTTAGGCTATATAAGCTTTGTTTTTGTTGTTCTGTCTGCTTCATTTGGATGTTTTGCATCTAGAAGCTCCCTGTCGCATTGAAAAAGGGATTCCAAGCAATCCCGAAACATATGTCTGCATTTTATTGCTCATTTGTGCTTTTAATTAACGTGTAATTTTATTATTATCTTAGGTTATAATCAAGTGTTACAAAATTCAATTTTACTGTATAAAAAGGTATCTAGCCTTTTTACGTATTTTGTCGGGTTTTAAGACCAAAAAGGCAGGGAAACGATGTTTTAGTTTATAATCTGCGTACTCATTTGGTCATTTGCTTTGATTCAGCAGGATAAATGCTGTATGTGTTGTTTTTTTTGAAGGCATATTTCTTGGTTTTTTCGTAAAATTCTTTGTAAATATGTTAATATTAATGCTACATTCCAATTTTCAATCAATTTTTAAAATCATTATCACTAAGAAAGTAGTGCAAGTCCAATTACTTTTGCAATTGTAATTATGATCCAAAGAAATTGAAACAACACTGTAAGAATTACTCGACATTTATTGGAAGATAGATATATTACTTTATTTTAATTCTGCGAGCATCTTAATTCAGTAAAATCTCGTTAAGGCAAATACCGATACAACGAAATTTTCGTTGGAACGAACATTCCATTACAATGAAGTATTTTCCCGGTCTCTTGGAGCTCGTTGTAAGGGGACTTTACTGTATATGTTAAAGCAAAAGATGAATTGTACTGTTCATATTCATTTATCTTCTGTCAGGTACATTCAAAACTTCTCAACTCTCATCATTACTTTTTAGGTACAATCCTTACATGATGAACTTTTTACAAAGTTACACTTAGTTATTTAATACTCATTTTGTACATTATGATCGTCTATTTATTAACTGTCATAGTTAAAAAAATTCTGATTTTTTTTTTTTTAACTTTGCTCCCTAATTTGCTTTGGAATAAAATTATACATTAATATGTCTGAAAATAAACGAAACATTAACTTTGTATAAGGTATGAATAATGTGAGCTGGTTTTCACAGAATCTTTTCGCAAATTGCTTTTGCTTTGGTCGCATTTGCTTTGGTCTTCATAATTTTAACTTCATTTATCAAAAACCAGTGTCCCATATTCTTTTCTCTTTCGCTCTTTTATGATGGCATCCCGCTGATGTAATGTATCTACTGACACTTTCAGAAGCAAATTATCAATCACATTTCACCAGGTATTCTACAGAAAATTATTCAGCATTTAACGGTAGCTATCTATTTTCTTTTTAAAGTGACCGTTTCTATAAATCAAAATTTCTATAATTACCATGCATTGAAATGTCTTTCTTTGTTCAAAATTGATGCATCGAGATTTCGATGCGTTCATTTGCATCGAAGTTTTATGTCAAATTGTTTTTACTGACATTCGCTCATCTCAACAAGTGTTCGAACTCATCAAACAGCCATGAAAGTATGGATTTATGGAACATACTTGCCATAAAAGTATGCTTCTAACAATGTAGAAAATATTATATTTCAGCCTATTATTTGCTTTTTGTGAGAAATATTTTATGCCCTGAAAGAACTTTCTGCCCTAATTGGACACCTAAACCTGGACCGTATAATATATTTTATATTTTGTTTCGCTACTATTTCGTTCCTCAATTGTGTTGGTTTATTCATGCGTGAAAAGTTCTTGGAAATAAATTTTCTTCTTTCAGTATCTAATACAGTTTGCTGAATATTTATTTCAGTTTTCATAGTTTAGCATTAAATTCAATTACTTGTAGAGATGAGTTACTCTATTTGATGCTGTTGAAAATCTTTTATGCATTTATTCTTTGATGATTTAGTTTGTGTAAATATATCGGGAGTTTTTGTCTTAATTTATGCTTAGTTATTTTAATTTTGTTTTTTCTTGCAAAAGTTGCTTCAGAGTACCAGGGAGTTTCCTTAAAATGCTTTAAGTGGCAGTAAGGTAGCATAATGTTTCTCTGTAAAAATTATTTACTATTTTGCCACAGAATAAAATTTCCTTCTCTAAATGAAAGAGGAGAGAGGGAGAAGGGAAACTTGTTGAATTGATTTAAAGTAAAAAAATGTTTTTTTTTTTTTTTCTAGTGGGTCTGCGCATGGTCACTAACCTGTGCAGACCTAATGCATTCCCCGGTGATAGGCATCCATTCTTTCAAGTAGCACCACCGTCGGCGGATGCCATTACTACTGTGAGAATTTGGACGCTCATTCCCTCTAGAGGGCTGCACCTGAGCTCTCATTGATGCAGATTGCACTAGTGATTTTAATTTAGCCCAGATCATCCAAGACAAATGTCTATTCAAGGGATCTTTTATATGCCGCATAATCATATGACATGGGCGCAGCCGACTTTCTGCATCTTGAAAATTCACCGACTTGGCCCAGGTTTGAACCTGCGATCTTGGGCGTACGAGGCCTGCGCCTTACCACTACGCCACCCTGTCGAAAATATTATGTGTAATTATTTTAGTGTCATTTTTTAACGTTTAATTTTTTTTTCTTTTTTAAGTTGTCTGCGTCTACCAGTGAGTGTCCTTTAAATGTTTTAAGTGGCAGTAAGGTACAGTTCTTCTATCAACCAAAGCGATCTGCCTGGCAGATCGCTTTGGCAGAGTACCAAGAAGAATCCATTTATGTTCAATGGAGGAACTGCTGGTATAACAAATGGGCCGTTTTTGTTCTCGTTCTAATTCATTTAGTATACTGGATTCCTTCCTAACTGATGCAATATGCCAGTTTATGAATTTATTTGTTTTCAACAAACAGAAAAGCAAACATTCTGATTCGCGTCCTAAATAAACGCACCCGCAAAACAAACTTCCCTAAAGCTCGAACAGATTCGTTCTTTTCTGTCATGCGCGGGAGCGTCCAAATGTCAAAATTTCATGGTCGAACTGAAGTACAATGTTCCCTACAACCGTTTTCTGTTTTGTCGCAGAATAAATTTCTTTTTCTATGATTGGAAGACAGGGCAGGGGAGGGGAAGGAAAACTTGATAAAATGTTTTAAAGTGGAAAAAATTAGTAGAGTCGATTATTCATACCCTTAAACCAATGATTTTTATTATCATTATTATTTAACAAAGAAACATAGCTTTAAATTTTTAAAAGGGTTATTTTATAAAAGGGAATGCTGCAATATTTAAGAAAGCACACTAAACACCGTGCACATCAACTAATCGTATTTAATGAAACAAATTTGCAAATCTTTTTGTGTGTTTTCTTTTTGCGGAAAAGCTTTGATAAAAAAAAAAAAAAAAAGAATTGAGTATCATTATAAAAATTTGTCTGAAGAACGTAACATTGTGTTCAACATCCATTTTCCTGAGAACACGTTTATTGCACATGTCTGTTTAACCTTTGCTTGAACACACAACACCTGCATTTCTTTTCTCGTATTTTTTTCTTCATTTTTTCTTTTATTACACGTTCGAAAGGCTTTCTGTCCTGCTCGTAAGAAAAGCGTGAACTGCAGTCCTTAGGTGTTCTTCTCGTGTTGAAGTTCGGAGGCTTCAGGAGGATAAGAACGCAAACGCCAGCTGTTTCACAGCTGTCTGTGTGGTTAAGCAAATTGGGTTTAGCAGCTGATGCGCAGATGTTGCCGGTGGTTCTTTTGATTGAAAGATATGTTCTTCGCGTTCTCCTTCGGCACTTTTTTGTAAGACGTCCGAATGCTTCTGGTTTAAAAATTATTTTTGGAAAACATATTTTTTCCTCCGTTTACTACTTCTTTCTCTCTTTCTTTCTTTTGCTTGCAAAATAAATGAGAATACTCAAGATGAAAGTAGAATATGCGTTTACTATGTTTCCACTAGGACCTCACCGATAAATCAGTAGTAATCGGTAATCAGCCACAATCGACAAATTTACTGATTATTTATAATTAGTCGATTCATCGACAAAAAATAGTTTTTAATTGAAATTATTTTTATTGCATCAAGAACAAGCGGTTGAATGAATATTATGTGTGGAGCGTCGTAATATAAGAAGAACTCTGAGAATGAAATAAAAAAATAATGCTCGCAGCTTGTACTGATTTTTTTTTCTCCTATTACGAATAATAAAATCACACTACTTTTTAATTGCAATGAAAAACATAAGCAGTTTGGTATGGTTAGTTTCTTGCATGTTCATATTATCTTTCCGCCCATATGCTAAATACCATAAAACAAGGTGAATTGACGTAGTGAGACAAATTCCATTGCTTACTATAGAAAGTATTTCTAGTTCCTATTAATAATTCAAAATAGATATAGTGGAACCCCGGTTATCCGCATCCCGTTTATCCGAAAATCGGCTTAACCGAAAAGGCAAATGGGTCTGGGTTTTTTTCCATAACGGGCAAATGCTCCGTTTTTTTATAATCCTTTTTTCCATAACTATCAAAAATATTGTCAGTACATGATAAAATGTATGAGTGACATAATCTAAATGACATAAACGTAAAATAGTTATATTTTGTATAGAATTTATTGCAACAACTATGTTACATTCAGTTCAGAACCGGTCAATCTGCTTGGCAATCCATTGTATTCTGCAGTAGGAAGAAGTTCTATGCGCAGGGGAACATGTTGGTTTTAAACATGGCCTTTGCCTATAATTCTCGCTTATCCGAAAATTTCTATGGTACCTCGATTAACCGAAAACGTTACGGTCCCGTGCTTTTCGGATAACCGTGGTTCTTCTGTATTAATAAAAGTGATGGGTTTTAGTCAATTCTTAATTGCAAACATTCCTGTGGTAATTAGCTTTTTCCCCAGCCAATTTTACTGTTCCGTTTTACGACTTGTTTGATGTTATTTTGTTCAGTTTTTAATGTGCTGGAAACTTTCTGTACAAAGGATGCTTCCTTTAGTCTTGTTTGTTCGATTTTATTTATTTATTTTTATAGTTAGTGTCTTAGCTCTTTTTCTTCCATTTTTAAAAAAGGCGACTGTCATAGAATATAAAGTAAAGGGAAATATACATCATTGAATCCCTAATAAATGTTCAAAACGTTCGCTACTATCATTTGACTCGTATACGGATCAGATTGTTAACCCTCTATTAAAGTTCAAAGCATCTCTTTGAAATAGTGCTCAGGAAGTAAAAAATTTAATATTGCGTCGGCTTTACGAGAACCGCCTTTTCAAGTTGCTATCCGTAATATCATCCTTCACTCTAGATCATATGCTTTGTAACAAATTGCTATGCAAGTCTCATATTGGCAGAATTTCAATTACTATTCACCGTGGCCTTAGAAAACGAAAAATTGGTAAACTTAGCCTCAAAGAAAGTCTCCCCCACCTTTATATTTCCCTCTTTTTTACCACTTTGCAAAAAGGGGGAGAATTTCGGCGACTTGATCAATGTCCTGAATGCCGGATAGGATAGGGCCGGATAGAATGTTCAGGTTTGAGTTCTTAGGAGAAGACGTGACGGGCTGTAACCGGTTTATCCAAAGATTTTTTTTCCTTCTTCTCTCCTTGTACTCCCTCTAATTTCTTTTACTGCCGTATCTTATTCAGTTGGATAAAAATCTTCACGTCACTATAAACGCACCACCTGAAAGATTTATTTATTTTTACGATCATTTTATTTGAATTTTCAGCGTCCCACCCTGCTTTTCGGGGATCGTTTCCTTATTGCCTTTTGCATCATGTAGGTTATTTTTGTCCAAACCATTTGATTTATTTGGATTGTATAACATGCGTAAATTTACCATGAAAATTGCGTTTGTCTGTTGAAGTGTTATTAATTTATTTTGTGTCAACAAGAAAAATGCAGCTTCCAGAAAATAATAAATAATGCATGTTATTCTTCAAGGGTGATTTCTTAGCTTGATGCATTGGCGAAGTTGATTATTTCATTCTAAATTATTGGGAGAAAAAAGCAAGAAAAAACCAATACTAATAATAAATAAAGTAATCATAAGAATTAAAGAAATAAAGACGTATTTTTGTCACGATGATGCAGCTGAACATTTCAATAGAAGATCAAAGGTGCATAATAATATAAAACTTTTTACATTGTCTGATTATTAGTAACGGACGATGAATGCTAACTAAAGAAAACGTTCTTTCCCCCGTAAAAACTGATGTGTGAGAACGAACAGAGGTGTTACTCATTCACTCATCAGTGAAAAGTAGAGAAAAACCGTTGGTTCGTTGTTCTGCATTATACATTTACTGACAGAATTTAGAACATGACAGAATTAAAGACACCATGACATGAATCATTTATGAGAAAACCTGTAATTCTAGAGGGGGTGGGAGGGATTAAGAGTTAAAATCTCAAAATATTATGAAGTTTAAACCCGCAGATCATCCTGGACGAACCCGGTCCTTCTTGCTCCCGTCAAAATCACGGGGGGGGGGGGGGGATTACTCTTTCTATTTCTCGTTCCCGTGATACATCCGTACTGTTATTATGCTCAGAAGGCGCACCAAATGCATTAGGAATAAACATTCCTCCTTGCTGGAAAAATGAATATTTTATCTTACATACTAGATGACAATTTCCAACTGTGTATAATGTACATAATTGTTATTATTTATTTATTTTATTTATATATGTATATATATATATATATAAAATTTTTGTATGTATGTATGTACAGTTTTCTTTTTTAATAATTAGGCGTTTATGTTACTGCTCTCTTGCAAATTATGCAAAGGATAAGGGGAACTCAGACAAGAAGGAGGTAGGGGTAACAAATTGTGTCTAATAGTTTCTTTTCTTTTGCTTACCATTTTTCATAAATCAGTAAATTATACAGTTGAGTGACAACTCTTATTTAAGCTCTCTCACTTAGAAACTGATTAGATTAATTTGCTAGTCAATTATTTCTCACAGTATATGCGTATAAATTTTGAAAATCAATGTATATTGCCCGATTATGAGAACTTATTCCTTTACCTTTTGAATGGAATCTTTTTCTTTCCACGACACGTTCTGATTTTGTTCAGCTTTAGCTGTGTGAACATCACTTTGGCATTGATTAATGGCGTTGTTGCTTAGGGAATAGTTCACTTATTAAGCCCTGCCTTTCTCCCTATAATGTCACTTACGCTTGATTTAAAACTTCCAGGAGTTTTGAAAACGAGCTGCGCTCAATTACGGATCGATGACGTCACTCACCATCTTACCTTTCTTTGGTGCAAAGGTTACGGTCGCAGAGAATAGTAGGAAGTTCGCCCTGTCTAGAAACCCGACACTTTTATGCAACCGACATCATCAGTGCACCAATTTGCCGGAGTCCAGAACTCCAGTAAAAGTATCGATTATCCCTAGGTACGCCATTTCCTAAGAGAAAGCAAGAGTTGGAGTCTCTGAAATCCAAGCACATGATCCGACATTTTGAGTCTCATGTGAATGAATACACAGACACACGCTCTGTGTGTGCGTGCGAATATATATTTTTTTCTACCAGCAGTGAACTTAGATCTACAAAAAGATGCGTATTATCATCTCACAAAAGGTTATACCAATTCTCGCTCTAAGTAAACTTTACCCCTTTTTTAGCCTACTTTCTCATAAAAGTAAAAAAAAAAAAATAATAAGTCTGAAAAAAGCGTATGTGCCGTAAAAAATATTGTGCAAAATAAAGAAAAATAAAAAATTGAAAGTAGGGTTTTTTAGGTGGGGAAAAATGTCCCTCGTTCTGTCTATCTGTTCTCCCCCTCCCCACTAATTACTTCTTAGTAGAAGGATTCGGAAGATTTTTTTTTTTTTTTTTTTGCATGCGAAAGATTTTGGCGAGGACATTCATTTCCAGATAAGACAAATGACCAAAATGCTTTATGCTAAAATTTGAGTACAAAGATAAAACAACGTAAAAAAGCAAATTTGCAGAAAAAAAATCGCAAATAGCTATTTGCGATATTTTTCCGACAAGTCGTGCTTTTTTACGTTTTACCTTTGTACTCCATACTCATTTCCATATTTTAATTTTTTGATTTGAACAAATTTTCGTTTCATTTTGAGCAGTTCAAAAAATCTTAACATTATCGCCTATAGGGAAATGTGAAGCAAAGTATTTAAACTCTGAACTTAAAATCCAAGTTCCTTCAGGCAACCTTATTAATGGAGCTCTCAGCTTGAAATGTTTTCTTTGATTTGAACAATTTTTTTTTAATTTTTAACAGTTCAAAAAATATATATATAACATTTGCGCTACTGGAAAATTTCAATCCTATATAAATCCTGATCTAACAGACGGATTTGCTTGGAACAAACTTTATCGGAAAGCTCTTATGACGTAGAACATGTATGTATGGCCACTGCCGAGCATTTGCTACGATGTATTGCCTTATCTCGGGAGGACCTACTGCGTAGGCCTAGTATAGTTCTAAATAGGTTGAAGGCGGCCTGATCTGATCCAGATCAGGGGGTAAGGAAGAAGAAGAACAACAATAACATGTATATATTCGAAATTCATTCAGAACTAAACGAGCCTATTTTCCAATGAAACTCTTTGATCTGGATTTTTAAGAATATTTCTGAATGAATTGATGAACGAGTGAATGAATTGATGAATAAATGAGTGAATGTATGAATACATTAATGAGGGAATGAATGAATACATTAATGAGGGAATGAATGAATGAGGGAATGGATCAATGAATGAGTAAATGAATAAATAGATGAATGAGGAAATGAATGAATGAATGAAGAAATAAAAATGTATTAACCTTTGAAAAAGGTTTTTTTGAAGTATTTAAGAACTAAAGCTAAATGAGCAAAAGAGAGAGATAGCTAAATAATAAATATGATGTTGTTGTATATGGGAAAGTAGGCTCGTATAGTTCTGGTCGGAACTTCTTAATGCTACGTCCTCTGTAGACTTGAGAAAGTTGTCGAACAATTCTAATGACTAAAGTTCAAGCAAGCATTTTTGAATTGAGCAGCCAACTAAATAGTTAGTAAAATTTAAAGGGGCGATTTTGGGGACTATCAAGACTTTTCTCTTTTTTTCTGGTAATGGAAATTTTCACAAAAGTTCCAAGTATCAAATAAACACAAAATTTTATTTAGTGTTTATAATGCTCAAAAAAACCTGGATTTTTTAAAAAATTATTTTCTTACATTGAATATTATTTTCTCTGCAACTCATGGTATGCTCATTTATATATTGATTTTATCACAAAAAGTTGAAAGTTTACTAGAAATTAACCATGGCTAAAAAGAAAATTTGACTAATTTCTAAATTGTCTGTCGTACCACAAGCTCTGTTCTGTTTCTTAGATTTTTTAATATCAAATTATCTCTTAATATTTTAAATATTCCATAAAATTTCTTGCAAATTAAAATTATTTTGGAATTCACAAGAAGGTATTTTTCTCAATAAACTCATCTGTAATAAAATGGCGGACATGTCGCTTGGGTACTGATCAATCTTTAGCAAGAGTTCGATAAAGGGTACGCTTTTGTTCCGCTGAGGTATTCGTCCAGAGACTCGTGTGTTGCTGGTACCGTCTAGAATGGTTCCGAAAATAGATCTTTTCTAATGAAGTTGATGTTGGTAATGGAACTGTGGGATGTAAATGGGTCAGGGCTCGTGCTCTTGGCTGCAGAGATTCATTCTATTTCGAAGTTAAATTTATGCGAAAGGGGTTGTTTTAGTCACTCGTAACTCACGAAGTAAGCTCTCCCCTTTGTGATGTTGGGTTATATGCAAACTTGCGAAGGTTATAGAAGAATGGTATTTGTGCTGTTGTTACAAGGGCTAAGCTTGCCGTCTACTCATAAAATTGCACCAGCATGTTACTGAAGGTACAAAACGAATTAAAATTTACAACACTGATTAGTTATCAGGGAATGACTTGTTTGTTTATAAGTTATTCGATTTACAGTGATAAACAGATGTAGATTAAAGTAATGAAACACACTTGTATTCTATTGTAAAGAATAATTTGATTAATTTAAGCTAATGTTATGAATTGTAGAACTGTTTATTATGATATTTGGAGCAGGGTTGTTTGGTTTAAACCACATTGGTTTAAACCATGGTTTAAACCAAGGTTTAAACCAAATGGTTTTTTTAAAAAAACCACTTGGTTTAAACCAAATCTTTTTCATTAATTTTGCACTTCATTAAAAATTGCAAAATCCAATTTATGCAGAAACTACAAGCACAGCACTGGATAATTAAGGAATTTGAAAATTAACAAACTTTTTTTTAATCAGTACAAATTTTTCTCGTCTCCTATATAGAGACTACCTATGTCAGACTATTTGGGTTTTTCTAAAAGCTCTGAAAAAGCTAATTTGAGAAAAACTCTTCTCAGTCATTATAAAAATTAAAATGATATTGAAATTGTAATTCCTGGAGTTAAAGAATATATATCAAAAATAATAAAATAACTTCATAATAACCAATTTGCAAATTTTTCTTACAGATAACAATTTTTAAGAAACCAAATCTTTTTTCATTTATTTTTTGCATTATAAAAAATTGCAAAATCGAATTTGCAGAAATTGCAAGCACAGCATTAGATAAATCATGAATTACTGAATTTGTAAAGTAACAAACTTTTTTTTAATCAATGCAAATTTTCTTTTTATCCTAAATTATTCTCTTTTTGAAAATATATTTATTCTTTAATCAGGAAAAATTGTATTTAAAAAAAAAAAAAAAAAATAGTAGTGATAATTTCTAAGCCAATGTTGCTGATTTGTATAAGTGTTATGGTGTAATCATTTGTTGATATTACTGATACTGTAAATCACACATTATTTTAAATGTATCTTTCATTTTTGTTTATTTTTTATTGATTTAGTAAAATATGCCTTTGTTAAAACTCAACCCGCATAATAATTATTTCTTTAATAATTTGCTGAAAGGCCTGTATAAGTAGAGTATTATAACGTGTTAATACAGTAAAACCTGTAAAGTTGACCACCGTTGTAAGTTGACCACTTTTGGTCAACCCTATAATTTATTAATTTTAGTCCCATATTATTTAATTAAGCCCTATTAAGCCTGAATTAGCCCTATATTATTTAATGTAGGAAAACCTTTGTAATTTGACCACCTGTCTATATTGACCACTTGAGTACCAAATTTGTGTGGGAGTATTATAAAAAACCCTTTGTAAGTTGGCTGCCTAATTATTACTATATTTATTTATTTATCTATTTTTTGCAAAGATAAAAAAAACTTATATAAGTTTTCCAGGATAATATTTTTTATGCTGTAATGTTAGACCAGTATTTGTCTGGATGGATGAAACATCAATATAAAGTTTGTCTAAGCCTCTGTGTAAGTTAACTAATCTAGAAAACTACTATGAGCCTCACTCTTTTGTTCTTTAAATAAGTTTCTTCTTTTGCTTCTAATTGATCTAGTCATTTTGAAAAATTATGTAATTTTAGGGAATCTTTACAGTCAAATAAGGAAACTAACACATTTATCTTTAACTAAGTGCTATAATTTTTAAGTTGTATAGGATACATTTGTAAGTCATTCAGATTAAATTTATCTAATGGTATTTTAGATAATTGTTAAAAATAGCTAATTACTAATTTTAAAGTAACATTAATACATGATGTTATATTTTAATTAGTCACAAATGAATAAACGCATATCGTAAGAAATGACAAAAAAAAATCTCCACTCTCTATAAGTTGACAACTAAAGTGTCAAAAAAAAAGGTCTAAAATTTTATTACCTATATAAGGTAATTAAAATTTAAGGTTTTAACTTATAGTTACTTAATTATCTATAAATTAACTATCAATAACATTTATTTACAATTAAGAAACTAAAATCTTCATGGTTTTCTAACAGTCAAATTGTTTTTCCTACAAATGCTATTTAAACCAAAAAAACCCGGTTTAAACCAAAAAAACCTGGTTTAAACCAAAAAAACCGTTTTTTTTTTTGGTGTTTTTCAAAAAAACCAGGTTTTTTTCCAACCCTGATTTGGAGTCTTTACTTGAAATAGAAATTGATGGATTATGCATATGTCTCACCGGTTAGAGTTTCATTGATATCGATGTTTGTCTGCAATAGCAATAAAATCAAAAATATTTTTCAAAATTAGTAAAAAAGGAAATTAAACTTAATATTAATTTTATTTCTTGGAAAAAATTGTGTTTTTTATTATTATTCGTTCTAAGAGAATAGAAATAAATCATATTTTGTAAGAAGAAGGAGGAGTGTCTTTTTTTTTTTAACTTTTTTGTTTAAATCTTACGAGTGCCAGAGTTTTTATTGAAGTTGACGCATTACTTAATGTTTAAACCTTTTATTGTCTTATTGTCTCGACCATGTTGTAATTTACCCTGAGCAACAGTTTCTTTATTTGTGTACGGCATTTTTAGGAAAATATATTAATCTTCACTATATTATGTATTTGTAATTTTTTTAACAATTAGTTTTGTTGAACATTCCGTGTCTTCATTTAATTTATTTTAACACGTTTTTTGTTTAAAAATCAAGACTCTATAAAATGTTCAATAACTCGTTTGCATTCTTAAGAACCGCAAAATATTTCGTATAATGCCATATAAGCTTTGTGAATAAATTCTTTTAATGGAGCCAATTACTAGTCAAAATGTAGACATATCATTCGAAACAGTTTCGATATTTTTCTTCCAACTGTAGGAAGCCGTATTTAATGATGCAAATGAAATCCGAAACGTAGTTCAATTAGTCTGCTTTTCAATTTTCGAATCCATTTTAACTCTGGTTGATTTACTTTTCTCTTAAAGCAACATTACATTTCTACAGAACAGTCGCCATTTTCCAGCAAAATCTTCCTACTAAAGTCTTTTTAAGTATTTCGTCACATTGGCTTTAAAAGATTTAATTAATTGTAGTTCCAATAAATTAATTAGAAAATCATGTACGACTTCTGTTTGCTGACTAAATTACTTTCGGAAAGTTTGATCTCGTTTGGTCGTTGCATACCACATTCTTGGAAATTGCAATTAGTGTTTAATTTTTCATTCTTTATCACACAAATGGCATCGTTAAACTTCTTTTATGTTTCTCAAATTCAAATATCTACGAAAGATATCCTTGGAATGTTTCATTTGAATGTTTTCAAGTCTTATCGATTTAAAAATGTAGCTAAACTTTTGCTTTATTATCGGTAAATTTTCTCTGATGCAGAGGATGTGCAAAAGAAAGGATATGGCTTTTCAGGTCAGTTTTGAGAAGTCCTTGCTATCTAAAGGGATGTTCAAACATAAAGATTTAATTAGCTATTTCTTTCTTAAAATATAGGGAAATTTTCTACCAGTTTCTAAATTTTAAGTGCCAATTCATTAGAAAAAAAGTTAGTGTCATTCTATTTCATTTGCTTTTAGGATAATTGATAGAATAATCACAAACTGTTCATTATAAATTTTCAATCAGCATTTTAAAGTCTTTATCGGAATTTGTAGCATACTTTTAAATTTTAATTCAACAATGGTTTGTACAGTGTTCGCAATCATTCTTCTTCAGCGGTTTTATGTTTTCCGTCGAAATTTTTGTCCAGTCATATAATGAATGTAAAAACGATTGGGATCATTTTTGTCCTTAGTTGTATATTTTTGGTCATGAATATTATCTTATTTCATAATCTATTTTTTGTCATTTTATTATTAGAATAGAATGTTTCAGAATTTCATACAGGACTTGAACCAGAAAAGCTCATCTTATTTAAATTTTTGAACTTGAAATCGAACCATTGCTATACTGACACATTCAAATATGTTATAAGCCTTTTGTATGGAGACGTATAGCAAAATATTGTGGTGTCAATCAAAATGCAAATAGTACGAATACGAATAGTATTATTTCGAGTCAAATCTCAAAGGGAAGCAAATTCTTCAACCGTTGTAGTACAAGTTTTGTTAGCTAAGTATGTTTTTCTTTCTCTCGAATGGGTGGATATTTTTTCTAAGCAAGCAAAATCATATTTAATGAGAAAAGAAAATATTTGTTATACTTAATTAATGTAAATAAGATGAAATAACTTGTGGCGAATATTATGAGTGTGAATAGGGGTTCCACTCGCAGACTCACGGGTATTCGTCTGAAATATAACTAGAAAATTTACTCACTTTCTTGATTTAAAGCTGACACTTATAAAGATTAGATTTTCAATAAAAATTTCTTCGTGATAGGAAAAAAACAAACACAATAACCTATCGTTTATGAGTGCCTCACTTTGTTGAACTAGATGTTCCGTACCGAATTTGGTCCGAGAGAATTAAAAGTTTCGGAAATTATTAAAATGGTAACCCTTTTTTTCTACGCAGTGCTTATTTGTTTCAAAATACAGTTCTTTGAATAGAAATAAGTACATTTGCTGAAGTCTCATATTTCGTATTAGTAATAAATTGAATTTAATGGGGCACCGTATTTTGTCACTGAAACAGAATTTTTTCCTTCAGTCGGTCACATTTTGTTTTGTTTCATGTTAATTCTGCCCGGTTTTGATCCTCCTCGTGTTCAATTTATTGAGCTTTGCTTGCAACAAGGAAAAAGCGATCAATAACGATGAACACTCTAAAATGCATGGTTCTTCTCCAAAATGTAACATCTATAAGCTGCCATCCGTCAAAACCATTAACCAATGAAGTTGCAGCGGCTATCAGGCATCTGCAGCGACTGGAAACTTGATTGGCAGAGAGTTTCGCGTCTTGCGTTTGCCGTCTGCTGCATCAATGTAAACAACACTTTTATAACTGAAAAATCGCAAACCCAAAGCAAGTTCGTGTGAGAATGCACAAGGCAGTTATAAACAACAAAGATTTTCAATATAAACTAAGATATTGTAAAAAGCTTGGACTTTGAGCGTATTATTAGTTTTCATTCTGTTTCGTTTGATACATCTTCTATCTGAATATTCCAACTGATTTTACTTTGTAATCATCTTCAAATATTGGCTCGCGAAATTCCATTACTATAGCCCTCATACTAGCCAGCCGCTTAGTCAGAAATCGATGCACCCAATACGAACTCCTCGCCAGAAACTAAGCTCTGAAAGAGATCAATTATCCTTGATTGCGTCACGTTGACGATAGCCGTTAATGACTTCGCCAACGAGATACGGAAAGTTCATATTCATCTCCTCATCTGGTTTCTATCTCCGACCGCCAATTGACAGCTCGTGTATCGGATGTGGCCAATGGGCGAAATTCCTTGGGGAATATAATATAACACTGATATTGGGAACAATGGCTTAATGTGTCTGCCGCTTCTGAAAGCAGATCTCATTGATCATATCTCATTTGGCCGCAGCTCTTATCTGTTATTGATCATTAGATGATCGCTGTCCATATGGAAAGAAATTTAAAGAATGTCGTGTAATTGATGAGAACCATAAGCTGGCGGGAAATGGATCGTACACGGGCGCAATGTCTCCAATCGCTTAGACTTGGGGGGGAGGAGGCAATCGAATGAATCATAGGCTCAGGCTAAGACTTGGTGGCGTATAAAACTCCTGATACAACACCACCATCTTCCTTTCCGTTTCTTCCTAGCTCCACAACTCACTAAAGGCCTTTTGGTGCTGGTGAATGCTCCTTTGGTATTCACAGTATTACTTTAGCGTTTTAATGTCACTCTTTTGGTCCTATTTCCATAAGTTAGAACCCCCTTTATGATGGAAAGGAAATTTCCGAAAAACTCTCTTTACAAAATTACTAGTATTCATTACCATAAGAACAATATCCCTGAAGTGTCTAAATTCCTTTTCAGTATTATATTTTTGTGTTAAACTTTATGCTGGACAATTTTTCTTCTGTGTTTATGAATTCATGTTAACTCATGTCAATATTTTCACTGGAAAAGAAATTCTGGACCAATCAAAGCTTTCTTCACTTCAGTAATTTGTGTCTTTCTCGTTCAGCGATTTTAATTAACTCTATTGAACCACCATGACGCTTTATTTGTAAAAAACTACACAATCAATTCCAAACAGAATAATTACCTCACCATTTTAATCGTAATCATCTCATTATGATTTCAGTAACTTATCTGCATCTCCAAATAATCTCGTGAACTGTTATCTCTGTATGCCATGTTCTTCCATAGAAACTTTTTTCTCATAAATGTTATCATTCCATGTTTACTTCGTGTCTATCAGCATTTAGCCTTCAACTTTGTCCACGATCGACTTCTATGTAATAAAATGAGTTTGACGCCAGGTAGTGGATGATCAAAATCGGCAGTCCATGATCCACTGCTTATGCAATGATTAGTAATTCACTGAATTTTCCGCCAACTATTAGGCGGTTAAAGCTAGCTTTCCATAATCCACTTCTATGCAACAGTGCTTGCACGATTGTGTCGTGGTAAGCTGCGGACCTCGTACGCCCTAGTTCGCAGGTTCGATCCTGGAACCGGTTGGTAGATTTTCAAGATCATATGAGGCATGTAAAAGATCCCTTGAGTAGCTATTTGGCTTGAATACTCTCCGCTAAATTAAATTCCTATATAGTGCAATTTCGCACTATATTAAAAGCACTCTGTGGCTGCATTCCAGTGGCTTTTCCTTGATGTGAAGAAACTGCACTCATTGTGGTGCAGCTGAAAGAGAGGGTACCAATCTCTGGGTAACACACGAGTAGGGGAATAATGACAGTTCACCAACAAGAGGCGGATCGCGGATCAGGGGGGCGTGGCTGATCCGCCTCCCAATGCCCCCAGGCGTTAGTCGAGTGCAGTTGAGTTGTATGCCCTCAGGCCTTTTTCGAGTGGAGTTGAGTTGTTTTTGCCCTCAGGCATTTTTCGAGTAGAGTTGAGTTGTATGCCCTCAGGCATTTTTCGAGTAGAGTTGAGTTGTATGCCCTCAGTCGTTTTTCGAGTAGAGTTGAAATGTTTTTCAAAAATTTATAGTTTTGGAATGGCAACACCTTTTTGTTTCAGTTTAGGACTTGATGCAATGTGATATCGATTGTAGCGCGATCTATGAGAAGAAAATGGAACTATTTTGGAACTTAGAATTTTTTTTCTACTGTTTTCTCTCAGAATTCAAGCAGGAACTATTTTATAAAGTTAATTGGTAATGTATTCCTACAGTGTAATTAGAAAATATCATAATTTCTACTTAGAAAAGTCTTTTTTTTTTTTTGGTTTTTAGACTTAGAAAATTTTTCAGTGACAAATGATTTTTTTCTCTTCTATGTGTGTAAAACATAGTACAGCAACATTTTTCTGATACGTTTTCAAACTTTTTTAAAAATCTGAATTCTAACTGCTTGTCACGTTTCGTTCTAAAGTTATCTTCTACTTCATATAATTATTACGCTTACTGTTTCCTTCAAAGAGTATTTTATAAAACTCTATTATTTCACACAAAAGCGCAAAAAACTGAGATTGAACTCGTAAAACTTAGAACAATAATGTAAAATTACTAAGTACAAAGCATTTACATCTGGTAAAGCTTAGTGGAAAAACGTGAAAGTACTAAGTACAAAATGTTTAAACAACACGAAAATGTAAAAGTACTTGATACAAAATGCTAAAACAGCATGAAAATATTAAAAAATACTATGTATGACATATGTTAAAGCAGCATGAAACGAGAAAAACATTCAGGGTCTCCATTTGCAAAACGCTTTGCTAAGTCATGAATCTTTTCACTTGAATACGTTAGAAATTTTTCTAACAGAATGCAAACATCTTATATAAAATAAGTTTATATTGAGTTTACACTTCTTTAATATTTTCTTTTAGCATTCTAGCAGGATCTATTTTACGTTAATAAAAAATTGATTATAATGTATAGATAATTATATTTATCTTATAACCATTTATTCATTTATGTTATTTTCAGGAAGAGAATGTTTTTCCAAACTTGGAAAATTACAAGTGATTTTCCTTCCTAAATATGTTAAACATAGTACACTAAAAGTTTTCTGATGCGTTTTCAAACTTTTTTTAAGTCTCAACAATATGTTTAAGAGCACATTTCATTGCAAAACTACTTTCTACTTAACCTACTTTAAATGAACTTCGCGCGAAATTGTAGAAGTACTAACATCGAAACTTATTCTCTAGTAAAACTTACAAAAATGAAAAAGGACCGAGTACAGAATCTCGGAATATATATTACTATGATAAAACATTGAATGAAACTGTAAAAGTACTAAAGACAGAGCATCAAAACTTGCATTTCTCTAGTAAAACATTGTATTTTTTAAAAAAAAAGGTTCTAATATATTATAGAAATGTTCAAAACTTTGAATTAAAATTATAAAATCGAATAATTAAAAAAAAATGCGAAACCATGTAAAACTGATAATGTATAATGAACCAAATTAAATCTTGTAATCATGTATTTATTTATAGTATTTCAGCCACACAAACGTTTTATACTTGGAAAACTTTTCACAGTTATAAGTGATTTTGTTCACCCTCCTAAGTATGTTTAACTTATTTTAGAGGTTCAAGAAAAATTTCCCTTACGTTTACGAACTTTTTTTCTTTTTTTAAGTCGTAATTCTAAAAGCAAGTTCATTTACACATTTCAGTGTAAAGTTACCATTTACCTTAAGCTACTTCATATCTTTACTTTTTCCAACTTACACTTCAAAAAATATCAAGTGAATTTTATAAAGCTGTTTCACATAAGCATGCAAAAAAAAAAAAAAAAAAAAAAAAAAAGAAAAAGGAAATAAAATAAAATAATCATACACACAATAATGAGACATATGATAATAAACAATTGATTTATTCAAAATAAACAAATATTTTAAAAATTACTTCAAGACTAATTTTTTCAATCTATTTTTATACATATGCATTGGATGTAAATTGTATCGCACTTAATAACTATTCTATCAAATAAGAATTCTGGATAAAGGACATACATTAAATATTATACACAAAATATAATAGGAATAAATATTTACAATAATTTTCAATTTACAAGATTCATGTATTTATAAGATGGTGACCATATGCTAACGTATTAATATGATCATCTAAAATGAATCTTTTGTCATCAAAAGGAGAAAGAGCTATTTTGTGTAATTTTTGCGTGTATAATTGATGACAGTCACTCCCTATTTTCATCATTTTTTCTCGAGTTGCTTTAACATTCTCTAAGCAGTTTTTGTAATCAGCATGCTTAATTTTTTGCTGTACAACTTGCCTAGAAACACCTTTAGCAGTTTTTTTCTCGTGATGTATTGATTTTATGGAGTACATTTTTGCTCTAAGTCCAATGAACTCTTCAACAATTTCACCATTGAGTTCGTCTTTAAAGCATCCGATTTTCTTTTTGTTTTGATTGTTGTATAGAGGATGATCGGTAGGATATTCGGAAGTATCATATAGATGAAGATGATTTTTCATATCCTCATACACATCATCTGTCTGAATTTCGTAGGTGAGGGAATCGGTATCTGTGAATAGAAGCTCAGCTCTCTCTCCGTAGACTTGTAATATATGATTGTAATGAAAATCATACATCAGCACTTTACTAAGTTCTAGTATGACAAAACCGACATACAACGGACGGTTGAGCATGATGTTGGTTTTCACTCTTTCCACTCCTACTAAGTCCTCTGAAAAAATTTTAAAGGTGCGGAAACTTGGTGCTGCAACTAATTTTTTTCCACGCTTTTCTTTGTGCACAAGTTGAATGTCCACTCGATTACGTAAGTTCTCCATAGTTTTTCCGTATACAGAATTATTTAACAGTTTAAAAAAGTCCTTTTCAAAGGAATTTGCTGCATGTTTCCTTTTCTCAGTGTTGAATTCTATGTACGGTTTCAACCATGGTTTTTGCTCAAAACTTAGAACTTTGTGCACTTTTTTCAGTTTTAATCCTAAGGATAAGTACAACTGAAGATTTCGGTGGTATACTATATAGTTTTCTTTATTATGCAGGTTAGGCACCAGTTTCTCACACTCTTTGAATTTCTGCCCATGCAGTTGATTTAAAATGTCTTTTGCAGCAGGTGACAACATATGGTCAGAAATTTTTAATTTTTCGACTGCTAACGGATATAAATTGTGACTTTTATGCAAATGAGGGCCGTATTCTAAATCAACCTCTAACACATATCCTCTGTCACTGTCAGAAGGAATGGATTTAATCCAATGTTCGTCCACCTGGCTTGCATCGATCCATTTAAAATCTCCACAAGGTAACGGTTGAGACATTGCCCATCCATAGAGATTGTTTGCATCTAAATACATAATATACTTGGATGGCTTTGTAGGATCAAAAGTTGGCAAGTATTTATTGTTAGCAATGGAATGCCTTTTCGTAATAACCGAAATACCCCCTCGAATGCCACGTTCAATAAACAGATGCATGTCTATATCAGTGAACAGTTCGAGAGGTTGTTGGGTCATTTTCAGACAAGCTTGCCATGCTAGTCCAGGTGCAGTAAACATATGTGTAGGGTCTATTTGATAATATTTGCGACACAATTTTCGAAAGTTTTCAAAAACATCTGCTAGTTGAAGAACATCACTACTCACATATAGGTCATGATAGTCTCCCATGGATGATAGCTGAAATTCTTGCCAAACAGTTCGTGCATGATTATAATCATCCAGAGAGATTGCTTCATTGCTTAGGCTGCTGTAAAAAGCAGATAGTGGTGGTAGTGAAGTCTCACTAAATTTTTGGAAGGAATCCATGTATTCATAGGGGTAGACCCCTTTTCTTAGCAGAAGGTGAACTTTATTCGCAGGCATATTTTTCTGTAGGAGATGGAAATCGTTTGCAGATAAATTCGAAACGAGTTTTTCCAGTGATGCAGGTAGGAACTGAAAACTGTCCAAGAACATTAATGAGACGTTTTTCCCTCGTTTTTCATCTTTCGGCGAGATGGAAAAAGAAATGTATTTTTCCATGTTAGTAGGAATCAGATGATATTCATAGTCTTTAAATTCCCCGAGTGTTTTCACAATATGATGAGCATCATAGTTCTTTAAATTGTGAAAAATCACAGGTATCATCTTCCTCATCTGAAACCTTAGATTACAACGGCTGTGTGCAGCTCCACGAAACTTTCCAGTTAAGTGATCGTGATCTCGCACACGATCCTTCTGTAAAGGCTTATTGCAGATATGGCAGGAAGTTGATGTTTTGAAATCCATCTCTTCTTGAGGGGATAAAGTCATTGGTTTAACATCCATCAATTTTTCTCCAATTTCTTCTCGCTCTTCGAGAAGTTTCCTTACAAAATGTATGGCAGCATCAGGACCTCGATAAACACTAATGGGTTTGAGAGCGTTTCCATCAGGGTCAACTATTATGTAAGCATAACCACAAGCTTCATGGTGTGCTAACTTTTCTGTATAAGAACTAGAACTCGAAGGTTGAGCTGATTGCATCGGGATGATCATTGATTCAAAGTCCGCATAAATGACATACGGAACAGGATGTTGGAAGTGGATGTTTTCAAACTTGAGGATGTTTTGTCCAGGTTCTGGAAGCTTCACTCTCTGTGGACTAACATTTTTGCAGTACTGATGATGTTCCTGCAGCAATCTTTCACTGGAAAATCTATGCAAGCAGCGGTAGCATATACTTGTGGAACCATCGTGCTTTGTGATATCACTGACAAGACGTGACATATCTCGAATGAGACAGTAATGATGCGTATTATCATCACTGATGAGGAGAAGATTTACACAATTGGAATCCAGACTTTTGGAAATATGAAGTGGAAATACTTCGTCTTCCTCACAGCCGAAAACATTAATTCGTAAATTATTCATCTTCTCGATCGTAGGTATTTTGGAGACTGGCACAGGGAACTCTACTCCATCCATTTTAAGCTCATGTTCATGGGGTAGATAATGTGCAATACGGTGAGGTTGCTCTTTCCAGTGAATATTCAGCTTATGCGCGAGAAGACACCACACTAAACATTTATTGTCCTGATTTTGAATATTGAGCACTGCCTTTTTAGATTGTATCTTTTTTGATAGCGGGACGTAGCTACGACCCGCTAGTGGTGTATACTTTGCTGTGAGTAGTTCCACATGAATAATATGGTCCAGGGTCCACCCCGAACCTAATTGAAGAAACTCTTCCAGACACTTCTCCACTTTGGAGATTGCTTCCTCTAAATGTTCATCTACTGTCTCGTCTAAAAGTTCTGTTTCACATTTACTACCAAAATAAGAGGAAATCACTTCAGTTTCCCCATTAGCAGCAATACGAGAAAGTTGTGCCTTCATAACAATGCGCCATTTTATGGCGCGCTTCTCCCTCATTTCATCTTCCAAAAGTTGACGGATTTGAGGCTTTAGCTCATCGAAGCCCGTTTTAAAGTCTTTTGCATTTTGTGGACTAGGAGTTACAAATTCTGATGAGAACACATTCAATGCACTTTGACGAGTAGCTCTTAGGCGTTTCGGGGCGGTGGGACCCTGGTCAGTAGGTTTTCTCTTAGGTGGAGCACTATGTTTCACTCGAATATGTTGCAGTAAATTTGATTTTTGAAGAAACACACTATCACAGTCTTTGCATGTGAAGCTTCTTCTATGAGATTCCATATGGCGTTTCAGATTGTCCTCCCGAGTGAAGTGCATGTTACATTCAGGACACTCCATTGCAGTTGGATTGTGCACTTTTATGTGTCGATTTAAATCATCTTTTCTAGAAAATCCTTTACTGCAGACATCACAAAGAAAGGATTTTGCTCCAGAATGTGTCTTAAGATGTCGTGTTAAATTACTCTTGGTTGTGAAGGACTTCCCGCATGTACTGCATACCTTTGGAGGAAAAAATATCTTTTAGAATTTTTATACACTAAAATTATTTTCTTTACATACAATGAAAATCTAAGTTAAACTTTATTTGAGAAAGTTAGCTACGTTTACTAACGTAAAAGTTCTTTTATAACTTTTCTAAGATTTTTCCAACTGAAAATCAGCACTTTTAATAGCATAGAACTCGATAGCTAATTGAAGATTTCCTATAAGTCAAAGGAATTTTTATGCAAAGGGCTACAATTCGCAAAAGGGTACATTCAGTTTGAAGATTCAATGTCTCAGTTAAACATTTTTTTTTTTTACTTAATTCATTTAAGAAAACAAATATAATTTGAGCTTGATAATCATACCAATAATAACTAAAGAAATTTCTCAGAAATTCTAACTTTGATGATGTTTAACTCTAATGTAAGTTGCAAGTAATCACGCATTGAATGCACATACTACATACATTCAAAATGTATCCACTTAAACTTAAAATTTCCTTGAAACTAATTTGAAGAGTGTAATATATACAGAGGTTTTAAAATGCAAAAATCATCAATGCTCTAAATGCCAGTTTACCCAAAAAAAAAAAGGAAGAAAAACACATTTCACTTTGCGTGTTTAGAAAACTTAGTTTAACACAAACTACATATGTTTACTAAAGTGAAACATTGTATAACTTTCTTTTTAAATTGTTTTCTTTTGACAACTTGTGAGTACTTCTATCACATATCAATGTTTCCAATTAGCTTTTTTTTTTCTTATCTTATAATGTTTCTTTAAGTCTACATTTTTCTAAGTCTTAAGTTTTTTCTCTCTGTTCAGTCTAATTCGCTTTATTCAATCAATTAATGTTTCGCAATTTCTCAAGAGTATTACTTAAATTTGGGTTCTTGACACATACAATGCTTTTTTAAAGCATACATACTGATAAAGTTTATACATGTAAATCAATTTTACTAAAAGTTTCACTATGCTAATAACAATTTTAATATATTTAACTTCAAAATTCTTTTTTAAATTCATGAAAAGCATACTTCTTGCAGCGAGACTTTTTTTTTTTTCACTAGAGACTAAATACAACAAAGTTCTGTTCTTTTACAAGATCCAATAAAAAAATGCACTTTGAGAAGTTTTATACTGCATAACTTAATGTTTAAAATAAATTTTAACTAAAGATTTTTTTTTGTATATTTAATGAGAAATATCTACTTATGAAATACAAAATAATAACGTTTATAAAAAATATTACAGATTAAGAAAAATAAAGTAAATGTTCAATATAATGTTTTACAAACGATGCAAAAAATTGTTTGAAACACATAAAAAAATTTAAGCTTCGTTTAAAAATACATTTCTAAAATATTCAATGGAGCATCTAACATTTACTTTTTCCTTTTTTGGCTTAAGAAAAGAAATCGTTTCAAACACCTAAATTTGACCTTATACAGAATGTTTTACACAAAAATAATCACTAAGTAAGATTTTAAGAAGTTAAGGTATTCATAATCTGTGACTAATCGCTTAAGTGTATAGAATGAAAGTACTACAAGCATTCAAAACGTGCTCACTTAAATATAATATTCAGTTAATGTTTAAAAAAAAATTATCATCAAACACTAATTTAAACAGCAAGATAGATATCGAGATGCTAAAATGTAAACATCAATGGTATAAATCAAAGTTTATTCGAAAAAAAAAAGAAATAGTGAATTCTAGTTTTGTTTTTTAAGTACAAAATTGTGTAGCTTTTCTTTTTAATTGTTTTCTTTTAAGAACATGAGAGTATTTCTAACTCATATAATTGTTTCTTATTCTAATTTTCCCTCTTTTAATGTTTCTTTAAGTCTACATTTTTCTAAGTCTTAAGGTTTTTTTTTTTTTTCTCTGTTAAGTTTAAATTGTTTTATTCAAGCACTTAACATTTTACAAATTAATTTTTAGAAAATGTTCCATCTATGAAAATTACAAAAAAAAAATATACTTTTGTGTCTAAGAGATTTTGAAATCAAATGATTTACGTATTAGAAAATGATCAAAAGAAATTTTTATATTTAAGAGAATCTCTTAACAATTCATTTTTATATGTTAGAAAACTTTTTCATTTATGTTCTAACACATAGAGGAAAAATCTCGAGCAACATTTCCTAAATTCTATTAGGCATAACATTTTTCTCAGTCGATGAATTTCAAAACAATATTTTTATCATTCTAAGAAGATAATAAGTATAAACAAACAACTTTGTTGATTTAGAAATCAAATACATCATCACATATTCATAAACATAGAAGAAAAATAAAAACTTACATGTGCATTTCCAGACTTTTTCTGGGTAAGTCCACTAGGCCCGGGTTGAGGTATTGGAACTGAAGCCATCCGTGCTGCATTGGGAGCGGAACACAAGTCTCCGTTTGCGGAAGGCAATAGTCTATCTCTAGAACACGCAGGTCTCACAGCGGCAAAAGTAGGCATCATAACACCGTTCGGTTCAGATACGGACTCCGCTGATATATCTGCTGAAGGCATAAAGTTCGGCAGTGCTGGTACATTATCAGCAGTTAGTAATTGAAATTCTGCTTGAGGAATTCCAAAATTGAAAAATGCAGCAGGCTTATTAGATTCCATGGTAGAAACAAATTTAAATCGATTCGGTGTATAATAGCAGAAAGTAAAATCACGTCTTCAACTAAAAAACTTTAAGAAGAGAAACGAGTCTCGAAATTCACGCAGCTAAAATCCGAGAACTTACTCTGGCTAAAGGCGGAAAGCAAGTGAGTTTTACGTCTTTTGTGAAAATTAAAGGAGGAACAAGTTAACCAATTATATTACAGCATACATTACATGCAGGGAACAAATGATCCAATGAAATAACAGAAAGAAGATGATGAAATCACTTTCGGAGTCTAGAAACAGGCAAGCATGAACATGCTTTGCGCGCTCGAAGATCAAGTGCGCTTATAGCTTTAGGGCAGGGGTCTCCAAACTTTCCAGCCTTAGGGCCATATTGATTACTCCAGTAAATTCCAAGGGCCAAAACCATATTATCATTAATTGTTGCCGGTGGTAAAAAGTTGAATCAGTCCACTAGTGGTGTAAAATATGATTACTTTTTTGCCAGATGCCATTAGCGACGGGGAAGCTGATGTATTTTCTGTATCGTATGGGTATCCGTTATAATGGGGTACCCGCATCGTATCGCCATAGTAATCATTGATTACAAAAGTAATGAAATACACAAGTAATCATTGATTACTTTTTTCTTCAGTAATCGTTACTTCGGTTCCTAACGAGTACTCAAGTAACGAATGAGTATTTTTTTACATGAAAAAAAAAGTCCGAAAAAGTACGCCACGTTTAAAAAAGGCTGCAAATCGAACTAAAGTCCGCAAAACGGCAACACTGCATATTATTAATTTTCCTGTCATTATCTGTAATTTCTAGATTAGTCGTAGAGTACGAGCGAGCCATGAGGAGTAACGTGACAGGACATCTGGTGGACACAAGCAGAAATAGGTAGTACCTTCTATTCCTAACAGATGGCGCTAATAGCACTTACAGAATAATCTCGTTGGTTCGATAAAGTTCTGGTGTCTTCCACTCACTTCTAGATGGCAGTAAGTGAAATATATAAGAAGGCTAGTGGCGCAACCACAAGTCAGTTCCTATGACACTGCTGTGAAATAAAATAGTGCGTACCTCCTTAAAACGTGTTTGTGCGTGTTTAAGTTTAAGACATCTTTGTAACAATATTTTTATTTGAATTGTTGCTTTTGTGTGTGATTTAGTAGAATGGAAAAGAAGCGAAAAATTGATAGTGAATGCAGAAAATTCAAAGATCAGTGGAACATTCAGTATTTCGTAATTGAATCCAGTAACAAGGCGCTATGTTTGATTTGCAATGAAAGCATAGCCGTTCTCAAAGAATATAACATTAAACGTCATTATGAAGCAAAACATTTTCAAAATTACTCAAAATATACAGGAAGTTTGCGGACAGAAAAATTCGAAGCTATGAAGCGCGGATTGAAATCGCAGAAATCTTTATTTACAAAACTCAAAACTGAACAAGAGGCTGCAACTCGTGCCAGCTTTCGTGTGGCTCTTGAAATTGCAAAACGTGGAAAACCATTCACCGATGGAGAAATGGTCAAAGAATGCATAATCGCAGTAGCCGAAGAAATGTGCCCTGAAAAGGTAAATTTATTAAAAACTGTCAGTATGTCAGCAAACACTGTGGCTCGAAGGGTAGAAGACATCGCTGAAAATATATCCTCTCAACTGTTCAACAAAAATGGACATGTTGAGTGGTTTTCTTTGGCCTTGGATGAGTCAACGGATGTGTCAGATACTGCTCAGGTGTTGATTTATATTCGAGGAGTAGATAAAAGCTATGAAGTGCATGAAGAACTTCTTGATATGTATAGTATTCATGGCACAACTACTGATTCAGATATTTTTAAAGGAGTTGAAATGGCCATTAAGCAAAAGAACCTTCGATGGAAAAACTTGAAATGTATTACAACTGATGGAGGCAAAAACATGAGTGGGAAAGATAAAGGAGTGGTCGCTCTTGTGTCAAAGGCTGTAGAAAATGACGGTGGTTCAAAACCAATAGTCTTACATTGTAATCATTCATCAACAGTCTTTGTGCGGAAAATGTTTGGATATGTCTGAAGTTCTGAAACCAGTCATATCAACTGTTAATTTTATCAGATCTTTTGGGCTGAATCACCGACAATTCGTACAATTTATTAAAGAGATTGGAGAAAATGACTTACCTTATCATACTGCCGTACGTTGGCTTAGTTGTGGGAAAGTCCTTCAGCGCTTTTTTGAGCTTCGAGCAGTGATCGAATTTTTTTTGAATGAAAAGCATCGCCCTCTTACTGAATTGCAAAACAACGCATGGCTGTGGAAGTTAGCATTCTATGTTGATTTGACAAAACATGTGAACGAACTGAATTTGAGATTGCAAGGAGAAAACCAGCATCTTCCTGATTTATACAATAATATCAAATCATTCCGGAAGAAATTGATACTGTTTCAATCACAACTACGAAGTAAATGTTTTTCACATTTTAAAACATGTGAAATATTTAGCCACACCACTGAGACCGAGTTTCCTATCGATTTTGCAATCGAAACTTTGAGTGCTTTGAAAATAAATTTTGATACTCGTTTCTCGGACTTTGATGCCATTGCGAATCAAATTAAGATTTTTCAGAATCCTTTTGATACTGACATTGAAACCCTAGCCCCGGAACTTCAAATGGAACTGATTGATCTACAGTGCAGTGATATAATTAAGAACAAATATCAAAACTTATCTTTGTTGGAATTTTATAAGTGTCTTCCACTGACACAATTTGATAATTTGCATAAATTTGCTCGTGGGCTGTTTTCTGTTTTTGGTACTACTTATTTGTGTGAGAAGACCTTTTCCAAAATGAAGTACACAAAAAATGTTTACAGATCTAAATTAACTGATGAGCATCTTAAATCTCTTTTAATAATTGGTACAAGTAAAATTAGTCCACAACTACAAACTATTGTCAGTGGAAAATCTCAATTACATAAATCTCATTAGTATTTCATATGTCGTTATGCTTGTTATAAGTTATCTTTTCATTTAAAATGTATAAAATGTTAGTTGGATTCATTTCAATAATTTGTTAGTTAGTAAATAATAACCTACAACAATGTTATGAGTAGTTAGCCCATGACCATATCAATGTATATGTCATATTAATAATTATTCAACATAAAAATAGATTACTTCAGTAAACTTAATTTAATTTGCTATAAAAAATAAATATGTTCTCTAGAAGGAGTTTTCTTTCAAGTATGCTAGCTCTCCGCGGGCCGGACAAAATCTGTCCGCGGGCCGGATGTGGCCCTCGGGCCGTAGTTTGGAGACCCCTGCTTTAGGGGAAGAGGATTCGCTCCCCTTTTACAATGCCCAGGCAGATGAAATAACTTCTCCTTCTCGTCGCCTGTGGATATAGTTTCGTGTTTTGTGATGAAAGAAGCATTAAAGAAAGTTACAATTCACTTTTTGAGTGTGTAGTCTTATTTTCGAAAAACGAATCTTCGAATGATAAATTAAAAGTTATTTGAAAATTTAAAAAAAAAGTAAAAAAAAAAAAAGTTAGTAGTGAAAACCATTTTACAACCTTTAAATGCTTATAGCAGTGAAAGCATCTATGTGCATTTTACCTTTGTCTTAGTATAAGATAGAAAATTTAATCTTTAAATTGTATTGATTAGGATCATTTGTGAATTGTAAGGACATTCAAAGTTTCTTCACACGCGAAAAAACTTAGTAAAAAAATAATCTAAATTTTGTCATTTTTGAACTTGGGTATTTATATATTTTTTCTGTGATGAGTTTCACTAAGTGAAAAGTTCATGTTAATAGTATAAAACCTTTTATAACCTTTAAAAGCTTATATCGGTGAAAGCACCTACGTACATTTTACCTATGTCACAGTATAACAAAATTGAAAATTTAATCTTTTCATAATAAGATTAGGGTAATTTGTGAATTTTAAGGACATTTAAAGTTTTTCACAAGCGGAAATTTAGTAAAAAAATAAATATTCGAAATTTTGTCTTTTTGAACTTAGGAATTTTATATTTTTTGTGATGAGTTTCACAAAGTGAATCTGTTTTGATGTTTTATACTTACTACGTTTAGATTGTTCTGCTGTTTTAGCACATAGTATTTATAATTTTTACATTTGATACCTTTAAAACGTGCTGAGCTAAAATTCGTCTTGACTAAACAAGCGAAGAAAGCAAAGTGACTTTACAATAGTTTCTTTCAAGAAATAGAGGAGCTAAAAGTTAACCAATTAGAATATAGTATACATCGCAATTGAAGAGAATGTATCCATTGAAGCACATTTGTCGAAAGTTATAATTCCTGAAGCTCTGAAAGACATGAACAAACTTGTAACGCGATAAAAGATTGAAATCATAGTGTAGATGTTTTTTATGGGTTTAGATCCTTTGAGACGATCGGACGGAAAAGAAAAGATCCCCTCTTCACCCCTATAGGCATACTTTCTCTTTCTACGTTGAATGAAGCGATTGACAAACATCACTTTCCTCTTCACATACAAAGCATCTCAACTGTACTTAATTTTTAACTGCTGATATTAGGTACATTACTTGATGGTGCGGGATATCATCGTAATGAAAACAAAAATACGTTACTCATATTGTTAAGTTGACTTTAAAAAACAAAAAGTTCAGAAGCATATTAGAAAAAGTTTACTCAACTTTTCACCTAAGTTTTATATACTTACAAGGGAAAATCACTTGTAATGTTGAATTCTTTTTTTCCCCCCAAGTATAAAAAAGAAAAATCTGGCATTCTCTACTGTTTTATGGAATGAAAGTTTTAACCTTTCGGGTATAGTACTTTTTACATTTTGTGCTGAACTTTACTGGAAGAATCTAAGTTTAGAACAAGCATTAGTAGTAGTAGTTGTAGTTTTATGCAGTTTTAACATTTAATACTTGGTATTTTTATATTTTCATGCTGTTTGAACATTTCGTACTTAGTAATTTTACATTTTTTGTACTAACTTATACTGGGTGAATATGCTTTGTACTTACTACCTTTACATTATCGTTCTAAGTTTTACGAGTTAAATCTGGGTTTTTTTCACACAAGAGTTCGCACTCTTGTGTGAAATATCTTTTTAAGATACATTTGATAATCTTTTTTTTAAGTTTAACTACCAAACAGTAAAGATAAGAACATTTGAAATAGTTTAAGTAGAAGGTAGTTTTGTAATGAAATGTGTTCTTAAACATATTGTTGAGACTTAAGACTTAAAAAAAAAAAGTTTGAAAACGCATCAGAAAACTTTTAGTGTACTAAGTTTTATATATTTAGGAAGGAAAATCACTTGTAATTTTCCAAGTTTTGAAAAACATTCTCTTCCTGAAAATAACATAAATGAATAAATGGTTATAAGATATATATAATTATCTATACATTATAATCAATTTTTTATTAACGTAAAATAGATCCTGCTAGAATGCTAAAAGAAAATATTAAAGAAGTGTAAACTCAATATAAACTTATTTTATATAAGATGTTTGCATTCTGTTAGAAAAAATTCTAACGTATTCAGGTGAAAAGATTCATGACTTAGCAAAGCGTTTTGCAAATGGAGACCCTGAATTTTTTTCTCGTTTCATGCTGCTTTAACATATTTCATACATAGTATTTTTTCATATTTTCATGCTGTTTTAGCATTTTGTATCAAGTACTTTTACATTTTCGTGTTGTTTAAACATTTTGTACTTAGTAATTTTATGTTTTTCCACTAAGCTTTACCAGATGTAAATGCTTTGTACTTAGTAATTTTACATTATTGTTCTAAGTTTTACGAGTTCAATCGCAGTTTTTTTGCGCTTTTGTGTGAAATAATAGAGTTTTATAAAATACTCTTTGAAGGAAACAGTAAGCGTAATAATTATATGAAGTAGAAGATAACTTTAGAACGAAACGTGACAAGCAGTTAGAATTCAGATTTTTAAAAAAAGTTTGAAAACGTATCAAAAAAATGTTGCTGTACTATGTTTTACACACATAGAAGAGAAAAAATCATTTGTCACTAAAAAATTTTCTAAGTCTAAAAACCAAAAAAAAAAAAAGACAGTCTTTTCTAAGTAGAAATTATGATATTTTCTAATTACACTGTAGGAATACATTACCAATTAACTTTATAAAATAGTTCCTGCTTGAATTCTGAGAGAAAACAGTAGAAAAAAAATTCTAAGTTCCAAAATAGTTCCATTTTCTTCTCATAGATCGCGCTACAATCGATATCACATTGCATCAAGTCCTAAACTGAAACAAAAAGGTGTTGCCATTCCAAAACTATAAATTTTTGAAAAACATTTCAACTCTACTCGAAAAACGACTGAGGGCATACAACTCAACTCTACTCGAAAAATGCCTGAGGGCATACAACTCAACTCTACTCGAAAAATGCCTGAGGGCAAAAACAACTCAACTCCACTCGAAAAAGGCCTGAGGGCATACAACTCAACTGCACTCGACTAACGCCTGGGGGCATTGGGAGGCGGATCAGCCACGCCCCCCTGATCCGCGATCCGCCTCTTGTTGGTGAACTGTCATTATTCCCCTACTCACACGTCTGCAATGGCGGTCAGCCAAGTACAGAATGAAAACAAAATACAATGAGTTTGCCGCTAGTTAGTGAACGATTAATACCTACATTCCATTATCCACTTCTATGCAATGGAAAGTGTTTACCACCAATTAATGGCCGATTAAAACCTGCAGGTAACTAATCAATGGTTACTATTCACCCGAAAATAAAAACTCAGATTGTGACAGATACGCAACTGGTGTTTTAGCTTTCTTTGCTAGGTTGCTGGCATTATAAAGTGTGCTAATTTAGTATGAACCTATGAAGGTTATATTTTCGGTCTTAATTATGGTTCTAAAATACGTTTTTGGTGAGCATTACAGTGAATCAATGATTTCTGCCGTTCTTTTGCACAGAGCTCGCACCAGTATTCAAACAACATTCATAATTATCATCATATGATTAGTTGTTCATCTGTAACTATCCTTGACTATTTTATTGAAATATCGATGGACTGTAGAGAACGAAAAGAATACATATTTGGGGGGTGAGCAAAAATGTGGTTAACTAGCTCTGTCGTAGATATAAATTATGCTCTTTCTTTTCTTCAAACAAAGTGCACAAAGTTGTTTTCTTCAAAAATATTTATAAATTATTTATTTCTCTAAACAACTATTCTACTGTGTTTTTCAGTATTAAAGAGCACTTTAATATGCAAAATATACTAGGAAAAGTTATTGTTGATACCTCAGATTCCACATCATATGAACTTCTTTTCTCGTAATTATTAAAGGGAAAATTGATTTAAACCTCATTTTCCTTATAATCCAATTAGTTTCTTTCGTCGATGGGTTGCTGCGATAAAGCTATTATGTTTCTTTTATTTCAAACTGGGAAAAATTTTTTTTTTCTCAATTTAATTGCAGGTTTTCCTGAAAGTAATTGAAATTATTATGAGAAATAAAGGAAAAAAACTGTAATTCTTTTCAGATCTTCAATTTATTTTTTAGGTAGAGTTGAGGTAAATATTCTATAAAAGCATTAAAAAATTTTACTTTAAGCTTTTATTTTCGTTGAAAAGAATGGCTTTTAATCCTATGTAATGCAATATTTTACTGTTTAGTTTCAGATCTCATAATTAACTGTTGTGTATTTCTTCGTTTGAAACTTAGATTAATTTTGAGTAAAAATATTGAAGTTAGTCACAATCTAAAGTTTAAAACATTCGCAGTATCCATGATTTTATCTATTTTCATTTGAAGATAACGTATTTTATTTTGAAGACTACAAACTTAATTTTGAAAGTAATAGTCGGTTTAAAATATGCATGCTAATTTCTTACAGGCCTCGACTAGCAACGTGGGCAAGTTTTTAACCCTGCCCCATCTTGTTTCATAATGCCTTCAAGCCCTCAATAAATCATGGCCCTCTGAAATTGTTAATTAACGATGGAATAAATTGACAGCCAATGATGAGCTTGAGCGATCCGGCAACACAAAGGCGTGTTGGTTCAGTACAACCAATGATTGTTTTAGAAGATTCTCGTTGCGCTGCAGCAATAAAAGCTGTATGGCTTTCAAACATTTAAATCTTGAGCGACAGCAATATATTTAGTTGAATATTCTGCTGATGTCATGCTTATGTCTTCATGTGAGTCTAATTATAGCACTATCCTCTCCTCTAGCCTTGTTTTACTTTTCCTTTGATTGTGGCTACTAATATTACAGATTATCTACATTGATTATTGCACCATAATTCACGCTTCAATTAAAAATACTAGTTGAATTAACATTTCAACGTCTAATTTCACATGGTGGTTAGATCCGTTCGTGAACTTGCTTTGTCGTTTGACTGTTGTTAGATTATAATTTTAATTATTAATTCAGTCATTACAAAACCTTGTTCCTGTATTTCTGCTCCAATATTCAAACTGTTTGCATCATGAAGAATACCGAGTTTGTTCGAAAACATGATCTCATTCAGCCTCTCGAAATGTTATTCGTCGCAACAAACATGTTCTTTCAAACAAATGCAATTCGAAAAGCATATGCATTGAACTTCAATTTTCAGTAAAACATCGCTCTCTGCAGGTGTTCCTAAGTTATTCTTTATTCTAACGATTAATTCGAATGGGAATTTCGAGCTAACAATGCGGCTGCTCTAATAATGAATTCTTTGTAATTAAAAGTCTGGATAAAAATGATTCGAACGTGCCTTGTCCGAGACTTAGCTCAGAAAGGCTTATCTTCCTTTGGGAAAATGCTCGGTTCAATTACTAGCTCTTCTGAAGCGTTTATTAATTTTCTCCCAGAATGGTTAATATCGGTGTAGTTGTTGGATATATTGAAGTCGGCGGACGATGACAAGAGCATAGAACAGCTGTTGCTATCCGACTAATTTCGTGGTTCCAAATCGATATGTGTGTGTGCATGCTATTTTTGATAACTCCTAAATTAATTAATCGGAGAATCTGTGAAGATCTGCTTTGCAACAGTGGCTACCAGGTGTATTAAAAGAAGGTGTTCAAAATGAATTTTGTTTATTTTAACAGTCCGCATTGGCACAATAAGTACAACAAATTTGATGTTCATTCTTCAGAGCTGTCAAGTTTGTATTTTTTCCAATATTTTGTTCTTTGGGATCATTCATAAATGATGTTACGCTTCGAGGGGGGGAGGGGGGGTTCGTGAAATTGTGACAAAGTGTGACAAGGGGAGGGGAGGGGGTAACAAGAAGTGTGACATCATGCATTTTGCAACATAGCGTGACATGTGACAAAGGGGGGAGGGGGGATCCGCTGAAGTGTGACATATTGTGACAAAGGGGGGGAGGGGGATAAAATATATGGGAAAAAAGCGTGACATCATTTATGAACGGCCCCTTTGTTTCATAATAATGCATAATAAAATTTAAACGACTAAAGCATGTCAATCACTTGAACTCTCTACTTTGCTCAAGACTATACATCCCCCGCTTGATCTCCTAAATAACTGACTTAGACATGGCGACCAGAACTGGACAAACTTACTCCAAACGAGATCTAATCTAACTTCTAAAAAAACAGAAGCATTTCCTTAGATTTATTCGAATTGCTCTGTTGATAAATCCAAGCATTCTGTCATCTCTAAGTTTAATAATTTCACATTTGCTTAAATATTTTAACATAATTTATCTAACAAGATTTTAAAATAAATAAATAAACTTGTGCATTGAAAGAGATGAATTTCATAAATGAGTTCCCCCCCCCCCCCCCGAAACGATTTGTTTCGGGGCGAATAAGTGTAATCACTTTCTTTTAGATTACTTACTTTTATGTTTCACATATAACGCATCGATTATTGAATAACGGAAATATTTTTTTTAACGAAGCGCCACCAATGTGTTTGTTGTTCCTTATCATTTTTCCTGTTTTAGTGCTATTTTTTTCTCTCTCTCCCTTTCTTTCTCTCTCATTAACATGAATCTCTCATTTGCCCTTGCATTACTTTCAGTCAAAAATTCCAAGTAAATAGCTTTCATTAAAGCGAATGAATTATTTTTTCTTAACTGCCTCAGACAAACAATTCCACACAAAACCCTCTTTTCTTTCTTCACATTATAATATGAATTAGTGGAACAGCATTATACTCTTCGTGTAATTTAAATCACTCCCCCCCCCCCCTTTACCTCTCGTACTTAGAGACATATTTCAGTTTTAGGGTATAGTATTATATCTCTTTCGTGCATATCACTTTCAGAATAACTCTGATCCACCCCCAAAGTAACGGGATTTCATCTTTCGCGGGCTCAGGTGTTCCAGCATAGCATCCTAAAGCCTCTTTCTTTATTATATTTATTTGATCTCTTGCCTTAAAAGCTTCGTAACCATGGCAACAAATTGATGGGATTTTTATAAATCTTCCTTTTAGTTGCAGTGAGCATATGAACGTTGTGCTCGCATCAAAAATGCAGAATGGTTACTATTACAGGACTTTTGAAAGATTGTGTTGCTTTCTTTGATCATGATAGTTCTTGGATTTGATTGATAAGATCCTCTTCGGTTTTCTTGTGATTCTGAGTACTTACTGGAACTCACGTTAAGGTGAAATAGTCGATCGATTTATTTGGCAAAATCAGGAAAAAAAAAAGAAATTGTTAATGTTTTTGAAAAATCTTATTTTTGTGATTGTGCTACTTTTTGGCCTTGACAGATAAGACTAAATTATATTGATAAGTTGTACTATCTATTATTTACCGCAACTGACATTGCATGGAGGACATGTTTGTTTACAGGGGTCGCGCCAGAGGAAATTCAGACCCTTTACAAAACTCCAATTAACCAAAACGGACCCTTCACAACATTCCAATCAATCAAAACGGACCCTTCATAAAATTTCGAGCTACCAAATCGTACTTTTAACAGAATTATTTATTAAATAAGCGCTAAAAATAATATTAAAAAAATTATCACTGGATGTTTAAGTTGTGAATTTTCACTAAAATATTTGATTTTTCCCAAATATGTTCTTAAAACTCAAAAAAAAAAAGGACCCTGTTAAAAATGCTGCATCATCCCCTGGTTTATCTGACCCAGTTTTTTTTTCTTAGGGGGGATACTAAACGTTTTGAAATACTATTTTGTTGCTGTGATGATTCTAATACTACTTGATGTGTTTGATTGGTGAGATATATTTTGATTTTACTACCATATATTGCCAATTCATTTCAGAACGAAATGCATTATTTGACTTCTTATGTGACGCATTCGTTGCAAAAAAAAGTAATAGTAGTAATGATAACAATAATAATAATTTAAAAGTTTTGTTTTTATTTTTATTATTTTTTTAACGTTGTTGTAACTTCTTCAATTTGATCAATGGAAACTCTTTTGAATTTCCTCTGATAATTTTTCCTAACTCACGTTCTGGTAAAATAATCATTGTGTTGAGTTGCAATTCGCAATTTAATTCGTAGATTCATAAAAAAAATAGATAATGATGAAACTATACGATCTATTGCGCCCAACGAAAAGTTATAAATAACAGTGCTCTCAGAAACTGAACTTTTACCCCGTTTCCAGCTGCGTATAAGCAGTTTAAAAAAGGCTCTTTCACATCTCCGGAGAAGTTACTGACAGAGATTAAATTATCAGTAAGGGATCATTCATAAATGATGTCACGCTTCGAGGGGGGAGGGGAAGTTCGTGAAATTGTGACAAAGTGTGACAAGGGGAGGGGTGGTAACAAGAAGTGTGACATCCCTGCTTATGCAACATAGCGTGACATGTGAGAAAGGGGGGAGGTGGTCCGTTGATGTGTGACATCCCTGCTTATGCAACATAGCGTGACATTTGAGAAAGGGGGGAGGTGGTCCGTTGATGTGTGACAAAAGTGGGAGGGGGTCAAATATGTGGGGAAAAAGCGTGACATTATTTATGAACGGTCCCTAAGAAGGAGTTTTGTGCTGAAACAGAGTTATAATACATACAACCATTTCTCATTCGCAGCTATGGTTGTCTGCATAATGGTGATGAAGTAGCAGATTTTGTAGCTAGCAACTGAGCGAAACTGGTTACTTGATTAATGTAAAAGTGCTTTTGCGTGTGCGTGTTACGTAAAATGATTTGAAGCTAAAAAAGACATATATATTGTTTGTATACTAATTTTTTGTTATTACTTTGCTGTAATATTTAGTGTCGTATGAATTGAATGATTTACTCAACCATTTCATAAATTTCCAAGTTATTAAACTCTAACCTAACTCCTTACCTTGCTCTAAGTTTCCAATTACCCAACTGTAAACAATTACAATACTTGATTTGCCATTAAATAACACTACAGTCTTCTGGCGTGAGAATCGAAGCTTAAGGGGGTTTAAATATCCATGCATATTCCTAAATGTACTCTCGAGGTAATGCTATTCCCTCCTCTTGGTGCATTAATTGCAAAGCATAAGTTTCCCTGTACGAACGTTTCACAGTTTGCCAGCACGGTTGACGGTAGATTAGTTGCTGAGTATTGTTATACAATTTCGTTAATCATAGTGCCTTGTAAGTTAATGAGATAGTGGAATACCGTACTTGAAATGTATTTCAAATGTTTGGCATTTAGAATGCTACAGTGGCATAGTTGCAATAGTTAATCCTACGACCCTAACTTGTCCATGAGAAAACAAAGTTAATGTATATGAAGTACGTATTCATCTGGTGCATCTAGCTTCCCCCTCCCCCCCCCCCTCCCCATCTGATAAACAGATTATCAATCCGCTCTTAAAATTACTAAGAAAATGAAAAACTCAATTTTGTACTTGATAAGAAATGATTAAATCATTCTCTACGTAGATGACTCACATGGACCCACAATGCCAACGTCGGAGATGCCAAAACCACTTGAATTTATATATATATATTTTTCTTTTTTTCGAAACATCATTCTTGTCAAATTTTAATGTAGTTTTAAATCATTTTTTCAATATCTTCATAAACAGTAGATGTGTTCACCGATTACGCGTGGTTAAAATGCAGAATATTTTTTTAGGATGATTTCATCCTTTTTCTTGGTGTTAATATTAAAAGCACGGATATGCTTAATATTTCTTCTAAACTTTAAAGGTTATTAACAGTGAAATCAGGTAAAATTTACTTAACCTCTTCATTTTAATTGTACCCAATTGGGTACATTTAAAATACTGTTTATTAACAACTGTTTGTGCAATTTGAAAGCACCCAAAACACCAAATTGTTTTTGAAATTAATCAACAGATAGTTTACTTTCGTTTTAAACATGGAAAACATGGAAATTGGGCATTAATTATTATTGAAACTAATTATTAATTAAAATTTAAAAAAAATTTGTTTAAGGTATTTTGCTTTTTAATCATTTTTTAAATCAGAGAACCAAAAAATTGCGTCAAAATTGTTCGTGCTTAGTTCTGGGGTCTGAAGAGGTTAAATGGATCTATGCAGAAATCAAAATTGTGTTTGATTACACAGTAACTATTTAGTTATTGCTTAGTTACTAATATGTAATCTCTTTTATCCTCATGAAAACTCTACTGAAACTAAATTTTGTTCATTTCTACGTTGAACATCTTAGTTCTAGCGCTAGTACTGCAATGGATAACCAAGATGTCTACAGGTCATGAAACTGAAAATCGATCACAAAAGTAATGAAATATTCACAAAAATTTTAAGTCTAACCTGACCGGTCCCTTCCAAAAGGCATCGAATATCCGGTATCCAACAGGTTTTTAAATACCCAAAATCCGATCTAGCCACTCCACGAAATATTCGGCTATCCGGCATGTCATTTTTTTAAATTAATTAATTATCATGTGTTGAAAATGTATGAGAATTACAAACTTATTACGTGTTTCGAAACTGTAGAATATTTCAAAATATACATCGAATTTTGCAGTTTCAAACATCGGAGCCGTATATCCTGTCGGTATAAGCCATATATAGGGTCACTGGATATCCGATATCCAGCAGAATCAATATCCAATGCATTAGCGAAAAGTCACGAAGAAGTCCCGAACTTTTACTTTTGAAAATCTGTAGGCACCCCCTGGTGGAGTCTCTGTAACAAAGTCGCTTGGTTTCAGTCGAGAACTTCGTTAAAGAAAAAATTTCGTTGTACGCAGGTTGGAGATTTTTTCATTTATTTAATTTAAGTAAATGGCATGATCATTTTAGTCTGTGAGAAACGTTTAATTATGACTTTCAACTCAAAATGAAGTACCATGTTGTAAATTTGGTAAAAGTTAGTGTTTCACTAATTTTTAATAAAACTTAATGTAACTTTTAGCAAATTCACAGATTTTTTTTTTTATTGCACACTCAGTGCCCTTCAGATATCATTTAATTGCTATGTGTTATCACTAGAATAAGCAATGCAGATGGTTCCAGAAACATTTACGTGTGAGGGAGGGAATTAGTTTCACATAAATTAGTCATTTTTCAAAATTGAAAAAAAAATAATAATAAATAAAGATAACCATCTAAAAAAATTATTATAAAGAGACAACAGCTTCGGAGAATAATGTGAGTGTTATTTAACATTCGATTAAAATTTTGTAATGGGGAAACATCATTACAGGGAGACTCTGTATATACTCATTTGTTTCTGATTTACCGAAATTTGAGAAATATAAGTGCATGGCGTATTAATTCTTCGATAAACTTTTGGCAAAAAAAGATTTTAACCATTCGCAAAGTATTACAATATTTCCAGTTTTAAAAATTGATGCATTAGAAAAGAATATTTCTCTTTCGAAATTTATTTACTGCTTTAATTCAAGAATTACTTAGAACATATTTCTGCTTCTTGTATTGACTTTCTCCTCTTCTTCCCTGTTTCCTGTCGGCTATTGCCAATAATTATACTTTATATGCCATTAAACCCTTATGTGAGTGCTTTAAAATCTCTGCAACCGAGTACTCTAGGTGTCTGCCATAAATGCCATGTAGCACTAATTAGAGTGGAGTTCTGGTTTTATGCGCGTTCTAAACGCTTTCCTCTCCGATAGAGTAATACAAGAGTTCTATGTGCGCCCTATCTAGCGGACCACAGTCACGGTTGCAGCGTAAATTATGTTCTGCAGATGGCATCGCGTTGTAGCTCTGTGCGTATTCTCACGGACGAAATTTGCATAATTAAATATTTCAGGGAAACAATGGGGCTGCACTAGCATTTGCATAACTGGAATTTACATAAAAGGAACGCTACTGCGATGTTTAATTACATGCGTTGGCAACGTTTCGCCGCTTTTGTGTGGCATTCGTTTACGCTTTTAGCCATTTCTTAATTTTTTTTTATGAGCTTAGTTCATACTTGGGTTTCGAAATGAAAAATGAATATGTGAAAAGCATTTTGTTCCGTCTTAGAATAGATATTAGTTTGTTTTATAGAATTGTGTACAGTTGGGATCGCCCAAAATTCTCTAGTTGGACGATTGGAGTAAAATTAATTTTACTTGTGCAAAGTGTTATCTATCTTTGTTGGAATGTGTTGCATAGTGTTATGTATCTTTGCTTTATTTGAATATGCTGCAAAGTGTTGTCAATTGAATTTTAGAAGTCGGTTAAGGTTGTTCGGTAGTAAAAAATATTTTCCGTGACATATGTTTCGTAATGAAACAGATTCTTCAGTAAATATTAGCCACTGCGCATAACGTTACGAAATGCTTTTAATTAATGTTGTGAAAGTGTATCTTGCGTAATTTTTCTTTTGCGTTTTATATAATAAATATACTATTTCGACACAAACTGTTTGAAAATATTTTATTCCGATCTCTTTGTATGTTTCCAATGTAAATCGTGACACATTGATAACGTAAAAAGTTGATCCTAATGACAGACAAGTAAGCCACGCCACCCCTGATGACACATATTCCCGCTGTTCGAAAATATCCGAAAATTTGAATGCATTTACGTAACAAAATAAAATGAGGTACATAGGCATTACAGTAATGGTACACAGATTTCATTGAAAATAATTAGACTGAAATTAAGTTAGGCTGAAAAATATTATTTTCTTTAACTGAAGATGAGTTTTAAAATATATTTTACTTGCTTTAAAAAAAAATCCCTATTTAACATTACAAACTCTAAAAACATTAAGATGATTGTACAGTCGACGCTCGATATAACGACCATCTGCGTCCCACAGAAAAAGGTCTTTATAACTAGTGGTCGCTAAAAGGAGGTAGAATTTTCTAAAATATATATAAATGCATCATGCATGTTCCGTAGTTCCATTACAATTGTTAATTTTTCAAAGATTCGAACTACGTGAAATTTTTTTTCAATCATTGGAATTTAAAAAAAAAAAAAAAAAAAAAAAACATCAGTTCAAAATATTAAACAGATTTTAACGTAGAAAATATAGGATGAAAAAAAAAAAAAATACATGCATACGTATTTCTGGAAGCAAAACTTCTGAGCTGACATGACACTGGCACGGACAGCATGACTCCTCTTATTTCAGAGAATCGACTCTTGGAAAACCATTTGATTCAAGTGACAAACTACCAATACCATCTGGCAACCTCTTTTTCCGAAAATTCCACGTTTGCTCCCCCTCTATTCTTTCGTAACTGTCATAAGTGGTAATCCACCCCCTGACAAAGTTGGACTGAACACTGAAGACTCCATGTAGCTATCCGCAAACTAATAATCAAGCTACAAATTTGGAAACATGCTCTATTTGAAAAGATTCCAGATATACTGTCAGCTGAATTCGGTCGCTGTATTGGATTATACGATACAGAACGGTCGTTATACTGAAAGCAAATTAACTTCGACTTTATAGAGATAAAGGTGGGACTTTTACCACTGGTCGTTATAATGGAAGGGTCTTTATAATGTGTGGTCGTTATAACGAGCGTCGACTGTATTTGCACGAAAGTCGCCCTAAATGTTCTTTTGCAATGCTAGCAGCTATGACCGAACTGCTCTGCTATCGATTCGTTCAAAAATCTTATTCTCCGTGAATCCATCATTTCTGCAGTTACGCATTTGAAATAATAATAATAATTCTACACAACGTTTGATTTAGTTACAGGATGTTGCAATATTTTACTTAAACGTGCAAATACGAGAATACGTTTTGCTTTATTGTTTCCATTTGTTACAAATTTTCTGTGTCATGCATTTTCGTCAAACAAACCATCTGACACCATATTTGGAAGACCTTGACAAGTAAATTAAAGTTCCTCAAGACCGAATGTTTTGAAATATGCTGGCACCATAAATCATCAGAGTCGTGCTCTTTTGTTTCTGTTCTCTGTCGCATCATTGAAGAATGAGTTTTACCATTCGTGTTTCTTCTAATTTGACGTAAGTAAAGGAAAAGGTATTACATAAATACTTTCGTGATGGCAAAGGTTTTTCGTTATTTATTTTTAGAATATTTTACTCAAGCCTAATAATTTCTGAGCTATCTTGATGTCAAATATGTAAAATTCCCTACGTTTGTAATACTTTATTCCTATTATTTCCCTATTCCGCTGTATAGGAAGATAAGTAAGACCTCTTAAAAATTTCCAGCCGTAAAAGGCACGACGCAAGACACAGCTTGACATCGGCATTTTACAACAGCCAGAATATTTTCACATGAAGGGATGGAGGCTGTTCATAAAAGGCCTTCCGTGGGACAAAACTAAGGTTGGCATCATGGCTTAAAATCAAGGGTTTTGAGAGTATAGGGTAAAACCAAAACCTCCTAACTCATCCACCTCCCAACGCCTCTGATACGTGCCCCCCCCCCCCCCCCCAAATACCAGTTCGTGACAAAATCAGAACCGAAAATTTGGCTTCAGATTTGAATTTTATTGGATAAAACTATCGCACTAAAGCACCAATATGAAATCAATATGCTACGAAAAAAATTTAATTCTTTGAATATTGCTGCGGTTTTTTTTTCCATCCAAATCCGTTTATTTTGAGGAGTTTCTTTATATGTGAATATTTTTCAAAAATTATTTCTTCTATTGGAATAAAATATGCAATCAAATCAAACTTGCTGCACATACAGCAAAAAATCTAACACTTGAATATTCTTTGCTTATATGCAGTAGCCTCTTCTTAAATTTATGCTGTACTTCATTCTTAGAATATAACGGCGCCCTTCGTACCGGTTGTACAATACATACATTTCTAAATTTTTCTACCGCCGTATATTTTCCTTACTCCAGTAGTATAGGTAGTAAATAAGAAAAATTCCACTACATATGAATTCCGATTTGAATTTATTTAACAAAAGGCACAATTTATTTCTTAGAAACCCTCATATTATATTTCCTTTATTTCTACTTTACTATTCAATTTTTCTACCTCCACCATTGTCGACTAAGCGAATATCCATGCAGAAATCTCCTTCCCCACTCTTATTCGTTCTGTAATGCGAAAGTCTGGTGAATAAAATTATCCAAAACTACCTTTATTTTCATAATACTTGAGTGTGTTTTGGAGGTATCTGTGTTTCGAATTTCTATCCATTTGGGTTGCTGAAAAAAAAAACTATTTCCATGCTGATATCTTATGTATGTGCATAACATAGTAGAGCTTCTGCACCTAGCTATTGCTACAACAACACATTGAAAAAAGCGGGGAAAGGTTTTACACAATCAAAAGCCTGTTACTTATGCTGCATTTGTTTGCAGCTTGGAGTTTTCGTGTCGTTATTTTTATGTTATTTTATTTTTGCTGATTCCCTTCTCTATGTTTGTTTTTTTTTCTTCCTTTTTTATTTTCGACTTCTTCGTTGGATCCTTTTTTTTTAACTGAAGTTGTTTTAAATGTTTTAAGGTAACTCTTTCTCAAAAAGGATGATGACCAAACTCTGGGCTGGGGTTTTGCGCCAATTTCGTGCTCTTGCAAAGCGTGCAACAGATGACCTTTTTTTAAGCTTCAGCTTAATTTTAATCTTTGATTTTTCAGTAACACAATCACCCCTGACTTCCTGGGACCAGCAGAGGTATTGTGTCTTCGAGAAAATCCGGATTTACGGATTTTTTGCAATTAGCGACGGAACTGTCTAGATATACTCACGATTCTTCGTGAGTTCAGCTTCACCATTTATATTTGGAATTTCTAACTCCCATCAGAAAAATATGCAATTTTGCTTGTTTTTTATTGTTGGGCACAGAAGAAATAAAAAGAAGAATTGGGTTTCATAAAAATAAATGCAGAAGAATCAGACTGAAATAGTGGTAGGGTTTTCTTTTCTTCATTAAGCTATGGCATCAGAGTCAACTTTACAAATGGGAAAACACAACAAAGTTACGGAAAAAGATTTAGAAATTACGAATATTTATATCGCTTTAAAGCAATAATGACAGTTTATATGATAACCATTGGAAAAGTAAGAGACAATACTTACAAATTTAACGGTGCATATTTGCTAATTGACACTAGCGTCGAACTTCTCTTGTCAATAAATAACTTTTCAAAATACTCATTAAGAAATGATTGAAAATGTATTACAGAAAACGGTTGTAAAGCATTAAGCACTGTGAAATTAATTGTAATTGTGTACAAAATAATGCTTACAACCCTACTTTCTGTGGATATTTTCATTAAATGTTATGACAGTTGATTTTATCTTTCATTGAATTTATCCATTAATTTTTAACCAACCTTTTGAATTTCCAATCATCAACTGATACTGCGCTCTCCAAAAAGAAGAAAGGAAAAAAACCCACTCGATCGTGTTGTAATTTTAGTATTTTGTTATTTGAATCGTATTCACACTCGTAGTAATACTAGCTGCTTCACCCGGCGCTGCGTGGGCTACCTCAAATATTGCGTCATTTCTCGGATGGAAAATTTGTCGTCCTTCTTCATTACAATTCCTAAAAAGGTCTAATTGACTCGAAAAAGATCGTCTGCGCTTCAAATTTATTAGGAATAATATTTAACCTCTTTGGTTATACACGCATCAATATTTTCGCAGACTGAATGCTACCGACAATGCCTCAAAATTCACGTTCATTGATTTAATAGAACCTCAAATACAGCGATGCCTCAAAATGCTAGAAACGTAGATTAGTAGTAGTTGATTTGTTACAATGACAACTGCATTGATTTTCTAAAACGGCAACTGTATTGTATTGTTGAAATGGCAACAAAGCAAATAAAAAAGATTTTGCATTTTTAATTAGTATCTCCGTTAATTAAATTCCCTCGGCGATGAGAATTAAAAAATGGCTTCTTTAGAAAAATAGGAATTTTATTTACTTTTTAATACCTCACTCGACTCTTAGTTCCCAGCCGTTCGTGAGGAGATAGCTCGACATAGAAAGATACCTTTGTTTTACTCTCAGATTTTAACATATAAGATAGAAATTGGTTATAAATTAAAGTATCTCTCAATTCTCTTGAGCGTGATTTGTGGAAGACTTCCATATCCACTTTTGTTCTTATTCTAAGATTACCTCGAATTGCATATTCAACCCTTGTATTTCTCTCATTCTATTTACCTTTTATAGTATTATTATCCTTTTGAAACTTTGGCTTGTTAATATGCAATGCTAGTATTGTTTCAGTCTATCATTCTCCTCACGTTTGTTCCACATTTTCATGTCCAAAGAAACTGTTCCGTTCATTCGTTATGCTGGAAAACGTGACTTTCCTTTGTTAATACATTAATGTAATTTCTTTACAATTATTGATTAATTTAGACAAGTCTTATAATTTAATTAGGAGCGAAAATTTCCATTAAATTGTATGGATTGATTGTATGTACATGTATTTTTATCCGCAGAAAAAAAAAAAATATCTCGACTTTAAAATGATTTTTACAGAGCTTTTAAACTGTTTTATGTTGCTTTTTCATGCATCAGCAACCATTGCAAGGAACAGCAACACTTCAACGATGAAGAGTCTAGTCCATTTCGTTGGCATATAAGTCGCAAGAATCACTCATTTCATATGGATGTTTTTATGGGGAAATGAATGAAATATATATTTCTAATATATTTCTATTTACACTTAAAACTAGGGCAAACGTTTCTATTCATAAACATGCTACTTGTTGACATTTGAAACTTAAATTTGATATAATAAACGGTTTGAGGTCATTTAGCATTTCAAACTTGGTGTCATTTCAAAGCTCAGTCATGGAGCTCTAAAGTGGCACAAAGGCTTAAATCCTAGGTCACCCTTATTTCGTCAGTATATTATATAATTATAAAAAGTTTTGTAATCAAAATACTTATTATTTCTTTTGGGTTGGTTAATTCTGTCGCTTCAAACTTTTTCGGAGGGGGGTGGCAAAGCGTGTATATGCATTATATAAAAAACAAAATGTTTGCACATTCGTAAAAATACATTGTATTCACAATTTCCCGATCTTGACCCCCTCCCCCAATTGTTCCTGCCTAAGTATAATATTTTATTTTAATAAAGTATAGCAGTTCAGGGGTCGCGCCAGAGGAAATTCGGGTCCGTTTTCGGACCCTTCACAAAATTCCAATCAATCAAAACGGACCCTTCATAAAATTCCAATTAATCAAAACGGACCCTTCATAAAATTCAAATCAATCGAAACGAACCCTTTACAAAATTCCAAGCTTCTAAAATTATTTATTATAAAAGTGACAAATAATAATGAAATTTTCCATCAATACAAGTTTAAATTTTTAATTTTCACAAAACTATTTGATTTTTCACAAAAATCTCTTTAAAATTCACAACAAATGGACCCTGTTAAGAAATGCTGGAGCGACCACTGCAATTAGAAATCCAACTTTTCCTCCTTTTTTTCCTTTTGGAAACTTTCATTACTACTTATCTAACAAATCCTTCAAATTAACAAAATTTTCATAGAATCACAAAATTACAAATCCATTGTGGTGTATTCTTGGTGTTACCATAAATACCATATGGAACCATAACCATTTTTAATGAAATAAAAATAATAAGCATTTAATAAAAATGATGCATGGGAATTGGAACATCAATCTTTCTTTTTCCCTGCGCTGTTATACCTTGATGATGGGATTAATTTGGCACCCTGCCAGATTATCGTTACCGTGGTAACCAGACGTCGGGTTCAGAGCAATATTCTCATTTTATTTAATTGCATGAGGCCCACGAAGCAATTAACGCGACTTAATATTACTGTCGACAGACAATCCTCAAAGAAAAATAAAACTAGGCTAATACATTTTATAATACTAATAATAACCTTCATTTTAAAACTTTTAAAATAATTAATGCAAAAAAGAAGATTAAAAAAAGCATCAAATTCATCAATTTGTTGGAAATAGTGTGATGGGCAAAATTAAAGCATTTATATTAGCTGAATGCGGAATTCAAAGTCTTTTCTGTCAACATATCGGTGATTAAAATTGTTCCTAGTGTGTCAAGCTCAAAGTTATCATTACTCGTATTATTATTTTATAGATACAGATAATGTGTATTGTATTTTGTACTACCACCAATAGCGGATTTAGGCATAGGCCCAGGCCTAGGGCGGCAAATTTTGAGGGGCGCCAAAATTTTTAAGACGACTAAAATTAAAAATCAATTGTTTTCTGTAAACTGTTTGACCAAATTTTAAAGTTCATTTTATTGCGCTCTTACTATCTGAACATTGTCCCATTTTGAGGGTAGAATTTCTTTGTTAAAATAATTAATCAGGTTAGTACAAAAATCTGAAATATCTAATAAAAAGATTTTTAAAAACTTTTTCTTAATGCTAGCATATTATTTATTTACGAAATTAGATTTTTTTTTCATATTTTTCATTCAAAATTTAATTGTAACATTTGTTTGCTCTTTATTATTAAACAAAACATTAATTCACCATGGTAAATTATACAAGTGTTAGTTGACTCATACAATATTTTTTTTTCTATTTTTTTTGGGGGGGGGGATGGCGCCATATCGTCTTGGGCCTAGGGCGCCCTCAAACCTAAATCCTTAAAAAAATCTTTATAGGGGGAAAAAAATTGCTAGTCTTTCCGTAAGAATGGTTAAGAATTAACCTATACTCATGTATAGATTTGTAACATACAACATTTAATCATGATTGGAGCATTTTTTGAAATTGTTAATGTCGTGTCATCATAAAAATTCACTTTTCGTAATACATTATTAATTTTTAATTGATATTTTTTTTCTTCAGCTTTGCTTGTGTTTTGATTGTAAATAATAAGTGTCATTCTGAATGTTATTTACTGCATCCTAACGGCGCTCCTTTTTGTGTTGCAGGTTTATCCCTCCAAGGATATTACAAATATTGTGGAATCAAGTCGCTATTTTAAAATTGATAATTGGTGCAAGCCAGGGCAGAAGAAATGCAAAGCGAGTCACTGGGTGAAGCCATATCGATGCCTCCGTAAGTTTTCTTAATCTTATCGTCAATCTTATAAGGAGTAAATAAAATGCAAATTAATTCTCTTATTTTAGTGAAATCTTGCCTATTAGGGGGAGGGAAATCTTACATGGTTGTAAAAAAAAACTTGTTTATAAATTTTTAAAAAAAACATTTTTTTTTGGTTTAAACCAAGTTTTTTTAGTTTAAACCGGGTTTTTTGGGTTTAAATAGCATTTGCGGGAAAAACAATTTGATTTTTGGAAAATCATGAAGATTTTAGATAATTAATTGTGAATAATTGTTATTAATAATTAATTTATTGATAATTAATTATATAACTAAGTATTAAAACCTTGAATTTCAATTACCTTATAAATATAGTTTTTATGTTTTTAGAAACTTAAATATTAACATATTATAATACTATACTTATGCAGACCTTTTAGCAAATTATTAAAGAAATAATTATTATGCAGGTTGAGTTTTAACAAAGGCATAATTTACTAAATCAATAAAAAAAGAGCAGAAATGAAAAATATATTAAAAACAATGTGTTGATTTACAGTATCACTAACATCAACAAATGATTACAAGTCTCGCACTATATATATATTTTACTTTAAAAGTAAAACCAATCACTTACTGGATTTAGCAATAACACTTATACAAATCAGTAACTTTGGCTTAGAAATTATAACCATTATTTTTATTTTATTTAAATAGAAACTTTATTTTTCCTGATTAAATATATTCATAAAAACAATTGTGTAAAAGTAACAATATGTATTTATTTTTTAAGTACAAAAAGCTTTAAGTAAAAAAACTAGTTTTGAACCCTTTTTCATGCTTCAAATGGGTTAGGTTATGTTCTTTAACTCCAGGAATTGCAATTGCAATATGATTTAATTTTTAGAATGTGATTTTTTTTCCAAGCTAATTTTAGAAAAACCGAAATAGTAAATAGGAGATAAGAAGAATTTTTACTGATTTTTTAAAAAAAAGTTTGTTAATTTACAAATTTATTATTTATTTAGTGCTTGTGCTTGTAATTTCTGCATAAATTGGATTTTGCAATTTTTAATAATGTGCAAAATAAATGAAAAAATGTTTGGTTTAAACCAAGTGGTGGTTTAAACTGCAGTTTAAACCAATGTGGTTTAAACCAAACAACCCTGGAACCTTAATTGCTCTTCAGCGCTCATCTTTAATATTTTCAGGAGTGTTCGAATTTTACTTTTTTTGTGCAGTTATTTTTCTTAATATAATTTCTTTTATGAAGATGCTATTTTATTGTTAAATTTACTTTGTACAGTGAAGTTAAAGTGAAATACATGCATGGAACAACAGAAGAAATATTAATCCTATGTTTTTAAATTAATTTTGTATAGATGACATAGCTAATAAGAATCGCCGTTTAAATGATTTTTATAACAAAACATGTTGCTGATTTTCTTAAAGTCTATTTCTGCTAATGCAGCTGTCATAAACCTTTCATTTTGGAAATTAGAAATATGGCCTGAGATATTTATTTATTTTTCTTTCTAAAAATAAATCTCTTATACTATAATTGCTGAATTTGATTTATTTTATTGTAAATTTCATTACGATACTCCCTGAAGTATTTTAGGATGGCTTCTCACTATGATCCCACCTTCGGTGTCAAAAGTTATGTGCATCAAAATAGAAATGGAGTCTTCCCTCTCTGTTCAGAAATGGGATTTATCGTAATCCAACGGTGTATCGAGAAATTTTTCCGGAGGGGGGCAAAGGGGGCCCGTGCCTAGGCCGTCAGATGTTTGGCGTACTAAGCTGACAACGTATATGTACGTATATAAGTATGTGTGTGTATTTGGGCGGGGGGCACTAAAACCCGTTCTTTCCCCATTGGAAAATGACGTAGTTATGTTAGGGAAAGATTCAGGGAAGAATATATGCTACATTGCAAAAAATTTGGGGGGGGGGGGGGCGCTTTCTCTGGACATGGCCTTGTCTTCATTTAAATTATCACTTCTCAATAATCATTATCCCTGGGGGGTTCATGATTAAGCATAAGGGCAGTCTCAGCCTGATCAAAAAAAAAAAAAAAAACAAGAAACATCATGTTGATTAAGTAAACTAGTGGTTAAGTAAGTAGTATGTAAAATAATAATTGCTGAGGAATCACAATGTTTTTTATAAATTTTTTAGGCTTTTGAAGGATTTACAACTTTAAAAAAGTAGAGAAACAATTATCAAAATCATTCCTTGTGTGTATAACTGATTTATCTCAAATAGATAACATCTTCAGTTTGAAAGAGAACAACTGTCGGTTTTAATTTATTAATTTTAATGAGATAATTAATCATAAGCCATTTTAATGAAATGCACTAGTATTGCTATTACTTACCAAATTAAAATAGTAAAAGATGAGACTCGTAACGTCTCCAATTTTCATACGTCAGTTTTTCCTATCTTTAATTTTTTTTTTTTTGAGAGTTGTTACCTTTTTGAAATAAATCAGTCTACTATAATATTTGATTTCAGCAACTCAGTTTAACTTTCTTCTTTCTCACCCTCTCCCAGACTCGGCTTTATTTATTTTGCTTATTAAAATATTAAACTTCTATGCATGCTGGCAAAAGATCAAATGCATCACAAAAGTTAATGGTGTAACGGGTGCCATACATTTTTTCCCTCTACTTTGACTTGAATGATTTTTCTCTTTGCAAATAGCTTGTTTAAGTTTCTTCTTTCTCTCCCTTACAGAAACTCATTCTTTTTTTTCTTTTTTCTTTTATTTTGCTTATCAAAGTAATCAATCATTTATGCATGCATGGGAAAAGATTTAATGTGTTACAAAGTTTCTGTTCTGTAACGGAAACCAGCATCTTTTTTGAACATTGATTAGATTTTATCAATTTTCTTATTTATTGATAAATACTTAAATTCTTCCCCTCACAGAAGGACAGTTTCAGAGTGATGCACTCCTCGTACCAGAACATTGCCTGTTTGACCACATTCACAACCAGAGCATCTGCCAGACTTTTGATGAGTGGAACAACACTGCAGCACACAGTTGTCTTGACCGAACCATGCAGCTCAGGAGTTTTGCTATGTTGCTCCCTTGCGGGGTTGACCTCTTCTCTGGAGTGGAATTCGTCTGCTGCCCTAAAAATGGTGAGTTATTTCCCATACATAGTCCATAGAAATTGTCACCCTTAAAAAAAAGGAGAGAAGATTTTTATGTTGTTCTCTCTTTGAAAATTCTAATATTTATTCTATATAATTTTTTAAAAATGTTTTACTTCCTAAAACATTGAACTACCCATAGTATTAAAAAAAGAAATATTAAAACATGCCAACGATGGACAAGATAACAGCAATTCATTTCTTCTTCTTCTACCCTCCTCCTTGAACACATTAAGTAAATAAAATTAATGAATATAAGGAGTTACAAAAATTTGCTCTTGATTTCTGGACTTAGAAAGGAAATAACTGTTAAGAATTTTGTGTAGTTTATCAAAGAATAGTTAATCAATGAATTGCTAATATTTGTTAATTTTTATTACTACTTCATTTCCATTTCATGTATTCCAAGCACATATGACGTGATTAGTTTAACTAATGATGATTTAAATCTTTAGCACATCATTGCTATTAAGAAATTCAATTTCTATCAATAGTGTACTCATAACTTAGTATTATTATGTAGACTGAAGAAATGGGGAAATTACTTACATAAACATAGTAATTATAAATCAAACGTATTATGATCGTTTTATCTGTAAATACTTTATAGCCAAATAATAATAATAATAATAAAATTTAGGATCCTAATATTTAGCAAATGGAACTTTTTTCCCTTATGAATATTGTAAATATATTGAAATGCAAACGTTTAAATATCTCGCAGTAACAAAAAATGGACCTGCCCCACTTTCAAAATAATTGGCTCACGTAAAAAAAAACTTTATGTAAATAATAAAAACATAATGCAATAGCAAATATTACATAGCAAAAAGGAAAGAAAAAGTTTTTATATTATGTTTTCACGCAGTTCTAAAATGTAATTTATATTTTCTGAACCTCTTATATAGTTAATCTCCCTCCTAGTATACTTAATCTTTCATTTACAAAACAAGCTTCTTTTTTTTTTTTTTTTTTTTTTGAGCATTATAGTTAGGGAACAAAAGTAGCACTTTTCTACAATTTAATTGCTAACAATATTTGTTTTCCTTTATTAGAAAAAGATGTTGGTGTTGTAAATGATGATAATCGTAAAGGTGATAATGGTATTGACTCCGAAGATAGCTCGAATGAGGATGAAGATTATGATGATGATTACTATGATGATGAAGACTATGATGATGACGACGATGATGATGAAGAAAATTCTCAGTCCTCAACAACTAGCACAACAACTACAACTACTACTACCACAACAACAACGACAACAACTGAAAGACCAGTAGATTATTACTACAGCCATTTTGACAAAAATCATGAACACGAGTTCTTCAAATTAGCTCAAAAATCTTTGGAAGAAAGCCACAGAGAACGTGTCACAAAAGTAAGTTTTATTTTTTAATTTTGCCCCCCTATTATAATAATAATAATTATTATTATTATTTTGAGATTTTTAAAATCACTTTTTATTTTGTAAATAAACATTGTTTGTCATTCAATATCTAAATTTTTTATGCATTACACTTTTTAAAGCTTTGGTATGTAAAAAGTAATGCACATTTCTTGATATATCAGTTTTGTAAATAAATGGAAGGTACTGAAATATCTTCTATAAAATTTTGTTCATTTTCTCTTAAGTAATTTCTTATTTCCCAACTTTTTCGGCAAAGTAAAACATCCTTTATAAAGCTTAAAATTAAATCTTTTATTTTTTCAGAAATAATTTTCTTTTCCAATTGCATTTTTTCCCCAGTAATAATAGTGTAATATTAATCATTAACTCATCTCTCCTCCACCCCCCCCCCCCCTTCTCTGCATACTCATTATCTTCTGGAGTATTCTAAATATTTTGTGGAAAACATTCATGTATGCATTATTAAGAAAAAAAAATGTATATAAGAAATATTAGTGTATTAATAAGTAATTAATATTATAAAAAATGTTCAATATCTGCAAGCAGTTCTGGAGTTACAATTAGGATGGTAATATTATTATCATCCCAATTTAATACTAGTGTGATTTTAAGAAGCAGATAATAGCCCTTAGACCTATTATCACATTGAAAAAAACCATTCTTTATATGCAGAGTTAATGCTGCCCATTATACACTTATCTTCTTTGTCTTTTCATTTAGGTAGAAAAATTAAGGCTTAGATTTTCTGAATAATTTGGAAAATGTCTAAATTGTGATTTTTAATGAATTAAACACTAAATTTGGCAGCTATATTTATTCTTTATTTTGAGATCTATAAAATTTACACCAATTTTCCTGTAGCTGCAGAACTTTCGGATTAAATTTGGGAGCTTTTTTGAGCATAATGAACATTGTTGTAATTGTAATTATTTTATTTGCTTTCAAAAAATTATTATTTATTTATTTTGGGAAACATGTTAAAATCTTCTGTAAAATGCAATTAATTTTACGTTGTAGGATAAGTTTCCACCTTCATTTTTCTATTGTCTTCAGTTATTATTAGACATTGAATTGTTAAATTGATTTTTCCCTACTATTCTATAGGTTATGAAAGAATGGAGTGAACTAGAAGAAAGGTACCAAGAAATGAAAGTGAAAGATCCTAAGGCAGCTGAAGACTTCAGGAAAAAAATGAGTGCTGTAAGCAATTAAATACATAAGATAAATGTCACATTTTTTCTCAACTTTCACTCAACTTCCGAAGCATACAGATGCTTTAAGTATTCAAACCTTTTCTTCTTTGTGTAGTAATAGAGCTATGTGACACTATTTTTGCTGGATAATTACATTTCATCAGGGCTGCAGAGTCTGTTGAGAAATTGTCCCGACTCTGACGCCCACAAAAATTTATATGTAATGTAGATATGGGTCATTCTCATGCAATATGAAACAGTACTGTCACTCTAATACTATCCCATAAAACTTTTTTTTAAATAATTTTAATACTAATAACATTATTATTAACATTTAAAAATTATTTTGCAGTGGTGTTGACAAGCTATATTTTAAAAATGAAGTTCATTTCTAAATCATTTCGTCTTGGCATTTCACCAACTATGTTTGAAATAAATTTGATAGTTTCAAAATCCATTATACACTTTTCTTTGATTAATTTCTCATATCTTTAGCAACGAGAAAACTTCTAAAATATACGCAAAAAAGTGATTTTTAAAATATTTTTCAAAGATACATTTTTATGTCAATAGGTAGTGTCAGTATATCACTCGAAAAGTGAAAAATATATAAATAAAAAACCTTGCAACCCCTACAACTTTTTTTTTGCACAATATTGATTTTTTATAATATTTGGTAGCAATTTTAGGTACTTCATTTTAAAGTTGGATGTTTCTTATTCCTTTTTGGTCAGTTTGCGACCCTCTTGATATCTCAAGCCCCAGGTTGAAAACTATGCTTTAAGACAACAATCCAAAAAAAAAAATGTGCCTGCTGACCAGTTTCAACAAATATTAATATTTTAAGTATTTATTATAACTAGAAAAGCAAAGGTTATATTTCTTTCTTTACATAACATTTAAAAAAATTATGTGCTTAATGGAATTAGACTTTATAGTTGTATAACTTTGAAATCTTAACTCATAACTTCATAACTCAAACTTGCCAATTTTTAATATTTGTCCCCTACTACCAAGCGAGTGTCTATTCTTACCTATATTTATTCATCAGCCACTGCCTATGCCCATCAGAAAAAAAAAAAACACCTGGAGTCAGAGTCTACACATTTTTAAGCGACTCCGACTCTGCAGCCCTGCATTTCATCCATTGCTTTTGTCTCCATAGTTCAAAAATTCGCTTAATTTCGTTGTATAATTCAATTTCTGCACCCTTTTTTTTTTTTTTTTTGTTTTTTGAAAAATAATTTGCTTTTGGGTTTACTCTACAACAAATAACATTTTATTTTTATAAATGATTACCTATTGTTAGGGTTGCAAGTTTGTCGCGCCGCGAATTTCCACGATGATTTTCGCGATTTTTAAAGCTTTTTCCTAAACACGCGATTTTTTTTTTTTTTTTTTTTTTTTTTCAATTATTGCCTAGCGAAATGTCAGATTTTTCAAAAAGTTTGGAATGTAAATGTAAAATCTTTGAATACCCAAAGTTTAAAAAGGCTGTAAAGTTGTGCCAAGAAAGAATTCAAATTTTTTGAAAGCAGTAGCAATAAACAGATTTCGCCAACCAGCCCCAAACTCTTTTAAAGCATGCAGAGTTTTTTTTTATCATAGTCAATACAAATATTTGAATGTTTTTAACAAAGTTGATAATTCTTCCATTTTTAACCATATCCCTATATTTGATAATTAAGAATAGCTTTCATTGCGGATATCCTATGTTTTATTATATTTGTGTTCTCGCAAACATTTCGCGAAATTTGCCGCGAATTTCGGGCTCTTTTTCCTGCGACAAACTTGCAACCCTACCTATTGTTCCTCATACCTTGCTTCTAATTGCCTCTTGTTTTTCTATCATTCATTTTTATTCGAAAATCACCCTCATATGAAAGATGTTGCTCCTTGTGGGGAACTTAATGCATTTCTAAAAGTCATGTCAAAGCTTAATGAGCTGGTCATTTCAAAATTGTACAGGAGGAGGGGGGCAAAGGCTATATTTGTTATGCATATTACAGGCAAAAAACAACAAAATTCATATTAATCTGTATAAACTCAACTAAAAAACTAAAATGCATTTCTAAAAGTCATATCAAACCTTGATTGCCCAAATGACGGTCTGGTGTCTGCAAGATCTTAGATGCTAGCTATTTTACAGCCTAATGATGAATCCGGTAATGAATTTGTTTTCTACCCGATTTGCTATAAATTTTATTCCTGTATTCCAAAGTATTTCTTTTTGATGTATGATTCTAAATTACAAAAGCTATCTCTGTATGACTGACATCAAATACACTGAATCTGTAGAATGGCCACAATGGACCAACAATCTCAAAAATATTCCTCCCAACATTATTCTCTCCATATCGCATTACTTTCTGCCTTAAAGCTAAAGTTGTTCCTTCCGAAAATCAATCTCGATATTGTTACTCTATTTCTTCCCTTTGATTAGTGACCGGTATTGTCATAAATTTTGTCTTTATGTACACATACAATTTCATTGAGTGCATTGTTCTTTTTTTTTACCTGTACCTTTTTATTTAATTTGGTCAAATTTTTATAGCGATTCCAGAAAACTGTGGAAGCTTTGGAAGAGGAAGGTTCTGCTGCTAAACGACAAATGTCAGCAATGCATCAGCAACGGATCATGTCCATTATCAATATGAGGAAAAAAGCTGCAATGGATTGCTACACAACTGCATTGGATCAGACAAATCCAAAGGTTATTCTAAAGCTTTTATTTGAAATCAAATAATTTGTTATTTAAACATACATGTTGATTTTGCATATATAATCAACCAATCAAATATCTCAGTGGGGTGTACACATAACATTTAGAGAATTGATAGTAAAAGAGTCATTAAAAATCCTAAATTTAAATATTAATTTTTCACCAAATGTTCACATTAACGGATGCAACATGTTTTGGGGTTCCTTGTGACTCCAAAACATGAGATGTAGTGCAAGAGATGGCAGGTCATGTGAAAAAATTTTTATTTCAAAGTTACCAAACATCATTCATTCCATTTGGCAATCTATAGAGAAATGCATTTCGACTAATTTTGTATGCATAGCATAATATGTACATAATTTCTATGACTTACATAAATATACATGTCTTTCTTCCAGTCATTAATTTTTGGAAAGTGATTTTATATCTTTACTAGTTTCCCAAAATTGTATTGAATTGAAAATTTCGTTTTAAGAACATTGAGAAAACAAAAATTTATGACCAATGTGTTGTCAAGAGTAAGTGAAAATTTTCTGAATGTATTATTCCAAGTTTCAAGTCATAACCACCCCCCTATATTTTAAAATTTGCCACCTGAACTATTTGCTGCCTGTTTCATACTTACGAAATGATTATTGATCAAGAATGAAAATTATGCTTTCTATGTGAAAAAAAATAGAAATAATATTAACAAACAAACAACCCTTTTTCCTCTCGTTCCCGTCAAAATCACGGGCTGGAGTGTCCAAAGTAGTGCACCGAAACATTTTAAAAAATCCTCTCCTCAATCTTGAAAAATTATTTATTTCTTGTCTTTTGTACTAGATAATAGTAGCAAACTATTTATAGTATAATTAGAAATTAAACATTTTTAAAATGTGGGAAAAAGTAGGCGCTTTTGTTGTTGTTCTCTTGAAAATTGAGCGACCATAGGCACTGCTTATTTTTTCCTAATTTATTTAAATTCTAAGGAATCCATATTTTAGTAGAAAGGAAGAAATAAGCATACTGTGGGTTGTAAAAGTTACGCAAAAATATTTTTTCATATAGCATATATAATTATACATTATATTCCTTTAACTGTCAAAAAACTAATAATTTGTTTAACAGTTAAAGGATCCTTTAATTACTTGTAGAATCTTCGCCCATTTTATAAAAAATTATAATTCATTATAGACTAAGAAGATAGAAAAATGTCTGGAAAAACTTTTGAGAGCACTGGAAAAAGATCGCCGCCACACATTGAACCACTATCGCCATTTACTCAACTCTAATTTGAAGCAAGCTCTAAAAGAAAAAGAAACCACCTTGGAGCATTTGGATAGCTTAAACAAAATAGCCAATCAGAGTCTTGCTATGTTGGACAGAGTACCAAATGTGGCTGAGAAAATAAGAACTAGAATGGGTATGTGTTTTTTGCTATGTTAAATAAATGCCTTGATGGTATTACTTTCTTTTGTGAATTTTCATGTAAGTCTGTGAACTATTTCTTCTTCTTTTCTGCATGAGCATAGAAAAGAATTTGCAAAAAAAAAAAAAACATTTCACTACCAATCACAAGCTCTCAGTTAGTGCCAGTTTTCCTGTGTGTATTAGAATTCTATATGTATTTATTTTCTTTTCCTTAAGGGTCTGCAATTGGTTCCTTACCATTTGCAGACCGAATGCATTATGACAAGGTTACCATGGCTTTAGATATCAAAAAGTACATGGATATTGTTTATTTTGACGTCCAAAAAGCGTTCAATGAATTACTGCATTAAGCTCTTCTTAACAAACTTGCTTATATTGCTACTGGTGATAAAAACTTTAAATTGGGGTTAAAAATTGACCAACTGGGAGGAAACAAGTAGCAGTAGTAAGAGCAATTATTCTCAATATATTGATGTTTTAAGTGGTGTTCTACGAGTTTCAGTTTTAGGGCTGTGATTATTTATTATTTTTATTATAATCATTTAGTGAGAGTATATTTGGAAACATCAAAATTTTTGCTGATGATGTCAAAGTCATAGGAATTGTTGACTGGAACATGGCTGCCTGCGATCATATAGCGGCTGTCCAAACGGGCGAAAAAGTGCGTGCAAGCAGAACTTACATTTTCTGCCACTTCAGTCAATTGGCACTGTTAGCATGTACTTAAAAGCGAGGATTTAAAAGTCTAACCATTGAAATATCATTGCGTTAAAGGCTTGAAGTTCAAGAAAGATAAACATTTAAGTGTTGAGGGCAAAAGTAACTGTCAAAATACGTTGCAGGGTTATGTATTTGTCATTAAAATGTTTTTAATACAGAGGAAAAAATAAAAAGATCGTTGTTTTTTGGTAGTAACACATGCAGACTTTGAAGCTGCTAGTTAAAATACAACTTTTCATACATACGTATACTTTTATATATAATGAATACAGAGAAAATTTTCTTCGCAATTGGCTGATCATATTATGCCTTCAGATTTATTTTTATTTTGAACGACAATAATTGCGCATAATTTTCTGAAATACATTTTTCCTTCCACATTGTGTAACACAAATAAATTGGCTAGCAGGTTTTTGGAAGCCGTATTGAATAGTCTTTAAATGGTTATTAGTTACTTTATTATTAAGCAATTTTCAATACATTCATGTTAATACTATTAAATAACAGCAGCTAAAAGAAAAATAAAATAGGGTATGATTAATAAAGTTATTTTAAATATATGTGTTAATTGAATTATTTCAATTCCATTTATTGTAAATTTAATTATTACAGGAAAGTGGAACAGTTAGGTTGCGAAATGACTTAACAAATAAAGATTAGTTGAACAATTATGTAATTAAGTAAATGATTAATGCAACAATTTTTTATTGTTATTGACAGACCAATAGCATAATACTAATAACTAATATTGCATTGTATAGTATAGCTGACAAGTTAACTTCAACAGATGGATTATCATATAAGAGTAGCGACTTTTTTTTTTTTTGCTTGTCTCATCTAAAGTAATTACACTAGTTAAATATTTAGAATAAAATCCTAAAATATTAAGTAAGAAAGGTCAAAAATTAGGCCTTTGTAAAAGAAAACGATACAATAAAATAAACAATCAAGGGGGAAATATTTTCAAACATTACAATTAAGTACAATAAATGAGAAACAAAAATAATTACTTAAAACGCTTCATTATATGCAGTTCAGAGTTATCAAGATTATTTTTAAAACTTGTAACTGACAATACATGGGTGCCAAATCCCTAAGCAAGCTGGTGCATACTAATAGGTACGAAGTCCCCCCAAAAAGACAACCACCCAAAAGGGCTAGAACTCAATGAAAGCATGCCCTCCTCTCCAAGGGGTGTCAAAAGTTTCATCAAAAAATTTAATGGCGCAGTCTACGCCATGAACTTCCCTCGTGGACACCCCTGGATAAGAGCAATTTTTCTTTAAATATCCCTTTAAACATTTTTATTTAGATGACCTTGACAACAAAAAGCAATGGATATTCTCAGTCGGGGGGGGGGGGGCAGGACCGTCCGAAAACCTTTTTATTTTACACGATCGTCCCTCCACTTTTCAAAAGCCCCCGCGCCCAACACTATTTCATTACAATAACTTATGCTCTTATCTGTAAGACTCCCCCCTCTCACCTCTTTTTTCTTTTTCTCTGGACTACACTGAATGTTGTCAATTTGTAATACCAAGACTTTGCAACCGGCATTTCTTCGATGAAATCTACCAAAAGCTTTCGGATTCTCTGATTTTCTGTAAATTGATTTTCCTTAAATCCTTTCTGGAATTAATGTTTCCCCACTTTTAAATTAGAAATCAGAAATACGCTTTAGGGGTCATTCATAAATTATGTCACGCTTCGAGGGGGGAGGGGGGCGGGGTTCGTGAAATTGTGACAAAGTGTGATAAGCGGAGGGGAGGGGGTAACAAGAGGTGTGACATCAGGCTTAGACAACATAGCGTGACATGTGACAAAGGGGGGAAGGGGTCCGTTGAATTGTTACATTTTGTGACAAAGGGGGGAGGGGGTCAAATATATCGGAAAAGAGCTTGACATCATTTATGAACAATCCCTTAGATAGTTTATTTACTTTTCTATGTTTTAAGACTCTATGGAGTACAAAATTGGTGTACTCATGAACGCGTGGAGAATCAACAACAAATCTTAGAGGGAAGTCTCCCTTCCTTTTAGGTATTTCATTTGTAGCACTTGTTCATGTGGCGCGAATTTAAATTCAAGTTCTAGCCCTGTTAATTTTAAAAAGGTACATTACTAGATTTATAATATAGATTCTCTCTCACTCATTCCACTTTTAGCTTTATAATTCTATACAAGCATAAGAAATTTAAACGTCTCAGAACAAAAAAAAAAATTAAAAGCATAATCTAGACATAATATGAAGTTCAAAGTTTACTTTTGAGGGGTAAAAAATTAATGAGCGGACCAACGTTCTTATAGCGCAAGTTGCAAAAATTACTCCATACACACGTTTTGGAATTAAAAGGAACCCCTGTATCAATGCGTAAAGATTTGACTTAAAAAATGTAAGTAATCCAAGTGAGTGTAAATCACTCGAATTACTTGCATCCAGATGCGTACAACTCTATTCATTGATAAAAGGATTCCTCTTGTCCCGAAATATGTTTTCTGAAATTTGGGCTATAATGACGTTTGCTTTCTTATTAATAAATTGAAGTACAAATAAATAAAACCAATGCATAAATAAAACCAGTAAAGTTCGAGACATAAGGGGAAAATGCAAATGTCAGCCCTCACTGGTTAAAAATATCATCTAAAGCATCAAACTCACGATTTCTATTTGCAGAATAATTGAATAGGTGACATGGAGTGAAAAAACAAATAAAATATATGCATATAAACCAAACGTGAATTTAGTAAATCCCTAAAATTATAAAATGTATGCTTTCACTAATTTAATGCTTAGAAAAAACACTCTACTGCTTTCTGTCGTTTTATTTCATTTACGATGAAAAATTTCTTTAAAATAAATATATATGGGATAGACACGATTAAACATCGGGAGACATATTTCCGATCAGTAATGCATGAACTAAAAATTTACCAAAGAGAAATCTTCATGATGGATGCTGCAAACCCGGCAAAAACAATGCTTTCGTAATGTATTTCCATACAAAACTAGTACATGCTTGCAGCGCACCAGTGAGGAAAAAAATAACTATCGTTTGAACGCTTATTCCTTTGTTCTTGCGCCGCGTCTGGACAGCCGCTATATGATCGCAGGCAGCCATGACTGGAAGAACAAGTAAATCACCTTCAAAAGGATTTAAATCAAATTTCTAGGTGGGAAAATAAGTGGGGTATGTCTTTTAACGTAGGGAAATCTCAAGTGTTTCATTTGTGTCATGGAAATAATCATGAAGGCTATTATTTACAAAGTTTCGTTATTAGTGAAGAAGAAACCGTTGTTGATCTAGGAGTAATAATTATGGGTTGGACTACTGAGTTGGTAAGTGGTCTCTTAGACTTAGATTATAAGGTTAGGCTTAAAAGGCTCAATATGTATAGTCTAGAGCAGTGGTTCCCAACCTTTTCCTCCGTGCGAACCCCTTCTAAGATCCGAAAGAAAACGGCGACCCCCATCTGTAAGTCCTTAGTAACGGGTAACAAAACTAAAAAAATTTGCTGGCACATTTAATTTTCTTGCTGCACAATAGTTCATAACAAGAAAGGAAAATAGAATTGCAAAACATCTAGGTTTAAACCAAAGCAAAAATGAAGCTACAAGAAAATGAATATGTTTTTCTAATTATTACTTTTAATTAGTTCTTCTTTTTGAAGTATTAATAGGGCAGTAAATATATGTATTCACAAAAAAATCTTTAAAAAATTTTTCCCTGTAGTGCGGAAGAATTGTAGAATGGCATGAGAACTAACCATACCTACAAAATTATGAATCAATCAATAAATTTAAATATCTTCCAGTTCAAAATGCACAAAAGTTGTGAACATTTCCAATATTAAAATTAATGTATTTTCAAATTTCTCATGGCATAAATCCAGAACAGCAGGAACAAAGTGTGATAAATGTGAATACAAAAATTTAAATTAATGTTTAAATGTCTTCAATTTTAAACATTGGGGTCTGTTGCTAGAAATTGAGCGAAAATAATGCAAAATTTTACATTTAAGTAAATTTCCATATTTCCGACTCTTTCTTCCCGCTAGCGAGGAAAAAGTGGAGAAATGGTTGGATAACCATACGGTTAAAATTTAAAATTATGAATTTCTTCCGATGCCACTTAGTGATTGAAGTTTCTGAAATCAGACAATAGTGAAAGTAAATGCAGTTCAAATTTTGCACACATGTTTCCTATGTCAGTCCACAACTCTTATTGAACTTATTTGAAAAAATAATTTTTACACTCTGTCCTAATTACGTATGAAAATTTATAGTTTCGTTTTTTCTTTTATGTTAGCAATTAAAAATTCCGCCATTGCAATATTATTTTTGCTAACCCCCTTTTAACCCCACGCGAACCCCTCGGGGTTTCGCGAACCACCGGTTGGGAAACGCTGGTCTAGAGCAAAGGAGTTAGAAGGGACGTGATTCAGTTGTTTAAATTCTGTAACATGGAGGGTTGATGGGGTACATTTATGCACAGAAAGTAGAACTTGGGGTCATTGTTTTCAGCTTTTCAAATCTGAAGCTAATCTTGAAATTAGGAAATATTAGTACTACTTCAATACGGTTGTAGGCAGTTGGAATTGTTTACCGGAAGCAACTGTTACTTGCAGTAGGGTAATAACTTTTAAGAGGGCTCTTAATGTTCATTTTAGATTGTTAAATTGACTAGGACTTGTCTAGCTGGGCCGTGTACCTGTTGCTGGTTGTCAAATTTGCATTTGTATTCCATTAGAATAACTTTCCTTTAATTTTTGGGGAATTTTTCCGATTTTTAATTTTTAAAATTGTCAAGTTTTGCTGTTTTTTCCTTTCTGTAAACTTAAAAGTGCTCCAAGCTAAGGACTCTGTTTACATTGCACTCCAAACTTTGCTATCTTCTCAGTTCGGCCCTCGAAAAGAGACTTCTGTAAAAAGAGCTTGGTTTACTGCCGTTACACTACCAAGTTCTGTATTTTCTGTTATGTTAATGACAAGGGGTCCACGAGAAGGGCTCATGATGTAGACTGCCATTGAAATTAGAAGGAGGGGAGCTGTTTTAAGGTATCTTAGCTTTTTTAATGAGGGTGTCATTCTTATTAATGTGGAAAAGTTAGGCACTCCCCTGTTTATGAAATATTGAATTATGTAACTAAAGTATATAATAATGAATGAAATAATAGGCATATGCTGTAGTAAATTATGTACCTACAAAAATATTTTATATTGTGTATAATAAATAAATATTGTGTATAATAAAAAAATAATTGCTTATTTATTATAAAATATATTGCTTTGTTACGTATACCTGACAAATGCAGTTTTTATATTTTCTCTTTTCTTTTTATGAAATAGTGATTTTACATGCTCCCCCCCCCCCCCCTTGAAGGTTTATACATATTTTCCAGTTTTTGTTTTAACATTCTCCACTTTTATGCCTGGTAATATGAGTGATTTGTTAATTCTTTCAATATGCAATATATGGACATAATATACTGGTAATGTACTGAAATTTTGATGTGTGAATAAATGAACTGGCATAATTTTTTCTTATAATTATCAGACTTTTTTCACTTTGATTATCAGACTTTCTTTTCTTTAATTTCTGTTTCCAGAAAAGTATATGGTACATAAAGTGACTAAAAGGTTTATTATGCTATTGCTTGGCAAAAGTGGTAATTTAAAAATAAAAATAATGAAACACAGTTATTTATTTTTTACACTCCTGATTCTCTAGAAAATTTTGTTTCAATTAAAGAATAAGTAAAATCAAACAGATTACCAAAATTTTAAGATGAGGTAAAGAATATTAATTCAGGATACTTTCAAACATTATTCAGATTTTTATCATTAAAAAATGACTTTTATATGTATATTTTTAAAAATACGATGATAAAATTTATTGTCATTTATGAAATCTGTTAATATATTCTAGTTGCTGTGTGGCATCATTTACATGGGTTAGGACCAAAGGCAACAATAACAAGAGATGTAGATGAAGCAATTGTTGAGAAATACAAAGAAGAAGTCACAGAGAAACAAAAAGGTTAAGACAAATTTTTATTTGCTTTTTGTATTTTCCTTTCAATTCATGAAAGAAAATAGTTCATTCTTTTATGAATAGAATAATTCAATGTGTTAGCTTCTTTAAAATGTATGTTTTTGTTATTATTATTATTATTTATATATTTTACATTATTACATTATGTACTTTCTACTGCAATTTCTAAAGCAAAAATAAGGGTTTTACTGCAAATTTTGTACATAAAGATTTTATAATTATAACCCTTAGCTCATGTACATACTGTTAATTAACTCCAAAGTTTATAGAGAACTGGAAAACAGCTGATTTCATTCCTGAATAATTATCCATTCAAAAGAATCACCAAAAATTGCAAAATGTTTTGCGTGTTCTGTATTTTTTGTTTGGGGGCACATTCCTCTTGCCCCCCCCCCCCCATTCCAAGAGATCTAAAGTATTTTACCACACATTCCTGTATTCCTTTCGGATTTGATTCATTAACTGTGTCCCTTAAGATAATTAAAAACTCAAATGTTTAGGTTTTTCAACACGTTTAGTTTTTTTTAGTAAAAAATGGGTTCCTCCCATTTATGACCCCAAGCTTTCCTTCAATTACTTTAAATTAAGATTGCATGTTGCATGTATTCTTTAAATTTACACACTATTTAATGATAAATAGAAAAAAAAACGCCACAATCAAAGTAAAATTAAATTTGTGTATTAATTTATGTTAATTTGCATGTAAACATAAAGTAACTGAAGATTTGTTTGCATTTGTTATAGACCTGATTTTTGCAAGATAACATTTTTCATTATATTTTCTATCCAGTTGTCTATTATGCAAAAAATGCAAACTTAAGAAAAAAAAATTAAATTAAATTAAAACAAAATTATAGAATTATTTTTTATAAAAAAAACAAAAGAATAAAAATCCCAAAATTGAACTAAAAACAAATGGTTAGTCAACAAAATATATCAAACTGAAATCATGCATGGTCATATATAACCCTACGGAGCCCACAGGGGTTAAGTCAATATCGAGAGATCTCATAAGTTTCACTCGCCCACATCCAATTTTGATCTTCAACCACCACTGTTTACCTACTGGTCATTCTACATTTAAGTTATCACAATACAGTTCCCAGAAATGTCAAACAACAAAAACTCACTTACTTAATCTTTTCACAAACAAGTTATTCTTAATAATATATTCAAAAATTTTATATTTCAGTTTACAAGTGAAAATACAAAATGTTTTTAACATTTTCCACTTGGTAAAAATGTAAAGAATCAAAGAAAATAACACATAAAACTAATTAATTCATAAAAATATCTTGCTTTTTGTCCATTTTTTGGTTGGATTTTGGCCTCTTATTTATTTTATATACTGGTTTTTGATAATCATCTCTAAACAGGAATCTTCTCAATTATATCATATTCTTTTTGTTCTGTCCCTTAACGAATTAGGCATCAAATTTCACTACTTGACCAGAAAATTTCTCCCCTTTCAAGTCATAATTTTGACAAAAAATTTTGAACTTGAATTTGATTGCTTGATCCTTATTTGACCAACTCGCCATGCCATGCAGCGTAACTAAAAGTTTTTCTTGCATTTAAATCTTTGATGAAGGCCTTCTTTCAAAAAATAATAAGCAAAAACAAATATTTAATATTTATTGATTTTTTAAAATTTTTTTACTTTTCAAAAACTTTAAAATAATCCCATCCAGAGAAGGTACTAATTGTCTTTTAAACTGCAGAACGTGAAAGACAGAAAAAAATAATGGAAGAAAGAAGGCAAGAATTAAAGGAATTGCGTGAAGAGAAAAAGAGAGTAGAAGCTATCCATGGTGGTAAATTAGATCGTGAGTTTGATCCAGAGTCTATGGAAGATGAAAGTGCGGTGCCTATCAGTACAATTAAACCAGAGCCTATAAAGCCAGCTCCAGCCGATCTACCAGGAGTTGAACACAACTCATTAGATCACGAAGAAATTGCTGTACCTAAAATGGCACACATTCAAAATCAAGCCTTTCACCACAATGAAGTTGTAAGTGCATTTTGTTTTTACTTTTTCTCTCATATTTGGAGTAGGGATGTAACTAATATTCGGCCACTATTCGGTATTCGGCCCCTTGGCCGAATGCCATTTCATCACCTAGCCGAATGCTGGGTAAGGTCAAATTCGGCCTGGCCGAATATTGATGGACTATTCGGCCGAATAGTTCTGCTGCAATAAAAATGTAAAAAACTAAAGAAATTAGCAGATTTTAAACATTTAAAATTGTATTATAATTATTGTAAAAGAATACATTAATATATAGTTTTAATAAATAAAAATAATTTAGAAAAGAAACTGCTTTTTTTTTAATCCTTGTTTTAGGCTTGACTGAGCAAAAGCAGATTTTAAACTTATAATATTATATTTTATACTTAGCATTTGCTCCTAAAAGCTGGCAATAGTTAATTATTATAAAGAATATGAGACATTTATTTTGTTATTATTAACAAAGTGGAAGTCAGACTTTGTTTGGGTTGACTGATTTATTGTGAATATCGGGTAAGAGATAAATGTGAAATGCCTAGAATATATCATGAATATTTAGATAGCATAAGTTATTGGGGTTTTTGAAAATAAAAATATATTCAAAACAATAGAAAAAATAGATTAATTTTAAATAGTTTTTAATTCTTAACCAAACATAATTAAATCCTACATCATAGATTGTGTGTAATTGGTGTTTGACTTCGTGAATAATTGTAAATTTGACTAATACTTTCTATTACATCGATTTTCTAGAAATTTTAATATTCGGACGCCGAATATTTGGTATTCGGCCTAAGACATAGGCCGAATATTCGGCTTCGGCCTAGAAGAAATAGCCGAATACTCGGCTTTGGCCTGGAAGAAGTGGCCGAACATTCGGTATTCGGCTATTCGGCCAAATCACTATTCGTTACATCCCTAATTTGGAGTAGTATATTTTTCACACAGTATGTATATAATTCAATTTTTTATTGGTAAAAGAAAGCTTAATGTTGTAGTTGTGTTTATTTTTTTTTAATTTTCAAATTGATTGGAATTTTTTTAAAATACTCTTAGAGAAATAATAGTTTGTGAAAACTAACTAAAATTATAGTATACAGTGTACTTGAGATAAATCTGACAGATCTCCTTTTCTACCTTTAAATATCACTACAGTGAAGTCTCTCTAAAGTGACCACTTCTTCTTTTTCTGTTTAAAATGGGTTGTTAAAGGAGGTAGTCACTTTATGGAGGTCGCTAAAATTGTCAATATTATTTTTAAACATGTGTAGAACTATCATAAAAATAAGAAATTTACTTTATGTTAACAAATTTTTTATAGAATTTATTTTGTTGCCAAATAGTAAAGAGAGACATTTGCTTTAAATTTGCATAAATTTTAAAATTTCTAAAGTGCACAAAATACAAATCCTAAAATGATCATACCAAACCTTGAGAAATTTCCAGAGAACAGGTTAGTTCACCACGAGATAATTGTAGTGACAGTATATTGGTTGGAAATAGTCTGTTAAACACAAATGATTCTGTGATTCTAGCAGCAACTAACTGATCTAGGTACTTGTTTCAACCGGACCCCTACCTGTTAGCCGATTCCTTAGGATTGCAACTAACTGACCGACTTAACTGAAGTGACCAAAGTTAAGAAATTTTTCCGCCCGCCATTTCTAAAAGGACGTTATTTGAAATGGTTGCATAAACGAGGGAAAGTTAGCATTAATATAACTGAGGGAAGTTCTGTTTCATTAAATTTTGGTCATTTTGAGAGATGGTGGGTTGGAAAAAGATTACTGAATGACATTTTCATTTGGATGCTTCTAAGCATCCAAATGAAAATGTTACTAAAATTGTTTAATAGTTGCTAGTATGATTTATGGATGCAAACATGAACCTATGGCTGTCAAATATAGTCAAACCCGAAATTTTACTGCTATATGTGTTCAAGAAAGTTATTTTTATTATTTAACCAATTACTATACTATATGGGAGGTGCCATAAAACTACTTGGATCCAACTATGCAATTGAACCCTTTGTTTGAAAGTCAGAGTGGTTTATTTTTCCCGAGATATATAAAATGTGTTTCAGGAGTAGGAAAAGTATGGAATTAGATAAACAGTATTCAATTAGCACGTATAAAAGTTTTAGAATATATATATGAACGAAAATATCCCTAATTTAATTTAAATGTAGCATAGTACTGGACTAAACACACACAGGAAACTCAACTTTTTCCTTGAATTTCTTTGTATAAAAATGCAAAAGAGAGACCTGGGCATTTTATAATACCGCTGCAAAATATAGGAGTCTTGGAAATTAAAAAATTTTCTGCGTCAATGAGCAAAAGTTCTCGAATTTTTTGGAATTTCAAGCTACAGTGGATGACGTTTTATGTGATCACGGTTTGTAATCAGCAAAAACTAGCAGAAAATAAACTATTTTTTCCTGTTTGTAAATTATACCCTGAAATTACTGGTCAGAAAAGGTATTTAGCTGCTCAGACGACGGAGGCACTTTGAATTATGTGTGCAAGAGAAAAAACGCCCAAATTCGTAATTTAGCAAAAAATCAATAATCCGTAATGTTTTCTCTTTTTTAAAAAAAACAAAATTCTCTGATCCTTCTTATTATTTTTTCACTAAATACGTTTTCAATAACGCATGTGTTAATTTTTTCGAAAATCGACAGTATATTTGTTTGTGAATGCTCAAAAGTACAGATTTTTCCAGCGTAAAATTTTATAGTTTATTATTATCATTCTGTTATTGTTATCAAATCTTTTTCGTCCCAATGTGATCATATGAAGTGGCATCCACTGTAATACCTCTGCTAATGGATGTACATAAAAACTCTAAATTTATTATTTTGCAGCTTACAAATGAAGTGATATGTTCAAAGATTATTTAACTTGAATGAATAATCTCCAAATGAGCAATTTAAATTGTGAATTTAATTTATGAATCAGCAATTGGTGCTGTTTATTTTAGTGCTCATTTGAAAAAGCAGATGCATGAATACATCTTTCACACATTCTTCATTGTCCAAAAGAGATATAGACTAAAATTGCATCTGTAATTAATACAAATTTTGAGAAATATTTTCAATCTTGTGTTACATATATAATAGTAAATACTCAATAAGAGCAATGATTTCAAATGCTATGAGTAAAACATATAATGGATTCCCAACCCAAACTTACTATTAAATTTTTTTTAAGAAATTAAAGCAGTGAATAAAATAATTGTAATGAATCTCTAAAAGTACCTCATTAAAGAGAACTTATGTGAGAAGTCATATATGCACAGAAATAAGAAAGGAAAATCGAAGTAATTAAATGCACAAATAAATAATAGTCAAATTTAAGACATTTATTTTAGGGTTATTAGATGATTACCCTTTTTCAAATAAAGCTTTGTGATGAAAACCAACTTTAACTAACTAACTCTCTGGCATTACAGCCCATGTTGGACTATGGCCTCCCTAACAATTTTCCTCCAAAGCCCCTCTCTGTCTTTCATTTTCTTTCCAGTTTCGAAATTTTAGATTTTTAAGGTTTTTCTCTACCTTGTCTAACCATCTTTTAACCGGCATTCCTCTTTTCCTCTGGCCCTGGCATTGTCCCTTGAAAATCTTTAATGCCTGTTTTCCTCCTTTCTCTCAAGGTGTCCTAGCCATTGTATTCTTTTTGTTTCTACATAATTAATTATATCTTTTCCTTTAAATAATTTTCAAGTTCAAAATTATATCGCTTCCTCCAAAGATCACCCTCTTTGACAGCTCCAAAAATAGCTCTTAGAATTTTGATTTCCTGGATGATTAGCATCCTCTCTTGTTTTCGAGTTAAAGTCCAGGTCTCTGACCCATAGGGAACGAAAATCAACAACTCAAATGATTTACATCCCAAAGCGCAGATCTTCTTGTACTGATGAAAAGCTTCCTTCTAACCCGGAAACATCAGTGGTGTAGTCGAGGGGTGGACGCAGAGGGACGGCGTACCCCTACCTTTTTATTTTAATACAATCGTCCCCCCACTTGTTTTGAATTTTGACATAAGCGTCCCCCCCCCCCCCACACACCTTTTTTCCTAGGACTACACCACTGGGAAACACATAAACAATTTTGTTGCTATTTGTGCATTTAATAGTGTTAATTTTCACATTTAAAACACATGTCGATTTTCCCTTTTCAGACATTTTCAGTACGAAAAGAAAGCATGGAAAGGCTACGATGGAATGGAAGTGTCTACATCACTCTGGCTTTCGCAGGTGTCGCCCTTCTGACAGCAATGATTGTTGGCATTGTACTGCTGCGGCGCCACTCGCATCGCTCCCCCCATGGGCAGGGATTTGTAGAAGTGGATCAGGCTGCAACCCCAGAAGAGAGGCATGTGGCCAACATGCAAATTAATGGATATGAGAATCCAACCTACAAGTATTTTGAGGCGCAGAGCAACTGAACGTTTCTTTGAAAGTTTGCTTCATACACACGTTGTGTTACTAACCAACACTTAACTAGCATTTTAGTCGCCAGTTTTAGTAACAACAAATGAAAAAATAATAATAAAAAAAGATGTGAGGAAATTCCTTTGTAGTTTGGAGATAGCTTTATTGGCTAATGCAAGGCTATGAAAGGAATTTAATTTGGTAGTTTTACTACCCATGAATGAAGATACCATTTTCTTTGCATTTTGTTCTATATATTTCTTTCCCATTATTTTCAATTTAAATGCATTTTTATTTCGTCAGATGATGTTTTTATTTTCATTATAGAATGTTAAAAATGTTTCATAAGTTTCTGCATTAGAATTATTCTATTGCTCTGTGATGTAGTGAAAACTGTTGTAAGTTGGTGATTCTAAAGATAAATGTTTTAGCTTTTTTTCTCCTCATTGTCAGTTTTTTTTTAAATTTAGATTTTGGGGGGAAATGTATTTATATCTACAAGACGTATAGAATATGTGACAATTAAACATATCTTTAGCATCTTAAAATTCATTTTAGTAAGAAAATGCTAGTGGTTTGTCACTGTGTAATGTTTTTATTTTTTAAATTGATGTTAAAATTGCTTTTGTTCTTCATTTTAGTATTAAAAAGACTGCTACTACCAAAACTGAAAATTTGCATAATTTATCATTCATTAACAGTAAATGAAATGTTAATTATCAAACACCATCTAAGGCGATGGCTAGCCAGTATGATATATAATATAAATACATATATATATAAATATACACTTATGTAAGGCTATAATTATTCAGTAGTTATGTAGCATAAAATGTCTCCAAAGCCAAGTCTATACATTCCTAATGTTATTTCTATTCCTTTTTTTGTGCCATGTATGTGCTGTGATTTCTATTCATTAGTTTGCCCACAGCAATTGCAGCATTGAAATCTATTAACATTATGTAAATATAGAACATTCATGTTATCATGTTGCCATTTATTTTACTTAATTTGAAGTTTTAGTGAGAAAGTCTGGAATTGCAAAGATCATTATTACATAGGATATAAGGTCAAGGTCGTATACATAGTATACTCTGGAAAAATTTTTGTAATTTATACAAATTTTACATTGGAAGCAAGTTTCAATAAAAAACTAGGCATAGATATTATGAAATTAATTTATATATATATAAAAACACTTTGCAAGTTGATAGTTGCAAACTAACACTTCAGAAAATTGCTTTTAAAACAACCTGCTGCTGTACGATCCTTTCTCACAAGCTTTGGATTAAAATAATCCTTCAACCCTTTATTTAGTTAATTCACCTGTATACACGAGTATTAATATCCTTCTGTCTTTATCCCATTTGTGGTATTTTATATTCTATACTAACCTAAGTGTGTTGTCCTGTGCATGTTCAGTGTAGACATTGTATTATTGTGTCAGTTTTATACGGACTGTAAAAACAATCTTCCATGTGCAGTAAATGAGTAGCTATTACTTTAAATGAAAGTCTAAATTTAATCATAACAATAGACTTCAACTTCTAAAATCGTGGAGATTTAAACAAACTTGGTTTGCTATCAATATTTTTGAAAGCTAAAATTGTGTTGAAAGAGTTTGGGGCTCATAAAGAATATTCATGTAATTTTTCTGTATGTTTTTATAAACATTGATGTTTTTAAAGTCCTTAACGTAATTAGCAGATTTGTTGTTATCCAATTAGAGAACTGTATGATGTTTAGCTGCTTCTGTAGTTTGAAAAACATTTTTGAACAGTTATACTTTATCATCTCTTAAATACTCCAAGCATAAAGAAGTTGAGTTTACAATGCTGTCTTTGCTGGGTATTGTAAAAAAAAAAAAAAATTTCAGACTGGAAAACTTACTGCACTGGTGAGCTTTGCTGTGACGTTTGAATGTACAAAACAAATTTCTCAAGCAATTCATTGAATATTCAGTAACTCTTGTAAAATTATATTTAAACGCTTGCACATATCAGTATGTTACTGCCCAGAAAAATATTGCCATACCTTTTTTTAAATCTATGCTTTGCTTTGGCAAATTACCCAAAACTACTTAATGGGCTTTTCACTGATTGCAAGTTGTGCAGACAACTGTTACACATCTGAAACAGTTGCAATACTAAAATTTCAAGTTTCAGTTGATCGAACTGTAGTGCACATGAAAAAAAATGTCATTCAATATGTGGTAAATTCTAATAAAGGATTAATGATATATTTCTTTTGTTTTTCTTTTACAAAATTGTTTTAATATATGGTCAAAATTTATTTCAGATATTTGTATATTGTGCAATAATGTTAGCCCTTTACAGAAAAATCACCAACAAATTGCACTTCCAGTACAGTATTCCCACAAAATATACTACTTTCTCAGGAGAAAGGGTCCAAAATTTTAAACAACAATCTTTTCCGTTCGTCAGAAATTAAATAGCATTTCGGAAGGTTAATCTTACGTGGCTGTATTATTTTTGAATGCATGCACAGTTTTGTGGAGTAACTATGGAATTTTCATAAGTCAGTTCCAGCTACAATTTGAATGGCCTCCAATAACAAAAAATTATGCAAATAAAAACATGCCATTAGTACAGTAGAACCTCTATTAACCGGCCTTTGCTTTATCTTAGCCATATTTTCAAAATACAGAAAACAAAAATAGCTTTTTGATCGCTAGTTATATGAAAGAAACAGGTGCTGCGGTACTCGAGTGAATTTTTTTCATTTATGTGGACAGAGCAAGAGCACTTGAAGAGGCTTTGAGATACGTCGAGCAGCAACCATCAGCTACTCCCATGGATGTGATGGTCCTATAAAAATGGCGGGGGAGTGCCGGGCTGCTCGTCTGCAGCAAAAATAATGCCTCATAGACTTCTTTCTTAGCTGAAACTGAAAAACAATTATTCACGTTAAGAAAGCACAAAAAAGCATTAACATGCAGTCATATGTTTCAGGGTTGCTTGGAATCCCTTTTTCAATGCAGTAGTGGAGCTTCCAGATGCAAAAATGCATCTAGAAGCTTCACTACTGCATTGAAAAAGAGATTCCAAGCAACCCCGAAACATATGTCTGACCCCGAAACATATTTTAATGCTTATTTGTGATTTCTTAACGTGAATAATTGTTTTTCAGTTTTACTAGTGCACAAAGTTCATTTATTGTATATATTTTATATTCTTTACTAGCGCTTGATAACTGGTATGTAACCCTCATAGTAACTGTACTTAACTTTGACTCTGATCCCCCCCCCCTCCCCGGTCCCCGTGCAACAGTTTATGTATTATAGATACACCTGTAGCACATTGCGATTTATACACTTTCTATACTTATCCTAATTTTTTGCCGCCCAATGACTTGGTCAGTAAAGCAGATGGCACCCACACTGAAGGCCCAGATTCGAATCCCAGCAAAGACAAGAATGTTATTGTTAGATACAGCACTTCTGATGATCATGTCCTAAATAGTTTGGATCCCATTTTGAGCTGTTGGGGGAGGGGGTAGGGTGAAAATTGAATATCAACTACTTGCATCTGGAGAAGCCCAAGTTTTGTCAAACTGCTTTTAAGTTGTACAAAAGCTGCACATTTGGCCAGACTAAATGGCTGAATAGTAGACATTGATGAAGAAATGGTGTTAAGTTCTCCAGGAATAAGCGATTTGTATTTAAGTGTTCAAACCTGAAAAAAAGTCTCTATTTCAGAGGCAGTTTCAGAGATTTTCAATATTCACACAAAGAGGTATATCATGCTACAATTAAATATTTACAAAACAAAAAAATGTTTGAAGGAAATTCTGAATCAACATAATCACTGTAATGATGATGATGGAAATGCAATTTAGATTAAATACAAACAGAGCAAAATTGCGACTTGTAATCAAAACGAAAAATTAAAAATAAAAACGTTCTTTGATTTTATCCCCCCTCCTCCGTTTAAACTATTTTTATAGATGATCTACAACCTCAGTGGTGTAGTCCTGCGTAATAAAAAATGGGACACCTACAGATATGAATAAAGAAAAGTGGGGGGACACTTGAGTTACAATTTTGAAAAGGTGGGGGGGGGGGGTACGCCACTGTGCGTAATTCTAGTAAATTGCTGCATTGATGCCACATAATTTATAAAAATATTTTGAATAATTTTTTAAGCCTTAGCTATATCTATTATAATGAATGATGCATAAAAATTTGAATTAGGGAACAACAGGGCTCCCACTGCCTTCACAGAATTTGTAGCAGCTTTCGGAGCAGGTAAAATGTCCTTTTTGTATCAGTTTGGAGCAGAAGAATTTTAACTTTTGTATCAGTTTGGAGCAGAAGAAATCAACTTTTGTATCAGTTTAGGAGCCGAAAATATCAACTTTGTACCATTTTTGGAGGATTTTTTTCTTTTTTTTCTGAATATTGGCTGGTTTTAAAGCAATGTCATTTTCATACATCAAGGGTAAGAGCAGTTTCAAGTCTTCAAAACGATAGGAAATGTAAACGTCAGTCATCCTTCAAAAACTGGATTATTTTTATATTTCTTAAGAAATTATTTTTAACCTATTCAAAAAGTAAGATTAATTAAACCTATAACCCTTATATGGGTGTTTTTCAATACTTTGGGACCCTTCATAAATGACACGCTTTTTTCCCATGCATTTGAACCCCCTCCCCCCTTTGTCACATTGTGTCACACTTCAGCGGACCCCCTCCGCCCTTTGTCTCATGTCACGCTGTTGCATAATGCATGATGTCACACTTATTACCCCCTCATCTCCCCTTGTCACACTGTGTCACAATTTTACGAACCCCCTCCCCCCTCGAAGCGTGATATCATTTATGAATGATACCTTTCTCAAGAAACAGATTATTTTTTAAAATGTTTTGTTGTTTTTTTCTTCTTCTAACAGTTAAGAATAGCTGGAAGAAAGCTTAAAATTTTCTTCTTTTCAAAATTCATTGCATTTTCTCTTTTTTGTTTAATAGCTAAAACACTATTCTTTCAAGAAAATAAGCAAAAACTAATATGAAAGGTTCAACTATTTTAAACTATTTATCATTAATTAAAATTTGTTTTTTAAATGGTACTTATTTAGGTATAATCATTGTGATTATAGTAACAGTAAAATTTTGAATGAATTAAATATAATTTCATATTTTATCAAAAAATATATTTGAAGTCGATCCTATTTTCTACCTGCAGTAATATTTATTATTTTTCTGATAAAAAAATATTCCTTTAAATTTCAATCCTAAATGCTCACTTAGATGCTTTGGAAGTAATTAATGGCACTAAAAGTAAATTGCTGAGTTTCATAATTTTGTAGCAAGAAAATTCAAAAACCAAATTGCATTTTTCAGTTCTATAATAGAAAGGCAAAATGTATTTCTTATTATATGTTGATAATTTAATGTCTAATGATTTATTTATTTTTTTCCAACAATTTATCTTTACATCTTTCAAAATTGTGTAATAGTTACAATTAAATTTCAAGAGTCCTAGGGTTACAGCAATTGGATGCTAAAAGAAACTAAATTGAATTAAAAGAAAGAGGAAATGCATGATAATTTCATAACTTTCAAATCTAGTTAAAAAATTGAAACTTTAAGCAAGTGTACTTTTATGAGGTCGTTCATCCACAACAAAATTTGTATTTCTTCTAATAATATTGCAACATATTTGTTAAAGATCATCAATTCATTAAGATATACATGCTTTTTTTAATGATTTTCTAACTTAACTAATTTTTTCCTTATTTGGTTCTTTATATTTATGTTTTATTTTTTGGATTGCTTGTGGTTATATGATATAGATTACAGAGCTTAAAGAGTAATGAGAAAAGAAAAAAAGCTGAAATTCAATGTTTAATTTTACAGCGTTTGAATGTCTACCTCTAAACACTTTCGGGAACAAATATATATTTTCAAACAATGTTTTTATTTAAAATAAATATACATTTTATTTATTTACTTTGAGAAGAAACATTATAAATAGTTGAAATGTTAAAAACCCGTTTTTTGTAGGGGATGCAAAAAGATTGTAGAACGTATGCGCTCCTTTGCTTGCACGTGGAAAGTAGGCTTAAGGAATTTGAAAAAATTGGTATAATAGAGCAGCAATCTTTTTAACATATGTTCTGTTATTGATTTTTCACATTGATTAGTATTTCCTAAACATTAGAAAACAAAGTGCACTGAGGAAAAACGCTAAGTTTATTTTTTTCACGTTTCATGAAATTAAACTTTTTTATCTATTTCAAGAAAAACTTACCAAATAAAATGTTCAAAATAAATAATGATAAGAGGAATGATTTTTCTCTCTATAATACTACAAAATATTAGAAATCGTATCACTGTTTCTTTTACAAGCGTGGGATACATCACTCATTCTGCTCAAGTTTCTCATCCATATTTGATGTTCTGAAGAGAGGGTAGAGCTAATATTCATTAATAAACTGCTTCAAAGGTAAAAAATTAGTTGACTAAAGGAAAAATGAATCGAATGTCGATTTTAAGGTTAAAAAAATATAATATCTAAAAAATTTTCTATTCCCCCCCCCCCCCCGAAAATCGCTATTTGGCGCAAATTTTGCGAAAAAACGCATTTTGTAGCAGCATGTAGCAGAAAAATCGTTTTGGCGCAGTTTTGCGCAATTGGCGCAGCCGTGGGAGCCCTGGAACAACAATGCATTTCTGCTTTTGTGTGATTTCAATTGCTTTATTTTGTATTCCAAATATACAAAATCAGAAAGAAAAGTTATACACATCTAAAAACACATTATTTTTTTAGATTACAAATGAAGAACATTTCACACACACATGGAAACATTTAATTGCTCACAAATACAAAGAAGCAAATTTATAAAATATTGAAATTTACTGATAATTTTCCTTAGCTTGAAACAAAAATCATATGTATAAAAAAGGCCAAAGCATAAATATGTTCAGAAAATTTACAATACTGAATTCAAAATAGTTTACTTTTAAAATTTGGGGAAGACTATAATATTTCAGTTAATAATAGAAGATTTGTTCAGTTGTGATTTTTTTTTTTTTTTTTTTGAGAATAAAAAGACTATGGCTATTCCATGGAAAGAAATATTCATGTTGCACGTGTGACAGTTATATTTCATAAATGTCATTACAAAGGTAATGGGGAGGGGGGGATCTGGCTTTAGAAAACAAATGTGATTTTTTAAGCCAAAAATTCTTTTATTATCTTGTTCAGTTATTATTATATGGTGGTTACGTAAGTTACTTTTCCATGGAATTGCCCATTACTGCTTTATTTAAAGCAGTAGTGAATTAACACTAATTTTGAAACTGAAAATACTGTACCAACTCCTTTAACTTCATACATTACATAATAATCATTCAACTGGGATTTTATTCTATGAAAGAAAACTGCATGAAATAATTTTCTTTAATTAAAATTTTAGAAAATTTATGCTGCAACATATATTTTTTAACTGGTATTACATAAGCTGATATTTCTCAGAAAGAAAAAAAAGAGCATGTAAAGAGATAAAAAATATTAGCTAACATAATGTCAAACTGATGCAACTTTAATAAATTAAACAACACTGTTTAACTATTAAGCAAAATTTTAATATATTTTCAAAAATATACCCTGTTAATGAATTTGAAACCTCATCATAAGAATAGAATAAAGATAAAGCAAAATAAAAACTTCAATTATAGGTTGGGTTTTCATTATACGGAAGAACCTCAGATCAATTCTTTCTCAGAGGACAGTCATTTAGAACAATATACACATGACATTGACCAATATGGATCAGTATAAATAAAAAAGATTCATATGAAAAACAATAGGTATGGATACCATAGATAAGATTATACAGTATTATGAAATATATTCAGTACTTATACTTTATCATTGGCTCTCTATCACATAAACACAGCAATTTTTTTTTCTAATTTTTCTTGAACAAAATATTGTAAATTTAGACAGTATTTTGTAGACACAATTTACTAGCTTGATTGCCTACCCCCAAGACATACATTTCTGATCCTAAGTTATAGCAAACGTTGTGATTTAGTTCCATGTTCATAAAGGTAGAAATTATATTTCCAAAAATTGTATGTTTTAAGTGTGTAAGAAACCTCTTATTTTTAGCTTCAAAAAATCAAGTGCCATTTTTTCCTCACATTTATATTGAAGTCCCATTCAGTAGGGTTTTATGCATGATTTACAAAACAAATTACACCCAATTTTCCCATTCCTCTAATTAAATTTTAAAAAAGATATGTCCTTGAAAGAACATACAATTGGGTTATTATCTGTACATTACGATAAAAATACGAAAAATTGTAACAGTTGTGATAGATGCTGATAGACAAGTATATAGAAAGTGAATTCCTTTCTTAAGAACGATAAGTTAAGTGGTTGGTAACTTTCAATCAAGGATCAGGTTGTTGCTGGGAGGATTGATGATAGAGGAAATATCCAGTCATGCCTTATAGAAAGTGGACCTAATGAACCCAAATCCCCATATGAAAGAAAGAAAAAAAAATTGTTTAATTTATATTTATTTGTGGCTAAACTAGGCAATTCTATCATCCTTTTTTTTTTTTTTTTTTTCACTTTTCTGTATAAATTAGAACATTACTGATCAAGCATAGAAGGGGTTTAGTATAGAATTTGTACTACGATAAAGCATCAATTATCTAAAAAGTGAAATGATAGTGTATTAATTATTTGAATACTGATAAACCAAAGAATTGGTCAACAAAGAGCTTTCCTGTTAGAAAATTTACAATTGCATGTTTTGCATATGATCTGCCAATTGCTACAACTGCTTTCCCTGCTTGTGACTAACCGAAACCTGATGTTGTCATCTGTGGCATGTGAGATTTTGTTCCAAACAGATCAAGCAGCAATTGTTCCCACACACAATGGTAATTAACATAAGCACATCTTTTTAAGTGGCGAATTTCTAAAAAGACACGAAGGCAGTAACTTAGTGTGGCAAAGTTATTACTACATATTTTTTACTATTCTTGAAAACAAAATGTCAGCAAAAATTTCCTTTTTAAAGCAACACCTTTTACTTCTTATTAAAAATATTTATTTCCATTCATCTCATGAAAATGAAACATTTTCCAAGCTTGAATGAAACAAATAACTGCAAGAAATATCGTAAAACAAGTGGCGTAAAGGCTGTAAGTAGTCTTTAGTTGGGTTTTCAAAGTCAATGTAGGTTTGCTTCTTCTTTCTAAGAAGTAGGAGGACAGCAGATTTCAGGTCAGCCAAGAACCAGTATGGACCTAAAATTGGCTTGGTGTTTCCAAAAAACTAGAAATAACAGACTAGCTGAAGGACAACGCCAACAAATCAAACTTAGCGAAGGAGTATAGAGTTGAAAATGCACAATATCAGGTACATTACAAGTTACTGGTATAGTATTTGAAGTGTAACTGCAGCACAGGCAAACTTTCCTTATGGGCTAACAAATCTCTGATACTTTAATGTTATAAAAAATTGGTAGCCACCCTTAAAACTAATTTTTAAAAAAAACTTATGGATGAATACAAGTGTTGTTGTACATTAATAGTTAATGATAAGTTTTTATCCTTGAAATCATAAAATCTTAATTTGCAACTGAAAATTCCTGAAATATTTTGCTATAGAGTGATAATGCCTTAAGCCTTTCACTGAATTTAAAGTTCAGGTCGATTTTTCCCCCAAGATAGAACAGCATTCTTCCGTCAGATGAGCCTATCACTGCATCTGAAGAGCCATCAAACAGCTTACTCAAGTTCATGCCAGAAGAAATTCAGTTGTTTTCCGACCCTTCACAAAATTCCGAGCTACCAAATCGTATTTTCTACAGAATTATTTATTAAATAAGCGGCAAAAAATAAAGAAAATTTTTTAACATTCTATGTTTAAATTTTAAATTCTCACAAAATGTTTTTAAAATTCACAAAAAAACGGCCAGTTAAAAATGCTAGATCGACCCGTTACTTTTTACTTATAAAAGAATACGCTGAGTTGATCAGTGGCACAGCCAGGATTTTCTCTTGGGGGAGGGCGTTTTACATGTACATATATATGTTATCACATGGAGGTAGGAATCCATGGGCTTACATCCATGTGTTATCATAGTAGAAGTACGACTGGCACTAAAGCAAAAAAAAAAGGGAAATCGAGGATTGTAGCAGGTGTGACCTACAAAACCACCCCCTTTATGCTGAATAAAGAATCTTCCAGTTTAGTAGTATTCACCCCAGCGTGGTAAATAAGTGGGATTGAATATTTTTTGATATTTACAAAATGTTGAGAAAAGATTCGACTGCTTGTTCCGACTCGCCCATTGTGGGACTGCCTCCAAAGCTGACGTCCAACCAGTTTCTATAGTAATGCTTTTAAAATGTGAAATTCATGTATTTTCTAAACTTCTACTCCAATTTGCATTGTTGTTTTGATAAACATTATCGATAGCTCACATTGTAGGCAGTGTGTACTTACAAAGTTTTCTTTTTAATTTTTAATCTATAATTTTATATTTTTGAACTGAATATGTGATCTACCTGTTTGAACCACTCAATTTTCATTGCTCCCCTACAGTACGGTCTACCCTACAGATTACAAGAATGGATTTTAAAAAAAAGGTTACACATTCAATGAAAAAAAATTTGTAAAAAGAAGGCAGTTGATTTCAACAACAATTATGAGACATACTTGTTGAGCATTTTCCCACTTTATTCCACACTATTTATGCATCTTTCTGAATGCAGGACCAACTTGGTTAACCTCAGTTCTGAGAAAGATGACTCAACCAGTTTCTTCAAATGGTCCCATTTGCACCAGGTTCTTCAGTTTGGAATGGAATATCCAGAGCACACCCCACATACAGCCTAGATTTAGGACCAGTGACTATGGGCGATTTATCAAACTAAAGAAATTTTATCAGGAACAAAAAATTATCAGATCAAGACAGATTTCTTTAGACAGTAATATTAAAACTAGCTGGCGTGAACAGCTCAATGGTCAGAAATATCTTTTCTCCACTTTGGGGTTAAACAAGTTAACTCGGTTCTGCATTCAAAAAAAGGCCTACAAAGATTCGGTAATTATGTGGAAAAGTGCCTTTATAAATATGGCTTAGTCTAGAGATGGCAAATTGGTAGCATGCAACAAGTATTTTAGTAATATGCTCATCTCATAGGTACATATTAAACTGTTTTTATTCACTCACATACACTGAAAACAACATTTCAAAAAAAGAGAGAGAAAAAAGGGGAAGTAAGCAAGAAAGAAAAGAAAAGAAAACCTTCCAAGACTAGCAACCATTTTTCGAAAATGGATGATATTTAAATATTATTTTTAAAAAGAAAGATAACGGTTATTATATTCAAGTGACGCACTGGACACTTGAAAATAATAAAGCGTAATTCAACTTACACACTAATCGAAAAAGGCTCCCCACACCTGCCTTACTCGTCCCCCTTTTTGCATATTTTTCCATCCATATGTTTTTTATGAATTATGTAGCCTTTTCTTTTTTTGGTCCCTCTGTTCCTTAAAATACAATGAGGAATACAGCCTCAAATGAGACACTTGGAGTCCAAAGGTGTAAGTGACAAAATTTTGGAGATAACTAGTGCAAATGATAAGACAAACACCATTCTATATTGTGGCAAGACATGTTAGTGGTACCCGGAACAAGTGTGGTTTTCCAGCATGACTTAAGAAAAAAATTAACATTAAAACTCAGATATAATTTGAACATATTTTATTTATAATCGTTCTTTTGTCACTTACATCTCTTTGCATCTTGCTGCATCAAATGTAATGTTAATGACTGGAGATAAAGTATTGATTCAAAGAAAAAAATTATTCTTCTCCTAAACCGTAGGGTAACTTTAATGGCTCTTCTGAACTTGTTTGCCAAATTCTGAATTACTTGAATTGCATTACGAAATATAGTTTTGTGTTAATATCAGTTTCTTTCTTTTACACCAATCCTATAATACTGACACATTTTGTTCCTTAAAACATTAGCTATTTGATATCAACATTTTCTTTCCCCACAACTGTTTCATCTAATAAAGAGATCGCCAAATTTTTGAAGCCACAGAGCAACCGTACCAATTTCAAATATTAATGCAAGCTATGCCCCCCCCCCAAAAAAAAAAATGAGGAACTTAATTTACAATTATTAGTCAACTCTGAACCAAAAACCTTGAACAAGTTAAAATATTGGTACAACTATCACGGATTCATATACTTTATATTTATTTCAACAAAATATTTTGTAGCTTCTTTCTCAGTCATGAACTGTTCAACGTGAATATTGGTGAAAGACTGAGAATCAACAATGAATCCTTGGCCTAATAATGTGCAGACTTACCAGCTGGAATTATGATCTACCAAAAATTATCCTGTGAGCTACTAGTAGCTCGACCAGAGATCTAATCAAAGTTTTACTGTAGTGTAAGTATACAACAGTTTAATTTTACAAAAATAGTAAAGAGTACACTGAGTCAATTATAAAAATATTCCAGCAAAGTTCTTTGAAAAGGAAATTGCTAGAAAAATATTTATGTGTAACATATTAATAAGAAAGGATCATTTAAGAAAAGTCCATAACTTTATTCAAACTTGTTTGTTTGTCAGTTAAAAAAAAAGCAAAAAACTTGTTTTGAAGCAAAAACAATTTCTAGGTTAAATAAAATCATTCATCATCATTCATTGAATATGCCATCAATCAATGGATATGTTTCAAAAACACAAACAGCTCTTTGTATATGAATACCAAAACAATAATTTGTTAAAGTCCCTTTCAACAATTTCTTGAAACAGAATTTTCTGAACAATTGGCTTACACAAAAATTTTATCCATTGAAAACTGCAATCACGTCCATACTATGGGTATTTACAAGAATAAGGGGAAAAAATACAAAAAACTTCCACTATTTATAAAATTAAGTATGAACATAAGATGCAATAATGTATTAAAGATGACAGTAAAAATTAATTTTAGCAATTCTGAAATAAGAAAATAATAATAGCAATGACTCTTCAATTCTTTTATAATGTTATTTAACTTTAACTGATGATACAATTTGGATAATCGAGACTTTGGCTGATTGTAGAACTGGAACTGTTCTACAAATAGAACTCTTAGTGAATCATTTGGACTTGACATATGAAAACCAAAATATTCGCTCATAGAATATCTTGAACCACTACTGTTCATACATTCAAGTAATTGACTTATGCATTGTAAGTTTGTATCATACATGAATACACTTGCATAAATAGAGAGAAATATTATTTAAACATAAAAATTAAAATGTAATTTTTAAACTATTTAAACTTCATACATTTATATTTCAACAACAGTGAAAGACAAGTACAAAAATATTGTTCAATAAAAGTTTTCTTTGCTTTTTCTCTTTTAAAAAATGCTTAAAATAGCAATTTGTAAAACTTTTTATTTCTGTCGTTTGTAACGACCAACAATTGGCTGACTAGATGGCTGGCGATTCACAGTTTTTGCTTCCATGTTAGAAGGTTTCCTTACCAGTTTTGTGGTTGATTTGCTTCCCCAACCATCTAACTCTTCATTCCACTTCTGCTGCTGTCGTGCATTCGAACCATCAAGGTCACCCCAGCCATCATGCCTCGTTTCCTGTTGCGCACTGGAATCAAGAACACCCCAACCAACATGATCCTTCCTAAGCGCATTTTGATTTACTTTGAGCGGAACTACATTATCATAGGACTTGTTGATTGTATGCATTACGCCAACATTCTTTTGATTTTCAATGCGAAAAGGATCCCCGGAAGCAACACCTAAGGCACTTGACTCGGAGATTAAATTTGAGGGATCACTGCATTTTGGTACTGCAGGTTTAGGTGGTGGAATAGGTGGAACATCATTTTCAAAATCATTATCACAGTACTTATCTAAAAACAAATTGATTTCCGCTTGCTGTAATGTATCAATTTGCTTCTCAGTTTGCATAAAGTCATTCAAACCAGGAGGATTAGGAACTACACCCTTTCTTTCAAGCACTTCTTTCTCACTTGAAAAAATCATATTGTGAGGAATGCTTTGTTCATGTTCTACAGGAACTTGATTTTGGCTAACTAAAAAACTTGGATCTTGAGGAGAATTATTTGCAAGGGGCATCTGCACAGGTGCAAGTGGAATGCCAGAACAAGGTGGCATTCCAAGAGATCTGTAATACATATCTAAAACTTGCAACTGTTTGACAAAAAAAGGGTTATTTAACATTAACATTTGCTGCAACAATATAGGATTTGTACAAGGTGATACAAAAGTAGGACTAAACGGCATTGGCACAGGCATTACAGGATTTCCAAGTGGCATGTTTGGCATCATAACTGGAGATGGGGTTTGATTTAATGGTAGGTTATTATAAACAGCAGATGGATTTTCTTCTGCAGGTATAAAATTATTAGTCGGATGACTAAATGTTTGGTCGCTTGACTGAAAACCACCATTTTCTTCTAATAATGTTTGCTTAGGAATTGAAGGCATTTTTGATATAAAAGGATTATACAAATTATCCTTTTCTGTATTTATTTCATTAGTCTGAAAATCTCCATATCTAGAAGAGTTTGAACTGTCATTGGATGAAAGATTTTGATTAGCAATATTGCTAGGATTTGATTGCAACAAAAATTCATTTGGATTACACGTCGAAAGATTTGAGGTACTTGCAGTCTCAGGGAATGAACATGAAGGTTGAGCATCATGCCTGTCTGACATACTATTGGAGCTTATTGTTAAAGCATCAAAGCTACCTGAAGAAAAGAAATCATAACTATTTTCATGATTAGATGCATCATTACTTCCAATCAAATTATCGCTTATTTCCCATTTATTATTACTAAGCTGAACAGAATTTTTATCTTCCCAAATTTTACTGTTTTCAGATTTTTTTTCTTCAATAGGTGCTTTGATTGAATTTCTTTTAAGTTCTTCCACGAATTCTTCAAACTCCAAAGCTTTTTTGGAATTATGCACATCAGAATCCTTACTCATACTATGATTTACATTAGAATACTCTGGAGAAGTGCCCTTTGTGATTTCATACCAAGAATGTGAGGCTTCAACTTCCTTGGTGGTTCCACTTCCATAGTTATCTCTATCTGGTTCACCCCAACAATCATTTGACTCAGTTTTAGCATCATAATTATTTTCATCGGGTCCACCCCAACAATCATTTGATTCACTATGAGTTTTGGGTATATCTTTTTTAATTCCCCAATCACTAGTTGACTGCTCTTTCTGTGGTTTTGATCTTATATGGTATTCAGATGAATTGTTTCTTTCAGTGGATTTATAATCATAATTTTTTTTATCTGGTTCCTCCCAACAATCATTTGATTCAGTTTTAGCACCATAATTATTTTCATTAGCTTCACCCAAACAATTATTTGATTCAGTTTTAGCATCATAACTATTTTCATCAGGATCACTCCAACAATCATTTGGTTCACTAGGAGTTTTGGGTACATCATTATCGCCCCAAACAGTTCCAGGCTGCATTTTTCGTGGTTTTGCCCGCACACAGGATTCAGATGAATCGTTTTTCTCAGTGGGTTCATCCCAACAATCATTTGATTTAGTTTTAGAACTGTAATTATTTCCATTGGGTTCACCCCAACAATCATTTGATTCATTACAAGTCTTGGGTACATCTTTAATGCCCCAACCACCAAAAGAGTCGATAATCCTACCAAATTTTGGCTTTGCACCACCATAATCCATACTTTTCTTCCCATTTCTATCATAAACAGAATTTTTAGGTACTTCTACTTTTTTTTCATTTTTAAAACCATTAGATGCTTTATATGAAGCTGCATCATCATTAAAAGTAGATGGTTTAGTGGAAGGAATATCATCAGCAAATGCTTCCGAAATGTCTGCCTCCATTTCAGGATTGGATGCTAGCAATTGCATTTGAAGTTCATATTCTTTTGCAAGTCTCCTAAGAAAAGTAAATATACAAACATAAGTGCAAAAAAGCACACATACAAATTAAGCTTTTTGCAAACTACAGTGAAGTAGAAATAACATTAGAGGTGAAACTAATTGGATGAAAATTATTCTTTGGGTAAAATGGCATATAACATGTTTCTGTGATGAAACAGTTAAAATCTTAAAATATACATCTGTACTGTAACACAAAACTCTTCTCTTTTTTTTTTCGGGGGAAGGGGGGACCTTGAAAAAAAAGAAACATGAAAAATGTTTAAAATTTCAAGAAGTCATTGATATCAAATTACAAGAAATTGCATGCTGGAAAAATTTCAATATTCATTTTTAAAGCAATTTTTAAAAAAAAAGGATGAAATAGGGGAAAATGGAAAAAATATGCCCATGATCAAGTATTTGCACCTTAAATGATAAAATGCTACAAGATTCAAATGATAAACAAAAGTGAATAATCCAAAAACATTTATTATGGCTAAAAGATCAAGAAATTATAGAAAGTACTTATAATTTATATGCAATTAGGCATATATGCTACTTTATTTATCTATTTGCCATTTCAGTTTATAGTAATTTTGCTAAATGTGCAAAAAAAATCCTTCTGAAAAATGTGGGAGATCTAAACAACAAATCTTGAATTTTTAAAAATGCAGAATAAAGCCAGGGTTATTTCAGAAGAAATTCGGGTCCGAGAGGAATCACAAGTGCTCAAGGATTATCAACACACATTAACATTTTTCTTTGTATAAACCTATTCAACAACAAAATATTTTTTTTTCTGAGAGAATGACCTATTTTACTCATGTACCTCATGTACCTATTTTACAAGAATTTTAATAAATTGAGAAGCAATCCTCCACAATCCCACTGCAATGCAAAAATATGAGTTTCAATGCTATAATATGCAACAGATCTTATGCTCATTTTAACAAAAAGTGTTGCAGAAATTAACCCTTTCATATGAGTCTGAGTGTTAATAAAATAAATAATCAGTGTAAGCAAAGAACTAAATTCATCAAAAAATACGATAAAGAGCTATTTCAAGGTTAGTTCATTCATTACTTTACTGTTGTGTATTCAGCATTTTTAGTAGATGCAGGGTCTTCAATGTAAGGGATCATTCATAAATGATGTCACGCTTCGAGGGTTCATGAAATTGGGACAAAGTGTGACAAGGGGAAGGGAGGAGGTAACAATAAGTATGACATCAGGCTTATACAACATAGCGTGACATGTGACAAAGGTGGGAGGAGGTCAAATATATATTGGAAAAAAGCGTGACATCATTTATGAACGGTCCCTAACCTTAAAATAGCTATTTGCTATTAAATTTTGTTGATTAGGGCTTTACTAATATTGATCATTTATTTTACTCACATTTTAGCACAAAGCATTTCTGCTCTTTGTTCATATAGAGAAATGGTGATTTCAGCTTTGGCATAGCTAAAATTTGCTTTTGATAACATTTATTTCATAAGTTAGCCATTTGGCAAACTTCAAATTTTTCATAAAATATGGACAGAAATTGATTTGGGATTTTTTTTAAAGATATTTTTTCAGTTCCTTAAACAGTTATTAGAATAGCATAAATTTCTCTTATAAGAAAGTTAAAAATAATCAGGCATTATAGGGGTAACTTAAATACAGAATTCAAGATTTTAGGTTAATATCTCCTTACATAACGCCAACTTCTTATTTTTCCGATGAACAATGTCATGAAAATTTGGTAACATTTGAAATAAAACATATTTAAAGAATAATAATTCAGTGAGTAATTAAAATATTATTTGTTTAAAGCTATACCATGAAACTTTTTTGTTACTTTAAGACATCTAAATATTTCATTTTAAAGCTGAAATTTTATATCCAATCATAACTTTAAAAAAAAGATGGTTTTTAGGGGGGGGGGATGAAAATGTTCAAAATTTGGATGATTTAAGACACTCTAATGCAAATTATATAATAAATTTTCACCAAATAGTATTAACTCAGGTAGCCAAGGACATGTTTGCAATCTGCGAATATATCCTGGTTATAGGAACTTACTTTTGGTTTTCTTCATTTTTTTGTGCCTCAAGTTTACTTAATTCTATAGCATGTCTAATCATAGCTTCTTCTTCTGTTTCATTCACTGGTTCTATGGATTTGATTTCTTCACTACGCTTCATTCTTTCCTCCCATACATTAACCACAGGTGCAGATGCTTGAGCTAATTGAAAGAATGTAAAAATCAATTTCAATCATAAATCTAATTATAAGAATTAAAAAAGTTTAAAGAATACACTTTGCAAGATCCAGTATTAAGTAATCTAGTGTTGTTGTGTAAAAATTGGCTGGCCTCATAATGAAAAAAATGTTCCTGAAAATGGTAGGTTTTACTTTTGACAGGACCTTTTTGAGGAAGATGGGATTATATTCTTAAATAATAAAATTGTTGTTCCAGTTGATCTTCGAAAAGAAATGCTTAATAAAATCCATGAGGGACATTTCAGTATAGATAAAAGTAAATCTAGAGCCAGACAAATATTGTATTGGCCAAGTATGAGTACGGACATTGTAATTGCTAAATGTTCAATGTGTGAAAAATTTAGGTCAAGCAATTGTAAAGAAGCACTCATGTCTCACGCCATTTTGTCCTTGCCTCTCAAAAAAGTGGGTGTGCTATTTGAATTTAGAAAAGAAGATTATTTAGTATTAATGGTTTATTTAACCAAATGGTTGGAAATTGTTCCCATTGATAATAAACAAGCGACTGAAGTAATTAAGAGCTTAAAAGTAATATAGCAGAGTATCGTTTATACGACACCGAAGCGACTATCGAAAAACGTTCTATAATTATTTACCCTTCTGGCTAAATTTAAGAATTGGGACCACACTAAAATGCTGTATAAGTGGAAACATCATATAAACGATACTCTACTGTATTTAATACTCATGGTATTCCTAGGTTTCTACTTGCAAATAAGATGCCATTTAATTTTAGAGAATTTAAAAAATTTGCGGAAGATTGGGATTTTGAAATAATTAATAACAGTCCAAGATATCCTAAATCTAATGGTCAAGCGGAAAGTGGAGTTAAAATTGTGCTAAAAATATGCTTAAAAACTGCTATGAATTAAATAGAGATATGTATAGGGCCCTCACGGAATATATGCCGGGCATGTCAACTCAGTGGCGTAACAGTTTTAATCCCCCCCACCACCACCACCACTGTATTCATCGTTGTAAAAAACCTATAAAAGTATATGTACTTGCAACGAATTATGCATGAAAAGTTTTATTATGTACTATGTATTTCTATCGAGGTATATAGTATTTGATACACTACCTAAATACACATATGCCTTTTTAAAGAAATCTATAATTATTGTATTGATTTTCTTATGTAACTAAGGGCTAATATTTAAATTTTAAAACATACATTAATGTTTTGTATGCAGTACTACTTTTAACTGTTGAGTGAATAGGCCTAAATGATGTTTTCACTTTAGATTTTCATCTTAATTAATTAATTAATAAGACAAATTAAATTTCACACACATAAAATGAATGAACCAGTCCAATGAAAATGGAGCATCTGCTTTTGTTTGATGCGAAAATATCAACAACCTCTTGGATGTCGGTTCTCTGAGCAGTTTAATTTTCCACGCATAATATAGTCCCCAAAGCTGTAAAAATAATTTCCCATTAAGAAAAGACAAATGAGCATAAAATGCAGACATATATTTCGGGTGTGGAGCTCATAGTGAAGCTTCTAGATGCAAAAACATTTGGATGAGTTTGCATCTAGAAGCTTCACTATTGCATTGAAAAAGGAATTCCACGCAATCCAGAAACATGCGTCTGCATTTTAATGCTCATTTGTGATTTCTTAATGCAAATATCTTTTTACAGTTTACTGTGCACAAAGTTCCTTTATTATTTTAGTCCCTAAAGCCTCTCTTGGGACATGGTACTCCTTAAGTAGTTCTTTATAATTTTTAACTTGAGAGAAAAATCGTTCACTGGTCGCAACTGTCACAGGTACAGTTAAGAAAAGTAAATAAGCGGTGCACAAGCTTGGTATGCTGTACGCCAACCCATAGTTTTCAACTAGAAGGAGATACATTGCATCATAAACAGTTTTACAGTTTTTAATATCACCACGCAAGGTTAAGCGGAAGCTCTGCAATTCATTAGGGAACTCATTTTGCAGGCCTGCTTTGTTTTGCACAGCCAATCGATTTGCTTTTTTGTGAAATTCTTCATCATTTACCGATGAAAGGAAATCAGGCTTAAGAATTTCAATAAGGCTAGCGACTTTGCTGAGGCCCTCAAAACGACTGCTGATTTGATTTATGACAATATCTACAGGGCTGCCGTAAGCAAGCATGCAAGGAGTGCACCGCAAGTGGGCGCCATGCGAAGGGGGGCGGCAATTCAACCTCGCAACCCTAAATTTCATCATAGATTTTTTCAAAATATTTTTAAAATCTTTTCCCTTACATGGCGACTATTTTCTCCGGCTGTGACACTTGATAAGCTTCTTTTGTTCTCTCAAAACAATGCCCCTCCCCTGCTCTACAAGAAAGAGACTTATTTTAACTTATCGGACTGTTGCCGAAATCTAAAATAAGGCGGGTCAGATCGGGTTCAAAGAAGGGAACACACTCTGGTAGCACATTTTTTTTGGTCTCCGTGGTCATTCTAATGTTTTCCCTTGGGATGTCAGATTTAAGAATACGAACAGATGGGATTCTAATGTTCTTGAGAAGTTTATCAAGACCGGTCAACTTCGCCACGGCGGTCTGTTAATTTGCCGCCCTTTCTTGGGAATTCAGAAAAAGGTAATAATGTACAAACAGGTGTGCTGTCCTACAGAAAAACTGATGTCTTGTTCTTGTATGACGGTAAGTTTTTATACCAAAATCAGAAAAATGCATTTTTAAGCATTTCGTTTTCTAAAAATAAAACTGAATGAACAAAGCGCCGTCTCTAAAAATGTACTGCCCGGCGCTCAGCGCAACTTTGGTACTAGTGTAACTAAAGACTTAATTTAAAATATTGACGTCCTTTTGATCCCCATTTACATTCATTTAAAAGCAAAATCATTATTTTAATCCTCTTTCTTTTGACAGGCTGCATAGTGTTTATTAAAGAAAAGATCAGAAAAAGAAAAGAGCAAAATAAACAAGAAAAAAAATAAATCTTAGATTAAGAATTTTATAAATATAAAGGTGGCAATTCAAATGAGCATACGATTCACTAGCATTTCAGTGTAGTTTGGTTATGTTCCAAAGCTTATAGAAGCCATATAGAAAATACTCTTTGGTTAATGCTATATCGAGCCTCTCTCTGAAAGGAATAGGGATCAAGATTAAAAGCATTATAGAACTGTTAAAGTTATACAAAAAAATAAATTGCATTTACCCCCATGGTAACCAAATGTCTCCCCTTTGTGAGAGCAGGGAACAGTCCGCAATTAGCACTTTTACCACATTTAAAAATAGCTTGTGGGGACCACCTTTTACAACGTTTGTGCTCATTTCTCCCCAATTTAAAAGAATCATCCTAAATATTCTATATACCCTTTGAAATGAGAAGTAAACTAAATATTTTTGTGTAAAAGAGAGTAAACACTAAAATCAAAACACAAAATCTGCACAATTGGTGCATATTATGTGCGTCGGGATTACAAGGAAAATTCTATAAATCTACATTTTACTTGGATGTGCTTAAAACATTTTTAATTTAAAATAACAACCGCAATCCAATTTTTTAAAATTTTTATTTTATTCATATATGTGAAATAAAACATGATTTATCTTACGTATTTATTCAGATATAACCTTTACCAGCGTAACAAAAATGTAGTTCTATAAATTAATTATTTAAAACTTTTAGCGAACTTACCAAGAAATTATGCTCTAAAAGAATGTTCTTTTTTGTTATATTGTTTAAAAAGTAAATAAAAAGTTTTATTACTTAATTAAAAATGAGAAATATAAAGAAACGTTTTAAATCTGCTTTCTTGGCAAAGGTGGGAAAAGGCCCCTGTAGGGAATCCATATGATTTCGAGACATTGTTTACTCACCATCAAAACTGTTTTATTTTGTTTCACGCATAAGAAAGAAAGGGAAACAATATGATATATTAATGAAGCAGTTTAATGTAAGAGGCGGGGGGAGGGGAAGATAAAGTATGTAATGTAAAAATTATGAAAATGGTTTTAATATGCCTGGAAAGTGGAAAACATAACAGATTTAAAAAATACTAACAATAAATTTAAAAAAGAAAATGACAATGAATAGATGTGTATTTTCCTTTTCAATATCAGCTCATAATCTAAATTTGGAAATCTTGGGGTGTCATCATGGGAGGGGGAGGTTCATGGCGCAGAATGCACCATTGAAATTTTAAGGGGGGTTGTTATCATAGGGTTTTGACCAATTTTGGGGGGTCAGGGTCGATTTCGCCCATATTTAAACTTAAGATCAAATTTTTCAAAATTCCCATCTGAGAGCGTCAAAGTAGTCAATTTTGAGCTGTCTTTCTTGTGTGCATTGGAGGTGTGATACCTTCAATGCTTGATTAATGGCAGAGTAGGTAAGTGTCACCAATCGGGGAAAAACAAGTGCTGGAAAGGTATGAATGCAGAGCATTTAAATAAAATTTAAGTTTTTTTTTTTGTCTGCAACAAAATGCACTGTTATCTATATAAAAATAATGGTAATAATGATGATGGAGACAACCCCCCCCCCCCTACCGCCTTCGTATCGAAGGGGCGGCACAATAGGTTTTGCACGTGGGCACTCAGATGGCTAGAAGCGGGCCTGAATATCTAGAGTCTTGTTATAAACTGTTATTTCATGATGTTATAATGTTTTAACGGATTTGAGAGCTGCTCATCTGCAGCCAACTCATCAAGGTGTTTTTTAACTTTGGCAGTTCTTTTATTTTTGAACGTAAAAGTTATGCCCCATTGTTGAGCAATGGCACTAACTTAACTGACCATGAGTAACAGACACGACACATTTTTATGAATAGGTTGATTAATTTTATTCATTTAAAGGTTTCTGGACATTTAGTAACACTTATTTACTGTCATATAATATAGATCAGGACAAAAAAAAATAATTTTACTGAAAATGCTTTTCAAAAAAAAATTAATAAGTGGATACAGAGTGGACAGTTCCCCCATTTTTAGTAAGCAATTAATTAAATTTAGTTACTTACCAAGTAAAAAATGCACAAAAATTAAATTGCATTTAATAACTTTTATTAATATAAAGAAATTTTTAGCTAAAAAGTTAAAAGTTGTACAAAAAAGGATAATTTTTTTCAAAGTACTGAACGTTGGAATTGTAACAAGTTTTGAGAATGACCCATATGCTCAGTGGTGTAGTCGAGGGGGGACGCGGGGGGACGGCGTCCCCCCACCTCTTTACTTTTACTCAAGCGTCCCCTCACCTTTAATTTCCAGGGAGGACGCTGAGTACGCGAGGGGACGCTGAGCGTCCTAACTTATTTAATATTCAAAATAGGCACTCATTAGTAAATTAACAGCTTTATGAAATAAGACAGAAGCTTTTAAAACTATACATAAAGGCTGCTTGCTACTTCTACTTTAAATTCGTGAAAAAAAAAGGATTCCCTGATTCTCTCAAACAACAATTAACAATCGCAGGTTAATATTACTCGTCAAAATAAGCGCGTTAAAATATGAGTAAACGGGAACTACATAAATTCAGAGAATTAGTTTCAGCTGTGCTGGCCTGCCTAAGAAATAGGTGTGCGGGGGGGAGAGGTTTCAAATATCATAAGTTTTGAGATCAAAATATTTACAGTACTTGTACTGTTTTTTTTTACAAAACAGTGAGACGTTGATATTATTAGAGTAAAAAAGTTGGGGGACAATGAACGTCCTCTTTCGTCCCCCCTAGACTTCACCTTAAAAAAAAGTAGCTTTCCTTTCGGTATGCAATATCGAAAAACCTGCAAGCATATTAAATATTTTCTTTCACAATCATTTGTTTTCTCGTCATCGCTTCAAGCCTTTTGCATATTCAAACTTTATGCATTACGCTCTTTGTTAAACAATTCCAAAACCAAATTAATGTTCAAAAATGTTTGGATTACAAATGATTATCTGTGCAAAAACCAGGTTATGGCACGGCACAAAATTGCGGTGTAAATTCATTTTAAAATGCCTTTATCACTTTCAATTTATTCAGCTTTTTTTTTTCTTTTTCGGTGATTATCAGGCCCGAAAAATCCAAAAAGTACTTCAGGGTTTTTATTTAAATTTTGTTTTTTTAAAGAGAATTTTATACAAAATTTTTAAAAAATTATAATGACATAACAGGCTTATATTTTCTCAGTCAAAAAAAAAATTCAATAGTCATAAGATAAGACTGGAATGAAGCAAAAGCAAACTGATTTTTCTCAGTCCCACGCTTTTCCATTTATTTCCTATTGTTAACAAACTTTGCTATTGCCTGCTAATTGAAACCATCTATACGGGGAGTATGAACCGGCCGAATAGCTTTTCTCTGTCGTGACCCCATATGTTGCCACAGTTCATCAGGTAGCCGATAATTATTTGAGTATTTTATGCTTTTTTCAAATTGCTGCTTGCCCAGGGCTACAAGGCTTCAATCACTCGACCAGAAACCCCTTTGAGACAAATAAACCATGCTGTCCTACGGTCCCTTCAAGATAATTGTTTTCGTTCTTCGTGATCGTCGGTTTCGACCGAACCCCCTATCCCAAGCCAAAAAAAAAAAAAAAAAACAGATTCGTAGAAAAAGTCTGGAGATATGGATCTGTTTAAATTGCTCTTGGAAACCAATACTGTCTACAAGGGTCAAGACGACAATGACTGTCGGCTCTTTAGGGTTATTGCTGTGTCATCACATCAGGTATTGTACTTCCTGGATGGATGATACAAGTAATTATCTGTAGGGGGCAAACGCTTTTGATGGGGTGCAATTGATCCCCGGCCGCTTATCCGCTTTTTTGCTCATGCGTCTACACCTGCTGAACGACATCACATGCAAACTAAATTCTAAAAGTGACTGACATAACGCACAAAAATATAATCTGTCTGCCCTGGTAGTGGTACACTACTCTATCCATTGACCACACGTTATAGATCGAACAAGCAATTTCTCAAAAAGCAGGGGGAAAAAGAAAGAAGAAAAAGATTTAGGCAATAAAATCTGTTGGAAACATTTTTAATCCCTTCCAAACGCAGAAACACTAGTACGGAGTTATCAATTGAAATAAGAGATGAAGCATCCAATCAAAGTGAATTGCAAGTACTTTTTTATGATTTATGCACTCATGTTTAATAGTTTTCGATTATAAAATTAAACTGAAATATAATTAATTTTCTTCTCGCTCCGAATTTTAATAAGATTGAGTAGTTTGAATTTTGGTTTTTTCAATTTGAAGTTTCTTTCCTTCTTCTTGGCTAAGTTTTTAACTAACTGAAGCATGAAAAGCTGAAAAAATTAATTTGAAGTTAGTTAAAATAAAAATAAATTTATTTTTTAAAAGTTTTTGCATTGATTAAATGAAGTTTTTAAAATTTCTCAAACTCTTTCTCCTCGGCATGAAATAAATATGCACATATAGAAATATGGTTAAAGTCAAGGCCGTATCCAGAGTGGGGGGGGGGGCACGGCCCACGCCCCCCCCCCCCCCGAAATTTTTCGCAATGTAGCATATTCCTGAAACTTTCCTCGACATAGGTGTTTCAAAATGAGGGTCCCCCCCCCCCCCAAAAGAAATTCTGGCTACGACCTTGGTAACAGTTAGCTCCTATTGGCCTCCTAGCAAATTTCTAAGGAATAAACAGATCCAACGACACTACATTTGGTTACCCTCATTTGTTCGGCGCCTATTGATGTCTATGATGTTATGCAAATAAAATACACAAATTGATCTCTGATTTTAATTCAAAACAAAAATATTTTTTTTCTCCCCAATGCATCAGGTATCCTTATGTTACCCGAAAATAGTAAAAATCACTGAGAATAATTTGTATAAGATTTCTTTTATGTTTTTAACTTAATTATTAACATTGTTTGTTGACGAACTGTAGTTCTTCAAATTTGAACAATAAAAGTTTTTGACGTTTTTTTCAGTTTAACACTTTTAACCTCTGAAATTGAGCATTTGATTAAAGCTAAATTATTGTTTTCAAAACAAAATATATATTATATGCTTTTTTTTCACACCGTATTTATATATATATATATATATATATATGTATATATATATATTTGTAATTTTGCGCTTCAGTATTTTTACGTACAGGGTGAAGGGTGGTCCAAAATTATTGGGTACATTACATGTTCGAAAAAAAAAAGGAACAAAATAAAGAATATGAGGAAAAGTTTTCATGTTTGAAATTGTGTTGCGGAAGTCAGGGTCGGCGCTAGGCTGAGGCGGTGAGGCGCCCGCCTCAGGGCGCGTCGTTCTTAGGGGCGTATTGGCCATAAATATTGACTCCATCTTTTTACGTAAAAACAATGGTTTCTATCTCAAAAAAAAAACTACGTATTTAGTTTTACAAATGACGCATCAAAACTTCATCTAATTTCATTTTTGCATTGATATAAATTACACAATTTTGATCAAATGAAACACAGAAACACATCAGGAACATCTTGAAACGTTTCAGTTTCTTTTTTTCCTTTGTTGAAAGGATATTTTTTACTGGGTTATTTCTTGTTTTCCACATTGTCCTTTCTTCTCCACAGCGCAGGAGACTTCAATGTATTCGAAGGGGCGCTTTATAAGTGTTTGCAGTTCCAGAAAGTGCCTTTTCTATTTTATGACGAGCAAAACGCAATGTATTGCCTTTTCTCTTTATTATTTTTCCTTATACAGTCTATTCTGATCAGCGATTGCTTACCTTCAACTTTTTGAGTTAACCCTCCAATTCCCAACTCGGCCTCAAGGCGGACGACGATAAAAAAAATTGGGCATTACAGGATTAACCCAGCCTCGTGTTGACTGATTGGCACTTTTACTGACTCGGTAGAAACCACCAATCCGTCAATACGAAGGCGGAGTTACTGAGTTATGAAGAGCCAATTAGGTTAACCACAGGTTTCGCCAATCCGTGGTCTCGCCCATACCTGTCACCATGAATGGAAGGTGCGGGTGTAGGGGTTTAACCCTCTAATTCCGAACTCCGCCTCAAGGCGGGCGACGAGAACAAAACTTGGGCATTAGAGGGTTAAAATATGTATAAGTAAAGTTTATATTGATCATTTCTAATCTATACTCCTTCATAATGTATAGTAGGGGCGGAAAAAAGTTTTTTGCCTCAGGACGTCATTCGTGCTAGCGCCGGCCCTGGCGGAAGTTAATCGAATGAAACATAATCATTTGATGCCATGATACCTCCCATTGTGTTGTCTCTCTCTCCCCTTTTTTTTTTTTTTTTCAAACATGATTTTTGCTCAGTAATTTTTACCACCCTGTATAATGAAAAGAATACAATTACAATTAGAAAATAGCTTATTATGAGTCACTTAATAACTATTAGGGTTGTAATGTGTAGCTTGCTATCTTCCTAAAAATCACGTCTTAACTCTTTATAAGGCTGGTCGAAAATTTCTGGTTTCCTTTTACTAATGGTAGATCCATATATTTTTAAAAATATAGATCAAAAAATAAAATTCATAATGGTCATTAAAAATTACAATGCGTTTTACCTCCCCACCCGGTAAAATAGTTTAGTATAATTTTTTAAGTTGGTGAATTCTGTGTGAAGTATACTTTAACCACCGCCCTATTAAAGGGTTAAAAAAAGTTACATATTTATGAATATGTGAAACAAAAGAAATGTGAAGTTGTTTTTAAGTTAATATTGTTATTATTTAAAAATTATTATTTCAATTAATCAAGGTAGAAATATCATAACATATGGTGTTTTAATACATTGTTTTTAAGCACTTCAATAGCTAAAAAAATTTAAATTTTGTAAATATAAGTATTTTATTTTTACAAGATACATGTAGAGTTCATTCTTCAGTGGAGAGCACTGCCTGGATTGTTGTTTTTACTAAGAACTGTTGCCCTTTTTGCCACCAAAAGACAAACTTAGACTGAATGGCCAGTCATTCCAAAATTTTCCGGGGATATATATTCAATGCATATTATAGGGAAAAAAAACAACAAAGTACATAATCACAGGTATAAATACAATGCATTTCTAAAAGTCAAGGGGGGGGGGGCCTTGACCTCCACTCCTGATTGATCAAATGCTGCGCCTGTTGAATGTCGGGAAACGACGCTCTTTTTTTTTTAAAACTCTTCCCTTCCCAAAACTCATATAAGTAGCTTCCATTTTTTCCGTTATTTCTCCAATCCAATACCGGCATAGGAGAAATAACAGGGAACAAATGGAAGTGACTTAGGGGTCATTCCATGCAAGTGATCCAAAATCTGAGAAAAAATGTAACTCACCTTTTTTTATTTTCTTCAAATTTGGCTTATCATCTGTACCTCTCAAGAAAATTAAAAATCCAAATTTTTAGATTTATCCTGTTTTGTTTCTTAGTTATCAGACTTTGATTTTGTAAAAAACTCATTTTTACATGGTATGCTTCAACACAAAACTGGCTCGTCAACAAATAAATAAAAAATTCTAATAAAAAGCATAATGAATGCCGTTTCAAATGATATGCATCATCATGACTAATTTTATTAAAATTTTAAATTTAAAAAAATGACCTTAAAATTTAAATTTTAAATTTCTCGAAAAACGTATAATGGAAAATTTTCAAAATATTCTCACATATTTCTGTCTATTTTATCATCGTTTATGCAAAATTTCAACTTGGGATCTCAATGGGATCCTATTTTTTCAACCTTTTGAACGTAATTTGATTTACCAAAATATGGTTCTTTAAAGGCGATGATTTAGTTAGTATGCTAAACACATCTATGTATGCGTGGACAAGCATGGACATGTCTGAGCATGAAATTAACAAGTTCAAAATTTATTTGGGGGGAGGGGGGCAACAAATACATGCACATTTTTGTCATATCATAGCTCCCTATTTTAAAATATTGTTTACAAATAATTCAATAACTACGTATTTAAAAATGAACAAATTGACTTATTTTATGCATTAATAATAATTTTTTTCTGACTTATTCTTTGTTTTCATACATATTTTAATGATATATTAATGATATGAAGGGAAAAAAGTATTGAATTAAATTCATCTGCAATAGTGAGGGAGGGGCACAGCTGGCTTGATTTTACAACTTTTGGTTGTTAATCTTGATTTGCGCTCATTTATGTACGGTTACCCCAAGGCCGTAGCCAGAAATTTTTTCGAGGGGGGGGGGGCTGACTTTGAAACACTAGCGTTGATGAAAGTTTCCGGGAATATATGCTACATTGCGAAAATTTTGGGGATTTCGGGTGGGACCTGCCCCCCCCCCCCCCTCTGGAGACATTTTGAAAGCAAATTGCTTCAGGTGACAAAGATATATGTTCGCATTTGAAAGCGTCCCCCCCACCTTTTTTTCCAGGACTACACCACTGCATATGCTAAAAAACAAAGAAGAGTTCAAAAATAACTTACCACATCCAGAATTATCTGCAAAATTCCAATTTCTAGAAGAGTGATTTTCAGTTTCATTTGTATTCCAAGAATCATGATTGTCTGTTTGAGAGTTGTATTTTGCCTTATTTTTCCTTTGGGAATGCTTGGAATTGTCCAGTTTACCCTAAAATTAAAATTTCAGATATTTAAAAATAAGTTATGGAAAAATTTTTTAAAAAAGTCTCCCCAATTTGTGAAAATTAAAATTCTTTCTTTCTGTCCAGTGTCGAGGTTATTGCGACTCTTGCAGGGTCCGTTGATGGCATTCATTATGGTCCTAGTAAAGATTTTGTATGGGACAGATAAAAGGCTTATCCCCCTCCAATTGTTACAGTCAGTAAGGTGAACGGGGAATCTAGCAGGTGTTTATTATAAGAAGGGATGTGGGGAGCAAAAGGAGAATGAATTTAGTAGAAGTCCTTGTTATCTGTTTTCCTGAAAACTGCTGTGTCAGGTATTGAAAGAAAAACCAGTTTTTGAATGTGAAATTATTCTCATTGGGACTTTTTTTTGCTGCTCTTTGAGATAGTAGTGTGCAGTTCAAAAGTAGTCTCGGAAAAATATTGCATCTGTTAAGAGAAAATTAAATGTCTGATCCAGGATTTCCTGGATCAGAAGCCTTTGATGAAAAAAGTCAATGTGGTTAATGAGTTTAATATCCCGCTAGCACACTTTCAACAATAATAAAAAGCAAGGCTTCATTGGCGACAGGCAACAAAATGTCAAAAAAGCTATAAAACGCACTTTCAAACTTAGAAGAGTGCCTGACTTCATGGTTCAAACAATGTCAAGAAAAAGTGAAAAAGTATTTGGGCGAGATAATTTGATTATCAAGATGTCTTGATAGAAGGTTTTTTCCAGATAATCATTTTGTAATTCAACAAATAACCATCTCATTCTGGATGTTGTATAATCATTAAAACATTTGTGTAAACTTCATGAAATATAAGTAAGTAATTTTTAAAAAGTGGATAAAGTTGTAGGGTAAAACACACCCACACACACGAAGCAATGAGCAGAAACTTTTTGCAATTTTGTAATATGAAAAAGGATGAAATAGCAAATAATTTAGATGTTTTTTCTCCCTTCCAAAATATTGTAATCATCTCCACTTATAAATCTTGAAGGAAGCCTCTCTTCCTTTAAAAATTTGAATTTTAGCTTTGATGTTTGATGCATCAAAACATAAATAAACAACATATTAATAAATTAATGTATGCAGAAAATTTGATACACATTCAATATGTAGAGCTGTTAAATACGTTAATATTGTATAAAAATTTATGAAGATGGAAATTTTAAATGAAACATACTTCATTGAATTGTTGCTTTCCATCTTTCTTAGAGTTTTTTGCTGATTCTTTTGCCCTTGAGGACTTTGTTTTGGCCTGTAACAAACAGTTATATATCATAAAATTTCAAAGGAAACATTTGGGTTAATTAAATAGTATTCAAACATAAGTCAAAAATTTTACAACAGCAGTTTAACATGAAAAAGACATACAAAAATAAAATAATTGTAGGAGGTACTCCTCTCAAATTAAAACTTGCATATTCCTTAATGATAAACAGCTAGAATTTCTCCAGCACAGGAAAAATTCCTTAAAAACTAAATATACCAAACAAATATCATTTCATTTTGAAACCACTTAATGATTTTATTTATGACTAATTAGGATAACTTGATACTTTTACTTGTAACTCAAGTGACTAGCCACTTTATACACTTTTATTTAGCCAAACAGTACAAGCACTAACTGTCCTTATGGATCAATTTAGGAATTAGGGCTTAAAGTGGAATTTGAATTATTAGGACATAATCGGAAGAAGGAAAATACTGATCAAAGCCTCTATTCCCATTCTGGGATTTGAACCTGGTGCCCTTTAGATGCTCTAACGACCAGGGTTTGTTTGATAGGGCATATTGGTATAAGACTTGTATGACATGAAAGAAGGAATTAGAAAAAAAAAGTGCCAAAATAAAAAAAGAAAACTTGCAATCATGACAATACATTCATGAAATTCTGAATAAAATAAAATTCTTTAAAATAAAAACTAAAGCAATATTAAAAATATATAAATAAGGAAAGGGGAGAGGAGGGGAACAAGATGAGTACAAGGTATAATGGAGAAACATTGATGTATCTAATACAACAAGCAAGCAGAAGTAATTCAAGCAGTGCAAGAAGTAAGCAGTGGGGCATTTTTTCAAAAACAAAATTTGATTCGGCATTTTGTCATACTGAATGCTGCTTAAAACAAGAAAAGGAAGAAAAGCGTTGGCCAACAACCACCAGGGTTTATTATTTTCTTTTATTTATTTAAAAAATAGGATTTTTTAAAAATTTAAATCAGAAAATTTTTACTTCTGATTTAAATAAAAAGAAAAATCAGACATTTTTTTACTTTTAAAGACTTTACAGACTTTGAATATTTATTATGTTACACTCATAAAAATAATATGACATGTTACATATTATGCAAAGACACTTAAAGCTAATTTTATGGTAGTAGATTTTTTTTTTAATAATACAGATAAACAAATTCTAATACAAATGCATGATTCATATGAAATGTACCCCTACCAAGATTCTAAGTACAGAAAAAAAAAATGAACAAATTTCATCTGAATTCTTTTGCTGTTGAAAGCTGAAAAAAAAATCAAACGATTCTGTGCACTTACTTTTACATTGAATGCACTTTAATCGTTTTCTAATTTATAAATGAAATAATTTTAACTTTAACTTAAAATATTTTTAACTTCTCCATTTAGTAAAATCATATGCTCACTCCATTACTAAAAACTGAAACTTTTGTTTTAATCAAATACCTTTATCGAAAACTTCTAAGGTGGAAAGATATTTTACAAGGTAAAAAAAAAACCTTAAGCTATTATTTAACGTGGATGAAACATCTTTAAGTATGTGTATACCAAATTCTAAACGATGGTGTTTTAAACACTATCATTCTGAATTATTTCTTGTGTGGTATTCATTAAATACTCTAAAATACTATTATTAAAATTAAAACACATAAAGTGGATTATGAATTGAAATACAAATGGTTGAGTGAATCATGCTTTGATATTAAGATGTCTGAAGAATAAGAATGTGTTGCAAATTGAAAAAATAATTAGTTCTAAAGTTAGGAAATATGTTATACACACACACAGACAGAGAGATGTGTTATGTATGCAACTCAACTCAGGGTCTCGTTCATAAATATACATAGAATGAACGAGACATACATGGCCAGATTTGATTTTGACTCATTAAAGTTATGTTTTGATTTAAAATATCTGCCTCTTGATATACGTAATTTACATACCAACTTGACTTTAATGATTAAAGCACATTAAAGCTAGGTATGAAAGAGGACCTATGAAGTTTTGCTTGAAATAGAGGATATAAATGCAACATATTTTATGTTTAGAATAATACTTTTTAACACAACTATCATTTTTTAAGAATAAATTTAAAAACGATTTACATCAATTTTTTTAATCACTTAATTTAAATCAACGAGCCCTGACAGCAACACAGCAAATTACTTTTAAATTTAAGTATTTTTCAAGGATCATATCTAATTTGCAAGCACACTGTAGAGCCTAATTGTGAAATCAGGCCTGGCACAAGTATAAGTGGCGCCATCAGGCAACAAAATATTTTCTGTCCTGTCATATGCATTTTTTAGAGACCAGGGAATAAATATTAATATATAGACACTAAATACATGCACATACGTGTTAAATGATAATAAACAACCATAGAACATATTTATTATTAATTAGAAATGTCATATTACATAATACATTAATTAGGTATTTATAGTTGCTGCCCTTAAGAGCAATGCGTCGTGAGCAAGCACCCCACTGCCTCGTGAGCAAGCACCTCACTGCCTCTTCCTCCCGCTGGCCCTGTGAGCAAAAACAATTTGAGGTCCTTTCAAAGATCAGAGAAACTCTAAATTTTTGTAGTTATATCAGTATTTAATGCAGTTCTTTCTCCATACTTCACAAAATTTCCTCATTTCAGTTTAATTATTTGTTTCAAGGAATTTAATAATTTTTGCAGCATGCAACAAAAAGGTGAAAATTCTTAAGTATCAAAAGTAAAATAAAGTTCAAACTGAAAAATAAACTTCCTTCTTTTATTATACTGTAACACTAAACATAAACTTACAGGTATCCACCCATCATATTCATCATCAATGGTGTTGTGAAAAGTGTTGCTGGCATTAGGAATTGATTTGACGGTATTGCTAATTGAGCTGGCTGTATTATGAATTGACTCGTAGTCATCATCCCATGTATCATACTTGCACTCTTTTGATGAGAAAGATCTTGCATCTGCACCAAGTGGCATATCCCAATCATCAGCCATCTTCAACCTAAAATATTTTTATTTGAATATTTGTATAAGCTATTGAACACATAAATTGATTTTATATTTCAAAATGCCAAATGAGAAATGCTATCTCAACAATGAAAAAAAAAAAAATTGGCTCAACAATAAAATTACTAAATAAATAAATAAATGCTGCTCTGCTCGGTGCATATCGTATTAAGAATGTTATACCAAAGATGAAATTGATCGTAACCGTTACTGTACAGACTGTAGCATTGCTGCAAACATCCAAAAGAACCAACGTCGCACTTTTCTGCTATATTTTGACATTTTGCTGCTAGGGCCCATTAGTGTGCGACCGAGAAAAGTTTACTTACATCATTTTAAAGCCTCTTTATTTTGGTGATACGATGTATTTATCTGGTTTCAGGAAAGGTCATCGATCAGAAAGGAATATTTTTAATGTAAAGTCATCGAGTCTTTTCTTTTGAATGTAACCTTTAAAGATTTTTGAAGTCAAGTAATTTTTTCAAATGAAAATGAGGTACATTCCCTTTTGGGGAGGCTGGCGATGTTTTTCGTTTTTGCCAAATCAAACTACTATACCATTTTGGTTTGCTTTTGGCAATGTTAAAATATATTTTTCCAAATTAAACTCCACTCACAAAACAAATTGATTTGGCAAAAAGAAATTTAACCATCACCAGCACTCCAAACGGAAAAGTACTGAAAGTGATTCTTGTTTCAATAGTAATTATGTTCTTAACTCTGAAATAATTTGAATTTAATGATATTCAGCTTTTGATTTATAGTCAATATGTCAGTGTTTTTAACGCATTTGTTTGCATTTTATTATTTCTTTTGTAAAATATAAATGCTTAGAATAAAATAGTTGTGTTTCATTCAACATTTTTAGCAAATTTCTTTTATTAAAAAAATTCATTACCCAGTCAGTTCTTAAGATTAAATGTAATTTAAAAACTCACTGCAGAAAACATACTTTCAAACTCCTTCTACGTCTACAAAAAATACCAGTGAATAAAGTCATTTTGAATGCTTCAAAAAATATATGAATTGCAAATTTTGCCTCAGGAAGCAAAAGTTATAATAATTCCTAGGTGGACAATTAAGTGGGATATGCCTTTTAATATTGAGAAATGTCAAGTCCTTCATTTTGGTCATGGGAATAAACATGCAAGCTATTATTTACAAGGTTCCTTCATTAGTGAAGCAGAAGCAGTTGTTGATCTAGGAGTATTGATTAGTCAGCAGTGTAGCATAGTAAGTAACAAAGCTAACAGGCTTCTTGGGTTTATCAATAAGGCTATTTTGAGCATGTCTAAGGAAGTTGTATTGCAATTATACAGAAGTGTGATCAGATCTCATTTGGAGTATGCTGTTTAGTTTTGGTCTCCTTACCTAAAGAAGGATATTACCTTATTGGAAAGGGTTCAAAAGAGGGCTACTGGATGATAAGTGGCCTTTCAGAGTTAGATTATGAAGTTAGGCTTAAAAGGCTCAATATGTATAGTCTTGAGCAAAGAAGAGTTAGAGGGGCAGCTGAATCAGTTGTTTAAATTCATTAAAATGGGAGATGCTGATGGGCTAGTTATGTGCTGAAAGTAGAACCAGAGGTCATTGTTTTAAGCTTTTCAAATCTCAGGCTAATCTTGAAATTAGGAAAAATTTCTACTTCAATAGGATTGTATAGGCAGTTGGAAAAGTTTACTGGAGGCAACTGTTACTTGCAGTGGAATAAAAACTTTTAAAAAAGCGTTCATTGGGGGTTCATGTTCATTGGGGACTGTTCAATTGACTAGGACCAGTCTAGCTGGGACCTGTTCCTGTTACTCATATTGTATTTATAACAAATTCATTTGACTTTACCTAGAATTTTATGTTGAGCAATCTTGAAAAGGATGATTTAACTCCATACAAAAATGCATTCAAATTTTGTTCATTAATTATTGATATTTTTCCCTCTGAGACTGAATTTTCAATTTCTGAAAACCAATCAATAAATTACACCATCATATCAGGATATTAAATACAGAATTTCCGTGTGACTAAAATTTGAAAACTTTTTAAATGTGAGAGACAAAAGGCAGAAATTACTGTTCTCCTTTCCAAAAAATTGCAATCCACTCTACCATACAAAGCTTAGAGGGGCATCCCCCCCCCCCTTAAAAATTTGATTTTAGCTAGTTTTCTTTTTTTTTTTTTTTATTTGGCTTTTAAGGGGGTTGCAGTATGACATTAAAAAGCTTGAGAAGAGATTGGTTACACAAAGGATCATCATACAAATTACCTCGAAAATCAAGGTCTGTACCAAATTTTTCTATGCAAAATTTACTAATAGATATATGAAATAATAAACTATCTTATCACGAACTATACTCACATTCACTTTAAAAAGCACACCATAACAAGATCTAATATCTTTCAAAAGGCATTCTTGAAAGAGAAATATTTATCACTGCAATAAAAAAAAAATTGACATTAAAACTAAATTTGATGAGACGGAATTAATGTATTGATTCAACTTTCAATACTGACACATTTTCTTAAAGAAATTATCCACTTAATTGCACAAGCATCAGCATGTCTATAGAGAAGAATACTGGATATATCCCTTTTACATTATACCAAACAATTATGCAAACTACAGCAGAGTGAAACAAAATGAATCAGTTTATAATTGACTAAATGTAAATGAGTCGCCTTAGAAGTATATTATTTGATTTGGATGTTTTCTAATCTTTAATGCAAAAATGTTTTTGGGATGATTGTTTGGAACTTTTATGGATGACAAGACATCTATCAAAAGTGCTTTTGACAGACAATTTCCCACCTGTAAGCTCATTTCTTTTCATTTTTGAAACAATGGTTCCTTGGGTTGAAGTGCTATTTAGCCCCACTACAGCCCGAAACAGTGCATTCTTTTCTATGTTCACATTCATGTTCTTTTTTGATTTGTTAGATATTATATACAAACATTAATTGCCAATAAACTATTTGTTGTCATTTCAAAAAAATACACATTTTGATTTTCACATTTGTTTTCAAATAACAATTCTATTCACATCTACACATTGATTTAAAATTATTGTGTGAATTCAACATGTTTCAGTTTCAGTACAGCCAGCATTTTTATCAATTAACAATGAAAGCTGAAATGTTTTTCCTGATTTGACTGTTGTTTATACGGAAGACTGGGAGACATTTTGTCCCTTAAATGCGCACATTTCATTACGTCGAATTTATGCATTATTCTTGCAGTAACATTAATAAAAGAACATTTGCCTCATTAAGGGGATGTGAATTTACGCGTAGTGTCCTTATACGTTACTTGGAATATGCTAGAAACAATGTCATACTGCACCAACATTTTTAGTTAAAGTAATTACGCATCTTTGTGCGTTGTAACATTGTTTCTATCTTACTAATTTTTGAACAAAAGTAATACTTTTATTCTTATAAGATTTTCTGCAAATTAAGTTCATTTTTTTCCAAACACATTATTTTTGAACCTTTTAGGTGATTTAACAGAATGTATGATAGCAAAAAGCAGTTAATATTTTTTTTTGATCACTATACTGAAATGTTGATATTCAAAAAGAGAAACGCATAAATTTTTCGATAGTGAAGCAAGCAAGTAAAAAGGGTCTCCAAACGCTCACACAAATACTAATGAACCAGATTGAAAATTAATCCACGGAGAAATAGGAAATAGGAGACTAACCCAATCAATCCACGAATAAAAAATATTTCATTTTAAAGTTTTGGTTCGCAAGCAGCGTGAAAAAGAACTGATGCCATCTGTGCTCAACTAAAAAACACTTGTTGTGTAAACAACTTCTTGGAGTGAGAAATGCTTGTGGTGTTTATGCCTGACTTTTCTAGTAGTCATCAGAAGAAAGTGTCAGTGCATTGAGCAAATAATATAGCTGGAGCAATATATGAGCTGTTTGGTGCAATGACAAGCGGACTGACGTCTGCCATGTAGAGGAAAAATTCGAAATTTTGAAGGAAATAAAACTATTGCATAATTTTACGCATGCCATTTCCACAAAAAAAAAGAAAAAAAAAAAAACAGAAGTAAATAAATATTTGAGCGATTAAAGTTAAACTAGTGCATCTTCAAAGCATATTTTTTAAAAAAAATTGAAATCGGTGGAGAGAAATTATATTTCCTTTATTTATTTATTTATTTACTTGACACGTAATTTTTTTTTTGAAAAATCTTGAAAAATAGGAATTGTCAAAACTGTCTCAATCAAACCGATTTTCATTTAAACTCCCTGGGGAAAAACCTGGTTTTTTTTTTTTTTTTTCCCCGAGAGTATCTCTATTGCCGTCAAGTTTCCGCCAAACCCTTTCCGGTCAGTGGATGGATACAATATCTTCTCAATACAAAATTTAAAATAATTTCAAGGAAAAAAAAGATCCAAGCCAAACATTGAGCTATCATGGGTTGAGACGCAAAACCGAAGTTAGGGACCGTTCATAAATGATGTCACGCTTTTTCCCCACATATTTGACCCCCTCCCCCTTTGTGACATGTCATGCTATGTTGCATAAGCATGATGTCCCACCTCTTGTTACCCCCTCTCCTCCCCTTCCCTTGTCACATTTTGTCACAATTTCACGAAACCCCTTCCCCCTCGAAGCGTGACATCATTTGCGAATGATCCCTTATTAACCGGTAAGACATTTTACATAACTTATTTCATAATATTTTTCTTACTACAACACTCCACTCAAAGTCCTAATAACTGAGCAAGACAAAATTTTAAGGGACCAAGCCGAAATCGTCATACCAAATTTAGGACATCTTGTTCTATTTGCCATACATCTTTAAATACTATCAGGTTACATTTCTTTTGTGTACATAGTAATGATGTTTTTATCATTCTATAAAAGTACAAAATATTTTTTTAGTCAAAAAGTTTTTTTTATATTCTTAGTTGAAAATGGATTTGCGTTTTGGTAGCGTAGTGGTATTATGATATATGACTTCCACGTACTTTTTCGAAAACAATTATTTCATTTATATGCTTCCACCTTTTTTGTGCTTCTAGAAAGAATAGAGGTCGTGCTTCTATGCTTCTAAAAGGGTTAAAAGAGTGAACTAACTAAATAGAGTTAGCGTTGCATGATATTCTTGGACTGCACATTATTCTTGGAATAATTATAAAACTTCAAAAGTTTGAAAAATTGTAAATTTTCGTAAACCTTCTTTCATTTTATCCATAAAGTTATTTTTTTAATTTTAGAGATCACTTTCAATAAAAAAGTACTTCTGGTTTACTTTATTCACTGGTATTTTTTGTAGACGTAGAAGGAGTTTGAAAGTATGTTTTCTGCGGTGAGTTTTTAAATAGTACGTAAGCTTCTCATCTCCCAAAACACAAATCCATTAGCAACAAAGAATTTCAAGAAAACTTCTTGGCCGAAAAAATTCTTCTCTACTTCTACTGTTTGAAATATCAGAATAAAGTACAAAAATATAAACTGCACTGATAATTTTTAAAAAGATATGTTTTGTTGTGAATAGGTAGTTTTGAATTCAATATTTACTGTGTCGATTTGGTCTTGTAGTCCATCAAAATGTGCAAAAAAAAAAAAAAAAAAAAAAGAGGCTAAGATTGCAAAGCGTGATGTAGTTCTGATTTTTAATATGTTGTTTGCATCAGTTAGACTAGTGCAAATCCAAGTTTGCAGTTTCGAAGAACCTCTGCTGGCTGAGAAACACGAGAAAAACTGCAAATTTTCCCTTATCGCCTTATAGCTCCTGAACTAACCGATTTTTTATGTTCATTGTAATTACCAATTTTAAAGTACGACATTAAATTCTCAACAATTTAATTGTAACCACAGTTCTGTAAGAGTAATAGTTTCTGAGATATAACATTTTAAAAATAGGTCATTTTTTTCAAAAAAATTTAAATTTTGAGATTTAAGAAGGTGTTCGGCCCAAAATAGACGTGACTTCTCATTCTACAAGAAATGTTATAAAAATGTAGTTGTTGCTAATTTAATTAGCTTTTATTTAAGCAGAAAGTAAAGTCGGTTGACGCAATAGTTTTCTTTGTAGTCGTGGAAAATAAACTAAGTGGAAAACTTGATTCGTGAAAAAATAAGCCAAAATACTTCTCATGACAATTTGTAGGCATGAAAGAAAAATACCCATAGACCAATGTAAAAATACTGAAATGTATGTATATGGATTATATGTATTATGACAACATTACTAGTTATTTAACTCAACTTATTTTATGCTTTTACTACTGTAAAAGTGCTCGTGTATATTTGCAACGCATGATTATTCTACAAAACAGCAATGGTTAAAAAGAAATTCCACATTTAGACTAAAGGAGACTTCACCATTCGCAAATATATATATTTTTTTCCTGTACCATTGGACATATTTGGACAATAGACACACACTATAATGAAATCAGTCAAGATTCAGGGAGGTTTAGCAAATGGACATGGAATATCCATCAGTGCACTTTCTTGGTGAACTTAGAGGAAAAGTTTAAATTTTAAACACTTGCAAAGAGTTGCAACGGTTCTGAAGCATATTTTGTTCAACATCAGCACAACACGAAGCGACGATTTGAGGCCAACACAAATCTTACAGCTGACGCGAAAAAAAGATCACAACTGGTTGAGTACCCATCCTTAAAAGTACGTACTATCCATCACCAGATCCCCAGTGAAATTGTAGACTGTCTTGGAATAACGGCTTATTATTCAAAACAGTTGAATAGTATTTAACACTAGACTACAGGAAGATATAATTGCAAGCTTCAGAACAAAAACCGGACACGGCTGTTATGCGGAGAACCTGAAAACAGAGTATGTGTTCTCCCAACGAGCATTCAATATGTAACGATGCAAAGAACATTTTTCTTTTTTGGATATTCAGGACTGGATGGAGGTGTCTAATAGCGAGGAGATGGGTTTAAACTATATTCGGATGATTCTCTGGACTAATGAAAGCCTTCTTCCACTTCACCATTTGCTTCCTTGAATTTTTTATTTACACGTTATTAAAACAAAAGTAAGCAATTTGTTATTGCTTACCATTGTTCTCTATGTTGCTTTGCTTGTCCATCTTTTGTGTGTGATGGCATGGGATCTCTTAATGCAATGGATTAGATTAAATTAAGCTCATGTGTTACGACCAAACTTACTGGCTCCAAAACTTTTGAGAAAGTGAGGTGAAATCGGAGCAGGATTTTGCCTCTTTATTTACGCATACCGTCTTTGTTGAACAATTTCATTTGATAAGAGGCCGATTCGAATCTGGAAAAGTGCTCTTTCAATATCTCGTCGGAGTGCTTATAGTGATGCACAAACTTTGAAAAGTGATGAGTGAATCCACGTTAACACGCTTATTTTCACTTTATTACAGCTGGTGATTGTCTTCAAGTTGAGCATTTTTTCTTTTCATTCGAAAATTATTGAAGACAAAAAAAAAAAAAAAAAATAAAAAAAAAATAAAAAAAAAAAAAAAAAAAAGATTTTTATAGAGAATTTCAGAGTTAAAATTACTATTGTGGTTCTAAGGAGTACATTTAAGTAATGGTTTTAATGTGAACGATCCTAAAATCCTCCCTCCTTTTAATTCACGTCGGGTTGACAGGAATGAAAGAATTGATTATTTCGCTATGATAACATTGCTCATGAAATTTTAAACAAATTAGTATCATTATTATTACTTTTAATTAATGCACGAGAACAATAACTTAAGATAAATTGTAAAAAAAGATAAATAATGGGTATTCCATGCTGTTAGGGATCGTCCGTAAGGGACGGGGATCGTCACGTTTTCCCCCCCAAATATTTGACCCTCCTCCCCTCTTTGTCACAAAATATTACACTTCAACATAACCCCGTCCCCCTTTGTCACATGCCACGCTGTGTTGCATAAGCAAGATGTCACACTTCTGGTTACCCCTCCCCACTCCTTGTCACAGTGTGTCACAATTTCACGAACCCTCCTCCCCCCTGGAAGCGTAACATCATTTATGAATGATCCCTTAAGAGGAAACTCATTTTTGTCCTCACAGCTGAAAATGTTATTGAGTGAGAGTATCGGGGACTTACTAGTTCCTTTGAATACTTTATGGCGGAAAAATTATTTTTAATTATTATACAGCATGACATAATGATGCATCACAATATCTGTGCAGACATTTCTGTAAATTAAATGAATCACTTATCAATTTTATAAAAAACAAATTTATTTACAATAGGAAAAACATACAAACAAACGCATTCACTCTAAAATATCTTGGCCTTCTGTTGCTTCAAATGATAGAGCACTATTATCTGAAAAGATTAAAAAAATACGATGTAATTACAAATTACAAATAAAATACCGCAGTGTTTCTAAAACCGTTTTATGAGACTGAAATAAAGATCTAAGACAATTTTTCACACAAGTACAATAAACATGTTTCAAGATTATTTTGATTTGAAGTCCAAAAATTCTATACATACGCAAGTTTAAACATCTCAAAGCTTCTATTGCTGCAAGTTTTTAATTGTCATGCATTTTCGAAACTTGCTAATTACTTAAATTTGACAAGCCTTTATTAGTACAGTAGTCATATCAAATTATGTATGTCCAAAAATCGGTCGGATACTGAATATCCAATATCTTCTGAGGGATGGTCCCGTTTGTCCCTCCCCCATGGGTGAGATTCTCAGCAAAAAAAAATTTCCGAAACTTCACACAAAATTTTCGGAAAAAATATGCACCATGAATGTAAAATAAAATTAATTAGGTGAACACACACCTACCTAACACACAATACATACGTATAGAAGCTCAAAAATAATCCTTCAAGTAATTAAATGAAAGGTCTAATATTAATAGCAGAAGTTTTTTTTTTTTTTTTGCTCCCGGAAACGTTGTTGTATTGAAAGCTTTTTAAAGTGGTACAAAATATTTTGTTTATCAGAAGGTAGAAAAAAAAGTGCAGACTTTATTCGTAAAAGAAATCAAGATAAGTAAATTTTAAAAAATCCGGAAGACCATTTTTTTTTAAATTTAAATTTCGGAACAAAGATTCTCGAAAATTTTTAGAAATGTCGGAGAATTTCGGATCAGAATCCCCCGTGCCTCCCCGTCGGTGCGCCGCTGATATAATAGGTGTGAAAAGGAATTTAATTAAAGCAAAGAAATTCTTTCTCGGACTATATAACCTATAGAATGAATATTGACTTAGAAAACACATGCTAGGTAAAAAAGAGCTTAAACCATCGAAAAAGATATGTTTGATAAAAATAGGATCGAATCTTATTAACAATGAAAGAAAGTTTTCATTTTGACAATCATGAATTGCTCAACAGAAGAAATCAGCAATCAGAAATAATGCATAATATACATAAAAACTATTTATCACTATTACTTCATTTTAGCTGATTAGATATTTCTTGGAAGTATGAGATAAAAACCAGTTTAACGTAGCATGCAAACACCTAAATAGAATTTTCTTGTTGTGAATTGTTGGAACGATTGCATTTTTTCTGAGATGTATATATAACGGTCTCTCATTTTCAACGATCTACATCAGAGGTTCCCAAATTTTTATGCATTCTTTAAAATCCTACTTTCACAACCACCTTTTTTCCTTTCAGACGTATTTATTATTGTGAAAATTATTTAATGATAAAATTCTATTAATTATATGGTTACAGTTATGATAGTAATTATAATAGACCAGCCGTTACATTTGTCGTTGTAAATGTAAAATTCATAAACAAAAAAGTACTAATTATAAAATTGACGAACAAAAAATATTGAATGATAAATTTTTTACATCGAAGTCTTCGCTGGAAATTATGCTGGACTTGTTTTTAACGAATAACTATAGAAATTTTTTGAAAGTCACTATTTCAGATAATAATTTATCTAGCACTTCCTAAAATTTAGCATGAAGTTTTAAGATTTTAGTATCATGCATTACCACCTGCACAGGAGAAGAAGCGGTCTAGTACTCCGTAAAAGCGTTGTCATGACGACGCATGTTGTCATCACCCCCTCCCCCCAAAGCCCAGTAAAAACAAAACAACCCAGTTTAAAACCTAAACTAAAACCCTCCTGAAAGATTATGGTTAGAGAAGCAGGAACCCTACTACTCAAATGTATCCGGAAAGAGGAGTACCACTTCCATTTCCTCCAAAATTAGCTTGTCGCAGCAGAACTATTAGTTTTCATCTACTTCTACTGTCTGTCTTTCACAAGAAAAGCTCACGACGCGATGTCTAGTGTATGGCGGTTGTCATCGAAACGGAGTTCGTTCTTTCTCTGCAAGAGGGGGAGAGGCGTGGATTATCCGTTATTTTTGATTCCCAGTATTTCGTCATTCGTCTTCAATCAAAAGTGCTAATTTCGAAATTAAATGTGAAGAAAACAAAGAAAGGTGTCTTGTTTCGGGGGGGGGGGGGAGAAACTAATGCAAAGTAGATGCTAACTGTACTAACACGGGTCTTTTAATATTCCAGTCTTTTCAATTCCCCTTGGAAAAATGAGACACACCTCATTGCCATAGTGACAAAGCGGCACAGACATTTCGGTGTGAGCTTTTCTCATGGCAGACAAACAGTATCACATGTTATAACAATTCTGTCTGATTTTCGTCCAGTCGACTATTATATTTGCTTCCTGTCGATATTACAAAACTGTAGGACAACTGACACGTTTGACCCAAGAAGATTTGATTTACTTATCGATCTTTTAGGGCAAGATTTTAAGATGAATTTAACAACATTTTGCCGGAGATCAATGAAAATTTCCCGCATTTTAGAGACGCCATATTTTTACTGCAACCACTTTGAAAGATACTTAGTATGATGACGTCACTATTTGTCATTCTAATTGGCCTTTCAGCCAATGGAGGCAATTCATCGCGTTACGTGATAATGGTGATCGCTGATTTGTTTACCAAACTTTTAATTGAGTTCTACGTGGAGTTCACGAAGCAAAATTAGCTCTCTTAAAATTAGACTGTTTTCATAGTTTTTTATGATTATAAACCAAGTAATTTACCTTTAATTTTATCATTATAAAAGAAATTTATTAATTATTACAATAGTTATAGTGTTTCATTTAGTGTTAATTTTATATAACGTAGAACTTTATTTAGTCCTGTTTTTTAATAACGTAGAATTTTATTTAGGCCTAGTTTTAATTAGATTGGTCGAACTCAAAGTAAAGCGATACTACAGCTTCCTTTGTTTACATCGCTTACATCGCTATCACGTGACCTAAGACGCTGTATGAATTGCCTCCATTAGTATTACCCAAAAAAGCAATTTTCTTAAAAAAAAAAAAAAAAAAACAATGCTTCTTTGAACATCATGTCAGTAATGATAACTTTCAGAGAAAGATTTTTTGACCCAATAAAATGTTGAATAAAGGTAAAAAAAATATATTACTAAAAAAAAATTCCATACAATCCGGATTTTGCATTACAATTTTTGAATAACTTACCACAGTAGGGATATCGCATTGTAGTGTTGAGATAAAACCTTCTAGGAAGTTTTGAGTTTGTAATATTCTTTTTGCTATAATAGTCTTCGTGGTTCATACCCATCACTGAACAATTTTCGAAGTCTTTATGGCAATCTGTGCACCTCCCAGACGAAAAGCTCTCGTAATCTGTACACTGAACTCCAATGAATTCGCAGTTCTTTGGATTTATACTTGCCTTGTAGTATTGCACTGCTTGCATATGACTGCATATCCTTGGTACTAAAGATATCGTGGCTAGGGAAATACAAAATGCGGTATTAAAATCTTAAATGATGTTGACGCATGCGCGTTGACGCCGCAAAAGAGAGTCTGTAAGCTTGAGAGGGCAGTGTTGGAGAAGCCGCCGCAGAGAGATGGCGCATAAATAAATATGTGATTAAACTAAAATCTGAGTTATGAGTTAAAAATTTAGTGTTGTGTTAGTGCAAACTACAGTCCACTGAGAGTGAAACATAAGTGGTCCTAGGGAGCCGGAGGCCAGTGACCTGAAGATTATTTTGTCTTCAAGTGTGATAGTGTTCTACACAAGTGATTCCTTTCATTACAAGTGATTATCTACTGGATAGGATTAATTAACGTCATTGGATACCAATAATAGAGGTGAGAGCAATTTCCCTTGATGTCATATTATTTCTGTTAAAATGAGTATTATTCAAAAACTTAGAAAAGACGAACTCAAGTTTGTCGCGGAAGAATTAGGGTTAGAAGTTCCGGAAGGGGCTAGAGTACTAGATCTTAAACAATTAATAGAAGAAAGTGACATTTTTAAAAATAAGCCAGAGATAGTCCAAAATATTGTAGAAGGGGTTTTAGAGGAAAGAAAAAATAAAACTGACGAATTAGAGAGGCAAAGATTAAATAATGAATTTAAGTTAGAGATGGAACGACTTAAACTTGCGCAGCTGGATAAGGAAATAGAGTTAGCGAATGTTCGCAAGGAATCTGGGCATGATCAGTCTAAACCAGAATTAAATACAGCGCTAGAGTCCTCAAATAATAGTTTAGAGAATTTAATAAAAAGTGTAAAAACATTGACCATTTCCGTACCTAAACGTGCAGAGTCGTTTAATTTGTTTTTTCAATCTCTTGAGAAAGCTTTTAAAACGAAATGTGTTCCGCAAGAGCTAAAATCGGAAATTCTTTTGAATATTCTTGACGAAAAAGCAAGAAATTTAATGGTTTATGTATCGGAAGAGGATATGAGTAATTACGATAAACTTAAAGAGATAGTTTTAAAACAATTTCAACCAACGCCGAGGGAATGCATAAATAATTTTAACAGAGCGCAAAAAATGCCAGGTGAAAATTATGCGCAATTTGCATCGCGTTTGAGTGCATCATTTGAGTATTATTGCGAGTTACGACAGGTTAATGATTTTAAATCCGTATGTGAACTGATAGTATCGGACAGATTGTTTAATTCGCTCGACCGTGAATTAATGAGGCATATTGGTATTAAACAAGGAGAATCTTTCTTCAAACCACAACAGTTGGGTCGAGAATGCGATATTTTTCTATCCGCTAATGTGAAAACTAAAACAGATGTGAATAATATGCTAAATCTGAAAGAGTCTCGTTTTAAAAACAAAGGACTCTCTAATGTGTTTTTATCTGAGGTAAAAAATTCTAAGTGTAATCTTTGTAAATCTGAGGAATTTCCCCATCCTCTATATTCGTGTACAAAATTTAAAAACCTCTCCGTTAGTGAAAGGGTAGAATTTGTAAAAGCTAACAATCTCTGCTTTAAGTGCCTGTCCGAGAATTGTATGGCGTCAAAATGCCGCGCAAAAAACTGTTTCTGTAAGAAACCGCATAATAAACTCTTACATTTTCCCAGAGAATTAAAACAAACATCTGCCTCAGTAACAAATGAATCATCGCTCTCAAATGAAACAGCGGAGACCAGAATTGTGGCGTCGGCCAAGGCCAATCATTACGAAAAAACAAAAACTAAAGCAAAGAGTGTTTTACTAAGCACAGTACGGTGTTATATAAAAAATAGGTTTTCGGAATGGCAGGACGTTCGATGTTTACTAGACGTCGGTTCACAGGCGTCATTAGTCACGAAAAATTGTTTAGATAAATTGCAGTTAAAAGGCGAAAGAATAAATGCTGAAATATCGTGTTTAGATGAATCGACGAGAGCTGTCAGCCGCTGTGTTACCACTTCCATTGCCAATCAAGATAAGAGTTATGAGAGAGAATTAACGTTGTTGGTAGTAAAAAAAAGAGATATATATATAGATATATATATAGAAAGAGATATAGATTTTACGCCATCAAAATTACTCAATGTAAATATAAATATTCCAGACTCAATTAAATTAGCAGATGAAAGGTTTTATGTTCCAAGTAAAATTGACATATTATTAGGCGCGGAGATTTTTTATGATTTATTGCGTTCGGGACAAATCTATTTGCATGAATCCCAGTTGCTTTTGCAAAATACGATTTTTGGTTACGTCGTGAGCTGAAGTTTAAACGAATCGAGTGAGACAAAAATTCATTGCGGTTTAATTGTTGAGGATGGTTTAAATGAAATGTTAGAGAGATTTTGGGAGGTTGAGAACGTAGAATTTGTAAATACAAAGAGTAGCGAGGAAACGATATGCGAAGAACATTTTGCGCGGACACATTTCAGAGACGAAAACGGCAGATATGTTGTAACAATGCCACTTAAGGAAGAACCTTTATGTTTAGGAAAATCTAGGGACATTGCTCTCAGGCGATTGAATTCATTGTGGTATAAATTAGAAAAAGACACTGATTATCAAAAACTATATAAAGGCTTTATTGAGGAATACGGAAATTTAGGACACATGAGTGAGATGTCAAATGATAAGGAAAGTGAAGGTAATTACTATATGCCACATCACGGCGTATATAAACCTGAGAAAAGTAGTACACCGTTGGGAGTGGTCTTTAACTGTTCTAGTTTGAACACGAATGATATTTCCTTGAACGCTATCCAATACAACGGAGGTGTAATTCAGAAAGACCTTTTTTCTATAATTATAAATTTTAGACAGTATAATTTTGCTTTAACTGCGGATATACAGAAGATGTACCGGATGATACTAGTGCACCCAAGTCAACACAACTTGCAAAAAATTTTGTGGAAGGATCATGCGAGTGGTCCAATAAAAACATTTCAATTAAATACAGTGACGTACGGAACTGTATCTGCACCCTTTTTGGCAATGAGAACATTACTGCAGTTATCTAGAGATGAGGAAAACCAGTTCCCATTAGCCGCACCAGTGATTCGAGATAACTTTTACATGGACGATGGTCTATGTGGCGCGCCCACCTTGGAAGAAGCAAAAGAATTGAAGCGCGAATTGATCGGTATTCTCGCGAGTGCTGGAATGACTTTGCATAAGTGGTCTGAAAACCATCCCGAACTTGGCTCTAACGGAAGTGAGAATTATGAATTCTCAAACAATGACGAAATAAAAACACTAGGAGTTATGTGGCGGCCAAGTAAGGACTGTTTTGCATTCCAAATCGACGTAGACGTCCATAGTGTCCATACCAAAAGAAGCGTGTTGTCTGTAATAGCACGAATCTTTGATCCTTTGGGACTGATTGGGCCTGTCATTGCCAAGGCCAAAATCCTTATGCAGCAATTATGGAAGTTAAAGCTAGATTGGCATGAGCCACTTCCAGTTTCCGAATCTTTAGAGTGGAGTCAGTTTCTAGCAAACCTGAAATACATTCAAAATGTAGAAATTGATAGATGCATAGTGATAGAGAAAGCCATATCTATTGAGCTTCATGCGTTTTGCGATGCTTCGGAACGATGTTTTGGAGCTGTAGTGTATTGCAAGTCGTGGAATTCGTTGGGTGAAACAAAAGTGAAATTAGTCGCGAGCAAGTCAAGAGTAGCTCCTATCAAAACTCCCCTTACTATTCCAAAATTGGAATTAAGTGCTGCAGTCTTATTATCTAGATTAATAAAAAGAATTACGTCAGCCTTAAAACTAAGAGTGACTGAGATGTTTTGCTGGAGTGATTCCATGATAGTGTTAGCCTGGATAAAAAGAGATCCACTATCATTAAAAACCTTTGTAAAAAACAGAGTAGCAACGATCCAGGAACTAACGTCAACAGCTCATTGGTACCATGTACCATCGGAACAAAATCCAGCCGACTTTATCTCCCGAGGAGCAGATCCTGTCAAATTTAAGGGCAATTCCATGTGGTTCAACGGACCTGCGTTTCTGGCAGACAACCATTACCCAAACAGTACTGTTACTGTTCCCGAAACTGATGAAGAGTTTTACAAGGAACTTAAAAACTCTAAAATTGATAACGAGGAGAATCAGTTTCCTGTGTTCACCATTACTGTGAAAAGCTTTTTAGATAGTATTATAAGTTTGAAAAATAATTATATGTTTATAATTCGAATTTTTAGTTATATTTTCAGATTTGTAAAGAAATTGAGGGAACCATTGAAGAGGGCGTCTGGACCTCTTCAAGTTCAGGAGCTTCAGCATGCCGAAAACTACCTGTTAAGCCAAATTCAACAAGAGTTCTTTTCTTCTGATGTGTGGGACTTGAAAAAAATGGGAAAGGTGTCTCCAGGTAGTAAATTAAAAAATTTAAATCCTTTCTTGGATTCTGATGGCATATTGCGTGTGGGTGGCCGTCTAGGTAATAGCAATCTTAATTTTAGTAACAAACATCCTGCAATTCTTCCAAAAGAGAGTAAGCTTACTGCAATAATTGTTTTATCGTACCATTTGAAATATTTACATGTTGGCCCATCGGCATTACTTAATCTTGTGAGAGAGAAATTTTGGCCCTTAAGTGGTCGTTCAATATGCAGGAAAATTGTGCATAATTGCATTGCTTGTTTCAGAGCTAAACCCATACCTTCAAACCAAATCATGGGTGACTTACCTCGTGAACGGATAAATCCTGACTTCCCGTTCAATTGTACTGGTGTGGACCTCTGTGGTCCTTTTCTGATCAAGTATAAACATCAAAGAAAAAATATCGAGCAAAAGGTGTATATTTGTTTGTTTATATGTTTTGTTTCAAAGGCAGTGCACTTAGAAATTGTTGCTGATCTGACTTCCGAATCTTTCGTTGCTGCGTTAAAGAGATTTATTGCCCGCAGAGGCAAGTGCGCGAAATTATTTTCGGACAATGCAAAGAATTTCGTCGGTGCCAATAAGGAACTAAAATCATTCATTGACATGGTTAGAAAACCTAACGAGAAATTGTCGAGCTATTTATCTGCCGAAGGCATAAAATGGAAATTTATTCCGCCAAGAGCGCCGAACTTTGGGGGTTTGTGGGAGGCGGCTGTGAAATCTGTAAAATATCATCTAAAGAGAGTTGTTTGCAATGCGAGATTGACGTATGAAGAATTTCTTACGACAATTACGCAAATTGAAAGTATTTTAAATTCGCGACCGCTGTGCCCATTGTCTGCGGATGCAGATGATTTAGAAGTTCTAACACCGGCGCATTTTCTCCTTGGCAGATCCATGACTTCCATTATTGAACCGGACTTGAGTAATTTGAGAGAAAATACACTGTCTAAATGGCAGAGGGTAACAAAGCTTGTTCAGTTGATATGGAGAAAATGGCACCGTTCCTATCTGAATAATTTACAGCAACGCAGCAAGTGGAGATTCGAGAAGGATAATGTTAAAATAGGAGATTTGGTTTTACTAATTGAAGATAATTTGCCTACTCATAAATGGGTAATGGGTAGAATATTAGAAGTATTTAAGGGTAAGGACAAAAGGGTTCGAGTTGTCCTGGTAAAGACACAATATGGAACTTTTAAAAGGTCTATATCAAAGGTATGCATATTGCCTTTATCAGGGTAACAAACCAAACCGTTCAATATTTGTATGCAAATTAGTGTCTGTTTAACATTGTAAAAATTGTGTGTAAGTGTTTATTTTAACTATTGCAATTGAAATGTGTATTGTGTATTTTATATTATATAATTGTCATATGTCGAATACTTCTGTGTGTTTTAATATAAGAATTATTGCATTATGGTGATTGAATGTAAACATTTCAATGCCGGGCGGTATGTTGACGCATGCGCGTTGACGCCGCAAAAGAGAGTCTGTAAGCTTGAGAGGGCAGTGTTGGAGAAGCCGCCGCAGAGAGATGGCGCATAAATAAATATGTGATTAAACTAAAATCTGAGTTATGAGTTAAAAATTTAGTGTTGTGTTAGGGCAAACTACAGTCCACTGAGAGTGAAACAAATGACTTCAACAGCAGAAGAAATTTGGAAAGCAAATAGAAATTTGAATGGTAAATTCGTATAAGCTTTTACGCACGCAATGCACAAAAATACGAAAATGGTGGAAAAATACACTGGAGAAAATCACGAGTATTTATAGTTCATTTCGAAAGAATTTATCTAAATTTTACTGCGTAACTAGAGAAATTGTGCCCACATAACTGGAGAAATTATACCATTAAAATTTCTCCAGGAGGCAAGTTTTTATTCTCAAATTATCTGTCGAATTCGAAAATAGAACTTAAAAAAATAGTATTCAGAACATTCTTATTGCGGAAAGACTCATTTAACGCAATAAATTTGTAAGCGTAAACAATTCACCTATTTAATGCTAGAAACTTTTGAGAATACTACGCACTTTCAATTAACATAAATGATGTTAATGCAGTTATTTCACTGTGTCGCAATAAAAAGGCATAGAATAACGCGTTGAACGTGATTAATTTTTAAGAATTGCGATTATTTTTCTGCTTATTTCCCCAAAAAAATCACATTCGTGGGTTTAAACGTTGCAGACAGGCAGTTAAGTTAGTCATATCATTTGGTGAATTTTAGCAGATGCATTTTTCTACCTACATTGCACTCCTCCTTCCAAATTCCAAACAGTAATATCTGTTTTCAGCCCCGTCATTTACGGGAGTCAGGAGAGGTCCAATACCCCCTCCCCCTTCCTTCAGAAATATAATGTATGTATACGTGTGTGCCAATTTTGCTGCTTTTTAATGGACTGTACATTGAATTTATAACCATTGAGTTTATAACCTCCTCCATGAAAAATATGAAATGACGGGCTCTGTGACCCTATCTGTTCTATAAACAAAAGTTGCAGCAGCTAGAAGAAGGAAATAAATTTTCTAAAGTGTTTAAAGTAGTATTTTGACAAAAAATTCCTGAGTTATTTTCAGGCTACGCATAGCGGTTTCTTTATCTTTTTTTTTTCAATCATAACAAATCCCGTAAGGGGCCGTTCAGAAATGATGTCACGCTTTTTTCCCATATATTTGACCCCCCTTCCCCCCTTTGTCACAATATGTCACACTTCAGCGGACTCCCTCCCCCCTTTGTCACGTGTCACGCTATGTTGTATAATGCATGATGTCACATTTCTTGTTACCCCCTCTCCTCCCCTTGTCACAATTTCACGAACCCCCCTCCCTCCCTCGAAGCGTGACATTATTTATGAATGATCCCTAATATGCGTAGCAAAAACTGTAAAACGAAGGACATTTTCTTCATGAAACTAGCATACCATAACAATAACATGACAACATGCAGTTCTACGCAAAAGAAAAAAAAAAAAAAACTGGCTGCAGAGGGCCAAGAAGAATCTATTCATGTCCAAGGGAGAAACTGCTGGTATAAGGAATGTGCTGTATTCTGTTCTCGTTTTATTTCGTTCAAAGCATTCCTGATTTCTTAAGAAATGATGCTATCTGAAAGTTTAAAAATTTGGTTGCTTTCAACAAACAGAGAAGCAAACATTCTGATTCGCGTGCTGATAAACCCACCTGCGAAACGAACTTCCTAAAAGTCGAATGGATTCGTACTTTTTTGCCATGCGCAGAAGCGTCCATGTGTCAGGACTTCGTGGTCGAACTGTAAGACGCAACAAACGCAAAAATACTGGGACAATAATCAGATAGCAAACTTACCATACAGAAAGTCTAAAGATAAGTAAGACTTTACAATGAGACCACGGCAGCTATCTTGCTTCGTTCCTCCATTAGGGTAAAAGTCTGCGTGGCCCAGAGGATTGATGTCGCCGAGAACGATTCCTTAAAAATTCATATTAATTTTCTATTAAACAAAAAATAGTATAAATATATTAGGAAGCTAAAATCTACAAGTGAAATAATTTCATTTAGTTCTATGTTTGGCTTTGAATGGATATGTTGTAAATAATACTTGGAAGAGAAAGGGGGGGGGGGTCAGAAAAAGTAATAGCTTATGATTATTGCAGTTAAATGTGTTAAAAGTAACATAAACTTTTTTTTAATAAGCTTGTTTTAAAAAAAGGATACCAAACCTTAATTTCCAAAATATAAATTCAAGATTTGACTTATTTTGTGTTTGTTTAGTCAGTAAGACATTTAGATAAATAATAATTAAATATGTAGTATAGAACTTCGATCCATCATCGCTTTCGCATCTTTCATTCTCGCGTATGCATCGTCTTGTTTCAAAGGTCCCGTTACGAATACTTTTAAAACAATTAATTTTGTTTGCTTAAACCCTTCGGCCCTGAATTTTTAATTGGTAAGATAACAAATTCAATGAGTGCTTAGATATGCTACTTTCTATGACAGTATCTTAAATATAAAAGATTATAACATTCCGCAATTACCGAACTAACTAAAAAATGTTCTAATAGGCTATAATTAATCAAAAAGTGAAAATATATTTTATTTACAGTTTACACAATATTCCAGTTTGCATCTTTGTTGCTCTGAAATATTTTCGATTATGTGATTATTCAGCTCATCGCATCTTTCATGTTTGCAAGAGGCCTAATAGCTGATTATTTATTTATTCTTTTCTTTAAGGGTGGAAAAATAGGTTATTATCCGCTTGCCTAATGGAGTCCGCATGTGGTGAGAGTTTTGAAAATAAGAGTTTTTGAAATATAAATCCTCAAGTTCAGTAAATCCATATTTCAGAGGAATTAATAAGGAGATTGCATCACTTTTGTGCTTGACCCAAGAGTTTATAGTAGCCGTAATGAATTATAATGAAGAGTGACGTTTCGTGCTCTTTATAGCAATTTGGTATAATGGTATTAAAGAGTCATGTTTCTTGTATCCATTACTTCCGTGATTTTAATATAGAACTTTACAATTTCAGGACTAGCTACATCAATAAAGGTGGTGCCACTTTTGCTCCATCTTTTTACTAGGTCCTGTGCATTATGTGAAGCCTTTGTCAATCCAAAATCCAAATTATACGTGCAACACTTTTTTTAGAGAAAATAATTGTTCTTTAAAAAAACAAAAACATAAGTTTTTTTCTAATAGGCATCTGGTGAACTATTAATAGAACAAGAATGAAAATATGTACACTTTTCCACTCTAAGGCCTGACGTCCTATTAGTAGAACATGTATTAAATTATCTTTTTCATTGCAATTTTTAATTTTTTTTAGCTAAAAGTATACTGAATTGTGCTTAAAGAGTCTTATTTGCACTATGGAATTTTTTTAACGATGTGGGGAATTTCATATAATAATATTTTGAGAACTAGTAAAAGATGCAAACGCCTTTTAGCTGCAAACGGCTAGACGCTTCCATAATTTGCTCTGCTGGGGACAAACTACGATCTACTAAACAGAAATGATGGCGTATTGATATTTTTGCATATATCAATAGTAGGATACCAGGTTTTGAGGCTAAAATGCTTGAAATGAGGAATATAGAGTCATGGTAAAGATGTGCCCTAATATTAGGATGTCAGGGCCGAAGGGGTTCATCATTTCTGAAGCTAACATACTTCCGTGTTTATTATTTTAAAATTTTATCGACATTAAAAAAAATAATAATTAATTCAACATCTTTTCATTAGATTTTAGTTTATGTATCGATTGATGAAGAGGTTGCGACATTTTGCTTGATTTCTGTTTTAGAAATGATCGCGGAGAACGAAGAAATGGGTGGTGTTGCCAATGAAGACGAAGGAGACTGTAGCCTAATCAGCTACAGTATCACGATCAACCAAAGCGATCTGCCTGGCAGAGTGCCGAGAAGAACCTATTCATGTTCAAGGGATGAACTGCTGCTATAAGGAATGTGCCGTTTTTGTTCTCCTTCTAGTTCGTTTAGCATAATTGATTCCTTCGGAACTGATGCTATATGCCAGTTTATAAAGTTAGATGCGTTCAACAAACAGAGAAGCAAACGTTCTGGTTCACACACTAAATAAACGCACCCGCAAAACGAACTTCCCTAAAACTCAAATGGATTCTTTTTTTTTTTCTGCCATGAGAGTCCAAATGTCAAAATTCTGTGGTTGAACAGTATAACATTTGCTGAAGCACCTTAACGATGGAAATGATGAGTAACTTTATGCCTTAGATCTTATCTTTATCCCCCCCCCCTCCCGCGTGAATTAAGCAAAAATGAGAACAGTAAGATGCCTCAAAAGTTGGAAATTTATTATTTCTTGAAGAAATGAGTTCACGCATGCCGAACTTTTTCAATGTTTTAAGTAAAGAAATGGATTTATTCATCGTTCTCCAAATTTTTCGCAATGAGAGTAAGGTCATTCAGGGACATCTCGACATTTGAAAGATCTCGACATGTTGAAGAAAATTCAGAAGCGTTTCGGAGCCAAAGTATTGGAATCACTTTGGAGTGTAGTGTATCATTGTAAATCAATGTGCTTGAAAATTCCGAGATTGAGCAAGAAAATAAATATTAAAAGTCTGTCACAGGTAAGTTCTTCGTAGCTTACAGAACTTAAAGTGTAAGATTTATTGCATTTAAATTCTAATATCACTAATAAACATAGGCATAACTAGAGTTGGTGAAAGGGGGGGGGGGGTCACCTTAAAAATGTACAGACTGAACACCAATACGAAGTGTAAAAGAGTTGAAAATTAACTAGTCATAAATACATGTCTCTAAAGATATACTCCGTGTTTATTTCAGGCATCTCTCGGTGGGGGGGGGGGGGGGAACTATCCCCTCGGAGCAAGTCAACTCCTCCCCCCCCCCCCCGGCAAAAAAATTCAGATCACAAGTTTTAAAAAAAGAAAGAAAAGAGAAATTACGCTTTTAAGACCTTTTACTTTCGGAAACACTTTCAGGGAAAGGACATTCAACACTATCACGAGCGACACCAAAAGTAACTTAAAAGATATAAGACTTTATTTTGAAAAAAAAATGCGCTGGGGAGAGTAACCTAACTCCTTTCTGTTTCCTCTAAGATCACCAAAGCATCCCGAAATTGCATTGCTAGGAAGATTTCAAAAAGTTTCCAGGGGAGAGACCTCGAAGCCTTGCCTCCAGAGTTATCCTAAGCATTATACATGTAAGACCAGTTACAAAAATTTAAGTTGCAGAAGCCCCAAGCACCCACTCCTCTAACTTCACCAAAGATCTAAACATACATCTACTATATATACATCAAAAAGCTGTCATATATGTAAAAAAATTCATATCAACATCATTTCTAATCATACATATCTATATATATGTATATATAAAGGGTATGATTTTGAAGCATACACTGCCCTTCCTAATTCTTAACATGCTCCCCCTGCTCCGGAGCCAAGGCAGTATCCAGAATTTTTTTTCGGGGGGGGGGGGGGGGCAGACTTCGACACACTTATGTAAAGAAAAGTTTTAGGGAGGAATATATAATACATTGCAAAAGATTTTTTTGCGGGGGGGGGGGGCGGCCCGTGGGTCCTCCTTCCCCTCTGGATACAGCCTTGATTCACAAAAACATTAAACATTCCTTACTAGATCTATTAGTTTATTTTTTAATTCAAACGCAATAGAAAATTCAATATTTAGCGCTAAGCAATCTTCTATGTCCAGGCATTCATAATATTAAAACCGGGAAATAGTCGAATTTTAGAGAAAAAAATCCAAATTCCCCTACAAAAATGCTCATCCCCACAATAAATTTCTAAAAAATTTGTAGCAAAACATACCTCCGAAGTGGAAGCATCTAAATCAAATTTTCTTTTCTTTTTGGATGACGAACGTGTCCATCGCTGGAGTGCAAACATTATTATGTATCGAAAATAATTAAAAATTTAGCTAAAATATAAATAATACTTGATTGTAAATTAAAATGCAGCATTAAACCGTAGCAGTGAGATAGGAAACGTTGAACGGATGATTTCCAGAGTCGTAATGCAATCAGTGATGGACCATAATAAGAAAAAAAAAACATTTAAAATATAAGAGATGAGAGAACATCTGTAAATGAGAATGCAATGCAAATACAGTTCATCAGTTTTCCAATCGGCTCATCTACAAAAAAGATTTTACCAAAATGGGTGTTTGGACAGGAAGTCATAAATAAATACAAACTGCTCTTTAAGTTTCTTAATGAGCATCCCTTCCTGGCTTGAGGGTTTAACCCATTAGGACAATTGGACTTTAGGACTCCATCACAGTAGAGAATATTTTCCAGGAAACTTATTACTTGTGCGATTGTATTCCCAGATTGCTGCCTTTGGGTAAAAAAGACATCAAGAAGGAAAGAAAACCCTCTGGAGTGATTGAAAGGATCTCTGTGTGTGGTACGGTGATTGAAGCCACCTTTCGCTGTTAACCCCCCCCCCCCCAAGGTGATAAGGGGGTTGATTATAACCTAATAACCAGATGAAAAGTCTTCTTTATTATGAGCTGCCTACTTTGGCCATGATCGCAACCCTTCAGAGAAAAAGGAAAAAAAAATCATATGCATATGTGTTTAATTTTCTTAGGGAAAAAAATTGTGCTTTGCAAGGCCGTAGCCAGAAATTCTTCTGTGTGCCTAAATGTGCCTAAATAAGTACATACCCAATGGGGGGGGGGGGTTTAAACCCCCAAAAGCCCCCCCTGATTACGCCTATGCTAATAAATGAATGTTTTAACTATTATACAACCATTTTCATAAATACAGAAAATGTATAATAATAATAATAAGAAGAAGAAACTTCTTTTGTCTCTTTTAAGCGACAATACAAAACGGTCAGATTTTGACATTTGGGTGAGGAAGAATTCTAGACTATAGTTTGATTAAATTCTATGTCTGCGTAGCAGAAGTAAAAGGCAGTGTCCATTTTTATAATCGACAATAAAAGTGCAAAGCTAAAAAAAAGATTAACTTTTACTTCCGAAAATAAAGTCTATAATATACGATTGTCGCGAAAATAGTCTTTTAGAATCGCCCTATACATAGAAAACCTTTTATTCAACTTAGAGGAATAGAAATTGTTATAAAAATAGGAGCATTGAAAGTAACATACCATATTGAGTGCCACCATTCGTATGGATGACGTCGACTAAATGTGCATCCGAAGAATCCAATCTCTCTTCTTTTGATTTATTTTGAAATGGAGACAGAGCTGGATCTAGTGCTATTTGCAAGAGAAGGGAATGTTATCTGATGCAGTTTATAAAAGTCATTTTCATTATGTACTTGTAAATTGAAAAATTCGGTACACTCTAAAACGATTTGCATCTAGATCCCTATTGAAAAAGTACACAATTCATACGAATATAAAGCACAGGGTGTACACAAATGACTGTCCCAACTTTGCAAGGCTCTTAAAAGAAAAGAAAAATGGGAATTACAGCCTTTTTTAGCCTACTTTCCCGTAAAAGTAAAAAAATAATAATAAAGCATGAAAGAAGGCTTAATGTATCGCAAAAATACCGTTAAAAATAAAGAAAAGTAAAAAAAAGTGAAGTAATTATAAAAATTGAACAATAAAAAAAATTGACAGTAGGGTTTTGAGATGGAGAAAATGTGTGACTGTCGGTCTGTCCCTCCCTAATAACTTTCGAACGAATTGTCCGAAATTCGGAAAATTCTTTTTGAATTCGAAAGAGCTTGGCGAGATCATCTTATTTTCATATTTCGCTTTGAACAATTTTTCGTTCAATTTTGAACAGTTCAAAAAACTTTAACATTATCTCCTATGTGGAAAAATGAAGCACATTATGTAAACTCTTGGCACGAGATGCAAGTTCCTATGAGCAAGCTTGTTTGAAGAAGCTCTCAGCGTGAAATATTGATTTGAACAATGTTTGTTCATTTTTGAACAATTAAAAAAAAGTAACATTGGCGCCTACGGGGAAATTTCAATCCTATATTAATCCTGATCTAACTTATGGATTTGCTTGCAACAAACTTTATTGGAAAGATGTTACGATGTAGAACATGTACAGATGCGAAGTTCAACTAGAGCTGAACGAGCCTATTTTCCAATGAAATTTTTTTATCGGAATTTTTATGGATATTTCTCAATGAATAAATGAATGAGTGAAGGAATTAATGAATGAATAAATGAAAGTGAAAGAATGGATGAGTGAAAGAATGAATGAATGAATGAGCTAATAAATGATAAAATAAATGAGTGAATAAATGAAAAAATAAATGAGTGAATTAATGAAAAAATAAATGAATGAATAAATACATGAATGAGTAAATGAATGAATAAATACATGAATGAGTAAATGAATGAATGACTTAATGAAAGAATGAATGAGTGAGTGATTGAATATGTATTATCCGTTCAGAAAGGTATATTTGAAGTAATTAAGAACTAAAGCTAAATGAGAAAAAGATAGCTAGACTATAAATTTGAATTTAGTGTATACGGGAAAGTAGGCTTGCACAGTTCTAGACGGAAGTACTTGTTATTATCAAAAAATACCAGCTGAAAATTTAAATTCAACACAGTTAAAAGCTCTGATGTCAACACCTACAAAAACACGATTGATGTCAACCTGGTGCGAGAACCCATCCCACACTTTTTCCAGTTGTCTGGTATATTATGCGAAGAGTCCACTGATGAAGAACAAGGTCTTGGGATACTATGAGAACAACCACCAGAACGGCAATTTCTCACTTAAAAATCCATGAAAAAAAAGTTAATGCCAATAGAGTGGTGAACCATTTTGCTGCAGTACTATAAAATTACTAGTTTTTTACAGATTTGGACAGAACTAAATCTAACTTACCTAAATAATTAACCTCATAAATAACATACTCATGGGACAAGAATATTCCAGAAGTTTTTGCTTGTTATTTTTTATTTTCGAGGAACAATAAGGAAGATTTTATTTTTTTCCGTGTCTTGCGAAGTTAAAACCAAACGCAGAATGTTTGACAATATTCTGCGACCAAGTTTCAGCTGATTGAAAATGCTCTGCAATATATATGCACGCAATGTTCAGTTGTGATAAACATATATCGAAATGAGAAGCTACTTGGGGTACAATCCTCACATCAAGAGAATTCTTCCCAACGTTCTGAACAAAGAAGGGTTAAATTTTCAAAAATATCTCGAGATGCTCTCGATCCGTTTTAAGTCATTAGGAAATTTATTTTCTATTGTTCTGCGACAAAGCTCTTTGTTCTGCGACGTACATTCCATTTTCCATTCTGGGCTAGGGGCACGTTCCCGTGGGAGTTTGATTTCATTTCGGAAAACCCTTTACATTTCGCATATTTAATCAGAGGTACCAGTACGAAAAAAAATTCTTTCTAAAATCTTATTCCTTTTTATAAAAGGAACTTGTAGACTTTAGAAAAACAATAATACATTTTCAAATTTAAAAAAAATGTTTAAAAAAATTTGCAATTTCCTTTCGTGAAATGGTTTCAGACATTTGCTATTTTTTCAATAGACATTTATTTCATTGGAAAACTCACCTGTAATTCGTCTTAAATTTCCCACAATCTGCCCTGCAAATCCGGCTATGTGTGCTCCAAGGCTGTGGCCAACAACGTGAATATTTTCTGGACCGACGCCACTTTCGCTCTGAAATAGAGCATCAATAATTAGCTTTAATAAGTTAAAACCTTTCAAGTAAACGCTTTGTATATACAGTTCACGTCTAGAACTCATGAAAACAAAAACCTTTCTGTTTCTTGAATTCTAACTTTTCTATCCTTTGAAGAAAAAGTGCTTTTTCTTTTCATCAGTAAGATTGAATTTGCTAATTTTCATGAATGTTTTTATTTATAGACAGAAAATAATGTTCGTACTTTATCTACATTCATTGTTCATTATTAAGAAAACAGAGGAAATCTTATGTATATACAGTAAAACTTGTGAAGTTAACCACCTGTTTAAGGTGATCCCTTTTGTCATGAATGGAATTAACCCCTTCACCCTCTACCTCACCCTCTACAAGTTGACCACCTGTCTAAGTTGACCACTAAAGTACTGAACCGCAAGTGGTCAACTTACACAGGTTTAACTGTATATATATACTTATTTATACATATTTGAGTTCTGGAAGACTGCTCAAACGATTTAGATCAAATTTTATACTTAGGGCAGGTTTTGTTTTTTAAGTTTTCCTATGTAGGTTTCTTTCCTGAAAAAACGCGATTTTTCACAAAAAAACAGGTTTTTTTTTTTTTTTTTTTTTTTTTTTTTTTTTAATAACGCAATTGAGAACTCATAACAATGAACAAAAATCATCTGCTAATAGATATTTTATTTTAATTTAATATTGATTGGCAACACTTAATTTTCAATTTATCGCTTGATGATTGAAATTTGTTGATATAATTTGTGCACTTCAAAATGCCGAAGAAAAAGTAGAGAAAAAAATGCGTTAATGACTATTTTGCGTAATTTTAATGTATCAGAAGTTCTGTGTAACGATGTAAAACTCATTGTGACAAGTCAAAGTAATAACACTATCAAGGCAAAAATCGTTGTGGTGAACAATCTGGAAAAGAAGTATATAGATAGTACATGTAATTCACTTCTTGGATACAGCTTTATTATAGGTGCCGGTTAGCGACTTTTGTGGTTGGCGAAAAAATTCTGGGTTACAACTGGTTGTTTTATGTTTGAAGTTTGAAACTTTGATTTGTTATAAACATCACTGATTTGGCGACACCTATTGCCACCAACCGGTCCCTGTACTAAAGATGTTCCTAAGCTTGACTCATCAAAAGATCAACTAGGATGTAGTATGTACCGTACAGTGACTCACCAGTTTCCAGTAAGAATTGCATTTGCCATGCCAGTACACAAAACTTACAATTAATGAGAGGTAAACTGTAAAGTTGTAAAATAATTTAAGAAAAAATAGAACTGACTTCATATTAGAAATTGTGCTACAAAGTGAAAAATAAATTCATTCGTATTTCTTTCTTTTCTCGCGTATCTCGAAAAAGGCTTTAGCGACTCTAATAAAAATTTAGGTACTTTTCCGTTTCGGGGGGGGGGGGGGGATAGTTAAATTTCTTTAAAGTCTTATCAATTTGTTTTTTACGCGGAGTTTGTTTTTGGCAAAAATATTTAAATATCTCAAATATTTAAATATACCCAAAATGGTGCAGTAGTTTGATTTGGCGAAAAAACAATTTACCATCATCGGCTCCCCCCCCCCCCTCCTCTCCTGAAACGGAAAACTACCAAAATTTATATTTAGAATATTTTGCCTTTAAGATTTATTTAAACAAGTATCTTCTTCAAAAAAAGTTCGATAAAAAATATGAAGAAATGAGAAAAAAAAAGAAAAAAACGCTGAGCTAAGCTCGGTCGCCCAGGTACTTAAAAATTAAGCAAACATAAAACTGTAAACTTTAACATGATCTAACTGCAAGATTTTCTAAAAAAAATTTTAAACTAAGTTCTTACCATAATTGTCTGAATTAAAAATGCCAGCTGTCTCCCGATAACTTGAGTATTTTCAGCAGCGTCTGTGTAATTTGGGCCGTTTCCCCATGACCAGTCAACTAAAATTACATTATATGAACCACGCTTCATCAGCTCATCTTTTGTTTCCTAAAACGAAGTCCAATGTGCTCAACAGTTTACATCATAAAAATGAAAGATTATTGTTTCATCATCAGTACGTCCCAAAATTAGAGATACTTAATTATATTTTGACTTTTCCAATGAGAGTTATGTTTAGTCGAAGTCGTTTATAACGACATAAGTTTTAACGACACATAACGTCAGTAAATAGACAGTCATATCTAGAGATGTATAACAATATTTAATTTGATTAGCAATTTTTAAAATCACCCTTGTTTATAACATCAGCTCGGTTTTAAACCTCATAAATATCGCTAAATCTCCGATGTTGTTGTAACCGAAATCGGCTGTATTTCCTTAAATATATACTTAAAAACGTACGTAAAATAAGTACGTTTTTCTTGAATCAAAATTTTGACAGAAACTTTGGAGAAAAAATGATCTGACATTAAATTACTGCCCAAAAATTAAGATAGGGCACAAGGATTTCAACTTTTGAGTTTGTGAACACAGAGAATCACTTTAAGGCCAAAAACTTAGTTTGAAAACGTCAAAAGATCAGATCCCCAGTTCAAATCAGAACAATACGTAATAAGTCACGGAATTATTATTTTTTTACACCATTACAAAGGGGAAATGTTCCGACATAAGTATGAAATTCAACTTCTGACACACCGTATTTTGCGAAACATAAAATGTTACGGACTATAAGACGTACCTGAATTTTTAAACAATTTTTTCTCAGATTTTTTTTTTTTACATTTAATATTAGATTGCAAAATTCGACGAATAAAATATACATTTTAAAAATTAATTTATGAAACCTAAATGACTTTTAAGGCCCCCCGAAATAGTTACTTGAGCTTCATTCTTCTCCATGACTTCTCGCTTTCTCTCGGCTTCTCTCTTATCTTATTTAACATTTTTAAGACTGACGAGCATTTTAAATCAACCGCTGGATATTTTAGCACCAGTTTCGAGATGCACCAATTTTGAGGCAATTTTTGGAAGTAGAAAAAATACGTCTTATAGTCCATGCCCCCTCCCCCTCATGACTTACTCTGCAGTAATTCCCTCTCTTGATGGCATTTTCAATCTTCTTTCACACTTGCACATTCACGATTTGGTTGATAAGGTGTTCAATTTGTACTTTGAGCTCTTGTACTGTTCTGAGTTTGTTAACACGGATTTCTGATTTCAAAAACACAAAAAGAACTAATGCAAGGTACATATTGCTAAGTGCGCCCATACTGCAGTCTCTCCACAAAGAGAGCCTAACATAAGGTCACGCGACTCAGCTGGCCAGTTCTATTCATCATGGCAAGCATTTTGAGAGTATTCAGTATTCGAATAAGAAGACTGTTGCCAACCAACGCACAAAATATGTTGCGTAGATTAACCGGAACATTCTTGAATCGGAAACTGATAGTAGATCAGAACCGGAATCGTAGGGATACGGTTCCTTATTGAATCGGAACCGGATAGTAGATTAACAGGAACATTTGCCCAATGTAATGAGGTAAAAATATTTGTGCATAAGTATGTAGCCTTCCAATAGAATATCTTAAATGCGATCTTCCTATTGCGACACCTCCCTGCATAATAAATGTTAAAAAAAAAAAAAAAAAAAAAAAAAGTTTTTGTACATCATTTGGAATACTTACCCTCATCCACGCTGATCTGCACACACCATCAAGGAACCCATGAACGAAAATTTCCGTTTTGTGTCTGGGATTAAAATTTGTGTTGCTCGGCAATTTACCTTCGCACAAATGTAGGAACTCTGGGTACTTTGGATTTCTCCTGGTAAATAGGAAAGCCGAAGTATTTGGAAAGGTGCTAGAAGAATTTGAGGAATCAGAAAAGCTTTCATTGAAATTATGTTGTGAAACACTGGAGCAGTCAGTAGCGTTGTATGGTCGAAAGCAGAAGGAAGGGTCTTGCTGAAAAATTCTTTTGATAATAGTATTCTCAAAGATAGTTAGTTCACCTGGGGGAAAAGATTAGTTACAATGTTGTATAACAATGACTTATAACCTTAAAAGATTAGTTTTGTATTGTACCTGTGACACATCTAGAGAGTTTTTTCAACATTGGTTGCGTTTATATCAATTGAAATTCGAAGTTACTTTATGATTGGAATTATTGATATTAGAAACTATATATTTTTTTGAATTACTAACTTGTTGGTTGTATTTTTTAGTTAATCGATCAATATAATCTTCCTAACAACTTGACAGTGCTCTAACTCATTCCTTTCTGGTGCACATCTTGCCTAGTTGACGAAATTGCACGAAAAACAAATAACTAAATTATCACTTCACAAATGCGATTTTCAGATATATTTTTTTGTAGTTTTCCTTATTATTTTCTCCCTTTTTTTGCAGAAATTTTCCTTTAGTTTTAGTATTTGTAAAGGAAACCCTGAAGTTTTAAATAAAACTTATTATAAATTTTAAAATGAGAGAGAGAGAGAATATTTTTAAAAGGAATTGAAAGCAAAATCAAACTTAGAGGGTCACAAAAATTCAACTTATGATGCTCTACTAAAATGTGAATGTGGAAATAAACTCAAAGAAAGAGATAATAAACGGAACTAGAGTGCAAAAATTATTTTACACATTGTTTTTTTAAAACCATGAAACAAGATTTTCGTTCACTTTTTTTCCTGGATTTGATTTTGTTTCACCGCCGCAAGTCACCAGTAAAGGTCCATCCTAAATTACTGTTCAATTTCTAAATGAATACTTATTTCAAATTCGGCGGTAAAACCCTTGCATTACTTACAATGCGATAGTATTTTTATTCTTCTTATGCATAATAAATAATCTTCGAAAGTTATTTGCCGGTAGCGATCATATTCATGAGATAGCGGCTTTGGCATGACAATTTTCAGTTTACAATAATTTTCGAGTTATTATTTTTTTTCAATTAACATTTACTTTTAATCTTTTTTTAGTGTGAAATTTTTTTTTAAATTTAAATTTCCCAATTTGAATAAACAGTAACACAAAACAGAAACTTATCAAATTCTCGTATTATAATTAAAACAAGAAAGGGTATTTAATTTCCTTACCTCCCATGACAACAATAAAAGAACACAACAGACAAACAAAAGTGAGCATCATCGAGAATTGTTTGTGCTAAAGTCCCGGTAACCACCCAACAAAAGACTTCCGTGGAAGTGCTCCGTCGTTTGGAATTCCATTGGCCTTGTTCTACGGAAGAACCCCTCGGGCACAATCACAATTTGCCCTGGTTCACTAATCGAAAGAGAAAGAATACTTCACGCACATGTCTCTCTCGTGTTTGATCTCAAAAGCTTCCGCGGGGAGAAAGTTGTAAACCACGTATAGGTCAATAAGCGTGAGCATTTTTTGTTACGTGATTGGAATGATGTTCAAGACTTGATGTTCAAGAGATAATCGACCTTGCAAAAATGTATTTATTTTCGTGCGAAAAAGCTGTTTCTTTTTATTAATTTCTTCTTAAAGTTTAACTTCTTTTTAAAAAAAAGAAGAAAATTACAGAAAGGAAAATTTCTTTTTAGAAATCAAAGGCAAAAATAATTAAATTTCCGTTCATCTACATAAATAAAATAGTGTCTATGCATCTTATTTAAATTTAAAACTTTCGTTGGATTTCCCTGAATTCGGAACTGCGATGCGCAGGAATTGTTTGCTATTTTATAATTTTAAAACAGCTCCAAACTGCTCGAATTTTAAATTTAGTATAAAAAATGCAAGAGATTTCTACGAGATGAAGTATATACTAGAAACTAGAATTAGAATAATTGGAGTATTTTTATCTAAAGAAATAGAATCCACTACTCATTTTAGTCTTAAAACTTATCCCAGACGATTAAAAAACTCCATGGAGGAAAGAAAACCTTTGCGAAAGATGAATTAAAAGAAAAGTTTCAGAGGAAAAACTATTGTCTGCTTTTGTCATTTTAGTTTTAATAAAATTGCACGTATATTAAAGCACTAGAGGGAAAAAGAAGGATAAACCATTAAAGCCATTTAAAAGTTTGTTCTAAAAACAAATGGTAAAAAAAAAAACTTTAAGATACCGCTTTTATTTTCCGTGAAACGATTTGTAGCGATTTAAAATATTGAAACATTGTATTTCATCGTCAGCGATTATTTATTGTTTCTTTCATACGAAAACTTCGTAGTTGTAGTACGATGCATGAGAAATTTATCAGGCATTTATTTGAAACATATTTGCTGAGTCAATCTGTTAATTTCTTTTAATTGAGAAATCACTGGGAATATTTTTTTAAAATTGTAATCGATTTTATAGTTATAAAAGTTAAAGGGTTTTTTTTTTTTTTCAGTAACGGCATTCCACGGGTCTCTCTTTTTATTTTTTTTGCAGTAACTACTTTCATTTGTGTTTTCACTTAACCCGCTTGATTCTAACTTTCTAACGTTAGTGTCTATGAGCAAAATTTAAAGAATATTGTTTAACAAACAAATAAGTTGAAGGTAATATAAAATTTTTGCACTAAAAAATTATAAAAAAAAAAAAAATACTGAATATGGTTTTTGATTTTGTTTCATTAAAATTAAGAAATTGAAAAAAAAAATTTTTCGTAGAACTAGCTAAGGTGAGTAAATTGTTAGATTCAAGTTAATGAAATTTAAAATGTTTAACATTGTTAAAAATTTCAGCTAAAAATAAAGCAAACAATTTCCTTTTGGATGCATTTAAAAGTCCCGCAAAGATATCTTTCATCTTAGGCTCTCAGCTTTAAATATTATTATTTTTATATTGTTTGATTTTATTGCTGGATTGAAAATAAAATCTAAAAAAATAAGATCAAATTTATTATATTACAATGTATTAAGTAATTTTTATGTTCTTGACTTTTTACTGTGTCAATGTTTTTTTCTGCGAAATTATGAAAAGCTATTCATTAATGATTTTATTTTTAAACGAAATGAAAATTTCAGGATATTGATACATTTTGCAGCAAAAACAAACTGTATAGTTCAAAAACGTAACTGTAAAACACTGTGCACCAAATCCCAAAAATATAAAGATCACATTTTGATGAACTTGAAATTCCTCCCGTGTGAAGTGCTGTTTGCAAATCCCAAAAAAGTCAACTCCAGCAGTTCTTCTTACCCTTTTGAATTCAGCAAGAGTAACGGGTGACGAAAATCGCATAGACTTGCGGAAAAGTGACAAGAATTACAGTGACTTTCTTGAATTTTTTAATGTAATTGACTGCAGCGTATTATTACTATTATTATTATTACTGGATAATTAGAACGCAATTGAAAAAGAGAGACACTCACATTACAAGAGAGTCTGTTGGGAAAAACTGCAACGCATTATTTAATGTTGACTCTAAAATGAAAAAAAAAAAAAGCCGCACTGCTGGAGATATTCTCCGAAGGGGAATATCTCTACAAAAGGGTATCTGTGGTCTACTACTAAAAAAAAAATCTAGAAAGTGTGCCCTTTAAGGGCACACTTTCTAGATTTTTCTTTTTTCTGTTTTTTCTAGGTTGGCTCTTTATTTTGCTGCTAATCACTAAATGAGAATGAGCAACTTTTTTGAGGGATTTCCCCATTATGTTTATGACAAGATGGGGTATATTTAGATGCTGTTGTATTGAACAATTTAAAAACAGTACTAGAAAATTCAAGTATATAAATGCTTTTTGAGCGTTCAAAATTGAGTGGGAATGCTTTAAAAAAGCTTCAGAGGGCACTGAAAGGTTGACAAGGCGAAACAAAAAGAACTTTAGAAAGCACCAGAAAGAACAACAGGGCCTTCCAAAAAAAAAAAAAAGGCAAATAGGTAGAGTCGGATATTGCAACCGGCGTGCCTGAAAGGCAACAAGTCAAAACAGAGAGGGCAACAGGACACACCAAGAAGACAACAGGGAGCACCAAGAGGAGCAGGGCGCCCCTAAGAAATTTAGCTGGGAGCAGCAGAAAAGGTGACAGGACACTGGGACCTGCGAAAAACAAAATAATGAAAATAAGGCGTCATTATTTGTATTTAACATGAAAAACGAAAGAAGCTATTACAAAATTCATTCTAAAACCGAATGACGTTCATGCACATCAAAAACCTATGATCCTTTGGGCTACTATAATCAGACACGGTATGAGTATTTTCTCATAGCATTGTGTAACATTTTCCCAGTCCCAGTGCTTTACTAATATGTTAGTTGGGCTGCATTTTCGAAATTTTTGTTACGATAGACATTGCGAACATTTTTATTGCGTCAATCGCAGAAAAGTATTAAATCATAAGTGCGAGGAAAATGGCAGTAAAGTTCACGGAAAATGAGAATCATAAGGTAACAGATAATGCTTATTGAAAAACGAACGAAATCCTTTCATTTCTTCAAACCTATAATTTCACTCCATTTCGAGGAAGTATACGTTGTAGGATTATTAAGTTCAGCATGCGTAAGTTTTTCTTCAATTATGCTGCTTATATAATAAGACGATGTTTCGTTACATGCGTTATTACAACGATTAATTCGTGTGCGAAAACCTATGTTCAAAGGAGATTAAGTGGATAAATCGACCAAAAAGAGCTTTTTTTCTCTTTTTAGTTTGTCGTAATTGCTTTAAGAGCTGTTTCGGAAGCATTTTGTTTGCTTTCATGACACAAAGTGTAGTTCTTTGCTTTCATATGTTTAGTTTCATAAGTTTTCCGGGGCATGAAAAGTGTTTTCAGTTTTTAAAAAAATCATTAAATTAATTTATTAGATCCAGGCTTGTGCATGTATTCTTCCTGAGGAAGAGCAAAATAATTACAGTCATTCAAGGTAACTTTGAACCATTCGGGTTAACTTTGCACCAAGTCATATTTTTTAGTATATTTGACTTAATTTAAAAATTAAGAGTAGAAAACAAATTTTATAACCTATTTAGCTGAGTACATCACTCGATCTTCTACTTTCTATTTTTTAGTCAAATATACTAAAAGCTATAACGTGGCTCAAAGTCCCCCCCCCCCCCATGGTTCAAAGTTAGCCTGAATGACTGTACTAAAATTATTGATGTTTTTCTAAAAAAACAGTTGACATTTCAGCATTTTTTTTGCTCATTGCCGAATTTACCAAACGTAATGAAAATGGAGGTTCTTTAAAAAGTTTAATAGTATTTTATAGGCATTTTGGGAATAATTTTCCAGAAGGAGCTGTTATTTGCTATTTCGTTCTTGAAAATAAAAGGGGTTTCTCGCAAGCCCAAAAAAAGTGCATGACATTTTTTTTTTTTGCATTTTATATTGTATAGCACTAATTTCTCGTTTATTGTTGTTTTACAAAAGCAGAAGAGTACTTTCCTTTCTGAAGAAATTCCTCACGATTATACATTCCTATTGACTACAGGCACTCACTGCAAGACAATTCATCACACCCTCCACAAACACCTCTCAGACCTAAAAATCTCTAAGAAATCTCCTGACATCAACTCTGCAAATAATCTTTCACATTTTGCGAATAAGTTAATTATGAACTAAGTCTTGTTAAAGCTACCATCATAAGTTGGTGAAGAGCTTTAGCACTGAACCACTGTAGCGAGAGGTTTAGGGTTTTAGATTACTCCCAGAAATTAGAGATTCTTCCTCCCTTCACAATAAATTTTGAAAAGTAAACTTAAATAAGCACTTTTATGACATCTGAGGAATGGATGAAGTGAATATAGAACGCAAACTTTCGCCAGTTTTGTTTTAGCGTTCATTTTTTTTTAAGCTAATGGGGGTATTTCAATATCCCTGGTGACCCCTGTGCACACGCCTATGGTTACAACTGACCACTTTGTATTGTAGGTATTGAGGTCATAGATTATACATTATGTAAATATTATTTATAAATTCTGTATTAATGCTTTGCAAACCATGTGGGAAGAGGGCAGCGCGTAGGAAAGGGGGGGGGGGGCTCAGGGGGCTTAAGCCCCTCCCATTAGAAATCATACTGCATGAGGATTTTGGTTATTTTTTGATAACTATGAATTTATTTTAATGATCTATAAGAATATTCATTAATTAGTGATTTTTTGTGATTAAGATTAATAATAATGAGGAATACTAATTACTTTTTAATTGTTAATTGGTTTTTCTTGGAAATAATTTTGAGCATTTGGAAATAAAATGGTTTGAGCCCCTCCCATGATTTTTAAATTGCTACGCTCCTCCTGGAAGAGGGATGAATTCTCACGTACCTGCGCCAAGGATTACTAGATTCGGTTTTTCGAAGAGGTGCTAAAGGAAGATTATGATGCCACCTGGCGATCCATGACATGCTTTAACAAAAATTTTCTTCATTACTCTTCTTCGTGTTATTATCTATATTTTTTCTTAAATTTTCAGACAAAAATTAGTGTAAAAGTGATGTTTTAATTCAAACTCATGTTGCAATTTTTCTTTCTTACTTTGATGAAATAGAAAGTAAAATTACTTTTATTTCTTCAAAATGACCAGTGCTTCTCTGAACATTTTCAAAAGTAGAATGGATGTATGACAGCGGGAACAGATCAGATTCTGTCGGTTCATTAACTCACAAAACTGAGTTTTTTTGTTTCGTTTTTTTTTAACGGGGAAATTTATCCTATATCGGGAAGAATATATGTCAACATAATATTGAAAATATATTAATGGGCAAATGATACTTCATGTAAAGACAATTGAAAAAAAAATATTCAATTTTCATTAAAAATTTAACTTTAGAGATTTTTAAGAGATTGTACCTAATTAATTTATTTCTAGCACTGATTCGTGCTCCAGGTGTCACTTACCTCGGTACTGGGGTGCGTACTTTGCATATCTTTATGCAAAGTTTAGCTCTAATAATGTTGCGTCGTACAGTGAAAGTCATCCGACCTGTTCCTGACTTCCTTTGGGCATGCAGTCAAGGCAACGGACTAACAACGTGGGCAACTCTGGATCGAATCCCACCGCCAACTTTCGTCACAATGCTATCTGCAGTCTCATTTCATATTCATCTCTGTTTGTATTGTTTATTTAATTAAGACAAGCCAACTAGAGCTACTACTTTGACATTTATATTTCAACTAGCGAAGACCGAGGATCCACAATGTGAAGACCACTGTACTAGGATAATATAGCGATCTATTTTTGTTCTACATGGCTTTCCGCTGTCTTTCTTTTATCATCTCGGTCTCAATAATCTGACTTCAATCGCATACAATGCATTTAATGAAGTAAAAGAAATATTAATTAAGAGGCGACAACTACCATTCTAATTAGATGTCACAGTAATAACAGCGATTAGTTTAATTATTGCTATACACTAATAAATTAATTTCTCTAAATAGCATTTTTAACACATTTTGCGCCCGCCTAAGTGTTTAAGTATAAACGAAACTGGCCTACGCGATAATTAGGGATTCTCTGCATGTAATAATGAAGTCAAAAATAAAGATATCCAAAACTACACATTCCAGAAGTCGAATAAAAGAAACAAGTAAATGAAATCTTTGAAGCTTGAGGCCCACAAATTCGTGCACCCTTACTATTATCCTCTGTGTTACAAATTTTTGCGTGTATATTTACCAATTGCGTAAATCATCAGAAAACCAATTATACCTTAGCAAACATGAAAATGTAATGCATGGGTCGGTACGTGAGTTTATAAGTACCGATTTCTACTTAGGGCTATTTTCAGCGACAGTCATTAAATTCTGTGCTCTGATAAATACCAAGTCACACAGCTTTAATTGTAAGAAAAGGACAAAAGTTTACGTGAGAAACTAAACAGAAAGCTCAGAAATTCTTTCATCTCAACGAATGTGTCAAACAACGAACTAAGCGAAGTAAAGAATGTCATTAGCTTAAACTCTAAGTTAAAATTATGCAATGAAATGAAAAGGTTCTAACCCCTTAAGTAGTCAATTTTTTGCCAGAAATGTTCATATAAAAATAACTTTTGGAAAAAAATAGAACCGACTTCAAATTATAAATTGCTCTAAAAAGTGAAAAATAAATGAATTAAACAACATCGATACGACTTTTAAACATAATTTTTGAATTTGGTGCAAAATTATGATGGATTTTGATTCATGATTACTTTTGTAACCAATCAATTACAAATATAAATGGTCTGGAGTTTGCAACAGTTTCAATGTAAAATAACGTATGGTGTAACGGTAATTAGACTCATAATCTTGCACCGACTTCAAAAATTATGTTGAAAAGTACTATCGATGTTGTTTAAAGACTTCCTTTATTTTAACCTTTTTAGCGCAATTTATAATTTGATGTCGGTTCTATTTTTTTCCAAAAATTATTTTATTTTATTCCTTTTAGTGTAAACATATTTTTATATAAATACTCTATTTTTAAAAAGTCCATATCAAAGGGCAAAACATTTGAGGGAATGGCACTAAAAACTAACCGTTTGTATGATAAATTCCGTTTTGAAATCGACACTAGAGAAAGAATGAAAAGGTCACTAGAGCGGACAAACTGGTTGGATTTAATTTTTTCTTCAGAGAAGCCTTCAGTCCATCTCTTCTTATAATTGATTTCAATATTACAGCTTAATGGCAACAAACTCTTTTTTAACAATGAGTTTTATACTTATTAATAGTTTTCCCAACAACGAAATATCAAGCCAAGCATTTCCAATTAAAATAAAAAATACTTATTTTTCACCCATAACGTTTTTCTGAAAAACAAATGTTGTCAAATTGATGTGCGATATTTAAATTAGACGACCCTCCATCGATTAAAGAAAAAATAATCAAAATCGGTTCATTTAGTCAAAAGTTATGAATGAAAAAACAAAAAAAAAATGACCACATTTCTGCCCATATTTTTTTTTTTTTTTTTCTAATACGGTCAGACAAAGGTACGGAACTTCTAGGAAACCACCCTCAATCGATTAAGAAAATTCATGAAAATCGGTTCATTCGGTGAGAAGTTATGAGAGGACAAACAAGCAAAAAAAAAAAAAAAAAAGACAGATATACAGTATGAATGTATAACCTCCTCCCTTTGTGAAGTCGGTTAAAAAGAATACCAGTGCTCGAGCGTGATAATGTACATTGTACAATGTACATTTATGCATCATCCAACAATCTTTTATCCCAAAACAAAATAGCAACTCAGCGGGGAATTGATGGCAAATACAATGGTGTGGTTGACTGTACGCAGCGGTGCATAATGTGCAATATCACAATGCTCTCGTGCACATTAAGTCTCTGTTGCACATTTTATATTTTTAATCTCTAGCATAACCTGCACGCAGTCGATATATATATGCATATCTATACATCAAGGCCAGACTAACGTAAGTCCAAACAAGAAGTTCCGTCTAGAACTATACGAGCCTACTTTCCCGTATACACCAAATTCAAATTTATAATCTAGCTATCTCTTTCTCTCTCTTTCTTATTTATCTTTTGTTCTAATTATTGAAAATATACCTTTTTCAACGGTTAATACATATTCATTCAATCGCTCATTCATTCTTTCATTTATTCAGCCATGCATTTACTCATTCATTCGTTACCTCATTCAAGTGTTTATTCATTCATTTACGCATTCATGTATTTATTCACTCATTTATTTATATTTTCATTTATTCAATAATTTATTCATTCATTCTTTTCCTCATTCATTTATTCATTGATTTATTCTTTCACTCTTTCATTTATTCATTCATTCATTATTTCACTCATTGAGTCACTGAGAAATATCCTTGAAAATCCCGATCAAAAAATTTCATAGCAAAATAGGCTCGTAAGTTCTGGATAAACTTTCTATTTCTACATGTTCTACGTTATAAGAGCTTTCCGATAAAGTTTGTTCCAAGCAAATCGGTCCGTTAGATCAGGATTTATATAGGGCTGAAATTTCCCCGTAAGCTCTGTGTTAATTTTTTGAACTGTTCAAAAATGAACAAAAACTGTTCAAATCAGTATTTCACGCCGAGAACTCCTTTCAATAAGCTTGCAATAGGAACTTGGCTCTTGTGCCCAGAGTTTACAGAATTTGCTTCAATTTTGTCCATAGGCGCTAATGTTAAAATTTTTTGAACTGTTCAAAATTGAACAAAAAATTGTTCAAATCAAAAAGTAAAATATGAAATGAGATGTCCTCGCCGAGATCTTTCGAATGCAAAAAGAATTTTTCCAATCGGACAATTCGTTCAAAAGTTATTAGGGGGGGACAGACCGACAGACCGACAGACAGACCGACAGACAGACCGACAGACAGACAGCCACGCCGACAGACACACTTTTTCCCCATCTCAATACCCTACTTTCAAATTTTTTATTTTTCAATCTTTATTTAATTACTTCACTTATTTTTGATTTTTCTTGATTTTTAACGATATTTTCACGATACATTAAGCCTTCTTTCATGCTTTATTATTATTTTTTTTTACTTTTACGGGAAAGTAGGCTAAAAAGGGCGATTTTCAGGTTATGTATATAAAACGCTAATACGTAGCGGAGAAAGAGCTTTTATTTCTTTTTTCCGGTTCGCAGCACTCCGTTTGTTTACAAAAATTCCAACTCTATCAATGTCTACCGTTTCGTGAATCTGCATGGTTGATCTATGCGAGAAAAAAAAACATTCATTGCGATTTTTCAAATCCATCCTTTTAAAATTGTTGCGTTTGCAGGAATATAATTTGGTAGTTTATAAGTTAAACGCCCTACCTTAACGACGGTTTAGAAATGTCGCCAACATGAATTTAACAGTTACGCCAAGATGAATTTTACTTTATGTTGTTGAATAAATACGTAAATATTACAATACAGAAATATATATAATAATTTGTTTACTAAAGTCAATTTGATAAAAGTTTCATTTCATGATCATTAAGACTATCGAATTTTAGGTAAAATTCCATTCTTTTCAAATAAAATTATAGCATATTCCCCCTCAGAAGGTAAGTTCCATGTTTCAACCATTTTACCAATCTTTTTTTTTTTTTTTTCATTTGTCGATAGTTGAAGAACAAAAAAAGGTACGGCTTTTAACCGATAAGTACCTGTAATTTGCGCAGAAACGCAGTGAGATACAAACTGCTATTAGGATGAGCTCGCAACTTGAGACGAAGGTTTCTGAGCATGACTGCGGAATAATTTTGCCCCGACTTCAAAACGTATGTTTAAAAGTCTTATAGATGTTGTAATAAAAATATAATTTCACATTAATTTAAAGCACAAATGAGCATTAAAATGCAGACATATGTTTCGGGATTGCTTGGAATCCCTTTTTTGAACACAAGTTAAAAGAAAGTTAAGATGGAAAAAAACAAAAACAAAAAATGACTATATTTTCAGCCATAACTTTTTTCTTTCTAATAATGATCGAATATGTGCAAACGACGGTATGGGACCTATGGGAAACCACCCTCGATCGATTAAAAAAATAATCATGAAAATCGGATCATACGGTGAGAAGTTATGAATAGAGAAACAAACAAACAAACAAAAAAGCGACATACATACGGTATGAATATATAACCCCCTCCTTTAGGAAGTCTGTTAAAAATACAAAGCAGTCATCACAAAATGGTATAGTATTTCGCTTATGCAGTGTAGATGGCTTTAATCACTGGTAGCCGCTTGATGCAATGTAATTACATTGAGAGAGATTTCACTGAGATACGCGAGTGCTATATCACGTACTTTATGTATTAACTTTAATCGGAGGTAGTACTTTATGGTTAACTGCATTACAACCCCAACTACATTAAAATATTTTTCTCCATCAATATAGAAAATACAATCTATTTAAGCCTCTACGTAATAATCAACTAGCTGATATCAAACCTTGATAGTGTTTTTTTTTTTTAACTTTAAACCGCAAAAATAATTATGAAATAGATAATGTTGTTGATCATAACCGCTATGGAGGTTGTGTCATAACTGCAGTTTTTAAGATTTTCAAAGTATAGTTGAGCTTATTGATATTTATTTTACTTTACATTTGAATTTCAACTGATATTTATACTATTTTCATTAGTTCTAATTTACTATATCGTAATATTTCTACTAAACTGCTGTACCACCACCGAATTTCTTGCCGTGAAGCTGTTTCTACTCTTTAACACCATATAACATCTGTGAATTATAGTAAGTAACAATTCTAAATAAATTAATGTGCAAAACAAAAATTATTTTTCTATCTCAGTTTGGATATGCATGTCTATTGTGCATTATGAAATTTACCAGAAATGTGATCCTGGAAAAATCCGTCGATCATTTTCGCCAAATGAAGTCAAGAGCACCAAACATGACGATTTTTCGTCAATGAAAAGCCTTCCTTCAAACATACGTGAATTTGTATAACCTTGAGAAGACATTTTAGTTATAACTTGATTACGCTGCTCTAAATTCACCAAATTTTTGCTTTTTTGGCCGACGGAATTTTTCGTAGGTACAAACTGACTGACCAATTTGAAACTTAAAATACAACCAAGCTCATGGACTATGAATAGCTATTAATGGTACTTTTCCGTTTCGGGGGGCTGGCAATGGTTAATTTTTTTTTTTTTTCGCTAAACCAAACTACTATACCATTTTGGGTTGCCGTTGGCGATGTTTAAACAGGTACTTACGTATTGACGCCACCGCAGCTACAGATTTGGCGGTTTTTTAAGTGCCGCCAATCTACGAACAACGGCTGTGTGCATAGAAGCTCTATGACTGTGTGCGAACAACAGGACTGCTGTTTATTGGCGCTAATGTGCCAATTTTGCTGCGGTTGCGTTAATACGTAAGTACCTTTAAACATTTTTAGCAAAAATAAACTCTACACACAAAACAAATTAATTTGGCGTAATTGATTTAGCGGGGGAAAAAATAACTTTTGCCAGCCCCCCACCCTCCTCCAAAACGGAAAAGTACCCTATTAATTTATGTAGCCGAAGTTGACAACTATTTATTCTTTTTTTTTTTGGCACACATTTTGATTTTTGTCTCTGTAACTCGTCGTCGTAATTTCTTCATGCTTTCACTTAATTTTGAAAACAAGCGAAATCACGCCAAGGATCACCCCTAATTGTACATTTTTCTCAAAAACTTCCTTTAATTGGGATGTCTGCTTGCCAAACTCAACATAAATCTTAACAGTTATAATCATGTTAGGTTACGCTCTTGCTCTCTGCAAATTAAAATCTATCGTCTTAGCTGCAAACAAAAAATAATCCCGTGTTTCCTGATGATCCTTTTGATAAAAGTAATAACGTATTATCCCATCGACGACCTTTTCACAGCCCAAATACAGTCGAAAAGGCAATATCGGTCATGAATGCGGATCATGTGTTGGCGACTAATTTCCCAAGCCCAACATGAAAATTGGCGATATTTAACGGTAATTGGCACTTAATTCCTGCATTTAAAAAAAACTGTTAAAAAATTGCTAATATTTGAAAACATGAATCACCAATTTGTGTTTCAAGTTAGTGTCAATTAACGATATACAGTTGCAGATATCAAAGAAGAATTGGGTCACTGTTTCAAATGGAATGTGTAATTTTTTTTTAAAGAAATGATGCAAGTTTGTCGGAATTTCCCATGGTGGACAAACTATAACTATTAGTTAGTATGTACACCCTTGTGCAAATTAATTGAAACAAACTATTTTTTAACCGACTTCACAAAGGAAGGAGGTTATACATTCATATTGTATGTATGTCGCTTTTTTTTTTGTTTGTCCACTCATAACTTCGTACCGGATGAACCGATTTTCATGATTTTTTTTAAATCGATCAAGGGTGGTTTCCCATAGGTCCCGTACCTTCGTTTGACCATATTCGATAAATAGAACAAAAGTAACGTAGTATGTTTTTTGTTTTTTCATCCATAATTTTTGACTAAATAAACCGATTTTGACGATTTTTTCTTTAATCGATAGAGGGTCGTCTAACTCAAATATCATACATCAATCTGGCTACTTTGTTTTTTAGAAAAAACGTTGCGGGTGCAAAATTAGTATTTTTTATTTTAATTGGAAAGGCTTTGCTTAATTTTTCTTTGTTGGGAAAATTATTAATAAATATAAAAGTCATTTTTTTAAAAGTGTTTATCGCCATTGTGCTATAATATTAAAACCAATTACAGCTAAAGTTTGACTGAAGGCTTCTCTGAGGCAAAAATTAAATCCAATCAGTTTGTTTGCTAAAATCGACTTCAAAACGGAGGTTTTCATACAAATGATTAGTTTTTAGTGCCATTCGTTCAAAGAGGGTTTGCCCTTTGATGTGATTTTTTTAAAAAATAGAGTATTTATATAGAAAATGTATTTACACTAAAAAGAATAAAATAAAATAATTTTTATAAAAAAATAGAACCGACTTCAAATTATAAATTGCGCTAAAAAGTGAAAAATAAATTAATATTTTAAACAACATCGATGTGACTTTTAAACATAGTTTTAGAAGTCGGTGCAAAATTATGAGTCTAATTATCATTACCATTTGCTACTTCATATTGGAACTGTTGCTAATTCGGGGAAAATATATATATTTGCAATTTATTCATGATTACAAAAGATTGTATCTATCCTAATTTCGCACCGACTTCTAAAACTATGTTTAAAAGTCACATCGATGTTGTTTAAAATATTAATTTATTTTTCACTTTTTAGCGCAATTTATAATTTGAAGTCGGTTCTATTTTTTTATAAAAATTATTTTATTTCATGAGTTTAAAAATCATTCCTATTATTATTCAGCAGACATACTAAAATATGTTAAAATACTGTTACGATGAATAACTTATTTGCCTAGCAACAATTGCCACCAATCAGAGGGGTTCTGAGAGCGCATACGTAGGAACTTCGGTAAATGAAAGCTCCGGTCATGATCACATGAGTAAGAAATAGTTCACTCCACGAAAGCGAACAATCATTGTTACTTTCTTCGAACACACGCCAAAGACTTAAAGAGATGTTTCGAAGACAGTTGGCGTTAGTATTGCAACTTGCAAGAGTGAGCCGTATCACAAAACAAAACAAAGAAACTGGATCCATATCTCCAAAGCGGAAAGGAAAGTGTCGCCAAAAAGGAAAACAAACGTCAAGAGATGACTCTTTTCTAATTACACAAACTAAAAGAAAATCTCGAAAGACTAGTGCTGCACTTAATAGAGATTTAAAAGAGCATGGAATAAATATTAGCTTCATCTACTGTTCGGAGGCGTCTTCTTGCAGTCGATCGATCAACCTATCGGCCTGCCAAAAACCAGCTTCTGACCCAACCAATGTAGAAAAAGCGTTACTTGTGGGCAATAAAATATAAGAATTGGACAGTCGAAAATTTTAAGAAAGTGCTATTTAGCGACAAAAGTCATTTTTTCGTCCAAGGCCAGCGAACACAACACGTGCTGAGATCGCCAGGCGAAAGAATTCGGGATTGCCAAATTAACCAATTTGTTAAACACCTGCAAAAGAAGATGTTTTGGGGTTGTTTCGGTTACAATGGGATTGGACCTTTGCAACCTATTGACAGTATGACGGTATGAAGATACCATTCTGAGCAGTACATTACTATTCTGGATAAAAAAGTTGTTTCAGAGTTGAAGAAACGATACCCTGATGGAACGGGAATTTCTCAGCAGTCTTTAGTCCCGAGCCATACGTCCAAAATGATCAATAAATTAATGTCTGAGAACCAAATTGTGACATTGGAATGGCCTGGGAAGTTTCCTGATATCAATCCAATTGAGAATCCCTGGGCCATATGCAAAAATCGCCTATTAAATACGGACTGTGCAACTATAGAGAAGCTAATCACTTTGCTAATTCATGTGTGGTACAAAGCCACAAATATTACAAATGATTGTAAAAAAAGTAGTGGAATCCATGCCGAATCATGTCCAAATGATAATGAAGAGTCGTGGAGATCATATTATGTACTAAAAATTTTTGAGTTGGTAAAAATTTAAATAAAATAGCATTTTTTCTTAGTTTTCTCAATTTATTGAGTTTGTTTCAATTAATTTGCACAATGGTGTAAGTACTATTTGATAAATGAAAGCTAGAAATTCTTCGTTCAGGTAAAAATGCAAATTGGTAACAGTTGGTTAACTTTTGTGATAAAACTGTAGAGCTGATTCTTTTGATGCAAACAAGTCTCTAACGAGGGATATTCATATTTGTGTGTAGGTCAAATTTTCAGCAGATTTACATTGACAAAACCCAATATGCCAACTTTTCACACATGTGTCGTTGTAAAAGACTGCATTATCAGAATATTTTGATGATTTTAACCACGATTTGTGCTTCTATATGTATTTTCTAAATTGTTTCCTGACACTTCAGGCATACTTTTCTTTAAAATGTTTCTCCGATCGTGAAGTTTATGTGAACAGTTTGAAAATGTTTTAAGATTCACTGATTTAGAAGGATCAAAAACTTTTCCAAGGTAGCATGTTTGTCTTACATGCTTTTTGACAAGTCTTACATTCGCATCAAATCTCCTAGCATAAGTACCACTGTGCTAGGTGAGAAGAAAATCAAATTGCCGAAAAGGTTGCAGAGTTGAATGTATGTTGCTCCATTTGTGAAATGCACTGTTCGATCCTTCTGTTAAACATATTTAAATTATACTTTAAATAATACAATTTTTAAATAACCAATTTTAAATAATGTGTATCACTACTGATAAAACTAATCTGATACCAAACGTAAAGGATAAACCTTTCATTCAATACAACTAGCAACCCTTTGCGGTGAATTGGCTAAGTTTCAGAAATGATACAAACTATAATTTGGAAAGTGGGCAAGTTTACCCCGGATATGGAAAAGTCACTCCAGTTGACGGTACTTAGTATTTAGGCAAATGTTTTTCCGTTTTCAGCCTTTATGATTTTTTTTTTTTTATCTCTACGTTTAACCTCTTCATTCCAAGTGTACCCGATTGGGTACATTTTAAAATGCTGTTTATTAACTACTGTTTGTGGAATTTGAAAGCTAAAACACCCAATTGTTTTTGAAATTAATCAACACATAGTTTACTTCGTTTTAAACATGGGAATCGGGCATTAATTATTATTTAAACTAATTATTAATTAAAATTAAAAAAAAAAGTCAGTTATTTTGTTTTTTAATCATTTTTTAAATCAGAGAACCAAAAAATTGCGTCTAAATTGTTTATGCTTAGTTCTGGGGTCAGAAGAGGTTAATATTGATAATATCGAATCACTAAAATATACAGTCAATTCAATTCCAAAAAGTTAAATTTTATGCTGTGACGCGTTTTGTATTTCAAGTGTACAACTGAAATATGCAGTTTGCTGCAATTTTAATTGGCTCTGAATCTATAATTTGCTTTAGTGTTGTGTTGATTACAGTTAAGTTATTTATTTCAGTATTTACAGTTACCTGCATGCAATTTCAAGATGCTTGATCTGTCACAAGCCATCATATTAGCGACAAAGTATGGTAATGACACAACAGAAGGGGCTAACGTGACTTCGAACACCACAGAAGGAGAAAAGAAGCATCATACTGACACTAAACAAGCTTTTGTTTACTCCGTTGCATTTTTATGTTTTGTTCTTTTCGTTGGAGGTATCTAGTTTAATTTCATCCTTTGAAATGTTTAGCAAAATTTAAGTATATAATCTTCGGAAACATATAGGTAATTATTAGATATTTGAATTATAAGGCAGCTTGGATGTGAACTTCAATTAGGATTAGACTAACAAATAGATTTTCGTTCCGTAATAAGCGGAGAGAGATACGGGCGGAGTGGTGGTATTTTCCTGCACTTTCGGTTGTAAATGAATATATTCAGCAGTGAAATATATTTCATTCTGAGCCTTAAGAATTGGATTTGAAGCACACGTTACGCCTCATTTCGCTGTCTCAGACTACTATTGTGCCAAGACAAGCAAATATCCGCTTTTTTTTCTCTCAGAATTCTTGTTTAAGTGGAGCCCAAAGTCATGTCATGCAACCTCTTTTTCCAAACCCTTACGACCTTTGCGTTATAAGCAAAGAACGAAAAGTCAAATTAGTACTAATTCTCAAATGAATTATTAGTAACTGAACAACATAGCTCTATTTCTAAAAACGTAACTTTTTTCCTTATGATGCGTTCTGAGCAGTACATTAGTATTCTGGATAAAAAAAGTTGTTCCAGAGTTGAAGAAACGATACACTGATGGAACGGGAATTTCTCAGCAGGCTTTAGCCCCGTGCCATACCTCCAAAATGGTCAATAAATCGTTTTATTATTAATAAGCAGCCAATATATCGTTTTATTATTAATAAGCAGTAAGGGTCAACGAACTTATGATTCCGAGTGTGTTAAGTCGACAGAATCAATTAACTTTCATTTTGAACTTGTAAAGCGCTAAAAATTCATGATGTTTTAGTTTTCTAATGAGTAAAGTTAGAGAATTTATGTATTTTTTGCTCTAATATTAGTTCTATCGCATCGCTCTTTATCTCAAATGTTTAAAGATAACATTTTAATTATTCTTTTCCTTTTTAGTTTTTCAATGAGGGAAGTCAGGAGTACTTACGTATCCTTAGCTCTAATATTAGTTACATCATATCATAGTTTGCTTTTTATCTCAAATGTTGAAAGAGAACTTTTTAATTTTTCTCTTACCTTTTAATTTTCCAATGTTTCAAGTCTTTGGATGTATCTTTCGCTATGATATCAGTTCCATCGTATTATAGTTAGCTCTTTATTGCAAATGTTTAGCGAAAAAGAACTAATGTAGATATGATACAGCGAGAAGCAAAGGAATGTAAATGTCAAAAGGAAGATTTTGAGTAGAATGAGCACAAAGTTGAAATTATATGGGAGCTTTAATTAGCTTTTTTTAAATCACATTGTGTAGCAGCACTTGTCCTACTACCGCTAACATCTCCTTGTCTCTTTCTCTGCACAGATGCACTAGTCATCTCCAAATTTTTATTTTTGTCACTTACATCCCTGTGTTTCTAGATACCTTGCATGAAATTCTAGTGCTTAGATTTTAATTGGGATAGTAGATAGTGTTATAAACAATAAACCATCGATCAAAATGTAAAACAGATTTTTGCTTAGGGAAATATCGGCTGCTTAAAGTTTCGTCTGCCGATTTTAGAACATATTATTCTAAATTTTTTCTCTTCTTTTATCACAACTTTTATTATTACTGTCCCTCTTCTTGTTATTATTTTCAATTATTATTATTATTATTGTTTTCAGTTTTGCTTCGCGAGAAATTACGCGGTCTCAACTTCCCTTTCACTGCTTTGCTCTTCATTTTCGGCATAATACTGGGAATCCTGAGCTACAACTTCCATAACTTCAGCAACTTTACGAGGCTTGCCAAAGTGGACTCCAGACTTATCATGCACTTATTCTTACCAGCCATTATTTATGAATCTGCTTTCAGTATGGAACCTCACATGTTCGTTATGGCTTTAACCCAGTGCTTGCTTCTGGCTATACCAGGCGTTAGTAAGTAATAGAATCCAAATGAATCCAGTGTTAAAATTTGTTTACTATTACTACATAGAACGCTTCACTGTGGCCGAGGCTGTACGATTGGTTGAGCACTGCGCTCGTGGCCCAAGGGTCACGGGCTCGATACCAGCCGCCGTGCACACTAATGGTGACCGGTGCACATTAATTAATCTGTCGTAATCATGCAAAGTCCTCCAAGTTCTTTTTACAGATCCAATACTTCTAGGGGTACACTGTTAGAAATTTCATCATGAAATTACGGTTAAATGACCGGCAGCAGTCTGTCCATCTAATTCACCGTTAAATTTACGGTTTGGAACATTTTTGTATCTTTACGGGACCTAACCATTTTCAATCAGCTTGGTTAAAAAGCCGTAAATGCAAAAGTTTACGGTTTTATAACCATTTAAAAATGGTTTCAAAACAAAATTTTTACCGTTTTTAAACCATTTCGAGGCGTAGAATCTTGGAGACGTAGAAACCGTAAACGAAGCTTGCGGGAATCGAACCCGGTACGTATGGTATACCAACCTTGCTCTCTAACAATTCGGCCACCTGCATCACACAAAGTGGTCGTTTATTTATCAATAAATCTTCCTTTTCAACAGGAAAACTGCATAAAAATTGAGATTTCAGTTTTTGATTGGATCCAAAGCCATCTTTGGTCTAAATTTACTGTATATTGACGAAAATAATTTTATTTTCTGCAAAAATTAAAATACAAACAAGCTTCAGCAGCTCAAATTATGGGTTCGCTCATTCGCAAACAGTTCGGGAATCCGATGTCTCCAATTTTTGATTTACGTGTGCATGTCTTTCTATTTAGTATATAACCACTGCTTAAGCCACTTTTTTCTTCTTCATCATTTGAACTGATAAATCTTTATTCATATTTAAACAACAACGTACGACCGGTAAGGTTTCACAACCAAGATGGACGCCCGATTCTTATTGAGTGCTTGCAAATTACGGTTAGATAACGTTCTTTAGTAGAAACAGAGAATAAACGATTTTTTTCGCAATCAGCGATTTGAGTACCATCTTTTTAATGGTTATCCAACTGTTGTAATTAAATGTGGTAAAATAGCAATCAAATAAATGGTTATTTTACTATTTTCTTACGGAGATTTTTAACAGTGTAATGGAGTAAGGGTTGGGAGACCCCTGCTCTAGATCAAAAAGTCGAAATACTGACAGTTGGAGCCTCTATCTATCATTTATTGTATGAAGCTAGATCGGACTTCTGATTACTGTGCCTCATTTATTATAAGTCACTCTCTTTTGCCTTAATTCCTGATCGCTCAGAGAGAGGGTTTTGGATTGACAAGTGGTATTTGTAACAATAACTAAAACTAAAAACACTTCGTTAAGTCTCTCTGATTCCTAATAGATTGTCAATATGACTTTTCCACCACTAGTGGAAATTAGCATATTCCATGTTACTTCATAACTTAAGCGTGAAAGCATGGTAAAATTAAGTCCAATTGCGTGAAAGTAAATTTTTGCTGATGCAAAAATGACAGCCAAGAGCAAATGTTGGAAAATAAGGGAGTGTTAATTAGTTTAATTAAAGCCAAAGGTAATTTTCGAAGATTCTCATTAGCTGTAAGCTCCATGACAGCAACAAAAGCTGGATGCTTTTAAAATTTCAAAACCTTTGGCCATGGCGAAGGTACACTATATAGCCAAAAGTCAAAATGTCTAACTTTCATTTTAGACATTTTTTCAGCTTTCGAGAGCAATACATAATGTTATGGAACTTCGGTCGTATAAAAGGCATGCGTTCCTTTACACTTTCGAAGTAAAAATTTCATTGCGCTTGCATTTAGGAGACCTACAATAAATTGCAGCAAAGAGAAGATTTTTGATCGTCCTGCCTCGTAAAAGCTTGAAAAAAAAAAAAAAAAAATCACAGAAGAATTTACTTGCTACGTATAATATTTCTACTCATTTTCATAAAACTTGCACGCATATTCACACAGTTACGATCATTTCTTTTCGAAACACCAATTTCCCCAGAATGTGTTTAGTTTATAACACGCAGCATCTTTCACGGAATCTCACCAATCTCACAGAAAAGATGAGAACACACAATAAGAAGATCATACTGAAATTAGAAATAAAAGAAGCTCAATATTAGATAGATTATGAGAATTTAAAGTAGATAAACATTTTACTGCACATGTGCGAAAGATAGCAATTTTTAAATTTCATAGCTATGGTACCCAAGTATTACGGGCCAATTATTAAAAAAAATTTTCAGTCGAATATCTTGAAAATTCAAAGATATCGACAATTAGTGACTTGTATTTCAATGTTATTTCGAAAGAGAAAAATCGAATGGGGGGGGGGGGGCTCTTCACAAATTAGTCGCATGTGTTCGCAATCGCTTAGTGCATCTATTTTATTCTATTCTATTTGAGATGCTTCTAGCATCATATTAAGAGGTCTGCGTACGATGCGCCTTGCCTCTGTTGGAGCTCCTAATTTTGAACCAGCTCTCAGATGAGAGACCATCCCCTCCTAAGTATCGTTTCACTTCTTTTTTCTTTCTTCTTTCTAATGGGGTTGCGCATGGTCATTAACCTTTGCAGACCTAGTGCGTACCCCGGTAATCGACATCCATTTTTTCAAGTAGCACCACTGTCGTTGGATGCCATTGCCACTGAGAATTTGGACGCTCAGTTTCCCCTAGATGGCGGCACCTGAGCTCTCATTTGATGCGAGTTGCACTAGGTATTTAATTTAGCCGAGAGTATCCAAGCCAAACGGATACTCAAGGGATCTTTAACATGCCGCACAATCATGCGACAGGGGCGCAAACGATTGTCTGCATCTTGAAAATGCACCGACTTGGGCCAGGTTCGAACCTGCGATCTTGGGCGTACGAGACTTGCGCCTTACCACTACGCCACCCTGTCGACAGTATCGTTTCACTTGGAGGACATTGAAGACACGACGGATTTTACGTGCACCAGCTCCCATTAACGTACACGGTTCCGGAGCGAATCAGTCGCGAGAGGTGGTCACCCTCACAAACACTGACCTCGATCAACGTCGCTTTTAGTTTCGGTGGTCTTTGGCAACCGAGCTTCTACCAACTGGCCCACTGCTGGACATTTAGTGCATCTAATACAATTTATATTAGAATGAACATTCGAATTTTTAAAAATCTTTTAAACTAAAATAAAAAAAGTGAAATAACCTTAAGCTTTTCTTTTCTTACGTTGCTGTAAATTTGTAACATTTCCTACTCACCAGCATTTTCTATTTCAGTCTTCTGTACCATCCTTACTGCCGTTTTTGCAAAAATAGTTTTAGGATTATATGGATGGAACTGGATTGTGTGCTTTATATTCGGGACCATTCTGAGTGCCACGGATCCTGTCGCTGTAGTTGCTCTTCTCAAAGAATGTGGTATGAATTTTTTTCTTTTTTTATTAGTACTGTTCTTGGTCAAAAAACTTAAATTTCAGTCATTGAATAGCCATGCGAAAATAAGTTTGTAGCTTTATTCAAACTTTACAATGTTATAGTCCGCGTCGAAGAATAGTGCTTATGAGCAGGGTCCGACAAATCCCGGGTGCCAGGGCACCCGGGCGACTAAAAAAATGCCTTGGCGACTAGTTTTTCAGGTGGCGACTGGTTCTCAAATGGAAATATTATAGTTGGCGCCTAAGATTTTCGCATTTTTGTCGGACTCTGCTTATGAGTCAGCTAATTTGCAAAAATATTCAAACAAAAATTGTACAAGTGTCACCTTTGTTTTCAGGTATTTCGCCAAGTTTGACAACTATTATTGAAGGAGAGTCTTTATTAAACGATGGAGCCGCTATTGTCATATTTGAAGTCTTATTGGACATGGTTGAAGGAAAAGCCACAGCGGGTAAAGCTTCTTTCTATATAGTGAGTGGAATCTCAACAAAAGCTAGGCAACTTATACTTTAATTTAAGTTTAAATGAATTGTAAAGAAAGTAGAATACTTCAGAGTAGGGATGGGATGTAACGAATAGTGATTTGGCCGAATAGCCGAATACCGAATATTCGGCCGTTCCTTCCAGGCCGAAGCCGAATATTCGACCAATGTCTTAGGCCGAATACTGAATATTCGGCGGCCGAATATTAAAATTTCTAGAAAATAGTAGTAATAGAAAGTATTTGTCAAATTTAAAATTATTCACAAAGTCAAACACCAATTACACACAATCTATGATGTATGAGTTAATTATGTTTGTTAAGAATTTAAAACTACGATTTAAAATTAATATTTTTTCTCTATTGTTTTGAATGTAATAAAACTAAGAATTTCACCCACAAGTGGAATAGAAATGACAGGTTTTATGGTAGTAAGCATTATCATTATTTTACTAATTATTTAATTCCAATGAAAGAACTACTATTGCTTAGTGAACTTTTACATTGCTCAAAACTGTTTTATGAAGATATTTTAAAAGTTATAAAAGTTGATATTTTTTATGGAGTTTTTTACATACCTATTCTTAAGAGCTCTATTAAAATTTAATACACTTAACTGGAATATATTTTTATTTTGAAAAACCCCAATAACTTATGCTATCTAAATATTCATGGTATATCCTCTCTCTCCCAATATTCACAATAAATCAGTCTACCCAAACAAAGTCTGACTTCCACTTTATTAATAATAACAAAATAAATTTCTCATATTCTCCATCATAATTAACTATTGCCAGCTTTTGGGAGCAAATGCTAAACATAAATACAGTATTGCAACTTTAAAATCTGGTTTTGCTCAGTCAAACCTAAAACTGAGTTTAAAAAAGTTTTTTTTTTTTTTTTTTTGCTAAATTATTTTTATTTATTAAAACTATATACTAATGCATTCTTTTGCAATAACTATAATACATTTTAAATGTTTAAAATCTACTAATTTCTTTATTTTTTTACATTTCTACTGCAGCAGAACTATTCGGCCAGGCCAAATTTGACCTTAATTCGGCCAGGCCGAATATTCGGCTAGGTGATGAAATGACTATTCGGGACTATATTAAGTCCCTTAAATGGTAATAGCAGGCCAAATCAGCACTGAATTAGAATAGAACTCGCGAGATCTCAGCTCCACCGCTTCCTTTAATTTTCAATGATTTTTTACATATTAGAGGGAATTCAGACTAAGTGATAAAAAATTCCAAAGAGCCCAAAGTAAAAAAGATAAATGTTACGCACAAAATTTCAATAAAAAATTTCAGCCACATGTTTCGGAGTCACAAAGAATTCCTTTTTTTAATGCAATACTGTAATTTTGGACTTAACACGTTGTTATTTTATATATTTTTTAAATTTCAGACTATTTATAAATGGATATAAATTCCAAGCGATATCCTGTACTTGTTTTTTGTAAAAATTAAGTCATAGTACAAACAAAAAATTAAAACTTGATGATGATTGAAGAGAATAAAAACTCAAATTTATTGGAACTCGAGCTCTGGTCATTCAGTATTTTCAGCTTTATTGCATATTTCAAGACAAAATTCTTAAACAGCTGAAGGTATAATTGTTTTAAAGTTAGTTTAATTACTACTGTTTCTTAGAATAGAATTTTTGAATAAAATCAAAATTGCTACGAAAGTTTAAAAACTAATTTTTTGTAATTCTATATAAATTAATATTAAAAACTTAAACAAAGCTGTACATTGAATTCATCGAATGTTTTAAAGTGACTTACTGCAATAAATCATTCTTACGTGAAAAACATTAAAAAGATTTATCATTTGCAGGATCTATTGTGCAAAACTATTTCATCAATTATCGCCGATTACTTTATTTTACTGAAATTGTCATACAAAATTAACTTGCTGTGTGTTCATTTAACCTGAATATTTTAAACTTACCCATTTACTTCAATAAATCATTTTTACATTTCGAAAAATGCTTTCGAAAAAAAAAAAATTAAATATGTTATTCACATGGTCTAGTGTGCAAAGATTTCTCATATATTTCCTTATTGCAAATTCTGTTGACTACGTTATATATTATAGAAAATTTCATGCACAATAAATAATAGTTGTATATTAATTAAATTGAACATTTCAAATTTATTTATTGAAATAAGCAATTTTTACACGCAAAAAATTAAAGATGTTTTCATTCTCAGGAACTGTTGTGCAAAAATTTCTCATCTTATGCCTTGGTGCGATTGCCTTCGGTTATCTTATTTCGCTGGGTACTATAGCATTGTTACGACGAACAGAGAATGACACAGATGTCGAAGTCACTTTCACCCTAACTGTAGCGTACATCACGTACTTTACAAGTGAAGTTGCTCTTCATGTATCTGGAGTTCTGGCTGTCGTAGTTTTAGGAGTAACAGTAGGAGCTTATAAAAGCAACATCAGCTACGAGGAAGAAGAGACGACGGTTCATCAGTAAGTAGTGAATTAATAAATCATTCATTTGAGGAAATTGATCAGTTTTCGATGTTGAAAGTTACACCCAAAATTTAATTGACCAAAAAGTATACGTATTTTCTTTTCTGTCCACTAGCTGTCTTGTAAATGAATTCATGAATTCTTGTAAAATCTAATGAATTTACAGTTCGACCACGGAACTTTGACATTTCAACGTTTTTGCGCATGGCAGAAAAGGGCAAAAAAAAAAAAAAAAAAAGAGAGAAAGAGAGAGAGAGAAAGAAGAGCTTTGAAAATGTGCAAAAAAAAAAAAAAAAAAAAAAAAAGAGATTTTTTTTTGATAATTCTAGACTTTAGAATTTTTGAAAATGCTATACCCTTCAGGGACCAAAAGAAAAAGAATACTAGATTTAACCATAAAAAGAATTTAAAATTAATCCCTTTTGTACACTGTCCCACATCCCTTTAAAAAAAAGATAAACCACACATCCAGTCTAGTTATTCTCAACTATTTTAGAAGAAACCTCTCAGAACAAACTCCAGACAAAATCTTCAATATAGACAAATAGCGTATTCATGCTTGAAGTGACCTCCAGGTTTTGGACGTTTTAGATCCTGGGTTATCGATCACTATATTTGTACATGTACTTGCACGATGACAGGTAAAACCAACTGATACAAATATTAATTGTACAGTAAATATGAAGCGATTATTCCTTCTTCGAGTATTTCGCATCTTGCGTTATATTTCTTAAATATAACGCAAGCTGCGAAATACTCAAAGAACTGATGAACGAAACTGCAAGGAATGAATTCAGGGGACTGGTGAATGAAACCGGTAAAAAGATTAAAACGAAAGAAAACGTTAGACTAAAATTTAGGGTATTAAGTTAAAACTTTAGTAATACGTGTATTCTTTAGGCATGATACGTGTAGGCTTTTTAAAAATTTGGCAATCAAGTGACATATTGCGTGGTTCTTTCAGGTTTTGGAAGTCCCTAAGTTTTTGGGCCAACATACTCATTTTTACTATAGTTGGAATCATCATACCAACAAGTGCAGCAGAAAGCTTTGCTACTAGTGACATTGGACTTATCATTGCAACGTATTTTGCTGTGTCTGTTTTTAGGTAAGAAGTAAGAAAAAAATATATATTAACAGTATCATTTTTCAGTCAGCACGAATGGGGAATTTTTTACTGGTGCATGGATGGAGTCGTGAGTATAACTGAAGAGGATTTAGTGAGACAAAGGAACAAGAATTTAGTTTTAGAATAAACCGTTACTTCATTGTATTTAACGTCACTGTTGTACAGTTCCTGGCCAAATTAATAGACGCACTACAGAGCTGCAGTAATTTTTTTACTTAACACTCAGCCAGATGCAAAAACGTGTTTTTTTACAAACTTAGACATGTTTTAATATGCAATGTTCACACTTTCCAGTAAAAATTCATTTGCTCATGAATTCAGGGAACCGCCAACAAATTGGGAAGGAGGATAATGTTTTGGACGATCGATCGTGAAGATATAGGCATGTTTCTAATTTTGGCTATAACGTTTTGGGCTTATAATTTATAACACGCAGCAAAGTTTTTCGCAAAACAATACCAAACTTTCAGAAAATTTGACAGCATACAAATGAGGCATTATACTAAAATTTGAAATAAAAACTTTGAATACTTGATAAATTATGCACATTTAAAGGAATTCAATTTTTACTGCTCATTCGCGAATGATAGCAGTTTTTAACTGTAATAATTTCAAACCCAACTGTACAGGGCAACTCATAAAAATATTCCAGTGGAATATCTTGAAAATTCAGAAAGATATCGGCAATTTATTTAGGCGTATTTCAACATATTTTAGAAAAAGAGCTATTTCTTAAGAGGATGCTGCTCACAAATCATCCGCCAGCGCTTGCAATCATTCAGTGCATTTAAACTGTGATTTGTGATAAAAATTGAATTTTTGCGAGCAAACCCTCTCTGTCCATCTTCTTGGTAAGGATAGTAAGGAGTTCTTAACAAATATTAAAATTTTAGTTCCGTCTAGAATTATACGAGCCCTACTTACCCGTATATTGAACTCTTTAAAAATGAACAAAAATTGTTCAAATCAATATTTCACACCGAGTACTTCTTCCAATAAGGTTGCTCATAGGAACTTGGATTTTGTGCCCAGAGTTTGCATAATTTGCTTCATTTTTACCCATAGGCTCTAATGTTAAATACTTTTGAACAGTTCAAAAGCGAACGAAAAATTGTTCAAATCAAAAAGTAATATGGAAATGAGATGTTCTAGCCAAGATCTTTCGAATGCAAAAAAAAAGAAAAAAAGAAAAAGAAAAAAAACAATCTTTCGAATCGAAAATTTCCCCCAAAAGTTATTAGGGGGGGGGGGGATAGACCGACAGACACATTTTCCCCATCTCAAAACCCTACTCTCAAAATTTTTATTTTTCAATCTTTATGTAATTACTTCACTTATTTTTGGCTTTTCTTTCTATTTAACGATATTTTTACGCTATATTAAGCCTTCTTCCACATTTTATTTATTTATTTGCTTTTCTTCTATTTGAATCGTAAAACTGCCTATCTTTCCAGCAAGATTTCTTATTTTTGAAATATAGAGTGTAATTGAAAATAATAGACACATATAAACATACATCGTCAACGTTCGGGTTAGTTATTAAATAAAAAAAAAAAGACGGATTAGTGCAGTGAAGATGATTTTGCAATTAGTCATTTCTTAGCACGATTTAAAAGTTATATAATTGTAAAACTACTATAAGAGTTACAGGTGTCTAAAAATATTTTTACTATTTTTCATGATCAATGAAAAGTTTAAATTAATAATATCGTAAAACGGGAGTGACAGTGACTTTTATCAGAACAGCCGTGATGACTATTTTCAGTCGCAATTTATACTTTTTTCAAAGCATATATTTAAAATATTGATGACATTTCCAGCATAAAAATTGAGCTAGCGGGGAAACAGGAGGAGATTTTTTAAAAACTTTTCTTTATGAAAATTTGAATAAAAACCCAAGAACTTGTTCCAATGCTCAACAAAAAAGTTTCAAATGTCTTGATGCAAAATCTGTTTTTCTGTCGTTATTGAATTTTTGGATAAGAACATTTTGCCCGTATACTATAAATATTTCATTTTTTCCTAAAGACGAATATGTTCGAAAGACATTTTTCCTTTAAGATTACCTTTTTTATTTGAAAATACCACTGATAAAAATTCTTAAATACTGTGCGTTTGAATTTCAGGGGACTGATGATTTTTCTGTTAAGTCCGGTGCTGCAAAGCAGAGGATATGGTTTTTCGTGGAATTACGGAATCGTTCTGACCTGGGGAGGCTTGAGAGGCGCGGTTGGCCTAGCCTTAGTGATGATCATGCAACCTTACGTACATACTGAAGTAGGAGATAAGGTAAGTACTCCAGTTTTTAACGAGATGTAAAGAAGGTATTCTTTTAAGGTACTTGAAGAACATTGGTAATTAATATTGATTAATAAAGGATCGCATGTAGTTTTCAGTTAATTGGGCCACTTTTGGCTTTTGTCCTCCAACCTCCTTCCTTGTTAACACTAGGCCTTAGGGATGCCCTACATCCGGGGGTGAGGTAGTGGGGTCCACGGATTTTACATGCACGTATCCCTCAAGTGTACATGGTGGGTCTTCAGCGGGTATCGAACAAGCGACCTTCCAGGTGAAAGTCCGACGTTCTAAGCACAAGGCTATCTCATCCTTTTATTTTTCGTTGGCTGGTTCAACTTTTTTCTATCGGATAGAGAAGAAAGTTTTGGGTTTAAGAAGCAGTTTTTTCGATAGAATTTTGTTATTTTTCTTTTCCTTTCCTTTCCTTTTACATTTTATTTATTTGTTTGTTTTTAATCTAGATACAGTCAGACCACGAGATTGGGACACTAAGGCACTTCTGCGCATGGCAGAAAATGACAAATTCATTTAAGTTCTAGAGAAATCCGTTTCACGGATGTGTTTATGGGCGCACACGAGTAAGAATGCTTGCTCTTCTGTAAGCTAGAGGATTTAAATGGATACAATTCAAATTAAGGAAAAAAAAAAAACATAAATTAAATTAATTTTGATACAGATTTTCATGGATTTATTCCACAAACTAAGGTACATTATATTACATATTCGCAGAAGCACAACGAAAATAAATTTACGTCATCCATAAAGGTAGAACATCTATTTTTTAGCTTTTATTTAGTAGCAGCAGATCGATAAAAAATATGACTTTCAATTTTATTCAAATTTCGCATAATTAAAAAAAAAGGGATAGAGAAATTAATTAAAGTAAGAAAGCTGAATAATAAATATAGTATATGCAGACGGAATTGTAATACTATGTATAATTCAAGAGCTTACAAACTCGATTGAGAGAACAAAATTTGCATTACTCTAAATGAAAAAAAACGAGAACAAAATGCGACACATTCTTTATACCAGGTCTCTACCAGACAGAGGACTCAACATCGTGGTTGCACTGTATTTCTTCTGCATTTGCTATTTCTAGCTCAACCGAATGAAGGGTGCCAGTTTCTGTTTAAAAAAGAAAACACGTTTCTATTTGTATTTTATTATGCATTTCTTTCGAAGTTATTAATCATTTCTTAGATATATACGTTAAATTGTACTCAATTAGCCATTAATCTGATTTTTTTTCTTTTTATTTTTCCAGATTCTAATTCAAGTATCCGGTATTATTGTTTTCACTCTCATCATCAATGCTCCAACAATGGGATTGCTGCTGAAATTGCTAGGTAAAGCAGTTGTTAGTCATCATTATTTTGTAAGAAATGCCTGAAATCACTTTCGTGGTCTTGTCATCACAAAAACGATTTACTTCCTTTTCTGCGTGTAATAAATTCTTTGAGGCATAACTGAAGACAACTTTCGCTTTTTACTAAACACAGTAAAACACTCGTTCCAAAAGAAAGGTCATTTTGTTTTTTGGAGTTAAATATTTTGCGCAGTATAGATAAAACTTGGACTTTATTTTCAGGATTTGGAAAGGTTTCAATTCAGGATGTTGATTCCATGCAATCAGCGGTAGAGTTACTAAGAGATGCTGCAAGTTCCGCAGAAAGAGCTTGCAGAATGGACATTTACCTAAAAGGGATGGATCGAAAATGGGTCCGTGAAATCACAAAGCTTGAAAATCCGTATGACGTAAAAGTAAGAGAAATATTTTATTGCTTTTATAGATTCCAGCACGTGGAGAATTTTCTGCTATTTTTTTTATTTTATTTTATTTTCTAATTCTCTTTTTTTTTTTTCTTTTTTTTTCTTTTCTTTTTTTGGTTGAATGTTATCATATTTTCCGAAGTTCTTCCTTCTACGGAAGATTTAAAAGGTAGAGAATATGTGACCATACGTTTTTAAATATGGAAAATACATATCTGCAATGTTTGTTTTAAAATAAAGTATAATAAAATACAAATTCAAAATTTATGTAAGTACTAAAAACACCAAAAGGGGCTCGATGCAAACTCTGTTGCTATAACTTTTCATGTTCTCGAGTTACGCTCTATCTCTATTTTACTCTATCTCGTAGCTGTTTGATGCTTATTTTCTTGAGATCGAGTGTACTATGAAGCGTAATTTTTAAAAACATTTATATCATATTTCTTATGGAGCTGCGTGTGGTCACTAAACTTTGCAAACCTAGTGCATTCCCCGGAAACCGATATCCATTCTTTCAACTAATACCACTATCGGCGGATACTATTGCCACTTGAGAGTTTTGACGCTCAGTTTCCCCCTAGATGACGGGGCACCTAAGCTCTAAATGATGCGAAACTGCACTAGAAATTTAGTTCAGCCGAGAGGATCTAAGCCAAACAGATACCAAAGGATCAAAAACATGCCGCATTTTCATACAACATGGGAGAAACATGTTGTATGATTATCTACAACATGTAACAACACGCGGGATCAAACCTGGCCCAAGTCAACATCTTGAAAAGATGAAGACTTGGACCAGGTTTGATCTCGCGAATTTAGGTGTACGAGGCCAGTGCCTTACCACTACGCCACCCTGCCGGCACATTTACATTATGGTTCCCGTATAATTCGAACTTTAGCACACGTTTTGTCCAAAATCTTCTTTTTATCACTCGCCTCTTTGCTTCCTACTGCATCGAATCTATTTCGAAATGATTTTGATCAAATTATTTTTAAATGTTATAGAGTTTATGAGCTTTTGTGTTATCCAGGAAGGATCAAGAAAGCAATCGATGATGGAGAGTTTCATTGCTGTTTGCTCGGAATGCAATACGGAGTTCATTGTTAACCCAAGGGAACAAATGAAGGAGACCCAAAGTGAAACACGGTTGCAGATTTTGAGGACAATGGACGTAAGAAAATTTCCACTTTCCTAACTCGAAACATTCTCTTTGAATTTCTCTTTTGAAATCTTTACTTTGAATGTTTATTTAAAATAACGAAGCGAACACTGAGCACCTTAAAAGGACTTTTACGATGACCGTAAACGTACTAGGATACTTTTAGTGACTAAAAAGGAATGTAATGCCATTGTTTGATGTTTTAGAATTTCTTTTTCCCATGCTTGTTTCGAAAGTTATTTTTAAAATAATAGTTTAAATCTATAAGATATATAGATAATATACTACACACACGATTAGATATTATGTAAGAACTTGTTTGTGTGAGTGTTTTATATTCACCAAAAGCCGCAACAATTGACGGATTGCAAAGAAATTTGGCTACACAATTCAATTCTTCCCTGTGAAAGGTCTCTCTCTCTCTCTCTCTTTCACGCACACACACACATACACACATAAAGTCTCATTCGTAAATTCGAAATAATATTCCTCCCTCCCGAATTTCATGGGGCTTTTTTCGACAGTATAAAATAGGAAACATCTCCCATTTTCTAAAATTTAATACCATTTTGGAGCTGATAAAAAACGTCATTAGACAGAAATCTTTAAAAAAGTTCAGAGCCTTATTTTTTCTAACGAGGATTTGGCTAAGCTTTATTTATTTAGTTATTTTGGAATTAAGGCTTGGAGACAATGAATTTCAATAATTTAGTGTTTTAAAAATAAGACCATGGGTTTTAATTCAAACTTAATTATCAATTCTCTACTACCATGTTTCTGTTATTTACATGCATGTTGTTGATGTATTTTCTGAATATTATTATTGCAGCGGGCGATTCCCGGCAGTTTTGCTAATTTATTATGAAATTAAAGCATAATTTTCGATGAACTCATATATTTTAGAATGTTTAGCTCAAGGTCAAATAAGCCATATTTGGCATGCCTGTTTAATTACAATTTTTCAAACATTTACATATCGAAATGAACGAGATTCGTATGAAAAGCTACAAGTATCAAGAGATCTTTTCCAATAAGCTTAAAAGGCAAGTATCTCTACATCATGCGCCGTTAAAGAAAGGCAGGAAATGAAAAAGACCATGATATGTTTGAAATTTCCGGTGTTTTAACTTATCAAAAGTAACAACCCTTATTTATGAACGTAGAATCTGCATCCAGAGTGAAGTTACTGTGTTTGCGAATTGAATCCGAACTTCGTCATGATACGATTGGATTCCATGAAAATAATTTATTTTCTATTTTCATCACTTGACTAACATACTAGGAGTGATTTCCACTGAATTATAATTAGTTATTTTATGTCTTACTCTTGAAGAAGAGAGCGAGAAACACATTAACCTCGAAGAAAAGTTCTTCGGCTCTAGCAAAAAGAATATAGATAAATAAATAAGAAATCTTGATACTCAAGCTCATAATCTAGTTCTACATCAACCTTCTGCAATTTTCAATACTTCTAAGGTACTTTTCGTGGTGGAACAAAATTAAATCAATTTTCCTTTTATATACATAGGTTTAGTTGCGTTGTTTCTTTAAGAACAAACTACAGCATAATTTAATGATGTACTTTCCTTTTTCATTCATTCTTTTCTCATTCTTTTTTTTTCCAGTGATTTCTTATTCCACATAAGGGACCGTTCATAAATCATCTCACACTTTTTTTCAATGTGTTTGACCCCCCTCCCCTCCTTTGTCACGAAGTGTCACACTTCAACATACCCCCTAACCCCGCAGCTCAAAAACAAAGCACTACGTTATAGATTACATTTCTAATTTTGTTTTTGAGCTTTTAATGACATTTGTGAGCATAATGATTATATGGGTACTTAATTTGTATAAAATGAGATTAAGTTTACGACAGAGAAGATAATTAGTATTAATAGTACCTTAATCGGCAACGGTGTTTTCAATACAAAATAAAATAAAAAAAACTTGAAAAATAAATTTAATTTGTTGATTTTAAATGTTTTTATAGAAATCAAAATGTACGATGTCGCACTTCTTGTTAACCCCTCCCCTCCCCTTGTCACAAACTGTCACGCTTTCTTAAATCCTCCTTGCCCCCTCGTAACGGGACATCTTTTTATGAATGACCCTATTGCAAATTCTGCGGGTGGGCTAAAATTTCCTTTCCAACATTAAAAAACACCAGAATTCAACACGAACTTTTCTGTTTCTTTCTTTCTTTTAATTTCTTTTTTTAAATGATGAGATTTGACAAGCATGTAGAACCATTTTGAAAAGATTAATTGACGGTCCATGTAGATCAATGTAGATTGGTGGGTGGGGTCTCTGAATTTGAGAAAGAAAATCCCGGTACATCTCCGTAGACGTTCTGAATGAACATTTTTTTTAAATATAGGGGCTGGAGACAGGAGTTACGAACTGCTATGATATGGTCTAGAACAGGGGTTCCCTATCTCTGGGTCGCGTCGCCAGATGGGGTTGCGAAGTACTTCCCATATGGTCGCCATATAATTTATAATTTTAAATCGAAAAACTTTACCACATAAGCACAAGGACTCTTTCTTATACTAAGTATCGTTTATTTTGAATTATTTTGGGCGGAACTTATGGGCATAAATTACAAAGAAATTTTCTAGTCACGTGTTAATTGCCGCCATATCCGACCAGAATAAAATCCATCAAAAATATTTAAAAAGAAAAAGCTGCAAGAAAAGTATTCTAATACAATTGATAAATATTCAAATAAAATGTGCAAATGATGTACAGAATTTAAAAAAAATTCATATAGTTTACAGAAATATTAAAGTAATAGCAGTGTCTCATTATGTCGCAACAACCAACCTTTTGTTTTAATATTTTCTTTATTTCTTGAGAGCAGTAATGCATAACGAAAAAAAAACATCCAATTTAGTCATCCCTCTTGACGCCAAAAACTAATCAGCACTACTTCCAATTAGGCCCATGTGTGTACTATATTTAGTGCAATTCCAAGTCATTATATTTGCAGTTAGAGTAGATGCAGAATAGTGTTAAAGTAAAAAATGCAACCTTTCAGTTCAACTATACTGTAGCTTTGTTTATTTTACAGTCCTTGGATGTATTAAAATAAACACCTTTACAGTGGGGTTGGATTTAGTAACAGCTTAGAATCTAATGTTTCGTTTTTGTATTAAAATACTTGTGTGAAATTGCGTGTATGAGTTCAATGACATGTATGGGGTCGCGGGTTGCTCATTTGTTAAAAATGGGCTTGAGACGTAAAAAGGGTTCGGAACCACTGGTCTAGATCTTTTGTGTCACTGAGTACATCTAGCATTGCCCTTTAATAATATGAACATATTTTTGACAAAATATTTTGATATGGTCCAGAGAACTACTAATAATATTTTGCTTTCTTCCTTTTCTTTTTTATTTATTTATTTATTTGTAGAATTTAGTTTCAAACCAGCACAGCCGGTATGGCATTCTTAGAAGAACGCTCCGTCATTTGCACACAGCCATAGAAAATGCTGCTGATTCGACAAATAAGTAAGATAGTTGGAATCATTCCACTAATTTTTGATTTTTTTTTTCCTCGTTTTTTATTGTTTAATCATTTTTTTCCTTCTGAATCTCGTAAAAGTTTTTAAACCTTGTATTAACTTAAGTATCTAAAATACTTTAAAGATGCTAATTTTAGTGACGAACTGCTAGTCACCAACTGAAGAACGAAGTGCTCCCACTGCAGGGAATGAGGGTCAAAGTTTAAAATAATACAGAATCTTGAGAAAAATAAAAGTCTACGTTCGGGAAATAAAAAATAATTCATAGATTTTAAAATGAATTTATTATTGATAAAAATATTCACCGATCTATATTTAATAAATATAAAATATGCTCCATTTTTTCCTGAACTAAACGGGAAATTGGTGCTCTATTGAGCATCTTTCCTTTGACTTGTTGTACTTCAAATAAATGACAATAAGGTATCAAAATAAGTTATCCAATTATTGCTTTAATTTTACTATATAAAGCATAGCGCAAACAGCACATATTTTAAATTGTTTAAACGTGAAATGTTTGCCGCTTTGTTGTAAATAGTTGGAGTACTTTGAAATTTGTGCCCTTTATCTTGTTGTTGCCATTGGAAAATGAGTGATAATAAGGTAGGAAAATAAGTTATGCAGTTGTTGCTTTATATGGACATAACCAGTGCTTTAATAAAAGATTTATAAAAGCACGGGTTGATACAGCATTTTTAACCACACAAATAAAAAATTATAAGACTTTAATATTTTGCTTGCATATTTTGTATGCTCATATAATATTTACATTCTGAATTTCTTTTTCTCTAGATTACTTTTAGCAGAAGATATACAGAAAAAACATTTAAATATACCAAGTTCAGCAAGAGTTTGGGTACTATAATTTATTTACTTTTTGGTTTTTTAAAATTCATATGATGTTAATAACTGCATTTGTAGTTAAATTTAATAATCATATAAATTAGTAGTTAAATAGGAACGAAACGCTTTGAAACATTACTTTAAGGAAAAAAGAAGATAATAACTGTTATCAAGTGCTGCGCCTCTTTAAATACTTGACTAAAAACGTAGAATTTTAGAATTTCAAGTGTACTTTGATTATCAGTCACTAAATCTTGAACTGAACCATAGTTAGGTAGTCAAAGTGTGAAGTTTTGAAAGTATTGGTAAGTTTGGAGATGTAAATTTGAGTGCTACAAAGAATTAACGAGTTTCTATAACAGACTGAGATGCAAGCTTTAAACCTGACCTCCGACTGAAATTTCTTACATTTTTGTTAGTTGATTCTTCATTTAGTAGTTGATTCATTTACAGAGTAATAGAGGGGCCGAGGGGAAAAACAATCAAAATCCATTTGTCCCCAATTTTAGGTTGCTTAGAATGCATATGCGATAACATTTGGGTAAGAAATAAGCATTCAACCCACCTATTGATGACACTTCTGAAGAGCAGAAATGATCAATGGCAGAAGCTGAAACTTTAAAAACGTAATCCTGGAAATTAAGAAATTTTTGACATTGAGTTTTCCAGGGGTGCCCCCTCCCTCAGAGCAATGACGAACCCCAATTAAAAAAGCCCCCAAAAGCCCCTGTAACTACCCGTCCCTCATAGTTTTCAGTGCTTACAGGTAGCTAGCTCATTGTATAGACAGAATGCATGTGCGATTGAATTTAGGCAAGAAATATGCTGACGACACACTGATTGATGACGCTTCTGACGAGTGAAAATGATCAAAGTCTAGAAGTTGAAACTTTAAAAACGTAATTCTGAAACTTTAGAGACTTGTAAATGTAATTGTTTCTCTCCACGGCCCTTCAGTTGTATTCCACTGATGATTTATTTACAATTTACGGAAAAGTATCGCTTTGCCGCTACATGCATATAATTTAACAAAATACGATTGAAATCCAACTACAGAATAGAAGCTATGTAGTTTTAGCAGCTAGAAATACATGTTTTGTAAAAATGGATTCTTGGTTTGGAGGGGGTCATGGTATTGGAAGTATTCCATGTTGTCAGAATTAACACATCAGGGCCTCCTCCAGATCCCAGCTCTCAAACATAACGCAGCGAATACAGGTTGATTTCTCTGCACTGGCATAGCGCTGATAGTGAAACAACTTTTACAGAATTCATTTACTGTTACTGAGAATTAACTTACAAGGGCTTCCGCCAGGTTCCATCTGTCAAACATTCCGCAGCGAATACAGGTTGACTCCTCTGCACTGGCATAGTGCTGAAGTGAAACAACTTTGACAGAATTCACTTACTGTTGCTCAGAATTAACATACAAGGGCCTCCGCCAGATTCCATCTGTCAAACATACCGCAGCGAATACAGGTTGATTTCTCTGCATTGGCATAGCGCTGATAGTGAAACAACTTTTACAGAATCATTTACTGTTACCAAGAATTAATATAGAAGGGTCTCCGCAAGGCCTCTCATTTAGGGAAGTCAGGAGGGGCACATGACCCCTTGCAGAGCATCATATATTATTACATCTGTGTACGTGTTTTGTTGTTTTCTTATGTAATATGTATTGAGTATAAAAACCGTTCGTCCCTTCCCCCTCTTGGTAAACGTTGAAATAGCGGACCTCGAATTTGTGACTAACTTGATCCAAAAGGTGACGACTTTGTGACATTTGAGGACTTAGAAGCAAAGAGGTGTAAGTGGACAAAATTGAAAATACCGAAGCAACTACCACAAATGATATGAGAAACCCTCATATGTTTTGTAGCAAGAATTGTTACTGATAGCGCTAATAAGTGCTGGTATCCAGCGGGATTTAGCAAAACAAATTACCATTATGCTGCAATATGATTCAAACGTTTCACGCGTTTTACTCAAAATCTTTCTTTGGTCACTTACCCTTTGCTTCTCACTTCATTCTATTGTTTGTTTTAATTTGAATGATCCAACGCACACAACGCATACATTTACAATGAAAATTTCAGATTTGTGCTACATTTACATTTTTATTATTTAAATACTTCGGTTTCAGTACGTAATAAGTATTTTTCTAATTAGAGACCCAGACTGAAGCGTTTGATGGCTAGCTTCGACATTGAACATCGTCAGAGTTTAGCACAACTGAACCTCGCCATGAAGCGTCACGAAAGCCGAGGGTTCAAGAAATTCTGCATGGGGATTTACCTGAGTCCGAGTTACGCGCCCTTGCTCTTCTGGATCCTACTGATAAATGTGTTCCCGGTTGTCGGAGAAATCACGACAGTCATTTGGCACAGAGAGCATCACCTTTCGAAATTTTCCTTCGAGAAAGAGATGATCGTTTTTGAAGTGTTCCACGGAGTTCTGGCGCTGTTCTATGTGTTTGATGCTGTAATTACGGTACGTGAGAAACATCATAATTATTTACATCTCCGATCCCTTTGGTACAAAGTATGTATCTTCCCCCCTCACTTCAAAGTTTAGTATTTCTCACAAGTTAAAATTCAATTTTTTATTTTAGAAAATGTAACACATGTCCCCCTCTCTGTCCACCACTTTATATTTATTTATTTATTTTTATTTATTCAAAAGCGATGTTATGATAAAAAATACATTCTATCTGTGTAACTGTTTTATGTTTTAAAAGTGTACATTTCTAACTGGACTTCATTTATTGTCGTCCAAGTTACATTTGTCCAAATGGTAAGTCCTTTCTTAAATCAGCATGTTTTTAAACCCCCGTAACAGTTAATGCAGTCCGGTTAGAAATGTGCCATTTTAAAACATCAACCACAATAAAATAATTATTTTCATCATAACATCGATTTCTAAAAAAAAAAGAGGGTCGGGAGATGCGAATTGGGACCTTTCAAAAGGGCACATAAAGAGAGAATAAAGGAAGCAATCCATTACATTTTTACAATCATTAAATTTTAAAGCAGCATTCATTCAAATGTTGTTTCGATAGTTGAAGTGATATTTTAAAAATACAATAACAAAAATATTTTCAGATTTAAAAAATACAAATCTGGAAGTTAAAATTATAAATTGCCCATAATACCCAATTTACTCCTCATTAAAAAAATATATAACTTAATGTTGAGAAGTACGCTTTTGAAAAACAAATATCCTTACCCTTTCTTTTTTTTTTTTTTTATCAACCACTAGACAACATTGTGAACCGTTCTCAGAAATGTTCCGTTCATTTTCCTGCGATTCTTATTGTAACAATGATAGACAAGCGATTGACCTAAGTTCCACTATTAAATTGAATAATCTCTTCTTCACAGCAATTGAGTGCCAGGATTTCCGGCGTTTTTTCTGGAAATGCTCGAAGGAGTGACATTTTCACTTCACCGCGAAGAAAGTTTTCCTTCTTGTTCTACGCGAATATTAATAAAGTTCATATGAAGAGCCCCGTACGTTAGTGAGTTGCTGAGATAAAATCGGCATTCCTCCCAATGAAAAGCTGTAGGATGCCTGTAAAATTCTAAAAAATCTTTAGACTTAGGTCAGCTATATTATAACAATAAGATTATGCAAAACAATAAAACCTTATCTCTAAAATTGTTCACTTACTAAAGTCACTGTTCGCGACTCACTAAAATTGCTCATTTTATTGACTGAGCAGGGTTTCCTTTTTTAAGAAACAAAAATTATGTTTACATGATAGAGAAATAATTATGGGCATACCACTATAAACAAATGTAAATAGGATTTATATTTCTAGGGGAAAGATTAATTTTTCTTAGAAATTACTTCTTTTTCCCTCGCATTAACTTTGATATAGATCTGGAATGAATAATAAATCTGTTTTAGACATTAAATGTAGGAGTATGTATAGCATCTAATAGCAATCCCTCACATTCTTAAATACATGGTATGCTGTATTTATTGGTTTATTTATAGAAATACAACTAAGTTTTTTTATATGTAGAGAAAGTCGAAAATTTTATACTAAAATAAGAGAAGTAAACGAAGACAACGTAAATAACAAAACAAATTAAAGTAATAAAAAGAGCTAAAATTAGCCTTATTAAGCCTCTTAAGATCTTTAAGCTCTGTTAGCCTCTTGAGATGTTTAAGCTCTGTTAGTATCTTTAGGTCTATAAGCGTTCTTTAATTCACCTTTAGCTCTCTCTTGTACTTTTAATTTCGTTGTTTCAATTGACTTCTTATAAGATTTAAAATATACATTTTTTAAAGCTGAATACACGAGTGGCACTTAATGAAGATTCCTCGCGTTCAGTTGTTAGTTTATGTATCTAAAGAACAACTTTTTAGAAAAAGGTTTTTAAATCCTGAACACACGAATTTAGCATTCACTCGCACCAGTTAAATATGTGGTATCAGGGCCCGAATATAAAAGGTTTTCCTGCCCAGGGCACTGTCAATTTTTTGTGCCCCCTTTGAATGATTCACTTGCATGTATGCACGTGTACGTATACTACTGTCAACGTGAAATGGATTATTATTCAGAATAACCTCTTATTAGGAAAAATTACCAGCGGTTATTATTAACTTAACTGATTATTTTATGTTACCTTTTTAGCCTACTTTCCCGTAAAAGAAAAAAAAATAATAATAAAGCATGAAAGAAGGCTTAATGTATCGTAAAAATATCGTTAAAAATAAAGAAAAGTCAAAAAAAAGTAAAGTAATTAAATAAAGATTGAAAAATAAAAAATTTGAAAGTAGGGTTTTGAGATGGGGAAAAAGTGTGTCTGTCGGTCTGTCGGTCTGTCCCCCCCTAATAACTTTTGAACGAATTGTCCGATTGGAAAAATTCTTTTTGCATTCGAAAGATCTCGGCGAGGACATCTCATTTCCATATTTATTACTTTTTGATTTGAACAATTTTTTGTTCAATTTTGAACAGTTCAAAAAATATTAACATTAGCGCCTATAGGTGAAAATGAAGCAAATTATGTAAAATCTGGGTACAAGATATAAGTTCCCATGAACAAGCTCACTGGAAGAAGTTCTTGGCGTGAAATATTGATTTGAACAATTTTTGTTCATTTTTGAACAGTTCAAAAAATTTAACATACCCCCTACGGGGAAATTTCAATCCTATATAATTTCTGATCTACCGGACCGATTTGCTTGGAACAAACTTTATCGGAAAGCTCTTATGACGTAGAACATGTACAAATAGAAAGTTCATCCAGAACTAACGAGCCTATTTTCCTATGAAATTTTTTGATCCGGATTTTCAAGAATATTTTTTAATTAATGAATGATTAAATGAATAAGCAAAAGAATGAATGAATAAATGAGTGAATAAATACATGAATGACTTAATAAAGGAATGATTGAATGCAATGCATTAACGGTTGAAAAAGGTATATTTGAAGCAATTAAGAACTAAAGCTAAACGAGAAAGACAGAGAGAGAGAGAGATAGCTAGATTATAAATTTGAATTCGGTGTATACGGGAAAGTAGGCTCGTATAGTTCTAGGTGGAACTTCTTGTTAAAAAAGAAATTTAAATGATTATTATGGAAAAATGTCCTGCGCCTTAGAAAGTTCCTGTTCAGGGCCCTGCGTGCCCGTGCGATAGTGAGGGCCTGTGTGGTATTCTATATTTATTGATGTATGATGTATTCCTCTAAATACAAAGGAGCTTAGGAGATTTTCTTAGTATATATATGTATATATATATACTATATATATATATGATCTAAACCTTGAAAACAAGAACAGCACGGGTGCAATAATAAAGGTGTCTCATAATCGTTAAATTAAATACCAGCAGTTTGTATTTATTATTTCACATGTCTTATTAGAGCTGTACTTTAGTATTATTATTATTATTTATTTTTTAACGCCGAGAGCACTAATGACACCTAATAGAGATTCTTCGGAGTCGCGCAATAATAGAAGAGGGATAACGCTTACTCCGCAACCTATTCCTGTAATTATCTTAATTAGAGGCTGTGTATCTGAAGAAAAAACAACGTTAATAAAATACAAAATTTGCCAACTACTGCAATTTCTTGCAAAGTTTTTGCTTCATCCACTGCTGTTCTGTTTTTTTCCTTTTCTGAATTTTAGCGCAAAGATACTCTACTTCTTATTGACCATGTAATTTGCATTGTCTTACAGATAGGAGCTTTGGGTTGCCGAAGATACTTCCGAGGCCATGGAAATAAACTCGATTTTCTCATCACACTTATCGCAGTTACACAAGCCATAGTTGTAGCTGTTTTATTAATTGCGTATCCCAGCACGCATTCGAGGCAGAGTACGAACGTCCTGGTGGCCGTGGGTGCATTGAGAGTTATCCGACTTTTCAGGGTAAGTTGTATTCTCCTTTGAAAAGAAAAATACTATCTACAATTGAAGAGATTAGCTGGTAAACATGTGACAGTTTTCAAAAAATGGAGATTTTTGTTGAAGACGTTATAGTTTTCTTTTAACCCTCTCATGCATGTAATCCTCATTATGAGGTGGCATAAATTTTTGCTTCAAATTTTTATGCCGATTCGGTTTTGTACTGCAATTTTCATGTCGTCCTCATCTGGAGACTCCAAACAGTTCTTGGAAACCACAAAAAGTTTCATAGGGTATTCAAGATAGTCAAAAGATTAAGATCTCTTTAGAAGTCCATGGAGGATTCAAGAAAGATGAGAAAATCTCAGTTTTCAATCAAATTCTGTTTATTTATTTTGAAGCGTGTATTGCATTACAGGAGAGTTTGGTATTATTTTATAGCTTCTTATTAATTATAAATTAAGTTTGAATATTCAGTTTTGCCATATCTATTACTATATTGAATAAATATGACAAAAAGCATAAAACGTCTTCATACAAGGGCTCAAAATTTTGACTATATAGGACAAATATTTCCAAAACAAATTAGTACATTACACTCCTGAGATACTAAATTGGTTTGTAGCATATGAATTTTCTTTATAACACAAATAAATAAATGCATGCATGAGAGGGTTAATAAGTTAGTCTGTAACCTTGTCACTAAATTGCCCTTTACATGTGCGTTCTTAACCGCGCTACAGAAATGTGCGCGTGAATGCAATTTTGGAGCGCGCTCAAGAATACGGTTAAAAATGACACTCAAATGCGCGTTCATGATGATAGCACAATAAGAAATGTTGCATTTGACATACGCGTTCTCAACCGCGCATCAAAGTGGGATAATTGGATTATTCTGCAGGGTGTTCTGCAATAAAATTCTATTGTTCCGGTTTTGTGCCTTAAATTTCAATAAGATGTGTGCATTATTATGTGTTTATTATTGTAGTTTATTTCTTAATGATTTTTCTTTAGTGCATTACATTTTATTGTGTTTTGAATATTAGCTTGGCACATGGAACGTTGCTGTCTCTGAAATTCCATACCCTACTTTCTAGGGAACTCCAATGAACGACCCGCATCTGAACTCTTTCTTTGCGCGTGGTTAAGAGTGTGGTGCATTACCCACTGATACTGAAATAAAATTAACAGAAGAAAAATTCAAAAGTTACACTGATGACTTCCTTTATTAGAACATTATAATACCATACGGGAAAAACTGCATGTCATGTGACGCACAAAAAACGATTTAGTAAAAAACTTAAAACTGATTTTCTTTGATTTACTCTTTTATCACAATCTCCTTGCCTATTAAGCTGTGTAATTCTTTATTTTTATTAATCCAATACTTCTAAAAAATTCACAAAAATGTTATTTTTTTAGCTTTCTGCCTTGAAAAAAAATGTTAAATTACATTTTAACAGCCAAGACTTATTTTTTATCTCCTTAATGAAAAAAATAATTAAATATATGTTGAAAAATAAATAAGAGTAACATTCAAAAGTAGTTTTCCAACTGCACCTTCAGAACGTTCTGAATGAATAAAAAGTTTTAGTATTATTTGGGGAACTTCTCTGAGTCTGTTATTCTATTACGTTCAACAATTGATTGTTATAATTCGGGGGCTCCCTCCGGTTAGCTCTTAGTACAGAGATTGGTTCTTCACTTCCCGCCCTCATGACTTTTTTGTGTGCTGTCGACACCGTCGACGCCACTTGTGGTGTCTAGTTCTTTAAGCTCTATAGTTTCAATGGCAGAATCCTGGAAAACTTCGCATCTTATTTTCCTTATAACTGCTGAAATTTTAATCTTATCATTAAAAAGTTTTACACGAATTATTTAGTTAAAGCTTCGTTAAAAAGGTATGTATAAAAAAATTGTCCCTCGCTTGACCATTTGGACATTTAACTGTTTTTCAAGCAGTTAGAGGACAATGTTATGCTTTCTGTGAAAATAATTTGGAACCAAAACATTTCCCAAGTTGTATAATAATTCCCATCTAGGTGACTTTGACAGCAGTTCTGATGAACCTTCTGGATCAAGTCAGCGCAATCTATTATGAAGCATTCGATCTAGCTATTGGCTTCCTTGCAATTAGTAGAAAAGCTGTGAAAGGAGCTTCGAAAATTGTCGAACGGGAGGAAAGTGCCAAAGAAGTGCAATTTTCCTCTGAAAACAATATTCTGCAGGTATGTGAAGTGCGTTGTTTAGATTGTATTACATTTTTAAAATAATCGTACTCATAAGTATTTTACCTCTAAAGCCGTATAACACCTGGAAAATACTGGATCTAGAGTGATTCCATACCAACTCACCTAATGAGGGTTGCATGACCAACTCGGATATTTTTCAAATTTGGTACACAGATTGATGATATAGAGGCATGAAAAAGCTCAAATGTTTAGCTACCTACTGCAATTATTTTTAAATATACAGGTCCTCAAAGTTTGTCTGCCACCTCAAAATGTTGCCACATGACCACCAACTAAACATGAAAATGATCGCACGATATAACCAAACTAAGATGTTGCCACCCCAAAGAATCGGAAATTAGCCATGTTAAAATCGCAAAAAACACTTTATATTTCGAAACGCTTAAGAAAAGATCGCGAGATTTAAACACGAGAATGATCGCTCGATATAAACAAACATAGCTGTTGCCACACTGTTAGAAATTTCAACATTAAATTACGGTTAAATGACCGGCAGCATTCTGTCCATCTAATTCACCGTTAAATTTACGGTTTGGAACATTTTTCTATCTTTACGGGACCTAACCATTTCCAATCAGCTTGGTTAAAAAGCCGTAAATACAAAAGTTTACGGTTTTATAACCATTTAAAAATGGTTTCAAAACAAAAGTTTCACCGTTTTTGAACCATTTCGAGGCGTAGAATCTTCGAGGTGTAGAAACCGTAAACGAAGCTTGCGGGAATCGAACCCGGTTGTTTGCCATACCAACCTTGCTCGCTAACCATTCGGCCATCGGCACCACACAAAGCGGTCGTTTATTTATCAATAAATCATCCTCTTCAACAGGAAAACTGCATTAAAATTGAGATTTCAGTTTTTGATTGGATCCAGTCATTTTTAGTCTAAATTTACTGTATATTGACGAAAGTCATTTTATTTGCTGCAAAAATTAAAATACAAACAAGCTTCAGCAGCTCAAATTATGGTTTCGCTCATTCGCAAACATTTCGGAAATCCGATGTCTCCAATTTTTGATTTAGGTGTGTAGATGTGTTTCTATTTAGTATCCACTGCTTAAGCCACTTTTTTTAATCTTTTTTTTTTTATATACACATGCAGATTTTAAGTGATAAATCCGTATTCCTATTTTAAAGCAACGTACGACCGGTAAGGTTTCGCAACCAAGATGGACGCCCGATTCTTATTGAGCGCTTGAAAATTACGTTTAGTTAAACGTTCTTTAGGATAAACAGAGAATAAACGATTTTTTTCGCAATCAGCGGTTTGAGTACCATCTTTTTAGCGGTTATTCAACTGTTGTAGTTAAATATGGTAAAATAACAATCAAATAAATGGTTATTTTACTATTTTGTTACGGACATTTTTAACAGTGCACTCCAAAGGATCGGAAATTAAAAACTAAGTCATGACTGGTAATAAGTTTTAAGAAATAGAAATAAATTTGTTAAAGTCCGTAAATTAAGATTATAAATACAAATATTATGTTTCTTTTCTATGCTTATCATTAAACAAACTTTTAAATGTTATTTTGCGATAGTTTGTTTTGTGCTTGATGTCAGAATCGTATCGTACCGCAAAATTTTATCGTAACGGGTCCACGTTAAATGAAATACATATATGAATTTTGTAAAATATTGCATACACGTGTTCGAGGACACCTACGTCCTACAAAGAACCTCTTTTTCAATGAAAGGAATTGAGCTTAAAGAGTTCCTTGTAACTTCGCACCACTTGTGCAAAACCTTTTTCAAAATTTCTGTTTAATTTACGTTGTAAATTAACCTTTTGATTCGCGCATAAAATGTTTATTTCGTTACGAATTTTTGAATTCAAAAATGAATTAAACCAGCTATTAAAGCACATTTAATCAAATAGGAGAGAGAAAGAGAAACAACTACAATTACTATTCACTAGTGTTTTGAAACATGAAAAAGATTGGGTCATTTTTTTCTGTTTTATTTAAATTGAAACTGGAATTACAGTTTATTCTAAGAATAGAATCCAGCCTCAGCTGAAGCATGTGTAGAAGGAGAAGTTTGCAGATAAAATTTGTTCGAAAACGATGGAGAATAAACAGAACGTGAGTTATTGCCTAGAATAGTGTTGCTTCTATTAAGGATTTACATCCACCTTATCGTTAAAGGGATATTTTGGTCAGAATGAATCAAAATAATTCATTGTTGTAAAAGGATAAGGCCGGGTTTTTAACATAAATGAAACTGATATTTTATAATATTATTGCTGTATAACAGCGAGTAATTTTGCTAGGTATCGCTAAAAGCAACGATACGAATTCGTAGAGCCAATAAGTTTTGGAGCACACATTGTTAAGATAAAACAACCTGTATTTTAATTGATCTTTTGGCTCAGAAACGAACCTTTCACCAAAAAACAAAAACCAAAAAAACAAAAAACAAAAAATCCACTCAATAAAAACTCACTTTTTGGAAAAATTGCGAGCCCTTTAACGAACTCGCGATCGGACTCTTCACATAATTATTCGTTTTCATTTGCGTGTTTTCGTAAAAATGTCTGAAAACAAAAATATACAGAAAAAATAAATTATTTAAATTAATATTTAAAAATAAAATATTTAAAGTTAGTTAATAAGATAGGAGATATGTGCTCTCAGCAGATTTGTTACAATTAAAATCTTTCGTCCAGATGCTGACTTTCATAGATTCCTTGGATGAAGAATGCCCGGATGTGACATTTGCGTGGAGAACTCACAGAGCTGCTGTCTACATTCTCAGAGATATGAAACGCGTGATAGAAGAAATGGTGGAACTATTCATTATTGATGAAACCGATGCAGAGTTGCTCCACTCGGTAAAGCATTTCCGTATTATTCCTAAACGCTTTCCATGAATACTACTTAATCGTCTGCACAATTATTATTATCAACGTTAACATATTTGCAGTTCTATACATGTGTAAAAGAAATCATGTAGATTGGTACCATTTTAAAATTCTAGTGATCAGTAGTAGTTGCTTTATTCCTGCCTGAAGTAAATATTCAGATGAGTGCTTTTTTAAGTGGTCTTTCAGACTTAGATTATGAGGTTAGGCTTAAAAGGCGCAATATGTATAGTCTTGAGCAAAGGAGGACTAAAATTCTATCAGTAATAGATTTTTAGTTTGGTAAGATCTCATTTGGAGTATGCTGTTCAGTTTTGGTCTTCTTACCTAAAGAAGGATATTACATTATTGGAAAGGGTTCAAAGGAGGGCTACTAGGTTGGTAAGTTGGTCTTTCAGGTTTAGATTATGAGGTTAGGCTTAAAGGGCTCAATAACAAAGAAGAGTTAGAGGGGACATGATTCAGTTGTTTAAATTCATTAAAATGGGAAATGTCGATGGACTACTGCTATGCGCTGAAAGTAGAACGAGAGGTCACTGTTTTAAGCTTTTCAAATCTCAGGCTAATCTTGAAATTAGGTAAAATTACTACTTCAATAGGGTTGTAGGCAGTTGGAACAGTTTACCGGAAGCGACTGTTAATTGCAGTGGGGTAAAAACTTTTAAGAAAGCTCTTGATGTTCATTGGGGACTGCTAAATTGACTAGGACCTGCCTAGCTGGGCCCTGAGCCTGTTGCTGGTCGTCACTTTTGTATTTGTATTTGTATTATGACTTTTTGAAATCAAAGTTCTGTTTTAACTGCAACAATGTAGATACATTTAATCATTATAGTTGCAGTTATATTTTGAATCTAAACTAGTTCAAAAAGCTGTATACTTTATTCAGCAAAAGCCTGATAAACAAAAATGGTAGTAGTGGGGATACTTGTGCCACTGAGATTGTGGGGATACATGAGCCATGGTTCAACCATCCCTACTAAAAATTAGATGCATTCCAATTTGTTATAGGTATTGTTTGAATAGTTTTTATAAAAAAGGTTTGCTATGTTTAAAGAGTTTTTTAAGGTTTGAAGAGTACAGCAGTCTTTCAAACAAAACTGTTCTCCATTCCAATGTTTTTTCTTGTTCACAATTTTTGTTTTGAATGATGCCTAAAAAACAATGATAATTATTTGTTAACCTAGAATAATTTGTGTAAATTATTCTATTTCTGAACCCTCAACTAGTCAGACCATTGTCTCCCCAGAAATAATACGACCTCATTGTGAAACTTTGTATGGCTTTACGACAACGGGAAGGAACGGAACAAAATCAACTGTTTTGACCTGAGCTTCAGAAAAACAAATAAAATTGAATAAGAACTAAAAAAAAAAAAAAGTTCAAAAACAAGAAAAGCAACAATTGTTACAGTTCAGATTCACTTGGCCAGAAACGAAGGATAAACAAAACCTTTTTCTGTGAAATCAAAAAAAGTGCTTCAAAGAGGGCGTTGAACTGACGTGATCTGGTTCATATTCTGAAAGCTGCTCGATTAAAAGCATAAGTTCTAAAGATGTCAACAGGTGAAAATACAGACAATGATGGTGATGATATCGACAGAAAATTTGCTGATAAATATATAGGAAAAAAACTTTAAAATATTTGTTGGCCATTTTTTTAATGTTTCAGAAAATGGATTGAGCATGAAATTTGCTCGAAGAATTGCAAAATATAATAATAATATTGCATAAATCAAATTTAAACGGCCAATCAACAGAAGCTGTTACCAAGGCCGGCCCGAAGCTTTTTGGCGCCCTTGGATTTTATAAAAATAGTCGCCCGCCCTAGCCCTCTTTCATCATACAAACTAAAATACTATAAATTCAATTGTGTATAAATTTATTGCGTTTTCACTTATTTTAAAAACTTTAATAATTACATACATGAAACAAATAACTTATTTTTTTCTTTTTAATGGGCTGCTGTTGGTTTCTGGTTATTGCAGACCTAGTGCGTTTCACAGGGATTGGTACCATCTAACCATCTCTAACAAGCACCACAGAGGGTGTACTTCCAACGCTACAAGTGAATTTTGACGCTAAGTTCTTTCTCTTGAAAGACGGAGTATCTGGGAGGAGTCACTATCATTGGGTCTGCCTGCTTATGTTAAGACAACTAGAATTGTTGAATTAATTGTGTGAAACAGGGATTATTGGTTTTTTTTTTTTTTTTACTCTTACACTGAGGCGCCCCCCCAAGATGCTGGCGCCCTTGTATTTTGCACACTTTGCCCATCGATAGGGTCACACTGTTACTGTCATCGATAAAACCCAAGTTGAAATTATCCTTCAACAGACAATTATCACCAATAAAAGATCGTGCTACTGGTTTTGTTTGAACAAGTGGTTTTGAAGGACTTTCTGTATCTTTTCTTATTACTATGTAAATAAAACGATAGAAAGAAAATATTGATTTTGTAGGTATTTTTTAGTTAAGTATTCCTTCACCATGTCTCAAGTATCATTATCATGGGGATACTTGAGCTACAGTGCAAAACAAAATGGAAAAATTTATTAAACAACGAAAAATATTTTAATTTAATATTGGAGAAAATTATTTAAATTTAATATTGGAGGAAAAATATCAAATTTTCAACTACAATATTTCATTTTGCTGTAAGATAGTAAATATATTTTTTATTGAAATTTTAAGAAAGGCTCAACTATCCTTATCTTAAAAATAATGATTGTAAAAAAAAACATTTAAAATTAATTATTAACCTGTTTCAAAGTGATTCTTCCATTTAGGGTAACTGAAAAACGTCAGAAAAGTGATTTTTAAAAAAATATTTCAATAAAAGTATTATAATTGTGCAACTTTGATCCAGAAAAATAAAATTTCGAAATATTAAAAAACTTCCGTTTCACAACATCACAGGATTTTTTGTAATTTATGATAGTACATAGAACAACTTCAAGAGTTTCCACAATTTTCAAACGCCACTCAGTGTTCGATTTTGAGTAGTGGCCCTCTTAAATTAGATGTGCAATATGAAATTTTTTTTTAGCAATTTGAATCAAGTGTAATTTCCTGCAAAAATATGTTATTTTTTAATGTTTAAAGTTACTAAAATGTTTCCATCAACATAAATTTGTTTAGGAAATAGCTGTAAAACTGACGGACACACTATGTGCACCGAGATTTATGAAAGTTGAAACTGGTGCAAAACATACATTGGACAGTGTGCCTTGGATCACAAGCGAGGATCTCATCGAATTTATGCTGGTATGAAAACATTTTAAACCTTATTTAAGTGTTTTTAATTTGCTATTTGACATCACATTTAGAAGAGCGGTTTTGATAAAGGATTCACTTTCCTTGTTAAAATCTTTACGAAGAGAGCTGATAGATTCTGGTTGAGCTTTAGGCATAAAAAATCTATCGAAAAAGGCTTTATAAAAATATTCTTAAATTCCTAGAGACGCTTCTATGAGAATAGATGTATAAAATTTATTGTACGAATTCCTTGTAAAAATTTTCTATAGGCTCTGGAACTACATTATTAAGAGCGTAGAAATTTGCGTAAACGTATGCATAAAACGTTTACATCAATTCAACAGAACCTCTTATAAGATCTTTTTCGATAAATATCTATATAGAATTAATTCTACTAACTCTCAAATCTGTTTTAGGCTTCTTCTACTACTTCTTCTTTTTTTTCTTTTTTTTTTTTTGAAATCCCACTATCCCGTTAAACATTTAGAATTTGAAAATGATTAATAATCGCAATAAATAAGTAAATAAATAAACGGATAGAATTAAACGACGGTGTTATGACGCTTGTTTATATGCACTATAACGGCCTCCTAACATTTTCTGTGCAAAACAATGGCGTCATGCATGAAATTAGCGATGGGATCATTCATAAATGATGTCACGCTTCGAGGGGGGAGGGGGTTCGCGAAATTGTGACAAGGGGAGGGGAGGGGAGGGGGTCAAATATATGGGAGAAGAGCGTGACATCATTTATGAACGGCAGCGATGGGGAAAAAAGCTGTTTCATCGCCAGGTTTTGCCATATTTACGAATTCCTCATTGAATGATTGATTCTATTCCTATTGAAGGAAGTCATTTTTTGTTACTTAAAAATTTGATTACGCTTTAGCAAAAGTTGCCACATGCATAAAATTTGCATTGACCAAAAAATAAACAAATAAAGAAATAAATAAAAGAAAAGAAAGGAAAAGAAAAAACTTTACTCTTTCTTTTTCCTGAAAATAACCATTTTGTAACATGGATTTGTAATATGATTTTATAAAAAAATCGCAGAAGTGGAAAAAGTTTTGTCTCCAAAAATGTTACTTCAAATGGTTGTGGAGTCTCTAGTTTTTCCAGAGCCAAATAGTTTCGTTGCATTGTTCCTCTCCACTCTCACTTCTCGTTAGACTGACTATAAGTTTTTTTGTTTGATTACAATATCTAATACATAGTATTGTGTTGTCTAATTTCCTGCATAATTTCAAGGAGAATGCGACTTTTTCTACAATGGCAGTGCGAGAAGTTGCACAATACTCTGAAGAAAAGCACCAAGACTTGCGCATCTTGTCCAAAGGCGTCCTCCAGGTAATAAAACATCTTATTTTAACACATACAAAATCAACAAGTGAGCTTTTGAAGCGCGTGTAACTAGGGGTGCAGTCGTAGGATGTTTCGTATGTGGTTAAAGAATACTCTTTATTGAGCTGTATTGACATTTTGCCATCGAATATACAACTACGCATGAATATTTTTTTAGGGCCCAATGGTATAATTACTTTGAAGGCATACTGGTTAATGTCAGAATTAGGTGTAATAAATTTTCTGTTAGCGTCTGAAATAAACTAGCACATACGTCTTAACATCTGAAATGAAGTTCTTTCACGTTAACACAGGGTACTTTAAAACCAGTGATCCGCCTTCAGGGAGCTAGATTTCTGTAATTGCAGTTCAGAATGGAAAATCAATACTGATTTCATCACAAAATCATTTTAAAAAGCATATTATTGAGTTAATGACAGTAACTAAATATTGAGATCGGTTAAGAGAATATGAGACTTTTGACTTTCCTGCATTTATGAATTACTTTACTTTAGCGATGGACAGATCTTCAGGGAAAAGATAACCAGATTGAGCGTTATGGTTACACATTTAGGTTGTTAACATGAAAGCGTTTCTGATTACAAACAGGTGATCATTTAGCGATCTGAATGGTGCATTCACTTTAACGGTGCTAAGGGTGCATTCACTTAAGGCGTACGTACACACTAGGACTTTTTTTTTTTAATTTTCACTTTAAATATCCTATAATTTAACAGTAAGTAACTGGTGTATGTGTAAAACCATTTCACCATAAAAAAACTCTAATGAGATAATTGGTAATTAATTAATTAGGGTAATGTGAGCTAATTAGCATGTTTTTTAAAACGCGATATCTCAAAATCTAATTTGTCTAGACACACAATTTCAATTGAAAATTATTCCTAAAACTATTCTTCATGTTTTGTGCCTCAATAAAGATATTAGAGATTATAGTTTTTTTTTAATAATTTTTTTCACTACGGATAGACGAAAAATCAAAATTTTTCATGAAATTTTGCCGTTTAAAAATTCACTAAAAATTTATTTTTAGAATAATAACCTAGATTGAGGCAGACAACATCTGCTGTACTATACAGCACATAATGATACTAAAATAATTATGATAGGTTAATTCATTGCTGAGTTATCATGTTTGGAACAATGCAATATATCGCAAAAACAGGATTCTTCAGAAATTGAGTTTAAAGTTTGGAAACATGTTTTCATAACTTCATGTGAACAAAAGTGATAAAATGGGTAGTACTTACAACACTAAAACCCTCCTGGAACATAAGTAGGTCCTTCTTTTTCAATTTTTTTATCTTCTTTTTTCTTTTTGATTCCTCGTAACTGCTTCCTCCTCTGTTTTTGAATAGGGGTTGCTTGTCGCAAACTTTCGTCGAGTCTAAGTTTGTTCCTATTTTCCACTCCGAGTACCATGTAATGTCCAGGACTGATATTCATTCTTCTCATAACTTCAAGTTCAGGTTTGAATCCACTGTTAAAGTGGAGAACAGCATCAAACACTGATAGTTTTACTGTTTCAATTCCGGCAAACTTGATTTTCGGGCATCGTTTCCAAATTAGGGAGTGGAGGCACTCATTAACATTCTGAGTTTTTCCGTGGAGGCATTTTTTCAGCATTTCGGGGTTGGTCAACCTTTCATAAATTGGTTTAATATGTTTTAACAGAGGTAATGGAAGTCCTCCTTTATGCTTGTAAGTTATCTGCTTTCCCCGAGCTGCGGCACGTTGATACGAACACCAACTGTCATTTCCCTTTGGGCATTTGGTGTGGAGAGGATGATCATCCTTCGCACTCAAATGGTAAAATGTACTCCAAATTGCTTTGGACATTTCTGAAACTGACCCAGTGTTGTTTCTTAATGCAAGGCCAAAATAGTTTTGCATTTTGTTTATTTTGGCGTCAGATAACTTTCCTTTGCCGCCAATTCCTTTCACTGTTTTCTTCAATTTTCTCAACGCAGTCCCAAGCCTTTTTTGGTAATGCCCAATACACTCTTTTTTTTTAATCTCCTTCCCGTCATATGGGTCTAGTTCACAGACAGCAGAATAGCTCTTGCTATCACCATCGCCATAAAAGTCAACATACTCCAGGCCTCTTGTATCAACGGAACGCTGAAAAATTCTCCCAGCACCGATAGCCTCCATGTTCGCAGAAGAGCCATGGTAATTTATGGCGCAAACGTGATTTGCCTTCCAGCTTTCATATTTTGAAGAGGACTTGTCTTCTCCACTCCATTTGCGGCACCCAATGCAGTCCTTTGAGAGCACTTCTACGTCGAGGACTTCCCCTGTGTCGACAGAAAGCGCTGTAACTACTCCATTTAATGATGAGTAGCCTCGCTTATGCCAGCTTCCGTCCATAGAAACTCCACATTCAGCAGATCCTTTAATTTCAGCAACTCGATGTGCAGCCATACGCATGGTTTCTTCAGCAAGTGGCTTCACGACACGAAGTAGCGCTTTCATGTGTTGATTGTATGGAGTCGGATTTGGTGGCGGAGGCATGTTCATAACACTCATGAACTGAGTCGCTTCTCTGTGGCCACATCCTAACTGCCTCATGGCGTAAACTAGCCGTCTATTCACTTCGTAGAACTGACCAATTTTTTTAGAGCTTTCACAAGGAGCACTAAGATAGTCACAGTTGTGGCATGCCAGGTTCAACTTAATACAGCATCCCATATTTATGTTGACATTGCTTTGTACATACAGATTATTTGCTGAGCAATTTGGGCAGTTTATTACACTGAACAATTCATTGAGACAATCCAGTTCAATAAAAAAACGCTCTCCTAACACGTCATTGTCCGTTTCAGAATCGTTAACATTGCCCAATTTTGTCTTCGATGCAGACGATTGTTCATCATTACTTTCAGTAATACATTCAGGTTTTACCTTTTTATGCTGATTGCCAAGGAACTTCTTCTTTTTTGATCGACTAGAGCGACTCGAAGAACCCATTTTCAATCAAAATAATTTATAAATGCAAAGCGAAGATACACAGATGGGAAGAACAGAAAATAGAACACGCCGGTTAAAAAGTAAACAAACGAAGCTCAAATCAGTTATTTTAACAGTTACATACCGTTGCCAAACAGCCCAAATTAAAAAAAATATTTTAAAATAATTACTTCTTTGCCAAAATTATAATTTTAAAATAAAAATCTAGAAAGTTTAGTTTGTTTGCATTAGGCTTAGATATCGAAACATGAATTTTCTGTGGCAGTATCTCAAGAAAAATCTTTGTAACTCCGGAAATATTCCGAATATTGACAATATCTTAGTATTATTGGAAAGCTGAAAATATGGAGAATCTTTTGAAGCATTAAAAAAAATAGCGATATTTTGGTCGATTTTCGCGATTTCAAGTGTGTATGTATACCTTAAGGACGACGACTGTAGCTATAATTAACAAACAAAGATGACGTATCTTTTTGATAGCGCAATCAACAAATCGGGTATTTCTGAGTGAAGGCACTTTTATGACGCAATAAAAAACGCCAATCAGTCAATAAGAAGGCATGATTATAAAGTTTTGTTGAACCAATGAAGCGCCCTGAAAAGTTTGGTCGCTGTTGCGATTGGTGAAAATGTACCCTGGGGATTGGATAAATCAAAGTTGGATGAGTGAATCCAACGCAAATTAACAGTACAACTTTCAGTATTAATTGGGTTTATCATTTCAGGTAAAATTTCGAAATTACCTGAAAAACAATGATTGCTGAAAAATGATTGATAATAATGCTATTTCAAGTTAACTCAAAATATGCACTAAAGATTTGGGGGCGCAATAACGGCTTAACATGACTTGTTTATGCCCCCAACAGTCGTAAATTGCATTCATGCTTTCAGAATAATATAGAATACTTGAAATTTGATCCAGCACCCTTTAACCCCCCTGCTGAAAGGGGATGCCCGGACTCGGGGAATCCCCCCCTCCTCCCTTTCCTACGCCACTGAATTTCTTTTTCTTGCAGATCTCAGGAAAGAATGACGGCAAGAAGTTATCGTGTTTACCCAATGCAGACTCTTACTGGTATTTTGCAGCTGATGGTGAATTTTTGGCAAATACGATATCCCCAAAAGCTATTGGTTTATTAGGATATCTCTTAGGAACGCCATCCATTACAACGGCACTGTGTTCAACTAACTGTGAGGTAAGACGATAAAGTCATATAGATAACAAAATCGCAAAGTATTTTCACAATAAAGTTAATTTCAAATCGGAAATTAATTTTTAATTTCTATTTTATTTTCACTACATGAGGTTTGTCCTATTACCTATCAATCATTATGAAGTGCCCTAAAGTTATGGTATAACCGAAAAGGGAAACAAATCGGAATGATATGAGAAATGCTTTTGAATGAGAATGGTACTGTTTGACTCTAATTTCTGTAATTTTAAATAAAGCAAAATGAATATTTGTAGAGTTAATGTGTTCAATTAAGTGAATAATGTAATATAAGCTGTGGCTAAAATTTGCGGCGAGTGTGTCCTGCCCACGGAAGACTCGAAAAATTTCAGTGAAAACGTGAAAACGCATTTTTTCACTTGCATGTCTAGTTAGCAATTAATAAGAAAAAGTATTTTTTATCCCTTCCAAAAAATTCCAACCCCCTCCGTGTATAAAAGCTTGGCAGGGAATCGCCCCTCAGCTTGAAAGCTTGAATTTTATCCCTTGATAAGAAATTAAATGTTTAAGCTTTTGTGCAGAGTATTTTTCAGAAAATGCATAACTTCAAAATTTTTTGGACAGTTCATTCATATTGGCCATGCAGCTCTGAAGCGGATTGAAGCGGAGTTTGACGATTTTCTCTTCCACGTCTGGAGATCAATCGCCTTGGAAATTGCGCTGACTGTCTTATCTTCGGAGGACAACTATGAGGTTTGTTACATTGATTTTTTTTTCTAATCACCAATAGGTAAACTTTTATTGGAAAAGATTACTATGAATTTAGATAGCACAGAATTTGGTCTTAATATTGTCGATCACTAAAAGCCTGATAAGTGAAAAATATTATTTCCTCGAATATCCCTTCCTTGGCTCCGGATCGACCTGCTATCAAAAAGGAAACAATGTTACAATAAAGGAAAATCACGATAAACAGTTATTAAAATAAAGCATAAAACTACGGCTCACTAACGTAGTACAAAGAATAAAAGGCGATTGTTTATGAACTGTCTACATTTTAGGGTATTCGGTAAACGGAATCTCCGTTGCTCAGATTTCACAGATAATATTTGGTCAACATGATCAGACACTATAGATCATCCATTTGCATTCAGCATGTGTATTTTTATGTAAAACACTTGCTAGTAACATCGTTGCATAAATATATTACATAAAATGTATTTAAACTGTACACTTAAAAATAAAAGGAAATTATTTTCAGGACTGGCCAGAAGACAAGCTTAAAATTCATTTAGAAGAAGGAATAATCCCTGATCTCAAAAGTGTCACAGAAATGGAAGTACAACATCCTGTTGTGACAGGTATAGTTTTGATCCAGGGAAGAGCACGGGATAGCGAAACGGATGTGCTATATGTCGGACCGGTGTATATACCGGATTCAGTCAACAAACTGATTTTTGAAGTAAGTCTTAAACATTGCTTTTATGCATTGAGCAATAGCGTAAATCGGGTATGGTGATTTAAAATCGTCTGGCAAAATGTTTTTTTAATCTTCATGAGGCAAAGAAACTATTTGATGATAATTCTTATATCCTCCATTGTAAACTTAGCGATTCTTGTGTACTTTTGATTGAAAACTTAAAAATTATTATGCACTTTTCATTAAAGCCCGATTATGTTGAGCAGGGCATGACATATCACCTGAAGCAAATTAGAAGATTATATATCTACTTATTTTAATGGGGAGGAGGTTGTTGTCCGTAAGTTAACAGTCCTTCAACAGCCATCTGTCTATGTAATTGCCTTACTTTAGGCAGTTGTAGTTTCTAATAAATAATACGCGGGTAGTCGAGAGATCCGAAGACCTCTGGTACAGCAGAAGGGTCTGCTTTTCTCTCAGGAAAGGAAACCCTCCCTGCTGAAGAGACTTCCTTTCAACTTAACACCCCGATCTTCGCAACTCTAGGCCGGTATCGGACGTCTTCTGTCCTAACTTACGACGGCGATTTCATCCGGCGTGAGTGTCGGAGTTACAAAGTTAGAAGATGATACTTACTCCAGCTTAACAACTGGTTGACGATCAGTGACCAATTGGGGTGGGTTACTGATATTACCCGAGGCAAATTATAAGATCACGGTAAAGATTTATCTTCGATATTGTTTAACGAGTGAAACTAATCAGCGAAAATGCTTTTAGGACAATCCAAGCACCAGGCCTTTGATAGTGATGATTCTTCTGCGGGAAGAGAAGTTGCACTCCAGCGTTATCCTGAGGTGGGAGTCACTTGATCAGATCACGTATAAAGGATTGTGCCTCGTCCACAAGATTAGAAGAGCCAGCATTACACAAGAAGTAAGAAAAGTTTTGAATCTCGAAATAATTTCGGGCAGAAATCTTTAGATTTTCCGAAAACTCTTTATAATTCCTACACACTAAATGCCATTTTCAGTCTCAGACACTTCCATTATACCACCTAATAGTATAACATTACAATGGCAAAAAGTCCCTCATGGCGAGACAGAAAGAAAAATATGTTAAAAACACAAAAACTGGTAGAAGTAACTTTAAATTAATTTACTATAATTTTTTTTTTTTTTGCAAGAGTTAAGAGGCACAAAAACCATAATGCTGCTTATCAGTATTCCATTATGTAGCTAAGTATTACACTGCATACCAAAAGCAAATAAAAAAATTAATAAATAAAACAAAATTAAAGTATTTTCTGTGATTTTATTCTATATATATAAAGCAGAAGTGAAGGGATGTAAGTGACAAAATTGAAAATTTGAAGATAAAGAGTATAACTTATAAATGAGGAACCTGTTTTGCGTCAAGGGATGTTAAAGGTAGCTCTAACAGGTGTTGTTAGCCAGCATCATATAGCAAAAAGAATACATTAAGCTGCTGTATCATTCAAACTTACCCCTTTTAACTCAAAAGTTTTTTTTTTTTTTCATTTACATTTTTAAAACTTATCATTTTATCTCCACTTTCCATAGCAACAGATTGAAATGGATGCAAGGCGGCAATCCTTCAGGCGCAGATTTAGTCGCTTGTTCAAGTCGAACGAAAACCAGACTACATCTGAACAGCAATTGAGAGATCAAGATGCATGAAGAAAAGTCGATATTTATGTCTTGATGCAATGATTTAAAATCCCCAGACAGTTCGGACTATGTGCTCCAATGAAGATTAAGGCATAACCTGGTGCTATTCCATATAGGAATTTTGTAGACGTGAGCCTTAAGGAAGATATCTTTTTGCAGTGTTTTATTTTTTTTATAAGTAAAAAATAAAGCAATGAATTTTTGTTTTACAAACCTACTTAGTTGTTATAGTGGCTTTTCCGTGACCCATTAAATGATGGTTTTCAATGCTGTACTTTTTGAATTCTGCAGATAATATTCGGTCATTTTTCGAGTTCAATGTGCTATTGTTGTAGTTTCAAATTCACCTGGGCTAAAGTCGCTTTATAAGAAACGATTCATTTGGACAGCAAAGATTGAAACCATCTATAACCCGCGAGAACATGCATCGGGCCTACAAGGCCAGAAGCCACTATTTTGGAATTTATTACTCATTTAATGATATTAATCAAGTTTCATTATATAGCTATATTCCAGGTTATCTGGGTACTGAACGTATGTATTTAACTGTTTTTTTTTTTTTACACAAAATGTATTGTTTAAAATAAATAACGACTACAAGCTGCGCGCATCTTCGTGGGATAATGAAAAACAAAAATAACAATGTTGAAACCTGTAAACATGTATGGTCTTACTTTCTTTCAACAGACATCTATTCCGGAGTCCCCAAGCTTTTCCAAACCGTGGTACCCTTGGAAGAATTAGAATTTAGTCATGGTACACTAGTCAATTAATATTCATCCGTGGTATGTATAATAGTTATAGCACATTTGTACAATTCTGGAAAAAAATCGAAGAAGTAAGTGAAAAGAACTTACAAATAATGATCATACTCAGATTTTGATTAACTTTTATAAAAGTACTTTAATTGTAACCATCATTCTTTTTCTTTTTTTGCTCAACAACAAAAAATATATAACATCACGAGCACTTCGCAGCAGACCTCATCTCTCGGTGCGACAACCAGTTTGAGAACTCTCATATAGTCGAATGAAAACAACCGGTTTTATACTCCCCCCCCCAACCCCTTTAAATCTTGATGGAGTGTCGAATTGAAAAGTGAAAAAATAAAGAGAATATAATCTGAAAAGAATGTAAAATAAACATAGCAAATATAAAACTCCAATTTTCTTTTCGAAATATTTATTTGCTTTAATTTGATAACAAACAAAATGCTTATGACGGTATGAATCAAGATAAATGCCAATATGAATACAAAATGATGATGAGAAATAGTCATTTCACTGCACACATAAAATTGGAGCGAATTTGTAAGAATAAATCAATCCCCTTAGTACATTTCAGGCGATTACATCATTTTACTAAACATATATATATTTAAAATGTATGAATAGAAATTATAAATTAATAGAGAATCAGAATTAGTATTAGAAATGAAACTAATATTTTTTTGTTTTAGTTCCAAATGCAAAATTTTGTGTATGCTAGAAACTTCTAATTAGCGATTCAATATTAGCAGTTTAATATGATTCAATATAATGCATATTTTAAAAAAGTATTTTTATTACTTAATGGTCACAAAATGAATCAAAAACCCTTTGTAAAGCATATTTGTGAGTAGATCATCAAACAATTACAACAATAAAAATATACAAAAGCTGCTTTGTGGTTTTATTATCCAATTATTTTCTTATCTTTTATTGCATGCTAATGCATTATACATCAAATATTGCTATGCTAAATGCAAAAGTAAACCCTGCAGCAATTGAATACCCATAATATGAAATAAACAAATAATTTAATCAGCATCAACACAGCCCCCCCCCCCTCCCCCAGAAAAAAATATTTTTCTAGTTTTCCAACTAACCAGTTTGAACATTCAATAAATTTAAAAACAGGCTATAAAGGCATCCAATAACAAATCTAGTAAGTTACAGACCTTGAGCTAGTGGTTGATTCACTTTGAATGTTATGAAAAATGATATGTTCATGCAGCAAAAGCTGTTACTACTATTTTTCTTGAATGTTTTGTGAAATGGAAATCTATGTCAGCAAGTAATTTTTAAGGACAGAAGTTAATTGTAATTATGATTGTCACCATAAAGCATGGCCTATTTATGAATGCAGAAACGTAGCTTAAAATTTTGGTGCCTGTGGCCCAGTAAATTTACAGTGCCTCCTATGTAATTATACATAGACAAATCAAACTTATGAATTAATGAATTAAAATCTACATTTAAAATTCATTAATTTGTATGTACATTTGATTTGCTTTTTACTTAGCAACATATTAAGCATTTTCATAAAATAATACTTAATACTAAGCGAAAAATTGCCTAAATTTTAAATTTAAAAAAGCAAAAAATCAAATTTTTACTTTTCACACTTTTGCATTGGCAAAATCTTCTATGGTACTTTCAAACTTTACTTTCGTAAATACATCATACTTGATTGATAGAAGATTTAAACCATGTAGACTCTTGCGCTTCAATGAGGAAGTTAAATAATTTTTTATTAGTTTAATTTACCAAATATCTCCACTAGATATTGGTAAAGAAGTATTCATAAAGAAGTGGTGATATTTAGGCTTGATACACAGTAATACCAATTAAGAATTTACTTATCACAGGACATATTATTTAATAATTACAGCTTTAGTTTTCTATCTTGAAATTTCATGACAGAGCTTTTACACAAAAAGGCACCTATGGCTATCACCATACCTGCCATAGGCTAGTACGCTTCTACATAAATATGTATCTCAGTAAGAATTCACGATTGTTAATAAAATTTCTATATGATTATGCCAGACCAATGGCAACCCATTTTCAAAAATTTTAAATCGAGGCTGTGAATGGTAGGAAACCTTCTCAGAAATTTGATCTGACAAAATTATGACAAAGATGACCCAAAAACAATTAAACCAAAAAATAAAGCTATATCCTAGATCAGTGATTCTCAACCACTGTGCTGGAGCACTTTTGTGTACCACCAAATTTTAGAAATGTATATAGTAAAAATTTCAATGCTTTTTAAAATTACGAGTAAAGTTTGTTTCAGAAAAGTACACCGTAAAAGGAAACTGTTGTTTTTACAGATAAATACCATATTTTAAACTCTTTTTATCTTCGCTAACTGTGAAAGTGAAATATTTGTCCCACGTGAAGAAACTTTTAACTTTATTTACCTAATTCACCTAACCTAACTTTTAAACCTTATTAATTTAAATTTTTAAACTTATCTTTTTCTTTGTGAGCCGCCAAATTTTGAAACTGTAACAGTGTGCTGCTACAAAAAAAGAAGGTTAAGAATCACTGTCCTAGAGTAAACATCAAACTAAGAATTAAAATATTAATAATAATAATAATAAATAAATAAATTTAAAAAAAATAATAAAAAACTCAAGAGGTTTTAGACTTGGATTAATATTGATCTGACACACTCATACATTTTGTTTCACTGTACACTGTCCAAATTGATTTAATACTTTTAGCTATCAAATTCATTGTATTCAATACATGTAGCAAATTTAAATAATTAAGTTATTACTAATTTAAATACGCTACACATCAGTTAATTAATATGCTATGTAATAAATGCTTTACACCATTTTTCATACATACATACTCTTTTCACTATAGTGCAACAGTATTTTCTCACATTACATTGACAAGGCAAATTACAATAATTTTAATTGCTTCATTTATAACTAAACTTTAAAAGTCATCCAATGAGTTTATTCATAAATTTTTAAAAAATGAAAAAGATGACAATATATGCTAAAATTTTTAATGAAAAAGGTTAGGAATTACCCATTTCACAGAAAAATTGGCAGTAGTTTCCATTTTCATTAGTTCCACTATTTTACATGATTGGTAAATATTAAATCAAAGCATCATTTCCCTGAGTACCAATGAACAAATTCAAACATTCAAAATAAGCTCCAAATGTAAATTATTTCTAGATGACTGCATACACAGATTAAAAACTTTATTTAACAATTTTAGAAAACCAAATTATATTTTACATTACATTCATTTGCAAAATAATTACAAGTATATTAAATAGAAAAATATAACCTATAATAATAAGTAGAAAGTATACAAAATATTTGACAGGTATATTCATACATTACATTTAATAAGACATATACTTCAACGTAATCAATTAGATATATATGCATATAATTTACACATGTAGTGGAATCTTAAGGGGGATTGAGCATGTAATAAATATGATGCTATTTTTTTTCTTTTTTTCCACTTCAGAAATTTTGTTCTGCAAACTCATTATAGTGAGATCAATAATTGTTGAAGGTCATTTGTGTTTGCAATGAAATAGAAATTATCACACCTTATTTCACTTCGGCACAAGGAAAGCGTCTCAAAGTTTTCTAGGGGGAAACAACGGGTATATATCCAATACATATTATAAAGGATAAAACAACAAAATAGAGACATGCATTTTTAAACACAATATCTTTCTAAGAGTCATGGTGGGCGGCAACCCCCGAAATGATAGGCCTGACCCGACACTGAATTTTCGTTAAGCTGACCCCAAAAATATCATACCAAGTTCTTTAAACTATTCCAAACAATCATTTTTTATTTGCAGTCGCAACGTTGAGAAATGTGGAGGCGAGGTAGTTGTCATATATGTCAAACACGTTTTGAATTGCCTGATAGCAATTTAGGATTTTTCTTTATTTTAACCTTGTCATTACGGGGATGGGACAGCAGCTGTCCCAAAGAAAATTCCCTTTTTGTTGCAATTTAAAAATGCTATCCAAGTAAGATTTTCCAGTAGTACGATGCCCATATTAGTATAAAAAAATTTTTTACAGTAAAAATATAGCACAAGTACGGCTAGTAACTCTATAATATATATAGTAGCAGAAATATGTGCTAAAAGTGCATTAAATTACTTGTGGGTCTCCGACATTGAAAGGGTTAAATACGACAAAAGTGACAACCAGCAAGGAAATCCTCCTGGAAGGCAACTTTCTCCCCTTGCACTGAAATGTAGTATGTACTTTATCTGGTGAAGTTGCCCTCTAAAACTCAAAACAAATCAACCTTACTTTGAAAAAATTTTTACGCTCACATCCCTTCAATCGAGACTCCACCACATATGTATATAGATGCAATATATCAGGCTTTTTCAATTTATGAAAGTTAATATATGTAGTAGTTAAATTTTGAAATAAATACAGTCACCGGTAAGTGGATATCATGTTAACTGAGATGCATACAACACAACAAAAATTTTTGAAGCAATTAGATGGGAAAACTGGCACACATTAAAAAAATTTACCAATATGCATATAAATAAAAATCAATATTTAAAATAGTGTAGCCTAAATATATATTTTAAAAAATGCAGTTATTAACCATCCAATGCATCTTCACCAGTAAATGATTTACCTTGAAAAAATATTACAAGTATCTAACAATGAAATTACAAAAATCATTCTCGCATTTTTTTGCATAGCATGTTAAAAAATAATTCAAAACAATGCAGCTCAGCTATAACGTATGATATATTCAATTTCAAAATAGAATTTTTAGTTTAGTGCTACTGCAAGTAATTTCAAACAAAACTTTATTTTCAAATTGATGAAAAGTAATTATTTTGCATTCATTAAAAGAAAATACTTAATTTAGCAACAGTTCATGTGAAAAAAATTGCATCTTAATGAAAAAAGTGTTTAATGTTCATAGCAAAAAAAAAGAAATTTGACACAATTTTAAACTGTTTAATTTTATAAATATGTTTAACAACTGTCATCCCTATTTTTTCTCATAAAGAAATTCAAAAAGCATTGTAGGACAAATTACTATTATTTAAATAAATATCTTAAAAATGCCTCAACTGGTATTACAATTTGAGTATAAATGTCAGTTTACATTGATTAAAAAATGTAGCAAATTGTGTGTTGGTAAGAAAAATGATACAAAAAAAAAAAAAATGAATCATACAAAATCTTTAAAAATTAGATTAGATACACTACAAGGCAGTTTTTAAATTACTATTGAGCATTTCACATTAAATGAACTTTATACTTAATTACAATATATTTGCTAATTTTGCATTTATTATTAATATAATGTTAAATTCTGTTAAATAGAAAATTAATTATATAAATTTCGAAATATGCATAATTTTTATGCATCATGATTCTAAAGCAATAAGAAAAGGCAATATAAAAAGCACTGTATAAGTGCTTATTTCGTTGTATACGTAGTAATATTTTCAGATATCAAGTAGCATATTTCATTATTCGTATCCCATTGTAGTTGATAAGAGATATTTAACTTAAAAAGAAGAAACAATAGTGAACAAAACAATAATTAGACAAAAAAAAAAAAAAAAGGTTCTAAATAGAAATAATTAGGAATATAGAGCCTATTTGGCATAGATAGCAGTTTATGAGTAAATAAATAAAAGTGGAAACCAAATTAGACAAATCTATTTTTCTAATTCATGGCATAAGGTTGCTGTCTAATTAAATGTTTGCTTAATTAAATTTGAATGGATGTTTCTGCATCTAGAAGCTCCACTTTTGCATTGAAAAAGGGATTCTAAGCAATCCCGAAACATATGCCTGCATTTTAATGCTCATTTGTGTTTTCTTAACGTGAATACTTTTATTACTGTTCAATAATTGTTCAAAAATTGTAAATCTAATAGGTGAAATATCAACTTTAATTACATAACCAGAACAGCAAAATGGCATTCAGAAAGATCAAATTAAACAAACATAGATCTGCTATAAAACTGTTCAATATCTGCAATCGACTTCCTAAAAAATAGTAGAAATTTCAAAAGTATTACTTCATTAAGAATGGCACAGCATAATTATTTTGTGACAGCATGAAGTTTGAAAATCCTATTACGCTCACGCCTCTACTACACAATGGGAAAGACGACGAGAAAAAACTGACCTTGACACTAAAAAATGAGGGAAAAGTGAATACAAGCCAGGAAAGGAATTTTTAGAATGAAACTTAAACCAAAAGATAAAAAATACCAAAAAAAAAAAAAAATGAATAAAAACAACAACGGGGAAAATAAATTTTGAACAGAAATAAAATGTGACATAATAAAACTAAGAAAAATAAATTATTAAAAGCATAAAAAATAAATTAAATTAGAGAAAGGAGCACAACAAATGATTTACAAAAAACATGTTGTGATACCTTTTCAGTAGATATTTATATTTGAAAAGAATGCACTCCATAAAAAAATGCAAAATGTTTTGTCATTCTACTACTACAGAAAGGGCTAAAAACCGGAGTTAAAACCTTTTAATATTAGAACATCAAAAACAAATATGTAAATTAGAACAAAATTGCAAAAAGTAATTTTAGTATTAAAATTAAGAGCTACAGAAAACATGTTGAAAGTAAAGAGATACATGAAACAACATTTCTAATATGAAAAAATATACAATATATACATAGGTATATAATTTCAAAAAGATTCCTCTGAAAACATCAAAATACTGGCATTGTTCTCATATAAGACTACAAACTGATCAAAAAGAGACTGAGATCTAAATTTAACAGTATCATACAATGATTCATATATGATGCATAGTAACTGTAAATCCTTTTATAAGATAAATATGCATTAAACTAAACTAAGTGCAAACATTATATCAAATAAGGTGAATGACATAAAAATTTACTTGAATGTCTGCACTATTACAATAATCATGATTAGACATTATGTTCTAGCCATGCAGGAAAAAACTACAAGTTGCTTTCCACAGTAAAAAAAGGGCAGAGCAGGCCAGTCAAAAAATAGCATCATTTTTTAACAGGAGGAACTGTAGAATTTATGTCATAGGGATTTTTAGTCATTGTCATCCTTATTCCAATAAAGATTTTTAAAGATTGTTGTTTTTAATTTGATTGGGAGTGTTAGAAGGTAATGTCGACTTCATTCTAATGAGACTTTAAGGGACTCTTATCCATAATCTAATCAGGGTTCTTGAGCAGTTCTGCTTTAAACTTAATGGAGATTTTTAGGGACTGTTGTCCTTATTCAAAAAGGAGAGTGAACTACAAACTGACCAGAGGTAATTTTCATTAAAAAATGAATAATTTATAAGACAAATGGACTGTGCCAAGTTGTCGTTGTGTCCTTGCACGTGGTGAGGAAGAATGGATACACTGCTCCTGAGTCTAATGGGGCCCTTGTAGGCAGGAGTCCGATTTCCACCCCTTTGAAAGGTCTCTTAATTTTCTGAACCAGCATCCTGATGAGAGACCGTCACCTGGAATTGGCACCCCTAGAGGTATTGTTTCAGTTGGAGGACATTGGAGCCACGACCTATTTAACGTGCCCCAACTCCCTTTAGCATACACGGACCGCAGCAACCAGTCGCGAGAGGTTGTCACCCTCCCAAACACTGACCTGAGTCAATGTTGCTTCACTTTCGGTGTTCTGCAGAAATCAAGCTTCTACTGACTGGTCCACTATGAGACACTGTGTAAAGTGAAATGTTAATAACATTTCTATTTTATATTGATTCCATAACTAAACTTTGAAATTTAAAATGCCTGATTTTCAAAAGCAGCAATTTGGTGCTCATGTAAATCTGTTATGTTTACTTCTACTACCTACTCATGCCGTAAAATAAACAATGATGACATGTTTAGATTCACAGGAATCGTCTTTTTTCTGTAATTCTGTTACCGAAAAAATTCTGCATTATTTGAGAATAATTCCAAGTACAATTATTGTGGGACTGTACTTAACATACTCGCAAAAAATCAGAATTTGGAAAAACAATAACGCAGTTTAAATTCAATAAAGAGTTGTAAATTTGCTCTGATCTGCAATTCTGTTACCAAAGAATAACCCTTTTGTGACGCATAAGGCTCGACCGATGCATCGGCCTCGCCGATGCATCGGCGCCGATGGTTCAACAAAGTTGCCATCGGCCATCGGCATCGGCGGCAGATGTTAACTTTAGAAAAACATCGGCCCATCGGCCTTAAAAACATCTAAAAGCCGATGCAAGGCCGATGTTTTTCGCAGTGACAACTTTCCAGAAAACATTCTGTCTTTCACTTTCTTTTTTTCTCCATAGATCAATTTATATTTCCATACAATAACAGGCAGCACATAAGTTTAAAAAAAAAAAAAACACACACAAAAATAATGCCACTCTAATTTGTAATTGATAGTATCAAAAGTATTTGATAAAAAATTCGGAAAACTAGTTTAAGCGATCGCTTCCCGAAAACCTTCATTATTAAAATAGTTCTCTTTGAGCAGAATGCTCGCGAAATAAAATATGTTAAAGTAAAAGTCATAGAGGCGTTTATGAGTGCTATTTGTTTTTCGCACTAGGATAGTTGCCTCATTTTTGTCCGTTTTTCTTTTAATAATGACTTAGTGCATTAGATGTCATTGTGTAATAATATTATACCATCTGCTTTTAGTTTGTCATGTTTCTTATTATTCCGAAACTGTAAACAATAAAAAGTCAGCTCAATCAAAGTACGATAATAATTTTAATTTTTACCTTTTTACCAGCGTAAACTTTTTTTTTCTCTTTGCGTTTTTTTTTTTTTTTTTTTTGCTTCTTCGATCCCACGTGTTTCAGTTTTTTTGCAATTGTGCAGCAATCTTGTTGCATTGTTGCATTTGCTTTTAGTGTGCGGTTGTTCTCATTATTTCATTTTTAGTTTACAACATAGAAAAGATTGGTCAAAAATAAGAAAAAATTTCCAGTATAAATATTTATTGATGGAAATTTTATGTATTCAAGTTCGATTTGCAATTTTTAAAAATCGAATTCTCAAAATGCGAGTTCGAGCGACAGGATTTAATAACATCTTAATAAAAATGCTAAAATTTCTTTTATTTTCAAAGATTCATCAATGCATATTTTTTTTCAAAATACATCTTAACATTTTTTATACGATAATTATTTTAATTTTTCCCCGTTTGTACTTCGTTTTTTTAGCGCATTTTTTTGGTTTCTTTGATGCCACGTGTTAGACAGTTGACAGTTTTTCTGCTATTGTACAACAATCTCGTTGCATCTGCTTTCAGTTTAGAATATTTCTTGTGCAGCATAGAACATATTGATGAAAAATATAAATCAATTTTTCAGTATAAATGTTTATTGATCGAAATTTTATGTGTTCAAGTTCGACTTGAACACATAAAAATTAATTCTTTAACACCGAGTTTGAGATACAGGGTGGAACAATACCTTAATAAAAATGCTACAATTTCATTAATTTCAAAAATTGTCAACGTATATAAAAAAATATATATTTTTTCAAAATACATCTTAATTTTTATAAACGATCACGTGCTTTCAGAAGATTATTTGTCTACAGAAAACTGCTGGTGCTCAAAATATTGTTTTATTACGGTGTCCTTACATTGTGCTCATGAAAATAGAAAGAACATGTCAAGTATTTCGGTGTAATTTTCAACTCGCAAGAAAAAAAAATCTAATAAGATTAGTTCTTAAGACCCATCATTCATTTGTAATGAGAAAAAAATCTCACGTCTATGTTTTTAAAGCAATATTCAGTATTTCTTGGTTAAGAACAAGGGATATACTATACAAGGGAAAATACTGCGAGCGGAATTTACAAATATTTTATTTTTAATTCAGAAAAAGAGCTTAAAATAACTTTTTTAAAGAAAAATAAATATGTAATCGTTCCCGCTTTTCTTTTAAAAACGGAGGGGGGGGGGGGGAATCATGAAAAAAATCCGAGAGGAGGGGGCTGACAGTTTTGTTAAAAATCCAAGCCACATTATTTGTTAGTCTGTGTTAGGGATGCAACGAATAGTGGTTTGGTCGAATACCCGAATATTCGGCCACTTCTTCCAGGCCGAAGTCGAATATTCGACCATTTCTTCTAGGCCGAAGCCGAATACCGAATATTCGGCTGTAGAATATTAAAATTTCTAGAAAATCATTGTAATAGAAAGTATTTGTCAAATTTAAAATTATTCACAAAGTCAAGCACTAATTACACACAATCTATGATGTATGATTTAATTCTGTTTGTTAAGAATTTAAAACGATTTAAAATTAATCTATTTTCTCTATTGTTTTGAATGTAATAAAACTAAGAATTTCACCCACAAGTGGAATACAAATGAAATGTTTTATGGTAGTAAGCATTAGCATTATTTTACTAATTATTAATTCAAATGAAAGAACTACTATTGCTTAGTGAACTTTTACCTTCTCAAAACTGTTTTATGAAGATATATTTTAAAAGTTATAAAAGTTAATATTTTTATTTTATGGGGTTTTTTGCATACCTATTTTTAAAAGATCTATTAAAATTTAATACACTTAATAGGAATATATTTTTATTTAAAGAAACCCCAATAACTTATGCTATCTAAATATTCATGATATATTCTAGGCTTTTCACATTTCTCTCTTACCCAATATTCACAATAAATCAGTCTACCCAAACAAAGTCTGACTTCCACTTTGTTAATAATAACAAAATAAATTTCTCCTATTCTCGATCATAATTAACTATTGCCAGCTTTTGGGAGCAAAGGCTAAATATAAAATATAATATTACAACTTTAAATTCTGTTTTTGCTCAGTCAAGCCTAAAACAAAGTTTAAAAAAGGTAGGGTTTTTTTAATTATTTTTAAAACTATATACTAATGTTTTTTTTTTTTTTTGCAATAATTACAATACTATTTTAAATGTTTAAAATCTACTAATTTGTTTATTTTTTTACATTTCTACTGCAGCAGAACAATGCTGCCGAATAGTCCGTCAATATTCGGCCAGGCCGAATTTGACCTTACCCAGTATTCAGCCAGGCCGAATGTTCGGCTAGGTGATGAAATGACTATTCGGCCAGGCCGAATATTCGGTCAAAGGGCCGAATAGATCGAATACTGAATAGTGGCTGAATATTCGTTACATCCCTAGTCTGTATCATAACATCTGCATTCCTCTCCATGAAAAAAATAATAAAATAAAGGCAGTTTGCACTTGGCATTTGCAGTGCAGGTGTTATAAAGAGAAAATGTTGAAGCAAAGGGAATTAGACCCGAGCCGATCCAATAGTTGTTGAGTATTTTTTTTTTGCAAAGATAAGAAAAAAAAGAATTGAAAATCCTCCGGTATAGCATTAATTTTTTTTAAACCTCCAAATAGTTTAATTACTTTACTAGAATCGCGAGTGATTCTTTCAGTTTTAATTATTATGTAAACTTCCCTCAAACAGTTTTACGGAGCTTGAATAATGCATTTATGCTTTTATAAACATAAAAATAAATAGAAAATGATTTAAATGACATTTTTGACAAGCATTCTACACGTTTTAATGGTTTAAAGCGACTTTTTTTTCCATCGGCCATCGGCATCGGCCATCGGCCGATGGAAGAGGAGGATAATCGGCCATCGGCCGATCTCGGAACAATCGGCCAACAATCGGCATCGGCCCATCGGCCAAAAAATGCCATCGGTCGAGCCCTAGTGACGCATGTTCCCTTTTCCAGCACATTCTGCTTTGGGGCATATGTATTATATGAGGTATGATTAAAAATATGCAGCAAGTTAGTAAATAAATGATGATATATGCAGTAGCTAACATTTACAATAATTTATATATTTCCTTCAAATGTTTTTGAAATATTGAACAATATTCTGTAATACCATTTGCAATATTATTTCAATTATTTAATTTTCAAAAGAATTTTACATAAAGAAAGCAAAAAGTGCAAGCCCAAATCCTACAAAAGAAAGCATTAAAGGTATTTTCTACCAGCCTGCCCTAAAAAAGCAACACATAGAATAAGTAGACATAAAAGATTTGCGTTTCAATTTGGGGAATTTTTTTTTTTAAATTATAAATCCTCTCAAAAAAAGTTTATAAATAATTATATATCATTCAGGTCTAATATTTTAAATGATCACCAGGTAGGTGAAGAATAATAGTTACTAAACATTTGTTAAACAAACAAATGGATAAACTTATTAAATGATTAAATATTACTAAAAGAATCCTTTACAAAAGGGAGCTGTCTTCATTTTATCATTTCACTAAGTGAAAATTTAAACCATTTTAGTTAATAATAAGCAAATACATAAAATGAAAAAAAAAAAGTACAAGGATTATTTCATTTCACAAGATACCTGAATGCTCTTGATTAAAATGTTAAATATAGTTGCCTAAACTATTATTATGCACACAATGTCCAGAAATAAATGTAAAAAAAATTAGCATGTAAAATAAAATTTCAGATATGAAAGATGATTAATAATCACAAAAAAATCCTCCTAAAGATTGTACAAATACAATCAAAAAAAAAAAAAAAAAATGCTATGTATGAATCAATGAAAAAATTTACAGGATGATCACATGATTATCTCACATGCAGTTTCAAACATTTAACAAGTTCTAGTAGTTTGGTTCTCTTTGCACATGATTAGCACTCTTCAGAGGAACGTACTTTTAACCAATAAGGGTTTTATCAAATGAAATGATACAATGCAATCAGCATCCTTCCCAGGAATTTATACATGGCACCAACGTACAATAGGTTTCTTTTAACCTGGCTTTGATCCACATGCATTAATTTCCTAAAACAAAAGAAATATGTATATAACATTAAAAACAAAAACATTTTCAACCCTTTTTTAATTCAGTTTCGATTTTAAAACAAAGCTAAAGTGACCTACAGACAATTGTTTAGGCACTTTATATATTTCCCCTTTTTTCATGGTGCGAACAGAAACTTACACAACTTTAATGAACCTGGCAGTCCAGGGCCAGCCAAGCAGAAGAATTGTGCAGTATCATGTGATGGAGAGCTCAAAAAATTATTTTAGGCAGAAGAAGCTAATTTTATGGGGATTTGTAAGATGCATTTGGTGTAAGAATGTGTAAATAGCTTTTGTGTTTTGTGATGTAATGTAATTTATTCCTTTACAATGCCCCTTACGCTGCTAATAAACTACGAATTAAATAAACTCGGCTATGACTTACTTTACAAATTGACAGTTATCGCCAAAATGACGATGTTACATGTATATTTTTTAAAATTTATTATTATTTAATTGCTATTTTGCTCTCTAAATTGAAGAAAAGAAAAATTTCAAAATATTTTTTTAACCACAAAAATCATTATTTTGGAACAGCAAATACCATTTTTATGATTTTCATGGCTTTAATTATTAGTATAATTAGTCCTCATGCACCTTTTCTAACAATATGAAAAGCTGAATATGTAACAAGAATCCAAATGCAACATCAATTAGTTAATGTTAATGCTATAGAAGTTTCTTTCAATAGCAAGCTGCTATAAAGTAAGCTGTACACTACAATGACAATTGGCTCTTCTGAAATAGAACCAAATTATATTGGTAAAATATTATAACAGTTACTCATTATTTCATTTTCTATTGCTTTGCCACAAACATCAGTTTTTTCTCTGATGTGATAAAATAATGTAGTACAAGTTTCAGCAATGTTCAAGGACAGGGCATAAGAAAGCAGGACATTGTGAACTGAGGATAGATAATCTCAATGTAAACTACTCAAAACAAATTTATGGGAAAGCATACACAACATCAATTTGATTGAATCTGTCTAATAAGGAAGACGCGAAAATATAGAATATTAGTCATTTAAGTGAAGGTTTGTGACTTCCTGTGAAATTTGGCAATAATGAGAAGTCTGTCAATTATCAATGCATAGGAACTTTATTTTAAACTTTTCTACACATTGTAGCAAATTTTACTTGAATTTGCTAGTGCTAAGTATTCCAATCTACTATGACTATGTATTTATTTACAATAATTGTTTTTTTTTTTCCTCTGAAACTATTGATTACAGTGTAAATGTGATAATTCAAAAACTCAAGTATGACCAAATAAGACCTATTTATTTAAGACAGGTAATACTTATTTTCAAAATTAATGAGAATTTTAGGAAATCATAAATCTGCCTGGGTTCCATTTAAATCAGATTATAGAGGTTACATTATACATATAAAAAAGAGAAAGAGAAAGATGTAAACAAAATAAGTAAATATATAAAAAATAAAGAAAAAATAATGCAATTTTTTCTGATCAGCAGCAAAATAAATCACGATTTTTTTTCTTTCCTTTTTCCATAAACATGTAATTTTCCACAAAGAAATACAATAATCAACAACAAAAAAAAACTTACAAGTTTCCAGTAACACGTTATGATATGGTTCATTCAGCTTCTCCTAGGAAATCAAGATATCCTTCAGCACCAGTAAATATTACATCTACCCATATTCTCATGGCTTCAGGAGAAGGAGCCATGAGATAATACACCCTGTCATATGTTTTCACGCAAAACGTCGACTGTGGATTTGGACTCTTCACAGAATGAAGGTGGTCTACATACACTTCTTCAATATCCTATAATAAAATTAAGAAATAATAATAAAATAATTTTTGGAAAAAAAAAATAGAACCGACTTTGAACTATAAATTGCGCTAAAAAGTAAAAAATAATATTATTCTTTAAACAACTTCGATACGACTTTTAAACATAATTTTTGAAGTCGGTGCAAAATTATGAGTCTAATTATAATTACACCATGCGTTATTTTACACTGAAACTGTTGCAAACTCTACGCTATTTATATTTGTAATTGATTCATAGTTACAAAAGGAATCATGCATCAAAATCCATCATAATTTTGCACCGACTTCAAAAATTACGTTTAAAAGTCGTATCAAAGTTGTTTAAAGAATAATATTATTTTTTACTTTTTAGCGCAATTTATAGTTTGAAGTCGGTTCTATTTTTTTTCCAAAAATTATTTTATTTCATTCTTTTTAGTGTAAATACATTTTTATATAAATACTCTATTTTTAAAACATACATATCAAAGGGGAAGCCTTTGAGTGAATGACACTAAAAACTAACCGTTTGAAAGATAAATTTCGTTTTAAAATCAATTTTAAAGAGTCACTAGAGCAAGCAAACTGATTGGATTTAATTTCTTCTTCAGAGAAGCCTTCAGTCTATTTCTTGTTATAATTACTTTTAATATGACATCATAATGGCAACAAACTCTTTTTTAACAATGAATTTCATTTTTATTAACAACTTTTCCAACAAAGAAAAATCGAGCCTAGCCTTCCAATTAAAATGAAAAAATACTTATTTTTCACCCATAACGTTTTTTCTAAAAAACAGATGTAGTCGAACTGATGCGCGATATTTGAGTTAGACGACCCTCTATCGATCAAAGAAAAAATAATCAAAATCGGTTCATTTAGTCAAAAGTTATGGATGAAAAAGCAAAAAAATGACCACATTTCAGCACATAATTTTTTTTCTAATTATCGAATATGGTCAACCAAGATATGGGACCTATGGGAAACCACCCTCGATCGATTAAAAAAAATTCATGAAAATCGGTTCATCCGGTAAGAAGTTATAAGTAGACAAAAAAAAAAAAAAAAACGACAAACATACAATCTGAATGTATAACCTCCTTCCTTTGTGAAGTCGGTTAAAAAGAGTAGTTTAGGATATATATATCATATGTAATGGTAGTTTAGGATATGTATATCATATGTAATGGTCGCTTGCAATACATATTACTGTATAAACTATATATATGTGTATTGTACCATTCCTTTAAGACAAAAAATAATAATAATTACAAATTTTTTAGGCTTTTAGCTTTCTAGTTATTGATTTTTGAACAAATAAGCACAAATATCACAACATGTTGACAAATTTATGCATCTATAAACAAGTGCAGATCAAAAACTTATTGAAGCAGATAGGTAAAATTAGCGTCATTAGTTTCTGCTTTGTCAATAGTTGTTCCTTATTGGTCTATAAATATGAATATTATCTTAGGGATCACTTCAGTACAGCACTAATTTGTGACATAGAAAAGGTAGTTGGCCAAAAATATAGATGCATGCCTTTGGCACAGTAGGAAGATTACAAGCTAAATTTTACTTTGTAAGAATTTTACAGGTGGTAAAATGTTACAGGTAATATTTCAAATAAACACACATTCTTTAGACACAATAAAAGCATAGTTTAGGAATCAAGCAGTAGTGAATGATTAAATACTATTAATTAATATCGAGTACTTGGAGTTATACTTGGAATTTGAGTATCGAGTACTTGGCAAATTAGCCGGGCAGGCTAAGTATGGAATACATACTGAGTGCTTGATACAGCACTACTACAAAGGATTAACGTAAAAGAATTAAAAACAAAGTATAAAAAGTAAAATAAGTAGAAATTTTTATAAATTTATTATAGAAAAATTACCTTGAAATTTACACCTCCTTTCAGCTTTGCTTCTCCTTTGTCACTATAATACAATAATGCCCTTTGGATGCGATCAAAGACAAACCAACGTTTCCTCCAAGTCTTCCATGTTCCTCCCAGCTTATGCAAATAACCATGACATGAAGATGATGTCAAATGAATATGAATACATAACTCAATCTGATGACCTGCAGATTCAACATGCTGTCTCAAATCAAATTCTGCATTTCGCACTGGCAGGTATCGGGTTAATGGACGCTGAAAAAATATATAAGAGGATAGGTAAAACACAAGCAATATAAAGAAATTAATTTAAGATAAAATATCTAATGTACAAAAGGTGAGGTCTATTTTCTTGTATTTTTGAGCAGTTAGTTCATGACTGATAGTAATGAACTGGCTTGAAGCATAATTATTCTTAATTAAAAGTTGTTCAGTTTTGAATTAGTGAATTTAGTAGAAAATTGTGTTTCATTCTTATGAATGATAAGGTAGGAGATAAAAATTACATATTTACAATAACATTAAACTCTTTCTCTGAAAGATTAACCTTTTTAGTTTCTGACAAGTTGAGTAACATAAAGACACAATTGCTTTTGTATCGAAAACAGCTAATCACTTTCTACAAACATACAGATAAATTAAGTTTATTGATACAAAGTTATAATGTAGGGGAGTAAAATTGTTCCAAATTCTAAGTTTCATAAATATTTAAGATTACTGTAGTGCATACTCCCATATAAGTCAACCGTCGCCCCTCTCCCCCCCGGTCTGCTCTTTCAGAGAAAAGATAGAGAAAACATCAGAAATCAACATAACGTCAACTTCCTATTTTCTGAGATGTTTGTCAAAAGTAAATGTTTTGAAAAGAATAAAAATAAAATGTAATGAATATGTTTAAGATGGGAGAAGTACAACTTTTATACTTGATTGGATTATATGACACAATCATTTCTGCAATATAGTTAATGGTTTGTTTTTCCGATAATGATTTTTGTTAATTGCTGTTGTTACTCTGAACATTAAAATTTTACTTTATAGTTTCTTGTAGCCTTATTACATCTATGTTTTAAAAATAAGTTCAAATTTTTAGACAATCAATTATGAAAACTTGTATGCCCTTAATTCAGTATTTTTCCACTTTCGGGAGAGTCCATTTTTTAATGAAATTTTCGTTTTTTAATTAATGGTCAGACAGTATAAAATTATATCAGAATATATCATAGTTTATCTCTTTGGTGCTTAGTAAAAAGAGATGGGCACAAATCGGGGAAACATCCAGATTTTTGAGTGTTGGTTATGAAAAGCTTTGATGTTTTGCTTCATCTAATAGTCTATCCTCATTTTTGTTCCTTATTTTTTGCATTAAATTTCTCAATACTCATATAAATGAGTACATATATAAGATTATAGATTATATACAGTAACGATAATTTTATCCATAAAAAAATTGAAGATAATAATTCTTAGGAATGAATCTATTTACTCAACAGATACCCTAAAAATTATACTTTTTATTTATACAATGATAATAATAATAATAATAATAACAATGATAAAAACCTCCATTTTTTTATTAGTAACAGATAATATGCTTTCTTAATCAATATGTTAATCATAAATATCCAGTAATAACATTGGTGGGGGGGAGGGGTGACGTGAGAAAATGGTTTCAAAACATCCACTTTTATTCAAAGTGATGGATTCCGATAAATAATTGAGCTAATGCTCATGTCATTGACTTTTTTTTTTATAATCCAATCAAGTCTTTGATGTTAAGTGGGAGACCTCAGTAACTGTATACATATCTTTTAAATTAAAACCTCTGCCAAATGTATCACAATTTGTTATACAATTATTATATTCCCCACAAGCAAAACACAAAAGATTTTCCTTTTTTTAATTTTTTCCATCCGAACTCTCTAGCTTCCCCATCTTAACTCCTTAAAGTTTTCAGGAATCATTTTTTTACGGTAGATCTAGTTCTCAATTTTCCAAATTGATAAAGAAAAAATATATACACAATATAAAAAGTTCTTACTTGAGCTCTAGGCTTATCCCGTCTTTTAACTTGAAAATTGCCATTTTCATGATGATGATTGACTAACGGAGCCTGGTCCTGAAAAGCTGACTGTATGGCACGTTCCTTTTGCAATACCTATAAAAATGAAATATAAGTTTAAGATAGACATCAATGTGCAGATTGAAGAAGCACAATTTAAATATGAAGTCACCTCCATGAATCTTTTAAGTAATCTAAAAATTCAAACAAAGATATATGTTCATATGTTACAAAGTCAATAAACAAAATGATAAAGAAAGAATCAGAGAGTTCAGTCGCTGATAAGAAAAAACAATTGTTTCAAAGATCAAAAACTGAAGAAAACCGATGACGAATGAAAAATCATAGTACAGATTTAGGTTATCATTCTTTTCGAAAAAGAAAATTAAATAAATAGCAAAATGACAAATTGATAATCTTATTCAAATATCAGTTTCCAGAAATAGTGAATGAAATGTTTAGATTTCCCACCTAAAAATATCTGCCTCTTAGATCAAGCATCCTTTAAATATTTTTTTACTATTACAGAAATATAAGAAACTAATGGTAGTCAATCTTTTTGGGACAGAGAGAAAAATATTTCTAGAGTAGACCGGTAGATTTCCCACCTAAAAATATCTGCCTCTTAGATCAAGCATCCTTTAAATATTTTTTTACTATTACAGAAATATAAGAAACTAATGGTAGTCAATTTGTTTGGGACAGAGATAAATATTTCTAGGGTAGACCGGGGGATTGCCGCCACTCCCGTTATTCTAGTCAAGGACACCGGTTAGCCGGCCTGACAGCTCCTGACCTATAGCAAACGATGCTACAACTAATGCCCCGAATGGATGGCAGCCATTGCTCGCGTTGTTTTGTTTTTACAGTGACGAACGTTGTTTTGAAGAAGTTTGATCTTATTATTCCACTTTGAATAAGCTGAGGTATGTACCTTTAGATGTTACAATGCCTGCATTTGCTATGAAACACCATTAACTAGGTATTTTAGCCTATATTTTAATCAACAATATTGATCACTTCCGTTTGTTTTGATGTCTTTAAATCTACGTTTCTTTCATCTTGTCGAAACGGGGTTATGACGCCACCTCTCCAGGGGTGATGCCGCCATGGTGGCGGCATTACCCCCGGACGCGTCTTGCCACTGTATAAGTCAAAAACAATTTTTTAAAGGAGCGAAACCTCTGAAAAGAGCATTCAATAAGAAGTGTGACAAGTTTATGAGAGCAAGCACCTACAAGTAAATCACTCCTTATGACATAGCATCAATCTTTTATGACGCTTATATGTCAGTTGCAACAATAGAGAAGGGAGTATCAGGATTTGGCAGCGCTGGGACCTTTCCAGTAAGCTCAAACACCTTCAAGGAAGAAGATTTCTTTCCTGTTCAAAATCTGGAACCAATATGCATCGATCATGCAGATGACACAGAATCGGAAAATCAAGAACAGGCAGAAAAGATGATCTTAGGAGAAACTGGTGAAGAAAATAATCTTGTAAATGCGAGCAATACCTCTGCAGTTGGGTTACTAGATGTTGAACCTTGTTCATCAAAGACCGTTCAGGAAGGGCCTCGAAAAACGTTTCTTCAATCACTAGAAAAGTTTTCACCAATTCCAAAATTGGCAGCAGAAAGGGTAGCGGAAAGTTCTAAAAGAAAATTTCACTCGTCAATTCTAACAAAAACCCCAATGAAGAGGCGGTTTTTGGAAGAAACAGTAGCTAAAAGAAAGGAAAAGACATTGAAAAGGAGCAACCCGAAAGAAAATCTGCAGCTAAGGTTTTGGGAATGTCCATCAAAACTGAATCCAAGGCAAGAAAAGAAAAAACAGTGACAACACGGCAAAAGAAAATGAACAAATCTGTTAAGAAAAGGGAAAAGCAACTCTTAAGTTTTGAAAACTCTTCAGATGAGGAGGACATCGACAACAAAACGTTGTGTGAAGACAACGATAATGATGACCTTTTTGATCCAAGCGATCCAACCGTTCAACTTTGTGCCATATGCAATGAATATGGAACCAACGAACTGTGGTACAGATGTACTTGTTTTGGCAAGTGGGTGCATTCAGAGCGTAGCGATGCTGAAACAGCTGAAAACTACATTTGTAATTTTTGTAAATTTTAGGAAATCAGCTACATTTAAAATACACTGTTTTTTCAACCGTATAAACTAAAAATGTCATTTCTTTTGCTTTTCAATTCCTATATTGTATGCTAATTGCATATAAGATTTTCAATAAATTTCCCTTCTTAGTATTTTAGTCATATTGGCTAGTGGTGTCATTACCCCCGCTCCCTGGATAATACTGATACTGTGCAGAGGTTAATAAGTTTTTTTTTTTTTTTGACTATTTCCTTTAAAGATTTATTGATAAAAAATTTTGTATACATTCTTAAGATTACGTACTATTTTCCCAAAATTGATCTTGCTCATAAATACGATTTTTGATGGTGATAAAAGTTCCTTAAGGTGGTGGCATTCCCCCGGGCTACCCTATACAGGGCCACAACAATGATAAAAACGAACAGAACTGATACCTGCCCCCCAGATGGCGTTTAGTAATCTACTTATTATTTTACATACAATTAAGTTTAAACCAAATTCCATTCAAAAATAACAGTACTTCATCAAGTAGAAATATTATTCCATAACACAATCAGTGATTAGTCATGACTAAAAAGAACAAATTCATATTTTGTATTTAAATGGATTCAAAACACTACATCGGCCTCAGGGGTCGCGCCAAAGGAAATTTGGGTCCATTTTCGGACCCTTCGCAAAATTCCAAGCCTCCTAATCATACTTTTTACACCATTATTTATTATAAAAGCGGCCAATAATAATAAAATTTTCCATCACTTATACATTTAAATTTTCCATTTTCACAAAATTATTTAATTTTTCACAAAAAATCTCTTTAAAATTAACAAAAAACGGACCCTGTTAAAAACTCCTGAGCCTATTTTTTCAAATTATTGAGGGGAGGGGTTTGTCTGCAGTTATCTTGCCCTGATTATTACTTCTCTGAACATCTTGACTTTGTCTCTACCCCTTGCCCTCGTTTCCCAGTCAAAATCCTGGGTGTGTTACTGATTTTTATGCCATATATTGTTAGTAACAAATCATTAAAAAAATCCTTACATTATACTGCTATACGTCTTTAAAAGACATAAAATTTGAGAATATTAGACGATTCCTTTTACTTTAAATGCAACAATAATGCAGCCAAAAAGGAATCAAATAGCTAAAATGTCAATAAAAATAACGATATAATTTAAATTTTTCAGTGGAGCCGTGCGAAAATTTTTTTTCGGGTGATCGAAATTCCATACTAAACTGTCAAGGGGTGTGGATTTATGAAGAGTTAAAACAAATAAACAGATAAACACACATACAATAAACAACAAACAGAAAAACACACGAACAGATACTAAGATGTGAATCCCAGCAAATTGAAAAAGCGAATTTGATATACGCTTCGCAATAACGTTTTTATAACTATTTTTTTTTCTTGAAAAATAGGCTTTTTTAGTTCTGAATGAACTTATTATCTAAACTGATTAAAATATAAATCCTAAGCGAAGTTTACCTTGGAAAACTTGTATGAATTGTAAAGTATCGATTCATTTTTCATCGAAGATAATTTCTATTCTAATATATTCTCTTGAAATAGATTATGCAAAGCTTTCAAAACCACACATCACGATCGCGAATGCATATTAAAGCCCCCCCCCCCCCTCTCCTCCAATTGTGTTCGAAGCTATAACTTATTCCTTTAAATGAGAATTTTTGATATCAGTTGAGAACTACGCAATTGACTACTTATTTCCAACACATATATTCGAACTATTTGTCAAGCAATTTCGATTCAAAAGTTTATTGCAACTTATGCGCAGCTAAGGGATCGTTCATAAATGATGCCACATTTTTTTTTTTTCAATATATTTGTTTCCCCTCCACTCATTTGTCACATGTCATGCTATATTACATAAGCATATGTACTTTCAGTTAAGAAACAAAGCACTGCGCTATGGATCACGTTTCTAATTTTATTTTTGAACTTTTAATGACATTTGTGAGCATAATAAAACTAATGATTACTTAATTTGTGTAAAATGAGGTAAGGTTTACAACACAAAAGATAATTAGTATAGAACAGTAAAATATATTAAGTAGTTGTCCGAATTCAGAAAATATGACCCTTTTGAAATTTTATCTTCAAAGTGGAAATGCCTCAGAAAATTTCCTTTTAAACTTTCAATGAAAAATAAGGTTGAAACCTGAATCAGCATCGATGTTTACGATACAAAAGGATCCATGAAACTTTAAAATAAAATTATGAAAATCAAAAAAACTTCAAAGATAAATTTGACTTGCTGATTTTAAATGTTTTTATAGAAACTGAAGTGTGTTTTGTCACACTTCCTGATATCCTTTCCCCTCCCCTTGTCAAACTGTCACAATTGCTCGAACCCCCCCCTCAAAGGATGACGTCATTTATGAATAACCCCTAAGGCGCACAAATCGATTTTTCAATGATATGTTTTTTGTTAATCACACTTCACACACAGCTCAAAATTTCAAAATAAGCACATGTCAATTATATTTTCGATTTCGTTTTTCAATAATGAGATACTAAAATTAATACCTGTGGTTTGATGAACAAAACCATCGGGTCACCGAACATCACGTTCAACGAAAGCGAAAGAGCACATTTAAAGACACGAACTACACTGTATTATTTGCAACACATAAATATTATAATGACGACCATTCTCCTATTTCCCTCCTACAACTACAACCTTCTTTCCTGCCAGCCGCAACCGCATCATGAGCAGCAGCTTATCAAGCACAAGGTTACAACACTTGGCGGGATATTCTAATCAGTAAGCCAACATGGAAAAACTATGAAATCATATAGATACAGGAGATTAAAGTAGAAGTGAGGAGAGAGAAGGGTTCTATCGCAAGATTAAATCTCGATTCATTCAGCTTGACATTAAATATTAAAACAGCATTTTAGAGTGCTTATGTTTTCATCCGATAAAAGCTGCTAAATTTGCACGCGAATCTTAGTGGAATATCCTAAAATCTACGAGGGCGATGTATGAAAAAAAAATAGTTTCTGTAATAGAAATAGAAATATTAATAAGAATAATAATAATTTCATAAAAATTAATAGTATATAAGTGTTGGTAGTTTTTTTTTTATCGAAGGAAAAGGCAAGGTCAAGACTTAACTTTTGGGGGGAAATTTCAGGTTTACTGCAGATGTGCATCATATACATTTTAAATTCTATTCTTCCCTTTCCTCCCTCTTTCTTTTTCCCTCTGTCTCGGAGAAACATACTAATTCCCAAAAGTGGCAAACTGCTCCTCCCTCTACGGGAATCTATGATTTAAACAAAATTCCAAATGCAAGTATTTTTATTAAAACATATTTGTTAGTTAGAAAAAAGGGCAGATTGCCTTTTTTTTCTAATCGATATTTTTCAACAAAGAGGTACCTAAATGCACGTTTCCTATAAATTGCGTCACAAAAAAAAACAACCCCAAGATTACAACATCTGCAGGATAACACCAGAGCGTATAACCGAAATTGAATCGAAAAACCGAAACCCGGGAGAAACGTTATTTTGGTCGGAACGAAACCGGAAAAAATCATCGGTTCGATATTAACTTCAGTCATTTCGTTACTGTAACCAACTTATCAATATTTTCCAATTTAACGTCAACCATATAATTATCATCATTACACGTATATTGCCCTTCTCGATTTCTTGACTTAATAAAAAACTATACATAAGACTCTAAAAAACGCCGATTTCAATGAATTTATTTCTGATGCTCGGGGATTGCTGAAAAAGTTGCGCATTCCATCCCTTATGTTAAATTTTAAATGAAGTGAAGGAATTAAGGTTTGGTTTGTGTGACCGTTTTTCTTCCACTTAATAATAGAGCTGAAAATTAACAGCATCCTATAGCGAGCTAAGTGGATTAAATGAGGAAGTGTCAGAGCGGAAAATTAAAAAGCGCTTAAGACCATCTAAGAAAATTTTCCAAAATAAGAGTTTCAGCAGTGTGCAGAAAAAAAAATCCATATCGTATAAAAACAGCCATAAAACCCCTGAAGTACCAAAAAAGAAATCAAATATAGACACCTTTTTTTAGAGGGCGGGGAGAGAGAAGGGTTTAATCTTATTGCAAGTTAAAATTCCAAATTACTAGCAACAAAGCAGCAAAGACCGTTTGATTGAGGCAGATTAGATACAAGTTATTTTTTGCTTGTTTGTTTTGGGTTTAATAGCTCAAGAACCTCAACGGGTTATATTGCTCCAAAGTTTAGTTCGTGACTTTTTTTGGTGGAAGAAGAACGTTTTCTTAGAGTACTCCTTAAGAATAACTATCCCACACTTATATTGGAAAATTAAAATATAGAACCACGAACACTATCAGGTAACTCGATGAGTGTTTCACAATGTGTCACAACTATTTTACCTCCAGATTTCGGACTTTCTGATTCCCAGTGAAATGCGCCTTATTGGCTTTTGATGAGCCCTGTTGCTTTTTTTTGTTGACCTTAATGCTTTTTTAAAGTACTCTGCAGCCTAATTTCAGCATCCGTTACAAGTAGCCACTTACTTTCGCGATCCTCACACGATACGAAATTCACATTACAAGCGCGTCTCTGTTTTTACAATCATGATTCTCCTGAAAAATAACTAGATTTCAATCATGATTTTTTTAAAAAAGAAATGTATTTTGTAGAAGATAAATCTCTTTCAGAAAGGAGTGCCTAACAAAATCTTTCCCACCTTGCGGTTCACCTGCTTTAGAATTAACGTTAAAGCATTTAATCTTAAAGCATTATGATGCAATCAAATAACTCTAAAACAGAGTTTCTCAAATTGTGTCCCGGAGAACCCACTCACAATTGTTTCACGAAACTTGCATCTCTTTTCTCTTCCAAACATGTAAGAAATTTATTGAAAAAGCAATAAAAATTCGTAGAGGCCAACTACTAATCTAGATAGTGAATGTTCAAAATTCATCCATCAAGCCTAACATTAAGCATATCTGGAATTATGAAATCACTATCACTAGTTAAAATTTTGTCTTTAAAAATCTTGTTTGAATATGTTATTTAAAGTCATTTTAAGAACACTTGGTTAACCCTTTAACAGTCGGGTAATTTTCAAGAAAACGGTCATAAAAGTGCCTATTTTTTTATATCCCTGAAAATTATATAAAAATATGTGTATGAACAATATATATATTCATTTTTAATTTTTGATATGTTTTTATTTTTAAATTTTAAACACTCCAGCCCGTCATTTTCACGGGAGCGAGAAATAGAATGCGAAACCTCAGCCCGTCATTTTCAAGGGAGTGAGAGGGAAGGGGTTAAGAATGGTTACTTGAACCGCTGATTTTGAACTTATATTTAAAATAAATGTTACTTGGAGCAATTTTCATTGCAAAAAACCCTTTTAAAGAATGTCGCTATATTACTGAAGAAAACATAGGTTCCGCGGTAAAAGTCGAGTTACGACAGGGTTCCATTTATCAAAAAAAAAAACTAAACTAAAAAAAAAACACTGCTCAAAAGAATCTGTACATGCATCAAAGCACAATCATCACAAAAATAAACGAGTGCGTAAGTCTAAAGATTCGAATAAAACGCAACTAACTGAGTAAGCCTGAGAGACCACCGACAATGCAAAGCTGCCTTTCCCTGGACCTCGCTAACCCCTTGAGTGCGCTACAAAAATGTATGTATGAACAGAAAAAAATTGTGTAGAGTAGAGAGCCATTCTTCAACCGGCTGTGGAATGTGCTGAGACAAACTAAAATTAAAACCTTGCGCTCTTTTTTGTGACGTGGTTAATAGCTGAATAAAATTTAAGGTTTCGGTAAATGGTCAAGTTGTCTTTCCTTTGTTAAGTAAAATTGCTCATCCAAAGAGATGAAATTAACCCTATTAATAAATTCAGCCCTATTAAAAAATTGAAAATCTTAAGTTTTGTTATAAAATTTCCAATTGGAACATTTAGTATGTAATTCATAATTCTGCTACATTCAGTGCCTCTGTCTTTTCAATTGCGGAAGAATCAATCATCCGGTTCGACGAAGAGGAAAATTGCGTTTTCTAGAAAATAAATCAACAAAACTTCTTTTCAAGTTGCATAAAAAGCAATCATATGCCAAACTATTTTCCGCAGTGTATGCGGAACGCAATAAGGTCATTTGATAGAAGAACCACAATGCAATGTTCAACAAATAATTTAATTTTGTAGAAAAACGGAATAAAAATTGAAAGAGGAAAATGATTTAAATCCGTTGCATTTTTCTCTCTCTCTGACTTTCTGTACTTCAATTAAATCGATAAAGTTATAGATTCGGTAAAATTCAATATCATCTTTCCGGTTACATAAAAATGTGGCCGTGGTAGCCTAGTGGGTCCTTTTCACTTCTTTCAAACCTTTAAAAAAAAAAAAAAAAAAAATGGTGTTGCATGCAGGAAAGTATTAGGTGATTTTACAATGTATGTATGTAGATTGTACAGTAGTAACGCATACGTAATGCAGCGAAGACAATTTGTTTTCTCTGCACTGACAGTGAAACAATTTTCACCGACCACTATAGTCTAAATGTATTTTGCGCATGCGTCAGGTTTGCTTTGTTTCATGGGAAATTGGGGTCATAGAGGAGAGTTAAAGATGAGGAAATTTTAACTTTTTATGAAGAGTCATGTACCAGCTACGTTCTTTTCTTTTTCTATGCTAAAGATTCAACTCGAAAACGGAATATATCAACACCGGACAAAACAACAAACGCGAACTTAAAATATAAAACTAGAAAGTGTCCATCTCAGAACATCATTCCTTTGTGGAACAGAATCGTCTGCTAGTGATAAACGCAGCTTTAATAAACGAACAGTAAATGAGAGTCACAAAATTGGTCGTCATGTTGGCGGCAAAACCTTAATATCCTTAAAAAAGAAAGCTCTAGAATCTAGATCCTTTTCAATATAAGTTACGCAGTGTTGTTCTCTAGAATCTACCAGGCACTTGGACTTGGGTATTATACATGTATGCGTGCAATTGAGCGAGAGAAAGATATGATTAGCCTTGCGCATGACTGTATGAGCAACTGGAACAACCTATCATAGAACGGGTCGTCATACAATTTTGAAGTTCCCAATTTAAGGCTAATAACAGAAGATGGTGATGTTGTGCTTTCTTGAACAAAATGTTTTTGGATATGCAACTAACCAGTTTCCTCTTTGAAGCATCATTTTGTTTTCATCAAATATCTCTAACGAAAATTTCTAAGATGAAAAAATATTTCACGAGGAGAAAAGCCTTATGCTATTATTAAACATGGATGAAACATCTTTAAGAACATGTATTTAACATTCGAAACAATGCAGTTTTAACATTATCATTCTGGACTATTTACTGTGTGGGATTCATTTTATTTTTATTTGCCCCGGGGACTATGGCCTCTGATAATGCGGGCTGAAATTGGAATTTCCTCGTGCACGTTTTGATTACTGCAAATTGAGATAGCGTCTATGTTTAATAACAAACGTCAATGATACTCAGAATAATTACCGTTTCTACTCATACTTAAAATATTTAGCACCTTAAACGGTTCAACTCGCTATATTAAATTTCGTATTTACATTTTTTCCTCCTTAATATTTCTATTAATATCTTTTTTTGATGCAATGTGCAATAATTCGTATTAGTTCGAGAGAAATCAGAACAAACGAGTGTCTTGCATGTCATACTAAATGTCTAACATTCAATCGGGGGGAGGCGAGGGGGGGCAAGGAATGATTGCATAAGTAATTTGAAATGATCACGTCGCATGTTATTTTGCCATTTCAAGGTCCGAAAGAGACCAAAAAGAGTAGAAAAAACGCATTCCAACTACTCATCAACCATCCAAGCTCATGCCTCTCTGCATATTCCCGTTCACTGTCGCCATGACTACGGGGGTGTAGGTGCTCCCCGCATCCCAACTGACGGATGTTTTTGTCTCCACCGTGCATATGACACGGGGGGCCGAAGAGATGAGTCACGCAGGGAACCACTTGTTATAAGCCCCCTCCCGAGGAAAGATATCTGAGGGTGGTCGCTGGTCGGTGAACATGCTGTCAGTCAAAGCAGAAGTGAGATAATGGTTCACAGGATCGCGTGTCTCATATCACTATGGTGAGTTCCCCCACTAATGGAATCGTCAGAATTGTTGAGGTTGCAAAACAAAAGAAAATTCTGCTCATCTAATAATGGTACATAATGTTCCTTGTGCAGATTTATCTCCTTATTGCTTCAAAAATAACATTAATACATTGGTCCCTCATTACCCCACGCTTAGATAACTGAAATAACCCTTTTTACATTATATTCTTAATAAATTATTTTTACATTGATACATAATTTTATGGTAGGGGAGAGTCGGACAAAACCGGGTAGTTGGACAAAACAGTGATTTTGCGGAACTTAGTAGAATTACTTACAGGCGAGACCCATGTGTCCAGTGAGGTTAAGTCGCGTAAACCACCTGTTCTGAAGCAGTGTGATTCGTTTAAATATTCACAGTAAAAGTATAAGAATTCGGCTTCGATGATATTACGCTCCCAATTCTAAATACCTAAGGATTTAGTTTAGGTGAGTACAAAATCCGTTAGCCCACTATTTACTTGTTATTTTAACGTTTTATATTGGTGTCTGAGTTGTTTGAACAACGTTAGAGCAAAATTTATTCAAAATGGTGTGGTGGGACAAAACCGGGTAGCACCTGGTTTTGGTCAAATCATTTATTGGCTTGTTGAATAGTAATTTACTGTATAGTTATATTTACGTACAATATTCATAACTTTCATAATTTTCATTATAAAACTTTCATTTGTGATTTTTGTACCTGAAATGTTTAAAAACTCTTAGGGTATAACTTAAAGCAATTTTATTGTAGGTTTGATGTAGTTTAAATTCAATAAGTTTTATATGTGATATTCTGTAAGGATTTGTTTAATATATTTTTTTTTTGTTTTTAGATATTAATGTGTATTTAATTATTCTTTTCAGTTCCCGGTTTTGTCCATCCAGGTCGGACAAAACCGGGACATTGCAATTGGTCACCACTGATTTGTTTCCTTTTTTCCTCACAAGGGATCAGTCTATCAGTTTAACACAACTTTTTACTGCTTCATTCCCATATGGAATAAATATCTAAAATAAAATAGTGTTATGAGCCATCAAACCTCAAAAATGCCATTTTTCCAAAGGTTTTCATAATTTTGGCTACTACTGTATAACATTAAAAAATACACTGGTCCCTCGTTACACTGCACTTGAACAAAACAAAACCGTCAACAAAAAGGCGCGTTGTATCCAAAAACGCGATAAAACAAGGTTATCAAAAATAATGATTTAATAAACTTTTCTTTTACTAAGAACGACCTTCTTAATAAAAGTTGTATCCCAAGAATAAATAAATGTGTCACGTTGTTGCGTTGTATTTTACAACAATGAAAATTATACGGTATCAATCAGAAACATAAAGATATGAGCCATGATGATGATCTAAATGAAAGATTAGATAACCTAATCTTTCCTTTTGAAATCAATTTGGATATCACAGAGCATAACAGCATCGGCAAAAATTAGGCATACTTTTTCCTTAGCTTTAAATTTAATAAAACAAGATCGGTCAATACTTTTCTCATGTAAGAATATTTTGAGTAGAAATTTTTTAAATTGATTAATTAATCCAATTAATTTATTAGTTAACAAAAAAAGATCTAATCCCAATAGACATCAACACAACGTTTCCAACAGCAACATTTACTCGATCACAAGTCAAACAACATTGAGTGTGGTAAATGAAGCATTGAGTGATTAAGCTGGTTAAATTATCAGACCCACTCTCATGAAGACTATAAATAGCACATTTCACTTTGGTACAAGGCCTAATTCCGATTGTTATATTGTTATTCTTAAGTTATGAAGCCATTAATTCGAAAGGATTATTAACAAGTGAAAAAAGCATTTTCAAACCGGATTGATAACTTTATAGCTAAAATAATTTTTTTTTAGGATTTTTCCTAAGAAGCATTCTGCATAAAGATTAGAATAAACGAAACTCCAAAAATCCTTCAGCAACTTATCCAGGATTAAAAAATAAATAAATAAATAAATCTTCACTTATATAAAAAGCAATGTCTGTTTGTCTATGTATGTGCAATGTTCCGACAAATCTATGACTCACAGTCTTGAAATTTGATACAAAAGTACGTTTGAAGAGCCGAACGTTATTTATTTATTTATTACGGTAAGAAAGTAATTTTTGAAGACAAATTTGTCTTAATTCTGAATTCCACCACACATGCTCAGAAAGTCAGAACTTTCTTGTGTCTCATCTCTACTTATATAAAAGGCAATCCATCGGTGATGTTCCCGTCTCAGACATTCCCGATTGAGTCAGTTGAGGATTTTTGTCCAGAAACCCGTCAATTTCGTTCTACCGACTCAAACGGGTATGACTGAGTTGGCACTAAACTTGGCCATTAGTGTGTGCACAATATACAGACCAATCGGTAATAAACGACTTCCTAAAAATAAATAAATACATGCATCTGATTTCTATTCAAATTAAAGTTTGAAATATTTTAATGTCTTTACCTCCCCCCCCCCATGTCACAGGGGTATTATTATTAATATTTTTTAAAATCATCTCATATCTATATGTACACTTAGTGTCACCTTTCTTGAATTTATCGAACTGTAACGAAAGATGGAATAGGATTCCAAGTTCTTTTGTACTTTTTTAAAATTTTAAAATAAAAAATAGTTCTTATTTTCTGATTTCAGGCATTTCAAGCTACTTCCATATGTTTATATTATGGATGAATATGGAGGATTAGCAACCGAACGTTTAGAGGGACAAAGCTCTTGCTGCAAATAAATATAACAAGAACATACGGACCCCCCTCCCCCCCACAAAAAAAAAAAAAAAAAAAGAGACTGAAAAACAAGCACACTAATTTCGAAAGATTCCGTTCAAAGAATTCAAGCACATTCTTATCTTATCTCGAAAAATCCAAACACCTGTGGTAATCCGAGCCCCCAGCGAAGCTTCGATTTAAAAATCCTAAATTCAGAGATACATGTATAAAATGCATGCAAACATATAATAGTTAAAGCATTTCATGAGTTTAAGACCTTTTCAGCTATTTCCTTGAATATGTCATATTATGTAAGGGCAAAATGAAAGTGAAACTTAATCTATAAAATGGGTTGCCAACTTGGCCTTCAACAAGGTCGACAACCAGAGGCTACTGCAGGAAAGCTCAACTTCAATGCAAACGAAACGGTACATCAAATTGATTTCGAGAATCAGGGGAAAAGAATTTCGTTGACAGTCAATTATTCAATGCATTTATAGAATTGATAAGTGAACAGATTGTACATATTTTAAAGAACGAAACTATTTTTCAAAGCAATTCATTTGCCAATTGCAACACTGATTATAGAAATAAAATTGACATATTTTCGCGCATTTCAAGCTACTTTCCACATTTAATCTTCAGGTAGCAGAGGTAAGAAATTAGGGCAGAAACGGTTATCTTTTTTGAAAAATTCAGTCGCGTTGGAATATTAGTTTCAAACACAAAAATAAAATTACACCTTGAAAATAAAAGTTAAAACAAAGGACAATATGAACAAACATGAAAATTTTGCATGCTTTGATACTTTTAGAATTGGTAATTATTTGTTCAATATCTATATAAAATAAAACAAAATGAAATGGAGTTGCTGGAAATAAAGAGATGTCTGCAGTTTGAACAGGCTATGTTTTGTCTGTTATTATTTCTTTTAGAGCACCAATAACTATAACCAAAATCCCCAAAATACTTAAGATTGGTGCATCACTCATCTTGTTCTATTAAGTACTCCAGAACTTTTATTTTCAGTGTACTTTATGTACAAAGCATCTTAAGTCTCGGCACACCACTTTTGCTACATGTAAAAATAAGCTTTTCAATTTTTCAGTAAAAAAAGTTATTTTTAACCACAGGAAGTTTTTTCATCTAACGAAACTGTGTTATAAGACTATAGCTGATATAAGCCACCAGTGGTACACGCCGCCAGATAAACTATTCGCATGTGAGCCACCGGTGGCACACGAAGTCCTCAACGTGTTAAGCGATTATTCGTTAACAACCAAATAGTGGGTCTCACAAAGACTCGCTTCACAAAGTCTAATGAGTTAGAAATTGAGAGCAATAAATAAGTTCACAATAAAATCTATCTAAATTAAGAACTGAAGATAAAGAAAAAAACTGGGGGCGTAATGAACTATAGAAAATTTTTAATAGCATTTAATTAATTCGTTATATGATAAAAATCAATATATATATATATATATATATATATATTGATTTTTATCATATAAAGAATTTATCAACTATCATACATCAGAAAGCAATATGATGCTTAAATAATTGGTTCGAGTAAAACAATAAAATAAAATAAATGAATAAAAAATGAAAAAACTTAATCAAACATAATCTTCCAAATCAAGCACAAATTCAGTGCACCATTTCCAACAAAGCGTGACGTATTATTATTATTATTATTATTGTTATTACTATTAAAACACACCCACAATAGCTTCTGGAATAAAAGTCTCGCAGAACGGTAAGTCATTTTTTATGCTTCTCAGCTGCAGTTGCTTAAAAGCTTTCATAACCGGATATCACACTTCTAAAGGTCAAAAACGAGTTAAGAAAAGTTTTTTCTTTGAAGTTGGCTTTAGAATACAATTACTTCGCTTGTAGAGCAGGAAAAGAACCGGATATAGACGAATGCCCTCCATTAAGCTGTGGCAAACAACGCTGCTATTTTTATTTCGGAACTAAACGTAAATAACAGAATTACATTGGTTAAAAGATAATTTAAAAAGGAAAAAAAAAACAACAGAGAGGAACAACACGAAGTGAAAATCGTATTAAGGTAGAACTGATTTCGACAGGACATGACACGCAAGAAACACTAACAAACGATCTGTGACGGTTAAAAGTAAATTAGGATGAAATTGTTTTTTCTAAATTGGGATTAAATACAGCGAATGGAAAAGTACAGCAGAAAACATTAAAACACAAATAAATATATAAGGTAAAACGCGGTGAGATTGCTTGGATGGAGAGATAGCGCACTAGAATTTTTGAGGGGACAAAATAATGATGGAAATGCATACAGAAGGAAGGTGGTCCATAATATTTACCAAACGTTTAGCAAAAAGCTAACGTTTTCATTCCTTTTTACCATGTTTTCCAATTGTGCGACAACCGGTTTACCTTACAGTAAAAGCTACCTCTAAATAAATTTTTCGGGGAGACGAATTTTTTTCACCTTCGAAAATCTTTGGGAGAGACACACCTTTCACAGTGAAAGGCTAAATCGCAAAAGTTCAGCACTAAATATTGCACTAATTAGCAATTAAAAAAAAAAAAAATCTTAAATTTTGTACGTAGTCTTCTGTTAGCAAAAGGGAAAAGAAATAAAAGGTGGTAAAACCTTTTCCGGCGTATAACGTTAAAATATCGTAACCTGTCTTGGATTTAAATTTTAAAACAAAAATATGTCTGTTTCTTTATTTAATTTAATACATGTATATGAGTACAGTAAAACCCCATTATACCGCGCTACTACCCCATACTGTGACTATCATGTCCCCCTACGTTTAAACTACCCATAATCATTGCCATTTAACGGTGATTACTTATTTAAGACTGTAAATAAAGCCAGCCGCAGTCTCTCAGGAGCGAAAATATTCTAGCCAAAGAGCTCTTATTCCCCCACCACACACACTAACAGATAAAGCCCTCTATTGTGATAGGCCTGATGTACACCTTTTTCATGCTTTTTCTGACTTTCAACCTGACTTAATCTGTCAGGACATTGTTTGTTCTGTTCAATGTTTATAACTACCTTCCATTTTCAGAAATCTAGTCATGCATATGTACTTAGTGCTTTATCAACCTCTGTATTCCATATTCTTTAGCATTTCTGAAAAGTAAACATATTCTCTGGTGTAAAGCATATAATTATTAGTAAAGCAAGTAATTATTTCGTGAACATAATTCGGCGGTATAGTTTCACTATACCGTGGTTATCTTATAACGCGGGTGCCAAACATGTTGCCCGACAACCGCGTTTTAACGGCATTTTACTATATTCATTGCTCTCTTTAATATTAATCCTCCCCGCATCTATTAAGAGAATACGGGTAATTTCCATTGATGTCGACTTTGGTTTTTGCAGAATCGGAAAAGACCTAAGAGCGAAAAACTTCCGAAGACCACCACTCTGTCGTGAAACCGAGAGCGTTCACTTCAGAGAAATTTCACATTAGAAAGTTTACTTTTCCTCTTCAGAAATGTGAAAAATTATAAGTATTTTTAAAAACAACGTTTCTAAATACAAGCTGAGCTAACTTTCAACGGATAAGAAAATTAGGACGGTAATATTTATGTCGGGTTGAAAGAGGAAAGGGGGCAAATAGCACATTCCTTCTAGAAGTTTTCAGAGACAATTCTAGATAGAAATATACTAGAAAATATAGACTAGATTCAATAGACTAGAAAAAGTCAAACTTTAATGACTATGTCAGAATCGAACTTTACTGTAATATGACAAACTTTAATGGATAGTGGTATAAAGGAAAGGACGGCAAAGCATTGGTTTCAGAAACTCAGGTTGAGACCTTTGTCCATCTGAGATGAACCTCGCAGTACCACAGGACAAGCGCTGCAAGCAGCTATTGAAAAGAACAGTGTCAAATGTATGGTGAACTTTAACGTTTCAGATAAAACGGTTAGAGTTCATCTGCATGGCTTAAGGCGTACATGCTGAGCAAGTGGAATCTGTACATGCTGTTGGAAGTCTATAAGAGTGGCAGCCTGGTTATAGTTGCGTTCTTAGCGCGGTATTCCCTATATATTCAATTGAGTGCTTACCTGTGACGAAAAGAGAGTAACTCTTCACAACACAGAACCATCTATGCACCTACGCAAGATTATGCTTCATTTCTGGTGGATTAGTAGGCAATTCGTTCACTATAAGCTGTTACCAGTGGCCAAAATGGTCACCGCGGTCCAGCATGGCAGCACCTCGAACATGTGTGCTTTACTATCCTGACCTTGTACCATGAGATTACTACTTTTTCCATTCCCTGGACAACCATCTTCGTGGAAAATTCTTCACCAATGATGCAGACTTGCGCCAAGCACTCACGGACTTCTTTGCGCCCAAACCCCTCGAGTTTTACCGCAAATTGGATTGCACAGCTGGAGACACGTTGGCAGAAGGTTCTCGATGCCCCTGGAGCATATTTCGAACACTAACAAAAGGCCACACTCTCTGTAAGTCATTTACGTTCTGGTTATTAAAAACGGCTCAAACTTAATTAGTTGTCTTGTAAGACGTAACTAAAGGGGGGAAGCAGTTGTGCGTCAGATTTTAGGGGCGCTAAATTGACTAAGTATGTATACAAATATACTTTTGTATTTGTATATATATCTGGGGCAGGAGCGCAAAAGTCTGGTCTTGCCCCTTTTGTGAAATGACGGGCTTCGATGCTTTCTCCTTTCTTGCTTTGCTTTGTCGTATTGCTAATTGATTGAAAGAAAAGTTTTTAGAGCATAATCCCTTAGCTGTTTAACTTTTCAGTCAATTTTTCCTAAGAAATGTTAATTAAAAAAATATATATATTTCTTTTGCTGCAGATTATTATTATTTTTTTCTTTAAGAAGTTTGAGATACAAATGCCCCTAAATGATTGCTTCTTGCAATCACTGAGAAAATACAATGAAGACCGTATTACAGATAACAAACAAGTCTTCAAACAAAAAAAAATTTCATTATATATATATATATATATATATTTTTTTTTTTTTTAAGCAACTGTTCGAGAGATCTGTAATACACCTCATTGTATTATACTCTGTGATTGCAAAAGCAAACATTTAGTGGCATGTGTCCAAAACTGATAAAGTGAAAAAAAAAAAAAAAAGCACTCATGTAACAAACATTAAAGAGAATAAACATGAAACATACCTTGTTTCCGTCAATCGTCGTCCTGATGTCAGCCTTGATTTTGTCCTCCGACCTCCTTCCACTGCAACATAAGAGAGTCATGGTCAAAGTGGTCAAAAGCAACCACTAACCCGCACAAAAAAAATTCATTCACAGGCACTCAAAAACCACATAAAAATCCTCCGAACGACCATCGATTGCATCCGAGAACACTACGAATCCACCACCTTGCGTTCAGACACTTCAGCGCGGAGGATCACCAGCAAAGCACATTTCCCATTAAAAATTACCCACCGGCTTCGTGAGTGCATGAGACGAGCGTAGCAAGTCAAGTGACTGGGCATCTCAACTCAGCCTCCCACACGACCAGCAGGCTGGCACGCGCATGAGGCGATTGGAGAGAATGGCTGGAGAGGGAACAATCAAGAAAAGCAATTCTCTCCCACACTTAGTGGATGGGAATAATAACGTTTTGTATTTTCTTCCTCTTCTTTTCTCACCCCCCTTCCATTATGATGCAGTAATGCGTCCATGAAAAGATTCCATTATAAACGGGAATTAAGTTACAATAATATAAAACTGGATTTTTAACCAAGCTTATCGGGAGAGGTCAAAGAGTATTTATTCTACCGATTTTTTCCTCTTTACGAAAACTAAACGTCAATTTTTCCTACGAGCCTCTCCTGTTATCAATACTATACAGTAGTCAGTGCTCCCACCGGCCTCACAGAGTTTGTATCAGATTTTGGAGCAGAAAATAAAAATAGGCTTTTGTATCAGTTTGGAGCAAAAAAAAATGAGGTTTTGTATCAGTTTGGAGCAAAAAAAAAAATGAAGTTTTGTATCAGTTTGGAGCAGAAGAAATCGACTTTTGTATCAGTCTAGGAGCCGAAAATATCAACTTTGTACCATTTTTGGAGGATTTTTTTTTCTTTATTTATTAAATATTAAATGGCTGTTTTAAAGCAATGTTATTTTCATACATCAAAGGTAAGAGCAGTTTCAAGTCTTCAAAATGATAGAAAATTTAAATGTCAGTCATCCTTCAAAAATTGGATTATTTTTATATATTTTAAGAAATTATTTATAACCAATTCAAAAAGTAAGACTAATTAAACCAATAACCCTTATAAAGGTGTTTTTCAATACTTTTCTCAAGAAACGGATGATATAAAAATTCTCTTGTTTTTTTCTTCTTCTAATAGTTAAGAATAGCTGGAAGAAAGCATACAATTTTCTTCTTTTTAAAAATCATTGCGTTCCTCCCTTTTTGTGTAATAGCTAAAACACTATTCTTTCAAGAAAATAAGAAAAAACTAATATGAAAGGTTCAACTATTTTAAACTATTTATCATTAATTAAAATTTGTTTTTTAAATGGTACTTATTTAGGTATAATCATTGTGATTATAGTAACAGTAAATTTTTGAATGAATTAAATATAATTTCACATTTTATAAAAAAATATATTTGAAGTCTATCCTATTTTCTACTTGCAGTAATATTTATTATTTTTCTGATTAAGAAATATTCCTTTAAATTTCAATCCCAAATACCCCCTTAGATGCTTTGGAAGTAATTAATGGCACTAAAAGAAAATTGCTGAGTTTCATAATTTTTCAGCAAGAAAATTCAAGAACCAAATTATATTTTTCAGTTCTATAATAGAAAAGCAAAATGTACTTTTTATTATATGTTGATAATTTAATGTCTAATGATTTATTTTTTTCCAGCAATTAATTTTTACATCTTTTAAAAATTGTGTAATAGTTACAATTAAATTTTAAGAGCCCTAGGGTTACAGCAATTGGATGCTGAAAGAAACTAAATCGAAATAAAAGAAAAAGGAAAACCATGATAATTTCATAACTATCAAATCTAATTGAAAAATTTAAACTTTAAGCAAGAGTACTTTTATGAGGTTGTTCATCCACATTAAAATTTCCATTTTCTCTAACAATATTGCTTAACATGTTTGCTAAAGACCATCAATTCATTAAGATATACATGCTTTTTTAAATGATTTTTATAATTTAACTGTACTTTTTTTACTTATGTTGTTCTTTATATTTATGTTTTCTGTTTTTTAATTGCTTGTGGTTATATGATATAGATTACAGAACTTGAAGAGTATTGAGAAAAGAAAAAAAGCTGCAATTCAATGTTTAATTTTACAGCGTTTGAAAGCCCATCTCTAAACCCTTTCGGGACCAAATATATATTTTCAAACAATGTTTTTATTTAAAATAAAAATAAATTTTGTTTATTTACTTTGAGAAGAAACATTATAAATGGTTGAAATGAAAAAAATCCGATTTTTGTAGCGGATGCAAAAAGATGCGCAGAACATATGCGCTCCTTCACTTGCACGTGGAAAGTAGGCTTACGGAATTTTAAAGAATTGTTATAATGGAGCAGCAATCTTTTTAACATCTGTTCCGTTATTGATTTTTCAGATTGATTAGTATTTCCTAAACATTAGAAAACACAAAGTGCACTGAGGAAAAACGTTAAGTTTTCCTCAGTGCACTTACGAACGAAAGTTTTTTTTTTTTCCACATTCCATGAAATTGTAAACTTTTTATCTATTTCAAGAAAAACTTACTAAATAAAATGTTTAACATAAATAGTGATAAGATGAATGATTTTTCTCTCTATGACACTACAAAATATTAGAAATCGTCTCACTGTTGCTTCTACAAGCGTGGGATACATCGCTCAAGCTGCTCAATTTTCTCATCCATATTTGATGTTCTTAAGAAAGGGTAGAGATAATATTCATTAATAAACTACTGCAAAAGGTAAAAAATTAGTTGACTAAAGGAAAAATGTAACAAATGATGTTGATTTTAAGGTGAAAAAAAAATAATATCTAAACATTTTTCGATTTTTTTCAGAAAATCGCGATTTGGTGCAAATTTTCCAAAAAAAAACGCATTTTGTAGCAGCATGAAGCAGAAAAATCGCTTTGGCGCAGTTTTGCGCAATTGGAGCAGCCGTGGGAGCCCTGCAGTAGTAAAGTTTAATAAGTGGGTTTTCCACTGTTTTTTTGTTTTATTAACAGCATTTGACGGGTTTTATGAGTTCCTTTAAAATATAATGTTATTTCAGATCAAGATTTTAATTTTACACACTATATGATAAAAAAGTTGGAAAATTATATGCAGCATAAAAATATATATCAACAAAATCTCTTTTGCCACTAATCACTATCGCAGAATTTAACTTTGCAGGAGGAGAGGGGGGAGGGGTTTCATACATAAAAATCCTTACAAGCAAACATTTTACCATATAAGGACTGGCAATATGGCTTTAAAGCAAGGGTTTTGAGAGGTTAAATCTTCTTCCTACCCCTCTACGTCCCTACCACTAACTAAAATATAAAAAAAAGGATCAGCTATGAATTTTAAAAAAAAGTAACCATACATTATGAGGTGTCAAAAATAAAAAGAAAAGAAAGAAAAAATTCTTCTGCTCACCCACAGAGAAAAGGTATAACAATTATAAAACTGATCAAAATATACAAACTACCGTATTTATGCGAATCTAATGCGCATCCCCATTTTAAAACTTTAAATAATAAAAAAATTGTTTGTCGGCGAATAAATTTGGTTGACATCATCGGCGAACTGCTGACCAGTTTTGCACTCGAATCTAATGCGCCATCGAATCTAATGCGCACCGCAATTTTGAATACTACATTTGGCCAAAAACGATGCGCATTATACCCGCATAAATACGGTATATGTCTTGATCAGTTATATAATTGTTATAAAACAATTTGGAAAATCTTTAAAATGATACTATTTCTTGTACAAATTATACAAGTTAGGGTTTTTAAAAATTTTCTTCAAACCTATTTGTTTTTAAATTGAAGAAACAACGCTAATAAAGCTGAAATTGTCAAAGAAAGGTAGAAAAAAACTTTGAAATCTTCCTAATTTAACAATAGCACTTAAAACGTTCTGCACTGATAAAATGCTAAATCATAATATGGAATTATGTTTATATAGATTTGACATCTCTGCCTTATCAACGTTGTTCATTCAATTTAATACATTATTTTAGAGTGAAGAAAGTTGTCACTTTTCATATGAATTTATTCCTCCATCTCCGTTGTACTATTGGACGTGAAAGTAAACATGTTTAGTAATTCAGAAGAATTTTCTAAATAAAACGTGCTTTGAAACCTGATGCAATGTTTTTGCTAAGACTGAAAAATACATAATTACAAAGGAAATGAAATTTATTTATTATAATTACAAGTCTTTAACTAGAGATTTTCTGCAGGCAAATATTGTTAATGAAATACGGCGTTCATCGCAAAACCGAAAATTTCGCAAAAAAACATTCAATTTTCAAAACATTTACAATCCAGTAAGAACCACCCAGAACAAAGTTATAAACAAGGAGATTAAAATAGCCCGGATCATACAAAAAACATTGTAATTTCCCCTCCCCCTCTAAATGTTGCATGTTAATTAACTTTTAAAAGAGCGTGTGCAATCCCTAAAGCAATTTCATGTGTACATGACTGCATATGCATTAAATTGAAATGACATTACCATTGTTTTCGTTTCTATAACTTATTAGAATCAGAATTCAGTATTCTTGAAGGAAATTCTTAAGTCTTCGATCACGAAATGATAATCCACATTTTGAAAGATAGGGAGCAAGATAGAACTAAAAATAGCATAAATAAAAGCATTAAAAAGAATTTCTATCATCGTAAGAATGAAAGCGCTCGTTCCAACCAGAAATTCTTCTATACGAAAGCAAAGAAGAAGAAAAAAAACTTAAGTGCGGGGAGAAAATTTAACGTTACTTGTAAAAAAAATGCACTTTCAATGAACTATCCAAAAACAAACGATGAACTGTTGTTGAACAAAGAGAACAAGCCTCAAACCAAAAACAATTCCCCATTCTATTCACGTCAACAGCACGAATCCTCTTGACCAGCATCTAGTAATTATACGACGCTTGAAAGTTCTTAGCTTGGAAGGTCATTGCAAAAAGACGCACAGCTTCTTTTCTTGAAAAAGTTTCGATTTTGCTTTCCTTTTAAGGAAAAATGGTCAGATTTTTTTGTAGCTAATGTGGAATGCTTTAGATTCTGTGACGAGATAGGAGGGCTATGTTCGAGCAATAATAAATAGCATGAATAGAACATTTTTAAAGAATGCCAAGTTCTCCCCCCCCCCCAAAAAAAAGACTAAAATTTTAAAAGAATAACAAAAGGAAAAACTGACATTTTTTAAAACAAACGTCATGAATGAAGTCTATAGCTTTGTTAAAATAGGATAGCGAGAGTTTGAAGCTATAGTTCGAATTTTATAAGATTTGTATCTAAGGAAATCGGGAATCTGGAGCAGCCCCTTTTTTTGGGTTGCTCCGCTATAGCTCCGCCCCGACTTCTAAAAGCAAGTATTACCTCCGACTCCGCTCCGTGCTCTGAATAATTCCAATAGATTATATTTTAGATAAAAATATAGAATAGATAAAAAAAGTTGAAAAAAATGGGAGCAGTGTAGCCCAACAAATTTCGCTGTTCCACTGCTTCGCGCTCTTTCTTTAAGCTCCGCTTCAACCTTGGAGAAAACGTCATTTTCGCGAATAAATAAATTTTAAAAAAAAAGCATATGAAATGTCAGTATTAGGTTTTGAAGTTAATTTTCAAAAATAAGAGATTTGAACTAAAATAAAACTTTGAATTTAATAAGTAAAATATTATTAATATGACTGTAGTTTTTATTTTTATATCAAAACTTCAAGAACTTCCCAAAATACTTCCATAACCCAAATGAACTAAACAACTGATTACCATTACATGCGGGCCCTATGTAAAAATTTAAATCAATTCGTTTGCGATGATTAATTGGCTCACTTTCGGCAACTTTTTAAATATAGTAATGGTATTTTTTTTCTTTCTTTCATTTCCTTTTTTTAACTTCAAAAAAAAAAAAAAAGAGAGAGAGAGAGAGAGAACGAAAGGGGGAAAACAAATGGAAAAAGAAAAGAAAAAACGGGACTGGGAGGAAAGTTTCTTCGGATGAATGACGAATCACTATGTCTTACTTCAAAAGCTACAATCGCAAGTCATAAAATAAGTAACTTAAGCGAACACTTTTAATCAGCTCGTCTACACTTTGTTACTCAATATCCACCGAAGATCAAAATTGCAAAAGGAAAAAAAATAAATCGCAAAATCTTTTTTCTTTGACTTCGTGTAGTAAAGAAGATCAGATAATTGAATATTGTTTCTGATATCGTGGAGAAATATATCTGATACGTCGTAAAAACGCTCGTTCGGAGGATAATTTATTAGAGCAGGCAGAGAGGAAATTCCACTGAACGTGTGATTAATGCTTTAGATCTAAGTTATGGGAAATTTCAACACTGATTGCGTAAATTCGGATATCATTTCACACTACTGAGTATTCATATAATTAATAAAGTGCTGAGAGTAATTTGAAACATGATTTGCAAATGACATTCAACAGCATAGTGCTTTGAGGAGTCTCCAGATATTCAGGATATTGCAAAATAAGCACCTATTATCCTTTACGTTTTTCACGAAAGAAACACAAAAGTCAAATTGTGAGAAGGGTGCTTTCCCACCAAAAGCGACAGAACAGAAAACTTCTATTTTCCACATCTGCGCAAGCGCAGCGCATATTTTTGAAGACAAATATATGGTCCGTATCGGCGCAGATGAGAAAAGACAAATTTTTTGTCTTTACCGCATTTTGGTGTGAAAGCATTTCAACTCCTAGGGATCATTCATAAATGATGTCATGCTTCGAGGGGGGGAGGGGGGTTTGTGTAATTGTGACAAGGGGAGGGGAGGGGGGTAACAAGAAGTGGGACATTATGCATTATGCAACATAGCGTGACAAAGGGGGGAGGGGGGCCCGCTGAAGTGTGACATAATGTGACAAAGGGGGGGAGGGACGGGGGAGGGGGGTTAAGTACATGGGAAAAAAAGCGTGACGTCGTTTCTGAACGGCCCCTTACATAAACAGCTCATGCAGTCAGGGCAAAAAATGTCTTGGACAACGGATTGAAAACATACAGTTAAATTATTAACATGAACCTGTAATTGTTGCAACAGCGGGAACGTTCGGAAAAGTATTATTGGCATTTTCATAGATAGCCTAAAATTATCAATTTTATAACAATTAATGGCACAATTTATTATTTGCATCCGAACTTTTTTAGATTTAAAAATTACGCCGATAGCGGAAAACGTTCGATTGGGCCACTCCCTCCAAGCAACTGTAGCCAACAGCAATCAGTGCTAGTTAGTCCCTATCAGGACCCATCAATATATCCGTACATATCGTGATTCTTCCACACGTCAACTTTTGCTTGAAATTTTCCATTGCTTTTTGAGACGTAATATTAATCAGCCTGTGCAGAAAAACCTTCGATTGTGCTACCCCCTTGGAGCAATTGGAGCTAAATCCTAATAAGCACTCAGCAACAAGTCGATCAAAATATTCGGCAGAAAAAAAAGAAAAATGGTTAACTTTCACCGAAGCTTCTTTAAATTAATATTGTCTGCATCGGTCCTGAGGATTAACAGATGACGTCATATGCAAATATTGTTCTTCGCCTACTTTGCAGAGAACGAAGACACCATGTGATAGCAATCAAGACAGAATTGCTTGCATATGGAAGGTCGAGTGAGTCCTTGACACGAAATAAACTCTTTAATGTCTATTTACGATCCCCACTGTGCTCACCGCTTAGTAAGCAGTTCGCACTTTTTAAATGACTTTATTTTTCTGAATGAGTCAACGTCTCTTTTTTTTTCCCCCCTTCCCTCACAGTCACAACTTGAAAGGAGATACAAGTAATAATTGCTGTTGCGAAAATGTGATTTTTTTTTCTACATCTTGACGGCAATGTATGAAATCCGCCATTCCATACAATGCAAGAAATTTTATGGCCAGCCTTCTACATTGAATCTTAACCCTCTGATAAGGACTATGTTCCTCAGAAAGTATTGTATGAAATTGATATTTTTAGCAAAATGAATTCATCAAAAATTTATTTAGATTCAACCCTATCACCCGCAGAGTATGTGCAACGGAAGGCAAAATCAAATGTTTTCTTTGGAAAGGTCCAAAGTTACGAAAATTGGAGATGGGGGGAGGGGGGACAGACAGATCTACCTAAACATATTTCTCTCATCTCAAAAGCGTACTCGCATTTTAAATAATAATAATAATAAAAATATTTATTGAACTAATTAATTTATTTTGGACTTCTTTTTGTTTCAGCAATACTTTTATGTACGTATTGTAAGGCCTACTTTCATGCCCCCCTTTTTATTTATTTTTTCTTACTTAAAGAAGGATAAGAAAGAAAAAATTTAAAATGCTGAGAATGGCAAAATATAAAGTCATAAACAAATCAGGTCAATTAAATTCATGATAATTGTTCAAACCAAGACCTCGGTTCAAACATGCACACTTTGGAGAGAAACGTAGAGCCAGATGAAGTAAATATAATAATATAATTTCTGAGTCACGATGACAGGTGATACAGTAGTTCAAACAGGCCACATCGCACGTTATCAAGGAGATTTATGATTGAAAGGCTGATAAAAGCAGGTGTGTGTAATGTCGATCGAAAATCGTGGATGAAGGAAAGAAAACAGAATGAGTACAAAGTTCAAACATATGGTTCTACGAGGCACGAAAATAAATGACGCAATGTTGCTGTAAACTTGCACGCACGGTTTATTTACAAATTTTATGCGCATGAACAACGATTCAAAAATGCTATAAATAAAAATGCAAATATATAAATGAATGAAAGTGGGCGTTACATCCCCTATTTACCATGGGTGCCACCCCTTAAAAACTACGGGCACGTAAGACAAGAATTTAAACAAAAAATTATGGGGTTTTTTGTGCTAAATCGCTCCAAGGAGACAGGTGCGGATGAGGATTTGGCCCTGCGGATGAGGAGGTGCCGCCCAACGATAATTTTAAAACATAAGCGTATTCATTTGAAAGATATAAAAGAAATTTTTCTGATGCCCCGGACAAGCCATTTTTTTTGCCCACAAATTGATACACCAATCCAATCATTGCTTCTATTATGAGTACCATTAATTCTTTAGAGTCCCAAATTTATGTTGTAAGAGCGGGGCCGCGTCCACTAAGAGCTTAACCCCTCTTATTGGACAGAAGAAACAGAAAGAAAAGGTACATTTCGTTAAAACTAACTTTGGAGTTAAAATGAAAACATGGTATCTTCTTTTTCTTGCCTTTCAAAGTTTTTCTGTAATTTCATCCTCATATTGGAAGGTAAAAAATAAAATATGCCACAGACAAAATATTCATTTTTGATCCCCCCCCCCCTTATAAAATCCTGAGTATACTTTTCAATAACATTGGTTTAAAACTTGTTGACATAATGAACACACACGCACAATAGATGCCAGCAACATTCTTCAAGCTAAAACATGAATGAGGCAAAACTAATTTCCCCGTATGTCTGCTGTACGATTATGAATTTTTCATGTTATATTCACGAATTATTGTTTTTAAATATTTTAAACCTATTTTTATGCATTATTATTTTTTATATATATTTATTCATATGGTGTGCTACCTACTGAAATTTTGGATATATTATGTATACTGCATACATTCCTTAACTTATTCAGATGATATTGTTTTCTTTGGGAATTAATATTTCTTCACAGTTATCCTAATATTGTTTTCAGAATTAACATGATTTGTTAAATCGTGTAAGAGATATGTATAATCAAAATATACAAGTATATTAGATCTCCTGTGCCAGACAGTTCAGATGGCTAAGTAAAAAGGGCGTATTCACATAGGGGGAGGGAGTGGGGCAGAAAACACCCTCAAAATGACAAGCCCCCCCCCCCCCCAAATGACAAGCTTCCCCCAAAAATACGCTAAATAGTCGAGCGCCACAAATCCGCCGACCTGAAATCCGCCAGCGTCCGAAATCCGTGTTAATTTTGTCCCAAACTGGTTGTGCAGAAAAGTCATTTTTGCAAACGTAAAACTAATAGGCATAGTCCCTTTCAATTCAAGCAGGTAAAAATAAAATCTTACCTTCATAGTCTCAGAAGTTTTTGAATTTCACATATATTAAAATTTACAACTTCGTGAGTTATAGGTATGTTTTTGTTTTGCTCAAAAAAATTCCTGGCCCGAGATACAGGCCGCCAAAGATAGCGCCTTCGGCGCAATTTCTCACTTGCGATTTTCGACAAAAACTTTCAAGTGCTCTATTTCCTGAACGGTGCAATATATTTTGATGCAGTTTTTTTAATTTGAAAGATTATATTCTGTTTAAGATACAAAGCTAAATTTTAAAATAGCTATTTAACTTTTTTTGCTGCAGTCTTTTGAAATTTTTTTTAAAAAACCTTTTGTATTTTTTTTCTCAAAAAAGCCAATCTCAAAAATTTTAATTTTTTTACTGTTAGTTAATACCATTAAATACTACATATCCTGAAAAGGAGAGCTTTCACTTTTGCATTTAACGGTTTTTACAATTTAAGATTTTGCCATATATTTCATCAGTTTTGTTAATAACATAGTCATATATTGGTCTCATTAAGTCAAAATTATATTAATTTAATTTTTTAAATAAATATTAGAAACATATCACCCTTCACACAAAAGAAATTTACCAGTAGACAAACAGACAGACATACATTGCCCAATCTTATTGCCTGCTACATTAAATTATTTATTGATTTCCCTTATTTTTTTTAAATATCATTTTGCCATTTTTTCATAGCTAGAGTTCAAATCTACTAGTTGTTAATTTTAATACATGTGCATACTTGCCAACCTTGGAGAAAAAAAAAACAGGAGATTTTTTTCAATGACGCCCCCCCCCCCCTCACAAAATGAACAATTAAACTGACTTATACAAAGATTTTTTTTTAATGTTCATTACAGCAGTATTTGATAAAATTTTATCATCAAATGTTTGAGCGAAAATTTTTTTAGCAAAATTATTTTTTATGAGCAATAGAATGTTCTCTAGATTTTCATTTGACAGCACTGGACGAAACTTCATTTTTCAGTTTTATATTCGATAAAATAGGAAGAAATCTTATTCATCTATTTTGTAACAATATGTAATGATTACCAAAAAGGAAAAAAAAAGCCAAACCCTAAGAGGATGTTAAAAAAAAAAAATAATTCTATGCAAAAAATTTTAAAAATTAGATTATTAATAAGGATGCAATATTAATAGTTACAACTAACTAAATGATCACCAAATTTTTTAAAAAAGGCTAAAATATTTCATTGAAATTTCGAGTGGGTGTGGCAAAAGGAGATGTGCAAATCCTCTACTACAGAGGCTAAATCGTAAAAAAATATTAAAAATAATGGTAAACCAAAAGGTATTGATGTCCAAGAGATTGAATGAGATAGTACACAAGAACTAGGGACTTTTACCGAAGCGGATGCAATCGGATTTTTGAAAAAATCGGGACTGACCCTTGAAAGCATATGAAAGACAAAATGCGGAAGTTTTACTGCTAATTTGTAAAGTTTCGTAAAGCAAGAATCTACGCATGCTGCTTCAAAATTTCATCATTTAAAGAAAGGAAAAAGCACCAAAATTACGTATATTCGCGGAACTGAAATTTTGACTTTTCAAAAATACCAAAAATACGGAATTTCGTCAAAATACAAGAAAATTACATAAAAACTACTCGGCGAATAACTACGATCCCGAGTGCCGTCCATTGAGCAAAAAAAGATTGAAGCTTCATTCATTTATTTTAAAGCGAAAATTACAAAAAACGGGAGAAAATTGTGTTAAACGGGAGTGTTAAACAGACGCAAAAAACGGGAGTCTCCCGTTAAAAACAGTAGACTTGGCAAGTATGCATGTGTTATTTAGTAAGACATAGCTTTTTATATTTGATTTTCATATCTTGCTATTGATGTTAAGAAAAACAATGAGGAACACTATTGGGAAGGGGGGGGGGATCAATTTAGGATACAATCACTTTGCATTTTTCTTCCTTTTCTTTCATAAGGAAGTTAACAAAAACAAAGCACATGCATGAAGCACCACTAATTGCTTTATCTATAACTTATGACATAATTTTGGGAAGTGGTATGTTTTGGAACAGGTCCATATATTGTAAGCTTTAATATGTTTTTGGTTGTAATATATTAGTGTTTTTTCTTTTTTTTTCTTTCCCTTTTTTTCTTTTTTGAAAAGATATTTCTAATATTTATCAGGCTGTACATAATTTAAAGCAGATGATTTTTTTCAAAAAAAAATCAAAATCATTAATTTAACTCAATAGTTCTAACAAAAATCAAATCAAACAAAATGTTGAAGAATTTATTACTAATTTGAGTTAGCATTATGAGTTGTGAAGTATGGGGACAATAAACATCTTCTCAATTCAAAACAAGAAAAAATAATTTCATTAATTATGTTGTCCTGATAGTAACGAAATGGCATTCATCTTACCTTCAGAGGTACAATGGAATTTAATATATTATTCTATAAAAAGTTACATAAGCAATTGGCTAATTTTTATGCAGGTATTTAAGGAAGGAAGTAGAAATTTAATAGAGAAATAAATATCAAAACATTTTCAATGGGGCAATGGAACAGAATGTTGAGGATCTGCCTAATCAATTAAAACCAATATTAACTGCTTTAAATAATTTGAAGAAGATAACTAAATTAGTCGAAGCTGTTACAAGTATTCATAAAAGCTAGAAAATAACCTAAATCAGCAAGGTAAAGTAAATATACAATACCTATTATAAAAAATATGAACGCATGCATTGACACCTTTCTTTCTTTCTTTCTTTTTTTTTTTTTTTTTTAGCCATCTCTAACCCCAAAATATTAAATAAGAGGTTTAAGAGCCAATTAAATTTGGTTAAAGAAAACGCTGAACTATGAAGTAATGGCTTGAAGTTCATAATCTGTGCACTTCCTTTTTGTAGAATTTAATTTGAAAAAGAAATTGCAGTCTACGTCAAGATTTAAGTGTGGGAAATTGTAACTACTGTAAAAGAATTCATGGGTAATAAACAACCAAAAATAATTCAGATGCTCATTTCAGCAGCAATTGAACTAAAGTTTTCTACATTTGGATTTGTTCAACACAAGCTCAAAAAATAACCTTGGGGTAGAAAAGACAGTCAAACTTGTTTTCTTTTTCAAATTACTTGATGGCAAATGGAATCAAGAAAATACCTAACTGTATGTGTTATATAAAAATAAATTTAATAATTAATTAATTTGTGATTATGAATAAATGATATACATAAATAATTTTAAAGGTTGTTACACATATATTTATTTACGTTACTTGCTAACAACTTGGCGAATGTGCAGTAATTAATTTTTCTTACACATGCATATTGGGTTTAAAGTACAGTGTATTGCATTTATTTTTCTAAATTTTTAGCATAAATACACACTTTTCAATGTAAAATTCTTATTTTCACTTAAATAAATATTATATTCATTGCATTTTACTCAGAATGTCAATCTTAAGTTATGTTTATGGTTATGATAAGCAATCTGGTTTTAAATTTAAAAAAAAACTTTTTTTTTAATTTAAAAAAAAGTCATGATTTTTTGGGCTAATATTATTTATTAAGAATTAATTGCCATGTCAAATAAAATTAAATTAATATAATTTTGACTTAAGGAGACCAATATATAACTATGTTGTTCACAAACTGATGAAACATATGGCAAAATCTTAAATTGTTTGTAAAAACCGTTAAACGCAAAAGTGGAAGCTCTCCTTTTCAGGATATGTAGTATTTAATGGTATTAACCAACAGTAAAAAAATAAAAATTTTTAAGATAGGCTTTTTTGAGAAAAAAAATAAAAGATTTTTTTTTTTTAATTTCAAAAGACTGCAGCAAAAAAAGTTAAATAGCTATTTTAAAATTTAGCTTTGTATCTTAAACAGAATATAGTTATTTTTCAAATAAAAAAAACTGCATCAAAATATCTTGCACCGTTCAGGAAATACAGCACTTGAAAGTTTTTATCGAAAATCGCAAGTGAGAAATTGCGCCGAAGGCGCCATCTTTGGCGGCCTGTATCTCGGGCCAGGAATTTTTTTGAGCAAAACAAAAACATACCTACAACTCACGAAGTTCTAAATTTTAACATATGTGAAATTCAAAAACTTCTGTGACTATGAAGGTACCCCGCCCTGCCTGAATCGACACGGATTATACCAATACTATATTTTTGGGCCACAATCTGCCGATGACGAATTTAGGCATCTTAAATCCTGAACTACGGAGTAAAAAGGTACTCCCAACGTTATTGCAGTACCGAATTCAGAATCCCAAAATTCGGAAAATCCTAAAATTCGGCCCTTTTCCCGAAAAGTTCCGATTTTTTTTTTTGGGCTAATTCAGAAAAATATTAATCTTAGAAGCCATTAAATTAATAAATGCCAGTAACTTTTGATTCAAATAGAAGTAATATTGTAGATATGTTTCTGATTTACATTGAACTAAACTCAGGAAACCAAGATAAAAACCAGAAAACCCTACTATGTTGAAAGGTGAAAATTGATTTCTTGAGCTCAGTTAAATATCTTTTTCCCTATAAAAAATATAAAAAAAATTTTTCTTTAACTTCTTAAAAGTTCGTTTTTCAAGTTTTATTCCCTTAAAAAATAAAAAATAAAAAAAGAGAAAGAGATAAAGGAACTTGCTCAATTTGTTTCTCTGTGTTCATAAATGGTGACAGTACCTTTGCAATTTGTACAAATGCCTGGCGTTTTGGTTTGACTTCTCTGTTAATAATTTTTTGATGTTGATGTAGCTCTATTTTCTTTTTCATGCAATTGCAGGTGATTAGTGAAATGGTGAACTACCATGTGGGTATGGTTTATTTTTGCTGAATTGTGTGTTGTAATTTGGAGCGTTTTATTAAAATCCATGATTAAGTTATTTTTTTGTTTGGTAAAATATATTAACACATGGATTTACTTATATTACCGTTTCAAAAAAAAAAAGTTACTTATTTATCAACCCGTTGAGAAACCAGTGCAAATTGAAGTAAAATGAACATATCGGAGTTGATATACCGCCGTTTTGGGTCGGGCTCCTAAATTCGGAAAATTTCGAAATCCGACCTAGCGGCGGTCCCACGCTTGTGGAATTTTGGGTTCAAGCACAGGCATTCGCTAAAAACAGGCTAAAAACTAACGACAGTTGAACTTTATTATATTAGGCGCAAGTGACCGATGAATGCCCCCCCCCCCCCCAAGACGAAGTTTCTCCTCTTCAAAACCAGTTGCTATTGCTGGTTCGAAAGCTCCGACTTGTGGCTAAAAAATATAGTGTTCTTAAACATGTTTAAGGGTGGAGGGAAACAAAAAGATATCACATTATTCGCGTATAATTCACACCTGGGAAACTTGTGAACTGTTTTTAACATAGTTAACTAAAGTGGCCTGAAATCCCCGAAATCCTGAAATCCGCACAACCACTTCTCCCAAGTTGTGCGGATTCTTGACCCTCGACTGCATATAGTAAAAGGGTGAAGGGCTACTTAGAGTTTCAGATATTTAAAAAAAAATTCTAGAGAAATATAAGAAAATGTTCTGTAATGTTAACCGTATAAGGTATGCTTTACTTCACTTTCCAGTAAAAATTAGGGGACCAACAACAAATTTAACAAAAAAGAAGATATTCCATAGACTAAAGATAGAGTTGTAGTCAGGGTTCGAAAGTAGCGGTCGTTAGTCGTATTTTGCAACTAAAAAATTCAGTTTGACGACCGGGATTTTACATTCAGTCGTCACTTTTGACGACTAACCTTTCATAAAACTTTTAGTTTGACGACCACAATTTTTCACTGTCATTTTTAAAAATTAGTTATTTTATTTTTTAATCTGATATTACTTCATACGATTACATTTTTATGAGCAAATTTCACCTAATCTTCGGTATTTTGAGTTTTTAACAGTGAACGCTATGGTAATTTCTTGACCTTCATATTTTTAATTGTGAATTTTTACTCATTTACAAGTAATTTACAATCAAGTGTTACTTACTGATTTGTAAGTACCACTTAATTGTAAATAACACTTGGAAAAAGGTTAACTCGCATTTTATTTTATTAGTCACAGATTAAAATAAACGTTTATATAGATGTATAAACTTAAGTAAAATGACCAACTTCTCACAAATTACTAACAAAAATTGATTTTCAAACGTTTTTATCTCATACTTATCAATAATTTTCTCATTAAGGTTGTGATGTTTTGCAACATTTTTTAATAATTGCACAACTGTCTTAATAGTTATAAGTTGATATCTCTGCCCAAGCAATTTGAAGAAACCTAGCAGGACATTTTTGGCAACTAAAACAAATAAGCTAGGTGCCAATGGCGCCTTATTTTTCCATCCTAATTTTGAACCCTGGTTGTAGTTCTATACCCCCCCCCCCCTCCATGCAGACTCTTCTTTGAAAGGGGACTTTCCTTCCCTTAATAAAATGATAATCATGAACTTTGCAATAAATGAAAAAATAAAAAATGCATTTAGTGCTAAATGAACTTACTTTGTTCAACAACTTTATTGTTGTAGTTTAGAAAGTAAAATGCTTTCAAAGAAATTCGTGTTTTTCCTAAAAGCAAAATCAATTTTACACAAAATTCCAATGTCTTCTTCTTAACTCCATAGACAAAAAAGGAGACTTTTTCTCTTCTTAATCGGAAAAAGGGCACTTTCAACCAATGGGAAATCGGAAACCGAGCTGAAAACGCACAAAGAAAGGCAATTCCGCAAACGAAACTCCCGAATGCTTATCAGTTTGGATATTGAAAATTACAATTTTCCCTGATATTTGTGCACTGATATTTGGGAAAGCTTTAAATATCCCCTAAATATTCCCTGATATTTTCCAGAACATAAAACTTCCCTCGGAATTCCCTGATTTTCCGGTTTTCCCGGTTGTGTTTCCACCCTGGGACACCCTCAAATAAAAAAACATTTAAACTATTACCAATTTCCTAAAATAATTTAAAATGGGATTTTCTTTCATTTAAATGGTTTCACTTCTTAAATCTCTTTAAATTGGTATAGGAACCGTTTTTTTGGGGGGTGTCAGCTTTAGGGTACTTTATCTTAAATAAACTTTTTGTATCATAAGTTATTTTACTTTGATGCTACTTTTAAATATTTGATACATTAAATTAATAATCAGATTAGGAGATGCTTTTTTTTTTTGAACTGTGGTTTTAACAAAAGTCATGGTTTAACAAAATGGTTTTAACAAAAGTATTTGGATTTACATGGTTTTCGTGGAACATATCTTGCTATTTACAGCTGTTCCATGGCCTTCACAAAAGGGCTCAACAGGGCTTCAGAAAACTCACCTTTGCAAAATCAAACCCTCTACAAAATTATCGTTATTATTTAGAACAGTGGTTCCCAACTCTTTTTCCCTTGCGAACCCCTTCTAAGATACGAAAGAAAATGGTGAACCTCTTCTGTAGTCGTTAGTAAGAAAAAAATTTGCTAACATCAGTGGCGTAGTCGAGGGGGGGTCGCAGGGAAATGGTGTCCCCCTACCTTTTTACTTTTAACACAAACGCCCCCCCCCCCTCACTTATTTTGAATTTTAACATAAGCGTACCCCCACTTTTTGATGTTGGTAAATGTAAGCGTCCCCCCACCCTTTTTTCCAGGGCTACACCACTGCTAACACGTTTATTTTCCATGTTGCACAATAGTTCATAACAAGAAATAAGAGTAAAATATGCAAGTCGAAATAAAAACTAAAGTACAGCTACAAGAAAATTAATATACAGTTTTAATTAGCACTTTTTTATTTGTTCTATTATTAATAGGGAACAACAAACAATGTATTCAACGAAATTATCTTTAAAGTTTATTTTCCCTATAGTGTGAAAAAGTTGTGGAATGGCATGAGGAATATTTGTACAAAGTTTTGAATAAATCAATAAATAAATATCTTTCAGTTCCACTTCCGGTAAAATATACAAAATTCGCAAAAGTTACAAAAATTTACAAAAATTTTAAACTCACATATTTTAAAATTTATCACTGAGATGGTGTAGAAAATCTGGAGTTCACTAGTATAAATGTGACTACAAAGTATGGGGAATTAGACATCTTTCCAGGTGCAAAATTTCACACATTAGTAAATTTTCAAATTTTCTAATCTTTGAGCTAGCGAGAAAAAAGTGGGAAGTGGTAGGAGAAACATGAAACGTGTGTTCAAAATTTCAAGTAAATCAATGAATATCTTTTGGTTCCACTTTGTGATCCAAATTTTCGAAATCGGGCAAAATTAGAAGTAAGTGCATTTCAGACATTTTACATAACTTTCTTTCGCCAGTCCACAATTTCTATTCATTATAGGAAAAACATTTTATTAAAAAAACATATTTTTACACTCTGTCCTTATAAGTACGTAAATTCATTATTTTGTTTTTTCTTTTACATAAGCGACTAAAATTTCAGCCACTGCAATATTATTTTCACGGACCCCTGTTAAATCAACGTTTCCCACCGGTTGGGAAACGTTGATTTAGAACAAAGGTATAAAACTGTTGGCCACAGTACTCAATATGATTTCGCATAAAAGACTGATTTTTAATGCCATATTATGCATGCAGAATATAATTACAATAGTACATAAATTAGTAAATTTTGAAATTGAATAACTACGTAAAAAATAAACGTGCTTCCAAATAAACATTTACATCCAAATTACTCCTATTTTTGAATTACTCACTAATGAGTCCCTTTGGGGTGATTCCATTTCAAATCAGGCAGGTAAGCCAGAATGTTGTTTTTCATTTTATAAGTTTTGCAAACAAAAACTGACATACGTATTAACAGTCTTTTCTAAATTTTTACCACAAAGAGATGAATCAAACTAAAAAGAAGTTCAGGGATTTCTTTTATCTTATAAGCAGGAGAAATTTCTGTGGTTGCAGGAGATTGAACAGAGAAAAGCAGGAGAGTTGGAATGTATGTAATCCTTTTACCTTATCATGAAATCAATTTTTATTGGGAAATATACCACATTCTTACATAATTACCGTCGCTAAATTATACTTAACCTCCCTAAAATTTAAAAAGCATTACGCACAAGTGTAGCCAAAATGATTGAATGCATGTTATTCCACTCATTTCAATTACTAGTTTTATACTAACACACATCAGGGCTGGGAAGTTTCTGCAGGGGTGGTTAAAACCAGTGGTTATAACCGGTTTAAACTGGCATGGCAGAAACTAGTTTCTGCCAGTAAGTGGCAAAAACTGGCAGAAACTAAGAAATAATACTAAAATAAGAACTTTAATCCGCAATTCATAATTAACACATGTATTTGATACGTAAGCAATTAAGGTTAAAAATTAAAACTAAAGATAATGAGTATTATTCAAAGTAGTAAAAAGTTTCAAAATGATCATATAAATATACTTTGTTTATATAATACTAATTTTCTTTCACTTGAAAAAAAAAGTCATAATGGTAATCTAATGCTGTACAAGTTTAACTATAAATATTGTTGATTACAGTTGAATTTCTATTTAAAGGTAAAAAAATTACAAAAATTCTATGATATTTTAACAAATCACTTTTCAGAGTATTTTTAAATAAATAATACTACAATGCAATGGCAATAATTTTAAGGTTATCTTTTATGTACAAATAGAAATTGTTCTTGAGGAAATATATCACTAAAGAATTGAAGTACATAAAATACCCGAGATATATTTTTTAATGAAATATCTCTTACAATTATTTTACAAAATTACCACTCGAACTCAAATATACTATCACTTTTTACATGGAGCATTTCATAGCATACGACTAATTTTGCTAACCTTTCTGAACCCAGACTGTTTCTTAATTTGTTGTGAATGAAAGAAAAGCTTTAAAATATTCTTCCCAGGCCAGCATTTCTTTGCTGGCAATGCCATTATTGCGGAATCAAAAATTACTAAATTTAGAAAATCTTCATTTTTACTTGTACTTATTTTTCTAATACAAATTTATTTTTTAATAAAAACTATCCCCAACATTTTTTATTTATTTTGAATAAAATGTACTTTGGAAATTAATTACTACTAAAAAATTCTCAGATAATGTCCCAAAATATGTTTGTGCCAGTTATTGCCAGTTTCTGCTGGTTAAAACCGGTTATAACCACTTTCTGCCACTGGCATGGCAGAAACTAGTTTCTGCCGGCAAAAACCCAGCCCTGGCACACATTGCATGAAATATCATGATAGAGCACTGATATAGTTTTTAAACAAGAAGTTCGTCTAGAACTATATGAGCCTACTTTCCCGTATACACCAAATTCAAATTTATAATCTAGCTATCTCTTCCTCTCTTTCTCCTTTAGCTTTAGTTCTTAATTTTTTCAAATATACCTTTTTCAACGAATAATACATATTCACTCATTAATTCTTTCATTTATTCATTCTTTCCTTTACTCATTCATGTGTTTATTCATTCATTTACTCAGTCATGTATTTATTCACTCATTTATTTATTTTTTTCATTTATTTATTCATTGATTCATTCTTTCACTCTTTCATTTATTCATTCATTCATTCTTTCACTCATTCATTGAGAAATATCCTCAAAGATCATGATAAAAAAGTCTCATAGGAAAATAAGCTCCTTAGTTCTGGATGAACTTTCTATTTGTACATGTTCTACGTTATAAGAGCTTTCCGATAAAGTTTGTTCCAAGTAAATCGGTCCGCTAGATCAGGATTTATATAGGATTGAAATTTCTCCATAAGCGCTATGTTAGTTTTTTGAACTGTTCAAAAATGAACAAAAACTGTTCAAACGAATATTTCACGCCAACACCTTCCTCCAGTAAGCTTGTTCATATGAACTTGGATCTTGTACCTAGTGTTTACATCATTTGCTTCATTTTCGCCCATAGGCCCTAATGTTTTTGAATTGTTCAAAATTGAACGAAAAATTGTTCAAATCAAAAAGCAAAATATGAAAATGAGATGTCCTTGCCGAGATCTTTCGAATGCAAAAAGAATTTTTCGAATCAGACAATTTGTTCAAAAGTTATTAGGGGGGGGGGACTGTCCGACAGACAGATACACATTTTCCCCATCTCAAAACCCTACTTTCAAATTTTTTATTTTTAAATCTTTATTTAATTACTTCACTTTTTTTTACTTTTCTTTATTTTTAACGATATTTTTACGATACATTAAGCCTTCTTTCATGCTTTATTATTATAATTTTTTCCTTTTACGAAAGGCTAAAAGAAACATATGTTCAAACTTCAAAAAAAAAAAAGGAAATAAACAGAATCACGTTCTTGCGTCATCTTCTCCTCATTATCAAAATATTTCAAAATATGGAGGATACTGATGGTGTTGTATTTCCTATTCCTATTTACAGCATTATTATTTACTCCCCCCCCCCTCCCCACCCCTCAGAAATGTCTTTTTTTTCTTTCTAGATCCTTCTGGCCATTGAATTTTTTTTCTGGATTACCTGGGTATAAATGATACAATAAAAATCTCTAAACCTAAACCATCGTGAGACACTCCTAATTTGTCACTTCCAATATTTGTTACTAACACATTTGATAAATCATCCTAATTGGAAATCATTTGAGTATTATATTTTTTTAAGAGGCTTGTAGCTTTTAACCACTTTCACTTGATGTTTATTCTTGCTTCACATCATATAAGCATTATTATTATAAGATAGCCAATAATGTTTTAATTGTACAATTCCTACAAGACATTTTACTTTTACTGTTACATGATATTTGATGCACAATTTGTGAGTTTAAAACTAGTGAATAGAAGTGAACAGAATGGCATTCATTCAATCATGCTGGCTCTTTGTGCATGGTTGTATTTTAATTTTAAAAAGGTTAAACATAATTCAACTGCAGTAATTGTATAACAATATAGTATATTTCTCAATGAAAATTTATTACATCATCAGGTAACATGATTAAATAAGAATATGCATGAATTTCTGGTTTTATGATAAATGCGTAAAAATGAAACGTTTGAAATCTCATAAAAATCTTGTGGGAAAAAATACACAATTTGATTGATAGCAGCTTCTTAAGCACTTGAAGGACATCAAATGAGCAAATTTTCAGCTTTTTAAAAAATGGCTGTTTTGAGTAATCACAATTCAAAAATTGTAATTTTTGAATTTCAAACAATGATGAATTGTTTTTATGGCAGTATATACCTCAGGCTTGTAATAAAATTTGGTTTAAAACTTCCATAAGACCACTTTAGATTTCTATATCCACTTTGTTAAACAGAACAGAAATCATAAAACATAAGAAAAAAATCATAAAATCGGAAAAAATCTAATCTTTGCAAATCAAAACCATTTTTTTCTTTATCAATAAAGCTAACTAGATTCTCAAAAATAATGTTTTAACAAAATACACTTCCTTCGTTAGTTATAGAAAAAAAATATTCGAATTGGTTTAATACTTTTGAAACAGTGGCCTTTTTTAAGTGAGTGATTTGCTGATTTTTTGAAAATGGCCAATTTTGAGCTGAATTTTCATTTGTTGGAAACAGGGGATGAAAAAAATACTTTTCTTGCAAATACCTACTGGGACGTTTTATATGTCCCTTATTTATAACTACTGTATTTTTTAAAAATCTGTGATGGTCATGTGACACGCTCTGCCTGATCCGAAATGGAATGCTTCTTTGCAATAATTTTAATGCAAATTAAAATGTTTAAAATCAATAGGTTATTTCATTTGGCTACACTCTGTTACCGTAGCACAATATATTCGGACCAATAGTTTTTCAATATTCCACTAGGTCAAATATGATATCACTAACTCTTTGGTCAGGCGGAATATTTGCTAGATTATAAAATCACGATTTGACCTAACTGCCAAATACCTAAAAGTGACTGGCCGCTTTTTTAGCCTACTTTCCCGGAAAAGTAAAAAAAAATAATCATAAAGCATGAAAGAAGGCTTAATGTATCGTGAAAATATCGTTAGAAATTTAAAAAAGTCAAAAATAAGTTAAGTAATTAAAAAAGATTGAAAAATAAAAATTTGAAAGTAGGGTTTTGAGATGGGGAAAAAGTGTGTCTGTCGGTCTGTCCCCCCTTAATAACTTTTGAACGAATCGTCCGATTCGAAAAATTCTTTTTGCATTCGAAAGATCTCGGCGAGTAAATCTCATTTCCATATTTTACTTTTTGATTTGAGCAATTTTTCGTTCAATTTTAAACAGTTCAAAAAATTTTAACATTAGCGCCTATGGGCGAAAATGAAGCAAATTATGTAAACTCTGGGTACAAGATGCAAGTTCCAATGAACAGGCTCACGGGAAGAAGTTCTTGGCACGAAGTATTGATTTGAACAATTTTTGTTCATTTTTGAACAGTTCAAAAAAAATTAACATAGCGCCTACGGAGAAATTTCAACCCTATATAAATCCTGATCTAACGGACCGATTTGCTTGGAACAAACTTTATCAGAAAGCTCTTGTGACGTAGAACATGTACAGATAGAAAGTTCATCCCGAACTAACGAGCCTGATTTCCTATGAAATATTTTGATCGGGATTTTCAAGAATATTTTTGAATTAATGAATGATTAAATGAATAAGCAAAAGAATGAATGAATAAATGAGTGAATAAATACATGAATGACTGAATAAATGAATGATTGAAAGAATATGTATGAACTTTTCTCTACCAGACCCCTACCTGTTAGCCGAGGATTGCTTACGCACGGGGAGAGGTTGTGGGGTCTAAGGATTTTACATGCACATATCCCCAAGTATACATGGTGGTCTTCAGTGGGTATCGAACGCGCGACCTTCCAGGTGGAAGTCCAACGTGCTAACCACTAGGCTACCACGGCCCGAATATGTATGAACTGTTAAAAAAGGTATATTTGAAGCAATTAAGAACTAAAGCTAAACGAGAAAGAGCGATAGGTAGATTATAAATTTTAAGCTGGTGTATACGGGAAAGTAGGCTCGTATAGTTCTAGACGGAACTTCTTGTTTAATTTATATAATATAAATTGGCCTCTTTCCAATTAAGTAAATATCTTTAAGTTAATAAAAGTCATAAAACTGAAATTATAATTGAAAATTTGGAAACATTTATTCCATAAACCAAGCATGGGCAATTAATTAGAACTGAAGGCTAAAAAAACTTTAAGGTCATGTGAATTTATCTATCATATTAAGCTTTGCCTTCATTAGTTCTACACAGTCATGCAAGCAGTCAGACAAAATAAATCATGCAACCAACCAGTTCCCCAACTTGTTTTTTTAGTTGACTGAGATACAAATTTATTAATAGTTCATATGACAAAAATTTGCAGCAATTATTTACCCCATTTCCCTCCTTCTGATTACATTTTTATTGTGAACTTTTCTTTTTAAGAGCAACATTTTAAGCACTTTGTATGCTCCAGATTTTGGCATATCTATTCATATGATAAATACTAAACAATAAGCAAAAAAAAGCATAATTTTCTACACATTAAATTATAAATGTTTAAATCAAAACTTACTTCTCTCCACCAGTATCAGAGCTTGTAAGACTAGATGATTCAGATTCAAAACTATGAAAACTATTACAATTATCACTCCTTTCTTCTGAACGATGCCGCCTGGGTAACATATTATCTAACAATAGAGAGGGAAAAAATACTGGTATAATGTCAATCATATAAGAACTTTTAGAAAAACATATTAGTTAAGCTACAGCAATATAGAGCACACATAATGATGTAAAATTCTAAAAATAACCTTTTGGAGAATACTCTAATAAAACCTTGCTACAGAATATTAAAAAATACTTAAATGTGAAATTCCGAATTGCAAGTGATTTTAAAAAGTAGAATTTCCTGACATTTTTGAGACTTTTTCATGACTTTTCGCTGGTACCTCATATATTGGCTTTGTTGGATATTGGATATCCGGAATCCTTTGTCTGACAAGTTTGTACTAGATATCCGTCTCTAATATTTGAAACCTGTAAATTCTATACATGTTTTTAAACATCCTGCAGCTTCCAAATATGGAATAAGTTTGTAATTTACATACATTCTCAAAACGCATGTTAATTAATTACATTTTAAAAATCTAATTTGACATGCCGGATAACTGAATATTTTGCACAGCGGTCGGATTGGATTCCAGATATTTAAAAATTGATAGAACACCAGATACCAGCTGGCCTCCTGGGAGGACCAGTCCCGTTGAATGGAACTTTTTAACAACTTTTTCCTAATTTTTGAGACTTTTCATTACTTTCGTGACCGATTTCCAAATTCACAACTTTTGCATGTGCTCGTTCATACAAATTAAAAAGAAAAAAGATTTCTTTTTAAGTTTTTGAAACTGTATGTTTAGTTTCATTGTTTTATGTTTAATTTCATTGTTATAATTGTCTCTGATTTTTAATGATCATGTCCAAATTACAATACACAAAATTATATAATATTCGAATCATTCTTCAAGAATTATCTGACGAAGAAAAAGAAACTGATGGATTTCCAGGGAGCAGTAATGATCTCAGTGAAGAAAACAACAATATTAAAAATGTCGGTAGTAAATCGGAACTGTGTGTTTAGGATTATCTTAGCTGGGAAATAAGGTGTAAAGATGAAAAACTTTTAAAATTTAATTTGCTTGAGCCTGCTGCTATTTTTGAAATGCAGAAAATAAGGCTTTATTCACTGCAGAACTTACTGTGTTTCTTCTGAAAAGTTGCGCAAATTGTGTTTTATAGATTAGCGGTTTAAAACTTTTGTAGCGTATAAATATCAATAAATTTTAAATATTGTTTTAAATGACAAATGACTGTGCACATGTATATTATTATTAAACTACAAACTTTTTAACTTCGACTAAAAAGTTTAACCCTTTCGGGACAGGTGTGACGTATAAGCACTGCCAGCAAGAACTACCTCACAGCCAGGTGTGACAAATATGTCTCACTGTTCTAATAGACTCTGAGGATACACGTACCATATACCGGATTTCAGATGGAAGGAAAATTCGTATTTTTCTTCGATACTAGATGGAGCCCTATGACTGTTACGGTGTAATATATCGAGACTGGAGAATGTTAATCTTCACTCCCATAGCATTAAAAAAAAAAAAATTCTTGGCTTCCAAAGGAGCTGTAGTGGCCATGAGTAATGAACATAAACAAGCTAGCACTTTAACTGGATCAGCTGATATAAACACATGCAAATGATTCAGATCATCCCAAATACTTTTATTTCTTTTTTTATTGATGTGAGGGGGGAGGGGTAGATATTCAGTGGTTTGCTCCTTCCTTGCTTTTATTTCTATTTGAGTTAGGCTAGTGCTCAGATGAAATTTAATCAATTGGCAAATGTTTTGTTCTTAAAATGACAAAGAGACAACTGTATTTAAAAAAAGAGGAATACACTCAATTAGTGAATTATTTGTTTTCAGATAGTGGTGATAGTTTTGATATTTCAAAGGAACTGGAAAGTGATAGTGATTCTGATACTGGCATACTATCAGACACATAATAATTATTATTTTATTTTATCTATATGCTGCATTAACAAAAAGGTTTGATTTTTTGAACATTTTTTGTACATAATTTTTTGAGGTAAGTCAACAGTTTCATCATTTTAAAATTCATTTTATAGAATTTTTATAGAAAATATAATGATGAAGTTTTAAAATTAATCCTGATAGCTGACAAGTTTTTTTTTAAATAATGTACCAAATTTTGAAGCAATTGAATAACAAATTAATCCTTTATCATTTTTCCCCAAGAGTTAGGCTTAGCAGCGCAAATAGGCAGTCACCAAGTGACAATGTATTCTGTTAGAGTTCCATCTGGTTGCGGCGACCGTCCCGAAAGAGTTAAGGCTGAATATTTGTGAGTGCAATGGCTGTATTTAATCTTTTACAAAATTTTTCATTTTTATTTGAGCATAAAAAACAACCAGAGGAAAAATCAATAAGGAATAGAATTATATTTACCATCTAAAACTAAACGATGCTGAACATTCCAAACACCATTTCTTTGGATCTAGGAAAAAGAAATCAAGTTAAAAGAGATTAGAGACAAGAAGACTTATTTGACTCTCCAAGAATTTGCAATGATAATATTATTGATTTTGTGACCAAAAAAAAAAAAACAATTTTTTTTATTTTTAGGTTTTGTAAAGTCATTCTTATTTGACATTTACTTTTCATCATAAAATTATTTAGCAATGAAAGTCGTTAATATTTTATACACAGTATTTCAAATTGAGTATTCAATAATTGAAAACAATGATTATTTATTGCTTGTGCTTACGCAAAAAATAATTGTAAAAATTTAATTTTCAATATTATATCAATATTCCACCACAGTAAAAATAAGGAAGTGTCATATATTCAAATAATCATTCTTCCATACAAGGACAGAACAAACATTTAATACATCTTATACATTTACATTTTGAACAACATTCAACTGTTTCGCTGGCCTCTGCCATCATTTATGTGCATTTGATTCCTAATACCATCTTTTTCCAAATGTTCACCAAATTCTTATGGTTTTTAAGCAATCACCACGCAGCTGGAAACAGCAGCTTTTTTTTTCCTTCTTTTCGGCACTTGCAACCAACTGTCTGCAGATTGGTGGGTTGCCATTACAGGAACTAAAACATTTTCGTATGTTGTAATTCTTTTTCTCATTACTTATTAAAATGATTATATTACAAGATTTTATGGTATCGCCATATTTTACTTCAAGTCGCACAAAACTTTTGTATGCTTTCCATTTCAAAAAATTAATAACATAGCTGAAATACTCTTTAAAAATATTGAAAATTATTTTCAGTTTAAAACAGTGGGAGACTTAAGGTTATAAAAGGTTTTAGCCGTTGGTGACTTATTTCTATCCTTGCAATAATAGAGAAATACTGTTTTGCATGGCATGTTTGTTCAGGAAGGCAAAATAAACAAATAAAAATATTAAGTGCTGACCAAACATGACACAATTATACTAAGTTTGCCAAAGAAGTAGTACCCTGCCACAGCACAGCCATATGTCACCAATTTTGTTGTCACCAATTTTTGTGATGTTGGCAAAAACGTCCATAAGTCACAAATCAAGTTTCTCAAGCCTAAAATATTACATTATGCACAAAACGAATGTATTATTATTTGCTTTGCAGAAGATGCCGAGATTGCAAATATAAGCTCAATTTTTTTCGGCAACATTTGAAAATTATAAAAAATATAACTACAGTAAAACCCCCGCAAATCCAAACCCGAAAATCTGAAATCCTGGGAAATACAAACGAGTTTTTTAAAACAAATTTAGATTTGAAAAACACACGCAAAAAAGGAGAAACTTATTTATTTTGTCACAACAAAGCAATTAAAAACTATTACTTATTAAATTTATTAAACAAATACTATAACAATACAAACTCGCTAAATACACTGGTGAAATAAATTAAGAGAATTTGCATATTTTATTGAATTGCATGAAAAGAACTGAACTGAAGGAAAAACCACTGCTTCTAGATGAAAATGCAAATATTGTACAACAAGTACGTAAGCGTACAGACGTGTAGGCGGAGCTAACAGAAAAACAGGCTTTATAAGCACGTGGAGGATAAGACGTATTTCGTTCACAAGCACACCTCGGCAAATTTCTTGGTGTTATCTTACAGCAATCGGTTAAATTCACATTGGAAAAGTAAGAATGAGTAACCACCGTTTAGATGATGGAATGAGGTGACGAATTGAGGGGAGGCTAGAGGCAGGCCAATAACAAGTCCAGGTATGCAGAGAGTTTAATTTCACGCCCAGCGTCGTGTGTAACTTATGGAAACAGTTCCAGGATACTGGACCCATCGAGAGAAAGCCTGAGCAAGGTCGTCCAAAAGCCACGACGGCCAGGGAAGATCGCCATTTATCCATTTTAGTGAGGCATAGCAGAGAGGCTACAGCTTCTCAGCTCTCTCGGGACCTATATGGAGCTACAGGAACATGTGTAACAAGGGTGACTGTTTCCAAAAGACTAAAGGAGAGAGTTGTTTGCCAGAAGATCGGCTGTTTGCGTTCCACTCACGTCTACGAACAGGAGAGTCCGATTAGCATAATGCAGGCAGCATAGTGATATGAGTATGGAGCAATGAGTGACCGTTCTGTTCATCGACAAGTCCCGTTTTAGCCTAAACACTGATTTTCGCAGTACTTTCATATGGAGAGTGCCAGGGACCCGCTACCTATCCTCCAATGTCGGCGAAATCGACTCAATGTTAAGTCCTATACTGTAACGAGTGTTCGTTTATTGCGTTATGAATAGTTTTCGGCTAATCCAAACAAATTGAAATCCGGACAGGCTACAGCCCCAATTAGTTTGGATTTGAAGGGTTTTACTGTAGTTACTTCAAATAAATAGTGTGAAAACAAAAAAGTATTTGCCATTATTACCTCAATATCAGAATCTGAAGTTCGGGGACTACTATCAGGACTAGAACAGGGAGTACCTCCAGGTTTCACACTAGTTAGAGCTTTCAATTTGCTATGAATTTGATCCAGCTTTCCAACTTCCTAAAATTGGGAAAAAAAAGAAAAAAAAGAATAATTCATATAAATATGAATCACTTTTTTTAATGCAAGAGAATCAATCTTAGTCTATTGTATTTGGACTATGAATAAAAATTATAACCCCCTCCATAAAAAAATATTAGCTTATATTTTCTATTAGAAAAAGGAAAATACAAATCAATTTTATTTATTTTTTATGACTATCTATAATGATAAAGCTTGAAATTACTTACAGTATAAAAAGCTTCAATTTGATTATTCATTTATTTTTATCAAACAAACAAAAAAAAACTTAGAACAATGCACTTAAAACAGCCAAGTTAATATTAATCAGAATTGTGTATGCCTGTTTTTTCTTTACTTATTTTATTATTATTATTGTTAGGATTTTAATTCGCCTTTTATTTTCTCCTACCTGTCTTAAACATCATAAAGTAATAAAAAAAAAACATTTAGATTCAATGGATCGACAATCACCCACCCTCTCCTGAATTAATTTAAACAAAAAACAAGTACAGTTAGTTCTCCATGTAACACCTTTCAAGGGATGGCAAAAAAATCGTTCTTTATTAGTGTGTCCTTTAACAGAATTTTTAAAAAAATTCAAAAGAAAAATATTTTCCATCACACTTTTCAGACTTAGGACTATTAATACATTTTTAATTTTTTTAAATGTATTGGCATGTTTAGAAATGGGTGGTGTGTGTGTGTGTTTATATATTGCATATAACACACATTATATACACATTACATTATATTGCTAGATGCAATAATAAAGGCATATTTTATTATACAGAAATTAACATTAAATGATATTTCAACATTTGAGTAGGGGTTGTCATAATACTTCATCAATTGATAGTCTTAAAAATGCATATAAACATTATGAATTTTTGTTAGTGCAATTGACTGATAATTGATTACCTTCTTAAAGAACATTTTACAATAAAATCGCAATTTTGGCCTTTTTGTATCAGATGTATTAGCAATTGAAAATTGCTAATGAGTCTTGCCCATTTTCCCCCCATTGAAAAGTTACAACAACAATCAAATTTCCAATACAAACATATCCGATTACCTGACGCAATTGATCAGTGAGCATTTGTAACTGATTTTCACACTTTAACTTCTCTTTATCCATTTGAGCAGTTAGTGATTGCTTTTGCTTTGTTAATTCACTTAATTCAATCTAAAATGAAAACCAATATAATATTTAAGTTATAGAAAAATTTTTTAAAAAAAACAAAGGAACTTACACAACTACATCAAAAATACAGGGTGCTTCAAAAAAATGTATACACACTTTGAACTTCCATAGAAAATTTATTTACCGTTCTACAAAGTTAAATTTCAGGAAAATAGAAAGCTGAAAGTCCAATGTAAATGAAACATAAATAACAAATGTTAATACTGTTCAAATTGGTGACCTGCAGCATCAATACAATTCTGAGTACGAGTCACCACTGATTCTGTACATCGTATCAAAACGTCCAATGAGATTTCTCTACACACTGCTTGAATCTCATTCCAAAGAATGTCTAGGTTACGTGGTTTACGTTTGTACACCTCATCTTTTACTGTGCCCCACAAGAAGAAGTAGCTGTTCGAGGCCGACCTGAATGACCTTTATGCACATCACACACTGTTCCATGAACTTCGAATTTGTCTCGTATGCGTGTAATTGTTAATCTTGAAGGTGGTTCTGTATCATACTCCCTTCTCCACTGTCTTTGAACTTCATTTACATTCTCAAACTTCCAGTACCACTTAATAACCTGCTTACGTTCTTCAAAACTCAAACGTACGTCCCCCATGTTGATATTACAAATTCCAACTGATAATAAAACATAGAGGGAGGATTATGCTGGCACCTGGCGAAGAAATATAACATTAGCCTTGTAGAGCGGGAAAACTACAATAGTTTAAAGTGTGTATACATTTTTTTAAAGTGTGTATACATTTTTTTGAAGCACCCTGTATAATAACTTTTTGGACTTGTAGGGTGTGTTAAATTCAGAATGTTTACAGCTGACATTTTGCCCGACATATCTCCGGCTATTTCTAGCTCTTGTTTTGCCAGACGCGCCTCTTGTTTATGCATGAAACTTCACCCGACATGTTTAACGCTGTTTCTAGCTGAAATTTAGCCTAACATGTTTCATACTGCTTCTGGCTGAAATTTCGCCTGACATGTCTGAGGATGAGGCTGCAGTTTTCCCTGACATGTCTCAAGTTGAAGCTGAAGCTTTTCCTGACATGTTAGGCAAAATATCAGTTAAAACCAACATGGATGGACTATGGCCTACAAGACTGAAACATATCCATAAACACAACCTATCCATATTATGTTTCAAAACATTTGAATGGTAAAGGTATTTAAATACCTAATATAGCCAAAAGTATCCTTCTAAAAAATGGCCCAAATGCGTTTTAAAAGTTTTACCTCAAGAATTATTTAGATAAAACATTTAAATTCTGCTTAATGCAGAAAATGATACGAGTACATAGCAAATACATACCAAGATCCAACAAAAAAGAATACAAGAGTATCAGTAAATTATAATTTTGTAATAAGTTCAATACTCAAGTTCTTTAGAAAGAAATTGCCATCAAATAGCTCTTCAAGGCTCTATGAATAATCTTTAATACTTTTTAAAATCCCATAATCTGAAAAATCTCGGAAATTCCACCTGTTTTGTGTCACATGTCTGATGCATCAGACTAGAGAAGCTACACTATGCGAAACATGATATTAACTCTTGGTTTTGTTAGTTTTATAATACTGAATTTGAAAATTAACTCAATACTTAAATAAAGTTAGAAAAATTAGAAGCTTTATTAAATTTTGTTTGCTTTTAATTTCTTTCAATTTTCAGTTATCTAAAAAGAACTTTCTTCAACCAAATAAAAATATTCATTTATTTGAAATTTAAGAAATATATTCAACAAACCGGCTGAATACCACATTGAAAAAAATAGAACATTTGTCACATCATAATAAAAACATCTAATGTACTAAACATACACTACACAACAATATAACATTCTGGGGGAATTCACTAGGTCTGAAATTGGCAGAAGCTAATAGCAGCCCATTAGGAAAAAACAATATAACATTGTTTGGATTTTTAAAATGTGATTTTTTGGGCAAGGTAATAATTTTAAGTTAAATAATTCAGAAAAGAACTGAAATACTATAATTTTAAGCACCAAAAAATTAAAAACATATTTTTTCTTTGATTGAGAAGACACCCCAGGAGCAGAATTATATTCAGTGTTCTGCAACATGACCTCAAACAGTTCCAAATGTTCTGCAGGCATGTCATCCAAATTTGATGGACCACAGTACAACTCAAAATAGATATAAGAATATTAATTAACTAGTAAAATATTTATTACTCATTTTTGACAAAACATATTAAATTATTTATTTAAAACCAAGGCATACATTCAGAATTTGCAATTTTGTCAATGACTTCTGAAGTCGGATACTGCGACATTAATGCAGATGTACTGTTTACAAAATGTTTATAAAAATTTGGCACATACATTGTGACAATGGCTGCTTTTAACAACTTTCTAATGGATTTATGGCCAGGTGGTGCACCATTGGAATATATAAACATCCTTTTGTCAGTTGTTCTGCAGAACATATCGTTTTTTTGTTTTTATTCTTTTGTGTTTGTGCTCGAGTTTTTTTCCCTCTTCTTTTTAAGGATGAAATGTTCTGCAGAGATCGCGTTTGTTCTGCGATGTACGTCACACTTTTAAGCATTTTTTGCTTCTGAGGAAGACACAAAATGAATTTGTAAGGAAAATAGAACTTTGATGCAATTTACCTGTCTTTGAGCAATGGTTTCTTTAAAACATTCAATTTCCTGAGCTAATTCATCCTTCTCTTCTTCTTCATGTGCTTGTGACTCTAGCTGCTGAAATTCAAGATCTTCAAAAGCTTTCCTTTCAATTTCCAACAACTCTGATTGAGCTTTCAATTCAGTTAATTTATTAGATATGTCTGGCTCATTCAAAGAATTGAGTTTCATAAGGTGTATCTCATTTTGAAGATCTTCCACTACTTTTTCCTGCTGCTGTACTTTTAGCTTTGCAGCATCAAGCTTAAAATAAATGGAAAATTTAATATAATTTTGCCATTTGATAGTTTCATATACGCATATAAGACACATCAGTTTACCTGTATTAAACAGTAGCATGAAAAAATAGCTGTTTTCAGTATGTTCAGCAATTATGTAACAACTTTTTTTTTGTATGATTTATTGAATAATTTTTCTTTGCAAATATCTTTACACTGGCATTGCGCAAATTTTAACATCTTTTGGTTTTTTAATTTTTTACAAGGTAAAATTATTTATAAACTCAATTGAATTAAATATTGCTGAAGAAATACGGAATAAATATCTTAATCTTAATTGATGAAATGGAAATGTCATTTACACAAAATATTAATTATACTTACTTCTTGTTGGGTCATTTCAAATCTCTGATCAAGTGCTAACTTTTGCTTTTGCAGTTCGGCTAACTTATTGCCTTCAAAAATTTGTAGCTGCTCTTTGTCTTTAAGCTCACCTGCCAGTAATGCATGTTCTAATTGTAACTGGAAAAAAAAGGGAGAGGGAAATAGATCAATTATAACAAATATTCCAATTTTTTTTAATAAAATAAATACAAAAATGTATTTTTCAATTTAGTTTCTAAGTACAATTTAACTATCAATTTTGTGGGTCATCCAAACAGTAAGATTTCCCTTTAACATCACTGCCCTCCTAAGCAAGCAGGGCACTCCCCAGTTTTTTCTCAATACAACTCTTTTTTATCTGAGGATCATTTACTTTACAAAATAGATATGAACATGCCAGATTTAGTTGAATAAGAACAATTAAAGGAGACAACAATTGATAAGATCAAAAAATTGCAATTATTAAAAGGATGCAAAACAAATATTTAGAAAAACATTCTTTGCCAAAACTTAACTTTTTGACACATTGCTCATATAGAAGAAGGAAAGAGCAATGTATTGCGAAATTTCAATTACGGATATCATCTTAACCAGTTGGCACTTTACAATCACTGGTATTGATGTCACTCAAGTGGCTGAAAATGTCAGCTCTAATTTCTTTTGCCAACTGCAAATAGAGAGCCATAATCAGAGATGCCACTCTAATCTTAAGGTTTTCAGTAGTAACCTGAATGATTTTCAGTAGTTTTCAGCGCTTATTAGTAGTTTATAATACCGGAGAAACGTGGATGCAAAAACTACTCAATATTCAACCTAAAAGCAAAATATTTCCTCAGCTGAACCATGGTGGCAACAGAATCCAAGAAAAAAACCCCTGATAACTCCCTGATTGGGCTCCAAAAATTTCCCTGACGTTATATTTAAATTGTGAGTTACACAGCATCATTGCCATGTGTAATGACTGTTTCACACTAGGGAATCCAGAAAAAATATTTAGGGAGGGTGACACTACTTTTCCAACTGAACTTTGTGCAATCCCATTTTTTTTTCAGTGAAGGCTCAGGAGTGATAGTAGTAAGGATTTGCATTTCCTGAACTTTCAAAACAATTTCTTGAACCTCGAACTTTTTTCATAGGTACTGTATTTTCTGGCATATAAGACGAAATGTAATTTATCTAGTTAAAATTTATGAAAACTACTTGATTCAGACAGGAATGGAAAAAAGTACTTATTTTAACAGGGATCGCAATGGAAAATCTATAAAATATAGGACAACAGGAAAATGGTGCAAAGCGGGGGAAATATTTTAATAAATGTGTGGATTATTAAAAAAAAAAAAAAAAAACAATTTCCTCTAAAAAATCATCAAAATGATGAAGAAAACATTACGAAAATTATTTATTGCATTTACTAAGACTGCAAGAAATTAAAACCCAAAAGCTCTTTTTTTTATTGATTCAGAATAAAAGCAACAATTAACAATCTAACAGCAAACACGAACCCTTTACAAAAATAGCGATCGCAAAAATGCAACTCCACATCATAGCTACAAATTTCCAATTGGAATTACAATTCATATCTCTTTTTAAAAAAATTATGTCTAAATATTCTCGGCAAAAACGTTCCCGATTTATCTCTGAAAGGTCGACTTAAACGCGGGTTTCTGTTTATTTGCCTGAAAGTTGGGGGTTCTGCTTACATGCGAATCGACTTACAGGGAAGTATATACGGTAAGAAATTGATAAAAATAAAAAAGGAATTTTATTTACTTACTTTATAATTAAATTTTAAAAAGGGTTAAAATGGAAAAAATACGATTCATGTACAGGATGCAGAAAGATCGCGTAAAGAAAAGAACACATACGTTTTCTTGCGTGCACGTGGAAAGGCCCACGATATTTTAAAGAATTGCACAAATCATTTAATAAATATGCATTGCTTCAATTTAAAGCAAAAAACCAAAATGAGGGCGGAAAATTTAGGGTCAAGAAGCAAAATAAAATTTCCGGAACTTCGGCAAAAAAAATTCCTGAAATTTCCGGTTTTCCAGAACTCTACCTCCTTGGAGGAGAAAATAACTTAATTTTCTAAGTAATATAATCTGCAACTGCTAAAAGTTTTAAATCTAAAGTTTTTTTTTTTTTTAGAATGAAGATCATCCCCCCCCCCCCCCCACCCCATCATTATTTTATACTTTTTTCCTTTTTTTCTCAAGATGCATATTGTTCCTGTATTAAATACAGAAAAGTTTTAAAAATTCCAAATCATCACGCGGAAGGGGGGGGGGGGGTTCCGCCCCGACAGAATAATGCAAGAACCAAACCCCAAATTCGGCACGCTGGAGAACGGTGTTAGGCCGAATTTTGGACACGACCAAAAATGGCGGATTCTCGGAAACAAACGCTGACACGCGTTCTTTTACGTAAGATTGAAATGCCTTCTTCTCAAACACAAAAACAGTGACCTTTTTTATTGCTTAATCAGAGAAAGAGCGCTTTCAACCAATGGTAAATCGGCAATCGTGCTGACCACGGGCAACGAAAGGAAAGTTCGCCGACGAAACTTCGGACGCTTGCCGGTTTGAATAATTTTCCCTGATATTTGGAAAATTTAAATATCCCCTGATATTTTTCAGAGCATAAAACTTCCCTGATAATTCCCTGATTCCCCGGTTATGTTTCCACCCAATAAGATTATTTTGCAATATAAAATACAAATTTAATTTCTAACTGAATTCGTTAATTTAGGGCCAAATAGTTGATAACCAAACGAGCAAACGATGTACGCAACGAAGAAGGCAATAAGCACAACAATAAGCGACTGCAAATGCTAAAAGGTAAAAGCACTTGTGTCGTGCAAGTAAGCGAAAAAATCCGAACTTTGCCCGAACTCTCTCTCGCCGAAGAACAGGGTTGCTGTAAATATTGCTCCACAGTGGTAGAAATTCCGGTTAGAACTGGAATTCTGAGCTTTCTATCGTCGCCAATCTCCTATTGTTCGCAGCTCTAAACTACCACAAATCGTCAGTAAGCGCTCATTTTGGCGACTGTTGGTGAATCTTTTTTTTATATGCGCGCCAAGCGCGAAAAGTTGAACTCGGGTAAAATATTTTATCTTCCGTAGAAAAAAAAGCGCTTTCCGTAGTCAACTTCAAATTTTTGTATTTTTCCGTAGATACTACGGAGAATCCGTAGCGTTCGGCATCTCTGCGTAATAAAGTTTCTAAATGCACAGAATGTTGTGGCAACTGAAATAGATTACAAGTTGATAGATTGTTTCCTGGCAAAGTTCACCTCCATACAGTGCAGCATATGCAACATGACATGTTTCATATATGCTCATGTTTTGTATATGTTTCTGCAGCACATGTCATGTGCTGCAAGAGACAACAAAGAAGCTTATTAAACACTATTTATTCTTTTTCTATTACTGTTATTATTATTATTATTTACTGCTATAATTATAAAAAAAAAAAACAAAAACAAGAGTCTGTAATTTTAACTACTTTATGAGTCATTTAATTTTCCGCAGCTTTTTCGTGTAACGTGTTATAATAGCATGGAAGGAAGATATTACATCTAAGACTTAATGTGTCAAAAGGACGTCAAATGGATCCAAGGATGCAACTTCAAGCATTTTTTTTTTAATTTGTAATAAACTGCTGTTGGCTTCTGCCAATTGCAGACCTAGTGCGTTCCTGAGAGGTTGGCACCATCGCTTTCAGCAGCACCACAATGAGTGTGGTACCATCGCTGCATGAGAATTTTGACGTCCGGTTTCTCCACCTGAAAGGACGAGCACCTGGACTCTGTTGATGCAAAATCGCACTAGGAATTTAATTTAGCCTAGAGCATCCAAGCCAAATGTCTACTCAAGGGATCTTTTGCATGCCGCACAATCCCACGACATGGGCGCAGGTGATTTTCTGCATCTTGAAAATCCACCCACACTGCCAGTCTTGATCCTCAGACCTGGGCCATGAAAGCTCCTTGCCTTATCACAACGCCACCATGCTGGCTTTCAAGCATTTATCACATTATCAAAATACTAAATAAATAACATCATAGTGCCTTGAATCACCCCATTATTTGTAATGAGTTGTGCACTGAGATTTATTAACAAAATATTCAATTATTTTTAAAAGATGAATAATAACTTTTCAAAATATAATTACTATAGGTTATCAAAACTGAGAACAGCAATTAAAAAAATTAGCTAATAAGAATTAATTTTATTCTACACTACTTAATTAAAATGTATTTTTAAGCTGCTTTTTATGCATTAATTATGGTTTATACAAGAGGAAAGGGTCTACCAAAAAAATTGTTTGTCGTATAAAAGATGATGTCATATAATTCTAGCCCTTCTGGCTAGATTCAAAAACTGGGGCCACAATAAAACATTATACGAATGTAAATGTCCCACAAGATCATATAAGCAATGCTCCACTATAACTTATATTACTAATGATTTTTCTTATCATCAAAGATTTTCTCAATATTAAGAAATAGGGTTGTAATAAAAATAAATGGCCAAAGTTTGCACTAAAAGGAAAGATAAAAACTCTTTAGAAAACTACTTGCGTGCTTGAAATTCATTAAATACTGAGTAAATAAAAATATGGCAGAATGAAAAATATATGAACTGTTATACAAGAACAGACAACACACAGTACCTCATTTAAGGCTTCACTTTTCTGACAGTCCAATTCAGAGACTTTATGCTTTATTGTAGTTATTACTTCCAAACAGTCCTGCTTTTCCTTTTGTAATTTGTTAATTTCTTCTTCTAAATCCATGCCAATCTAGAAAATAATTTTTGAAACATAACATATATGAAATTTAATAATTATTTTACTTTTCAACATAGAAGGATTGCTTATTGTACAGTAGAAAATAAAATTGTAATAATGAATTATAAAAAGAATTTTTAAAGTTAAAGTCAATTCTCTCAGATGTAAATGATTAATCTTACAATTAAGTATTGAGTGAAATTTAACATTGTATATATTTACATAACATAGTATGAATGTTGATACAGTAAAATCTTGTTACAGCAAATACCGATACAACAAAACAAAATTCTAGTCCTGCTTTAAACTTCAATGTACATTCTGTTACAACAAAGGATTTTCCAGATCCCCTGGAGTTTGCTGCAACAAGATTTCACTGTATAAACTAATTTTCATTTCAGAGAATTTTTTAAATAAATAATAATCATGAGAACTGATAGCAATAAAACTATATCAAAACTTGTTATTCTATATTGCAAACTAATAATGTTAAATCTCTGAAATTCAGTCCTGAAATACCCAAATGTCAAAATTTTAATAGGATTTCAGATGTAAACAATTAATCTTATCATTGAATATTAAGTAGAAAATTCTTATAGCATAACAATGTATGGATGTTAAATGCTGATATAAACCGAATTAATTTACATTTCACTCTCAAACGAATAATAAACAGATCAAAACATAAACAAAAATAATAATATATGCACTTAAAACTTCGTTAAAAAAACCTTGCTTAACAAAGTAATCTGCTTAACATATGCTTGCTTAACATATCTTTAACTATGTGTAGTTTTTTTTTTTTTGAAAAAATATGTCAGTTTTGAAGCATTGCCTCACAAAATGTGTAAACAAATCAATGACCTGAAATCTGCAAAATCCGTCTAAAATCATCACAACCCACAGACCCAAGTTATATGGATTTGAGAGAATCAATTGTAATAAAAGTAAGTTAATCCAAATACTTTTTAATAGATTCTTAAATTTTAATCATAAATCAAATTTTTTTGCTTTTGCATTAAAAATTCTGCATAAAAGTTTTTATAACAATAATAATCCTACATCTTCAAAAATATAGTTGTGGCAATTTCAATTTGATAATTTGCAAATAATGTAACATGGCGTAATTCACACATACAAAAAAAACGTTATAATTTTAAGAAGTAAAGTTTCTTTAAAACAATTATTCTATTTCAAATTTTCAATAAGTACAACTAAAGAATTTAACTGAACGATTTACTAAACGTGATTTTAGTTTTCTGCAGTTTAATTTATATAAGCCGAATAGGCTGATATTTGGAAATTACAATGCAACACTTGAAATTAAATTTCAGCTTTAAAACTCAAAATTAGTCAAAAAAAAAAAAAAGAAGGACAGAAAAAAAAAATTAAAACCAAGAGGTGACTATGTCATATATTCTTCTTGCTTCCCCTCATATAAACTACACCTGATAAAATTTTAATGATTCCAAAGAGCTTGCCTTTTAACAAGTGCAAGATTCCTTGATAAGTGGAAGGCTTTTCGAGCAAAAGTTCCTTTACCTTTTATACTGAATAATTTGTTGATATGATGAAATGTGTTAGAATCTGCAGTTAAGTATAATTTCGCTAGTAGCATATCTTTGGCTGTGATTTTAGTAGTTCTTGTGGTAATGCTTTGAATAAGAAAAAAGCAAATTTTCAACACTAATTTAAAACTTAAGCAAAAAAATTTTAAATGATGAAGTGCATGAAAAAATTTTTAATTTAACAAATAACAATAATAAACAAAACACATACTTGATTTGGAGATCTGTAATTAGCATTTAAATATTTTTCACTTCCATAATAATTCAGTTTAGTTTCATTTGAGCTAGGATTTGGATGATCAGTTGAAGGTAAAGTAAGAGTCATATTACTTTTCCTTACAGCAAGATCACTTATAGCTTGTTTGTTTTCATACACTTCAGCCCCTCTTTCTCGCTGACCAGCAACTGTCTTGATTCGTGTTCTAGGAGAATGAGGATAAGTAAGAAATGCAGTACCCATGCATGGACTACTTGGACTACACTCATTCTTTGGACTTTGCTTCGACATTGAAGCATTTCCCAAAATGGCACAAAGTTCATCTTCTGAAGATGCAGAATTTAAAGCTTTATGATTCACAAACATCATAGCACCATTATTACTGGCTAAATTGTCTGATAAAGAATGTAGACCAAAATTGTGAGATTCAGTCGTTGGCGATATTTGGTGGTTGCTACGATCCCGAGGAAGAGATCCGTTGGTTTTTATTCTATTAGGCATAGTATGGTAGCCACTAGTCACATAATTTGAAGCATTGCTTTTCATAGGAGATGGCATCAGATTTTGGTGGTTTTGCATCACTGGTAAAGTAGTGTATTTAGCAACACCATTACACTTCGAATCGCCTGAAGAATATCCTTCAACGTTTGATTCTGATTTGGAACCAATTGAATTAGAATTATTTGTGTCTGTAGAAGCAGGAACTGATGAATCAGTAGACACTGAACTAAATTCTCCAGAAGAAGAAGAGGATGCTGGGTCTTTATGTTCTACAGCAAGCTTAGCTTTGGATTCCCTTTCTTTTTGTGCTTGTTCTTCATATTCGGCACAAAGATGAAGAATTTCTTCCAGCCGTTGTCTCTCTTGTTTTTCTTGCTCTTGATCACGAAGCCGTTCTTGTACAGCCTAAAGAAATTATTAGCAAAAAAAAAGTCAAATATTACCAATTTAAATTTTTTTCTCATTGAAATGAAAAAGCAAAATACAAAATAATATAATTATTCCAGTTTCACTTTACATAAATTTGCATGTATTTATAAAAGTTAAATAGCTTACTTTCAGGCCGGTTGCACACTGAAATTAAACAGATGAATTTGAACCTAGGAGGAAAAGTTTTCCTAGATTTCCAATCATTTAGCTCCAAACTAGTTTTCTGGCTGAGAGTAATTAATCTTAGCATGTAGAAAGCAAGCATAGACAATACGCGTTGTGTACATATTTCATATAAGTTCCTTCTAATATAACCACAAAATTCTTAACCCCATTAGACACAAGGAGATTACAGAAACACTTCCACATCATACTTCAGCGTTTTAATTTAAATTTTAAGTGCAATATTTTATAAAGCATACTTTACCAATCTATTAATAATAAATTCACTCACACTGTTAACCTTTTGCATATAGCATAGATTTTATCAAAATGGCTTCAGTATTGCCTTAGGTAGCACTGGTATTAAATGTTATTCGCCAAAAATAAAAGAGAAATATTAACTAAAGCTTTAAGAAAGCACAAAAATGACAATAAAAATTCATTTCAGAGAGAGCTCAACCAAATATTAAGAGATTTTTTTCAAATTAAAGTTTCAAAATATTAAAGATAACATCCAAAATAGGTAGTTTTGAATTTCCTTCAATAGGATCCTCACAGTCCCTCCTTACATTTGCCAATCTGAAAGTTATTCATGTCAATGAAGTATAAGGAATGCAAACGCTGAGTATAGCTGTGTAATGATATCAAGCCAATCATAACATGTTTTTGAGTCACATGGTTTTTTGCCAATCCCACCTTATTTTAAAATTACATATGAATTTCTAATAAATATTATGTATAATTTGTTTCTAAACTGTAGTATCATAAAAAGCAAAACTAAACAAGTCACAAAGACTTCAAACAATGCAATTTCATTGCATGTGCGTACTCATTGACAAAATGTTTGAATAGGTAACAAGAAGGCTAATTAGGTTTTGCCTTACAATTTTCTTAATAAAATATTTCAAGAATTTAGCATTTATTAAACTACAAGAGGTAAATGTTTTACTAAAGATATGCCCATTAAATTACAAATACAGAGAAGAAAAATAATTAGTTATCCATTTGTGTTAATTTTTAGAAAATTCTTGCAACATAATCTAGGAAGGAAGTGAAGATTTATTCAAATAACTTCAGAAAAAAACTATAAAAATCAGAATTTTGTGATTGATGAAAATTAATTCCGCAAGATGCCTTTGTAATATTATAGCTCAAAACTATAAGTAGTAGAAACTATGAATCTTCACAGCAGTTGCCAAGTCTTGATTTTTATCAAAACAAAATGAAATTTTAAAAAATAATAATAAATAATTCATAAAAAAGCCAGAGGAAATAAAAAACAAAAAGTATAATAAATTTAATCACTCACTAGAAATAAATCAAATGCTTCAAAATTATCTATGCATTCTATCACTTATTCAATCCTCTCAAGTTATTTTTGTTACAACACAAATTACATAATAACCAGGAGAAATTAGGATGATTGTCAACTATTTCTTCCATGTAAAAAACAATAACAAAGAAATATTTTGGGGAAACAATGGCAAAATTTATATACGAAATTATCAATACTATGTCATATAGTCTTCTTTTTTCCCCTCATGTAAACTACACCTCAAGGCCGTAGCCAAATTTTTTCCGGGGGGGGGGGGGGGGTAGGGGGGGAGCCCTGACTTTGAAACACTAGTGTTGAGGAAAGTTTCAGGGAGGAATCTATGCTACATTGCGAAAATTTTCGGGATTTCGGGAGGCGGCCCCCCTTCTGGATACGGCCTTGCTACACCTAATAAAATTTTAATGATTCCAAAGAGCATGCCTTTTAGCAAGTGCAAGATTATTTGATAAGTGTAAGGCTTTTCATGCAAAAGTTTTATTTGCATGAAAAAAGATGGATCACATGAGTAGGATAGATAAATGCTGAACCTTGTAATAGAAAAATATTTTTTATCTCAAAGAGTTACCTTTCTATGTTGTTCGTGAAGCTCAAATTCACAGGCTTTCAAATTTTCTACGCTGACATGATGGCTCCTACAGTCGGAGACAAGAGGTGATGTTGGGGTACAACGATCAGACCAAGCTGTAGCAGGAGATCTCCTACTCATGAGTATAGGGTCTGGTGTCTTAGAATACAATCTTGTTGTCTTAGGAGACATGTTCACCTTGCCATGAGAAGTTTGTTGTGGATATGGAGGAGGTGTAGAAAATCCAGGCTTTGTAGTTAAAGGACTGAAAAGCCTAGAAACAGGACTAGGATTCTTGATGCTAGTTTCAGACGAGTATCCTTTATGCACCCGCATTATAGGAGGGGCGGAATGTAAGATACGTATGCCTTCTTTTATAAAATATTTTGGGGTATCTTGTGAGGTAATGATAGGAGGCTGACTATGGGACATATATTCAAACTTGGACACTTTTTCAACAAGATCGATACCATCCATGTATGGACTGGTAAATGCTCGAACGGTATCAAATGATTGTTGATTTGAAATTGATTCCACTGAAAAAGAAAATTGGTACATTAAGAAAAGTTAAACAAAAAATTTAATATTTTACAAAATAATATCTAAAAAATCATTACACACTATCTTCCTTAAAAACCATTATGTATTATTCTATATTTCTCTCTTTAATCCCTGAAGCTCCAGTCCTGTTCAGGCAACTCGTACATGTCGAATTTGTATTGCCCAAACTGAATTTGGACAGAACAGAAATAAGTGTTTTGGTTCCATATAGCCCAATCAGTGTAATTATAACACCTAATTCATTAATTTCACAATAGATGGCATGGTTGGAACTACATATTTTACAGATTTCAGGTGTGGGTGAAATTTTAAAAGTGCATTTTGCAGTTCGACAAATTTTGTGATTTGGTTTAAAATTTAAAATTTTTCTGTAAATTTCACTTATTCTTTTTTTTTTTTACAATATCTGATTTTGATGTCAGTGAAGACAACAGCTTAGATATTTGGGCTCAAATACCAAAATTAACTACAGCTATCAGTTAAATTCAACAGTTTTATAACATTTTGGTTCAAAATATGGTTTGATTACATTTTCTGAATTTTAAACTTATAAACATTTGAACACCTCTCATAATGACCGGTGGTTGCTCCTGAGAAGTTTTACTGTATATCAATAAAAAATCCTGCATATATATGCATGATTCCTATAAAATGAAAAAAGATAGGCTGACACTTTAGATTCAATTTATTATTTGCATTCATGTTAAAACGCATGAATTCTAGAACTTGACTGTTGAAGATCTGATCTTGAATATTGAACAATAAAAAATTTCTAAAATAACATTATCTAGAAAAATAATTTAAAATTCAAATGGCTGCAAGTGGAAGAATGTTTTATCATTTTAAGACAGTTGAATAAAATAATTTTCAGAACTGACAATCATGTGAAGGAGGGAAAAAAAGATTTTTTTTCTTGTTTATCATTTTCAAGAAAGAAATCATTTAAAATGTCATGAAATTTTTGAAGTTTTAATTAGAGAATCTTTGCAGCCTTAAGTAGTTCACACACATCATTAAAAAATTTATTTATTTATTTATTTATTTATTTATTTTTAATGAAGTGGATCTTGAATGATCAGTTCATCAAATATTTTGTATATATTTTCATGCTAAATTTTTATATAAAAAAACACTGCATACAAAATGATAAAAGCTTTTTAAAAAGAGGAAAACTGATTTGTGATGGACAAATCAGAATGAACTCTACTAGATAGTTAAAACTGAAACCAATTAAGCCATGTATATTTCCAATATTTGCCATAAAACTCGATGTTATCATATTGAGCATAATAAATTCAGATAAAGTTATTCATGTAATAAAAATTTAAACGTTCTAATAGTTTTTTGCATAGCTATAATAACTTCACATACCAGGAACAAACCCAGATGAATTTTTTAACTTTCTAGGAGTTGGAGAAGCCTTCTTCATAAGTTGAGCTTCTTTGGGATTGTTGAAGCGAAAGTAATTTGAGCGCCCAAGGCATAACATACATCCTAAAAATTAAAAAAACAAATGAATGTTGCAGCTGTGAATGATTTGTAAGAAATAAAAAAATATTTTGTTCCCACAAAGTGCAACTAACAATCTTTTATCAGAATATTATTCCACTACGATATATCCTCTGTAGAATTATTCTTTCTAACAAAAGATAATTATACTGACTAGAACATTGTTCATTCAGGAATGTTGAAATATCTCATGCATATAGTAAAATTTCTTTAAATCAAATAATAATGAAAAGAAAAATAACAAAAGAAGTGTTTAGTATTATCAACATGCATTTATTTTTAAGAAACGTGCTCATTATTGGTACAAGTGTGTAGAGATACTGAAAATTAAAACCAACATTAGTTAACATAAATAAAATTCAAACTGTCAAGAAACTATTTATGAGCTATGTCACGATTTATGAACTATTTACATTGATATTTCATTTTTCTCATACTTTAGAGCAACGGATTTAGATAATTTTTCAAAGAACAATAGTTGTTTGAAAAAAAAGCAAACACTGCTAAATGTCATTTTAAGTAAGCTGATTTTTAATAATTTCTAAACTATCTAATTTTTAAAAAAGATTCATAAACCTTTCATAAATGAAGACAAACTTTGTTGCAACCAATTAAAAATTTCCTTCCAATTAGCTAATCTGCTGCTGGGCATATATACGTAAATTTCCCTGAATTTATCTATACTACACATCACAATATAATTTTCTTATCTACAGGAGTTTCAAAACAGAAGGGTTTTACTGTACTTAAGCGCTTTTACTGTAAAGGTAACAGTTTCCATCTGGTGATTATCCTCAAGTTTTTCACATTCATTAAAATTGAAATTTTGAAAAGAAAACATTTTTCAAGACAAGGAATTATCGTAATTCACACACAAAACCTCTTCCCTCTCACTCCCGTCAAAATTATGGGCTGGAGTGTTCAAAAGTAGCGCACCAAAACATTTTTTAAAAAATCCACTCCTCAATCCCGAAAATTTATTTTTTTCTTCTCTTACATACTATATGATAGTATCAAACTATTTGTAGTATAATTAAAGATTTAACATATTTTTAAATGTTTCTCTTGAGAAGAATAGGTGCTTCTGTTGTTGTTCTCTTCAAAATTATCCGACCGTTAAGGGGTTAACAATGGGTGATGAAATATTAAAGAGAATTTTAGTTTTCTTTAAGATCCTCTTAAATTTGTCCATTATTACAGTATCATAAGCAAAAAAATTAAGAGAATTGTTCAATAATTACAGAAAACAAAAATTTTTACAGAAAACTTTTTTTTTTTTAGTTTACCTTGAGATAAACAAGTTGGTTCAGTAATGAGCACCCCATCGATGGACACATCTCCAGCTTGAGGATAAACGGTAACAAGACCATTGTCATTGTCAATGAAACAATGATCAAGTGCTATGCCAGGCCCTTGGATTATGACATCTTTTGGAGAAAAAGAATCAGGATTTCCGATGTATATTCTGCCTGAAATTCCCAATTACAAGAGCAAATATAAGTATGCATACATATTACAGAAGTTTTAATATACTACCAATGAAAGCAGAAAAGGGTTGAAAAGTATTTAATATACAGTGAAATCCTGTTAAACAAACTCCTACAGACTGGGACGTATTTTGTTGAAGTGGAGTGCTCGTTGTAACGGAATATACGTTGCATATTGTTATCGGAATGGCGTTCAAAAGAGGACTGAACATTTATTTCATTATAGCAGATATTTTGTTGTATTAATATTCACTATAACAAGATTTTACAGTATAAGTAGATACATAATAAATACATCCCCCTCCCTCCCACCCTCTTACATTCAAGAGCAAATATTATTTGCTACACTGATTCAAAATTTTAAGCATTAGAATATATACAAAAGCAAATTTTGTTTTGCTTATCTTAGGGATTATAAAGGAATAAAAATGAGGACCATTAGAATAATAATGACATTCACAAAATAGATTTTAAGGCTTACAAGGGCATGTGATTCACTTGATTAGGTAAAAAAAGGTTGCGCTAAGTGGTAAACTTATTGGGGGAAGAATAAAAAGATGGGAGGAGGCTGTCCAACCATTTGAGCAACCAGGGGGAAGGGGTCAATTGCCCCCTGACTTTTAGAAAAACAATGTATTTATACATGTGTGTTATGTTGTTGTTTTTTACCAATAATAAGCATTGAATACATACCATTTGTCCTACCCCCCTTGGAAAATTTTGAAATGATGGGCCTGGTAGCAGGGGTCCGTAGAAAAATCAGAGGGTCAAAAGCCCAGCTTAAACCCCACAACATCAAGCCATGATACCAACCCTAATATGTTTATATATATCCATAGGAAGACAGATTTGAAAAAAAAGTTCAAACAGAAAAAATAAGCACTTGTCACCTAAACATGCGCAAAGCAGCAAAAATTTAAGTAAAGCAATATATAACAGAAAGGTAGTACAGTAAAATATTTTACTACATTTCTGTTTTATATATAATATATATATATATATACATATGAGGAGTATTATGAACCCTCTACCCCCCACACACAAACAGGGATAATTGGTTACACCACTGAGTGGGGCAAAGGAAAAAGAAAGATGATTAAATAAAAAATAATGACTTTGTTACACAGCAAAACCCAGTTCAAGTGCTTATAGCAGTAACTATAAATATCTGAAAGTGTGTGATTGGGATTTCATGTAAAAAATATATAACCAATATGTTTACTAATACATAATATAAATACATAATATAAAAAATAATTGAACTGATAAATAAGAAAACCGATTAATAAATTAGAATGAATAATATAATTAACTTTTCTTTATTTTTACAAAATTGTAATGAACAAAATTCAAATTCTTGCATTATAATTTATTATTCAGAAAATGCTTTAACATGCACAGATAGCATCATAAAAAGCATAAACATGATTCAGAATCAAACATAAATTTTAAACACGTAATTTTCAACCTGACTTTAACTAAAGGTGTGAAACATTTCAACATAAAAAGCATAAAGTTATTCAATGATATGTATTTTATTGTTGGGCTCAATGAAATGTAAAAAAAATTAATTTGCACAAGTATATCATTATTTAAAAACATCAGTATAAATTTTGACCCCACACTAGAAGCAGAAAACACATAAAATGTTAGATTAAGAAAGTGCTAACAAAAGCATTCTGAAAAGAACATCGATATACTACAAGCTATGCATGTTATTAAGCACAGTGGTATTCAATCATTTCTTATACTAATGCATTTTAGATCTGCATCAAGTTGCTTTCATTATTTTAAGTTTTAAAAAAAATTTTAGGGATGAAAATGAATTGAAACATTACTCAGAACTATCTTTTGATTTTTTTTATTCTTAAATTAAATAGTTCTAAAGCTAGCACATAACATTTCTTCTTAAGGAGACCCAAAATCACAAGAAGAAACATAAAAAAAGAGTTATAATAATATGTACGAAAGTGTGGCAGTATGAGTATCTATAACAAACTTGTTAACCTTTAAGCAAAAAATGAACAACTTGGAAGCCAAAGAAATGACTGAAAACCACTTAAGAAGAAAACATAAAGAGAGAAGCAATAGTAGAAAAGCTTGCAACACTACCTTCAGGCAAAGGGTGAATTGTTACTGCACTGTTAAGCCTCCCACCATTACCTCCTAAACTAACAAGATGGGGGCCTTCAGTTTGAACTTTAACCGAGCGTCCTCTTTCACAAATGGCCAAGCCATCCTACAGGTTAATGGACAGTGTAGTATGGTTGCATTCGCCATTCAAAATTATCAATACTTCATTCATAATAAGTATGTAGGCAAACATTTATAACAAATTTTATTAGAAAATTAAACATTTTTAAGACAGTATTTGAAACTTGAAAAACAAATGCAGTAGCTTTTTTAAACATTTTACATTGATATTTTATCTACGTTCTAATTATTATAAACACGTGCATGTTTAAATTAGATGACTGAAAAAATTATTTCTAATTTATCTTTAAAAGAATAACATACTACTAATATTTTTCTCTAAATCTTGAGACATAAACTGAGAAAAAAATTTTGATTTTTCACACCTTGAATGCACCCTTGAATCAAACAAGCATCTTACAATTAACATTTATCACACAGAGATAGATCAGCACTAATATGAACAGTAACAAGCCAACAATTTTTATCTTGCAAAAAAAAAAAAAAACACACACAGAAATATTGAACATCATCCGATAGAGAAAAAGAGAATAAGTTTTGTGAAGAAAAAGCAGAAAAGTTAACCATGCTTGTTCGTAGCAAAAGCAAAAACAATTTTATTTTGCACTATTATTTTTAATTAATTTATGTTCTTGGCTACAATGAATATCTAGATTTATTTATTTTATTTTTTTTTTGTTAAAAAGAATAATGAATGAATATGCAGTTTTTTTTTTTTTTTTTTTTTGTTTTTTTTTCGCAGTTTTTCTTCAAAATTTCTATGGTTAAAAACATATTGAACAATATTCAGAATAAAAGCAAAAATAATAATTATAATTATATTTATCATTATCATTATAAATAAATATAACTACATTAAATTAAAGCTGAAATTAAATATTCAACAATGCAATTCTTTTTCTTCTTTCATTAGCCTCAAAAACATTTTGATTAATTTGTTTGGGTTTACCTGTGCAAAAGCCATAATGAGCTACACTAAGCCAAGAAAAACTTATGATTCATAAACTTTTTGATCTATGTATAAAAAATGAGCCATCTCTTCCATGTCCAATCTAAACAAACAACTAAACTCATATAGCACCCACTGAGCTGTATAACTAACATAAGGTTCAGGCTGTATAACTAACATAGTCTTCTGCTCCACAGACAAAAAAAAAAAAAAAACTTTGTGGAAATTTAAGATCAGCTTAAATTATGTCCTTGAAACAAGTGCAAACTAACAGGATAATAAATATCTTGAATTAAATTACGTAATGTCTTCTTTGAGAAGAAACACAACTATTCAACTGCTTTAAATTATAGTTTTTATAACAAATTAAAATGTTAAATTTATCTATTTCATAAAATGGTTAAAAATAGAGGAGAATTACAAATAGCAACAATATCACTAATAAGATATTATTATTATTATTATTATTATTATTATTATCATCATTATTTACAATAGTAATAAAACTTAGAATTATACAATAATAATAATACTAATTGAACCTATCTATACAATAATAAATATTATTAAGCAATTTTGTTAAGAAATGCAACAAAAACATCCAACTTCATGTGACATTAGTCTACATATACATATTACCTTTGTTTTAAATCAATTGTAGATTTTATATTTAGAAAAAAATAAACATTTCATTGCAAATGTGTGCCCTAATTAAGTTTTTTTATCAAAAAATATGTCCCAAGTCTTTCCTGTAAATTATTCATTATATATATTTTTTAAATGTACACAGTTTGGTTGCATAAAAGAAAAAGATAAAAAAGGAAACAATAAAAGCATGTGAACTGACAGGTTTTTCAGTAAAAATCATAAAAGTGACTTGCAAAGCAAAACCTTTAGCAAGATGCGATGAAAAGACGAAACAAAGGCTTGAAATGTTTCTTAAAATCCGTTTTAAAATATTATCTTATTTATTATTTCTTCAACAGATAAAGAAAAAAGAAAATATGCATAAAATGTTATTTTATTCTGGATAAAAAGCATGGTAGTACAGTAAAACCCCGTTAAAACGCGGGTGACGGGGGACATGTTTGGCACACGCGTTATAACATAACCGCGGTATAGTGAAATCATACCGCGGAACCATATTCACGAAATAATACGCGCTTTTGTTGCATAATTTTTTAACTTTATGAGTTACACGTAACTTTTCTTCCTAGAGTATAAGTTTTTCATTTCTTCTTTGCTGCTATTTTATTCAATGTAATTGCTGTGCAAGGAGCACCACATCTCAACTGTGCAATCAGTCTATCGAGCGATAAGTTATAAACCAACTACGTTCCGAGAAAAAGGTGCTTAAAAATCTCTTTATGTTATCAACATGGGATTGTGAAGGGGGAGAGGTCTTAAGAAAAATTAGATTTGGAAGGTGAGGAACAGACTTGGGGAATATGTTTACTTTTCAGGAATGCTAGAGAATCTGGAATGCAAAAGTTGATAGCACTATAAAAGTCACACACATAACTAGACTTTATAATTAGACAGAATTGAACTGAACAGTCCCTGACAGATGGAGCACCACCCATGCCAAGAGAAACAAGTCAGTGCGATTGCACCCGATTTTGAATTCAAGCTATATGTTCTAGGTTGAAAGACAGAAGAAGCATGAAAAAGGTGTACATCAAGCCTATCAAAATAGGGCTTTATCATTAATCTGTTTGTGTGTCTGGTGGGGGGATGGGAATTCTTTGGCTAGAATATTTGTGTGCTTGGGCTGACTTTATTTACAATGGTAAATTTGGAATCACCATTAAATGGCGATGATAAAGGGTGGTTTAAGAGTTGGGGGACATGATAGTCACCGCGGTATATCCGATTCCGCGGTATACTGAGGGGCACGGGGTTTTACTGTATTAGCAATTTAAATATTGCAACAATATTAGTAGCAGTTGACAGCAATGTAGTAGTTTTTTAATATTTTTTTAAAAACATGTATAATACATAAATAATGATAAAAATCAAACCTTCATCTGCAAACAAGAATCATTTAAAACAAAATATCTGAATTATCTTAAAATAATAAAAAACCTGTGTGTACGTATGCAGTACTGGATCTTGGAGTTTTTCGTGGAGGGGCAAAACTTAACTCCCCCCCCCCTCCATCTTTATTAAAAATTGAAAAATATAAAGTCAAAGCTTACTTTGGAAGAGGATGCTACTTCCAGGAAACTTCCATTTTCTAAGTTAGGCTTTAAAAAACCAATAGGATATGGATTTGATACAGTCCATACACCCAATGAAGTCATGCTTTCATTCTTCAATAGAATAAAAGTACCTCCTATGGGAAAATTTATTCAGAAAAAAATTAGATTCAAGCCAAATGGGAATAGATTAATGGATATATTAGTAACATTTACCTAAATGAGAAATGCACAATAACATTACATAGATTCATTCAATCAAAAGATTGAAAAACATATTTCCCAGGCCCGTCATTTCAAAATTTTCTGTAGGGGGCAAAGTGTGTACATTCAATGCATAGTATAGGTAAAAATCAACAAAATACATAAACAGATGTATAAATACATTGTATTCAAAAAGTCAGGGGGGGAACTGATCCCCCCCCCCTTGATCATCCAAATGATAGCACAACTTGAACAGCACAAGCAGCTGTAAATTATGCTTTTATTTTTAAAGAAATTGGCAATAATTTATGCAAAAAAAAAATATTTCCAGACACAAACACATATAAAAAAAAGAAAAAGAAAAGAGATTTAATGTTACTATAATGAGAAGCATTCTTTAAAATTTCTCTCATTTATGAGGCCTTCATTTCCTCACTAATATTTATTTCAATTATATATATACTTGCTTATTAGTATAATAATACTCATTTATTCATCATCAAAGCTTCCTTTATCTTTCCTTGAAAGATTTTAATCTTTTTTTGTAATGCCAGCATTAGTTATGACAAATCTCATAAAAATGAAATGAAGTACCACTTTACCCAAGGCAATAAGTAAAGTTTAAACTTGCTATAGCAAACATTTCACAATTTTTTAATGAGCAAAAATATATAATTGTTAAATTGCAGTCAAAAAGTCCCTACTACTAGTTTATCCACATCTCTTGAAAACCATCAATAAAAAACAAGAAAAGTCGAGATATTGTTCCATTTAGGATAATTTTTCTGTTTATTGTAATAAATTCCAAATAATGATGAGGGTGGACGGACTCACGAAGGATCGTCAATATCCTGAAATTTCCGGATCGCGAATCGTAAAAAATCCCGATTTTCTAAAAAGCAATCATACCTGTATCCTCCCGAGACCCGAGTAAAATAAAATACACATATTCTCTCAACTATATTAGTTTTTCTGAACAATTGGGTATTAAAAGTGATGTTTTTCAAAAAATTAATAAACTTGAATTTTTAAATTTTTCTGGGGGTACATCCATTTTAATGTATGTTGAGGTCATACCTACAGTAGAACTGTGCGATACTTACACAAAAATGGATAAACAAAAAATTGTATTCATTACTTATAACATAAGAAAAGAAATCAAACTTGTATAAAAATCTAAGAACTATTAAAAAAGAAAAAAAAATAATGTGAAAATCAAAACAACCGCGAGAGAGCCGAATTCCAACTTGACTCGTGTTCTTTGCCATATTGTAAACAAATAAACTACCGTTTCCGAATTCTCAAAGTTAAAAAGAGATATCCTATTCCTCCTTTATAATTCCAGCCCAGGTCTTGCTTGCTAAAATAAAATCTGTCACAACAGGCCGAAAAAGCAAAACATCCATTTTATTGGATGCCAGGTCTCAGGAGGGTATTTGGCAAAACAACCTTTAAGACATTGTGCGCATAAGCCCAATAAGCTGATTGTATGAAAGTCGGATCATACGCAAACTTAGAATCCGAAAAATCAAAAAGTGGAACTTCTTCCCCCGTTTTTTAGAGTAATACAAATACAAAAGTCCTAGTCAATTTAATTGTCCCCAATGAACATCAAGAGCTTTCTTAAAAGTTTTTACCCCACTGCAAGTAACAGTCGCTGCCGGTATACTATTCCAACTGCCTAAAACCCTATTGAAGTAGTAATTTTTCCTAATTTCAATAGCCTGAGTGAAAAGCTTAAAACAATGACCTCTGGTTCTACTTTCAGCACATAACTGTAGCCCACCAACATCTCCCATTGTAATGAATTTAAACAACTGAATCATGTCCTCTCTAACTCTTCTTTGCTCAAGCTTATACCTATTGAGCCTTTTTTAAGCCTAACCTCATAATCTAAGTCTGAAAGACAACTTACCAACCTAGTAGCCCTCCTTTGAACCCTTTCCAATAAGGGAATATCCTTCTTTAGGTAAGGAGACCAAAACTGAACAGCATACTCCAAATAAGGTCTTACCAAAACCAAACTAGAAATCTATTACTGATGTATTTTAACCCAGAAATAAAAAAACAATGTTTTACATCTAACGCATATTTTACCAAAATTTTGAGTGGTTTGACATACATAACAAGTAGATATGTTTATTTAGATTCGCCTGAGACAAAATTCAGATCGAAATAATAAATCAAAAGGTAGTACACCTAGCTAATTTTGCAAAAAGGAACAACCATTTTAATGCATCGTGAAGCAGGAAAACATCCATCAAATTTCAGATTTACTTGTAAGATATACATGCACAAACAATTATCGGAAGATTTACAGCCTCGTAAATATTTTTGCATAATAAAATTTTTGTTGTCCAGAATTTTCCCATAATCGGGTCTCCAGTTAACTATCCGTCTAGCATGGCAGTGAAAAATATTCTATTCCAAATATACTGGTCAAAATGAATAAAACACAAGGTACAGCCTGGAGACGGAATAATTTCTATTTGAGTACTACTTACACTACAGGCCCGTAAAATGTAAAAATTATTAAGAGTAATGCGTTTCGCGCAAAAATATCATTATTGAATCTTTGTTAAACGGTCATTTTCCTAATAAAATGAACATCAACTTAAGAATTTTAAAAGACAACCAGCAATTTTTCAGTCCAGATTGGCAATTAGCATCAAATTTAGTCTTGTGCGCTAATTTTTGTATAACTTGTTTGACAATAAAATTGCGATAAAGCTCGCAAAATTTTTATTTTAGTTACATTTTTATCGTGTAGTATCAAGGATGCGGAATGTGTATTGTTTTTATGTAAAGCTGAAATGGGAGTCTTGTTTCCCATTTAATTTGTAACGTAATTTGTAGACTTTTTTTGTAACACTAACGGATATTTTGTGATTATAAGTATTAGCGTATTTTAAAGCCTATAATATTAAAAAGAAAAGATGTGTGCAAAAAAAAAAATATTTTTGTTTGAATTCTGAGGCGAAATATCGGAAAAAAATAAATAAATAAAATGAAAAGTTTTTTGTAAGTTTGTCTTCTTTATTAGTTTCGTTTTCAGAAACTTATAACACGGGAAGTAATAATAATGATTCAACAGAGTGGGATTCTAAAGTGTAAAACGCAGATGGCTGAAATACTGGTTGCTCTCCATTCAAGTAAAATGGCATCCGTGGAAAAACAGACGATCACAGAGCCAGTCGTTTCATTGGCAGAAAACCATCTTGACGTCGACTGAGCGTGAGTCAATGTTTAGGTTTCAATGAAAATATACGAGCACATGGCGGATACGCACTGCTGAAGAATAAACAAGCACTAGCACGGGTCAGTAACCAACCTTGAATATACAAAGCCAGGCTTCAGAACTATATGACCTGTGGTTCGATGTTTTTTTCCTCTTTAAAAATCCATTTGCAGTTAATTTATAACTGAAAACTAAATGTTTCAAAGAAAATTATTTCAGGCATTCGGAAATTCAGAAGTAATTTGTCTACAAGAAAATAAAACTGAATGACTGAAATATTTTCCGCAATTTAAAAAGAAACACTCAGAGTCCACTAATCCAAACCAAACGTTAATTCGAAAATTTGTTTGGTTAACTCAGACAGAAAATTTGAAAAACTTTGATATTAAATTTACATTTTTATTTTGTAAAATATTATTATTTTCAAAATTTCATTTTCATTCCACCTCTCAGTTGTATTGGCAGCTGTATATCCACTGCCATTTACACTGATTTTAAAAATACCCCTGGCGAGTTTGAATCTTCGCTAAGATAAAATAACAAAAGGGTTTTTTAAATTGAAACTTGGAATCACATTGAAGAAACACAATGCCCAAAAAATTTTCCTGTGTTTTCTTTCTCCCTCCCCCCCTCCTCTCTTTATCTCTCACGCACACACACAATGGCACACATTTGTGTGTGATTTTTTAAAATTAGTTTCAAACACACGTTTGTATGTGTGTGTGTGTAAATGCGATTATTATTTTAAAAAATACAATTTATTTTTATGAAAGCCGGATAAATTACGTGAAAGTGACTTTTTTTTGTGAGAAAAAATGATGAATGTGATGAACTAATGCAAATTCGAAAATAGTCAGAAATAAATGTTATGGAAATATTTTGAAAATTAGACATTTAAGGTGATCGTGAGTTTTATTGAATACACTTAGATGCGTCTGCACTTAAAATGCTCACAATAAAATTTTAAGTTAATAAAAATCAAACATAAGGAGTTTTCTTCTTTTTTTCTAAGGATAAAACTGATTCAACGGGTTCCCCAATCCCCCACTACAATATTTTATTGACAAAAAGATCTTTATAAACAGAAAAACGTACATAAAAATGTTCTATCTTTACAAAAAGCTACATCGTTTTATTTGCACTAACGGTAACTGATAAAACGTAAGGGAAAAAAAATAAAGAATTTTTCGAGTCAGATCAGTTTTGCAAGAAACGAATGAACTTTTTTGTTTATTTGATGCGATAACATACCAACCATTATCTGTTTGCATTTTTCAACTAAAAGCGCTTGCAGTTTTTAGCCAGACGTTTCCAATGGTATGCCTCAAAAAATATTCCTGAAAAGTTCGGTTTTGAATTTTAAAGAACATTTATTAGCCATATTTTCCCAAGCAAAAATTAATATTCAATTCGACAATTCGAAGAATATTCCTCCTCACGAAGTCGAAACAATGGAGCTTCAAATTAAAAAAAAAAAAAGAAACATAAAGGAAGAAAAGAAGTCTACACTATATGATGTCTAAATTATGTGATGTCAGCACCGTCAGATTTAGTGAGCTCAAAGAATGCTTTCAAAACAGTATGAAAAGGACAGCACAGTAGACAATGAGACAGAAATTCAGTGCGATTTAAATAAACGCAGGTCGAAAGGAATATAAAAAATTAGTTGTCAAAGATGTCGCTGAAAGGAAAAATACTGAAAAATTGTGAAAATATACCCGTGAAAAACCGTGGAGGAAAACTACTACTAAAAAATGTCCTGGGCTGTTTACAACTTGTCATTATCTCTCACCCAAATTCACAGTCAAAAGTTTTAGAGAACTGGTAACAATGACAACATTCCTTAAATTAATTATCAAACTGTAAAAACCAATTGAATCTCTCAAGATTCACAATGTAAATACTTTTTCCCCCGTCTGAAAATATCACGAACGTGTAAACAGCGTTGTTGGATTAGCTGATTTCGTAAATCAAATTATTATTTTAGTATTAAGCAAGAAGGAAGAAAATTGCAACATAAAAAAAAAATATTTTCAGTTGAAGCTTGATTATTTTTCATCGAAGTTTTAAGGTTAAAATTTGAACCCGTCCTTTCACACGTGCAAATGATGAATACGTGACCAGTCTCGTTATGACAGCATAACGGTACAAATAAAATCAGATTAGTTCTGGAAATTAAAGCTTACGATATGAAAAAGTTTTCTGATGAAAGAGAGGCAAGTTAACTTGAAAAAAAAAAGTTTTGTGAAAAAAAGAAAATGTGAGCTGCAGTTAGTGAATGATTTTTAAATTTATTCCATCAACAACAAAAAAAAAAAAAAAAAAAAGGGCTTTAGAGACCAACAAAGTGGGAAATGCCTAAAATTCTTAATTAATTCTAATTAGCAGATAATCCATTCGAAATTTCTATGATAAAAAATAATAAATCTCGAAGGCTTTCCATCTAAAATTATTTTCCTATGTTCTCGAAATATTTACTGCCCCCCCCCCCCCGAATTACTATAATTATTGTCTACATGTCAAGTAGTATTTCCTTAGTCTTTAGATAGTACTCAGCACATGTGATTCAATAACGCCCATCTGTCTGACCGGAAGGAAGAAAACTGTTAATAATGCAGCACCCACAAAGCCATCAACTTCAGCTTGACATCTCGAGGGCCCACTGAAATCCCATTCACACAAAAATGGCAACTTTCCAGTCGCTCTCCAACTTTTCTAACTCATTGAAAACCGCGAGTGGGAAGCAAAAAATATACTCGAATCAATACCAAACAACGTTCTGCATTCATGAATGTGTGCATAACTCCTGTTAGCCAATCCCACACGAGATCCTACACAAAAGAACAGTTTTCTACAAGTGCTACATTTGATTCATGCTAAGACAATTTTTTACGCTTTGGTTCGCTCTTTTTTCTAAACGTCGCGTCTTTTTTCATCTTATCTGTTGCATCTGGCATTAAGCGATGCGAATACTGATCTTCCCATTTTCCTTAGCTATTTTCTAACACAATTGCGATTTGCGGCTGCTCATCTTGAGTTCAGGAAAAAAATATTTAAACACTCTTTCTGGAAGCGCAACTTTTTCCCAGCAGGTGCCAAAGATGTACACTTACACCATTTCCATTCTTTGGAAAAGGTAAATGAAAAAAAGAAATGTTGCAAACTAAAAATGCTCTGGCTAAATAATCTATTTTTCTATGTCTTTTGACAATGTCAAATTATTTAAAGGCAAGCAAACTTCCCATGTCAAGAAATCTTTTCTGTAAGAGCCATTTGACATTTCCAAGAAAGACCCCTTCTAAAAGTAGAGATTACAGAAATGCTTTTTTAAAAAATTGAGATCTCAAAAGCGGGTCACTCACAGAACTCGAAGTCACAAAAACTAACTAATTGACACTGGAAAAAAAATGGGTATATTACAAATTACTAGTATAAAAAATAATTTTTTTCATGTCTAAACTCCATCATTGTGTTGTTTATACGAGTTGATGTCTTCTCCGTATTTTACTATAATTAACAAGTTTTCACATGGGAAAAAAATGTTAATTTCAGAAAATTGAGCTTGTTTTGCCAGTAGTATATGTTCGTGGGGGAGGGGAGGTATACTGGCCAAACATCAGATCACGTTTTCGAAAAGCAATTATCGAAAATACTTTAGCAATTATAAAAATAAAAGTGCCGATTTCTCCCCGACGCGACGCCCAACGGGTCCAACCAAACCCTTCGAACCTCAGGTAAACGGTTTCCACTGTCCTCAGAGTACAGGTGAAAGAAACAGTCTGTAAGAAAAAGATCTATTACATTTGACCAAATAAGTAAAGAGAGATGTAAATTTTTTATTTATTTTACTTTATATATTATTCTTGTTAGTATTGTTACGTATTATTATTTAGTGGCGTAACACTTTTTGTTTGGCGCAGGAGCACGGAAATATGCCGTGCTCCTGAGCTCCAGCATTTTGTATTTTTATTTCATTAAGTTTTTCAAAATTTTTCTTGCATTAAATTTAACTTTTAGTAAGCAACGACAAGGAAGGAAAGATGATATTTTTTCTCAACAATTTTATTTAAAAGAGTAAAAGACAAGGATGAATAAATAGTGTACAAACATTTTTTGGTTAACAGAAATTACAAATGAAATTAAAAATTAAATAAATAAAGATGATAAATAATATGATTCATATTAAAACCAAGCGGAACATGTTGTGGAGCAGGAGCGGAGTTGCAGATATTTAGTTGCCGAAGCAGAGTTAAAGCGGAGCAACTCAAAAAGTTATTACTCCAGTTCCTTGATTATTTTTCGGTTAGAATTACAAACAAAATGGAAGAAAAATGTCCCCCCCCCCCCTGTTATGAGGCACATACGCTTCACACAAGCCGCTGAGTTTTACAAGAATTGATTTTTTAAAAAAACAGAAAGAATATTTGTAGAAAAAAAATAACACGTTCAGAAAAAAAATATCAAAATGGAAATTATTGTATGATTATTATTTCTCTTCTTCTTTTTTAGATCTCTTAACTACAAGAAAAAGCGTAAAATTAAGATTCTACATTCATTTCAATTCATGCTGATTTAAGTTATTTGAAAAGTAAACCTTGAAACCGATTGGTATTTCACCCACTTAAAAAGTATCACAATGAAGTCAAGTGATGCGAAAATTGCAATCATGCATCGTTGCAAAATGGACATCGTTTTCAAGAAGAAAGATGGCAACTAGCTGTTGAGTTCAGGCTCGTAATTTCAAAATTTTTCAGGATGGGGGGGGGGGGGCGTAAAGGGTATAACTCAATTCAATGCATATTACATGTAAAAAAACAACATAATACCTTCACACATGCACAAATACATTATGTTTGAAAAAGCCGGGGGGGGGGGGGAGGCAATTGAACCCACCAGATTCTCTAAATGACGAGCCTTCAACGGACTTCAACGGAATCTGCATTTTAGGCTTCAATATGTCGCGAAAAATTCCAAATTCCTATTGAATACTCATCGAAGTAATATAATTTTAGTAAAAACTTGGGCTGAAACTTAAGTGTCTGTGCCTAAATATAAGTGTCTGTGCCTAACAGGTTGATGCACAAAAAAAAAAAGGTTTGAGCCAGATAAATAAGCTTGAGAGATCTAACATACTAAAATACATTTAGTATCTTCGCCAATGAAAGCTTATAGCACTTTTAAATGTAATCCTTTAAGTACAAAGAAGTTTTCCGAACAAAACACTCCAGCCTCAGTAATGTATATTCTCTTCTCTGAAAATATAATCCTCTTTGAAAACAGACGTTTCTGACTTTTGGCAATCAAGATTTTTTTGCGTAGAACATGTTTTAGCACTTGACTTATTATTTTTTGGAGGGCTTGTTTGGGCGAATAAGATTTTGCGAAAGTCCTTTTTTTGTGTCAATATCCGAGAAAGATTCGATTAGAGAACAGAAAATATTTCTGAAGAGATGAATGTAAAAAAAACAAATAATAATAAAAACTTAACACTTTTGTTCTTTTAAATTATTGACATTCACTCCAGTCTAGACGTACGAATGGCAGACTAACAGCTTTTTAGCACTATCAGCTAGAAATTAGCATACACACTCGAAAATAATCCAGAAACGTCAACTAGACAAGCCAAGGCCAACTCCAATTACTACAGCAGAAACTTGCCACAAAATGTCGTCGGGTGGCATTTTAAGGCTTTCCCAATCCCAATTAGAGATGAAACTACCTAAGACACCCGTTGCGCAAGCACCACCAATAACTCGCAGCAAATGAGGAGAAGGAAGTGTCATAAACGTCATTTTGATGGCAATAAAAGACGAAAACAACTTTTCATATCCCTGAAAATTATTTGCTAACGTTACATTGCAAAGAGACAAACTCGAAATTAAAACAGAGCAGCATAATTCGATGCACACAATTTAAAATTACTTATCTACTCAGGGGTCACGGCAGAGGAAATTCAGGTCCGTTTTCGAACCCTTCACAAAATTCAAATTAATGAAAACAGACCCTTTACAAAATTAATCAATCAATACGAATCTTCACAAAATTCAAGTTTCCAAATCGTACTTTTCACCCCGGTAGCAGAAGTAGCACGGCAGCGAGCGCTGCAGATTTATCTTGAAGCTTGCAGATTAATTAGCCACCTTACAAAAAAAAAAAAAAATAAAAAAAAAAAAAACTACTTTCAACATTTTAAGCATGTGTCCACAAAGTTTGCTTTTAAACATGTTGTACTTCAAAACTGGTTAGTAGTGCTATTAATGACTCAGATAAATGTTTACCCTGTTTTCACTAAGTTGCATCATAAATAATTTTCAAATATTAAACTGTGTGGCATTGTCTTTACTTCATTTTCTCTTAGCTTGCATTAATTGCATGTTCAATTTTAGATTTTAATAATTTATTTATAAATAGAATAATTATAACATTTATTTATTGTCTGCATGTGTAATTGTTATATGTCAACTATTTTAAAATGCATAGTTTGCTATTTTTTATGATTGTAAATTTGGTTCCACATCAATTTGGTGTTGCAGATAAATTTTGATTTCTGAAACTTGTGCTGCAGATCGATACAGAAAATTCTGCTACTGGGCTTTTCACACCATTATTTATTATAAAAGCGGCAAATAATGATAAAACTTTTCATCACTATAAATATAAATTTTTAACTTTTGCAAAATAATTTGTTTTTTCACAAAAATCTCTTTTAAATTCACAAAAAAAAAAAAAAAAAAAAAAAACGGAAGCTATTAAAAAATGCTGGATTGATCCCTGCTATTGCCTGGTACACATGATTTAAAAATTTATAAATATTTTTTTAAAAGCATGTCAGCCATATAGAGCATATCGCTCATGGGCTGCAATAGCGGCACAATTCAAAAAATCATGTTTTGAGATAAGTGAGTTTAAATTTTCATTGCTAAGGAAAATGCATAAGAGATGCTTTAGTTTTCTGCCATCTTACGGCCTAATATTGAATTATGAGTTGTGCTTGTATTGCTGCTGAAAAGAGTGTGTATTTTCAGACTTACATATGTTCTTAATCCAAAACGCGTGTTTTTTGAGTTGCGCCCCTATTGCAGCCCATGAGCGATATCTGTTTCGGAACCCAGGATAATTTTGTTGTTTTAACGAAAAAAGTGATTTTATTTTGCGTTTGGACAAAATATTTAATGAGCATAAAGCAGATGAAATGATAGCACTTTCATCCCCCTCCCCTTCTTGTTCTTTAGGAATTCAAAAAACCGTCAATGAAGTTGAAAGGCGATAATTTACTTTTTTCAACTGTTGCTCATCTATGAAATAAGTAAAAGTTCACCAATGATCACTATTGTACTGAATTCCGTTATCTGCCGCTGTTGAAAGGAAAATTTAATTATTGTAAGAATAATATTAATTGAAGCGTCTGAACTACGATTGCATTTAAAATTTAAATTTTCAAAATGTTAAATCACTTTTTTAAATTGTAACATAAAAACAAAAAAGAAATAAATATATAAGCATATTTGTATTAAAATAATACTGAAAGAGAAATACACTGACTTGACTAATTAAATACGGTGTTCATATTGCTAAAGAAGAAATACAGTAAAACTACAACCAATTGATTATAATAAATATTCAACGTAGGTAAGTGTTATTTACATCCATAATTCTGTTCCTAAAAATATTTTGCTAATATGTAGCAAATAAACAAAGACAATTATTATTTCAAGGATGTGTGCCTTCTAAGCACGGCAAAAATGCGCTGAAGTAAAACATTCTTTAATAAATAAACTCTTTCCAATATCTTTTTCTTTTTCTTTTTTTTAAATCGCAGTTCTCTGCAACATAAAAATTGCTGAGCCATTTACTTTTTAAAAAATGATTGATCGGTGTTAGTTTGAAGAAAACTTATAAGTGAAGAAAACTTACAGTGAAGCATTTCTACAACAATAGAAAAAATAGATCGAGAAAATATCAACAATGAGAGAAATAATATCAAACAAAAGAGAAAAAGCGGAATTTGAGTAGGGGAAAAAAACAGCTACTGACCTTGGTATTTTTAAAATATTACACAGACAAACTGGAACGAATGGCATCTTACTTTATCACCGCAGAAGCAATAATTTTTGCCGACCAACTCTGAAATCTTCGATAAAATATTCCTTATCACACTTTATGTTTTTGCAGGTGTTTTATCTCCAGCACGTAGGTATTCCTGCAGCAGTAAAAATTACGAGTCAGAAGAAATTGAATGTATGAATGTAGCAATCTCAAGCTGATTTACCTTTCTTTGGAAAATTAGATCTTACGCACGTCGATGCATAGAGCGCAGCGGAAAAGTAATCTTTGCCCAAGACAATATTCCTTTTTCATGTCGATTATCTATAACTGCTTTTATAGTTATTTTTCTATTGATGAATTTTTCTAAATTTTAGGGAAATCTGTTATACATTTTAAAACTTCAGAACAGTATAAATTGCCATTAAAATGTAAGTAAAAAACAAAAAAAAAAGTCTTATATTTTAAACAATTTTCGCACAAATCGTGGATTTTTTTAAAAATCACGGATTTTAGGAAACAGCTTCAAAAATCGAGGGAATTCGCGGAGAGACAAACTTGCAGCCGTAGTCATACCACTTTCCTAGGGGTTTCTCCCCTAAATACCTCCACCACAAACCCCTATTATACACTAGAGATGAGTTTGGGCTCACTTTTGTAAGTCCGAGCCCGAGTGATACTGTTCGGCGTCAAAGACCGAGCCCTCCCGGCCCCGAAATTATTATATAAAGTGTTGTTAATAGATGTGGTGCTACATCGATTAAATGTAGGTTTTTGTTGCTATCGCAATTGGTTCTAATGATTTTTCTTTTAATTTCAAATAAAGAATACAATATATTTTTTAACTATCATTAAATGTTCCAGTTGAGAATAAATTCTGGTGAGATAAAATTAATGAAAAATGATATTGGAAAATCTTCGGTTTGGTAGCATTTTCGGGAAGTTTTTGATTCGCAGTCGAACAAAACTGGAATATGTTCAGTGCAATTCTTGCAGTTAGGAGACCTATTAATAAGAAGACCTATTAAATAAGATGTGTCTCTATAGTCTGGAGCAAAATGAAAGTGGACACAGGACTAGCAAAAAACCATTATTAGAATAAAAAAAGGAGGCTGGAAATAGCTTTCAAATGCAACCAAGCCGTACTTTTAACGATAAATTTATCTAAACTAGAATCTTTCCCATGACGGTTCCCAATTCCCCTTTCAAAGCTTCTGTTTAACAATTTATCAGCAGTCCCTCACTACGTTTCATGCCCAGAGCGGAAGAAAGTCCGTTTTATGACTTCTTCCTTTTAGAAGGTGCTTTCAAGCACCACGGGGGTTTGCGTTAATTGCTCTCCACTTTCAACTTAACCCCATTCTCTACTGACCATTCAATAATAACGCCTCAACCGAACAGATATCGTTTACTTTACAGATATACAGAAACAGATGCACTGAACACAAAGATAGGAGATAGTGAGAGTAAAGTGATGAATGTCATTCTCAATTTCTCCTCTCCCCTAACAAATAACACTGCAGCCATAAAAAAAAATTCTCACGTTCTTTAAGCATCAACTATTCTTATTTAAATGGGTTTTTCCGCCAATGGTTGTTTACTTTGCCTATAGGTTAATGTATGAATATTTTACCATGAGCAGAGACCTCCCACTTTCCTCTCGTGCGTGCACCCCTTATGCATTGGTGGGTCAGTCTGTACTGATCAGGTTTTGCGCATTTTTTTCAAACCCAATTTATTTAGGGAAGTGCATTGAATGAGAGGCAATAATGAGGTGAGAAAAACCTATCACAAGCTTTTTTAAGCCGAAAGAGAAAATTGATAATAATTGTAATAAAAAGAGAAAGCTGATGTCCTCTGAGGAGTAGGAAGTACAATCTCCAGAATCAGCATTAGTTTCACTAGACACTTCTGAAAGTAATATTTTATTTTTGCCGCTTTTACTACTAATGCATTATCTAACAAGAAGTTCCGTCTAGCCTACTTTCTCATACGAGCCTACTTTTTCATATACACCAACTTCAAACTTATAATCCGGCTATCTCTCTTTCTCATTTAGCTTTAGTTCTTAATTACTTCAAATACCTTTTTCAGCGGTTAATACGTATTCCTTCACTCACGCATTCATTCTTTCATTTATTCAGTCATTCACTTACTCATTGTATTTATTCACTCATTTAGTTGTTTTTCACTTCATTCCCTTGTTTATTTATTTTATCATTTATTCATTCAAAAATATCCTTAAAAATCCCGACGAATAAATTTCATATGAAAATAGGCTCCCTTAGTTCTGATTGAACTTCGTAACTGTACATATTCTACGTCATAACATCTTTCCGATGAAACTTGTTCCAAGAAAATCCGTCTGTTATATCATCATTTATATAAGATTGAAAATTCCCCGTAGGCGTTATCTTAATTTTTTTTTTTTTTTTTTTTTTTTGAGCTGTTAAAAAATGAATAAAAAGTGTTCAAATAAAAAAACTTTTCACGCTGAGAGCTTCTTCCAATAAACTTGTTTATCGGAACTTGGATCGGATAGAGTTTACTTAATTTGCCCATAGGTGCTATTGTTAAGATTTTTTGAACTATTCAAAAGTAAGCGAAAAATTGTTCAAATCAAAAAGTCAAATATAGAAATGAAATGTCCATGCCGAGATCTTTTGATGCAAAAAAAAAAAAAAAAAATTCGCATCGGACAATTCCTTCAAAAGTTAACAGCAGACAGACCGATAGACACAAGTTTTTCCCACCTCAAAAGACTACTTTCAAATTTTTTATTTTTCAATCTTTATTTAATTACTTCACTTATTTTAAACTTTTCTTTATTTTTAACGATATTTTCACGACACATTTAGCCTTCTTTCATGCTTTATTATTATTTTTTTTAAACTTTGACGGGAAAGTAGGCTAAAAATGATAATGGAAAAAAAGTTATCAGTTGAAAGTTCTATGTTTTCTGTGACAAAAAAATATTCCTGTAAATTCGTCAAGTTAGGTCCGTTTTTTTAAAATCATTATTTGAATGCAGTTAGGGGAACGGAAATGTATATAGTCTATACAACGCAACATTGTCATATTAAATACTTTCCCTACAACAAGAAACGAGTGCAAACAAAAAACAAAATCACGTAAAAATTAAAACTTTTAAAAGGGAAAAGTGTAGATTTTTCCTTTTAGAAAGCAATTTGTCTTTATTATTAACCGACTTTCCAAAAGGAGGATGGTTATTAATTGATATCTATGCATGTTTTTTGTTTGTTTGTTTGTTTGTAAATCGATAACTTCTCATTTCATAAACCGATTCTAATTATTCTTTTTTTTTAAATCTATCGAGGATGGTCTTCCATAGATCCCTTACTTTCGTTTTGCAAGAAACCGTATACGATAATTAAAAGAAAAAAAGGTTTTGGGAGGAAATTTAATAATTTTTGTGCTTTTTCAACCATAAAGTTGGACTAAATGAACCGATTTTAATAATTTTTTAATTCATAGGGAGGGAGGGGGGGGGGTTCGCTTGACTTAAATCTCGTACATCGGTTTGACTACAATTGTTCTTTAGAGGAAACAAACTTCCTCCAGAAGAAACCCCCCCCCCCCCGAAATTGGGGTCTAGCTATGCCACTGATCATTACAAACCACCCTTTGTATTCCAGATCCCTTGAAATGTTTGAAAACACGGACTAGAATATTCTCTAGTCCGTGAGAGTGTATAAAGGCTTGAACCATTCTTTTTTGAAAAGTGCGTTCGTCCCCTTCCACACAAATCAACTGTTTCCTTAGAATCTCTCCCCGATAACTTAACAAGATTTCTAACCCCACATTTTCTCAGAACACAATTGTTTTTGTTGCGGTTGATATGGTTTTAGCTCAGGAGTCTCAAAGAGCAAAAAAATTTAATCTGAATTACATATCACTCGATAAACTAACCGCTCAGTTGAGAAGTGTGCTTCTTGCACAGCAATTACAGCAAATAAAATGGCAGCAAACAAGAAAAGAAACAATTATACAATAGAAGAAAAGTTAAGAGTAATTGATAAAGTTAAAAGTGGTACAACCGGAGCGAGTATATTTCTCGTAAATATGGTTCCAAGGTACAGTTTTATTATATCACGGTTATGTTATAACGCGGTGTCCTCCAACATGTCCCCCAACACCCGCGTTTTAACGGGGTTCTACTGTATTTTGACAAAAAAAAAAACGATACGCTAAATTCCAAGCTGTTTCTAAATCCAACCCACTGCAAAAGTGTTTATTTTATAATGTTCAAGTACACTGCAAAATAAACGAAATCATGTAAATTTAACGAATGTTATACTATAAAAACTTATGAACAAATTTAAAAGCTCTTGATGCATTTATGAAAGGTACTTATATCAAAAAGATTAAACACATTTTTAAATGAAAAATAATCCTACGGTCATTTATATAACTTAATTTTTCTTCAAATTGGAAATATGCTTTTCAATGTCCACATATTAATGAGCTTAGCTCAGTGGTTTACGTCGCGAGCGCATTTTAAACAAATAAGAATCCCGCAACCATATATATGTTCACACGCCCTTTCGCAGAAGTATTTTGCACAAAAACGATATCTTAGATTCCAAGCTGTTTCTGAATCCAACACCACTGTAAATGTGCTTATTTTATGACGCACAATGACTGTAAAATAAACACATTTACAGTGGAGTTGGACAAAAAGATTGCACTTTTAATGTAGGACTATTTTCTGTCCACTCTAACTGAAAATATACTGCCTGAAATGGAATTAAATTTGGTACAATTAAATTTCCCATAGGACCCTGATAGGAAGTAGTGCTTATTAGTTTTTGGTGTTAATCCCGTTAAAAGGGATGGTTCAATTGAACGGCTTTTCGTTACGCGTAACTGCTCTCAAAAAAGAACGGAACGAATCAGGTCAAACAAACACTAGCGGTTGCTATATAATGAAAGGGACATTGCTTATATTTGAATTATTTCCGTAAATTATTTGAATTATTTAAATTTTGTGTATTTGTTGTGTTTTTCGTTTCATTTTCCCGCATATTTGCTTCTTTTAAATAATTTTGATGGTTTTTATTCTGGTCGGATATGACGAAAATTGTCATGTCACATGAGTTTCTTTGCAATTTATCCCCTTAAGCTTAGTGCAAAATAATTCAAAATGAGACTTCGTATAAAAGAGAGTCATTTTGTCTGTGCGGAGAGTTTTTTTTTTTTCCTAATTTTAAATTAAAAATTATATGGCGACCCCATGAGAAATTCACGCATTTGGGGTCTGCAATAGGTTGGAAATACCTGATATATTCGATAGATTGTGTAAATGAATGATATCGTTGACCCAAAACATAAAATATAATATTTAGCTGACCGGGAGAACTTGTTTTAAAATCGTCTAATTTTAGCGATCTTGAAAATGACAAGCTGTTGACAAAAACTTATTCATAAAGAAAAAAACAAGAAAAACCATCAAAAATGAGGAACCAAACCAGGGAAGTACCGCTCTCTTCGAAATGAAATTGTTTAAATACATCAAAGTGAATTAAGTTAACCGAAGGAACAATGGACTTGTAAAAGAAGGGTATCGGATGGTTAAAATAAAAACTAAAAACTGCAGATAATTTCAGTGAAGGCTGTCACAGAGAGAATGAAAGTATATTTATCACAACACAGTTATTGGCAGATTTTTTTATTTATTTTTATTTTTAAAAAATATTCTGCGGATTAAAATAAAACTATTCATTAGATGTATTCAGTCTTTCTGCAGAAAAAAGGTGATTTATTGCAATACCACTGCTTTGATATTTCCAACTATTGTTATGAGAAGCAAAAGATAATAACAGGTTGCCAAACAGATGAATTTATAATCTAGAAAGAAACAGAACTAGGGGGGCAGAAACAGAACTAGAGAAATTTCGTCACATTATGCATACTATAAAACATATCGCAAAATACAGAGCTACAATGGAAATTTTGGCTGAAAGATTTGTAATTTTTTGGACTTAAAAATTCGACATAACTGTGAAGTGGCCTCACGATGAAGAACAGTCATAGCAAATTACCGAAATATGCCAAGATTTCAGAACTGGGACGCTTATAAGTATCTAAAAAAATATACTTAAAAAAAAACAGTATATTGAAAAATTAATTTTTAATGCATGCTTTTTTTTAAGATCTGTAGAACAGTTCGTGAATCTGTAATACAGTCTTTATTGTATGCACTGTGTGGTTGCAAAAAGCAAACATTTAGGGGAAGTTGTGTTCTAAACTTATAAAATAAAAAAATGTTTAAATTCATTATTTACGAAAATTTAAAAAAATCTTTCATTCCGCATTTGTACCAAGTTTGAAGTGTAATATAATATGCAACAAAAAGAAAACGCTTCTTTAAATGAACATTTCTATAAAAAATTGACCAGTTAAAGGGTTTGTTCAGTAAGATTGAGAAGTTTTCAGTACATAACCAAATTTGTCTATAGCATCTAATAATAGTTTGTGGTCGTATGTGTGTAGATCCATCATCGACTGTAAAAAAAACGAAAATGGAGGGGGAAAACAAAATATTTTAATTTGTCGCTCAATAATCGTCGGCATTAATACCTGATGTTCGCATCATCAACTTTTAAATGGTACCGCTTTATTTACTTATTTATTGAATGAATAAAAATAAAATTGACGTTCATCTCGTTTTGACGCATTTGGCGAGCACGAAACAACAAGTACCACAGGGTCGTTGATGTCAAGCTCAAGCGCGTCCGCATCGTAACACTGAAGTTTCCAGTTCGCTTATGCAAGCACTTATAATCTCTCAAGTATGACATCACGCCGTAAATGGTGAACATCAGCAGACACCGACGTCATGTGGGAAAAAAGAGGGAAAATGTGACATACGCAACCACTTTGGAGTGTCTATTTAATTTTAGTTATTAAGTAATCAGAATGAATGACAAGACAGAAGAGGACCGCCCAGGAGAAGGATTTACGCCAAGCATTGTTTGCCAAGTAAAGAACCAGTATTTAACCTGACATGATATGAAGTTTCACGGGGGGCATCGAGAAAAGGAAAAAAAATGTGATCGATCAGTATATTTTGAAAAAATGTCAAAGGGGTTTCAGAGGTAATAAATATAAAACATTCAATTTATAACATTGCCAAAGGTAAAAGAGAAATGTGGCAAACACATCATTTGCTTCGAATATGCAAAAAAAAAAAAAAAATAGATATTGAAGGTAACTTTGAACCACGTCATATTTTTAGTATACTCGACTTTAAAAAAAAGGAAGAAGGATTAAAAAAAAAAAAAAAAAAAACTTGAATGCCTTCAAGTGTTTCAAGTACGGTCAAGTACGGTGTTCAAGTACGGTCAGGGTTCGTACTTCTATTGGGATAAAAAAAAATCTGACTTTTTCATGACTTCCATAAAAATTGACATGTCTTTGTTACAGAAACCTAGACCAATCCCCTCTCATTTGCACTCGGGATTTATTTGAAAAACGAATTGATAATTTTCTATTAATAAATAAGAAAGAAAAACAAAGTGCAATAAAATCCAATATTTTTTGTTGATAAAAATGTTTATACGGTTTTTTTTTCCCCTTGAGAATGATTTAACGCATTATACATCGAGCAATGTTTACAACTTACATATTTATAAAACACCAAAATAAAGTATTAATTACTTATAAAGAATTATTAGTTAAAAAAAAAAAAGAAAAAACATGCAGGTTAACATTATCATCTAAGAATTTAAAACAAAAAATAATAATAATAAAATTTTAAAAACAACAACACATTTTGTAGATAAAAGAATTTGATAAATAAAACGCCCCGAGAAAAAAAAAGGAAATACTCACTTTTTTAGGATATATTAAAGTTCAAAACAATGTGGATTTGAAAAAAATTAAAAAATAAATGTACAAAGAATTTGCTTAAATAAATAAATAACGATTTTGCATTGTTTCCAATAGTTTGTGTTGCAATGAACATAAAATCGTTCTATTTACTTCCATCTTTGCGAATGACCAAACATGGCGACTATATTCACGTAACAGCCATGTTTGGTCAAAGGGAAAATAATTAAGGCTCGACCGATGCATCGGCGCCGATTGTTCAACAAAGTTGCCATCGGCCATCGGCATCGGCGGCAGATGTTAAATTTAGAAAAACATCGGCCCATCGGCCTAAAAAACATCTAAAAGCCGATGCAAGGCCGATGTTTTTCGCAGGGACAACTTTCCAGAAAGCATTCTGTCTTTCACTTTCTTTTTTTCTCCATAGATCAATTTCTATTTCCATACAATAACAGGCAGCACATAAGTTTTAAAAAACACAAAAAAATGTCATTCTACAAAAGTATTTGATAAAACTTTCGGAAAATTAGTTTAAGCGATCGCTGCCCGAAAACCTTCATGATTAAAATAGTTCTCTTTGAGCAGAATGCTCGCTGTTAGAATATGTTAAAGTAAAAGTTATAGAGACGTCTTATGAGTGCTATTTGTTTTTCGCACTAGGTTAGTTGCCTCATTTTTGTCGGTTTTTCTTTTAATAATGACTTAGTGCATTAGATGTCATTGTGCAATAATATTATACCATCTGCTTTTAGTTTGTCATGTTTCTTATTCCGAAATTGTAAACAATAAAAAGTCAACTCAATCAAAGTACGATAATAATTTTAATTTTTACCAGCATAAACTTTCTCCTCTTTGCGGTTTTTTTTTTTTTGCTTCTTCGATCCCACGTGTTACAATCTTGTTGCATCTGCTTTTAGTGTGCGGTTGTTCTCATTATTTCATTTTTAGTTTACAACATATAAAAGATTGGTCAAAAATAAGAAAAAAAATTACAGTATAAATATTTATTGATCGAAATTTTATGTGTCCAAATTCGACTTGCAATTTTTAAAAATTGAATTCTCAAAATGCGAGTTCGCGCGACAGGATTTAATAACATCTTAAAAAAAATGCTAATATTTCTTTATTTTCACAGATTGATCAATGCATATTTTTTTTTTCATACTTCGTTTTTTAGTGCTTTTTTTTTTGGCTTCTTTGATGCCACGTGTTAGACAGTTGACAGTTTTGCTGCTATTGTACAACAATCTCGTTGCATCCGCTTTCAGTTTAGGATATTTCTTGTACAACATAGAACATATTGATAAAAAATATGAATCAATTTTTCAGTATAAATGTTTATTGATCGAAATTTTATGTGTCCAAGTTCGACTTGCAATTTTCAAAAATTTAATTCTTTAAAAATGAGTTTTGGGATAGAGGGTGGAACAATACCTTAATAAAAATACTACAATCTCATTAATTTCAAAAATTGCCAACGTATATAAATATATATATATATATTTTTTTTTTTCAAAATACATCTTAATTTTTATAAACGATCACGTGTTTTCAGAACATTATTTGTCAACAGAAAACTGCGGGTGCTCAAAATATTGGTTTCTTTCGGTGACCTTACATTGTGCTCATGAAAATATAAAGAACATGTCAAGTATTTCAATGTAATTTTCAACTCACAAGAAAAAAAAAACAATAATATTAGTTCTTAAGACCCACCATTCATTTGCAATGACAAAAAAATCTCACGTCTATGTTTTTAAAGCAATATTCAGTATTTCTTGGTTATGAGCAAGGGATATACTATACAAGGGATAATACTGCGAGCGAATTTTTTTAATATTTTATTTTTATTTCAGAAAAGAGCTTAAAATAACTTTTTTAATGAAAAATAAACATATAATCGTTCCCGCTTTTCTTTTAAAAACGGGGGGGGGGGGAGAATTATGAAAAAAATCTGAGAGGAGGGGGTTGACAATTTCGTTAAAGATACAAACACACATTATTTGTTTGTCTGTATTATAACATCTGCATTCTTCTGCATGAAAAAATAAGAAAATAAAGGCAGCTGCACTTGGCATTTGTGGTGCAGGTGTTATAAAGAGAAAATGTTGAAGGAAAGGGAATTAGACCCGATCTGATCCATTAGTTGTTGAGTTTTTTTGCAATGATAAGAAAAAAGAATTAAAAATCCTCTGGTATAGCATTTTTTTTTTTTTTTTAAATCTCCGAATAGTTTAATTACTTTACTAGAATCGCGAGAGATTCTTTTAGTTTTAATTATTATGTAAACTTCCCCCAAACAGTTTTACGGTGCTTGAATAATGCATTTATCTTATATATAAGCGGCTTATTCTGTCTGTCTGTCTGTCTGTCCGCTATAGAATCCCAGCCGTTTTACCGATCGGGACCACATTCGGTACGGTTAATGTTTACGATCCGAGAAACTCATCGCCGCAAAAATAAAAGTTGTGACTCAATTAATTTTTTTTTTTAATTCATTTTTTAAAATTTTTCAATGATTTTCTTGACCCGTTTTATTTTATTTTTGCATTGTTTTGCCGTCATTTCCAACCATATAATTACAGTTGCCGTGTGAACAAACAAATCAACGCAGTTGCTGTTGTTGTAAAAATGTAACAAATATACTAATAATAATTAAAACGCTTCTCTAGCATATTGAGTGAGGCATCGCTGTATTTTGAAATTTCCGTTAAAAATTAATGTATGCGCGAATTTAATTTCATCCCTTCTTTCTTTTTAATTGATTTATTTATTGTAATTTTATATTTTTTTTTGTTAGAGTGGCAGCGCTCTTTTTTCCAGTTTCGTTAAAACTTTTGTTTTGAAGAGCATAATAAAATTTTCAATAAGTTCTTTCAACGATAAATATATATTTTTCACAAACGATTTGATTATATAGTGAATAAATATATAGTAGTGTGGGGCAGTAAGCAAAGGGGCTTCCTCGCAGCCTGACCTGGGTCATTCAGTTTGAATGAGCAGACACCTTTGCACAAATCATTTTAATCACAATCTATAATACCTAGAACAGCGGTCATTTCGTATGACCGCCGGGCTTACTAGTGCTTTTACAAACATAAAAATAAATAGTAAATGATTTAAATGACATTTTTGACAAGCATTCTACACGTTTTAATGGTTTAAAGCAACTTTTTTTTCCATCGGCCATCGGCATCGGCCATCGGCCGATGGAAGAGGAGAATAATCGGCAATCGGCCATCGCCCGATCTCGGAACAATCGGCCAACAATCGACATCGGCCCATCGGCCAAAAAATGCCATCGGTCGAGCCCTAGAAAATATAATGGCAGCATAGGTTAATTTGGCTGACATTTTCGATTGCAATTGAGGATTTAAAAATTTTCTTGTTGTTATTGAAATAAAACGTAGTTAAAAATAAACCAAGGTATTTATCTAAATTCTAAAGCACGATGAAGGTGTGAATAATCTTGATATTTCTGAATTTTGAGCATTATTGATTAATCTACTAAAGTAATTAATAATTAAAAAGCTAAAGTTCTCTAGATAAAAAGTAATATCGTCATAAGATAAGAGCATCGAAATCCCATTTTTGCTTCTCTCTTATTTTTATAGTAAATATCTTAATAAATATTCTACCAAACCAGTTCAAAATTAAAGCAATAAAAAGTTTTAAAAGCGAGTTAAGTGTGGGATAAGTGTACAAGAATCACAGCTAGCGAACAAAATAACTATTCGCACTTTAAACACATGTTTTCTTACAAGCAAGTAAATAAAATAAATGAATTGAGTGTGCAAAATTACTACAAAATACAAATAGCTTTTCTCTCTCTTTTTTTTTTCCAAATTGCTCTTACTTGAGGAATTCCTGGCACTAAAAGAAAGCAGAAAAATATATGAACCCATAAATTGTTCTGCTAACCGACCAAGCTCACGATCGGCCTTGACTTTCACAAGCACAGTTCTGAAAATCGTCTGCCAAATGAAGAGGGGGAGGAAAGGGCACTTCCACTTTCAGTTTTCGGGGTTGAAACGCATGAGTAAAGCGTCTGGTTATTAAATAACACAGCGTTTAATCAACCCCACGAAGTGAACTCGGAAAAAGAGGAAACTGACCCTTTTAGAAGAGTCATTCATTGCTGATAATTCGAATCCTTTTTCCGGCCTCACCAATTTTCTCGTTTCTGCATGAAAGAAACGGTTTTCCCACACATCCCACAATCCACACGATCTATTTCTCCACCTCCTATGCTATGCAGTTTTGCATCTGTTTGCTCAATTTTTAAATGAAAAACGAAGCCCGCACTTCGTTTTTTTAGTAAATTTTACCATTGTATATGCTTCGTATATGCTTCTAAGTTTTAAGCTATGTAGCAAAAGTTCCACTGTAGTTCCTTGAACCACAATCAAAGCACAATTTATGACAAGGCCGTAGCCAGAATTTTTTTTCGGGGGGGGGGGGGGGCTGACTTTGAAACACAAGCGTTGAAAAAACTTTCAGGGAAGAATATATGCTACATTGCGAACATTTTCGGGATTTCGGGGGGGGGGGCAGGGCCCGTCGCCCCCCCCCCCCCCTAGATACGGCCTTGATTTATGAACTACTGATATGGTAATTTCTTCGGAGGAAATATTTAAGAGGTCTTCGAACGACCTCAAAATATTTGTTGAATTGATTTTCAAATTTGTGCACTAAACACGAAAAATGAAAACTGGTCGGCAAAGGGATACCTATTTTGTTTAATTTATTGAGACTTTCATACGAAACACATTTGCAATGTTTTTTATTATTTTTTTTAAATAGGGCCGCCTACGCACCTACAGGCTACAGGCCCGGGAAATAAAGGTGAAAACTTGGAAATTTGGTTTGTAGCCAGCGGCCGATAGACTCGGTTTTGTTAGTAACCACTTTTTAAAATTGCGAATAAGAGATGAAAACTAACCCTAAAATCGTTTAGGAAATGAACAAATTCTTAAGAAATCTGCAGATTTGATTTAGCACATGCTAAAATGATTTAGAACTTTTAAAATGATTTAAATATATATTAAGGATGCTGAAGGACAGAAACTTGAAATACGGAATGAAATTTTCGGCGAAGCACGTGTTCAATATTGACATGTTTCCAAGGGAAAAACAAAAAAGAAGATTTGCTCACAAAAAAGGGGGAGGGAGGATTGCAGTAGAGTGTGCTAAAAAGTGATCGAGCAGGAGTAGCGATCGTTAACACATTTTTTAAATCGCCACTTTTACTACTTTAATCGCCATGTGGTGAGTGGCGATCTCTAATTTTCACGTATACCGGTCAGCCTTATTCAATTTGATATACTTTACAATGTTGACCATTAAAGCATGAAAACAAACACAGACAAACAATTGCACTTTCACGCGCGACAAACTTACATCGAATGTTGACATTTAGAATACTGTACAAGTTGTTAGAGCGCCAGGAAGGGAAAATAAGCGAAAGACGCTTTTAAAACACCTTTAGAAACAGACAAACCAACTAGTGATTCAACAAAAATGGGCACCATGCCCAGAAGGATTAAGAATTGAAGTACGTAGACAAAACAAAAACGACTTTCCTATCGACCTCAAAAGAATGAAGCCTCAACGTTACAACCATGGCCAAGTTGGTGAAGGATCAAATATGTTGAGAGCAATTGATGAATTAAATATCTTACTGAAAGACGGTCAGGGGCAAGGAAACAGCTATGAATATCGAATCAAATCATAAGGTGAACCGCAAGGTCAATAGAAGAATTAGTTGATCAAGGAAACATCGTAACAAAATCCATTTAATATACTTAAATGCAGGAAAATTAGTATTTAATATATATTTTTAATAACGAATATATATTTTAACAGCAGAGTTCTGGAGAGGCGCGTGGAACAACGAGATTTTGCTCAAAACTAGAGAAGAGCCGGAGAAAAAAAAAAAAAATTATGCTGCGCTGCTCTGATTCCCTACTTCCTCGCTTTTTCTTTTGTGGGGGGATGTCCAATTTCTTTCGCAATAAATAAAACATTATTGATAAATAAAAAATCTAAAAATAAATTCCTTTCCCCTCCCCTCCCCGCTGGAAAATTTTGAGATAGCGGACCTGCAAAAGTGTCTTGTGATGATCTTGCGAATAAAAATAGCTTTGCTCAAATCGGATAATTCTTTCAAATGATAAAATTTTGAATTTTTTAATTTTTATTAAAGTAACTAAAACAATATTTAGCAATATAACTACTTTATTTACACAGTATTTTTAAAATCTGCAACAGTTCAACATGTAATAACAAATTCAGTCAACCATTGTTATTTTGGTTACTATTTACGCATGTTACTTATGGCATATTTATAAGGTAGATTCGCATAAATGCACTTAAATAATTTAGAAATGTTGATTTAAAATTAAATCGGCGAGTGGAAAAACTAGTTCTAGTCCAAAATCGGTCATTTTTACATTAGCCCTCAAAAGTAACACTTTTTGCCTTCCAAAATATGTTCTGCGGTTGCGCAGATGAGAGGAGACAGGAATATTGTCTTTATCGCCATTGGTGTGAAAGCACTCTTTAAACTTAGAACTACGAGGTGTTTTGAAGAAAAATATAATTGTCAAGACATGTCATGGAATAACAGCTAGGCAGGGCGGTAACAAACAAAACAAAAACAAAAAATAATAAGTTTGAAAGCCAAAGTTGTTTTTGCAAATACAATAACCCCACGTTATATCGCTCATTCGGATATATCGCGCTTTTTCTACGTCTCCCAAAAATTTTGAGCTCTGACGGCATCGGTTATAACGCGCATTCGAATATATCGCGCTTTTTTGCTGTCCCCGACAAGCGCGATATGACGAGGGCCTACTGTATCTCAAAATTTGTTATGAACTAGTACTGTCTTTCCACTCACCGATTCAATTGTTTACAAGAGAGGGAGAAACCATTTTTCGAAATTGGGGGTCATTTTGCTTTACATTACCGATGACGGCGAATTTATTCGTTGTTTGAGTCGTTGTCTTAAATCGAAAAGCTTTTATGTTAGAAACGGGCATATTTTTTTTTTATTTCAACCAATCAGAGTCACCGTGATCGTAAGCAAACTTTGAACAACTGTTGAGTTCAACCGAGTAAACAGATCTTGGATTCAAAATGCGATAAATTTCTGAGGACTCTGCCTAAAAAGTGATAAAATATTCTTATTTGAAAAAAAAAGTCATGCTCAAATTAAATCTAAGATGGTACAGATAATGGAAATATGTTAATTCATAAGCGTGTACCGTCGAAAACAATTTTTAAAATGGCAAAGTTCAGTCACCCCAATGTTTTCAAAACAAAATTCATATTTTATTGCCGTAAACACTGACGAAATTACTTTTCAATATGCTTTGCGAAGGAAACGCATTTTCATAGAAAAGGAAAATAGTAAAACGAATTTTCAAACATTCATAGATGCATGAGAGTTTTCATACTGCATCATTACTCCGAAACGTAAAATGGGAGTGCCAGGGAAATTTTTAATTCCACCAGCAATTTTTTACTCCCGTCGTCCATCCAAAAGTAAATAAATCTTCCAAGACAGACAACGCATGAATGAGTTCCTTCTAAGAAATGTTCCAAGCCAAAGATCCCAGCGAAGAAAATTGGACACGAACGTTTTTCTTTCTTTCTTCTTCCCTCCTAATCTCAAAAGAAATGCTCCTTAGAAGAAAATAACTTTAAAATTACAAAAAATAAAATTGCATTATCAACGAAAAAAGTGCTCTCTTTAGCAGATTTGGTCTATAAAAGAAATAATTCCACTGACCCGGTATCATTGTTTACACAAATGCAAATTAACTCTATTGTACACAGAACATTTTTAATAGCAAAAAGAAGTTTTTGTGTTCAGAAATTAATGAAACAAAGTTTTTTTTTTTCTATATTTCATAAAGCACTTGAAATAAATGTTTTCCCTTTATTTTAAAAACCATTAGTGGAAAAAGCATTTCAAATAAAAATGCAAATTCCTATTGTTATAAGAAAAACGTATGTTTTGCGTAGGAGACAACATACCTAAAAGATTTGATTCAATTCCTCCAAGACGAAAAGTTAAAATTCAATACCCTAAAACACATACCTAGAAAAAGGGGATTAAAAATATTTTCCAATGGAGGTCATACTGTGAAAGCTGCGATAAAACATCAGTTTAAAATTAAAATTGTACCATAATAATGTTGAACGTATCGCAAATACATGCAAGAGGCACATTCATATTGGAATTTAAATTAAATTTTAAAAATGCGGAAATCTGAAGCATATTTGAGATAAACATTTCATTATTATGTATTAATTTTCTGATTCTAAAAATTTCACCATATTTCGTCAAATGAAACTAACATAATTAAATTTATAAAATATGGTACGAATCCTTTCATGCTGTTTTAGCAGCAGTGTTCGTTGATTTAAATAATGGGTTACATCGTAATTTGTATTAATTGATTTCCTTTAAAAAATCACTAGTTTATCCAACTGGTTAATAAGATTTTAGACTAAAAACGCATGATTTTACAGACCCTATGAACTCCTTTAATTTTAAAAATAATCCTTCCAAATCAGTCTTTTGTATTAAAACATGTTTTTAAATCAATTATTGACAGAAATCGTCCTCTTACACAATAGCAAATTACGTGAATCTATTGATCTCATAGTACTTTCCTGAAATTCTACGGTGGCATTTTTCCTTTCAAATTCTTCAGCACTGAACAAGGGTTAGAAAAACGTAGAAAGTGCTATATAATTTGAAACAATCTGAAAAAGTTACAGTCGAGATAATGAACAAAATTATTTATTAGCATTCAATTTTGTTCTACAAATATAGAAAAATAAGATATTAAGGAAGAAAAACGAATGGTGAAAAAATAGCATGTGTCAAAAAAGGGTTCACAAGAAAAATGGCAAAGCGACATCATTTTCCTTATTTTGTGAAAATACAAAATTATGCTAGCAGATTTTTCGAATAATTAGAGAGTGAATTAGACAAGAACGAGTTTCAGAAACATAACAAAACGGAACTAAGTAAACGAAGAGCGGAAAAAAGAAATCATGAATAAAATGAAACCAAATCCAAAGAAGAATAAAATGAAAGCTGTTGTTTAGTATATAGTTGCGAACGACAACTCCAGATGTAGTAGTGTATGGGTTGAAGGGAAGCAGTAATGCTTTACGAACGGTAAGGGAAAAATAATATGTCGCTTTTTCGCGCATATGGCTTCGTCGCATATAAACAGTAAAACAGTCTATGTCTTTGTTCCCCACTGGGAGTTTCAGAAGCTCGACAGAAAACTAAAAACCTTTTGTGTTTAAAATAAATTCCAGAAATATGGCAACCATCAGTGATGAAACGACATATGCTAGAATAAAATCCAGGAAATGGTTTTAGTAGAAAGAATCTCACATGACATTGCATTGCGATCAACTTTCAAAAATTCTCAAAACAAGATTAATAAAGAAAAATAACATTAAGAAACGTGCACCGTTTGATAAAAAATACTTCGATTAGAATCATCCGTATTTAATAAAATTGCAAAATATCCTCATAGAACAAGAATATCAAATTACATAAACAAGGATAACAATTGCACAAATATGCTTGCTTATTCATTTACTTTACCCGACCGGCATAATGAGTAAACAACCTAAGGGACCGTCCAAAAATGGAGTCAAGCTTTTTTCCCATATATTTGACACCCCCTCCTCCCCCCCCCCTTGTCACATGTCAAGCTATGTTGCATAAGCATGATGTCACATTTCTTGTAACCCCCTCCCACACTTGTCACAATTTCACGACCCCCCCCCCCCCCATCCTCCCCTCGGAGCGTGACATCATTTATGAATGGTCCCTAAAAACTATAGGACAGTCCGGGTCAGGGCTGAACATACTCGAAGCTAATAAACCGTCTGCTCAATACAAGGAATCAAATTTAAAGGAATAGATTCAACGCGATATGAAAGCATTACAAAATAAATCACTTAATAAAATCAGTGCCGTCGCTTTACAAAATCAAAGTTTCATACATTAAGATTTTATTTACCGCAAGAAGTGAGGCATCATAACGAGGAGCTTGTTATTTCAATACATGACAAGCAATGCATATCATTCAAATTTCTGTGGAAATTGCTTTTTCAACAGGATCTGTCTTAAAGCTTCTAGCTTCAACATACAAAAATTTAAGATAGAAGAAGAGATTTCAGCCTAAGAAAATGAACTTAAAAATGAACCAACTGAAGAGTTCTTGAAATATTTTTCGTCGATATTGATTTGTAAGCGTCAGTTGGGAAATCTGACTATGATATATTTCAATCTGACAATATTGAATTTTGCAATAAATTGCAAAATTATTGTTCTTATGAAATTGGTACAGAAGACGAAGATGATGAGAAAAATGGACTTGGGAGACAAAATTTTAGGGGCGGTTAATGTTACTTTTAATACGTTTTTAGAGATTTTGAAAACAAAATATCCAGTAATTTTTTTTCACTACATCATTTTTTTTCAATAGGGGCCGTTCATAACTGACGTCACGCATTTTTCCCATATATTTGACCCCCCTCCCCCCTTTGTCACAATATGTCACACTTTAGCGGACCCCTCCCCACTTTGTCACGCGTCACGCTATGTTGCATAATCCATGATGTCACACTTCTTGTTACCCCATCCCCTCCCCTTGTCACAATTTCACGAACCCCCCTCCCCCCCTCGAAGCGTGACATAATTTATGAATGATCCCATAGTGAATATTTTCATCCATCCCATGAAAAAGGGAAACAATTTTAAAGAAAGTGACTTAATAACTTTAGTTGTGTTTTCAACGTCGAAATAGGGAGGCTATTTTTTCAACAGGATTGGAGGAAAGGGGCGCAAATTTCCTATGAACGGAATGAGCTAAGTACGGCCCTGCTTTACGGCATTTGATTGAAATCAAAGAATATCGAAAGGCTTAAATTTTAAGTTTGAAATAAAAAATACAGTATTTTAATACCCAAATTTAAAAAAAAAAAAAACTTTTATCGTACCAACACATATTTATCGCATTTTCCGCTGCTCCGGAAGTACTCACTCTCAACAAGACCAAATCTTCAAATCTTGAAGCAGATGCCTACAAAAGATAAAATACATAAGAAAAAACTATAAAGAAATGAGATAACACACTTCAGCTTGTACGGTTGATAAGCTCCAGATTCATTGCGGTTAGGATTAAGTATACCGGACTTTACAAAGCGGATTCATAAGAAGGGACAAAGAGAACTGCAAAATTGCTTCTAGAGATAAGAGGAGAAGTTCTCACAGGATTTCAAAGGAAGTAAATATTCCAGGGAGCAGCTTTCGAACTTCGATGAAAAATAATTCTGGCACAGAAAATGTTTTTGCACGGAAAGAACAATAAAAATATTGAGTATAACTTGAAAGCACTTTTTGGTTATGAATTTTGAGTTGAATGCCTCGAATCCAGAGAGCCAGACATTGAACTCGTCTTAATTTTTTTCAAGGGGTAGCAACAGCGAAATCATTGGAATAACATAATGGTCTTTTTTACCATCTATACTTTGCTTTTCTCAGTTCAGTTACTTTACGTAAACACGTAGCAGGTAGTCTTTGAAAAAAAAAAAAAACAACTTTGCATAAGAATGAGTTGTGGTTACATTTAGTATAAAAGAAGCACAAGTGAGGCACTTTAAAGGGTGAAAGTGACAACTAATGGAAATGATACGAGAAACAGCCACCTGTTTTGTAAAAAGAAATTTAGAAAATAAACCTAGAAAAAGCATTTTTTTATATTATAAAAACAAGGAAATCAAAAACAGAATACGACGACGACGACGTTTTCAGAATTCTACCAATTTAATCTTAAAACGTCCAACCGACGTCAGTTTTTAATTTTCAGAACGAGCTACGTTTTTTGCCCCTACATTTCAAAGTTTTGCCATAAATTAATTCAATGTATTTTTAGAACTAGCTTCATATTAAGTAAATTCCGCATTTATGTTAAAAATCAATATATTTGCTTCAGCAGTGCAGTTAACTCAACTTTTTTAATGAATTTGGATGGATTCTTTAAAAAAGAGAGGAAATTCTTCTACAACTTTTATTCGAAGTGAAAAAAAAACATTTCCGTGGATAGTGATTAAAAAAGTCACGTGTACGCGGCCGTTGTCAGCCATGACTAGGCATGGAATATCAAGTTTTTAAAAGGTCTTATTAAATAGTCAGTTTTTAATTTAAAAAAAAAGGATTGTCATTAATTATTAAGAAAATTAATAATTAATGTAATGTATGTCCAAACAATAGTCTCCTAGTCCCCAAACTGGGTGTCCCAATGAAAGATAACGTTGAGCTAAGAGGTGCTCACGATATTAAGTCTTCTATGTTCTTTAGCCAAAAAAAAAAACCATGGTTACAATTAAAGTACTTTCCTAGTTTTCCTAACGTGAGTTTATAACCCTTTGTTTTCATGTTCTTACCTCTTATTGATTTTTTTCTCTTTTTTTTTTTTCAAAATCGTAAATATACAATTTTATTCATGTAAAAAATATCATGGGTATATATTACAAGGGGAAGGGTGCCGTAAGAAAACTCTTATTTATCGAAAATTGCCGCGTCTTGGCAAAATTTGAATCCGCTGCATTGCCGATTTTTACAACAAAACGGTAAATAATGGCAACTTAAATAATTACTCAGCTTGTTAATTGACTAACATCAAAAAATCATGTTTTGTGCTTTGGACTGCCTTAAAATACGAAACAGTCAAATGTTTTTAATCAGTCAGCTTTCGATCAGAAAAATTCTTTCAGCAGTTGCCCGTTCTATAAGGTAAAACCTGGTGAGATGGCGCACTTCAATTTTTGGAGGGAAGGGGAGGTGTGAGTGCATCGTAATTTTAGGTAGTTGTACAGCCACAAGAGCACAGTGTCTACTTGAATTCATAAGCTTTTTCTTTGCAAATGTATGATACAACGTCGCTTTTATTGTTTGCATCCTAAAAGTAAGGGCTTGAATTTACATTACTGTTCCTCTGATTTTCATTGTAATAAGAGTACTGCAAGATACTTCTTAAGCAAACGTTTTTTCAGCTATTTTGACTACTTGCAGTTATTACCAATATAATCTACTTGTTATCGAAAGCCATCCCCCATGTGGGCGAACCACCCATGTGCGCAATCTCACCCGCCCTAGAAGAGAAGCGAAAAATATCTATAAAATCTGCGGTCGTTTTAAATTACAGCATAACGAGAAAATATTGGTGGAAACGTATACAGAAAAAATGTGGTCTATAATATTCCCCAAACGTTTCGAAAAAAAAATTAGCATTTTCATTTTTTTTAACGTGTTTTCCAATTGTGCGGCAACTCTACTGGCTTTACCTTAACCAGGAGTCATAATGATGAAAGTTTCAGCAGGCTTTGCATTGCTGTGAACGTAATGATAATGCAAATGGAAATAATGTGTGAAATAAGTTAAATTAGTTGTGTATAAAAATCGCCTAATAACAAAATTAAAGGGGTTTTTCCCCTTATTTTAATTAGTACTGTGGATACTAGCAACTCCCTCAGCGTCTTTCGGTGCAGTATTTGAACCTTCTGACCCCTTTTGAAGCTTTACTTAATACTGAGACTAATAATGATCTAATTTGATACTGATTAATTTCGGAGTTACAGAATTAACTTGGTAATTATATTTTAAATTTACAAAACTGATTATTTTTAAACTTACAAAACATAGTGTCAAATCAAATTCCAATAACTAAATACATTGCAAACCCTGATTTCTAGAAAATAAAATGTAAACAAACAATTGTTATGAAATAGGTATTTCATCACCAAGTATCAAAACGGTACAGAATTTCATTGCAACTTGCCAACTTTGGAACTGGACTACCAGTGAAACTTTTATATGAACGTCATTACCACATCAAAGGGATCATTCATAAATGATGTCACGCTTCGAGGGGAGAGTAAACTGTGACAAGGGGAAGGAAGGGTAACGAGAAGTATGACATCAGGATTTATATAACATAGCGTGACATGTGACAAAGGGGGGTAGGGGGGTCCGTTGAAGTGTGACATATTGTGACAAAGGGGGGAGGGCTGACATATATGGGGGAAAAGCGCGACATCATTTATGAACGGTTCCAAAGCAATATTAAAATTTGTGACATAGAAGAATCTCAAAGCATACTGCAATACCTAAAGGGCTTTTATTTGTCGTTAACATACAACTTTAAGTAAAAATAAGTAAAAAATAATAATAAGGACTACAACTGCTGATGTTTTAACGTTAAGTAATTATTTTATACGTAGAGTAGTAATAAATAAGACAAATGTTGAATGGTAATGATTTTAACAAATTTACTCAGAAAAATACTTTTTTTTGCTTCAATAGATCAACAATCAAAAAAAATCAACAATTCAAACTCGTTTTCTCGCATTTTAAGTGTAAATCGATATTACTTGAAAAAATCATTTTCGGAAACTGCGAGTCTGACTAGCAAAATTTCGACCAAAAACAGATTTTTACTGAAAAATTTATTTGTATTTTTTCACAACATGCTTTATATTGTGGACAATTAATAAAATAAAAAGAAGTATCGAAAGCAGATGCAAAAAGATTGCTGCACAATTGAAGCAAAAAGTCATTATCGTGACTATGACATCAAAGGCCATGGGCACGACATGATATCGAAGAAACATATAAAAAAAATGAGCAAAAGTATAAAGTGTTCAGCATGAAAAGCCCCAATGTGAATTATTTCAAACATTATAAAAATAATAATAACAAATAAAAAAGCAAGAGAAAAATTTGAAAAGCAGGGAAACACTTATCCTTAAAAGTTTTAAAACATTCAAATTTTTCCAAAATGGCGGCTTTTTTTTCCCTCTCCCCCCTCCTCATAGCAGTGATTGATTCAAGCCAGTCATTTCAATTTTCCAGGAGGCGAGAGGCAAAGGGTATATTTTCAATGCATATTATAGGAAAAAACAACAAAATACAAAAAAAAAAAATGTGCAAGTTCAATGTATTTGTAAAAGTCAGGTGTCTCGTTGGACTGAAAATTTTCGTCACCTATTCGCCACCGATTTCCAAATTCGTGACTTTTTCGAGACTTTCTGTAGACCAATGTATTATCTAACGACGGCGTAACGATGCAACGATTTAGAAAAGTTTGGCCAGCCCTGCCGTGTGCAAATTAGGAGAGGATAAAAACAAGAAATTTCTATATAGTTACAACATTCTCAAATAAAGTTACAACACCAACGAACCTCAAAAACATCACTTTCCATGAGAGAAAAATTTTCTCTTTAGCAGTAACAAACTGTTTCTTGTGCCCCAGAATGTCTATCGATTTGGGCACGCCAGAGCCAAGTCATAAACTAGCATTTTATGGCAACTCATTTGTCTTCTCATAAGAGCACTGACCTTTTGCTCTTCAAAACCCATCAAGATAAAATAAGATCTCTCTAAATGCAAAAAAAAAAAAAAAAATAATAAATAAATTCCAGAAAACTGACTCATAAAACAGCAAGTAATAATAATCGGCTGTCCATACTTGATACTATTATAAAAACTAGCAGTAAAAATCACTCAGGAAAATTGCAATTAAATAAATATTAAAAATGTTTCCTCACATTAATTTTACTTTTAAAAAAACGCATTTTATTAATATTTAGTAAGGAATAAGAGAGCACTTAAGTGAATTTTAAACTTACATATATTTTATATTTTGCGGCAGTGATAGTTTATTGAATAATTCTTTAATCAGAGGCTGTTTTCCAACTGAACTATTGCCGACACACTAGTTAGTAGTTATTTATTGCTTGTAATCTTGAGACATTCCTTCTATAATCTCGCATTTCATGACTCGCTCACTCATCATTCTGTGGCATTAAGCTCTTAAAAAATAAATAAATAAATGAACAAAAATCCGATTGATTATATAAAGATTTGATAATCCAAGTTAAATTTCTGCCTTCACCTCTCACGAATGTACGGAAAATTGGGATTTCTCACGCCTGGCGATACCTTCAAACAAAAATACTAAAACGAAAGAAAAAATAACACAAAAGAAGAAAAGAAAAGTTCTTAAAATCATGACCAAGAATTTCAGCATTCCTTTCAAAAGGAATAAATCTAAGTAATTTAGTAGCATCGCGGATTTTGAAATTGGTTTTATATCTAGAAGGTTTTTTTTTTTTTTTTAATTCCTGTAACAGAAGCCAGTTGAAATACCAATTTAAAGAATGGTAATTTTAATTATTGTTCTAGTATAGCCTCAATTAATGTTCTGCACTAGTTTTAATATTTTTAGACCAAGAATCAAGATTACCGCATAAGTATTTTTAAAATGTTCTCAACATTATAAGCTAAGTTTTTATTTCGTTTTTGCACCTTTTACACACTTCATGTAGTTATTCTTGTTTGAATTTCAGATTTCAGATGATCACAAAAACATTACTTTTCTCATAGTTTGAAAAAATGCCTCTCTATATTTCAAAACTATCTCTACATTTTCAAAATTCAGTAAGTTGGGTAAGGGTTTAAATATTCATAAAAAAAAACTATAATTCAAAAAAGGAAGAAATAAAAAAGATAAAGGAACAAAAAAAAAAATTCGAAAAAGAATTTTTCTAACACGTGTACATGAGCCTCTTTTTTCAGCTTAAAGGAATACATGTCGTTTAATAGGTAGACAAGAATAAAGACACCTCCCCCCCCCCCCCTTATTATTTTTACTCTTTCGAAAATTCTTGGCACGATCTCTTTTCTGTACATTTTCAATTTCAAACTTCTGCTGTACATTGATTTTCATTCAGTTATTTAAAAATTAAAATAAATTTTCATCGATCTAATAAGAGAAGGTCGAATTTTATCGAAGCTGCAAAAATAGCATCATTGCAAAGCCTTAATTGCTTCTTAAAAAAAAACTAAATACTAAATGAAAAAAAAAAGTGTTCTAATTGATTATAATAGTTCACCACAAAAATTCTTTTTTTTTTCTCTTGTCACAAATTACTCAATTTAGCTAAAAAAATTCACGATATTTTTTTTCTTCTTTTTTTTCTTTTTACGAATCGCAAAACCACAATGAAAAAGACGATGCTTCGGGAAAAACCTTTTTTTTCCCTTCTGACATTGTTTTACTTAACCTGAACAAAGAAAATGGGCCACTAATATTAAGTCTTAAATCTTGTAGATGTTCTCACAAGTTCGGGACTTCTTAATTAAATTAGGAATGAATGCTTAATTGCCAGTTCGCGTCTTTATCAATGAACGGAAATGCCTTGCTGGTGAGCTATTTTTAGCGAAAGTGCATCCGACAGCTTTGAAGGAAGAATAAGAAGCGTTTCATTTACAGAGGACTTCTGATTATCAACAGGAAACTCAGCATGATCAAAAAATTGAAATCGTCTAATACCTCACAGACTTTTTTTCAATTTTCAAATATTAAACTTAAGTGGTATTAATAATGTAAGTAAAATGAATGAAATACCAATAATAATAAAGTTTCGTAAAGGGGCTCATATATCGCGCATCTCGATTCACATTACCGTAATTAGTACAGCTCCCACATGCAAAGCGGACCCTTCACAAAAATCGCAAACAGAATCGAATGGACGTACGTGAATGAACTGAACGATGCTGCCATGAATCACGATGTAAAAATATGAATTCACTACACAATATAATCAATAATAAAATACAGTAAAACCCTGTTATACCAAGCCTCAGTATACCGCGGTGTCCCCCGACGTTTAAACCACCCTTTATTATTGCCATTTAAAGGTTTCCTTATTTACCATTGTAAATAAAGTGAGCCATAGCACACAAATATTCAAGCCAAAAAGCAGGCATCCTCTTTCAACCATTCACACACTTTCACATCTAGCTTGATTTCAAAATCGGGTGCAATCGCCCAGACTCGTTTTTCTTGACATGGGCAGAACTCAATCTGTCAGGGACTGTTCAGTTCAATGCTTAACTATTCCATTTTCAGAAGTCTAGTTATGCGTGTGTAACTTCTTTTATAGCGCTATCAACCTTTGTATTCCAAATTCTTTAGCATTCCTGAAAAGTAAACATATTCCCCAGTGAGAAAAGCGTTCCTCCCCTTCCAAATCTAATTTTTACTTAAGACCTCTCCCCCTTCACAATCCCACGTTGATAACATAAAGAGATTTTTAAGAACCTTTTTTCTCGGAACACATTTGTTTTATAACCCTATCGCTCGATAGAGTGATTGCGCAGCTGAGATGTGTGCTTCTTGCACAGTAATTACAGTGAATAAAATGGCAGCAAAGAAGGAAAAAAAAATACTATAGGAAGGAAAAAGTTACGAGTAATTGATAAAGTTAATAATGATGCAACAAAAGCGAGTATTATTTTGTGAATATGGTTCCGTGTCCGCGGTATAATTTCACTATACCGCACTTATGTTATAACGCGGGTGCAAACATGTGCCCCGACACTCGAGTTTTAACGGGGTTTTACTGTATGTGAAAAAAAGATAGTGCATCATTTCAAATAATTTCATTTATTGAAATGAATATTTACAGTAGCAACCATTTTTATTGGTTTTTAAAGACTATAGTTTATTTAAATACTCCTTGCTTAAATCTGAATGTTATGTACAAATATAAAACAACCAAAATAACAAGTAGTACTAACAAAAAATCAAAGAAATTGCAGTCGTTGTCATATCATGCAGTTCTTTTCAACTTGTTTGATAAGAATTTAATAAGTTCCTCATGTCTCTATTTGTACTGAAAACACCAACGAGCTTGATAACCACTTTTTCATTTGAACTGGTGTCCTCCTGTACACTAGAATTGGGGAGGTCAGGGCAGGGATGTAACCAGGAGGGGGAACCCTCCTCCTGGTTACACCAGAAGTCTTGGTTTTCAAGCAATATTGCCAATTCTAGTAGAGTAATACAGATGCACATAAGAACCAAAACCCTACTCAAGAAAAATTGTTTTGTTACCCTAGAGAATTTGCCAGGATCCTACTTGCTGTTTAAAGTAGGGTTCTACATGGGAATTTTTATCAATTGTCATTGAAAAACACTGATGAGCCCAATATCTATGCTTAAAATCAACTGTCATGCTTTGAATATTACTCAAAAATTTTTATTCTAAAACGAAATATTATAAAAAAAAACTAAAGCAATAAAAAAATACAAGCCTGATTATGGGCAACACTTGGGTACCTACAAACACTGTAGGAGAAACAACACTGTTTTAAAACAAAGTGAAATATCCTAAACTTTTTACATTTTCGAAAATGTTTCTTTGTAGAATAAATTTTAAAATTCCATTATTATGTGTACGAACTTTGTGCTGTAAAACATAAACACGATAAATGAAAAATAAAATTATTTGTAGGAAAAAATTTATAAATAAAACTTATTTCATAAAAAACATATAATAAATTTATATTTGGATTAATAGAAGTACAGTTGAACTTGGTTATCATAACATTGCTTCTTGCAACAACTCTGTTATGACGTCACGAAATCCTAGTCCTTTCATTCACCTATGAGCAAACAGTAAGGATGATCACCCAACACCCATACAACTTAACTATAATATCATAAATGTTCCAGGCTGTTGAACGGCCCTAAACCCGAGCTTCATTCCACTTTATAAAAGAGTATTGTAGGTATTACTGTACTATTATTTCCAGCCATTCAAAAAAGTTATTATTGAGTTAAAAATTTAAATATTAATAAAAGCCAATTTTTTACACATAATCCTTTTTGAAGAAGATAGTATATCTTCTGCCACATTACAAGTAAACATGAAAAAGACTCAATGTTAGAAATATAAGGAATATGCTGCCACTACTCGGTATTCGCCCCTGTGGCTGAATATTTGGCTTAGATGAATAGTGATTTTAAAATAACCAAATATTCGCCCTGTCCGAATATTTGTTCTACAAAACAACGCAAAAGAAGTAACATTTTGATTTTAAAAATTTAAATTTGCACTACTGTAATTGCAAAAGAACACCAAGTAGTAGACAATTTTTATAAACAGGAATAAATTGGAAACAAATATTGTATCAAGCATGTCAATTTTTTATGCAGTTATTCAGCAGAATTATTTATATATTATAAATGAGAATTATGGTGCAAAAACATTGATTTTTCAAGTAATATTATGTTACTTTTTTTTTTTTTTTTTGAAAGAGCATCCTATGATGAACTAAATGATATTTTTATTTTGTTATTGTTAACAAAGGGGAGAAAGGACTTATAGGGGATAGACTGGTTTGTTGTGAATATTAAATAAGAGAAAAAAGAACATGAAAAGAATACAACATATCATGAAAAGCTAACACATCTCATCTTTAAATATATGAATATTTTTGAAAATAATAAAATATTAACTTTTATACCTTGTTCAAAATATCTTGATAAAACTATTTTGAGCAAAATAGAAGTGCATTAAATAATTGAACGGTTTCAATTAGAATTAAATATTTATTTAAATGATTCAAAATTTTACACTAAATTATGTGTTATTTCCATTCCACTTAAGGACGAAATTAACAATTTCTTTGCATTTAAAAAGCAATACAGAAAATACACTAATTTTAGATGTTTTTAACATTTTAAAACAAATCCATGAAAGTGTTAAAAAAAATACTAAAAAAATAATATGTGGAGCTGGCATTTGATTTTGTGATTACTTTTGAATATAATAAATACTTTTAACTGCAACAAATTTTGAGAAATTTTATTATTCAGCATTCGGCCAAAATTTTAATTTGCAACCCCCAAACATTCCGCTTTGGCCTGGGAGAAATGACTGAATGTTCTATACTTGGCCACACAACTATTTATTACCTCCTTACACAATATTTTTAATTAATTATGAGAGTTATAAAAACTGTATATAAATAACTTTGATTTTAATGACGACAAGAGGCAGCAGTAATTAGCCTTCACTGATTGATTTTTCTGTCCCATCTTGTAAGGAGTGTAAATGAAGTTTCAAAATTTAAAAATATTATAAGAATTTATTTCCTACTAATTTCGTATGAAATTATTTTTATCCTTTCATTCCTCCAAAAATTCTGCAATTATTTTTCTTTCTTTTTCTTTTTTCAACAAAAAGCATAGTGGCATGTGTGGAAGAAAGTTTTTAAAAGATAAATTACAAATGAATAATTTGTCAGTTAACCCCTTCCCTCTCCTTCCTGTGAAAGTAACGGGCTGAGGTTTTGCCTTCTATTTCTCACTCTTGTGACATGTTTGGGCTGGAGTGTTTGAAATTTAAAAATAAAAACAAATCAAAAATTAATATATATATTGTCCATACACATATTTTTATATGATTTTCAGGGATAAAAAAAAAAAGGCACTTTTACGACCTTTTTCTTGAAAATGACCCGAAAGTTATGGGGTTAAATAAATATTCACTGGTTTATTCTGAATTAGTTTGAAAAATTAAGTTTAAGAGAAAAATTTAATGTGCATTTTTCAGTGATATTTCCAATATACCCACTGTAGATATATTTACAAAAATGCGAATATATGCAAAAAAAAAAAAAAAAACGCAAATTCTGCAGGGAAAATTTGCAATCAATGGCAAAACGACACAATTTAAGACTATCATATTTGAATTGATCGACAATAAACAAATAAAATAAGCATAATTAAAATAAATCACACATGGTATAAAATAAAATCATTTCAGTAGTGAAATTCTGCTTAAATTTGATACAACTAGTAGAACACATCAATATCAAGATATAATGGTTTAAAATGAAGAGGTCTAGAGCGGAGTGCGAAGCAGAAATACAAACTGGTTTTTGCTTGCAGCAGGAGAGAAGCTGAAATTTGATACTTTGTTGTAAATTCTGCTCCAGTACTTTTTTGTTAAAAATTAATTTAACTCGCGAAAATGCATGGATTTTTGCTATTTTATTTTCTTTCTAAAAATACTCTTTCCTCAAACAATAAAATACCAAATACCCATAAGAGCACTACTCATAAATATGCTAGAAAACAGTTACAAAGTAAACTGACAAATCTTATAGAATGTATAATTAGTTCTAAAATTACAGCTTGGGCCTAGGAGACCCAGGGCACGTCCTCCGGAGTTGATTTTTTTCCCCGCTTGGAATGAACAACGAGCAAGGACAAGAAGGAAAAATGATTTTTCCTCCATAATTTTACTCAAAAGAATCAAAGACAAAGACGTAAAAAACTAACTCATTTTTCTGCAGAATGTTTTGAGTTTTGTATTGTTTTAACTAAAATATGCAGGCAAAAAATTTGATATTGTTTTGATCACTAGTAAAAATGACTAATTTTTAAATAGAATCATTTCCTTGATACTTAAACTATTCAAGTTAAATAAAAAATAAAAAAATGAAAATTTACATCTGATCAGTTTTCATAACATAGATGTGAATATTCAAATTGATTCATTTTTCCCCTATTTTATTAAGTAAACTAGGGCGAGTTTAACTGTATTTTTCAAATTATTTTCATAAAAATTTCCTTTCCTGCAAGATCACAACATATAAATTTTATAAAACATACAATAATAATTTACTAAATTCTATAAAAGTCATTTTCTCTTTATTCTAAATTTTATTTGAATTTAAATTTAGGAATTAACTTAGAATAACTTTATTACCTAGTACTATTACTATTCATTAGCATTATCCACAATCCAAAGTTTCAGGGTGTCCAATGGCAATTACACCTATCAAATTATAGAATAAATTTTAGAATTATAAAATTTATAGCATAGGTAATGAGCGAAGATTAAAACAAAAATAATCTGTTGTGCTTTAAATGCAACTGAAAATACTTCAACGGGACGGGGAAATAACGCGAAAGAGTAACACGATTCTATTAAATGTACTGTTTGTGTATTTGTAAAAGAAAATCGGGGAGGAAAATGGACATTATAATGGAAAGAAATCTTCCGATTTCTTCCCATGATTACCATATTAAGAGAAATATAAACATGACCCAATTCACAAACACGCCTTCTATCTCACAATACGCTAAAACAGTATAACCAGATTTGATCTCCGAAAGATAATGACCAAAGTGTACGTAGTAAATTATTTTTAAAAATCAAACACTTACGTTATCATAATCCAGGCTTTGTTTGTTTACAATTTCCGAAGAAACAAATTGTTTATCAGAGCTTTTGTCAAATGAAACCCTACAACAAATTAGTAGCGCTAATACAAGACCGTTTTCATTCGCTAAACATATACTAGAGAGGTAGAGTGAAAATTCCTATTTACAAAAGCCGATTGATACATTTTGCCCAAGTAGCAACTATTGCCCTCTATTGGCAAAAAAGAACACTGCTCAAACAGAGCTCATAGCTTAAAAGGAGAAATAGTCCTTCAATATGCAGCCATCTAGCGGACATTTTATAGAACATGTGTGGACCTGATAGACAGAGTGTTATTACTAGATACATACGACATACGAGGAAGAAAAATCCCGGGTTTTTTAAAAGTTTTAATTTATTTTAACCTTTCTGCTCAGAGGTTTCAGTTTTTTCCTTTTTGTTGTGAATTTGAGTCAAACACACATGAAAAAAAAAAAAATTCAAAAGCATATTATTAGTGGTATTAATTTTACTTTACCAGTTTTTATTGACAGTCCGCAAGAATTTTAAAAATAATAACACTTGAAGAAAATCACTTATACTAATGTAATCAGGCAAAGGATTTTCTTTGCTCCCAAAATTGCCAATGTACCCTGCTGTTCCCAAGTTTATTGACCAAAATTCCGAGATTAATTTTAGTCTTTTAAAATTTGGTTTTTTTTTTTATTTTTTATTTATTTATTTATTTTTTTTTTTTTTTTTGCATCTTTTCATTCGGGACGAGAGAAAGATGCAAATTTTCATTCAAATAGTTTAAACTACAAATATTTGCAAAAAATATATTAGGGTCAGTTGGGGTAATTGTAAACGCTTTTCAATGTTTTAACTTTTGATCCTTCCCTACTTCTTGAATGAATTCAGAGATAAAATTTTGAGCATTGTAGCCACTACTGAACTTTTTGTGAGTAAATGTGTACAAAAATTTTGACATTTTGACTATTTGTTAGCGAATAAGCTCGTGTTTACAATTACCCCAGATCTCTGGGGTAATTGTAAACAGTGATTTATTTTCGAATGAGGTTGATGCAAGTGGAAAATTGTTTCATACACAGTCTGCTTGAAGGCTTAAGAAGTTCCGGAGAAATGGTTCTCAATCTGCTGCCAGAAGGCTTATGAGTCGGCACAGATCATTTAACGAGAAATATATTGCAAAAAAATTAAGTAATGCGACAAATTTATGTAAAATTTGTCCCGCAGTGGATCAGTCGGCTAAGCTTGGATCCCACAGAACACCGAAAGTGAAGCACAACTGGCCGTGGTCAACGCTTGGTAGGGTGACCACCTCCCGCGACTGATTACTCTGAGACCGAGTGCACTATAGGGAGCTATGCACGTAAAATACATCGTCGCTTCAAAGGTCCACCAAGTTAGAAATAATTTCCCCTGAATCACCAACCTAGGTGACGATCTCTCATTTGGGAGGTTGTTCAAAATCATTAAGCCCCTTTAACCCAAGTGTACTTTATATTCTAGCGGAGCTCATTAATAATCAGTAGGAGCTTCCTTAATTCATGGTCGTCTTGCAAGGGGGCTTGGTTTTCCAAGTGGCATTATCAACAACCACAACAGTTATGTAAAATAGACGCAAAAGTGTAATTTACATGAAAATGTAGTACTTAGTATCCCCCCAAAATATTGAAATAGGATAAATTTAAGTGTTTACAATTACCCCAGAGTACGAAATATATGGGGTGATTGTAAACACCTAACTTGCATATGGAAAATAACAGGGAGGATTAAATTCATAACTAAATGTTTTTAGCAGCATTCCATATTTGACAAATGAAAATGGTTGAAACCGCTTACATCGCTTTTGTAGATGAGCTGGAGAGGGAAATGTAAGATCACTAAATTTTGTTAAACAACTTTTCTCACTGCGCCATTTTCAAACAATAGTGACGCCTCCACAGTTGTTTCGAAACTTATGAAACTTTTTCAATGACTTCCCTGTGCTGCCAGTTCATCACTCACAAGCAAGCAGTTAAGTTTTCAACACCAAAACAAGTGTAGCTATGAAGCTTGTTTACAATTACCCCAACTGACCCTACATACGCACTACCTTTATCTCCTTTGTAGAGAAGTAAAAAAGAAAAACAGATTTTGACACACGGGAATAAAGCCTGGAACTTTTTTTGGAAGTTTTGAAGTTAAAAACTCCTCCCCGTTCAATGACGCAGTGATTTTTTTGAATATCCGGAAAATTGTCGAACGAGTCTACCGGACATCTGGCTCCGATGGTTGAAACACTGGCCTTAAAAAAATTCTATACATGTTTTTAATCACCCCACAGTTTAAAAATACTCATATGTTCATCAGTTATTTTTATGGGAATTTGACAAAATTGGAACATTGGGAAAACTAAAAATTTAGAAGGGGAAAAAGGTTTAAGTACATAATTTTACGCCCGGTTATTTTTCACGGAAAAGAGAGTCTTTTATGTAGAGGAAAATGGATTTCAAGTTTAATAGTAAATACAAAAATAATATTTATAATACAAATTCTGATTTTGCGTGAATTTACTAACTCTTTATCAACCACACAGGTGATAATTTAAGTGAGTAATGTGCTTAAGCTTGAATAATTGTTACATACATGAGTGAAAAAAAAATACTTAATGCTTTTTCCCTGTATCATGTGATTCTCTGTCCAGTCTTAATTTGCAGTGGAGCTCAGCTCCTGTGCTTTAAATTTGGTGAGAAGTTTTACATTTTTGACAGAGTTTAGTCTACTCTGAAAAGGAAATGGATGTAGTGAAAAAGTTTAATTCATTAAAGTAATCCATATCACACTCACATCATAAGAATATTTCCATCTCCTTTTGCTACACAAGTTTAACATTTGTAAGCCTTAAATTAAAAACAATATTAAAATACTTTGTATCAATAGAAATATATTCATTCTAATGCACGACAAACACACGATTATATAAGTAATAAAGGCCAACTTCTTCAATTAAAGATTTGTCAGCGTTCAACAAAAATGCATTATTGTATTCAGGGTGGAGAATATCGGGAAATATCACCCCCCCCCCCCCGTGCACGTCACTTGGGGGATCAAGGGGGGGGGGCGTTCCGACTTTTAGAAATACATTGAATTAATACATATTTTCATGTATTTTGTTGTTTTTTACCTATATATGCATTGAAAATATACCCTATGCCCTCCACAGGATAATTTTCAAATGACGGGCATGCCACCCCACACACCCTCCGAAATACCGGTTTTTGAGAGAAACCATTGAAAAAAATAGGCTTTAATCAACCGCTCCTAAGCAATATACTCCCCCCTCCCCTCCTACGAAAAAAATTTCTGGATGCGCTAAAACATGCGTCATAGATACTAAATTTTCTTTGCAGAAACTTAAATAAATATCTTATCTAACATAAAGGGGGGAAAATATGATAGCGATGTTAATGGGTTTAAAACGTCTAGTGTAAATACCTGCTCCAAAATTTTAACCATAAGGTACGAACTAGCGCAAAAATGATATTGTCCGCTAAAAATCAATAAAAATGAAAGGAATAAAAAGAAAAAATCAGTGCAATTTCTACACAAAATCCAATAGTCAGGAGTGCCCACCGGCCGGGGGGGGGGGGAGGCATTCGGGCGCACCATTAAACTTCTTAGGGGCTTGTTTTCAGAGGAATTTTTGGGGATCAATAATCTTCTTTTGGTAAATGCGCTTTTAAGGAGGAGACGCCATCGTCCTTAGGGCCGGGGACAACATCGATGTGACTTTTAAACATAGTTTTAGAAGTCGGTGCAAAATTAGGATAGATAAAATGTTTTGTAATCATGAATCAATTATAAATATATATATTTTTGCAGAATTAGCAACAGTTCCAGCATGAAGTAATGGTGTAATGGTAATTAGACTCATAATTTTGCTCCGACTTCTAAAACTATGTTTAAAAGTCACATCGATATTGTTTAAAGAATTAATTTATTTTTCACTTTTTAGCGCAATTTATAATTTGAAGTCGGTTCTATTTTTTTTTATAAATATTATTTTATTCTTTTCTGTTTAGTGTAAATACAGTTTTTTTATAAATACTCTATTTTTAAAAAATCCATGTCAAAGGGCAAACTTTCTTTAAATGAATGGCACTAATCACTTGTATGATAAATTCCGTTTTGAAGTAGATTTTAGCAAAACAAACTGATTGGATTAATTTTTGCCTCGGAGAAGCCTTCAGTCAAACTCTTGCTGTAATTGCTTTTAATATGCCCAATGGCAATGAACACTTTTTTTAACAATCACTTTTATACTTATTAATAGTTTTCCCAACAAAGAAAAATTGAGCCAAGCCTTTCCAATCAAAATAAAAAATACTTATTTTTCACCAGTAACGTTTTTTCTAAAAAACAAATGTATTCAATTTGATTTGCGATATTTGAGTTAGACGACCCTCTATCGATAAAAGAAAAAATCCTCAAAATCGGTTCATTTAGTCAAAAGTTATGAATGAAAAAACAAAAAAACACTACATTTCCGCCCATAACATTTTTTCTAATTATCGAATATGGTCAAACGAAAGTACGGGACCTATGGGAAACCACCATCCATCGATTAAAAAAGAAATCATGAAAATTGGTTCATCCAGTGAGAAGTTATGAGTGGACAAACAAACAAACAAAAAAAAAAAAAAAAAAAACAAAACGACATACATACAATATGAATGTATAACCTCCTTCCTTTGTGAAGTCAGTTAATTTGTGTACTTTTTTTTTTTTTTCAAAACTTATCTCAACATTTGTTCTTTTGTTCTCGGTACTAAAATTACTCTTTATTAAGCATCTTGATTTATTAAAAAAAAATTTCAAAGACACAAAATCTTGTAACATTAAACTTTTCAAATGCATCCAGTTTAAAGGGGCATACCAGTTTAAAGGGGAATATAATAAGAACTACTAAAAGTTCTCGAAAAGCGGAAAGGGTTTTCCGCATCGCTCATTGATTTATCTGTGTCAGTTTGGGATAAAATATGGATGCGATAAATTAAATTCTTACGATTAGAGTATGGAGAAGAAGGGAGCGGGGCATAATGTTTCTTACATTTCGGAATATGATTCCAAAAGTTTTCTAAACATTAATCTGAATAGTAGTTTTGTATGTTTTCGCAATCGCATACTATATAATCTGGTGATGAGCCTCATTTAAATCTCGACATAGCTTTGAAAATGACATATTTCTTACTTGGATCATCAACTGTTCTGTTGATGTGAAGCACAAAAAAAAAAAAAAAAAAATATCAACATAATTTATCATCGAATTGAAACCGCAAATGTGGAATAAATTTATAGAAAGAAAAAATTTCTACCGCTACACTATGTAATCTAAGACGTTACTTTTGTTACATTTTACTTTTAAAGTAAATAAGAAAATGTCGAAATCATCGATAAAAATAAACTTATAATATTTTCGCTTCAAGTTTCATTCAATTACTGGCAACAAAATCTACCGTAAAATTTTCGCTTTTTATTTCTTTATTTGTTTTCCTTGAAACCTTGAAGTTCCAACGGACGTGCATCCTAAAAATGGCTGAATTGTAAGTTCTTTTTTCTTTTTAAATATATCTTTAAATGTATTTCAAATTCAATTTGATGTAACGAAACAAAAAGAGATTTAAAAATTCTACGTTAATTACTTTGTTATTTGGAGATGAATCCAAAAGTAACGTCTAACTTAAAAAATAAAAAAAAGTGCTTACTGTGTTAGTTGCACATTTTAAAACAGATGGAGTCGGTTGTAAATTTCACAATGTAACATGATGATAAAACTGACATGTTAAAAAAATGGTAAATAATCAAGTTAATTTTTCAAATCGTTATTAGTGATTGAATGAAAATTCGATTTATTATTATTATTAGTTGCAAAAGCAAGAACTTTACTATTCATAAAATGGTCATTTTTCTTTGAAGATAATTGTTCTTTTCATTTCATTTTTTCTCTCTCTCAGAATGCCCGAAGAAATTTTGTATGTATTTGTGAACCTTCTCTCTGGTTTCGTTTTCATGTTGACGATAGCTTATCATTTACTGGGCTTTTGCCATAACATTAAGAAACCGAAAGCTGTGGCTGCTAAAAAGAGGCAATGTTTCATAGAAAGAAGAAGAACAGTTGTTGATTCTGGCTTCGAGGAAATTCAAGTTCAGCGAAAAGATAGGAATAAAAGGAGAAAATAAGTGAGTGTTTGATATCGGTTTTAGCTTCAACAAAAGTTAAAAATTTTAAAAGTTAAGTTAATTAACATCTCTCTACAGCTTTAATATAAAGTACAAAATGAATATCCTTTTTTTTTCTCTCCTTTATAACGAAGCTGCGTATTGTCTGTGCACCTTGGCGATTTTTGCTTGGTGCCACTCCTATTCGCAGCTTTGCAACACCGCCCGGCTTGGCGATCAACCGCTATCACAACTTGACGAAAATCAAGAGGCACCCTTAACTTACCACCATTTGCAGACCTAATGCTGATACGCACTCTATGTTATTGCTCTGAGAGCAGCGGCGGACTGGCCATGTGTTCATTCGGGCAAATGCCCCCAGTCCTCCCTGACCTGTGGTCGAGAAATATTTACCTATTTTATTTTTTACAAAGTGAACGGCTTTTATGAGGTTCAGAAAACTGAACTATGGCCAAAAATCGCCTTAGGCAGGACGTAAGGATTAAACCAATAAAATAATTTAGAATAGATAAAGACCTAGAAAACAGTTTATTCTACAACTCTATCTCTTTTCGTGTAAATTGCTGCAATCTTTGTTGTGCTTCTTATGTATCTTAAAAGAGTATAAAACAATGTCGCTTCCTGTGTCTGTACGCTGAGATCTTTTAAACTACGTAACGGATTCGAATGCGGTTTTCATCAATAGACAGAGGGATTCAAGAGGACGAATCATAAACCTGTTAGAAAAAAAAATCCGACAGGTAGCTCTTTTTTTATTCCAATTTTACGCAAATTTCCCGATAAATTCCCCAATGTGGGGGTGACAAAAACCTTGCACATATTAATATCGATCGAAAGCGCAGATTTTTTTTTGTACAAGATGAAATTTGTTCGAAGTTTCTAAGTCAATAATCAATAAGATTGGCCAGTTATAAACTTTTTAGTTCCATTTCTTAAGGCTTACCTTGACCCAAAAATAATAATTAGCAGTTTTCTCAACTCCGGGGGAACAGTGTTAGCTTAATCTATACTAATATTATAAAGCTGCAGAGTTTGTTTGCTTGAACGCGCTAACCTCAGGAACTACTGGTCCGATTTGAAAAATTTTTTCAGTGTTAGATAGCCCATTTATCGAGGAAGGATATAGGCAATATATTATCATCACGCTAAGACCAATAGGAGCGGAGATCCGAAAATTGCATAAAATAGTCCTTTTCTATCGAATAAATTGTCGCATCCTTTCGAGCTTGATACCATTGAAAAGCGCATAAAAAACTACTTCAGGAAGAAATAAAATTTCACGTTAAATTAAAGCACAAATGAGCATTAAAACGCAGACATATGTTTCGGGATCGCTTGGAATCCCTTTTTCAATGCGACAGGGAGCTTCTAGATGCAAAACATCCAAATGAAGCAGACAGAACAACAAAAACAAAGCTTATATAGCCTAAGAATTAACTGTAAACCAATGAGAATAAAGGCAGTGTGAAGTGGAAGTAGAAGTAGTATTAAAGGCACCAATAAGAGAGCAACAAACGAATGTAGTTGGAAGTACAGAAAGTAAAAAGGAATATCAATAAAAACAAAGAAAAAGACAACAGCGTGCATAAAAATGTGAAAATACATGAAAATTGCAAAAAAATAAAATAAAATACAAAGAATAAAATGGAAATAAAATAAGTACAGAAAATACCAAAACAAAAAGCAAAACAAAGTACACATGCAAAAGAGGGGGAGGGGGGGGGGGAGAGAGAGAGGGAAAAAAAAAAAGGAAAACTAACAAGAAAACCAAGAAAGAACAACAAATTAAAGGAACTTATGCCAGACCTGTGAAAAATAAGGAGTTGAGGAAGAATCATTAACCAAATTAGAACTATTCCTGTTAATATGATAAGCTTCCCAAAAGTCAAGTTCTAAAGGGGAAGAACATTTTTGAATAATTTTCCCAGAATTGAAATCAAAAGAGTGGTTGGAATTCCAACAATGTTGAGCAATGCTAGACTTATTCAGCTCTTGCTTACGTACATAACCTTTATGCTCATTTAACCGAATTTTCAGAGCACGTTTTGTCTGTCCAATGTAAGAAAGGCCGCAACGGCAACTAATTTGGTAAATACCCCAAGTATTAAGTTGATCAACAGGATCTTTAAGAGAAGAGAAGGAAAGTTTGTTGCTAGGAGCAAAAACAACTTGAAATTGAAACCTTTTTAGGATTTTAGCAATACGAAAACTTACAGAATGAAAGAATGGTAACACAACCAAATCCTTTCTAGAAACCACATGATTGGGACCAGAAGTTTTTTTAGAAAGTTTGTTATGAATAGAATCAATTAAAGAGTGAGAAAATCCTCTATCAACAGCTACAGCTTTCAGATAGTTGAGTTCAATCTTGAGAAGCTCAGGAGAAGAGCAAATATTAATAGCACGATGGACAAGAGCATTAAAAGCCGAATATTTTTGGTTGGGAGGATGAGACGATAGTCTGTGAGGAGGTAAAGAAACAGCGAAAGGTTTACGATAGACAGAAGTTGTGAAACCAGACTCACTCCTAGAAATCAAAACATCAAGAAAAGCGAGGCTACTATTAAGTTCTTTCTCACAAGAAAACTGGATATTAGAATCAATGGAGTTCATAATCGAAAGAGCATCATCAATACCTAACAAGTTACTGTCCGTTAGGACAAAACAATCATCCACATAACGAACATAAAATTGAAATTGCAATTTTTGGAATAGTTTTTCCTCAAAATAATGCATATAGAAATCACTTAAAATAGGACTAAGAGGACTTCCCATGGCTAGGCCTTCTACCATAGCATAGAATTTACCATTAAATACAAAAGTGCTCTGTTGCAAGCACACACGAGTAAGAAAAACTAATTCCTCGATTTCCACAGAAGTAAAATGGAATTCAGAAAGCCTTTTCCTGAGGCAAGTCAAAGCGCCATCAACAGGAACATTAGTAAACAAAGAATTAACATCAAAAGAGGCCATAACCGAATTATTCGGAACGAAGTTATGAAGTTTCTTAACAAAATCGGTGGAATTTTTAACAGTGAAAACATTCCGACTCCTAAGTGGAGAAAACACAGAAACTAAATACTTGGAAAGTTTATATGAAGCAGTGCCAATATTGGAAACAATTGGTCTGAAAGGAATACCTGCCTTGTGTACCTTCGGTAAAGCATAGAAACGCGCACAATTAGCAACAGAAGGAATCACAGACCGTTTAGCAATCAAAGGAATAGAATGAACAGACTTAACAGCAGAAGAAATAGCTTTTAACTCCTTGTCGCTAGGATCTTTATAAATTTCAGAATAAGGACCAGAAGCAATTAAATCATCAGTTTTTTCAACATAAGATGATTTATTAAGAACAACAATCTGACCACCCTTGTCAGCTTTGGTAATGACCAAATCAGAATTTGAAACTAAATTATTGACACAGCGTTTCACAGAATGGGTAAAACCAATATTAGGAACTTTTGAATTGAAATCAACATTGGAAGCAATAAGATGCCGAACTGACTCTTTTTGAGTGGAAGTTAAGGCACTAAATTTGAAAGCTTTTTCAACCGGAGCAATAAGTTCAGAAAAAGAAGGCTTTTTAGCCAAAGCAAAATTGTTATTACATTTCAAAGCATTAATTTCATTACTATTCAAAGAAAATTTCGAAAGATTTACAACCGCATTCCTATTAACAAGAGGCAAATCAGCCGGAACAGGAACATTTGAATCGTTACACAACTTGGTAAATTTCTTATTTAAAGTAATTTTGTGACTGTCAGATGAATGAAGAGCTCTCGCCCATGACATTCTATCAATAGAATCAAAATCGAAATTAGAATTAGATACAGAAAGATGTAAATCATAAAGTTCACGTTCTATGAACGAAAGTTTTTTCCTAGTTTCCTGGATAGAAGCTCTAAGTAAAGCTAATTTAGAACGAAAAATTACCTTATCAACCCTAACAGAACGCGGTAAATTACACTTTAAAGTGATAAACTTAGGAATGACTTTCTTGCGCCTGCAAGCCTGGAGAAATTTTAAATGGTTCAAAAACCGAACCTTTTTAATTCGTAGATTACAAAATCTGTTAACTTGAGACATAACCAGAATCAAAACAAACAAAACATAAGGGGAAAAAACAATAGCAAAACCGTTCAATAAACAAAAAGAAACAGAAAGAACAAATTGCAAAACATACACCACGTAACAATATGCGGAACAAATGTCAGAAAACAAAAAAGCAAAAATAAACACAGTCAAGAAAAGCAATGAGGAAAGAACAAAAATCAAAAACTCACCAAGCAGCGAACAGATGGGAGAACAAAACAAAAGAAAGAAGAACAAATTCAGGCACGTTAATCCTAAGAGATAGTAATGATTAAACTTTGTGCAAAGTAATAGAAATAAAATTTCACGTTAAATTAAAGCACAAATGAGCATTAAAACGCAGACATATGTTTCGGGATCGCTTGGAATCCCTTTTTCAATGCGACAGGGAGCTTCTAGATGCAAAACATCCAAATGAAGCAGACAGAACAACAAAAACAAAGCTTATATAGCCTAAGAATTAACTGTAAACCAATGAGAATAAAGGCAGTGTGAAGTGGAAGTAGAAGTAGTATTAAAGGCACCAATAAGAGAGCAACAAACGAATGTAGTTGGAAGTACAGAAAGTAAAAAGGAATATCAATAAAAACAAAGAAAAAGACAACAGCGTGCATAAAAATGTGAAAATACATGAAAATTGCAAAAAAATAAAATAAAATACAAAGAATAAAATGGAAATAAAATAAGTACAGAAAATACCAAAACAAAAAGCAAAACAAAGTACACATGCAAAAGAGGGGGAGGGGGGGGGGAGAGAGAGAGGGAAAAAAAAAAAAAAGGAAAACTAACAAGAAAACCAAGAAAGAACAACAAATTAAAGGAACTTATGCCAGACCTGTGAAAAATAAGGAGTTGAGGAAGAATCATTAACCAAATTAGAACTATTCCTGTTAATATGATAAGCTTCCCAAAAGTCAAGTTCTAAAGGGGAAGAACATTTTTGAATAATTTTCCCAGAATTGAAATCAAAAGAGTGGTTGGAATTCCAACAATGTTGAGCAATGCTAGACTTATTCAGCTCTTGCTTACGTACATAACCTTTATGCTCATTTAACCGAATTTTCAGAGCACGTTTTGTCTGTCCAATGTAAGAAAGGCCGCAACGGCAACTAATTTGGTAAATACCCCAAGTATTAAGTTGATCAACAGGATCTTTAAGAGAAGAGAAGGAAAGTTTGTTGCTAGGAGCAAAAACAACTTGAAATTGAAACCTTTTTAGGATTTTAGCAATACGAAAACTTACAGAATGAAAGAATGGTAACACAACCAAATCCTTTCTAGAAACCACATGATTGGGACCAGAAGTTTTTTTAGAAAGTTTGTTATGAATAGAATCAATTAAAGAGTGAGAAAATCCTCTATCAACAGCTACAGCTTTCAGATAGTTGAGTTCAATCTTGAGAAGCTCAGGAGAAGAGCAAATATTAATAGCACGATGGACAAGAGCATTAAAAGCCGAATATTTTTGGTTGGGAGGATGAGACGATAGTCTGTGAGGAGGTAAAGAAACAGCGAAAGGTTTACGATAGACAGAAGTTGTGAAACCAGACTCACTCCTTTGCAAGATGATGCTCTTTCGATTATGAACTCCATTGATTCTAATATCCAGTTTTCTTGTGAGAAAGAACTTAATAGTAGCCTCGCTTTTCTTGATGTTTTGATTTCTAGGAGTGAGTCTGGTTTCACAACTTCTGTCTATCGTAAACCTTTCGCTGTTTCTTTACCTCCTCACAGACTATCGTCTCATCCTCCCAACCAAAAATATTCGGCTTTTAATGCTCTTGTCCATCGTGCTATTAATATTTGCTCTTCTCCTGAGCTTCTCAAGATTGAACTCACTATCTGAAAGCTGTAGCTGTTGATAGAGGATTTTCTCACTCTTTAATTGATTCTATTCATAACAAACTTTCTAAAAAACTTCTGGTCCCAATCATGTGGTTTCTAGAAAGGATTTGGTTGTGTTACCATTCTTTCATTCTGTAAGTTTTCGTATTGCTAAAATCCTAAAAAGGTTTCAATTTCAAGTTGTTTTTGCTCCTAGCAACAAACTTTCCTTCTCTTCTCTTAAAGATCCTGTTGATCAACTTAATACTTGGGGTATTTACCAAATTAGTTGCCGTTGCGGCCTTTCTTACATTGGACAGACAAAACGTGCTCTGAAAATTCGGTTAAATGAGCATAAAGGTTATGTACGTAAGCAAGAGCTGAATAAGTCTAGCATTGCTCAACATTGTTGAATTCCAACCACTCTTTTGATTTCAATTCTGGGAAAATTATTCAAAAATGTTCTTCCCCTTTAGAACTTGACTTTTGGGAAGCTTATCATATTAACAGGAATAGTTCTAATTTGGTTAATGATTCTTCCTCAACTCCTTATTTTTCACAGGTCTGGCATAAGTTCCTTTAATTGTTGTTCTTTCTTGGTTTTCTTGTTAGTTTTCCTTTTTTTTTTTTTTTTTTTTCCCTCTCTCTCTCCCCCCCCCTCCCCCTCTTTTGCATGTGTACTTTGTTTGCTTTTTGTTTTGGTATTTTCTGTACTTATTTTATTTCCATTTTATTCTTTGTATTTTATTTATTTTTTTGCAATTTTCATGTATTTTCACATTTTTATGCACGCTGTTGTCTTTTTCTTTGTTTTTATTGATATTCCTTTTACTTTCTGTACTTCAACTACATTCGTTTGTTGCTCTCTTATTGGTGCCTTTAATACTACTTCTACTTCCACTTCACACTGCCTTTATTCTCATTGGTTTACAGTTAATTCTTAGGCTATATAAGCTTTGTTTTTGTTGTTCTGTCTGCTTCATTTGGATGTTTTGCATCTAGAAGCTCCCTGTCGCATTGAAAAAGGGATTCCAAGCGATCCCGAAACATATGTCTGCGTTTTAATGCTCATTTGTGCTTTAATTTAACGTGAAATTTTATTTCTATTACTTTGCACAAAGTTTAATCATTACTACTTCAGGAAGAGTTTTTCGCTACGTGCTAAAATTCAAAGCCTCTAAATTAACTAAAAAAGAAGTATAAGCGTTTTTCTCTGTAGTTGGATTTTTTTTCCCACGGTAATTAACTTTAATTTTATTTGACCCAGATGATGACCGTTTTTCTTTATTTGTATTGTTGAATCTTTTCGACAGTTGCCGTGTGAACAAACAAATCAATGCAGTTGCCATTGTTAAACAAATCAAATATAATAATAATCAACGTTTCTAGCATTTTGATGAGGCATCGCTGTATTTGCAATCTCCGATTAATGTACGGGAACTTAATCTTTCTTTACTATTTTTAAACAATAGGATAATTGTTTGCTTTTGTAATTAGATTGTCGTTAAGTTAGTTATATTTTTGTGTGCTTTTTAAGTACAGTACATTGTTCTTAGCTTAATTACAATTTGTGTAGTTTGTTATTGTTCTTTATTCTTAGAAAACGACTGCAGTGTATAGTTGCGTGTAAATGCTGTGCTTTCCAGCCAAAGATGACAAAATATTTACCGCCCAGAAATTGGTGCCCAAAAGTGGGCGTTTGATCGCTCACTTTAAAATAAAAAGGTTTATATCGCCATAATGTTCCGGTTTTAAGCCATCGTCGCCTCAACTCCACTTAATTTTGTGTAATACTTCTGCCGCTCAAAAGTACGCCTTTTAAAATATTCGCCTTTTTGATCATTCCATTAGTTCTCACACATACACATCAAATTTCCACGCGAACGATGTCGCGGGAACAGCTTTTTTCAATATAAAACTTATTTTTCAAAATAGTTCAGTTTAATAAAGATAAAGCAATAATTAAGCATATTTTCGGTTTAACGTTTTTCTCAAATTAGCAATAGGTTTTAAATTCGAGATTGAGCTTGATAAACGTATCATTTAATTATTTACCTTGTCACATACGATTTCATTTTCACCTCTATGGTACCGCTAGCGAAGCTTCATTTCATCATGAAACTTATCTTTCGGTTAGCGAGACAACAGTTCACCATGGCTGGAAAATAAATTTAATATGATATTGCAATTTCATTCTTGCAATCAATCTAAGATCAACGCCAAGACTCATTTCAGATGAAAAGTAACGCAATAAATGACTCCGTGCTACAATTTGGCAGTATTAATTACCCTCTGGTGACAAATCTGACCCTACTGATGGAATTGTTCCTAAGCTTTCTTCACTGATCCTTCTACATGTTATATTACTTTTTCAAGCGTTGACAATGTCTAATGTATTTTTTTTTTTTTTTTGATAAATAGACACACGTTTTTTTTTCAAACACAGCAGGCTTTATGCCGCAGGCGATTTTTTTTATACTCTTAGCAAGGACAGCGCCGTAGGCGGACGTTTTTAAAATCCAGCCCGGTTTTTTTAGAAAGTTTGTTATGAATAGAATCAATTAAAGAGTGAGAAAATCCTCTATCAACAGCTACAGCTTTCAGATAGTTGAGTTCAATCTTGAGAAGCTCAGGAGAAGAGCAAATATTAATAGCACGATGGACAAGAGCATTAAAAGCCGAATATTTTTGGTTGGGAGGATGAGACGATAGTCTGTGAGGAGGTAAAGAAACAGCGAAAGGTTTACGATAGACAGAAGTTGTGAAACCAGACTCACTCCTAGAAATCAAAACATCAAGAAAAGCGAGGCTACTATTAAGTTCTTTCTCACAAGAAAACTGGATATTAGAATCAATGGAGTTCATAATCGAAAGAGCATCATCAATACCTAACAAGTTACTGTCCGTTAGGACAAAACAATCATCCACATAACGAACATAAAATTGAAATTGCAATTTTTGGAATAGTTTTTCCTCAAAATAATCCCTATAGAAATCACTTAAAATAGGACTAAGAGGACTTCCCATGGCTAGGCCTTCTACCATAGCATAGAATTTACCATTAAATAAAAAAATGCTCTGTTGCAAGCACACACGAGTAAGAAAAACTAATTCCTCGATTTCCACAGAAGTAAAATGGAATTCAGAAAGCCTTTTCCTGAGGCAAGTCAAAGCGCCATCAACAGGAACATTAGTAAACAAAGAATTAACATCAAAAGGGGGCCATAACCGAATTATTCGGAACGAAGTTATGAAGTTTCTTAACAAAATCGGTGGAATTTTTAACAGTGAAAACATTCCGACTCCTAAGTGGAGAAAACACAGAAACTAAATACTTGGAAAGTTTATATGAAGCAGTGCCAATATTGGAAACAATTGGTCTGAAAGGAATACCTGCCTTGTGTACCTTCGGTAAAGCATAGAAACGCGCACAATTAGCAACAGAAGGAATCACAGACCGTTTAGCAATCAAAGGAATAGAATGAACAGACTTAACAGCAGAAGAAATAGCTTTTAACTCCTTGTCGCTAGGATCTTTATAAATTTCAGAATAAGGACCAGAAGCAATTAAATCATCAGTTTTTTCAACATAAGATGATTTATTAAAAACAACAATCTGACCACCCTTGTCAGCTTTGGTAATGACCAAATCAGAATTTGAAACTAAATTATTGACACAGCGTTTCACAGAATGGGTAAAACCAATTTTAGGAACTTTTGAATTGAAATCAACATTGGAAGCAATAAGATGCCGAACTGACTTTTTTTGAGTGGAAGTTAAGGCACTAAATTTGAAAGCTTTTTCAACCGGAGCAATAAGTTCAGAAAAAGAAGGCTTTTTAGCCAAAGCAAAATTGTTATTACATTTAAAAAGCATTAATTTCATTACTATTCAAAGAAAATTTCGAAAGATTTACAACCGCATTCCTATTAACAAGAGGCAAATCAGCCGGAACAGGAACATTTGAATCGTTACACAACTTGGTAAATTTCTTATTTAAAGTAATTTTGTGACTGTCAGATGAATGAAGAGCTCTCGCCCATGACATTCTATCAATAGAATCAAAATCGAAATTAGAATTAGATACAAAAAAGATGTAAATCATAAAGTTCACGTTCTATGAACGAAAGTTTTTTCCTAGTTTCCTGGATAGAAGCTCTAAGTAAAGCTAATTTAGAACGAAAAATTACCTTATCAACCCTAACAGAACGCGGTAAATTACACTTTAAAGTGAAAAACTTAGGAATGACTTTCTTGCGCCTGCAAGCCTGGAGAAATTTTAAATGGTTAAAAAACCGAACCTTTTTAATTCGTAGATTACAAAATCTGTTAACTTGAGACATAACCAGAATCAAAACAAACAAAACATAAGGGGAAAAAACAATAGCAAAACCGTTCAATAAACAAAAAGAAACAGAAAGAACAAATTGCAAAACATACACCACGTAACAATATGCGGAACAAATGTCAGAAAACAAAAAAGCAAAAATAAACACAGTCAAGAAAAGCAATGAGGAAAGAACAAAAATCAAAAACTCACCAAGCAGCGAACAGATGGGAGAACAAAACAAAAGAAAGAAGAACAAATTCAGGCACGTTAATCCTAAGAGATAGTAATGATTAAACTTTGTGCAAAGTAATAGAAATAAAATTTCACGTTAAATTAAAGCACAAATGAGCATTAAAACGCAGACATATGTTTCGGGATCGCTTGGAATCCCTTTTTCAATGCGACAGGGAGCTTCTAGATGCAAAACATCCAAATGAAGCAGACAGAACAACAAAAACAAAGCTTATATAGCCTAAGAATTAACTGTAAACCAATGAGAATAAAGGCAGTGTGAAGTGGAAGTAGAAGTAGTATTAAAGGCACCAATAAGAGAGCAACAAACGAATGTAGTTGGAAGTACAGAAAGTAAAAAGGAATATCAATAAAAACAAAGAAAAAGACAACAGCGTGCATAAAAATGTGAAAATTTCATGAAAATTGCAAAAAAATAAAAAAAAATACAAAGAATAAAATGGAAATAAAATAAGTACAGAAAATACCAAAACAAAAAGCAAAACAAAGTACACATGCAAAAGAGGGGGGGGGGGGGGGGGGGGAGAGAGAGGGAAAAAAAAAAAAAAAAAAAACTAACAAGAAAACCAAGAAAGAACAACAAATTAAAGGAACTTATGCCAGACCTGTGAAAAATAAGGAGTTGAGGAAGAATCATTAACCAAATTAGAACTATTCCTGTTAATATGATAAGCTTCCCAAAAGTCAAGTTCTAAAGGGGAAGAACATTTTTGAATAATTTTCCCAGAATTGAAATCAAAAGGGGGTGGTTGGAATTCCAACAATGTTGAGCAATGCTAGACTTATTCAGCTCTTGCTTACGTACATAACCTTTATGCTCATTTAACCGAATTTTCAGAGCACGTTTTGTCTGTCCAATGTAAGAAAGGCCGCAACGGCAACTAATTTGGTAAATACCCCAAGTATTAAGTTGATCAACAGGATCTTTAAGAGAAGAGAAGGAAAGTTTGTTGCTAGGAGCAAAAACAACTTGAAATTGAAACCTTTTTAGGATTTTAGCAATACGAAAACTTACAGAATGAAAAAAATGGTAACACAACCAAATCCTTTCTAGAAACCACATGATTGGGACCAGAAGTTTTTTTAGAAAGTTTGTTATGAATAGAATCAATTAAAGAGTGAGAAAATCCTCTATCAACAGCTACAGCTTTCAGATATTTGAGTTCAATCTTGAGAAGCTCAGGAGAAGAGCAAATATTAATAGCACGATGGACAAGAGCATTAAAAGCCGAATATTTTTGGTTGGGAGGATGAGAGATAGTCTGTGAGGAGGTAAAGAAACAGCGAAAGGTTTACGATAGACAGAAGTTGTGAAACCAGACTCACTCCTTTGCAAGATGATGCTCTTTCGATTATGAACTCCATTGATTCTAATATCCAGTTTTCTTGTGAGAAAGAACTTAATAGTAGCCTCGCTTTTCTTGATGTTTTGATTTCTAGGAGTGAGTCTGGTTTCACAACTTCTGTCTATCGTAAACCTTTCGCTGTTTCTTTACCTCCTCACAGACTATCGTCTCATCCTCCCAACCAAAAATATTCGGTTTTTAATGCTCTTGTCCATCGTGCTATTAATATTTGCTCTTCTCCTGAGCTTCTCAAGATTGAACTCAACTATCTGAAAGCTGTAGCTGTTGATAGAGGATTTTCTCACTCTTTAATTGATTCTATTCATAACAAACTTTCTAAAAAAACTTCTGGTCCCAATCATGTGGTTTCTAGAAAGGATTTGGTTGTGTTACCATTCTTTCATTCTGTAAGTTTTCGTATTGCAAAAAATCCTAAAAAGGTTTCAATTTCAAGTTGTTTTTGCTCCTAGCAACAAACTTTCCTTCTCTTCTCTTAAAGATCCTGTTGATAAACTTAATACTTGGGGTATTTACCAAATTAGTTGCCGTTGCGGCCTTTCTTACATTGGACAGACAAAACGTGCTCTAAAAATTCGGTTAAATGAGCATAAAGGTTATGTACGTAAGCAAGAGCTGAATAAGTCTAGCATTGCTCAACATTGTTGGAATTCCAACCACTCTTTTGATTTCAATTCTGGGAAAATTATTCAAAAATGTTCTTCCCCTTTAGAACTTGACTTTTGGGAAGCTTATCATATTAACAGGAATAGTTCAAATTTTGGGTTTAATGATTCTTCCTCAACTCCTTATTTTTCACAGGTCTGGCATAATTTCCCTTTTAAATTTGTTGTTCTTTCTTGGTTTTCTTGTTATTTTTCCCTTTTTTTTTTTTTTTTTTTTTTTTTTTTTTTTCCCTCTCTCTCTCCCCCCCCCTCCCCCTCTTTTGCATGTGTACTTTGTTTTGCTTTTTGTTTTGGTATTTTCTGTACTTATTTTATTTCCATTTTATTCTTTGTATTTTATTTTATTTTTTTGCAATTTTCATGTATTTTCACATTTTTATGCACCCCGTTGTCTTTTTCTTTGTTTTTATTGATATTCCTTTTTACTTTCTGTACTTCCAACTACATTCGTTTGTTGCTCTCTTATTGGTGCCTTTAATACTATTTTCTACTTCCACTTCACACTGCCTTTATTCTCATTGGTTTACAGTTAATTCTTAGGCTATATAAGCTTTGTTTTTGTTGTTCTGTCTGCTTCATTTGGGTGTTTTGCATCTAGAAGCTCCCTGTCGCATTGAAAAAGGGATTCCAAGCGATCCCGAAACATATGTCTGCGTTTTAATGCTCATTTGTGCTTTAATTTAACGTGAAATTTTATTTCTATTACTTTGCACAAAGTTTAATCATTACTACTTCAGGAAGAGTTTTTCGCTACGTGCTAAAATTCAAAGCCTCTAAATTAACTAAAAAAGAAGTTATAAGCGTTTTTCTCTGTAGTTGGAAATTTTTTTTTCCCCCGGTAATTAAAATTTAATTTTATTTGACCCAGATGATGACCGTTTTCTTTTATTTGTATTGTTGAATCTTTTCGACAGTTGCCGTGTGAACAAACAAATCAATGCAGTTGCCATTGTTAAACAAATCAAATATAATAATAATCAACGTTTCTAGCATTTTGATGAGGCATCGCTGTATTTGCAATCTCCGATTAATGTACGGGAACTTAATCTTTCTTTACTATTTTTTTAAAAAATAGGATAATTGTTTGCTTTTGTAATTAGATTGTCGTTAAGTTAGTTATATTTTTGTGTGCTTTTTAAGTACAGTACATTGTTCTTAGCTTAATTACAATTTGTGTAGTTTGTTATTGTTCTTTATTCTTAGAAAACGACTGCAGTGTATAGTTGCGTGTAAATGCTGTGCTTTCCAGCCAAAGATGACAAAATATTTACCGCCCAGAAATTGGTGCCCAAAAGTGGGCGTTTGATCGCTCACTTTAAAATAAAAAGGTTTTATATCGCCATAATGTTCCCGGTTTTTTTTAAACCATCGTCGCCTCAACTCCACTTAATTTTGTGTAATACTTCTGCCGCTCAAAAATACGCCTTTTTAAAAAATTCGCCTTTTTGATCATTCCATTAGTTCTCACACATACACATCAAAATTTCCACGCGAACGATGTCGCGGGAACAGCTTTTTTCAATATAAAACTTATTTTTCAAAATAGTTCAGTTTAATAAAGATAAAGCAATAATTAAGCATATTTTCGGTTTAACGTTTTTCTCAAATTAGCAATAGGTTTTAAATTCGAGATTGAGCTTGATAAACGTATCATTTAATTATTTACCTTGTCACATACGATTTCATTTTCACCTCTATGGTACCGCTAGCGAAGCTTCATTTCATCATGAAACTTATCTTTCGGTTAGCGAGACAACAGTTCACCATGGCTGGAAAAAAAATTTAATATGATATTGCAATTTCATTCTTGCAATCAATCTAAGATCAACGCCAAGACTCATTTCAGATGAAAAGTAACGCAATAAATGACTCCGTGCTACAATTTGGCAGTATTAATTACCCTCTGGTGACAAATCTGACCCTACTGATGGAATTGTTCCTAAGCTTTCTTCACTGATCCTTCTACATGTTATATTACTTTTTCAAGCGTTGACAATGTCTAATGTATTTTTTTTTTTTTTTTTTATAAATAGACACACGTTTTTTTTTTTTAAACACAGCAGGCTTTATGCCCCAGGCGATTTTTTTTATACTCTTAGCAAGGACAGCGCCGTAGGCGACGTTTTTAAAATCCAGCCCGGGCAACGCCGTGTGGGCACCGCTAGTTATTAATATTGCATAAATAAAAAAATATAAAAAACAACGTTTCTCTTGCACACTAAAAAGGTACAAAATAATTTTCCTTGAGCCTGCAGAAGCTCTGAATCAATTGGTCGTGGTGGTGTCGTGTAATCGCACGTGGAGAGGAAGAAGGGGTACGCTGCTCCTGAGTCCCTTGTAGGCAGGAGTCCGATTTCCGCCCCTTTAAAGGGCTCTTAATTTTTTGAACCTGCTCCCATGAGAGACCGTCACCTGGGATTGGCGTCCCCAGAGGTGTCGTTTCACTTGGAGGACATGTTTTTTTAGAAAGTTTGTTATGAATAGAATCAATTAAAGAGTGAGAAAATCCTCTATCAACAGCTACAGCTTTCAGATAGTTGAGTTCAATCTTGAGAAGCTCAGGAGAAGAGCAAATATTAATAGCACGATGGACAAGAGCATTAAAAGCCGAATATTTTTGGTTGGGAGGATGAGACGATAGTCTGTGAGGAGGTAAAGAAACAGCGAAAGGTTTACGATAGACAGAAGTTGTGAAACCAGACTCACTCCTAGAAATCAAAACATCAAGAAAAGCGAGGCTACTATTAAGTTCTTTCTCACAAGAAAACTGGATATTAGAATCAATGGAGTTCATAATCGAAAGAGCATCATCAATACCTAACAAGTTACTGTCCGTTAGGACAAAACAATCATCCACATAACGAACATAAAATTGAAATTGCAATTTTTGGAATAGTTTTTCCTCAAAATAATGCATATAGAAATCACTTAAAATAGGACTAAGAGGACTTCCCATGGCTAGGCCTTCTACCATAGCATAGAATTTACCATTAAATACAAAAGTGCTCTGTTGCAAGCACACACGAGTAAGAAAAACTAATTCCTCGATTTCCACAGAAGTAAAATGGAATTCAGAAAGCCTTTTCCTGAGGCAAGTCAAAGCGCCATCAACAGGAACATTAGTAAACAAAGAATTAACATCAAAAGAGGCCATAACCGAATTATTCGGAACGAAGTTATGAAGTTTCTTAACAAAATCGGTGGAATTTTTAACAGTGAAAACATTCCGACTCCTAAGTGGAGAAAACACAGAAACTAAATACTTGGAAAGTTTATATGAAGCAGTGCCAATATTGGAAACAATTGGTCTGAAAGGAATACCTGCCTTGTGTACCTTCGGTAAAGCATAGAAACGCGCACAATTAGCAACAGAAGGAATCACAGACCGTTTAGCAATCAAAGGAATAGAATGAACAGACTTAACAGCAGAAGAAATAGCTTTTAACTCCTTGTCGCTAGGATCTTTATAAATTTCAGAATAAGGACCAGAAGCAATTAAATCATCAGTTTTTTCAACATAAGATGATTTATTAAGAACAACAATCTGACCACCCTTGTCAGCTTTGGTAATGACCAAATCAGAATTTGAAACTAAATTATTGACACAGCGTTTCACAGAATGGGTAAAACCAATATTAGGAACTTTTGAATTGAAATCAACATTGGAAGCAATAAGATGCCGAACTGACTCTTTTTGAGTGGAAGTTAAGGCACTAAATTTGAAAGCTTTTTCAACCGGAGCAATAAGTTCAGAAAAAGAAGGCTTTTTAGCCAAAGCAAAATTGTTATTACATTTCAAAGCATTAATTTCATTACTATTCAAAGAAAATTTCGAAAGATTTACAACCGCATTCCTATTAACAAGAGGCAAATCAGCCGGAACAGGAACATTTGAATCGTTACACAACTTGGTAAATTTCTTATTTAAAGTAATTTTGTGACTGTCAGATGAATGAAGAGCTCTCGCCCATGACATTCTATCAATAGAATCAAAATCGAAATTAGAATTAGATACAGAAAGATGTAAATCATAAAGTTCACGTTCTATGAACGAAAGTTTTTTCCTAGTTTCCTGGATAGAAGCTCTAAGTAAAGCTAATTTAGAACGAAAAATTACCTTATCAACCCTAACAGAACGCGGTAAATTACACTTTAAAGTGATAAACTTAGGAATGACTTTCTTGCGCCTGCAAGCCTGGAGAAATTTTAAATGGTTCAAAAACCGAACCTTTTTAATTCGTAGATTACAAAATCTGTTAACTTGAGACATAACCAGAATCAAAACAAACAAAACATAAGGGGAAAAAACAATAGCAAAACCGTTCAATAAACAAAAAGAAACAGAAAGAACAAATTGCAAAACATACACCACGTAACAATATGCGGAACAAATGTCAGAAAACAAAAAAGCAAAAATAAACACAGTCAAGAAAAGCAATGAGGAAAGAACAAAAATCAAAAACTCACCAAGCAGCGAACAGATGGGAGAACAAAACAAAAGAAAGAAGAACAAATTCAGGCACGTTAATCCTAAGAGATAGTAATGATTAAACTTTGTGCAAAGTAATAGAAATAAAATTTCACGTTAAATTAAAGCACAAATGAGCATTAAAACGCAGACATATGTTTCGGGATCGCTTGGAATCCCTTTTTCAATGCGACAGGGAGCTTCTAGATGCAAAACATCCAAATGAAGCAGACAGAACAACAAAAACAAAGCTTATATAGCCTAAGAATTAACTGTAAACCAATGAGAATAAAGGCAGTGTGAAGTGGAAGTAGAAGTAGTATTAAAGGCACCAATAAGAGAGCAACAAACGAATGTAGTTGGAAGTACAGAAAGTAAAAAGGAATATCAATAAAAACAAAGAAAAAGACAACAGCGTGCATAAAAATGTGAAAATACATGAAAATTGCAAAAAAATAAAATAAAATACAAAGAATAAAATGGAAATAAAATAAGTACAGAAAATACCAAAACAAAAAGCAAAACAAAGTACACATGCAAAAGAGGGGGAGGGGGGGGGGAGAGAGAGAGGGAAAAAAAAAAAAAAGGAAAACTAACAAGAAAACCAAGAAAGAACAACAAATTAAAGGAACTTATGCCAGACCTGTGAAAAATAAGGAGTTGAGGAAGAATCATTAACCAAATTAGAACTATTCCTGTTAATATGATAAGCTTCCCAAAAGTCAAGTTCTAAAGGGGAAGAACATTTTTGAATAATTTTCCCAGAATTGAAATCAAAAGAGTGGTTGGAATTCCAACAATGTTGAGCAATGCTAGACTTATTCAGCTCTTGCTTACGTACATAACCTTTATGCTCATTTAACCGAATTTTCAGAGCACGTTTTGTCTGTCCAATGTAAGAAAGGCCGCAACGGCAACTAATTTGGTAAATACCCCAAGTATTAAGTTGATCAACAGGATCTTTAAGAGAAGAGAAGGAAAGTTTGTTGCTAGGAGCAAAAACAACTTGAAATTGAAACCTTTTTAGGATTTTAGCAATACGAAAACTTACAGAATGAAAGAATGGTAACACAACCAAATCCTTTCTAGAAACCACATGATTGGGACCAGAAGTTTTTTTAGAAAGTTTGTTATGAATAGAATCAATTAAAGAGTGAGAAAATCCTCTATCAACAGCTACAGCTTTCAGATAGTTGAGTTCAATCTTGAGAAGCTCAGGAGAAGAGCAAATATTAATAGCACGATGGACAAGAGCATTAAAAGCCGAATATTTTTGGTTGGGAGGATGAGACGATAGTCTGTGAGGAGGTAAAGAAACAGCGAAAGGTTTACGATAGACAGAAGTTGTGAAACCAGACTCACTCCTTTGCAAGATGATGCTCTTTCGATTATGAACTCCATTGATTCTAATATCCAGTTTTCTTGTGAGAAAGAACTTAATAGTAGCCTCGCTTTTCTTGATGTTTTGATTTCTAGGAGTGAGTCTGGTTTCACAACTTCTGTCTATCGTAAACCTTTCGCTGTTTCTTTACCTCCTCACAGACTATCGTCTCATCCTCCCAACCAAAAATATTCGGCTTTTAATGCTCTTGTCCATCGTGCTATTAATATTTGCTCTTCTCCTGAGCTTCTCAAGATTGAACTCAACTATCTGAAAGCTGTAGCTGTTGATAGAGGATTTTCTCACTCTTTAATTGATTCTATTCATAACAAACTTTCTAAAAAAACTTCTGGTCCCAATCATGTGGTTTCTAGAAAGGATTTGGTTGTGTTACCATTCTTTCATTCTGTAAGTTTTCGTATTGCTAAAATCCTAAAAAGGTTTCAATTTCAAGTTGTTTTTGCTCCTAGCAACAAACTTTCCTTCTCTTCTCTTAAAGATCCTGTTGATCAACTTAATACTTGGGGTATTTACCAAATTAGTTGCCGTTGCGGCCTTTCTTACATTGGACAGACAAAACGTGCTCTGAAAATTCGGTTAAATGAGCATAAAGGTTATGTACGTAAGCAAGAGCTGAATAAGTCTAGCATTGCTCAACATTGTTGGAATTCCAACCACTCTTTTGATTTCAATTCTGGGAAAATTATTCAAAAATGTTCTTCCCCTTTAGAACTTGACTTTTGGGAAGCTTATCATATTAACAGGAATAGTTCTAATTTGGTTAATGATTCTTCCTCAACTCCTTATTTTTCACAGGTCTGGCATAAGTTCCTTTAATTTGTTGTTCTTTCTTGGTTTTCTTGTTAGTTTTCCTTTTTTTTTTTTTTTTTTTTCCCTCTCTCTCTCCCCCCCCCTCCCCCTCTTTTGCATGTGTACTTTGTTTTGCTTTTTGTTTTGGTATTTTCTGTACTTATTTTATTTCCATTTTATTCTTTGTATTTTATTTTATTTTTTTGCAATTTTCATGTATTTTCACATTTTTATGCACGCTGTTGTCTTTTTCTTTGTTTTTATTGATATTCCTTTTTACTTTCTGTACTTCCAACTACATTCGTTTGTTGCTCTCTTATTGGTGCCTTTAATACTACTTCTACTTCCACTTCACACTGCCTTTATTCTCATTGGTTTACAGTTAATTCTTAGGCTATATAAGCTTTGTTTTTGTTGTTCTGTCTGCTTCATTTGGATGTTTTGCATCTAGAAGCTCCCTGTCGCATTGAAAAAGGGATTCCAAGCGATCCCGAAACATATGTCTGCGTTTTAATGCTCATTTGTGCTTTAATTTAACGTGAAATTTTATTTCTATTACTTTGCACAAAGTTTAATCATTACTACTTCAGGAAGAGTTTTTCGCTACGTGCTAAAATTCAAAGCCTCTAAATTAACTAAAAAAGAAGTTATAAGCGTTTTTCTCTGTAGTTGGATTTTTTTTCCCACGGTAATTAACTTTAATTTTATTTGACCCAGATGATGACCGTTTTCTTTTATTTGTATTGTTGAATCTTTTCGACAGTTGCCGTGTGAACAAACAAATCAATGCAGTTGCCATTGTTAAACAAATCAAATATAATAATAATCAACGTTTCTAGCATTTTGATGAGGCATCGCTGTATTTGCAATCTCCGATTAATGTACGGGAACTTAATCTTTCTTTACTATTTTTAAACAATAGGATAATTGTTTGCTTTTGTAATTAGATTGTCGTTAAGTTAGTTATATTTTTGTGTGCTTTTTAAGTACAGTACATTGTTCTTAGCTTAATTACAATTTGTGTAGTTTGTTATTGTTCTTTATTCTTAGAAAACGACTGCAGTGTATAGTTGCGTGTAAATGCTGTGCTTTCCAGCCAAAGATGACAAAATATTTACCGCCCAGAAATTGGTGCCCAAAAGTGGGCGTTTGATCGCTCACTTTAAAATAAAAAGGTTTTATATCGCCATAATGTTCCGGTTTTTAAGCCATCGTCGCCTCAACTCCACTTAATTTTGTGTAATACTTCTGCCGCTCAAAAGTACGCCTTTTAAAATATTCGCCTTTTTGATCATTCCATTAGTTCTCACACATACACATCAAAATTTCCACGCGAACGATGTCGCGGGAACAGCTTTTTTCAATATAAAACTTATTTTTCAAAATAGTTCAGTTTAATAAAGATAAAGCAATAATTAAGCATATTTTCGGTTTAACGTTTTTCTCAAATTAGCAATAGGTTTTAAATTCGAGATTGAGCTTGATAAACGTATCATTTAATTATTTACCTTGTCACATACGATTTCATTTTCACCTCTATGGTACCGCTAGCGAAGCTTCATTTCATCATGAAACTTATCTTTCGGTTAGCGAGACAACAGTTCACCATGGCTGGAAAATAAATTTAATATGATATTGCAATTTCATTCTTGCAATCAATCTAAGATCAACGCCAAGACTCATTTCAGATGAAAAGTAACGCAATAAATGACTCCGTGCTACAATTTGGCAGTATTAATTACCCTCTGGTGACAAATCTGACCCTACTGATGGAATTGTTCCTAAGCTTTCTTCACTGATCCTTCTACATGTTATATTACTTTTTCAAGCGTTGACAATGTCTAATGTATTTTTTTTTTTTTTTTGATAAATAGACACACGTTTTTTTTTTCAAACACAGCAGGCTTTATGCCGCAGGCGATTTTTTTTATACTCTTAGCAAGGACAGCGCCGTAGGCGACGTTTTTAAAATCCAGCCCGGGCAACGCCGTGTGGGCACCGCTAGTTATTAATATTGCATAAATAAAAAAATATAAAAAACAACGTTTCTCTTGCACACTAAAAAGGTACAAAATAATTTTCCTTGAGCCTGCAGAAGCTCTGAATCAATTGGTCGTGGTGGTGTCGTGTAATCGCACGTGGAGAGGAAGAAGGGGTACGCTGCTCCTGAGTCCCTTGTAGGCAGGAGTCCGATTTCCGCCCCTTTGAAAGGGCTCTTAATTTTTTGAACCTGCTCCCATGAGAGACCGTCACCTGGGATTGGCGTCCCCAGAGGTGTCGTTTCACTTGGAGGACATTGGAGCCACGACCTATTTAACGTGCACCAGCTCCCTTTAGCGTACACGGACCGCAGCAACCAGCCGCGAGAGGTTGTCACCCTCCCAAACACTGACCTCAGTCAATAATGCTTCACTTTCGGTGTTCTGCGGGAACCGAGCTTCTACCGACTGGTTCACTGCGGTACGAATCAATTGGTCCCATTATGGTAACAGAGTTTCTATTTCTTATAAAACGAAAAACGTTAGGCGCATGAATTCCTTATATTATTATGTTATGAATGTTTGTTTTACAGAATCATTGATGTATGTATAAATTTTTAATGAGGATATACTACGCAAATCAATTATTTTTGATGGTATGTTAATTTTTGAAAATTTTCCATGACATTATGATTAGCATAGTGGGTATAGGTCAGCGTTTCCCAACCAATGGTTCGCGAACCCCCAGGGGTTCGCGTGGTCGAGAAAATTGGTTCGCGATAATAATAATGCAATGGCGGAAGTTTTAGTCGCTAACGTAAAAGAAAAAAAAACGAAATACAGTAAAACCCCGTTATACCGCACCTCAGTATACCGCGGAACCGGATATACCGCGGTGACTATCATGTCCCCCGACGTTTAAATCTCGTTATTTAAAGGCCATTCCATATTTACCATTGTAAATAAAGCCAGAAAACAAATATTCTTGCCAAAAAGCTCCCCCCTATTCCAACCTAGAACATATAACTTGATTTCAAAATCGGGTGCCCTGACTTGTTTCTCTTGATGGGCGGAGCTCAATCTGTCAGGAACTGTTCAGTTCCATTCTTAACTATCTTCCATTTTCAGAAGTCTAGTTATGTGTGTGTAACTTCTTTTACAGCAGTATCTACCTTTGCATTCCAGATTCCTTAGCATTCTTGAAAAGTAAACATATTTTCCAGTGTATGCACAGGCTTAAATCATTGCTTTTTTGAGAAGTGCCGTTCCTCCTCTTCAAAATCTCATTTTTTCTTAGAACCTCTCCTCCTTCACAATCCCATATACATATTGATAACATAAAAATACTTTTAAGCTCCCTTTTGTCGGAACACATTTGGTTTATAACCTATCGCATCGATAGAGAGCCTGATTGCGCAGTTGAGATGTTTCTTCGTGCACAGCAATTACAATGAGTAAAATGGCAGCAAAGAAGAAAAAGAAAAATAGACTGTAGAAGAAAAGTTACGAGTAATTGATAAAGTTAAAAATGAATCAACAAAAGCGAGTATTATTTCGTTAATATGGTTCTGCGGTATAGTTTCACTATACCGCGGTTTTGTTATAACGCTGGTGCCAAACATGTTCCCTGACACCCGCGTTTTAACTGGGTTTTACTATAATAAATTACATACGTATTATCACAGTGTAAAATTTTTTTTAATCAATTGTTTTCCCGATATTGCCAAAAAATTGTGGGCTGGCATGAGAAGCATACGTAAGAAATTTGAACTGCACTTCTAATTTGGCCTGATTTTGAAAATTTGGATGACAAAGGTAGTAGCGAAAGAAATTCATTGATTTATTTTATTTTTGAGTACATGTTTCTCCTATAATTTCGCACTATTCCCTAGCTATCTCGAAAAAAGATTCGAAAATTTACTGAAATGTACAGTTTTGCATTATTTTCGGCTAATTTCTCACATATAGACCCTAAAGTGGAACCGGAAGATATTTAATTTCATATTTTGTACTCACATTTATGATACTTAACACCAATTTTTCTTCACAATCGCTATGAAAAATTTGAAAATATGCAAATTTTTATATTTCCCTACATTTCCGTAACTTTTGAGGATTTTGCATATTTCGAACCGAAAGAAATTTATTGATTGTTTCAAAATTGCGCACTTTCATTCATCATGCCATTCCGCAACTTTTTCATACTATATCGGGAAAATAAACTTTAAAGGTAATTTTTGTGAATACATATGTTTGCTGTGCCCTATTAATAATTCAAAAAGAACAAATAATTAGAAAGAAGTAATTATTAAAAATGCATATTAATTTCCTTACAGCTGTATTTTAGTTTTATTTAAACTTGGATATTTTGCTTTCATTTCTTACGGTGAACTATTATGCAACATGGAAAATAAGTGTGTAATCAATTTTTTTCCATTCGTTCCGTTACAAACCACTACAGAAGGAGGTTCGCCACTTTCTTTCGGATCTTAGAAGGGTTTCGCAAGGAAACAAAGGTTGGGAACCACTGGAATAGGTAAATGAATTTGTTACATATAAACATAGATTGTGTTTATAGAAGTATTTTCATCCTAAAATTTTGCTCAAGATATGTATAGTAGCTCAATTCATTTAGAGTAAATCTCATTCATATCTCCAATAAAGGAAATTGACTATGATATAATGAAACAGTATTAACCAGGTTTTCTTTCATAGAAATTTGAGTATGTTAGGAAAGTCTTAAATTTTTGAGTACGCGCGCCCAACGTTTTTCGTCTTATAAGAAATAGAGATTAGTAACCATAAATGTGACCAATTTATTCAGAAATTCTGCCAGGCTCATAGAAAATTATTTTCTACCTTTTTAGTGCGCAAGAAAAGCGTTGTTTTTTTATAATTTTTTTTTATTTATGTAATATTATTTTCTATTTTTTAGTTTTTGATGGGTGAAATTTCGCAGTCGTAGAAATTTACTCAGAAGCTCGATGTACAATGCAATTATCCTCACTACAAAAGTTAGCGTTCGAGATTTAATGATAAATCAGATATAAAATTTTATGCACTATAAAAACTGACGAGACCTTTTTGACGATCGCAGCGCCGCTACTGAATCTTGGTGGCAATTTTCGGAACTAATCGCCATATTTAATTTTATTTTATTGGAAATACTTCAGAAACTCATCAAATCATGATAAAAGTGGTAGAATGTTGCATGGTCATTTGGTTCTGAGCTATATGTAAAGTTTCAGGACAGTAGCTTATCGGGAAATGGTCGAAAATTCAATTGCAAAATTCCGCGGACAGACAGACAAGAAAGCGAGTTAAGAAAAACGTTGTAAAAAAAAACTTGGTTTAAATGAAATTGAAAGCTGGAATTCTCATTGAAATGCTGCTAAAATTCAATGTTTGTAGTGAGTAAATTTACAAAACTTTTCGAGTGGGGGGGGGGGGGACTACTAATCTGAGGGTGAGGAGCCATTCATTTTCCGATCACTGGTAATGTCCCTTCCCTAAAGCCGGTCTATTTGAATTATATTCCAGGGCCGAATTTTCTTTCCAGTCGCCCCTGTCTGAGAGTATTAATTATGCTTATTGGGCCTTTCATCGACGGCCCAGGAGTAAGACAGAGACAACAAATTTCATAGTTTACATTCGGTGTTTGCGCAATGTGTTCAATGCTAAATTTGTGTACACATTGCGCAGACGCAAGAGCGACTAAAATTTTGCTGTTGTTGCGTTCTGTCTGAAGCTAGCATTATATTGTATGTTTTATATGTTTAATAAAAGTTAATTAAATTTATTTAATTAACTTTTATTAAATGCGAAATGCTTATAATAAAAAAATTTATTTTTGTTCACCCCCTGCTCCATTATGTCTCGAACGGCATTCTTTAAATGTCATTAGAAAGGATTTATTGCACTGTTTTAGCATCATACTGGGCACTCCTGCATATAAATAGAATTGCATGAAATATTCTATTCCATATCATAATTCTATTCCTCTGCCATGCAGAATAGTAATTATTATTCTGCATGGTTCATAATATCATTCTGCAGGATTCATGCTCATAAATATTATTATTCTACATTCATTTATTCTGCTCTGCAAAATCAAAATTCATAATTTTATATTTCATTTTTCTTACAGGGATATAGGTAACATATTGAATTGTAAACAAACATTTGCATATCTTTTACTTTTTCAGCATTTCAAGAAAAGAAGACCAAAATGTAAAAAAGTAGCAGTGGTGTGTAAAGAAAGTTATACAAAGGTTTTATTTCAACATTGTTTGTAAAATACATGCAAAAAAATTAACAATAAAATACATTTCTTAATAGACTGTGCTTAAGGTTTTATATAAGCAACACACCATCCGGGTAACAGTTTCTCAGTTCAATCTTTTTTTTCTTCCCCAATCTGAATTCAATGTATTGTGCTCTTATTTTGTCCGACATCTGCACTGAATTTAAAAGAAGGATTGTAAGCCACGTAAACATCTTCAAAATCTTCTTTGTTTTGCCTGGAGGAAAAAAATTAATAAAATTTAATGTACGGCATGCAAGGTAACGTGTCGTACATTACCTTGTAATGTACGACAATGTACGAAAGCTTATTAAAGTTATTCCATATTTATATTTAAAATGTCCACAAGAGGATCATAAGAATGTTAAAGCAAAACTAATTTTATCTATAAAGCATTTTTTATTTCTTTTAAGACGCTTAAATAACTAAAATGATCATAATATTTCTTTTCATATTCTTTCTGTGTGTTTATTGTTTCTAGCCTTTTTTATGCTGGTGTTGTATAAAGCACATGATTCACAAGTATTACAATTTAAATATCCTAATGAGATGAATGAAATTGTGATTTCATTTTTAAAAGTTCTTATATTCAGGTTCGAAGTGAGATGTCCTGATTCTAAGGAACGAGGCTAAATGCTTATCTGTCAGTCTACTTCTGAAATAATTCTTTCTAAGGTTCACAGTTGAGAACACTTGATCACATATGTAAGATGAAGCAAAATTAGCACTGATTTTCTGGGCATGAGATATTAAATTTGGGAAATTTGCTTTTGGTAATGATTTGTAAAATTCTAACTTCGGCATATTTAGAAGCAACTGCGCCTCAGTGCTTGGCGCCAATCTAGAGCTATAACCAACAAAGAACATCCGCTTTTAACTTTACCGATTGGAAGCTGTCTGTGATTGCATTTCCGTTGCTTTATATTTTGTAGAACAAAAGGACTGATGATCTTTTGTAGTAAAAAGATCATCAGTCCTTTGAAAAACAGGAAGAAAAAAAAAATATTTAAATAAGGTAGAAAGGGGAGATGGATATATAATATATATACATTCCTTTTAATCCGAGTAAACTTAAAATTCAATCCGCGGGCCGTAGTTTGCCCATCCCTGTTCTAGTTGCTCAAGGATCGCCTTTTTATTTTGTACCAACACTATAACTAAGCAGTGAGATTCATGTCAATATAATAATAAACTACGAAAATATTCATCATTTAAAGGTTCTTTTTTGAATTCAAATACGTAAGAAAATCGCTGCTCATTGGTATTTATTGACATGTCAACGAAAAGCCAAGACTCATTTTCCTTCATTTTTTTTGTTAAAAAAAAATGAAAGTCCAAAGTAGAGCAAACATAAACTAGACTGTGGTTTCTTTTAGGCTATCAATTTAAAAGCGTTTGTGACCCAGTCGCGGATCCAGAGACTCGGTTTGGGAGGGGCGATTCCATACTTGTCATTTCAGGAGTCAGGAGATGCAATTGCCTACACCCCTCCTGGCTTGAGAAATATATACTAGCTGGAGCCGCATCAAGCCCCCTCCCCCTGAAACACCTTAACTTAACTCAGTCAAAAAAGTCCTTTATTTATTTATTTTATTGGTTGTTACGGGGTTGAGCAAGGGTTTTCGAAATGTCTCCAATATGCTGTTTAAATCTAATAAAATCTACTATTTAAATCTAATATAGCATTGCTTTGTGTATATTTCATTCAGCAATGTTTGACGAGGAAAAAAAATCTAGGGCGTATAACCGATTTGTACCTATTTATTAAATGAAAACCCGCCAAGCCATGGAACTGCAATTCCTATAGATCCATATTGATCTAAGCTACATTCGCTCTCTTATCGGACACTAAATAAATATTTTAGTCTAGCTTTATCACTATCACAGAAAGGATCGGAAACGTACTTTAGGGGGTTGACAAAAAAATGTTTTTACAGTCATGTTCAAAAATGCGTTCGTTTCAACTTGGCAGTTTACCCTATTAGCTGTTTGCATCACACAGTTTCTGCGCAAATTACAGGTTCTTATCGGTTAAACGTCCTATTTTTTATTTATTTATTTGCTTATTTCTTTGTTCGCCAAACATCATCAAATGAAATGTACATGAAGCAATTTTAAGCATGCACTGATTTTCTTTCATTAAAACTTTTATTAATAGTCACTTATTTTATACTAGCAAGCCCGACGGTCATGCGAAACGACCGCTGTTCTAGATATTATAAATTGTAATCAAAATGATTTGAGCAAATGTGTCTGCTAATTCAAACTGAATTACTCAGGTCAGGCGGCGAGGACGCAACTTTGTTTACTGCCCCACACTACTAAATATTTATTTACTATACAATCAAATTGTTTGTGAAAAATATATATTTATCACCAAAATAACTTATTGAAAATTTTATTATGCTTTTCAAAGCAAAAGTTATAACGAAACTGGGCAAAAAGAGGGCTGCCACTCTAACAAGAAAAATAAAAAAAGCGCAGACGATAAATAAATAAATTAAAAAGAAAGAAAGGATTAAATTAAATTCGTGTATACATTAATTTTTAACGGAGATTGCAGCAAAGCCTCACTCAATATGCTAGATAAATGTTTCGATTATTATTAGTATATTTGTTACACAATAACAATGGCAACTGCATTGATTTGTTTGTTCACAAGGCAACTGTAATTATATGGTTGGAAATGAGGGCAACAATGCAAAAATAAAATAAAACGGGTCAAAAATGCATTGGAAAATTATAAAAAAATAATTAAAAAAAACTAATTGAGTCACAACTTTCATTTTTGCAGTGATGAGTTTCTCGGGTCGTAAACATTAACCGTGCCGAATGTGGTCCCGATCGGTAAAACGGCCTATGATCCTATAGCGGACAGACAGACAGAATAAGCCGCTTATATATAAGAGAGAAGATGAATGCCGTTCGGATTTTCTTTCATCTTGATGAAAAGTGCTTGATAAAATGATTAAAACGTGTAACTTACCTTCTATGGAAGAAGATGCTATAATTTTATTTCAAAATAGGGAATTTTACCAAAAATTCGATATTGTCCTAATGATCATGAAATGAAACTTCTATTAAATTAACCTTCTTAAAGCGTTTTTATTCAGCAACGTAAGTACACTTAACAGTTAAATTCATGTTGGCGACATTTCTAAAACCGTCGCGTCGTTAAGTTAGGGCTATTAACCAATAAGTGCAGAATTTATAGTCCAGAGATCGCAGCAAACTCATTTTAAAATACTGGATTTGAAAAACATCAACGAATGTTGTTTTCGCGCATGGTATCAACCTGGCAGATCAGTTATCTTACGCGTCAAATTTTATTTTAAAAATGAATTAACATGTTCAGAAATTATATGTGAATTACAAACTTACTACGTGTTTGGACACTGAAAATTATGTATAGAATTATACGAGCTTCAAATATCATAGCCGGATACCCGGTACGTATGTCATACAAATGACAACCGATATCCGGCAGAATTAGTATCTGATGTATCACCGATCGGTCACGAAAAAGTCATTAAATTTCATTTTGAAAATCCGTAAACGCCCTTTAAAATCACCGTGTTGCCTAATTTTACTGGAATTGGAGGCGAGAAATGTTTCTAATCAAGATAATTAATCCAATACTAGCCAATGATCGCCAATGGGAATATGAAAACTTGTCGCGCGACAATGAAGACAATGACAATCCTTTTCAAAAATTCCAAAAGGGAAAGGGAAAGGTCAGTCTATGGGTATATATCCTCTGTGGATGTCCAAAAAAAAAAAAAAAAAATGAAATTAGGACCTCACATTTTTCATCGGAAAGTTACGATATTGTAGTAAGAAAATACGTAGTTTAAAAATATTTATGTAGCATACCAAAACAGAAAGTTTTTGTCACAAATTTACGTGAATGGGTAATTTATACGTGATGAAGAGAAAGGCGCTCAATGAAGAACCCAGTTTGATCATAATCACAACCGATTTCTACTTCGCCGACCATGAAAGACACTCTATATTATCTTTACTCTGAGATCGCAATAAACATATTGTTCGCAGCTGTATTTCTTTTTTGCCTATTCTCATCGCTTTTCGCACGCGGTTTTATGGAGTGGCAATTTTACTATAACGTAGTGCATTGAATGTATAAAAGTGATCAACTGTTGAAGTTTCCTTTTTAATACAGGAACTAAAGCCCTCGAATGAACATCTTACCGTGACTGTGTTTTGGAACAAATGCAAGTTGCTTGGAAGCAACGACGAAAAATTCCAGGCTTTTTCTCTTCAACAACAGGTGTGACATCGTTACTTGGAGTTGAAATTTTAGCATCCCCAGGATAATGCGCAATTAAGACTTCCGACGCTGCACATAAATGAAAACAATGTAAGAACATCTTTTCAATCAAATATTAAGCTCAAAATTTGACAAAAACAATGTTTTTTTTTTAAATTTTCAATGTTTTCAAAATAACATTAACTGCAAAAAACCGTTGCTACACTATTTAATGTTCCTCTTAAGCTCCTCCTATTGCTATTAATGCACTGCTAGTGCCTAGTGTGTGTTTTATTCATAGAAGTTATATTGACGCGATGAAGTTAAAACTTCAACATAAAACGGAAATAATGAAGCGGAAGAGTTGTCATAAATTAAATTGGCGACCATTTGGAATCAACTTGGCAATATCTCGAAAAATGTTGGCTGCAAAAGGGATGTCTGATTTAATAAGACACATTTATAATTACTGCAACTCATAACAAAGCTAAATTTTATTTTTAATTCATTAAAATACCTTACTTTTAATACGGGTTGTGACAACTGGTTGTATTTCCCGAAGTATAATCTCTCATCTTATCACAGAACTTTTTTCAGTCCGGTCAAGAACCTAATTTCATGGTGTGATACAGTTTTGAGAAGATTTTCCGTTATGAGGTTTTTTCAGAAGACTGTTTCTAAAGTTGCTAGTTGGCAGTCTCTAGTTAAAAGGTTTGTTAGACGGAACTTATCATCAGACCGGAAACCAGTATGCGCTCTTAAAATGTTATTATTTCTATTATTATTATTATTTTGGTTAAAGTGTAGCAATTTGTGATAAAGCAGATTTATTACTTGCTTAGCTACCTTCTACAACTGTATGGTAACTCTAGAATTTGCCGAAATGTTTGGTCAAAATTACGTAGAAATTGCCAATGTGGCAGTACTTTTCTCTTTTCAATGCACTCTTAGTTTTTTTTATTTACAAAAAAGTTTTGTTAACAAAACTAGAAGTTCCGTTAAAACTTAAAATAATCGGTCAACAAAATAAAACAAGCCATTAATTCAGATTAAAAGTTCCATTAAAATATGAAATGATCCGCAAAACAAAAGAAAAAACGATATTTCACTCATGCTTCCAAGTTAACGAAACGTCAAGCGCCAATGCCATGCCTTTCCTATAATACAGAGTTGCAAAAAAGCCAATATTTAAATCTTGTAATAAGCTTTCATTAACCATATACTAAATGATCTCAACATGAGTTTTTTTTTTTTTGTATAAAATTAATTTTAAATAGACAGAAAAAAGTACAATAGATTGGATCTTAGGTGGAGCCCACCCCATTGGCGTGGTTGGCGATAAGTACGCAATCTTGGTAACCCTGATTTTATCAAAACCTAGCTTCTATCGTTCTGCGAGATTCACGCCAATTTGGCGGTTTTGAAACGGGGTGGGCTCTCCTGGGAGTTTACCAATACGATATAATAAAAGCAATGGCGTATATAGGCGTTCATTTCGGAGGCGGCCCAATCCAAACATTAAGAGAATTTTGGAAAATTACGTTTCAAAATATAATTTTTTTTATTCAACATTGGTAATCTTGAATTTATTTGGAGATTGGAATGGTTCCCATTCGACCCCTTCCCCATCAAATACGCCCTTGAATAAAAGAGTTAATAAAATTTTCAAAATTGTAATAAAGTCATTCATACGATTACCATTAAGTTTAGACATAATCGCTTTCAGTTATACAAAGATTCCTTCACCAATCTTTAATTATTCATAAACAAAAGCTTAAGAAATCCACTTCTTTTATTATGCTGCCAATAATAAAAGTAAGAATAATAGGAGTCTAAATATTTTATTTTTAAAAAGCTTAGGTGAAGCGCAACCTACGGAGGTAGCAGTTGAACACAGAGTAATCATAAACCAGAGGGTCAACTCCCAAGCCGTTTTGTAGTGTCGATTTCACTAGCGCACCACGGGGAAAAACATGAACTAAATTACAAGGGTTTGCATTGAAGTTTAACTCATGTCTCCTTTACGACGATATTATCTTTGTTTTGAAAGGAAATTGCATATTTCATATTTCTTCAGAATCGGTTCGCTCATTTGCAGCTTTGCGTAGTTCTTTCAGATTGCATCATTTTTTTCATTATTTTTGTTCGTCATTTGCTGGAATATTTTTCAACGCTAAAGTTTATTTACGGTATTTAGAAAGGATTACTTTTTAAAATAATATCTAACTTAAGAATTTCTTGATACCAAATATATTTAACTGAACTTATTTAGAACATGTTCTACATTTTCATTTTTGTCTGTCTAAAATTAATGCTCAATTTATTTATCTTTTTTATATTGGACTTGATATAACAGGATATAATTGTGCACCTTGTCTTACTACATAGATAGTTTAAACAAAGGTTTTTTATGAAAATGTTTATTGTTTTATGATTAAAATTATGCTCCAATTTTTGGTTTTTCCGATTCAGGGGGCTGGCGATAGTTTTTTTTTTTTTTTTGCTAAATCAATTTGTTTAGTTTGTGGAGTTTGTTTTTGCGAAAAATATTTAAACATCGCCAACGGCAACCTAAAAATGATATAGTAGATTGATTTGGCTAAAAAAAAAAATAATAATAGCCCCACCCCCAAACGAAAAAGTACCCGATTTGTTAGATCTTTTTGTATGATATTTAATGTCACTTTTCAATTCAAAAAGAACGGTAAGTACGTTGAATAAAACAAGATGGTAATGAGTCATTCCATTTCAAATCAGGCAGGCAGGTCTGAAACTTGTCACATGACCCTCACAGATTTTTTTGAAAAAAATACAGTAGTTACAACTAAGGGACATATAAAATATCCCAAAAGGATTTTGCAAAAAAATTTATTTCTCTAGTTACAGACATTTAAAATTTGGGACAAAGTTGGCCGTTTTCAGAAAATCAGCAAAACACTCACTTTTAAAATGGCCACTGTTTCAAAAGTTTTTAACCGATTCGCATGTTTTTTTTTCCTATAAATAATGAAGGGATGGTATTTTATTTAGACACTAATTTTAAATATTTAGTTGGCTTCATTAATAAAGAAAAAAAAGTGTTTCTGAAGTGAAAAAATAGTGTTTGTTCCGAATTCATGATTTTTTTTCTTATGAAAAAAATTTATTTTTGACAAAAAAGAGCTGGCGGTCTAAAGTGCTGTTATGGAAGTTTTGTATCAAATTTTATTGTAAGCCTGAGATGCATATCCTCTCAGAATTTAAATTTTGAAATTTGAAAATGTTCAAATATAACGATTTTTGAAGTGTGATTACTCAAAAAAGCCATCTTTTAAAAATCTGAAAATCTTCTCATTTGTTGCCATTAAAGTGCTTAATGAGATGCTATCAATTATATTGTGTATTTTTGCCTCAGATATTTTATATGATTTTTCAAAAATGGCCTTTTGTGCGTTTCTCAAAAAAGCCGGAAATTCAAACTCGTTCTTATTTAATCACTTTAATATAATATTTAATCAATATTTATTAAGAAATATACTGTATTGTTACACAATTACTACAAATAAATTGTACTTAATCTTCTTAGAACTTAAATAGCTCCTAGCACAAAGCGTAGCTACTGTGATTTAATGCATGTTATTCTGTTCAATCCAATTACTAATTTCAAACTCACACGCTTTATATCAAATACCAAGCAACAGCAAATGTTAAATTTATTGTAGGAATACAATCAAAACATTATTGGCTATCCTACAATACTGCTAAATAGTAACAATTCCTAAAATAGTAATGCTTACGGGACGCACGAGCAAACAAGAAGTGGAAAACAGTTAGAAAACTAACAGCCTCTAACTCAACAAAACACAAATATAACTCAATAACAAATATAATTCAATGCATGATTTCTAAATAGGAAAGTTTATTGAAAGTGTGAATGAGAATTATTGAATGGGGCAAATTAAGAATGTATCACCGATGGTTTAGGGACACTATCCAATAATACAGATAATCTAGAAAAAATATTTCAATAGCCAGAATATAATACTACAAGAAATATAACACCATCTGAACCCTCCTAGTCTTTGCATTTTTTTGGTAATAACGAGTAGAAGATGGTTCAAGAACTTGATTCTACTTACTTTGCTTTAAGTACATAATTTAATATGCGTTTAAAACTATTTATATCAGTGCTGTAACATATTTGATGTAAAGTGTGCGAGTTAAAAACTAGTAATTGGATTGAACAGAATAACATGCATTAAATCACAGTAGCTACGCTTTGTGTTAGGAGCTATTTAAGTTCTAAGAAGGTTAAGTACAATTTATCTGTAGTAATTGTGTAACAATACAGTATATTTCTTAATAAATATTGATCAAATATTATATTAAAGTGATTAAATAAGAACGAGTTTGAACTTCTGGCTTTTTTGAGAAACGCACAAAAGGTCATTTTTGAAAAATCATATAAAATATCTGGGGCAAAAATACACAATATAATTGATAGCATCTCATTAAGCACTTTAAGGGCAGCAAGTGAGCAGATTTTCAGATTTTTAAAAGATGGCTTTTTTGAGTAATCACACTTCAAAAATCGTAATTTTTGAACATTTTCAATTTTCAAAATTTAAATTCTGAGAGGATATGCATCTCAGGCTTACAATAAAATTTGATACAAAACTTCCATATTAGCACTTTAGACTGCCACCTCTTTTTTGTCAAAAATAAATTTCTTTCATAAGAAAAAAAAATCATGAAGTCGGAACAAACACTATTTTTCCACTTCAGAAACACTTTTTTTTCTTTATCAATGAAGCCAACTAAATATTTAAAATTAGTGTCTAAATAAAATACCATCCCTTCATTATTTACAGGAAAAAAATCATTCGAATCGGTTAAAAACTTTTGAAACAGTGGCCATTTTAAAAGTGAGTGTTTTGCTGATTTTCTGAAAACGGCCAACTTTGTCCCAAATTTTAAACGTCTGTAGCTAGAAAAATAAATTTGTTTTTGCAAAATCCTTTTGGTATATTTTATATGTCCCTTTAGTTGTAACTACTGTAATTTTTTCAAAAAAATCGGTGAGGGTCATGTGACACCCTCTGCCTGATCTGAAATGGAATAGCTCTAATCTTAAAAACTATTCTGAGATTCATGCAAAGCTATAGGTTTTAGAAGTATAGAATAAAAGACTTTATCAACGAAATTAAAAGAAACCGAGTCAACAAATACAATGCTAGGCGAAGTAAAAATGAGAGTAGGGCAAACAAATATTTAGAATTCTGAAATATATTAATATGTTTTTAAAGTGGTATTTTAATTATGAATGTGATACGAAACATCAGTGTGAAATACATCTTACTTGCAGTTTAATTCTACAAAAGGAGGAGGTAGAAAAGGGAAGAGTATTTTGAAATCAATTTTTAAAAAAATGTCGGTTAGAAAATTAAAGTCGTTAGTAGAAATGGCATTTTATTTATACGAAGCAAAATTTCAAAGTAATAGAAGCAGTTTTCCAAAACCGTCCAGTTTAATAAAAATTACTGACAATTATTCAAATAAAAGAAATGAGTAATGGTTATAGGGGTGAAGTCAATAACCGTAATAGCTAAGAATGGGGAGTGACAACAATTAAAGTAACAGCAAAACCGTCAAAAGAAGTTCCTGTTTTTCTCCGTGGGGGCACTGAACGCAGTTTTTGACTACATGGAATTAACATTAAGATGTGTCTCTGGTTTATGATTACTCTGTGCAGTTGAAGTGAGTGTAGTGGATGTGCATGAAACAATTTTATTAAATTTAAATAGCATGCGCTGATTTTCTTTCATTAAAACTTTTTATTAATAGCCACTTATTTTACATGAATGCCATTCGGTTTTTCTTTTTCTTGAAGTGAATGTATATTTGCGATAACGTGACTTTTACTGCAGCTCAACATAACTCGACTAGTTTGGTGGAAAAACCGAAAAACTAATTTCTCTGTTTCCTGTCGCCGTTTAATATGACGGTTTAAAAGTACTTGTGAATATCTGTAGCGTTTTGGTATATTAAATAATTAAATAAAAACCGCTGCCTAATATATATATATATTAGGCAGCGGTTCCCAAACTTTTTTAACCGCGGAACCCTTTAGAGGAACCCCCATTAGTATTCATATCGAAAATCAAATCTAACGACCTCTCCCTCCCCCACCGGAAGTAATTTTAAAACGAACTGTTCCGAATTTCTAATTCGGAAAGCTCCCTTCATATTTATCTTGTTCCCCCTAAAAAATTCTAATGAATGCCCCTGGATTTAGGAAGTCAACTAAAAAGTAGAAAATGGTGGCCATTGGTTATCCTTCTGAATTAAGTACCTTTGCAACTTATTTTCAAGTTATCAGTCTAACAATGAAAGACCCTTTTGTAATTGAAAATAAGAATAAAATTGCAAAATTTTTGTAAATCATTACACTTGTTACAATTTTTAGAATAAGTACCATTAACTTGAACAATAAAATTCGTTTACTGTAGTTAAGTTATTGTTAATAATTACTGTAAAGATAAAGGGCATTATCTCAGATAGTTGAATGCATAGGTCTGGAGGAACATCCAAGCTAGATCTGAATTTGTGTTTAAGTGTGCACACTGCGCATACTTAAACACAAATTCAAGATTTTTTGTATCGACATGTTGCTCCAAAAAGGGGAGAAGAATTAACATAGCTTGCTTATGCTTAAATACTAGTTTTCATTTTTCCTTTTCTTTTTAAACTCAAAGCAAAAACTCATTCCGTGAAATATATGAAAAGATTGTTTCAAATAATATGAACTCTAAAGTTCTAATAGTCACTCTAAAATCTTATTAGTAACTCATACTATTCAGCATATAAACATTCTTTTAAATTTATGATTGCAACCTCTTTAAGTTATTACGCTGGATGTCAAAAGTTAAGGCTCAATAACTTGTTAAATGACAGTTATCCTAGTTGCTCTATTATTATCTTACTAGTTGAATCCCCGCAGAACATCTGTGGATCGGAAATTAACCATTTTAAAATTGTAAAAAACGCTTTATATTTCGAAAGGCTTCAGTAAAGATCTCTAGATATAAACATACGCGATATAAACAAATTAATTTGTTGCCACTCCAAAGAATCGGAAATTAAAAATTTAGTTATGAATAGAAATACTTTTTAAGATATAGAAATAAATGTATTAAAGCCCAGTAAGTTAAAATAATAAATACACATATTATTTCCTTTCTTTATGGTAATCATTAAACAATGTTTTACATATCCTTATACCATAGCTTGGTTTTTGCATGATGTCAGTATCGTATCGTACCTCAAAATTTAATCGTAACTGGTGCACGCTAAGTGAAATATATATATAGATTTTTCATACATTTTAAAAACTGCAGTTTTAACAAAATAACGTTGGAATCTTTATTCTAAATTAATAGTTTTAATAAAGGGTGGAAAATACATGTTTTGTCTATAAGGAAGGAATAATTATTTGAAATAAATGTTTCCATTTCACTTAATAACAATCATTGAATATTCTAATGAATTAATTAAACTTAGTAAAGTGAAATATTGCGTTTCACTGACAAAATCATATTTTGTGACTTATGGTCAAATCGAGTCAGTTTTATTTCCCCAATTCACTTCTTACCATTTTGAAAAAAATATTGTTTAAGAATACCCCAATTTTCTCTATATTTTTTATATCAGATTCAAAACGTAAAAAATCAAAACTAACGCTCTGTTCAAGCAAAGTCATTGAAGCGTTGATTTGAAAGTTGAGCATTGAGTTGAAGCATTGTTCAGCAGAAAAATTAAATTTTATGGTGTAAAAATCATAACCAACAAAAAATTGAGACACGACTGTGCATATAAACTTCAAAGCTTTGTGAACAATTAATATGCACAAGAGGCATTTTGTGAACAATTAATATGCACAAGAGGCAAATTGACCTTAAAAGCAATTGTGATGGCCATAAAAACAAAATGAGCGCAACGCAGAATTGGTCCGAAATAGTGGGCAGCCAAGTGGGCAAACAGCCAGCAGCAAGAAAAACAAATGAACTGGTCCAGCAGGTTTATTATATGATAATATCTTCTTGAAACTTTCGAATTGGTTTTATGAACGTAGCCATTTTAATGAACAAATTGGCTGAAACTTCCAAGAATAGAACAGTTTGAAATAATTGAAAGCATGTAACTTATGTCGTGATTAAACTTGTGCGAGAAAGAAGCCGGCATCCCTAACAGCCAATGAGCGCTTCCACTTCCACCTAGAAACCAATTGTTTACCTTTCATTTAATTGGTAGTTGAACAGTACGTGACAGAACTTTCGTAACGTACTGAATTAGGTAATACCGAAATGAAAAAATATAAAGAGAAACACCTTAGACCTTATATTTCATTACAACATTTTATTTAGCATTATACAAGCTCTGAGTTGATATCCGTAGGAAAATCTTACTAATTTTAACAATTATTCACTTGCTTCAAAAAATATTCTCAACTAAAATATTTCAGTGTGCTCGTAACTAGGGTTGTATATACCATGAACCAAATCGATCCCTTTTTTCCTAAAAATGAAATGGAATAATTTGAAAGACATATACATTTTACAAAATAACAGTTTGAGAAATATTTCCCGAAATTCATAGAATTTAATTTTGTAATCTGCGTTTGTAATCAGCATACATAAAAACGTCAGGGTTTTTGTGCGCACAACGGAGGTGGGCATTAGGCTGATATTACTCGGTAATTAATCTCAAGACGTGTACTTTACGTGTAACGTGTAATCTCTCAACTAAGTATATTAAATAACATGAAACAGAAAATTAATAATTAAGTTTAAATTAGAACTCATGCTCTGATTTTTTCAACAATAAACAATAATTAGAATCCATTCTCCTCAAAAGCTTCATTTAAAAATAACTTAAGTAATTCTCGTTAGAACAAATAAGATTCTGGGAAATAATTGCATCTACCTAATGTTTTCGAACAAAATCTTGAAAATGGAACAAAAAAAAAAAAAAAAAAAAAAAGCACCAATTAGAAGTTTTGAATGTGTTATCGAACGTTTGCTTTCTCAGCAGATGGTTAAATTTTGAGCCAAATTTTTATTCTATTCCGTCAATTAGTGCTGCTTTTGATAGCGAAGCTCATACATTCAAAAGAGCTCTTATACAAATATGAGTCATTTCGGGTGCATGAGCTAGAATTTTGTCATAATATATGACAACTATGATTTGTAAATGAATGTTATATATTCAATGTAAAGAGTAGAATAAAATACAATAAAATAACTTTTAAAGTTGTTATACGAATGTGCCTTAGAATGTATTTCCTAGCCCTAAACTATTCATTTAAAATCAAAGCATGTATTCGAAAAGAAATGATTAAGTCTCTGGCACGCAATAAAACTGAATATTTTCTTCTTTACTATGTTGTTCTTTTTACTCAGGAAAAAAACTAGCTTTCGTGAAAGTAATTAATTCATTTTTTACCTACAAAAGATTTTTGAATTATTTATATACGTATAGGGAATGGAAAACAATGTACCAAATATTGCAAATGTGTGTCATTCGTTATCGTGAAACATAACGGGTTATTAAGCTACGAAAGCATTGGGCACACCCCTTGAGTTTGAAGTTTTGCCAAAAGAGAGACATCGTTAATTGCATTATGTGAGAGAAATTTTTAATCCATGCAGATTTTTTAGACATTACGCTTTTTTTCGCAGTAGAAAATATACATTGCAAAGAAACCCAAAGCTTTTGAGGAGCCATATAGAAGATATAGAAATTTCAAATTTAATTTTACAGTTGAAAGAAATCAAAGCATAATTAATTAGCTTTTACCTCCTCTTGGACTCTCAACTGATAACTATATAAACTTTGTACACCATAACAAACTAATGTAAAACTTGCTGTGCTTCCATTAATTATTCATTGTAAATGCCTCGACAATTTTATTAACAATCATTGTAAATGCCTCGACAGTCGTTAAGTCTTTTTCTTTCAATTATGTCGTGAGTATCATATGCTTTTATCCTCCAATTTACATTCTTATTGATAAAACAGAAATTCTTTCTCAGGCATTATGCTTTCATAAAAACAATTGTTCAACCAATCTGAGAAACTGCAAAGAATTGTACTTTTCAAAATATGCAAATCAAGTTAGCAATTAGACCTTCTCAATGCAATTGTAGTTCGGTCAGCTTTGGCTGGTGGTAAAAGTAATGTTTCTTGCAAAAGGGAAAACTTTTAGTGGTAAAGAACACATGCTCATTTTATTTTGAAAGCAGGGCCGAATTTAGCTACACGCCCCCCTATAGGCAGTTCTGAAATCTGTCGACTTATGCCCCTCTGAATCTTCTCAACAAAGTTACATTTCTATATTTGGAAAATATATTTCCTTTTAATGAGTTGGATAAAAGTAGTAAATCTGTACTTCAGGACCAGAACAACGTAAGCCTTAAAATGACGATTTTCAGATATTTTTTAACTGTACGAAAATTAACCAACAAGAGATAAAGTATACATATGTTTTTAATGCTAACAATCAATGTTTTGTAGCCTAATTCAAATAGAACAGCTTTGTTACTAGGTAACGAAATCATTCTTTTCAGTTTTTACCTTCAGTTTTTAAAGCAGTGATAATGAGACTTATGATAGTCAGGCCCTGAGGTACAGAACTATGATTTCGTAATAAAAAAAGATTGTTGAAAGAAAAAATAAAAAAATCCTTTTATCTTATGAGTCATATACTTACAAAATATGGCTCCATATAGAACTAAACAGATAAAAAGTACTTAGTGGTAGAATAAATCACCGCTTTTGATGCCAAACAACGATAACGACTAGATATACAAATTAATATTCAAGAGTAAGACAAAACACGTTTGGATTGACAAACAAATGCAATTAAAGGAACACTAAAGATTATTTTTCTCCCTGAGAGCTATGATTTGCTCACAGCGCTGTGACGTCATTCTGAATAAATAAAACCTCTTTTAGTTTGATAGCCTAACATATATCTCTGCTCTGGGTGAAAGTAATTTTTAAAGATGGATATAAACAATGGCAATGAGTAAACAAGTGGCAACACGAAGTGTGTTGTTTAAATTATGTATACAACCATGATGTGAAAAAGTCTTGTACTTCTGTTGCAAATAACAGTTCCTTTTCGCTACAAAGTAGTAACTGTTTTTTACTGTTGATATCACATCTCTACTCTGAAAGGCCAGAGTGAACTGGAACATTTAATTTATCCCTCAGAAAATAAGTAAAAAAATTAGAAAGTAAAACAAATATTAAATGTCCAAAAAATGTTTTAAGTTACACGATTTTATTAAAAAAAAAAAAAAAACTAAAATGTTGTGTGCTCGAAAACCACGTAACAAACTTCCGTGACAAATCCAGTTAAATAACACCGTTGCATTCTCTAAACAAAGCTATCGTTGCCATTCGACAAATAATAATTTTGATAATTTCCTTAGAGCCAAAATTATTAATTTTTTCTTCCTAATTAAAGTTATAATAAATTGTTAAATAGATGTAATATTGTATTGTAATCGAAGATACGCAAGTGTGCAAAATTTGAAGATAATTTATGCAGTAATAGTGGTCCAAAACCCCGTTACAAACTTCCGTGACAAATCAAGTTAAATAAAACCGTGTAACAATAATAATAAAAACACCTCACTTTTTGCGTGGGCACAAGCAAGAAGCATCTAAACAACCGTTAGAATTTATTGCCTTGTTTTCCGACTCCAAATGTATGTGACTGATGGATATTCCACAGTTTTCAGCACAACTGGAGAACTCGCATGTTATCCGTTTATCTAGGCATAGAAAACAGAATTAGTGGGGTATAGAGTGAGAAAGAAAGAAAACACAACGAAATCTAACATCTTTTTGTAAATTGTCTCAGGCATCTCAATGACAGAAGCATTCTGCAGCAATATACAGCATTTTACTTAATGACTATTAAGTATGGGTTGAGAACATTTTGTTCACTGAATTGCGATATAAAATTTTGCAGATGGGCCACGAACGAGTAGAATACCTACTGTTCTAAATAGATACCCTAAAAAGTACTGTAAATGTTTCTTTTAATATCAGCGTTTTGCAACGAGGGTTCTTCAAAACTTTCTTAAGTGTTCCACAAGACATCGAAATTTTTATGTAGGTTACTGTTTTCCAAGTTTTACTACTTTCGGGTTTAAAATAATAATTGTTATCCAATATTATGATACCAATTATTAATACTTTTGTTATCCACTTATTAATGCTTGTGTATTAAAGCCATGCCACTTTTCACAAGTACATTTTATTCAGAAATTAAATAAAAATTCAATGAATGCATAACAAATTTGGTGTGAGGGAGAAGGACAGTTTTAACACTTTGAATCTACTTTCGAGCGAAATGGAAAACTTCAACTTCGCGAATTTGGTAAAGGCAAGTGTTAGGTTCAAATTAAGACCAATATACTGCTCTGCAAAGTGCAACGATGGTATCTGCACAGGGGTCGATTCGGCTTTTTTCTTTTCAACAGGGTCCGGTTTTTGTGAATTTTCAAAAGATTTTTGTGAAAAATCAAATAATTTTGTGAAAAATCAAAATTTAAACATACAGCGATAAAATTCATTATTTTTTTACTCTTATTTAATAAATAATGCTGTAGGAAGTACGGTTTGGTAGTTCGGAATGTTACGAAGGGTCCGTTTTGATTGATTAGAATTTTGTGAAGGACCCTTTTGATTGAATGGAGTGTTGTGCAGGGCCTGTTTTGATTAATTAGAATTTCGTGAAAGGTCCGTTTTGATTAATTAGAACTTTGTGAAGAATCCGAAAACGAGCCCGAATTTCCTCTGGAGCGACCCTTGCTGCAGCTTTCAAAATGAGATATTGACGACTAAAATTTTACGCTTACATACTTGAAGCAGATATAACTTTCTCCGATTTTCTTAGAAAATATTTCTCTTTACATGTGACTACAAAACATTATATTTAGGTAAAATAAATGAAAAAGGACCATCTAGTGACAAATAAGTCAATTTTTTTAGAAGTGCAGAGACGACTTTTTTGGTTAGCACGGGCGTACAGCTGAAGATTCGAGTCATCCGACATTTTGGTTCCAAGAACTGTGGCAATTGAAGAAAAGTTATTTCAGACATAGTTCCCAAAAACACAGGATTCCATTGATTCCGATTTAAAACGTGGGGGAAAAAGAAGAAAATTTTATTCTTAAAAGAAGAAAAATGTGACTAAAATGTATTAGAATTAAAATATACATTTTTTTGCTATTTATTTGCTCAAAATGACTTTTTATTCTACTTTTTATCGGTTATATCATAGCATTAATCAAGCATGTCTGAAGTACAAGAGATTATAATAACAGATCTTGTTATTTAAATACGTTACGCAAGACGGAATCAAAGCCTTTTGGAACCAAAATCTCTGACAGGTTTTGAAGCAAAAGAAAGTAATAAATAGGCAATATGCCGTGGCATAGGCAGAAGAGCTTTTACGTCATGCTATTGAAAATTATTTTCCCTCAGATATAAACTTGAATATGACACCACAACATCAAACAATAAAGTTATTGTTTAAAACTGAACTGATAATCCTAAAACCGACGGAATTTCAGTGAAAATGAATGAACTCTGTAAAATTCATTTCTCTGCCAACAAAGTGTCAATGCGGTGAAAGCAACCCGACTTCCCGTTCCTGATCTTCCCTGTTCGCTACACAGCCCTACTCTTAGATTTCCACATCTCGGTCTTGCATCGAATTTAAACAGAGTCTCACTCTGTAGATGTGCACTAATTTTGCATTAGATCGTCGTTTGCATGAGATCATTGCTTGAGATCTCGCATTAGATCATCGTTTCTCAGCTTTTTATTATTGCGAACCCCTGGTTACAAAATGTACTAATACACTACTTTTGGTCTTGCATTAGATCATCGCTTCTGAAAGTATTGAGTATTGTGAGCCCCTTGCTACAAAATGTACTTAAACAATATTAAATTTTGTAATACTCGATCATAATTTAAATTCTTTGTCTTTAATAAAATGATGTTTCCTAATTTTTTGGTCAGATTGCAACCTTTCTTATACTCGAGTGCAACTCTCAGGTTGAGAAACGATACGTTGGATAAATCATCTTTGAATGTAGGCGACGACCTTAGCTCAACTACTTTTAGCGGGAATTTATCAGTTAAAAGGCCTATCAAGGAGATCTATTAACGAGTTGTCGCCAACATGAATTTATCATGCAGGGCAGTAAAGAGATACTACAGTACTACCTCAAGAATACGGAGGTTGCGCGAAAAGTCATGCACGTTACAATACAGAAATATAAATAACAATGAGCTTAATACGCTTAATTTGATAAATATATACATAAAAAATAATGGATACACTAAATGTATTTTCACATCGACGTTTCTCTTTTGATAAGAAATGCAAATTTGTGTAACTGAAATTAAAAACAGTTTTAATGTAGCAAAATAAGCGCGATTTATATAAATTCAACAACATTTCTTTGCTTACACTTGATGTAGCGATGTAAAACTTTCTTGGAGACCTTCGCAAGGTAGGTCTTTTAATCGATGAGTACCCTTTAATTTGTGGTCTGGTTCATTTCAATTAGATTGCAGTTTCCCCAAATCGTTGAGCATTTTATATAATTTAGTACACAAATATTTCCCCTTGATTTTTGAATAGAAAAATAAATCCTCTCTTTTTAGAGAGGTTCTAACAAATTTGTGGGGTATTTATCCATTATACAAACTACCTAGGCGATGGTTTTAGAAATGTGGCCAACATGTCACTTAAATATGAAAAAATCTCGGGCTATTTAAATCGTTATTTATCGGTTATACTCCCTACATTGGCTATGGTCTTAGAAAAATAACATTGCTTTGTTTACATTTCATTTGGCGAGCAAAAAATGTAGGTCTTATAACCGATAAGGACCTCTAAGTCTAATGAGAAATGATGAAGAAAATGAGAGAAAGAGTATTAAAAAAATGTATAAACACATGTAGTAATGAATAAAGGTACTAATTTCAGAGAAAAAAGGAATAATTAGTATAAACATTACCTTTTAAAGCATCATTACTCATTTTTCTGGTAAAACAACATCCAAATCTTAAACAAATGTGGAATACTTTCCAATTCCTCCAATTCTCTGGTTTCATTTTATATTAAGTTGCCATTGAGATCTCCGTTATAATTAACGGAGTTCGTATTACAGCGAAGATCTCGGTTGCCATTTTCGGTACATATTGTGAAATATTTCATGTTAAGTAAACATATGATTTTCCTTTAAATCTTCTGTTTCCAAGTAGTATTTAGTATATTTAACTGATTAATTTCCATGTAATTGTAATCTATATATAGAGAAAGCTGATAATGTATCTCTCTATATAAATATAATGATGGTGTCTCAAGAACCAATGAAATCGTAACGTGTAATGACAGCGGCCATTCAGAAGTGAGATTGTATAAGCAATGGCTTATTTTTCTTTGATGTGTTTTTCTCGTTACAATACAACTCAACCTTGAATGGCAACACGATTGTTATGCTTTTCTTTTCTTTTTTTTATTTTTATTTCTTTAAATTATTAATAGAGTTAAACATCTATATCGGCAAGGCTATATTTTAAGTAGTGGAACTGTTTCGTTATTGTATTTTAATGCTATGTATAATAATAATAAAAATAATTAACATTATTCATGTAATTATTTTATTATTTTGAACATCTAAATAATAGCGGAAAAAAGATTCGTAACAGCTTATTTGTATTGATATGTTCAATGACATGTCTTCTTTTGTACCAACACCTGTTTACATTTTTCTATTCTTCATAATGTTCTTTCTCCCAAATGTTTAAAGAATGGGATTGAAAACAGAACAATTCAGTGGCTGAATTCTACACTGCGCACCAAACTAGTATTACTCAATAGTAATAGGGCCTTTTGCAATGTTTCAATAATCAAATCATTGCTCTTTAAAGTAAAGGTGGACGTTACTTTCCAAAAAAAACTTTTTCTGTCTTTTTTTTCTTTTTTCAAGCATATATTTTTTTTCCTTTGCAATTGCCCTCTTCACCCCTACGCCGCCCTGCCGGCAGTGGGAGAAATGCACTGAATATTAATCAAAAGTCTGCTGTGCAATATAGCAATATATCTGGTACTCTTGCGAGAAATGTGGCCAAGAACACTGAAAAGCTAACAACGAAGAGTTTCATTGTTGTTTCCACATTGCAGATAGGGTTAGCCGTGATTTTTTATCTTTCCTTTGATAAGCTTATATGTGATTTACATTATTCATTACCGTCCCGATTCCATGGCGTGGTCGGTAGAGCCATGGCCGCAGGCTCTCGCGTCGCTGAACATGAGTTCGAGTCCCGGGTCAGGACGCAAATAAAACTCATGCGGGGCACAGAAATGCGTTTCAGGCAACCCAAATCCGATGGATCGAATGTCGGCCAGTTGCGCTCCTTTATATGCTACACGTGCGCATAGCAAGCTTGCGCAAATGCAGGCGTCTTATTAAAGGGTTCATCAAACGGGCATTATCGCTAGTGAATCAAAAAGGCTCTTGATTAAGCCCTTAATCAAGCGCCCACTAGCAATCAGGCGAAAAAGGCTTTAGGTTAGTCGACGACCTAGGCTGATACATACGGCCACGTAATTCCCGATCCTGAAGATGGAATTGCTGCTCTCTGTATTTTTATCTAATTGGAATAGTTCTCCGCAATAAAAATCGCCAGGGTGCACCCGATTCTGGAGTCAATCCGACCTGTTTTTCATTGTAACAAAAGGAAAAGTTGATTAAAGCATAAATTTGAGCTAATTTTTAGGGGGAAATTCTGTATGGATAGAGCATGAATGGCCATCCAAGAAGTATTTTCGCGAAACTAGATTTTTCTATTTGCTGAGAGTTTAAAATGTTCCCTGCTACTCAATTTCTCTTCGATAGGGATGTAAAATGGTGATTTAAGAGTTTAAGTTAAACAAAATTGCATCCAATATGTGATTGGAATACATTATGTAATTTAAAAATATAATTAATGTTTCAAAAAGGCGAAATTTAGCAAAACAACTTAGCGGTTACTAAAAAATAAAAATGTTTACATAACTTAACTACATTTTTTTTAATGAGTGCTCAAGTTTGTTCATAATGTTCCATTTCTTCGTTATATAACAATTTCAGCAAAAAATCAAAGATTGTAAGGTTTTACGTTTAACACCTGAACGAAAATAATTAAACTTGTTGTTTATTTTGTATTTCTCTATTAATTTATTTATTTTATTATATAAATTTTTTAAAGTTTCAATTAACTGTAGAAAAATAAAACATTTTCTAAGAAGATGCATTTTTTTCCCTGACACATTAAAAATGAGAAACTTAAAAGTTGTTCATTAAAACGATTTTTTGCACGGTATTTCTGTTCAGGAAATAGCGTAAAGCGCATCATTTATTTGTAGCTAAGCGCTCGTCAGAATGTAATGTTACAAAAAAGAGCATTGAAAATATAAGAACTATTAGATCCAATTAGATTATTTGCTTCAGTGTGCTTGGAAAACTATTTTTTACATCCATAATAATAAAAAATATACCTTAAAGTTTTACAGAAAGATTATTCCTCTTTTTCTTAAGCTTTCTCTTTGCTGCTTTTAATTAATTATTTATTTCTTCCTATTTTATATATATATACATATATATATTTAAATAAAAGTTAAATATCTTTTAAACAGAGGGTTCGCTAAAACTAGAGTTCGCCCAACAGTCGAAATTCGACTGTAATTGATTAAATTTTTTACTTTCAGCCTCGCTTAAAAAACTTTCAGATATTTTGGATTTTCTGTTTGACAACAGTCTCTTCTGTTTGAATATTTCAATTAGCAATGATCTCCACTCTTTTTTTTAAATTATAAATAGCAAATATATATATATATATATATATATATATTGCGCATTGTATAAATATTGTAGATTGTTTATGTAAGGAATAGTAGGAAAGAGTGACGAATAAAGACTTTTATTAAAAAAATGCTTCGAATCTACATCGAAGGTAGGAGGGGAAAAAATAACTATTTACAAAAAATTTTCTTTGATAACTCTAAAACTCATCAATAGCTTCTAAGCAAAACAAAAAGAAGAAAATCGGTTGACAAACCGAGTAAAAAATGGTACTTAACTGTGCCGTCTTTACCTATTTATATATAGATTCCAATCTTCTTTCAGTTGCGTCCTCTCTAAATAAATTGTATTTATGTCAGAACAAATAAAAACATTGTACAACACTCATTATTCCATTTTATAAAAGCAGAGATAGAAATTTGGCAAGCATTTTCATGTACAGGGAAATGCCTTGCACATGCACTACGGTAGTTGTTTGACAGTGTAACGGTATGACTCGTTTTTGAAAAAACCTACATCTATGTATATATTATTCCGCCAGTCTGTTTTTCTGTCGCTCCGCGATATCTTCCTTATTCTTTTTATCAAATTCCATGATTTGCTCCTCATTTTAAAGTTGATCGTGCCGGGTCCACGGTCTAAGCGTTTAGAGATTAAAAATCATCTAAGAAAAGCCCCTTTAATAGATGCTAAATTGGGGTTTTCTATGCTAGCGGCATCTTTTAAATATTAATAAATTTTTAATTACATTGTAAAGTGTTCCTTACCTTACAATCATTGATTTTTTGCTGAGGTTGGTATATAACGAAGAAATGGAACATTATGAACAAACTTGAGCACTCATTAAAAAAATGTAGTTAAGTTATTTAAACATTTTTATTTTTTAGTAACCGCTAAGTTGTTTTGCTAAATTTCGCCTTTTTGAAACATTAATTATATTTTTAAATTACATAATGTATTCCAATCACATATTGGATGCAATTTTGTTTAACTAAAACTAATAATCTTAACTAATAATCTAATTGGATCTAATAGTTCTTATATTTTCAATGCTCTTTTTTGTAACATTACATTCTGACGAGCGCTTAGCTACAAATAAATGATGCGCTTTACGCTATTTCCTGAACAGAAATACCGTGCAAAAAATCGTTTTAATGAACAACTTTTAAGTTTCTCATTTTTAATGTGTCAGGGAAAAAAATGCATCTTCTTAGAAAATGTTTTATTTTTCTACAGTTAATTGAAACTTTAAAAAATATACAATACAATACAATAAATAAATTAATAGAGAAATACAAAATAAACAACAAGTTTAATTATTTTCGTTCAGGTGTTAAACGTAAAACCTTACAATCTTTGATTTTTTGCTGAAATTGTTATATAACGAAGAAATGGAACATTATGAACAAACTTGAGCACTCATTAAAAAAAATGTAGTTAAGTTATGTAAACATTTTTATTTTTTAGTAACCGCTAAGTTGTTTTGCTAAAATTCGCCTTTTTGAAACATTAATTATATTTTTAAATTACATAATGTATTCCAATCACATATTGGATGCAATTTTGTTTAACTAAAACTCCTTAATCACCGTTTTACATCACTATCGAAGAGAAATTGAGTAGCAGGAACTATTTTGAACTCTTAGTAAGTAGAAAAATCTAGTTTCGCGGAAATACCTTTTGGATGGCCATTCATGCTCGATCCATACAGAATTTCACCCTAAAAATTATCTCAAATTTATGCATTAATCAACTTTTCCTTTTGATACAATGAAAAACAGGTCGGGTTGACACCGGAATCGGGTGCACTCTGGCGATTTTTATTGCGGAGAACTATTCCAATTAGATAAAAATACAGAGAGCAGCAATTCCATCTTCAGGATCGGGAATTACGTGGCCGTATACGTATCAGCCTAGATCGTCGACTAACCTAAAGCCTTTTTCGCCTGTTTGCTATTGGGCGCTTTTTCAAGGCCTTAATCAAGCTTCTATTAAAAAAAAAAAAATCTTTTTTTTTTTTTTTTTGTTTTGCGAACAAAAAATAAATTTATAAAATTTACAATAGTTCAAAATCGAAACTTTTAATTTTTTATGAAAAAAAAAAAAAAAACTTCATTGTACTTAGCTTCCAACATGTATGTAAAATTTCAGGATGGTGTTTCTGTGGTATCATGATGAAAAAAAAAATTTCTCTTTGAACATTCAGATTGATATAGGTATTCTAGCTTAATAACGTTTTTAAATTTCTTTTCTTTTGTGGTGTAGCTTGTAATTTAGGGCGGTTCGAAAAAAACTTTATTTTTAATTTCAGATCGCTATAGTGCGCAAAAGTTGCGATTGGTATAGACGTGAAAAAAACACTAATTATTATTTTTTTTTATTAATTTATCATCTGGTCGCGCAATGCCATCGAAGTTAGCAAAAATTTGTGAAAAAGTTTAATTTTTTATAATTTCTTAAACCACGCCAGCTGGTTTTAATTGCGTTCCTATACCATGGATTAACTACTAAAAAGATGTAAAATCAACATATATGCACTTATTATACATTTGTTTCTTATCTTTTGGTCGCGCAACATAGTACAAAATGAGTAACATTAGTAGTTTTTTCAAAATTTCAAAGTTTGACCGTCGTTTAATCAGACGACTTTTAGAGATGCTATAGTTTAATCCTGTCAGAATAATATATTAAAAATCCAAGCATATAAGATAAACTTCGATATTAAAGTGGAATTCGGTCCCGCAGTTTCGTCAAAAATAGCAGAGTAGCCTACCAAAACAGAGGGCGAGGCGTACGTGACGAATGCCAGCGATACGCTTTGCAGCCGGTAGCAGCTATTATTGTTGTCTGACAATTTTGCTGTTAGACAATGTTTCCTTTCAGATAATTTAGAAATTTGCTAATAACAAATATTTGGTATTTTTTGTGTTTCAATATTCATTTGCTGGTGCAGCTCTTCGCTCATTTTGTTTACAAAACTACCCAGAATTCACCACGGGGAGGTAACTGCACTTCGAGTTCCCCCCCCCCCCCCACCGTACCCAAGAAACCATTCAATGTAGGGTGTGTTATTTACAGTATGTATAAATTTATTTCACTTTCTCTCTCTTTATGTTTCCTTTAACTATCAATATACCTCAAAATTCGGATTTGTGCGAAAAACTTGGCATCGCTGAGCGTGACAATAATGTGGTTCTAATATAGCCGTCTCTAGAACTGTGTCCACAAACTTTACTTAAAGCTTCGGTCACTAGCTTAACGCATCTTTCAACTGAATGTGTATGACATGGGAGAGCATCTTTTTCTCATAATGTAGATGCTTACTCATAGATGTTTACTCATAGTGCTTACTCGTAGAGACAAGATACTCAGAGAGATAAAATTTTTACTCATAGAGATAAGATTTTACTCATAGAGATAGGAATTTTACTCATAGAGGTAAGATACTTACTCATAGGGATAAGATGCTAGATGAAGCCTGTTATGAGTATAGATGTTTTACTCATAATGCAGATGCTTTAAGCATAATGTAGACGCTTACTCATAGAGATAAGATGCTTACTCATAACAGGCTTCAAGCCTGTTATGAGTATAGATGCTTTCCCATGCCATACACAGGCAGTTCAAAGATGCGCTAAGCTAGTGACAGAAGCTTCAAGTAAAGTGTGTGGGCACAGTTCCAGAGACAGCTATATTAGAACCACTTGACTGTCACTCTCGGCAATGCCAACTTTTTCGCACAAATCCGAATTTCAATGTATATCGATAGATAAAGGAAACATAAAGAGAGAGAAAGCGAAATAAATTTGTACATACTGTAAATAACACACCCTACCTTGAATGGTTGGTTGAGTAGGGTGTGGGTGGAACTTGAAGTGCAGCCACCTTCCCATGGTGAGTTCTGGGTCTTTTTGTAAACAAAATGAGCGAAGAGCTGCACTAACAAATGAATATATAACACAAAAGTTACCAAATATTTATTATTAGCAATCTGAAAGGAAACATTGTCAAACAAAAAACTGTCAGACAGTAATAGCTGCTACCGGCTGCGAGCGTATCGCTGGCATTCGTCACGTACGCCTCGCCCCTCTGTTCAGGTAGGCTACTCTGCTATTTTTGACGAAACTGCGGGACCGAATTCCACTTTAATATCGAAGTTTATCTTATATGCTTGGATTTTTAATATATTATTCTAACAGGATTAAACTATAGCATCTCTAAAAGTCGTCTGATTAAACGACGGTCAAACTTTGAAATTTTGAAAAAACTACTAATGTTACTCATTTTGTACTATGTTGCGCGACCAAAAGATAAGAAACAAATGTATAATAAGTGCATATATGTTGATTTTACATCCTTTTAGTAGTTAATTCATGGTATAGGAATGCAATTAAAACCAGCTAGCGTGGTTAAAAAAATTATGAAAAATTAAGGTTTTTCAAATTTTTGCTAACTTTAATGGCATTGCGCGACCGGAAGACAAATTAATAAAAAATTAATAATTAGTGCTTTTTTCACGTCTATACCAATGGCAACTTTTGCGCACTATAGCAATCTGAAATTTAAAAAAAAAGTGTTTTTCGAACCACCCTATTGTAAGTTTCTACTGTTTTTTTTTTAGCAGCTAACAGTAAAAATAGATTAATATCAACCATATTAGTGTACTCATAACAAATATTCCAAAGTAAAAATTTCATAGCATTTTAACGAAGAATGAAAGATTTCAATATTTCATATATCTGGCTCCTGTCATATTTTATAAAATATATAACATGACCCAGTTATGCAAAAAAAAAAAAAAAAATGTTGCTGTTCAGGAAAAAATTTATAAAATTTTGAAAAATTCAAAATCAAAAACTTTAATTTTCTTGAAAAAATATATTTTATTTAGCTTCTTTTAGCAACATTTATGCAAATTTTCAGAATGGTATTCCTGCAACATCATGAAAAAGAAATTCTCCTTCAGTTGCTTTAATAGTTGTAGCGTGTGGCGGTCCCTCGGAACTTCGTACCACGACACTGTTGGTTCTTTTACGTGATTATGAGAAATCTTCAAATTAGCATCAGATCACACTATACTTATCTATAAATCTCTTGTTTATTCAACATTAACTTTGTACACTTTGTACAGTAATACTATTTACATATCCTCAGTAATACTTATATCAAGCAAAGTTTGTTTTTCGCTAGAGCCAGTGCCTCGCAAACACTGCTCTTCCTACGACTCCTCGAGCAGTGTTTCTTTCAGAACTTTTGCTCCGGGAGGGCAGGTGAAGAATTAGGAGGGGCGATGTATGATCTCCAAATCATGCTGTGTTTTTTATATAATAGGTAGAATAGAAATGATGATAATATGGATTTTGTAAATGTATATATGATAGATCCCTGGTAATATACAGTAGAATCAATTTTTGGCTTTATGTTTAGTGAAGTGAGTGTGGGAGTGAGTTTCTGAAATTTTTGTAATTGAAATCTTATATAAGTTATTGTTAGGCTGGTTTCGGGACAGGGGGTCCGGGGGCCCACCCCCGGAATTTTTTTGCAATTTAAGTCCTAAGAATGCAATTGTAGGCTCTTAGGCGAAGTTAGAAGAGGGGGGTTCTAGGGTTCTCCCGTGAGAAAATTTTCAAACTAGCCTTAAAAATGCAGTTTTACTCTATTTTGGTCAACGTCACTGGAACGGGTGCGAGGGCTCTCCCCAAGAAACTTTTTGAGTTCTAAGTCCCAGCATGAGATTTCGGATTAGGGTAATTCATAAATGATATCACGCTTCGAGGGGGGAGGGGAGTTCATGAAAGTGTGACAGTTTGTGACAAGGGGAGGGGAGGTGGTAACAAGAAGTGTGGCATCGTACATTTTGATTTCTGTGAAAACATTTAAAATCAGCAAATTAAACCTATTTTATGCTAATGTAATACAGCGTGACGTTTGAGAAAGGGGGGGGGGGGTATGTTGAAGTGTGACACTTTGTGACAAAGGGGGGAGGGGATCAAATATATTGAAAAAAAGTGTGACATTATTTATGAACGGTCCCATAGGATGTTTGGGGATGTTAGATAATTCGAAAAATAGTTCGGAGAATCTCTCCTCCCGCAAATTTTTCGGAACTAAAGTCTAATATTCTTGGCTACTTTTGGTAACGCTACTGATAGTGTTCGGTGTCGTTGCCCAAGAAATGTTCCTGAAACTAAAGTCTTAAAAGTGCAATTTCATGGTATCTTAGATGATGTAGGAGAATGAAGAAAGGTCCGGAGGACATAGCACGAAAATTTTCCAAAAACTGATGAAGTTCTGAAAATGGAATTTTAGGCCATCTTTGGTCACGTTACGAAAAAGCGAGGTGAGTTAGGGGCCATGCCGTTAAAAATATTCCAACCTGAAGCCCAAAAAGTGCAGTTTTAGGATATTTTTTGGTGGCATTAGGGGAAAGGGAAGGTGTGTAAAGTTCTTCCAGGAGAGTTTTAAGTTGAAGTCTTAAAACACAATTTTTGGCATCTTTTTTCACACTAAAGAGATGTAATATTGCAAAAAATTTAGGGCACATTTACAATGTACATATTTATGTGTTTACTTGCTTGCAAAGCGATGATCATTGGCCAGTCAAGCAGAAGATCTCCTGAATCTAGATTTAAATGTTTTAAGTATAAATGCACATTGTTTTTTAAAAGATATTTGTCATTGTTTCTAGAAAATTTCCAAAAGTACTCTTCATGTTGACCTCAAATAAACAATTTAATTTCAAAGTAACAGTGTCAAACATTTCATTGCCAACCGTCTCTCGTTGCAACTGGATATGCAAAGATTCAAATAACAGAAGTATGGATCAAAAGGTTCCTATCATATATAAAAAAAAGAAACCTATAATAAATAATAAAAGGCAGATTCTTTTAGGAAGGGGTTATATTCATGAGATTTAATGGAATAAAGGGAGATTGTATTGATTATCCAGTACTCTGAACCAGGGCCACCGATAGCCCAGGCGGGCCCCATGTCAGTTTTGTCGCCCCCCTCCTCCCACCTCCCTTACCCTTGCATCTTAACCTTAGAAACATTTTACCCACTGCACTGCTCTGATGCCGAACCGAACCTCATGAATCAGCCATACCTGACACCTTTCTTAACAGCCATGCGTAGAACCAGGTCTTATCTGAAGGACTGGAGCTTTGGAGTTTCACATTTTGTTTTCAGTGAAAGGCCAGTTTTATGACCCAAAACAGGGGCCACTTTATTTCCTCTATATTTTAAAATTTTATTTTTTTCCTTTTTCCTTTCTCTCTTTTATTTTTATATCTTTCTTTCTGGTTTTTTTTTTTCTTTTTTGAAATTTTGATCTGAATCTTTCTCCCAGGGGGGCAGTTGGCTTGCTCCGAGGGGGCAGTGCCCCCCCCCCCCCGGAGAGATGCCTGAAAGAAACTGTCCTCGAGTCCTTCTCTCTTTCTCTCTCTTCGCCCCCCGCGTGATATCCCGCGGCCGAACTAACGAAGTAGACCAGCAGGAAGGACGATTCGAGGGTGCGTAGGGTCGCGTATGCCAGACACTACAATAGTCATTATAAGAAACATTTGTTTTATTGAAGAGCGATTTTAGTATAAAGCATGGCTTATGCAAAACCAATTATTTAAAGCAATTTCTTCTCTCACTATAATAATAACAACCAAAAGAAGAAAATAAAATGTTTTAAGGAGAGCAGTAAATAAAGTGTGCACTTCACAAGATTGTAAAGAACACCGAGTTTCCAATACCTCTGTTGTGGGAGAAACGAAAGGTTTCATGTTACGCTAGGAGAAAGCAAAAGGGATGAAGTTATATTTTTTTAGATCAAATAGTTTTGAAATAACAGCTGTCTAAAGTTTCATGAAAATGCAAAATTTATGATTTCGTCAAAATCAAAAAAAATTATGTCTCAAAAACGAATGAATAAAAAAACCAAAACTTGGTATTTTTCATCTATCATATGAATACTCCATTTGAGCCAAAAATTAATGAAATCCAAAGTTGCGAGGTTTTGACCATTGGTTGATTTGACATGGAATTACCCGCAAGAACAGCATTTTGGCAAAGCATTTAAAAACTTACATCCTTGCCTGCCTAGTTGAAAGAAATACAATAAATTATTTGATCAAGAAAATTAGGAATATAAGGACAACTACTTATTTATCATATTTAATAATCTTTTATTTATTTCAAAAGTATATACATAGAGGAAAAGACTAGATATATCCTATTAAGGGATGACAAACTAAAGGGATAAATTTTTTTGATGAACAATAAATGCTTTACACTCAGCACTTCATATCTTAAAAACATAACAATTCACAGCTTGAAGATAAATAAAAATCAATAAATGGAATGTTTAGCTTTAAAGTTACATAAATGCTGTTGTTGAAGCAAAATTTGAAATCATATATTGCCTAATTATCTGAGCAAATGCCTTAAAAATAGAAACAATATTTAGTCAATAGATTAAAAAACATGATGAAAATAAAATAATTCTTATATGCAATAAGATTTTCAGCCACATGAGAAATAAATGAAGTACAAAATTTATTCTTGAATGATATTAAAGAGGATTTATCAAGGAAATAAATTCCATTGATGTGTATAGAAAATGCAAGAAAAAAATGTATAGCATAATTTATCTTATTAAAAAAAAACATTGTAAAAAGGAAAGGTCCTTTTTACAATTTCCTTTTACATAGACATTGTGATTACATTGTGCATTTTAACTTTCCATCACTAAATACGCATGCAAGAATTTAAATAATGTTAAATAGCCATAGAATAGAAATATTGTTCCTTATTCATCAGAAGCATAATGCTATGTTATAAATTAATTAGCTGTTAATAGTTGCTGCCCTTAACCCTCTGAGTTCTAAATTTTTTTGGTGAATTCACTTCAAAATATGCATAGTTTTTTAATTACATATTTAAAATCCACAATGTTTTGGAGCTTTAATCAGTAATATATTTTTGCAACAATAGTTTTAAAATTATTTTTTATCATGAGAACAGATAGATGTTCTGAAGAATTAATTTTAGAATAAAGTGCTCAAACTTTATGCAACTAAAGCTGTCTCAGGACTAAAAAATTAATTAAAGTCTAAATACTTCAGATATTGCATTACGAAAGTTAAACAATGAAACAGTCTTGGAAATTGGGGGATAAGCAGTCAGAGGGTTAAGTGCATGAAGACAAACGCCTCGCACTTGCCCTGAGTGGTGGTAAAGAATTATATCACTTAATTTTGTAGTTTAATAATTAGGTTGCATAGTATAACAGTACGAATCCTTTCATTATTTGTAACTTTTATAGCACTAGTACAACTATTGTAACACAAAAAGTATATATTTTTTTGCAACCATAGTGACTGTATGCATATGTAAAAAATCTAATCCTTTTGCTACAGAGTTGGTTCAATTGTTGAACCAAAAAAAATAAATTAAAAAAAAAAAAATCTTTTGCAACATGTCCACTGTATAAGTAGAGTATCCAATAACTTTTTCACTACAGTGTTAGTACAACTACTGTAACAGGAAAAATTATCTTTCTGACCAGGCAATTTGTATAAGCCATGGTATCCAAAGGTGTTTTTATTCATCTCTTATATTCTTATTAGTATTAGTACAATAGCTGTGTTTAGTGCAATAGCTATGTAGCTATAAGTTTTGTTCTTTTATTTCTTATATTCTTATTAGTATTAGTACTGTTATGTTTAGTGCAGTAGCGATGTAGATATAGATTTTGTTCTTTTATTTCTTATATTCTTATTAGTATTAGTACTATTATGTTTAGTGCAATAGCTACGTAGTTGTAGATTTTGTTCTACTATGTATTGTGGCTGAAACATATACATTAGCATAAATGTATGCTAACAGCATGTGTTTACCATGAGAGGATTTTAACATTTCAACCACCTTTTTTTAATGGATGGACATAATAATTCGAAAATTGCATAAAATAGAATCATTCAAAACACGTCGTTATAAAAATATGGTAACATAAGAAAATACTATTGTTCTAACTGCAAATTCAGTCTTTTTTTTCCTTTACAAAAAGATGAGTTAGTTAAAAACATGATCATATAAAAAAAGTCAGACAAACATGGAAGCTTGCAATTAGGCAGTGAAAGGCTTCAGGCAATATTGGTTTCAGGAACAAGTCCTACTTTGAAATGTCTTATAATAATTATTATTGAAAATTCACATCACAACTTCTAACTGTTTAACCCCTTAACTGCCTTAGCGAGGGTGTATATATGCCTACCAGAAGTGTGATTCCTTGCCTTGTGTTGCTATCAGTAAAATTACAGCTGGGGCTTTGGAAGTCGCACACTTCAGGAAGGCCTATATACGGCAGGGGCAGTTCACGCATTGCCATAGTGAGGCGTACATATACCCCCTTGGCAGTTAAGGGGCTAAAAGCAAGAGCTACAGTAAATAGAGGAGAGCATCAACAGTTACATTTGAGCAAATTAACTCAACATGGTGTTTCCATGGTTGGGCAAACTACTTTATCACAACAATAGGTTATAAAAAAACAGTCACAAAGACAGCATTGCATTAACATTTAAAAAGTTTGGAGTTTTTGAAATCAAACAGAATGAGAGATTGCTAAATATCCCTTTTGCATTAGATTATAAGTTACTGAAGCACTGCATTAAGAAATTTAAGTCTAAAACATGAATGTTTTTCAGACTTTCTAGATATTAATCCTCTCGCTGCGCATCCCGCGATTTCCATGGGCGATGTAGAAGTAGCAAAATTTGCGCAACCTGTGATTTCCACGGGGATGCATTTTTGCTGTCTATTTAACTGTGCAACCCGCTATATCCCCGTTCATGGTTTCATTTCGGTTTTTCTGTGATGTTTAATTGTTTATTATGATGTGTTCTAACAGATGGCGATAGTTGTCCACATATTGTGGCGAAATATACGAGAATTTGTTTAGCATTTTGCGCGGGCTTTTCAAAGCTCAAAGATGTCTGGCAGGAAGCGTTTCGCGAGTGATATAACCTATATTTATGACGATATTTCCAACACGGATAGTAGTTCTGACTCTGATTTAAAGTATAGTGAAGATAGTTATAGCGAAGCTGATGAAAATTTCTCTCATTCATCTGCGGATAGTGATGAATCTGAAAATTAATTTTGATCATCAATATCGAAGAAATACTCTTTTGCAAAAAAGTTTTGTATATTTTAACTCTAAAATATATGTAGACTTGAAATACGTAATAAAAAAAATACGCAATTTTTGAACCTATTTTGGTAAAAAAATTACGCAGTGAGAGGGTTAAGATTTTTACATGACCCTCCTTCTGCTTCTTATTTAACACATTCTCCAATGCTAAGTAGCAGAGTGTCAGAAGGTAAGCAATTAAACTTCGAATTGATTGGAAATGATTCCAGTTCATATTTTTTTGCATTGAATTTCTGTATAACTTTAGCAATTCTTCAAAAAAATTGGAATGCATAAAAATCATCACATTTTTAAGGCTTAAAAATTTAAATAAGTCTTTTTGTGTGTGTGTGTGAGTGACCTCTTGTTTTTTGTTATCTATTCATTTAGATGAAATTTTAACACAGCTGCTAATGTTTTAAAATCTTAACCATTCCAAAATTTCTGGATAAAAACAATTTATTAATATTACAACTTTGATGATAGTTTAAATTATTGCTATGAAAAGTTTATTAACAGATTGTTTTTTCCCACTATAATGGCAATAGATGTGTTGTTATGACAAGGGATTAATTAAAAGATTTTTTTAGTGGTATATGAGCCGTTAGTTTTGCAGTTTTTCATCATATAATTGTTATAAAAGTAAACATCAACATTATCATTCAAAGTAAGTACAAGCATATTACTTATCCAAGCAATAGGTTTAGCATGTTAAGGTGAGGAATTAAATAATATTCCCACTATTGTTAAATGCATGAAAAAAACTAAAATTTATGCTTTAATTAACCTTATAAACACTAATAATGCAAAAAGTCGACATTTGCATATAAATCTATGATAATAATTCAACACTTGATTTTTAATAAATAATATTCACAGTCAGGTAAATAATTTCTCTAATTTTATTATCACATAAAAGCAAATTGATAAAACTTCTAAAAATAACATAATTGATTAAAGGAAAAAGAAAATCAGAAAGACATACTAGTGAAAAGTTTTTTTATATCTTATTTACACTAAAATAAACAAACTTAACAGTGATAAAAAATCATTAAGACTAGAAAAATGACATAGCCTTTATATTCTGATAAACCATAAATAATGCATTAAAATGCACAGTCCAAAAATAAATTTGAAAGGAATTTTATAAATTATTGTAAAACAGAGAGCACAACCTACAAATATTTTGTTTACACTTTCTCTTTTAAAAATCTGGTATTTTACAAATTTGCAAACATAAACAATCAATCAACTGAAATATTTAAAAATAAAGAAAATAAAATAAAAAATAAATAAAAATAAACTTACCATTTTAAATATAATTCAACTCGACACCAAAACAAAATGCTACATGTATCAAGCTTCTAAATATTTCTCTAGATCAAAAAGAAATATCTTTGCAAGTACAAGGTTTAGTTAGTTATATTTTTTGAGATGTGTTGAACAGAGAAAAATGAAAAATATACTCCACAATGAGGGAGAAAGTACCACATTAAACAACAAACATCAATATGAAACTAATGGATAATAACAGTTCAAATGAGACTACCATGAAAAATACTTTGATATTTTAATAAAATCTACTACACAAAGCTGTAACAAATGAATTTTGAAACAGGATAGCATAACTTTCATACTATTAAAGATGTCTCCGATACCCCAAAACTTTAAAAACATGAACTATAAATAAAAATATAAAGCCTACAACTTCAGGAGATATAAAACTTTGGGAGGAAGTTGGAAGTTACCTCATTTAGACCAATGTAGAACTCATTCTAATACATGTATGTCATTGAAATATTGTATATATGTTGTATAGACCATGGGACAAAGAAATAGAGAAAAAGCAAACTATAGTTCAAATTTTTAACACAGGGTGGGTAGGGGGCTTGAATAATAAAAAATAAAAAAAAAAATCAGAAACAAAAACGTTTATTTGTCACAGAATTTGTTCAATGTGCATGCCATTTGCATCAATCACATGTTCAACAGTACAATGAAGGGTTCCTTGATCTGTTGCAACAACTTAGTGATAAGATTTGCAAGTAGCACGAAGTGCTCACTTTATGGTAAAAATATTAATCATTATTTTCTTATGTCAGATGCTTTGTCCGCATGGTCCACATAACATACAAATCACCCCTATGTGTATTAGAATGAGCTCCACATAGTTCCAAGCAGGGTAACTTTAATTATAGATAAACACCCTGTGTCTTCTATATTCAAAGGCTAAGTTAAAACTGTTTTAAAAAATTTTTGCAAAATACAAAAAATAGTTTAGTTTGCAAATTGTTGAGTTTCATTTTTTGGTACAATAAGATGTGATCAAAAATATAAATATGGTAAATAAAGTTATTGAATAAAAGGTGATCTCATAATTTTTTTGACCTATGTTTTAGTAGCATATTTAAAATATTCTTAGAAAAACATAACATAGAACAATACAAAATTTGCAACAAGATCACAATAAAATCAATTGAGACTCAGAGTTGAAAAGAAGCAGTTTTAAGTCATCTTGTGCTATTGAGAATTTCATGTCGATAGAGTCATTTTTGACAAACAAACTATTCCCTTTGAACATTTTTTTTTTTTTGAGTATATTTAATTTTTATATTGTAAAGTATACTTATGTCTTAAAGCAATTTTTCATTTTACTCCAATGTCCTTACACTATTTAATATACAATATACACCTTTTCAAGCAGAACTTTTTAGTATCTTTTAAAATAATATATGTATTTTATTTTCAGAGAGTAAAACCTCAGTTGCAATCAAATGTCTATGAATTCATTTTGGCAACTAAACTAGAAAACAAACATCTCAGTGACTTGAATTTTTGTTTATATCTCTTACTATCGCCAACTCTGAGAATCATCGTCCAGAACATAAGCAGTTCAATAAATTGCTGTATAATACTGCAGTTAATACTGAAATCTCTTATCCATCTTTTGATAAGAATGCATCATGCAACAGTTAAAGACTTGCACACTGTATTCTAACTAGACATTGCTGTACAAATATTAACTAATCTAATCACAAATTTTAACACCAGTACTTGACATACAATTAAAATCAATGAAAATGTTCAGAGGAAAAATGTGCAGTTACATTACCATAGCACTGATACATTATATTCAAAGATGAATATAACATATAAATCCCCTAAATCCACTAACCAAAAGTAGCACTTAATCGGAATAAAATGCTTGTTTACATAAAAAATTCCATATAAAATGAAGAAGATCAAAAACATCCTAAAAATACAAGTAAAATACTTTTTATCACAAAGGCTGTCAAAAGCAAGGAAAAGAGGAAAGTAAATCAAGATTGTGAATTTCCTAGAGACAATTGGTGTGTTGACTGGTTTGCAGTACGGTTTTACGAAGGGTGATTCGTGTACAACTAATTTGTTGCATTTCTAAGGCAAGGTTACCATGGCTTTAGATAACAAAAAGTGTGTAGATGTTGTTTACATTGACTTCCAAAAAGCGTTCAATAAAAGTACTGCACAAAGCTCTTAGCAAACTTGCTTATATTGGGTTTAAAATTGGCTGATCGAGAGGAAACAAAGAGTAGAAGTTAAGGGCAATTATTCTCAGTAGATTGATGCATTAAGTGGTGTTCCACAAGGTTCAGTTTTAGGGCCTTCATTGTATTATTATGTATTAATGATATTAGAGTATTTCTGGGAACATCAATATTTTTTCTGATGATGTCAAAGTCATGGGAATTGCACACACGAAAGAATAAGTCAATCTGGCTTCAAGAAGATTTAAATCTAGTTTCCATGTAAGTAAATAAGTGGGGTATGTCTTTTAAGGTAGGAAAATTTGAAGTGCTTCATTTTGGTCATGGGAATAAACTTGCAAAATATTAAATTTACAAAGATCCATTATTAGTGAAGCAGAAGCAGCTGTTGATCTAGGAGTATTAATTAGTCATGATAAAGTTCTTAAATGACAGAAAGCAGTGTTTTTAAATACAATTTTTAGACTAATGGGGGGAGTGGGGGAGGACATGGTGGCATTTGCAGTATACAAGGTGCAGTATAACCAGGTGCTACTGTAACATGCAATTAAAAATTTCCTCCAGTGCCATGGAAATTGTTTTTAACAAACTTAATAAAACAATTTACAATTTTATCACCGGTATGTTTTAAAAATGCCTTTAAATGCATTTCAGTTTAACAATGATCAAACATCTATAAGAGCACATTGGGTTATTTGCATAATATTAGAATAAATTCTATAGAAACTAGAAGAGAATAGGAGAGGTTGAAAATTTTTCTTGCATAAATGTTTATGAGTAAAATATCTTAATAATTCAAATTAAAAAAAATAAAATATGATTGAATAACACATTGTCAATTATACTATCATAACAAAAAAATAAAATAAACATTAATTTGCTAAAAAAAAAGTATGAAAATTAAAAACTAGCCATACACATGGTCCTCAGGTCAGAATGAGGGTATATTTCATTTTTGTCCGGTTGAGGAAGAGATACATAAAAATAAGTTTTAGACTCATTTTTTTAAAAACTGGTTCCATCATCAATAAGTCCCTGAAGAGGGCCATGGCCAAGCATCAAATTATTTTTTAACTTATATAAATTAAACTCAAAATTTTCAAATTTATTAAAAATATAAATCAATTTAATTTAAATTAATTATTATGATTATTTCAGATAGCTCTGAAACTAATGTTCATCACTATACTTTGCATTTACACTTCTATAATTTTACCACACAATAAAAACAATATTTTATATTTAAAAGATGATTGGAAAACAATATACACTACACTTTTAATATTTGTAGAACCATAATTTGCAAAAAATTTACTTAAAATATTGAAATATGCCAAAAATATATTTTAAAAAGTTTTTTGTACAAATACATACATGTTTGGAATGGTTACTTACACAACTTTCTAAGTAGAAAGTAGATAAAAGTAAATATTTACTGATTACAATAGTTCATTATAACGTTTGGATGATTTTTTTCTTCAAATAGTGCGAATGATGTAAGCAAAAAGATAACACAAAAGTAAATAAAAACAGCTTGAAATATAAAAATAACTATTAGACATTATTGCCTACGTTTTATAATATTTGTAATTAACATAATAAAATGTAAAATTGAAAGTATACAAAATTAATGATGACAACTCCGTATCAGCCACATTTACACTAGTAAGCTCTTTATGTGACGAGGTGTTGTCTCATCATTCAAATGCTTAGTAGTATACCTATAATAAAAAAATAACCAATAGTATGCATATTTCATAACAAATTACAGTCTCATCATTCAAATGCTTAGTAATATACCTATAATAAAAAAATAACTAATAGTATGCAAGTTTCATAACAAATTACAGATGAGTCTCAGTCACCTGATTCCAGATTTAAATGAATTACTGAATGAAAAACCCCTTTGTACTGTTCTAAAGAGAAAATCAGTACTGAAAGAAAATTTCTACTACTTCTCTTTCACTACTGGCTACACTTCTGCTTAATTGAAGCAGCAAGAAGCTACACCTTCCTACAATTTCAATGGCACTAACAAAATAACTCAACATTTCAATAAAGAAGCTTTTATAATGTCCAAACAAAAAAACTATCATCTACTTTTCAAATGAACATTACAATTTCTATTTTAATGAAGTCATTGAAATTATAGCTCACAAATACTTTATAAATATGATAAATTGTGTGCAAATTTATATTTGATTTTTCTAATTAGCGATGATTTATCAACCCAGACAATCAGGGCTCAACTGTGTTTGAAAATGGAGACAAAAATTGAACAGTTGTAAATAAAACAACCTAAACCAACAATTTGATAACACATCAATAATCTTTTAATTCATAATAGCAGCATTAAATTACTTGTATATGAAGTGAGAAGTTTTTTTTTTTTTCTGCATGTTATGTTGCATTTTCAATGCAATATGAAATATATACTTGAACAAACTTTAATTTTATAAACATTAACTTTAATTGTACATTGTGTGTGTGCTTATATTTTCTAACAATTCAACTCAACAGTAAAAAAAGATATGACAAAAATTCTTAAACTTACTGATTATAACTTAATTCATGCCCTTTTAAGATATCAAAAATATGCACATACATACACAGGCCCGTATTTAAGGTGTTTTGTGCCCCTCTGCTCTAAGGAAATTGCCAGGAAAAAAAATCTTGATGTCTGGAAACATTTTTTAATAATAATTTTATCTTTTTCCCTGTATGTGATGTTCTCCCTCTATCCTTCCTTTCTTGTTCCTGGCTTCTGATTGGTCTTTTTCATTCCTTGTCTTTGTTCCCATTGGTCAATGTCCAATCCAAGCAATTTGGTATAAATACGTACTATTACAGATGATACAAGCTTGCTTTAAGCAAGATGAGGATCTCCAATAATGGTTTAAATGTGTTTTAAATGCTCTTACTCTTTTTTCTAAAAATCTTTTAAACAAATTTAAACAGAAAGAAATTGCTGTCTCCTAAATTTTGTCACCCTGCACTGAAACACAGAATGCCACATTCGCAAATATGACCCTGTATATACATATATACACATAAATTGACAAAAGATAGCATTTTTCACGATTTTAAATATTTAAGTCATTATGTGCATTCATATTAAAATACTGAGCTTGGCTATATGGGTCAAAAATGGGGATTCCTAGGGGGAGCTGGGGAATTTGCAAAAATAGGTTTTTACTTTGAACCTCTATCATTAAAAATGACAGATTGTTCTGAAACAAAATAAAAAATAGAATTTTCAAATGCTGTCTACCCCGGCTTTGAAAAGAAAATTGGCAAGCAGGTACTTATTTAGAAATACTTTCAGAAGTATAAATGATACGGTAAACTTGTATTCTTCTTCCGCAGTGATTTAATAATGCTATGGGGTGCAGAACTTATTTCAACTGACTGTTTTAACCTAGCTTTCATTAGACATTAGTTGATCCCTAATTCAAAAAAGCTTATTATTTATTTATTTATTTATAACTAGTAAACCCGGCGATCACACGAAATGACCGCTGTTCTAGATATTATAAATTGTAATTAAAATGATTTGGGAAAAGGTGTCTGCTAATTCAAACTAAATTACCCAGGTCAGGCAGCGAAGACACCCCTTTGCTTACTGCCCCACACTACTATATATTTATTTACTATATAATCAAATTGTTTGTGAAATATATATATTTATCATCGAAATAACTTATTGAAAATTTTATTATGCTTTTAAAAACAAAAGTTTTAACGCAACTGGGCAAAAAGAACGCTGCCACTCTAATAAGAAAAATTAAAAAAGCGCAGACGATAAAGAAATAAGTTTAAAAAAAAGAAAGAAAGGATTAAATTAAATTCACGTATACATTAATTTTTAATGGAGATTGCAGCGAAGCCTCACTCAATATGCGAGATAAATGTTTTGATTATAATTAGTATATTTGTTACATTTGTTACAATAACAATGGCAACTGCATTGATTTGTTTGTTCACATGGCAACTGTAATGATATGGTTGGAAATGAGGGCAACAATGCAAAAATAAAATAAAACGGGTCAAAAAAATCATTGAAAAATGTTAAAAATTAATTAAAAAAAACTAATAGTCACAACTTTCATTTTTGCGGCGATGTGTTTCTCGGGTCGTAAACATTAACCGTGCCGAATGTGGTCCCGATCGGTAAATCGGCTTAGGACTCGGATAGACAGACAGACATAATAAGCCGCTTCTATATAAGATAAATGTTGTACTAACAAAGGAACATTGCACAAATTCAGAAATGTAAAAAATAAAAAAAAAAAACCATGCAAGTCTATTCTTTTGAAAATTACTTCTATGGTCAATCAAGACTTATTACTGTTAACCACTGAAGCATGAAGGTACATAGAAAGATCCTTACCTTATTTTTGAGTTTAATATTTTAAAACTTTCCAAGTTCAAGTGATATTATTTACACTTTTAAATTCCAATAACCCCAGTTTGTTTAAGACAATGAAAGCAGAAAGCATGAGGTGTTTACAACATGGGCCAATTTATTACAGGACCCTTTCCATTTTTATCTAGCTTAGGAAAAGTTCAAGGATGATTCTGATCCGAAATTCCCCGACATTTCCGAAAATTAAATAAAAAATCTGTTTTCCAAAATGTTTTTATTTTATTAACCTTAAGATTTTTTGACGAATAATAGCTGTACTTTGTTTTCTTTCTTCAGATAAGCAAAATATTTTGTACTATTTTAAAAATCTTTCAAGACATTATAATAACATTTCCGGGGAAAAAAAGACTTTTTGGCAAATAAATGTCAGACCTTTTATTTAATTATTACTTATTGCATTTTTTTGAGCTTATATATAAATATATACACACACATATGCAGGTATTATGTGTTGGGAGGGGGCCATGCTGACCTAAATACAAACGTAATTTTTATTTTAAATTAATGCTGCAAATTTCTTTTTGTCGAGAATCACCCATGGAAGTTATATAAGAATAAGTCTTAATCTCAATTTTTCAATCCTGTGCCTTTTCTCCATGACTGTAAAGAAGAGTAGCATAGTTTTCATTACAGCACTTCTAAACCATAACCCCCTACATGGGGAGTGCTTGAGGGTACTAGAGCAATAGGGCACATGATGAAAAAAAAACTTATATACCTATTTCTAAGCTTGACAAAAATGGAAAGGGGCCTGCGGAATGATCTAACGAGGGGTCCTGTAATAAATGGACACAGGTCTGTAATGCAATATGCATTGTAAAAGTGTTAAAAGGAGTTGGGGCTTTCTGGAATCAGTTTGTTTTTTAAGATATAAATTCAGAAGACCTTGTCTTAAAGACTTCGTAAAACAAAATCGAGCAGTGGTTTTCAACCTTTTTTCTCTTGTGAACCGCTTTTAAAAAACAAAAGAAAGTTGCAAACCCCTTTGGTAGTTGTTAGTAATGTATAAGAAAATTAAAATTTTCTAGCACATTTATTTCCCAAGTTGCACAACAGTGCATAACAAGAAAGGAAGACAATTGTAAAACATCTAAGTTCAAGTAAAAACTAAAATAATACATACAAGAAAATGAATTTAAAAAAAATATTACTTTTTAAAATAATTTATTCTTTTTGAATTATTAATAAAACATCAAAGACATGCATTCGAAAAAACAATTTTTTATCATTACTTGTGTGAAAAAGGTGTGGATGGTATGAAAAATGCAAGTCCAAAGTTTTGAATCCATCAATAAATCCTTCGTTCCTATTTCTGGATTAAAATGTATGAAAATTGCAAAAATTCGTGAAATTTATAGAAATATTTACATATTTTCAAATTCTCATCGCGAAAAGTTGGAATAAAATATTATAAATGTAAATCCAAAATTTGAAATTAAATATCTTCCAGTTCTATTTTAGGGCCTATACATGAGAAATTAGCCGATAATGATGCATAAATTTTAGTAAATATTCATACTTTCGACTCTTCTTTCGTGATTATGCAGAAAAAAAGAGAGAAACTGTAAGCATACCTTCGAAATTTAAAATGCATGAACGATATATTTAAATTATGAACCACTTCGTTATTGAAATTTTTAAGATTAGGCAAAAGTAAGAAATAAGTGCATTTCAAATTTTAGATGTATATTTCCTATGCCAATTCACAATTTTTCCTTATTATTTGGAAAACAATTTATTAAAAAAGACATTTTTATGCCCTTTCCTAAGAACATGTGAAAATTTATAATTTCATGTTTTCTTTCACATTATGCAAACCCTTAGGGGTTCGCAAACCACCGGTTGGTAAATGCTAAAATAGAGCATAAAAATGTCAATCTTAATTTTTAAATATATTTTCTCAATAATGTAAGACAATAATATATGAAAAGTACCTTAAAGCATTCAGCAAACCTTCCACAACATTTGGAGGCTGGTCTTTGAGAACTTTTATGCAACCCTTTACCTGAAATTTTACACAACATTAGCTCAAAGTGTAAAAGCTGGTTGCTCTTAATGAGTTTGAAATACTTTTTTGTAAATAATAAATGAATTTTGTTATATTTATAAAGATCAAGGAGGAAAGAAAGTACAATAACAATTTTGACACACATTTTGAATTAGATAAAGATGCTTTTGAGAAATATTTCAAAAGTAAATTTTTTTACAGCTCTTTTTCAACAAGACAAGTTCAAATATTTGTGATTATTGGTTTAAATCAAATAATATTTCTTATATGTTTCAATATTTTGAAATAAAATAATTATGAGAAAAAAATTTAAAAATTGTATGAACACTAACACATTATCCCCTAGTCACAGATTTAATAAATAAATAAATAAATACTAATAAAAAACTAAAACAAAATAAATTAATTAAAAAGGAAGAAATAAATAAATAAAGTTCCCTTAAGATGCATAATGAGAAAGAAAGACACTGAAATACATACATCTATGTGGGCATTTCGACTAAAAGCTCCTATAGGATGTACATGATCATATAAAATTATTAAGCCAACCATAACTCTTAAAACAAATAGTATGGTATCTTCTTTGTGAAATCTCGAACAAAACTCCCTGTAACAAATAAAATATTCAGTTATTTAATTCAGGAAAATTTAAACTAATCATTACATTGCTTGTATTATCTTGTATTAGTAACAAAAATAAAAATAATAAATTATAAGTAATTTGTGATGCAATAATTATCACAAATGAGCTTTCACGAAATTTCAATCAATCAAAACAGACCTTTCACAAAATTTCAATTAATGAAAACGGACCTTTCACAAAATTTTCATAAATCAAAATGGACTCTTCACAAAATTTCAATTAATCAAAATGGACGCTTCACAAAATTCCAATCAATCAAAACACACACTTCACAAAATTTTTAACTACCAAATCGTACTTTTCACAGAATTATTTATTATATAAGCGACAAATAATGATAATTTTTTTATCACTCTATGTTTAAGTTTGAATTTTCACAAAAATGTTTTTAAAATTCATAAAACACGGACCCTGTTAAAAGTGCTGAAACGACCCCTGCATAGCTCTTAAAATCAATATTTACACTTTCATCAAAAATCAAAATAGAATTGTTCACTGCATACAAAATAAATGAAAATATTTAAAACAAAACTGCTCATTAGTGCACATTCATCGTATAATACAATAGGTTGTATTTTGTAAGCTAATTCTACATTTCTTTAAAAAGTAAAACCTGCTTATAACGAGGATTAAGCTGAACCATAATGTCAATTGAATATTTTGGTAAGAATGAATACTAATAATTAATTGTTCGAAAAATAGATCCATTTGCTTTAATTTAACCACCCTGCGGTTTATGACGAGATATCTCGTCCATTTAGCATGTAATCCTGGGACTGCCCAACTGCAGGGTGGTTAAACCTAATTGTCAATTTTCTGCTTTAAGGTTTCATATTTTATTATTGTAATGGGCAACACTAGCTAATTTTGCTAGTACAGTCACACTCCTTTCTAACAAAGTTGAAGCGACCCAATGAAAATTTTGTTATAACCGTAATTGTGTTATAAAAAATAATGAATAGTGCACAGTAAAACGTAGAAAATAAGCATAATTATCTTTTAAAAAGCTAAGCAATGATAGTCGCTTATTTTTTATTTCCCAGATATAAAAAAAATTGTTTTTGTTCTGTGCCGTATAGCACAGGATATTTATTGTTATTATTATTATTATGTATAAGGAGAGTTGGAGGGGATCTGCTTCAGTTAGTTAAATTCATTATGACGGAAAAAGTTGAGGGGCTACATTTATGCATAGAAGGTAGAACCAGAGGTCCTTGTTTTATAATTATAGCTTTCATTATAATTTTCCGAGAAAGCAAGTGAAAGAACAGGAAGTGGTGGAAACAGGTGTTTGATAATCCTCCAGAACAGTAATGGTCTGTTAAGGTCATTGGGATAATCTTATCAATGCATGAAATTTTGTTGAATGCTTTCGTTCACACCAGATAAAACATAATCTTGCTAAGGCATTCTTGGGAAGAATCCTGGGGATAGCGAAGATGCTTCCAAGTCCCAATAGCAGATTATGGTCAAGCACACATAAAGGTCACACATTGTTTTGTTTTTCCAGAATTTGTATACCATTCAGCTGTTCTCTGAATAAAGTGACACTCTGTTATATCAGTAGAATAAAATTTTAATTCATTATAAATAAACTGTTTCTAATGTATTTCTTCCTAAAAACAAGAGGGAAACGTTAATATGTTATAATGTGGTCCCCGATGTTGGTGATAATGCATAACAATTCTTTTGCAAGGTGGCTAATTAATCTGCATGCTTCAAGATTAATCTGCAGTGCTGTGTGATATCTGCTACCGGGACTACAAGAATGAATATTTCATAAATTCAGATTTAAAAACTATAGATAAGAAGTTAATGCCATAATTTAATAGATGACTTTCCATCCACTTACGTATTTTCAACCATTCTTTGGCAGACTTTAGCCATGGTACCTAAAGTCTCAGTCGTATTTTCAATTGGCAAATCCTTATTTTCAGAAACAAATCTTGTTGTGGCATCACTTAAAACTTTTAACATAGGTGTAGCATGAGCATAAAACAGTGACATATGATTTGCAAGTTCATTTGGAACTTCTAATTCTTCTTCAGATGGATCCTGGAAAGGATAAAGATTTATCAGATTACAGGTAAAATAAATTTAAAAGACATTTTAAAAGATAGTTGAAAAATTATAAATTAAGTAAAAAAAATGATGGAGGTTTTAATTTTAATAGAAAAACACTTTTTTACATGAAAATTTTAAAATCAACGATAATATTCAAATGATATATCATTTCACTTTCGTGGAACTCAGAGCCTTGGATAATTCGAAGCTGAAGGGACCACAGCTTAACTTCGAATTATCCAAAACTTCGAATTACAGAAGTCAAATTTGTGTGGCATAATATAAAACGCACAAATGCCGATAATGTTTATTCCGTCAAAAACAACGTCAGTAATCTTTCCTGGAAAGTGTCAAGGCATGTATATTAAATAATTAAACATTGTATTTGTCCTTATTTTTCAAAAATGTAGACAATGTGGTTGCTGCTATCCCATACTGGTTGGCGATTTCACATTTCGTCCACACCTCGCCTTACGGCTACCTTTTCAGAAAACGTTAATGTTTTGTAAGGAATGCGTGGTTTACTCAAAAACATTATGAATCTTAGCTATCGAAATTGTACATCACATTCGCTGTAGAAAAGTGAAAAGTGACGATCAAACTAGACCTCTCTCAGAATGAGCATCTCGTCACAAAGACGAAAAATATTTTTGCAGGGGGATGAAAGGCTGAATCTTTGAATCTTTCACAATAGAAAACAAGACAGAAATCTTGCTAATCTACCATTTGCTGCAAACAGGGGGTAAAATTTATCAGAAAAAAAAATATTTCAACTTACTTTTAATGGTTTCGGATGAGAAAAAACTTCGAATTAAAGAAGTTGAACTTCGAATTATCCAAAAATTTTAACGTTGATTTGAATACAAAGTTCAAGGGACCAAGCGAAATCTTCGAATTAAAGACGTCCAAATTATCCAAGTTCTACTGTACTTACATTTTGATACACATCAACTTTTCACAATGATTTTCTATTGCACAATATTTTAAAGCCAAATCCCATTGAAACTTTAAAATGAATCCCTAACATTTTTCAATGAAAGGAAATTAAAATTCTTACTAAGCAAAAATTAAGTTCAGTCAGAGTAAAACACTTTTTATAAAATAAATTTATTCACTTTAAATAATAGATTTAAATAAATTTAAATAAATGTATTTCATGATTAAGAAAGTACGTAATTATATTTTGACTGTACTAATCTAAATGTTGAAAATATTCTTTAAACTAGGATGCACTAATAAGCAAATTGGTGGATTACCGATTAATCGGCAAAAAAAAAATCTGCCAATACTGATTATTTACAGAGGTCACAATTAGTCAGACGGTTCTGGAGTAGTTTTTGGAGCAAGGAAATTCAAGTTTTGTACCAGGGAAAAGTTTTGTAGCAGATATAGTTAACTTTCAGTGCATTAAATACTTATTTTAAAAGAAATATATTTACACATCAACTTTATTCAGATTGACTTAAAGGATTATAAAATGCTTTTTTCAAATTCATTTATTATCACTTCATGCCTCTAATAAATATACACAATTGTTTTTCATTCATTTGTAAGAAATTTGCTCGATTTCCAAAGAAAAATAACATTGAAATTTTATTACAATAGTCGAGGCATAAAAACTGAAATTTATTTATATACAAATGCGTACCTGATTTGCCAAGCGCAGCCTACTGACAGTCCTTCGATAATAGCTAAAATCATTCTGTATTGCAGGATTTGTCATCTAAGCAGAAAAAACAAGAAAAATTTTAAATATAATCAACTTCTTCAAAAGAATTTTTAGACCTCTGAAAATACAAACTAAGTGAATATGCATTTCTTCAATGAACTAATATCTCAGATGTTATTTCAACACATTATATACCAGCAGTATTTCTCAGAGCTTCTAATAGAAATGACTGGCTATATTTCAGAACTATATGTCAAAGTAAAACAATGCAAATAACAAAAAAATCAAATACTCTTACGTTGTTGTTTCCACTAAAGTTTGTATTGACCAGTAATCTTTCCAATGGAATTTTTTTGGTAGGCCCATTAATATCAAATGATGAACAACAATTACAGTTTGGCTCTGATAACATGAACTACAATGGGTGAAAAATTAAATAATTCCATTTGTTAAAATAGGAAAAGAGAAAAAACAAATTTGTCATGCCAATAACATTTGACAATTATCATTGGTTCTGTTCCAATGTACGAATTCTCCAAAAATAAAAGGATAGGGCAATTTATGCATGGTATTTTGTTGAATTGCTTATGTATCATTTATCCCCCCCCCCCTGCACCTTTCCTGGAAAACTTTGAAATGATAGGCACTAAATTAAAAATTCCAACACAATGCTTAACTCTTTCGGGTCGGGTGACGCAGTCAGCAAGTCACCTCCACCAGACAGAACTCTAACAGAATACATTGTCACTTGGTGACTGGCGATTTGCACTGCTAAGCCTAACTTTGGAAAAAAATAATAAGAAATTAACTTTTTATTCAATTGCTGCAAAATTTTGTACATTATAAGAAAAACTTGTTGTCAGCTATCAGGATTAATTTTAAAACTTAGTCATTATATTTTCCATAAGAATTCTATGAAATAAATTTTAGAATGACGAAATTCTTGACTTACCTCAGTTTAAAGTTATGTGCAAAAAATATTCAAAAAATCACATAATTTTGTTCACGCAGCTTATAGATACAAATAAAATAATAAAAATTATTTTATTCATAAAAATTACCCCTGAAGTTGCGGGATGTAGAAGGCATGCATGCTGTGAGTTCTGTGTCTGGTAGTATGTCAGTATCAGCAGGGTTCACACTGGGGAAAAATACAAGGTGGGATTTCCCGCCTTGACCAAAATTTTAAGTGGAATTTTTAAAATTTAAGTGGGAACTTTTCCTTTTGTTTTTGTCTTTAAAAATATTACTAAATTGTCTGATCATGATCCAATACAAACTATGTAATAAAATATGATTATCTAAGCTATGCTCAGCAAAGAAAGAATAAACATCAACAAGGTTCACACAAAACGGATCCTTCACAAAATTAGCGATTGCAAAAATTTTAAGCATGAAAAAGATCCTCTGATATTTTGGTTATTTAACCAAAATTCTTTAATGTGTGATTTTTACAAAAAAAAATCCTAACAATTAGTTTAATATTTCCTCTATTTTTTCTGATCATATGTCATACTATCTATTTATGTTTCTCAATGAAAACAGTATATTTTAGAAACCAGCATTCTTTTGTAACCTTCTGAACAAGGAAGATTCCTATTTCCCACTCCTTTTTTTATTTTGTTCTCTGCGAATAGAATGAATGAAGATAAGTCTGCATTCACAAAGGGCTTAAATTGTTCAACAATCACAAGGAATGAAGAAGTTGTTAATTGTTCCCCCATGTTATTATATGTGATAAATAGGGTTCCTAGATTCTTCTTTTCATTAATAAGGATAAGATGGCAGTTGAAGACTAACATACTCCATTTAGTTTGTTTTGAATTATTATCAGTTTAGAATAGTAGTTTCATATCGCGATGTTTTGAACGAGTGTCCGCGGGAACAGCGCGCAAACGAACTTTTTTTGAGTGGGATTTCAAAAAACACTGCGGGAATCGCGCGGCCTAGCGCGAACCCTGATCAGAGTCACAATCACTTTCCAGTTCCTTAGAAATTTCAAAACTATCGACAGTATCTGAAAATGAATGATTCACTAATTGGGTGTTTTTGTGTGGGGGTCTCTTTTTTAAAATATAGTTTTCTCTTTGCCATTTTTAGAATAAAACGTTTGCCAATTGATACAAGAAATTTTCCTCTGAGCACTAGCCAAACTTGAATAGAAGTAAAGACAAGGAAGACACAAACCACTGAATATCTACCCCCCCCACCCCACATTGATAAAAAAGGAAATAAAAGTATTTGGAATGATCCAAATCATTTGCATTCCAGTCTGCTGATCCAGTTAAAGCTTGTTTATGGTCATTACTCATTGCCGCTCCGTCATAATTTCTTCCCTTTTTCCGGAACCAATAAAAAAAAATGCTATAAAATCAAGGTTAACCTTCTCCAGTCTTGATATATTACACTATAAGCCATAGGACACCATCTAGTATCAAAGAAAAATACTAATATTTCATTCCATCTGAAATCCCGTATATGGCACACCTGTCCTCAGAGTCGATTAGAACAGCAAGACGAATTAGTCACATGCATCTGTGAGGTAGCTGGCGGTTTGTATGCATCACACCCATCCAGAAAAGAGTTAAATAGTTCAGCCTCCTTAAAGTTGTCTTTAAAAAATTGCAGTCGCTTGTTAAATCTCCTGATTTATATTTTGGTGGTAAGAAACAAGCTTTGAATATGAGCAGATGACAATGTCTGTTTATATCTTTTTTTATAATAAAATGTAGGTAACTTCATTCTGCTGCCTGCTATATTAGGTTATTTTTTAAAGAATTCAAAATGTTAAGAGCTTTTAGCTATGTTGCAATTATCTGCCTGTAATTTGGCTAAAGTAATCAATATTGGTTTTAGTAGATTAAGTAGACCTTCCTCTTGCCGTTTTAATGCCACATAAAGAAATTTTGATTTAATTGTTTGCTCTAGCGAATTTATATGTTGTTTTTCAATAACCTGCATAACATTGTTGATTTTTCATGTTTTTTTGGGGGGAAAGAATTAACTTTGATATTATACTAAATATTTTGTCCGTTTAAATTTTTGTTAAATCATTTGATTTAAATTGGCAATTATTTCAAAGAAATTAACTGATTTAAATTTCTGTTTCAAATTATATATACCCTAATCCAAACTGTTTAAGATTTTCAAATTGAGAATTTGCTCTCAATCAGGAGAAAAAATTAACAAAAATGTTGAACATGTTACTGAAATCTTTTCACCCACTTGATCAGACTAGTTTGTTTTAAACCAGACGTTTTTCAAGCAAAAAATTTACTTTAAAATATAAGGTAATTATAACAATGAACATAAAAAATGTCAGCTTGAGAGTATTCCACCTTACCGCTCAGCATATGTGCTCATAGCAAAAATATTGCACATCTTGGAATTAGAGTTCCATTCTTTGCAATAAGTTTACAATAGTATAGCATGTACATGCAATTATTATTGGAAATTAAAATCAAATAATGCTGGATTTATCAATACATGCAACATTTCAGGTAAGCTATACTGCCGTGCAATTTCTCCTGGAAAACTACTGTAAATCATTTTATCGCATAGAAGAAATATTAAAGTTCAAGTGGGCACGTCCAGGATAAAAATATGATTTTAAATTTCAAATAAGAATTTAAACATGCTTAAATCTTTGTAGTTTGATCACAAAGAAAGATTTCTTTTCTTTCACAACAACAAATGAAAAATGAAATGAAATATTAAATTTAAAATGTTATTTCAATTCTTTGAAAATATAAAAACAAAAAATAAATTTACTTTTAAATCATCAAAAGTTAGCACAAAGTCCAGAATTTCAGCAAATTGCTTCACAAGAGCTTGTTGCATTTTGAGGTGTTCCGTGGGAGTTAAAGGTCCAGAACTGAGTTCCCATAAAATCTGGGGGACAATGGTGTCTGAAAGAGAGAGATAAAAAGATCAACCTTCAAATCATTAGATAAAGGTCAACTGCTGATTTTTAAACAATTTTTCTTTCCAGGGAGAACATGAAATTACAATCAAAGTGAAAAGGATTACTTTCCTTCTCTAGATTTGCAGTCTTTGCTGCTGGAATCCTTAAGAAAGCGATACCTTTAGATTAAGTTGAAAGAAGAAGTTCCGTCAAGAACTATACCGAGCCTACTTTCCCATATATACCCAACTTCTAATTTATAATCTAGCTATCTCTCTCTTTTTCTCATTTAGCTTTAGTTCTAAATTCCTTCAAATAAAATTTTTTCAACTGTTACAGGGTTCACACTGAGAAAAAATATAAGGTGGGATTTCCTACCTTGACCAAAATTTTAGTGGAAACTTATCTTTGTGTTTTTGTCTTTAAAAATATTACTAAATTGTCCGATCATGATCCAATACAAACTATGTTATAAAAGATGATTATCTAAGCTATGCTCAGCAAAGAAAGAATAAACATCAACAAGGTTCACACAAAACGGATCCTTCACAAAATTAGCGATTGCAAAAATGTTAAGCATGAAAAAGATCCTCTGCTATTTTGGTTATTTAACCAAAATTCTTTAATGTGTGATTTTTTAAAAAAAATCCTAACAATTAGTTTAATATTTCCTCTATTTTTTCTGATCATATGTCATTTTATCTATTGATGTGAGTAGAATGAATGAAAATAAGTCTGCATTCACAAAGAGCTTAAATTGGTCAATAATCCCAAGGAATAACGAAGTTGTCAATCTTTCCCCCATATTATTATATATGATAAATAGGGTTATTAGATTCTTCTTTTCATTAATGATGATAAGATGGCAGTTGAAAACTAACATACTCCATTTAGTTTGTATTGAACTATCAGTTTAGAATAGTAGTTTCGTTTCAGGATGTTTTGAACTTGAGAGCGTGTCCGCTAGTTGAGGGAACAGCGAGCAAACAAACATTTCTTTAGTGGGATTTCAAAAAATACTACGGGAATCACGCGATTGCGCGGCCTAACGCGAACCCTGCTGTTAATACCTATTCATTCACTCACTCATTCATTCATTTAGAACTATCCTTAAAAATCACGATCAAAAAATTTCCTAGGAAAATAGGCTTGTTTTGTTTTGTTTGAAGTTTATAGCTGAGCATGTCGCATAAGAGCCTTCTGATAAAGTTTGCTTCAAGCAAATCTGTCTGTTAGATCAGGATTTATATGGGATTAAAATTTCCTTGCAGTTGCGAATGTTAATTTTTTTTAAACAGTTCAAAACTGAGCAAAAATTGTTCAAATCAAAAAACATTTCAATTAGAGAGCTCTTTGAATAAGCTTGTTGAAAGGAACTTGTATTTTATGTCCAGAGTTTATAAAATGTGCTTCATATTTCCCCAGTACTGTTAACGTTACGATTTCTTCAACTGCTCAAAATTGAATGAAAAATATGTCAAATAAAAAAATGGAAATGAGATGTCCCCGCCGAGATCTTTCAAATACAAAAAAAAAAGAGCTTTTGAATCAGGTAATTCCCTCAAAAGTTATCGGGGGGGAGGGAGGCAGACAGACCGAAGGACTGACAGACACATTTTCCATGTCAAAACCCTACTTTCTAATTTTTTATTTTTCAATCTTTATTTATTTAACTTATTTTTTTGCCTTGTTTCATTTTTAACGATTTTTTCACAATACACTGAGTCTTCTTTCATACCTTTTTCCTTTTTAACCTGCTTTCCCCTAAGAGTAAAAAAAAGAAAGAAAACAAGAATGACAGAAGGCTTAATTTAATGCATTGTAGAAATATCATTAAGAATAAGAAAAAGTCAAAATAAGTTACATAATTAAATAAATATTGAAAAATAAAAAAAATGAATGGGGAAAATGTATGTGTCTGTCTGTCCTCCCTAATAACTTTTGAAGGAATTGTCTGATTTATGAGGTTTTATTTGGAATTTGAAAGATCTCAGTGAGAACATATCAACTCCATATTTTATTCTTTCATTTGAACAATTTTTCGTTCAACTCTGAAAAGTTCAAAAAATCTTAGCATTAGCACCAATGTGGAAAAATGAAGAAAGTTATCTTCACTCTTGGCAGTACATTAAACCTTCTTTCATACTTTTTTTTTTGAATTTTTAACTTTTATGGGAAAGTAGGCTAAAAAGAGATTTTTGTCATTTTAAGTTTGTAGAATTGTAATTGTTTGTAAAGTAATAGCTGTAAACAAATCTCTATTGCATGTAACCAGATTTTAATGTTGTATTTTTTCTTTAATAATAAGGACAGCTAAAAGACATTTTGAACGCTTGCATTTTTGTTTCTACTAAAAATCAAATTTGCTACTAAAGACAGCATGGTGAAGGATAAGGTAAAACAAGTTGTACACAACTAAAAAACAGACAATTTTGCAGCAGAGAAAAATAATTAATTTTGTAATGCAATTAGTTATGAAGCAATTCTTTAAGAGCTAGTTATTAGCTTTTCAGTTCTGCTGCATTTATAATACATTAGAACCTTGATCCAACATTCCATATCTGTCGTTCTCCTACATGTATCGATTTGATTCAATGGTACCGTTATAGAGATTGCTTTATGTTTACCTAAATGCATCTTTTGCCTATTGTATGCTTGTACCTATTGTTTTAACTGAATGGTACTGATAACTCTTACTATGATAACTTTTACTTTTTTTTTGAGTGTCATTGAAAGATATTAAAATTCATTTCTGTTAAAATAATTAAAAATAGATAATGAAATGAATGACACTTTTAAAATGGAAAATGATGTGAATGGAAAATACTGTATTATTTAAATAAAGACATATCAGTATTAAATTAAAAGTATTTATTTAAATACTTATCTTGCATATATGTAAAAGCATTATGTTATGAAACTGTATCTTTGGTGCACCATCAATTTAAATAATACAATTTTGATAAATTGGAATGGAAAGATCAATTTTACTGCAGATTAAATAATTACACATTAAAACAACATTAAATAAAAATATTCACGCCTATGAAGTGATCGAGAAAAATGGCGCAAACACATCTCTATTTAGCAAGTCTTTCGCGGACAAGTATTTCATAGAAAATGATTTGATCTAATTAGTGGAACATCTGAATCGACGTCAGATTATTCCAAAAGATTGATCTGGAAAGGAAGGTAAATCTCACCCGAAAGGCAGCACATCTATACTGGTTTTGTACCGAGCACGTGGGAATTGATTAATGTCAATCCAATTTGTTCTGGCCAATCATTTGCTGTAGAACAATGATTCCTTCAGATGATCAGCTTCTTTTGATTTTTCTGATGGTAGACATCTATACCTTCAGATAGTTCCTTCAGCAATGCTTAAAGACTTCAGACTTCTGCTATAATGCGCTTGTCCACATCAAGATCTTACTTCATCTTCAGATTTTTCCCATTTTTCATTTTTTGTTTCTTGAATATTAAACACAAATACTATTATTAATGTATTTCACATATTATTTTTCATAAGGCTACTTTGCCTTTTTTTTTGCATTTTTTTCTCCTCCCTCCGTTGTCTCTGCGCAATCTTTTTCGAACCGCCATCGTCCTTGCACGAGAGAGAGAGAGAGAATCGAATGTTCTGGAAGGAAAGAAACTAGATACTTTTTTCTTGGTTAGCTCTCATTGGCTAACTAGTAGATTTGATGTTAGTTACAATATTGCTTTATCAGATGCTGCCATCTAGCGATGAATTTGCTAATTAATAGTAAATGGTGAAACAATGTAACAAAGTTTACAGGTACCATGAAAGATGATCAATCAAGGTTGAACTGCTTTCCTATAACAAGCAATCTTCCTTGATTTGTAAATAAAGGCTTCCTGAATACTCAGAATTATGACTTTGAGTTATGCTATTATTGTTCTATGGGTGCAAATGGCATGCTTTTAAGAAATAATAGTAAAAAAAAAAAGCTTGAAGTATAAAGATATATAAAAAAATAATATACCTAGTTGTTGTGAAAATTCATAGAATTCACGAAGTTTGTGGACTAGTGGTATCACAGCATCCCAAGCTCTTATTTGAAGTTCTTCATTATGTGGTTTCGCTATAGCCTAAATAATTGAAAAAAATCTTCCTTAGTTAATCTTCAAGAACTCACAAAAATTAATGATTATATCACACACAAACAAGACACTATTGGACCATAGGAAAACTTTACATTCCATAATCAGCTGAATTTATATTTTGGAGGACACAAAATATCAAATTTTGTAAAGTAAATTAGATTTAAGGCAAATTAATAAAAATTGCGAACACAAGTTTTGAAGTTACAGGGAATTATTTTGTCAGCCTAGTAGTGAACCCTTGATAAGATGTTTCATTATGCACCATTAACCGCCAAAGCTCCCGTGGCGGGAACGTCTAATTTAAATTTTTTTTTCTCAGAATGTTTTGAAGTTAACAATATTTTTCATGGAAAGATATAAACAATATTTTTCATGGAAAAATATTTTTAACAAATATTATAACAATATTTTTATTTATAATACAATTTATAAACAATATTTTTCATGGAAAGATTTATAGTATTGAGTACATTATTTTAAAAAATCAGAGTAAGATTTCTCATTTTACTATTTTTCTGAATATTTTCAAAAAATGGAACTTCGCTTTTTTCACGAAGTTGTAAAAACTTAAAAGAAAGAAAATTAATTAAATTGTTAAATCTCTTTGGGCACACTACATATTTCGAGCCAACATTTTAAGCAGTAGCAGACACAAAACCGGAAATGAATATGTTCATTCAAAACTATGCTAGACACGTTGACACCTGTTGCTCCCGATATGGGAGCTTTGGCAATCCCTGGGTAGCCTTTTTTCGTTCTTTTGTCTGCGAGTGAATGCTGCTACACAGGGGGGTTTTACTACCTCACAAAACAGGTGCCTTTTCTTGAATTTTAGGAGAAGAATTTGAAGAACAATCAACTTTTTGTATCTGCTGCTTTACTCATAGTAGTTATTAGAGTTTCAAGTTTGTCGAGGGAAAAAGAGCCCGAAATTTGCGGACATTCGCAGCAAATTTCGTGAAATGTTTGCAAAACATAAATATAATAAAATATAGCATATCTGCAATGAAAGTCGTTCTCCATCCTCAAATGTTTTGGGATATTGTTAAAAATAGAGGAATAATAAACTTCGTCAAAAACATTTAAATATTTGTATTGACTAGGATAAGTGAATGATTTTAAAATTTTTGAAGCTGATTGGCGGTCTGTTTATTGTTACTACTTCCAAAAAAAAATTTTGATTTTTTTTTCTTGTCATAAGTTTAGAGCCTTTTTAGACATTGGGTACTCACAGATTTTATCTTTGCTTTCTGAAATTCCGAAAACTAGGTCATTTTGCAAGTAAATAATTAAAAAAACGGAAAAGAAAAATTCGCGGGTTTTAGGAAAAAGCTTTAAAAATCGTGAAAAACATCTGGGGAATTCGCTGCGCGACAAACTTGCAACAGTACTAACACTTTATACTAAAAAGTTGAGCATTTTCGTTTCACTGCTCGTTCATTCTGCTCGAAAAAATTGATATTTTAGGATCGGAATTTGCTAAATGAAAAATGCCTGTAAAGTTTTTAATTGTTCAACAAGCTTTCGATAATTTTGAAATTCTTGATTCGGATGAATATTCAGAAGAAGGCGGTATTTGTATGCTTACCCCCAGATTCTAGTCTTGCTGCAGATGAAGAAAGTGTCGCTGCAAACAAAATTACTCTTAGCACTAATTTTCCTCGGGACGTATGTGGAGAAGTCGAAGAATCAGTTTTAAAAAAAAATTGAAAAGAAGAAAAAACGTTCCTTAAATTCCAATAAAAGGAAGAAAATTTCACCAGAGTACGAAAAGAATGCAGTAATGAGAGTAAGAAATCAAAACATAATTTAAAATATGCCGGGGAAAATGATACTATTTTTGATATGAATGTTCGAGAAGACACACACGGAGAAGCTGATATTTCAAATATAAAAGGTCATAAAAGAAAAGTAATCTTCCCTCATCAGAGAAGAAAAGGAAAATTAACCCTGAGAAAAATCATTGCAGCAAAAATAGTGATAAATCGAGTGAAAGTTTCAAATCTTACAGCTCAAAACGAAAACTTACAACAAATGCCAATCGGAATGCAAGGAAATATATCAAACCTGCTATCTATTGCTACTAAATAATTTTTTTTCGACAATTTCTTAGGTGCATTTCCATAATTTATTCCCAATAGTACACAATATATAAAATTTATCCGTGTCATTGAACGCAATTCCTCTGAAACAGGGTAGAAAAGAAAAAGTAGGTGTTTCCGAAACAGAGAAGCATTTTCCCCTCAAAGACGCCAAAGCTCCCGTTACGGGAACAGGCTGCAACTTTGGAACGGTTTTATATATATATATATATACCTCTGAATAACGGACAGTCTTGTGTTCTAGGGTTTTGTCCTCTATTCAGAGGTCTTTTTTTACCCTGTATTAAGGGACCTGGACTTGTAAAATTATCCGCTATTTGGAGGTGTCTGTCAAGGGAGGTTTTACTGTATATGTTATTCTTTTTAAAGTTAAAAATGTGCGAATCAATTATAATCAGAAGCAAAAAGTTACTTGCAGTTGCCTTACACATCATGTAATTTTTTCACTAATGAGCTGAATTCTGTGAATTTAGTTCCTGTGATTTACTGAATTCTGCTTTTATGATTTTTTTCTTAAGATAAAAAAGAAACCCATGCATTCCATTCGTTTTGCAATCTTTCTGTATTTTTTATAAGAAGCTAACTTTTTTCATTTCAGTTATGTATTAAGTTTTGTTACAAAGTAAATGAATTAAAGTTCTTTTTATTTTCATGTAAATATTATTTTGAAAAAGGAAACTTAAAAAGTAAAATTGCTTTGAATTATGAAAGTAAGTATAAAATCATGAAAACCATCTTATTAATGCAAATCAGTAATCATTATTAAGGCAAGTGAAAGCAGCTCTTAACAAGCAATCAGTAAATTACTTGTTAAGAGCTATACTTAAAGGATCGAATTATTTTCTTTTGAAACACTTTTTTCTTTTTTTTTTTGAGTGTTCAAATTAAAATAAAACAAAAAAAAAAAATATTATAGTGCGTGCAAAAATTGCTCATTGAGATTTGATGCTCACGGGACTTTTATGTTCTACTACTTTTGAACTTGGTTATAATGAGAACATTTATAATGACAACAGTTATAATGTCTATACATTCTAACCATTCATTGCCTAGTGAACAGAAATGATGTTTCCCAATAATGTAACATTTTTTATATTAAAGCATCATAAATACTTTGGTTTCTTTTACAACAGAGTTTCCATGAAATTATTTTGTCCTTCAGAGACCACGTAGTTGCCTTCTTGCTCAATGAGAGAGAAGTGCAATTCAGTAAGAGATGAACAAGAAATGAAAAATTTTCACAAGTGCGTAACCCATTAAACGCCGCTATATGAATCACATTAAAAATCTATAATATATTTATGTTTTTGATGTATGTTATGTATCTCTATTATCATGCAGTTGAAATTAAAAAAAAAAACTATGTATATATATATACTAGCTACTTCGCCCAACATTGCACACGCTATCTCAAATATTGTGTCATTTTCCAGATGGAGAATTTGCCGTCCATTGTCATTACAATTAATAAAAACAACAATCGATCTGAAAATATCCTCTGCTCTTCAAACCAGGAATAACATTTAACCCCTTTGGTTACACATGTTTATTTTCATGAGACGAAAAACTGAATGTTACCAGAGATGCCTCAAAATTCACCCACATTAATTTATTGGAGGCCAAATACAGCAATATCTCAAAAGGCTAGAGACATGGATTGGAATTTGGATTGTTGAAATGGCAACAATGCAAATAAAATAAAACAGAGCTTTAAAAATTATTGTATTTTTAACCGACTTCACAAAGGAAGGAGGTTATACATTCATAGTGTATGTATGTCGTTTTTTTGTTTTTTTTGTTTGTTTGTCCACTCATAACTTCGCACCGGATGAAGCGATTTTCATGATTTTTTTTTCAATCGATCGAGGGTGGTTTCCCATAGGTCCCGTACCTTCGTTTGACCATATTCAATAAATAGAACAAAAGTAATGGGCAGAAATGTAGTACGTTTTTTGCTTTTTCATCCATAAATTTTGACTAAATGAACCGATTTTGATGATTTTTTCTTTAATCGATAGAGGGTTGTCTAACTCAAATATTGCAAATCAATTTGACTACATTTGTTTTTTAGAAAAAACTTTACGGGTGAAAAATAAGTATTTTTTATTTTAATTGGAAAGGCTTGGCTTGATTTTTTTTTGTTGGGAAATCTATTAATAAATACCAAAGTCATTGTTGAAAACATGTTTGTTGTCATGGGCTATAATATTAAAAGAAATTACAGCAAGAGTTTGACTGAAGGCGAAAATTAATCCCATCAGTTTGTTTGCTAAAATCGACTTCAAAGGGGAATTTATCATACAAATGATTAGTTTTAGTGAAATTAATTCAAAGAAGCTTTGCCCTTTGATATGGATTTTTTTAAATAGAGTATTTATATAAAAAATGTATTTACACTAAAAAGAATAAAATAAAATTATTTTTATAAAAAAACAGAACCGACTTCAAATTATAAATTGTGCTAAAAAGTGAAAAATAAATTCATTCTTTAAACAACATCGATGTGACTTTTAAACATAGTTTTAGAAGTCGGTGCAAAATTATGAGTCTAATTACTATTATACCTTGCTACTTCATATTGGAACTGTTGCTAATTCTGCGAAAATAAATATATTTGTAATTGATTCATGATAAGAAAAGATTTTATCTATCCTAATTTTGCACCGACATCTAAAATTATGTTTAAAAGTCACATCGATGTTGTTTAAAGAATGAATTTATTTTTCACTTTTTAGCGCAATTTATAATTTGAAGTCGGTTCTGTTTTTTTATAAAAATTATTTTATTACTTCATATCTACCAGTAGCGAACTAGACTCGGATTTCAGGGGGGGGGGGGGAGGGGTTTCTTTGGGAGAAGTTAGCTAATTCAATGCTTTTACAAGAAAAACTGGTTTAATTCTAGGCAATCTTCACCATTTCAGGGGGAGGGGGTTATCCCCAAAACTACCCCCTTATCTACGACAGTGATATCTACACTAATTGAAGTCCTACAGAGATGAATACACGCAAAATGGTTTCCTTAGAAATTTTCAATTTTTTTATGCCTCACTCGACTCTTTAACTTCCAGCCGTTTCTGAATGGATAGTGCGACATAGATAGATGCACAAGATGTACATTCGACATTCCACTGTCGAATTGTACATCTTGGAAGAAGTGATTGTGCGGATTTCAGGCAACAAAAAAAGTAATTTAAACTCTTGAAAAAATAAAAATAAAAATTATTTAATATTATCAGTTCTTGAGATGTCTTTCACCCTCTTCATCTTCTATTCTTCTCTTGAATATAACACACTCTCAAAAATTTCACTATCAGTGAGCCAATACTCATCTTTCTGGGTTGTCAAGCCAAATATTGTTATTAAAAAATTTTTAATGCTAAAAGCATTTAACTTTAAATGTTCAAAATAATTAGCATTTCCCTTTTATGCGTTGGAAACATTATTTTATTATCTTTGATAACTATTTGTCATGCGCAGTATTAGCGTTTTGCTGTAATTGTGCAGTAATCTTTCTGTATCTGTTTTCAATATACAATATTTCATACCTACTATTTTCTCATTAGTGCACAATTCAAAGCTTACTAAGCAAAAGTATTGAATTATATTTTTGAATAGCATGATATTTATGCTGATTTTAGGTTACAAATTTGACTTTACTGCAAAATTAGTTTCAGACAAAACGAACATGAATTCAAATGTTGGCAGATTTGTAGTGCTCCACTACAAATCTGCTCATATGTTTGTTTACTCTCGAATTTTAAGATATAAGCTATTAAAATATAATTTTTAAAAAAAGGGGGAAAAATAAATTACCTCGCGAATAGCATTTCCTGCTCCCTGATATAGTTGAAGTTCAAGAAGTATTCTCTTAGAGTGTTGAAGAACTTTGTGGACTAGAGCATAAGTTTCTTCTTCCATTTGTGTTGGCTGAGCATCTATGAGAAAATTAAATAGAAAGTCACATGGTCATTGCTCTAGGATTTTAGTGCATATCTTACTTTTTAATGTATGGGTGATCTCATTTTAATAATGATCTTGCAAAGTCAACATAAAATAGTTAAAATAAATAACAGCTTTTTCTTTTACATGTCATAATTTTATCTTAGATTGACTACTGCTATCACTATTCTACCAGTATATTCTTTTAAATTCTGTGAGCCTTTTCGATTTCTTCAAAGCTGCCTTGTTTAAATGCATAATGATTACAAATAACAAATATCTTAAATGAAAAATAGTGAAAATTGGGGGGCCATCTAAGAACTATTTTTTGCATTATATTCAGAGATCAAGCATTAGCAAGTTCATTAACTAATATTAAAAATTGTTTTGATTGATCGAATTAAGTCAAATAGCAAGTAAGATTCTAAGTGTAATTTAAAAAATGAAATTGAAAAATTAATAATAATGAAAAGAATTAAATTTTTCCTTTTATTTAAACTGATGATTTTTTAAAAACTCAAAGTGATTTAAATCAGCCAACCTACTACAATATGCAAAAATGAGTAGTTATTTTTAAAAATAGGCTTTTTGTATACAGAAATGATGAGCATTACATATTTGGAATTAAAAAAACTACTAATGCAGAAAGCCAGGTACTTATTGATTACTGGCCCCATGATGCAAACCTTGAAAAGATGCAAGAACTCCGCCAAATCGAATGAAAATAATGCTATTTTCTTGAATCAATTTTAAATTGACGTTCCTTGTTTTTATGTATTGGCAATTAACCGATAAGTTTGCTGTGGTGACAATTTAGAAAACAGTCACCAACACGGGTCCTACAATCAGTAAGTACCAAAAACTGTTAAAAAGCATTTTATGTAAATAAAAATTATTTGCATACTTTCAAAGTCAAGAAAGACATCATATTTTGGAGTGTCATCCCTAGACAGAAGTCTAAGAAGATTTCCCATTCAGACTAAAGGATTATTTCTGCAATTGAGAATTAAATCAATAAATTATAAATCCCAATATGAACTATACTTAGTGTAGTAGTTGTAAAAGTTGAAATGTAATAGCATACATTTATAACTTAAGTCGGTACTTTTCCACTATACCAGGGCAATCTCGCAGACTTTTTGGCGACAGCACATGCTAAAGGTTTCCAGCGGTGATATTCCATTTGCCGTTGGTTGCATCATTTTTGGCGAATTTATCGCCTGTGCCGGGATAATGAAAAAGTACCCTAAAGTCAAATACATGTTTTGTTTTCTTAAGATTTTGCATCATGTTTGTACTATGTTCTAACACGCCAAAAAGTATCTTCGTTATTGATAACACGTTAGCACAAGATAATTAAACTACATTAGGAGCAAACTTTATAAGATGTCCTAAAATTGCATGCTCTTTTTTATAACCAAATTGCTTTAATTGTATGTAAACTTAGTTAAAAGTTCTACAACTCATGATCGTTTTTGAATCTAAAATAAAAAGCATGTTCAATCAAGAAAATTCGTGTCTGTTTTCGTACCTCTCAGGAAATTTATTAAATAAGCGGTAAATATTAATAAAAGGTTTCTACTATCATAGATTAAAATTTTGAGCTTTTACAAAAATCTTTTTAAAATTTACAAACACAAGATCATTAAAAACGCTGCATTGACCCTTGACAAAGCATCTAGGAAAATAAGTTATAGTTTAGCACAATATATTACATTACAATCTTTCATACAGTGCAGATGTTCGGAAATGTTCCTTAATTCTTAAATTTTCAGTCATTTGTTTTTTTTTTTCTTTCAAAATATGCAGGTGCAAGCATATCATTTAAATGTTTGAAATTAAATGGCTTGTGCAAGCATCTAAAATGAAATAAAAAACAAAATTTTTCAAAGAATGTTTATTTAGGACTAATTGACAGACATTGTTTAATAATAATGTTAGAACTCAAATTTAAAGCAATTATTATGAAAAATATGAAATTCTTAATTTAAATGTCTGAAAAACAAAACATGTATTTACTTTTTGATATACAATCAACAAAGTGATAACACATGAATAAGATAATATGTAGCAAATAAAAATTTTACTGCTGCAAAAGTATTAGCTGAAAATAGGCTTTTGCAATAAGTAAATAACAGTATTATTTCTTAAATGTCAAGATCATCATCTGGATCTTCTTCATCATAGTATTCACTTTCCAACAGATTTTGAATGGTAGCCTCATCATCTGTTTGCATTTTCATATAGGGTAGTTGAAGCTGACTACGAGCTTCTTTTTCACTTTGTTTTAATTTCAAATTAAATGGCAAGTTTTCTGTTGGATCAGGTTGTTTCACCGGAGTAGGATTCTGCAAGGGTTCAATGTCGCGCAAAATTTCAAAATCATACGATGCTGATATTTTGCATTCATTAAGTTGCTTAGATACCTTACCACTTGCATAATGAACTGTAGAAATGAAATTATCACCTTCAGAGACAGGATTTATAACTGTTGTTGCAAGTAATTCTATAACATCACTTTCAGAAGTGGGGTGAACATCAGCATGAAAAATAGCAACAATTTGCAACTCTACGTTTTGCTTCAGAAGCTTATGCAATGACTTGTATACTTGATTGATTCCACTATTATACAACAATGGTGTTAAAGAGCACATAAACACTATACCTTTATACTGAGATGAATGATCACATATTACATCTATAGACGAAAAACAAATCTTTTCTTTGTTCGAATCCCAACCGTATGGATCAGCAGTTGCATCAATTATTTCTACATTATTGCTATTAGCATTCAAATCAGAAAGTAAATCACTTCTGCAACGCTCATATAAATACACACGCAAACATTTCCCTTCTTTTGCGCATAATTTAAACAATGTTTTGTATATTTTGTAGCCACTGGATGGTACAGCATCTTTAATGACAATAAATTTAGATTTAGGGTTTTGATAAAGTGGTTCCTTGTTGAAATACATATTTATGCATGAATTATGCAAGTCCAAAGAAAAAAATTGTATATTCAATGCAACAACTTTAAAATAATTACATGAATTCCACAAAACATTCAATATGAATCTTTCTCACTTACAAAATATATTTTGATGAACTGGGAGTCAAATATCATTAAAAAATTTATAATACACAAAATAATAATAATACACTTTCATTAGCGGTTCAACTTCCGATCATAACGATCGTTGCCACTTGCCAGATTTAATTTAAATTTTCTTTAGCAGAAGGAATTTATATTACATTTTGTTGGACGGAAATTTGCACCATGAGTATGAGAGTGTCTGGGTTCCTCCTCTTCGATTATACAGCAGAAGAAGATACTAGATACACTTGAAGGACGTCACTGTGGGTATTTGAGATAACCACCGGACGGATAAGCGACGCACTGCCGAAATTTGGATTATGCAATTTAGAGAAACACATTTACTCTTACTCTTATGAATTCTAATTTTCATTTAGGAGTCTTTCCGAATTTTTCATCTGAGCACGCAATACAGGTCCACCGTCCATATGTGCTAAGTCGTGCGGCACTCGAAGGCGCGGGGCCCCTTAAAAAAAAACCACCTTTAAAAAAATAGTGAAAAAAATTTCAAAAATAAATAAATAAATAAATAAAACCCGAAAAGGGTATCTGCAGCAAGTATACGCAAGTACACGTACCTGCAGGAAGTGCGCAACTTTAAATATAAGTTTCTTATATTGAGCACAGCTGCAGGGGCTACAGTGTTACAGTGTGCTTAGCGCGGCAGTATATCAATGATGATTGTGAAATTCTCATAAAAATCAGCAGCCCGTCTTTGGGGTAGCAAAAAGGCCCGAACTTCTCATTCAGAACACGTGATGTCAATGCATATGAGGGTAGACGAGGTAGAAAAAGTGCTTATTATAATTCCTTATTCTGTATCTACTGTTGAGTTGACTTACAATGTAATAATTCTTAAAATATTTGTTCTTTTTTTTTTTGTGTGTTCAACTGTTTGCTGTTATTCAACACCAAATAGCTATTCGATAAATACATTACGCATTATGTTAAACTTGGGTTATATATTTAGTTCAAAAAAGTAACAACATGAGCATAATCGCTTGAAAAATGCTGTTTTCTTTTTCTTCCCTCTCTCCTAGGCAGAGCATATTTTAAGGAAATTTTACGAGGCGACATTAAGGTCTGTTTTCCCGAATACCCATGCCCCATACCTCCCCTTAAAAAAATCATTATCCGTCGAGGTTGTTTGAATTAAGTTGTATACATATATTTTAACAATGTTACTATTATTGTGATTTTTTTTACTGATTATACTCGGTTTTTCAAAAAAAAAAAAAAACAACTTTTTTTAAAAAAATAAGCCCAGGCTACCTGCGGGTTTTTGATGAAAATACCGTGCTTTTCGGGGTTTTTTTTTTCAGGAAACCCTTAAACATCGATTTCTATTTAAGCAATGTAGTTTATAGTACTAAGCCATTTTTTGGCTATTTTTTCATTTCATAACGCTATATAGGTATATCATTTTCAAATCATGCATCTATGTCTTAATCAAATATTTTGTTGAAAAAATCTTTAAATTAAAGAAAAAAATTAAAAATAAATTTCAAAACAATTATAAATGTTGAAATATTATCGAAAATTCTTTCAGTGAAAATAATATGACTACTTAAGAAGTGAAAATTTTCTTCTGAGCAGAAACAAATAGTTTGAATAATACATTTTGCATTGAAAGAGGTATTCTTTGAAAATCTGAAACACATACATGCAAAATACATTTACTGCAATTTGCTTCACAATATTGTTCTCTCACTAAAACAAAATTTATTGAGTAGAAAAGTCATAAATAAAAATATGTAACAGTAATTAACTGGTACTTATTATTACGTCTTGTAACAAACCTTGCACTATAGAAATGCATATGGATGCAAATATTCGAAAATGGTTGCCATTTAAAGAACAATGCAGCTATCAGACTTCATTGCGTAATTCATTACGTGAAAGGTTGAATTGACACATTTCATGAGAAGAAGTGTTCCGTTTTTTTTTTTTTCCAGTACACAAAAATGTAATTTTTCCTCGTAATAATCTCTACCAAATGCGTTGGCTCTATGGACCAACCAAAAAAGACGCATTAGTGAGCGAAGCATATAATTAAAATTCATTTTTATGTCACAATTTTAAAGTCAAATAAATATTTAAAAAATGCAAGGAGAATGATAACATTTTCTATGGCATCTTTGTAAATCAATGTTTCTAGGATTTTAAAAAGTTCCTCTAACATTTTCGCCAAATTGGACTTTTCTTCGGACCCTTTTACAACCTCCATTTCAAATAAAGTCATAGTTTGATCTTTTGATCACTTCTGAAAGAGATTACTTTCTAGCCCAAATTATTTTTTTAACAAGAAGTTCCGTCTAGAACTATACGAGCCTACTTTCCCGTATACACCAAATTCAAATTTATAATCTAGCTATCTCTTTCTCTCTCTTTCTTATTTATCTTTAGTTCTAATTATTGAAAATATACCTTTTTCAACGGATAATACATATTCATTCACTCACTCATTCATTCTTTCATTTATTCAGCCATGCATTTATTCATTCATTCGTTACCTCATTCAAGTGTTTATTCATTCATTTACGCATTCATGTATTTATTCACTCATTTATTTATATTTTCATTTATTCAATAATTTATTCATTCATTCTTTTCCTCATTCATTTATTCATTGATTTATTCTTTCACTCTTTCATTTATTCATTCATTCATTATTTCACTCATTGAGTCACTGAGAAATATTCTTGAAAATCCCAATCAAAAAATTTCATAGCAAAATAGGCTCGTAAGTTCTGGATAAACTTTCTATTTCTACATGTTCTACGTTATAAGAACTTTCCGATAAAGTTTGTTCCAAGCAAATCGGTCCGTTAGATCAGGATTTATATAGGGTTGAAATTTCCCCATAAGCTCTGTGTTAATTTTTTGAACTGTTCAAAAATGAACAAAAACTGTTCAAATCAATATTTCACGCCAAGAACTCCTTTCAATAAGCTTGCAATAGGAACTTGGCTCTTGTGCCCAGAGTTTACAGAATTTGCTTCAATTTTGTCCATAGGCGCTAATGTTAAAATTTTTTGAACTGTTCAAAATTGAACAAAAAATTGTTCAAATCAAAAAGTAAAATATAGAAATGAGATGTCCTCGCCGAGATCTTTCGAATGCAAAAAGAAGTTTTCCAATCGGACAATTCGTTCAAAAGTTATTAGGGGGGGACAGACCGACAGACAGACAGACAGACCGACAGACAGACAGACCGACAGACCGACAGACACACTTTTCCCCCATCTCAATACCCTACTTTCAAATTTTTTATTTTTCAATCTTTATTTAATTACTTCACTTATTTTTGACTTTTCTTGATTTTTAACGATATTTTCACGATACATTAAGCCTTCTTTCATGCTTTATTATTATTTTTTTTTACTTTTACGGGAAAGTAGGCTAAAAATGGAAACATTACAAGCACCTAGAATGAACATAATAGTACAGTTAGTACAGTGCAAAACTTTTACCCACGCATAACCCTTCTGAATTTGTTACATATAATTGAAAGTCAACTTGCATTAATTTTCTATACTTTTGGTCGGGACTTTTAAAAACCGACGTACCATTGAGAGAGATAATCATTATATGATTATTATATCACTTAAAGTAAATAAATAAACAAAATAAACGTTTTTATAGCACGTTTCTTCACAGTACATTTACAATTTTAATAATGCTCATTATTTAGGAGACAAATACATTACAAGAAGTTTTCTTTTCTTTTTCTTTTTTTTTTAAGTTTTAAAAGAGATAAATCGTCTGCCTTTTAAATTATTCATTTAATCGCACTGAATTTAGTTTCACGAAATTGAACTGACGTATGTTTTGTATTGAATCGTATTTTAAAACGAAATAATTAAAAATATAGCTCTTTCTTGAAAAATACATATTATTTTATAATATTTTAATTAATTGTAGGATTTTTTGTAACATTTAAATTGATTTTGCAATTTTTTCTTAATTTCCAACATATAGCAGGAGCAGATTCAGCAAAAATGAAAATTACGTTTATTAATTTTTATTTATTTTTGAATCGTCTGCTTCGTTAAATCATTCATTTTAATGTGATAATTAAAGAGACATTTTCATTTTGTAGAATACTATTTTGGACGGGTGTTTTTGTAAATCTAAAAACAAAAATTGTTTTCGCAAAACTGGAAAAATGACCGAGCAAAAAATTGTTCAGTAAATTTCATTATTAAATGTAAGTTATATGTTTAGTCATTACTTTGTTATGTGTTGGTTCTTCATTGCTTTTTTTTTAATAGAAATTTCGTTAGGTAAAATCGTTTTGGGAAGAGAAGATACTTCGCTTTATGAATCCTTATTAGGAAAAAAAGTAGGAAATATGCTTTACACACTCGGAATGATCAGATTTCAAAAGAAGTTTGCTATGAACAATAGCATAATGAAAAATTTGATTTGCAGAAAGTTATATTGGTATACAAAATTACTCTCTCCGCACAGATATCAGTATTTTTGGATAAAATATATTTAAAATAGAATTAAATACAAAGAGGCGAAATTGAATTTCATTTTAAAAGATGATCTTTTTTGTTTTAATTATAATTTTGTCAAAAGAGTCTTGGAACTGATCCATATTTGTTGCATGAAATTATTATGTATTGTTCCACTACTAGTGTTAAGAAAAAGCATTAGTCGCTGTCTTTTGAAAAGAATTGTTTCCAATATTATTATTTTTTTCAAAACGCATAGTAAGTAATTATGGGGGAAAGTTAATTGGTCAATATTCCGTTTGTAAATGCATTTCCGTTTGTAGATGTATTATGTTGTCTTAGAGGATTTTTTGAGCTACTTTCAAATCTGTTTATTTTGCGAGTAGATAGTTTAGAAATCTCAGAAATTTTGAGTGTTTTAAACTTAGTTTATATATCTCTCTCTCTTTTTGGTCTGCAGTTACACTTTTGTGAATGAAACTGTTTGTGATACGATAGTTTTAAGAGACTGTTTTATGTTCAGCAATAGCTCTCGTATCATCTGAAACTTGCACTGCGCATTTAGAACATGTTTGTATCTCATAAAAAACGTTTTGCTTAAAAACCAGGAATTTCTTTACATGAAATTTTAATTGGCATCCTATTAAACTATAATAATTCTGTTTTTATTTAAAAATTATTCTTTCATGTTTCTAAGTATGTTACACGTTTTATTTCAGCTTTTGAGAACTGAATTTTGATAAGGATTTTGCAATCACTATCTCCAAAGTATATATTTTAAACAGAATCGGAGAACAACTAAACACTGAAATGTACTAAAATCAGGACCTGGAAAATATTAATAACGATTTACGATGTTATAGTTGCTGCTTAAGAAAATACTCTTTTCTTTAACAGTAAATGAAATATAATATCCGAAACAAAAAGTTCGTAAACCAAATTTATAGCAAACTGATAGTAAATACAGATTATCTTCTAATGGAAAAGACGAAATGTGCTAGTGATGACAACATTACATGTTTTTCAATACCTTTTGCATGTTTATTACATTCATCCAATAAAATAGATAGCAGTGAACTCAGAAATTTCAGGGTATTGAAATTCAGTACCAAGTACAAAGTATATTTTACCTATCGCGGAAGAGAAATATGTTTCGAATTAAATATTTCAACTTATAAAGATTTAACGATAATTTTAAAATCTGATTTGAACATAAATTCGGTTTTTATTCGAAATAGATTTTTCATAAACATTCTTAAAAATATTCTGAGCAATATTTTAAAAACAAAACTGCTTTTTCCTTTAAATCCGAAGAGAAATCATTTGGAATTTTACTTTAAAAGTATGCAACAAACTGAATTTTCAAGAAATTTTGCCGATAATGTGATTGTACAATTTTCAAGTTCTGATGATCATTATAACATCAATAGATACCAGAGTACTTTATGTAAGAATAAAGAACACAAAATGATTGTGTCAATTTCTTTCCTTGAAAAATCATTTGTAGAGATATTTATGAATTACTGCAACGCGTATGAACGCGGTTCAGAGTTCTATCTTATGCAAAATGCAAATGAAAAAAATCAGTCAACGAATATTTTGAGTATGGCAAAATGTATTTACATCTTATGTCAAGTACATAGTCAAGTTGATGCAATAAAGTATAGACTGTCTTTGGATAAATATTTTATTAGACCACCCAATATGCAAATCGCAGGGAGCAAAGTCACTTATTTTGAAAAACTTCAAAGTTTGAATCAAAACTGTAAGAAAGATGAAGAATTGAAGTTTTTATATAGTTCTCCCACCGTCACAATGACTGCATCAGAAAGAAGACTTTTTCTGAAGTACAGCAGTCAATCTGCAGTATTTATATTATTAAACGAAAAACATTTGGAACATAGTGCTATATGTGGCACTACAAATTGCGATGATAAGAAGAAAATTGTCTCCAAGGATTTGGAAGAGCCGCGGTATAACCCATTTCCAAAATGTTTTTTTCTATCGTCATTAGTTGCTACAAAATTTTACCATTATGATGAAGGAATGAGTAAGAAACCTAAGCATAATTCAAAGAAATATCTTTTGAAGAACAGATCATTTTCAGGTCACAAAAACTGCCATAACGTAGATGAAAAATTTTGTAGTAGGAAAATTGAGAATAAATTTTTGATAAAGCAAAATGTCAAGTTTTGCCAGAATAGCAGTAAGAAAAGTCACAACATTTATCAACAAAAACAGCGCCGAATGAAACACAGTAGAAAAAGCTCTCCGAAATCGTGCATAAATTCCACTCATCGAAGTTACAAAGCAAGCATTAAAAATTCGAATAACTATTTAAATTCTATATGGAAAGCAAAGAAAAGGTGTTCCACGACAAATAAGAAATTAGAGAAAACGTTTGTTGTCCCACCAGCAATAAATTCACATTTAAGGACCAAAACAAATGAAAATATTTTAGGAAAAAATGTTCAGTATGACATATTAAATAACGTAGAAACTAAGGAATGTACTAAATCACAGTGGTTTGGAAAAAGTGGCGTTCGAAATAAAGCTTGTAAATTAAAAACAGGCATAACGAAATTTCTTTTAACATCGCCTGCAATGAAAACAGCTATTAATACAGCTGACAACAAATATGCAATTAACGTCAGTAAACAGAAACATAAGAATAATTGCTTGAGTTCAGTTTACAAAAATGCAAATCATACTGTATATTGGAATACATTGACGAATGCCGAAGCCAAGGAGTTGCACGGAAGTAAATGCATTACAGAACTTCGAGAAAACGGATTAGATCCTTTATGTAATTCATGTATTGAATTAAAGAACAATCATCCACCTACCAAAAAGATGCAGAAGCACAATCTTTTTGTTAAAACACGTGAACATGAATTCATTTCAAAAGAAAAAGAAGTACTTTCTATAAAAGAGGAAAGTATATTAGAAAAATTTAATGAATTTTCAATGGAAATCGATCAAAGACAACTTAACAATGCAGACCACAGACTCCGCATCCCCGAGGTTTGCTCAAAGAAAGAAACGCTAATTGAAGAGCTATTTAAAAACAGTAAAATGGCTTGGAAAACTACGGATAATTCATATGAACGTCGAAATTTTGCTACTCAGACGGAAAATGTTGAAAATGAGGCAGCTTATGAAGAAGTAACGGGTATTTCTGAAAAAGCAATTAATCTTGCTTGTTTTATTGAAAATACCAATACTGAAGAAAAGTTAAATATTGTTTTATCTATTCCGAAAACGAAAGAAAATTTCAATAAAAATGTGTGCAAGAAGCCTGACCAGAAAAGTACAAACGTAAGAAATGAACCTCAATTTTACAATTCCCGTCATAGTTTTAAAAATGAAGGTAAAGAAACAGTAATTAGTGTTTTGGGAAATGACTCAGAGTCTGGTGAATGCAATCATGGAAATGATGGAACACGAAGAAGAGGTGTTGCTACAAATGGTAAGTTAAATACTCGTTTTATAAAATCAAAAATTTTAATTTGAATGCTACTTGTTCATGTTTTCATCACTAAATCATGCTTTTAAATGTCTGGAAAAAAAATAAATATATATATCCTACTGTGTAAGGAAGCTATATTTAAAAGTTTCTAGGCACAAGCTTGAAAATAACGGTAAATAATTCATGTCACTTATTAATGCACAAAAACTCTCCAAACTTCAAGCTACTGAATTGAAATCAAACACTTTATTATTATTTTTAAGTGTTGTCTTAGCAATCTATTGGGATTGTGCATCAATGCTCTTTACGGAGCCAAAACAAGTAAATCAGTATTTCTCCAGAAAATTTACAAATGATTGATAGCTAGCTAAGTTTCTTTTCAGGTGATGTCTCTCCCGTAGTACTTTTTTTTTATGACATAGAATATACTTTAAAACTAGGAATGATGTTAAGTCATTCACAAAAATAGGATAAAATAACAAAATTAGTTCTAAAACTACTCATTGACAAAGCAGTACTGTACCAGGAAAAGAACAAAATGTCGCAATGAAATACTGTTACCTGAATTTAACGAGACAAAAATGAATGTGAGGAAATCAAATTTTAACTAATAAGTGCGGCATATCACTCAGCTGACAATAAGCAATTTTAAAGCAACTGGTATTAAGCACCCCACCCCCTTTTTAGTGTTATAATTAATAATTTGGTCAGTGATTTTATTCTCCTTATTTTAAGCTCATTCAAACAATTTATTTAAATTTAGTTGTGGAACAGCGTATTGCACTGAATATATCTTTACATTTAAATATTATTTTTCACATTTTAGCTCATACTGCAACTGAACGTTTAAAACTCAGCAAGGGGAAAAAAACCAACAGCCACCCCACACACAAACACACGCACACACACACACACAGTCACACACACACACAAAAAAAGTGAGATAAGAAGTTTATAGGATTAACAGTTAAATTCACAACAGAAAACTGATTATATTGCTCTCCCCTCCCCCCTCTTTTTTAACTGCATTGCTTTTTCAATTTTCATGCAAATTTCCATTTTGCAAGTTTTCATATGCAGTTTTAATCATGAGGGGTTATGTCTACTGGAAAATTTTATTTCATTTTACTAGATTTACTGAAATTTTTGCCATCAGTCAAATACATTTTTTAATGTACAACTCCTTCAACCTTTTTTCACAAACAGATGGCTTTCAGTTCATTTCAAGTTAACGACAAGCCTGAGATAGATGAATGAACTAAATGTAAGCCTCACATCCTACGAGACTGTGCCATGTCACTCAGCATCTAACAGCCTAAATTTGGCTTCTCCTTTTGTTTATTATTTTAAAAGCTCAAGTCCCTTTGATGCATAGTTGGTTTTGATGAAGAAAACTTGACAGCAATTGCTGTGATGAAAATGTTTGCTATCGTCGCATATGTTAGTCTGTGCTTACAAACTTCTGAAACATTGATGAAAAGAAATTATTTTTGAAAATAGACATTCAGAAAGGAATTAAGGAAATTGGACGATGTTTAGCTTTTACCTTTAACTACTGTTGAAATAAATATACTAATACGGCATTTAGATTAAATGTTCTTATTTTAATTCAACAAATAGTTAAATAAATTTTTTTGTGTAGGAAAATAGTTAAGAATTAACGCCTTCTCGATCTAAATTTATAGTTTAAACAAAATAACAAGCTACATAATGTGCTGTTTGTACCCTTTCATTTTACTATAGGCCTGCACAGAGCTTTAAAATTGGGGGTACCATTCACTGTACCGAGGGATATAGATTTAGAATAATAACAGATGGGGGGGGGGGGGGGGTTTAGAAATTTGATGAATTTCGTTTTTAATGGACCTATTCCCTACTTTTGAAAACCTTCACGAAGCGATTAGCTTGGTGGAGATCCTTTGAAAATAAGCAATATATTTAAATTTATATGCATAAGAATCATTAACAATAAGAGTTTCGAACGCGAAATTAAAACTTCTACAATAAATTTACTTTAAAGTTTGTGAAATATAAGATGTTAAAACTTAGACAGGGACAGTAAGGTTTTAATAGAAGTATGAAAATCTATTAAGAACATTAATAGCTAAAAGCCAAAATTATAAATTAAAATCAACGAGTGTATGAAACGTTATTTAAGAAATAATCAATAGAATTAAGAGTAATACAACAAACTAAGGAGAAGAAATATTAATTTCGCCCGAAAAAATCTTTTCGGAAGCGAGCTAGCTCTATATTTAATGGTTACTTGACGGAACACAATTTTGCATGCTACGTATGACAGGATAGCTTTGCACCTGAGAGCCATATTATCTTAAGACAATTTTTCGAGTTTTTGGGAGTTTATACGTAATGGACACACAGAGTACCGGCGACCAAGCCATTAGCTTCATGATGGTTCCGAATTTCAAAAAACTCCCCTCGGACATTTTTATTCCAAGGTTCGCACGGAAAAGACTAATCTTATACTACTAAAAATGTTTATTTTTTAACTTCATCGCAAAAACTCGAAAAATAGACTCAAGATCCTATGGCTCTCAGGTACAAAGTTTGTTCCTTCAAATGTTTCTCATTTGGAGAGGGTTTACTGTATTTACAAAATTCCATGACTAATCAAATAATTTTTGAGGATCTAATGTACCATCAGTGTATCATAGACCTTAAGTATACAGACGAAGATACAAAGATTCTTTTAGTTTTGCAAGAGACACATGAATGCTAAATCACGTGACAAGGACTTTTCAGTTTCAATCAATCGTCTGTGGAGAAAAAACCGAAGTGATTACCGCCCACTCTAGTAGCTTTGGGGAGATTAGTTCTTCAGGTTTTGTTCACGCGACTTATTTGTGTGCTATTGCCTTGGCCCACTTGCAGTGTCCGATTCTTTAAGATCTATAACATTATTGATATTTATTTGTACTAACAGCATTTCAAAACATACTATATTATGTCGATCGAGCATTCTATTGGATAGCCCCGGCAACATTTAAAAGAAATTTATGAATTTTAACATTAATGCCAATGAGAAGTTTTCAGCATTTCAAAAACATAAATTTTTATTGAATAATTTGTTTGTTGCCGTTAAATTTCATTAGATGCACAGCTATTGGAGGAACAGCGAAATGAAATGGAAGGAAAGAAGCAAAAGGGCAAGGTTCGCATGGGTCTATCTCGGAGACAAAGGGTTGCAGCTCTTCATCCTTATTTAAGAAATGTGGATTGACATTTTTACGATTGATAAAGTCAATGTAACACCGATTGTATGCTAAATGTTAATAAATACATAATACTTCTCGATTTTTCCAGTGTATTAAGGTTTCTTCCTAAAAAAATTCCCTATTCCTATTGTATGCATTACTACTATGTTTCTGAGTTTTAAGTGATATTTCTGGGGTGAAAAAAATCAAAATAAAAGCATTACAGGAGAAAAAGTATCGCAAAGACTTATAAAATTACTAAGTGGTGCACTTGCGCCCCCTAAAGCCTATTTCCAGTTGTAGAATTCATTTAAAATAGACATAAAATAAAACTAATACTGGAATATTAAGAATCCATTTCATGATAATTTTATGTTAACTATTAATTAGACAGTTTTATATTAAATGTGTAATATATCAGGAAGAATTGATATACATGTTCGATACAGTTAGATAAAATAAGTGTACTGTAGTTAAATAACGCTGCAATATTCCTATGATAGAGTGAAAATTCATATCTCTTCCTAATTATTCGTAGTGACATAAATATAATACTTAATTAGAGTGCATAATTCCTAAAAATCCGTACTTTATTTCATGGATTCAAAATTTTAGTTTATTTATTGAAATGATAAGTTTTAACTGTGTTCAAAACTTGCACAAAATTTTGTTTTAAAAATCCAAATATCTGAAAAAAAAAAGAAGGAAATTCTCTTTGCGGGAAATGATTTTTCTTTGAGTATCGACTTGATCGTAATAAGTTTCCTCGAAACTCTGCGTAAAGAGAGTATATGATAAAATAAATGCACGAAAATCGCTACCGGCATAATGTTTACAAAACGTGCACTAATCCTTCCTTAATGATTTTAGCTTCACTATAACGATATTCGCTCCGTTATCAGAAAACGAAATTGTAGAGAGGAGACGGAGAGAGCACCTAATCTTGAGAGGCACATTTCCCAGAAAGGAACTGCCTCACTCAGCTGTGAAATCGGATATTACGTAGCTGTCGCTGACTGCTGCATGCGCGCTCCATAAAATCTTTTAGATAATATCGCCTTTCCTCCGGGAACGCTACGTTTTGGCGAGTAATCTCTTACAAAATATTATTTTGACAAGAAATGTTGTAGTAGAGGACAAATAAATAAATAAAGGTAAACCAAAAATGAAATTAAAAAAAAATTAATTGAAAATAAAAATAAATAAATTAAATAAATGAATGAAAACAATAATAAATAAAAAATAGCAAATGATGTTCATTTTCTAACCCATCACTATAAATCTCTCCGACAATTATTCCTGCTCAACTAAATAATATTGCAACCCTTTTTCCTATTTTTCGTGTTTTTATTTCATTTTCTTGCGTTAGAACACTTATGCTTACTCTGCAACTATTTCTTCTTACGTTTTCCTTCGATTTGTGTAAAATTTTGTTAATGTTACTTTACATATTTTAAAACTAGTTTTGCTGTCTTTTCTTGACGTCGTACTTACATATATGTATATATATTACGTATATTATGTATATATATATATATATATATATATATATATATATATATATATGTATGTATGTATATAGTTTTATGCAATAAAATTTTCGTTATGTGACCTTTTTGTACCGTATAATAAAACATTACATGGAGAGAAAAAAATCAAATGATTTGCGATTTTATTAATGGAATATACTTTTTAAAACGCAGTGACGTATTTTAAAAATGTTTAACATTATGACATCCAAACTCTCAATGGCTTGGATTTTGATTTTATGGAGGTTCTTGTAGAGCTACAGCCATTGTGCTTACTATTGAATTCCAAATTACACCATGCCTGTGATGTATAATTTCAAAACACATCAATTTAACATTACCTTGAATTTACGTTACATTTGTATAGCATATCGGGATTGTGTTTGTTCGAGGTTTTTCTATTCCTGTTTCAAAGATGTCTTGTATATGCCGTAGAAATTCTAATTCGAAGCTTTACTATTTACTTTAGTAAATCTCTTTAAAGTAAGCAAAGTAGGAGTTTCTAACAATGTAAGTAGGATTCTACAAATTTTTGTGAAGCAATTAATAGATTCTTTTTTGCATTTTTATTTGGTTTTATTTGGCATGCATAAACTGCTTTTGAAAATGCTGAACTCACTTAGTAAAATTACTCGCCCATTGTAAATTTTCCTAAAATCAATAAAACACTTTCATTAACGATAATTGATGCGCTCTTAGCTTAAAATTCTGGAAAAGGAAATTTTATGGCACATGAAATATGTTATAACACTTTGTATTTTGAAACTTTGTTTAAGTTTATGACATAGCTTAGATTTTTTACACTGATATTTCAGTTTCTCCTCATAGATGCAGTAATAAACCTACATAATAAGTAACGGTTGGCGGCAGTAAAATGAATACAAAAATGATTCTCTAATTTTGTGGTAACCCTGTTTCCGTCAGCGCTGATATATTTTTCGAGTTTTTTTCCATCTTTCAACATTGTAGACTTTAACCGAGAGAAATCCTTGATTTGTCAAAGTAAAAGCTTATCACAGGCAGATTGTTCATAATATTGCTTTGAAATACTGACCAAAAAGTTCTTACTATTTTGAGAAAATACGATTGTATACTAAAGGAAGAACTTTAAATATTATTTTAAGTACAGAAAAGTTTGAAGTATCTACGTCTGTTTTTAAATATAAAAATAGCTGTTTATAATCTTCAACAATTTGTTTTTGGACTGAGCACATTGATTTTTTTTCTTTTGACTAGACAGCTTTTTTATATTTTTTTCATTCGGAGTGAAAAGTTTTATTTTTTAGAGTACGAAAGTCTGCAACGTAAAACGTTTACCACTGTATAGTGTACAAACAGTTATAATACATAAACAACGTTAAATGTGCAAATAGCAATAACAATTTCAGACACCTATTGTGCATTTAACATTGGTTTTGTATTTCAATAGGTTAAATATTGTAATAGACTACATAATCAGTCTCCAGAAAATAATGGAAATGCATACTCTGTAGTTATTATATACGGTTTTTCCCAGATTCCTATAACCTTTCAATAAACTTCATTGATTTGATCTCAATTTTGCGAGCGTTTCCGGCAAATTTAGCATATATTCTACTGTTCATAAAGTTTAGATACATTACAAATATTTCTCGTAAGCTTTTATGCACATTCTTTAGATTAACAGAGGATTAAAATGTTTTAAGAATCGGATGCAACGTAAATGAAATGTGGGCAATGCACAGATTAAAATATTTTGCGTAAAAGCAAAGAGCTCTTTTTGAATCTGAAGACTTTGGAAGCTCTTTCTTAGGGATGAACTAAAATAGGAGGAGCTGAGCTTAAATAGTTAGAGTGGTAAACAAGGCGGATGCAGCTTTGGACTTCCGTGGGAGACACAACTTATATATGAACACACAAAGCGGGATGTATCAGAAATAAATCGGGGTATTTCAAGCTTTCCAGAAAAAAAAAAAAAAAACCGTTACACAGACTCAAACTAGGTGGTGAAAGGGGTTCTCCTCCGGAAATCTCTGGTAATTGAATTCCTGTAAATATATTTTTTGGCCAATTTTGGTCGCGTTAAGGACTTGTGAGCACTCCATAACCCCTACGGCCCTCTCTTTGGATCCGCTCTTCGTGGTAAGAGTTGAACATGAATGCAGTTATTCTCCCAACTTCACATATTTAGGGACTTTAGGGTGCATTTCTCTAAATATAAATTGTTAATGGTCCTTTTTTTTGCAAGTCCTGGCTCTTTTTTCCAATTTCTCTCTATAGGGTTGGAGATTTGAAGCTTTCCTAAACGTGCGCGAAGTAATTGTTCGGTTTTGTAAAAAAAAAATGTTAATTAAGTACTCATGTTTTTTTTCTTTGTTACGCATTTGAATTTTTGAAATTATTATAAACATTCTTCTAAACGACGGTGTATTTCGTATTTTATGAATATCATTTTGATTTGGAAAATACTAAAAGATTTTTGAACAGTTCGAGTAATTAAAATGTTTATCAGTAAATGAACTCAAATATATATATGCCATCCTTTAAAAGTGTGATGTGACTTCTTGGAAGACTATAAGAAAAAATATTTTGATTTTAGTAAAAATCTCCTTTAAGCTGTTGGTCAGATAGCATTCTTTACTTTAATAATGGATGCGAAGAATTAATTTAGTTGAATTGAAAGGAAAAGTGCTAACATAACTTAATAAAGTTTTTGGGATACTTCATGAGTTCAATTTTTATTAATAAACTATCAGTAGATTTAATAAAAAACAATGCATAATAATATTTTGAAGAAGATTTAAAGGTTTAATTTGGTGAAAAAATTAAAACCTCTTTCTATATGATGCGAAATGTTTCAGTATGCTGAGGAAATATGCATGTATATATATTGTAATACTCAAATGTACTGATAACTACAAACTTGAATTAGCGGAAAACATTTCAAACTATTGAATAAAGACTTGCAGATGGGAATAAGTGATTTAAAAAATAAACTATGAAATTAAGCAATAAGTTTCAACTCACTGTTGTAGGTAAAATTTTACTCAAAACGATTAAAATTAAATTAAAAGAATGAGAAATGTTCAGCTATGTTGTTTTTGAGAGTAAAAGTAATGACATTTTTATGTAAACTGCGATTTTTTAACGAGTAGTAAACTGAACAATGGTAATTTTTAAAAGTGAATTTTGAAAATTAAATATTTATAGTTGAATTTTATTTTAATAGATGGCAGCACAGCTCATAATTTGCATGTTTTGAAATCGAAGAAACGGTTGTAGAGGAGAAACCCCTATCTATTATAAGTAAACACTAATTCTTTTTGAGCACTAAAGAATCCATAAATTGTATCCACGTAAATAGTTAAATTAAGAACCTAATTTTTTCTTGTGATTTTGTTATTTGCTAAAAGCTACTTATTTTACTAACTTAAGAACATTACTAACTTAAAATTCCTAATGAGCTTATCCATCAAATGATACAAGGATCAAGGCCGTAGCCAGAATTTTTTTTCGGGGGGGTGGGCCTGACTTTGAAACACTTATGTTGAGGAAAGTTTCAGGGAGGAATGTATGCTACATTGCGAAAAATTTCGGGATTTGGGGGGGGGGGGGGGGGGCTTGGGCCCGTCGGGCCCCCCCCACTGGATACGGCCTTGACAAGGATGCTAACGCATAGTTTGCAATTTCTTGTCTATGCATCGAAGTTGACTAGAGTACTACATTGTTAACAATGAGAAAACATAGCTTCTTATTTTTAAAAGCAATTTTGACTTTAAAATAAGCAAGCGCAGCTCTCAGTTTTAAGCACCGATGCTTACTTAGAAATTATAGTTACAGAAAGGGAAAGTATTAACTGCAATAAATGAAACGTTTATGGAGCAACTTCACGTTCAAAATTGATACAGGGCTTTTTTCCCCGCTTACTTCATCAGAACAATAGTATTTATCAAAATTAAGGAGCGTTTACTGCGTGAAACGTCAGAACGATTCAGGAATGCGAGTTGCTTGTTCGTCTCTTCAGAAGAGGAATGCAAGATGAAAAATTCGTCGGATTCAAATTAGACGCTATAAAATAAGAAAACAGAACGGATCAGTGGGTAATTAACGCTCTTCTGGATTGCGATATGAAGAAATTTCGCACGACAGTACTTAAGCACCCACAGTTTGTACGTTTGGAAAACATAAAATTTTCTTCGATTTTCGATGTGATTCCGGCGCAGTGGTAGAGTATAAGCGCAGTATTAGAGTCAAGACAGTCCGCGTTAAAACCTGTGAGGAAGCTTTTATTTCTCTTTTGAGTAGTCTCGAAAATGAGATTGTAACCGGCTTATTTCTGAGGAAAGGGCTACTTAAAAAATAAGAACTCGGTTTTTCAAATCCAAGTCATTTTGACTCGGAGCTATTCCGAGAACGCAAAATCTTCAGTTGCCCCCGGGCGCTGAAAACCCTAGCTACGCCTCTGTTGTACTTCACAATGAATTTTATGTGGTAACTTTTTTTGGGGGACTTTCAACTTCAGCTACTGATTCTAAATTACTTTCTCACCTTTTATGTACGTTGGTAACTTTCTCTTACTTTGTACACACACACACACACTTAGTATTGTGATAAAAAACATATAGTGTTACACAGTTAGTGTTGTGATAAAAAAGACAGGATAAAAACACCTATACTAGTTCTTTTTGCTTTACGAAAAGCCTTTGCAATTTTAAAATCTTCTTTCTTTTAAAGCGTATGAATGAACTAGGCTTCGAACAGATAATTTTTAATGCATATATGCATTTCTGTTCATCCCCCCGTTCCATCCATCCTATTTTGCTTATATCTTCTAACTGATATATTTTTCTTCTACTTATACACATATAACCATGCAATTACAAAGAAACAAACGAACTATCAATAATCATTTCTGAATGAATGAAGCTTCTTTTCGCATCAAATTTCACATAACATACATTTCTAGCAGAACAAATCCCATTTCAGCAATTCACGTGTAACAGCTACAGCTAAAGCCCAAGAGAAAGAAACTCATTCCACGGAGAGTCGCATAAAACAAGAAAGCAACTGTGAAAGACAGATCCAATTTTTGCCCGGTTTCCTGTCTGTCGGAATCATCTCAGTTCCCCCTGTCCCCGGACAACCGGATGTTTTAGCAGCGTCTGCTTCTTATTTTAGACATCCGCCCGCGTATCTATCTTTTACTACGGATGGCTTTCGTCTTCCATAAAATATCTTATGCCGAAGTGAAGTGAAATAATGAGTGCTCTGGAATACGAAAGCGAGTCTCGGCGCTGGGATATTTCGATGTCTGATCTTAATACGAGTTCCTTATCAGTCATTAAATCGAATGTTTCGTGTATCAAGCTAAAAATTATTTAGCTGCCATCTTTCTGGATTGGTACGGCAGTAAACGAAACTTTCAGTTATGGAAGTTTATGATTCTTTCTTCACAACGAAATAAGTCCGTCTAGCCTCTTTTTGTGCTATATTAAAAACCAAATTTAATGTCTGGTGTTTGGTTCTGTTTTGTGAAAAATATATGGCAGAATAAATAAGGTTTGTTTGTTAATCCATGAATGTGAGATTTTTAAAAATGGCTTTAAACGGTTTCGAGCGTCATCCCACAGAAGAGAGCGTTTCCCACTTCCGTGGTGAATCAGTGAAGTCAAATGAAGAGTACATCATATTTTAAAGCTTCTAACTCAGATGATGTGAACTTATATCCCTGGAATTTAAAACAGATTATTTCAATGTTAACACATTTAAGACTTAAAATGAGTCAATTCCGTCAAAAGATTAACCGTAGTTCAAAGATTTTCAAAAAATTTTTGTCCTAAGATTAGAATATTTTGGTTTGAAAATAACGTTTTATTTACAACAGTGGTAAATGACGTTGTGTAAGAAATGGTTATTTGCTTTCTTTTTTTTTTTCTTCTCAAAATCGCCTGGCGTGGTAGAAAATCTTTTATTTTGAAATTAACGGAAAGTTTAAAAGTTATAAAAATGTTTTTAATAGTGTGTGAAATAAGGTACCCACAACAGGAACGAGGAGGGAGACAAGTACCAATGCTCTACGATTGATAAAAAAACTGAAGAAGCCAGATGCGGATACAAGATTTCGCTGACGTGTTGGCATTTTTTTTTGTGTGTGTGTGATTTGACCTGTTTCCCAGAAAATCCGTTCCAAACGAGAAAAATTACAAATATTTTGTTCGTTATTCGTATAGTTTTTAATAACACTTGACTCTCTGGGAGGGGCAGTTTCCCCCATTGCCTTTTCCTCTGTATCTGTGTCTGGAAGAAGTTGAGTCGTTGAAAATTGAAAACTTTGTATCACATTTCATTATTCACATTTGAATAAATTTGTATTATCCATAACGTTTGTACAAGGAAATTTCATTAACGCTTTTTTTCTGAAGGAAATTATACGATGTAAAACTAACCACAATGACCTTATAAAAGAAACTGGTTAGTTCTATTTGTCTTAAGGGCAGAAAAAGTTAAAAGCGACAATCGTTTTTACTGCTCCAATTTGTCGGTAAGTGCATCGTAATGCAGTAGTTTGAAGATTGATTAGAATTTATATGCAAATGGGACAAAACTTTCAAAATGGGATCAAAAATAAGCATTACATATAGCTTTGAATATAGAAAGAAATAAAAATAACTTTAAAAGAATAAAATGAAAAATAAATAATACAATAATGCAAAACTAAAATAACTGGCACACATTTAAAATGTGCAGTGCACAAGCCCTTGATCCACTTCTGCCAATGCATCATTGCACAGTGTATTGGTGGCAATTCGCAAAAATCGATGGTTACACTTGTGCAATGTACTGCCAATGTATTATTGCACAATGTATCAGCGGAATTTTTAACAATTTATATACAGTAAAATATATATAAATAATGAATTTTAATACACAATATGTCAAAAAAATTTTAAGACTAGGTTTATAAAAAAAAAAAACAAAACTAGTAACTGTATTTTTTAAAAGTATTTTTATTCAAAGTAAGCTCCTTCGGCTTCAATGCATTTGTCACGGCGGTTTAACAACGATTCGAAAGCCTGTTCCAGCTCACCATGGTGGGACTGCCTCCAAAGCTCGCGTCGAATCTGTTTGTATAGTGTCAATGTCATCAAAGTAAAACAAAAGTAAACAAATGAACTGACGTTTTGGCAGTGGATCAGCAGTTAGAAAAGGAGTTTCACGAATGCTCGATAATACAGATAGCGCCACTGTAAGCTTAGTTCCAGCTGTAGTCTTAAAAATGCTTTGACACACTGTGTGCAAACAACTTCGACGCGAGCTTTGGAGGCAGTCCCACAATGTGAGCTGGAACAGGCATTCGAATCGTTGCTAACCGTTGTAACAAATGCATTGGAGTCGAAAGAGCTTATTTTGAATAAAAATACTTAAAAAAAGATAATTTCTAGTTTTAATTTTATTTTATAAATCTAGTCTTAAAAATTATTTAACACACTGTGCAGTGCATGCATCTATGTACTATGTATAGATATACTTGTGATACAAATTACGATTTTTGCACACTTTCAAAAGAATTGTTATCTGAGTAAATGAAGTTAACAGAATTGTTGTTTTAACATAAATTTCGAATAATTTGGCTTACTTGTAATTTAAAGGCATATTTTGTCCCGCAGTGGACCAGTCGGTGGAAGCTCGGTTCCCGTAGAACACCGAAAGTGAAGCAACATCGACTTATGTCAGTGTTTGGGAGGGTGACAACCTCTCGCGGCTGCTTCCTGTAGGTCCGTATACGGTAAAGGGAGCCGGTGCACTTTAAATAGGTCGTGGCTCCAATGTGCTCCAAGTGAAACGATACCTCTGGGGGTGCCAACCCCAGGTGACAGTCTCTCATCTGGGAGCTGGTTCAAAAAAATTAAGAGACCACATATAAAAGGGGCGGAAGTCGGCCCCATTAATGAAAGGGCCCCATTAGACTCAGGAGCAGCGCACCCATTCTTCCTCGCTTCGCGCGAGGATACGACAACAACAACAACAAAGGCATATTTGACGTTTTCAAAGGAGTCACATTCTATAACACGAATGTTTCTACTTCCACTTAAAATATTGATTGTGAATTTTGTGTTACGCTACAAAAGAGTTCTCTTAAAAATTTCTGCAGATCTCCTCATTAAAATCTTAGCACCTGCCTGATTTGAAATGAATAATACCCGAACTAGACTTTTCTAGTATATCTTTGTCCTTTCTTTGTTAATTTCTTTTTTAACTTTACCAGAAACATCGTCCACCCCCCCCCCCCCCAGATGTTGGTTCTATGTATTTTGCAACATGCATTAATCTAGCATATTAAGGTAACAATGCCTTTAACGCAGTTCAAAATCAATCAATAAGCGTAAGAGAAAATATTAAATTTATACTCTTGGAGAGATCTTGATAATTACTCACCAATTTATGTAAGAATAATAGAAGGGTACGTTTAATTGCAAAAGGCAGTTTGGATCAAAACAGTAGTGAGATACAGCACAGAGCCCCATTGGTTTTTGAGGCAGTTTTGAAAAATTTGATTGAAATTTGATATATGCAATGAATCCAAAAATATCAATGAATAGAGTTAAACACCTTATAAACAACAATATGAGTTATAATTAAAACATAAAAAGGGGCTTTGCTTTATGTTAGGGGCATAAGATGGGGGGGATGCACTTAAAGCAAAGCTCGCATTTGTCATTGTTAGGCTGAAAGAAAAGAAAAAAAAAAACGTTCATCTAGTTTTGGACGAAATTAAGGTTTGAGAGGTCTTTCTCTATAAACAAACGCTTATCCCTACGTTAACGGACATGGAACATGTTTACAGCGACGTCTTCCGCTAACTAAGGATAAATAAAAGGCTTTGCATCAGATCATAGGACAGACTTGTGTGGGGGGAAACATCTGTGTAGAAAAAGAATTCCTTGTATGGGTTAAAAAATAACCCCACAAAGTCAATGTCCTTTGAATGACCCCCAACGTAAAGGGAAAGGAGGAAAAATAAGAAGCGCTGACTTCGAGGCTTCGAATTTCGTTACCAGGAATTCCATCGCCCGTATAAGGAAGATGATATTTTTAGATTCAGGGGGTTGATATTGGAGAAAAAGAAGAAGAAATTCCAAAAGTAAAAGAATACTAAAAAGAGCTTAGTTAAAATTGATGGTTTTCTGTGGAATAAATTAATTTTTCTGTTTAAGATTTTGAGCTTCATCTGTGGACGTTTTCTGAGAAAATTAAAATTGGTAAAAGTAGTTTTTTGAAATTCGTATAAAGTGATTAAGAAACATAAAATTATATAATATTTTGAGAGCAATCGCTTGGAGCAAGGGCTTTCTCTGTTGAGTAAAAAAGAGAGGAAGAGAGAGAGAGAGAGAAAGAATGACAAGAAAAATTAAAATTATTTTTTGATTAAATATGACTCCTATTTCAGACATGGAATGTTATTATCGCAACAATAGGACAGAGTGATATCACTTTGGCTTTTTTTGCCACTTAAACCTAACTTAATCCATAAAACAGAAAGAATTTATAAAATGCTTTTAAAATCATTACTTTATATTTGTGTGTTTTACTGGGCCGAGTAATGCATTTAAGATTTTTTTTTTACTAAGCCTTAGCAGATCCTAAGATTCAAAAGTCTTTACTTAAGAAAATATCCCCTGTTCGGGGCTACTTTTTTTCATAAAACTCTCAGGGCTGTAAATATGAGATTATTGTTTTAAATTATTGATAAACAGTTCTTATTATTAAGTTAAATAAATATACACATGAATGAATGTATATATAATCGTGTGTGTATAATATACAATCTACACCAGAGAAGCCTAATATACAATACATACCAGGGAAGCTCAATATGCTATCTAAAATAGGGGTGGCTAATTTTTCTGACATTAAAATAGACTTTATATTTTAACAAATGTGTTGCGACCAGTTATCGAAATTTCGATTGATGGTGAGAGGTGATAGATATATACAAAAAAAAATAATGGTTTTACAGTACAATTATCAATAAATAACACGTAGCTAAATAATACATAAATGGGAACAAACACAAAAATCACTATACATAAGGTCAAGTCGGCAGAGAGTTGGCGCACAATTAGAAAAAATGATAAAAAAGAATGAAAACGTTACATTTTTGAGAGAACTAAGTGATGATCTATGAGAAATATAAAAATCATATTTTTTGTTGCATAAAGCATGCATTTAAAATCGTTTGGGCTTTATTACGAAATGCAGTGAACAAGGAGAGGAATCATATCTTATATATAAGCGGCTTATTCTGTCGGTCTGTCTGTTCGCTATAGAATCCTAGGCCGTTTTACCGATAGGGACCCCATTCGGCACGGTTAATGTTTACGACCCGAGAAACTCATCGCTGCAAAAATGAAAGTTGGGACTCAATTAGTTTTTTTTAAAATTAATTTCTTAATTTTTCAATGAACAATTTCAATGAACAACGTAACTGTGATGCAGTTGCCATTGTTGTAACAAATGTTAAATATACTAATAATCAAAACATTTCTCTAGCATTTTGAGTGAGGCATCGCTAGATTTGTAATCTCCGTTAAAAAAAATGTAAACGCGAATTTAATTTAATCCTTCTTTCTTTCTTTTAATTTATTTATCGTTTGCGCTTTTTATAGATATTAAAGTGGCAGCGGTCTTTTTTTCCAGGTTTCGTTAGAACTATTGTTTTGACGATGATTATGTTGGATATTGTATATTTATAATATCTAGAGCAGCGGTTATTTCGTATGACCCCCGGGATTACTAGTTGAGATATAAGTAGATTGTTTACGCAATAAAAGTATTAATCCCGTTGCCACAAATAAATTTAAAAAAAAAACGTAATTCGACACCCAGAAGATGACGCACCAGTCGATACTTTGATTTCGTCTTTACGTGATTCATAAAACGTCAAAGATGATTCTGAGACTAGATTTTATTATTTTACTTTTTTAAAGGTTCTTCAGTTTAAAAATTTTCAATTTTTTTCCAGTTGGCCTTGAGTTTATATCCAAGCAATCTTGTTTTCTTTACACCATAAATGTTCTCGTATTTCTTAATTTACGATGCTTTACATTTCTTAAATACTTTTATTCTGAGCCTTTATTTGTTTTGACAAAAGTAATGTGTCTTGACAAGGTTACACTTCTAGCTGTTCACTTTAAAATGCAGCAAATATTTCGATCTCCTTTTTCTCAGATTTTTTGCGGTAACAACCGTAGGCTTAAGACCATCATAACGTATTTTTTCCCCAAGGAAAAATTTAAATTTCAATTAATATTTTAGGCTTTAGAACTTTTACAAGCCTTTATGCGGAACGAATATTTTTCTGTGACTAGTTTTCTGATTTTCTTAAACAAAACTAACGAACTAATTTAAAAAAATGAGTAAAACACTAAAATATAGCAAAGTAAGGCTCATTTCAGGCAAAATGTGCATGGAAAAATATTATTATTATTATTAAATTATATGGCAGTTCAAGTCTTCCGCATTCTCCAGAAAAAATCTATACCGAATTTAGCACTACCTTCTCTACAATTAAAAAGATTTACTTAGCGAATGTTTTAATTTTTAATTTTTTAGCAGTAGCACTTGAACAATTTTCATTGATCAGTGTGTGAAAAACACACATAACACAAATACACGGAGAGAAAAAAAGCAGAATAAACACTAGAAATACAAGACATATATAAAAATACAATAAGAGTCGAAAACACATCAACCAGACTAATAAAGAACTTATAGCCTCTCTCTCCCCTGACTTCCAATATCTCTCGAACAAATGTCCAGAGAGTTCCGGGCATTCAATTAAATGTAATGCGTCCATGATAGTGTTACTATTGCATAAAACACAGCTGGGAGATGACAGGATTTTGAAACGAAATAGATGATCAGCAAGGTAATCATGTCCGGTCTCTTGTCTAAAAGCCGCGACAGTATAACTTTTAGGGACCAGCCTGGAATTTTTAAAAGAGATTCCTTCCAGCGCTTTTCTTCAATTTCATCAGCCTGCCTAGATCGGTAATCATTTTTCAGGTGTTCTTTTATTACACGGATGATAGAAGGATAGGGGATGGGATCACGGGGCATCTGAAATATTCCAGCCCCCCTTTTTGCCAAATAGTCAGTCATTTCATTACCATGAATTCCGCAATGAGCCGGCACCCACTGTAGAGTAACTTTTTTGTTTAGAGATTGCAATACATTTATACAGCTTTTAGTACTCTGTGAGTTAGCTGGCTTTTGAGAGGTGATAACCTGTATTGCAAACTTGGAATCGGACAAAATCAATGCATTATCAAAACTCTCACATCTAGAAATCAGGTGTTAAGTTGCCACCCTAATGGCCACCGGACCAGTCGGTAGAAGCTCGGTTCCCGTAGAACACTGAAAGGTGAAGCAACATGGACTGAGATCAGTGTTTGGGAGGGTGACAACCTCTCGCGGCTGGTTGCTGTGGACCATGTACGTTAAAGGTAGCTGGTGCACGTTAAATCCGTCGTGCCTCCAATGTCCTCCAAGTGAAGCGATACCTGTGGGTGAGGGGAGAAACCCAGGTGACGGTCTCTCATCTGGGAGCTGGTTCAAAAATTAAGAGATCACTTGATTGATATTTAGTCGGTCTTCAGCCATCGTGGTTTCTCGCTCAAAGTGAAGCTGCATATTACCCTTAGCCATTGGATCAATGATCTTCTGGACCTGGTGTAAGGCATTCCGGGGGGATAAGTAACAACAACACTTCTCCATCAAATGGTGTTGTATAGGGACCAAGGGACGAATACAAGTCAGAGAAGAAACCAGCGAACGCATTTCACTCCTGTGAAAAGCGGGAACCATCTGTATATATATATGCAACCAATCCTCGCTAGGATAATTGGTGTGTATAGTCTCCAGACTATACACACCAATAACCTCAGTGAATTTTGAAATGCATTTAAAAGCTATTCACTTGAAGTACTATAACTCCATATGTGATAATGACTCCAGCAACTTTTAAAAGAAGGCTGTCATCAATTCGAAACATTCCACCTGCAGTGACAGCGAAGTTCACATCTTTCATGCAGTTAAGAAGAATAGAAAAAGATGCCAAAGTTTCATAATCTTTGCTCTCTGAAATAACTTTCAAAGCACATTTACCGAGCAGACTCTTCAACGCTTCCGATTCATGCGCAATTCGTGCGCCACTTTTAGTCATTTTTACAAATGCACACAAACTGTTTGCAACCATAAAAGAACTACTAAAGCTGACATACCGAGTGTTGAAGCGGCCTAATTCGGACCGATACAAGGTAACAGAAAAATAAAAGTTGCTGATGAAGATACCATAGAGGAAAAAGGAGCAAAAATTGACTGTTTGATCCACAGTCTTAATGGTTGAAGTTATGCCATTAAACCGATTTAGAATATCAGAGGCGCACCGTGGATTCAAACGGTAATTATCCAAGAATGTGTCCAGCTCTTTATTAAAATTTGAAGCAATATTTCGTAGACTAATATATATATTGTCGCACAGCAAAAATACAAGTACTGCAATTACGAAGCATACAGAAAAATTGTAAACCATGAAAAAGAGAACAGCCCCAACGCAACCATCTCTATAGTTCTGAGGAACAATGGAAGGAATCACAATAGTTTTGTTGAAATACTCCCATTCTTTGTAGAAAAAGTAAAATGACAAATTCATAACAAATGTAATGGATAAACTCAGGCACAAAATGCCGTGCAGGTATCCTTTTTTGCCGATATGTCGTTTGGAATTTTGAAAACCAAATCTATTGGAGATATCTCGGACTACAGAACTTATTTTTTTGTAGTTTCGTAGAAGTATCACTGAAATGCAGAATTCACAAGCTGCGGAAGCGTACCAGGTAAGTACCAGCGATAAACCTTGCGATATTTGCTGTAAAAAAATAAGGCAAACAATGAATGTGAATAAATGAAAACTAATCATCATAGAACACCAGAGCTCTAATGCAAAGCTTTTGCGAGGATTTAAGACTGGTGAGGAGATGATAGGGATTCCGATGAGACGCATAAAGAAGAAAATAAAATCAAATGAATTTTTTCGGAAAATAAACTTAGGATGCATTTTTGTCTTCATATTCCGTTTGTTTAGACTGAGTATATATTTTTTGGATGAAATGTTTCGAAGAAGTTTTGTCATTAGAAAACTTCATCAATCAATGACAAAATTCTAAGAAAATCATGAAACCATATCAAGAATTTAGAAAATTAATCTTTAAAATAAATGGATAATGTAAATATCACAGCTGCTCAAACCAATAATTCATTGACATCAATTTGAAAAAGCCTTTTAAAAACTATCAATCAAAGCTTCTAAAGACGAAACGTATTTTGTTTCTAATGATTTCTTTTGTTTCTAAATGCATTTACCGGATATTAGTTCTTCGTATGAATCTTAAATCTTTTGCTGCTGTTTATTTTACTTGTCTCATCAACCTTATTAATCTTTTATTTAGAAAATATTGGAAAATCTTTTAAGCAAAAAACCTACTTACGGTTTGCATTATATAAAGTATGTTTTTTGGCAGTAAACAAATGAGAGATTAGCTTATTATCATGACAAAAAGACAATGGTGGTAGTCGGTCAATTTGTTAGATTTTCAAGCGAGAAGAATAATGTGAAAGGCATTGTTTCTTTTTGTTTTAGCTCAGTATTTGCACATTTGAATATAGATCGCGAGATAAGACAATTACATTAAATCGATGGAAAACAATTGATTAGAAAGCTTGGATGAGTTTCGGAAGCTTTTAAAGAGTTGCATTTTTAAAAGGATTTTCAGTTTGATGCCATAAACTGTTTGCTAGGTTCTCTTTTAATTTAAGAAATAATTAAGCTACTTTACCTTCAAAATAAAAGAATTGAAACGTATCAATTCACTTAATGGTATGTATATTTAATACTTTCCAAGAAATACTAGTCGACTGCATTTTATCTATTTTAATTTCTCGATTTTCCAGAAGAGCACAAGCATTCTCAACATCTCTCACCCAAAATCTTACTACAACCCAAAATGAAGTCAAAAGAAAATTTGGACAGAAACTCTTTTCGTTATATTTTGTTTTTTATGCGCATGATTGGAATTCCGATAACTTTATCATCCGTACCAAGCAATGAAATCAATTTAAAGTCAAAAATATGGTACTCTACTCTAACCTGCTTTAGAATTTTCACCCTGACCATAACCTTAATTTTTTCACTCCAAATGACAAAAAGTTTATCTTTACTATTTAGCTGGTATGCATCTGCAATTTGTGGATTCACCATTTTAATGGTACTTAGAAAAAACAATAAAACGATTGGCTTGGAAATACGGAACTTGGGACGGATATGCCGGCGTGCAAATGCCACGGCATGTATCGGATGTGAAAAAATATATTTGCATATTATGTTTTATTCTATTTTAATAGTTATATTTTGCATAGTTGTATTCTTTTACTTTTGTTATAAGGAATGGAATTATTTCCAGCAAAATATAGTACTTCCTCCTTACATTCCAGCAAAATATAAAATAATTTGCATTGGATTTGCTTTATGCTGTGTGGCTTATAACATTTGTATCAGCTTCGCCATCGCCATTTTGTTTTTTGCGTTATGTGATAATTTATACATCACTCTAATCAGCATCGTTGGGAATTATAATAAGGAAATAAAAGAATGTTTTACCAGAAATTATTTCAGTAGAAAATATGCGTCAAAATATTTGACATTTTTCAATAAAATTGAGTCGACAATTAAAAACTTAGATGAAGCAATTCATTTTTGTTCTCTGTTTCTTATTGGATTATTCATTTGCACATTTTTCACTACTGTGAGCTTACAATACTCCGGCGTTGAAACGTTCCAATCTGAATACGTTAATGCGTCTTACACTTCCATTTCACTTCTATATTTGGCTGCTTTTGTGAAATTGGTTAGAAATGGTACACGTATTTCATATGAATCGAAATTAATTAAAAGTTTACTTAACAAATATGCTTCAAAGGTTATTAACGAAAGCGAAGATAATGAGACATTGACATCCTATTTGATTGTTTTAAATTGTGTGAAAGATGAAAAATTGGCTGTTACAGCAGGTGGAATGTTCGAAATAGAGAATGGACTGCTGGTGAAAGTTGCTGGAATGGTTACTTCATATGGTGTTCTAATTCTTCAATTTAGTACCTTTCAGAACACAACGTTACCTGCTGCAAACAATTGCTCTGCAAGTGCTGTGCTACCACCGGTTAAGTGAAAGTTAACATCCGGTATCCAAGCGAAAAAAGATTTGTCCATTAGCTGTTAGTGGCGACAGCTTCTTCTTCACAAGTTCAATCACCTTATTAATACTTATCTTAATTAATAACGATCATTCTAAACGTTATCATATTACGCAGCTACCTAATTGGCTATACACTATAGAGAAAATCATGCAGTAAGTTCAAGAAAAATGGAAACCTGGAATTTAATAATTTTAATTTAAGTCTCAAAAGTGGTCATTTGACCGCTTTGGTAGGTTTAGAGATACATATGTGTACTACACTTGTACATGTAAAGTTAAAAGGAAGTTAAAAAAAATCAAACTAAAGAATGACAGCTGATCAAACTACAACTCATTACAAACCCAGGAGTTTGAAGAGTTACGAAAACACAGTTTTTTTCTATTTAACTATAGTTACTAGCCTAATGACTAGGCTAGTTAATCCGGGCGTGAAACTGTGTCCAGATAAAATCAGTAAATGGATATATTTCAAAAATCATTCTTTTTAATTTTTTTTTTGTAATTGTAATGAAGAATTCCGACATGTTCTCCATCCGACATGTTCTCCAAATGGGCTATCTCAAAAATGTCAGAATATTTGAGATAGCCCATGCCACGCCGGGCAGTGCAGCTGGT